>OX375757.1:0-5000000 GCA_947359355.1 Acrocera orbiculus
AAATTGTTTGTTTGCTGTTAGTGTAATTTTCTATGAATAAATTTTTACTGTGTTTGTTGCTTGTGTAATTTTCTATGTCGTATTTTGGAATTTTGTCAGAATCAAAAAAGGCTTCTAAAATTAGTTTATCTAATTGCATAAAGCCCAACTTTTGTATATTTGCAAACATGATGCTCCCTGGGACAATAATCTTTAGGATGAGTGTTTTACTTGGAAGTAGACTATGCAATTATACCAAAAACAACAACAACAACAACAACAATTTTTGGTTTATTAAAATTTGAAAATTGATTTTATGTTTTACTTATTTAAAAGTTTTTTAGTCACTTAAAAACATCCGTTTCCACGTCACCTTGCGGTAGGATGATCAACGCATTTTTTTTATAGAGGTTTCCCCAATAGGTCTAATCCTCTTTGTTTTTTTTTCTATTTTTCATAACACATCTAAGACCAAATAATAATAATTATTTAAAATTAATAATAATTCTATTCTAATATATAAAAGGTCCATATATTTAATTCTTTCCAATATCCTAAGTTAAATGTTTCTTTTTTCTTAATTAGATAAAAATTTTTATTATTGGTTTAACCTTGTATTATTTTATTGATTGATATTAGTTAGAAAACTCTAATTTTGTTTCCTTATTTCTGCATGTATGTAAACTTCATATTTTATGTATATTTCTGTAGTTTGATTTAATAAGATTAATTATAAAATAAATTTAATAGATAAATTTTTAAGGTAAACAATGTACTTATAGATATTTTGATTTTCCATAATTAATCGCTTATTACATATTTTCAAATAATTTTTTTTTCTTATTTATTGTTTCCTATTTATTCTTAGTCATATTAAAATTATAGAACTTAACGTATTATATAACCATCTAATTTATTTTTACCAAGAAAATTTGCTATTTCAAATATTACAAGGTATTTAAAATTATATTGCTACTTATAAGAATAATTTTTAAAATATATATATGTATATCACAAGCATTCTCCCTTTGATAAAATAAATACAAAACTTTTCAAAGGCTTCTTACTGCCATTCCATTGAATATTCCAAGAATATTTCAAAATTAATTTAATTAAATATTCCATAGTCATGAAGAGTTGATTAAAAAAGCCGAAAATAGTAAAAAAGCTATAAATGTGAAATATTTTTTGAAAGATCTTTCGTAATAGAAAATAAAATAAATGATTATTTTTACTTTCAAAAACTGATTCAGTTACACATATACAAATGAAACAAATATTCTTAAACTTGATTTGATTTGTATAAATAAATATACATTATGATAATTTAATTGCAAACAGTGTAAAATATATTGAAATAGAGTAAAGATTCTTTGAAAAAAAACTTAAAGCCATTAAGAAATTATAAAACTAGCTATTAATTATATTTACTAAATTTAATTTTGAAATTTTTTTAAGCACTTTTCTTTTATTCACAAATATATAGTATTTCTAAGACACATCCAACAACCAACATTCCAACAAATTAGAAATCACTTCTGAATTGAATCACTTTCCGATATTTATCCTTTTACAAATAACGTTCCTTTTGAAATAAATATTTTCATATTTGTTACGACATAAAAATTTCCATGACATATTTTGAAATTTAACCACTGTCTTTAACGATTCATTGCTTATGATGTTTTTTGAAATAAACTTTTCCTTTTTTGTTATGAGATATTTTCCTGTGATGTATTTTTTTTTTGTTTATAACTTTACAAAATTTTCTCAACAACGACATATATATTTCTATGACATATCTTGAAATACGTTTCGTATTTTTAAATCCTTTTTTTTTAATGATAAAGTAAATAATTTATGTGTCTTGTTGTCTTGTGTCTAATTATTACTAAAATGTTTTTTGTCTACAAGGTAATTTGTAAATATAATGTTTTTGTTTGCGATGAAAATATTATATAAAATTGTAGTTTAATGATATATGATAAAGAAAATAGTTTATATTTATCTACAAATTTTATTTTGCTTATTCTTTTAAAATTAAATATTTAATACTAATTTCTAGTATTAAGGATTGTTTGTAATCCTATAATGAAAAATTCTTCATGAAAGTAAGAATCAATCATAAATGAAGTTATAATTTTTATGCATGATATAAATTTATTAGGTGAAATATTTTTTAACAGTACTTTTTTATTTATTGTAATTGATAAAAATTCGAATAGAGTACATACAAAAAATATTTAATGAAATAGACAACATACATATTTATTGAGTAAATACTTTGATTATGAATTCAATTAATTTTGCTATTACAATTTACTTGTGGACATTTATTATAGAATACTTTAAATTGAATCTGTCACAAAAGCTAACTTTTTTGGTTTGACTTAAGGTAATATTTTATATTCTGCTTTTATATTTTGCTTTTAATTTAATTAAATTTTTGAAAGCAAAAAAAATATTATATATTTATATATTTATATATAAATTTTGTTAACATTGTAAAAAATAAATAAATATACTAATAGTCTCTCTATCTACTGCATATTATAAAAACATAATTTTGCAAGTAGACTATGCAGTAACATCAAAAAAGATAAGTTGCTCTTTTTTCAGGATTAATAAAGGCTTCTAAAATTAGTTTATCTAATTGCATAAAGCCCAATTAAATTGTAATAGTAAAAACATGATGCTCCCTGGGACAATAGTCATCAGGATGAGTGATCTGCTAGTAGACTATGCAATTATACCAAAAACAACAACAACAACAACAATCTCCACTCTAGTTATACTTAATAAAAAATTACATTAAAAAAATAATACTCTAAAATCCTTTTTTCAATTGATATATAATTTATATATATATATATATATATTCTATAATAAGTGTAAAACCAACTTAAATAAAAACATCTCCACTTTGGTTATATTTAATAAAAAATTATATTAATTCAAATGAAAATAATAAACTCTAATAAAATTACACCAAGTCAAACCAGACCAAAATATATTTATTTTAATACACAGTAGACAGTCAATAAACGTAACTCTTTTGGTTCGCCTTTGAAGAACAAAATAACACCCTAAAGTCAAATCAAAAAAGTTATGTTTTTCGACAGATTCAATTTAATATATATTTTCCATAATAAGTGTAAAACTAACTTAAATAAAAACATTTCCACTCTGTTTATACTTAATAAAAAATTACATTAAAAAAATAATACTCTAAAATCCACTTTTCAATATAATATATATATATATATATATATATATATATATATATATATATATATAATTCTATAATAAGTGTAAAACCAACTTAAATAAAAACATCTCCACTTTGATTATATTTAATAAAAAATTACATTAATAAAAATAATACTCTAAAATCCACTTTTCAATTTAATATATATATATATATATATATAAATTCACAAATGAAAAAAATAACAACCCACCAAAAAACAAAAAATCAAATCAAATTTATTTAATTAAAAAAAATACAGGTTTTATTATAAATTTATAAAAATTGTAAAAATAAATTAATTTAAATACTTTAAATACAAAAAAAATAGAAAAAAAAAAAAAGTGAGTGTGTCAGCTCCGACACGCAATTGGAGTTTACTCGATTATTACTCAGATAATTTTTACCACAAATATCACTGCAAACATTTCAATACGAGAACGGATTCATTCGCACATCGTTCCGACGAACAAATAGTTCGAGAACGAATCGGAGAACGATACGAGAACTGATTCGAGAATGAACAAAACGTTACATCGTTTTCGGAAGCGAGAAATGATGAAAACCGCGATTTCTTTGAATGTATAGGTGTTATAGCTTATAATATGCAAAAATATCATGCGACTTCATGACTTCTAAGGAGGTTTTATATATTTTGTTTCTCTGTCACACTTACTGAAAATGAGTTATGTTAGGGGAAAGAAAACTCATATTTTTTTATATAAACAATATATTTGTTTTTCTTAAACATATAAATCACATATAAATTATTTAATTAAAAATATATTATTTCAATTTTTTACACATTAAAACAAAATACACTAAATTTAAAAATCGTAATTTAAAACAAGCACTTGCGACTAGGCAAACAAAACGCTACAGACTACACTAACAATTTCAAAGAGTAACAGAACAGAAATTTTCTAAGTCTTTAGGATTTAGAATATTTAGTGATCAAAATTTCATACATTTGTATGAAGGGGAAATTCACCGCTGGGCTCTTCTCACTCTTTGGCATATTTTGTACTTTTCTACCAGTTCGCGGTTTTGTTCGTCTCGCATCGTCTTTCGTAAAAATGTTTGCAGGGATATTATATATATAGCACACACACACACACACACACAAATATATATCGGCACATGCTTAACTTTACTGTACTGATCACCTAATATTTCAAAACATTTTTGATATTTAAAATATATATTTAAAATATATACATATATACTAGTGGGCTCCGCCCCCTGTTCGCTTCGCTCACCCACCCACGCTTCGCTTCACTCAGCAAATATATATCGGATCATGCTTATCTTTGTGTCACCCATCTTAACTTTACTGTACTGATCACCTACTATTTCAAAACATTTTTGATATTTAAAATATATCCATATAATCTAGTGGGCTCCGCCCCCTGTTCGCTTTGCTCACCAAACCCTTGTTCGCTTCGCTCTCCAAACCCCGCTTCCCTCCACTCGGCACACCACAGGCATATATATATATATAAACATACACACCCACCCACCACACACACATACATACATACACACACATACATACATACATACACACATATATACACACATTTATACATACATTCACACACATACACACATACACACAAACATATATATATATATATATATATATATATATATCCATCAACCATATATATTTATTCATATGCCCGCACGTTTTTCTGCGCGTCCAATTCTTATGCCCATATATGGTCATATTTGGTTACACGTTTTTGTGCGCTTTTTCTTACGCTTCCAATTGATTTTACTCCCGTGTTTTATAAAATTTCGTTTCTTAAGGAGTAAACTCCAAAAATTATTCAAAACAAACACTAAACAAACGCTCAAAATTAAGCAATCTTCTTGCCATAAAATCAAAACTTACTATGATATGATTCATGTAAACAAACATACATAGTACAAGAAAAAGTTTTGTCTACGACACATTTAAAACTCTTACAAATTACACAAAAAATTAAATACAATACATATATTCGCGTCACAAAATCAAAACCAATTATATATATAACTCATCATCATAGTACGTATACACATAAAAAAAAAAAAAGAAGTTTTGTCCGCGTCATAAAATCAAAACTGATTAATACGTATACATATCAACAAAAAAATAAAGAAGTTTTGTCCGCGTCATAAAATAAAAACTGATTAATACGTATACATATCAACAAAAAAAAAAAGTTTTGTCTGCGTCATAAAATAAAAACTGATTAATACGTATACGTGTATATAAAAAAAAAGAAGTTTTATCTGCGACGCATTTAAAACATGTTTTGTTTTGTTTCATTTTATTAACTTAGCATTACCCATTTACCCATAGAAAATATATCCTTATTATACATATATTCTTATTATTATAGAAACCAATAAGAAAATATTTATCTTATTGGTTGGTTGGTTAGTATTAAATATTCAATACTAGTTTCTGGTATTAAGGACTGTTTGTAATTCTATAATGAAAGATTCTTTATGAAAGTAAGAATCATTCATATATGTTAAAAAAAATATTATTAATTATTTCTTAAGCTAAAGATGCTTATTACGTATTTTTTTTTTTTTTTTAATTCTTTTAAAATGTCCGTGCTTAAATTTATATATTTCTAAGTATTGCTTTTATTTAAAATTAAATAAATGCTTTTATTGCAATATGATCTATTAAATATTCAATACTAGTTTCTGGTATTAAGGACTGTTTGTAATTCTATAATGGAAAATTCTTTATGAAAGTAAGAATCATTCATATATGTTAAATAAAATTTTATTAATTATTTTTTAAGCTAAAGATGCTTATTACGTATTTTTTTTTTTTTTTTTAATTCTTTTAAAATGTCCGTATTTAAATTCAAATATTTCTAATTATTGTTTTTATTTAAAATTTAAAAAATGCTTTTATTGCAATATGATCTATTAAATATTCAATACTAGTTTCTGGTATTAAAGACTGTTTGTAATTCTATAATGGAAAATTCTTTATGAAAGTAAGAATCATTCATATATGTTAAATAAAATATTATTAATTATTTTTTAAGCTAAAGATGCTTATTACGTATTTTTTTTTTTTTTAATTCTTTTAAAATGTCCGTATTTAAATTTAAATATTTCTAGTAATTGTTTTTATTTAAAATTAAAGAAATGCTTTTATTGCAATATGATCTATTAAATATTCAATACTAGTTTCTGGTATTAAGGACTTTTTGTAATTCTATAATGGAAAATTCTTTATGAAAGTAAGAATCATTCATATATGTTAAATAAAATTTTATTAATTATTTTTTAAGCTAAAGATGCTTATTACGTATTTTTTTTTTTTTTTTTAATTCTTTTAAAATGTCCGTGCTTAAATTTATATATTTCTAAGTATTGTTTTTATTTAAAATTAAATAAATGCTTTTATTGCAATATGATCTATTAAATATTAAATACTAATTTCTAGTATTAAGGACTGTTTGTAATTCTATTATGGAAAATTCTTTATAAAAGTAGGAATCATTCATATATGTTAAATAAAATTTTATTAATTATTTTTTAAGCTAAAGATGCTTATTACGTATTTTTTTTTTTTTTTTAAATCTTTTAAAATGTCCGTGCTTAAATTTATATATTTCTAAGTATTGTTTTTATTTAAAATTAAATAAATGCTTTTATTGCAATATGATCTATTAAATATTAAATACTAATTTCTAGTATTAAGGACTGTTTGTAATTCTATAATGGAAAATTCTTTATAAAAGTAGGAATCATTCATATATGTTAAATAAAATTTTATTAATTATTTTTTAAGCTAAAGATGCTTATTACGTATTTTTTTTTTTTTTTTTTAATTCTTTTAAAATGTCCGTATTTAAATTCAAATACTTTTAATTATTGTTTTTATTTAAAATTTAAAAAATGCTTTTATTGCAATATGATCTATTAAATATTTAATACTAATTTCTAGTATTAAGGAGTGTTTGTAATCCTATAATGAAAAATTCTTCATGAAAGTAAGAATCAATCATAAATGAAGTTATAAGTTTTATACATGATATAAATTTATTAGGTGAAATATTTTTTAACAGTACTTTTTTATTTATTGTAATTAATAAAAATTCGAATAGAGTACATACAAAAAATATATAATGAAATAGACAACATACATATTTATTGAGTAAATACTTTGATTATGAATTCAATTAATTTTGCTATTACAATTTACTGATGGACATTTATTATAGAATACTTTAAATTGAATCTGTCACAAAAGCTAACTTTTTTGGTTTGACTTGAGGTAATATTTTGTTCTTCAAAGTCGAACCAAAAGAGTTACGTTATTGACTATCTACTGTGTATTAGAAATAAATATTTTTTAGTTTGACTTAGTGTAATTTTATTAAAGTGAATAAATATTTGAAATAAATTTTTTATGTTTTCTTTTACGATGATTCTATAACACATTTTAAAATACATCTTCCTTTGTTATTTGTTTTGTAAACTTTTAAATGTGTGTTAAGGTTTTATATTCTGCTTTTAATTTAATTAAATTTTTGAAAGCAAAAAAAATATTATATGTTATTTTGTTAACATTGTAAAAAATAAATAAATATACTAATAGTCTCTCTATCTACTGCATATTATAAAAACATAATTTTGCAGTAACATCAAAAAAGATAAGTTGCTCTTTTTTCAGGCTTAATAAAGGCTTCTAAAATTAGTTTATCTAATTGCATAAAGCCCAACTAAATTGTAATAGTGAAAACATGATGCTCCCTGGGACAATAGTCATCAGGATGAGTGATCTGCTAGTAGACTATGCAATTATACCAAAAACAACAACAACAACAACAACAACAACAACAACAACAATTATTAAATTATTTTCTAAATTATTGTTAGTTTTATAATTTTCCCTTTTAATATATTGTGAATCATTAGAATTAAATTGGTTTTCATTTATATTATCGTTATTATTCAATACTATTTTTTTGTATTGTTCATATTTTTATTGTTAACGTTTTTATTACTGTCATTTAATTCCATTTTGGTATTAGAATTTTTTTAAATACAAAAATATTATTAACTATATTAGTTAAATTAGATGTATTTATTTAAAAATTATTATATTTTAATAGCATATAAAAATAAAAAAATAATAAATTTTTAACAAAAACCAACATTTCACATCACTATATTTTTTATACTACAATTACTTTCAAAATAATTTTTAAAGTACTAATGAATTCTATCTTCTGCTCACTTTGTTAACTACGCCTTTCATAACTTTTCATTATGTATATAAGTACCTATGACGTAATTTCAAATAAACGTTTCCTTTCTTATTACGACATATTTTCCTATGAAATATTTTGAAAAAAACGTTCCTCTTTTTTGTTATGTCATATTTGCCTATAATATATATTGATGTAAATGTTTCATTTTTTTCTTACAAAATATTTGTTTATTACGCATTTTGAGATAAATGTTTTTCATATGTTTTTGTTCTTTTAATTTTAAATACGTATTAAATTCTTACCTGCTTCCTATAACTTATTCCAAATATGTTTTCTTTTTCAGTTAGAATATATTCGCTTATGATGTATTTTAAAATAAATTTTTATTAATTTTTGTCACGACATATTTTTCTATTCTTTATTATTAACTCTCTATGGCATAGTTTAAATTTATTGTTTTAGATTATGTTGAAAATA
Organism: Acrocera orbiculus; assembly: GCA_947359355.1. Lineage (NCBI taxonomy): Eukaryota > Metazoa > Arthropoda > Insecta > Diptera > Acroceridae > Acrocera > Acrocera orbiculus. The sequence goes on from OX375757.1 coordinate 8,941, forward strand.
TTATGTAAAATTGATATTTGTTAAAGGGATAAATATTAGAAAAGATTTAAATTGTCTTGTAAGTTTAAAAGTGTTATTCGATTTATAAACATCTTATTTGTTTTATTCTTTTACTATTTACTATTTTTATTTAAAATTGAATAAAACTATTGAAATTTTTTTATAATAAATTTAGATTTTTAACTAGGCAAATTATCTTTACGAGTATTTAGTTAGTTTAGAAGTGTTATTCAACCACATACATTGCATTTGAATCTAAAGAATGGAAAAATATTTTTATTATGTTTATTAACTCCCTATCAAAGTTATATAAGTATATATTATAAGATCAAATTATTAATGTCAAAATACAGCTTAGTCCGATTTTTGAACAAGTTATTTCACCATAGCTACAGAGTTTTGTATTAAGAAATATCTCAATTGGAAATTGTTTCCGTAATATAATAGATGAATTTAAATTTGTTGGCATTCATAAATTATATCCTTTTTATAAATAAAAAGTTTTTAAATTTATTATTAAATAATATAATCATAAAATTGTGATCAATTAAAAAAGTAAGCTTGATGAATTACGATTTGTAATATTTACCTTTCTGTTATTTACTAAATTACGTCGTATTTTATGTATGGTGGCAACTTAATGCGTAATATAAAAAAGTACATAAAATTTATTATGTTATTACTATTATAAAACGCGTTATTTCATAAAAGCGTATCTAAAATATAATTAAATTTTTCATAATAGTATTTTAATGTTAAAAATATTAATAAAAGATATTAATTTTAGAATCAAGCTGTGAGAATTATTTATAATTTTCTTTAATGCTAACCGATTTATATTGTATGCAATTTTTCCTTTATCCGTTTTGTAATAGATACAATGAAATTTCGTTCGCAGTATATTTTTGTTATTTCCAACAGTCGTGCGTTCAACATTGCAGCCAAAGGCATATGAAAAATAACAAAATCGGCTATTCTAAGCTTGCAAGTGAAATTTTGAAACAAATATATTAAAATTTCTAATGTTATAATATTTTATTTTTGATTCAGACATTATTTTAAAAAATTTCAACGAAAATTGATTATTACAATATCCAAGAAAAAGAAACTACAATTTTATAAATTACACAATTTGAAATTTTTTAAAAATTTAATTAGTATTTAAAATAATTTTTAAAATAGTTTCAAATTCATAACTTTATATTCTAACCTTTATGCATTTTATGATCGAACAATATGTATGCCAAAACCAATCAGACTAAGACCTACTAAGTTCTTATGTTTATTATAACCAGTATATAATAACAATTTCAGCTATCAATTTTAGTATTTTAATAGGTTAGAAGAGCATTTGAATGATTTTATAATCTAAATTAATTTTTTAAATTTGTTTTAAACTTAAGGATTCTTAAATAATGGGTGATATGTATATTTGTTTTTATCCTTCATCCAATTTGTTATTAAAGATATAGTATATATAAAAGATAATTAAAAGAAACTATTTTTGCTTTTCTAATATACATACATTTCTATGTTGCATATAAATTATTTTATAAATAATTTTTTAATAAATTTATATATACTAAAATTTTTTCAAATTCCAGACTATTCAGAATTCAAGCGTAATGGACAACTCCGTTGACTGGCAAGATAACTGTTTTTATTTCTCTTCCCAAACAAAATTTTTATTAGAAAAAGAAAAATTCCTTGATTGTTCTTTTTTAGTTGGCTTAAAACCTAATCAAAAAATATTATCAGCTCATAAATTAATACTAGCAATGAAATCTCCAGTATTTGAAAAAAGTTTTTATGGAAGTATTCCTTTTAAAGATCATCTTATTACCATTCCTGATTTAAGCGTAGGCGCATTTAATGGAATGATAAAGTTCATGTATACGGAAAGTGTTAATTTCAAGTCGGTTGAAGAAGCTTGTCATATATGGGCTGCCGCAAAAAAGTATATAATATTTTACCTTGAAGAACTATATCTACAATATATTTGGAATAATATAACTTTTGAAAATGCATTAGTTGTGTACAAATGTGCTCACCTTTTTGAGAATGAATTACTAAAAAAAAAAAGTTTTGAAGTAAATATATAATTTTTTTAAATTTTTTTTTTTAATAATTTTTAATTAATTATAGTACATGCAAGCATACCCCTATTTTTTTTTTAAACAGCCAGAAATGTTAGAAATACAACCCCAGATTTTGTTAAAATTATACCAAGATGGAAGCCTAAATATAAACTCCGAATTAAATTTATTTACATTTTTGGAGAGTTTTAGTAAAAAACACGAACTATTTTCGAAACAATATTCCATTATAGATCAGGAACAGAAAACACCTGAAAAAAAAAATAACCAATTAGAACTAGAAAATTTCCAAACTATGGCCAAAATAGATTCATATAAAAGTAAACTTGAATCATTTGTAAGAGAAGCTGTTAAGGAAATTCGATTTCTAAATTTAACAAAGGAGGAGTTTACCAAAGGAACAAATGATTCAAAAATTTTAACAGTTTCTGAGAAGAATGCAATTCTTTCAAATATTTTAAAGTCAAATGAACTACGAGCAGATATGCCAAAAGGTTTTTCAACTTCTATATATAAACGGCGTCAATGTAATTCAAATATTTTTACCAAAAATATACTTTATTTCCATTGTTTGACTAGACCAAATCAAATTAAATCATCTTATTTAGGAGAATATCCTTGCATTACTTTTCAAGTCAATCAATCAATTTGGATTGTAGGTAATTTTACAATAATATCTGATTATAAAGTACACATTGCACAAAAATTTCGAGCAACATTTAACACTATTGAAAATCATTTTAAAATATGTAATCTGCTTTTTTATTTAGTAAAGCGAAAAAATGTCTTATATTTATTTATTTATTTACATATTAAATTGTGAATATACGGTGTTAATTTTTTTTATTCTATTTTACTTTTTTCCAAAATTTATAGAATTTTACAAAAAAATTTTGTTACTTTTATTTAAAAATAATGAAATTTATCATATAATAACATTTCGCAAATGAAAATTTTAAATGCTTTAAAATAATTTAGATTATAGAAATTTGATCGCATATTATAAACTTTTGATGAATTTTGAATTTAAAAAATGGTATTAAAAGCAATTATTTCCTATAATGAAAATGAAGAAAAATAAATAAATTTTGCTTTTGCTTTTATATGCATACTTCTTTTAAATCAAGTACTTGACTTTCAAAAATATTGAATGCTATATTGTTTTATCTTTTAGGTGTAGAATTAAACAATACTGACGAATCTTTTGCTTTTATTCGTCTCTTAAATAAAAAAGGGGTTCCATTATCTTTTGGATGTAATAGTATCAACGACAAAATACAAGATAATCTACTTTATTTTGAAAATCCAGCTTTAATTCATCCTTCTGAGAGCTACACGCTTATAATTAGAGTTGGAGGATCACCTAATCGTATTGATAAGCATATATTGTACAGAGGTAAAACGCTAACAAAGTTCAAATCTGAAAATTTTTCTTATCCAATAATTCATGATCCAGAAATTAAATTTATATTCACCAATATTTCTGAAAGTTTTTTGTCAAAATTAATCTTTCACTATCCTTATAGCAAAGATTATAATTCAATAATTAAGGATGTTGACTTTTCTGATTAATAAATTAAGAACAAATAATAATGCATTAATGTTTTAAAAATATAATTAATCTTACTATAAGAATTTCAAGCAATAAAGAACTGAAAAAACTATAAATTTTTTTTTTTCAAATTTGAATAAAAATTATTCTAATTAAAATAAATACCTTGTATTATGTTGTAGGAAATATATGATATATCTTAAGACAAATATTATCTAACATCCATAAATTCAAGTTTTTTATATATTAAGAAAATAAATTTATTAATATTAAGGTGTCATTTTATTTTTTTTTTTCCAAAATTTAATTTAGGCATCTTTTTTGCAAAAGAATTTTCTTTTGTTATTTACTAATGAATGAAAGCTATATCTATTTAAATTATAAATGATAATAATAACAATAACGTTCATATAAGCACCATGACTGTTCTTACAGATTCCATTGAAACATCCAATTTTCGAATAAAATTCATTTGAAAAATAAGCCAATCATAGTCGATTAACATACCCATATAACGTTTAGAATTAACACTAACGACATTTTCATAGTTTTTTTTTGCCAGCCATGACTCCATGAAAAATTCAAAGAAACCAAATGAATTCTATTATGTAATGGATGCAAAAATGACTGTTTATATTAGACATTATTTTAATGTAAATTTACAATTAAAACATTAAAATTTCTCTATAAAAATTTTGGTTTTTTTCCTAAAATTTTTTAACTACATACCATTTAATATCTTTTGATAATCCAATTTTTCTTAAGCTGTTATTATTATAATCCCTAAACTAATGTAAACAATATTTTAAAAAACATTAAACATAAATATATTAACTTAAATAAGCTTTTAATACTTTTGCGCATGTCTGATAAAAACTATGCAAGGAATAAAGAAACATCCCTTTTATGTATATATATTTAAATATACATCCATACGTATATATATATATATATATATATATATTAGTTTAATGCATTTTGCAGGCAAGAACTATATCTAAAATGCGTTTTCCTAAATTTACTGCGCAATAGAATATTTGTATAACTAAAATAAGCTTTTAATACTTTTGCGCATGTCTGATAAAAACTATGCAAGGAATAAAGAAACATCCCTTTTATGTATATATATATAAATATACATCCATACATATATATATTTGTTTAATGCATTTTGCAGGCAAGAACTATATCTAAAATGCGTTTTCCTAAATTTACTGCGCAATAGAATATCTGTATAACTAAAATAAGTTTTTAATACTTTTGCGCATGTCTGATAAAAACTATGCAAGGAATAAAGAAACATCCCTTTTATGTATATATATATAAATATACATCCATACATATATATATTTGTTTAATGCATTTTACAGGCAAGAACTATATCTAAAATGCGTTTTCCTAAATTTACTGCGCAATAGAATATCTGTATAACTAAAATAAGTTTTTAATACTTTTGCGCATGTCTGATAAAAACTATGCAAGGAATGAAGAAACATCCCTTTTATGTATATATATATAAATATACATCCATACATGTAAATATATATATATATATTAGTTTAATGCATTTTGCAGGCAAGAACTATATCTAAATTGCGTTTTCCTAAATTTACTACGCAATAGCATATTTGTATTTCTTTAAATCATTAATTTTAGCAAGTTAGTTTTGATCAACACTTTCAACGATATACTGTGTTCATGTTTTGAAGTGGTAAGTTTGAATTAAAAGTTTTTAAAATAGACAAAAATTACAATTCGTTTTTAATTTTTACATTTATTAAATAAATTTTAAATATACTACGAGTTTAAAATTTTAATTAAAAACTGTGTGTGTGTTTTAAAAAAAAGGACAATAATCGTAATAAAATTTTACGCTTAACTTAAACAAATAGTAAATAATGATATTTCTTTTTCTATTTTAAATCATTTTTTTGTTGTGTAAATTAGTGTGTAATATTTTTGGCTTTAGCAATAAATCAAAGAAAAATTCGCTCATAATTTATTGTTTATTTAATTTTTATTATCTATTGTATCACATCTTTAAATATTTAATTACTTAATTAATTCAATTAATTCAATAAAGAAACATCCCTTTTATGTATATATATATAAATATACATCCAAACATATATATATATATATATATATATATTAGTTTAATGCATTTTGCAGGCAAGAACTATATCTAAAATGCGTTTTCCTAAATTTACTGCGCAATAGAATATTTGTATTTCTTTAAATCTTTAATTTTAGCAAGTTAGTTTTGATCAACACTTTCAACGATATACTGTGTTCATGTTTTGAAGTGGTTAATTTGAATTAAAAGTTTTTAAAATAGATATAAAATTATAATTCGTTTTTAATTTTTATATTTATTAAATAAATTTTAAATATACTACGGGTATAAAATTTTAATTAAAAACTGTGTGTGTGTTTTAAAAAACAAGGACCATAATCGTAATAAAATTTTACGCTTAACTTAAACAAATAGTAAATAATGATATTTCTTTTTCTATTTTAAATCATTTTTTTTTTGTGTAAATTAGTGTGTAATATTTTTGGCTTTAGCAATAAATCAAAGAAAAATTCGCTCATAATTTATTGTTTATTTAATTTTTATTATTTATTGTATCACATCTTTAAATATTTAATTACTTAATTAATTCAATTAATTCAATAAAGAAACATCCCTTTTATGTATATATATATAAATATACATCCATACATATTTATATATATATATACATTAGTTTAATGCATTTTGCAGGCAAGAACTATATCTAAAATGCGTTTTCCAAAATTTACTGCGCAATAGAATATTTGTATTTCTTTAAATCATTAATTTTAGCAAGTTAGTTTTGATCAACACTTTCAACGATATACTGTGTTCATGTTTTGAAGTGGTTAGTTTGAATTAAAAGTTTTTAAAATAGATATAAAATTATAATTCGTTTTTAATTTTTATATTTATTAAATAAATTTTAAATATACTACGAGTGTAAAATTTTAATTAAAAACTGTGTGTGTGTTTTAAAAAAAAAGGACAATAATCGTAATAAAATTTTACGCTTAACTTAAACAAATAGTAAATAATGATATTTCTTTTTCTATTTTAAATCATTTGTTTTTTTGTGTAAATTAGTGTGTAATATTTTTGGCTTTAGCAATAAATCAAAGAAAAATTCGCTCATAATTTATTGTTTATTTAATTTTTATTATCTATTGTATCACATCTTTAAATATTTAATTGCTTAATTAATTCAATTAATTCAATAAAGAAACATCCCTTTTATGTATATATATATAAATATACATCCATACATATATAACTTAGTTTAATGCATTTTGCAGGCAAGAACTATATCTAAAATGCGTTTTCCTATTTTTACTGCGCAATAGAATATTTGTATTTCTTTAAATCATTAATTTTAGCAAGTTAGTTTTGATCAACACTTTCAACGATATACTGTGTTCATGTTTTGAAGTGGTTAGTTTGAATTAAAAGTTTTTAAAATAGATATAAAATTATAATTCGTTTTTAATTTTTATACTTATTAAATAAATTTTAAATATACTACGAGTATAAAATTTTAATTAAAAACTGTGTGTGTGTTTTAAAAAAAAAGGACAATAATCGTAATAAAATTTTACGCTTAACTTAAATAAATAGTAAATAATGATATTTCTTTTTCTATTTTAAATCATTTTTTTTTGTGTAAATTAGTGTGTAATATTTTTGGCTTTAGCAATAAATCAAAGAAAAATTCACTCATAATTTATTGTTTATTTAATTTTTATTATCTATTGTATCACATCTTTAAATATTTAATTACTTAATTAATTCAATTAATTGTTTTATCTTTTTGTTAAAATGATCAAAATTTAAATAAAATTCTTTTTAACTTTTTAACTGAATTTAATATATATATATTTCCTTTATATTAATTTGCAAATGTATCTAACAAATTATAATTATTTATTATTTTAAAAATTTTTTTTAGAATAATTCATCACATTCACCCCAATTATTAAAATGAATCCCCCAGTATCATCAAATTCAACTTTTAATGATATATATGCTTATGAAAGTGGTAATGATTTATTTTATAATTAAAACTATGTTGAAAATTTTTTCAATAATTAAATATTTATTTTATTTTTTTTTTGTTCATGGACTAAACAAATTGCCTTAAAAATAAATCTAATATTTTGTAATTATGTAATAATGAAACTTTTAATATTTTGACTAAACATTTCAGATCCAATGTTAAAACAAACAAATCAATATGTTGACAAACTTCCAAATATTTCAAATAGTACAGAATATTTTAATATATATCAAAAAGAATATAATTATGCAAATTCGGCATTTCCATATCATAACCAGGTATTTAAATTTAATTAAACTAAATATATATATACATATATATATTATATATTTTCTACATGTTTGTTTATCTAATTTTTAATTTTTCTGTTAATTTCAGAATAATTCATCATCATCAATAAATAATCCAATGAATTCGAATCAAAGAGTTACAACCAATTTAGACTATGAAAGATTATATAATGAAAAAACTAGTAATACTTTAAATATATAATGAAAACTTTTTTAAATATTAATTAATACAAATAGAAAATATAAATTCGTATTTAACTAAATATAATATGCCACAACCATATTCTTATAAAGTATTATAATATGAACATATAAGTTAAGAGGTTATAATACAAAGGCAGTAAGACATTAAAACTAACTCAAAACAAAATTTTACTGTCAACGTCACTTTTCATTGCTTACTACCTTTATTCATGGCTTACTGCCTTTGTATCATAACCTCTTAATTTATATATACATATGTATTTATATACCAAAACAATTTCGCTGCTACAATAGCAATTACATTAATATAAACATTTATTTATTTATTTAATTTTATATTTCTATTCAACAATATTATATTTATTTTTATTTTATTTTTTAATAACTAAACTCAAAATAAATCTAATATTTTGTACTTATGTAATAATGAAACTTTTAATATTTTGACTAAACATTTCAGATCCAATGTTAAAACAAACAAATCAATATGTTGACAAACTTCCGAATATTTCAAATAGTACAGAATATTTTAATATATATCAAAATGAATATAATTATGCAAATTCGGCATTTCCATATCATAACCAGGTATTTAAATTTAATTAAACTAAATATATATATACATATATATATTATATATTTTCTACATGTTTGTTTATCTAATTTTTAATTTTTCTGTTAATTTCAGAATAATTCATCATCATCAATAAATAATCCAATGAATTCGAATCAAAGAGTTACAACCAATTTAGACTATGAAAGATTATATAATGAAAAAACTAGTAATACTTTAAATATATAATGAAAACTTTTTTAAATATTAATTAATACAAATAGAAAATATAAATTCGTTTTTAACTAAATATAATATGCCACAACCATATTCTTATAAAGTATTATAATATGAACATATAAGTTAAGAGGTTATGATACAAAGGCAGTAAGACATAAAAACTAACTCAAAACAAAATTTTACTGTCAACGTCACTTTTCATTGCTTACTACCTTTATTCATGGCTTACTGCCTTTGTATCATAACCTCTTAATTTATATATACATATGTATTTATATACCAAAACAATTTCGCTGCTACCATAGCAATTACATTAATATAAACATTTATTTATTTATTTAATTTTATATTTCTATTCAACAATATTATATTTATTTTTATTTTATTTTTTAATAACTAAACTCAAAATAAATCTAATATTTTGTAATTATGTAATAATGAAACTTTTAATATTTTGACTAAACATTTCAGATCCAATGTTAAAACAAACAAATCAATATGTTGACAAACTTCCGAATATTTCAAATAATACAGAATATTTTAATATATATCAAAAAGAATATAATTATGCAAATTCGGCATTTCCATATCATAACCAGGTATTTAAATTTAATTGAACTAAATATATATATATATATATATATATATATACTAAATATTTTCTACATGTTTGTTTATCTAGTTTTTAATTTTTCTGTTAATTTCAGAATAATTCATCATCATCAATAAATAATCCAATGAATTTGAATCAAAGAGTTACAACCAATTTAGGCTACGAAAGATTATATAATGAAAAAACTGGTAAAAATTTAAATATATAATGCAATCTATTTTAAATATTAATTAATACAAATAGGAAATATAAATTCATATTTAACTAAATATATTATGCCAAAACCATATTCTTATAAAGTATTATAATATGAAAATATAAGTTAAGAGGTTATGATACAAAGGTAGTAAACCATAAAAACTAACTCAAAACAAAATTTTACTGTCAACGTCACTTTTCATGGCTTAATGCCTTTGTATCATGACCTCTAAAATTATATATACATATGTATTTATATACCAAACCAATTACGCTGCTACAATAGAAATGACATTAATATAAACATTTATTTATTTATTTAATTTTATAATTCTATTCAACAGTATTATATTTATTTTTATTTTATTTTTTACTAACTAAACTCAATTAAAACTTGTTAATAAAAAGATATAATAATCAAGTAAAATTTCATTTAAATAAAATTTTCAATTAGCATCAGTTTTAAATAATGTACGACTTACACATATAATTATTAATATGATTATAGGCATTATCTACAAAAACAAAAAATTCCCATTTAATAAATAATATTTTTTTAAATAAAATATAAACTAATAAAAAGACACATATTCAAGTATAATTTCATAAACAAATTTCAATAAATATTAATGCAAATTTTTTTAATTAGACATTTATTTTATTTTTTTTCATTCATAGACTAAACAAATTGCCTTAAAAATAAATCTAATATTTTATAATTATGTACTAATGAAACTTTTAATATTTTTATTAAACACTTCATATCCAGTGTTAGAACAAACTAATCAATATGTTGACACACTTCCGAATATTTCAAATATTAATGAATATCTTGATACATATCAAGAAGAAAATAATCATCCAAATTTTGCATTTTCATATTATAACCAGGTATTTATATTTAATTAAACCATATATATATATTCTTATTTTCTACATTTTTTTTTATTTAATTTTTACTTATACTATTAATTATAGAATAATTCATCGTCATCAGTAAATATTCTAATGAATTCCCATCAATCAGTTCCATCAAATTCAGGCTTGGAAAAAGTATATGATCATGAAAAAACTGGTAATATTTTAAAATTATAATAAAGCTATTTTATATATTAATTAATACAATTAATACAATTAATTCAATTCATATTTTACTAAATAATTATGCCACAAACCGCAATGTTTTTAAAGGATTATAATATATATGTATATGTATATATACATATGTATGTATATACCATAACAATTTCGCTACTACAAAAGTATTTACATTAATGTAAAATTTATTTATTTATTATAATTTTATAATGCTAGTCAACAATATTTTATTTACTTTTATTTTAATTAAAAAGAATAAACTCAATTAAACTTATTAATAAAAAGACACAATATTGATGTAAACTTTTATTTAGAAAAATATTTTAAACTAGCTTCAGTTTTGGAGAATGTAGGAATTACACATATAACTATTAATATAATTATATATAAAGTAATAAAAAGACCAATAATCAAATATAATTTCATTTACAAATTTCAAAAAAACTTGATGAAATTTTTTTATATAATTAAACATTTATTTTATTTTTTCTGTTTAAGACTAAACAGATTGCCTTAAAAATAATTCTAATGTTTTGTTATTATGTAATAACGAATCTATTAATATTTTATTAACAATATAAACATTTCAGGTCCAATGGTAGAACATATTAATAATTATATTGACAAAATTCCGGAAGAATTAAATATCAGGAAATATTTAAGTCAGTTTCAAGACAATGAAAATTCTACAGATAACAAAATGGAATGTGTTCAAAATAATCTTAAAAACGTTTCTAAACCTTTTACAGATAACAATAGTAAGATATTAAAAATATTTATTTAACAAAAAACAAACTATTTTAATTCTATTTTAGTACATTTTATTTTCAAATATAAAACTTTAATTAATTCATTTTATATGTAGATATATATATATATATATATTTTTAGAATTGAATACCAGTAATACTAATAATTCAATCAATAAAGTTAAAAAACAATATTTTTGGAATTATAATGATAAAAAACAAAGTAAAAAAAAAAGCTATACGGTTAATAAAGCACAACCAGGAAATCATACTCATGTGCTAAATGATATAACTAATTCAGTTTTTAACACTAATTATTCAATATCTACAATTGAGGTATTTAAAATAAATATATAAAAATAAACTATTAATTAATTATAACTAAATTATTTCGCAAAAAAAAAAAATTTTAATATAAATATCAAATTTTTAGAATACTGTTAAGGTACATAAAGGAAATAAAAGTGATCTTACTCCAAATCCACGAAAATTAAATACAATTCATAAGAAATTGGACGAGTTAAAAACTGAAACAGATGGTATAACAATACTTAATAAACATTCAATTCTTGATGAAACCAAAGTGCGTAAAGACAAAAGTAGATTAGCCGCAAAGATATACAGATTAAAAATGGAAGCTTACCACGAAGCTAATAAAATAATATTATATGGATTTAAAAATGAAAATAGTAAATTTAATCTTTCTATTCTTTATTCTTTATTCTTTATTCTTTATTCTAATTTCTACTCCAATTTTTTATACATTTAATAGAAATATTAATCAATGGAATTGGCAATATTAAAAATTTACTCTTACAAAAATCCCAAAAACCTGATCAAAGTGTTTTAATAAACGAAATTAACGAAATTATTGAAAAAATTTATTCAGATGTTAAACGTAAGTAATATTATACACAAGTATATATATATTAAGAGTTTTATAGCTAATACACAAATTAGAATAGAAATCAATTATATATTATGATTATTTTGATATCTTAAAATGAATTGTTGTCACTCTAATACAAACAAATTATTATATACGTTCTCTATCAAATCTACAATTTTAAAACAAAAGTTAAAGCTCTAAAATGATATATATGTATATATTTTGATTTTATGCTATGATAAAATTTTTCATTTCAAATTTATAAACCACAATAAAATAAATATAAAAATTTGTTTTAAATAAAAACATAAACATTTCCAACATTTTTAACAAAATACCCAAATGTAAAAACTGGTACAACGTATATACATACATATATTATACATATAAAGTACTAATAAAAAACGTATATAATATTTTCATTAGAATTAACTTCAGCATAATTGCAAACTAATAATAGTTTGGTTACTAAAATTTTATTCAATTTTATTACATAACTATTATACACAGATTAAATTCTTTATTATTATTAATCAAAATTTTTTTTTAGCATTACAAATGGCTCATATGCCTAATGAATTTGTTAAAAAAATATTAGAAAATGATAATGCAGGAGTTATCAATGGAGGTTTAGATGAACTAACTTGAGAGCATCTAAAGAAATGTTTTTGTGATTAATATATACCTACATATATATATATATATATATATATAAAATTAATCATTTTTTTATTTATAAATATAAAATAAATTTTTTACAATAAAATAATTTATATAAAAGTTTTCAAATAAAATTTACTAGCTAAAGTTACACAAAATAAAAAACTGATTTTTCCATTTTTATGTCAACATAACATAACAATTATCAAGATTTTTTTTTAAAAAAAAAAACAATAATATTGGAATTCTTATTCATTATTTTCAAAATAAAATTTTAATTTTAATTGTTCTTTTTAAATTTAATATCTTTCGAAATGTTATTTTTATATAGTATTAATAAAATCATTTTTATATTTTTATTAATTAAAAAAACTCTTTTCTTCAATTTTTAAATTATATTATAAAAATATTCAATTAAAAATATTTTTATATACTAATAAGCTAAACCTCTTGCTCACTTTGAATACCAACTCGCACTTTACTTCGATCAACTACTATGGTCTAATTTTATTTAATTCAAAATTTTCAAGCTTATAGTAGTCACATATATTGACATTAGTATTTTATAATTAAAATTAATACTGTCAATATTTAATGGAACAAAAACAAAATAACAAAAAGTTAATAACAGTTTTTAAACACAGGGTCCTTCAATAAAGGCAATAAACAATCTTTAACTTTATACATATACTATTAATAATATTGTTTTCCGTAACAACAGTCATCCCTGAACAATTTAACTGAAATAGAAATATAATAAATTTATTAAATATACATATAAAAATAAAGCGAAAATAAATTTTGTTTTTCTTACCAACTTATTATTTTAAATTAAATTTTTAATTTTTAATAAATATTTCTTTTTTTTGTTACAACACACATATTTGCCTATGACAAAATTTAAATAAATATTTCTTTTTTTTGTTACGCTATACATATTTACCTATAACACATGTTGAAATAAACGTGTTTTATTTTTGTTATGACATATTTGCTAAAAACGCATTTTAAAATGAACGTTTCTTTTTTGTAATGATATATTTTCCTATAAAGTATTTTAAAATAAATTTTTCCTTTTTTATTACGACATATTTTCCTATAACGTATTTTGAAATAAATTTTCTTACAACGTATTTTTAAATAAATATTTCGTTTATATTACTACTCGTTAACCTTAAAATCAAAATGTGGCTGTCTCATAATGCACCGTCAAACATAGTTGATTTGGTGTGGAATATGGAAGTAAGTAATACGTTTATAAACTCATCAAAATTTGTTGCTTGTGTAATTTTCTATGTCGTATTTTGGAATTTTGTCAGGATCAACAAAGGCTTCTAAAATTAGTTTATCTAATTGCATAAAGCCCAACTTTTGTATTTTTGCAAATATGATGCTCCTTGGAATAATAATCTGCAGGATGAGTGATCTACTAGCAAGTAGACTATGCAATTATATCAAAAACAACAATTTTTGGTTTATTAAAATTTGAAAATTGATTTTATGTTTTACTTATTTAAAAGTTTTTAAATTACTTAAATACATCCGTTTCCACGTCACCTTGCGGTAGGATGATCAACGCATTTTTTTTATAGAGGTTTCCCCAATAGGTCTAATCCTCTTTGTTTTTTTTTTCTATTTTTCATAACACATCTAAAACTAAATAGTAATTTTTATTTAAAATTAATAATAATTCTATTCAAATATATAAAAGGTCTATAGATTTAATTCTTTCCAATATCCTTAGTTAAATGTTTTTTTTTTCTTAATTAAATAAAAATTTTTATTATTAGTTTAACCTTGTATTATTTTATTGATTGATATTAGTTAGAAAACTTTAATTTTGTTTTCACATTTCTGCATGTATGTAAACTTCATATTTTATGTATATTTCTATAGTTTGATTTAATAAGACTAATTATAAAATAAATTTAATAGATAAATTTTTAAAGTAAACAATGTACTTATAGATATTTTGATTTTCCATAATTAATCACTTATTACATATTTTCAAATAATTTTTTTTCTTATTTATTGTTTCTTATTTATTCTTACTCGTATTAAAATTATAGAACTTTACGTATTATATAACCTTCTAATTTATTTTTACCAAGAAAATTTGCTATTTCAAATATTACAAGGTATTTAAAATTATATTGCTACTTATAAGAATAATTTTTAAAATATATATATGTATATCACAAGCATTCTCCCTATGATAAAATAAATACAAAACTTTTCAAAGGCTTCTTACTGCCATTCCATTGAATATTCCAAAATTAATTTAATTAAATATTCCATAGTCATGAAGAGATAATTAAAAAAGCAGAAAATAGTAAAAAAGCTATAAATGTGAAATATTTTTTGAAAGATCTTTCGTAATAGAAAATAAAAAAAATGATTATTTTTACTTTCAAAAAATGATTCAGTTACACCTATACAAATGAAACAAATTTTCTTAAACTTGATTTGATTTGCCTAAATAAATATACATATATGATAACTTAATTGCAAACAGTGTAAAATATATTGAAATATAGTAAAGATTCTTTAAAATAAAACTTAAAGCCATTAAGAAATTATAAAACTAGCTATTAAATATATTTACTAAACTTAATTTTGAAATTTTTTTAAGCACTTTTCTTTTATTCACAAATATATAGTATTTCTAAGACACATCCAACAACCAACATTCTATTTTCCTAAATATTTTTTACTATTTTTTTAGTAATAATAATACAAAAAAATAACAAACCACCAAAGAAACCAATATTTTTATATAATCAAAAAATACACTTTTTATTAATAATTTCAAACAAATTATAAAAATAAATTAATTTGAAATTTAAATACTTTGAATATAAAAGAGAGAAAGAGATATAAAATAAAATTCCTACACGACATCAAATTAATATTTTAATAAGAATGATAAAGATAGAACTCATACCAAAGTACATCTGGTCGAGAGTATCAAAGGTAGCGTCACTCTTTCGAGCGTAACGCTAGAATTAGATTTACTCTCAGTTTAAAGTGTTCTATAGAAGTTATTCACTTCAAAAAAGAATTTTTTTTTTTTTTTTTTTTTTAAAATGTGCGTGTTGAAACTTATTACGTATTTTTTTTTTTATTTATTCTTATTAAAACTATAGAGAGAAAGAGATATAAAATAAGCCTTGCAATTATACCAAAAACAACAACAACAAAAACTTGCCGATTTTGGTAACGCTTTGGTTTTAGCCTCATATTTTCAGAACCCCGACTATAGAAGTTATTCACTTCAAAAAAGGTAAAACAACAAAAACAACAGATATAATAAACAAAAACAAAATTAAGTATCAGCAAAACAGAAATAAGCAAACAAAACTTAATATTCAATAAAAATAAATAATTTTCAGTTTAAATTATATAGAAGAGAGAAAGAGATATAAAACAAAATTAAGTATCAGCAAAACAGAAATAAACAAACAAAACTTAATATTCAATAAAAATAAATAATTTTCAGTATAAATTATATAGAAGAGAGAAAGAGATATAAAACAAAATTAAAATATAATTAAACAACAAATAATGTATTAATATTCTTAACTTATAACCTATTACAATTGATATTATCTATTTAAGGCGTGTTTTACGTTGATTGAAGCTCAGTATTATATTCCAGAAATGAAACAATAGGCTTATGAAAACTGAAATATGTTATGTAGACTTTGGATCTAAATCCATTCAAATATCTATAAAAAACTGCATCAAGCGTCGTTCCACATTTAGTTGTACTCACATTTAGATCATTTGATATTTTTAAATTTAAAGTTGAATTCAAAAAATCAAGTAAGGGCTTTGATTTATCATTTGAAAAGTCCACATTAAAATCTCCACTCAAAATCATTGGTAGCTTATGAAGACGTTGATTTAAAAGAGTTGATCCAGCTTCAGTATAAATAAGTAAGTTTTCGTGGAGAAAATCGATGATATTTTTTACGCTTTGATTTGGTGAAATATAAACGGCAGCCATCACAATTTCTTGTCCATTTTCCACTTTACATCTTGCTAAACAAATATCTCCGATGTGTGAATTATTGGTACTATATGATTCGAATTTATTGAATGCTACATTCATTTCTGAGTTGAAATTGTTTGTGACATCTCTATTATATTTAAATGTAGCAACACCTGCAGCTCTGCTGTTAGGTCTTTTAAATTTTGTAACACAATGAAAATTGGGAATGTGAATATTTTCTTCGTTATCCATCCACGTTTCCGATAAGAGCAAAATAGTTGAATTTTGAACAACTCGGTCATCGAAATCCAAGACATGTGCACGTAAACTTTGACAATTCAAGGAATATATTGATATTCCTTTTCTATTGGAAATAATGTTTATCAAGTCATCAGTGATAGTTTGAAGCCTATTGACTGATAATCTTTTAAATTCATTTTGTAAATCAGAAACAGATGTAGTTTCTCTTCGGCCATGAAAAAATATTGAATTTAGATTTTTAGTCACAATGTACAGCTTTTCAACATGTGTTACTCTAGTTAATGCAATAATACCAGTTGCTGAGAATGTGTTTTCTCATACTCGTAAACAATTTCATTGAATGAGGCTCCTTGTGATTTATGATTAATTATAGCAAGTGCTGACACCACTGAAAAGTGATAACGTTTGGCTTTTATAGTTTTATTATTATTTAGAGGAATAGTGTATGATCTCTTGGCTATGGGTGTTGCATTGCTAAGAATGTTACAAGCTGACATGTACCCTGAACTTTGCTTCTAATTTTTCTCCCAATTTTTTCAGGCTTTGCAAATATAATCCAAATTTTATTGATTTCGCCATTATTATCATATTCTACGTGACATAATTTTCCTACAGCACCATTAGCAAGTCCATCAGATACATCGATGTTGGTTGTCAACATATAATATTTATCTAAAAAAAATGTTATTTCGTAAGGTAATCCACCTGTATTAATCGTTGACATTTTATGTAGTTTTTGCTTTACGAATGCTTGTTACTCGGCATTATGGCAGCCGGTATAAATATCTTTAGCAAAGGAAGACACCCTGTTTTCTGCTATATTTAATATTGAATTATTATAAGCTTGGACAGATGCATTTGATAAAAATAGACGTATTCCATGGGGACAATTAATGTCAGCTGTTTCTTTGCTGACAAATCTAGATTCAATCAATAATAGTTCATCCGCATTTAGCTTTTCTCCATTTCCAATTTTCGTAAGGACATTGGAAAACACTACATTCGTTTGTCTCATGACTTCAGTAAGCTCATAAAATTTCAAATGGCCCCATACTGTAGGCCCCGTCATTCTACTTCTTATTTGCTTATAAATAGAAGTTGCTCTGACTGGTGGTAATTGCATCAAGTCACCAATTAATATTACATCTAAGCCACCAAAAATAGTAGTGAAATTACCATTTATTTGTTTAAGGCGTAATTTGATTTGTTCTAGACATTCTGCACCAATCATGCTCACTTCATCAATTATTATTACTTTGACATATTTAAACGGTGATCTGTATATATGTGCAACTTCTATACTCAGTGGTAACAATTTCGGCAAAGATATTTTAAAAGCAATGTGAACAGTTGTTACTTCTATTGCACCAGCTGCTTTTCCTGTAGATGCACACGTTATATAGGCATTACAAAATCCATCGTTTTCAGAAAACCGATTATATATTTCCATCAGTAACTTTATAACAAAAGTTTTGCCGCATCCAGCTAGTCTAGTAAAAAATATTTGTAAAGGACTATTATCATTTGATAATAGTTTGTGGATCACATGAGTTAAAAGCGCTTTTTGTTTTGTGTTAGCCATTCTCATAGTTGCACAAAAGTCCGAAAAAAGCATAATATTTTCTTTTCTTTTAGCAATAGCACCAAGCTTATTTAACGTGGCCAATTGAAGATCACTATTGATTTCATTATTTAAATTATTGTATAACTGTTCAAAAGGATTTCCTTCGGGATGTCTGTTAGCAATATCTTGTACTTCAATGTCATCTATGGGTGCTTCCTTGCGGCATAGTTCTCTACAAATTTGAATGGTTTTAGCAATATCTATATTGGATTCAAATTCTTTACGTCTTTGCAATATAATATCTTCATGATCATCATATATGGAAATAAATTTCATTTCTGCTAATATTTGTTCTTCTTCGCTTCGGAATGGTAAGTACAATGTCCCCATTTCTCGCTTGTATTCGTTTAAATCAGTACCCATATCGTAATTGCGATATTGTATAATTTTTGGTTCACGCCTTTCAATAAATTCGCCTTTTCTATTTATTGTATATTTAGATACAAATTCTGCTAATGTAGTATTTTCTAAGTAATCCGGTCTTTTTTCGTACTTGTCAAACCAGTTTTCTTTCCAGATATCAGTACAATCGTCGTCTAATTTGCTTAACTCCTTTATAGTCTTTCTTATTCGTTGACGTTCAATTGGCCATACTGTTGGAATATATACAACAATCACTGAACTTTTCGACATAGGCTCACGTAATAAATACCAAGCAGCTTCTTGGCCTGTAATTTCAGTATGACTTAGTACATTCACACTGATATTTTTAGTCAAATCAATGATATCAAATTCTGGATATTCATTCATTGTTTCGATTATTTTTCTTTGAAAGTGGCTTACCCCTCTATTGGTTTCCTTAACATATTCTACAATATAGGCCACACATGAATATTCCTCTGTGATAAATTGAAAGTCAGTATTAGATTTAACAATATTAAAGATAAATGAATTAAAAGAATTATGCCATTTTTCTGAAGGTTCACGTTTTACAAACACTTTCGGTCTATTTATTCCTGCTCTTAAGACACTGATGTAATCTTTATCAGAAAGTATACCATTGCGATTGTAAAAATCAGATATTCCCACAAAATCTTCATTTTCTAATCGTACTCTTACTTCAGTATAACGTTTTTTATAACTATTAAACCCTTTTTCAGTAGTTTTCATGAAGATAAGATCATAATTTTTTTACAGGGCATAAACGGTGCCTCAAATCTACATTTTTGTAATTTGTTTCTATAGAAGTTATTCACTTCAAAAAAGGAAAAATAAAACTCTTGTATGCAGTAAGACCAAAAAATACAAATTGCTCTTTTTTCAGGATTAATAAAGGCTTCTAAAATTAGTTTATCTAATTGCATAAAGCCCCACTAAATTGTAATAGTGAAAACATGATGCTCCCTGGGACAATAGTCATCAGGATGAGTGATCTGCTAGTAGACTTTGCAATTATACCAAAAACAACAACAACAAGTATCACTAAAACAGAAATAAACAAACAAAACTTAATATTCAATAAAAATAAATAATTCTCAGTATAAATTATATAGAAGAGAGAAAGAGATATAAAATAAAATTCCTACACGACATCAAATCAATATTTTAATGAGAGTGATAAAGATAGAACTCATACCAAAGTACATCTTGTCGAGAGTATCAAAGGTAGCTTCACTCTTCTGAGCGTGACGCTAAAATTAGATTTACCCTCAGTTTAAAGTGTTTCTATAGAAGTTATTCACTTCAAAAAAGATTTTTTTTTTTTTTTTTTCTTTTAAAATGTGCGTGTTGAAACTTATTACGTATTTTCTTTAATTTTTATTATTTATTCTTATAAAAATTATAGGACTTAAGGTTATAATACAAAACTTTTCAAAGGCTTCTTACTGCCATTCCATTGAATATTCCAAAATTAATTTAATTAAATATTCCATAGTCATGAAGAATTAATTAAAAAAGCAGAAAATAGTAAAAAAGCTATAAATGTGAAATATTTTTTGAAAGATCTTTCGTAATAGAAAATAAAAAAAATGATTATTTTTACTTTCAAAAAATGATTCAGTTACACCTATACAAATGAAACAAATTTTCTTAAACTTGATTTGATTTGTATAAATAAATATACATATATGATAACTTAATTGCAAACAGTGTAAAATATATTGAAATAGAGTAAAGATTCTTTGAAATAAAACTTAAAGCCATTAAGAAATTATAAAACTAGCTATCAAATATATTTACTAAACTTAATTTTGAAATTTTTTTAAGCACTTTTCTTTTATTCACAAATATATAGTATTTCTAAGACACATCCAACAACCAACATTCCATTTTCCTAAATATTTTTTACTATTCTTTTAGTAATAATAATACAAAAAATAACAAACCACCAAAGAAACCAATATTTTTATATAATCAAAAAATACCCTTTTTATTATAAATTTCAAACAAATTATAAAAATAAATTAATTTGAAATTTAAATACTTTGAATACAAAAAAAAATTATTAAAAACACTAAAGCTCGAAATAAAACGATCCTCTCGCAACAAAATCAAAATTTACCCTGATTCATATACATACATTCATATAAGGAAAAGTTTTGTCTGCAATTTCGTTATGGTATGCAACAAAAAACGAATCTATCTATTTAACATTACATTTATGGAAAGATATACATATATAATATAAAATGGTAAGGAATCTTTAAAGAAATATAATTATTAATAAGTATAGCATATATATATATATAGAAAACACAAAACAAAACATAAAACAAACTTAACTATCCACACTTAACAACTCACATTATTATAGTAAAATACAAGATGCTATGCAGTTTTTTCTTTTTAACAGATAAGTTAAAAACAATATTTGCAAATCAAAAATCACTACCGAACTTTTGTTACTCTAATAAAGTTGATTACAAATTAAAAATTACTATCAAACCATTCTTACTTTAATAAAGATGATTACAAATTAGAAATCACTTCTGAATTGAATCACTTTCCGATATTTATCCTTTTACAAATAACGTTCCTTTTGAAATAAATATTTTCATATTTGTTACGACATAAATATTTCCATGACATATTTTGAAATTTAACCGCTGTCTTTAACGATTCATTGCTTATGATGTTTTTTGAAATAAACTTTTCCTTTTTTATTATGAGATATTTTCCTGTGATGTATTTTTTTTTGTTTATAACTTTACAAAATTTTTTCAACTACGACATATATATTTCTATGACATATCTTGAAATACGTTTCGTATTTTTAAATCCTTTTTTTTAATGATAAAGTAAATAATTTATGTGGCTTGTTGTCTTGTGTCTAATTATTACTGAAATGTTTTTTGTCTACAAGGTAATTTGTAAATATAATGTTTTTGTTTGCGTTGAAAATATTATATAAAATTATAGTTTAATGATATATGATAAAGAAAATAGTTTATGTGTCTTGTCAGTAAAGAAATTTTATTTAAGTACAAATTTTGTTTTGCTTATTCTTTTAAAATTAAATATTTAATACTAATTTCTAGTATTAAGGACTGTTTGTAATCCTATAATAAAAAATTCTTCATGAAAGTAAGAATCAATCATAAATGAAGTTATAAGTTTTATGCATGATATAAATTTATTAGGTGAAATATTTTTTAACAGTACTTTTTTATTTATTGTAATTGATAAAAATTCGAATAGAGTACATACAAAAAATATTTAATGAAATAGACAACATACATATTTATTGAGTAAATACTTTGATTATGAATTCAATTAATTTTGCTATTACAATTTACTGGTGGACATTTATTATAGAATACTTTAAATTGAATCTGTCACAAAAGGTAACTTTTTTAGTTTGACTTGAGGTAATATTTTGTTCTTCAAAGTCGAACCAAAAGAGTTACGTTTATTGACTATCTACTGTGTATTAAAAATAAATATTTTTTGGTTTGACTTAGTGTAATTTTATTAAAGTGAATAAATATTTGAAATAAATTTTTTATGTTTTCTTTTAAGATGATTCTATAACACATTTTAAAATACATCTTCCTTTGTTATTTGTTTTGTAAACTTTTAAATGTATGTTAAGGTTTTATATTCTGCTTTTAATTTAATTAAATTTTTGAAAGCAAAAAAAATATTATATGTTATTTTGTTAACAACAATTATAAAAGCATAATTTTGCAAGTAGACTATGCAGTAACATCAAAAAGGATAAGTTGCTCTTTTTTCAGGATTAATAAAGGCTTCTAAAATTAGTATATCTAATTGCATAAAGCCCAACTAAATTGTAATAGCGAAAGCATGATGCTCCCTGGGACAATAGTCATCAGGATGAGTGATCTGCTAGTAGACTATGCAATTATACCAAAAACAACAACAACAACAAGTATCAGTAAAACAGAAATAAACAAACAAAACTTAATATTCAATAAAAATAAATAATTCCCAGTATAAATTAAGAGAGAAAGAGATATAAAATAAAATTCCTACACGACATCAAATTAATATTTTAATGAGAGTGATAAAGATAGAACTCATACCAAAGTACATCTGGTCGAGAATATCAAAGGTAGCGTCACTCTTTCGAGCGTAACGCTAGAATTAGATTTACTCTCAGTTTAAAGTGTTTCTATAGAAGTTATTCACTTCAAAAAAGAATTTTTTTTTTTTTTTTTTTTCTTTTAAAATGTGCGCGTTGAAGCTTATTACGTTTTTTTTTTTTTATTTATTCTTATTAAAATTATAGAGAGAAAGAGATATAAAATTAACCTTGTAATTATACCAAAAACAACAACAACAAAAGCTTGCCGATTTTGGTAACGCTTTGGTTTTAGTCTCATATTTTCAGAACCCAGGCTATAGAAGTTATTCACTTCAAAAAAGAATTTATTTTTTTTTTTTTTAATTTTTTTAAAATGTGCGTGCTTGAATTTATATATTTCTAATTCTATTCTTATTACGTACTTTTTAATTTTTTTTTTTTTTAATTCTTTTAAAATGTCTCTAATAAAATTACACCAAGTTAAACCAAAACAGTAGACAGTCAATAGACACAACTTTTTTAGTTTGAATTCAAGAAGAAAATAACACCCTAAAGTCAAATCAAAAAAGTTATGTTTTTCGACAGATTCAATTTAATATATATATTCTATAATAAGTGTAAAACCAACTTAAATAAAAACATCTCCACTCTGTTTATACTTAATAAAAAATTACATTAATAAAAATAATACTCTAAAATCCACTTATCAATTTAATATATATATATATATATATATAAAAATTCACAAATCAAAAAAAAAAAACAACTCATCAAAAAACAAAAAATCAAATCAAATTTATTTAATTACAAAAAAATACACTTTTTATTATAAATTTACAAAAAACAAATTAATTTGAAATTTCAAATACTTTAAATGCAACACAAAAAACTAACTGTTAATTATTTATAAAATTTTGAAATTTTGAAGTCTTTTTAAACTACTAATTTATTCACAAATATATATATATATATATATAATTTATATATATATATATATATAAATTCACAAATCAAAAAAAATAACAACTCACCAAAAAACAAAAAATCAAATCAAATTTATTTAATTAAAAAAAATACACTTTTTATTATAAATTTATAAAAATTATAAAAATAAATTAATTTAAATACTTTAAATACAAAAAAAACTAATAGAAAAAAATTATTCAAAACAAAAACTAAACAAACGCTCAAAATTAAGCAATCTTCTTGCCATAAAATGATATGAATCATATGCACAAACATACATAGTACAAGAAAAAGTTTTATCTACGACACATTTTAAACTCTTACAAATTACACAAAAAATTAAATACAATACATATATTCGCGTCACAAAATCAAAACCAATTATATACATATATAACTCATCATCACATAGTACGTATACATATCAAAAAAAAAAAAAAAAGTTTTGTCCGCGTCATAAAATAAAAACTGATTAATACGTATACGTGTATATCAAAAAAAAAAGAAGTTATATCTGCGACGCATTTAAAACATGTTTTGTTTTGTTTCATTTCATTAACGTACCATTACCCATTTACCCATAGAAAATATATCCTTATTATACATATATTCTTATTATTATAGAAACCAATAAGAAAATATTTATCTAATTGGTTGGTTGGTTGGTATTAAATATTAATACTATCTTCTAGTATTAAGGACTGTTTGTAATCCTATAATGAAAAATTCTTCATGAAAGTAAGAATCAATCATAAATGAAGTTATAAGTTTTATGCATGATATAAATTTATTAGGTGAAATATTTTTTAACAGTACTTTTTTATTTATTGTAATTGATAAAAATTCGAATAGAGTACATACAAAAAATATTTAATGAAATAGACAACATACATAATAATTGAGTAAATACTTTGATTATGAATTCAATTAATTTTGCTATTACAATTTACTGGTGGACATTTATTATAGAATACTTTAAATTGAATCTGTCACAAAAGGTAACTTTTTTGGTTTGACTTGAGGTAATATTTTGTTCTTCAAAGTCGAACCAAAAGAGTTACGTTTATTGACTATCTACTGTGTATTAGAAATAAATATTTTTTGGTTTGACTTAGTGTAATTTTATTAAAGTGAATAAATATTTGAAATAAATTTTTTATGTTTTCTTTTACGATGATTCTATAACACATTTTAAAATACATCTTCCTTTGTTATTTGTTTTGTAAACTTTTAAATGTGTGTTAAGGTTTTATATTCTGCTTTTAATTTAATTAAATTTTTGAAAGCAAAAAAAATATTATATGTTTATATATTTATATATAAATTTTGTTAGCATTGTAAAAAATAAATAAATATACTAATAGTCTCTCTATCTACTGCATATTATAAAAACATAATTTTGCAGTAACATCAAAAAAGATAAGTTGCTCTTTTTTCAGGCTTAATAAAGGCTTCTAAAATTAGTTTATCTAATTGCATAAAGCCCAACTAAATTGTAATAGTGAAAACATGATGCTCCCTGGGACAATAGTCATCAGGATGAGTGATCTGCTAGTAGACTATGCAATTATACCAAAAACAACAACAACAACAACAACAACAATTTAAGATTTATTATTTAAAATTAATTTTTTTAAATTATATAAAAATAAATATTTACCATATAAAGACTTTTTTTTTTTATATTAAAAAAAAGTTCTTTTACTGTATTCGGTAAATTATAAAATGATTCTTTATTAGAATATATAAATTCAGAAAATTCTTGAATTGATTTTGATAATAAATTAATATCATTTTTCTTTTGATTAAAAATTTCTAAATTATTATTAGTTTTATAATTTTCCCTTTTAATATATTGTGAATCATTAGAATTAAATTGATTTTCATTTATATTATCGTTATTATTTAATACTATTTTTTTGTATTGTTCATATTTTTATTGTTAACGTTTTTATTACTGTCATTTAATTCCATTTTGATATTAGAATTTTTTTAAATTTTTATATGGTTTTGTTTTCGTTTTTAGAATATTGCATATTTAATTAATTAATTAATTAATTAATTAAATTTTAACCAAAATAAGAAAATACAAAAATATTATTAACTATATTAGTTAAATTAGATGTATTTATTTAAAAATTATTATATTTTAATAGCATATAAAAATAAAAAAATAATAAATTTTTAACAAAAACCAACATTTCACATCACTATATTTTTTATACTACAATTACTTTCAAAATAATTTTTAAAGTACTAATCAATTCTATCTTCTGCTCAGTTTGTTAACTACGCCTTTCATAACTTTTCATTATGTATATAAGTACCTATGACGTATATTGAAATAAATATATCATTTATATTATTACGACATATATGTATATGCCTATGACGTAATTTCAAATAAACGTTTCCTTTCTTATTACGACAAATTTTCCTATGAAATATTTTGAAAAAAACGTTCCTTTTTTTTGTTATGTCATATTTGCCTATAATATATTTTGATGTAAATGTTTCATTTTTTTCTTACAAAATATTTGTTTATAACGCATTTTGAGATAAATGTTTTTCATATGTTTTTGTTCTTTTAATTTTAAATACGTATTAAATTCTTACCTGCTTCCTATAACTTATTCCAAATATGTTTTTTTCAGTTAGAATATATTCGCTTATGATGTATTTTAAAATAAATTTTTATTAATTTTTGTCACGACATATTTTTCTATTCTTTATTATTAACTCTCTATGGCATAGTTTAAATTTATTGTTTTAGATTATGTTGAAAATATTATGTAAAATTGATATTTGTTAAAGGGATAAATATTAGAAAAGATTTAAATTGTCTTGTAAGTTTAGAAGTGTTATTCGATTTATAAACATCTTATTTGTTTTATTCTTTTGAAATATGTGCGTATGAATTTAAATGTTTTTAATTACTATTTTTATTTAAAATTGAATAAAACTATTGAAATTTTTTTATAATAAATTTAGATTTTTAACTAGGCAAATTATCTTTACGAGTATTTAGTTAGTTTAGAAGTGTTATTCAACCGCATACATTGCATTTAAATCTAAAGAATGGAAAAATATTTTTATTATGTTTATTAACTCCCTATCAAAGTTATGTAAGTATATATTATAAGATCAAATTATTAATGTCAAAATACAGCTTAGTCCGATTTTTGAACAAGTTATTTCACCATAGCTACAGAGTTTTGTATTAAGAAATATCTCAATTGCAAATTGTTTTCGTAATATAATAGATGAATTTAAATTTGTTGGCATTCATAAATTATATCCTTTTTATAAATAAAAAGTTTTTAAATTTATTATTAAATAATATAATCATAAAATTGTGATCAATTAAAAAAGTAAGCTTGATGAATTACGATTTGTAATATTTACCTTTCTGTTATTTACTAAATTACGTCGTATTTTATGTATGGTGGCAACTTAATGCGTAATATAAAAAAGTACATAAAATTTATTATGTTATTACTATTATAAAACGCGTTATTTCATAAAAACGTAACTTAAATATAATTAAATTTTTCATAATAGTATTTTAATGTTAAAAATATTAATAAAAGATATTAATTTTAGAATCAAGCTGTGAGAATTATTTATAATTATCTTTAATGCTAACCAAATTATATTGTATGCAATTTTTCCTTTATCCGTTTTGTAATAGATACAATGAAATTTCGTTGGGAGTATATTTTTTTTATTTCCAACAGCCGTGCGTTCAACATTGCAGCCAAAAGCATATGAAAAATAACAAAATCGCCTATTCTAAGCTTGTAAGTGAGATTTTGAAACAAATATATTAAAATTTCTAATGTAATAATATTTTATTTTTGATTCAGACATTATTTTAAAAAATTTCAACGAAAATTAATTATTACAATATCCAAGAAAAAGAAACTACAATTTTATAGATTACACAATTTGAAATTTTTTAAAAATTTAATTAGTATTTAAAATAATTTTTAAAATAGTTTCAAATTCATAACTTTATATTCTAACCTTTATGCATTTTATGATCGAACAATATGTATGCCAAAACCAATCAGACTAAGACTTACTAAGTTCTTATGTTTATTATAACCAGTATATAATAACAATTTCAGCTATCAATTTTATTATTTTAATAGGTTAGAAGAGCATTTGAATGATTTTATAATCTAAATTAATTTTTTAAATTTGTTTTAAACTTAAGGATTCTTAAATAATGGGTAATATGTATATTCGTTTTTATCCTTCATCCAATTTGTTATTAAAGATATAGTATATATAAAAGATAATTAAAAGAAACTATTTTTGCTTTTCTAATATACATACATTTCTAAGTTGCATATAAATTATTTTATAAATAATTTTTTAATAAATTTATATATACTAAAATTTTTTCAAATTCCAGACTATTCAGAATTCAAGCGTAATGGACAACTCCGTTGACTGGCAAGATAACTGTTTTTATTTCTCTTCCCAAACAAAATTTTTATTAGAAAAAGAAAAATTCCTTGATTGTTCTTTTTTAGTTGGCTTAAAACCTAATCAAAAAATATTATCAGCTCATAAATTAATACTAGCAATGAAATCTCCAGTATTTGAAAAAAGTTTTTATGGAAGTATTCCTTTTAAAGATCATCTTATTACCATTCCTGATTTAAGCGTATGCGCATTTAATGGAATGATAAAGTTCATGTATACAGAAAGTGTTAATTTCAAGTCGGTTGAAGAAGCTTGTCATATATGGACTGCCGCAAAAAAGTATATAATACTTTACCTTGAAGAACTATGTCTACAATATATTTGGTATAATATAACTTTTGAAAATGCATTAATTGTGTACAAATGTGCTCACCTTTTTGAGAATGCATTACTAAAAACAAAAAGTTTTGAAGTAAATATATAATTTTTTTAAATTTTTTTTTTTTTAATAATTTTTAATTAATTATAGTACATGCAAGCATACACCTATTTTTTTTTAAAACAGCCAGAAATGTTAGAAATACAACCCCAGATTTTGTTAAAATTATACCAAGATGGAAGCCTAAATATAAACTCCGAATTAAATTTATTTACATTTTTGGAGAGTTTTAGTAAAAAACACGAACTATTTTCGAAACAATATTCCATTATAGATCAGGAACAGAAAACACCTGAAAAAAAAAATAACCAATTAGAACTAGAAAATTTCCAAACTATGGCCAAAATAGATTCATATAAAAGTAAACTTGAATCATTTGTAAGAGAAGCTGTTAAGGAAATTCGATTTCTAAATTTAACAAAGGAGGAGTTTACCAAAGGAACAAATGATTCAAAAATTTTAACAGTTTCTGAGAAGAATGCAATTCTTTCAAATATTTTAAAGTCAAATGAACTACGAGCAGATATGCCAAAAGGTTTTTCAACTTCTATATATAAACGGCGTCAATGTAATTCAAATATTTTTACAAAAAATATACTTTATTTCCATTGTTTGACTAGACCAAATCAAATTAAATCATCTTATTTAGGAGAATATCCTTGCATTACTTTTCAAGTCAATCAATCAATTTGGATTGTAGGTAATTTTACAATAATATCTGATTATAAAGTATACATTGCACAAAAATTTCGAGCAACATTTAACACTATTGAAAATCATTTTAAAATATGTAATCTGCTTTTTTATTTAGTAAAGCGAAAAAATGTCTTATATTTATTTATTTATTTACATATTAAATTGTGAATATACGGTGTTAATTTTTTTTATTCTATTTTACTTTTTTCCAAAATTTATAGAATTTTACAAAAAAATTTTGTTACTTTTATTTAAAAATAATGAAATTTATCATATAATAACATTTCGCAAATGAAAATTTTAAATGCTTTAAAATAATTTAGATTATAGAAATTTGATCGCATATTATAAACTTTTGATAAATTTTGAATTTA
The DNA here is from genome assembly GCA_947359355.1 of Acrocera orbiculus. Classification (NCBI taxonomy): domain Eukaryota; kingdom Metazoa; phylum Arthropoda; class Insecta; order Diptera; family Acroceridae; genus Acrocera; species Acrocera orbiculus. Next base: position 39,469 of record OX375757.1, read on the forward strand.
AAAAATGGTATTAAAAGCAATTATTTCCTATAATGAAAATTAAGAAAAATAAATAAATTTTGCTTTTGCTTTTATATGCATACTTCTTTTAAATCAAGTACTTAACTTTCAAAAATATTGAATGCTATATTGTTTTATCTTTTAGGTGTAGAATTAAACAATACTGACGAATCTTTTGCTTTTATTCGTCTCTTAAATAAAAAAGGGGTTCTATTATCTTTTGGATGTAATAGTATTAACGACAAAATACAAGATAATCTACTTTATTTTGAAAATCCAGCTTTCATTCAACCTTCTGAGAGCTACACGCTTATGATTGGAGTTGGAGGATCACCTAATCGTATTGATAAGCATATATTGTACAGAGGTAAAACGCTAACAAAGTTCAAATCTGAAAATTTTTCTTATCCAATAATTCATGGTCCAGAAATTAAATTTATATTCACCAATATTTCTGAAAGTTTTTTGTCAAAATTAATCTTTCACTATCCTTATAGCAAAGATTATAATTCAATAATTAAGGATGTTGACTTTTCTGATTAATAAATTAAGAACAAATAATAATGCATTAATGTTTTAAAAATATAATTAATCTTACTATAAGAATTTCAAGCAATAAAGAACTGAAAAAACTATAAATGTTTTTTTTTCAAATCTGAACAAAAATTATTCTAATTAAAATAAATACCTTGTATTATGTTGTAGGAAATATATGATATATCTAAAGAGAAATATTATCTAGCATCCATAAATTCAAGTTTTTTATATATTAAGAAAACAAATTTATTAATATTAAGGTGTCGTTTTATTTTTTTTTTTCCAAAATTTAATTTAGGCATCTTTTTTGCAGAAGAATTTTCTTTTGTTATTTACTACTGAATGAAAGCTATATCTATTTAAATTATAAATGATAATAATAACAATAACGTTCATATAAGCACCATGACTGTTCTTACAGACTTCCATTGAAACATCCAATTTTCGAATAAAATTCATTTGAAAAATAAGCCATATAAGTCATAGTCGATTAACATACCCATATAACGTTTAGAATTAACACTAATGACATTTTCATAGTTTTTTTTCGCCAGCCATGACTCCATGAAAAATTAAAAGAAACCAAATAAATTCTATTATGTAATGGATGCAAAAATGACTGTTTATATTAGACATTATTTTAATGTAAATTTACAATTAAAACACTAAAATTCTCTATAAAAATTTTGGTCTTTTTCCTACAATTTTTTAACTACCTACCATTTAATATCTTTTGATAATCCAATTTTTCTTAAGCTGTTATCATTATAATCCCTAAACTAATGTAAACAATATTTTAAAAAACATTAAACATAAATATATTAACTAAAATAAGCTTTTAATACTTTTGCGCATGTCTGATAAAAACTATGCAAGGAATAAAGAAACATCCCTTTTATGTATATATATATAAATATACATCCATACATATATATATTTGTTTAATGCATTTTGCAGGCAAGAACTATATCTAAAATGCGTTTTCCTAAATTTACTGCGCAATAGAATATTTGTATTACTAAAATAAGCTTTTAATACTTTTGCGCATGTCTGATAAAAACTATGCAAGGAATAAAGAAACATCCCTTTTATGTATATATATATAAATATACATCCATACATATATATATTTGTTTAATGCATTTTGCAGGCAAGAACTATATCTAAAATGCGTTTTCCTAAATTTACTGCGCAATAGAATATTTGTATAACTAAAATAAGTTTTTAATACTTTTGCGCATGTCTGATAAAAACTATGCAAGGAATAAAGAAACATCCCTTTTATGTATATATATATAAATATACATCCATACATATATATATTAGTTTAATGCATTTTGCAGGCAAGAACTATATCTAAAATGCGTTTTCCTAAATTTACTGCGCAATAGAATATTTGTATAACTAAAATAAGTTTTCAATACTTTTACGCATGTCTGATAAAAACTATGCAAGGAATAAAGAAACATCCCTTTTATGTATATATATATAAATATACATCCATACATATATATATATATAAATATATATATATATATATATATTAGTTTGATGCATTTTGCAGGCAAAATGCGTTTTTCTAAATTTACTGCGCAATAGAATATTTGTATTTCTTTAAATCATTAATTTTAGCAAGTTAGTTTTGATCAACACTTTCAACGATATACTGTGTTCATGTTTTGAAGTGGTTAGTTTGAATTAAAAGTTTTTAAAATAGATATAAAATTATAATTCGTTTTTAATTTTTATATTTATTAAATAAATTTTAAATATACTACGAGTGTAAAATTTTAATTAAAAACTGTGTGTGTGTTTTAAAAAAAAAGGACAATAATCGTAATAAAATTTTACGCTTAACTTAAACAAATAGTAAATAATGATATTTCTTTTTCTATTTTAAATCATTTTTTTTTTTGTGTAAATTAGTGTGTAATATTTTTGGCTTTAGCAATAAATCAAAGAAAAATTCGCTCATAATTTATTGTTTATTTAATTTTTATTATCTATTGTATCACATCTTTAAATATTTAATTGCTTAATTAATTCAATTAATTCAATAAAGAAACATCCCTTTTATGTATATATATATAAATATACATCCATACATATATAACTTAGTTTAATGCATTCTGCAGGCAAGAACTATATCTAAAATGCGTTTTCCTAAATTTACTGCGCAATAGAATATTTGTATTTCTTTAAATCATTAATTTAAGCAAGTTAGTTTTGATCAACACTTTCAACGATATACTGTGTTCATGTTTTGAAGTGGTTAGTTTGAATTAAAAGTTTTTAAAATAGATATAAAATTATAATTCGTTTTTAATTTTTATATTTATTAAATAAATTTTAAATATACTACGAGTATAAAATTTTAATTAAAAACTGTGTGTGTGTTTTAAAAAAAAAGGACAATAATCGTAATAAAATTTTACGCTTAACTTAAACAAATAGTAAATAATGATATTTCTTTTTCTATTTTAAATCATTTTTTTTTTTATGTAAATTAGTGTGTAATATTTTTGGCTTTAGCAATAAATCAAAGAAAAATTCGCTCATAATTTATTGTTTATTTAATTTTTATTATCTATTGTATCACATATTTAAATATTTAATTACTTAATTAATTCAATTAATTCAATAAAGAAACATCCCTTTTATGTATATATATATATATAAATATACATCCATACATATATATATATTAGTTTAATGCATTTTGCAAGCAAGAACTATATCTAAAATGCGTTTTCCTAAATTTACTGCGCAATAGAATATTTGTATAACTAAAATAAGCTTTTAATACTTTTGCGCATAACTTAGTTTAATGCATTTTGCAGGCAAGAACTATATCTAAAATGCGTTTTCCTAAATTTACTGCGCAATAGAATATTTGTATTTCTTTAAATCATTAATTTAAGCAAGTTAGTTTTGATCAACACTTTCAACGATATACTGTGTTCATGTTTTGAAGTGGTTAGTTTGAATTAAAAGTTTTTAAAATAGATATAAAATTATAATTCGTTTTTAATTTTTATATTTATTAAATAAATTTTAAATATACTACGAGTATAAAAATTTAATTAAAAACTGTGTGTGTGTTTTAAAAAAAAAGGACAATAATCGTAATAAAATTTTACGCTTAACTTAAACAAATAGTAAATAATGATATTTCTTTTTCTATTTTAAATCATTTTTTTTTTGTGTAAATTAGTGTGTAATATTTTTGGCTTTAGCAATAAATCAAAGAAAAATTCGCTCATAATTTATTATTTATTTAATTTTTATTATCTATTATATCACATATTTAAATATTTAATTACTTAATTAATTCAATTAATTCAATAAAGAAACATCCCTTTTATGTATATATATATATAAATATACATCCATACATATATATATTAGTTTAATGCATTTTGCAGGCAAGAACTATATCTAAAATACGTTTTCCTAAATTTACTGCGCAATAGAATATTTGTATTTCTTTAAATCATTAATTTTAGCAAGTTAGTTTTGATCAACACTTTCAACGATATACTGTGTTCATGTTTTGAAGTGGTTAGTTTGAATTAAAAGTTTTTAAAATAGATATAAAATTATAATTCGTTTTTAATTTTTATATTTATTAAATAAATTTTAAATATACTACGAGTGTAAAATTTTAATTAAAAACTGTGTGTGTGTTTTAAAAAAAAAAGGACAATAATCGTAATAAAATTTTACGCTTAACTTAAACAAATAGTAAATAATGATATTTCTTTTTCTATTTTAAATCATTTGTTTTTTTGTGTAAATTAGGGTGTAATATTTTTGGCTTTAGCAATAAATCAAAGAAAAATTCGCTCATAATTTATTGTTTATTTAATTTTTATTATCTATTGTATCACATCTTTAAATATTTAATTGCTTAATTAATTCAATTAATTCAATAAAGAAACATCCCTTTTATGTATATATATATAAATATACATCCATACATATATAACTTAGTTTAATGCATTTTGCAGGCAAGAACTATATCTAAAATGCGTTTTCCTAAATTTACTGCGCAATAGAATATTTGTATTTCTTTAAATCATTAATTTAAGCAAGTTAGTTTTGATCAACACTTTCAACGATATACTGTGTTCATGTTTTGAAGTGGTTAGTTTGAATTAAAAGTTTTTAAAATAGATATAAAATTATAATTCGTTTTTAATTTTTATATTTATTAAATAAATTTTAAATATACTACGAGTATAAAATTTTAATTAAAAACTGTGTGTGTGTTTTAAAAAAAAAGGACAATAATCGTAATAAAATTTTACGCTTAACTTAAACAAATAGTAAATAATGATATTTCTTTTTCTATTTTAAATCATTTTTTTTTTTATGTAAATTAGTGTGTAATATTTTTGGCTTTAGCAATAAATCAAAGAAAAGTTCGCTCATAATTTATTGTTTATTTAATTTTTATTATCTATTGTATCACATATTTAAATATTTAATTACTTAATTAATTCAATTAATTCAATAAAGAAACATCCCTTTTATGTATATATATATATATAAATATACATCCATACATATATATATATTAGTTTAATGCATTTTGCAAGCAAGAACTATATCTAAAATGCGTTTTCCTAAATTTACTGCGCAATAGAATATTTGTATAACTAAAATAAGCTTTTAATACTTTTGCGCATAACTTAGTTTAATGCATTTTGCAGGCAAGAACTATATCTAAAATGCGTTTTCCTAAATTTACTGCGCAATAGAATATTTGTATTTCTTTAAATCATTAATTTAAGCAAGTTAGTTTTGATCAACACTTTCAACGATATACTGTGTTCATGTTTTGAAGTGGTTAGTTTGAATTAAAAGTTTTTAAAATAGATATAAAATTATAATTCGTTTTTAATTTTTATATTTATTAAATAAATTTTAAATATACTACGAGTATAAAAATTTAATTAAAAACTGTGTGTGTGTTTTAAAAAAAAGGACAATAATCGTAATAAAATTTTACGCTTAACTTAAACAAATAGTAAAAAATGATATTTCTTTTTCTATTTTAAATCATTTTTTTTTTGTGTAAATTAGTGTGTAATATTTTTGGCTTTAGCAATAAATCAAAGAAAAATTCGCTCATAATTTATTATTTATTTAATTTTTATTATCTATTATATCACATATTTAAATATTTAATTACTTAATTAATTCAATTAATTCAATAAAGAAACATCCCTTTTATGTATATATATATATAAATATACATCCATACATATATATATTAGTTTAATGCATTTTGCAGGCAAGAACTATATCTAAAATACGTTTTCCTAAATTTACTGCGCAATAGAATATTGGTATTTCTTTAAATCATTAATTTAAGCAAGTTAGTTTTGATCAACACTTTCAACGATATACTGTGTTCATGTTTTGAAGTGGTTAGTTTGAATTAAAAGTTTTTAAAATAGATATAAAATTATAACTCGTTTTTAATTTTTATATTTATTAAATAAATTTTAAATATACTACGAGTATAAAATTTTAATTAAAAACTGTGTGTGTGTTTTAAAAAAAAAGGACAATAATCGTAATAAAATTTTACGCTTAACTTAAACAAATAGTAAATAATGATATTTCTTTTTCTATTTTAAATCATTTTTTTTTGTGTAAATTAGTGTGTAATATTTTTGGCTTTAGCAATAAATCAAAGAAAAATTCGCTCATAATTTATTATTTATTTAATTTTTATTATCTATTATATCACATATTTAAATATTTAATTACTTAATTAATTCAATTAATTCAATAAAGAAACATCCCTTTTATGTATATATATATATAAATATACATCCATACATATATATATTAGTTTAATGCATTTTGCAAGCAAGAACTATATCTAAAATGCGTTTTCCTAAATTTACTGCGCAATAGAATATTTGTATTTCTTTAAATCATTAATTTTAGCAAGTTAGTTTTGATCAACACTTTCAACGATATACTGTGTTCATGTTTTGAAGTGGTTAGTTTGAATTAAAAGTTTTTAAAATAGATATAAAATTATAATTCGTTTTTAATTTTTATATTTATTAAATAAATTTTAAATATACTACGAGTGTAAAATTTTAATTAAAAACTGTGTGTGTGTTTTAAAAAAAAAGGACAATAATCGTAATAAAATTTTACGCTTAACTTAAACAAATAGTAAATAATGATATTTCTTTTTCTATTTTAAATCATTTGTTTTTTTGTGTAAATTAGTGTGTAATATTTTTGGCTTTAGCAATAAATCAAAGAAAAATTCGCTCATAATTTATTGTTTATTTAATTTTTATTATCTATTGTATCACATCTTTAAATATTTAATTGCTTAATTAATTCAATTAATTCAATAAAGAAACATCCCTTTTATGTATATATATATAAATATACATCCATACATATATAACTTAGTTTAATGCATTTTGCAGGCAAGAACTATATCTAAAATGCGTTTTCCTATTTTTACTGCGCAATAGAATATTTGTATTTCTTTAAATCATTAATTTTAGCAAGTTAGTTTTGATCAACACTTTCAACGATATACTGTGTTCATGTTTTGAAGTGGTTAGTTTGAATTAAAAGTTTTTAAAATAGATATAAAATTATAATTCGTTTTTAATTTTTATACTTATTAAATAAATTTTAAATATACTACGAGTATAAAATTTTAATTAAAAACTGTGTGTGTGTTTTAAAAAAAAAGGACAATAATCGTAATAAAATTTTACGCTTAACTTAAATAAATAGTAAATAATGATATTTCTTTTTCTATTTTAAATCATTTTTTTTTGTGTAAATTAGTGTGTAATATTTTTGGCTTTAGCAATAAATCAAAGAAAAATTCACTCATAATTTATTGTTTATTTAATTTTTATTATCTATTGTATCACATCTTTAAATATTTAATTACTTAATTAATTCAATTAATTGTTTTATCTTTTTGTTAAAATGATCAAAATTTAAATAAAATTCTTTTTAACTGAATTTAATATATATATATTTCCTTTATATTAATTTGCAAATGTGTCTAGCAAATTATAATTATTTATTATTTTAAAAATTTTTTTTAGAATAATTCATCACATTCACCCCAATTATTAAAATGAATCCCCCAGTATCATCAAATTCAACTTTTAATGATATATATGCTTATGAAAGTGGTAATGATTTATTTTATAATTAAAACTATGTTGAAAATTTTTTCAATAATTAAATATTTATTTTATTTTTTTTTGTTCATGGACTAAACAAATTGCCTTAAAAATAAATCTAATATTTTGTAATTATGTAATAATGAAACTTTTAATATTTTGACTAAACATTTCAGATCCAATGTTAAAACAAACACATAAATATGTTGACAAACTTCCAAATATTTCAAATAGTACAGAATATTTTAATATATATCAAAAAGAATATAATTATGCAAATTTGGCATTTCCATATCATAACCAGGTATTTAAATTTAATTAAACTAAATATATATATACATATATATATTATATATTTTCTACATGTTTGTTTATCTAATTTTTAAGTTTTCTGTTATTTTCAGAATAATTCATCATCATCAATAAATAATCCAATGAATTCGAATCAAAGAGTTACAACCAATTTAGGCTATGAAAGATTATATAATGAAAAAACTAGTAATACTTTAAATATATAATGAAAACTTTTTTAAATATTAATTAATACAAATAGAAAATATAAATTCGTATTTAACTAAATATAATATGCCACAACCATATTCTTATAAAGTATTATAATATGAACATATAAGTTAAGAGGTTATAATACAAAGGCAGTAAGACATTAAAACTAACTCAAAACAAAATTTTACTGTCAACGTCACTTTTCATTGCTTACTACCTTTATTCATGGCTTACTGCCTTTGTATCATAACCTCTTAATTTATATATACATATGTATTTATATATCAAAACAATTTCGCTGCTACAATAGCAATTACATTAATATAAACATTTATTTATTTATTTAATTTTATATTTCTATTCAACAATATTATATTTATTTTTATTTTATTTTTTAATAACTAAACTCAAAATAAATCTAATATTTTGTACTTATGTAATAATGAAACTTTTAATATTTTGACTAAACATTTCAGATCCAATGTTAAAACAAACAAATCAATATGTTGACAAACTTCCGAATATTTCAAATAGTACAGAATATTTTAATATATATCAAAATGAATATAATTATGCAAATTCGGCATTTCCATATCATAACCAGGTATTTAAATTTAATTAAACTAAATATATATATATATACTATATATTTTCTACATGTTTGTTTATCTAATTTTTAATTTTTCTGTTAATTTCAGAATAGTTCATCATCATCAATAAATAATCCCTTGAATTCGAATCAAAGAGTTACAACCAATTTAGGCTATGAAGGATTATATAATGACAAAAATAGTAATACTTTAAATATATAATGAAAACTTTTTTAAATATTAATTAATACAAATAGAAAATATAAATTCGTATTTAACTAAATATAATATAACACAACCATATTCTTATAAAGTATTATAATATGAACATATAAGTTAAGAGGTTATGATACAAAGGCAATAAGCCATAAAAACTAACTCAAAACAAAATTTTACTGTCAACGTCACTTTTCATTGCTTACTACCTTTATTCATGGCTTACTGCCTTTGTATCATAACCTCTTAATTTATATATACATATGTATTTATATACCAAAACAAATTCGCTGCTACAATAGCAATTACATTAATATAAACATTTATTTATTTATTTAATTTTATATTTCTATTCAACAATATTATATTTATTTTTATTTTATTTTTTAATAACTAAACTCAAAATAAATCTAATATTTTGTAATTATGTAATAATGAAACTTTTAATATTTTGACTAAACATTTCAGATCCAATATTAAAACAAACAAATCAATATGTTGACAAACTTCCGAATATTTCAAATAGTACAGAATATTTTAATATATATCAAAAAGAATATAATTATGCAAATTCGGCATTTCCATATGATAACCAGGTATTTAAATTTAATTAAACTAAATATATATATATATACTATATATTTTCTACATGTTTATTTATCTAATTTTTAATTTTTCTGTTAATTTCAGAATAATTCATCATCATCAATAAATAATCCAATGAATTCGAATCAAAGAGTTACAACCAACTTAGGCTATGAAAGATTATATAATGAAAAAACTGGTAAAAATTTAAGTATATAATGCAATCTATTTTAAATATTAATTAATACAAATAGGAAATATAAATTCATATTTAACTAAATAAATTATGCCAAAACCATATTCTTATAGAGTATTATAATATGAACATATAAGTTAAGAGGTTATGATACAAAGGCAGTAAACCATAAAAACTAACTCAAAACAAAATTTTACTGTCAACGTCACTTTTCATGACTTAATGCCTTTGTATCATGACCTCTTAAATTATATATACATATGTATTTATATACCAAAGCAATTACGCTGCTACAATAGAAATTACATTTAAAAAAATTCCCATTTAATAAATAGTATTTTTTTTAATAAAATATAAACTAATAAAAAGACACATATTCAAGTATAATTTCATAAACAAATTTCAATAAATATTAATGCAAATTTTTTCAATAATTAGACATTTATTTTATTTTTTTTCATTCATAGACTAAACAAATTGCCTTAAAAATAAATCTAATATTTTATAAATATGTACTAATGAAACTTTTAGTATTTTTATTAAACACTTCATATCCAGTGTTAGAACAAACTAATCAATATGTTGACACACTTCCGAATATTTCAAATATTAATGAATATCTTGATATATATCAAGAAGAATATAATCATCCAAATTTTGCATTTTCATATCATAACCAGGTATTTATATTTAATTAAACTATATATATATATTCTTATTTTCTACATTTTTGTTTATTTAATTTTTACTTATACTATTAATTATAGAATAATTCATCGCCATCAGTAAATACTCTAATGAATTCCAATCAATCGGTTCCATCAAATTTAGGCTTGGAAAAAGTATATAATCATGAAGAAACTGGTAATATTTTAAAATTATAATAAAGCTATTTTATATATTAATTAATACAATTAATACAATTAATTCAATTCATATTTTACTAAATAATTATGCAACAAACCGCAATGTTTTTAAAGGATTATAATATATATGTATATGTATATATACATATGTATGTATATACCATAGCAATTTCGCTACTACAAAAGTATTTACATTAATGTAAAAATTTATTTATTTATTAAAATTTTATAATGCTAGTCAACAATATTTTATTTACTTTTATTTTAATTAAAAAAAATAAACTCAATTAAACTTATTAATAAAAAGACACAATATTGATGTAAATTTTTATTTAGAAAAATATTTTAAATTAGCATCAGTTTTGGAGAATGTAGGAATTACACATATAACTATTAATATAATAGTATATAAAGTAATAAAAAGACCAATAATCAAATATAATTTAATTTACAAATTTCAAAAAAAATTGGTGAAATTTTTTTATATAATTAAACATTTATTTTATTTTTTCTGTTTAAGACTAAACAGATTGCCTTAAAAATAATTCTAATGTTTTGTTTTTATGTAATAACGAATCTATTAATATTTTATTAACAATATAAACATTTCAGGTCCAATGGTAGAACATATTAATAATTATATTGACAAAATTCCGAAAGAATTAAATATCAGGAAATATTTAACAAAAAACAAACTATTTTAATTCTATTTTATTACATTTTATTTTCAAATATAAAACTTTAATTAATTCATTTTATATGTAGATATATATATATATATATATATTTTTAGAATTGAATACCAGTAATACTAATAATTCAATCAATAAAGTTAAAAAACAATATTTTTGGAATTATAATGATAAAAAACAAAGTAAAAAAAAAAGCTATATGGTTAATAAAGCACAACCAGGAAATCATACTCATGTGCTAAATGATATAACTAATTCAGTTTTTAACACTAATTATTCAATATCTACAATTGAGGTATTTAAAATAAATATATAAAAATAAACTATTAATTAATTATAACTAAATTATTTCACAAAAAAAAAAAATTTTAATATAAATATCAAATTTTTAGAATACTGTTAAGGTACACAAAGAAAATAAAAGTGATCTTACTCCAAATCCACGAAAATTAAATACAATTCATAAGAAATTGGACGAGTTAAAAACTGAAACAGATGGCATAACAATACTTAATAAACATTCATTTCTTGATGAAACCAAAGTGCGTAAAGACAAAAGTAAATTAGCTGCAAAGATATACAGATTAAAAATGGAAGCTTACCACGAAGCTAATAAAATAATATTTTATGGATTTAAAATTGAAAATAGTAAATTTATTCTTTCTATTCTTTATTTTTTATTCTAATTTCTACTCCAATTTTTTATACATTTAATAGAAATATTAATCAATGGCATTGGCAATATTAAAAACTTACGCTTACAAAAATCCCAAAAACCTGATCAAAGTGTTTTAATAAACGAAATTAACGAAATTATTGAAAAAATTTATTCAGATGTTAAACGTAAGTAATATTATACACAAGTATATATGTATTAAGAGTTTTATAGCTAATACACAAATTATAATAGAAATCAATTATACATATATTATGATTATTTTGATATCTTAAAATGAATTATTGTTACTCTAATACAAACAAATTATTATATACGTTCTCTATCAAATCTACAATTTTAAAACAAAAGTTAAAGCTCTAAAATGATATATATGTATATATTTTGATTTTATGCTATGATAAAATTTTTCATTTCAAATTTATAAACCACAATAAAATAAATATAAAAATTTGTTTTAAATAAAAACATAAACATTTCCAACATTTTTAACAAAATACCCAAATGTAAAAGCTGGTACAACGTATATACATACATATATTATACATATAAAGTGCTAATAAAAAACGTATATAATATTTTCATTAGAATTAACTTCAGCATAATTGCAAACTAATAATATTTTGGTTACTAAAATTTTATTCAATTTTATTACATAACTATTATACACAGATTAAATTCTTTATTATTATTAATCAAAATTTTTTTTTAGCATTACAAATGGCTCATATGCCTAATGAATTTGTTAAAAAAATATTAGAAAATGATAATGCAGGAGTTATCAATGGGGGTTTAGATGAACTAACTTGAGAGCATCTAAAGAAATGTTTTTGTGATTAATATATACCTACATATATATATATATATATATATATAAAATTAATCATTTTTTTATTTATAAATATAAAATAAATTTTTTACAATAAAATAATTTATATAAAAGTTTTCAAATAAAATTTACTAGCTAAAGTTACACAAAATAAAAAACTAATTTTTCCATTTTTATGTCAACATAACATAACAATTATCAAGATTTTTTAAAAAAAAAAAAAAACAATAATATTGGAATTCTTATTCATTATTTTCAAAATAAAGTTTTAATTTTAATTGTTCTTTTTAAAATTAATATCTTTCGAAATGTTATTTTTATATAGTATTAATAAAATCATTTTTATATTTTTATTAATTAAAAAAACTCTTTTCTTCAATTTTTAAATTATATCATAAAAATATTCAATTAAAAATATTTTTATATACTAATAAGCTCCAGCAACATGTTTTAAATTATTTGTTTGCTGTTAGTGTAATTTTCTATGAATAAATTTTTACTGTGTTTGTTGCTTGTGTAATTTTCTATGTCGTATTTTGGAATTTTGTCAGGATCAACAAAGGCTTCTAAAATTAGTTTATCTAATTGCATAAAGCCCAACTTTTGTATTTTTGCAAATATGATGCTCCTTGGGACAATAATCTGCAGGATGAGTGATCTACTAGCAAATAGACTATGCAATTATATCAAAAACAACAATTTTTAGTTTATTAAAATTTGAAAATTGATATTATGTTTTACTTATTTAAAAGTTTTTAAATTACTTAAATACATCCGTTTCCACGTCACTTTGCGGTAGGATGATCAACGCATTTTTTTTTATAGAGGTTTCCCCAATAGGTCTAATCCTCTTTGCTTTTTTTTTTCTATTTTTCATAACACATCTAAAACTAAATAGTCATTTTTATTTAAAATTAATAATAATTCTATTCAAATATATAAAAGGTCTATAGATTTAATTCTTTCCAATATCCTTAGTTAAATGTTTTTTTTTTCTTAATTAAATAAAAATTTTTATTATTAGTTTAACCTTGTATTATTTTATTGATTGATATTAGTTAGAAAACTCTAATTTTGTTTTCACATTTCTGCATGTATGTAAACTTCTTACTTTATGTATATTTCTATAGTTTGGTTTAATAAGACTAATTATAAAATAAATTTAATAGATAAATTTTTAAGGTAAACAATGTACAATGTAACCTTCTAATTTATTTTTACCAAGAAAATTTGCTATTTCAAATATTACAAGGTATTTAAAATTATATTGCTACTTATAAGAATAATTTTTAAAATATATATATGTATATCACAAGCATTCTCCCTATGATAAAATAAATACAAAACTTTTCAAAGGCTTCTTACTGCCATTCCATTGAATATTCCAAAATTAATTTAATTAAATATTCCATAGTCATGAAGAGATAATTAAAAAAGCAGAAAATAGTAAAAAAGCTATAAATGTGAAATATTTATTGAAAGATCTTTCGTAATAGAAAATAAAAAAAATGATTATTTTTACTTTCAAAAAATAACTCAGTTACACCTATACAAATGAAACAAATTTTCTTAAACTTAATTTGATTTGCCTAAATATAAACGTAAACATATACATATATGATAACTTAATTGCAAACAGTGTAAAATATATTGAAATAGAGTAAAGATTCTTTAAAATAAAACTTAAAGCCATTAAGAAATTATAAAACTAGCTATTAAATATATTTACTAAACTTAATTTTGAAATTTTTTTAAGCACTTTTCTTTTATTCACAAATATATTGTTTTTGTAAGACACATCCAACAACCAACATTCCATTTTCCTAAATATTTTTTACTATTTTTTTAGTAATAATAATACAAAAAAATAACAAACCACCAAAGAAACCAATATTTTTATATAATCAAAAAATACACTTTTTACTATAAATTTCAAACAAATTATAAAAATAAATTAATTTGAAATTTAAATACTTTGAATATAAAAGAGAGAAAGAGATATAAAATAAAATTCCTACACGACATCAAATTAATATTTTAATGAGAATGATAAAGATAGAACTCATACCAAAGTACATCTGGTCGAGAGTATCAAATGTAGCGTCACTCTTTCGAGCGTAACGCTAGAATTAGATTTACTCTCAGTTTAAAGTGTTTCTATAGAAGTTATTCACTTCAAAAAAGAATTTTTTTTTTTTTTTTCTTTTAAAATGTGCGTGTTGAAACTTATTACGTATTTTTTTTTTTATTTATTCTTATTAAAATTATAGAGAGAAAGAGATATAAAATTAGCCTTGCAATTATACCAAAAACAACAACAACAAAAGCTTGCCGATTTTGGTAACGCTTTGGTTTTAGTCTCATATTTTCAGAACCCAGGCTATAGAAGTTATTCACTTCAAAAAAGAATTTATTTTTTTTTTTTTAATTTTTTTAAAATGTGCGTGCTTGAATTTATATATTTCTAATTCTATTCTTATTACGTACTTTTTTATTTTTTTTTTTTTTTAATTCTTTTAAAATGTCTCTAATAAAATTACACCAAGTTAAACCAAAACAGTAGACAGTCAATAGACACAACTTTTTTAGTTTAAATTCAAGAAGAAAATAACACCCTAAAGTCAAATCAAAAAAGTTATGTTTTTCGACAGATTCAATTCAATATATATATTCCATAATAAGTGTAAAACCAACTTAAATAAAAACATCTCCACTCTGTTTATACTTAATAAAAAATTACATTAATAAAAATAATACTCTAAAATCCACTTATCAATTTAATATATATATATATATATATATAAAAATTCACAAATCAAAAAAAAAAAACAACTCATCAAAAAACAAAAAATCAAATCAAATTTATTTAATTACAAAAAAATACACTTTTTATTATAAATTTACAAAAAACAAATTAATTTGAAATTTCAAATACTTTAAATACAACACAAAAAACTAACTGTTAATTATTTATTAAATTTTGAAATTTTGAAGTCTTTTTAAACTACTAATTTATTCACAAATATATATATATATATATATATTTATATATATATATATATAAATTCACAAATCAAAAAAAATAACAACTCACCAAAAAACAAAAAATCAAATCAAATTTATTTAATTAAAAAAAATACACTTTTTATTATAAATTTATAAAAATTATAAAAATAAATTAATTTAAATACTTTAAATACAAAAAAAACTAATAGAAAAAAATTATTCAAAACAAAAACTAAACAAACGCTCAAAATTAAGCAATCTTCTTGCCATAAAATGATATGAATCATATGCACAAACATACATAGTACAAGAAAAAGTTTTATCTACGACACATTTTAAACTCTTACAAATTACACAAAAAATTAAATACAATACATATATTCGCGTCACAAAATCAAAACCAATTATATACATATATAACTCATCATCACATAGTACGTATACATATCAAAAAAAAAAAAAAAAGTTTTGTCCGCGTCATAAAATAAAAACAAAAAAAAAAGAAGTTATATCTGCGACGCATTTAAAACATGTTTTGTTTTGTTTCATTTCATTAACGTACCATTACCCATTTACCCATAGAAAATATATCCTTATTATACATATATCCTTATTATTATAGAAACCAATAAGAAAATATTTATCTAATTGGTTGGTTGGTTGGTATTAAATATTAATACTATCTTCTAGTATTAAGGACTGTTTGTAATCCTATAATGAAAAATTCTTCATGAAAGTAAGAATCAATCATAAATGAAGTTATAAGTTTTATGCATGATATAAATTTATTAGGTGAAATATTTTTTAACAGTACTTTTTTATTTATTGTAATTGATAAAAATTCGAATAGAGTACATACAAAAAATATTTAATGAAATAGACAACATACATAATAATTGAGTAAATACTTTGATTATGAATTCAATTAATTTTGCTATATACAATTTACTAATAACACTAATAGTGTAAATTTGTAAACTTTTTAGATTTTCTAATTCTATTCTTATTACGTATTTTTTTTTTTTTTAGTTCTTTAAATATTTAAATATTTCTAATTCTATTCTTATTACGTATTTTTTTTTTCTTAATTCTTTTAAAATGTCCGTGTTTAAATTTATATATTTCTAAGTATTGTTTTCATTTAAAATTAAATAAATGCTTTTATTGCAATATGATCTATTAAGGACTGTTTGTAATTCTATAATGAAAAATTCTTTATGAAAGTAAGAATCATTCATACATGTTAAATAAAATTTTATTAATTATTTTTTAAGCAAAAGATGCTTATTACGTATTATTTTTTTTTTATTTATTCTTATTAAAATTATAGGACTTAAATAGTCATGAAGAGTTAATTAAAAAAGCAGAAAATAGTAAAAAAGCTATAAATGTGAAATATTTTTTGAAAGATCTTTCGTAATAGAAAATAAAAAAAAATGATTATTTTTACTTTCAAAAAATGATTCAGTTACACCTATACAAATGAAACAAATTTTCTTAAACTTGATTTGATTTGTATAAATAAATATACATATATGATAACTTAATTGCAAACAGTGTAAAATATATTGAAATAGAGTAAAGATTCTTTGAAATAAAACTTAAAGCCATTAAGAAATTATAAAACTAGCTATCAAATATATTTACTAAACTTAATTTTGAAATTTTTTTAAGCACTTTTCTTTTATTCACAAATATATAGTATTTCTAAGACACATCCAACAACCAACATTCCAACAAATTAGAAATCACTTCTGAATTGAATCACTTTCCGATATTTATCCTTTTACAAAAAACGTTCCTTTTGAAATAAATATTTTCATATTTGTTCCGACATAAATATTTCCATGACATATTTTGAAATTTAACCACTGTCTTTAACGATTCATTGCTTATGATGTTTTTTGAAATAAACTTTTCCTTTTTTGTTATGAGATATTTTCCTGTGATGTATTTTTTTTTGTTTATAACTTTACAAAATTTTTTCAACTACGACATATCTTGAAATACGTTTCGTATTTTTAAATCCTTTTTTTTTAATGATAAAGTAAATAATTTATGTGTCTTGTTGTCTTGTGTCTAATTATTACTGAAATGTTTTTTGTCTACAAGGTAATTTGTAAATATAATGTTTTTGTTTGCGTTGAAAATATTATATAAAATTATAGTTTAATGATATATGATAAAGAAAATAGTTTATGTGTCTTGTCAGTAAAGAAATTTTATTTAAGTACAAATTTTGTTTTGCTTATTCTTTTAAAATTAAATATTTAATACTAATTTCTAGTATTAACGACTGTTTGTAATCCTATAATGAAAAATTCTTCATGAAAGTAAGAATCAATCATAAATGAAGTTATAAGTTTTATGCATGATATAAATTTATTAGGTGAAATATTTTTTAACAGTACTTTTTTATTTATTGTAATTGATAAAAATTCGAATAGAGTACATACAAAAAATATTTAATGAAATAGACAACATACATATTTATTGAGTAAATACTTTGATTATGAATTCAATTAATTTTGCTATTACAATTTACTTGTGGACATTTATTATAGAATACTTTAAATTGAATCTGTCACAAAAGGTAACTTTTTTGGTTTGACTTGAGGTAATATTTTGTTCTTCAACGTCGAACCAAAAGAGTTACGTTTATTGACTATCTACTGTGTATTAGAAATAAATTTTTTATGTTTTCTTTTACGATGATTCTATAACACATTTTAAAATACATCTTCCTTTGTTATTTGTTTTGTAAACTTTTAAATGTGTGTTAAGGTCTTATATTCTGCTTTTAATTTAATTAAATTTTTGAAAGCAAAAAAAATATTATATGTTATTTTGTTAACATTGTAAAAAATAAATAAATATACTAATAGTCTCTCTATCTACTGCATATTATAAAAACATAATTTTGCAGTAACATCAAAAAAGATAAGTTGCTCTTTTTTCAGGATTAATAAAGGCTTCTAAAATTAGTTTATCTAATTGCATAAAGCCCAACTAAATTGTAATAGTGAAAACATGATGCTCCCTGGGACAATAGTCATCAGGATGAGTGATCTGCTAGTAGACTATGCAATTATACCAAAAACAACAACAACAACAACAACAATTCTTTTATTCACAAATATATAGTATTTCTAAGACACATCCAACAACCAACATTCCATTTTCCTAAATATTTTTTACTATTTTTTTAGTAATAATAATACAAAAAAATAACAAACCACCAAAGAAACCAATATTTTTATATAATCAAAAAATACACTTTTTATTATAAATTTCAAACAAATTATAAAAATAAATTAATTTGAAATTTAAATACTTTGAATATAAAAGAGAGAAAGAGATACAAAATAAAATTCCTACACGACATCAAATTAATATTTTAATGAGAGTGATAAAGATAGAACTCATACCAAAGTACATCTTGTCGAGAGTATCAAAGGTAGCGTCACTCTTCTGAGCGTGACGCTAAAATTAGATTTACCCTCAGTTTAAAGTGTTTCTATAGAAGTTATTCACTTCAAAAAAGATTTTTATTTATTTTTTTTTTTTTTTCTTTTAAAATGTGCGTGTTGAAACTTATTACGTATTTTCTTTAATTTTTATTATTTATTTTTATAAAAATTATAGGACTTAACGTTATAATGCAAAACTTTCCAAAGGCTTCTTACTGCCATTCCATTGAATATTCCAAAATTAATTTAATTAAATATTCCATAGTCATGAAGAGTTAATTAAAAAAGCAGAAAATAGTAAAAAAGCTATAAATGTGAAATATTTTTTGAAAGATCTTTCGTAATAGAAAATAAAAAAAATGATTATTTTTACTTTCAAAAAATGATTCAGTTACACCTATACAAATGAAACAAATTTTCTTAAACTTGATTTGATTTGTATAAATAAATATACATATATGATAACTTAATTGCAAACAGTGTAAAATATATTGAAATAGAGTAAAGATTCTTTGAAATAAAACTTAAAGCCATTAAGAAATTATAAAACTAGCTATCAAATATATTTACTAAACTTAATTTTGAAATTTTTTTAAGCACTTTTCTTTTATTCACAAATATATAGTATTTCTAAGACACATCCAACAACCAACATTCCAACATATGATAACTTAATTGCAAACAGTGTAAAATATATTGAAATAGAGTAAAGATTCTTTGAAATAAAACTTAAAGCCATTAAGAAATTATAAAACTAGCTATCAAATATATTTACTAAACTTAATTTTGAAATTTTTTTAAGCACTTTTCTTTTATTCACAAATATATAGTATTTCTAAGACACATCCAACAACCAACATTCCAACAAATTAGAAATCACTTCTGAATTGAATCACTTTCCGATATTTATCCTTTTACAAATAACGTTCCTTTTGAAATAAATATTTTCATATTTGTTCCGACATAAATATTTCCATGACATATTTTGAAATTTAACCACTGTCTTTAACGATTCATTGCTTATGATGTTTTTTGAAATAAACTTTTCCTTTTTTGTTATGAGATATTTTCCTGTGATGTATTTTTTTTGTTTATAACTTTACAAAATTTTTTCAACTACGACATATCTTGAAATACGTTTCGTATTTTTAAATCCTTTTTTTTTAATGATAAAGTAAATAATTTATGTGTCTTGTTGTCTTGTGTCTAATTATTACTGAAATGTTTTTTGTCTACAAGGTAATTTGTAAATATAATGTTTTTGTTTGCGTTGAAAATATTATATAAAATTATAGTTTAATGATATATGATAAAGAAAATAGTTTATGTGTCTTGTCAGTAAAGAAATTTTATTTAAGTACAAATTTTGTTTTGCTTATTCTTTTAAAATTAAATATTTAATACTAATTTCTAGTATTAACGACTGTTTGTAATCCTATAATGAAAAATTCTTCATGAAAGTAAGAATCAATCATAAATGAAGTTATAAGTTTTATGCATGATATAAATTTATTAGGTGAAATATTTTTTAACAGTACTTTTTTATTTATTGTAATTGATAAAAATTCGAATAGAGTACATACAAAAAATATTTAATGAAATAGACAACATACATATTTATTGAGTAAATACTTTGATTATGAATTCAATTAATTTTGCTATTACAATTTACTTGTGGACATTTATTATAGAATACTTTAAATTGAATCTGTCACAAAAGGTAACTTTTTTGGTTTGACTTGAGGTAATATTTTGTTCTTCAACGTCGAACCAAAAGAGTTACGTTTATTGACTATCTACTGTGTATTAGAAATAAATATTTTTTGGTTTGACTTAGTGTAATTTTATTAAAGTGAATAAATATTTGAAATAAATTTTTTATGTTTTCTTTTACGATGATTCTATAACACATTTTAAAATACATCTTCCTTTGTTATTTGTTTTGTAATCTTTTAAATGTGTGTTAAGGTTTTATATTCTGCTTTTAATTTAATTAAATTTTTGAAAGCAAAAAAAATATTATATGTTATTTTGTTAACATTGTAAAAAATAAATAAATATACTAATAGTCTCTCTATCTACTGCATATTATAAAAACATAATTTTGCAGTAACATCAAAAAAGATAAGTTGCTCTTTTTTCAGGATTAATAAAGGCTTCTAAAATTAGTTTATCTAATTGCATAAAGCCCAACTAAATTGTAATAGTGAAAACATGATGCTCCCTGGGACAATAGTCATCAGGATGAGTGATCTGCTAGTAGACTAATCACAAATATATAGTATTTCTAAGACACATCCAACAACCAACATTCCATTTTCCTAAATATTTTTTACTATTTTTTTAGTAATAATAATACAAAAAAATAACAAACCACCAAAGAAACCAATATTTTTATATAATCAAAAAATACACTTTTTATTATAAATTTCAAACAAATTATAAAAATAAATTAATTTGAAATTTAAATACTTTGAATATAAAAGAGAGAAAGAGGTACAAAATAAAATTCCTACACGACATCAAATTAATATTTTAATGAGAGTGATAAAGATAGAACTCATACCAAAGTACATCTTGTCGAGAGTATCAAAGGTAGCGTCACTCTTCTGAGCGTGACGCTAAAATTAGATTTACCCTCAGTTTAAAGTGTTTCTATAGAAGTTATTCACTTCAAAAAAGATTTTTATTTTTTTTTTTTTTTTTTCTTTTAAAATGTGCGTGTTGAAACTTATTACGTATTTTCTTTAATTTTTATTATTTATTTTTATAAAAATTATAGGACTTAACGTTATAATGCAAAACTTTCCAAAGGCTTCTTACTGCCATTTCATTGAATATTCCAAAATTAATTTAATTAAATATTCCATAGTCATGAAGAGTTAATTAAAAAAGCAGAAAATAGTAAAAAAGCTATAAATGTGAAATATTTTTTGAAAGATCTTTCGTAATAGAAAATAAAAAAAATGATTATTTTTACTTTCAAAAAATGATTCAGTTACACCTATACAAATGAAACAAATTTTCTTAAACTTGATTTGATTTGTATAAATAAATATACATATATGATAACTTAATTGCAAACAGTGTAAAATATATTGAAATAGAGTAAAGATTCTTTGAAATAAAACTTAAAGCCATTAAGAAATTATAAAACTAGCTATCAAATATATTTACTAAACTTAATTTTGAAATTTTTTTAAGCACTTTTCTTTTATTCACAAATATATAGTATTTCTAAGACACATCCAACAACCAACATTCCAACATATGATAACTTAATTGCAAACAGTGTAAAATATATTGAAATAGAGTAAAGATTCTTTGAAATAAAACTTAAAGCCATTAAGAAATTATAAAACTAGCTATCAAATATATTTACTAAACTTAATTTTGAAATTTTTTTAAGCACTTTTCTTTTATTCACAAATATATAGTATTTCTAAGACACATCCAACAACCAACATTCCAACAAATTAGAAATCACTTCTGAATTGAATCACTTTCCGATATTTATCCTTTTACAAATAACGTTCCTTTTGAAATAAATATTTTCATATTTGTTCCGACATAAATATTTCCATGACATATTTTGAAATTTAACCACTGTCTTTAACGATTCATTGCTTATGATGTTTTTTGAAATAAACTTTTCCTTTTTTGTTATGAGAAATTTTCCTGTGATGTATTTCTTTTTGTTTATAACTTTACAAAATTTTTTCAACTACGACATATATATTTCTATGACATATCTTGAAATACGTTTCGTATTTTTAAATCCTTTTTTTTTAATGATAAAGTAAATAATTTATGTGTCTTGTTGTCTTGTGTCTAATTATTACTGAAATGTTTTTTGTCTACAAGGTAATTTGTAAATATAATGTTTTTGTTTGCGTTGAAAATTTTATATAAAATTATAGTTTAATGATATATGATAAAGAAAATAGTTTATGTGTCTTATCAGTAAAGAAATTTTATTTAAGTACAAATTTTGTTTTGCTTATTCTTCTAAATTTAATATTTAATACTAATTTCTAGTATTAACGACTTTTTATAATCCTATAATGAAAAATTCTTCATGAAATTAAGAATCAATCATAAATGAAGTTATAAGTTTTATGCATGATATAAATTTATTAGGTGAAATATTTTTTAACAGTACTGTTTTATTTATTGTAATTGATAAAAATTCGAATAGAGTACATACAAAAAATATTTAATGAAATAGACAACATACATATTTATTGAGTAAATACTTTGATTATGAATTCAATTAATTTTGCTATTACAATTTACTTGTGGACATTTATTATAGAATACTTTAAATTGAATCTGTCACAAAAGGTAACTTTTTTGGTTTGACTTGAGGTAATATTTTGTTCTTCAAAGTCGAACCAAAAGAGTTACGTTTATTGACTATCTACTGTGTATTAGAAATAAATATTTTTTGGTTTGACTTAGTGTAATTTTATTAAAGTGAATAAATATTTGAAATAAATTTTTTATGTTTTCTTTTACGATGATTCTATAACACATTTTAAAATACATCTTCCTTTGTTATTTGTTTTGTAAACTTTTAAATGTGTGTTAAGGTTTTATATTCTGCTTTTAATTTAATTAAATTTTTGAAAGCAAAAAAAATATTATATGTTATTTTGTTAACATTGTAAAAAATAAATAAATATACTAATAGTCTCTCTATCTACTGCATATTATAAAAACATAATTTTGCAGTAACATCAAAAAAGATAAGTTGCTCTTTTTTCAGGATTAATAAAGGCTTCTAAAATTAGTTTATCTAATTGCATAAAGCCCAACTAAATTGTAATAGTGAAAACATGATGCTCCCTGGGACAATAGTCATCAGGATGAGTGATCTGCTAGTAGACTATGCAATTATACCAAAAACAACAACAACAACAACAACAACAACAACAACAATCTGCATAAAGCCCAACTAAATTGTAATAGTGAAAACATGATGCTCCCTGGGACAATAGTCATCAGGATGAGTGATCTGCTAGTAGACTATGCAATTATACCAAAAACAACAACAACAACAACAACAGTAGACTATGCAATTATACCAAAAACAACAACAACAACAACAACAACAACAACAACAATCTGCATAAAGCCCAACTAAATTGTAATAGTGAAAACATGATGCTCCCTGGGACAATAGTCATCAGGATGAGTGATCTGCTAGTAGACTAATCACAAATATATAGTATTTCTAAGACACATCCAACAACCAACATTCCATTTTCCTAAATATTTTTTACTATTTTTTTAGTAATAATAATACAAAAAAATAACAAACCACCAAAGAAACCAATATTTTTATATAATCAAAAAATACACTTTTTATTATAAATTTCAAACAAATTATAAAAATAAATTAATTTGAAATTTAAATACTTTGAATATAAAAGAGAGAAAGAGGTACAAAATAAAATTCCTACACGACATCAAATTAATATTTTAATGAGAGTGATAAAGATAGAACTCATACCAAAGTACATCTTGTCGAGAGTATCAAAGGTAGCGTCACTCTTCTGAGCGTGACGCTAAAATTAGATTTACCCTCAGTTTAAAGTGTTTCTATAGAAGTTATTCACTTCAAAAAAGATTTTTATTTTTTTTTTTTTTTTTTCTTTTAAAATGTGCGTGTTGAAACTTATTACGTATTTTCTTTAATTTTTATTATTTATTTTTATAAAAATTATAGGACTTAACGTTATAATGCAAAACTTTCCAAAGGCTTCTTACTGCCATTCCATTGAATATTCCAAAATTAATTTAATTAAATATTCCATAGTCATGAAGAGTTAATTAAAAAAGCAGAAAATAGTAAAAAAGCTATAAATGTGAAATATTTTTTGAAAGATCTTTCGTAATAGAAAATAAAAAAAATGATTATTTTTACTTTCAAAAAATGATTCAGTTACACCTATACAAATGAAACAAATTTTCTTAAACTTGATTTGATTTGTATAAATAAATATACATATATGATAACTTAATTGCAAACAGTGTAAAATATATTGAAATAGAGTAAAGATTCTTTGAAATAAAACTTAAAGCCATTAAGAAATTATAAAACTAGCTATCAAATATATTTACTAAACTTAATTTTGAAATTTTTTTAAGCACTTTTCTTTTATTCACAAATATATAGTATTTCTAAGACACATCCAACAACCAACATTCCAACATATGATAACTTAATTGCAAACAGTGTAAAATATATTGAAATAGAGTAAAGATTCTTTGAAATAAAACTTAAAGCCATTAAGAAATTATAAAACTAGCTATCAAATATATTTACTAAACTTAATTTTGAAATTTTTTTAAGCACTTTTCTTTTATTCACAAATATATAGTATTTCTAAGACACATCCAACAACCAACATTCCAACAAATTAGAAATCACTTCTGAATTGAATCACTTTCCGATATTTATCCTTTTACAAATAACGTTCCTTTTGAAATAAATATTTTCATATTTGTTCCGACATAAATATTTCCATGACATATTTTGAAATTTAACCACTGTCTTTAACGATTCATTGCTTATGATGTTTTTTGAAATAAACTTTTCCTTTTTTGTTATGAGAAATTTTCCTGTGATGTATTTCTTTTTGTTTATAACTTTACAAAATTTTTTCAACTACGACATATATATTTCTATGACATATCTTGAAATACGTTTCGTATTTTTAAATCCTTTTTTTTTAATGATAAAGTAAATAATTTATGTGTCTTGTTGTCTTGTGTCTAATTATTACTGAAATGTTTTTTGTCTACAAGGTAATTTGTAAATATAATGTTTTTGTTTGCGTTGAAAATTTTATATAAAATTATAGTTTAATGATATATGATAAAGAAAATAGTTTATGTGTCTTATCAGTAAAGAAATTTTATTTAAGTACAAATTTTGTTTTGCTTATTCTTCTAAATTTAATATTTAATACTAATTTCTAGTATTAACGACTTTTTATAATCCTATAATGAAAAATTCTTCATGAAATTAAGAATCAATCATAAATGAAGTTATAAGTTTTATGCATGATATAAATTTATTAGGTGAAATATTTTTTAACAGTACTGTTTTATTTATTGTAATTGATAAAAATTCGAATAGAGTACATACAAAAAATATTTAATGAAATAGACAACATACATATTTATTGAGTAAATACTTTGATTATGAATTCAATTAATTTTGCTATTACAATTTACTTGTGGACATTTATTATAGAATACTTTAAATTGAATCTGTCACAAAAGGTAACTTTTTTGGTTTGACTTGAGGTAATATTTTGTTCTTCAAAGTCGAACCAAAAGAGTTACGTTTATTGACTATCTACTGTGTATTAGAAATAAATATTTTTTGGTTTGACTTAGTGTAATTTTATTAAAGTGAATAAATATTTGAAATAAATTTTTTATGTTTTCTTTTACGATGATTCTATAACACATTTTAAAATACATCTTCCTTTGTTATTTGTTTTGTAAACTTTTAAATGTGTGTTAAGGTTTTATATTCTGCTTTTAATTTAATTAAATTTTTGAAAGCAAAAAAAATATTATATGTTATTTTGTTAACATTGTAAAAAATAAATAAATATACTAATAGTCTCTCTATCTACTGCATATTATAAAAACATAATTTTGCAGTAACATCAAAAAAGATAAGTTGCTCTTTTTTCAGGATTAATAAAGGCTTCTAAAATTAGTTTATCTAATTGCATAAAGCCCAACTAAATTGTAATAGTGAAAACATGATGCTCCCTGGGACAATAGTCATCAGGATGAGTGATCTGCTAGTAGACTATGCAATTATACCAAAAACAACAACAACAACAAGTATCAGTAAAACAGAAATAAACAAACAAAACTTAATATTCAATAAAAATAAATAATTACCAGTATAAATTGTATAGAAGAGAGAAAGAGATGTAAAATAAAATTCCTACACGACATCAAATTAATATTTTAATGAGAGTGATAAAGATAGAACTCATACCAAAGTACATCTTGTCGAGAGTATCAAAGGTAGCGTCACTCTTCTGAGCGTGACGCTAAAATTAGATTTACCCTCAGTTTAAAGTGTTTCTATAGAAGTTATTCACTTCAAAAAAGATTTTTATTTATTTTTTTTTTTTTTTCTTTTAAAATGTGCGTGTTGAAACTTATTACGTATTTTCTTTAATTTTTATTATTTATTTTTATAAAAATTATAGGACTTAACGTTATAATGCAAAACTTTCCAAAGGCTTCTTACTGCCATTCCATTGAATATTCCAAAATTAATTTAATTAAATATTCCATAGTCATGAAGAGTTAATTAAAAAAGCAGAAAATAGTAAAAAAGCTATAAATGTGAAATATTTTTTGAAAGATCTTTCGTAATAGAAAATAAAAAAAATGATTATTTTTACTTTCAAAAAATGATTCAGTTACACCTATACAAATGAAACAAATTTTCTTAAACTTGATTTGATTTGTATAAATAAATATACATATATGATAACTTAATTGCAAACAGTGTAAAATATATTGAAATAGAGTAAAGATTCTTTGAAATAAAACTTAAAGCCATTAAGAAATTATAAAACTAGCTATCAAATATATTTACTAAACTTAATTTTGAAATTTTTTTAAGCACTTTTCTTTTATTCACAAATATATAGTATTTCTAAGACACATCCAACAACCAACATTCCAACATATGATAACTTAATTGCAAACAGTGTAAAATATATTGAAATAGAGTAAAGATTCTTTGAAATAAAACTTAAAGCCATTAAGAAATTATAAAACTAGCTATCAAATATATTTACTAAACTTAATTTTGAAATTTTTTTAAGCACTTTTCTTTTATTCACAAATATATAGTATTTCTAAGACACATCCAACAACCAACATTCCAACAAATTAGAAATCACTTCTGAATTGAATCACTTTCCGATATTTATCCTTTTACAAATAACGTTCCTTTTGAAATAAATATTTTCATATTTGTTCCGACATAAATATTTCCATGACATATTTTGAAATTTAACCACTGTCTTTAACGATTCATTGCTTATGATGTTTTTTGAAATAAACTTTTCCTTTTTTGTTATGAGAAATTTTCCTGTGATGTATTTCTTTTTGTTTATAACTTTACAAAATTTTTTCAACTACGACATATATATTTCTATGACATATCTTGAAATACGTTTCGTATTTTTAAATCCTTTTTTTTTAATGATAAAGTAAATAATTTATGTGTCTTGTTGTCTTGTGTCTAATTATTACTGAAATGTTTTTTGTCTACAAGGTAATTTGTAAATATAATGTTTTTGTTTGCGTTGAAAATTTTATATAAAATTATAGTTTAATGATATATGATAAAGAAAATAGTTTATGTGTCTTATCAGTAAAGAAATTTTATTTAAGTACAAATTTTGTTTTGCTTATTCTTCTAAATTTAATATTTAATACTAATTTCTAGTATTAACGACTTTTTATAATCCTATAATGAAAAATTCTTCATGAAATTAAGAATCAATCATAAATGAAGTTATAAGTTTTATGCATGATATAAATTTATTAGGTGAAATATTTTTTAACAGTACTGTTTTATTTATTGTAATTGATAAAAATTCGAATAGAGTACATACAAAAAATATTTAATGAAATAGACAACATACATATTTATTGAGTAAATACTTTGATTATGAATTCAATTAATTTTGCTATTACAATTTACTTGTGGACATTTATTATAGAATACTTTAAATTGAATCTGTCACAAAAGGTAACTTTTTTGGTTTGACTTGAGGTAATATTTTGTTCTTCAAAGTCGAACCAAAAGAGTTACGTTTATTGACTATCTACTGTGTATTAGAAATAAATATTTTTTGGTTTGACTTAGTGTAATTTTATTAAAGTGAATAAATATTTGAAATAAATTTTTTATGTTTTCTTTTACGATGATTCTATAACACATTTTAAAATACATCTTCCTTTGTTATTTGTTTTGTAAACTTTTAAATGTGTGTTAAGGTTTTATATTCTGCTTTTAATTTAATTAAATTTTTGAAAGCAAAAAAAATATTATATGTTATTTTGTTAACATTGTAAAAAATAAATAAATATACTAATAGTCTCTCTATCTACTGCATATTATAAAAACATAATTTTGCAGTAACATCAAAAAAGATAAGTTGCTCTTTTTTCAGGATTAATAAAGGCTTCTAAAATTAGTTTATCTAATTGCATAAAGCCCAACTAAATTGTAATAGTGAAAACATGATGCTCCCTGGGACAATAGTCATCAGGATGAGTGATCTGCTAGTAGACTATGCAATTATACCAAAAACAACAACAACAACAAGTATCAGTAAAACAGAAATAAACAAACAAAACTTAATATTCAATAAAAATAAATAATTACCAGTATAAATTGTATAGAAGAGAGAAAGAGATGTAAAATAAAATTCCTACACGACATCAAATTAATATTTTAATGAGAGTGATAAAGATAGAACTCATACCAAAGTACATCTTGTCGAGAGTATCAAAGGTAGCGTCACTCTTCTGAGCGTGACGCTAAAATTAGATTTACCCTCAGTTTAAAGTGTTTCTATAGAAGTTATTCACTTCAAAAAAGATTTTTATTTATTTTTTTTTTTTTTTCTTTTAAAATGTGCGTGTTGAAACTTATTACGTATTTTCTTTAATTTTTATTATTTATTTTTATAAAAATTATAGGACTTAACGTTATAATGCAAAACTTTCCAAAGGCTTCTTACTGCCATTCCATTGAATATTCCAAAATTAATTTAATTAAATATTCCATAGTCATGAAGAGTTAATTAAAAAAGCAGAAAATAGTAAAAAAGCTATAAATGTGAAATATTTTTTGAAAGATCTTTCGTAATAGAAAATAAAAAAAATGATTATTTTTACTTTCAAAAAATGATTCAGTTACACCTATACAAATGAAACAAATTTTCTTAAACTTGATTTGATTTGTATAAATAAATATACATATATGATAACTTAATTGCAAACAGTGTAAAATATATTGAAATAGAGTAAAGATTCTTTGAAATAAAACTTAAAGCCATTAAGAAATTATAAAACTAGCTATCAAATATATTTACTAAACTTAATTTTGAAATTTTTTTAAGCACTTTTCTTTTATTCACAAATATATAGTATTTCTAAGACACATCCAACAACCAACATTCCAACATATGATAACTTAATTGCAAACAGTGTAAAATATATTGAAATAGAGTAAAGATTCTTTGAAATAAAACTTAAAGCCATTAAGAAATTATAAAACTAGCTATCAAATATATTTACTAAACTTAATTTTGAAATTTTTTTAAGCACTTTTCTTTTATTCACAAATATATAGTATTTCTAAGACACATCCAACAACCAACATTCCAACAAATTAGAAATCACTTCTGAATTGAATCACTTTCCGATATTTATCCTTTTACAAATAACGTTCCTTTTGAAATAAATATTTTCATATTTGTTCCGACATAAATATTTCCATGACATATTTTGAAATTTAACCACTGTCTTTAACGATTCATTGCTTATGATGTTTTTTGAAATAAACTTTTCCTTTTTTGTTATGAGAAATTTTCCTGTGATGTATTTCTTTTTGTTTATAACTTTACAAAATTTTTTCAACTACGACATATATATTTCTATGACATATCTTGAAATACGTTTCGTATTTTTAAATCCTTTTTTTTTAATGATAAAGTAAATAATTTATGTGTCTTGTTGTCTTGTGTCTAATTATTACTGAAATGTTTTTTGTCTACAAGGTAATTTGTAAATATAATGTTTTTGTTTGCGTTGAAAATTTTATATAAAATTATAGTTTAATGATATATGATAAAGAAAATAGTTTATGTGTCTTATCAGTAAAGAAATTTTATTTAAGTACAAATTTTGTTTTGCTTATTCTTCTAAATTTAATATTTAATACTAATTTCTAGTATTAACGACTTTTTATAATCCTATAATGAAAAATTCTTCATGAAATTAAGAATCAATCATAAATGAAGTTATAAGTTTTATGCATGATATAAATTTATTAGGTGAAATATTTTTTAACAGTACTGTTTTATTTATTGTAATTGATAAAAATTCGAATAGAGTACATACAAAAAATATTTAATGAAATAGACAACATACATATTTATTGAGTAAATACTTTGATTATGAATTCAATTAATTTTGCTATTACAATTTACTTGTGGACATTTATTATAGAATACTTTAAATTGAATCTGTCACAAAAGGTAACTTTTTTGGTTTGACTTGAGGTAATATTTTGTTCTTCAACGTCGAACCAAAAGAGTTACGTTTATTGACTATCTACTGTGTATTAGAAATAAATTTTTTATGTTTTCTTTTACGATGATTCTATAACACATTTTAAAATACATCTTCCTTTGTTATTTGTTTTGTAAACTTTTAAATGTGTGTTAAGGTCTTATATTCTGCTTTTAATTTAATTAAATTTTTGAAAGCAAAAAAAATATTATATGTTATTTTGTTAACATTGTAAAAAATAAATAAATATACTAATAGTCTCTCTATCTACTGCATATTATAAAAACATAATTTTGCAGTAACATCAAAAAAGATAAGTTGCTCTTTTTTCAGGATTAATAAAGGCTTCTAAAATTAGTTTATCTAATTGCATAAAGCCCAACTAAATTGTAATAGTGAAAACATGATGCTCCCTGGGACAATAGTCATCAGGATGAGTGATCTGCTAGTAGACTATGCAATTATACCAAAAACAACAACAACAACAACAACAATTCTTTTATTCACAAATATATAGTATTTCTAAGACACATCCAACAACCAACATTCCATTTTCCTAAATATTTTTTACTATTTTTTTAGTAATAATAATACAAAAAAATAACAAACCACCAAAGAAACCAATATTTTTATATAATCAAAAAATACACTTTTTATTATAAATTTCAAACAAATTATAAAAATAAATTAATTTGAAATTTAAATACTTTGAATATAAAAGAGAGAAAGAGATACAAAATAAAATTCCTACACGACATCAAATTAATATTTTAATGAGAGTGATAAAGATAGAACTCATACCAAAGTACATCTTGTCGAGAGTATCAAAGGTAGCGTCACTCTTCTGAGCGTGACGCTAAAATTAGATTTACCCTCAGTTTAAAGTGTTTCTATAGAAGTTATTCACTTCAAAAAAGATTTTTATTTATTTTTTTTTTTTTTTCTTTTAAAATGTGCGTGTTGAAACTTATTACGTATTTTCTTTAATTTTTATTATTTATTTTTATAAAAATTATAGGACTTAACGTTATAATGCAAAACTTTCCAAAGGCTTCTTACTGCCATTCCATTGAATATTCCAAAATTAATTTAATTAAATATTCCATAGTCATGAAGAGTTAATTAAAAAAGCAGAAAATAGTAAAAAAGCTATAAATGTGAAATATTTTTTGAAAGATCTTTCGTAATAGAAAATAAAAAAAATGATTATTTTTACTTTCAAAAAATGATTCAGTTACACCTATACAAATGAAACAAATTTTCTTAAACTTGATTTGATTTGTATAAATAAATATACATATATGATAACTTAATTGCAAACAGTGTAAAATATATTGAAATAGAGTAAAGATTCTTTGAAATAAAACTTAAAGCCATTAAGAAATTATAAAACTAGCTATCAAATATATTTACTAAACTTAATTTTGAAATTTTTTTAAGCACTTTTCTTTTATTCACAAATATATAGTATTTCTAAGACACATCCAACAACCAACATTCCAACATATGATAACTTAATTGCAAACAGTGTAAAATATATTGAAATAGAGTAAAGATTCTTTGAAATAAAACTTAAAGCCATTAAGAAATTATAAAACTAGCTATCAAATATATTTACTAAACTTAATTTTGAAATTTTTTTAAGCACTTTTCTTTTATTCACAAATATATAGTATTTCTAAGACACATCCAACAACCAACATTCCAACAAATTAGAAATCACTTCTGAATTGAATCACTTTCCGATATTTATCCTTTTACAAATAACGTTCCTTTTGAAATAAATATTTTCATATTTGTTCCGACATAAATATTTCCATGACATATTTTGAAATTTAACCACTGTCTTTAACGATTCATTGCTTATGATGTTTTTTGAAATAAACTTTTCCTTTTTTGTTATGAGATATTTTCCTGTGATGTATTTTTTTTGTTTATAACTTTACAAAATTTTTTCAACTACGACATATCTTGAAATACGTTTCGTATTTTTAAATCCTTTTTTTTTAATGATAAAGTAAATAATTTATGTGTCTTGTTGTCTTGTGTCTAATTATTACTGAAATGTTTTTTGTCTACAAGGTAATTTGTAAATATAATGTTTTTGTTTGCGTTGAAAATATTATATAAAATTATAGTTTAATGATATATGATAAAGAAAATAGTTTATGTGTCTTGTCAGTAAAGAAATTTTATTTAAGTACAAATTTTGTTTTGCTTATTCTTTTAAAATTAAATATTTAATACTAATTTCTAGTATTAACGACTGTTTGTAATCCTATAATGAAAAATTCTTCATGAAAGTAAGAATCAATCATAAATGAAGTTATAAGTTTTATGCATGATATAAATTTATTAGGTGAAATATTTTTTAACAGTACTTTTTTATTTATTGTAATTGATAAAAATTCGAATAGAGTACATACAAAAAATATTTAATGAAATAGACAACATACATATTTATTGAGTAAATACTTTGATTATGAATTCAATTAATTTTGCTATTACAATTTACTTGTGGACATTTATTATAGAATACTTTAAATTGAATCTGTCACAAAAGGTAACTTTTTTGGTTTGACTTGAGGTAATATTTTGTTCTTCAACGTCGAACCAAAAGAGTTACGTTTATTGACTATCTACTGTGTATTAGAAATAAATATTTTTTGGTTTGACTTAGTGTAATTTTATTAAAGTGAATAAATATTTGAAATAAATTTTTTATGTTTTCTTTTACGATGATTCTATAACACATTTTAAAATACATCTTCCTTTGTTATTTGTTTTGTAATCTTTTAAATGTGTGTTAAGGTTTTATATTCTGCTTTTAATTTAATTAAATTTTTGAAAGCAAAAAAAATATTATATGTTATTTTGTTAACATTGTAAAAAATAAATAAATATACTAATAGTCTCTCTATCTACTGCATATTATAAAAACATAATTTTGCAGTAACATCAAAAAAGATAAGTTGCTCTTTTTTCAGGATTAATAAAGGCTTCTAAAATTAGTTTATCTAATTGCATAAAGCCCAACTAAATTGTAATAGTGAAAACATGATGCTCCCTGGGACAATAGTCATCAGGATGAGTGATCTGCTAGTAGACTAATCACAAATATATAGTATTTCTAAGACACATCCAACAACCAACATTCCATTTTCCTAAATATTTTTTACTATTTTTTTAGTAATAATAATACAAAAAAATAACAAACCACCAAAGAAACCAATATTTTTATATAATCAAAAAATACACTTTTTATTATAAATTTCAAACAAATTATAAAAATAAATTAATTTGAAATTTAAATACTTTGAATATAAAAGAGAGAAAGAGGTACAAAATAAAATTCCTACACGACATCAAATTAATATTTTAATGAGAGTGATAAAGATAGAACTCATACCAAAGTACATCTTGTCGAGAGTATCAAAGGTAGCGTCACTCTTCTGAGCGTGACGCTAAAATTAGATTTACCCTCAGTTTAAAGTGTTTCTATAGAAGTTATTCACTTCAAAAAAGATTTTTATTTTTTTTTTTTTTTTTTCTTTTAAAATGTGCGTGTTGAAACTTATTACGTATTTTCTTTAATTTTTATTATTTATTTTTATAAAAATTATAGGACTTAACGTTATAATGCAAAACTTTCCAAAGGCTTCTTACTGCCATTTCATTGAATATTCCAAAATTAATTTAATTAAATATTCCATAGTCATGAAGAGTTAATTAAAAAAGCAGAAAATAGTAAAAAAGCTATAAATGTGAAATATTTTTTGAAAGATCTTTCGTAATAGAAAATAAAAAAAATGATTATTTTTACTTTCAAAAAATGATTCAGTTACACCTATACAAATGAAACAAATTTTCTTAAACTTGATTTGATTTGTATAAATAAATATACATATATGATAACTTAATTGCAAACAGTGTAAAATATATTGAAATAGAGTAAAGATTCTTTGAAATAAAACTTAAAGCCATTAAGAAATTATAAAACTAGCTATCAAATATATTTACTAAACTTAATTTTGAAATTTTTTTAAGCACTTTTCTTTTATTCACAAATATATAGTATTTCTAAGACACATCCAACAACCAACATTCCAACATATGATAACTTAATTGCAAACAGTGTAAAATATATTGAAATAGAGTAAAGATTCTTTGAAATAAAACTTAAAGCCATTAAGAAATTATAAAACTAGCTATCAAATATATTTACTAAACTTAATTTTGAAATTTTTTTAAGCACTTTTCTTTTATTCACAAATATATAGTATTTCTAAGACACATCCAACAACCAACATTCCAACAAATTAGAAATCACTTCTGAATTGAATCACTTTCCGATATTTATCCTTTTACAAATAACGTTCCTTTTGAAATAAATATTTTCATATTTGTTCCGACATAAATATTTCCATGACATATTTTGAAATTTAACCACTGTCTTTAACGATTCATTGCTTATGATGTTTTTTGAAATAAACTTTTCCTTTTTTGTTATGAGAAATTTTCCTGTGATGTATTTCTTTTTGTTTATAACTTTACAAAATTTTTTCAACTACGACATATATATTTCTATGACATATCTTGAAATACGTTTCGTATTTTTAAATCCTTTTTTTTTAATGATAAAGTAAATAATTTATGTGTCTTGTTGTCTTGTGTCTAATTATTACTGAAATGTTTTTTGTCTACAAGGTAATTTGTAAATATAATGTTTTTGTTTGCGTTGAAAATTTTATATAAAATTATAGTTTAATGATATATGATAAAGAAAATAGTTTATGTGTCTTATCAGTAAAGAAATTTTATTTAAGTACAAATTTTGTTTTGCTTATTCTTCTAAATTTAATATTTAATACTAATTTCTAGTATTAACGACTTTTTATAATCCTATAATGAAAAATTCTTCATGAAATTAAGAATCAATCATAAATGAAGTTATAAGTTTTATGCATGATATAAATTTATTAGGTGAAATATTTTTTAACAGTACTGTTTTATTTATTGTAATTGATAAAAATTCGAATAGAGTACATACAAAAAATATTTAATGAAATAGACAACATACATATTTATTGAGTAAATACTTTGATTATGAATTCAATTAATTTTGCTATTACAATTTACTTGTGGACATTTATTATAGAATACTTTAAATTGAATCTGTCACAAAAGGTAACTTTTTTGGTTTGACTTGAGGTAATATTTTGTTCTTCAAAGTCGAACCAAAAGAGTTACGTTTATTGACTATCTACTGTGTATTAGAAATAAATATTTTTTGGTTTGACTTAGTGTAATTTTATTAAAGTGAATAAATATTTGAAATAAATTTTTTATGTTTTCTTTTACGATGATTCTATAACACATTTTAAAATACATCTTCCTTTGTTATTTGTTTTGTAAACTTTTAAATGTGTGTTAAGGTTTTATATTCTGCTTTTAATTTAATTAAATTTTTGAAAGCAAAAAAAATATTATATGTTATTTTGTTAACATTGTAAAAAATAAATAAATATACTAATAGTCTCTCTATCTACTGCATATTATAAAAACATAATTTTGCAGTAACATCAAAAAAGATAAGTTGCTCTTTTTTCAGGATTAATAAAGGCTTCTAAAATTAGTTTATCTAATTGCATAAAGCCCAACTAAATTGTAATAGTGAAAACATGATGCTCCCTGGGACAATAGTCATCAGGATGAGTGATCTGCTAGTAGACTATGCAATTATACCAAAAACAACAACAACAACAACAACAACAACAACAACAATCTGCATAAAGCCCAACTAAATTGTAATAGTGAAAACATGATGCTCCCTGGGACAATAGTCATCAGGATGAGTGATCTGCTAGTAGACTATGCAATTATACCAAAAACAACAACAACAACAACAACAGTAGACTATGCAATTATACCAAAAACAACAACAACAACAACAACAACAACAACAACAATCTGCATAAAGCCCAACTAAATTGTAATAGTGAAAACATGATGCTCCCTGGGACAATAGTCATCAGGATGAGTGATCTGCTAGTAGACTAATCACAAATATATAGTATTTCTAAGACACATCCAACAACCAACATTCCATTTTCCTAAATATTTTTTACTATTTTTTTAGTAATAATAATACAAAAAAATAACAAACCACCAAAGAAACCAATATTTTTATATAATCAAAAAATACACTTTTTATTATAAATTTCAAACAAATTATAAAAATAAATTAATTTGAAATTTAAATACTTTGAATATAAAAGAGAGAAAGAGGTACAAAATAAAATTCCTACACGACATCAAATTAATATTTTAATGAGAGTGATAAAGATAGAACTCATACCAAAGTACATCTTGTCGAGAGTATCAAAGGTAGCGTCACTCTTCTGAGCGTGACGCTAAAATTAGATTTACCCTCAGTTTAAAGTGTTTCTATAGAAGTTATTCACTTCAAAAAAGATTTTTATTTTTTTTTTTTTTTTTTCTTTTAAAATGTGCGTGTTGAAACTTATTACGTATTTTCTTTAATTTTTATTATTTATTTTTATAAAAATTATAGGACTTAACGTTATAATGCAAAACTTTCCAAAGGCTTCTTACTGCCATTCCATTGAATATTCCAAAATTAATTTAATTAAATATTCCATAGTCATGAAGAGTTAATTAAAAAAGCAGAAAATAGTAAAAAAGCTATAAATGTGAAATATTTTTTGAAAGATCTTTCGTAATAGAAAATAAAAAAAATGATTATTTTTACTTTCAAAAAATGATTCAGTTACACCTATACAAATGAAACAAATTTTCTTAAACTTGATTTGATTTGTATAAATAAATATACATATATGATAACTTAATTGCAAACAGTGTAAAATATATTGAAATAGAGTAAAGATTCTTTGAAATAAAACTTAAAGCCATTAAGAAATTATAAAACTAGCTATCAAATATATTTACTAAACTTAATTTTGAAATTTTTTTAAGCACTTTTCTTTTATTCACAAATATATAGTATTTCTAAGACACATCCAACAACCAACATTCCAACATATGATAACTTAATTGCAAACAGTGTAAAATATATTGAAATAGAGTAAAGATTCTTTGAAATAAAACTTAAAGCCATTAAGAAATTATAAAACTAGCTATCAAATATATTTACTAAACTTAATTTTGAAATTTTTTTAAGCACTTTTCTTTTATTCACAAATATATAGTATTTCTAAGACACATCCAACAACCAACATTCCAACAAATTAGAAATCACTTCTGAATTGAATCACTTTCCGATATTTATCCTTTTACAAATAACGTTCCTTTTGAAATAAATATTTTCATATTTGTTCCGACATAAATATTTCCATGACATATTTTGAAATTTAACCACTGTCTTTAACGATTCATTGCTTATGATGTTTTTTGAAATAAACTTTTCCTTTTTTGTTATGAGAAATTTTCCTGTGATGTATTTCTTTTTGTTTATAACTTTACAAAATTTTTTCAACTACGACATATATATTTCTATGACATATCTTGAAATACGTTTCGTATTTTTAAATCCTTTTTTTTTAATGATAAAGTAAATAATTTATGTGTCTTGTTGTCTTGTGTCTAATTATTACTGAAATGTTTTTTGTCTACAAGGTAATTTGTAAATATAATGTTTTTGTTTGCGTTGAAAATTTTATATAAAATTATAGTTTAATGATATATGATAAAGAAAATAGTTTATGTGTCTTATCAGTAAAGAAATTTTATTTAAGTACAAATTTTGTTTTGCTTATTCTTCTAAATTTAATATTTAATACTAATTTCTAGTATTAACGACTTTTTATAATCCTATAATGAAAAATTCTTCATGAAATTAAGAATCAATCATAAATGAAGTTATAAGTTTTATGCATGATATAAATTTATTAGGTGAAATATTTTTTAACAGTACTGTTTTATTTATTGTAATTGATAAAAATTCGAATAGAGTACATACAAAAAATATTTAATGAAATAGACAACATACATATTTATTGAGTAAATACTTTGATTATGAATTCAATTAATTTTGCTATTACAATTTACTTGTGGACATTTATTATAGAATACTTTAAATTGAATCTGTCACAAAAGGTAACTTTTTTGGTTTGACTTGAGGTAATATTTTGTTCTTCAAAGTCGAACCAAAAGAGTTACGTTTATTGACTATCTACTGTGTATTAGAAATAAATATTTTTTGGTTTGACTTAGTGTAATTTTATTAAAGTGAATAAATATTTGAAATAAATTTTTTATGTTTTCTTTTACGATGATTCTATAACACATTTTAAAATACATCTTCCTTTGTTATTTGTTTTGTAAACTTTTAAATGTGTGTTAAGGTTTTATATTCTGCTTTTAATTTAATTAAATTTTTGAAAGCAAAAAAAATATTATATGTTATTTTGTTAACATTGTAAAAAATAAATAAATATACTAATAGTCTCTCTATCTACTGCATATTATAAAAACATAATTTTGCAGTAACATCAAAAAAGATAAGTTGCTCTTTTTTCAGGATTAATAAAGGCTTCTAAAATTAGTTTATCTAATTGCATAAAGCCCAACTAAATTGTAATAGTGAAAACATGATGCTCCCTGGGACAATAGTCATCAGGATGAGTGATCTGCTAGTAGACTATGCAATTATACCAAAAACAACAACAACAACAAGTATCAGTAAAACAGAAATAAACAAACAAAACTTAATATTCAATAAAAATAAATAATTACCAGTATAAATTGTATAGAAGAGAGAAAGAGATGTAAAATAAAATTCCTACACGACATCAAATTAATATTTTAATGAGAGTGATAAAGATAGAACTCATACCAAAGTACATCTTGTCGAGAGTATCAAAGGTAGCGTCACTCTTCTGAGCGTGACGCTAAAATTAGATTTACCCTCAGTTTAAAGTGTTTCTATAGAAGTTATTCACTTCAAAAAAGATTTTTATTTATTTTTTTTTTTTTTTCTTTTAAAATGTGCGTGTTGAAACTTATTACGTATTTTCTTTAATTTTTATTATTTATTTTTATAAAAATTATAGGACTTAACGTTATAATGCAAAACTTTCCAAAGGCTTCTTACTGCCATTCCATTGAATATTCCAAAATTAATTTAATTAAATATTCCATAGTCATGAAGAGTTAATTAAAAAAGCAGAAAATAGTAAAAAAGCTATAAATGTGAAATATTTTTTGAAAGATCTTTCGTAATAGAAAATAAAAAAAATGATTATTTTTACTTTCAAAAAATGATTCAGTTACACCTATACAAATGAAACAAATTTTCTTAAACTTGATTTGATTTGTATAAATAAATATACATATATGATAACTTAATTGCAAACAGTGTAAAATATATTGAAATAGAGTAAAGATTCTTTGAAATAAAACTTAAAGCCATTAAGAAATTATAAAACTAGCTATCAAATATATTTACTAAACTTAATTTTGAAATTTTTTTAAGCACTTTTCTTTTATTCACAAATATATAGTATTTCTAAGACACATCCAACAACCAACATTCCAACATATGATAACTTAATTGCAAACAGTGTAAAATATATTGAAATAGAGTAAAGATTCTTTGAAATAAAACTTAAAGCCATTAAGAAATTATAAAACTAGCTATCAAATATATTTACTAAACTTAATTTTGAAATTTTTTTAAGCACTTTTCTTTTATTCACAAATATATAGTATTTCTAAGACACATCCAACAACCAACATTCCAACATATGATAACTTAATTGCAAACAGTGTAAAATATATTGAAATAGAGTAAAGATTCTTTGAAATAAAACTTAAAGCCATTAAGAAATTATAAAACTAGCTATCAAATATATTTACTAAACTTAATTTTGAAATTTTTTTAAGCACTTTTCTTTTATTCACAAATATATAGTATTTCTAAGACACATCCAACAACCAACATTCCAACAAATTAGAAATCACTTCTGAATTGAATCACTTTCCGATATTTATCCTTTTACAAATAACGTTCCTTTTGAAATAAATATTTTCATATTTGTTCCGACATAAATATTTCCATGACATATTTTGAAATTTAACCACTGTCTTTAACGATTCATTGCTTATGATGTTTTTTGAAATAAACTTTTCCTTTTTTGTTATGAGAAATTTTCCTGTGATGTATTTCTTTTTGTTTATAACTTTACAAAATTTTTTCAACTACGACATATATATTTCTATGACATATCTTGAAATACGTTTCGTATTTTTAAATCCTTTTTTTTTAATGATAAAGTAAATAATTTATGTGTCTTGTTGTCTTGTGTCTAATTATTACTGAAATGTTTTTTGTCTACAAGGTAATTTGTAAATATAATGTTTTTGTTTGCGTTGAAAATTTTATATAAAATTATAGTTTAATGATATATGATAAAGAAAATAGTTTATGTGTCTTATCAGTAAAGAAATTTTATTTAAGTACAAATTTTGTTTTGCTTATTCTTCTAAATTTAATATTTAATACTAATTTCTAGTATTAACGACTTTTTATAATCCTATAATGAAAAATTCTTCATGAAATTAAGAATCAATCATAAATGAAGTTATAAGTTTTATGCATGATATAAATTTATTAGGTGAAATATTTTTTAACAGTACTGTTTTATTTATTGTAATTGATAAAAATTCGAATAGAGTACATACAAAAAATATTTAATGAAATAGACAACATACATATTTATTGAGTAAATACTTTGATTATGAATTCAATTAATTTTGCTATTACAATTTACTTGTGGACATTTATTATAGAATACTTTAAATTGAATCTGTCACAAAAGGTAACTTTTTTGGTTTGACTTGAGGTAATATTTTGTTCTTCAAAGTCGAACCAAAAGAGTTACGTTTATTGACTATCTACTGTGTATTAGAAATAAATATTTTTTGGTTTGACTTAGTGTAATTTTATTAAAGTGAATAAATATTTGAAATAAATTTTTTATGTTTTCTTTTACGATGATTCTATAACACATTTTAAAATACATCTTCCTTTGTTATTTGTTTTGTAAACTTTTAAATGTGTGTTAAGGTTTTATATTCTGCTTTTAATTTAATTAAATTTTTGAAAGCAAAAAAAATATTATATGTTATTTTGTTAACATTGTAAAAAATAAATAAATATACTAATAGTCTCTCTATCTACTGCATATTATAAAAACATAATTTTGCAGTAACATCAAAAAAGATAAGTTGCTCTTTTTTCAGGATTAATAAAGGCTTCTAAAATTAGTTTATCTAATTGCATAAAGCCCAACTAAATTGTAATAGTGAAAACATGATGCTCCCTGGGACAATAGTCATCAGGATGAGTGATCTGCTAGTAGACTATGCAATTATACCAAAAACAACAACAACAACAACAACAACAACAACAACAATCTGCATAAAGCCCAACTAAATTGTAATAGTGAAAACATGATGCTCCCTGGGACAATAGTCATCAGGATGAGTGATCTGCTAGTAGACTATGCAATTATACCAAAAACAACAACAACAACAACAACAGTAGACTATGCAATTATACCAAAAACAACAACAACAACAACAACAACAACAACAACAATCTGCATAAAGCCCAACTAAATTGTAATAGTGAAAACATGATGCTCCCTGGGACAATAGTCATCAGGATGAGTGATCTGCTAGTAGACTAATCACAAATATATAGTATTTCTAAGACACATCCAACAACCAACATTCCATTTTCCTAAATATTTTTTACTATTTTTTTAGTAATAATAATACAAAAAAATAACAAACCACC
This sequence comes from Acrocera orbiculus, assembly GCA_947359355.1. Taxonomy (NCBI): domain Eukaryota; kingdom Metazoa; phylum Arthropoda; class Insecta; order Diptera; family Acroceridae; genus Acrocera; species Acrocera orbiculus. Next base: position 83,031 of record OX375757.1, read on the forward strand.
AAAGAAACCAATATTTTTATATAATCAAAAAATACACTTTTTATTATAAATTTCAAACAAATTATAAAAATAAATTAATTTGAAATTTAAATACTTTGAATATAAAAGAGAGAAAGAGGTACAAAATAAAATTCCTACACGACATCAAATTAATATTTTAATGAGAGTGATAAAGATAGAACTCATACCAAAGTACATCTTGTCGAGAGTATCAAAGGTAGCGTCACTCTTCTGAGCGTGACGCTAAAATTAGATTTACCCTCAGTTTAAAGTGTTTCTATAGAAGTTATTCACTTCAAAAAAGATTTTTATTTTTTTTTTTTTTTTTTCTTTTAAAATGTGCGTGTTGAAACTTATTACGTATTTTCTTTAATTTTTATTATTTATTTTTATAAAAATTATAGGACTTAACGTTATAATGCAAAACTTTCCAAAGGCTTCTTACTGCCATTCCATTGAATATTCCAAAATTAATTTAATTAAATATTCCATAGTCATGAAGAGTTAATTAAAAAAGCAGAAAATAGTAAAAAAGCTATAAATGTGAAATATTTTTTGAAAGATCTTTCGTAATAGAAAATAAAAAAAATGATTATTTTTACTTTCAAAAAATGATTCAGTTACACCTATACAAATGAAACAAATTTTCTTAAACTTGATTTGATTTGTATAAATAAATATACATATATGATAACTTAATTGCAAACAGTGTAAAATATATTGAAATAGAGTAAAGATTCTTTGAAATAAAACTTAAAGCCATTAAGAAATTATAAAACTAGCTATCAAATATATTTACTAAACTTAATTTTGAAATTTTTTTAAGCACTTTTCTTTTATTCACAAATATATAGTATTTCTAAGACACATCCAACAACCAACATTCCAACATATGATAACTTAATTGCAAACAGTGTAAAATATATTGAAATAGAGTAAAGATTCTTTGAAATAAAACTTAAAGCCATTAAGAAATTATAAAACTAGCTATCAAATATATTTACTAAACTTAATTTTGAAATTTTTTTAAGCACTTTTCTTTTATTCACAAATATATAGTATTTCTAAGACACATCCAACAACCAACATTCCAACAAATTAGAAATCACTTCTGAATTGAATCACTTTCCGATATTTATCCTTTTACAAATAACGTTCCTTTTGAAATAAATATTTTCATATTTGTTCCGACATAAATATTTCCATGACATATTTTGAAATTTAACCACTGTCTTTAACGATTCATTGCTTATGATGTTTTTTGAAATAAACTTTTCCTTTTTTGTTATGAGAAATTTTCCTGTGATGTATTTCTTTTTGTTTATAACTTTACAAAATTTTTTCAACTACGACATATATATTTCTATGACATATCTTGAAATACGTTTCGTATTTTTAAATCCTTTTTTTTTAATGATAAAGTAAATAATTTATGTGTCTTGTTGTCTTGTGTCTAATTATTACTGAAATGTTTTTTGTCTACAAGGTAATTTGTAAATATAATGTTTTTGTTTGCGTTGAAAATTTTATATAAAATTATAGTTTAATGATATATGATAAAGAAAATAGTTTATGTGTCTTATCAGTAAAGAAATTTTATTTAAGTACAAATTTTGTTTTGCTTATTCTTCTAAATTTAATATTTAATACTAATTTCTAGTATTAACGACTTTTTATAATCCTATAATGAAAAATTCTTCATGAAATTAAGAATCAATCATAAATGAAGTTATAAGTTTTATGCATGATATAAATTTATTAGGTGAAATATTTTTTAACAGTACTGTTTTATTTATTGTAATTGATAAAAATTCGAATAGAGTACATACAAAAAATATTTAATGAAATAGACAACATACATATTTATTGAGTAAATACTTTGATTATGAATTCAATTAATTTTGCTATTACAATTTACTTGTGGACATTTATTATAGAATACTTTAAATTGAATCTGTCACAAAAGGTAACTTTTTTGGTTTGACTTGAGGTAATATTTTGTTCTTCAAAGTCGAACCAAAAGAGTTACGTTTATTGACTATCTACTGTGTATTAGAAATAAATATTTTTTGGTTTGACTTAGTGTAATTTTATTAAAGTGAATAAATATTTGAAATAAATTTTTTATGTTTTCTTTTACGATGATTCTATAACACATTTTAAAATACATCTTCCTTTGTTATTTGTTTTGTAAACTTTTAAATGTGTGTTAAGGTTTTATATTCTGCTTTTAATTTAATTAAATTTTTGAAAGCAAAAAAAATATTATATGTTATTTTGTTAACATTGTAAAAAATAAATAAATATACTAATAGTCTCTCTATCTACTGCATATTATAAAAACATAATTTTGCAGTAACATCAAAAAAGATAAGTTGCTCTTTTTTCAGGATTAATAAAGGCTTCTAAAATTAGTTTATCTAATTGCATAAAGCCCAACTAAATTGTAATAGTGAAAACATGATGCTCCCTGGGACAATAGTCATCAGGATGAGTGATCTGCTAGTAGACTATGCAATTATACCAAAAACAACAACAACAACAAGTATCAGTAAAACAGAAATAAACAAACAAAACTTAATATTCAATAAAAATAAATAATTACCAGTATAAATTGTATAGAAGAGAGAAAGAGATGTAAAATAAAATTCCTACACGACATCAAATTAATATTTTAATGAGAGTGATAAAGATAGAACTCATACCAAAGTACATCTTGTCGAGAGTATCAAAGGTAGCGTCACTCTTCTGAGCGTGACGCTAAAATTAGATTTACCCTCAGTTTAAAGTGTTTCTATAGAAGTTATTCACTTCAAAAAAGATTTTTATTTATTTTTTTTTTTTTTTCTTTTAAAATGTGCGTGTTGAAACTTATTACGTATTTTCTTTAATTTTTATTATTTATTTTTATAAAAATTATAGGACTTAACGTTATAATGCAAAACTTTCCAAAGGCTTCTTACTGCCATTCCATTGAATATTCCAAAATTAATTTAATTAAATATTCCATAGTCATGAAGAGTTAATTAAAAAAGCAGAAAATAGTAAAAAAGCTATAAATGTGAAATATTTTTTGAAAGATCTTTCGTAATAGAAAATAAAAAAAATGATTATTTTTACTTTCAAAAAATGATTCAGTTACACCTATACAAATGAAACAAATTTTCTTAAACTTGATTTGATTTGTATAAATAAATATACATATATGATAACTTAATTGCAAACAGTGTAAAATATATTGAAATAGAGTAAAGATTCTTTGAAATAAAACTTAAAGCCATTAAGAAATTATAAAACTAGCTATCAAATATATTTACTAAACTTAATTTTGAAATTTTTTTAAGCACTTTTCTTTTATTCACAAATATATAGTATTTCTAAGACACATCCAACAACCAACATTCCAACATATGATAACTTAATTGCAAACAGTGTAAAATATATTGAAATAGAGTAAAGATTCTTTGAAATAAAACTTAAAGCCATTAAGAAATTATAAAACTAGCTATCAAATATATTTACTAAACTTAATTTTGAAATTTTTTTAAGCACTTTTCTTTTATTCACAAATATATAGTATTTCTAAGACACATCCAACAACCAACATTCCAACATATGATAACTTAATTGCAAACAGTGTAAAATATATTGAAATAGAGTAAAGATTCTTTGAAATAAAACTTAAAGCCATTAAGAAATTATAAAACTAGCTATCAAATATATTTACTAAACTTAATTTTGAAATTTTTTTAAGCACTTTTCTTTTATTCACAAATATATAGTATTTCTAAGACACATCCAACAACCAACATTCCAACAAATTAGAAATCACTTCTGAATTGAATCACTTTCCGATATTTATCCTTTTACAAATAACGTTCCTTTTGAAATAAATATTTTCATATTTGTTCCGACATAAATATTTCCATGACATATTTTGAAATTTAACCACTGTCTTTAACGATTCATTGCTTATGATGTTTTTTGAAATAAACTTTTCCTTTTTTGTTATGAGAAATTTTCCTGTGATGTATTTCTTTTTGTTTATAACTTTACAAAATTTTTTCAACTACGACATATATATTTCTATGACATATCTTGAAATACGTTTCGTATTTTTAAATCCTTTTTTTTTAATGATAAAGTAAATAATTTATGTGTCTTGTTGTCTTGTGTCTAATTATTACTGAAATGTTTTTTGTCTACAAGGTAATTTGTAAATATAATGTTTTTGTTTGCGTTGAAAATTTTATATAAAATTATAGTTTAATGATATATGATAAAGAAAATAGTTTATGTGTCTTATCAGTAAAGAAATTTTATTTAAGTACAAATTTTGTTTTGCTTATTCTTCTAAATTTAATATTTAATACTAATTTCTAGTATTAACGACTTTTTATAATCCTATAATGAAAAATTCTTCATGAAATTAAGAATCAATCATAAATGAAGTTATAAGTTTTATGCATGATATAAATTTATTAGGTGAAATATTTTTTAACAGTACTGTTTTATTTATTGTAATTGATAAAAATTCGAATAGAGTACATACAAAAAATATTTAATGAAATAGACAACATACATATTTATTGAGTAAATACTTTGATTATGAATTCAATTAATTTTGCTATTACAATTTACTTGTGGACATTTATTATAGAATACTTTAAATTGAATCTGTCACAAAAGGTAACTTTTTTGGTTTGACTTGAGGTAATATTTTGTTCTTCAAAGTCGAACCAAAAGAGTTACGTTTATTGACTATCTACTGTGTATTAGAAATAAATATTTTTTGGTTTGACTTAGTGTAATTTTATTAAAGTGAATAAATATTTGAAATAAATTTTTTATGTTTTCTTTTACGATGATTCTATAACACATTTTAAAATACATCTTCCTTTGTTATTTGTTTTGTAAACTTTTAAATGTGTGTTAAGGTTTTATATTCTGCTTTTAATTTAATTAAATTTTTGAAAGCAAAAAAAATATTATATGTTATTTTGTTAACATTGTAAAAAATAAATAAATATACTAATAGTCTCTCTATCTACTGCATATTATAAAAACATAATTTTGCAGTAACATCAAAAAAGATAAGTTGCTCTTTTTTCAGGATTAATAAAGGCTTCTAAAATTAGTTTATCTAATTGCATAAAGCCCAACTAAATTGTAATAGTGAAAACATGATGCTCCCTGGGACAATAGTCATCAGGATGAGTGATCTGCTAGTAGACTATGCAATTATACCAAAAACAACAACAACAACAAGTATCAGTAAAACAGAAATAAACAAACAAAACTTAATATTCAATAAAAATAAATAATTACCAGTATAAATTGTATAGAAGAGAGAAAGAGATGTAAAATAAAATTCCTACACGACATCAAATTAATATTTTAATGAGAGTGATAAAGATAGAACTCATACCAAAGTACATCTTGTCGAGAGTATCAAAGGTAGCGTCACTCTTCTGAGCGTGACGCTAAAATTAGATTTACCCTCAGTTTAAAGTGTTTCTATAGAAGTTATTCACTTCAAAAAAGATTTTTATTTATTTTTTTTTTTTTTTCTTTTAAAATGTGCGTGTTGAAACTTATTACGTATTTTCTTTAATTTTTATTATTTATTTTTATAAAAATTATAGGACTTAACGTTATAATGCAAAACTTTCCAAAGGCTTCTTACTGCCATTCCATTGAATATTCCAAAATTAATTTAATTAAATATTCCATAGTCATGAAGAGTTAATTAAAAAAGCAGAAAATAGTAAAAAAGCTATAAATGTGAAATATTTTTTGAAAGATCTTTCGTAATAGAAAATAAAAAAAATGATTATTTTTACTTTCAAAAAATGATTCAGTTACACCTATACAAATGAAACAAATTTTCTTAAACTTGATTTGATTTGTATAAATAAATATACATATATGATAACTTAATTGCAAACAGTGTAAAATATATTGAAATAGAGTAAAGATTCTTTGAAATAAAACTTAAAGCCATTAAGAAATTATAAAACTAGCTATCAAATATATTTACTAAACTTAATTTTGAAATTTTTTTAAGCACTTTTCTTTTATTCACAAATATATAGTATTTCTAAGACACATCCAACAACCAACATTCCAACATATGATAACTTAATTGCAAACAGTGTAAAATATATTGAAATAGAGTAAAGATTCTTTGAAATAAAACTTAAAGCCATTAAGAAATTATAAAACTAGCTATCAAATATATTTACTAAACTTAATTTTGAAATTTTTTTAAGCACTTTTCTTTTATTCACAAATATATAGTATTTCTAAGACACATCCAACAACCAACATTCCAACATATGATAACTTAATTGCAAACAGTGTAAAATATATTGAAATAGAGTAAAGATTCTTTGAAATAAAACTTAAAGCCATTAAGAAATTATAAAACTAGCTATCAAATATATTTACTAAACTTAATTTTGAAATTTTTTTAAGCACTTTTCTTTTATTCACAAATATATAGTATTTCTAAGACACATCCAACAACCAACATTCCAACAAATTAGAAATCACTTCTGAATTGAATCACTTTCCGATATTTATCCTTTTACAAATAACGTTCCTTTTGAAATAAATATTTTCATATTTGTTCCGACATAAATATTTCCATGACATATTTTGAAATTTAACCACTGTCTTTAACGATTCATTGCTTATGATGTTTTTTGAAATAAACTTTTCCTTTTTTGTTATGAGAAATTTTCCTGTGATGTATTTCTTTTTGTTTATAACTTTACAAAATTTTTTCAACTACGACATATATATTTCTATGACATATCTTGAAATACGTTTCGTATTTTTAAATCCTTTTTTTTTAATGATAAAGTAAATAATTTATGTGTCTTGTTGTCTTGTGTCTAATTATTACTGAAATTTTTTTTGTCTACAAGGTAATTTGTAAATATAATGTTTTTGTTTGCGTTGAAAATTTTATATAAAATTATAGTTTAATGATATATGATAAAGAAAATAGTTTATGTGTCTTATCAGTAAAGAAATTTTATTTAAGTACAAATTTTGTTTTGCTTATTCTTCTAAATTTAATATTTAATACTAATTTCTAGTATTAACGACTTTTTATAATCCTATAATGAAAAATTCTTCATGAAATTAAGAATCAATCATAAATGAAGTTATAAGTTTTATGCATGATATAAATTTATTAGGTGAAATATTTTTTAACAGTACTGTTTTATTTATTGTAATTGATAAAAATTCGAATAGAGTACATACAAAAAATATTTAATGAAATAGACAACATACATATTTATTGAGTAAATACTTTGATTATGAATTCAATTAATTTTGCTATTACAATTTACTTGTGGACATTTATTATAGAATACTTTAAATTGAATCTGTCACAAAAGGTAACTTTTTTGGTTTGACTTGAGGTAATATTTTGTTCTTCAAAGTCGAACCAAAAGAGTTACGTTTATTGACTATCTACTGTGTATTAGAAATAAATATTTTTTGGTTTGACTTAGTGTAATTTTATTAAAGTGAATAAATATTTGAAATAAATTTTTTATGTTTTCTTTTACGATGATTCTATAACACATTTTAAAATACATCTTCCTTTGTTATTTGTTTTGTAAACTTTTAAATGTGTGTTAAGGTTTTATATTCTGCTTTTAATTTAATTAAATTTTTGAAAGCAAAAAAAATATTATATGTTATTTTGTTAACATTGTAAAAAATAAATAAATATACTAATAGTCTCTCTATCTACTGCATATTATAAAAACATAATTTTGCAGTAACATCAAAAAAGATAAGTTGCTCTTTTTTCAGGATTAATAAAGGCTTCTAAAATTAGTTTATCTAATTGCATAAAGCCCAACTAAATTGTAATAGTGAAAACATGATGCTCCCTGGGACAATAGTCATCAGGATGAGTGATCTGCTAGTAGACTATGCAATTATACCAAAAACAACAACAACAACAAGTATCAGTAAAACAGAAATAAACAAACAAAACTTAATATTCAATAAAAATAAATAATTACCAGTATAAATTGTATAGAAGAGAGAAAGAGATGTAAAATAAAATTCCTACACGACATCAAATTAATATTTTAATGAGAGTGATAAAGATAGAACTCATACCAAAGTACATCTTGTCGAGAGTATCAAAGGTAGCGTCACTCTTCTGAGCGTGACGCTAAAATTAGATTTACCCTCAGTTTAAAGTGTTTCTATAGAAGTTATTCACTTCAAAAAAGATTTTTATTTATTTTTTTTTTTTTTTCTTTTAAAATGTGCGTGTTGAAACTTATTACGTATTTTCTTTAATTTTTATTATTTATTTTTATAAAAATTATAGGACTTAACGTTATAATGCAAAACTTTCCAAAGGCTTCTTACTGCCATTCCATTGAATATTCCAAAATTAATTTAATTAAATATTCCATAGTCATGAAGAGTTAATTAAAAAAGCAGAAAATAGTAAAAAAGCTATAAATGTGAAATATTTTTTGAAAGATCTTTCGTAATAGAAAATAAAAAAAATGATTATTTTTACTTTCAAAAAATGATTCAGTTACACCTATACAAATGAAACAAATTTTCTTAAACTTGATTTGATTTGTATAAATAAATATACATATATGATAACTTAATTGCAAACAGTGTAAAATATATTGAAATAGAGTAAAGATTCTTTGAAATAAAACTTAAAGCCATTAAGAAATTATAAAACTAGCTATCAAATATATTTACTAAACTTAATTTTGAAATTTTTTTAAGCACTTTTCTTTTATTCACAAATATATAGTATTTCTAAGACACATCCAACAACCAACATTCCAACATATGATAACTTAATTGCAAACAGTGTAAAATATATTGAAATAGAGTAAAGATTCTTTGAAATAAAACTTAAAGCCATTAAGAAATTATAAAACTAGCTATCAAATATATTTACTAAACTTAATTTTGAAATTTTTTTAAGCACTTTTCTTTTATTCACAAATATATAGTATTTCTAAGACACATCCAACAACCAACATTCCAACATATGATAACTTAATTGCAAACAGTGTAAAATATATTGAAATAGAGTAAAGATTCTTTGAAATAAAACTTAAAGCCATTAAGAAATTATAAAACTAGCTATCAAATATATTTACTAAACTTAATTTTGAAATTTTTTTAAGCACTTTTCTTTTATTCACAAATATATAGTATTTCTAAGACACATCCAACAACCAACATTCCAACAAATTAGAAATCACTTCTGAATTGAATCACTTTCCGATATTTATCCTTTTACAAATAACGTTCCTTTTGAAATAAATATTTTCATATTTGTTCCGACATAAATATTTCCATGACATATTTTGAAATTTAACCACTGTCTTTAACGATTCATTGCTTATGATGTTTTTTGAAATAAACTTTTCCTTTTTTGTTATGAGAAATTTTCCTGTGATGTATTTCTTTTTGTTTATAACTTTACAAAATTTTTTCAACTACGACATATATATTTCTATGACATATCTTGAAATACGTTTCGTATTTTTAAATCCTTTTTTTTTAATGATAAAGTAAATAATTTATGTGTCTTGTTGTCTTGTGTCTAATTATTACTGAAATGTTTTTTGTCTACAAGGTAATTTGTAAATATAATGTTTTTGTTTGCGTTGAAAATTTTATATAAAATTATAGTTTAATGATATATGATAAAGAAAATAGTTTATGTGTCTTATCAGTAAAGAAATTTTATTTAAGTACAAATTTTGTTTTGCTTATTCTTCTAAATTTAATATTTAATACTAATTTCTAGTATTAACGACTTTTTATAATCCTATAATGAAAAATTCTTCATGAAATTAAGAATCAATCATAAATGAAGTTATAAGTTTTATGCATGATATAAATTTATTAGGTGAAATATTTTTTAACAGTACTGTTTTATTTATTGTAATTGATAAAAATTCGAATAGAGTACATACAAAAAATATTTAATGAAATAGACAACATACATATTTATTGAGTAAATACTTTGATTATGAATTCAATTAATTTTGCTATTACAATTTACTTGTGGACATTTATTATAGAATACTTTAAATTGAATCTGTCACAAAAGGTAACTTTTTTGGTTTGACTTGAGGTAATATTTTGTTCTTCAAAGTCGAACCAAAAGAGTTACGTTTATTGACTATCTACTGTGTATTAGAAATAAATATTTTTTGGTTTGACTTAGTGTAATTTTATTAAAGTGAATAAATATTTGAAATAAATTTTTTATGTTTTCTTTTACGATGATTCTATAACACATTTTAAAATACATCTTCCTTTGTTATTTGTTTTGTAAACTTTTAAATGTGTGTTAAGGTTTTATATTCTGCTTTTAATTTAATTAAATTTTTGAAAGCAAAAAAAATATTATATGTTATTTTGTTAACATTGTAAAAAATAAATAAATATACTAATAGTCTCTCTATCTACTGCATATTATAAAAACATAATTTTGCAGTAACATCAAAAAAGATAAGTTGCTCTTTTTTCAGGATTAATAAAGGCTTCTAAAATTAGTTTATCTAATTGCATAAAGCCCAACTAAATTGTAATAGTGAAAACATGATGCTCCCTGGGACAATAGTCATCAGGATGAGTGATCTGCTAGTAGACTATGCAATTATACCAAAAACAACAACAACAACAAGTATCAGTAAAACAGAAATAAACAAACAAAACTTAATATTCAATAAAAATAAATAATTACCAGTATAAATTGTATAGAAGAGAGAAAGAGATGTAAAATAAAATTCCTACACGACATCAAATTAATATTTTAATGAGAGTGATAAAGATAGAACTCATACCAAAGTACATCTTGTCGAGAGTATCAAAGGTAGCGTCACTCTTCTGAGCGTGACGCTAAAATTAGATTTACCCTCAGTTTAAAGTGTTTCTATAGAAGTTATTCACTTCAAAAAAGATTTTTATTTATTTTTTTTTTTTTTTCTTTTAAAATGTGCGTGTTGAAACTTATTACGTATTTTCTTTAATTTTTATTATTTATTTTTATAAAAATTATAGGACTTAACGTTATAATGCAAAACTTTCCAAAGGCTTCTTACTGCCATTCCATTGAATATTCCAAAATTAATTTAATTAAATATTCCATAGTCATGAAGAGTTAATTAAAAAAGCAGAAAATAGTAAAAAAGCTATAAATGTGAAATATTTTTTGAAAGATCTTTCGTAATAGAAAATAAAAAAAATGATTATTTTTACTTTCAAAAAATGATTCAGTTACACCTATACAAATGAAACAAATTTTCTTAAACTTGATTTGATTTGTATAAATAAATATACATATATGATAACTTAATTGCAAACAGTGTAAAATATATTGAAATAGAGTAAAGATTCTTTGAAATAAAACTTAAAGCCATTAAGAAATTATAAAACTAGCTATCAAATATATTTACTAAACTTAATTTTGAAATTTTTTTAAGCACTTTTCTTTTATTCACAAATATATAGTATTTCTAAGACACATCCAACAACCAACATTCCAACATATGATAACTTAATTGCAAACAGTGTAAAATATATTGAAATAGAGTAAAGATTCTTTGAAATAAAACTTAAAGCCATTAAGAAATTATAAAACTAGCTATCAAATATATTTACTAAACTTAATTTTGAAATTTTTTTAAGCACTTTTCTTTTATTCACAAATATATAGTATTTCTAAGACACATCCAACAACCAACATTCCAACAAATTAGAAATCACTTCTGAATTGAATCACTTTCCGATATTTATCCTTTTACAAATAACGTTCCTTTTGAAATAAATATTTTCATATTTGTTCCGACATAAATATTTCCATGACATATTTTGAAATTTAACCACTGTCTTTAACGATTCATTGCTTATGATGTTTTTTGAAATAAACTTTTCCTTTTTTGTTATGAGAAATTTTCCTGTGATGTATTTCTTTTTGTTTATAACTTTACAAAATTTTTTCAACTACGACATATATATTTCTATGACATATCTTGAAATACGTTTCGTATTTTTAAATCCTTTTTTTTTAATGATAAAGTAAATAATTTATGTGTCTTGTTGTCTTGTGTCTAATTATTACTGAAATGTTTTTTGTCTACAAGGTAATTTGTAAATATAATGTTTTTGTTTGCGTTGAAAATTTTATATAAAATTATAGTTTAATGATATATGATAAAGAAAATAGTTTATGTGTCTTATCAGTAAAGAAATTTTATTTAAGTACAAATTTTGTTTTGCTTATTCTTCTAAATTTAATATTTAATACTAATTTCTAGTATTAACGACTTTTTATAATCCTATAATGAAAAATTCTTCATGAAATTAAGAATCAATCATAAATGAAGTTATAAGTTTTATGCATGATATAAATTTATTAGGTGAAATATTTTTTAACAGTACTGTTTTATTTATTGTAATTGATAAAAATTCGAATAGAGTACATACAAAAAATATTTAATGAAATAGACAACATACATATTTATTGAGTAAATACTTTGATTATGAATTCAATTAATTTTGCTATTACAATTTACTTGTGGACATTTATTATAGAATACTTTAAATTGAATCTGTCACAAAAGGTAACTTTTTTGGTTTGACTTGAGGTAATATTTTGTTCTTCAAAGTCGAACCAAAAGAGTTACGTTTATTGACTATCTACTGTGTATTAGAAATAAATATTTTTTGGTTTGACTTAGTGTAATTTTATTAAAGTGAATAAATATTTGAAATAAATTTTTTATGTTTTCTTTTACGATGATTCTATAACACATTTTAAAATACATCTTCCTTTGTTATTTGTTTTGTAAACTTTTAAATGTGTGTTAAGGTTTTATATTCTGCTTTTAATTTAATTAAATTTTTGAAAGCAAAAAAAATATTATATGTTATTTTGTTAACATTGTAAAAAATAAATAAATATACTAATAGTCTCTCTATCTACTGCATATTATAAAAACATAATTTTGCAGTAACATCAAAAAAGATAAGTTGCTCTTTTTTCAGGATTAATAAAGGCTTCTAAAATTAGTTTATCTAATTGCATAAAGCCCAACTAAATTGTAATAGTGAAAACATGATGCTCCCTGGGACAATAGTCATCAGGATGAGTGATCTGCTAGTAGACTATGCAATTATACCAAAAACAACAACAACAACAAGTATCAGTAAAACAGAAATAAACAAACAAAACTTAATATTCAATAAAAATAAATAATTACCAGTATAAATTGTATAGAAGAGAGAAAGAGATGTAAAATAAAATTCCTACACGACATCAAATTAATATTTTAATGAGAGTGATAAAGATAGAACTCATACCAAAGTACATCTTGTCGAGAGTATCAAAGGTAGCGTCACTCTTCTGAGCGTGACGCTAAAATTAGATTTACCCTCAGTTTAAAGTGTTTCTATAGAAGTTATTCACTTCAAAAAAGATTTTTATTTATTTTTTTTTTTTTTTCTTTTAAAATGTGCGTGTTGAAACTTATTACGTATTTTCTTTAATTTTTATTATTTATTTTTATAAAAATTATAGGACTTAACGTTATAATGCAAAACTTTCCAAAGGCTTCTTACTGCCATTCCATTGAATATTCCAAAATTAATTTAATTAAATATTCCATAGTCATGAAGAGTTAATTAAAAAAGCAGAAAATAGTAAAAAAGCTATAAATGTGAAATATTTTTTGAAAGATCTTTCGTAATAGAAAATAAAAAAAATGATTATTTTTACTTTCAAAAAATGATTCAGTTACACCTATACAAATGAAACAAATTTTCTTAAACTTGATTTGATTTGTATAAATAAATATACATATATGATAACTTAATTGCAAACAGTGTAAAATATATTGAAATAGAGTAAAGATTCTTTGAAATAAAACTTAAAGCCATTAAGAAATTATAAAACTAGCTATCAAATATATTTACTAAACTTAATTTTGAAATTTTTTTAAGCACTTTTCTTTTATTCACAAATATATAGTATTTCTAAGACACATCCAACAACCAACATTCCAACATATGATAACTTAATTGCAAACAGTGTAAAATATATTGAAATAGAGTAAAGATTCTTTGAAATAAAACTTAAAGCCATTAAGAAATTATAAAACTAGCTATCAAATATATTTACTAAACTTAATTTTGAAATTTTTTTAAGCACTTTTCTTTTATTCACAAATATATAGTATTTCTAAGACACATCCAACAACCAACATTCCAACAAATTAGAAATCACTTCTGAATTGAATCACTTTCCGATATTTATCCTTTTACAAATAACGTTCCTTTTGAAATAAATATTTTCATATTTGTTCCGACATAAATATTTCCATGACATATTTTGAAATTTAACCACTGTCTTTAACGATTCATTGCTTATGATGTTTTTTGAAATAAACTTTTCCTTTTTTGTTATGAGAAATTTTCCTGTGATGTATTTCTTTTTGTTTATAACTTTACAAAATTTTTTCAACTACGACATATATATTTCTATGACATATCTTGAAATACGTTTCGTATTTTTAAATCCTTTTTTTTTAATGATAAAGTAAATAATTTATGTGTCTTGTTGTCTTGTGTCTAATTATTACTGAAATGTTTTTTGTCTACAAGGTAATTTGTAAATATAATGTTTTTGTTTGCGTTGAAAATTTTATATAAAATTATAGTTTAATGATATATGATAAAGAAAATAGTTTATGTGTCTTATCAGTAAAGAAATTTTATTTAAGTACAAATTTTGTTTTGCTTATTCTTCTAAATTTAATATTTAATACTAATTTCTAGTATTAACGACTTTTTATAATCCTATAATGAAAAATTCTTCATGAAATTAAGAATCAATCATAAATGAAGTTATAAGTTTTATGCATGATATAAATTTATTAGGTGAAATATTTTTTAACAGTACTGTTTTATTTATTGTAATTGATAAAAATTCGAATAGAGTACATACAAAAAATATTTAATGAAATAGACAACATACATATTTATTGAGTAAATACTTTGATTATGAATTCAATTAATTTTGCTATTACAATTTACTTGTGGACATTTATTATAGAATACTTTAAATTGAATCTGTCACAAAAGGTAACTTTTTTGGTTTGACTTGAGGTAATATTTTGTTCTTCAAAGTCGAACCAAAAGAGTTACGTTTATTGACTATCTACTGTGTATTAGAAATAAATATTTTTTGGTTTGACTTAGTGTAATTTTATTAAAGTGAATAAATATTTGAAATAAATTTTTTATGTTTTCTTTTACGATGATTCTATAACACATTTTAAAATACATCTTCCTTTGTTATTTGTTTTGTAAACTTTTAAATGTGTGTTAAGGTTTTATATTCTGCTTTTAATTTAATTAAATTTTTGAAAGCAAAAAAAATATTATATGTTATTTTGTTAACATTGTAAAAAATAAATAAATATACTAATAGTCTCTCTATCTACTGCATATTATAAAAACATAATTTTGCAGTAACATCAAAAAAGATAAGTTGCTCTTTTTTCAGGATTAATAAAGGCTTCTAAAATTAGTTTATCTAATTGCATAAAGCCCAACTAAATTGTAATAGTGAAAACATGATGCTCCCTGGGACAATAGTCATCAGGATGAGTGATCTGCTAGTAGACTATGCAATTATACCAAAAACAACAACAACAACAAGTATCAGTAAAACAGAAATAAACAAACAAAACTTAATATTCAATAAAAATAAATAATTACCAGTATAAATTGTATAGAAGAGAGAAAGAGATGTAAAATAAAATTCCTACACGACATCAAATTAATATTTTAATGAGAGTGATAAAGATAGAACTCATACCAAAGTACATCTTGTCGAGAGTATCAAAGGTAGCGTCACTCTTCTGAGCGTGACGCTAAAATTAGATTTACCCTCAGTTTAAAGTGTTTCTATAGAAGTTATTCACTTCAAAAAAGATTTTTATTTATTTTTTTTTTTTTTTCTTTTAAAATGTGCGTGTTGAAACTTATTACGTATTTTCTTTAATTTTTATTATTTATTTTTATAAAAATTATAGGACTTAACGTTATAATGCAAAACTTTCCAAAGGCTTCTTACTGCCATTCCATTGAATATTCCAAAATTAATTTAATTAAATATTCCATAGTCATGAAGAGTTAATTAAAAAAGCAGAAAATAGTAAAAAAGCTATAAATGTGAAATATTTTTTGAAAGATCTTTCGTAATAGAAAATAAAAAAAATGATTATTTTTACTTTCAAAAAATGATTCAGTTACACCTATACAAATGAAACAAATTTTCTTAAACTTGATTTGATTTGTATAAATAAATATACATATATGATAACTTAATTGCAAACAGTGTAAAATATATTGAAATAGAGTAAAGATTCTTTGAAATAAAACTTAAAGCCATTAAGAAATTATAAAACTAGCTATCAAATATATTTACTAAACTTAATTTTGAAATTTTTTTAAGCACTTTTCTTTTATTCACAAATATATAGTATTTCTAAGACACATCCAACAACCAACATTCCAACATATGATAACTTAATTGCAAACAGTGTAAAATATATTGAAATAGAGTAAAGATTCTTTGAAATAAAACTTAAAGCCATTAAGAAATTATAAAACTAGCTATCAAATATATTTACTAAACTTAATTTTGAAATTTTTTTAAGCACTTTTCTTTTATTCACAAATATATAGTATTTCTAAGACACATCCAACAACCAACATTCCAACAAATTAGAAATCACTTCTGAATTGAATCACTTTCCGATATTTATCCTTTTACAAATAACGTTCCTTTTGAAATAAATATTTTCATATTTGTTCCGACATAAATATTTCCATGACATATTTTGAAATTTAACCACTGTCTTTAACGATTCATTGCTTATGATGTTTTTTGAAATAAACTTTTCCTTTTTTGTTATGAGAAATTTTCCTGTGATGTATTTCTTTTTGTTTATAACTTTACAAAATTTTTTCAACTACGACATATATATTTCTATGACATATCTTGAAATACGTTTCGTATTTTTAAATCCTTTTTTTTTAATGATAAAGTAAATAATTTATGTGTCTTGTTGTCTTGTGTCTAATTATTACTGAAATGTTTTTTGTCTACAAGGTAATTTGTAAATATAATGTTTTTGTTTGCGTTGAAAATTTTATATAAAATTATAGTTTAATGATATATGATAAAGAAAATAGTTTATGTGTCTTATCAGTAAAGAAATTTTATTTAAGTACAAATTTTGTTTTGCTTATTCTTCTAAATTTAATATTTAATACTAATTTCTAGTATTAACGACTTTTTATAATCCTATAATGAAAAATTCTTCATGAAATTAAGAATCAATCATAAATGAAGTTATAAGTTTTATGCATGATATAAATTTATTAGGTGAAATATTTTTTAACAGTACTGTTTTATTTATTGTAATTGATAAAAATTCGAATAGAGTACATACAAAAAATATTTAATGAAATAGACAACATACATATTTATTGAGTAAATACTTTGATTATGAATTCAATTAATTTTGCTATTACAATTTACTTGTGGACATTTATTATAGAATACTTTAAATTGAATCTGTCACAAAAGGTAACTTTTTTGGTTTGACTTGAGGTAATATTTTGTTCTTCAAAGTCGAACCAAAAGAGTTACGTTTATTGACTATCTACTGTGTATTAGAAATAAATATTTTTTGGTTTGACTTAGTGTAATTTTATTAAAGTGAATAAATATTTGAAATAAATTTTTTATGTTTTCTTTTACGATGATTCTATAACACATTTTAAAATACATCTTCCTTTGTTATTTGTTTTGTAAACTTTTAAATGTGTGTTAAGGTTTTATATTCTGCTTTTAATTTAATTAAATTTTTGAAAGCAAAAAAAATATTATATGTTATTTTGTTAACATTGTAAAAAATAAATAAATATACTAATAGTCTCTCTATCTACTGCATATTATAAAAACATAATTTTGCAGTAACATCAAAAAAGATAAGTTGCTCTTTTTTCAGGATTAATAAAGGCTTCTAAAATTAGTTTATCTAATTGCATAAAGCCCAACTAAATTGTAATAGTGAAAACATGATGCTCCCTGGGACAATAGTCATCAGGATGAGTGATCTGCTAGTAGACTATGCAATTATACCAAAAACAACAACAACAACAAGTATCAGTAAAACAGAAATAAACAAACAAAACTTAATATTCAATAAAAATAAATAATTACCAGTATAAATTGTATAGAAGAGAGAAAGAGATGTAAAATAAAATTCCTACACGACATCAAATTAATATTTTAATGAGAGTGATAAAGATAGAACTCATACCAAAGTACATCTTGTCGAGAGTATCAAAGGTAGCGTCACTCTTCTGAGCGTGACGCTAAAATTAGATTTACCCTCAGTTTAAAGTGTTTCTATAGAAGTTATTCACTTCAAAAAAGATTTTTATTTATTTTTTTTTTTTTTTCTTTTAAAATGTGCGTGTTGAAACTTATTACGTATTTTCTTTAATTTTTATTATTTATTTTTATAAAAATTATAGGACTTAACGTTATAATGCAAAACTTTCCAAAGGCTTCTTACTGCCATTCCATTGAATATTCCAAAATTAATTTAATTAAATATTCCATAGTCATGAAGAGTTAATTAAAAAAGCAGAAAATAGTAAAAAAGCTATAAATGTGAAATATTTTTTGAAAGATCTTTCGTAATAGAAAATAAAAAAAATGATTATTTTTACTTTCAAAAAATGATTCAGTTACACCTATACAAATGAAACAAATTTTCTTAAACTTGATTTGATTTGTATAAATAAATATACATATATGATAACTTAATTGCAAACAGTGTAAAATATATTGAAATAGAGTAAAGATTCTTTGAAATAAAACTTAAAGCCATTAAGAAATTATAAAACTAGCTATCAAATATATTTACTAAACTTAATTTTGAAATTTTTTTAAGCACTTTTCTTTTATTCACAAATATATAGTATTTCTAAGACACATCCAACAACCAACATTCCAACATATGATAACTTAATTGCAAACAGTGTAAAATATATTGAAATAGAGTAAAGATTCTTTGAAATAAAACTTAAAGCCATTAAGAAATTATAAAACTAGCTATCAAATATATTTACTAAACTTAATTTTGAAATTTTTTTAAGCACTTTTCTTTTATTCACAAATATATAGTATTTCTAAGACACATCCAACAACCAACATTCCAACATATGATAACTTAATTGCAAACAGTGTAAAATATATTGAAATAGAGTAAAGATTCTTTGAAATAAAACTTAAAGCCATTAAGAAATTATAAAACTAGCTATCAAATATATTTACTAAACTTAATTTTGAAATTTTTTTAAGCACTTTTCTTTTATTCACAAATATATAGTATTTCTAAGACACATCCAACAACCAACATTCCAACAAATTAGAAATCACTTCTGAATTGAATCACTTTCCGATATTTATCCTTTTACAAATAACGTTCCTTTTGAAATAAATATTTTCATATTTGTTCCGACATAAATATTTCCATGACATATTTTGAAATTTAACCACTGTCTTTAACGATTCATTGCTTATGATGTTTTTTGAAATAAACTTTTCCTTTTTTGTTATGAGAAATTTTCCTGTGATGTATTTCTTTTTGTTTATAACTTTACAAAATTTTTTCAACTACGACATATATATTTCTATGACATATCTTGAAATACGTTTCGTATTTTTAAATCCTTTTTTTTTAATGATAAAGTAAATAATTTATGTGTCTTGTTGTCTTGTGTCTAATTATTACTGAAATGTTTTTTGTCTACAAGGTAATTTGTAAATATAATGTTTTTGTTTGCGTTGAAAATTTTATATAAAATTATAGTTTAATGATATATGATAAAGAAAATAGTTTATGTGTCTTATCAGTAAAGAAATTTTATTTAAGTACAAATTTTGTTTTGCTTATTCTTCTAAATTTAATATTTAATACTAATTTCTAGTATTAACGACTTTTTATAATCCTATAATGAAAAATTCTTCATGAAATTAAGAATCAATCATAAATGAAGTTATAAGTTTTATGCATGATATAAATTTATTAGGTGAAATATTTTTTAACAGTACTGTTTTATTTATTGTAATTGATAAAAATTCGAATAGAGTACATACAAAAAATATTTAATGAAATAGACAACATACATATTTATTGAGTAAATACTTTGATTATGAATTCAATTAATTTTGCTATTACAATTTACTTGTGGACATTTATTATAGAATACTTTAAATTGAATCTGTCACAAAAGGTAACTTTTTTGGTTTGACTTGAGGTAATATTTTGTTCTTCAAAGTCGAACCAAAAGAGTTACGTTTATTGACTATCTACTGTGTATTAGAAATAAATATTTTTTGGTTTGACTTAGTGTAATTTTATTAAAGTGAATAAATATTTGAAATAAATTTTTTATGTTTTCTTTTACGATGATTCTATAACACATTTTAAAATACATCTTCCTTTGTTATTTGTTTTGTAAACTTTTAAATGTGTGTTAAGGTTTTATATTCTGCTTTTAATTTAATTAAATTTTTGAAAGCAAAAAAAATATTATATGTTATTTTGTTAACATTGTAAAAAATAAATAAATATACTAATAGTCTCTCTATCTACTGCATATTATAAAAACATAATTTTGCAGTAACATCAAAAAAGATAAGTTGCTCTTTTTTCAGGATTAATAAAGGCTTCTAAAATTAGTTTATCTAATTGCATAAAGCCCAACTAAATTGTAATAGTGAAAACATGATGCTCCCTGGGACAATAGTCATCAGGATGAGTGATCTGCTAGTAGACTATGCAATTATACCAAAAACAACAACAACAACAAGTATCAGTAAAACAGAAATAAACAAACAAAACTTAATATTCAATAAAAATAAATAATTACCAGTATAAATTGTATAGAAGAGAGAAAGAGATGTAAAATAAAATTCCTACACGACATCAAATTAATATTTTAATGAGAGTGATAAAGATAGAACTCATACCAAAGTACATCTTGTCGAGAGTATCAAAGGTAGCGTCACTCTTCTGAGCGTGACGCTAAAATTAGATTTACCCTCAGTTTAAAGTGTTTCTATAGAAGTTATTCACTTCAAAAAAGATTTTTATTTATTTTTTTTTTTTTTTCTTTTAAAATGTGCGTGTTGAAACTTATTACGTATTTTCTTTAATTTTTATTATTTATTTTTATAAAAATTATAGGACTTAACGTTATAATGCAAAACTTTCCAAAGGCTTCTTACTGCCATTCCATTGAATATTCCAAAATTAATTTAATTAAATATTCCATAGTCATGAAGAGTTAATTAAAAAAGCAGAAAATAGTAAAAAAGCTATAAATGTGAAATATTTTTTGAAAGATCTTTCGTAATAGAAAATAAAAAAAATGATTATTTTTACTTTCAAAAAATGATTCAGTTACACCTATACAAATGAAACAAATTTTCTTAAACTTGATTTGATTTGTATAAATAAATATACATATATGATAACTTAATTGCAAACAGTGTAAAATATATTGAAATAGAGTAAAGATTCTTTGAAATAAAACTTAAAGCCATTAAGAAATTATAAAACTAGCTATCAAATATATTTACTAAACTTAATTTTGAAATTTTTTTAAGCACTTTTCTTTTATTCACAAATATATAGTATTTCTAAGACACATCCAACAACCAACATTCCAACATATGATAACTTAATTGCAAACAGTGTAAAATATATTGAAATAGAGTAAAGATTCTTTGAAATAAAACTTAAAGCCATTAAGAAATTATAAAACTAGCTATCAAATATATTTACTAAACTTAATTTTGAAATTTTTTTAAGCACTTTTCTTTTATTCACAAATATATAGTATTTCTAAGACACATCCAACAACCAACATTCCAACAAATTAGAAATCACTTCTGAATTGAATCACTTTCCGATATTTATCCTTTTACAAATAACGTTCCTTTTGAAATAAATATTTTCATATTTGTTCCGACATAAATATTTCCATGACATATTTTGAAATTTAACCACTGTCTTTAACGATTCATTGCTTATGATGTTTTTTGAAATAAACTTTTCCTTTTTTGTTATGAGAAATTTTCCTGTGATGTATTTCTTTTTGTTTATAACTTTACAAAATTTTTTCAACTACGACATATATATTTCTATGACATATCTTGAAATACGTTTCGTATTTTTAAATCCTTTTTTTTTAATGATAAAGTAAATAATTTATGTGTCTTGTTGTCTTGTGTCTAATTATTACTGAAATGTTTTTTGTCTACAAGGTAATTTGTAAATATAATGTTTTTGTTTGCGTTGAAAATTTTATATAAAATTATAGTTTAATGATATATGATAAAGAAAATAGTTTATGTGTCTTATCAGTAAAGAAATTTTATTTAAGTACAAATTTTGTTTTGCTTATTCTTCTAAATTTAATATTTAATACTAATTTCTAGTATTAACGACTTTTTATAATCCTATAATGAAAAATTCTTCATGAAATTAAGAATCAATCATAAATGAAGTTATAAGTTTTATGCATGATATAAATTTATTAGGTGAAATATTTTTTAACAGTACTGTTTTATTTATTGTAATTGATAAAAATTCGAATAGAGTACATACAAAAAATATTTAATGAAATAGACAACATACATATTTATTGAGTAAATACTTTGATTATGAATTCAATTAATTTTGCTATTACAATTTACTTGTGGACATTTATTATAGAATACTTTAAATTGAATCTGTCACAAAAGGTAACTTTTTTGGTTTGACTTGAGGTAATATTTTGTTCTTCAAAGTCGAACCAAAAGAGTTACGTTTATTGACTATCTACTGTGTATTAGAAATAAATATTTTTTGGTTTGACTTAGTGTAATTTTATTAAAGTGAATAAATATTTGAAATAAATTTTTTATGTTTTCTTTTACGATGATTCTATAACACATTTTAAAATACATCTTCCTTTGTTATTTGTTTTGTAAACTTTTAAATGTGTGTTAAGGTTTTATATTCTGCTTTTAATTTAATTAAATTTTTGAAAGCAAAAAAAATATTATATGTTATTTTGTTAACATTGTAAAAAATAAATAAATATACTAATAGTCTCTCTATCTACTGCATATTATAAAAACATAATTTTGCAGTAACATCAAAAAAGATAAGTTGCTCTTTTTTCAGGATTAATAAAGGCTTCTAAAATTAGTTTATCTAATTGCATAAAGCCCAACTAAATTGTAATAGTGAAAACATGATGCTCCCTGGGACAATAGTCATCAGGATGAGTGATCTGCTAGTAGACTATGCAATTATACCAAAAACAACAACAACAACAAGTATCAGTAAAACAGAAATAAACAAACAAAACTTAATATTCAATAAAAATAAATAATTACCAGTATAAATTGTATAGAAGAGAGAAAGAGATGTAAAATAAAATTCCTACACGACATCAAATTAATATTTTAATGAGAGTGATAAAGATAGAACTCATACCAAAGTACATCTTGTCGAGAGTATCAAAGGTAGCGTCACTCTTCTGAGCGTGACGCTAAAATTAGATTTACCCTCAGTTTAAAGTGTTTCTATAGAAGTTATTCACTTCAAAAAAGATTTTTATTTATTTTTTTTTTTTTTTCTTTTAAAATGTGCGTGTTGAAACTTATTACGTATTTTCTTTAATTTTTATTATTTATTTTTATAAAAATTATAGGACTTAACGTTATAATGCAAAACTTTCCAAAGGCTTCTTACTGCCATTCCATTGAATATTCCAAAATTAATTTAATTAAATATTCCATAGTCATGAAGAGTTAATTAAAAAAGCAGAAAATAGTAAAAAAGCTATAAATGTGAAATATTTTTTGAAAGATCTTTCGTAATAGAAAATAAAAAAAATGATTATTTTTACTTTCAAAAAATGATTCAGTTACACCTATACAAATGAAACAAATTTTCTTAAACTTGATTTGATTTGTATAAATAAATATACATATATGATAACTTAATTGCAAACAGTGTAAAATATATTGAAATAGAGTAAAGATTCTTTGAAATAAAACTTAAAGCCATTAAGAAATTATAAAACTAGCTATCAAATATATTTACTAAACTTAATTTTGAAATTTTTTTAAGCACTTTTCTTTTATTCACAAATATATAGTATTTCTAAGACACATCCAACAACCAACATTCCAACATATGATAACTTAATTGCAAACAGTGTAAAATATATTGAAATAGAGTAAAGATTCTTTGAAATAAAACTTAAAGCCATTAAGAAATTATAAAACTAGCTATCAAATATATTTACTAAACTTAATTTTGAAATTTTTTTAAGCACTTTTCTTTTATTCACAAATATATAGTATTTCTAAGACACATCCAACAACCAACATTCCAACAAATTAGAAATCACTTCTGAATTGAATCACTTTCCGATATTTATCCTTTTACAAATAACGTTCCTTTTGAAATAAATATTTTCATATTTGTTCCGACATAAATATTTCCATGACATATTTTGAAATTTAACCACTGTCTTTAACGATTCATTGCTTATGATGTTTTTTGAAATAAACTTTTCCTTTTTTGTTATGAGAAATTTTCCTGTGATGTATTTCTTTTTGTTTATAACTTTACAAAATTTTTTCAACTACGACATATATATTTCTATGACATATCTTGAAATACGTTTCGTATTTTTAAATCCTTTTTTTTTAATGATAAAGTAAATAATTTATGTGTCTTGTTGTCTTGTGTCTAATTATTACTGAAATGTTTTTTGTCTACAAGGTAATTTGTAAATATAATGTTTTTGTTTGCGTTGA
The DNA here is from genome assembly GCA_947359355.1 of Acrocera orbiculus. NCBI lineage: Eukaryota > Metazoa > Arthropoda > Insecta > Diptera > Acroceridae > Acrocera > Acrocera orbiculus. Next base: position 108,034 of record OX375757.1, read on the forward strand.
AAATTTTATATAAAATTATAGTTTAATGATATATGATAAAGAAAATAGTTTATGTGTCTTATCAGTAAAGAAATTTTATTTAAGTACAAATTTTGTTTTGCTTATTCTTCTAAATTTAATATTTAATACTAATTTCTAGTATTAACGACTTTTTATAATCCTATAATGAAAAATTCTTCATGAAATTAAGAATCAATCATAAATGAAGTTATAAGTTTTATGCATGATATAAATTTATTAGGTGAAATATTTTTTAACAGTACTGTTTTATTTATTGTAATTGATAAAAATTCGAATAGAGTACATACAAAAAATATTTAATGAAATAGACAACATACATATTTATTGAGTAAATACTTTGATTATGAATTCAATTAATTTTGCTATTACAATTTACTTGTGGACATTTATTATAGAATACTTTAAATTGAATCTGTCACAAAAGGTAACTTTTTTGGTTTGACTTGAGGTAATATTTTGTTCTTCAAAGTCGAACCAAAAGAGTTACGTTTATTGACTATCTACTGTGTATTAGAAATAAATATTTTTTGGTTTGACTTAGTGTAATTTTATTAAAGTGAATAAATATTTGAAATAAATTTTTTATGTTTTCTTTTACGATGATTCTATAACACATTTTAAAATACATCTTCCTTTGTTATTTGTTTTGTAAACTTTTAAATGTGTGTTAAGGTTTTATATTCTGCTTTTAATTTAATTAAATTTTTGAAAGCAAAAAAAATATTATATGTTATTTTGTTAACATTGTAAAAAATAAATAAATATACTAATAGTCTCTCTATCTACTGCATATTATAAAAACATAATTTTGCAGTAACATCAAAAAAGATAAGTTGCTCTTTTTTCAGGATTAATAAAGGCTTCTAAAATTAGTTTATCTAATTGCATAAAGCCCAACTAAATTGTAATAGTGAAAACATGATGCTCCCTGGGACAATAGTCATCAGGATGAGTGATCTGCTAGTAGACTATGCAATTATACCAAAAACAACAACAACAACAAGTATCAGTAAAACAGAAATAAACAAACAAAACTTAATATTCAATAAAAATAAATAATTACCAGTATAAATTGTATAGAAGAGAGAAAGAGATGTAAAATAAAATTCCTACACGACATCAAATTAATATTTTAATGAGAGTGATAAAGATAGAACTCATACCAAAGTACATCTTGTCGAGAGTATCAAAGGTAGCGTCACTCTTCTGAGCGTGACGCTAAAATTAGATTTACCCTCAGTTTAAAGTGTTTCTATAGAAGTTATTCACTTCAAAAAAGATTTTTATTTATTTTTTTTTTTTTTTCTTTTAAAATGTGCGTGTTGAAACTTATTACGTATTTTCTTTAATTTTTATTATTTATTTTTATAAAAATTATAGGACTTAACGTTATAATGCAAAACTTTCCAAAGGCTTCTTACTGCCATTCCATTGAATATTCCAAAATTAATTTAATTAAATATTCCATAGTCATGAAGAGTTAATTAAAAAAGCAGAAAATAGTAAAAAAGCTATAAATGTGAAATATTTTTTGAAAGATCTTTCGTAATAGAAAATAAAAAAAATGATTATTTTTACTTTCAAAAAATGATTCAGTTACACCTATACAAATGAAACAAATTTTCTTAAACTTGATTTGATTTGTATAAATAAATATACATATATGATAACTTAATTGCAAACAGTGTAAAATATATTGAAATAGAGTAAAGATTCTTTGAAATAAAACTTAAAGCCATTAAGAAATTATAAAACTAGCTATCAAATATATTTACTAAACTTAATTTTGAAATTTTTTTAAGCACTTTTCTTTTATTCACAAATATATAGTATTTCTAAGACACATCCAACAACCAACATTCCAACATATGATAACTTAATTGCAAACAGTGTAAAATATATTGAAATAGAGTAAAGATTCTTTGAAATAAAACTTAAAGCCATTAAGAAATTATAAAACTAGCTATCAAATATATTTACTAAACTTAATTTTGAAATTTTTTTAAGCACTTTTCTTTTATTCACAAATATATAGTATTTCTAAGACACATCCAACAACCAACATTCCAACAAATTAGAAATCACTTCTGAATTGAATCACTTTCCGATATTTATCCTTTTACAAATAACGTTCCTTTTGAAATAAATATTTTCATATTTGTTCCGACATAAATATTTCCATGACATATTTTGAAATTTAACCACTGTCTTTAACGATTCATTGCTTATGATGTTTTTTGAAATAAACTTTTCCTTTTTTGTTATGAGAAATTTTCCTGTGATGTATTTCTTTTTGTTTATAACTTTACAAAATTTTTTCAACTACGACATATATATTTCTATGACATATCTTGAAATACGTTTCGTATTTTTAAATCCTTTTTTTTTAATGATAAAGTAAATAATTTATGTGTCTTGTTGTCTTGTGTCTAATTATTACTGAAATGTTTTTTGTCTACAAGGTAATTTGTAAATATAATGTTTTTGTTTGCGTTGAAAATTTTATATAAAATTATAGTTTAATGATATATGATAAAGAAAATAGTTTATGTGTCTTATCAGTAAAGAAATTTTATTTAAGTACAAATTTTGTTTTGCTTATTCTTCTAAATTTAATATTTAATACTAATTTCTAGTATTAACGACTTTTTATAATCCTATAATGAAAAATTCTTCATGAAATTAAGAATCAATCATAAATGAAGTTATAAGTTTTATGCATGATATAAATTTATTAGGTGAAATATTTTTTAACAGTACTGTTTTATTTATTGTAATTGATAAAAATTCGAATAGAGTACATACAAAAAATATTTAATGAAATAGACAACATACATATTTATTGAGTAAATACTTTGATTATGAATTCAATTAATTTTGCTATTACAATTTACTTGTGGACATTTATTATAGAATACTTTAAATTGAATCTGTCACAAAAGGTAACTTTTTTGGTTTGACTTGAGGTAATATTTTGTTCTTCAAAGTCGAACCAAAAGAGTTACGTTTATTGACTATCTACTGTGTATTAGAAATAAATATTTTTTGGTTTGACTTAGTGTAATTTTATTAAAGTGAATAAATATTTGAAATAAATTTTTTATGTTTTCTTTTACGATGATTCTATAACACATTTTAAAATACATCTTCCTTTGTTATTTGTTTTGTAAACTTTTAAATGTGTGTTAAGGTTTTATATTCTGCTTTTAATTTAATTAAATTTTTGAAAGCAAAAAAAATATTATATGTTATTTTGTTAACATTGTAAAAAATAAATAAATATACTAATAGTCTCTCTATCTACTGCATATTATAAAAACATAATTTTGCAGTAACATCAAAAAAGATAAGTTGCTCTTTTTTCAGGATTAATAAAGGCTTCTAAAATTAGTTTATCTAATTGCATAAAGCCCAACTAAATTGTAATAGTGAAAACATGATGCTCCCTGGGACAATAGTCATCAGGATGAGTGATCTGCTAGTAGACTATGCAATTATACCAAAAACAACAACAACAACAAGTATCAGTAAAACAGAAATAAACAAACAAAACTTAATATTCAATAAAAATAAATAATTACCAGTATAAATTGTATAGAAGAGAGAAAGAGATGTAAAATAAAATTCCTACACGACATCAAATTAATATTTTAATGAGAGTGATAAAGATAGAACTCATACCAAAGTACATCTTGTCGAGAGTATCAAAGGTAGCGTCACTCTTCTGAGCGTGACGCTAAAATTAGATTTACCCTCAGTTTAAAGTGTTTCTATAGAAGTTATTCACTTCAAAAAAGATTTTTATTTATTTTTTTTTTTTTTTCTTTTAAAATGTGCGTGTTGAAACTTATTACGTATTTTCTTTAATTTTTATTATTTATTTTTATAAAAATTATAGGACTTAACGTTATAATGCAAAACTTTCCAAAGGCTTCTTACTGCCATTCCATTGAATATTCCAAAATTAATTTAATTAAATATTCCATAGTCATGAAGAGTTAATTAAAAAAGCAGAAAATAGTAAAAAAGCTATAAATGTGAAATATTTTTTGAAAGATCTTTCGTAATAGAAAATAAAAAAAATGATTATTTTTACTTTCAAAAAATGATTCAGTTACACCTATACAAATGAAACAAATTTTCTTAAACTTGATTTGATTTGTATAAATAAATATACATATATGATAACTTAATTGCAAACAGTGTAAAATATATTGAAATAGAGTAAAGATTCTTTGAAATAAAACTTAAAGCCATTAAGAAATTATAAAACTAGCTATCAAATATATTTACTAAACTTAATTTTGAAATTTTTTTAAGCACTTTTCTTTTATTCACAAATATATAGTATTTCTAAGACACATCCAACAACCAACATTCCAACATATGATAACTTAATTGCAAACAGTGTAAAATATATTGAAATAGAGTAAAGATTCTTTGAAATAAAACTTAAAGCCATTAAGAAATTATAAAACTAGCTATCAAATATATTTACTAAACTTAATTTTGAAATTTTTTTAAGCACTTTTCTTTTATTCACAAATATATAGTATTTCTAAGACACATCCAACAACCAACATTCCAACATATGATAACTTAATTGCAAACAGTGTAAAATATATTGAAATAGAGTAAAGATTCTTTGAAATAAAACTTAAAGCCATTAAGAAATTATAAAACTAGCTATCAAATATATTTACTAAACTTAATTTTGAAATTTTTTTAAGCACTTTTCTTTTATTCACAAATATATAGTATTTCTAAGACACATCCAACAACCAACATTCCAACAAATTAGAAATCACTTCTGAATTGAATCACTTTCCGATATTTATCCTTTTACAAATAACGTTCCTTTTGAAATAAATATTTTCATATTTGTTCCGACATAAATATTTCCATGACATATTTTGAAATTTAACCACTGTCTTTAACGATTCATTGCTTATGATGTTTTTTGAAATAAACTTTTCCTTTTTTGTTATGAGAAATTTTCCTGTGATGTATTTCTTTTTGTTTATAACTTTACAAAATTTTTTCAACTACGACATATATATTTCTATGACATATCTTGAAATACGTTTCGTATTTTTAAATCCTTTTTTTTTAATGATAAAGTAAATAATTTATGTGTCTTGTTGTCTTGTGTCTAATTATTACTGAAATGTTTTTTGTCTACAAGGTAATTTGTAAATATAATGTTTTTGTTTGCGTTGAAAATTTTATATAAAATTATAGTTTAATGATATATGATAAAGAAAATAGTTTATGTGTCTTATCAGTAAAGAAATTTTATTTAAGTACAAATTTTGTTTTGCTTATTCTTCTAAATTTAATATTTAATACTAATTTCTAGTATTAACGACTTTTTATAATCCTATAATGAAAAATTCTTCATGAAATTAAGAATCAATCATAAATGAAGTTATAAGTTTTATGCATGATATAAATTTATTAGGTGAAATATTTTTTAACAGTACTGTTTTATTTATTGTAATTGATAAAAATTCGAATAGAGTACATACAAAAAATATTTAATGAAATAGACAACATACATATTTATTGAGTAAATACTTTGATTATGAATTCAATTAATTTTGCTATTACAATTTACTTGTGGACATTTATTATAGAATACTTTAAATTGAATCTGTCACAAAAGGTAACTTTTTTGGTTTGACTTGAGGTAATATTTTGTTCTTCAAAGTCGAACCAAAAGAGTTACGTTTATTGACTATCTACTGTGTATTAGAAATAAATATTTTTTGGTTTGACTTAGTGTAATTTTATTAAAGTGAATAAATATTTGAAATAAATTTTTTATGTTTTCTTTTACGATGATTCTATAACACATTTTAAAATACATCTTCCTTTGTTATTTGTTTTGTAAACTTTTAAATGTGTGTTAAGGTTTTATATTCTGCTTTTAATTTAATTAAATTTTTGAAAGCAAAAAAAATATTATATGTTATTTTGTTAACATTGTAAAAAATAAATAAATATACTAATAGTCTCTCTATCTACTGCATATTATAAAAACATAATTTTGCAGTAACATCAAAAAAGATAAGTTGCTCTTTTTTCAGGATTAATAAAGGCTTCTAAAATTAGTTTATCTAATTGCATAAAGCCCAACTAAATTGTAATAGTGAAAACATGATGCTCCCTGGGACAATAGTCATCAGGATGAGTGATCTGCTAGTAGACTATGCAATTATACCAAAAACAACAACAACAACAAGTATCAGTAAAACAGAAATAAACAAACAAAACTTAATATTCAATAAAAATAAATAATTACCAGTATAAATTGTATAGAAGAGAGAAAGAGATGTAAAATAAAATTCCTACACGACATCAAATTAATATTTTAATGAGAGTGATAAAGATAGAACTCATACCAAAGTACATCTTGTCGAGAGTATCAAAGGTAGCGTCACTCTTCTGAGCGTGACGCTAAAATTAGATTTACCCTCAGTTTAAAGTGTTTCTATAGAAGTTATTCACTTCAAAAAAGATTTTTATTTATTTTTTTTTTTTTTTCTTTTAAAATGTGCGTGTTGAAACTTATTACGTATTTTCTTTAATTTTTATTATTTATTTTTATAAAAATTATAGGACTTAACGTTATAATGCAAAACTTTCCAAAGGCTTCTTACTGCCATTCCATTGAATATTCCAAAATTAATTTAATTAAATATTCCATAGTCATGAAGAGTTAATTAAAAAAGCAGAAAATAGTAAAAAAGCTATAAATGTGAAATATTTTTTGAAAGATCTTTCGTAATAGAAAATAAAAAAAATGATTATTTTTACTTTCAAAAAATGATTCAGTTACACCTATACAAATGAAACAAATTTTCTTAAACTTGATTTGATTTGTATAAATAAATATACATATATGATAACTTAATTGCAAACAGTGTAAAATATATTGAAATAGAGTAAAGATTCTTTGAAATAAAACTTAAAGCCATTAAGAAATTATAAAACTAGCTATCAAATATATTTACTAAACTTAATTTTGAAATTTTTTTAAGCACTTTTCTTTTATTCACAAATATATAGTATTTCTAAGACACATCCAACAACCAACATTCCAACATATGATAACTTAATTGCAAACAGTGTAAAATATATTGAAATAGAGTAAAGATTCTTTGAAATAAAACTTAAAGCCATTAAGAAATTATAAAACTAGCTATCAAATATATTTACTAAACTTAATTTTGAAATTTTTTTAAGCACTTTTCTTTTATTCACAAATATATAGTATTTCTAAGACACATCCAACAACCAACATTCCAACAAATTAGAAATCACTTCTGAATTGAATCACTTTCCGATATTTATCCTTTTACAAATAACGTTCCTTTTGAAATAAATATTTTCATATTTGTTCCGACATAAATATTTCCATGACATATTTTGAAATTTAACCACTGTCTTTAACGATTCATTGCTTATGATGTTTTTTGAAATAAACTTTTCCTTTTTTGTTATGAGAAATTTTCCTGTGATGTATTTCTTTTTGTTTATAACTTTACAAAATTTTTTCAACTACGACATATATATTTCTATGACATATCTTGAAATACGTTTCGTATTTTTAAATCCTTTTTTTTTAATGATAAAGTAAATAATTTATGTGTCTTGTTGTCTTGTGTCTAATTATTACTGAAATGTTTTTTGTCTACAAGGTAATTTGTAAATATAATGTTTTTGTTTGCGTTGAAAATTTTATATAAAATTATAGTTTAATGATATATGATAAAGAAAATAGTTTATGTGTCTTATCAGTAAAGAAATTTTATTTAAGTACAAATTTTGTTTTGCTTATTCTTCTAAATTTAATATTTAATACTAATTTCTAGTATTAACGACTTTTTATAATCCTATAATGAAAAATTCTTCATGAAATTAAGAATCAATCATAAATGAAGTTATAAGTTTTATGCATGATATAAATTTATTAGGTGAAATATTTTTTAACAGTACTGTTTTATTTATTGTAATTGATAAAAATTCGAATAGAGTACATACAAAAAATATTTAATGAAATAGACAACATACATATTTATTGAGTAAATACTTTGATTATGAATTCAATTAATTTTGCTATTACAATTTACTTGTGGACATTTATTATAGAATACTTTAAATTGAATCTGTCACAAAAGGTAACTTTTTTGGTTTGACTTGAGGTAATATTTTGTTCTTCAAAGTCGAACCAAAAGAGTTACGTTTATTGACTATCTACTGTGTATTAGAAATAAATATTTTTTGGTTTGACTTAGTGTAATTTTATTAAAGTGAATAAATATTTGAAATAAATTTTTTATGTTTTCTTTTACGATGATTCTATAACACATTTTAAAATACATCTTCCTTTGTTATTTGTTTTGTAAACTTTTAAATGTGTGTTAAGGTTTTATATTCTGCTTTTAATTTAATTAAATTTTTGAAAGCAAAAAAAATATTATATGTTATTTTGTTAACATTGTAAAAAATAAATAAATATACTAATAGTCTCTCTATCTACTGCATATTATAAAAACATAATTTTGCAGTAACATCAAAAAAGATAAGTTGCTCTTTTTTCAGGATTAATAAAGGCTTCTAAAATTAGTTTATCTAATTGCATAAAGCCCAACTAAATTGTAATAGTGAAAACATGATGCTCCCTGGGACAATAGTCATCAGGATGAGTGATCTGCTAGTAGACTATGCAATTATACCAAAAACAACAACAACAACAACAACAACAACTATGCAATTATACCAAAAACAACAACAACAACAACAACTTCAAGTTTTTCTGAATTCTTTCTGAATAACCCATCAACTTTCTGAAAGCCAGGGTGTCTAAGATATAAAATCGAAAGGTCCAGATTTAATCTGAATTTTCGGTATATCTGATAGCTTCAGGTTCTTTTTGAACGATAATTAGTCTAGATGTCACTAGAAATTTTCAACCTCAAAATGCTCACATATTTCCAACTCTTGCATGTGACCTTCCATACACTCAAAATTAGTTGGACATACACCGGAGTCAGTTTGCTATCTACTTGCCAGTGTTCCGCTACCTTTAACTCGTATAAGGCTTGCTCATCCATTTGTTTGCAATTTTGTTTATCACTTAGCCACTTTTTAGGTTATTTATTTATTAACACATGTCTGATTGTTGTAATGTATGCCATAGGCTTCGTCCTTATTACTCTATGCACAAGTAAAAACTCTCTTCTAATAAACTTAAAAGAAAAGACAAATAAGAACCGAAATGGAGAAAAAGGTTCCTTTTTATCTTACTTATAGGAAGCCAACAACAGAAGATCAGCAAACAGAAAGAAGTACAATAGGGAAACAGGAAAAGAAAAGGGTCACTTATAAAAAAAAAAAAAAAAAAGAAAAAAAAAGGAAAAAAAAAAAATATAAAAATAAAAAAAATAAAATAAAGAAATGAATAAATATATGAGAGAAAAGGAGATGCATTAAAAGAAAGTGTTATAAATCATCTTATCTAGCCTAGGGACAAACCTTTCGACCAGAGTAGGAACCACTAACAACTCACAAAACTACCCAACTAACACAACCTAATCCATTAACCCTCGACAAAAAAACAACTTAAAACAAACTACCCACACACGACCAAAAACGACATAGAACGTAGCCCGGTCCACAGAGGTCAGTAAAATGTACCCAAAGGGTAATCCGGAGAGCTACACGACGACGTTTATTTTGACATAGAGGACGACTTTAACTGATAGCCCGCCCCTAAGGCCAGAAAACACTCAGACAAAAAAAAAAAAAAAAATAAAAAAAGAAGACATAGAACGTAGCCCGGTCCGAAGAGGTCAGTAAAATGTACCCAAAGGGTAATCCGGAGAGCTACACGACGACGGTTTTTTTTGACATAAAAGGAAAAAACAAACAAGTAGACCATCCCCTTAAGACTTTATTAAAAAAAAACGAACTAAAACATTCCAACCCCTCTTCCACTAACTCAACAAGAAACTAACAAAATAGAAAGGTCAGTCACTAACAAAATTAGGGAAACCAACTACCTCATAGTCTAAAAGAACTCTCGGAATAGGGCAGCAAAAGTATCCTAACTCCTCAACCACCTAAAATAATTTTCTATAACTAGCTAAAAGAAGAAACTTTAACTAAAATTTCACTGACTTACTAAACCAGAGGAAAGGACCAAACTAACATACCCCCAGTGATAATCTCCAAAGGATAGAGAAGCTTAAATGTAGTGAGCAAGATAGGGTTTAGAAAGAGAGTTCAAACTATCCTATCAAATAACTTTCAAGAAAATAGTTAGAACATCCCAATAATCAATAACAACTTCAAACTAAAATCTTATTTTATATTATGATTTCTTAAGTACTTTATCATTTCTTCTTAGTTTAATTGGTTTCAGCAAGCCCCTGTGATACTAGTATATCTCTGTGGGGTTCAGACCACTGGGGGAGGCCTCAGGCACGTGAATGCGGGTAATAATATTACTCACCATGCGCTGTCTGTCGCCAAACTCAGGGTTGCAAACAAACAAACAAACAAACAAACAATATAGATTTGTAGGAAAGTGTATAAAAACATTTAAGTGACCAGGCAAAATTGATTAAGTTTTGGATATTTCAACAAGTGCTTGAAAGGAGACAGTGGTAAGCGACGATAAAATTTATTTATTCAATATTTATCTTTCGCACTCATTTGTAGCTTAATTTGGTTTGATATTTGTGTATAAAATTATGTTTGGTATTCACAATGTGGGCCATGGGCTTCGTCCTATAATAAAACATAAATATAGTACAATAATAATCTATTTTTATCTGATATTGTACATATTCTTCATCCATATACTGTATTTTTAGCGGCCCATACATCATAACTTAACTGCTTGACAACTCAACTTTCATATATTTTTTCTGCCCATACACCATAACTGACTAGTTTGTCAAATCTGGTTTCATATATAATTTCGCCCATACACCTAAAATTCAGTCGGCCACACACCATAATCTGCTAGCCATCTTGTCCTTGCTAGTCATCTAGTCTCTGTCAGCCATCTTGTTTCTGCTAGTCACCTACAACAGGTGCAGATCTAGGGAACACTCTGTCACCAATCCACTCAACACGACTTCGTTGACATCACAGGAAGGCCCATCCTCATATTATAACTCGGTGTAAACATAAACAAAAAATTCTTTATTAAATGGCGTCCAAGTTTTATTTATAGTGCAAGAAATTAAATAGTTAAATATGTTTTACTTTGCATAGGCTTTATTCAGAAGATATAAACTTATATAGATTTGTAGGAAAGTGTATAAAAACATTTAAGTGACCAGGCAAAATTGATTAAGTTTTGGATATTTCAACAAGTGCTTGAAAGGAGACAGTGGTAAGCGACGATAAAATTTATTTATTCAATATTTATCTTTCGCACTCATTTGTAGCTTAATTTGGTTTGATATTTGTGTATAAAATTATGTTTGGTATTCACAATGTGGGCCATGGGCTTCGTCCTATAATAAAACATAAATATAGTACAATAATAATCTATTTTTATCTGATATTGTACATATTCTTCATCCATATACTGTATTTTTAGCGGCCCATACATCATAACTTAACTGCTTGACAACTCAACTTTCATATATTTTTTCTGCCCATACACCATAACTGACTAGTTTGTCAAATCTGGTTTCATATATAATTTCGCCCATACACCTAAAATTCAGTCGGCCACACACCATAATCTGCTAGCCATCTTGTCCTTGCTAGTCATCTAGTCTCTGTCAGCCATCTTGTTTCTGCTAGTCACCTACAACAGGTGCAGATCTAGGGAACACTCTGTCACCAATCCACTCAACACGACTTCGTTGACATCACAGGAAGGCCCATCCTCATATTATAACTCGGTGTAAACATAAACAAAAAATTCTTTATTAAATGGCGTCCAAGTTTTATTTATAGTGCAAGAAATTAAATAGTTAAATATGTTTTACTTTGCATAGGCTTTATTCAGAAGATATAAACTTATATAGATTTGTAGGAAAGTGTATAAAAACATTTAAGTGACCAGGCAAAATTGATTAAGTTTTGGATATTTCAACAAGTGCTTGAAAGGAGACAGTGGTAAGCGACGATAAAATTTATTTATTCAATATTTATCTTTCGCACTCATTTGTAGCTTAATTTGGTTTGATATTTGTGTATAAAATTATGTTTGGTATTCACAATGTGGGCCATGGGCTTCGTCCTATAATAAAACATAAATATAGTACAATAATAATCTATTTTTATCTGATATTGTACATATTCTTCATCCATATACTGTATTTTTAGCGGCCCATACATCATAACTTAACTGCTTGACAACTCAACTTTCATATATTTTTTCTGCCCATACACCATAACTGACTAGTTTGTCAAATCTGGTTTCATATATAATTTCGCCCATACACCTAAAATTCAGTCGGCCACACACCATAATCTGCTAGCCATCTTGTCCTTGCTAGTCATCTAGTCTCTGTCAGCCATCTTGTTTCTGCTAGTCACCTACAACAGGTGCAGATCTAGGGAACACTCTGTCACCAATCCACTCAACACGACTTCGTTGACATCACAGGAAGGCCCATCCTCATATTATAACTCGGTGTAAACATAAACAAAAAATTCTTTATTAAATGGCGTCCAAGTTTTATTTATAGTGCAAGAAATTAAATAGTTAAATATGTTTTACTTTGCATAGGCTTTATTCAGAAGATATAAACTTATATAGATTTGTAGGAAAGTGTATAAAAACATTTAAGTGACCAGGCAAAATTGATTAAGTTTTGGATATTTCAACAAGTGCTTGAAAGGAGACAGTGGTAAGCGACGATAAAATTTATTTATTCAATATTTATCTTTCGCACTCATTTGTAGCTTAATTTGGTTTGATATTTGTGTATAAAATTATGTTTGGTATTCACAATGTGGGCCATGGGCTTCGTCCTATAATAAAACATAAATATAGTACAATAATAATCTATTTTTATCTGATATTGTACATATTCTTCATCCATATACTGTATTTTTAGCGGCCCATACATCATAACTTAACTGCTTGACAACTCAACTTTCATATATTTTTTCTGCCCATACACCATAACTGACTAGTTTGTCAAATCTGGTTTCATATATAATTTCGCCCATACACCTAAAATTCAGTCGGCCACACACCATAATCTGCTAGCCATCTTGTCCTTGCTAGTCATCTAGTCTCTGTCAGCCATCTTGTTTCTGCTAGTCACCTACAACAGGTGCAGATCTAGGGAACACTCTGTCACCAATCCACTCAACACGACTTCGTTGACATCACAGGAAGGCCCATCCTCATATTATAACTCGGTGTAAACATAAACAAAAAATTCTTTATTAAATGGCGTCCAAGTTTTATTTATAGTGCAAGAAATTAAATAGTTAAATATGTTTTACTTTGCATAGGCTTTATTCAGAAGATATAAACTTATATAGATTTGTAGGAAAGTGTATAAAAACATTTAAGTGACCAGGCAAAATTGATTAAGTTTTGGATATTTCAACAAGTGCTTGAAAGGAGACAGTGGTAAGCGACGATAAAATTTATTTATTCAATATTTATCTTTCGCACTCATTTGTAGCTTAATTTGGTTTGATATTTGTGTATAAAATTATGTTTGGTATTCACAATGTGGGCCATGGGCTTCGTCCTATAATAAAACATAAATATAGTACAATAATAATCTATTTTTATCTGATATTGTACATATTCTTCATCCATATACTGTATTTTTAGCGGCCCATACATCATAACTTAACTGCTTGACAACTCAACTTTCATATATTTTTTCTGCCCATACACCATAACTGACTAGTTTGTCAAATCTGGTTTCATATATAATTTCGCCCATACACCTAAAATTCAGTCGGCCACACACCATAATCTGCTAGCCATCTTGTCCTTGCTAGTCATCTAGTCTCTGTCAGCCATCTTGTTTCTGCTAGTCACCTACAACAGGTGCAGATCTAGGGAACACTCTGTCACCAATCCACTCAACACGACTTCGTTGACATCACAGGAAGGCCCATCCTCATATTATAACTCGGTGTAAACATAAACAAAAAATTCTTTATTAAATGGCGTCCAAGTTTTATTTATAGTGCAAGAAATTAAATAGTTAAATATGTTTTACTTTGCATAGGCTTTATTCAGAAGATATAAACTTATATAGATTTGTAGGAAAGTGTATAAAAACATTTAAGTGACCAGGCAAAATTGATTAAGTTTTGGATATTTCAACAAGTGCTTGAAAGGAGACAGTGGTAAGCGACGATAAAATTTATTTATTCAATATTTATCTTTCGCACTCATTTGTAGCTTAATTTGGTTTGATATTTGTGTATAAAATTATGTTTGGTATTCACAATGTGGGCCATGGGCTTCGTCCTATAATAAAACATAAATATAGTACAATAATAATCTATTTTTATCTGATATTGTACATATTCTTCATCCATATACTGTATTTTTAGCGGCCCATACATCATAACTTAACTGCTTGACAACTCAACTTTCATATATTTTTTCTGCCCATACACCATAACTGACTAGTTTGTCAAATCTGGTTTCATATATAATTTCGCCCATACACCTAAAATTCAGTCGGCCACACACCATAATCTGCTAGCCATCTTGTCCTTGCTAGTCATCTAGTCTCTGTCAGCCATCTTGTTTCTGCTAGTCACCTACAACAGGTGCAGATCTAGGGAACACTCTGTCACCAATCCACTCAACACGACTTCGTTGACATCACAGGAAGGCCCATCCTCATATTATAACTCGGTGTAAACATAAACAAAAAATTCTTTATTAAATGGCGTCCAAGTTTTATTTATAGTGCAAGAAATTAAATAGTTAAATATGTTTTACTTTGCATAGGCTTTATTCAGAAGATATAAACTTATATAGATTTGTAGGAAAGTGTATAAAAACATTTAAGTGACCAGGCAAAATTGATTAAGTTTTGGATATTTCAACAAGTGCTTGAAAGGAGACAGTGGTAAGCGACGATAAAATTTATTTATTCAATATTTATCTTTCGCACTCATTTGTAGCTTAATTTGGTTTGATATTTGTGTATAAAATTATGTTTGGTATTCACAATGTGGGCCATGGGCTTCGTCCTATAATAAAACATAAATATAGTACAATAATAATCTATTTTTATCTGATATTGTACATATTCTTCATCCATATACTGTATTTTTAGCGGCCCATACATCATAACTTAACTGCTTGACAACTCAACTTTCATATATTTTTTCTGCCCATACACCATAACTGACTAGTTTGTCAAATCTGGTTTCATATATAATTTCGCCCATACACCTAAAATTCAGTCGGCCACACACCATAATCTGCTAGCCATCTTGTCCTTGCTAGTCATCTAGTCTCTGTCAGCCATCTTGTTTCTGCTAGTCACCTACAACAGGTGCAGATCTAGGGAACACTCTGTCACCAATCCACTCAACACGACTTCGTTGACATCACAGGAAGGCCCATCCTCATATTATAACTCGGTGTAAACATAAACAAAAAATTCTTTATTAAATGGCGTCCAAGTTTTATTTATAGTGCAAGAAATTAAATAGTTAAATATGTTTTACTTTGCATAGGCTTTATTCAGAAGATATAAACTTATATAGATTTGTAGGAAAGTGTATAAAAACATTTAAGTGACCAGGCAAAATTGATTAAGTTTTGGATATTTCAACAAGTGCTTGAAAGGAGACAGTGGTAAGCGACGATAAAATTTATTTATTCAATATTTATCTTTCGCACTCATTTGTAGCTTAATTTGGTTTGATATTTGTGTATAAAATTATGTTTGGTATTCACAATGTGGGCCATGGGCTTCGTCCTATAATAAAACATAAATATAGTACAATAATAATCTATTTTTATCTGATATTGTACATATTCTTCATCCATATACTGTATTTTTAGCGGCCCATACATCATAACTTAACTGCTTGACAACTCAACTTTCATATATTTTTTCTGCCCATACACCATAACTGACTAGTTTGTCAAATCTGGTTTCATATATAATTTCGCCCATACACCTAAAATTCAGTCGGCCACACACCATAATCTGCTAGCCATCTTGTCCTTGCTAGTCATCTAGTCTCTGTCAGCCATCTTGTTTCTGCTAGTCACCTACAACAGGTGCAGATCTAGGGAACACTCTGTCACCAATCCACTCAACACGACTTCGTTGACATCACAGGAAGGCCCATCCTCATATTATAACTCGGTGTAAACATAAACAAAAAATTCTTTATTAAATGGCGTCCAAGTTTTATTTATAGTGCAAGAAATTAAATAGTTAAATATGTTTTACTTTGCATAGGCTTTATTCAGAAGATATAAACTTATATAGATTTGTAGGAAAGTGTATAAAAACATTTAAGTGACCAGTCAAAGGGTAACAGCTAAATGGATAAATAAAATGGATAAATAAAATTAATAAATAATAATAAATTTAAATAAAAATTAGGATGGATAGCTTCTTTCTCAAGGTTCTCCTAAGTTTACACCGCATGTGAACTCAGAGGAAATCACAAATACGGGCCAAAGGAAATAAATTCTAACCTACATATAGTAGGCTAAAAACCAGTGAGCAGCCCACTATCCAAAACAAAAATTATAATGTTTAACTCAAGTGGATAGTTTCTTCCCCAAGGTTCTCCTAAGATTGCACCGCATGTGACTTCAAAGGAAATCACAAAGACGTGCCAAAGGAAATAAATTTACCCTACATATAGTAAGATAAAAACCAGTGGGTTGCACACTACCCAAAAAATAAAAAAATAAAAATATTAAATAAAAAGGAAAAAAAAAAAAATAAAAAAAAAATAACAAGTGAATAATATTAAATGAAAAGGAAAAAATAGAAAAACTTTTGGCTCAACACCCCCCTTAAAACTAATCTCATCCTTTTTTTACAGTTAAGTTCACCAGGGTGCTATAGTTGACCCTGTACCGAACTTCAAAAATTGGGATCAAGAACTCATGACGAGCCCAAGACCCAAGTTTTAAGCACCAACCTATCCGCATTATATATCCACTTTTGCCAAACAAAATGCGAATCATATACAACCAGTAAAAATAAAACCAAAAGCCATCTATTGGGAAAATGCAAAACTATCCAGAAGTTCAGCCAAGACACCCTAAAAGCTCCAAATAAGAGCTTTTAAAGCTTTTTCGAAAATAGCGAAGCCACCTTTTGGCAAAAAAGTTCAGCCAAGACAGCCTAAAAAAAGCTTTAGGCTTTAGACCAAAAGCTCAGCACCCCTCAAACTTAATAATATCTAAAACAAGAACCCCTCCGAAAACTTCAAGTTTTTCTGAATTTTTTCTGAACAACCCATCAACTTTCTGAAAGCCAGGGTGTCTTAGACATTAAATCGAAAGGTCCAGATTTAATCTGAATTTTCAGTATACCTGATATCTTCGGGTTTTGAACGATAAATAATCTAGATGTCACTAGAAATTTTCAGCCTCAATCAGAATTTCCTCTGAAGAATTGAACTGCTACAAGAAACTTCTAGAAAATCGAATCCTTCAAAATAATATTATAAAAATAAAGTCAAAATTTCCAAAGGACAACGTTATTTTATTTCTTAGAAAAATGAATGAATGAAATTATCATTATCATTGAAAGCTGTAGCTGGGCTATAAAATAAGTTCTGTACAAACCAGAAATTAGAATTTCGTTTCCCCTTCCCTTTCTTAGAGTTCCTTGAGGCCAGAGTATAATCTTTCACTGTCCGCACGCGTTTTACCTCGCCCTCAAAAAAAAAAAAAAAACTATAATAAACTCTCCAACTTAAAAGAAAAGACAAATAAGAACCGAAATGGAGAAAAAGGTTCCTTTATATCTTACTTTTAGGAAGCCAACAAACAGAAGAAGAGCAGCAAACAGAAAGAAGTACAATAAGGAAACAGGGGTAAAATAATTTAAAAAAAAAAAAAAGAAAAAATAAAGAAATAAATAAATATATGAGAGAAAAGGAGATGCATTAAAAAGAAAGTGTTATAATTCATTTTATCTAACCTAGGGACAAACCTTTCGACCAGAGTAGGAACCACTAACAACTCACAAAAATACCCAACTAACATAACCTAATCCACTAACATTCGACAAAAAAACAACTTAAAACAAACTACCTACACACGACCAAAAACGACATAGAACGTAGCCCGGTCCACAGAGGTCAGTAAAATGTACCCAAAGGGTAATCCGGAGAGCTACACGACGACGTTTTTTTTGACACAAGGGACGACTTTAACAGATAGCCCGCCCTTAAGGCCAGAAAACACTTAAACAAAAAAAAAGACATAGAACGTAGCCCGGTCCGAAGAGGTCAGTAAAATGTACCCAAAGGGTAATCCGGAAAGCTACACGACGACGGTTTTTTTGACGTAAAAGGGAAAAACAAACAAGTAGACTATCCCCTTAAGACTTTATTTAAAAAAAAAAAAAAAAAAACTAAAACACTCCAACCCCTCTTCCACTAACTCAACAAGAAACTAACAAAATAGAAAGGTCAGTCACCAACAAAATTAGGGAAACTAACTACTTCATAGTCTAAAAGAACTCTCGGAATAGGGCAGCTAAAGTATCCTAACCCCTCAACCACCTAAAATAATTTTCTATAACTAACTAAAAGAAGAAACTTTAACTAAAATTTCACTGACTTACTAAACCAGAGGATAGGACCAAACTAACAAACCCCCAGTGATAATCTCCAAAGGATAGAGAAGCTTAAATGTAGTGAGCAAGATAGGGTTTAGAAAGAGAGTTCAAACTATCCTATCAAATAACTTTCAAGAAAATAGTTAGAACATCCCAATAATCAATAACAACATCAAACTAAAATCTTATTAAATATTATGATTTCTTAAGTACTTTATCATTTCTTCTTAGTTTAATTGGTTTCAGCAAGCCCCTGTGATACTAGTATATCTCTGTGGGGATCAGACCACTGGGGGAGGCCTCAGGCACGTGAATGCGGGTAATAATATTACTCACCATGCGCTGTCTGTCGCCAAACTCAGGGTTGCAAACAAACAAACAAAACCTATAACTGCATCATACATCAACTAAGAAAACTAAGGAGAGGTACACTTATCCAAGAAGGTAAAGATCCTGTATTTATTAATTTCAGCAGTCATCCTTGAAGCCTAAGATATTGGCTACTGTAGGATGTATCTGTCTGCGGTTTGAGATCTCCAGAACACTCCCCAGGGTTGCGACCACTGGGCTAAAAATGAGTGGGCTGGAAGGATACTTCCCAGCTTCTTAACAATTATATGGGTTTTGGTGGTGGCTTTTTCTTTTATTCATTTTTTATAAGATAATGCATATTACCTTACAGCTTCCGGTTTCTTTAGACTAGCAGCTCGAATCTCCAAACCCCCAGGCCTAGGAGATAGGCTATAAAGGGTATATTTCGCGATAGAGAATGTAGACACTACCCAGAATTGAGATCTCTGATCTCGGTTACTGGTGATAGTGGTCTATACTGATACTATCCGAAGAATAATAAAAAACAACAACTTCTCTTTTCAGTTTAACCCCCAGGCCTAGGAGATAGGCTATAAAGGGTATATTTCGCGATAGAGAATGTAGATACTACCCAGAATTGAGATCTTTGATCTCGGTTACTGGAGCTAGTGGTCTATACTGATACTATCCGAAGAATAATTAAAAACAACTTTTCTTTGCAGGTTAACCCCCAGACCTAGGAGATAGGTTATAAAGGGTATATTTTGCGATAGAGAATGTAGATACTACCCAGAATTGAGATCCCTGATCTCGGTTACTGGTGCTAGTGGTCTACACTGATACTATCCAAAGAATAATAAAAAACAACTTTTCTTTTCAGGCTAGCCCCCAGGCCTAGGAATAGTCTACAAAGGGTATATTTCGCGATAGAGAATGTAGATACTACCCAGAATTGAGATCTCTGATCCTAATTACTGGTGCTAGTGGTCTACACTGATACTATCCGAAGAATAAATAAAAAACAACTTCTCTTTTCAGGTTAACCCCCAGGCCTAGGAGATAGGCTATAAAGGGTATATTTCGCGATAGAGAATGTAGATACTACCCAGAATTGAGATCTCTGATCTCGGTTACTGGTGATAGTGGTCTATACTGATACTATCCGAAGAATAATAAAAAACAACTTTTCTTTTCAGTCTAACCCCCAGGCCTAGGAGATAGGCTATAAAGGGTATATTTCGCGATAGAGAATGTAGATACTACCCAGAATTGAGATCTCTGATCTTGGTTACTGGTGCTAGTGGTCTATACTGATACTATCCGAAGAAAAATAAAACAACAACAACAACAACAACAACAACAACAACAACAACAACAACAACAAACTACCCTTATTAAAAATATGTTAAACATTTGCAGACCGAAAAAACCCCAAAATGTATTTATTGTCCAAATTCCAAGATTTCTATAATGGCCGATAATTTAATTTTCGGATAAAAGGGATTAAAATTTTAAAGTTTTACAACGCAATTTCCTAAGATTATGGAAAATCCAAGTTTGAAAGCAATAAAATCAAACTCCAAAACAACTATTCTTACCTTGTATAGGTAAACACATAAACAATCGACAATGGGCAAGATTAAGAACTGTGGAGAAAATATTCTCAAAATATTACGTTAAATAAAAAAAACAATGAACGTAGCCCGGTCCGAAGAGGTCAGTAAAATGTACCCAAAGGGTAATCCGGAAAGCTACACGACGACGGTTTTTTTGACGTAAAAGGGAAAAACAAACAAGTAGACTATCCCCTTAAGACTTTATTTAAAAAAAAAAAAAAAAAAACTAAAACACTCCAACCCCTCTTCCACTAACTCAACAAGAAACTAACAAAATAGAAAGGTCAGTCACCAACAAAATTAGGGAAACTAACTACTTCATAGTCTAAAAGAACTCTCGGAATAGGGCAGCTAAAGTATCCTAACCCCTCAACCACCTAAAATAATTTTCTATAACTAACTAAAAGAAGAAACTTTAACTAAAATTTCACTGACTTACTAAACCAGAGGATAGGACCAAACTAACAAACCCCCAGTGATAATCTCCAAAGGATAGAGAAGCTTAAATGTAGTGAGCAAGATAGGGTTTAGAAAGAGAGTTCAAACTATCCTATCAAATAACTTTCAAGAAAATAGTTAGAACATCCCAATAATCAATAACAACATCAAACTAAAATCTTATTAAATATTATGATTTCTTAAGTACTTTATCATTTCTTCTTAGTTTAATTGGTTTCAGCAAGCCCCTGTGATACTAGTATATCTCTGTGGGGATCAGACCACTGGGGGAGGCCTCAGGCACGTGAATGCGGGTAATAATATTACTCACCATGCGCTGTCTGTCGCCAAACTCAGGGTTGCAAACAAACAAACAAAACCTATAACTGCATCATACATCAACTAAGAAAACTAAGGAGAGGTACACTTATCCAAGAAGGTAAAGATCCTGTATTTATTAATTTCAGCAGTCATCCTTGAAGCCTAAGATATTGGCTACTGTAGGATGTATCTGTCTGCGGTTTGAGATCTCCAGAACACTCCCCAGGGTTGCGACCACTGGGCTAAAAATGAGTGGGCTGGAAGGATACTTCCCAGCTTCTTAACAATTATATGGGTTTTGGTGGTGGCTTTTTCTTTTATTCATTTTTTATAAGATAATGCATATTACCTTACAGCTTCCGGTTTCTTTAGACTAGCAGCTCGAATCTCCAAACCCCCAGGCCTAGGAGATAGGCTATAAAGGGTATATTTCGCGATAGAGAATGTAGACACTACCCAGAATTGAGATCTCTGATCTCGGTTACTGGTGATAGTGGTCTATACTGATACTATCCGAAGAATAATAAAAAACAACAACTTCTCTTTTCAGTTTAACCCCCAGGCCTAGGAGATAGGCTATAAAGGGTATATTTCGCGATAGAGAATGTAGATACTACCCAGAATTGAGATCTTTGATCTCGGTTACTGGAGCTAGTGGTCTATACTGATACTATCCGAAGAATAATTAAAAACAACTTTTCTTTGCAGGTTAACCCCCAGACCTAGGAGATAGGTTATAAAGGGTATATTTTGCGATAGAGAATGTAGATACTACCCAGAATTGAGATCCCTGATCTCGGTTACTGGTGCTAGTGGTCTACACTGATACTATCCAAAGAATAATAAAAAACAACTTTTCTTTTCAGGCTAGCCCCCAGGCCTAGGAATAGTCTACAAAGGGTATATTTCGCGATAGAGAATGTAGATACTACCCAGAATTGAGATCTCTGATCCTAATTACTGGTGCTAGTGGTCTACACTGATACTATCCGAAGAATAAATAAAAAACAACTTCTCTTTTCAGGTTAACCCCCAGGCCTAGGAGATAGGCTATAAAGGGTATATTTCGCGATAGAGAATGTAGATACTACCCAGAATTGAGATCTCTGATCTCGGTTACTGGTGATAGTGGTCTATACTGATACTATCCGAAGAATAATAAAAAACAACTTTTCTTTTCAGTCTAACCCCCAGGCCTAGGAGATAGGCTATAAAGGGTATATTTCGCGATAGAGAATGTAGATACTACCCAGAATTGAGATCTCTGATCTTGGTTACTGGTGCTAGTGGTCTATACTGATACTATCCGAAGAAAAATAAAACAACAACAACAACAACAACAACAACAACAACAACAACAACAACAACAACAAACTACCCTTATTAAAAATATGTTAAACATTTGCAGACCGAAAAAACCCCAAAATGTATTTATTGTCCAAATTCCAAGATTTCTATAATGGCCGATAATTTAATTTTCGGATAAAAGGGATTAAAATTTTAAAGTTTTACAACGCAATTTCCTAAGATTATGGAAAATCCAAGTTTGAAAGCAATAAAATCAAACTCCAAAACAACTATTCTTACCTTGTATAGGTAAACACATAAACAATCGACAATGGGCAAGATTAAGAACTGTGGAGAAAATATTCTCAAAATATTACGTTAAATAAAAAAAACAATGATGGCCAGATCAAGACAAAATCTGAGCAAAATGGCATCAAAAAATTAGCAAAAATGGTTCAGCGTAAAAACAAATTAAATTCAGCTTTCAAGATTCTAAAAGTTTCCAAAATTCAACTTTAAAACTTAACAATTTAAAAATAAAATTTATAACCTAATAATTTTTTGAAAAATTAAAAAATTTAAATCCAAAAACTTTGGTAAAATTTTGAAAAGATTCCCGTAACCAAAAACCCCAGTCTAAAGAAAATGTGTTTATAAAAACTCACTTTGCGCAGAAAATTTACCATGTTATTGTTGTTGTTGCTTGATGTATATAGAAGATCCATTTTTGTTGTTTATTTTCCATTTTAGGTCAGATAGATGAAAAGTTGTCTTTATTTATTATAGAAAAAAATAATTGTAAAGCGTAATTAATAAAATTATTATTATAAGTTTAAGAATTTATATAACTTTTAAGAACTAAAAACGATATTATGTCAAATATTATTCTTATTACTTTAGGGGTTATAGTGATGTAAGTCAACAAAGAATTCAAAGGATATGTTAATATATAACTGCTTTTGAGAGGAAAGTTCAAAACAAAGAATTCAAAGGATATATTAATGTATAATTGCTTTTGCCAGGTAATTTCTTTACATCTAAAGCTTTTTCTGATAAGTTTTTCCATACTTTGATTTTTTGACTTAAAGCGTAGCCCTTAAAATAAAAATTAAGATATCCAAAAACCAATGTACTAACCATTATTTATGTGTACATTCGTCATGAGAAATCTGTTCTCGTTTGGTCACAATTGGTCAAAAATTACAAGGCATCAAAAGTTTAGAGTAGTAGTTAGTTAGAACTGTTTAAGCGATTTTTTAAGTCAGTATGAGGAGATAGACGAAAAGTGTACCGTTACCTCATGAAACGAAATTAGCAATCAGGAAAATAGAGAGCAATCGATAAAAGCTGTTCGAAAACATCAAAAACACTACAGCCATCTCGTATGTTCATTGCTTACGATGCTTTGTTTGTCAAATACTTTAAGCAAGAAAAATTTATCACTAAAATCTTTGTACTATTGATGCGCTTTAATAACGATATCGTGAAAAAACTGCTTCTATAAAAAAGAAAAGTAAAATACATTTGCGAAAACAATTCCAAATAAGTCATCAAATTGAAAAAATACAATTACAGGAATTTAACTCAAACAAATTCTCAACAATTTTTAAGACTTTTTCCGAAAAATTTCTGATTCCGACATTTTACTACGAATGAAAGGTTTTATTTATAATAAATAATTAATTACCTTTCTATCACGAAATCCAATCTCTTCTTTTTTTAATTTTTTTTTAACAAATCCATCTTCGCTATTAGAAAAATCTGATAGGTTAATTCACCATCTTTATCATTTTTAGCTGGTGCCTTTAGGGAATAAGCAATCTTTTAATCTAAAAATATTTTGATAAAATAATTTCAAATTAAATTAATTTAATTTTATATAATTACTAAGACATTGTTTGATAGATTTTCTACAAATAATTTGCTTTGACTTGTGCAGTTAATTTTTATAGACAAAATGTTTTAAGAACAAATGCGATTTATTTCCTTTTTTATAGCTTTTGAGAGCATATTATGAAAAATTAACCCAATAAAAATTTCAACAGGTTGCTTTGAAGATTTATATAATTCTTTAATCAAAGCAAATTTTTGCCGCTATTTATTGCTGCCATTATGAACCCTAACGGTACATTCAAAATTTTTTACTAACAAATAAGATTCTTTTACAATGAAATAAAATTCTTCATCATTTAAAATTAAGTTAAGAATCTAATACACTTTGAATTTTTCCAAAGAATTTCTTATTTAGAAAATTTGTACTTACTTCTTCCAATCTAATACACAACCAATCATCATTGTAGTAATGAACGTATAATAAAGTTTTGTAAGTCTATCCACCGGATCTTTTTTATGTTGTTTTGAATCCTCGAATATTTTCATAATTTTTATACCTTTCATTGACGTTTAATTTTAAGAAAATTGCTGTATTTCTTCTTATTTGATGAAGTCCAAAGCTATTAAATAAATTATACCGCAATTAAGAGTTCACTTGTCGTATATAATTTTTTTTCGTTTAATTTACATATAACTTAAGATAATCAATCAATCAATACTTTATTGAGTCTTTGTTAATTTCAACTTATTACAAAATTTTTAGTCTTACGGTCTAAAAAATGCTGTGTGATATTGGCCCATTTAACTTAAAATACTTTACAAAAAGAAATTAAAAAGAAGCGTTACTATCAAAAGACCGGGAAATGCAAAGCTGTCAATGAGTTACATATTTTAAGTTGAATGAGCGACTAGAAAGTTATTTATCCAAAAAATATAATAAGGCACTTGACACACTACATCAGTTTGTGGGAATTTTGTTAGAGATCTCAATTCATGTTCATAAAGCTAATAAGAAATCTGAATAGTGAATACAGTATAATATAGAGAATAGTCCTTCACCATATTATACTGTAATTTAATTATAGTTTGATTTTTGTTTTTTGTTGTGTAATAAAATGAAACTAAGCAAAACATTGAAATTTGTAGATGTCAAATCTAAAAATACAATGCTGCCAACATATAGAGATGTACATTTAATATAAATTAATTTTAATTAACATAAACAATTGCTAATTAAATCACAAATATTAATAAATAAAATTAAGTACTATTTCATAGTACACCATATTCCAAATTACTTAATTTTATTTATTTATATTTGTGATTCAAATTTAGTACGAAATTTTAGTATATCTAGATTAGCGTTTTTGACAGCGTTTGGGGCAGGATCAATAAAGGCTTCTAAAATTAGTTTATCCAATTGCATAAAGCCCAACTAAATTGTAATAGTGAAAACATGATGCTCCCTGGGACAATAGTCATCAGGATGAGTGATCTGCTAGTAGACTATGCAATTATACCAAAAACAACAACAACAACAACAACAACGGATGAGTGATCTGCTAGTAGACTATGCAATTATAATAAAAACAACAACAACAATAATAATAAATCTTCGTTATTTTGCATCTTAAGCTTAACAAGAGTATACAAATCGTACTTTGATCTTTTGTTACTACCTAAAAGTGTTTCAGATAAGTAAAAGAAGTTAAAAGGACAGGAATAATGT
The DNA here is from genome assembly GCA_947359355.1 of Acrocera orbiculus. NCBI lineage: Eukaryota > Metazoa > Arthropoda > Insecta > Diptera > Acroceridae > Acrocera > Acrocera orbiculus. The sequence continues at coordinate 134,388 of OX375757.1, forward strand.
AAAAATCTCTATAAAATAACTATATTGTTAATAAATCTTCGTAATTTTGCATCTTAAGCTTAACAAGAGTACAAATCGTACTTTGTTCTTTTGTTACTACCTAAAAGTGTTTCAGATAAGTAAAAGAAGTTAAAAGGACAGGAATAATGTAAAAATCTCTATAAAATAACTATATTGTTAATAAATCTTCGTTATTTTGCATCTTAAGCTTAACAAGAGTATACAAATCGTACTTTGTTCTTTCGTTACTACCTAAAAGTGTTTCAGATAAGTAAAAGAAGTTATAAGGACAGGAATAATGTAAAAATCTCTATGAAATAACTATATTGTTAATAAATCTTCGTTATTTTGCATCTTAAGCTTAACAAGAGTATACAAATCGTTCTTTGTTCTTTTGCTACTACCTAAAAGTATTTCAGATAAGTAAAAGAAGTTAAAAGGACAGGAATAATGTAAAAATCTCTATAAAATAACTATATTGTTAATAAATCTTCGTTATTTTGCATCTTAAGCTTAACAAGAGTATACAAATCATACTTTGTTCTTTTGTTACTACCTAAAAGTATTTCAGATAAGTAAAAGAAGTTAAAAGGACAGGAATAATGTAAAAATCTCTATAAAATAACTATATTGTTAATAAATCTTCGTTATTTTGCATCTTAAGCTTAACAAGAGTATACAAATCGTACTTTGATCTTTTGTTACTACCTTAAAGTGTTTCAGATAAGTAAAAGAAGTTAAAAGGACAGGAATAATGTAAAAATCTCTATAAAATAACTATATTGTTAATAAATCTTCATTATTTTGCATCTTAAGCTTAACAAGAGTATACAAATCGTTCTTTGTTCTTTTGCTACTACCTAAAAGTATTTCAGATAAGTAAAAGAAGTTAAAAGGACAGGAATAATGTAAAAATCTCTATAAAATAACTGTATTGTTAATAAATCTTCGTTATTTTGCATCTTAAGCTTAACAAGAGTATACAAATCATACTTTGTTCTTTTGTTACTACCTAAAAGTATTTCAGATAAGTAAAAGAAGATAAAAGGACAGGAATAATGTAAAAATCTCTATAAAATAACTATATTGTTAATAAATCTTCGTTATTTTGCATCTTAAGCTTAACAAGAGTATACAAATCATACTTTGTTCTTTTGTTACTACCTAAAAGTATTTCAGATAAGTAAAAGAAGTTAAAAGGACAGGAATAATGTAAAAATCTCTATAAAATAACTATATTGTTAATAAATCTTCGTTATTTTGCATCTTAAGCTTAACAAGAGTGTACAAAAATATTAAATGGTTTTATTTTTTTAAAATCGATGGGAGGACGGAGAGTTTAATAATTATTAAGATTATTAGCTAATTCTGGGTAATTTTATTGTTCTCACTAATTCTTGAACACTGTGAAACTAAAAATTAATTATTAAATATTATAGTTTCCTCAGACAGACATCAATATCGTATTACAGACAGATCTAGTAGAAAAAATATCGTATAAGGTGTTGATATGTCTAATTAGGTAATGTTTTAGGTATAATTATATTAAAAATAAATAACATACATCCTGTTCTTTTATTAAATAAAGAAAAACTGCTTTTTGTACATAATAAAACATTTCCGGAATATTATGCAATAGGTTATTTTACCTTTATTTATATATTACAATTTACCTTATTTATTTACATAAATTAATTTAATTAATATATAAAAACATAATTATGTCAAAAATTATTGCGCTAAATTAAAAAAAACAGGCTCCTAGCTTTGCTCAAAAAAAGGCAAATGACATAAGCTACTGAGGCTGTCATAGCTCATATAAAAAAGAAGAAGAGTCTTCAAATGGCTTATTTATTGACATTTTTAAGTCATTTTAGGTTAGTTTTTAAGGAAAATTAAAGTTAAAGTTTTTTTAAAACCTGCAGCGGATTTGGATTCTAGAGGGTAAGTAGAGTGTTTTGCAAAAAAAAAGTTAAAAAATTGCTAAAATGGCCAAACCAGAATTAGTGCAGTTGGGAGTGTTAAAAATTGTTAAAAAATGTTAAAACCACCTAAACCAGAATTAGTGCAGTTGGGAGTGTTAAAAAGTGTTGAAAAATGTTAAAACCACCTAAACCAGAATTAGTGCAGTTGGGAGTGTTAAAAAGTGTTAAAAAATGTTTAAACCACCTAAACCAGAATTAGTGCAGTGGGGAGTGTTAAAAAGTATTAAAAAATGTTAAAACCACCTAAACCAGAATTAGTGCAGTTGGGAGTGTTAAAAAGTGCATCGTAGTCGTGCCCATATCTTTATTATCTCCATCGAAATATTCACCATACACAGCAAACAGTATCCGTGGTATAAATACCAACATTGCAAATAAGTAGTTTTAGTTGTTTTAAATGAGGCTGTCTCATGATGCGCCGTCAAATATAGCGAATGAATATATAAAATCTTTTACATTTATGACAGGCCCCAATACATTCCAATTTTTGACATTTAGAGTTAACCTTATGCTGCATGACATATAGGGAAGTTAATATGCCGTTCGGAGATCAAGAATATTTAAAATATATAATTAACACAGTAAAGGAAAAAACAAAAGTGCCTGAAAATTTCTTGAGGTAACTGTTTAATAATATTTATGTTATAATATTTAGGTAAACAAAATCATAACCAAGAAAACTCACGTGGAATATCAGAATTATAAGCGTTCTAATAATTTTACAATTTTAATTGAGTGTTAATTAAATTAATGTTTTTACAAATATTTCTAGTATATCTATTTAGTTTAAAAATTTACAATTTGTTTAGCAAACAATTCAATATTTAAATTTTTTTAAATTTTGGTTTCAGTGTTCAAAATGAATGTGCAGAAACATTCAAAACGCTCCTTAAACTATTATACAATGAAGTTACCCTAGACAATAAGGAAGAGAATAATAGAGAAATACCTGACGAACTGTTTTTGGAAGATATGGACGATGAACAAATTTGGCAGCAGCTTGAATTAAGAAATCAATATTCTTGGGATAAAGCAATAGAAGGAACCAGTAAACTGTTATCTCTAAAAAGAGAACTATTCAATATGAATTTTGATACAGAAATTAAAAGTAATACTAGATCTCTTGAAAGCTACGAAGTAAATAGTATGAATTCCGTCTCTGATGCAAATGTAACTGAAATTGATACAAGTGATGTGGATGAAGATAAAATTCAGTACAATCTTAAGGATAGAAGTTCCAACAAATATAAAAAAAATCATAGTGTTGAAGATAGATTTTTTAAATTACATGAAATGGAAGAGTTTCTTAAATTAGAGGAAGAAAAGGAAAAGCATAACGATAAACTTTCACCAGAGTCTGATAATTCTATTGATTATTTTAATAACAGTTCTAATGATGATCTTGAAGATGCTAAATATGGAGATTTTTTTGATGACGAAGAAGAGGAAGAACTTTCTTCAGAATCTCTAGAAAGAAATCGAAAAAAGAGTATAAAAAAAAGGCAATATTCAGAAATAGAAAGAATCGCTGTGAACACTGATAAAACTTGTTACACTTCGGAAGAAAGTTCTAGTGACGAAAAAATTAAAAAGAAAAAGATTTTCTCTGAAAAAGATATTGAGACCACTTCAGAAGAAAATGAAGGAAAAGGAGAATTATGTGAAACTCAAAAGTCGTCTTACGAACAAGGACAAGAACGACTGCATCATAAAATAGAAAAATATGAAGAAAATGCATTGAATGCATTAAATGAAAAGCCTTGGCAGTTAAAAGGAGAGGTTATGGCTGGAAACAGGCCACAAAATTCTTTATTGGAGGAAATTTTAGAATTTGATGCTACTACGAGGCCCGCTCCTATTATTACCGAAGAAACAACACTACGGTTAGAGGATATAATTCGCCAACGTATAAAAGACAAAGCCTGGGATGACGTAGAAAAAAAATTTAAACCAATTCAAACTCCCCAAGAATTTAAAAAAAATTTAGTTTTAAATCAAGAGAAAAGTAAAGAGTCTCTTGCACAGATATATGAAAAAGAATATCGTTCACAATTAGAGAAACTCGATCCAAATGCAGATAATCCGAAAGAAGAGCCGAAAGAGCATAAAGAAATAAAAGATATGATGAAATTATTATTTATCAAATTAGATGCATTATCTAATTTTCATTATACACCAAAACCAATTGCACCAGAACCCAAAATTGTTACAAATATGCCAGCTATACAAATAGAAGAAGTGGCACCAGTTGGTATTAGTACTGCAAAATTATTAGCACCAGAAGAAATAAAATATGCTTCTGGTGATATTATCGGTAAAAGTGAACGTACACGAACAGATAAGAATCGTGAAAGACGAAAGAAAAAAACGAAACAAAAATTCTTTAAGAAAATTAGTGAAGAACGCAAAAATGAAAGAAGTAAATTAGGAATTATTACGTCACAAAACGATGAAAATAGAAAACTTTTTAGCAATGTTATTAAAAAACGCAATGTTAAAAAGGTAATTTTTTCTATATATATATTTTTTTATAATAATTATAAAGCTTATTAAATATAAACAATTCACTTTTATCAATCAAAGTATAGTTTCGATATTTAATGACTTATCCTATTTTATTTTTACAGGCTAACACGGCAGCAAATGCGAAAACTCATAAATCATCGAAAACGTTTTTCACAGAATTACAAGAACAGATTAGAAGAGATATTCCAAAAACTAAAAATAAATGGAAAAAAGAAGATATTTCAGCGAAAAAATTAAAGCTGTAATTAAATCCTAAATAAAGAATTAAAACTAAATTTTACCTTTAAAATATTTTGCCAACAAAGAATATAGGGGTGTTCATTGATGAATGAACAAAACTAGAAGTTTTTTTTTTGCTGCCTATTTAATAATTTAATATTTGATTTATTTAATAATTTGATTTTGTAAAAAATGATGTGATTTTTTGGAATGATGAACACAGCCATCACTGGAATTGTAATATGAGTTTTTCTTGCACATCCTGTATAGTTTAAATGAATCCGTCTATTTAAAGATTCCTTAGTTTCTGGTTTGGATAAATCAACCTTTTATTAACAAAAGCCTTTGTTTATCAGTATTATATGAGTATAAATGTAATTTAATATCAATGAGAGCGAATTGGCAGGGAATGTACTTTGATGCAGAGTGCCTTTAAAAAATGTACCTTCATCTTTTCATTTAAGACAATGTCATATATACACAAATTTTTTAAGATTGGAGACAATTGGAGGTTCTATCTTGGATTCGTAATTTAAAGGAATTGCAGTTGATGACAATGTGATTTCTAGATAATCAAATGAGTTAAATATTTTTAAATAATCAGGTCTTTTGTTTAGTATATATCTTTAGTATGCTACCACCACTTTTTCTTAAGTCCCTGCAAACTCACTGTTCTGTATCCCAGCGGTTAATTTACTCTTAAAACCAGATGCCTGAGAAGGCATAAGTGCAAGCGATATGTTTTTGATACACATTTTTCCAAACATGTTTAATTTTGTACTCTCAAGCCGTTATCGGTTTCTTTTGTATTAGTCGTTTACTAATACATACATGCCCAAAAATCATTTTAATTTTGCCTTCGAGGAGTGCACATCTAAAGCAGGGAATTCACTATAAATGTGAATCAATGATTCGGCTCTCTCAGCCCATATGAAGTATATGGCTGAATCATTTTTGAGTAAAATATTCAACATGTTGGATATTTTCTCTCTTATTCGTGTCTTCCATATACTTTAAATGGGAACTAAGAGCCGAATCATTGATTCGGAAATATAGTGAATACCCCGCTTAAAAGTGGCTATAGACTACAACTAAAAGTGGACAACTTTTGCTTCCTTCTCCATATAAAAACCTGTTTTCTGGAACTTTTCGGGTAGATATTAAACATGTTTGATATTTTTCTAATTTTTACATGCACTGCACTAATTCACTCACAGATAAATTTATTTTTCAATAAATAAAATTAAAATCAAGTATAGAAAAAATGTCCGAAACAGAATGAGAATTTGAACTTGGCATTGGAGACACAATGCTTAAAAATTCTCCGAAAAAGATGCTATAAAAAAATTTATTACTAATTGTGACATGACAGATTGAAAAAGATCACTAAAGAAACAATCATTAAATTCAATATTTATACAATATCATCTTATTAAGAAGAAAATGGTCGAAACAAAAAAATTAATATTTCGAGTTAAGAAGTACTAAATATTAAGCTGTAAATTGAAATTATTTAATGGTATTGATTGAAATGGAAGATACTGCTCCTTCAATCCGTTTTGCTGCTTCTTCAATTATCTGGAAAAAAAAGTTTTTTTTTAAATTAAAACCGCATATTTTTCTAAAGTTTCTTACCTTTTGCTCTGCTTCTTTTTGTCTTCGTTGTCTTTCTATTTCAGCAAGCCGTTCGACTTCATTTAATGTTTTGCTACGCATTTTCTTTCTACGTTTCCTATTATCATTATCATTGTATATAGTACTACCGATTGATGACACGACGTAAAACGTTTCCTGGTGATCCATTTATATTTTTGATTTCATATAATAAAGAAAATAAGTTTGACGATTCACTATTAAAACTTAATGAAATTCTCACAAAATATACTTAAAATTATAAGGAAAACTAATATATATTAACTAAAATTGAATTATAATAAACTAAAGGGTGGATACAAGCGATCAAGGATTTAACGAAAAGAAATTGTAGCTTTTTTGATATTATAATTTAATATCTATTTATTTTACTTTGAAAAATTACGGTTTGGTGTTTTAAATTATTCTATGGTAATCAAAATTATAAATAAACTTTTTAGAAATATTGTAAACCACCGGTTTTGATAGCAACCCTGAAAAAATTCTGAAATATAAAATACAATAGTTTATAATTTAAGCTTAATTGCTAGTAAAAATTATTCAACTTCTGAAAGTTATTAATTTTCCTACACGATTCAAGTATATACAAAGCAAAAAACCCTCCATTAAAGGCTTTAAGGGTAGAGGAAAAATCAAAAGCAGAATAAGCAGAAATACTTAAATATTAATTTCAAACATTTTGATTAATTTAACAACTGGTGCAATTATAATTATAATAAAAAGTTCTTTTCTTTAGCATATAAGCCATAGTATCCTATACACACAATATAGGTCATTTCAATATTTGATGTGTCACATAAATTTTAACCTAAACTTTTGTTTTTATTCAATTAAACTACAAGTGAAAAACAGAAAAATTTTTTTCATTCTTTAATATCTGATTTTCTGCACATTCATAATACTTCAAAAAAAATAGGAGGATAACTAACTATCTTTTGGGATTATAAAAATTTTATTGTAGGAATTAAGTTCCATCTTATTTTATGGACTTTCAACTTGACCTTTTATTTTTTATTCTTAACAATGATAATGTTGTTTTACCCTTCAGTAGCAAAATCAAATTATTACTAAGGATGTTGAAGAAGATTTAATAATAGGTGACAAAAAAGTACAGACGTAAAATGAATAGCTTAGAATAGAATGAAAAAGTGAATCTAAGGTGTAGGAAAATCAATTCGACTTCTTGTCTTTAAGAAAATATTTTTTCAATTAAGACACTATATGTTAAAAATAAAGTTCTGTAAAATATTTTCGATTGAATGGCTCAAAAAAATATTCAATATCTCCATTCTTCTTATTTTTTTCCCTAACATTTACTAAGAGAGTCAAATATGCATTTAACTTTTTTCAACAAAAACAAAAACTTTACTTTCTAATATGATTTGTTTGCCATAATTATTGATACTTAATTTATTAATAAATCAGACAATATTAAGGTTTCTGTTAAATTAAATATTATGGAGTAGACAAATTAAGGGATCCATCATTATTAAAAGAAAACTGCTTTTAGTCATTACGATTGGTTTTTAAGGCAACTGTTAATATGGTACTATTTTTTACCCATCCAAATTATTTTTAAATATAATGATTGTTTGTTTGGAAAGGTATATAAATATGTTGCGGAAGTAGTTTTAAGAAATTAACACTCTCCATTTAAAGATTTTCGCATTTTTCCAGTAAATCAAATATTTATTTTCTCAAGATTGATATTTTATTAAGCTCCTTTTTTTAAAAACGTTGTGAGGCCTTTGGTGTCCTTTTTGGTTTTAAAATAAATATCAGAAAATTTAAGTTCATTTTGTAAAAGTTAAATTTAAAGTTTTTATAATAAAAAAAATTTCAATAATAGAAAAGATACCTTTGCAAAAAATTCAAATTTAAAAGAACTTTCATTTAATTAAAATGGAATTGAGCATTATATTCATCTGCTTTCATCTGTCTACAACCTAAAAAGTCGAGGGAGGTGCGATATATCACCGCAGCTAAAACCCTGCTTTATAAATAAACGCCTAAACATTTGAGATATTGATTGATATATACATATATTTATATATTATTATATACTTCATATCAGTACTTATTAAGAAGTCTCATTTTATCCCAATAACAAACAACAAGAGGGCACAGAAAGCAACAAATTTCAAAGATTTAAGAATGCTTGTGAAAGTTTAAATGCACAGTGGAAGGGTCTCTTTTGTTCCTTGGGTGGGATATTTAAGATGAAAAGTGAGAGCAGAATTAAATGGACCCCAACTAGTTGAAGATCAAAGTCGGCCTTCGAAATCTCAAAGCCATTTGAGATGTTTTCCATTTTAATAACGCTCTTCCCTTATCAAACATTTTTAATATTTTACTCACAAATGGTTCTGCCATGTATTTTATTTAGTTAAACCATTTTATTACGCAAACACTGAATACCCCACTTAACGTTGTAATGACCGTTGCGGCCATGCGTATATTATAATATAGTAAAAAGTGGGAAATTCAAATATATTTTTAAATCAATTACTCTCTTGACTCCACCCCATTATTTCAGTTTGTGGGTAATATATTAAATGAGTTTTAAATATGACTTTCTATAATTGGGATAATTGGTAGTCTTTAGAGAGAAGTGTTCTCCGGGCAGCACCTGTTCACAACACTGTTCCCAGGGACTGCGACTTTAGGTGACTGTCCTAGGTAGTGTCTGAAACTCGCCACCGCGGATTCCGAACACACAACCTCATTGTTGCCACTGTTAAAATTCCTCTAGACCACTCATCCCCGCAATTGCCGATACAACTCAAGGGAGTATCTAGATTCCTTTAATTCAGTTCACAACCCCCAAACCTAAAAACCCCAAAATAAAATAAAATAAAATAAAATAAAAAAAAATAAAAAAAAATAAAAAAAAACAAAATAAAATAAAATAAAATAAAACAATTCAATAAGAAAAATTAAACCAAAACCACATTAAAATAACACAAAACCAAAACTAAACCATACAACCAAAAACAACTCCTCTCAACTGCGCTAATACTATTAAAACCTTTAAAATACAAAAGGCATACACCCAAAACCCCACCAAGGAAATCCATGAAATCAAAGCCAAGAAAAAACCAAAGAACAATAAAATAATAACATAATAAAATCAAATAAAATAGGCCGCGACATTATAGTCATGCAGCCTATTTTTAAAAGAAAAAAGTGTTCTCCGCGCAGCACCTGCTCACAACACTGTTCCCAGGGACTGCGACCTTAGGTGACTGTCCTATAAAAATTTATAGATACATTTAAAATAAGTGAAGGACGTTTAAACAACTTTTTTGATAATAAACTTCCATAATTTCATTTTGATCCTATTATTATATGATCAAAAAATAACAAAAAAAAAAAGCAGCTATCTTTCGTAAGTTTATATAGGTGTAACCCTTTTAAAACCTCATAAAAGGTGTGAAATTTATAAGCAAACACAACACGAGGAGCTTTTCTCACAACTTGAAAAGTGATTTCAATTTTCGAAATTGCTTTCGATTTTCCATCTTTAATAAGAAGGCATCAAATAAAAACTACTGCAAAGAATTAAACAAAATTTTCAACAAACAAGCCTTCTTACTATATCAGCTATCAAAATATACATTGATTATGGTAAAAGTGGGAGAACTATTCCAGAAGCAAAATAATAAATCTTTCAGATTCTAAAATAGAATTAAAAATTGATTAATTTTAATTTAAAAGAAAAATTTTGGACAATTGCTTGAAATAACTATTCGGAAGAGTTTGAATGACTTGCGAGCATTTCAGATGAGATTCAACGTGTAATACCTTTTTCCTAAGTCTCAGATGCGGTGTGTACTATTTTATAGTACATTTCACAGTTGACTGTTAAAATATGGTTTTTGTTATTTTCCTGCGGGAAAGAGGAGGGCAATTGCTTGAAATAACTATTCGGAAGAGTTTGAATGACTTGCGAGCATTTCAGATGAGATTCAACGTCCAAATGTGTTATTCACTTTTATTATCTTAACAAACTATTTTTGTTTTAAATCATAGCAAAAATTACATAAACTATTACCTAGTTTTTGAATTTCTTTCATGAGAATGAGAATGTTGGTGTATTAACTATTAAATAGTAAATAAATCTTTAACAATACAAAACATACGTGGTGATTAATAGATAAAATTTTGATATACTAAATGGATCGATAATGCAGGTTTTTAACATGTGTCAATCAAACATTGTAACACGTGTAATTGTAGTGCGGAGGTGCCGGAGGTGCGAAGAAACTAAATTAATTAAATTAAATTTAATTATGACAATCAAAAATTGTCATAATGCAGAAATGCAGCAGGAAACGTGCATTTACTATCCGTAACCTACTGTTGTATGCGTGAATTATTTGACAGTTCAATTTGAAGTTTTCTAATTTTGGAGTTTTTAAACAAATCTTTGTATTTCAGGTTTCAGGTAAATTGTTTTGTTTCAAAAACTGTTTTAAACATATAAGGTACCTATACGGCTGGGGGGACACCAGGTAGGGGGTAAATTCGCAATTTTCAAAGTTACTTTTGAGGCAGAAAGCATGGTTGACTCACGGGTGGATTTTCCAAAAAACAGAAAGCAAGTTTTGTTGGACATTTAATAATCAGCTGGGTGAAAGCCGGCAAATTATTTTTCTCTAAAAATTAATATTTTTAATTAATTTATATTTTTGTTTTTCTGAGTTATGGTTAAATTTTTTATAATTTATCTTTATAAAATAAAAATGTATTTATATGAAAATAAAAGGTCTAATTTTTATATGATACGTTGTTACAAACAACTAATACATGTGAAAACCTATATGTACACAAAATTTTGAAGTTGTAGCCCTGAATAGCAGGGTATTCACTATGTGCGGAATAAAATGATTCAGCTCTCACTTCTCATATAAAATATATGGCCGAGGCATTTTATTCCGCACAAGTGAACTCCCTGCTTTATGAAGACTGTCACCCCCCTTTGGGTGGTGATACACGAGTTGTCATGACATGCATAACTTATATTAAACTTATATCTATTACATGTAATAGATATAATTTAAATTCGATAAATAAAACGCTTAACATTGAAAAAATAACATTTTCTTCATTTCAGGATTGTTTTAAGGAAATAATAAATAACTACAACCCCTTCTCCTGTGAGCACTCTTTTTAAAAGTTCTATTCATGCAAACACAGTGCACGTAAATCTAAAGAAAATAGAAAAATAACATTGCATACTTTTATTCTAAAAATTTCATTTTAATTTACAAAAATAACGTATGTTAAAAAAAATCAGTTCAGTCGGCGCGTTTTGCCTGTATAATTTGCTAAACATTTGCTAACATTGCCTGTATTCGAAGATTATTGTCACTGAAGTTTGCTAAGTCGAAAATCTTTGGATAGAAGATTTGGATGAATTGGAAAATAAATTAAATGAAGTCGAAGAAAAAGAACATTTAGACGCACTTGGCGCAAAGCAAGTTACTCTCAGCAAGCGAATCTCTCCATCTCCAAAAGGTCAAAAGATTGATTTTAGCGTAAGAAGTAAAATACTGAAAAGATTTCAAGCACTTAAGAACCAAGTTAGATGTGGTAAAGAACGCAAACAGAAAGCAACAAAAGAATTTGTAGAGAAATTTCCAGTAGTAAATTCAAACTATGTTTTCATGTATGAACTAATCAGACTTAAATTTTTTTTGTAGGAAACTAATTATTCAGCACTGTTAAGTGATGATGAGCCAGAGGTACCATTGGGTTTACATTAAAAATCATTAAAATAAATCGGTTGCATTAAAAAGCATTAAGAATAAAATTATTTCGGAAGTCAAACTCGACTTACATTAAAAAGCATTAAGAATGAAATTATTTCGGAATTCAAACTCGGTTTATATTAAAAAGCATTAAAATAAATCGGTTGCATTAAAAAGCATTAAGAATAAAATTATTACGGAAGTCAAACTCGGTTTACATTAAAAAGCATTAAGAATATAATTATTTCGGAAGTCAAACTCGGTTTACATTAAAAAGCATTAAGAATAAAATTATTTCGGAAGTCAAACTCGGTTTACATTAAAAAGCATTAAAATAAATCGGTTGCATTAAAAAGCATTAAGAATAAAATTATTTCGGAAGTCAAACGTGGTTTACATTAAAAAGCATTAAAATAAATCGGTTGCATTAAGAATATAATTATTTCGGAAGTCAAACTCGGTTTACATTAAAAAGCATTAAGAATAAAATTATTTCGGAAGTCAAACTCAGTTTACATTAAAAAGCATTCAAATAAATCGGTTGCATTAAAAAGCATTAAGAATAAATTTATTTCGGAAGTCAAACTCGGTTTACATTAAAAAGCATTAAGAATAAAATTATTTCGGAAGTCAAACTCGGTTTACATTAAAAAGCATTAAAATAAATCGGTTGCATTAAAAAGCATTAAGAATAAAATTATTTCGGGAGTCAAACTCGGTTTACATTAAAAAGGTATAAAATAAATCGGTTGCATTAAAAAGCATGAAGAATAAAATTATTTCGGAAGTCAAACTCGGTTTACATTAAAATGCATTAAGAATAAAATTATTTCGGAAGTCAAACTCAGTTTACATTAAAAAGTATTCAAATAAATCGGTTGCATTAAAAAACATTAAGAATAAAATTATTTCGGAAGTCAAACTAGGTTTACATTAAAAAGCATTAAGAATATAATTATTTCGGAGGTCAAACTCGGTTTACATTAAAAAGCATTAAGAATAAAATTATTTTGGAAGTCAAACTCGGTTTACATTAAAAAGCATTAAAATAAATCGGTTGCATTAAAAAGCATTAAGAATAAAATTATTTCGGAAGTCAAACTCGGTTTACATTAAAAAGCATTAAGAATGAAATTATTTCGGAATTCAAACTCGGTTTACATTAAAAAGCATTAAAATAAATCGGTTGCATTAAAAAGCATTAAGAATAAAATTATTTCGGAAGTCAAACTCGACTTACATTAAAAAGCATTAAGAATGAAATTATTTCGGAATTCAAACTCGGTTTACATTAAAAAGCATTAAAATAAATCGGTTGCATTAAAAAGCATTAAGAATAAAATTATTACGGAAGTCAAACTCGGTTTACATTAAAAAGCATTAAGAATAAAATTATTTCGGAAGTCAAACTCGGTTTACATTAAAAAACATTAAAACAAATCGGTTGCATTAAAAAGCATTAAGAATAAAATTATTTCGGAAGTCAAACTCGACTTACATTAAAAAGCATTAAGAATTAAATTATTTCGGAATTCAAACTCGGTTTACATTAAAAAGCATTAAAATAAATCGGTTGCATTAAAAAGCATTAAGAATAAAATTATTACGGAAGTCAAACTCGGTTTACATTAAAAAGCATTAAGAATAAAATTATTTCGGAAGTCAAACTCGGTTTACATTAAAAAGCATTAAAATAAATCGGTTGCATTAAAAAGCATTAAGAATAAAATTATTTCGGAAGTCAAACTAGGTTTACATTAAAAAGCATTAAGAATATAATTATTTCGGAGGTCAAACTCGGTTTACATTAAAAAGCATTAAGAATAAAATTATTTCGGAAGTCAAACTCGGTTTACATTAAAAAGCATTAAAATAAATCGGTTGCATTAAAAAGCATTAAGAATAAAATTATTTCGGAAGTCAAACTCGGTTTACATTAAAAAGCATTAAGAATGAAATTATTTCGGAATTCAAACTCGGTTTACATTAAAAAGCATTAAAATAAATCGGTTGCATTAAAAAGCATTAAGAATAAAATTATTACGGAAGTCAAACTCGGTTTACATTAAAAAGCATTAAGAATAAAATTATTTCGGAAGTCAAACTCGGTTTACATTAAAAAGCATTAAAATAAATCGGTTGCATTAAAAAGCATTAAGAATATAATTATTTCGGAAGTCAAACTCGGTTTACTTTAAAAAGCATTAAGAATAAAATTATTTCGGAAGTCAAACTCAGTTTACATTAAAAAGCATTCAAATAAATCGGTTGCATTAAAAAGCATTAAGAATAAATTTATTCCGGAAGTCAAACTCGGTTTACATTAAAAAGCATTAAAATAAATCAGTTGCATTAAAAAGCATTAAGAATAAAATTATTTCGGAAGTCAAACTCGGTTTACATTAAAAAGCATTAAGAATAAAATTATTTCGGAAGTCAAACTCGGTTTACATTAAAAAGCATTAAAATAAATCGGTTGCATTAAAAAGCATTAAGAATAAAATTATTTCGGAAGTCAAACTCGGTTTACATTAAAAAGCATTAAGAATAAAATTATTTCGGAAGTCAAACTCAGTTTACATTAAAAAGTATTCAAATAAATCGGTTGCATTAAAAAGCATTAAGAATAAATTTATTCCGGAAGTCAAACTCGGTTTACATTAAAAAGCATTAAAATAAATCGGTTGCATTAAGAATATAATTATTTCGGAAGTCAAACTCGGTTTACATTAAAAAGCATTAAGAATAAAATTATTTCGGAAGTCAAACTCAGTTTACATTAAAAAGCATTCAAATAAATCGGTTGCATTAAAAAGCATTAAGAATAAATTTATTTCGGAAGTCAAACTCGGTTTACATTAAAAAGCATTAAGAATAAAATTATTTCGGAAGTCAAACTCGGTTTACATTAAAAAGCATTAAAATAAATCGGTTGCATTAAAAAGCATTAAGAATAAAATTATTTCGGGAGTCAAACTCGGTTTACATTAAAAAGCATTAAAATAAATCGGTTGCATTAAAAAGCATGAAGAATAAAATTATTTCGGAAGTCAAACTAGGTTTACATTAAAAAGCATTAAGAATATAATTATTTCGGAGGTCAAACTCGGTTTACATTAAAAAGCATTAAGAATAAAATTATTTCGGAAGTCAAACTCGGTTTACATTAAAAAGCATTAAAATAAATCGGTTGCATTAAAAAGCATTAAGAATAAAATTATTTCGGAAGTCAAACTCGGTTTACATTAAAAAGCATTAAGAATGAAATTATTTCGGAATTCAAACTCGGTTTACATTAAAAAGCATTAAAATAAATCGGTTGCATTAAAAAGCATTAAGAATAAAATTATTTCGGAAGTCAAACTCGACTTACATTAAAAAGCATTAAGAATGAAATTATTTCGGAATTCAAACTCGGTTTACATTAAAAAGCATTAAAATAAATCGGTTGCATTAAAAAGCATTAAGAATAAAATTATTACGGAAGTCAAACTCGGTTTACATTAAAAAGCATTAAGAATAAAATTATTTCGGAAGTCAAACTCGGTTTACATTAAAAAACATTAAAATAAATCGGTTGCATTAAAAAGCATTAAGAATAAAATTATTTCGGAAGTCAAACTCGACTTACATTAAAAAGCATTAAGAATGAAATTATTTCGGAATTCAAACTCGGTTTACATTAAAAAGCATTAAAATAAATCGGTTGCATTAAAAAGCATTAAGAATAAAATTATTACGGAAGTCAAACTCGGTTTACATTAAAAAGCATTAAGAATAAAATTATTTCGGAAGTCAAACTCGGTTTACATTAAAAAGCATTAAAATAAATCGGTTGCATTAAAAAGCATTAAGAATAAAATTATTTCGGAAGTCAAACTAGGTTTACATTAAAAAGCATTAAGAATATAATTATTTCGGAGGTCAAACTCGGTTTACATTAAAAAGCATTAAGAATAAAATTATTTCGGAAGTCAAACTCGGTTTACATTAAAAAGCATTAAAATAAATCGGTTGCATTAAAAAGCATTAAGAATAAAATTATTTCGGAAGTCAAACTCGGTTTACATTAAAAAGCATTAAGAATGAAATTATTTCGGAATTCAAACTCGGTTTACATTAAAAAGCATTAAAATAAATCGGTTGCATTAAAAAGCATTAAGAATAAAATTATTACGGAAGTCAAACTCGGTTTACATTAAAAAGCATTAAGAATAAAATTATTTCGGAAGTCAAACTCGGTTTACATTAAAAAGCATTAAAATAAATCGGTTGCATTAAAAAGCATTAAGAATATAATTATTTCGGAAGTCAAACTCGGTTTACATTAAAAAGCATTAAGAATAAAATTATTTCGGAAGTCAAACTCGGTTTACATTAAAAAGCATTAAAATAAATCGGTTGCATTAAAAAGCATTAAGAATAAATTTATTTCGGAAGTCAAACTCGGTTTACATTAAAAAGCATTAAAATAAATCAGTTGCATTAAAAAGCATTAAGAATAAAATTATTTCGGAAGTCAAACTCGGTTTACATTAAAAAGCATTAAGAATAAAATTATTTCGGAAGTAAAACTCGGTTTACATTAAAAAGCATTAAAATAAATCGGTTGCATTAAAAAGCATTAAGAATAAAATTATTTCGGAAGTCAAACTCGGTTTACATTAAAAAGCATTAAGAATAAAATTATTTCGGAAGTCAAACTCAGTTTACATTAAAAAGTATTCAAATAAATCGGTTGCATTAAAAAGCATTAAGAATAAATTTATTCCGGAAGTCAAACTCGGTTTACATTAAAAAGCATTAAAATAAATCGGTTGCATTAAAAAGCATTAAGAATAAAATTATTTCGGAAGCCAAACTCAGTTTACATTAAAAAGTATTCAAATAAATCGGTTGCATTAAAAAGCATGAAGAATAAAATTATTTTGGAAGTCAAACTCGGTTTACATTAAAAAGCATTAAAATAAATCGGTTGCATTAAAAAGCATTAAGAATAAAATTATTTCGGAAATCAAACTCGGTTTACATTAAAAAGCATTAAGAATAAAATATGTCTTGCCCGTAACTTCGAAAAGCTGTGCATGTGTTACCCTCTTTGGGATTATTCGAAAGGAACGTCAGATGACAATAGCGACAATTGTGAACTTCGAACATAGAATAGGTATTTTTCAAAAGGGCATGGCGTTTGGCGCTTTTATATTTAACTAGTCTATTTTTAATTATAAAAAGTGCTTTACAAATAATAAAACAAAAATTTAAAATAAAAATGAATATATCTCAGTTGCCAGGCCAAATGGATCATTTGGAACTTGCTGGTACTATGTTAGAAAAACATGATAGTTTTGATATATCTAGACCCGGCTTATTAGAGGTTTGTTTTTTTTAAATATTTTGCGTGGACGATAATTATTTAAATACAAATAAAATTCTAAAGATAACAGGTGTTACCCAGCATGGAATGGCTACTACAAGTGGCCTTAATGATTATGATTATCAAAATATTACTAATCTATCAATGGGACACAAGTCGCTCAGTCAAATATCAACAGTTAATAAAGTTCCAATACCACCAGAAGTTTTAGAGCATTTTAAACGTAAGTATTTAAACTACAATAAATTCTGCTTGGTATTTATATCAATATTGTAGTTTCTATTGGTGAATAGTTTAAATTTATAATTTGATATTCTGTGTGTTTCGTATAAATTTTATATAATTTACTATATGAAATTTATATTGATAACATAAAAATATTTCAGCAAATTTTAGCATGTATTTTTGTATATTATTTGCGTATTACTTTTATTTTACAGACATAAAGTCTCATTGTATGATGGGTTTATTTCCTGAAATCGGTAGAGCCTGGTTAACTATTGACACAGATATATATGTAGCTTTTTTTATATAATATTATTTAACATAAATATTTAACAATTTTTTTGTAAATAAAGATTTGGACCTATGAGCAGGCAATAGATGTTGCTTATTATGATGGTTCGAAACGTTTAATCGTAAGTGTAGGTTTAATAACACCTAAGCCAGGTGTTTTCATATCAGACGTAAAATATCTTTTAGTATTAACAACTCCAGTTGAAATAATTGTATTAGGTAAAATACTATATTATCTTTTCATGGCGATCTATATAAAATTTATTAAAATATATAAATAGGAATTACATTTGGAGACACAACGACAACGATATCAACACCCACACGTATTGGACAAAATTATGCTAATTATGAAGAAATGCAATTACTTAACAAACCAATTTTTGTAATTAATACTGAAAATGTAGCAATTAAAACTATTGTAGGTAGTGATAAAGGGAGAATATTTTTGGGAGGGCTTGATGGTTGTCTTTATGAAATATCGTATCAAGCAGAATCTAGTTGGTTTGGAGGGCGTTGTAAAAAAGTTAATCATTCACAAGGAATTATATCATATGTAGTTCCAAACTTCTTGAAAATATTTTCGGTAAAGTATTAGTATTAAATTTACGATTAAAACATTTTTTCAAAATTATATCCAAATAATAGATTTCTTGTAGGGTATTTTTAAGTTATGAATAAAGGAATTCTAATTAGCTTAAAATATAGTAATGACAATCCTGTTAATTAAACATTTATATAAAAATTTATTTTTAAACTGATTGAAAATAAATTAACAATATTAATATTCAATGTAGAATTTTTCAAAAAAGCCAAATACTATGATATTTTATTATATTATTGTTATTTATTTATTTTTTATTTTTTTTGCATTAACTTTAGGAAAGTGACACAATTGCTAGTATATCAATTGACAATAGTAGACAACTTTTATATGTTTTGACTGAAAAAGGTTCGATTGAAGCATGGAATATGGGTGAAGATGCAAATTCAATGAAAAGAATAACAAAAATAATCTATAATGAAATTGAGTACACTGCTGCAAATATTTTAAGGTAATAACACAATATAGTCAAATTTATTATAAAAATAAGTATTTTCAACATTTATAGAACTGTTGATTCTTCTATTTTTAAACAAATTACGTCTATTTGTGCTCTTACTACTGATGATTCGGAAAACTTACATTTACTTGCTATAACAAAATCAGGTGTTAGGTTTTATTTCTCTACAGTGCCATTACAAATAGGAAACCATATGCAGTCACAACAACAACAACAACAACAAAACCAATTACAACAAACTCAACCACATCAAGGTCTAGTATTGAAGCCAAACGGTTTATATTTATTGCACGTAAGGCTTCCTCCAGGTTATACACCTAATGCGACAATGGGCAAACCTAAAGACGTCCATAAAGCATATTATAAACGAGGTAAAAATCAATTATAGAATATTGTTTTAAAGTTTTAATATAAATATTTTTAGGATCATTTTTAATGGTTTCATCCTTACAACAAGATCAAGACACATTATGGTCAATTAGCTCAGAACCTTTTTTAAATCGTCCTTATTTAGCTGAATCTACAGTTTTACAAACATTTGATGGTATGGTATGGGATTTAGCAGAATCAAAAAATGACAAAAAAATGACTATTAATAGTGTTCTAAGAAATGCACAAGTTCCAAAAAAAATTATATTTCTTACCAATCAAGGAACACATACGATCGCATTATTAAAACCTGTTGATATTTTAATGCAACTTTTGGTTGCGTGTAATGGTCCACATCATGAAGCTGTAAAAGGGTATTTTCAAATACAAACTGAACCAGAAGCGTGTGCAATAAGCTTACTCCTTGCATGTATGGATGATTATAAAGGTACAGATATATCTATGTGGGCAGCACAAGCATTTATGCTTTATGGAGGCGAACCACATATAGCTAGTCCTTTTTTTAGGGGACAACAAATACCGGCCCCACAAAGAGCGTGTACTTCTTCTCCAATCAATTTAATGACAGATAGAGGATCACCTCAAATGTTTATGTCTACTCCATTTACAGGAAGATCTTTGCCACAAGGTCAACAAAATCTAATGCAACCAACTCAATATCCTCTTAGTCCAAGTAAAATAAAATATAAATGAAATTTTCTTTTTAAGTTTATAATTTATATTTTTTAGTTGAAAATCAGTCGTTTCAACATTCAGTTTCTGATTTATCCAATATTAAATATTCGGCCAAGCATACTGGATTATATTTGCATGTAGCTCGTTTATTACGACCTGTGTGGAAAAAACGTTGCATTGATGGACAATTCAACAGCACAATAACTCAATATGATTGTTCTTTGGTACTTGAGGATTTGTACGCCATTAAAAATTTTCTAGATGCTCATTCAGTTCATGATATTTCTGGTAATATTTTTTACGTTTTTTTCTTTTTATTATTTTAAAATAAATTATTTTCAATAAAATGCAGGCGGAATCAGAAGTACAGTTGGAAATCAAAATACAATGATCAATAGTTTTTCACAATGTAACCAGGGCTTAAATGTCTTTGAATTCAGGAATCCAAATGAGCAAGCACAAGCTGAAGAAAAACGATCTTTAACTGCATTAAATTTTTTAATAAGTGAGTTTTTAAAATATACAAAATTTTTAATTCTAAAGAAAGTTAAAAGTAACTTTGGTTTTATCAATCTTTTACATATTTTGATTTAATAGAGCTTAAGAAATATAAATAAGCCTTTCAGCAGTAATTTTAATAGCACTATAGCGTTGCCAAATATAGCCCTCATGAAAAAACAAACGCTTTAAATTTAATTAAATTTTATATTGTTGGAATTTCTTTAGGACTTAAAAAACAGTATTTAATAAGAATGAAAATTTTAGTATAAATATAAGAAATATGGAAATTTGAACCATATTTTATTTTAAAAATTATTTTAGAACAAACCTGTGAAGTGATTGCTCTTTGGAAAGTTTTAACCGAACATCAATTACATTTATTAGTCAAAAAATTAACTGTAGAACAACAAACAATTCTATTGGCATGTACTTTTCGAGATTTGACGTTGTCGAGAGCAGATATTTGTGCCTTTTTGATAGTTGCATTAATTAATTCATATTTGAATGATAATGCAACTGTTGCTTCTATTTCAGCAAAATTAAGAGATGTGTGCCCTAATTTATATAGACACGAAGATGCAGTTTCTCATAAAGTATATTAAACATGATTTAATTGAGTTTTGATTATTTTATTAAATTTTTATTTTTCAGGCCACAGAAATACTAATACTATCAAAAAATTGTACAGTATCAGAAGAAAAGGATGAAAAACTGAGGACAGCTTTACGTTTATGCAAAGATGCCGCACCAAATTTACCACTCTCCTATATTTGTCAGCAGGTAATTAATTTTTTTAATTTTAAATTTTGTAGCCCTTAAACCTTATCATTTTAAGAACTATACAAAACTAAGTACATATATATATAAATTATTTTGAGTAATTTTTAAGAAAACTATTTTAATTTTGTGGTATATATACTGGTTATCTATTTAATGAAAAAAACTTAAGTATAACTTGAAATTGAGACTCATTAAATAATTATAAATTGTTGGCAATAATGTAGCGCTTATGATTTATTCAAATTTCAATAAAAACAAATTTTTATAAAAACACATTCATGTATATGAGATTATAAGAAAATAAAATAAAAAGTAAATGAAATGTCTGGGGACATCTGGTAGGATCGCAGTTCCTTAAGTGCTCCACTATAGCAACCTTCTTTAAATTAACAACTAAAAACAATTTTTAAAACCGAAAATAACAGTAACAAAAATTAACAAAAAACAACAATTAGCAAAAGAAAAATAAATTATTATTAACAGAAGAAACAATAATGAATGAACAGAATTTTCATACTAGGTTTGCTTTTTACATTTTGAAATCGAAATTTTTTCTGTTAACTACTTTTGGTAAAGCTCAACCCTAAATATAATTATTAAATATATTATTGGCTTATATAACTAGTTATATTAAAAAAAATCAAAAGATTTTAATTATTTCTTTAGATTACCCTATAATTTATCATTTTATATTACTACTAGGATCGCCCAGTTGTTGAAAATTTCAACAATACATCAAAAAAAAAAATGGAATATATTCTTTAGCTTGAATAATGTTTCGCTCTGTTTGTATGAGTGTTTTAACTGTTTAATATGTTTTGTTACATTATACTAGTAAGTAATAATAAGGTAGGAATTATCTAAAAAAAATACTTTTTGGGTAAAATTGGAGTTCCTTAAAATCGAAATATTAAAAGTCATGTTATATTATAAATTTTTTCGCTCTCCTTGTATGAGTGAAATGTGTTTTATTAGCGAACAATACCGAGTTTATATTCATGCCTTAGCTTGTAATACAAATATATGGCAAGCAGAAACGTATATATACACTCGGCTTATCCATGCATTAGCCGAATAGAGCCGAAGAGAGAAAAAAACAACAACAATATAAAGGCTCTGCTTTTCCTTTATATTTTTGTTGCTTTTTTCTCTTATACATTTTCTATGGAAAAAACATTACTCATTTGCGGAATTTTGAAATATTCCGCAAATCTTGGTGACGTCACATTTCGAATTAAACCAGTCTAAATTAAATCGATTGGGTGTAAATACCTTTAAAAGGAAGGACAAAAAAACACCTTGCGTATTAATATATGGATTCTTTCTTAAATCAAATGTTAATTATAAAGTAAAATTTATTTTATATTTCAGTTTACTGCATCTGAATTTTATCAAGGTGTTATTGAATTAACATCAACATGTGCAGTCAAACTTGATCCCAAAGAGGCAGCCTTACACTATTACATAAACAATGAACCAAATGAAGATCAAGAAGGATATTGTGCATTTTCAGCAAGGTTAATTTTTATTATTACTATTTGAAAGTATTAAATATATTATCAATTGTATTTATTTCATTCTTTTAGAATGAATTGCTTTAAAGAAGTAAAACAAATGCTTGATATTGTTTATCAAAATATGCATCAAAATTTAACTAAATCTGAGTATAGTAATTTAACAATATGTAAGACAGCAGATAATAATATAAATACAAAAATAATGCAAATTGTAGTCATTGCCATGCAAACCAATGATCCATTATTACATGTTGTGGTTTATGATTGGCTTTTATCACATAATATGTTATCAGAATTACTTTCAATTACGGAACCATCATTAGGGGAATTTTTTAGACGTTCAGTTGTAAGAAATCCTGAAAATTTAAAATTAACAGATTTGTTATGGAAATATTATGAGAAAATTGGACAACATTCAGCTGCTGCTAATATTTTGGATAGTTTAGCCTCAATGCAATCAAATGCGATACCCTTAACACAAAGAATTGAATATCTTGCAAGAGCAGTTATGTGTTTAAGAAATGATACAGTTGGATTTTCATCTCATAATGGAGTATTATTAAAAGATCTAGAAGACAAGGTAATAAAAAAATAGAATTTCTTACAGTTATTGAAAAATTAAAGGGTTATATCTTGTCTTGGCTGTAATAATAAAATTTCAAGGTATTTTTAGGGATATTAAGCTTAAGTAAAGCATTTAAAGGTGTTAATTGGTGTATATTGTTATGTACTTACATAATGTATTTTTTCAAAAAATTTTTTACTAGTGAGAAAAATCTGGCCAGTGTCTAAAACGCTTGTTTTCAAAGTAAAAAATTTATTATAAGCATCGAAATTGTAATGTAGCAACTAGACTTCAAAATAAGTTCATGCTGACGTAAAAGTATTATTTCAAAATGTTTGCCGCGATTCATATAAAATGAAGTTTTTTTTAGTGTTCAGCATGTAGCTTTGTTCATATTCCTTTCTTTGGTATATGTTTCGTTGTTATTTTTTTCAGCCAAAAATTTTATTGAATAATAACAACAAACTTAATGTATACCTTAGCAACTGCTGTTTTCTTTGCAAGCATAGTTTATATTTATGTTTCAATATAATTGACTTGGTCTGAAAAAGTTTTGATTGAAAAGCAACCAAAAAATAAAATAAATTAACAAGGAAAAATGATCACAACAACAGAAAATGAAAAAGAGGAATGACAGCAACAAAAAAGAACTAAAAACATAAGAGTTGTTATAGTTCTAAATTAAAAAGTCGCCAGATTTTATTCCTGCAGTAACAAAATTTAAGGAATGGTAGTGCTATATGTTATCTGAAAGCCTAGACAGGCTAACGGATACATAATTATTCTTAAATATATGTAGCACTTACTTATTCCTTAAATTTTGTTGCTTCCAAAATAAGTAAGGTCTAGTCGTGGCCCTGGAATCTTATTCTATTAGCTCTGATATCATTTATTGCGCTTGGCAAATGTGAAGTCATTCAAAATTTATTCGCCGTTATTCGCTACAATTAATAGCTAAACAATTATATAAGCCTTAGTATTTTATTTACGGAGCACTGACAGTACTTCATAATTGCCTTAATTGGCAGTAAAAATCAACATTGCTAAATTTTTTATTGCATTTTACATTTGCTTAGCTTGAATTATATTCTTTATTTGTTTAATTTTACCTTTGTGTATTTGCATTTGTCGTAGTCATTAAATGTTAATTTTTATAAAAAACAGTTATTCAATTGCTTTATACACATTGAATAATAGATTAAAATTAAAATTAAAATAGTCTTTTATATTTTGTATGTAATAGAAATTTTAGAAGTAAAGAAAAAAATTGATGGTTTTTTAATATTTCTTTTAAATATTAAATATAATCGTTTCAATTTTAACAATTTTTTTGACTTATGTATTTTATAATTTTTTAGTTGGAAATAGCTCGTGTTCAAAAAGTTACTATGGACGCTATATCAGCTTTACCGGAAAATAGTGCTGTTCATGATGCTATATCAAACTTAAATTTTAACCTTTACAGTATGACTGAATTATATTCCGATTTTGCAGACGTTTTTGAACTCTGGGAATGCAAATTAACAATACTCAATTGTTCACATCATAATGATCCGCTATTAATAGAATCTGTATGGACACAAATTATAAATAATGAGGTTGATGCTCCTGGTACAGTACAAGATAAATGCACAAGACTTTTGACAAAAGTTCAAACTTTAGTAAAAGAATTTGGTGATTCAGGACATTGTTTTCCACTTGCATTTCTTGTACGTGAACTTGAAATAAAATGTTGTCAATTAAGATTAAGTGAATCGACAATACCTGATGCTTTATTTGGAATGAAATTAGACATAGAACTTTTAATTGATTACTATACAAGGTAATTTTTTAATAATTTTATAAAGTGATAAATTTTATAAGATAAATTGAAATAATATAATTTTAGAATGATTTTTATGAACGAAAGAGTTTGGGCCAATGAAGGAAATGAATGGCATTTAGTACAATCTTGTGCTAGACTTATATCAATCCTTATTAATAGTGCAAGTCAAATTCCAGTTCGAAATAGGTAATTAATTTATGAATTTTTTTTTATATTCAGTTCTTTGGTTAGTTAAATATCAAATATTACGGAATCTGATAACCAAAAAGTTTTTAATAATTTTCATTTATTATTAAAATTTTTAACACTTCACTATGCTTGGTTTTGGAAAATAGCAAAATAAAATTCAGACACAAATACCAAAGATTTTTCCTATTTATTTAATTCAAATTTTAGCTTTTTTCAATCGTTATTGATGAAAACACTTCATAAAATAGAAATAATACGTTAAAGTCCAAGCTACTATCTGCCACAAGTAATTTAATTTTTTTTAAATTTTTAACCTAAGCCAAATATCATAGGAAAAAAGTGATGTCAGATGATCTTGATAACTTCTTGTTGGTGTTCTCCCTGAAAATTACACAATCTCAGCTAGAAACTATGCTTATATCTAAGCTTCTTTTGCTTTAGTGTCGTTCTTGATGAATTATTTTATGACGTGAGGGACATTATAGCAAGGAGTAGCATTTTTTGCTACATAATTCAGTCTTAGTTTGCTTAAAGGTCGCTTCCAACATGTGTTACTAAAAATAAGTAATGAGCAAGTTTTTATGTCTAAGAAAATTTAATTATAAAACCATCTAATCAAGAACAAAATTAAAAATAATTTTAATATTTTCTTACTTCTAGACGTCGTGCGATTGCAAAGGCTCAGGAGCTAGTTTCAGCATGTCTGAACTTACTATACCCAAAACCGGGAACTGAAAATTTAATACAAAACTTTAAAGAAATTCAAACGAAACTCCAGCGTATTTCATAATTAAATTTTGGATAGAGCTTATTGTTAGGTAATTGGATAATTCTGACTTCTTTTCTAATATTTGGTATTGGGCCAGCAGAGGATGATAGAAAAATAAATATAAATGCTTTTTTATTCTTTGAGTTTAACATATAAAAGATTTTCAGTTCTAGTGTCGTAAGTTCATTTTGAAATAAAAGAACAGTACGTTTTTTTATTTAATATAATAATAGTTTAGGTTAATATGAAAATTATTTGTTAAACTAAAAAAATATTTGTTTGAGACGTAAATATATTATATTAAAATAATATTAGAGTTGTTTTATTTATAAAAATATTTAATTCTGTCTTAAAAGATTAGTTGTAAAATACGAGCTAAAAACTTTTCTAAAAGGGATCAGTTTTTTTGTCGAGAATATTCTACTAATCTGTGAAGTCAAAAAGAGTAGAAGTCGCTGAAATAGGTCCTCTGTCAGTAAAATTTTTCTAATGAGAAAAAAAGTAATAGAAAAGAGGAAAGCAGCTTTCCTGTTGGGATAATTTTACGATTTAATAACACAGGTAGTAATGATGAGTAATTTCTTTGAGTTGCGGGATTGAATCGTTCAGATTCATTAAATATAAATTTTGAGTTATTAATTTTGATTCTGCACATTTTATGTTTGATTATGTAATAGAAATTGGGATCTTGTTTAAGTTATGTGACATATTTTACTTCTCCTGTTTATCCTAATCTTTTTTATAACTGATATTTGAACTTAATTGTAAATATTGTATTCAATATAAAACGAATCCTTTAGAAAATATTTTTCAATGTAGAAGTTTCCCTAATTGTAAAACGGAATAATTAGCAATTAAAACATTAAATATATATTTTTTTATATATTTTTCTTAAGAAAGAACAGATTTATTTTTCATCTTGTTTCGAAAAAACAAGAGTGGTGTAACATTTTCCACAGTAATGCCTATCTTCATGGGCTGCCATAAAAACACCTGCACCACAATTCTCACCCGTGCATTCTCGTCGTAGTCTATGAATTTTTCCATTTTCATCAACCTATATAAAGAAAAGTTCATTATTTTTCTTTTGCAAAATAAAAGAATTTCTAACCTTGTAATATTTTAAAACAGCGAGCTTAACCTTCTTCCTCTTATGTTTAATTTTTTTTGGTGTGGAGTAATTCTTCTTCTTACGTTTTTTAGCACCACCTCGTAAGCGAAGTACCAAATGCAAAGTCGACTCCTTTTGTATGTTATAATCCGATAATGTACGTCCATCCTCCAATTGTTTTCCAGCAAAAATTAAACGCTGTTGATCAGGTGGAATTCCTTCCTTATCTTGAATCTTTGCTTTGACATTTTCTATTGTATCTGACGGCTCAACTTCAAGAGTGATAGTTTTACCCGTTAGGGTTTTAACAAATATTTGCATTATGTACCCTCTACAATAAATTTCAACAATAAGCTTCTAAACCAACATAATTTTTCTACTTTAGATATACATAAAATATAATAAATAAAACACAAAATATTTAGAGCTAAAAGCTTTATTGACTTTTTCTCTTATAAAGAAATCTTAAACTAGTAAAACTGCATTGATTACACCATCGTTTTCTGGATTATTTGTAACTTGTGCATATTTTCCCCAAACAACTTTTCCGGTTTGTGTAACCAAACCTAATTCAGAAATATTAACTTCAATAACAGTTCCTTTCGTTATAACTCCAAGTGATGTATACATTGGAGAGCTAGGATTTTTTTTTACTCCTATAATTGGTAAGTAAAATGTAGCCTTTAGTTCTGGATGAGTAACGTGAGCCTTTTTAAATCGAAGAGCCATTGGTCGAATAAATCTTTCGAATTTTGGAGGCTTTCGAGTGAAATTTTCACCAACGAAAGTGACTTTTGTTACCATCCGTTTCCATGCTTTACGTTTTGTTTTTCCAGTTCTTAGTACTCTAAAAACTTCAGCATCAGACTGAGCTCGAACTTTTGGAATCGGTACATCCCATTTACCAGCTTTTTCTTTCCGTTTTTGTTTAATCATGTTTGATAGAACTTTCGCACTTGTTTGTATACCCCTGTCAAGTAGGTAATGAGGTAATGCGCCATCTTCCGCTTTTTCTTCTTGTTTTTTAACTTTCTTTTCTTCATGAGCCTTAATTTTCTTCTTCATTTGAATTTTTTCATTTCGTCGCTCTTTATTAAATAGTTTAGCTTTAATGCCTCGTAGTTTTCTTGCTTTTCTGGCTCTTTCCTTAGGCAGACGAGCTTCCTTTTTACGTTTACGTTCTTCATAATCAAGACGTCTGCCGTAAAGTTTCCGATGTCGCTCAATATACTCGTTCTGTGGCATTTTTTACCTTTTCACAGATCTAAAAATAAAAATTGTTTGAATAAAGTAATTATTAAAATTATTAGTCATTGATATTCAGATTTTTTAGAAAATTAGCTAACTTGCCACCAGTGTGGAAAAACTCTCTAAGTACAATGACTAATAATAATTGACTCACCCGTAACGTTCAGACTAAAAAATTTTATTCACAATATTCAAAGCTTTTTACCACACAGATAGCATTTAAATAAACTAAATATCAAAAAATTATTTTCACAGCCCGCAAATGCACACGTGTTACGCCATTTTTATGATTTCACACTAACACTTTGTATACTAACATTTCAAACAATTTGAAAAATATCAAAAATAGTATGATGGGTTTTAATCTAATTAATTTTTTAATCTTTATGAGTTAATTTTAATAAAATTAACTTACCCTTTTACTACCAACGAGGTGCTAATACAAAAGAATTAAAATGGCTACCGGAACAATAGAAAACGTCAAATTTTCGAATAATGGAGTTCGAAATCATAAGCATATATTATGAATATGTTTTTATTTAGGAATTCTAATAAAAATTATTTAATATGAACCAAAACCAATTTATTTAAATTTTATTTCTAATTCGAGGAAAACGACAGGCAATTATATTATATTCAAATCGAAAAAGAATGTTTTAATTTAAAAATAGAAATTAATACATATTTTAAGCATTTTAATTGAGATATGCTCTTGTAAAACTATGGTATAAACTTTGGCTTATAAGCTTTAAATATAGTAATATTAATTAAATGCTAAAATTTGTTCAGTTAAATATTATTTTATTAATGCAATAAGTATATAAAATTTATCTAAATTTTTTATTAATTGCGGATCAAATTAAAACGATATAAGTAAATTATTTTGAAGTAATATGAATTTTATATTAAAGGCCAAGTCTTATTCAACCTTGTTTTCTAGTTCGTATATATACTAGTCTCATTTTTCATGAAGAATTGAAATGAATATGTATAAATTAAATGATCCATATTTGACTGTATATTAAAATATGCTATAATTAAGCAAATAATTTCATTTTTCGCAAGTATTGATATAAATTTTTCTTTGGATAAATAAATTCTGTAGGTAGACATCTAAGAAATAATTAAAATAAGTTTAATGCTTTTTTAACTGACTACCGATTTATATATTTGAATTATGACTAAAATATGAAAATTTAAACAATTGTTTCTTTTAATTTCACCAAGAACAAAAAATTAACAACTATTAGATTATATTAATAATTACATGCTGAATTTTCAAATTTTTTATTACAAATAATGATGTTAATATTTAAAAAATAACAATACTTAGCTTTGCTGTTAATTTAATATTTATGCTGGCAGTTGCAGTTTTTTGCCTTTAAGAACTTTTGTTATATACAAATAAAAAAAATCGCAATACAATATTGTTTGAACAACACCAGCAATAATAGCAATTAAATCATAATGAGACTCAATCATATATCTATAAATCCAGTTAAGTAAATAGAGTGCACGATATGAACCTAGTGCAAAAAGATAATGACTTGTAATAGATTCTGCTTCTCCAGTCTTACTAACTAAGAAAAGTTGTGGTAATATAGCAACAGATTCCAAGTAAATTGAAAATGTCCAAAAAACTTCCATAACAGCAAAATCATGATTAATTATGAGAGCTAGTATCGCAGCTGGTATTAATAAAAATTCAATGCGAAAAGAGTCGTGGTTATGATCATATGTTGCTTTGAATTTTATGTACATTAAATAAAGTGTTGCTATTGATGCGGCAATGAATACTATTTTCATACATGTATTATACAAACTAATGTACGTTGTAAATAAATCCAAATATCTTGATATGTAAACGATTGTAAACAATATTTGAGATTTTCCTGATATTCCAGCACATGATCTTGTCTTCCAAATTTTCAAAAGTAATATTATGATAGCAAGTAAATGTGATAAATCACCGGCTAACCGAAATATATTCATTTGTGTTAAGTTAATTAATAATAATTTTTAAGTAGTTTTTTTTAACCAGTTCACTATTTTCTTGAAAACTCACTTTTATATTTATTTTCATAAAAAGGGATAAAATCCTCAATACACTTGCAATAATGACGTGGCCGACGTGGCTTGATGTCAAATCTTATGATTGTGTTTGTCGTTGGATGCATGCGGCAACTAAAATTTAAGAATTGAATTCTAAACGATTTTGATCGATTTAATTATCCAACGATTACTTGTCACAGTTTTCGGATGGATACCTAAAATTTTTATGAAATTAATAATATTTTCGGAAAAATATAGCAAATTAGTGACCTAAGAAAATTCTAGACAAAATACTTTTGACAGATGCTTTAATATCATCTGAAGCTATTCCAAGTTTCAATGCATATTCAGGTTATGTATAAATAAATTTTGTTGGCATAGACATAATATAAGAAAAAATGGAAGTGTTGCATGATATTGAATTATTTTGAGAAAATCGGCTGAATAAGTGTCGTAATAAAAATTTGTTCCTTTTCTAACAAAAATATACTGTACATTTCCTTATTCTCATCTTTTATTGAATTTAAGAAATTACGGAATCGTGTTAATATACAAAATTTTTGAAATATTTTTATTTTAATAATTTCAAATTTTATAAACCAGTAAATCACCTTCATTATAATGTTTTTGACTATATACATAATTTTCAGAGAAAAGTTGCAAGTCTCCAAAAATAATGCTATATTCCCCAATAATTATAGAATACATCAACAATTATATTTTCTAATCCAAATAAACGTTCTTTTAATAATCACTGCCACGAGAGACTATCTCTTTACATGTTGGTCGTAGCATTATTGTATGCTCATACTGTGCGGTGTAACATCCTTTAATATCACACAATGGGGGATACGCTTCCACTACACCCTTATCACATAAATCTTTTAGTGCCATTTGATATTTCGTAGCACCAGCACGATCTAACCAACGCTTACAAAAAGCAAGTGTTCCGAAATTCTTATTAATTACATTAAGCAATGACTTAGAAGATTGAAGACGTAGCGTAACAAATGAAGCATCAAAATTTTTCATATAATGAGAACAGTCCATATCATCATGTACCATTCCACGCCCAGTTGAACCGAATGTTTCAATTGCATAAAATTCATTTTCTTCCATTCGAGTTGTTTCACCTCCTTTAACAATTGGAACTGTTTTTCCTGAATGAATACCTAAAATAAATTTTTAAACAAAATATTTCAAACTTATAATAGAAAAGCTTACGATATGGACTTATAGAATGACCGTTCAAATTTCGAATACTTTTTATCTGATAAGTTTTTCCATTTAGTTCAAGTTCATAAGATTCCATTACTTCTTGAATAGCAGAACCCAAATCGCAAAGCCTAACATCAATGCCAGCTTCTTTTATACCAGTGTTGGTAGCATCTTTAACCGCTTCCAGCAATTTGTCGTATTTATTATTAAACGTCAATGTGAATGCACAATCGATAATTCTCCCTTTAATATGCGTACCAAAATCAATTTTACATACATCATCATATCCCAAGACTGTCTCATCACCAGCATTAGGAGTGTAATGTGCTGCACAATGATTTAAAGAACAACCGGTAGGAAAAGCTAGTCCAGCTTCAAGCCCTTTTTCACCAATCAATTTTCTGGCTATGCCTTCTAATGTTTCACAAATATCAATCATTCTCATACCAGGTTTGACCCATTCTTGAATATACTGACGTGTCTGCCGATGTGCTTCTGCTGCGTGTCTTAATTCATTATAAATATCAGTATGCATTCGGTCTAAGGCACGTTTTTCCTCACTTGTAAAACGATCTTTGGCCGTTCTATCATCTGGAAGAGTAGGATGATCCATTATTTCACCTATCGGAAATGCACCGTCTGGATAAAGTTCAGATATAGGGATTGATGGAGGATCAGTCTGCCCATTACTATCTTTTTTTGTTTTAGTTTTATTTTTATTAGTTTTCTTCTTTTTCTTTTTATCAGCTTCGCCTTTATCAGGTTGATTAATATCACCTTCAATTTCAAATTTTTCCTCTTCTTTTGATTTTTTATCAGAATCATCAGTTATCGTTCCAGTTTGTTTATTATCTAGTAATTTTGCTGCAGCTTCAGCTGGGCATATAAAAAAGTTTTTATAACAATGCAAAACAAAAAAAAATTATAAAATCTACCATGCAAAAAGCAAAGACCTAAATTAATATAATTGTTGCTACAAGCATATAGAATTTAGGAACCGTCAAAACGGCTAAAAAATAATTTAGATTACTTTA
Organism: Acrocera orbiculus; assembly: GCA_947359355.1. Taxonomy (NCBI): domain Eukaryota; kingdom Metazoa; phylum Arthropoda; class Insecta; order Diptera; family Acroceridae; genus Acrocera; species Acrocera orbiculus. The sequence continues at coordinate 167,352 of OX375757.1, forward strand.
ATGATAGTTTTTAAAGTTATAGAGAATTAGTTATATGTTTTATTTCTTAAAAATAAAAAGTTGAACAAAAAAGCACGATAAAGATCATATTTATTGCATAGGTATTCTCTAAGAAAAGAAAATACGACATATAATCTTAAAAACCTAACTTTAAATATAAAAAAAATACTAACTAAATTTTTTTAATTACCTTCTCTAATTTTTTTACTGTTCGGTTTTTTCTTTTTCTGCTTCTTATTTTCAATAGGCACATCATTGACATTGATTTCTTTATCATTTTCCTGGGCCATTTGTTCATTATTCTCCAAATTTTCTACGGGCTTTGTTTTCAGAGCTGCCATTGTGTGCTATCGTTTTGAAACAAAGTAAAACTGATTAAAAATTAAAAATAAATTAATTGTGTTTAAGTAAAATACCATGCGAAAATTTAAGGCGGTTGCGTACTGACTTAGTCAATGTGACAAATGGTATTTCTTGAAGATAGGAACAGTTATAGTTGTACTGTACAATATATACCAACCGGCAAAAACGAAAAAAAGAATAAAAAAATAAGAGGAAATTAAATTCTTAGTAGAAAACTTTAAAAATGAATTAAATTATTTATACTGAAAAACAGAAGTGGAAGCATCTTTTATCTAGATGATTTGATATAATTTTATGTAAGGCTAAGCTTGCTATTCCGTGGACTTGATTTCAAAAAGATTTGTTAGAATAACCTTTTGAAACCAAATTGATTTACCCATTTTGTCTGCCTTATAGTGCGTTTTCACTGAACCTAGTTTTTAGTATTTAGTACTTTTATTTCTCCATATACTGAAATTTGTACTTAGTACTTTTGCTTCTCTTTGTTGTTGTAAAAAATGTCTTACGTCATATTCACAGTCAAACTTAACCTAACTTCCACAGCTGTTCACTGTTAGGCTGCCCACAGAGTGCCGGCTTACAGCCGAGCTGGCACCGATTCCGATACCGAAGACTATAAAGTCGTTATGGGTAAATCAATAGGAATAAGCTCAAAGTGTTCAGAGCGCAAGCTTACCAATCACAATGGGAATCAGTGTCAGCTCGGCTGTGAGCCGGCACTCTGGGGGCAGACTTAAACTATTGCCGAAAGAGAGAATCCGAAAAAATTACTCAAAATTTCCCCTCCGTACTGCCATGAGTTTGTCTAGTTTTGTCGCAAAGAACTAAACAAAAGTACTAGATTTAGATTAGTTCTTTTGAGAAAAAGACTAGAGATCTCCCATACAAATTGTAACAAATAGAACTAAATACTAAAAACTAGGTTCAGTTCACTATAAATTTCTAAACCTTTAAATGGCTCTCTCGTCCCATATGGAAATGGCCATTTGTGAGTAATATTTTAAATATGTTTAAATTTTTACTCACAAATCGTCATTTCCATATATCTTACATAATGATATGATAAATCAAAGTTTTATGACACATGGGATGAGAGAACCATTTGACGATTAAAAAATTTATAGTGAATAGTTTTTATTACAAACTTCAATTTTTCCGCGACGCCTTACTTTAAAAAAACTGTGCTTGCTCTTACATGCATTAAGATTACTTTATTTATTATTAAAGAAAACTCCAAAAATCATCTTATGATTTATTTTTCTTAGTATTTTTTATTAGAAAATATAATAGTACATTGTAAAATCAATGAGAAGGATGAGCTTGATTTTCTGAGCATAACTTTACAAATCGAGACTGGCGGAACGATAAATAAACATAAGAGTAAGGAAACGAAAGGGCGGAAAGCGAGGTGAAAGAATATTCACTCCCTACGTTGCGTGCAGATAGCTTGTAGACCCCCTAGAAATAGCGTTGCGAAGCACACTTTGAGAACCCCTGTACTATGAAATATTTGATTGCGAATTTTTTTAAATTTCAATTTCTAAATGGTTTCAAAAATATATATTAACTTTTCATTTCTGATATTTATTATTTACTACACAATTTGATATAAATATTAAATAAAAACAGCAATTTACATTAGATTTTTTTGTTGAATATTCACATTACATTAAAAACTAATTGTAAGTTGTATATTCATTACTTTACTTAAAATTGTTTATTGTTAAGAGAAATTAAAGATTAAAATTTTCGGAGTGAATGGTTTGGTAATATAAATTAGGATCTTCGGATGTTATAAAGGAAATAAATTCAGATACATTCTTCTGCTAAATCTCATCTGAAGTGCTCACAAGTCATTCAAACTCTTTCGAATAATTATTTCAAGCAACTACCCTCCTCTTTCCCGCAGGCAAATACCAAGAAGCGATAATTATGTAATTGTTTAAGTTAATTGATAAAATGTGTTTTTTAATGGATAGACAAAAATTTTACCTTCTATAAACGCCAATTAATGTCATTGTCAGTAATAAGAATTAATTGTATATTTTATTTTACTATTAAAGTGCTAACAAGAGAAATCATAAAATAATAAATAAATAAGTATAAAAACGAATTTTCTCATTACAGTACTTAACGAAACTGAAAAATTTTGCCAGTCTTGACCTACATTTTTTATTGCCCTTCATTCTTTTCAATGGATGGATGAGTAGTGACTATTAATTTCAGCTAATTTAAAATATCTCATCAACTAGTATAACTTAAGAAGTTAGCAGACCAAAATATAACGGATTTGATATTAATATTCAAGTAAAGTTTTATAAAGTAGAAATATATTATATTAAATTATAAATAGTATAATTAAATTTAGGCAGTGATTAGGAATGTATCAAATTTTATGAAAAAGTTTGTTAGTTGTCTTATGTGAGCTTATAATAAATTCTTAAAAACTTTTGAGTGAAATTTGAAATAAATAAAAAAATTGCGATTAATAACATTTAATTTTGTATCTAAATATCAAAATATGCATAATAAAACTTTAAACTACTAACGATTAACATTATCGGAATAAAATTGATGATACGTCATTTGTTAGCGTTCTGATAGAAATCATTGATTTTGTGTTATTGAAAATTGTAAGACTCTTCTTCAACTTTTTTGGATCTTAGCGCAAGTATCCATATACAGTCACCACAGCGACGATCAAAACTTAACCTTAGTAGCAAAAAAAAGACAATTATATGTTAAAACGGTATGCATGAAAGTTTGCTAAATTTAATGAGATATTTTGTTTTTAAATAAAGCAATTAAATTGGTGAACTAGTGAATCTTATTACTGTGGGGTTCTAGGTATAATTTCACCCAAATATTTCCCACTCTCCTTTAAATAAATAAATACTTTTTGGTTTATAACATTTTTTATTTTTTAAGTTATTAACATAATATTTATTTAAAACCAATAGATTTCCCCCACATTTCATCCAAGTGTTCTGTTTTAATATGATTTCTAAGATTCTCTAGCCTTTTGAACTTTTTGAAGCACTCATTGCATTGATGAATCTCACCAAAATGCACTGTACGTTTGTGTTGCCATAAGCCTGACCTTATGGCATATGACCTGTTTTCGTGCACATTCGGCAAGGAAATCTTCTCTTTGTCTGAAATTAATGATATATGCCATAATATATGTTATATTATTAACACAAAAAGATAATTATATACTTAAAAACTTCTAATTCTTATATTCATATATATAACATATTTATATTGTTATATTTACAAAATACATATATTACTATTTATTATCTTTTACTTACAGTTTCTTCATTATTAGTTTCATTTAGAATTTGTTGAGAGCTGTTATAATCTTGTTCTTCTATCGGGAATTAAAATTAAGTAATTAAAATTATGCATATTAAATTACCATTATTTCCTACTTACAGTTTGTTCATTTTCAATAATTTGTGGACAGCTGTTTTCATCTTGTTCAGATATCCATCTGTTTCCTTAAGTAATTAAAATTATGCATATTAAATTACCATTATCTCCTACTTACAGTTCCTTCAAACATTTTCTTTACATCTAACATTTTCAAATGCATACCTGATACATCTAAGTCGTCCGGTACTAAATAAATTTCATTTATCTAAGAATTTGCTATCGGTTCATTGTTAGAATTCATTATATATTTATTATAAAAAAAACAAACACCTCACTGCAAAGAAATTTTATTCCGTATTTGACGTACCTTCTTCTTCCTTCTTTATCTTAAAAACTATAAGCATAGAAATATGTTATACTAAAGCAGAAGTGTTAGCTTTTTGGTTAGGCTGTGTCTATATTAGCGTTTTCAACAGCACTTTTATAGGAGTTGTTGAGGCAAGTTGACATTCAGAAGTATATTGACTGCAATAATTACTTAACAAATCTTCTACATTGTACAATTCAAATAATTTCATTATATTTATCAAGCTTAATTATTCATAAAAAGTCAATTTTGTACATTAAAATTAGTAAGAGAGCATAAATTATATATTTCCAATAAAAAGGTCAAACAGTTATTGCAGTCAATATACTATTAAGTATAACCGCACTTTAAAAACTCTTATAAAAGCCCTGACGAAAACGAATATATATCTAGGTATTTTATTAGTACTGCCATATATAAGCTATAGGTAAGTTTTTCAATTAAAATATCATTTTCAGAAATAACCAAATTTTATTATGATTCTTTGAAAAGTTAAGAAAAATATTAATTTTGAGTTAAGAAAAAACAACCTTTTGATGAAAAAATTTCAATTATTCCTAAAATCACAGTAAATTATGCAACCTATTTCCAATGGATGAATGCTTGCCAGCCAACCAAATCATAGCCCTCATAGCTAATTTTTCATGGAGAAAGTATAGCTATAGCTTTGTTTACATGTAAAAACAACTAAAATTTCACACACACGCGTACGTTTAAATTCAAGCAACAGTGAAAGCTAATAGTGAATATATAGTGAACGTAATTAAATGCAAGTAATTATATAACAACAAAATTTTAAAAGATCTTGTGATTAATTAATTGTGACAATGATTATAACAAATATAAATCAAATTAAAATAATATAATTATAACCTATTAACTTCAACTAAATTATTTATACTTTCTTTTTGATATTTAAAAGTAAATAAATGTTATTAAAATGTACGATCATTCGTGGACGAGGCCACACCCCTTTGGTGACCGAATGACACGTGCAATTCACCAGTTGCTTGGGCTGTGACTTGGTTGCAAGCTTGCTACCCGCTGCTATAGCAGTAGAGCGAAGGGGTGGGTCTTGTCAGAGCAACTGGGGAACATATCTCGCAAAAGGTAAAGCTGCGTTAAGCGGGGTATTCACTATGTTATCGAATCAGCTTTGGCTCTCATTTTCTCCAGCTGAAATTCATTTTATAGTATCATATACGATTCTTATTCTTGTGTGTGTGAGAGTTTTGTTCCCGTATAATTTGTTGTTGCCTTAGAACCAATTTGAAAGTTCCGTATGATAAAGCATCCATCAGCACTGCACCAAGGCAAATTTAAAATGAAATTTTTGTTTATTTCTGTTAGTAATGCCCTAAAACCTCTTCATAATTTAACCAAAATATCCAACATGTTGGATATTTTCTCTCTTATTCGTGCTTTCCATATATTTTATATAGGAACTAAGAGCCGAATCATTGATTCGGTAACATAGTGAACACCCCGCTTTATGCAGCAGACGGAGCACATGGCTCAAAGTAAAACCGCGTCCAGGGGAAGAGACTACACAAAAAGGAGAAAAGAAATCAATGAGGGAATGGGCCATGGCTGCATCCCTCTAAATCTAAAGAGAAAAGCCCTTTAGGCCGTACATTAGATGGTGGGGCAGGCACAACTTGTAAGTCAAAAAATAAAAAAGAATAAAAAGGAGATAGGTGGATTAAAACATCTCAATTAATAGAACTTTAATTAAACATTACTGATTGGTTTATTATTCATGTAAAAAACAATAATAATCTATAATATACATATATATTTATATGAAGACCAAAATAGATATTCATTAAAAAAAATAAACCTTAGACAAAAGGAAGAGAAAAAAAAAAATACTTAAATTAAACAAAATTAATTAAATATAAATCTAGGATTAAGAAAATGTAATTACAATAACCATAATATATATTGATTAAAAGAAATAATAAAAAACAACAGAATCGTTGCAGCAAGATAAAATTTTTCCATTTATAGGAAAACTTTATAAAGAAAAAAAAACAAAGATTCAAAACTCAATTGAGATTTCCTTTTCTTTATTTAATCGAAATCATCACATAAATTTCGAATTTTAACATTTCAAACAAATCTTTATATACGAACGATTTTAAAGATTTATAAAGAAGAAAATAACCATTTAATTAATTTTATTTATGGTATTTAACTCATAACTAGAGTTTCCTTTTAATAAAGCTAATTCTAAAATTCTTACTTTGGCAACATAAAATAGTTTTTTGAAAGCCTGCTTAGTATTTGATACAAAATAAAAATCCATACAAAATATATCTTTTAATCCATATAAAAGAAGTTGAAATCGTAGATTAATTTACAAAAATTGAAATTCAGCACCCCAAAGGTCTCGTTTCTTTATCAAATTTTTCATTCACCTCTGTTGGCTAAGATTTCTCCATGCTTTTTTTTATTTTTTCTTCAGCTACAAAAAAAAAACCAATATGAATATGAAAAAAAAAACATTAAATTTAAATTAAAATAAAAAACAAGTAGTATAAAAAGAAATTTTTTAAAGTATATTCCTACTTGAGACTGTTTTTTCTTTTTTCTGAATTCAGAATTCGTAATTCGTTGCATTCAGTTTTCTGAAATTTTTCTCTCATATAAAACATAAAATTAGTTTATTAAATATAATTAATGAATTAATATTTGAACTGACTCTATTAACATCAATTGTCATGCACTCCCAACACAACAAAATTTATTTGAACTTGATTGGATGAATAGAAAAGATTTTATTAACAATTGAAGGTTTTTGAGCAAGCTAATAGTAGGAATATAATAATAAAGAGTGATTGGAATTGGAATCTTTCATAACGAAAATAGCGGAATGAGCATGTAACTCAAAACAAAAGTGAATTAAAATCACAGCGCAAAGCAAATCTAAATAGGTCTATAGTTAAATATCCTTGAGGAAATCTACTAGCTTGAACAGAAAAATTTATAAATTGGTCAAGTCGGTTATCATTCAAGGGAACTTATTACATTATCACTAAATGATATCAAATGAACATTCAAAAATAGGACTGGCTTAAGATGGACGTTCCTAGGTTAAATTTAATATTAAAAAGAAATATGAGAAATAGGAAATAATTAATCATAGAAGCCTCCATACTCATGGTGGCAAGAGCACTTTCCATATAATCCTATTTTCTGCTCGGCAGCTTATTTTTTATTTATATTTTAGAAGGACTTACAGATTTTCAAAAATTTTAAAAATTATAACAACTGCTATCGAAGAGTTACTGAAAGATAAATTTCTCCTTGAAATATATGCTTTTTGAACAAGCAAGCCAGAAAGAAAGGAAAATAAGCATTTTAGCATTAAACATACCTCGTAGTCTTAAAAAGTTATATAAAATAGATAAAAAATTAAGACAATTAAAACATATATTTAACAGCAAAAGTAAAATAAATTTTATTAATTTTTATTCTCTTACCAACAGTCGAAATTTTATAATTTTGTTGCTGTTAGTAATTATTTATATTAACTTTTCATAATAAAAATTAATGAACTCACCTACATAACTAGTTAACATTATTATATAGTTTTTTTTTCATTTCTTAAAATCTAATTTTATCTAAATTAATAATAAAAAAAATTTTTTAATTATTTTCTTTTCAAATAAAGTTAATCGTTGTTTAGCAGTTGGTTTTATATATCTATCTTATTCCCACTGTCTACATTTTATATGTATATATTGTATATTCATAATTTTTCAAAAATTTTTTTATTAATTTTTATTGTTTATATATATATATATGTATTTTGAAGTTTATTTGAATTTGTTAGTTGCTGTCTACTGAAATCAATAACTTTAAATCTAAGTCTTTAATCTTTCCAATTTATTACCGTTTATCTCAACCCATTAGTTTTATTATTATTATATTTATGAGTAATATGTCCTTTTTTATTTAATTTTTATTTATATTATTAGATTTTCTTACATAATGCTTATATGTACCTGTGATTTAAAAAACATTTCGGTGTTTTTTTGCTAAAATTGTTCTCCTAAATATAAATAATTGTTGTTGTTTTTCTTTTTTTTTGCAGTATTACTTGGTCATAACAATTTTTTATCCTTAAATTAACTTCGTATTTATGCTAATCAAATTTACTATTCTATTTATCAGTTGATTTTTTTGTAATTTGATTATATTACATTTTTATATATTTGATTTTTTAAATTATGAATAGCCAACATTTCTACATTTGTACAGCTTTTTTACATTATTTTATTATTTTGATTTAAAATAACTTTTTGAAAGTTTTCGTATGCTAGTTTTTATTCGTCTTGATTTTTATTCTATATAAATAAATGAAATGTTAAAGTATGTATTTTACATGTTTAATGTTTAGAAACATTTTATATTGAATATAGATTTAATTTGCAATTATAATGGTAATGATATTTATGTTATATATATATATATATATATATATATACATATATATATATGTGTGTGTGTGTAAAAATTTTTACTTCTTGATATCTTATGTTCTAAAAGCGTATTTTAATCACTTAATATCTAAGAAAAATTTGCTTTGGTGTAATTGTGATAAATTTATATACTTGTATTTAAAAGAAAGTTTCAATCAATTAAATAAAAAAATAGATCCGCAGTTAATTGCACATTTGCTTTACAGTTTGCTTGAACATTAAGCCTCACCAAATATTTTTAAAATTGTTGATATTAATTATTATTTTCAAATAGAAAAGAAATATGAAAACAAAAACTAAATTGATCACTTTTCTTGATAAAATATTTTAACTTTTTTTTCTTCCGTCTTCATAGAAAAAAACAATACTGTACAATGACATGGGATGAAAATGAGAATAAAAACCAATTATTGAGACTTTTTATTATAAACAAAACAATACTGTTCAATAAAATTACAAAAAATACATTAGCTCAGAATGAAAATTATATGTTCAAACAGAAATATAAATATATTATGTAAGAATTGATAATTATATACAAAATGTGCATATAAATAAATATAAATATATGATCATTTTCATAACTTAATAATATTTCAAACGGCAAAGTTTATGTGCAATAAAATTTAGGCTTATATCACCTAAAATCTATTGATTAAAACACCTTATTAAAATTCAAAAAATTTAAAAACTAACATCACAATTCACATTAAAGGAAATTAAGCTCAACTCAAGAAAAGTTTTTAATTACTGATATTTGTATTTCTATTTTTAAAAAGAAAGCTAATACGATGTTTCTATTCTTTAAAATTATAGTTTTAATACTTGGCTACTACAGAACAGTCAAATGACGTCACATGTTCGCAATTTAACTTTATGCGAAGTTCAGCCATATATGAAAATGTTGTATTTAGTTCTCCTACGTTAAATAAAATTCCATAAAAAATGAAAGACAATAATTTGTTAATTTTTTAATTTCTGGTTTATTTTTTGTAATTTGTGATTTAAATAAGCTGGATATATTTGAACGAGTGTTTAATTTGATTTTAATAAAAATTCAGCCAAGAGCTCCACCAAGAAATGATGTTTATTATAATATAACTGATATAGTCTGTACGCGGAAGTAAAAGTATGCCAAAATGTTACTAATGCAAATTCAGAAAGACAAAAAAAAATAAAACTAGTGAATGTCGTAGAGAATAGCTTATATTGTAACATTGTGGTTACCCTTACAAACTCGAATTAGATTTGCAAATGGATTCGAGCTATATATTTGCACGCATCTTAGCTTCGACAATTTAAGAGAGAGAAAATATGAATTCAAGGAATTTTGTTTTAAAATATCAACAACTTTTCAAAAACCAAGAATACATTGGAAACAGCATCTTGAAAATTGGGCATATGTATATAAGCATGAATCTAAATTGTGGAACATAGATATTGACATTCTTCGAAGACGTGGTAGAATAGAACTGTTATCATTTAATAGCTCTAATTTTGAATATGATTATTGCTTCTTAAATCAATCATCCTCAATGAATTTTATAAAACTAAAAATCGTACCACAGGATATTTACATCCATATTATAGAATATGAAAGTAATTTTTATGGATTTATAGGATCAGATGACACTTTAGAAAAAAGATTTTTAAATTTACAACATTTTTAGAGTGAAGAGAAAATATTGGATGCGAATTAGAAAGATATTATTGGGGTGATAAGGTTATAAGCTCTGAAACTCGATTTAAAATTGAAGATTTACTAGCAATTCAACGTAATGATATCGTCAGAGAAGATTTCCGCTTAAATTTAAAAATTAAAAGGTTTCATTCAAGCTTACGAAAGCTATTTCTAGCCTGCAATATAAGTATTACTTATTTCCATAATGGGAATTTATCATTCATGATTGCTATAACTTTTGATATTCAGACACCAGAAATTTTAGAATTTGAAAGTAACTGTACCTTTGTTAACAATTTTTTACCTTATAACAATAAGCCTTATAAATTAATACTCAAAAATTATTTAGGTGGATATTGTTATATTTTTGTACCCGATATACTTAGCAATCAATAACAGTTATACCCGAAAGTAAAATTAATTATAAGGATTGCTCGAAATTGAATATTTCATTAATAATAGTACTATATTTTATGGTATCCTTTTTTTTATCATTTCTTTTTTTTAGTATTATTACTGTAATAAAACTTGTTTTTGAACTGAAACGTCACAGAAGTATGTAAACTTCTTATTAAGTAAGTATTTAAAGGAATATGTGTTTTTAGAACTCAAATTAGTTGTTAAGGTTTTTTTGTTTAAACTGCGAAAATATTTAATTTTTAATCTTATAAAAAATACTTGAATTATCTTTGAGTTTCTTAGCCATAAAAATATTTTTATTTTATTAAAATTAATTATTTTAAATAAACTTAAATATCTTAAAAGGAGTTTTTTGTATACGGATTTGAATTAATTTTAAATTCATTGTAGCAAACACAGCCGAACAGATTTACGAATGATGTGTGTTTTTGTCCGCCAAAGTCAACCTTAAGAAATGGATTGGTTATAGCGAATATAATATAATTTTGTTATTGTATGTTCTTTAGTTTTTTAGTTTAGTAATATGAAATTTATCAAAAAACACCATGATATTTTAAATATCGCAAATTTTAAAGAAACCAGTTGCGAACAAATTAATTAATTCTTAAAATTTTTGATTTAAAATAATTTAATTTTTTGTTAACTATTTTCAAAGTTTTTTTTCTTTTTTTACAATTTTTGTGTTAGAAAACACATATTTATGAATATATACTGCTTAACAATTTAAAAGGCTTGTGTTTTCCTTTTAAACAGGATAAAATTCATTGAAATTAATTTTTGAGTACCCTGAGCATATCAATAATAATATTTTTTTTCTATTAAAAAAATTTAGAATTAAATGCTATATATATATTTTAATTATTATTCAAATAGATTAAACGATTAAAGAATATATTATTTATTTGCACATATCTAATATCAAATTAGAAAGAGATTTGCAGCAGACACCAATCAAAAATTTATGCTTTTTAAAAATTTAATTTGCGAAATTCATATCAAAGATTGAAATATATTTGCGTAATATTTAATTTATATTTTTCGTCTTTAATTTTTTCAAAATATAGAATATAATTAAGCATAATCACATTAATTTGAAGAACGGTTTATAAGTTAATAACCAGTACCAGTAGTAAACAATAAAACATTAAGAATTTTTATTGGTTTTAATAATAAAAACAAAAACTTTCATATTTATAAATTGAAAGCAAAAAAAAAGTTTGATTCAATTAAAATAAATAATTTTTTGAAAAATGTTTCAATATAATTTCACTAATTTTTAACTGGAGCTTTCAATAATTTGATTTAATATAATTTAAACCAAACTAATTCACTTGCAAGAAAATGTATTATACTCTTGGATACTTAATCAAAATTAGAATTTGGCTTATGTAACTGTGCTACAATAATAATATCTCGAGCAAAGGATATTTTAAATCCTGTCATAGATCACATTTTCTCAGGTCGGTTTTGAGAGTTTAAGGAAATTTACTATAACGTAATAAACCATTTGAAATTTGCTCCTAATTAATTATTTTGTAAAACTAACTATGGTTGAGAAAATTATTATGCAACAAAAAAGAAGAAGTAAAGCTCATCAGTCATAGAAATTTGTATCCAAAAATAAGCCGATGTATAATATACTTAAAGTTAATATTACAAAATTAAATATCTTTCTTACACTAAGTGTATACAAATAAATATTGAAAAAATTAATTAGACTTAAATATGTTATTAAAAAAATTATCTAGCAAATAATTCTTTAAATGAATAACAGAATTTTATCCTGCTTTTATTTAGAATTTTTTAAAATATTTATTATGTTTTTATTTATGCGTTATTATTTTACTGAGATCAGTTCTTGTCTCATTTCCGTTGATTATATGCTTTCAAAATGAATATAAAATTTTATCAAATAAAATAGTTTAATTTTGATTATTATTATTATTATAATTGTTTTAAATTGAAAATATTTTCTCTGTATAAATTTTTGTTTTTTTAAATTACTATTATTGCTTTCGTTTATTAAGTTAAATTTTAATTTTTATATGCATATAAGTATATAAATAAATATACTGGAATTTTTTTTTTAAGTAAATTTGTTAAAATTAAAAATTATTCAATTTACACAGATTTCATTTAATATTTGTGCGAATATATATAATTTATTTTAATTATTATTGTTTTAGCTTAAATTCTTTTTAAACATTTAAGTGCAAAGTATTTTGATTAGTGAAAAAAGAGCTTAAAATTTGGAAGTCATAAGAGTAGCAATAGGAATTCTATTTATATATACAGAATTATTAATAATGAAATAAAATTGAAAATTTTATAAATTTTTAAATATATAAGACGACATATCAAATGTTTTTTAAAACATTTTTTTTAAATATAAATTTTGTGTTAATATAACAGCATTAATTTCTTTATTTAAATAGAATAAACCAGTATTATGTTATTACTTATATTTTTATGTTATTAACCTTTAAAATGTATTCAGTTGTATATTGAAATAATTTAAAAATTGAATTAATTTTAATATTTTGTCATTTTGAAATGACATTGAAATTAATTAACTTGCAAAAGATTATGTATGAATTCAAAAATATTACAAATAAATCTGTTTTCATTTTTATTGAGTGGTTTCAATTATAAAGTTAGTAAATAAAAATCTCAAATTTTATTTAGTGATTTTTTCAGACAAAATAATTAATAACGATAAAGAACCTTTTATTTACGTGGGTAAATTATAAGAGTTTCAAATAGCATAACATATTTAAGAAAATTTAAATTAAATATTAAAAAAGTATTTTGCAAAGCATAGATATTGATTTTAAAGCGTTTTTGCAGACGTGAGTACTTTTGTGGTGCTAACATTTTTGTTACAAGAAAGCCAAAAGAAAAGTATAGATTTCAAAAATTAATTAAACATTACTCAGGTATCAAGATTCTTTGCTTGAAAATAAGTTGAGTAGTAAATCGATTTGATATTGGCTTTATGTACGCGCATTTCAGAAAGTCCATTATAATACTGAGAGTTTAACAAGGAATTAGCAAAGAAAAAAAGGTTTATTTAGTTTTTTGTATTAATAGGTGTTTTATCATTTGCTGAAAAATGCTTTTGAATTCATTATGGTTCATAAAAGAGTCTTCGAAAGTTACCAAATTATTGATGAAAGATTTTGTTATTTAAATTGTTTTCTGGTAGTTAACGGGATAAATAATCATTTTTTAAACTTAGCAAAATTATGAATGAAACAAAAAATAACTTTTCATATTTATGCTATTGAATATTGAACTTGTACTTTTTATGTTAGCATTCAAGCATATATCCTTATAAAACATTCTTTGGTAAGCTATTATAATATTTTGAACAAGTCTAATTAGATAAAAATCTATAACAATAGCAGCAAGAAAACTTTGAAATAAGAATAATTGAGTTTATAATTTTACGGAAGAAAAAACGTTTTTTAATCTAAAAATAATATTTAGAAAAATAAATTAAATTTAATGTTTAAAAAGATAAATACTAGAAGTTAGTTAAAAACAAAATTTTATTCACAGTAAACTTTTTTTTTGTATAATTTTATTAAAGTTAAGAAGAAAACCATAAGAGAAAATTTTTATTTAACATATATGCTCAGTTATAGATTCAGTTTTAATTATTTAACAAAAACATTATATATATGCAAATATCACAAATTTTGAGGATAACATAAAGTGTTATATGGGTGTACAAATTTGATTAACATTAAAAAACCAAGAATAAATAAGAAAAAGTTTAAATTTAAGACATATGTATTTGTTATACAAAACACGGAATCTCATAATATAAAATTATTTGAAATAAAAAAATAATAACAATACTAATTTAAGCCATATCTCAATGAAAATTTTACAAACGACATATTTATAAAGATTATTCGGATAAATTTTGTTGGGATTTAGTTATGGCATTTGCTATTTTACATTTTGATCATTTGAAGAATTGTGGCGAAAAGGATGAAATAGAATGTATATACGTAGAGTACAATACTAAAGCAGCTTAATTTATAGGGAATATTTGATGTTTATTTAATGTTATTAAAGGCTTTATATAAATCGAGCTTAAAATTTTGAACCATACATTTCAGAGCTCTTCAGCTGGTAAATTTCAAAGAAAAGCCATTTGAAGAATAGACAAACCAATATCCATTGTATTAAATTATAATGCATAAAACCTTTTTTATGAGTAATCTTTTGATTGTTTGATATTAGAAAAAAGATTTTATTTAAGACTTCAGGTTTTAAACGTTAAGAGAAAAATGAATGAGTTATTAAGGCTGAAACGAAATAGTTTCAGTTATAGTTATAACCCATTATTTTAGAAAGGTTCAAAGCTTAATTTGACCTGTGAAAACGTCAAAAAATTTTCATAGCAATGAATAAGTTATTTTCTTTTCAGATTGTTTGAAATCAATATCTTACAACCGAGATACTGCCATTAAGATTTAAAACAATTTAAGAATATCATTTTAAATTTAATAAAAGCAGATAAGGATTAAACAAGATTGTTGATTAACTATATAATATGTCATTTTCATCAATTTTATAAAATATATTTTTGATTATTTAGAGACAGAAAAATATTACTGTCGAAATAGATGTTAGTAATAATATTCCTTTCAAAATTTTATTCATATCATTCTCGCTAATCCCAATCAAATAAAAAACAAAAACAGATCTTTTAAAATATAATTTAAGAACTAAAGTCATGAACTTTAATTTAGAATTTAATATTCTTTTATATTAGCTTAAATTGAAACTTAAATTGGTTGAAGAATTTTTGTTTTAAATGTAAAAAGCTTAAAGTTTATGTAATACTAAGATGCTAGTCAAGATTGGGCCATTTCATTTCAATATATATGGAATCAATTTTTTTGAAAATTTTTCAGCTTAACTTGTTTTTGTTTTTTGATATTTCAAAGGGAAGTGAAATGTGATGATTTAACAATATAAATTTATTTTAATCATAACACATTTTCGGTGTATTTAATTTTTTCTTCAGTTAGTTAGATTATATATAAAAATTTAATTGATGTTCATTTTATACAGGACAAGTAATTATATCATATTCAAACATTAGTGAAACTGCCACAAAAACAAAATATAGAAGAAACATTGTTAAACCTAATCCTTTGTTCATACGCCAACGGAAACATGCTATTGATAGAACTACAAATAGTAGCATCATAAAAAGTATTGTAATTGAACACACCATTCCAACTGAATTCACCTCAACTGGCTGTTGATAGATTATACCATATAATAGCCATGGTATTGGTAATCTGAAATTATTTGATTTTAAAATTATTACATGCTTTATTATTAATAATGTGTTAAGGTAAATCTTAAAAGCTCTTTTTATTTATACGAATATTCCCATGCTAAATAGAAATTAAAAGTCAAAGAAAAACGTATACTAAAAATGAAAAACACACATGTAATGCCTGATTTATTCAAAACAGTATTAAAGTTTTTTGAAAACTTTATGGTTTTTTTTAGGAATCGAGATAAAATATCAGTAGAGTATAGAGTTGTTGTTAGCTACAGTGGAAGTGTGTGAGTACGACTAAGCAAATTATAAGGATGTGAATAATTTGTATTTTATATCACAATAGATGTTAGATTTTTTAAAAGACAAGAACTTTCATAAAATAGGATCCTTGGAACTCTTAAAACATACTCTAGGAATTACACAAATCACTGATTCGATCATCAATTTGAAATTATTTCCGTGAATATATCAAAATTGTAAACCTAGCATTTTCTGAACAATGCAATAGTTGAAATAAAATAATGCTTTATGGCTTTTTGCAGCTATTACCTTTCAAATAGAGACAACAATATCTTCCCTGTGAAAGAAAACTATTCAAACACTGAGTGAAGGAAATAGTTGAAATAATTTAAATAAAATCTCCCAATTTCAGAAAATTTATAATGGTTTAAAAATCGAAAACAAAAAATCTTCAAAGCTACTAGAATTATGCAAAAACTATCAATATAATGAATTGATCAAGCATAGGTTTAAATAAATAATGTAAAGCATTAAGTAAGTAAGCATTAAGTAAGTAAGCATTAAGTAAGTAAGTTGCTTGAAATATTTTTAGTTTTGTTGAATTTCATTTGAGTATTCTGTGAAATATTTAAATTTACATATGTACATATAATAACTAAGAGGTTTGAAAAGCTATTGCATAAGGAAATTTTTCTTTCTTTAGAAACCAAACTCTAGTTTTTCAATTTGGGCTACTATCTCTTAGAACGGATGTTTTATAGGGGCTCTTATTTATCGATATGCAATCAGAAAACAAGCCTCACAAATAATTTTTAGAAGGTACGTATTATATACTTATTATTTATAACTAGATTGCATAATCTAGTAACTAAGCTAATAGATTATGGGCTTTGCCCTATATGAAATTTTTCTAAATATAATTTCAGAATAAGTGTAGTTTTTGTTATTCAATATCAGTGTTTTCAAAAAGTAAAATCTTTCATATGAGCAGATTTTCAAAATGTTAGTATTCAGAATAGTACAGAATAAATTAGACTAACAACAAGAAAGTGCTACAGAAACAACAAATGGGACAGAGATATGAAAAAAAATTTTTAAGCGGAAATTAAAATACTTTAAGGTGGGCACTCAATAATTGCTAGTGCACATATCTCCGCGGGTAAAATTTTGACGTCATAGACTCACGCCAAGTTGTTGTATCTGTTCCTCTTCAAATGTGGATATTTCAGCGTAAAATTCATGTGTACACACAGGCTGAGTTCGGAAATGCATCAATGCCGCAACAATGCAATTTAATGAGTTCGTAAATGACAAAATGCAAATCTGATACAATGTCATGATTTCGAAAACTTTTACGATTGTATTAAATGCACATAAATCAAGCAAAAAGTGAATCTAGAAAATTACACTGCAATGCATCAATGCATTTCGAACTCAGACACTCTTTTTGGATAAGTTTTTTTGTTTTAGTAATGCTTTTGCGCTTGCAAAAGAACTGCTATATTTTCCCGATTTATATTCAATTGTTGTTGTAGAATTGTATTTTGATTTTGGCAAATCAGAGGCAACGGCATTTTTGTTTTTTTTTCGGTTCACAAGAATATGAATTTAAACATTTAGAGAAACAATTAGATTCCCACAGAACCGCACTAGCTGAATTGTGAAATTTTTGTAATTTTTGACGTCATGAATGTTACCGCCTAGATATGCGCACTAAGTGAGTGCCCACCTTTATGAGACACTGAAAATGATACATACTTAAATACATGAATAGAATGAAAAATAGATAGAGAAAAAGGCAATGACAAAATATTTACAAATTTAGTTTTAAGTACTATCTATCAAAAATGATTAAAGGAATTGTATTTATATTCTCATAGTTTAAATTTTACCTTAACTATTAAACTACAAAAATATATAAAAAACCCAAGTTTTTATTGAATAAAATTAAAAATTTTTTTATATTTTTAATGGCAAAAAGTTATACTCTTTTACTCAAACTGACATATGTAATTATAGAAAATCAAATTTAATTTATACAGATTTTTTTTATTCTTTTACCCGTATTTTAAGAAAGCATTTTTAGTTAAATAATATTTGGATTTAAATTTTTATAACTTTTCTTTAATCTTTTTATATTTGATTTAATCTATTTTAAAAATCACTCTTGTAAAACTTACACGCCACAATCCTCTTTCAATTATTAATATATAGCAATGGAATGATGTTTTATATTTCTGTTGAATTTAGGTTGAAAATGTTTTAAGCTATTAGATATTTTGCAAAATTAACAAGAAAATCCTACCTGTCTAACTCGATTGAAGTATAAAGTAAATACAACGCTAACTCAACTAATTTTCTATCATGACTCGGCAATGATAAATGATAAGCAAATTTAGTTTGTATTTTTTCTAATGGATTAAATTAGTATGCAAGTAATTATTCAATTATTTAATTAAATAAATAAAAAATTATTACATGATAATATTGAAGAAGATACACATAAAAATATATTCAAAGAAAATAAATATTGAGCAGCTTAATTCATTACCGATAAATGAAACAATTACATCTAATATTAAGTTTAACCAATAATATTTAGGAAAATAAAAGGAATGGCAGAGACCGATGTGCACTACTCGAAGAAAAATTGAAAAATAAATTTATCTGTGAGTGTGTTAGTGCAGAGCATGTAAAAATCAGAAAAATATCAAACATGTTTAATATCTACCCGAAAAGTCCCAGAAAACAGGCTTTTATATGGAAAAGGAAGCAAAAGTTGTCCACTTTTAGTTGTAGTCTATAGCCACCCCAAGGTGTTGATAATGTTTACATGCATGAACTGTTTAATACATATATATGTATATATATATAAAACATATTCACAAACATTTTTATATGATTAGGTAGAAAAACATTAAGTTGAAAATTTTATTAGAGGTAAATTATTTTACATTATTACATCCTTTATGTGAAAAATGAAAAGTCATTATTGAAATTTGAATTTTTTTTTGAGTTACCAAACAAACATGTTAATTTTTTTTCACTCGTTAGATACGAAAAAAACATTTTTCGATACTTTGAAGGTGACTTTTAGAAATAAATATATATAGAATAAAATTCAATTTATACATCAACTTGTAAAGAAGATTGCCTTTTATGAATGAATTAATTGGGATTATAATTTGCATGGTATCAGCCATGTCATTAGGGTCAAGAATTCAGGTTTTGATAACGAGAGATATATGCAAGCGTACACAGGAAATATTTATGCTTTTATTTTACAAGGAAAACTTCTTCACCTAGAAACTAGCGATTACTTGGTATATGTACGAAAGTATTACTTTTAAGCGGGGTATTCACTATAAATGTGAATCAATGATTCGGCTTTCTCATCCCATATAAAATATATGGAAACCACAAATTGAGAGAAGATATCCAACATGTTGAATATTTTTTCTCTTATTCATGCTTTCTATATATTTTATATGGGAACTAAAGCGGGGTATTCACTATATTTCCAAATCAATGATTCGGCTCTGATTCTTTCCAGCTGTTTTTAGTATTTAGTATACTTTTATTTATTTAAGAATAAGTGCTTTGACTGAAATTAGTACTTAGTACTGTTAGTACTTTGCTTATCTTTGTTGTTGTAAAAATTTCTTACGTCATATTCACAGTCAAACTTAACCTAACTTCCACAGCCGTTCACTGTCAAACTATTGCCGAAAGAGAGAATCCGAAAAAACTTACTCAAAATTTCCCCTCCGCACTGCCATGAGTTTGTCTAGTACTTGAGCAAAGAACTAAACAAAAGAACTAGATTGGGGTGTGAAGGGCCCCCTTTGCTTAAATAGTTGCTAGAAATTTTGCCACTAAGGCTACGGTCCATATGGTAGCGAATTCCTGCGACTAGCGAATTTTGATCGATTGATCGACATTTATCGCAGGTTGTCATGAAAAAAAATGATATAAATTATTTTGACAACCTGCGATAAATGTCGATCAATCCCATCGATATGGAAAAATTCGCTAGTCGCAGGAATTCGCTACCATATGGACCGTAGCCTAACTATCAAGTCTACTTGATCAAGGAAATTTGAGCTAATTAATGTCAAATTTGTTTTTATTAATGTCGATCATTTTTAGATACGTTAATTTGATGTTTTTTTCTGATACAATATATTTTGTTGTAAAACTAAATGTATTTAGTTACAAACATTTTATATTAAAAAAATTCGAATATTTTTTTTTATTATTAATTAAAAATAGCATGTGAACGCTTTCGAAGTGTTGCTCAATACAATTTATATCTGTCAAAAACTTTGATGAAATTTT
Source organism: Acrocera orbiculus (assembly GCA_947359355.1). Classification (NCBI taxonomy): domain Eukaryota; kingdom Metazoa; phylum Arthropoda; class Insecta; order Diptera; family Acroceridae; genus Acrocera; species Acrocera orbiculus. Next base: position 187,940 of record OX375757.1, read on the forward strand.
TTCAAAGCTGTCATTCCTACTTGACCAAATCTCCCTTAACTATCAAGTTTACTTGAACAAGGCGACTTTGATCAAGGATCCTTGATAGTCTAGGGGGCCCTTGACACACGAGTTGTCATAACATGCACAACTTTTCGAAGTTACAGGCGAGACGTATAAAGAACAGTGAGTTTACTGGAAGCTCTTCATACGTCTCGCCCGTAACTTCGCAAAGTTATGCATGTTATGACAACTCGTGTGTCACCACCCATTTAGATTAGTTCTTTTGAGAAAAAAACTAGAGATCTCCCATACAAATTCTAACAAATAGTACTAAATACTAAGTTCAGTGAAGACCCACTATAATCAAACCACTCTCTCGTGAATGTAAATTAAATGGAAATGGCGTTTTGTGAGTAAAGAATTTATAGGGGCTATTCACTATTTTTTCCGTTTGACGTCAAAACTTGCTTGCCTCTTACCACTCGTATACGTACATAGTGTTAAATATATGTGTTAAAATGGTGTGGATTAATAGAACATAGGAAATTCGAATACTTTTTTTAAATTTTGTAAAATAAAATATTTAGGTGAAAAAAACGAAAATATTTTTAGGTGAAAACACTTAAATAGTTCTGTAGAAAAAAATAACTTCAATTTGTTTTAAATTTTAACTGTTGTTTTTGTGAAAAATAATGTTTTAATCACAAAAATGTACCAAGGATTTTCTAATAATATTTGCCATATTTTGCAGTTAAATAGGGTAAGACTAAAATAAAAATTCTTAAAGTTTAAAAAAAAACAAAATTAAAAGAATTATAAATATTTTTCTCATATTTCTGTTTTTAAATGAGATCTTAACTTTGACGTATAAACGCATACATAAAAACCTTGCTGTAGAAATCCAGCTTGTTTTGGCATATTTGAAGCAGAAAATAATAATAAAACTTTAAAATCAAAAATACTGCGAAGTCTGTGATACTTTACTTTTATTAATATTACTACTATTTGTCTCTTAGGCTTAAAACAGTCCATCTGATTCAATAAAATTATCTGACTATTTCTGAAATTAAGTCAACAAATTATACAATGCGGAATGGGGTAGAGTTTGTAATATAAGGTTAACCTAATTCCGATTAAGTTAGTTTAGTTAATTAATTCAAAGATATTTATTATAGCCTAGAAAAAAAGGCCCTACACTTAAATAATCTAAAGGTGGGCACCCACTTAGTGCGTATATCTCAGCGGGTAACTTTTTTGACGTCAAAATGACGTACAAATGAATTTCACGCTGAAATATCCACATATGAGGGGGAACTTTAGCGTGAGTCTATGATGTCATAAAAGTTACCCGCTGAGATATACTCACTAAGTTGGTACCCACCTTAAAATCCAATGAGCTTTTGAGTATAAAAAAAAAAAAAATAAGAAAATAGTCGTAGATGATATATAAATAAATAAATATTGGATTATAATATAAATATATTTATAGTTGCAGTTGTCGAAAAAATTTATCTACAAGGTAATTATCATGGTATTTTAAAAGGAATAAATATGTGTTTTATTTTTCTTCCAGCCTAGTCTAGAAATACAAGTTATTTTTTATTCCAAAGTGTGATATATTCATAAATAATAAACATAAGAGCAGCAGATTAGTTTATTCATAAAGTTTTCAAATTTATAAACTTGAAATTATGGTACTAGCTTAAAGATGGCAAATATCAATACACTTAGCTAGCCTAGTAGAATAAGAATATCTTATGTCCAAAGTAAGAAAAATAATTTTGATGAATTAGCATTGTATAAAAATTTTCTTTTTCTAAAATTATTAAATAAATAGCAAAGCTATTACTAACATAAAATCATTTTAAAAAGAAGCAATTAATTTTTCAACATCAGCTAAGTTTTAGGTAATTTTTTTGAAAGTATAGTATTTATTTTTTTTCTCTTACAACATACAACATACAATTCAAATCAGTTCAAAACATAATTTTCTGCCAATATTTCATGTATATTTGCCAAATAACGTTGAAATATATTTGCTTCTCTTACAGTGCCAATAGCAAATTTTTGAATTTATGTATACCATCTCTTTGTTATCCTTGGCTACAAAATAAGTGCGACCCTGCCTTGTGAGGTATATATTCGAAAATTTTGTGAATAAAGTGTGTTGTAGGAATTAAGGAAGACGGAGGGGTATAAAGTCTAGCTAAATGACTTTCTGTGGTTTGGTTTATGTTGGCTTTGTGGATTATATTGCCGTCTGTTTGTGATTGATATATGATTATTTATTTTAGCATAAATAACAGCAATTTACTTTCAATTTAACACTGTAAATGATTTAGTAGTTGATAATAGAATTTTTTATACGAATTTATATAAAAGACATTATGTTTATAATGAACAGTTTGAACAAAATTTCAAACAAAATTACATACTTAAAAGACCCATTTTTATATGAATTCGTTTCTTTGGCATTCAAACAAAAAATTATTCTAAAATATATTTAATGAGCCATGAGATCAAAAACTTGACTTTAATAAGGCTGCGGTTCTATTCGTTAATCAGAAAAATTTCTTTCGTTTCACTTATTTTAATACCCTCACTAGTACTTATCCTTATAAAATATTCCAATAAACGCTAATGACACCAAAAATCTGTTTTTTATTGTATTATTACAAAAATTCATCGCTAGCTATCATTGCTGTTCTAATAGTTTTCAATCACAATAATATTAAAATTTAGTGTTATGAAATTTAATAAAGATAAAACTAACAAATATTTTCATGATTTTAATTAAAATTTTCTATTTACTTTCTGACAGAAATTGGTAGCTTTAGCGTAAAAATAGCACTAAACCGATAAATTTCGCACAAGCTTAAATTATAAAATAAAAGTAGTTGTAAACTTTTCTTAATAAGATTTTTTCTAAATTAATATTTCTTTAATATCATGTTCACTAACGAAGTTGACAGTAATGGTTATAAATTTCAGATTAACAAATGGAGTAATTAGAAAAGTGGATTTTTTTTTGTCATCTTTGCAAAAAAGTTCATTTGTTATTAAATTTACAACTTCTTTGAATTTCCTTGTTTACCTGCAAAATAGTAACTAAACAAGTGACAATTATTGACCATTCTGAATTTCAACTTAATTTTAGCAAATATTTGATTTCCTGTATACTGAAAATTTTTCTTTGAAAACAAACCCAATTGAAAATAATTAGTATCCTTTAAGGAGCCAAAACGACTTTGATAAAGAACACATAATACTTATATAGTAAAAACTGTAGGTAAAGAATTTTAGTTTAATCGATTTCAATTAAACTATTAAACTATGAGTGACTATGAGTGTGTGGTGCTTATGAAAGCAAATTTCAGCGATTTATCGCATTTATAAGTCACTTCCATAAGGATCACAGCTTTAAATTTAAAAATTGTATCATTTGATTAAACTTAGCTCTTTTGCTGAGGATGTTTAATCAAAGTATATATTTTCAGAAGGAAGTTGTGTTTCTGTAGTTCTTGTTTGCTTCTTCTGTTGTGTGGCAAAAGTTTTGTTTAATTTTTCGTTTGTTGCTTACTTAATATACTTAGCAATATAATGAGAGACGAGATATTAGTAAGATAGTCAAGACAATTTTAGTGAATTTCTTATTATATGGCCCACATTAGTCCCACATAAAAACATAGTACCTATAAAGCCTAGCGCAGACCAAAGCGTCTGTAGCCGCTACAGTAGCGGCGTTTGTAGCTGCTACAGTAGCGGCTACAGACGCCGATTCAATCATATTAAATAGGTGTATCAAAATCTGGTTGACAAGTTTTTCTTAATGTAGGTTGCTTTTTTTAGTGGAATATTCTCTATTATTATTGATTATTAGTTTTGTTTGATTATTATTGTGAGTTAAACTTAAATATTGCTAATTTTTGTTATTACTGTTTACAGTTGATATTTAGTGTTTATTTATGCCTCTTGCTATTAAGTTTTTTTTTTATTTTTGCTAATAATTGCTATGATTTGTAGCAATTGTTGAATTTATTTTTTTTTGTATAGATCTTTTCTTTTTTTAAATAAGACTTACATTTTAAATATTATTTTATTAATTAATTTTCTTCAATATTGTGTAGATGCTTTAACAATGCTATTAACGGATTCAAATCTAGAATTTTCTTTAAGTTATTTTGATAAGTAAATTAAAAATGGAAATCAAGGATTAATTCTAACACTTTCTGAAACGTATATTAATATATATCGCAAATGTAGCTAAATTCAATTATGATAAGGAAAGGTAAATTTTTATTATCTTTTTATCATATTTGTAGCCAAATAATTTCTTATTTGTTTAGCCGCTTGAAATGGTATTATTTTATTGAATTATGTAAACGGGATGCTACACTTCAACGTAAAAATAATTTTCAGTTTGTTTTTATCATAATAATAAATAATTGAAAATTAAAATAAATCAAACACATTTATTAGAGAAATTATGTAAAGATTTTGAGTGGACCGATCAAGATGTTCTTGTTTGTCAGGTAAGTTATGTATTTTAAAAGAAAGTCCCGCAAGAAATAATCCTTTATTACTTTTTTACTCATATAGTGCAAGAAAGTGCAATGGAAAAAATTTTTTGGATTTGGGTTTTTCTAAGCCATAAAATACTTGGAAACATAAAACTAGTAAAAATGTGTTTCTGTTCAATAAAATAATAAAATAATAAGCATTTCAAGCGGTTAAGCAAATAAGAAATTATTTGGCTACAAATAAGATAAAAAGATAATAAAAATTTACCTTTCCTTATCATAATTGAATTTAGCTACATTTGCGATATATATTAATATACGTTTCAGAAAGTGTTAGAATTAATCCTTGATTTCCATTTTTAATTTACTTATCAAAATAACTTAAAGAAAATTCTAGATTTGAATCCGTTAATAGCATTGTTAAAGCATCTACACAATATTGAAGAAAATTAATTAATAAAATAATATTTAAAATGTAAGTCTTATTTAAAAAAAGAAAAGATCTATAAAAAAAAAATAAATTCAACAATTGCTACAAATCATAACAATTATTAGCAAAAATAAAAAAAAACTGAATAGCAAGAGGCATAAATAACTACTAAAAAATCAACTTTCAACAGTGATAACAAAAATTAGCAATATTTAAGTTTAACTCACAATAATAATCAAACAAAACTAATGATCAATAATAATAGACAATATTCCACTAAAAAAAGCAACCTAAATTAAGAAAAACTTGTAAACCAGATTTTGATACACCCATTCAATATGATTGAATCGGCGTCTGTAGGCTACAAATGCCGCTACTGTAGCGGCTACAGACGCCTTGGTCTGCGCTAGGCTTAAACCTATACTATAAAATTTGTAAGGTGCAAGGTATAATGAATGTGAAAACAGTTTAGAGCCGTGGTTCTCAAAGTGTGTTCGACTCAATAAAATCTAAAATACCAAAATAATACTTGTTTCATTTAATATCAGATATTTAATATCAGATATTAAATTTTGAAGTCATTGCTTAAAAAATACTCAGGGTGCTGTGGTCATTGGCAACAAATTTAGGGGTTCCACGACCAAAATATCTTAGGAACTATTGAGTTTAGAGCAGAGAACTTATCAGACAAAAAACACAATTTAGTTTTTAACTTACAATAGGGTGAATTCAATTTACAAAATATATTAAAATATATGTATAAAAATTTTGAATTACATTTCAATGCAACGAAATTTAATGTAAGAAAGTGAAACTATTTCTAAATGTACCAGAAAAAACAAATATCTCCAATGTTTTATTGTAAGAGATAAAAATAACCTTTCTTATTAGCGAAAAATAATCTTCCACTTTTTTGTTAATATAAAATAATATCATATTAAGCATATATCCATTATTTTTATAAATACATTTATATAAATATCGGAACTAATATTGATATCACCTTACTTGAAATTTAAATTTAAAAAAGTTCAATAGAGTAAAATATTTGTTTTGTCATATTCTTTATATATCATATTTCTTTATATATATTTTCTATTATGTAACTATACATAAATTTCAATTTAATTTATTTCCTAGTATCATATCAAACTTTACGTATCTCTAAACCTAAAAATATCAAAAGCTAAAATGAAGACTTCAAGGAAAATTTTGTAATTGTTTCCTGGTAAATAAAAGCAAAAAACATTCTTCGTATCATAACACTTCTTTACCAAATCTAGATTTAAGCTCTTAATATAAATCTTTTACTTTCATCGTACTTTGAGAAAGTCTTTTAGCGTGGCCAAAGTAAAAAATTTAAGAAAAAAAAATAGAGAAATAAGAAGTGGATAACATTTTATATTTGTATATGTTACTTATATTTAATAATAATATTATGAAAGGCTTTTGGTTGAATAAGACTCTTTCGTGTGAAAAAAAGTTTCAAGGACTTAAAGTGTATATATATAATCCATATGCATATGGAATTTCTTTTCAAAATAATGTTGTATTATTTAGACCTTAAGAATTCAAAACTAAATAAGTACGAGCAAACATTTATCCTTAATCCATCTACAAAGGTTGATGAGTTTTAAATACAGTACAGATGTTGGTTATATCAATGCTAAACTATCAATGAATCTCATTGTATGTCACATAAAAATTTTCAGCAATCAGTTTTCTCATTGTTTCAAAATTTTTTTGGCACTCTGGCTGCTCTTCGCAGATTTTAAAGAAATTTGCAACAAGGCAATTCTCATTCATGATAAAACTCATTATATCAAAGATATATAGAAATTTTTTCTTTGTTTTCTTAAAAGATGCCCAATAAAGCAATTAACATATTCTTGCTGACTTAATTTAAACTTGAAATTGAGGATTCAAACATATATTTTTGCTTAAAGCGTAATTTTGTTTATTATTGAAATATATTTTATTTAAATGAACAAAAATTATACTTTGAAAACAATGAAAATATATTCTAATAATATTTAAATAATAATAAAAAAAAAACTCAATTATAAAACTTACCCAACTGTCACATCGAATATATTACTTCCCACAGAGCTTGATACAGCCATATCACCGAATCCTTTACGTGCAACAATAACGGATGTAATAAGATCCGGTATAGATGTACCTGCTGCAAGGAATGTTAAGCCCATTACCTAAAATTTTTAGGAAGAATAATTAATATTAGTTAAATAAAAATTTGATTTACAATCTCTAAATTTATTTAAAACTATTAAACTTACCTCAGGTGGTATTCTTGCAGTATCACCTGCAATATTTGCCCACCAGACCATAAGATATGAATATGCGGCTATCCATAGAATTGATCCTATAAAAGTTACAGCAAAGTATTTTTTACCCTTAGGTGTCCTTGTATCGGGCAATGTGAGCCACAGTGGAAAAACTATTGGTGCAACTAGAAGATACGTAAGACGTTTTCGTGTAGTTGTAGGCCAGGACATACTAAGTGCTTCGGGTTCTTCCTCGATATCATTACCCTAAGTTTTCATTTTTAGAAATAGTAATTCAAGTATTTGATATAATAATTATTAATTATAAAAGAGAAAAAAAATCACATCTAATTGAATCATTAAAATTTTAAAACATTTAAAATTATTAACAACCAAATAAGCTTGCAGTTTAAAAAACATTGAGAAACTTCTGAAAAACAAAAAAACTTCTAAGCTTACTCTACGCCATTTTTATTATCAAAAAATGAATTAGAGATGCTACTTTTTCGTTCAAATATTTTTAGCCATGTTTAGTAAATTGATTACTCTACTGCCAAATTTTAAATAGTTTTTTTATTATTTAAAAAGTGAAACAAATGAGTTTTAATGTTTTAAACTTGACGTTATGTAAATATTTGGCACATGATAATTTAAAATTTCGCTTTTTTAGAAGAAGAATAAAAATGAAAAGTTATTCAAATATTTTTATTAAATGTTTTCAGATTTAAATAACTTTTGATAGTGAATTAATCAAAAGTTTAAAAATTGTAGGTCAATATAAGTCAGAATTTAGAAATTCATATGATTTGAGGAAATTAAGCATTTCATAAAAATCTAATATTTAATTTAGAAGTTACGCTGGTTATTGAGACGATAATTTTGTTAATTTACATTATAATTGAGTTGGTTTAGTTTTATTTTTTGATGAGAAAAAATACACAATGGTAAAATCCTTGCTGGTCAAATTATTTAAAGTAGTTATGAAACGCTGATTTGGTTACTTTGACTGTAGCTGTAAAAATATCAAAAAAGTAAGTTTTTTGTTCGGAAACGGAAAAAATGCATGCAGCAAAAAATATTTCAGCCTAATGCTTCACCATTTACAGTTTTTTCAGGCAAGAATTGAAGTTTTGTTTGTCTTTTTCCCTTTATCAACTGAAATCCTTAATGTTGAGTAATTATCATGTTCTTTTGTGATGTCTCATTCAACATATACCTAATAAACTTCAAAAATCTACAAGAAGTTTTTTGTCATATCAATAGAAATGGTGACATTTGACTTTATGATTGGTTTTAACGAAAAATCTCAGCATTTAGGGTTCTTAAGACATCTGACACATCAAGCGCTAGTGTGTCCTAGGCATGTATTATGTTGAGATACATAAATTTTCTAGTGAGTCCAATTAAGTAAAACTCTTAATTTTTAATACACCAAATTGACCATCACGCTAAGCTGTAGTCAATTCAAGTAATAAAAATTTGTTGTGAGTTGTGGGGTACTAAAAGCTTTAGTTTTATTTTTTTATGTTAATTTATTAAAAATTTTGTATAAGAGTTCAAGATGAAAAAATTCTGTGGAGATAAAGTAGGAGAAAATAATTTTCTAAATTTTATGTCTTGTGAAAATTATAAATTTTCTATTTGAGAGATTTTATTAAGATTAAAAGTTTATTTATGATTATACCAAAGAAGATCCCAACTTTAAATTAAAAATAGGGTTAAAATACTTAACTACTTAAAAAGATTTTTATGAGAAAAACAACTATGCTTAACTTAGGTCTCTCAAAAAAAGCATAAAATATTGTATATCTTAAAATAAGATAAAACAATAAATTTATGTAGAGCTTTTCCCAGATGAAAAGCAAATAAATCCTTTAAAGGAAAAAATTGTGAATCCAATGGGAATCGTGATGCCTTTAGATACAGGTGTTACATTTTTTATTATTTTTTTTAGTGTATATATATATATATACATATATGTATATAGTGACAAATGTATTTATTTTGCATATAGCATTTTGCTTTGAGCAGATATTGAATATGGTGTAAAATGATTAAACAGTTGTGAAAGTATAATTAAAAGTTGCTCAGATATAAGTTACGGGCTTGGAACTTCTTGAACGGATCTGGTAAAATGGTAGGCCTAGTACACCAGTTGTACAGTGTAGAAACAAAATTTTTTTCCTTTGTATTTGAAATTCTAAGAGTCAAATTATGAGAGACGGGAGAGCTTAGAAAACTTTTTAATAAGGTGCTGTACTTTTAAAACGATAAAAAACTTTCTATAAAATAAAATATACAAAATTTATAAATACTGAGCACAAGTTTTCCAAAAAGTCATACGTTCGTACAGATCCTTGAATATTGTGTTCAAGAGCTAAAAAGTTTATTTTCAAGAAAAACTTCGAAAAAGATAAGTGCTACACAGTAGGTGATTCTTCCACGCTTACTTAAATTACTTTAATTTAATTAATTACTTTACTTTACAAAAAGTAAAAGTCGTCGTTTATATATCTAGTAAAAAATATCAGTAGTTTAAAACTTTCTAAATGAGGCTTTGTATTTTGAGTTAAGTTTTCGGGGAATGTTGTGTTTTTTTTGGCACTCAGCATAGCTCCAAAAAACTTAAAACAAAAATTTTCAATTTTAGCCTTTGTTAGAGCCCAGAACGCTATGAAATATTGCAAGCATATATTATTTTGATTTATTTTTTCTTTGACTTTAATAATCAAAAGAAAAAGGATTTTAGGAAAATATTAATTTGTGCATTGTGAAAAATCAGACATTCAAAATAATAAACTGTTTTGTAAGTTGCTTTTACGAGTAATTTCCATTTTATTCAAAAATGAAAATACTTGACTAAAATATTTAATTCTAAATGATCTGAAAGCATTCCATATTCTACTATCAATTTTAATTTCATTAGTACCCAATTAATTTTTGAAACTCAAAAGAAATAAAAGTACGAGAACAGAAGCTATAGAAAATTTTTTCGCAAGGGACTGTGGGTTTTTTTTTTCTTAACAAGAGAACTGAAGCTAGTAATACATCGCTAGCAATAAATATTTTGAAACCAAAGTTGTTACTCAAAATTCAAACAAAAAAAGTAAGCAATAATCGTATTTGTCAAATTTGATTAAAAATATTCCTTTTCCCAAACAGCAAAACTTGTTCTATAAATATCCAAGTGAATTGAAGCCATAGTTTGAAGTTTGAAGTGAGTTTTAATGATTTCAGTTTGATTGACTACGGAAACTGCTTTGAATAATCAATTAATCAATTGAATTTATTTATTTAAAGTAAGGTAAAGTGAGTTTTTAGTTTAGGATTTTCTGATAACTATGTACGAAAAATAAGCAACACAATTATCAATCAATTAATGTCGTGAATAATAATTTGTTGACAAAATTCAATTTTATTCATTGACACAATCTCCTTCAAAAGTGAAACATTTACTTAATGCCTTTCTAACTTTTCTATCCTGGCCATGTAAAGTAATTTAGTTTTTAAGATAAAATATCTGGCATTTTCAGTACTGAACCAAAATTTTGTACTTTATTTGCAACTGAATTTTGACAAATTCGGTGTATACTATGAATGCTTGAGTAACTAAAAATTTAATTCATTTAACTTCGTCATCTTTTTGAACATTCTGTCGTTTTGGTCTTTTTTTCATTAAACGGGGCTGATTTTTTATAATTTCGTTTTCCTTACAAGACTACAACGTAACATACGTTGTTGAGAGCCTCAACAGTTTTTTAGAATTTCATTGAATCTTTTAGCTTTTTTTGAGCATTGTCGAAGGCCTCAAGTCTATACTTTGACTGAATATATTTACTACCAATGTCAAATGATTACATGAAAACTATCGAATGTTTGTAATTGCATAATTATATTTATTATAGAGGTAGCTAAATTCATTATCTTAGAGGTTAGATTAAATTTTGACAAAAAGTAAAACAATAATTCATGTTTTTTGGCATGAATATTAAAAAGTCTTACAATTTCATGTTATCCTAAAAGTGACTTCAATATTTTATTTTGTCATTTAAAGTCAGAGATATAATTTAGATTCAAAGTTCTTGTCTTAAGATTTTATAAACTTAAATGCTAAAAACATGTTCTTGCTTTTAAAATAATTTCTATGTTTTTTCTAAATCGTTATTGAATTAAGTATTATTTTTTTTTTAATCATTCAAAAAGTGATATTTTATCAGCTCAGTAAATAAATAAAAAAATTTCAAACTATTATGAATAAATGTATTTCGTTAGAATGGATTTGTGAAGGTTGTTAGTGGAACCAATTTTCATGCTTGTAAATAGAATGAAAGAGGTTGCAAGTTTTAGCTTTCCTTTAAATTTATAGTCAGGAAGGGACATAATACATGACCACAGAAAATATATCACATAAATTATCCTAAGCTATAGTTAATTGAATTACATTTTATTATATATATTCACAAATAAAACAGATTTCACTATAGATAAATTAATTTCAGTTTATTAATTTAATAAAACTCTTGTGCTTATCGCTATCGCGTTTTCCTTTTTCAATTTGCTGTTAATATTATAGGACACAATTTTACAACTTTAGAATATTTTAAAAGAGCTATGGCAATTATATTTAAACAAAAGGAATGAATTATTGAATTTCCTTTATTTTTTTGGCATTTATCCAGATCAAATAAATTAAATTTATGGTGACCTATTTCTATTTAGATCCATGAAATTCTAAGTATAAACTGAAGGATATAAGTTAAAGGCAATAGAAGCCACAGCTACTTTGCAATATAATGGCACCATAAAGTCGATAAAAATATAAAGTATAGATGATTTTGATGACTTCCAAAAATAGATACATAATGTGTCTGATATTATAAGACAAAGTGATAAAAATGAATATCTGCAGATGAAAAAATGAAGTAACCCTGAGGTACTTTCAAGTTTTTACAAAATTTTATCAATCTAATTGATAATTTTAAAAATTTATGATAGCAAGACAGGCAAAAATTCTAAAACTCATTTAGTTGGTTTAACATTCGTCCTTAAAACGATTTATTTACATTTTGTTAAAATGCATGACGTTACTGTAGAATAGTAAATTGCTTACAATTCAAATATTTTCTACTTAATGTCAAGAGACAAAAAAAAACTACTTTAATATTTGTGAATTTATATCTTATACATGCATTGGTGTTAGTAAATATTATTTTAGTTTCTTTTTTTTACCCTAAGGATAGATTTATAGCTGGACAAAGAAAATAATTTTTCAAATAAATTATCAGTATTGTATGCTTTTCTATAGTAAATCAATCATTGATAAAGTTTTCGGTCCAAAATTAATTTCCGTTATAAATATAAGAGAATTAATTTATGAGGATATAATTTTCTGAAGTATTTTTACAACTTTTATAATATGAGACAGCCCTTGAATTGTTTTCAAAAAGTTCAAGAACTTTAAGAACAATAGCCTGCTTTTGGAAAATAGTTCACATTAAGAAAAATACATATATAAAAGCTTCGAGGGTTGTTTTAAATATGAAGATGTCTGGTGCTTTTATAAATTCTGGTCATGTAGTTTAGAGTCCGATTTGGGATTTACATTGTTCATAATATACATAAAAATAAAAAATTGGTATTTCTTTTGTATATTTAAAAGTTTAATTTGATGAATATTTTTTGTTATTTATGAAGAGTTTGTAAAATAAATTATTACTTTTAATAATAATGGTCTAGGTTTGTGAAAGATTTGTCTGTCTTTAAGTGGGAAACATAATTCAACTAGGAAAACGAAAAATTAAATAAGAGAATTATCATGTTCTAATATTCTAGCATCAAATGCCTACCAGACGGATTTATATGGAAAATATTTATTTTGGTTTTAGTTCACAGTGAGAAATTTCCAAAGTTTTCAATTATTTATTTTTTGTTTTTAATAATATTAACTGGTAAATCAGAGTTGCTTGTTGGCTTGCATTGATTTTTAAAAATTCTTTTATTTAGGTACTACAAGTATATGTTTTTTATCATTTTATTCAAATACCTTTAAAACTCCTTTTAAAAAAAGTTTTTGTTTTGGAGCATTTTATTAATTTTAAAAATAATATTACATAAAAACTTGCAACCTCACAATTTATATATTCAATTAAAAGTAGTGTAAAAAATCTACTCTAATAGAAGTTCAATTCATCATTACTTTACAGAAAATGCTAATTTTCTTCAAATTTATAAAATTAAAAATAAGTTTGGGTTCTTTGCAATCATGTGTTTCAGTCAAGGGGGTAGCTATGACTGTTACATGGGGGTGGGGGGGGGGCTTTCTATTTAGCCTTTTGACATTTTGTTTGACTCATCAAATAAAACTTAGATATCTTTTTACTATGAATTTTATTTTAACAACTTTTTTTTTCATAAGTTAAACTGACACTTGTCAGCGAAATTAGTGCCCACGGATAATGAGTAATATTTTTGAATAGTACACGTTAAAGTTCACTTAGCTTACTACACTAGTTAACCCTTTGCACTCGTATGTCGCCGTGTTATCGACATTATATGACTTATCCCTTCAAATATTGTTACGAAACTTCGTTTGCCGCATATCAAAGCGCGAACTGTTAGAAAAGTACAAAATATGCCACAGAGTGAGAAGAACCCAGCGGTGAATTTCCCCTTCATAAAAATGTATGAAGTTTTGATCATGAAATATTCCTAAAGTCCTAAGTACTAAAGGCTTAGAAAATTTCTGTTCTACTCTCAAAATTCATGCATGCAACAAAAGTAAGTCCTAAGATCTCGGCTCTTTGACATTGTTAGTGTAGTGTTTTGTTTGCCTAATAGGGCGTTTGCCCCGGCATCGAAATTATGATATCGAAGTCATCAAACTTGATGATTTCGACAAGGGTTTACACCGGCGTAATACGGAAAGTATATAGTTAGTGAAACAAAGTGAAATGAAACGCCAACCATCATCACTGTTTTAATTAAATTAACTCTCTTGATTAAATTTCCTGTCCACAAATAAATTAATTTATTTTTCTTAATCAAATAAAAATCTTCAAAAATTAAAAATATTTCACCAAGAAGTTATTTTATATTATTAAAAAAGCAAAAGCCCTATAATTGGGCGTTTACACCTGCATCGAAATCACAATTGCATTTTTATGAGAAATTTGCAGGCAGAACTATCTTCTGCGAGTGCTTGTGTTAAATTACGTGTTTTAAATTTAGTGTACTTTGTTTTAATGTGTAAAAAATTGATATAATTTATTTGTAATTAAATAATTTGGAACTGTGGAACTCTGAAAATCTTCATTCTCAAACTAACACTAAACACTGAATTTTTAAATAAAAACCAATTAAACGCTAGAAATTAATATAATTATTCAAATTACTAACTTACTAATTATCAAATTACTAGAAATAAACCAGAATTAAAAATATTTTCAAGTTATTGTCTTTCTTTTTTACGGAAGTTTACGGAACTCTCCAACAATCTCTGCCGCAAATTAGGGAACTGTGGAACTCTGAAAATCTTCATTCACAAACTGACACTAAACACTGAATTTTTAAATAAAAACCAATTAAACGCTAGAAATTAATATAATTATTCAAATTACTAACTTACTAATTATCAAATTACTAAAAATAAACCAGAATTAAAAATATTTTCAAGTTATTGTCTTTCTTTTTTACGGAACTTTACGGAACTCTCCAACAATCTCTGCCGCAAATTAGGGAACTGTGGAACTCTGAAAATCATCATTCTCAAACTGACACTAAACACTGAATTTTTAAATAAAAACCAATTAAACGCTAGAAATTAATATAATTATTCAAATTACTAACCTACTAATTATCAAATTACTAAAAATAAACCAGAAAAAAAAAACGAATAAGAAAAGAAAAACGAATATATTGTTTATATAGAAAAATATGAGTTTTCTTTCCCCTAACATAATTCATTTTTAGTAAAGCAGAGTATTCACTATATTTCCAAATCAATGATTCGGCTCTTATTTCCCATTTAAAGTATATGGAAAGCACGAATAAGAGAGATTCAGCCATATACTTTATATGGGCTGAGAGAGCCGAATCATTGATTTATATTTATGGTGAATACCCTGCTTAAGTGTGACAGAGAGACAAAATATATGTATACAACACCTTTAGAAGTCATGAAGTCGCATGATATATCTCACATGGATTTGCTATAACACCTATACATTTAAAGACATCGTGGTTTGTATTATTTGTCGGATCCAAAAATGGACTAGTGTTTTTATCGCGTGCGAATCCATCCGTGTACCGTTTCTGGATCCGATTTCGGATGATTTGTTCGTAGAAACGATGCGAAATCGGATTCATTTTCGTATCGCAATGTTTGCCGGGACCGTTGCGTTTTACGAGTGCAGGTTTAAAGTTTTTAATGCACACACTCGCATTATACGTCCTTGCTTTCAATCATTACACAAAATTGAAATACGAAAATATAATTTGTGTATAATTATATCTCATTACCTATAAATGTCTTTAAGAATAAATAATTACTTTTTATTAAATGACTCACTTTTAAACCACAGAAATTCTAAATATTTCAAAATGCCTTGGCTTAGAGAACTAACGTTGGGGAAAAATATTTGAAAAATTGTATCGCATTAAAGTGATGAAACAATTAACAATTAAATTGAAATATTTGGTACATTGTTATTAAGGGTATACCAAGTTTTTGCTGAATGTGCAAGTAAGATTCTTAAATCAGATGATTGATGATTTGATTGAGGAAAAAACAGTGCTGGAAATAATTATAGACTTAAGGTCTATAGGAGTTTTCTGGGTGTTTCCATACATTTGATTTCGCAGTAAAAATATTTTATAAGGTTATATTGCCTGAATTACATTTTACAGTTAAGAAGTTCTACGCATGTGTGTGGGTATTTACTTTATATAGGTTTTAAGACTAAATATCCACTCTGAATCTAGAAATATGTATAAGCTCATTTTAATTTTCAATTTCTTTTTGAGCTCGTTAGTAGTCCAGACAATTTTGTTATCTCAATATTAATATTTATATTTTAATTGTTTATTATTTTCTTTTAATTTAAAAAAAAGCTTGAACAAATTGTATTACCAAATTAACAAATTATATTGGGATCAAGAGTTATTTTTAGTGACGAGAAAAATTATCTTGATGGTCCTGATGGTTTAGAAAATTATTGTCATGATTTGAAAAAAGAAAAAACGATTCATTCCAGAAGGGTTTTAGGAGGAGGCTTTGTAATGAGATATGGGCAGCTTTCATTCAGAGTCGTAAATCTAAAATGGCTTTCATAAAATGCAAAATAAACACAAAGGGGTATAAAGCCATATTGGACAACTTTTTATTACCATTCTCAGATAACTATGAAGAAAATAGTATATTCTGGTGGGATTACGTTCCTATACATAATACTTGACGAATAGAAGTAAAGTTTTCTGCAAAAGAAATTTCTTTTGCGCACTCCACACTGCCAGTAAGTTTAAAAGCAGAATAACAAATGTATGGTAAAATTGAGCTACAGATATTTTGGAGAATTTAATTATGATTATACCGAACAGGCTTATACAACTATTTAAAAATAAGGGCAAAGGTATCTATTACTTATTGAATTATTACCGAAATTTCCAGCACTCTACATATGTACATACTTCATGAAAAGCGACTATTACAAATAAATCCATTTTAATTTGAATAATTTAATGAGAGTAGAGAGATGAATTCAGGAATTTTCAAATGTGCTCATTAAAATATTTTTTATAAAAAATTGCAGTTAATATTTCGAAAATTATATTTGGCACTTATTAAGCAGATATTATATTGACTGTAATCTTCCAGTAGCCTTTGATCGTGCAACTTATCGATGTCTTATAACTGACAAATGCCGTTTAACGTTTTAAGTCATGCAAATCTATGAAGGTCACTTAAAGTGGCTTAAATTAGCAGCTTCCATAAGACCCACGGCTTTTTACTGAACAACTACTATGGCATATTAATTAATTTAAAATGAAATACTTAAATTTTATACAATAATTAAATGTTTAAGTAGATCACAGTTTTTAATATGTTTAATTTTTGACTATGTTAATTGGTTTTTACCTAATTTTCAAAATTAATTACTAATAATTTCTTAGATTTATTTGTATATAATATATTTTATTAATTCAATTAAACTAAAAAATTAAGAAAATCTATGCAATAAACAATCAATATATATACATATATTTGGCAAATAAAAAACAAAGTAGCATTAAATTGTCTACATATTAGCTTGTAATAGCAAACATAAAGCACAAAATTTATTTGTTTACTATAACACAATAAATTGCTAGTACATAAAAAATAGCATATAAATATAAAGCAATTAATAAAAGAAAACAATTAATATATTGTTTAGTTAACGATTTAAGTCATTTATTTGATTATTTGTTCAATGAAAAGAACAAATAAATGAAACCAAACAAAAAAAAAAAACAGAAATTAAATTATTTGTGCTCTTAAATTATGTTAAAATGAAACTAACTTTGACACTAAATTTTCTTGTTTGTATTTTCACCCTTTGATCAATCCAACTAGCACGACGACCACCCGCTTGCGGCTAAAATATTTGATTAGAAATAACAACAGAAACATACACAAAAGAAAGAATGAATTTTATATCGAAATAGGAGGAAAAATGTTGACGATTGTTCAATTAAAAACAAAATGTTTCAGCATCATTATTTTTTTTTTAAATTTTTGAATAATAATTGTAAACCAAAAATTATAATTACAAATTTCCGATTAATATAAGAGAAATAAAAACAATAAAAAATTATTAATTTTTATAAAATTTAAATTTAAATAAATTTTGAATAATATTTTCATTTTTTCAATGAGTGATTGTTGAATGACATTTTGTTCGTTGAATGAAAAGTAAAATTAATAAAATTTTGGTGGTTCGTTGTTGATGGTGGTACGTTGGTGTGAATTCATGTGTCGACAACATTTATGAACCATTTGCAACATATCGTAGAAAAGAGAAAAAAACTAGAATTAGCCATTTTGAATTTTGTGCAACATTTAATATATATATATATATATGTATCAAGTAAATTTAAATAATTAATATAAGGAAGTTTGGAGTTTTGTTAAGTTTCAGAAAAACATTTATCTATATATTTTTAATACATATAAATTCATAAAAATGGAAATATTTTTTCCCTTTCTTTATTCTATATTGGAAAAAGCTAAGAAATTTTATAGAAAATTAATTAATTATTGATTTTACTCACAATAAAAATAATTATGAATTCAATTTAATATGAAAGGTTTTTTTTGTAATATTTCCAGTTTAAAATAAAAAAAAACATAAGAACAAACAATACATAGTATCAAAATTAAAAATAATTCCTTAACTTACCGAATCAAGTGTTGTATCTATATTTCCATTGGGATGATCACCAGCCAATGTTGTTTCTTTTAAATTAATTTTAACATGGTTTGCAGCTGATGTTGTAGCTGCACCACGTTGTGGTTTAGTTGCGTCAAGTAATACTTTAAGAGATGCAATTGCATGTAACTGTGTTGCTTTTTCGTCTACTTTTCCTGTAAGATTATCTTTTATGAAGTAGTAGAAATTACAATATTTCTCTGTTTTTAATTTTTGATATTTAATTTAATATAAGCAAAGCATTACTATTCTATGCATTTGAGTTTCTAAAGAAGCTTAATATTTTTTTTCTTTGTATTTTACTCTCATACATACTTTAATACTATTTTTAATGACAGATATTTCAAAAAGCAATTAAATTATTTTCAGTCTTTGGCATGAATTGTTTAATATTGAATTAAGTGCGTTTTTTTTTTAAAAAAAAATCTTATAATTTTATTAAAGAGCTTTAATTTTCCACATAATTTTACAAACAATTTTGACTATTGTAACGATTTAATTTGATTCAAAGCTTGTTAGGGCCGATTTGAAATCAAAATAGTTTACATGAATAATTAGAACAATAATAAACAATAAAATAAATTTTAGTAGCAAAAAGCAGTAGATAAAAATAGTTTATCCTTTAGGACTACTTTAAAATATCTGATTTGATAAGTTTATACCAAAATGTTCAACAAGGAAATTTATATTAAGTTGTTTTGGTTTCTCAATCTTAAGGGCACCTTAGACTATCAAGGATCCTTGATCAAAGTCCCCTTGTTCAAGTAAACTTGATAGTTAATGGAGATTTAGTCAAGTAGAAATGACAACTTTGAAAAAATTTCATCAAAGTTTTTGACAAATATAAATTATATTGAGTAACACTTCGAAAGAGTGCTATTTTTAATTAATAATAAAAAAAATTTTTTTTAGTATAAAATGTTTGTAACTAAATTTAGTTTTATAGCAAAATATATCAGAAAAAAACATCAAATTAACATATCTAAAAATGATCGACATTAATAAAAACAAATTTGACATTAATTAGCTCAAATTTCCTTGATCAAGTAGACTTGATAGTTAGTGGCAAAATTTCTAGCAACTATTTAGGCAAATTTTGCTCACATTCCATCAAGTCTACTTGATAGTCTAGGGGGCCCTTTAGATATAAATTTTGAAATACTAGGGGGCTCCGCTTCCTGCTAACTTCACTATCCAACCCCCGTTTCGCTTCGCTCAGCCAACACTCTTCTAATGCGTCTTCTTACCTGTAGCTTATAACTCGTTTCCAAATGTGTTTCCTTTTTTTTTTTAATTTTCAATATACATAACAGAGAGAGAAAGAGAGATACAAAAAATAAAATTTGTGTACGGCGACGGAAAGCTTTCCGATATACAATAGAGAGAGATGCATAAAATAAAATTCTCGCACGATTCCAAACTATTTTTTATAATAGAAAGATAGAAAGGGAAAGAAATATGAAATAATTGATATATCATAACAGAAATATTTTCGATATATAATAGAGAGAGAGAGAGAGAGAGAAGGCGAGGGAGATAAGAGAGAGAGACACAAAAAATAAAATTCTCGCACATCAGACTATTTTTTTATAAAAGTAATGTAATTTAAAAATATCATTTTCGTTTTGAAATGGTTTAGAAAATTTTCATCAAGTAACTAAAAAAAAATTTTCTCCTTCCATATTATAATACATTAAATGATTATATATATATGCATTTACTAGTAACAAAACATCATAATTAAGGAATCGTGACAATAGCCATTAAATTTCTCTTTCCTCATAAAATACGGAAAAATAATTACACATTAACTTAGTGGGTGATAAGTTCATTTACTATGGTGGTTAAAACATTAATTTTGTACTCCGTTTACTGTAAATATTAGCTGGAGAATTCTGATGACCCCCTCGAGTATAATCATTATGTTATTTACTTACTTAGTCCTTTTTGTTTGGTTTTCAGTGTTATTTGGAGTAAATTAAACAAGTGTTTAATATTCATACATGGGGACAAATGTTTTTTATTAATAATAATATTATAAAGATAGATTTATTCGTATCATTTAAATCAATAGATCTTGTTGAAAAAACAGATCAAACTAATGATATAGAACAATGTGTAATTTTGACATTATTTTTTTATATATATTTTTGAATTTAATGAAGATGCGTTAGCTTATTTTATGCTTGTAGAAATAAAAAACTGGACTTGCACAGAACCAAGTTTCTTAAATTTACTTCCAAAAAGAGTGACTTATTTAAGCAAAATTCTGTCAGCATTCTGTTCTTCTTTTATCCATACAGCTTAAAAACGTGACAAGCGTAATATATGGGGCATTATTTTACAAATCGTACAAAAATTGACCGACACATTTTTGATTTAGCTGAATTTTTTTTACGGTTTTAGCAATGAAAAAAAAGATACACGTGTTTGAGGATTTTTTTTTTTAAATTTTTTTTGGAAAATGGAGGGGGTCAAAGTTTTGAGAATTTCGTGATTTTTGCTCGCAGAGTAGTTTTCAAAAATTCATAACTTCGGTTTTATTGGGGCTAGGAGCTTTTTGTTTTCTTTGTTTTACGGTTAAAGGGTTGAACTTTTTAAAAAAATATTTCAAAGAAAATAATTAAAAAATTTGTCGGTCAATTTTTGTACGATTTGTAAAAGAATGCCCCATATGCGACAGCATCAATATAATTAATGTTGAATGCTGTTATTGTCATTATTATTATTTATTACTATCATGTTTGTGGTTTGTGCAATTTTAATTATATTTAATTACATATATCCTATATTATGTTCAATCTTAAACCGTTTTTGGGAAAATAATAATATTCAAAGTAGGGATATTAAAGTCAGCTAAGAGCCTTCTTTTATAGAATATAAAAGATCTATTTTTGATCAACAACAAAAAACTAATCCTATGTCACGCTGTAAAAAAGTGAACGTAACATACATACAAAGAAGCAAGTAAACATATTTTATTCTATCGCAAAATATGCAAAAAGTAAAATTAAAAAAGAATTATTCGGTATTATAACAAAAGCAAGAAATAACGAAAAGATCAAAGCAGAAGCATAAACACGAACACTTTTAAGCTTAAATCAGTCCCTTCGAGTGGAAAAATGCAGTAGTGATTGCACAAAGTCCGTTTTTGTTCGTAAAGTTTGTAATTTTTTCTGTCGGTACACACCCTCAGATGCTTTTGAATAGCGTTTTATAATAAAAAGATTTGGTTGCAAGGTATTATACGTATATGATATCTTTGATCTTATTCCTATCGGAATCAATAAAAATGACAATCGCAAGTGTAAAATAAAAATCTATTTCTGGGGAAATACAAATGCAGGGTTATTTAAAATATTTTTTACGCAAGAAAACGTACTGATACAGCATAAATACCTAAATCATACACAAAAACTGTGATAAACGTGGAAGACCGTCCATTATGAATAATTTTTGGAAGGAACAAGGCTGCTTGCATGTCGAATTAGGTTTGGTTACTAACAGTTATATTCTTTTCATTCTCCTTATAAGCAAAGAGTTTTGTGACCATCATTCATCCATTAAACAAAAATGCATACAAAACAAAAAATAATTATAAAATTATATCTAACCATTTTCTCACACAATTTGAACTCACCATCGTGGAGCGGATCTATTGTGTGAATCATAAGCTGCAATAGGCCATGTCGAAATTTTGCACCACCAGCGTTAGTGCTATTTGTACCATTACCTGTTGTACCACCACTTGATCCAGGTGGACCAGAACGGCTTTCAGAACCTGGTTGTGTTGCCATTGAAGTTTCTGAAGAATTAGCAGCATTACCCTGTTTTTAAGTATATTTTAATAATTAAATATATATAAATATATTTCGTTATAATAATAAATTAGTTGCTTAATACTGCTTAAATACTGAAAAAGCAACATCTTATGATGAAAATATCCATTTATTTGTAAATGTTAAATTGTATTTTTGCAATTTATATCTTGTATTTTAAATTGTTATTATTTAATTATTTTATTTCAATCATAAGATATAGCTTGACAACATAACTGGCAAATTATGACATTTTATTACATTAAATAAATAGCTCTCTAGTTTATTTAAATATATTTTATTTACCCAATTATATTAAATTTGTTTTTGTTTAAGGTAATTTTTTGAGTATAATTATTGATTTCAATTAACATTAATTAAAAAATTTTATAACAAGAGAACTGTTTTGTGAAATATTGGAAAATAATTAACAAATTTACATAGTTATATGTTTATTATATGTATATTTATGCGTTGAAAAATTTAATGGGAAGTTTTCAAAAACGTTTAACAACATCCAACTAGCTAAATTTCAATAAAAAAAATTAGTTTCATTAATAAAGAGCTTACATTTAGTATAGAGTAAGTTTGTGTAGTTAGTGTTTTTGTTTTTAAAAATTCTTTTCGTGTTCTTGGTATTTTTTTTAGAGAAAGGTAGGCAGATTAGTGTAGAGTTCAGAGTATTTTTGAAAGTAAAATATAAATATTAAATTTAAATGAAAGATAAATGTCAATATTAAAATCAAATTATTTTGTTTAAATAAGAAGAAATAAATTATTTACTTTAATGATATACAATCTGCAGTCATATGGTTTCTGATTATATTTAGAAGAAACGGACCTAAATTACTGACGAATTTACTGACGAAATTACTGGCATTACGAAATTTTGTATGGGAAATCTATGAGTGTAACAAGGTAAATTACCGATGGAATTTCATTAGTAAATAATAATTTACTGGTGAATTATGTGGCAACACGTAGAGGAATTTTCATGTCTTTAGACCAAAAAATTTAACGAAAATATTTTTGACAGTAACTAAATAGTTTTGTGATGTTGAATTATTAAACATATGCATTATTGAATGTAAGAGTTTTATATTAATCATTTTAATAATCTATATTGTTTTCACAAAAATGTAAAGATTTTCCAATAATATTTGCTATATGTTGCATATGTTAATAGTAAAATTGAAAGAATTATAAATATTTTTCTCAAATTTTTTTTTTTAAATGTAATTTTAACTTTGATTTATAAACGCATATAGGAAAACACGACTGTATAAACCCAGCTTGTTTTGACATTTTCATATGTTTTCTTAGATGTGCACTTCTCGATGGCAAAATCAAAATGATATTTTCTAGCATGTATGCATTAGTAAACGACTAATACAAAAAAAACCGATAGCAATTTGAGAGTAGAAAGTCAAACATGTTTTAAACCTTAGTTTTCATACAAATGATCTCAGTTTTGCATGAAGAGGAGCCGGTTTTATGGAGATTTACATATGCACGAATAACATGTGTTATTATTGGGCATGCATGTATTATATATGAAACATAGTTTATAATTAAATATTTTATTTATTCCACACTTGTAATTCACAATTGAACAATTTATTTGATACAAACTAAAATTTACTACAAGACTTAACCTAAACAAAATCAAAACTTTTGTTTTAGTATTATTTTATTAAAAACTAGCAGCTGACCTAGCAAGCGTTATTTTGCCAAATTTAAATTATTCCTAGGGTTATTTTAGTAGAAAAAAATGACTAACTTATTGTCAGTGTGTGAGGATGTGGTATATATGAGTGAAAGAGGCATGGAGCGCTGGGAACGATGATGGAATATAAAAATAGCACAATACCAAACTTTTATATTTTTAATTCATTGTAATTTATTTTTTAAAATTATATATATCACTAATCATATTAATTTTACTAAAAAACAATATCGATTCCTTAACGCAATAGAGTGTAAAATATTTTTTGTTATCCCGTCTTTAGCGCACAAGTAAACTGGATGGTTTGTGCACTCGAGAGCATGCCACGTATAATTGTCTGTGTGAAAAACATGGTGTACTCAAATCTAAGCCAAAAACAGACATCGTTTGGCCTTGAGACTTATTGATAATCATGCAAATGCCAATCTAATTGGAAATCGAAGACGTTTAAATTGAATTGGCACATCCGTGGGTATAATAGGGATCCGTGGTAGTAATATATTTTCGCCTCGGAATTCGTCATTTAAAATTATGACTTCGACAATGTTTTTCATTAACTTTTTAATAAATAATCGCGTGCCGTTGCACAGTTCTGGTGGGTTAAATTTACGAAGCAAAATAACTGGAGATTCAACCTTCGGTTGTAAGTTATGCGGCGGTTACCAGGCATGCCACCTGAGTTTAAAAACTTTGCTGGCTAATTCGCAGCTCAAGTGGCATCGCAAACTTTATCAGTACATTTGTATGACACCAAGTCCCCTCGCAATAAATGTTGTATTTTCGGATTTAATTCGTCTTTGCGTCTTTTTGGCATTGTTCACTGTTCAGAACACACATAAATGGAACAAATTGAATTATTTTATGATGAAATGAAGCTTCTATATCGACGTATGAGAGAAATTTTATAACAATGTGAAAATAATTGTCACTTTTTTCAGTTAAGCGCCATTTTCTTTACCAAAATTAAGTAGTGACGTCAAAAATAATATTTTGTTAATAAAGCGACTGAATAAAGACTTATTCTAATTCAATTTTCATATAGAAATTTCACTTCTACCATCTATATTATATTCAGTGCTATTAACAAAAATAAAAATTATTGATCTAGTGATAATTGATAATAGAATTTAAGGTGTATTAAGGCATTTTTGGCTGCTTCCATTGGAAGCTCTTACTCCCGGTTTCACCATTCATACTTATGTAAGTCATTCTTAGCGCATCTGTCAACTTTAGAACGTGCCTAGCCAGGTTTTGCGTTTCACAGTTCATACTTAACCCTTAATTAGACTTAAGTTCTTGCTTAAATTAAGTCTCCAAGTCTAGACTTAAAGTCGACTTAGCTATCAGAAAGCAAAATTTGTGTCAATTTTACTAAATTTTGTGTCAAATACCTTCGAAAACTTTATTTAAATAATAATTTCCAAGCATAAAAATTAAAAAAATTTTGAAGTTGTTAAAAATAAAAGTGCAATTTTAATTTCAATAATGTTTTATAAAAAATGTATTATTTCGCAATAGAGAAATGGTGTATCATATGATCAACACTATAAAAGTTTTCATATAAGTTTTAGAGTGACTTTTTGTGCTTAATATGAAATGGATTTCGATTTTGTTAAATTCAATCAGAAATAAAAGAACATAACATAACAAAACAAAAACATATCTCTATGAAAAAATGACAGATTATGATCATTTGACGTAGAAATGGCTTACAAAATTTAGCAATAATAATTGAGCTAAGATATCAATAAAATCAACTGTGAAACACTTCCAGTTCTTGAGAAAAACTTTTAAGTCTTTTAAGAAACTCATAGTGCGTTTTCACTGACCGTATATATTGTACTAACCTAGTACATATATGTACTAGGTACATATGGAATTTTGTATGAGAAATTCCTAGTACATTCGTGATTAGTACTAACCTAAATCTAGTTGTATTTTCCTCATACATAGCGTATGTACTCATGGCAGTACCGAGGGGAATTTTGAGCAATTTTTCGAACTGTCTCTTTCGGGAATAGTTTGACAGTGATTTAATGTGAAAGTTAGGTTAAGTTATATTCTTTTATTGGATAAAATTAAGAGCATTCATATATTAATTAGTCTAATTTTAATGTTTTGTTTGTGTTGCAGTACAATAGACCAGTGATTCCCAACCGGTGGTTCGCGAACCCCTGGGGGTGCGCAGGGTATGCAGAGGGGGTTCGCGAAGATAATATTGTAATGGCGTATTTTTTAAAACGCCTTTAAAATCAAAAGCAAAAAAAAAACAATATTTTCATTTCTTTTTTCCTTATTTATTTTTCAAAATTACTTCATTATTATCAAATTATATCAACAATTTTATACCTCTTATTCAAGTAAAAAAATACTATTCTTTTTTATTACAAACATTTATAGAGCTATCTTCTGACAGTTCTCTAGAAGCCATTTTTAAAGATCAATCTTTAATTAACTTCTGGCTCAGTATACAAAATGAATATCCTGTTCTGTCAAAAAAAGCCATTGAAGTTCTATTACCATTTTGCACAACATATTTATGCGAGAAAGGATTTTCAACATAACATATTTGAAAGATAACTACAGAAACAGGTTAAATGCAAAACCTGATCTAAGATTGAAATTGTCAATTATTGAGCCTAACTTTGAATTGCTTTGTTCTATCAAACAGCCACAAATATCCCATTAAGAGTACATAAACATAAAAACCATTTTATTAAGTTTATCTTGTTTTCAACATGTATAGCCATCATTTTAATATTATTAATGTTTTTTTTCAATGTTTCACGATTAATATAATCAATTGTAATGCAATATGAAAAATATATATTCTATAAAATTTTATTATTTTTTTTTACCTGTTATTAACGACTACATAGGGGGTTCGTCAAATTTATTCGGACCTTTCTTTTGGTTCGCGAGGAAAAAAAGGTTGGGAAACACTGCAATAGACCAACAAAGGCTGGCAAGAAAAGACGAAATGGCTGTAGTATTATTGTTCTTCCAGTGTTCATATCGTAACCAAAGAGTAAATTTACTTCAATCTAAAATCAATTACCCAGAAACAATGGTTTTAATGACTTAAACTTAGCATTTAAGTTTCTATACATAAGCCTATCATTAGTTTTATACTTAATAAATTGCACTCTATGAAGGATCATACCTGAAACACACGGAATTTGAGAAAATAAAAATACGCATGTTGCACAGAAATTTTATATTGTTCAAAATTAAACAAAGTTGTTGTGTTTTTATTAATATATACAATGATAAAAAACATAAAAAAATATAAATAATTTAATTCTGCTATTGGTTATAACGGTCCCACCGTGCGATGTGAGAAAATGCTACATGAACATGCTTTGGATTCAAATACATATTTATTAAGCAATGCTTGTGCAACAAATCCCTCAACACATTGACCTTTGAATTTTTTTAATGTTACTTTTATATTCAACTGTTTACATAAAATATATTAACAACACTCGCATCAAGCATGTTCAGAACTTCTGAATCAGAAGGGTCAAAAATTACATATATTAAAATTAAAATTATAGCTTTCATTATAAAAATTAAAAAAAAATAAAAACGCGGTTTTATCTATTACTCCCTAAGTTGTATGGTGGGATAAATAAAGTCCCAACACACTTTCATCATTTACAAAAAAAAATAAACGATAAAGTTTTTCTTTGTCTTACAAATGCTTTCATAGAAGTATTTTATAGTAAAAAAAACTTATTTTTAATATTTTTCACTTAAAATCACAAATAAAAGTTGCACTACTCAAAATTTTTAGTTTCAACAATTGATGAACCTGCAATGAACCGTTTATTTTTAAAGTGGCATAAGTCGCGTTTTTTTTAATTCGAGAAATCGTGGATTTTGCGTTTTAACACGCTGAAAAATATTAGTACGATCTTTCGAAAAAAAATTGTTTGTAAATATTATCTAAATACAATTATTTTCCTACAATAATCAAAAAATCATCATTTTTCAAGACTATAAAGTGATTTATGCCACTTTCAAAATAAGTAGTTAGAAATAATTATTTATTGACTTATGCCAGTTTCACATTGTTTATTTTAAAGAAGTAATATTTGTAAGGGTTGTGTTTTGAAAAACTTAATGGGTTTTTAATTCATATTTATTTACTTATATTTGTAACATTTATTTTGTTGTTAATTTCTATTAACATTTTTAAACATGTTTACTCATTTTGGTATTCGTAAAAGGAGTAATAGTGTCCTATGAAATTGCATTCTGCTCCAAGTTTTTGAAATAATGGTGATGTATGGGAGGTATACACGGTAGCAAATCCATCATATCCTTAAATTTTGATGTGGTTACAGGCCCAGTACAAGTATATAAATGACTTAGTTCTATTGCTGAAAATTGAGTTGGTCGTCCTATTTTTGGTCGTAAATCCAAAATTAAAAACTCCTCTTTTTCATCTAAAATTTTTTTATAAAACATTTTATATGGTATGTCCAGCGAATTTCTAACCGATTTTGTTTTGTTTTGTGCAGTATTCACTTCTCTTTCAAAAAAACACTGTTCTAGAGCTTTGGTTGAAATAAAGTCGCTTTTTTGCATTTGGTGAACTTCAAAGGCCTTTCTGCTGCAAGTAACTATTACTTTATAATAATCATTTCAACAGAACACAGTACTTTGTTTTTTCAAAGCCATTTCTATTACGTCAAAGTCTTTATCATTTGGTAAGTATGAATGACCTGGAATCAAAAATTTATGATCCACAATTTCTATATTTGAAGACTACACGATTTTCATCTACGCTAATGCCAGTTTGATATTCTGGCTTTTCCCAGTACATGCGTCACTATATGCAAAAATATGGTTTTGGGTTGTGACACTTTGAAGATGCTTTATGCAACATGAAGCAGCTTCCTGAGCACCTTCTGAAGCAATTGTCTCATCCTATACATACATGTCACTATTATCATCATGAAAATTATGATACCCTATATTCATGACGTACATATTCCTCTTGTAAGATGAAATCAAGGATGTGAGCTTAGGAAAGGGCAATGTTTTTTTGAAAATCGAAAGAAAAGGTGAAATATTTATTTGAATTTATAGCTACTTTTTTTGGTCACTTTTTAAAGATTTTCTAGCCATTTCTGCTAATGTCAATTGTGCCAGATGCTCATCTTTCAATAGAAATATTTCATGTTCTCTCTCAAATGTATCAATTTTTATTTTAAAATAATCGCATTAAATCAGGGTTCAAATATCTACTATGAGCATTCTGGGCTCTTGGGTGACTCGCATTTGCAGGGAAACTTTGTATATGCTCTTTTACCATATTTTCAAGAAAGTCTTCAGTTTTCCTCCTTGAATTTTCATTTTTCCACGGATCTCTTCTCCAGGAATATCTTTCTTTACGGGCTAGGGGACCTTCCGGTATATCAAAAGTGTTCCTAAAAATTTTTTGACAAACCAAGACGCTGTTATTTTTAGTTGTCAAAAAATATTTAAAATGGAACTGCCCTGGTTGGGCTTTGTGACTTCTCGGTCTTAGCTTTTTAGGGTTTTCCTTTTTGACCAGAGTGTTTAAATATAACGTTTGCTTACTAAAGTTTGCTAGTTGCTTATTTTAAGCAAAAAGGCCCTTTTTTGATTTTCTTAGAAAAAAAAATTTACGAATTCGCGGTTGCATAACTTTGCCCGCTGTTTCGTTTTGAAAATATTTATTTCGCAAATACATTATTTTATTTCCATTTGAAGTTTCATCTTGCATCCATGGAAGCTATTTCTTTATCCGAAGAAGCGAACTTTATTCTATGGTTAGCCTTTCTCTGCATCACCCTAAATATTCTGTTAAATAAAATATAAAGTAAATATCTTACCTTACCTGATTCATTATCTAAAGACATCATAAGTGTTTTTAATATAAAAGTATTAAAAACTTACACTATAATTAAGCTAAGCCCAATAATTTCTCAACACTTAAGCTGCTGTTTTGAAATTAAAATTTTTAAATTGTAAGAGTAATTTGGAAGAAAATTATGTATACATATTGAGTATATATGTAACATATTTCAAGTGGCACGTAATTAAGTTGAAAATTTCTTTGCTTATAATATTTAAAACGAAAAGGACATTTGTTTATCTAAATTTTTGGAAATTCAAAAGGATTACCCCACCTCTTGTAATAAATTCCTTTATTATATGTCTAAAAACTTAAATTGTATTAAATATTGAAATAAAATATTACTATACCTATGATAAAATAAATTGCAGCGACTTTAAGTCCTGACCTTGTCGTAAGAGCAAATTTTCTATTCTATTTTTATGTGTTAGGGGAATACAAAATAAGCTAAACAGTTTTGGTAACTTTCTTACAAAGTCAATGGCATAATTTTCTTAGAAAGGTGACTTACGCCACTTTCAAAATTAAGACATCTTCTAAATTATTGATTAGCAAAAATTCTTGCCTTAAAATCTCTGTCATTTTTAAAAATTTTTAATATTTTGCAGTTGCGCAGTTGCTAATAGTGTTCCCAACTACTCTAAATAAGAAGGTTCAGAAAAAAATGTATTAGGGCGAAGCTATTCGAATATTTCGAGGTGGGTCAAAAATGTCCCACCATGCGTTGTTATGCATAAAAAAAGTGAGACATTTTAAAAACCACCAGAATAGTAATAGTCCTGCGTAGTAAGAGAATAGTAATTAAATGTAGAAATTAAAATTAAAAATTCTTTCAGCTATCTTTAATAATTTTCAATTAAAGTTTTCAAAACAAAGTTTTTATTTATGTTTTTTAAATGTTAGCAATAAATATTTTAAATCATTTAATAGAAAAAAAGAAAATAATTCTTTTAACTACATTTATTTGAAATTTTATACCACGTACAGAAAAGCACGAACTGTAGGAGGACTATAATCCATAAATTGGTATCAACTGGACTTTATGCAAATTATGAATTTTTGTTGAGACTATAAAAAAAAATAAATATAAAAATTTTAATTACTTTTATTAAATTATTATCAAGGATATGTCATGCTTTAATTTTTTTTCTGATATAAAATTGTAAATAAATTTTTCAAGGATATATGATAAAACTTTTGCTTCAGTTTAATTATATTTTTTTGTGTTTTAATTTGTTAGTGATATTTACCAATCGTAAATAAAAGGCTCTTTTTCGAAGTTACTTTTATTTGACCACTTTTGGTTTCTTTTAGTTCCAGTAAGCTAAAGCCATCATTTATAATTAATTGATAAATACACATAGCATTTACTGAATTTGTTCTAAAGTATTTTTAATAATTATGCACAGATCATTGCTCTAATTAATGTTTTTGCATTTTTTTTATATTCATATATTATTTAAAATTTTTTAAAGTTAAATATTCAAAACGTGAAAACCATTAAATCAACTTTGTGTAACAATTTTTCAAACCGTTTAGATGAACAAAATCTTAAGGCTTTTTCAACGAATGTTTTTAAAAATAAATGATAAATTTGATATCTGAAATATATTTCAATTTTCCCTAAATTTTATTAAGCTTTAACTTATATAAAAAAACTAAAAAAAAATCAAGCACATGTTCAATTTAAAATCAGACTTTTTCATGTCAATTCTTTATTATGACCCCAATTTTGCAAGGCACGCAAGCCTCATTTTTATTTCATTCTTATTATACGATCCAAATAACTTTATTTTGTTTGTATTTGCTTATATTAATGTATGTATATGTTCTTCACTTAAAGATATTATGCAGATCCTTATCAAAAGATAATTTATATGTCAGCCTTGTATGGATATTAAACTTAACAATTCATTGAAGCACGAGAGGATAGTGAAAATGAATATTGAATTGAAAAAATAAGAAATACTGTGTGAGACTTAACTATGACACTTGTAAGGTGAATTGACTAAGCTTTTTGTATTTTAACAAGGAATGGGGTCAATTTAAGAACTTTTCATATTATTATAACTTTTCTTGTTATTTTTGACTGTCGTGGAAAATGTAGAAAAAATAAATGAATATTCTTATTTTCCTATAGAAATGAATTAAATTAGTTTACTTAGAATTTTATACAATTGTAGGTAATTTTATTATTATATTTTTGACCACACCTTTAATTAATATTTCATTATGTTTCGATAAAAAATTACTATATATTGATTAAATTTTAACTATTTTTACATCTTCTTGAAAAAATGTTAGTATGAAAGTCCTTTTCTAACTATAAGTTAAGTTATTAGGTATACTTGATTAAAAGTTTAAAGTTTTCCAGAAATCGTAGCTAATAAAATTGGGAAAATTTTGAAATAACGTAACGATCGCCTAACAGCTTTTGCTTTTATACTTCCTTTTTGCTGCTTTCATGCTTCTAATTTTCCGTTGGTAGAATTCAGTTTGACAGTAAGTTTTCAGTTTTTGTTATATTAATATGGAACACAACTTTTGTTTTATTTGGTGTGGTTATTTTTTTCAATTCCAAGTTATTCAGACAAAATTAAGCATAATATCTGCATATAATAAAAGCTAAGCTCCTTATATGCTTTAATTGTAAATTTTTGACATAAAAAAAAAACAAAAAAATTTTATACGAATGAGAGGATTAGAAAGAAGTACGGACAAAGCTACAAGCTGTTTTCTATCGAAAACTTTAACGATTTATTTCATGTAAATTAAATATTGAACAGTCTAAAAAAATAATTTGAAATTTGTTTTTTTGTCTTTCAAAAAACTATAAAACATATTATGGCAATGTAAATTAGTTCAATTTCTGAAAGTAAAATAAGCATTTTCTTTACATCTATTAAACTCCCAAATATTTGTGTATTATATAATAATTGATTTTCTTTTGTTCTATTACAAACTTTTGCTTCTTTGGAATAACTTTGCTATGAAATTTTAACAATTACAAGAGGGCTAATTCATTTTTTTATTTCAATATTATAAACCAATTAAACTTGCAAGAATTTTTAAACTTTAATTTGCTGTAATTCTAGTCTTAAAGTCTTTCAAGAATTTGCTAAAGAAAAATAGTTTTCAGTGAAGTAGTAAAGTTTTAGGCATGTATAAAATATGACTGCAGTATTACGTTTATTATGTAAATAAAAGATAAGTAATATTCTGAAAGAAATCTAAATAGATTTCTTCATAAATAAATATTATGGAGAAGGATGTAATACGTTTCTTGAACTACAGGAAAATACTCCTTCTGAACCAAACCTTTTGAAATTTCAATGTTGATAATAAAATGAGAAATTTAAAATAATATTGCTTATGCATTTTACAAGAAATAAGAAAGAGATAGAAATATACCTTTGTGAGGAATAAAATTTTGGTTTTTCTCTTATATAAATAATCTGAAAAATTCTATCATTTTAATATTAACCATTTTGAAACTCTACTTTGATTGACTATTGTAAATTTTCTCTAGGAGTCTATTTTGTTTCTATAGCAATTCAACCGATTGTATTAAAACCTAAAAGCTTTTCAGATGTACATGGAATTTATTTCCAGTTAGGAACTTTTATTAATAGAAATTTGCTAGAAGAAGCTTTTTGAACATTCTTTGTTTGTTTAAATTACTTAAAATACTTAATAAACACTTGAGCATAGTCTGACTCTGTTCTACACGCATTTTTTTTTGCCTTGAAAATGGGAAAATTTTATAAATCAAAACGATTTCAAAATATTGTTAAAGTATTTTGTTATGTAATAACAAACGCAGTCTACTAAATCGCTGCATTATCGACTGTATTAATGCATTAATTAGTATTATTAATTAATCTCGTCAGTCCAGTCTAGTGTGAACTGTTTCCACGTCAAGTTGAGCAAATCAAGTGAAGTAAATTATTTTAATATAATAATCAATTATTTTTAAATAACATAAAAATAGATGTTAAAACTATAGTTAAGATAAATCGAAGTAAATTGAACGTGGAATAATTTTAAATAACGTAAAAATAGATCTTAAAATTATAATTAAGATAAAACATAAAAAATTTAATGAAAATAAAATTATAAAAAGAATAATTAATATATTTATCAAAATATTAAATAAACTAGATAAAAATTTAAACAGTGAAGTTTTTATTGACCCTAAAATTATAACATAATTGGTGTCAGAAGTGGGATCCGTTATAAAAAACACGCGGATCCATAAGGAAACAAAGGAAAAGTTATATAGTAATATTTATTTTGTGTACATCAAAACTTAAAGTATATAAAATAAACGGAAAATAAAAAAAAAGAAAAAAAAAATTTTTTATAGTTATATTAAAATTAAATAAATTGTGATAGAAAACAATAACGGAGGCATTGGCGTCCTAACGGTCCAAACAACACAAAGCAGCAACTAGCAACCAAGGCATAGGCGTCATAGCGGTTTTTCAATAGCTGTAGCCAACAAAACCGTAAATACAACAAAAAAAAAAAAATCAATTTTTTTATTTTTTTTGTGTAGTTATAATGAAATTTTAGTGAAAAAATATTTACGATAGTAATAAAATAAATAAAATAGTAATAAAAAAATAAAATAAATTTTAAAATAAATAATATAGTATCAACAGATATGAAAAAGTAGTTGTAAATTTAATTTTTATATAGTACTTATAAAAAAAAATAGTAAAACTTGAACGTTTTAATATATATTTTTTCAATTACAAAAAAAAAAAATTTTTTATAAAACTAGAAATTATTTCAGTTAGTATTCTTAATAAACTCGAATATTTTTTTTTTTTATATAAATTTTAATTTTATTTAATAACTTGAATACAACGAAATTAATAACATATTTTATAATTTATAATAAATAAAAAAAAAAAAAAAAGAAGCCATATAGATTATTTAATCAAAATAAATTTTAAGTTCGTTAAACGAAATTAATAGAATTATTATTATATCTTAGAACAATTTTTAAGAGAGCTTCATCAACATTGACAGTTTACTATTTTAAATATTTTAGTATTAATTTTTTTTTAAATAAATATAGTTTAACAAGACTGTAAGAATTATGGATTATAGAGGAAATATACTCAACTATATCCACTTTGCAATATTTTATTTATTGTATTGAAAATTTATGAAATACTTGAAAGAAAACACAGTTTAAATAAGTTTAATTACTAGTTTTGTGAAGAAACGTTCAATTTAGCTCGATGATATGATTATTGATGTTTAGAAATATCAAGATTTGGATTTACTTTTCTTATTCAATGTTTTAGAATAGAGTATATTAAATCAAAATTTTAACCAGGAAAATCCGCGAAAACAAAATACGTTCGAAAACAAAATACGTTCGAAAATACGTTCACACTAGACTCGGGTGAATAAATTCAAACAAAAATTCTCTTTTCTTTCTTCTCTTCTTGCTAAATTCGAATAATTTCTCTTAGTCAGGTGATAATTCCACTGAATTAGTTTGCATTCGAAAAAAAAGGGTTCACTAATATTATAATTACCAAGATAACTACTACAAATAAAGCTTTATACAAACGTAATGCCAAAAACTCGCTACGGAAGTACCACAGACGGAAAATCTGAAAACCAAATCTCAGGAAATATTACAGATAATACAAGTTCAACTATGGCTTCAGATCAAAATAACGTATTATTATCTACGCAACCTCCTCCCGAAGAACAAAACATACCTAGTGAAAGGGTTTCGCAGTTGGTAGATCTTAATACACTCTTTAAGTTTATAAAGCCTTTTAACGGAGATAGAGACAAACTTATACCGTTTTTAAATACTGCGGATTCAGCATTCAATATCGCTACACGTGATCAAACTACTATCCTTCTAGCTTATACAATATCACAAATGACTGAAAAAGCTGAAGCAGCGTGCGCGAATCATGTTTTTGAAACATGGGACTCATTAAAAAATTTTCTCAAGACCATGTATGCCGATAAAAAACACTATGGGCATTTGTTAATGGAGTTACTAAATTGTAAACAAGAGGAAAATGAAAATATATCACAGTTTATGGTAAGAATTGAAACTATCCTGAAAAGTGTATTAACTTCTATACAGCAAACTAACAAAGACCCAATAGAGCTACCCGGTAGATTAGCCGCAATGACTGACATTGCCCTACATACTTTCGTTTTAAATGTCAAAGCTAATATTAGCCAAATGCTACGAGCACGAAATATCGAAACACTAAATGAAGCATTCAATATAGCGTTGGAGGAAGAGAAAATACAACTTTTAATAAGAGAACAGAAACTATTCAAAGGAAAACAAAATTCCAATTTTAGTCACAAAAATTTCAGTAGGAACTTTCATCCGACAACTAAACCAGTTCAAAATTCGAATTTCAAACCAATTTTTAACGCCACAGTAAACAAGTTTTGTCGTTATTGTAAGTTTCCTGGACACGATATACAAGAATGTAGGAAAAAGAAATATAATGACCAAATTGCTCAAAACAAAATGCGATTATTTCCACAACAACCAATTAATCAAAGAAACTCGGGAAACTTGCAGCATCTCGAGATAGAGGCAGCAACCTCTCGAGAAGAAAACCTTCTACCTGCCAAAACCCTAAATTAATACTTTCGCTAGAAAATACCATATTCATAAACACAGATAGCAATGAATCAAAAACAGGGAAATTGAAGTTATTGATAGATTGTGGAGCGAGCATATCTATTATAAAACGATCATCATTAGATCCAGAACTAATTTGCAATACAAACAAAATCCTTAAACTACGTGGCATCGATTGTAATGATGACCCAATCCAAACAGCCGGTTATACTAACATGAACCTGCAATTTAAAGATCAATTTATCCTCCATGAATTTCATATAATCACAGTACATTCAAACATTCCATTCGATGGAATTTTAGGAAATGATTTCCTGCAAAAAACCAATGCTTCTCTTAATTATTCTAACTGCGAGCTCATCCTAAATCCTCATGAAAAGGCCGCAGTCAAAGTCAGATTTCATCCCTCTAATTCAGAAAGAATTGTTCTACCAGCGAGAAGTGAGACAATTGTCGAACTAAACATAGCTAATCCAGATATTCAGGAAGGAATCTTACCTGAAATTAAAATTCTAGATGGTGTTTTTTTAAGCAAGGCAATTACAAAGGTAACTAAAAACTCAAAAGCCCTTGCTACCATACTTAATACACGGGAAAAAGACGTCCTTATATCAAATACTACAGTTACTCTCTTACCAATCCCGGAACAAGGTTACATATTTAATACTCTTGATGGAGATAGTTCCAATATCAATAGAAACGAAATCCTTTTATCCAATCTGAGAATGAATCACTTAAATCCAGAGGAAAAAGAAAGTATTATCAATATCTGCACAAAATTCAATGATATATTCTTTTTAAAGGGTGATCCTCTTACAACGACCCAAGCTTTTAAACATAAAATTAACACTCAGAACTCTTCTCCAATCATTAGTAAAACTTATCGATATCCCGAGGTCCACAAAACCGAAGTCAACAAGCAAATTAATGATATGTTGACACAAAAAATAATTAAACCTTCTAAATCTCCTTGGTCTGCGCCGCTTTGGGTGGTACCAAAGAAATCAGATGCTTCCGGAAATAGAAAATGGCGCATAGTAATCGACTATAGAAAATTGAATGATGTTACTATCGGTGACTCTTACCCATTACCAAACATTACAGAAGTTCTTGACCAATTGGGTCATAGCGTATATTTCTCAACACTAGACTTAGCATCCGGTTTTCATCAAATCGAAATGGAAGAAGCTGACAAGGAAAAGACTGCTTTTTCGACTCCATTAGGTCATTACGAATATAATCGTATGCCTTTCGGACTTAAAAATGCACCAGCTACCTTCCAGCGATTGATGAATACAATTCTCACCGGTTTACAAGGACTTATCTGTTATGTTTACTTGGATGACATCGTAATACATGCCACATCTATTAAGGATCACGAAATAAAATTGACCCAAATTTTTGAAAGACTACGAAAGAATAATTTAAAACTTCAACCCGATAA
Source organism: Acrocera orbiculus (assembly GCA_947359355.1). Lineage (NCBI taxonomy): Eukaryota > Metazoa > Arthropoda > Insecta > Diptera > Acroceridae > Acrocera > Acrocera orbiculus. Next base: position 226,146 of record OX375757.1, read on the forward strand.
GTGTGAATTTTTACGAAAGGAAGTAGCTTATCTGGGGCATATAGTTTCACAAGAAGGCTTAAAGCCTAATCCTGAAAAGATATCAATTATTCAAGAATTCCCTATCCCTACAAACCAAAAAGAAATAAAATCTTTTTTGGGCCTAGTTGGCTATTACCGGAAATTTATCGAAAATTTTAGTAAACTAGCGAAACCACTGACTAACCTTCTCAAAAAGGGTGCCAAGTTTGAATGGTCTCATGATCAGAAAGCCGCCTTCGATGATTTAAAAGATAAACTTACACAGGAACCTATATTACAATTTCCTGATTTTACTCAAGAGTTCATAATTACGACAGATGCATCCAATTTTGCTATTGGAGCAATACTTTCCCAGGGAGCGATAGGCAAAGATTTGCCAATCTCTTACGCCTCTAGAAAATTAAATAAAGCTGAAATGAATTATAGCACAACAGAACGTGAACTTTTGTCTATTGTGTGGGCTGTCAACCATTTTCGACCCTACATTTATGGTCGCAAATTTAAGATTGTAACTGATCATCGACCTCTGATCTGGTTATTTAATTGTAAAGATCCTGGATCTAGACTCGTGCGTTGGCGTTTGAAACTCGAAGAATACAATTACGAGATCATTTATAAACAAGGAAAAGCAAATGGTAATGCTGATTGTTTGTCGAGAATAAATACGGAACTACCACGAATTAATATAGTAAGCACCTATAAAGATTCATATGAAGATTATCTTAAATTTCACAATAAATCTACTACACCCAAAATATTTGATTACTCTGAAACACCTACTCACTTAATTAACTCAATCGATCATATTGCATACATAACTAGTACCGATCTAGACGATAATAATAAATATATTTCTGATATTATTTCTCTCTTAAACAACGAACAACAGTTTCGAAATTTCCCGCATGTAATTCAATCAGTATTCAAATCAAGAAATACTAGTACCGACAAAAACATCTACCACTGCTTCATAAAAAATAATTATTGGGAAAAAGCTACTTACAAAGACTTTTTCAACTGCTTAAAGGCTCTTAAGGAAACCTTACTACGTGATGGAATCTATTCAATATCTTTACCAAATTTCGAAGAATCTTATAATAAATTTAATTACGAAAACATTAAGCCCATAATTCAATATATATTCCGAAATACCAAAATTAAGATACTTGTTCATCAAGGAATCATTTCAACTCCAACCTCGGAGGAAATTCCAACTATATTAAAGGAAAACCATGATGATCCTCACTCAGGTCATTCTGGATTCCATAGAACTTACCGTCGAATAAGACAATTATACCATTGGAAGAATATGAACAAAGATATAAGGTCATATATTAAATCATGCGAATCTTGTCAAAGGAATAAAACAATGCGAAAGAAATGTAAAGCACCTATGGAAATTACTACGACCTCTGCTAAACCATTTAACAAATTAAACCTAGATGTTATTGGCCCCTTGCCAATTACAGAAAATGGGAATCGGTTCGCAGTAACTATGCAAGATGACCTCACTAAACTCTCTCAAGCTTATCCGGTCCCAAATCACGAAGCAAGGACAATTGCTAAATGCTTACTTCATTTCATAAGCCATTTTGGGACTCCAACCACTATTTTAACTGACCAAGGGTCAGATTTTTTGTCGGATCTAATGAAAGAATTTGCAAAGCTCTTTCACATTAAGCAACTCAAAACTACTGCTTTTCACCCGCAAAGTAATGGTGCTCTAGAAAGGTCGCATTCTACATTAAAAGATTATCTCAAGCACTATACCAATCATTTACGAAATGATTGGGATGATTGGTTGCCGACAGCAATGTTTTCTTATAATAGTACCATACATACATCTACGCAGTATTCCCCATTTGAATTAATATTCGGCTACAAACCCCTATTACCTAGCGCTCTTAAACAGCCATTAGAAGTATCATACACTTATGATAATTATATTGATCAGCTTAAATACAGATTGAAGAAATCTTGGGAAGTCGCACAGGAACGTATAATTACTTGCAAGGAAAAATCAAAACGTTATTATGATACTAAAATATATAATCCCGAGTACAAAGTTGGAGACCGAGTCTATTTACAAAACAAAAGGACAAGGCTAGCGAAAAAACTCGATGCGCATTTTCTAGGACCCTATGAAATAACAAAATTAGGCGATAAACAAACCATTTATATTAAAGTGAAAAATAAAATCGTGAAAGTCCATAAAAATCTAGTTAAACCAATTTCCTGATTTAATAAACTTTTGCCAATTTCAAATTTCGTTTATTTGCTTCCTTTGTTATACACACGAAAAGTTTTTTTATGAAAAAAAAAATTTTCCTTCCAAGGGGGAACGTGTTATGTAATAACAAACGCAGTCTACTAAATCGCTGCATTATCGACTGTATTAATGCATTAATTAGTATTATTAATTAATCTCGTCAGTCCAGTCTAGTGTGAACTGTTTCCACGTCAAGTTGAGCAAATCAAGTGAAGTAAATTATTTTAATATAATAATCAATTATTTTTAAATAACATAAAAATAGATGTTAAAACTATAGTTAAGATAAATCGAAGTAAATTGAACGTGGAATAATTTTAAATAACGTAAAAATAGATCTTAAAATTATAATTAAGATAAAACATAAAAAATTTAATGAAAATAAAATTATAAAAAAAAAAATTAATATATTTATCAAAATATTAAATAAACTAGATAAAAATTTAAACAGTGAAGTTTTTATTGACCCTAAAATTATAACAATTTGCAAAAATGCCGACTTAATGGCCGATAGATGCATTTTCCTTCTATATTCGAAATAAGAAATTTTCTTTATCAAATAACCTTGATAAATGAATAACAAATGAGTAAGTTTGAAATATATTAAAATCGGTGAGTTTGAGATTTCCAAGCTCATTATTATTATTAACAAACATGTCTCTTACCCTTGACAAGGAACGAGGACAAACAATGATTCTGCAGTCAAACAGCAAGTAAGCCAGACATCTTTTTCTCCTTATGGCAGAATCTAAAGTTGATTATCGTTGATTTTCTTATTCCATAAAGTTGATTTTCTTATTCCATAAAGTTGTTCATTATAAGGACCAGCTCTCGTAGTCATTATTTCTAACTTCACCCTGTCCGATTCTACTGCCTAATTTTGGAATTTATCTTGTATTTGTAGCCAGTCTCTTAGTTCCGTCATTACATCCTACAGCCTCATAATTTGAGAGTTAATAACTTTAAAAAACGAATATATATCCACATATACTTTTTAGTTTACAGGGTAAAGAGTATTTTTCAAAGGAGTTATGCAAGTAGATATATACAGTTTTGTTTATTTTTTTTTTCAAATGTTCAAAAAAGCATTCAATAGATCTATTGTCATTCTTATCTAACGCGGGAAGAAACTAAGCTAAAGGAAACAATATGTATAAGAATAATAAATATAGCCCTGAGCTGAATTTTGTATTTATTCATTTTAAAAAAAAAATCAACCTAGATTTTCGTTTTATTTTCAAAGATTCTTGTTTTTAGAGTTTATCTAGGCTAATGGAAAAAGTAATAACAATGAACCTATTATTTGAGCTCATACTTCACATATCCCTTAGAATTTTAGTTAATCGTACTTGAAAATTAAAATTTGAAGGTGTATTTTTTATACTATATACAATACATGCTGAAATATTTTTAAGATTTTATTTTGCTTATTCAGTGAATTTGAAAAGTCTTACGTCAAGCTTTGAAGTGTGCACTTTGCTCCGCTAATCAAATGATAAATTATTATATACAAAAAGATATTAATACGAGTATAACTCCTCACAGAAAATTTAGTTACCCGCTTATGAGCCGATACGACCATAACTTAGAAATAATAATTTTGCATTTAGAAAGCTACCATAAAATATTTCGAATAAATTGTTTCAATAATAAAAGCAAAAAAGATAGGTACCTTGAAGAAAGGTTGAACTTTTGAAAATTGAATCTGAATAAAAACTTAAGTCCACTTAAACTAAATGCTCAATATTGAATTATAATTCTATTGTATATAATTTTCATACTATACATATGAGGTTACAACGAAAACGGCACTTTGTGTACATTCTGGTGGCGCTTGACTCTAAATATTTTAGAGAGTTTATTGAAGTATTAGCTTAGTACTCTAATATTATCAGTTTTTTATTGAAAAATTTACATTTTCCCGAATTTTATTGCTTAAAAACAAAAAGAATTGAAAGATATTTGAACGGTTTATTCAGAACTAGATATTGGTTTTTGTAGTCCAAATGTTCAGACTTTCTGGCTCTAGTCCAATTACTATTAGCGTTTTAATATAAAACGCCTTAACCTATTTATAGGAATTTAGGTAAGCTTTTCCTAAATTGCACAAAATGTTAAACATCTTTTTTGTAATTTTATTATAATAAATTCTGTCAATGATCTCGTTGTTAGTCTCAAATTTAGTTTTTTAATTAAAAACTATTAATAACAGGAGACGGCAGTCTACGGAGTGACGCAGTTAAAGATAAAAATCGAAAAATACGACACTCTATATACACAGCTAATTTGTGCATGTTGGCTCAAAAGTAATGATTGAAGTTGAGAGGAATATGAAATGGGATGAAAAATAAATTTTTATAATATTCAAATTCCAAATATTTTCTAAGGTATGGCCCATAAAAATTTTTTTGAACGTTGGGTTTTTTTTTATTTTTAAGCTATTTAATGCAAGTTATTGTTAAAAAAATTTATAACGCCAAAAAGCTTATACTATTAGAAAAATTCATTCTGATCGGTTAATAAATACAAAAGATATAAGGGTTTGAAAAATTTTGTATCAAATTTAAACGAAAATGATTTTAAGCTTTTTTTTCGAAATGTACGGCCCATCAATAAAACTTCAAAAATAAGACATGGTTTAAAAGAAAAAGTAAATACGGATAAAAATTAGTTGTCAAACAATCAATTTTTTTTCGCTAGTATCTTGTAAGGGTCATTGAACTTTGAAAATTTGGTTATGCTTCCAAGCCCATATCTTAGGTAATATGTGTGCATGAATTTATATATATACATAGATATATGTATAAACATAAAAAACTTAGTTTTAAGTATGATTTATGTATTTAATACTAACTATTATGCTTAAATTTTAGATGCCATAAGAGCAGATGCAAACACAAATTTTACTGCCAAAACATCTGATATCCTATAGAAAACACTTCTGCGCAGTAACAAAAAGAATGACGCAATTATTTGAATCATAACTAGAAAATTACTGATATCCATTTCTAGTGACGCTTTTTATGTGTAAAATAATTTGCAGATTGCGGCAGCATGTTATCCAATAACTATTATTATCACATGTAAAACATCAATTGAAGTAAAAACCGTTTAATAATGTGTTGAGCGGGGTATTCACTACATTTCCCAATCAATGATTCGGCCCTTAGTTCCCATTGAAAGTATATGAAAAGCATGAATAAGAGAGAAAATATCCATGTTGGAAATCTTCGCTCAATTCGTGGTTTCCATATATTTTATATGGGATGAGAGAGCCGAATCATTGATTCGGAAATATAGTGAATACCCCGCTTTAGAAGCCCTTAAAAATTAAGTAATTAGTAAATTACTTGCAAATTTGAAAATGTTTTCTTCGTACACTGCAGTTCAATAATTTTATGTTCGGATTGCACTTAAAGCAATTAAAAAGCTAGTAATTACATTTATTAGTTTAGTTATGTGCAGTCTATGTGTGTAACCTAAAGTTTTTTTATGCTTCATAATAACGTTTATTCCTTATTCCAGGTAAACAGAAGCTTATGTAGAGAAAGAAAAACACAAAAGAAAAAAATATAACAAAGGCTTAAAGTAGAATACTTACATTAGGTTTAAGCCTTTTTCAGACCCGGGCGTATTTCCATCGCCCGCCGCTTAAGGTCATAAAACGGGTGGTGCATTCACTCTTGTCATAGCTAATAGAAAATGTTTGTTTCATGAGGATCATTTAATAGTAAAAGGATACTTTATGGCCTTCGAAATTTTTGTTGTTTTAATTCTTGCTGTACCTCAAATTTTTGTTTTGCTTTAAAATTTTGTTGTATTTATATTAAAAGGGATAGGAAATAATGATTTTATTACTTTTAGAGAAGCATTTTGTGGCCTTCAAAATTTTTGGTGTACCTCTAAAAGTAATGAAATCATTATTTCCTATCCCTTTTAATATAAATACAACAAAAATTTCAAATACAACAAAAATTTCCAGTAGAACTAAAATTTAAAATACAACAAAAATTTCAAGCACAACAAATTTTGAGGGCCATAAAGTGTCCTTTTAGTGTCATAAATGAAAGAAAATTGCAGCCATAGCTACTACAAAAAATGCATCACCCGTTTTATGACCTTAGGCGTCGAGCGATGGAAATACGCTCAGGTCCGGACAAGGCTTTAAAGCGCACAAAGTGATCTCAATCAAAACATTACATAAAGGTTTTTGTTTTTTAGGATCTTAAATGAATTTGGAGATTAATTCAAAATACAAAAAAATTTAACAATTTTTTAAATCGATAGAGAAGTTAGAGAAGTACACAGTATAATTACTTCAGGAAATATAATAAATAAAAACTAAACTTAAAGCTTGATTTTAATAACGCCTAAAAGTATGTACATAATTATCATTAAGTTTCATTATGACCTCGAGTGCAAAAAGTACGGTGATGATAAACGCAACTATTGATTACTTAATAGCGGATAAAATATTTTTCAAACCTATTTTATTTTTAAATACTAATATAAAACCGTATAATTTTTATTTTGAGTTTATTTGAATTTGTAAATATATCAAAAGAAAAAAAGAAGAAAAGTTAAATGTGACTTAAATTATTTTATTTAATAGCAAATTGATGTATGAAGAAATTTATGTTATCATCATATAATAATTCTCATTATTGATTATTTAAAAAAATAATTCAACCTTGGATTTTATTTTGCTTGTGTAAAAAATTATTTTGATTATATTTCAGAAAATTTATTGATCTACCAATTTTGCTGGAATAACCTATCATGTCGGAAAAAGATTTGTTAGATATACTTTTTTGGTAAATTACTTATTTGTTTGCTATTGAATTTATGCAAAATTTGAAATAAAAACTAATAGTAAAAATATTATTGAGAAATGAATAGTTTTGATATATGAAAATCATATTTTTTCAAGAATTAGAAACCAATATTATTATAATAATAACCTCATAATTATACAATCAAACTTTGCAATTAAGTTGAGGTTATTTGAAATTGGAAAATTTTGAAATTGCTTAAAATTTGGTATTCATCAATTGCTGTTAATGTCCTTCATTTCTTAAAATTGTTGAACTTTAAATATGTCAAATTTATTTTGCTTGGTAATAAGAAAACTTGAGAATTCTTAATTTTATACTCGATTTGAACTTTTTTTTTGGGTAAATTATTTTTTTAGCCTTCGTGATGTAATTTATGTGCGTGGATTCATGCAAATAGTATTTAATTGAGGCAATTCACAGTTGGTAATGAGATGGTTTTTATGAAATTATTATACAGAGAAATTGCTGATTTGACCTTTGAAGGCTTTTATAAATATTTTTATTTAATTGACCTTCTTTTATACAAATAGCTGCTATATGCTTTTTTTTTACTTATTCTTAGGTACTGTAATATAGATTAAGAAAAATAAAACTGGAAATAAAGATTTAACTAATATATCAATAAAGTAATTGAAAAGTTTTATTGTTTTCATCATTTTTAAATAAAACTCTTATAAAAATCTGTGAACGATTTTCAGAAAACCAAACTAAAACTTAGAAATTACAAGTTAAAAGAAATAAAACGTTTTATTACACATAAAAAAAAATTAAGCTAAGCCGTCATTCTCAAAACTGAAAGTCTGTTTACTATAAGGATGAAGAGAATAAAAATTTTGAAGGCATCTAAATTATATTATTATTTATGGTATAGCTTTAGCAGATATGATCCTGGAAATTTTCCATAATGCTTAGGTAGGTGTAAATCATTGCAAGCTCTTCAGCGAAGAAAATTTTTGATTCTTTCTTATTGGAACGAGTTTGCTTATTTGACAATGTAAAGTATGATGCCAAGTCCAAGGAAACTTTGAAATTAGGTTATATTTGCTTTACTAACGAACTGTTTTTATTAGATGATATACTGGTGGAACAGCTTCCTTATTTGAGATATTTAGTGAGTCTATGCAAGTGCTCAAGTTAAATTTATATACTTTGAAAATCATTTATCGAGATTTACTTTGAGGTTTAAGCATTTTCTTGAGTACTTTATTTGTACAAATAAAAATAATTTTTTCATTTAGAAAACTTCAATTTTAATTTTAATTTTACTAGATTATCGAATAAACATTATATTTATTTAAACTTTTAAGAATTTTCAATTTTTTGTATTGTATTTATTATTTGTATTTACCATTTGGTATTAATCCAAAAATACAAAAATAGTATGTGTGTTGCAGAGTTTTAATACCTGAAATCTGACCCGGAATACCAAAAAGGCGATAAAAAGTGTTTCTCTACTAATATTAATTGTGCAGTATAAACATCTTAAGTTCATTTTTATGGTACAAAATACCCTAAACTAATGTCAAAATCATTTAAATTTTCTAGAAAATTATAAAATATATATTATTATATTTAAGCTATTTAAAAATATTTCTTTGTACTTTTTCTTCAAGAATAATTGTAGATGTGAATGCATTACAAATTTATTAAATTTATTTATCTTTAGGTTAAAAGGAAATTAGTTTTAATTTAAATAGAAATTAATTTTTTTGGAAAAGAACTATACACCCTTAAGCAATTAATAAAATAAAACAAGGAGGGATATAATGAAAACTTTTAAGAATGTATTAAAGGATTTTGAGCTGCATAATTGCAAAGCAATTGACTGAAGTTTTTGGTAAAGGACGCTATTTTCCTAGTGCAGACCATTATTGCATTTCTATATAAAAGCCAACTGTACAAAATAGTTTTTATGAAGGGTGGCATTCCTTATCTACAATATAGCCACACATAGCTGGTTTAACATTTTAATTGGTTGACGGTTTTATTCTGCTCTAGCTAGAAATAATTTAGTAAAAGGAAACATAATTGTTTGTTAGTAAAATTGTTATTAATCTAACACTGTATTGAGAGTTCTATTTTATATAATTCCAGTAAAAACACAATTATTTCTATATTATTATTTTGCTGTTAGATGTATGTAGTATTATTTGGTCATTTTACCTCAATGGTTTGCAACATTCGCTAGGGAAGTTTTATTCTGAAGTCTGAAATTTTGTTTTAAACACTCTCCAATTAAAACTATTTTCACTCTAGTTTTATGTAAACTTGAGCTAAATTTGAGAAAAAGAAGGTAACAATTTCTTAGTTTTATTCTATATGCAGCTAATGCTTATAATGTTTGGTTAGTGAAATGGAAGTGTGAAAGCACTATGAGAAATGGTTAACTGAGCTAAATTTCAGCCATAGTTTATTCATTACAAAGTGTCACTGTAAGAGTTCTTAGTAATTTTACTAACTAAATGCATACTATTGTTTTATAATTTAAGTTGTGGAAATAAATATCATACGATACATACAAAACCAGTATTTTTGTATCGAAAACTCTTTTGATGTATTAAAATTTCTTTTAATCAAAAATCAACATATATTTGTTTACAACAAACCATCTCAACTCTTAAAAAAATATGAAATCAACGTTTTATCCACTGACATTAGTTACTCAGTAAAGACAGGAACATATATCCTCTTATGTATGAATAATGTCAACAACATTGTAGAAAGGCTCTAATTTTTTCTTTGCTACAATCAACCTAATAAAACAAACACAAAATTAGTAAAGTGTCCCATTATTTAATATATGTTACAAAATATCCATTATAACGCCATACAATTAAAAAGGTATTGATTTAGAAAATAATATAAAATTAGTTAATTTACACTTCTTAAACAAGCTAACAAGCTCGTATTTCAAAAACTGTGGTAAGATTATGTAAGAGCAAGGGTTAACTTGTTAGCATATGTTTAGATTTATTTTGTATTCTAGTAAAGGTTTTTGTCACATTAAAGTTAATCTTTCGCAGTTAATTTGCTTAAGCTAAGATTGTGTAACTAACTTTTTGTGTTGGCTTTGTAATTAACACAAAAGCATAAATGCAATTGATAATTTTTCCAATTCTAAAAATTTCCTGACTAGGTACTACAATTTTATGGAAAAATGTTAAAGCGGATAAAAAGTTGGTGTATTACTAAGATGACCATACGTCCCGCTTTCAGGTGGTCTGTCCCGCTGTCCCCGGCGGGAGCCAAAATGTCCCGCTTTTGCAAATGGACTAACACAACACTTAGGAATACTCAATTTATCATTATTTATAGATTTCTTTTATTTTTAAATTATTTAACTGACGCGCGAACTTGAAATGATTGCAAAGAATGGCAGTGTCATACCTACTGCCCAAATAAAATGTAATAAAAAGTTCGGACAAAAATTTTTATTTTTTTTCTTCAGAATTTTTTGCAATCTCTTTAAGAGAGCACGTGTCTGAAATAATATGTTAGAATTTTGACTAGGAATAATGTCGTGGTCGACTAGAAATAAAGATGCGATAGTATTTAGGAGACTGCGCTTCTAATTTAATTCAATCCTGTTTTGAGCAAAAATTTAGGTATGCTCGTACAAAATCCCAGGCTATTGTTGTAAATGTGTTGGCACCTATGCTGATGGATGAGTTGAAAGAAAACCTTCACAAAGCCCACTGCATTAGTCTACTAACGGATGCTTCAAATCACGGCTCGATAAAATTATTTCCTGTGTTGATTCACTATTTTTTGCCTTATAAAGGCGTGAAAGTAAAGGTTTTGGAGTTTCGAGAGCAGCCAGGTGAAACATCAGATATCGTTATCGATTATTTCTAGTCCTGTCTTCTAGACAACTTAGCACTTTTCCTTCCATATGCTGTACGTAGTCTGATGGAGAAGTTACAAGAAACTGACCCTGTTATTGTTCAGCTTGTAAAAACTGCAGCGGTTGAATTTTGTAAAACCACCAAAGAATACTTAGAACAGTGGTGTCAACGCAATGCAGAGTTAGATGTGTTTGAATAAACAAATTTGACAAAAGTACCTACGTGGGAGGAAGTACAGAAAGTAACGGATTTTTGATTAAACAAGGATTTCTTAGCAGCAATCAAGACATGGAAGCGTTTGACGAGTATTCACTCATTTCCAACTACGTTAAAAATGAAAAGATAATAAGCTGGAACACTCAAAATGTTGTTGCCGAAGACCGTTGGGTTGAGTGATTCACATATTTCCGTGTTAAAAATCTGAACTGCAGAAATTTTTGTGTAATTATTGAATACACTTTATGTCTGCCAGGAAGTAATGCCCCCTATTGAAAGAGTTTTTTCTCTAATGAATAAAATATGGACAAGTGAAATTTTGAAACTGATTTCCCCCGCCGACAAATATAAAACAAATACGTCTAAGACTGCAATCTAATATGTAGGATTATATCAAGTAACGTATTAATGAAATTCAGTTAACTTCTTTTTGTATTTGAATAAATACCATTATAATTTTTTTGAAAAATAGCCTTGATTTTTGAAATTTCCTACAGCGTCCCGCTCTGACAAAAAAATAAAATGGTCACGTTATGTATTACTGTAATAAGTATGCCATGAGACATGTAGTATGTCATGATAGATGATATGTTAAAGTTAAAAACGTCATTTTAGTTGATTTTTATTTTTGATTAGAATTGTTATTAACAAACTTAAAACAACTATATTGCTACTTCGCTTTCAAAAAATTAATTCCTTTTGGTTTTATAGTAGGATGACCAAAATAGTAACTTTCTGAATGGAAATTTCCAATGGCTTTACGTTTTACGCTAAAGCTAGCAGAGCCATTTTATACAAGCAAAATGCACTATGAAATCGTAACAAAGACACTAAATAATCAAGTGTTAATCAAATACTCTCACAAAAAAAAATCACATTTTTACTTAAAATAACCTAAAAGGTTTCCCGCAATAAGGGAAAAAATAACTCAAAAGAGGGGCCTAGGAAAATTCACAAAAATAAATAACAGGATTGCTTCAAAATTTGTGTGTAGCATAAAACTTATTAATTTTATTTAAATGATCATGCAAATAATTTATGGCTCAAAATATGTACCACTTTTCAGGAACATTTAAGTAACAAGTTCAAAACTGTCCAAATTTAAAGAACTCATGAAAAAATAAAACAATTATTATTATTTTTTAGAACAATCTTTTAAGCTATTTATTTAATTAAAATTTGAAATCAATCAAATTTCCTATTCAAAACTAGTGCATTAATATAAAAAGGAACTTCATTTTTACCAACGAATTTAAATTATTAATCCAGGACATGTGGAATCAGTATTTTGCTTTGCATTTTGTATTATCATAATCCATTCAAATATGGCTACATAGTTTCCGATACCTGACTCTTTTCTGGAGATACTCCTTTTATTCTGGATGGTATATAGTGAATTATTCCCAAAAGGCTATACACTATTATGTTTCTGTTATTTGTTAGCTGAAATTTAGGTTTTAAACGATTGGCAGAATCGTGTAGGAGCTTGGGTTTCTACATCATAAACTTAAAAAATTATAAATTTCCTTCAAATATTTTAAAAGGGTTTTTCCTTTATTGAGTTTTTTAAGCAGCAAATTCTTTTTTCCAGAACATTTAATTTGCACAACATGCTTTAAAGTGTTTCTACTATAATGGCTCTGCCAGCTTTACCAACGCTCATCTTTTGACTGATCAAACAAAAAATGAGAGCTACTATCAAAATAGGTTTTAGACTTTAGGCAATTAACATATTTTTTGTTAACAAAGATATTAAGAAAAAAATTTATCTGAAGAAGAGGAATGATAAAAGAAAGGAATAGTTTTATTATAAATAAAAATGCTAAAATCATAAATAAATCATTGGCAGTTGTGATAAGCTGCCAGAACGTCTATATTTTAATCACAATTCAAATAGAACTTCTATAACGAATAGGTTTTTTAGCAAAAAGAAGTTCATTAATATAATTACTATACACTTGAGATATATTTCATTCTATTATTAAGGAGGATGAAAGAAGAAAAAATTCTAAAATTCTATAATAAGGTGTTTAAGTGTGTGTTTCGAGAGGAAGATCTTTTTTTTAATTTGACAAAATAGTGCCTTCAAATGTGTTTTATAAGAATAAACCAGATGTATGGAGTTCTTTTTTTAATTAACTAATGCATAAAAATTGGACGTGTGTCAGGAAGTTAAAGAAATTTTAAATTCCAAGCATTTCTTAGGTTCTAACCAGCTTTGAACACTATACTTAAATATTTAGTTAAAAAGACAAAGACTAATACAAGGAGAAATTTTAGGAAAATGTATTCTTATACGAGTATATATATATATGAAAATAAGATCCATATAGATTATAATAACTCGCTTATTCTAGCAGTATTTTTAAAAAAGATCCTAAAACAATAATTTCCTTCGTATCTTTTCAAGTTTTGATAATTTTTTAGCTGTTTTAAAAATCATTTCATCATAGAGAGGATCAAAAAAACTCGGCTTCAACTTGATTTTTACCCACAAGTAATTTTGTTTTATTAAAATATGCTGACATAGTTAAAATATAAATCTTCCCTTCTGTAGCTCATTAAGCTCACAAATAAAAACCAAATAATTACCTGCCTTTGTTTTTAAAAGTGATTGCGTGTAAACAACTTAAATGTTTAAAAAAATACATTTTTTTCCTCTTCGTAAATTAATGAACGATTTGAATATTAATGAAAGAATCACAATGACTTTTCTGGAAAGTAAAAGTATAACCTGAGTATAATCCATGAAATATAAAGGATTAAATCTTCTATTTAAAGAAATTTATGAATGGTTTTCTAATTTACAAAGAAGTAAAAGCATAGGTAACGTATTCATGTTAACTTAAGTAAAGGTAAGTTTAATATTTAATTAATTCTAGACAATAAAAATATGACCTTATTATAAACCTTTAACTTGACCTTAAATATTTTGAATGTTTTGATTACATGCCTGAAATATGATTTTTATTAGAAGGAAAATACCTTGAGGCTAATTTCGGGTATTTCATGGTCATATTAATTATATAAAAAAATATTTTGTGAAAATTTATTATGATTTATATTCGAAATTCATGTCGTTTTAAAAAATATATATTTTTTTCTTAAATAATTTGATTTTTAAGATTAGTTTTAACCTACAAACCTCCATTAATGGAAAAATTATTTTGACTACTAAAATTTTATTTTTATTTAAAGAAAAGAAAAAGAACCATATTTAGATAAGTAAGGAAATTAAGTTTCTTTAATTTTTTGTTTTTAGATATTTACAATATTTTTGTACTGTTAAAGAATCTCTTCCTCATTTTATTTTTTACACAATAAATAATAATTCTAATAATCTTCAATAACTTATTTAAGAAATTTCATTTGGAAATTACTTTATTCCATCATCAGTGACGTAATATTCAAAATATTGATAAGTGTTGAGTTTCTTTTTCGATCAAACAAGTTGCATACATAAAAGCAAGTGCAATATTTAAAAATTAATGAAGAGAAATAATAAAATAAAAATAATAACTTGAAAATATTCTACTATACAGAAAAAATATCCATCCTGCTGATACTAATTACATATAAAATAAAATTGAGATTTTTTGGGTAGGTTTTTCATGTAAAAGTTTTTAAATCCTTTGAATAACTTACAACTTTCTAAAAGAAACAATATCTAAACTAAAAAGATTTATAAAATTTTTATGATACTCGTAAAATATTTCTGTATAGTTGTGAAAAACTTTAATATTTTAAAAAATCATAAAAATTTTTAGGCAAATGTGATATCAATAAAATATATTTAAAAATCAGGGTAATTGTAAGTGAAATCGAACTAAAAGTCTTAATTTATGGCTGACTTTATAAAAACTTCAGAATGCAAAAAGAAGAAAAACCTACATTCTGATTCTTAAAACATTTCAAGATATTAATCTAATAAAGCACTTGTCTCATTTAGAACTCCATTATTTATCAAATATTTTGGTGAACTCTTGCAGAAGCAATTTTTCATGAAGCAAAAAATTGAAAAATTAAGGAAGACAAAAACCTATTGTTAAGCTCTTTAAATATATTTCTATCTAGAATCTTATAGATGACATATTTTTTTTCTGCCATTTTACTTATTTTTAGTTATTAACTCGATTATTCTATGAATATTTCTCTCATTTATATTATCAAACCCTTATTCCCTAATAGATTATATATGTGATGTTATCTATTGTATATAAATGGTACTTCTACGTTTTTGTAAATAAGGCATGATGTTTATGTTGTCAACTTCATTAAGCCAGAAGAATTTCAGAAAATTTAAATAACACTTACATCAAAAGTTCAATTGAAAATTTTTAAAATATCAAATTTCATATTACACAAATAAACTTTATATAAAAATTTACTTTATATTCGTACTGCCATATATCGTAGTAGTGCCATATTACACTAGGACTATTTAAATTTGGCTTATAGTGCGTTTTCACTGTCGTTAGTACTTAGTATTTAGTACTTTTTTAAAAGTATTTTTATTGGAAATCTCTAGCTTAGTTTTTAAATATGTCAATAATAATTATTGAGTAGGTACTAGGCACTAGGTTCAGTGAACACGCACTATTATTTGAGAAATAAACTAGAGATTTTCCCTAAAAATACTTTTAAAAAAGTACTAAATACTAAGTACTAACGTCAGTGAAAACGCACTATTACAAGAAAAAAGTATTTTAAATGTGTTATGACACTTTACTCACTTTAAATTGAAAAATTTCACTGAAATTTAACCATTAAAGTTTTGTTAATACAAATTCTAATGAATTAAATATAAACAAATTGTTGCTGCCTCCATTTTAATTCTTTTTTTATTTATTTTTGTGTAAATTTTATATTTTTGACCATTTTTTAGAGACCTTTCTTTTTGTTCTGTAGAGTTATTTGCTTCAAATTTTGGTAGGATTAACTGTTTGTATGAAAGTGTAATTTCTTAAAAAAGATTGAGTCAATAAATTAAGCCGTTCAAGTTCTGGGCTGAAATACAGAAGTTTTAGTTTCTGGAGAAACGCATTTAAAGTTTTGCAGTTCTATATGTGAAACATCAGTAGTTATTTTTAGTAACCACTTGAAATCTCAAAAGCAATTGTTTGGTTTTACTTGAAGTTTTTAGATAATATTAAGAAGACATTATTATTTTAAATAAAATAAAAAATAAAGTTAATAATTTGAAAATTCTGGTTAAGATTAAGAAAAATATTCAGTATAGAAGTAGTTAGTAAGTTAGAACTAATAGTCAGTACGGAGAAGGGTTTTAAGACCTTGAAAGTAGTTTTTAGAAAGTAGTTTTATAAATTAGAAGTTAGCTACTAAAACTGTAAGCTCACCTTCTTAGATTTTATAGTAAGTAATTGTTCACACTAAAATGTTACAGGATTAATTAAAGATTATAAAAGCTTATTTAAAAGAAAAAGATGAAGCATAAAATAAACTTTGATCTTAAAAACAATTAAAGCATGGAGATAGTAAAGACAGGTTAACGAAATTTTTAATATAAAATGTCGTAAAAATAAAAATCAATCGAAAATTTACAACATTTTAGCAAAGAGCTTAATTAGTGTAAATATTTTTGTATCTATATAAAAGTGACTTTAAGTAGTAACTTTTCAGCACAATAATAACCCAATAATTGTATAATTTACTCACCAACTCCTTTAAAAACAACACTAATTGATGTTCCATTTGTTTAAATAATGTTAGCAGTTATTTTAATCATTAATTAACTAAAGACAATTATATATCTTGATCTTCATGCTATGAAATCAATTCACATGTTAACAAAAATTGCAAGATAAAAAAAATATGAGTAAAATATTTTAGAAAGAAAGGAAAACTGTTTGTAGAGTTACAAATAAATAATAAATGGTAAAAATGTACACAAAAACCAATCTAATCAGTATACATTCAAGAAAAAATACTTTATTTAAAATGATTACTTCACTGTACAAAATTTATTGCATAAATAGTGTGTGAAAAATGTAAATTAAAAGATTGATCTATTGGTTAAAGTAGTTCTAAGCATCTTTCGTTGTTGTTGTAGAAAAACATTAATTGCAAGTTTTGATTTTTAAGCTTTAATTGCTTTTCATGTTCTTGCTTTGAAGATAATTAATAAAGTTTGACTTTTCAGGATTTATGTAAGATAAATTAGAGTAGAAGTTCAAAAAAATAAAATATGCAAGATAATCAGTTGAATAATAATAAAAGAAAGTCTGATGATCGTTTTATTCTATTTAATCCAACTTTGATGTGGTAAATCCAAAGATGAATAAGTAGTTAACTAAAAAATGTATTTTCTAAAATGGAGTTTGTACTACTCTTTTAAATTGTCAAACATTTCAATGTTTGAAACGTAATTTTCCCTTAGGAAAGGGACTGTTCAAGTGCTTATACTGAAAATCCGCTTTCCAGAATATGCTGACCTGTGAGTGAGACAAGAAATTCAAGTACTTATTTGAATAGTAAAAGAAATTGTCTATATGGTAGTGTAAAAATATATGAAATATTTGATTATGAAAGTTAATTGAAAATTGGGGTACACAAATTTTTGAAATGTCAAGCAATTTTCTTTGGAATGGGTCTTAAAAGTTATGCAAATAAAACCAATGAAGAGTTTTCTAACATAATATAATTAAAATATTTAATAAAACCATATAAAAAATATTTATTTGCTAACAAAACATTCAAGATACAGTTCGCTAAAACAAGGATTATTCTATGTTAATTGTAAAGAGTTAGAAAAATTTATATAAAGGTTAAAAATTGTCTTTTTCTGGTCTAAAGCAATTGTCTTATTCAGGTCTATTGTCTTATTTAGGTCTGTCTACATACAGGGCTAAATACTAACTAATATTAAAGAACTTAAGATATTAATTTATTTCTATTTTATTAATGAAACAAGAAATATTAGAAATGTTTAATTATGCTCTTAAATTGATTAGTTAAATTACATTTTCCTATAAAGTTAATTGCTTACTTAATTCAAAAGGCTCTAGCAATGTTAAGTTATATAACAGCAAATAATTTGATATATTTTAATAATAATATAAAAAAGTTTTTAAAGCTATCTTCAAACATTTTTCCCTTGAGTAGAACAAATGGTAACAATATTGTTTATGGGAAAAAGCTTTATATTACAGTAGAAACCCTTTTAGATACAAAAGCAAGAACTATAATTTTAAAATTTCTTTTTGGCAAAAAAATAACTTTCAAGTGAAATAACTTTTATAGATTTAACCAATTAAGCGTCGAATTTAACTTTAAAAACCCCTCAGAGTGTGCGGGATTAAAATCTAGCGATTGTGTGTATATACTATACAACCAAGGCAAGGCAAAATGGTCATATTAAAATTTTATGAAATTTTATGAAAAACATTTTTATTTAAGAGAAATTAATTTCTACAAAAGTTATTGTTATTATAAACTTTAAAATTCTCAAATAATAATAAAATATGTCGAACGCACCGTAATAGAGATTTGGTTTGACGTGAATACACGACAAATACACTTAACTGGTTAAATATTTCAAGAGCTTCAAATGTAAGATTGTGTAAGCTAAGCCTTTACTGAATTTTTGTTGGAGTTTTTTCAAAATTATTTTGCCTTATTTATTTCAGAAAATAATTAAATTGAAATAAAAAATCAAAAAGTTTCATTAACATCATTTATTTTATATCGAATTAATTAACATAAAATAATGAAACTCTTAAATAATTTTCATTTATAGTTTTATTTAAAAAGGGACAAACATTTCTTTAATGGGCTAAATTTCAAGCCATATGTAAGCTTTGAGTAAAATTTCTATCCTTAATTCTCCATTTATATATATTATCACTAATACACGGAAACATTTTATTATATAGCATCAAGTTTTAGAAAATTAAAGAAAAAAGTTTTTATTTTCATATTTAGTCTGCACAATGAATATTTTGTTATTGTCTTATTTGTGTATTTGGTTAGATTTAAAATGAAACAACATCAGATCATTTAGAAGAGCTTCCTAACATTCGAAAAGGATAAAAAGAATATTTAAGCTTTTCAGAATGCTTAATACAAACATTGTTAGCCACAATAAAAAAATTCTAATCCATTCTATCATGGTGGCTAAAAGGATTCTTAGAATTTAATATATACAAATATATGTATATCATGTGTACTTGTGTCTAGCATATACATATGTATATATGCCAAAAAAAAAGTGAGAAAGAAGGTTTTACGTAAACATACAAAACAAAGATTTCTTTGTCTACAGCTTCACTTAAACTTTTATATTATTTGCTTTTTGTTTCCGTTTGAATTTTTTTATTATTTGCCTATACTTTTTAGATTGGCTTATACTTTAGGGCAGAGTAACGACAATTATGTAGTGATTTGAGGAAATAAATAACAGTTGACAGGAAAAATTATTCGAAGTCTTCAACTTGACCTCAGGCATGATTTGGTACTTCCGTTTTAAGTTATATAAAATGTTATTTATTTCTACACTTTCATAATAGCTTACAACTACGCATGTAAAATAAAAAAAGAATCACCCTAAAAGTAATTATGAGTGTCATTGAAATATTTGCAAATAATAAAGCAATACATAACAGAAAGATTTTTTTTGAATGATTCTTCCTTTTATTTTGTATATTTCAAGTGAAAATTTTAATCTTGATTTTGATATTCTTTTCAATTAGAAGTCAACTATGTTAAAAATTTAATTTCTTGTTAAAGCTTTTTTTTAAAATTTAAGTCAAAATTTTCAAAAAATCAATATTTTAATATTCTCTCAAAGTGACAAACTATTAAAATTTTTATAGGAAAAAGTTAATGACGGTTAAATTGATAACGAGCTTTAGATTAATTTTACAATAATTTTATAGATATCTAATTTGACTGCCGTTGAGCTTATAGAAAGAGCTGATGAGATCGCTAGAAAGAAAAATTCAACAATCGAAATGTCATGTATTAAAAAATTGATTTATCAATTAAATGACTTTTTTATGCTCTAGTAATGATAGATATAACAATGGCCTCAATTTCAATAGAAATGTTAGTTTAAGAACCCTTTCACTTTCAATGGTCATATTTTTCTGTTTTCGAGCATCTCCACAACCCACCACCGGACCAATTTTTTCAGGAAAGCCAAGTTCTATAATGTAATTATATTGACCAAAAATATGCACGAAGCTTACGAAATGTGACTCTTACAGACCACTCGTTTTCAAAACAAGTTTGGACTACTAAATCATAGTTTTGTATTTTTATAAAATTCTAGCCATAGTTTTTACTTAAAATATGTCACAACAAAACATCACGATATTTGCTATTTAAGAGTAAAGGTAGAAGTTCCTAAAAAAAAGTCTGCATATGTATCTACCAAACTTATGAAGTTAGCTTCGGATTATAACTTGAAGACGTTGAGGACGGCACTGTTTTTTATATTTCGTTTCATCGGGCGACAGTAAAAATCGTACTTTGCTTTATCAGGCAGCACTTTGCACAAAATGTTGTTTAGCAAAAAATTAAAAGTTGATTTTAATAAAAAAAAAATTATTTTTATCCACATAAAGTTTTTTTAAGCCAATGTGACTCGAAGATGGTACACGCCGTCCTCGAAGGGTTAAATAAAATCATATAAGAAAAACATATCTTTAAATTAAAAGTGCATACATTTCAATAGAATTTCAAATTTCATTAAAATATGACAGAGCACAAAACTACATCTACAGTTTTCAGTCAACCTATTAATCTATCAGTCGAAATTTCTTTGAAAACGGAGAGTGGAAACTTAGTCCATGCAGTGTTAATTTGACCAGTAGGGGAAATAGCTCTACTTCATCAATGAAAGGAGAACTTTTTCAGTCATAATGCCTACTTTCTCGGGTAAAACATCAATGACTTTTGTTAAGTCGCCGTCATTACGGCTTTCTGCATGAAAATATGACTGAAGAATACCTCTCAACAATAGCTTAATCGTATTCACAAGAATTTAAAAGTTTCTTTTAAGTGTAAGATTACAACCCGACTAGAAATTTATTGAGGCATGCCACAAAATCTATTAGGCCATAACTAGGCTCGCCTTACTGGGGCGCGCCTTACTAGTACCTTATTAGGTCCACATTAGGCAGGTGTGTGGTAATGCCGTACTTGTGCTTGTTTGGAATTCCTAAGTGCTTTGTACAACGGCATCGCGAAGTAAAACCGAAGTTAGGCTTTCCAAAGTTGGGCCTAATAAGGCGGTTGTGTGGAAAATCGCTAAATTTTTTAATTGAGAAAATTAAACTTCATATATACTTCGCGCTTTTGCAGTGAAAGAAGGATATAAATACTTTTGAATTTTTTTAAAAGCTTTAACCAATATCACGGAAATAGGTTAAAGGTAAGTGTATAAATTATCAAAATTTAAATTTAAATAAATAAATATTCTCTATAACTAAGTTTTTTGTTTGAACCAGTGTGGCTTCCAAACCACCGCCAAGTGTGGCTTCCAAACTACCGCCTAATTAGGAAGCCTAATTAAGCACAAGTTGTCACTGCATTATTTTCGAGACTTGGACCTAGTTTGGCTGCCTTTATAGGCGCAAATTTGACGTTCGGTGTGCCTTATATGCGCCTAACCACCACCCTACAAAAACTTCTAGTCGGGAGCTTTGATTTGGCTACATTAAATAAAACTTTATAATTAACCATTGAAAAGATATAAATATGTAAATAATTATGCTTCAAAGATTCAAAAGACGGCAAAATAAACGAAGTGGTCATTAGACTTTAATAGAAAGTCTAATAATATTAGAAAATTATTTGTCATTGGAAAAAAGTATAACAAAATTTATAATGAATTGGGCTTAAATAACTACGTTGAATAGGTTAATTATAAAACTCCAAAAATTAGAATAGAATCAAATTAAGAATTAAAATTTCAACAGACATTTTTATTTATACTTCCTTCCACATAAATAAGCTTTAGGTTGAACTCTAAAGCAAGCTGCAATAAATTTTTTATTTTTCTAATTATAGCAGAAATTTTCAGTGAGCTGAATCTCAAAGGATATTTCAAATTATACAATATAGCCTTAGTTGGTTGAATTACTTAGAATTCATTCTATATTTTAATGATTTGGCAGTCTCAATTTTTGGTAGATAATCAACTTATAAGAAAGGCTATCCAAGTTTCCTTTGCTGATTTTAATTAAACTTTAAAATCTTTATTACTACTAGGCTTGTTGGCTTCAGTTTCTGTGGTTCTTATGAAACTTATTGCAGTAGTATTTGAATAATTTACTGTGTTTGGTGTGAAAAGTCATTTCTTTTTCTTTTTTTTATATTATAACAGACAATTACTAAAATTTTATAAAATAAAAGATGGTAAAAGTAAAACCAAAGAAACTGCGTAAACAAGTATAGACTTTTAAATGCAGAACGTAGTGTTGTGGAACGTGCCATTATACTTTTGTGACTACCGACATCCCGAGCATGATTATATGATATTGTGTTGTGGAAATTAACTTTTGTCACAATTGGCACTGTCAAACTGCTTCTGCAAAACCTATTTTGTCACGATAGCTCGTCAAGTTTTGGTCGGAATTAGCCAGTCTGATTTATTATCGATAATGAACTAACAAGAGTGTCTTTGAAGGAAAATCACTAGTTAATTTAAATTCTTTACTTACTTCATTTTCTAACTATTCTATTAACCTGATAGAGTGCTTGAAATTATTTTTCGAACAGAAGTGAATTTAACTTTGGCCATATTCAGTCGATTTAAACAAGAAGTTTCCTACTAATGATATCAGTTTTCGTTCTCGGTCATTTGCTTGAATTCTATAGCTACTCATCTTCTTTGAATAATAATCAAAACCAGGCTATCCAATATGTATGTTGCTGAGATAATTTCACTTAAATTACACTCTTTAAAGCAAAAGCTTTGATGGCTGTGGCATTAATTTCTTTACTCTTTAAGTACAAATCTCGAAAAATTAAAGTCAATTGTAGTAGAATTGAAAAAGTTTTACTGGCAGAGACAAAAATAAGATTAAATCTAAACCTTATATTTATACAAAGAATGATTAAGACTCTGCCCTAACTGCAGGCAACTACATATATACGAATTTTGATTATGTAAGCAGGCTTAAGGATAGGGAGAATAAGGAATAACTGAAAAATTAATATATCCTAATAAAAAAATTTAAGACGTATAATTTTAATAAAAAATCAAATCAATTTTTATTGCCATATTAGCCAAAGTTTTAATAAATTCAAGCCATAAAATTTGGATAAAGAAGATATAATCTTATTTACAGAACGTATTGGAATCTATGGAAGAAACTAGTTACAAAAATAACAATATCCAAGCTCTACTGATAAAATTTTCATTTTTTCAATAAGCCCTTCCAATATGACCACGACATATGATTCAAATAATAGAACAGATTAGAACAAAACCAATGATTTTATTTATTAATCCATAATAAGCTTTTAAAAAAATTGGTTCACAGTTTATTGGTATGCTATGTAGTTTTGTGGCACTTATCCATGATTATTTGTCATTATTAAAATTTCTTGATTTAAGGATAATAGGGTAACAAATGTAAATCAAAAATGAAGTTTTAAGGAAAATATTTTAATAATATAAACCGAAGGAAATATTATATATGTTAAGTAAAATCTAAGACAAAATTTAAACATAAATAAAAAGAAAATTTATGTTAAAAACTATTTTTTATAGAACACGAAATTAATATTTAACAGAATCGTAATAGACAGAAATCCAACTGTGTCCTAAATTATTACCATAAAGTATTTAATTAAAACTTTTTTTTTGTAAAATTTGTTATCCTAATGAATGAATAGAAATTCAAACAAAAGCATTTTTGCAGTAGTAAACACTAAGGCATACTAAAAATTTTAATGAAATAAAAACAAGACAAAATTTCTTCTAACGAAGTTAATTGTCAACAAAAATAAGAAACAGCTTGACATTTCTAATTTACAAAGCTAAACATACTTTTCAAACTAGAATAAAAGGACAGAATATATAATTTTTCTGTATACTACAAATATACACGTAACGCAATAGAAAATTTTTTCATTCAAGAAAAAAAAAATAATTAAAAACAATTACTTTTATTAAAAAATATATTTAGCAATAATATTTTGTGGTGATAAAACTTGTCCCTTATCCAAATTAGCTATGAATTAAATTAATTATCATATTAAATATATTTAAAAAGAATAAAATTGAAAATTATTGTTTGTTAGTATGTGTGTTAAAAAGTATTTTTTATAGAATTTTGAGAATATATAAAACATTTCACATGCAAAACTTCCCAACTACTTACTGCAGGCATAAGTTGATCTGTACTTCGAACACGAGTCACCTTATTTTTGTAGACAACTTTTTTGACGCATCTCTCGACTTGTTGATTCCATTTCATAAATCCAACATATGAACAATAGATGAAAAATAACACTAATGCCTCCCACCAATAAATTAAATTATCACGAAAAAAATATATTAATATTAATAAACTAACACTGTAAAATGTACAATCACGAAATAATGGCCACCATGTTAATGTTAATACAGTTTTTGAAAATAATGCACACATACCAATAACAAATAATATATTAAATACAGCTGAACCAACAATTGTACCAATACCAACATCATCGAATGATACAAAAACGCCAATTACACTGGTAAACAGCTCTGGTGCACTTCCACCAGCTGCCATAAATGTTGCACCAGCTACGTCATCGGTTATATCTAATTTTTCTATGATTACATCCAATGAAGGCACAAAAAATTCGTCACAAACAATTGCTAGGGCAACAAACATATATAACAAACCAATTATATGAAATATAACAGCACCATGCTCCAATTGTTCTTGTGTAAATAGATCTTTTGGGAATAAAGGTGTTTTTCGTGTTGCATTTGAATCCGCGGTAACTGTAAAGATAAAAATAATAAATGTAAGTAAATTGATAATTAAAATTCCATTGCATTGTAGAAATTTACAAAATGTTTGTTGATTAATGATTAATCACTATTTCATATAGATTAAAATTCTACTCTCTGCTACCCTACGGAGAAATATGCTTAAAATGAGAAAAATGATTTTATGAGCATCTGGCGAAAGAAAGTCATGCTGCACGGAATGTAAAATTATATTTTACTCTAAAATAAAACATAAAAAATAATATAAATTGTTGTAAATTTTACCTAAAGCAGAGTAGGAATTAATTTCACCTGACATTTTGTCAGTTGTTTGTTCAGTTAGTTGTTATATTAGCAACAATAAATAAACTTGCTCTTTTATATTTTCTGAAGTAATTGGAAATATAATAGTAATCTAATATTATAAATAAATTTTTAATAAAAAATATAAATTTTCCTTCATAAAAGTTAGAGGATGCCATCATAATAGTTGCAAAATTCATCAAAAGCTTTTAATTGTTTCTTATTTGTTTTCTTGCAAAGATATTAATTACAACTGAAATTATAGAGAAAACTTTATTTTTGGTTAAAATTGGAAAGCAGATATAACACCCACAAAAATTCAGGTAACCAACCGTATTCCAATTTTCAAATAGATCGTTTAATTAGCGTTGAAGTCATTTCCCATTTAGAAAAATAGTTAAACGATTATAGTAAGCCCTAAGCTTTCATTTCCTTTTTATGTATATATTTTATTAACTTTCCAAAATTAATTTCAAATGCTAAATTTATTTTGCTGTTCAACATAGCCAACTTCTTAAGCTCAAAAAGAATTTTCTAAATAACTTATACTCCAATTTTACCCATGAATTTAGTACAAACTTAAGTTTAATGGAAACACTACTCCTTGATTTTATGATTTCAATCTAACAATAAGAGCATTAAATCTAATTGCTATGAAGGCGTGAAAAAGCTATGTGATTAATACCAAAAATTTTTTTTGTACTAAAAGCTAATGTAGGCATCAATAATGTTTGTTGTAATAGCTAAAATGTATTCAGGTCCAACGATGGAAAATAGAATTCCCTTATAAATAATTACAACTTTTCTTACAAAAATATCTCTTTTAGTTACATATTTCGATTACGGTCTTAGAATAAGATTAATTTGCCAATTATACAGTTTTTTTTATAATAGGAAAAATTTTCAATGTTCTTATTTCATGAGTTATCTACATTTACTAGAAATTAATTCTTTCAAAGAGTAGTCATTAAGAGTCCTTGTGTTTATTTATATGATACTTAACAAATTATAAACTTTTACAGTATTAGTATTAACAACAGGATTTATAGAGTCCTTAAAATATTTTTGGAAAAAACTGTTCAGTAGTTTTTCTAATTTAAAATATATCTAATTTTAGCTAAATCATTCTAAAAAATATTTTACAAATGTATTTCTAGCACTTAGTTTAGCTTTTCAAAATAATTTTCCAATAGAGCTCAACCTTTTTAAATATGGTTATAAAAAACATCAATTTTTGAAGAAGGTCAGGTAGATTCTGCCTTTTTTAGGCTCTCACGGCAACGAAGCTTCATCATATAAATTATTGTCTTAGAATTTTTAAATAAGTAAATTGGTTCAAATAGCCAAAATAGCTAGCTAAGATATTATTTTTCGTAATTATTTGTCATAACTATTACAAGAGCAGTGGTTCGATCGTCCTTTATTTTAGCAAAAAAAATAAATCAAATGTAAATCAAATGCATGAAAATCATCTTTGATTGTGGAAATCATGGTTGCTGACGGATCTTCCTTAGGAATCTAACCTTTATTTTTTTGATTATCTCTAAAGCCAATAAGGGAAATGGGGATCGATTTCACTTTTCTAACCCCTATTTACTTGACTGGTAAAAATTATTCAAAATAGTTTAATAATAATTAAAGTGAGGTAAGACTGAAAAAAATGCTTGAAAAAATAAGTTCCAAAATAACAAGATGTTTGATTTAAAAAAGAACCTGGATTGTAATTAAAAAGAAATATGGGAGCAATAGGTCTTCAAAAGGCAACTTAATTACTTGAACCAATATAACAAAATGGGATTAACAGATACACCTTGGAAAAATTCCTAAAATATCTATTTTTACATATTTTCGATACTTGCTAGATTTGTAAAAAATATAAATCTAATCTAAAAAAACCCAATGAAAGAATTGTAATCTGCTAATTTTAGCTATTAAAAACGTCACTTGCAGATACAAATTCGGTGAAGCGAGTTCTATTTACAAATTCAAGGAAAACAAAAATTGTATTTGACAAAAAAAAAGAAAATATTTCCTTTTTTAGTCCCAATTTTTAAGTTTAAAAATATTTCTATGGAAATCAAAAAAAATTTTTTCTTTTACCCTAAAATTTTAATTACATTTTCTATAGATAAGAAATTGGCTTCGATTTTTAATTGACTAACAAATTGTTTTGAATTATTATTTATATAAATATATACCAAATAATTTAATATTTGTTTTGTATTTGAAACCTCAAAAACAGAGATGAAAAAAAGAGATGAAAAAAGATGAATTGTCTATAAATACAACTACATTTTTGGTACTATAAAAGAAATAATATTTAACAAAATAAAATATTAATTAAGTCGATATTGACATTAATAAAATATGGACATGCTCACAACAGATGCTATAAACAATGTCAATGAGTACTTTTAACCAACAGAATCAGTAGCTATGATCTATATTTAAATTAAAATAATAAAAAAACTTCTAACTTAATTTTTTATTGTCTAATATTTTAAATATGTATATATGCAAGGTAGTTGTAATCAGGTCATGAGCATGAATTGAAGAATCTTTTGCATGACCTTCTTAAGCAAAACAATCAAGAAAAGTCTCCAATTAGTCATCCGCATGAACTCACATATAAAATTGCGGAGTAATTGAAGATATGGCAGGTTAGTATATAAAAGGTTTCAGTCTTTA
This sequence comes from Acrocera orbiculus, assembly GCA_947359355.1. NCBI lineage: Eukaryota > Metazoa > Arthropoda > Insecta > Diptera > Acroceridae > Acrocera > Acrocera orbiculus. Next base: position 254,277 of record OX375757.1, read on the forward strand.
GAGCAAAGAGGTAGAAACTAAAGGAAAATATCCTTAATACTTTATGAAAAATCCTTGCATTAGTGAAGAACTAGTTGCAGTCATTATATTTACAAGATATAAAGAGGATAAAAATATATTTTTTCATAGATGTCACATTCTTTTCAAGTTTTATTTTTCGAAAGCTTTTAAATATAGTTCTGGGTTAAGGAAATACTTAAGAGACTTAGCTTATTGAATGTACATGTATGCAAGTTTTTTATTTAAAGTACATCTAATATATCTGAAATCATATAAATATTAATAGGATGTATCAATTAAAATTTTATACATTTATATTTAAGATTATATTAAGAATAAAAAATTGTCAATAGCAGATTTTTTTATAGTCAAGGGGTAAATATATTCTAAAAAGCTTTAATGGCTTCACATCATAAATATAAATTATTATATTCTCCTACAGACGTTAAAATAAAAGGATAAAAAATGATATGCTTCTATACAAATGACAATTTTTATGTTATGAATACATAATTTAGTATTTTTAAGTATCTTTTCATTAAAAAAGGTAAATGCAGTTAAATGAGCTGTGATTTGGATAAGGCTCATTAGCGAAAAACTTAGTCACATGTTAAAATCCAACATTTAACCCAGTGAGATTACATAATAGAATAAAAAATTTTAAATCTTTTTTTTTTTGTTACCATTTGTACAAAGAGCTAAAGATATTTTCTTAAATTTGGCATAAGTTTTAAAGTTTAGTGGACTTGAAAAAAATGGTGCGGTGTAATAAAAATATATAGAATTTCTAAGAAATCAAATGATGGATTAAATGCTGCAATTGGAACTTTTATAGTAAGCAAAGTTAAATAAAATCCTAGTTTAGTTCAAGAAAGGGTAAGCTTTACATATTTACCCACCTAAAACAAGCTATTGTCATTTCCTTGAAAGCCTGGAAGATATAACACTATACCTAATTATGTTTTTATGTAACTTTTTTTTACACGATTTAGATTTAACACAGTTTAAAATTGTTTTTTTTTTAAAACATACGTTTCAAACTGAGAATCTTCAGGAGCTAGTTCAATTCAAAGTGGATAGTATCACATAGAATCATTGTTTGTCTTTATGATTTTATTTTGTTCCTTTTACTCCATGTGTGTATTAGTGTTGGGATTAGCAATTGCTTCAGTTTAATTTCCAGTTACAAAAGATTGTTCTTTTATTTTTAGTAGTGCATATGTATAAAATATATAGAGAAAAATAATAAAATCAAGAAAATTTCAGCCCACTGGATGACGAACTATCAAGAATATTACAAACAGCCAATGCACAAACAGAGCGATTGATAACTAAATTTATTCTTAAATCAACTTAAACAGCAGCAGCATTGGGAACAAATGCGAATTTCATATAGAGATATATCCATAATGACCTTGAATATAAAGGAGGAGGCATTATAACAGTTTCACGTAAAAGTATGTATTTATTTTCTCAAAGTGACAGCAAGTAAAAGTTATTAAGGAAGGTCAATTGAAAAATATTTCTAAATATACGAATTTTTTAATTTTTTCTGCACGTATAATACATATTAAGAATACATAAAGGTACATACGAGATTTTGTGTCTAGAACCAATGCTAGTTTCATTTGTCCTCATTGAATTCAATAAACTTTTAGTTCTATAAGTCTCCTCATATAAACTTATTGAAAAACTCAAATTTACTACCAATACAGTATTACCCTGAATCGTATATTCACTACTACTAAAGAAATTAATTCTAAATAACTTGTATTAGTTGAGCTAGTAACACGCTAAAATAGAAGACCCAATGATTCCTTCTAAAGCCTTGTGTACACCGAAGAAGCAGCTACGAGTGCAACTACTTTTATTGCGAAAAACAGGACCTTTTCAAATTTCATTGTAAAATTTTTTTTCAATATTTGCTGATCTCTCATATTTCAGGGTTTTCTTTTGAATTTGCATTTGATAAACCGATTGAAGTTTTTGTCAAAAATTTTTAACTAGCACCATTTTTGCTTCAAAACGAGTTTTTGTCTTATACCTCAATAACTCACCTAATAAATGTAAATTAAAATTTTACACAACCTTGAAAAACATAAATTTGTAAACAACAAAGGTATCATTTATGTTTTACTAATTGTAAGCGAAAAAATATAGGTACATAATATATTTACATGAAGTACTCAGAAGTTAGTTTCTTGATTATTATTTCATTTTCTGCTTTTAACTAATTTCATTATGATCTATACACGTATTCCCTTAAATTTTATTTAAAAAATATATAAATAAAGCTGAAAACTCAATTTTATTGTAATTTAGAATATTATTAACTGCATTGCAACAATTTTCAAATAAAAACTTAACAGTGCTACTTCATATTTATTATGATTGCTTAAGCCTTGTTCAAACCAATGCGTTTTTCATTCGCACGACGGACAAGGTTGTAAAACGGGTGATGCATTTACTCTAGCCATAGCTAGAACAAAAATTTTTGTTTCATAATGGTTAAAGGACACTTTATGGCCCTCAAAATTTTTCTTTTACTTTAAATTTTTGTTGTTTTAATTCTTGCTGTACCTCAGATTTTTGTTTTACTTTAAATTTTTGTTTTATTTATATCAAAAGGGATAGGAAATAATGATTTTATTACTTTTAGAGAAGTATTTTGTGGCCTTCAAAACTTTTGGTGTACCTCCAAAAGTAATAAAATCATTATTTCCTATCCCTTTTAATATAAATACAACAAAAATTTCAAATACAACAAGAATTTCCATTAGAACTAAAATTTAAAATACAGCAAAAATTTCAAGCACAACAAAAATTTTGAAGGCCATAAAGTGTCCTTTTACCATTATGAAACAAAAATTTTTGTTCTAGCTATGGCTAGAGCAAATACATCACCCGTTTTACAACCTTGTCCGTTGTGCGAATAAAAAACGCATTGGTTTGAACAAGGCTTTACACATATTTCAGAATTTCCCATCTGCATTTCTTCTTGAATGCAGCCGCAATGAAGCAGAAATAAAGAGGATGATATCATCCATCCTTGTTGGCACACGAGTACCATTTACTTTAACGATTTATATTATTTTTAGTAGATAAAAACTAGATAAAGTTATTAAATATCCTGTCGTAAATAGATTTTTTTATATTCATTGCTAATTTCAAAATTTAAGCCTATTAACACTATTTATACATGTATTTAAATATCTATGTTTGCTGTATCTATGTATCTACATTGAAAATCGATACTTGATAAAACTGGATGTTCTATGTTATTTACATATATATTTTATTTGTTTCGGTTTACTCATTCGTTTCCTTTTTGGCTTTATCTGTCTGCTGGGAGAATAAATTGCTTAAGACTTCCGGAATTTATTCAAGTGGTTAAGCCAAAATATTAGATTTAGTTAATAGCTTTGCGAATTTTTTTAAATGGATGTTCAATTAAATGAAAAATTTGTAGTGATTTGTTCTTTTGGAAAGTTAAAAATTTAATGAATACTAAATTAAAAGTTATATAACTTTAAAAATTTTGAAAAAAGCACTACTTAATTTTTAATTTTATTTGATTAATTTTTGCTAATGAATATAATAAAGAATTATAAATTACAAAAAAAAAGTAATATATGAGATAGTGCAAAGGGTGTTTAAATATTTTTGTTTGGAAAAGAGCATAAGCGATTACCGGATATATATGCATTAGCTAAAATAGGGTAAAATCTGTAATTTGCTTCAAACATTTAAAAAAATCATCATTGCATTCATTACAAGGCAAGTAGTAGAACTAGAGTTAGTACTCGAATGAGTGAAAAAAGTTAGGCTTTGTCATTTATAAAAAGTGTTAACAAGAATTACAAGCATGCGTATTAAATCTAAGCTTCCCAGTGTGAACTATTTTCAATACTGCAACTAAATTATTTTACCAGTTTTATAAAAGAATTACATATTCACTTTTACTTAAAATTTCCTTACTATTATTCTTAAATCAGTGTTGTCCTTATTTAAAAAACCGTTATAAATTGGAGTTTTTGCACCACTATATAGCAAAACCTATTCCTTTCTCCTCAGATTTCAAACTCTTCCGTCTCACCATATATCAGACATATATACTTTTATTTTAAAATAATCTTTAGCTTATCGATAATATTTATTGAATACAATTTATCTTTATTTAGAGTAAACCTAGAGGTTGTCCTAGTTTTTCTGTTTTTGAAAGAGATGCTGTAAAAATAATGCATTTTAGTTATCGATGTAAGCTGTTATTTAGATTAGTGCATATTTTATTAATTTTTCTATATAATAAAGCTCCTGGTACTACAGTATTTCATGCAATACATTGTTGTCAAACAGAAACTATTACTAATAAATAAATTAAAATGCCTTTTCTTTTGTCTTTTAATATTAATCGATGGCTATAAAATAATTCATTGAATAACACACTCTCAATGAACAATAAATTGAGTTTTCATAAACAGTTTTTCATTAATCTTATGCTTTATTGAAACTGCATCCTTAATCTTAGTATCCACTTTGAAGCTCTACTAATTAGCCTCAAAAATGCAAACTGAAAACTCTTTGTTTGAAAAGAAAAAACAAATACACCTGACAGATAATTCCCTGCAGGAAATGTAGGTAGCCTTGTAAATTTTTGATCAGATGTTTACTTAAACGTAGCATAGGCTTAATAACAAACAAGGGTCATTTCACTTTCATAAATAATTTGCTAGGAAACATCTAAAAATTTAAGGTTGTGCCAAGATATTGGCCTGAATGCCTGAAAAAGTTACTAGTCTTGCTCCATCGTGGAGATTTTTGGCTCCATCATGGAGATTTTGGCGACTGACTTTAGAGTCTCATAAATTATCGATATTTTTGTTAATTCGTGCTATTGATTAATTGACTAATACTAAATCCTCAGTGAGGAAAATTTAAAAATGTATCATTGAAAATATAGAGACAAGAGCAAAAAAAATTTATTATTCTAAATAATGATAGGTTTTAAATTCAAATATGTTACAACAATTAGTTTCTTGGGCAAGAAGTTGCCTTCTTTTCTTGATTTTATACTAGCTCAAAAAACATAGCGACTTTTTCTCATTTTCAAAATCCCAAAAGATGTAGCCACTTAGGCTACAAAGGATTGCATATTAAACTGAATTTTCGTCCATTTTACTAACACAAAAGAAGTTTTGACAGCTTTTACTACTAAGAATTTACCACAATTTAATTGGTCCTTATCACCTGCAAATTAGACCTATGCTTCCTCTTGTACCACCAAACAGAAAACCTTTAACCGAAAAGCTGTAAATGAGAATACTCCTATGATATCCCTCATTAGCCTGGATTTTTAAAATTTTATAGGGAATAATATTATAAACACTTGGAAGTATGCACTCACTTAAATTATTAGAATTAAAATAAATTCAAAAACTGAGTTATAAATTTACAGTCTGTTATGGTTTTTTAAGATCAATTTTCTAATTAAAAGCATAAATAAATGTAAAGAAGAAGTAAAAATTACATACATGCAATCCTTCGTGATTTTGAAAGCCGATCGTAAACAGTTTTATTCATGGACAATTTTTAGCCTTGCACTTTTACAAAATTGATAAATTGTTAGCTTAGTAGTTTGATGAAATATACTAAGCTTTTATCGCAAAAGCGGTAAGATTATTACTCTTACATAAAAGTATCTAAGTCCTTGATAGTAAAAAACTTTAGTTTTTATTAAAAACTTCCTTGAAGTAGGACAATTAATTGGGGAAGGCAACATTGTTTCGATTTTATTTGATATTTTCAACGAATAACCTTCGTAATTACTTGGTCATATGTTTTTGACCATAAACTTATTGTTAGTAAGTTCAAATATAATAGCCTATTCCTTTATTCAAACTTTATGAAATGATTTCGTTGTGTGTTATACATTAAAAATTAAAATGCTTTAATAGAGAGAAATTACGAAAAATGAAGGATTTTTTAAACAGTTTAGTGACTTGGATGACTTTTAATTATTGCAATTAACTCAAATTGGATACTTAGACTTAAAGAAATATACATATCTTGTGATGAATAATAGTTAGATAATTAGCTCAAGCTTAATACAATACTTTTTTGATTTGAGCTTGGCACCCATTATCAATGTCAAGTTTTGAATATTGTTGAAATTTTAGTATAGCTAATAAGTTTATTTTAATGAATCCAATTAAATTTAAACTATTAAGTTCAAGTGGTTAAGTTATTTAACTGAAGGAGTAAAAAATGTTTTACTTGCTTTACCAACATATTTTATAGAACTATTTCACAAATCACCCGTAAAATTTTTTGGCTTTTTTATGATTAAAGTGAAGAAAAAATTGACCATATCAATACAAAAGTTTTGACAATAATGTTTTGGGAGCTCTTATAAAAATGATAGGTCAGAAAATTAACAAGGAAATAGATAGAAGATGTTTGTGTTTGATTTTCTTTTAACAAAGAAAACTCAACAAAAAAGTTTCAAAGAAAAAATACATAAAACTTTGTGTGGTGATATTATTTGAAAAAGTTTTAAAATCCTTTTTAAAATACTTAAAAATCAATAAAATATAGAGGAACATTTATTTCCACTTTGAAAAATTTTTTGAACTGAATTGAAAATAAGGTTAAAAGCTGACGAGGAAATTTTAATTCTTCTAGTATTGATTTTTTTTTCGATTTAATTTTCCTTATATAATAAATTTAAAGCTACCAAAGTAAGCAACTAAAGTTGTCAAATTATCTAAATTGTAAAATAATTTTAAAGCTACATTGAAAATATTATTTGATATATTAGAACGAATAAAAATGAACAGATGGATGCCATATTTGAATTGCAAAATTAAATTCGATTCTTAATCAAAAGTTTTTTGACATAACATTGAGATTCAAGCGTACACGAAAGAAACATCACTTTCAGAATAATTTATGCACATATTTAATAATAAGAATATGAGTGTTAAATTGGTATCAACAAAAATTTAATATGCCTAATAATTAAAAATAATTGACAAATCTGATAAAAGGAAAAATAATGTTTAGGTGGGTGTTATTAAACCTTGCAATACTTTTTTACATAATCATGTATTTAGACTTCAGCCTTCACCTTTAATCAACATAAAATATTGGCTCCAGATTAGTAATAAGTTCTTGTGAAGAATTAGGTTAAAGGATAACGGTCTAAGGTACCTAAAATACTAATCAATTTTGATAAAATAATTTGATAAGAGCCTAGAGTACAATAGCCAAATGCAAAACCTAAAATATTTTGAATTTGTTTAACTTAAATACTCAAACACTATTACTTAATTAGGTTTTTTGTTGATTAATAATCTTAAAAATATTTTTAAATTACTTTGAGTTAATTTTCTATAAAGTATACGTTTGTAAAATTTAATACGAATAGTTCATCAAAAAATTATTTAAACATTTTTTGAAAAAATTTAAGCAAATAATGAAACCTCTTTAATTTTATACAAAAAAATTGCATAATATTTTAAAAGAAGGATATACTATATGTGCAAATTGTGTGCTCAATAGCTAACCACGAAGTAGTTTCAAAATCGATTATGAAATTTTTTACTAAAAATGGTAGTAGGTATATGTAATACTAAATTTTGTTTAATATACATATATATTATTCCTAGAGATGACAAACAGAATTAACTACCTAACAATTTTTGAATAATTTAGGGCACATTTGTTACGACTTATTGTTAGTACATATAAATCACTTGAATATCAATGGCGAAACATTTGAAAAGCGCAACTCAGAAACTTTTTAAAAAAAGAAAATTTGAAAAACTATTTTTGTGACCCATTTATAACAGCTTTTTTAAATTTTTCTTTGAGTAGAATATTAACCTTTTGAAATTAAAGTTCTCAATAAGTGATGTCCTTTAGATTATTTAATTTATCTGTAGTACTATTCGAAAATGTTGAAGAATTAATTTAATTCTAAACTTGGGTATCTATTCAAAAAATAGCCTGTTATTTAATTACAATATTTATGAACAAAATTTTTTTTAAATTTAAGAAAAATTAAAGTAGTTAAGAGCGGGATTATAGCAAGGAAAATACTTTTGCTGCGATCATTTGAGGTATACTAAACACTAAATGTTATACTTAGGAATTAGGATTGCTTTTTGAAAATAATAAAAAGCGACTGCTTTTTCCTTGAAAAGCAATAAATAAATGTAACTATTATTATGTTTAATTCTAAATATATTTAAAGTTAAAAGGCTAAGTCTTTTTTTACTCATTTTGCATTAGCTACTAAAGCGGTCTCATGATCACGGTAAAGTACTAGTTGCAATATAGTACTCAACAGTCGAGTTCATAACTAAGTAAGTTTAATCAAAATGTTTTTCCTGTAACTTGAAAATGTTATTTATAAATATTATAATCAAATAACAAACTATCAAATCAGCAAATTATAAATAAATGTTAAAAACATTTTTAAAACGAAATTTTCTATTAAGTAAATTTAGTATTTAGTACATTTTCTGATTGTTTTTTTTAATTTTTTAGGTTTTTTATCAATTCAAATAATATCAAGATAATTAACTAAATAATTTTGTTATCAAAAGTGATAAATTACAAGTATTTAATATTTCAATATAACATGTCAAAATACTCAATAAAAAATCACATAAAATTCCATGAACTATTCGGCCATCCCGAGTTTTACAGTCCAAAACACTCAACACTGTATAATCGAAGAATTTATTGAATTATTTAATTGGAAAATAACTAGCGGAAAATTTAAAATGGTCAACATTTCAAAAGAGCTAATCAAAAATAATCTAATAAAATAATTCCTGTCAAAACTCGTGTAATTTTGAAATTTGACGGTTTTTTCTTTTAAGGGCACTTTAAACAATTTATTAATATTTAATATTTAAAATTGTTATCCAATTATTTAATATTTAATTGCGGTGGAAAATGTCTTCAATTTTTGAATACTTACTTATAAAAAAAATATAAAAAATAAAATATTTTTATTTTAAACCAATAAACTGAAAGAAAAAAATAATTGCTCTACCGTTTAATGAAAGCAGTAGAAGAGAGAAGATATTTTTACAAGATTAATTTATAATGAAATAACACGAAAAATATAAGTGTAGAGTTTAAATGCTCGTTTGAAATTTGCTCACAAAATTCACTGACATTCATGCCTATATCTCGGAACTTTTTGGAAACAATTTTTCAACTAAATTGCATTATCATCAAAGCGGCCTACTTTTGAAGAGTCTCAATTTTAGTAGATCATTTAGGAGTAGATTAATATTTACTCCCAAGTTACTAATACATACGTGGCTAGAACTAAGAAATGATTTTATTTAATTAGCCAGTGCTGTGAAAATTGGACTCTTATATGTTATCGGAAAGTGTTTTAAGACATTGAATGCTATGAAGGTCACCGGTGACAAGCGGAAATAACGAACTACTACTACTAGTAATTAGTAAATAAAATAATATTGCCTTTCAGCGATGTGGGGGGTCACTGGTGACCTCAGTGAATTATATGCGTCACAAATGATTACAAAATGATACAAAAATTTCATTTTGGCCTGACGGGCAAACCATGTATGTAAAATTAGCTTGGCATTCAACGTGAAAGTAATCATAACATGTACAAAAAGAACCAAAATAAATAAAATTCTATAAAAAAGCGTTTTGATTCATTTAATTTCGGGACTTACTTAAGCCACTTATAAGCCTCTGTTAATAATTCCTTTCTATTTTAAAAATAATGCAACTATTTAAAGCCATTTTAACATTACTATTATAATAGAAATCTATTTTGAAATCCAATTATTACTTTGTTGTGCATTTGCAAACTTTTCCTTGATGTTTATTGCTTCTAACAAATTATTTTAATTGAAATATATTTTCAGTTATATAAAACATAAAATAATAACAAGCAAATTTTAAATATTTTTAACAAAATAAACTTTCATTTGTACTCAAATTCAGTGATTTCATTGTAATTCATTTAATAATATTGTTAAAAAATTGAAACAAAGATTTTAATTTATATAAAATTTTAAAGGAAACAAAATGATCAATTTTTCTTATTACAAAATTTATTCAAAAATTTTCAGCAGAATAATAAGTAATCGTAGAACACATAAAAGACATTAAATAAATTATGAATTATATTTAAAGGTGAAAATTATTTATGACTCCAAGTTTTAAGACTTCATTTTGGTTGGACTTAGTTGAACTGTGTTTCTTCAAGTTTTATAAGGGCATCAGGTGAAAGGCACCATAATTATACAATAACTATACAATTATATAATATATATTTAATATCACTTAAGAAAAGAAAAAACAATATTTTAATATAATTAAGAACTAAACCTTCAATAAATAAATATATATATCTAGATGTATATATATATGTTTATATTATCTTTATTTAATAATAAAATATAGTTTAAAATAATTAAAATATGTAATTGTTTAAGAAACTTTCTATAAACATAAAATTTTCATAAATATGTTATGCTTACATTATTTTGAATTATAAATTTTACCGGAAATAAAAATAATTATTAAGTTTTTTTTGTTAAAAAACTATTTGGCATATTATAATATTATCTTAAAATAAGTAGCTTACGTTTTCGAAATTGTAATCTCAAAAGTTGATTTCAATATTCTTATAGCACATAAAGTATAAAAACTTAATAAAATTGGGTTAGATAGATTTGAATGAATAAATACAAAAAAAAAAAAATAAAACAAACAAAAATTTTAATAATTTCTTTAACATATTTTTAAGCCCTATCATCAAATAAAATTTAAATAAGATATCTATATTTCCTGACATTTTGGTTGAAAATCTAAATGCAAATACAATTAACTTACCATTATTGAAATTTGTAGATAAGCTGTCATTAAAACTAGCCATATTTTCATATTGCTCATCTGAATATGATGATGCGTTTACTAAGCTGATTGGAAGTACTAAAATAGAAACAGCAAGACCAATTAACCAAATTGCTTGTGTTAATAAACGTGATGACAATAATCGTAATAAATAACGATAAAGTTTCGATAACGATGTAATAGGGGACAACAATAATGAAATTATAACATTATTTAACATTTCAATTATTTCATCCCTTAGTCGGCCACGTCGTCTTCGTCTTTGTAAGCGTCTTCGATTTCGTACATTTTTCAGTCCAGCTACTAATAATCTAGCATTATTATTTGTCAATGGCAATGTAGGCTTTTTTTCACTTAAAAAATTCAATATAGTTGAATGCTGTATTATGCCTGAGTTTGATTTCGTTGAAAAGGATCTTAAATCTTCTTTTGATGATTGATGTATTCTTTTATTATTAGATAATGATAACATTATTCTATTACTGCAATTAGATAATGTTGTTCTAAAATTATTATATTTTTTATGCAAAATTTTTTTATTTCCATTATTGTGTTCAACAACATTTTTATTAGATAATATCTTCAAATTATTTTTATACTGATCCTGATTTTCAATTACTATTGGACCCATAATAATTCTTTACGTTAGTCCATAGATTTTGTTGGTTTTTTTTAAATACATTCTCTTAATTAACTGAGCTTTAGTTTGAAAGTTAAGTGCTCTTATTAAATCAAATGTTTTTTGTATCATTAATATTTTTTCTTTATTTTCTTTACTAGACCAAAGTTAAGCAATCAAATTTTATTTCATTTTATTGCTTTATATTCAATTGAATTACTTTTGGCCTTAGATTTCATATAAAATCTGGTTATAAAATTATATTTCGCATATTACTTCAAAATTATTTTCAAAAAATTTACTTCATTTTTGTAGCACAAAATCAAAAATAGTAAATTTTATTGTTTCGTTTTAAAATTTTCAAATTAAACTGCTAAATTATATCTATCTATTTTATAGTTTTTCGAAAAATTAATTTTTATATTATATCATTTTAGAGAAATTTTAATTAATTAATTCATATGAAATTATTTTTTCAATAATGACACAAGCAATGGTCAATTTGATACTATTCACTTGCCACTTGACTTAAACCGCAACTTGATTGCGTAACCCATATACAAATATATGTGCAAAAAAAATAAAAGAAAGTCTTGCACACATAGCTACGTTTTTTATTCTTAAAGCCGTGATTTTTTCTATTGTATTTGTTAATATTAAATCTAATTATTTACTAGCTAAAATAATTTTAAAGTAAAATTTTCATTATTTTCATTCATCTTATATAACTTAAAATGTGCACATTAAATTTTTTAAATGATCCACAAAAGGTTGTTCTTAACACTAACCACAGAAGTGTCATAGATTTAAATGTTTATATATTTAACGTAACAAGGAATTAAATTTTTATTTGATATATTCATAATAAATGTTTGTAAAAAGAAATAATAATAATATTAAGTAACGAAAATTTAATTAAGAACACCAAAGAGAAACAACATCTAAACTAATAAAAACATAAATGTAAAATTTTTGAGCACTTTAAGGTATTAAAACTACAATACTCAAAATTATTTTGTTATTATTATTCATTTATTTAAAAATTAATAAAAATAATGTCATAAACTTGTTCTTATTTCTCATAATTTTTTTATTTTAAATATAATTTTTTAACTATTTTATTAGAACTAAAGTATTATCGGTCCGTTAATGAGAATGGACGCGCACATACTAGCTTCTCTTCCAGAAATCATTAGAAAGCTTTTTGGGTATTTACCGTAAATAAAGCTCAGGATAAGAAAATTTTTACAATTACATTTAAACATTTATATATACAATTGCAGCTCAGCCTATTTTGCACACAAATATCAATCTAAAATAGTTTTTCTTACGATAATATATATATATATTATTAGTGACTATAAATATAAATATTATATATATACATATATACATACATGTATATATATATATTGGTAATGAACAAAATTTAAGTAGTATATATAAGAAAATGTTATAAATATACATTGAAGCGCATGTGTATGAAAATACCGCGGTAGCTTTTCAATATTACAACTACCTAGATAAAAAAAATTGATCTATAGTCTAGCGCATCCTTAAAGCTTTTATTTTTAAACTAAAACTAACAGCAATAACAAAGCATAAAGTCAGTTATACTCTTTAAGACTGTACTCCAATTGTTGTTGGGTTATGAATGAATATTCCACATTTTAGTATAACTATATGTATATTTTTTTCTTGGAAATTCTTTTGTCTAATTGTAGTTGTAAAAATTCAAAGCCTAAGGACTTTTGCAAAAATTCAATTTTTACAAAGTATATAGGTATAAGTTGTATACGTTATCTAGGTGTTATTGAGATGAAAAATAAGAAAAACATTCGGTTTTATATATTTTAGTTTTTATGTTTCGTTGTAACTTACGGTTTTTCATTTTGTTTTTTGGATTTTTACTTTTAACTTCACCTGACAGTGGGCTAGATATTTTTTCTTTTATTTTCAAATTATACAAAAAATAAATAAGATTTTATGCTTAAGCTGCAAGGACATAGATTTAAATTTTGACAAATAAACGTGCTGTGATTTTAATATTTATTGTTTAAAATTTTTATAAAATTTTATTTACAATAGTTTTTGTTCTGTATAGCCTTGGAATCGTTTTCCAAAACTTTCAAATTGGCTTTAAGTTTTATTTGAATAAACTTATTTTATGACAGTACAAAATTTAATTAAATTTTTGACATAAAAGTTAGTCCATTCCAAGTTCCAGTTTTGTATGACACAGAATATTGCAAGAGAATTGCAAAATAGTTTACGATGATTTATTGAAACCTTAAAATACAAATTTCTTTTTAAAAAATTTCAAAAAAATATTTTTTTGTTGGAAAATTAGCCCACTATGAATTTCACTTTAGTAACAAATTCCTAACCTAACTAGTTGCTTAACTTCTTTAAATAAAAATAAATTTTTTTAAAATATTAAAACTTAAATGCTTTTATTTGCCAAATATAATTTGTTAATTAACAAGTAATATAAAAAGAAATTTTTTAAAGTATATTCCTACTTGAGATTTTTTTAATTTTTTCTGAATTCAGAATTCGTAATTCGTTGCATTCAGTTTTCTGAAGTTTTTCTCTCATATAAAATTAAAATTAGTTTATTAAATATAATTAATGATTTAATATTTGAACTAACTGCATTAACATTAATTGTCATGCACTCCCAACACAACAAAATTTATTTGAACTTGATTGAATAAATAGAAAAGGGTTAAATTAACGATGGAAAGTTCCAAAAAGATATTGGACATTATGAGCTAACGGTAAGAATAAATTTTGAACCAAATGCATTAGCATCAATTGTCATACACTCCCAACAAAACAAAATTTATTTGAACTTGATTGGATAGTTAGAAAAGGGTTAAATTAACGATGGAAAGTTCCAAAAAGATATTGGACATTATGAGCTAACGGTAAGAATAAATTTTGAACCAAATGCATTAACATCAATTGTCATCCACTCCCAACACAACAAAATTTATTTGAACTTGATTGGATGAATGGAAAAGATTTTATTAACAATTTAAGATTTTTACATACTTTTTGCAAGCTAATAGTAGGAATATAAAAACAAAAAAACAATCTTACTAAAAACAAATATTAATTTACTTAAAAATTTAATTAAATTTTTCAAAGAATATATAAAAAAATTAGAGTACTAAAAACTTTTTTAATTTTAATTTTAAAAAATTAAATTCAAAAAGAGATCAAACTAAATGCTATAATGAGTTTTATTTTATTACGATGCAATTAAATAACCCTAATTTGCTTATTATTTTGTTCTTTAGAGATTGAATATGTATAAGTTCCATAATAAACTCTTTTGTAAATGTATTTATATCTTTTTTCTATTTAATGGCAGATTCAAGTTCTAAAGTATAGCTATAAAATTCTTCTACTAAGAGAAAAGACAAGTTTGCAATTATAATAAGAATATTTTGATTATGGCCCAAATTAAAAGCAAGTCATCCTAAAATGTTTATGATATGCTACAAATTAGTATCCTAGATAATACTTAAAATCAAATAAGGTTAGAGATGTTCATAAATACTTTGGAAATATGAGAAAAGTAGAAAAACTTATAAGAATATAGTGGAAATTGAAAATAAAAGAAGTTCTATGATCATAAAATCTGCCGAAATTGGTGGTAATGCTCTTTAAATTAAATATTTTTATTATCATTATGTTTAAAAAACCGAGAACCGTTTTATTCACAATAGGTTAACCAAATTATTTCATTCTCAAGAAAATTTATTGAAAATCAGCTTTTTTAGCAGCTATCAATATTATTTATATCACTAAAATAACATAATTACTTACAATTAATATTTAGTGATAACCATACATATCAACTTATTCAATTAAATAATATAAAATTAGTGCTTTTTTGGAAATTTCATATTGAATTGATTTGATTCCATTATTAACACTCATTTTAAAGCAAAGAAGTATATCTGACGTTTTGGATGAAAAAAAACTGAATGTTTAAATTTTTTAAATTTGAAAAATTGGTCATAGGCTAAGAGCCAGGTAAAAGTGGAACTTTAAATTAAAAAATTACTAATAATAAGACTATTGCAAAGAAAACAGCCTAGTAAAACATACAAAAAGAAATTAACCAACATAGGTCATGTGGAGAGTAATTCTTAAATAATTTTATAATTATATAATTTTTTTTGCTGTCATTAAACTTCATTTTAAAGAAACATATAGGACAAGAAAAATAATCAATACACTGTTGTGATGTATAGCTATTTTTAAATATAAGCAGAGTTCTTTCTCAAAAATTACCTTTTCAGTAGAGAACTTTAACGAAAATCAAACAACTATGAAGCTCTAAAAATATTTCTCACATGAGAAAGATGGTTAAACTATATCTGATTACATGAAGTGCATTATAGTTTTGAATCAACTACAAATACCCAAAACTTTGTAAGAATGAAATAAAGATCACAGCTAATTCCATGATCAACAAATGCGTGTGTTACAGCAGTATAAGTGAGATTTTCTAACTTCCATTATCCTTCTCGTTACAAAATATGCCTAATTTAACTGCTCAAAATAATTTACAAGGTCAAAGTTTATCCACTATTTATTTTGTCTATCTTGAAGGAAATTAAAATGATCCTAATTGACATGAAGTTTCAAAAATGTATACCATTTTAGGAAAAATATTTTAAACAGTACTATCAAAGTATTTAAGTCGATAAGCGACTTCTAGTAGTATTTGTAATACCAGGAGCTAAATTTTTTTCTTTGTGGGATATATCAAATGAATTTTCCATTGAGTTTGATTGATCTCTCAAAAAATTGAATATAAGCCTGCAATATCATTCTTCACTTTATTGAAGTAATAAACTGATTAATAATAATACTGAGTAATAAAATGGTTAATAATTTTGAAAGTGAACATTTGCGTATTGTCGGTGAAGAGTGTAAACTTACACTAATAAAATGATTACCTGACCTTATATATGCTTAGATACGCAAAACACAAAGTTTTAGTGAAACCTACAGCTGAAATCTCAAGCTTTTGGTAACTTATTTTCTAATTGTAAGGCTAAAAAATTTAAGCATCAGCAATCATCTTTATGGATTCCTTTATTTCTAATGAATGAATGGATTTAATTCAAAAAATTTTGTTTATCAAAAAATTTAACCAAATGAAAATTAACTCATGTGATATGCTTATGTATATACAGTGAGTTTAAAAAGTCTTCGTACACCTAAGTATTTTTGAAATAGCCTAATTTTTAAGGCTTTTAAAAAAAGTTTTTTTTTAAAACAAAAATAATAAAATATAGTTTATACTGGCCTTTATTTATCTATATATACAAAGTTAAAAAATAATCAACAGAATAATTAAAAATTTAAATAATTTATTAGAAGTACCCAAAATCACGCGCAAAAAGTCGTACACTTATTGTATACTAAGGATTTCTTTTTCAAGATAGTCCCAAAGGTGTTCTGTTGGTTTGATGTCAGGTGACTGAGGCAAAGTATGGAGGTATTTTGGTGTATGTTACAGCATACAAATTTTCGTATTCCACGCGGTATACTCAGGATCGTTATCTTGAACAAATATCCAAATATTTTTTAACTCCATTTCAGTAGCACTAGCATGCAGATTTTTTTTCGGAATATTAATATAAGTCATATAGTTCATAATATTGTCAATAAATACAATTTTCCGACACCACTGGCACTGATACCACCCCATACAAGCCCTGCTCCAGCACTGTGTTTCATTGTAGGCAATAAATTTTTTTTTACTTAATTATGTTTTTCATTTCTGCCATACTGTATGATGTTTACCTGATCCAAAAATATTGTGTTTTGATTTGTCTGTAAAAATAACGCGTTGCGTTAACGGGTAAACATCGTAAAGTATGGAAGAAATGCAAAACATAGATAAGTAAAGAAAATTGATTGCATATAATGAAACATGGTGGTGAACCAGGGCTTGTATGGGGTGGTTTAAGTGCCAGTGGTGTCGAAAAATTGTATTTATTGACAATATTATGGACCATATGACTTATTATAATATTCTGAAAAAAAAAACCTGCATGCTAGTGCTACTGCAATGGAGTTAAATAATAATTAGATATTTATGCAAGACTACGATCCTAAGCATACCACGTGGAAAACGAAAATGTGCATGCTGTACAATACCCCAAAATTCCTCCAAACTCCTCTCCAGTCACTTGACATCAATCTAATATAACCCCTTCGGGACTATTTTGAAAAAAAAAAATTCGTAATCGACAAATTTCTAATAAAAACGATTTGAAAACAGTTCTCAGCGAGAAATGGTCAAAAATCCCATATTCTTTTACTTCAAAATTAATTAATTCCATGCCACGTAGACTCCAGGCGATTATTAATGCTAAGGGTGGACCAACAAAATATTAAAAATGATTTGGCTCCTTATTTATTAAAAAATACAATAAGTGTACCAAGACTTTTTTCGCGTGATTTTGGGTACTTCTAATAAATTATTTAAATTTTTAATTATTCTGTTGATTATTTTTTAACTTTGTATACATATACAAATAAATAAAAGACAGTATAAAGTATATTTTACTATTTTTATTTTTAGAAAAAACTTTTCGTAAAAGCCTTAAAAATTAGGCTATTTCAAAAATACTTAGGTGTACGAAGACTTTTTTCACTCATTTAGCTTCCGATTGGTAATCTTGCCAATTCCTCAATATTTTGAGTCACACCTTAAAGGATTCAAAACAAATAAATACCACAAGTTTTACTAATTTTTCAAATAGTGTTTGCAACGCTTCTTCTTAGCTTTTGTTGATTCAAACAATAACAATTTGCTTTTTTTTATTATTAAAATAACTATAAATTAAAGAAAAGAATAATAATAATATGAATTTTACATTAATCTTTAAATAAAACCTATTAACAAGAATCAAATAAATACCACCTTTTTTCGCAGGACTTTAGAGTAAATTTATATAATTCAAAGCACTCTTTAAACAAATATATATATACTTAACTACCAAATAAGAGTAAAATTAAATATTAGTGTTGCCATTAATGTTTTCAAAACATTCACAAAATTTCAAGCATTTGAAAGTTATTTAGTGAATTTAAAGAAATGTTATGATATGATTACCAAAACAACGTTATAACTTTAAAACCAAATATGTTTTCCAACCTAAAACACATCTCTAAATGCTGCAGATGACAGATAGACAAGCTAAAGGTATATAAAAATGGTATTCTAATCTGACAATCCGATGAGCAAATCTTAGGAAAAACACGACTTGCCATGCAGAATTTGATATCTAAAGAAATCATATTTTTTATAACATGTGAATTTCAAGAGATTTAATATAAAGCTAGGGAAATAATGCTTAAATCAATGTGTACCAAAATAGGTACACACTTCAAAATTCAATGTGTAAAAATAAGGTGATACCCTTTTAGTATTACACAAATTTATTTTATTATATTTATGATTCTAAAATAATGACTTTATAATATTAAAAAATAAATAAAGCTCTTGTATATTGAAAAAACACAAAAGTTATGTAAGAAAAATTATTACAAGATTTTGTATACACCACGGTTGTTACGAATATTTAAATATGCTCTACAATTTCGATATATTTTTGAATTTGTTGTGTTTTCTTAGAATATCTTTCGTAAACTTATTTTTACTTTTATAATTATCCTTAAACAAAAAATTGTGTTCTGAAATATTTTCTTGTAAAGATGAAAAAATGATACTATGATTGCTGAAAATAAGAAATAGATTAAAAGTTATTCGAAAAATAGTTTTGTTTATGCAAAACAAGCAACAGATACAGTCATTGAATTGTACCAATTAAGATAAAATGATTTTGACAACATTATTTTGAAAAAATTGAGCAAAGAAAACTATAAACTAATAAAAAAGAAAACCAATTATTATAACAATAAAATAGATTTCGTCTGAAATCACAACTTACTTAAATAAGGTACTTCAAAGCTAAACCGAAGAATTTAATATATATGAAGCGAGCCAAATTGCTGTCTAGAAAGTTTTTGTGTGTCTTTTTATTCACAAATAAAATCAAATTTATTCATAGTCAGTGAGATAACACTCTTGGAAGAAACTTAATATAAAACTAAAGATATAAATACAAGTACTTTTTTAATACACAGTTAATTAATATCTTAAAATTAAGAAAGCTAAAGTTCTTTGATTGCAATTGGATTTTTTCTTAAGTTGCTATTAGCTTAGGGAAATTTTGTAAAAACAAAGGAGTTAAATTTTATTTTTACTTCAACAATTTTGTAGAATGTTTGAAGAATTTTGCTTTTAATTAAATATTTTACTTTCAAATTAAAGATATTTCTTGTCAAGTTAATATAAGAGCTCAGTAAAATTCACTCCAATTTAATACCAATCATTGCAACCTGTCACCAACGACATGCTATCAGCTGGATTCGCCGGATTCGTCAAGTGGTAGCGTTGGAATCTAAAGTTAAGAATTATGTCAAGTGTGTCTATAAGAGAAGTACTTACACAAAATATCACTTAAGAAATGTGATATTCACAAAAAATAAACGAAATTAAATGATTCAATTCTCACTTCTATTCTTTGATTTGAATTATTAATTACAGTTTTACGCAATTTCTAATGAAACTAAAGAAAACAGAATTATTAGTTCGTCGTTTTGATGTGAGAATAATATCATTTTCAAACTAATAATACAATAAATATTTTACAGTTTACTTATTCTTAAAATTTTTAAATTATTGTTTATTGTTAGTTTAGTCGTTTAATAAAAGAAAATAAATTAAGCACCTCATTTTTTCAGTTGAAAATATTTACTCATTTAATGTGCTTGAATCTCTTTAAAATTTCTTTCTTTAAAAACTAAAAACTGTGTAAGACATTGTTCTTACTAAGAAAGAACGCATACAATATTTACAAAAACAAAATTTGTGGGTATGACAAATTAATTTCTAAGTTAATCCAAATATTAAAATGAATATTCCGCAGTTATTCCGCATATTCCCCAATGTTGTTCGCAGTATCCCTTTTTTACCCACCCCATCCACACTCAGGGTCACAATGCTTTGTCAATTTTGTACAACGGCGGATTTTAATCAATCAAAGGAAAAAAATTCTCAGTTATTTCTTTATAAATAAAAACATATAAATTTATATCAACATTACTATTTTTAAATGTTACAACTTTTTTAACTATAACTACAACTATTTCAACAACATGTTAAGCAAGTAATTTCACAAGGCTCGATGTGTCCATGCACAACTTTGACGCTTGGTTTCAGAATCATATTAAAAACACCACGTCCCGTCACCAGTTACTATACTAGAAATAAATCTGTTGTAATCCAATTTTTGTGGCTCTAGCAAATGAAGTTCGCTTGAAAAAGGCATTGCGAAAACTGAAGGTTAACAAAACTAAACAGTTAGAACAGTTTCGGAATGAAAGTATCACACTGGAAAAGGGTTATGTCAACGATTGAAGTTAAATCTTGCTAAAAAGCTGTATTTTTAATTAAGTTAGTCTGGCGACTTATAGATCAATGTGAAATGATTCATAAAACCTAATATTCTTTATATAATGAACAAGCTCAGATGAAATTCTAAATAAGAGTGTTTCTATAGTAAAAATATTAGATAAAATTATTGAAACTGAAAGTGATTTTCGTTTTAATCGAATCTTTCATTTCTATAGATATCATTTGTCAATTGTTTTGGTACAACACAAAATACAATTTCAAATAAAAAAAGCATTGTAGAATAAAGTTGTGTAAGAGTTTCGTGTTACTAACGTAAACAATTAATATTTGTATAACGATTACTTTAAGAATTTTACAAAAACCAAATCGATTTTTTATTCTTTTAACTAAAAGTTAGATATCCTACACAATATTTTCTAACTCTTGCAGTTTTGACCTCATTTCAAAATAAATTACAAAGAACGAAGGTAATAAGAATAACTCAATTCCTTGTTTTGACCTTACTTGAACAACCCTAGCATGATTTTATGTTACAACATTGAGTACACCATAAACGTTAAGCTGTTCACTTTGAAGATATTATTAAACATACAAAGATATAGTTTTATTCTATAGGTATTTCATTTGATACTCAACCTAGATAACAAAATGTTAACACATAAACTGTATTAAAACTAAATTTTACAAAAACCAAAGAAGAGATAAATTATTATCGGTATCCAAGATAACTGAAAAAGAAAAATGTTAAACATTTATCGCATTAAGGTAAAGCTTTTTTAATTGATTCAAAAATAAAAGTACGAATATTAATCACAAAAAAGTTCAAATTTTCTATTTTTTTGTAAGAAATTTAATAAAAAGAACTTTTATATAAAACCAAATTATATAATAAATATTTCTGTAAGGGACTATGAGAAATTATCTTGATTCCTTCCGCTGTAGAAGAAAGAAATTTTTTAAAAACTTACAATTACAAAGATTTGGAACTCATTTTATTATTTTCTAACTCTACGGAGTTCATGTATGGGGATGATATATGTATCCATCATCCACTTAGGTTCATATTCATTTTCAATATTTCAAATCCTAAAATGAAAAATAAAATTTTTTTTTTTTTAATTATTTATGTTTACTACCATCTACATTATATTAATTTATTAGTACTGTTGATAGATAGATGTGTTGGTAGTGTTGAAATATGTTGAACTTGTGTGGGTTCAAATCCAGAGAATAAGTGATTATTGTTGAATTTTATACATATATTAGCCATATGATAATTTTAATAAATAAATAAATGTTCTAAGATCCATACTAAAAATAAATAGCATTTAACAATTAAATATTAAATATCAATAATAATTTTTCCGTTTTTATTATTTCTTTTAGTTTTAGTTGCCATTCAGTTGTTGTCATATTATTTATTTCGTTTTTTATGTCAAAAATAATCAATCAGCAAAATAATAAAATCAACAAAAATATCAATTTAAACTTAAAACTTTGTAAATATAAATTAAAAAGGGGATTCTAACTATAAATTAAAAATGGAATTCTAAATATAAATTAAAAATGGCATTGTAAATATAAATTAAAAATGGAAGTCTAAATATAAAATAATAAATTATAAAATACGCCCGGCAGCAGGTATGCACAAGCATATATATAATAAAAATAAAGATTAAAATTATGTACAAAATAGTCCAATTTTTGATCAAAATAATAAAAAAGTTATTTGTTATTTAGTGTTCGAATGATATACAATACAAAATTTAATTTTGTAGTTTTAATTTACAAAGATGATAAATCCTTATTCATTGGATAACTTTTTAGGGTAGTTTTTGTTTTTGCTACTGTACTTGGTTGACTTTTTGTAACGTGGATGTTAATGATTGTAGGGATTAGACTATATACATTTCTTTTGCCAAAAGATCGAATACACAATGTCATTTTTTCACCACTTTATGAGGAAGAAAGCCTTAAAAAGAACATTTAATAGAACATTTAGAGGAAACTAGTTTTCTTACACTGCTTAAATTTATTTTTAAATCTTTCGTTTGAAAATTGTTTTGACTTCGCCTTAATAATTCGACTCGAATCATAATTTGGTAATAGTCATTAGACCAGTCATCTAAATACTGCTTGAATATATATGAAGAGTAATAGATCCTGACGTATGGCGGCTTCTTTACAAATTTATTTTTTATTATTTTATACAGAATATTCTATTGTTCCTAGAAGAAGATTCTATTGCTATTAAGAGATGAAATGCCAATATATTCTTCTTTCAAATGTAGTACTCATTAAATATTCCTATATATAATTGTTACTCAAATAAAGCCTGAAATGATACATATATATCAACATAATCAACAAAGTTAGTAATGCAAAAATATTGCTATTGCTATTGCTATTGATTTATCATTGTTTTTGTTTTTCAAAACTTTTTATTAGCTGAATTATGTTATGTCTAATTAGATTTTATCTTATTTCTACTTAAGTTTTCCTTGTTTTTCTTACAAGTAATTTCAAACAAGTTCTCTAGCAGAATAAAGAAAAAGCAAAGGATTGTCATGAATTTTCTAATATCTCAAACGTTATCCAATCATATGTAAATTCTCAGAAATATTTTAATGAAAACAGATAATTGAATTTAAATTTGGAATTATAATTAATTCAGTTAAATGAGTTTTTATTAATTAATATGAAATTGAAAAATATAAATTTTTATCTTCATAACTATAAAATTTTAATTTAACTTGTGTCAGTCTAGTTCTGGTAAGCAAATTTAAATTCTATGTTTTTACAACTTAAACTTTAATTTAAAAATAAATTTCTAGGAGAAACTATCATTTAGTTAGATTAATAATTAAAATCATTCTAAGTATAGTCTATCATTTTAATTATGTTTTTCCATTTTTTTTTTTATCCATTTGTTCGTACAGGCTGAAGTTTGTCAATAATAATAATTGAGTAAATAAAGGTGAGAATTTTTTAAGTTTGTTTTTGTGCTATTGTTTTATTTACAGGAAAAATTAATATTTAAAAACATCAATCATCAAGGTAAGAATTTTTTAGGTTTAATTGTTTTTGTGCTAATGTTTTATTTACTTATTTTACCAAAAAATATGAGCGGCCATAAAGGAAACAACGCAAGCACTTAAAATTAATGCATCCAATCCAGCGTATTCACATTGAGCCCGGCAACATTTAATTTCTAGGTAAGCGGCGGTGAAAGGTAAGACTTCTTAAGTATAATTTCTTGTATAATAATTTCCACAACTATTTATTATTATGATTTTTAATGTTTTAACTTTTTATTCAATCATCAATGATGTCAACTATCAAATTAAATTAATTATTACCAAATGATGAAATTTTTTACTTTCACCGTATTTTGAAAACTAAATTTCACTGCCAAACTATGATTATTGCTATTTGCAGCCTGACTTCTTCCCCTGACTGATTCCACTCGCAGTTCTAGTCGTCCCTGAAAGCAAAGGAGAAAAAAAATTCACATACGCAATTCTGTCACGTATGTGTTTCATCTATATCAGGTCACCCATCAGGCGAATGAGATCCGCGGCTTTTCTTTTTTCACCTAACACACGCATGATGGAACGGATTAAAAATGTTGCAAAAAACTGTAACAGTACTCATTGTATTCTTCACAGATATGCATTAGTAACAAAAAGGATTTCATTGACATTTAAATCTGTTCTAGATGAAGCAGGGAAGATTACTAATTTTATTAAAAGTAAACCATTGCAATCTCGTATTTTTACAGCCATGTGCTAAGATATGGGTAGCCTTCACACCACTTTACTTCTTCATACGGAAGTTAGATGGTTATTGCTTGGTAAAATTTTTGTACGAATATTTGAACTGCGAAAGCAACTCTTGGCGTATTTTATTGGTCATAAGTTTGAATTATCAGACAGACTAAATAATTTAACTTGGCTATCTACACTTGCATACCTTGCTGATATATTTAGAAAATTGAACGAATTATGTTTGGCTCTGCAAGAAAAACAAGTCAACATATTACAAGCAAAAGATAAATTGGCTGCCTTTTCAAGGAAAATACAATATTGGATTTGAGCTGTGGAGCAAAATAACTTCGAGTGTTTCCAGACGCTTAGTGATTTTCTCGAAAAATCTGAAGTGGATTTGGATATGGAAATAGGTGATGGTATAAAAACACATCTGTCCAGCTTAGAGCAATTACTCAGTGATTACTTTCCAAACCTGGAGAATAGAGATAATTGCTGGGTACAAAATCCTTTCAAAATAAAAGAAAAACCAAAAGGATTTATGCCCATGGATTATGAAAATTTGATTGAGCTAAGATCGGATACACAATTAGAAGCCAAATTTAGAACAGTTTCATTGACAGTATGTCAGTATGGTCAGATGTATTCGATGTATTCGATGTGAAACTGGGTTTTCAAAATATATTGCGACAAAAGTCAATTATCGTAACAAACTTGATCCTGCACCAGATATACGAGTTATCAGTTATCAAACATAACGCCCAATTTTAAGAGAATCATAGAATCAAAGAAGCAGGTGCATTCTTCACATTAAAGCTTTTTATTTATTTTAGTTTTTGTTTTGTATTTTCATTCATTATTTCAATGAGTTTCTTTTTTTTTTGAGTTTTTTTTAATTCAATAAAATCTGAAATACCAAAATAATATTTGTTTCATTTAATAGCAGCTATTAAAATTTGAAAAGTAGTTGCATAAAAAATATTCAGGGTTCCGCGCTCACTGGCAACAAATTTGGGGGTTCCACGACGAAAATAGTTTGGCAAACGCTAGTTTAAGGTTTAAAAACCAAGA
Organism: Acrocera orbiculus; assembly: GCA_947359355.1. Taxonomy (NCBI): domain Eukaryota; kingdom Metazoa; phylum Arthropoda; class Insecta; order Diptera; family Acroceridae; genus Acrocera; species Acrocera orbiculus. The sequence continues at coordinate 280,165 of OX375757.1, forward strand.
CACTTTCATGATATTTTTAATTAGTGCTATACTCATCAAATATCCACATCAGATGTGATACTATCCATTTATTATTCAAAATGACAAAAAAAAACTACAGATAACTTTATTGCTTTGAATGGCTATAATAATATTAATGGAAAAGTTCAAAAAAATTTTTTTTATAAAAATAAAATTAATATTTAACGTGAGGTAGAGTTTTATTGTTGATTTGCTAAATACATTTTATTTGTATTGTATTAAATACATATATCCATAACTTTCCTTATTTTTTGAAACAATATATTTTAAATCTTCAATCTTCAAAATAATAGTTACTTACAAATATTTTTCTTGGCAATCATTACATTAATGTGCCATGACATTTTATGCAAAATCACCGTTAAAATGGTAAAGTAAATAATAGATGGAAGCGGAAATATCACATCGTAGATGCATCTACGAAAAATATAAAAATTTAGCTTTAATTTTCCTGAGTAAAAAAAAGTACCCAATTAATTTTTCTAGTTTTCAACATCTAACTTTGACTTAAAAAATAAGCCATAAATTCCCCCAAAAGAAAAGCCAAACAATATCAAACTAAAGCGGGGTATTCACTATAAATGTGAATCAATGATTAGGCTCTCTCAGCCCATATAAAGTATATGGCTGAATTATTGTGAGTAAAATTTCAACATGTTGGATATTTTCTCTCTTATTCCTGCTTTCCATATACTCCCAGCGGTTAATTTTCGTTAATTTGCGCTCTTTACCGTATGCATGACTTTTGCATGCTAAAACGCTGCTATAAGCTATTGTCATTTTGCGACCACACACATTTTAGGAGGACAAAAAAATATTCTTAGCTTATTTTGCTCTGTTGCGAAAATATTCTAAGTAAGTCTTTTTAGCGTATGTGTTTAAGTCATTCCCAGCGGTTAATTTTCGCTCTTTAGATGCTTTTTGAAGGCAAATTTGAGGCGAGCGTGTTAAATTTAGGTATCCCAGCATGCAGGAAAATTAACATTGCGACCGGATAGGAAAAGCCATGCTAAGAGAGGATTTTATGCGCTCTCCGTATACACAAATGGAGAGCGTAAATAAGAGAGATTTTTGTTTTTCTTTTATATATTAATTTTTAAAAATTCTTTCATATATATATATACACACTACGTAGTATGTAGTACGTATTATACATACATAATATATGCTTATGCATAACGGTGTGGTATATATACATATATCCCTATTTGTACTTTGATGTTAACCTGAAAAATAACTTATGTGATAAAAAGGGGAAAAAAGAAACACAATTTCTTAAATAAAGTATTTTATTAATTAAAATATCCATCAATAATCACAATATTAATATATTATTTAATTAATATTAAGTAATACAATAAAACACAAAAAAATCTTAAATGCTACACACTGCACACGACTGCCAACAATTGACGACTAAATGACTTAAACACATACGCTAAAAAGACTTAGAATATTTTCGCAACAGAGCAAAATAAGCTAAGAATATTTTTTTGTCCTCCTAAAATATGTGTGGTCACAAAATGACAATAGCTTATAGCAGCATTTTAGCATGCAAAAGTCATGCATACGGTAAAGAGCGCAAATTAACGAAAATTAACCGCTGGGCTGGGTTATTCACTATATTTCCGAATCAATGATTCGGCTCTTAGTTCCCATTTAAAGTATATGGAAAGCACGAATAAGAGAGACAATATCCAACATGTTGAATATTTTACTCACAAATGATTCAGCCATATACTTTATATGGGCTGAGAGAGCCGAATCATTGATTCGGAAATATCCCAGCGGTTAATTTTCGCTCTTTAGATGCTTTTTGAATGCAAATTTGAGGCGAGCGTGTTAAATTTAGGTATCCCAGCATGCAGGAAAATTAACATTGCGGCCGGATAGGAAAAGCTATGCTAAGAGAGGATTTTATGCGCTCTCCGGATACACAAATGGAGAGCGTAAATAAGAGAGATTTTTGTTTTTCTTTTATATATTTTAATTTTTAAAAATTCTTTCATATATGCATATATATACACACTACGTAGTGTGTAGTACGTATTATACATACATATATGCTTATGCATAACGGTGTGGTATATATATGTATATCCCTATTTGTACTTTGTTGTTAACCTGAAAAATAACTTATGTGATAAAAAGGGCAAAAAAGAAACACAATTTCTTAAATAAAGCATTTTATTAATTAAAATATCCATCAATAATCACAATATTAATATATTATTTAATTAATATTAAGTAATTCAATAAAACACAAAAAAAACTTAATTGCTACACACTGCACACGACTGCCAACAACTGGCGACTAAATGACTTATACACATACGCCAAAAAGACTTAGAATATTTTCGCAACAGAGCAAAATAAGACTTAGAATATTTTTTATCCTCCTAAAATGTGTGTGGTCACAAAATGACAATAGCTTATAGCAGCGTTTTAGCATGCAAAAGTCATGCATACGGTAAAGAGCGCAAATTAACGAAAATTAACCGCTGGGATAGTGAATACCCCGCTTTAACATGCAAAGGTCATGCATACGGTAAAGAGCGCAAATTAACGAAAATTAACTGCTGGGTAGTGAATACCCCGCTTAAAAAGTTCAACTTCATGTTATTATTACTATAAATTATATATATTTAGTAAAAACTGATACAAGTCCGAGCAAATAAATGTCCGACGTCTACAGTGTATTTACCCGGACAATGTCCGACGTCTACAGGGGCCTTTATACGTCTCGCCCGTAACTTCGAAAACTTATGCATGTCATGACAACTCGTTTGACGTTTTCAAAGTGGTACTGTATCAATCAGAGGCATAATTTTAACTTTTAATATTACTTTTTGTGAGAATTTTATTAATGATTTTTGTATCGTTAATTTTATATTTGATCGAATGCAGAAATCAACATTCATTAAAAGTCAGTCGCTAAATTTACCCATAAAATATCGGATTAAATGTAAAATGTATAAAAATAGTTTAGCAAAATTTTAAAGTTTGCGTTCAAAATATATTATCATACTGGAGAAAATATTAAAATGATATCAGTCAAACAACTTAGTGATATACTCTTCTATTGTAAGTTTTGTAATAAAGACTTTAAACATAAATCCGGATTAAAGAAACATGAAGCTAGACATGAACCACCAGGGGGATTTCTTTGTAAATATTGTGAAGCTAGGTTTTGTTGGGATAAAGAACTTACAAAACATAAAGAGAACTCACACAAGGTTTTAAAATGAAATAGAAAAATGTTTAAGGAAATTATAGACATTTATTTTACAGGTGTATATATGCGGCTTATGCAAAGACACATTTATAGATAACGAACATTACCTAAATCATATTATAAGTGTACACGATGGTCGTGATAGAGAATATATTGTATGCGAAAATTGTGGTCACCAATTTAAATCACACACAAACTTACGCAGTCACATGGAATCAAAATGTGGAACAATTAAACCATTCGAATGTAATATTTGTAAACTTAGATATATGACTCAAGCAACACTTAATGTACACAAACGTATTCATTTTGATGAAAAACAACATTGTTGCAGTTTTTGTGGTAAAAATTTTCTTAGTAAAGGCCAATTAACTGTTCATGAAAGACAACATACTGGTGATAAACCATATAAATGTGATGTATATAATATCAACTTTAATTAGTAAATTGTTAATTTGAAGAAAAAAATTTGGGTTTTAGGTTTGCCCTAAAGAATTTTGTTATCGTGAAAGTTTGGTAACTCATTCATCAATTCATACAGGTATTAAACCATATGAATGTGAATATTGTGGAAATCGTTTTTCTTGTGTTGGTAATCTTCAGAAGCATCGTAGAACAAGACCTAATACTTGTGGACAATTTGATGTAAATAAGAAAGCTGCACCACGACCGAGCAGTAAAGGTAATATAACAATAAGGGTTTTTTTTAAATTAAAAGTTTTGTAAGTTTTAACGCATGTAACACAATGCATGCTTTTAATTCATATTAATTTTTATTAATAAAAATAAATTCCTAGTTTCGATTTTCCTACACCGTAAGGAAGAAAGGAAAATAATTTCTAATGATATTCTTAATAGTTCCAGGTTCACTTACAATGAAGCAAACAAAAATAAGAAAAACTAATAAAGTTATTAAGCCAGATATTAAAATAAAAAAACGGCATAATCAAAGGATTTTAGGAACTAATAATGAAAATAAGCTTGAAGAACTAAATATAAACAATTATATAATTGATAATTGTAAATATGAAGAATATTTTTCTAATGACCTTGATATTTCTTCGGAAATCGAGGCAGTTGAAAATCTAGAAACGGCTGAAAATGGTAAAAATTTGCTTGCATTGATTGATCCACAATCGATTTTCTTTTTTTTTTTTAATTTTTAGTCGAACCAGAAATAATTTATGAAATAATAACTGAAAAAGAAGATGATCAAAATGAAGATATTAAATTTGAAACTTTAGATACTGTTAATGAATATGATGAAACTATTAATAATGAATACAAAGAGATAATAAATGATCAATCGGATGAAGAAAATAAAAATATTGGTTTTAAAATCGAAAATTTTAATAATGTTGATTCTAATATTTATAAAGGCTGTTTTTCTATGCTTCAACCAAAAGAAGAAATATTTATTGAAGTAAGTAAAAATTACTCAAGCTTTTGTTTTTGATTATTTTTTTAAAAAAAGTATAACCTTAAAAATTATTCTACACAAATAGGAAAGAAGCTCAATAGAAACCCTTTTTTCTTTAAAATCCTCCATTTCAATTTGTACCCTTTCGTTTATTTGTACTATTCGTTTATTATTTGTCTTTAAAAGCTACATTTGTTATCAAAAAATTTATCACAAATTCTTTTGTAATAAAAAATTCTATTTTTTATTAGATTTCATTTTGATTAACGTAGCTACTTCGATTTTTATCACTGTCTAAAATTCATGTTTTTTATTTTAATTTTAAATGTTGTTCTTTATCCGGCCATAATTTTAAATAAATTTTTAAATAGCTTAACAAAGTATAAAAGTAAAATTTATAAACTTTATAATAAATATTGAAAATGTATTTTAAGAAAGATTCCTTATATCCAAAGTTTTTTTATTGGATTTTTAATAAATAAGTATGAATTTAATATTAAAATTCTTGTCCTTTATAAAAATTTGTAAATAAGTATAGAAACATTAATTTTTTGAAAAAAAATTTTCTAACATTAACTGAACTGCTTAAACTCGTTTTGTATACTTGATTCGAAGATATTCAATAAACGTTATTTGCTTATTTATAAATTTTATTAATTTTTTTTATAGGTAGAAAATATTATCTTGGAGGATACTTCAATAAAAGATGATTTAAATTCGTTAGGCTATCAATCATCGGTCATTGAATACGATGAAAATAGTAAAGAAGAAACCGATTTTTCAAAGAAATGTGAAAACGTTAGTGAAAATGACAAAGAACAGCTACTAACTGACGCACTTAAAAACATTCCCAAAGAAATTGAACAAATTCTTGATAGAATATACAAATGCTGTTCTTGTCCAAAAATTTATAAACAAAAGAAAGCTTACCTTAAACATCTAAAAAATGATCATAAAATCTTATTGAATATTGCTGAAACTATTATAAGTCAATTAGATGAAAAAGAACCATTTAAATGTAAGGATTGTGATCAAATGTTTTCTAGCAAGAATAGTTTTCGTAATCATTTAAAACAACATTCAAAAGTTGTATGCGGTATTTGTATGAAAATTTTTGACAATCAAAATTCATTAAATGAACATAAAATAACTATTCATCAAAAAACAAAAAATAAAAATTCTAATTTTAATAAAAATTTTGCATGCTCAAAATGTGATAAAAAATTTATAACTAAAATTGCTTACGTAGATCACGAGAGATCTAGTTGCGGACTTTCACCACTTTATAAATGTAATATTTGTAATAAATATTATCATAGTTTAAGTTCTTTAAAAACACATCAAACTATACATACAGGAGATTTACCTCATGTTTGTAATCATTGTAATAAAGCATTTCGTACTCCTGGTCAAGTTAAAGTTCATATGAGACAACATAATGGTGAAAAACCATTTAAATGTGAGGTAAAATTAATTATTGTTTTGATATGATATGAATTTATTTTGATTATCTAAAATTAATAATTTAATTTTTTATAGATTTGTCCAAAGAGATTTGCATATAGAGAAAGCCTTGTAACTCATGTATCGGTACACACCGGACTGAAAAGATTTACTTGCCAAAATTGTAATTTGCGGTTCTCATGTATTTCTAATCTTCAGTCTCATAGAAAAATAAAAAAGGATACATGTGGTTCAGTTCCAAAAATGACTAAACCAACAGGAAAAATCATTGGAGTTAGTGGTGGTACTGTTTTTATTAAAAACAATCCAAAACAAAATGTATAGCAATTTTTTAAAGGTTTTAATAAATTTATGAATTAAGAATTATTTTTCAATAAAAATTCTTTACAATTTTACGTCTGCTTGACAATTATTAAAAAAGGAAAACCTACTATCTCATTCCAACTTGGTTCTTTGATTTTTTCATCTAATCTTCGTCCACCTAGAATACGATTTTTGGAACTGTCTTCACCATGGCTAGCATTAATATGTTTTGTGTTGTAACTAAAAATTAATAATTCTTAATAAAAATATCCAAATTTATATTTGCTTTTTATATTCCTACTATTAGCTTGCAAAAAGTATGTAAAAATCTTAAATTGTTAATAAAATCTTTTCTATTCATCTAATCAAGTTCAAATAAATTTGGTTGTATTGGGAGTGCATGACAATTGATGCTAATACAGATAGTTCAAATATTAATTCATGAATTATATTTAATAAACTAATTTTTAGTTTTATATGAGAGAAAAACTTCCGAAAACTGAATGAGACGAATTCAGAAAAAAAAACAATCTCACTGAATGGGAATGAATGAGAAATATAAGTATAGGAATAACTTTAAAAAATTTGTTTTTATATTAACTAGTTATATGAAAAATGGGTGGAAAAGATATGAATTTGTAATAATTATCTTTATCGTTTTTGCTAAATTAATTTTTATATTTTACTTCAGCGAAGTAAAACTCGTTTAAAGTTACAAATTATACTATTCGGGAGAACTTATAATTCAATAATTGCAGTCAATATACTTCTGAGTAAAACCGTCCTTCAGATCGCTTATAAAAAATCGCTGTCCAAATCGCTAATGTAGACACCAAGTATAAGGCTGCGTTCACAGTGAAAGCTGGCGCTGGCGCTGGTGCTGGTTGCGAGATTGTTGCAGAAAAACCTATTCATAGTGGCAGCTGGTAGCTGAGCTTGTTTATAAGCGATAAATTTGTGTACAACAACATTAGAATGAAAGAAAGAAGGGGAAGGATTATCATATTGTTTCGGCTGGTAAACTTCATGTATACATATATTTTGTTGCTGAAATTAAAATGCATTGGTTAAATTTTATTTGAAATTATCCCAAAATTGTTTTATATTTCCAAGAAAAAAATTCCTTCAGATTTTCACCTTGAAAGATTTACATTTTACATATAGGTTGCATGTATAATGTTCTTAGAAAACATTTATAATAGGTTTTGTAATCTTTATAGAAGGAATTTTTAGAACATGTATTTTATGATTGTAGTATATATTAGTACCTGGAATCAAATTATATGGAGTTTATATGGGTATAAGTCTAGACATTTGAAGGAGTAAAAGTTTTTATAAGATTTCTGCAGTCTACTTCACAATATATTACCTGAAATAAGAATTTTTTAGATATATCCGAATTTGGTGACTAAATAAATCTAAAAAGTTCAATAGAGTTTAGTCAGCTTGGAATTCACATGTTTACACGTGAAGTATTTACAACTGAACTGAACAAGACATTAACTTTATATAAGTTTTTAAGTTCTTTACTAGTTATTTATTTTTTAGAAGTGTTGTATTAGCAACATAAATAACGGTTTGGTGTGTTTTCCCCGTGAAAGGAGATAAATTGGTAAGAAATTTATTTTGAATGTTAAAAAGTTCTTTATTGACACCTTTGCTATATTTTAGTGAATTTTGATGGATTCCTCTGATGAAGGAGATTGGGCCTTACTTGAAGGAAGCAAATGGCCTTTGTTGTGTAAAAGCAAGGCATTTTCAATTCATCCACTTAACCGCCAAAGAGGTGAACATGGTGAATTCAATTGTTTATATGAAGATCTTCGAAAATTTCCACTCAAATTCTTCAAATATACGAGGATGTCAATTTCAACTTTCGATTACATCCTTTTAAAAATTGAAAACAGGATTTCAAAAATAACAACTCATTTTAATAAAAGTCCAATATTGCCCTGTGAAAGATTAATAATTACAATCAGGTAAGAACAACGGTAATGTTTAAAAATATTATTATTGATTTGGAAGGATGTAAACTTCCCGAAGAGATTATTATGACTAATGAACCAAATATGAATCAGCCATCAGTAAGCAGCGTTTCAACAAAAGTAGGGCAAGCTGTGAGAGATACTTTTAAGTAGTTTTTATGGAACAATAAAATTAATTAAAATAACATTTTGATTTTGATTTTAAAATTTTCTTATCGCATTCAAACTTTCTCTAGAAGAAAAGGAAAAGGATGACTATTTGGAAAGATCTGAAGATGAAGATCTTATAATCAACGGTAATAAAAGGAAAAGCAGCAGAAAAACTGATTTCCACTCCGAATTTTTAGAGTTGGAACGAAAAAAACTAATTATGATGGAGAAAAGTAGAAAAAAAAATGAAAGAGACGACATAGACGCTTTTCTGGAGAGCATAGCACCACATTTAAGAAAATTGGAGACAAAAAAATATTGGTTATGCCGGTTGAAAATTGAAAAAACTATATATGATGCTTTGTACGGTTCACAAGAAAGCCCATCAGAGCTCTGTAATGAATTAAGAGAGTGAAATTATGTAAATTAATTAATAATAAAAAATTTGAGTTTAAATTTAAATCTTCTTGTAATTATAACCCTTCCCATTTTTATTCATTTACTCTACACGATATTTTATATAGTTAGAAATTTTTATAACGTATTATCATTAACGGACCCCCGGATCATAATTTAAATATAATAATTATTCTAATAACTAAAATTTTATCAGCTTAAATAGTAATTATTTTAATTTAAATATAATTAAAAATCATTATCTATTATAAACACTTAATCAAAAATAAATATTAATTAATTGAATTAAAACAAAAAATTAATAAAATGGCTGCCATCTTTCCTCTTGTTGCTATAACTATAAGTGTGCGATTAAAATGAAGTTTTTGTTGACATTTTCCCAGCGGGAAAAAGAATGATTCTTCAATGCATTCGTAATCCATCCCTGGGAAGCTATGAATCGATTCTCTTTTCATCTAATCATAGCAAATTTTTACCAAAGCATGATCGCAGTGAGAATCACTTACTAACACATGTAAGAAAACTGCGTTAGTATTGTACTCCTATATATGAGCTATTATACTCTTATAAAAAGTATTATATTTTATATTTCATTAGTAAAAGAGAGATGGATATATAACACAGAGTGATGAAATAGCACATATGCTATAGGACCACAATGTGTTATATACCCATCCTTCTTTCACGTAAGTGTAAGTCTAAAAATAAATATATAGTCAATAAAATGATTATAAATGGAATAAATTAAACATATTTTATATAATTAAATATTTTATTTAATTACAACACTATTTCATAATTGAACAACTTATTTAATAAAACTTAAATTTACTTAACCTAAAGAAAGTCCTAACTTACTTAACTATATTCTTTTGTTTAAAATTAACTACATCATATTTTCACAATTATATTCTTTTATTTAACAATATTCTTTTATTTAAAATTAACTATACCATATTTTGACAATTTATTAAATTAAATTAAACAAAAATAGTCTCCTAATATTTAATTTTATTTTTATACACAACATCACAACACAACGCGTACTTTCCGAAATGTCAAAAAAACTTATTCATTTTAATCACACACTTATAGTTATTATATTTTACGTGTGATAACTTTAAATGTGTTAGTTTTATATTTCCTATATAAACGAATAAAAATGATTATTTGCATGTGTAAAACGTATAAAATACATGAATTGCTTACCGGTGCATTCTGCAGAATCAAATATGAAGTGATTCATCTATGATTCTTTTAGCTTCTGATTCCAAATTTCCCGCTGGGTTACGAATGCATTGAGGAATCATTCTTTTTCCGGCTGGGTATATACAAATTTTGAACTAGCTCCGCTATATGATGTCACATGAAAATGTTTCGTATACAAGCTATACGAACCATCTTCAAAGCATGGCATCAGCTCAAACCAGCTTGTCAGCCAGCTTTTACTCTGAACACATTAAGCTGGTTGCCTTGATTTGCCTTTAACCACTTTTCTCGCAACCAGCACCAGCGCCAGCGCCAGCTTTCACTGTGAACGCAGCCTAAGAATTTTATAAAAGATTTGAGGCAAGTTTACACTCAGAAGTATATTGACTGCAATAAATGCATTGGAAAACTTTTAGAAAAGTATAATTTGAACCTTTCAACTAATTTTAATGTATTTATAATGCATTAATATTTACGATAAGTCAATTTAATATAATAGAACTAGTTAAAAAACATAAGTTATATATATTTTCAATCAGAATGTCAAACTCAAGCAAACTATTGAGTATAACCGCGACGTGTTATCAAAATTTTTTAATCCTCACGTGTGCATAACCAATAAATAAATATAACCAATAATTATGTTTGTAAGTAATTTATGTAATTTAGTTAGTTTAGTTTATTTGCCTTGTTCCAAACTGTCTGATTTTTCAAAAGAATTTCCTATACATTTCTCCATAAAATATAAGTTTTAACATTTTTTTAAAAATTATAAACTTACACACTGTAAAAAGGATTTACTAAAGATCCTGTTTTCTATTTTGGTGAACAATAATTAAGTTATTTTGTAGTCAACAAGAAAATTCATGGATTTAACTTCTTTCAAAACAACTTTCGCTTAGATTAGGAATTAATTTATAGATATAATCTCATGTATTTAAATATTTTTAATGATTTCTATTTCAGGTTCCAAAAGTAGAAAAAAATTTAAATTATGCATTACTGATTACAACAATTATTTAGGTGGTGGGTTTAAGTACTGCTAAATAAAATATATCTTTATTATGATGAAAGCATTTTAGATAGGAAGAGTATGATATATTATGACGTACATTTTAATTCTGATTTAATTTCTCCAAATTTTCTTGTTAAAATTACTATTTATTTAATTAAATAAAAAACTTATGTGTTTTGTAGGGACTTTGATGTCTATGTTGGAAGAATAATCTAAAGATAACAGACCACGAAAATGTATGGATCAGCAACGTAAGACATTTGACTAAACATCAGTGTGATTATTAAGGTGGGTTTAAGTACTGTTAAATAAAATATATCTTTATTATGATGAAAGCATTTTAGATAGGAAGAGTATGATATATTATGAGTACATTTTAATTCTGATTTAATTTCTCCAAATTTTCTTGTTAAAATTACTATTTATTTAATTTAATAAAAAACTTATGTGTTTTGTAGGGACTTTGATGTCTATGTTGGAAGAATAATCTAAAGATAACAGACCACGAAAATGTATGGATCAGCAACGTAAGACATTTGACTAAACATCAGTGTGATTATTAAGGTGGGTTTAAGTACTGTTAAATAAAATATATCTTTATTATGATGAAAGCATTTTAGATAGGAAGAGTATGATATATTATGAGTACATTTTAATTCTGATTTAATTTCTCCAAATTTTCTTGTTAAAATTACTATTTATTTAATTTAATAAAAAACTTATGTGTTTTGTAGGGACTTTGATGTCTATGTTGGAAGAATAATCTAAAGATAACAGACCACGAAAATGTATGGATCAGCAACGTAAGACATTTGACTAAACATCAGTGTGATTATTAAGGTGGGTTTAAGTACTGTTAAATAAAATATATCTTTATTATGATGAAAGCATTTTAGATAGGAAGAGTATGATATATTATGAGTACATTTTAATTCTGATTTAATTTCTCCAAATTTTCTTGTTAAAATTGCTATTTATTTAATTTAATAAAAAACTTATGTGTTTTGTAGGGACTTTGATGTCTATGTTGGAAGAATAATCTAAAGATAACAGACCACGAAAATGTATGGATCAGCAACGTACAGACATTTGACTAAACATCAGTGTGATTATTAAGGTGGGTTTAAGTACTGTTAAATAAAATATATCTTTATTATGATGAAAGCATTTTAGATAGGAAGAGTATGATATATTATGAGTACATTTTAATTCTGATTTAATTTCTCCAAATTTTCTTGTTAAAATTACTATTTATTTAATTTAATAAAAAACTTATGTGTTTTGTAGGGACTTTGATGTCTATGTTGGAAGAATAATCTAAAGATAACAGACCACGAAAATGTATGGATCAGCAACGTACAGACATTTGACTAAACATCAGTGTGATTATTAAGGTGGGTTTAAGTACTGTTAAATAAAATATATCTTTATTATGATGAAAGCATTTTAGATAGGAAGAGTATGATATATTATGAGTACATTTTAATTCTGATTTAATTTCTCCAAATTTTCTTGTTAAAATTACTATTTATTTAATTAAATAAAAAACTTATGTGCTTTGTAGGGACTTTGATGTCTATGTTGGAAAAATAATCTAAAGATAACAGACCACGAAAATGTATGGATCAGCAACGTAAGACATGTGACTAAACATCAGTGTGATTATTAAGGTGGGTTTAAGTACCGTTAAATAAAATATATCTTTATTATGATGAAAGCATTTTAGATAGGAAGAGTATGATATATTATGAGTACATATTAATTCTGATTTAATTTCTCCAAATTTTCTTGTTAAAATGACTATTTATTTAATTTAATAAAAAACTTATGTGTTTTGTAGGGATTTACGAGAATGTATGGATCAGCAACGACATATAGAAACAAATGAGGTCGATCAATCACATTGTAATAGTTTTTGATAGTAAAGTGCTGATTTGGCTTATAAAAAAAATCAATAACTATTCTTAACAATAAAAATAATGTTAGAAATTATTGAATTACTCAAATATATATTATGTATCATTACAATTAATAAAAATAATTGACACTTTAAATATCATAAATCTGTGTGAATGCACTATAATCAAGAATATGGATTTTAGTCTATTTTTTATAGCTTAAGAATATTATTCATGTAGTTGCGTATTGTTTTTTGAACTAATTTCATAATCATAAATAGAATAAGGAAATGAAATTTGTGTTCCAGTGTGATAGTCGAAGAAAAATATATGCCGTTTATTTTTACTTTTAAAAATAGGCTGTTTGAAAATTGAATAAAATACGTCGTGTCGTAAAGCATTAGAAAAATTGAACAATACACTGGCTAGGTCTATCTATTATTTATTTGTAATATCTTTGGGCTTTATTGAACTCATCCGTCCATATAGAGCAGGGATGGGCAAACTTTTTCGGTCGCGGGCCAGAAATCGAAAAATAAAGGGTTGGCGGGCCAAGATAAATTTTTTTAAAATTTTACAATATACAAGTATTACAATTTAAATATGTTAAGTAACGAGGCTAAATGCTCATTCGTCAGTACTTCTGAAATTATTCTTTCTAAGGTTCATAGTTGAAAATACTTGTTCACATATATATATATATATATAACATCAAGCAAACATAACATAATAAATTTAGGAAACTTACTTTCAATAATGATTTGTATAACTCTAACTTTGGCGTATTTAGAAACAGTTGCTTGAGATGATTCTTAGAGGGGACCGCAATTAATTAAGCTGCAAAATCTGACCTCACTAGTTCACAATTTACGTTGAAAGGCATGGTAAAAATATCCAGTTCTGTTTGAATGGCCCTGAAATCTTGAAATCTGCGTTCGAACTCAAAATGCAATTTTTTCAAGCTTGGAAGCTGTCTGTGCTTGCTATTTCCGATTTATGTTTTGTAGCAAGAAAATAAAGAAAGTAAAAATATCATTCCCTTGAAAAAAAGGAAAAAAAAATATTTAAACAAAGTAGAAAAGGAGATGGATTTACATATAATATATAAATCATACTTCTTTTAATTTTCGTCGGACCGGCAAATTAAAAATCTATCCGGCAAATTAGATTTGATAGAGGAATCCGGAAAAGTCGTTTTTGTTTGAATATTCAGAAATCAGTTTGCCTGGTCCAAGCGAAGTATAGAGGCAAGAAGGAAAAACCAGAACTTTAAAAGAGCGATAAAATCGTCGGAAAAGCAGGAAAGTTAGTAAAAGTGGATTAAAAACAATTAGATTTGATAGAGGAATCCGGAAAAGTCGTTTTTGTTTGAATATTCAGAAATCAGTTTGCCTGGTCCAAGCGAAGTATACAGGCAAGAAGGAAAAACCAGAACTTGAAAAGAGCGATAAAATCGTCGGAAAAGCAGGAAAGTTAGTAAAAGTGGATTAAAAACAATTAGATTTGATAGAGGAATCTGGAAAAGTCGTTTTTGTTTGAATATTCAGAAATCAGTTTGCCTCATTAAACCTTCCGGCGGGCCGTAGTTTGCCCATCCCTAAAGTTGAATTTTTTTAAATATTTTATTACAATAAATATTCAATAGATTTTTAACTTAACTTTGATTTGACAAATAGCAAATAAAATATTTCTCCAAGGAAGACAGGTTGAGTTTAATGCAGACTAATTTTTGATACGGTAAATATGCAAGGCTCCACTTTGTTTTTTATGTGATGGATTGAATTAGTACAATAATTTGCGATTAAAAATTTATATAATAACTGATTTAATGATATTGTTCATTAATTGAACTTCAACAAGAAATTTCAGCTTACTTCATAACCTATCATATGTTTTTGATGAGTACACTGGTCCGGCGGGCCGTAGTTTGCCTATGCCTGATTAGAGTGTGCTTCACAAATCTAGCAAGTTGCTAAAAGTGCTAAAACTGCTAATTTAAAATATAATAGTACGTATCAAAATGCTTTAGCCCGCGTTACAATACATCCATTCGACTTGTCGTTAAAAAAGATATAAATAAATGAAATAAAAAAAGGGAAGTTAAACCTTATATACCTAGCAGATAAATAGTTTAAGGTGCTATTACACTTTCATATAAATATGAGAGGTAGTGACATTTGAAATATGATACATATATCATTCTGAAAAAAAATTCTGTCACCTACTAGTCACGCTAACTCCCTCAAATGTGCCAACTGCAGTGCTACAGGGCATGCTGCTAGTTCCTCTGAATGCCCCAAATTCATTAATTATAAGAACAAGCAGGCTTGAGGCCCAATGGATCCAAAAAGCTAAGGATAACGACATATTTCTTCAAAAGGCTGCATCTAAGTCGATTTCTTTTGCCAACGCTGTAAAACTTAATGCCTCTAGGGACGAGGATCAGTCCAATAATTCCAATCTAATTTCAACTACACTAGAAACTGCAAAACTGTTAGCTAATAATCCACTCCATGAACTAGTCAAGGAGCTAGGATCCTTATTTGGCCTCAACTTGTTGGATTTCTTTCGGAATATTGAGGAATTTCTGAAAACATATCATACATTAAAAACCAAATTTAATCACAAACTCAACATGGAAGCGTTAAAGGTTTTGCGTAACGACAGTGTTCGGGGCACCACCATTCTAATAAACCCCAGCTTATCAGCAATTCCTATTCCCTATTCTTCTACCTATATCTCGGCTACGCTGATTAAAACATATATTCACATTAAAAATTCTAAATTCAGCATCATATTAGCTTCGGTCTATCTACCAGTTAGATCAAATCCGGGAATCATTCAGGATCTAAGCAATTTATTAAATATATGCTCTAAATCTGACCTATTTATCTGGGGTGGGGACTTCAACTCCAGAAACCCAGCTTGGGGTGATTCAACTACAAATGTCAATGGCTCCCTACTGCAAAATTGGCTAAATGACGAAGCTCTCTTACGAGTCAATCTGATCGCGCCTAAACATCCCACCTTTCCCAGGTCGAGCTCCTATATTGATTTGTTTATGGTCTCACCTGATTGGTTCGAACTCGACTTGTTCTCAATTGCGGACATTCAATGCAAAACCTTCACAGCTGTTTCTGATCATCATGGAATCCAATTGAATATTAATATCTTTTTTAAAGCTCTCCTTAATGAGCCAACCGTCACTATCAATTTTAATAAAATAAACTGGTCACGTTGCAACAAATTGATCAAATCAGACATCCAATTAGCTTCACTATGTAATCACCGCAACTTCACGAGAAGTGAGATTGACTATGCTATTCAAATCCTAACCAATACTTTATCTAAGGCACTGCTTGACCAGTCATCGTCACATAAAATCTACCGTCATGACTATAGCTCATACCTCAGTTCTGCTACTAATAAATTAATCCTCACTAGGCGAAAATGGGGTAGGAAACTTCACAGAATATACAAACGCCATCTTAACACCAGAAATCCGCACTACATCTCGCTCGCCAGCCAGATAGCCTGCCTTGACAAAATCATCAAAGATCGGTCCCTCACGGAAATAAATAGTCAATTGCAAAACAGAATCAAGGCAATTAGACCAGGCCTTTCAGCTTGGAAAGAAATAAATCGACTTTCTGGACGTCACCAAATTAAGACTCACAAATTTCTTAATAACCCCATCTCATCAGGCTCCACTACCTGTCAGAATATCCAGGGCAAAGTAAACCTATTCAAAAACCATTTCAAAAGCATCTTCTGCACCAAAGTCAAGAGCTCTTTTCCTGGGGTTAACCTAGCTGCGGAGGAACTGTCCTCAGATCTCAATTTACTGGCTCAGCACACCTTTACTGATTTTTCTCTGTCATTAACCTCTGACAGTCCTGACATGCAACACCCATTCTGCACTCCGCTCGAAATCTCGGCAATCATTCGATCTCTAAAAGGCAAAAGGTCCTGCGGTTTTGATGAACTTCCCAACATTGCTATTAAACACCTAGCCCCGACTATTTGCAACATACTAGCCATTATTTTCAATAACTGCATCAATCTCGGGTACTTCCCGAGAAGCTGGAAAGTTGCCAAAATTGTACCTATCCATAAGAAAGGATCCATTGCTGATGTAGCAAATTATAGACCGATCTCACTTCTCTCTAATCTTGGTAAAATTTTTGAAAAGATTATTAAAAATAGAATCATAGACTTCTGTGATGATAACAACATCATACCCTGGAACCAATTTGGCTTTAGGGAGAGTCACTCAGCAGTTCATGCCTTGATGGCTGTATGCAACACCATCATTACAAATCTCAGATCAAAACACTGCACTGTAGCTCTTGAACTGGATTGGGAGAAAGCATTCAACAATATCTGGTGCGATGGCATCATTTTAAAACTCAGCTATATAAACCTGTCACTTATTCAACTCAAAATAATACACAGTTTCCTGTCTGATAGGTGTTTTAAAGTCTGTATACATAATTTTTGTTCTAAACCTGTTAACATATGTGCCGGTGTCCCCCAAGGATCTGTCTTAGGCCCGATACTATTCATTATAGCTATGCATGATTTCCCGATACGTTCCTTTAACAGCAACAGGGTACAAGCTTTTCTCTACGCTGACGATATATTCATCACAGCGAGTGCCTATAAACCCTCAGACGCTGTTGCAAAACTAGAAAAAATCAAACCAAAGCTTGAATGCTTCATCCTCAAATGGGGTCTCAAGTCAACACCCAAAAATGCAAGATCATTTGTTTCAGAAACGCATATGGGAAAGGGTATTATAATTGCATCAAGGAAAGTAGAAAAATTTCATTCCACCTCCTGGGACAACCCATAAAATACAGTAGAGAACTACTTTGTTAGGAATAACATTAAACGAAAAACTAAGATTCAACCCCCACGCTAAGATTGTCCTACAAAACGCTAGAGCTGCCATCAATTCTGTTAGTCGCGTCTTCCACTCCAAGTCTTGGTCGCTAGACACTAAAAGATTAGTGTACAAAGCCCTCATAAAACCAATTTTAGTATACGCATTCCCCATTTGGTTTCAAATTTCCCCAACTCATGCCAAACGCCTTGAATTACTAGAGAGATCTCTGCTTAGATTCGTCACCAATTTACACCGCAAAAACAACTGTAAATTTTATAGTAATATGACATTGTACAGTGAAGCTAGAGTAGTTCCTCTACTGACTTACCTTTTACGACTCAGTGAACATTTTTAGGCTTGTGTACAATTAAACATATTATTTGAAAAGACAAATTTTATTCATCACATTGTAAACTAAGAATTACCTGTATTTATAATCAAAACTTGTAAAATTTTGCTCACAGTATGTAAATTTAGGCTCACTTACTAAATAAAGCAGCTCCACCTATAGCTCGTTAATTTACTTAGTTCAGCATTTATAAATTAATAATATATACATTGTATGGCAGCCGGGAGCAAGCTGCCCAATTATTTCGGCTAGATATTTTGTAATCTGTTTTTTTTTTAGTTAATTCTTTTGGGACTCTTTTAGTCACCCAAACTCTAGTGTAGGCTTAGCTTTAAGTAGCCACCTAAGTGCTCTGAATTTCTTATGCTATGTAGCGGTAGACATAAGTTTGTACATTGTCATAAATTTAAGACTCAATAAATGCTATTTCTGATCTGATCTGAAAAAAATTTTTCAGAAGAGCTATTAAGCCTTGTACAGACCAATGCGTTTTTCATTCGCACGACGGACAAGGTTGTAAAACGGGTGATGCATTTGCTCTAGCTATATAGCTAGAACACTATACAAATTTTAACATATATAGATATGGCTATCACACTTGTATGATACATCGAATATGACATTTCTGCCATATTTATATGAAGGTGTAATAGCACCTTTAGCAGTAGCAGTGAATATTTAGCTAAATTTTTATATAAGGAACTATTTCCAAAAATTTTAAAGTTGAAATTTTTTAGTTTCTTACATAAACGCGTTGTATATTTTAGATCAAAAACTCTGCTAAAATCTTTAAACTATTTTGCTCTCTGATTGTAATTGTAACACTTATTGTTAAATAAAATAGAAATCTAAATTTAAAAAATTTTTAAGCAAAATTTTTTATTTATTCCATTTAAATGCATTTTATAGTCTCATGAAGACGCACTTTTGATTTTTAGACAAAGGAAAGCTCCGTAAGAAAGTTTTATTATATTAAATTGACCATCGTAAATAATAATGCATTATAAATTCAATAAAATGAGTTGAAAGGTACAAATTATATTTTTAAAGCCCATCAAACTTCTTTCAAAATTGAAAATGAATCCTTTTGCATTAAAATACTTCAAATATATTAAAAATTTATATAAGAAATCGAAATCTTGTTCTACTGTCTGAATAACTTGTGGATAAATTAACAAAATTTTTCAACTACCCAAAATATTTAAATATGGCCTCAAACAAATTTGAAACTAGGGATGAAATGTTAATCATTTTAATTAGTATATAGTTACTATAATATTCAAATAATTTAAATAAAAATTAATTAATTTTCACTGATATCATTAAAAACTCACCAGATGTCAAAAATATTATAACTAAAATCATTTTCTTTTCTTTTTAAGAATATAAAAAATTACTAGAAGATTAGATGAATATTTTAGCAAACTTTATGTAAATATTGAATTCCATTTATTATACCTCATGTATGTATATTTAAATATTTGAAAAGAAAAACGTTAGCAATTAAAGTATTCAAAGATTTTTCCTTGTTTCATAGTAATACATATAAAGAATAATTAGCGTTTTTCTTATAAAAAGGAAACAATACAATTTTCTGTCGAGTTATTAAGAAATTCTTGACGATCTAAGTCTGCTTCTTCAAACATATGTTTACATAATTGGGAACAATAAGCAGAAGTAGTTATAGGGATTGTTGATATTGTCCCACTAAAGTTAGAATTATTTGTATTATGTGAAGAGTTATATTTTTCGGAATTTATTCCTGAAATAAATTAATTTGTTAAGCTTAAGAGAAAATCAATTCGTCAATGCAGGTTTTGATGGGATAATATTACCCACTTTGAGAATTTACGTAAATGCTCATTCAGAGCATTTTGGTTCGGTAAGAAATCAGAATAAGAAAGTCGGAATTTGGCAAACTTTCTATACATTATATGTCAAAAAACGACTTTCTCACGCTGATATACCGAAATAGAATCCCACTTCAGGTAATAATTTCGTCTACGTCTTTTCCCTATCAGACGTTTATATATTCTTAGGTTAGAAAACCATTATTTTAAGTACGTCTCTATAAATTAAAAACTCAGACGTCTGTACAATTTTTCAGATTTAGTACTTAAGCTTTAAGGATATGGAAGCGAGTTTTGATTGTATGACTCATTGATTTTTTACTTTTACAGGAAAAGAATCGATACAATTTATGAAAATGGAAAAAATATCAGAAAGTAGTATAACGTAGATATTAGGAAATATAGCTGCAATAATCCGAGCATTGCGGAGAACTCACAAAGTGTGGAGGAAAATATACAAGGCATGGATGATTAAAATTTTAAACTAGGTACAAAAATGCGATTAGATTAGAGTACAAATTGATTAGAGAAAAGGATCATTCATGTTTACTTTTAAAAAAAATTAATCCAGCAAAATTTATTATCGCATTATATTAATTGAAACACACGTAGGTGAAGGAATACTAGAACCAAGAAAATTTAAGTATTCTAAAATCAGGCTTCTCAAAATATTTCAATATCAAAAAAATTTAAAAATTTTTATATCGATTGCACTTGGTTTTGAATCACGAAAATATTGTCTAGAATCAGCAAAAAATTTCTTTGAACGTAAATAAAAACGAAAAACATAAAAAATACAATAGGAGGTAAAATGCAATATTGCCTTTTAATTTAACTGGTAATTTCTACCCGCGCGGTTACATTCAGAAGCATATTTACTGCAATAATTACATTAAAAATGTTTTAGAAAAGTATAATTTGTACCTTTCAACTAATATTATTGCATTGCATTTATATAATAAAACTATAGTTAATAAGCATAAGTTAAATCTTATTATTTCAATTAAAATGTCACATACAAAGAAAATATTCAGTATAACCGCGCCTCAAGAAATAGTTTAATCAAATTGTTTGTGTCGAATGTCATATATATATAGAATAACTATATGAGGATTATTTTCATTACTTCAGTGACTTTATATTATATATTAAGCTTTTTTTAAATAAAAGTTAATAGAAATATTATTATATCGTAAAATAATTTTTGGCGGAAACGAAAAATACATAAAGTTGTGGCATACACATTAGTGGAACATTATTGTTTAGTTTTATGTACCGGTATTGAATAATGGACACTGGTATTTGCTTAATTAAGCCTGAGTAAGACTTACTCCTTAATTAAATTAAAAGTTTGATTGTTCTTAAATTGTTTCAGATATATCGTTTCAGATGCTTCAAAAAGAGCAACGAAAGAAGAAACTAATAAAAGGCCATTTGAAACCAATACTTCTGGTGAAATCGCACCACAAAATTCATATTCTAATTTCAAAAAGTCTAAAAATCGTGGTCAAAACAAGGAGAGACCAGTTTTTAAAGAAGAACGAAGTTTAAATTTGTGTAATACATTAATTAATGGACCCAATTGCAATAAATGTAAAAATGTCAACTGTGTATATACTCACGATATTCAAGAATACTTGAAAAATAAACCAAAAGACATCGGTATTGTACAATTGAATTTATATAGTAATGAATTTCATGTTTTATTAAAAATTTAGATAAAGTATGTTACATTTATTCAACCAAAGGACTATGTCGGAGAGGAATAACATGCCGGTTTTCTAAATCTCACATTGATCAAGATTTTAACAATTTGAAAGCTGATTTTTATGATGAAAGCAAATTTTCTTCAATTAAAAACGGTATTTCACACGGTACACCTTTAAATCAGCATTCCTATCAAAATATAGTATTAGTTTTGTTTTTTTTTCACAGAACTTCAAATTCAACTACGCAAAAGAAACTATGATTTCAGTAAAACAACTGAAATTGTTAATAAATTTGAAAATGAACGTAAAATAAAGATAGAATCGTCTGAAAAAGTAAATGAAATAACAAATATTGATTTAATATATGAGGATGAAAGAAAAACAATTGATTTCTATAATAAAATTATTTTAAGTCCACTTACAACAGTAGGAAATTTACCATTTCGACGAATCTGTAAAGAATTTGGAGCAGATATTACTTGTGGTGAAATGGCATGTTCATTGCCATTAGTTAAAGGGTTAACATCAGAATGGGCTTTAACTAAACGTCATGAGTCTGAAGATATTTTTGGTATACAAATAACAGGAAATAAACCACAATTAATTACTCAGGCAGTTCAGCTTCTTAGTGAAAGTTGTAGTGTAGATTTTATTGATTTGAATATCGGCTGTCCAATTGAATTAATATTCAATCAAGGTGGAGGATGTGCTTTATTAAGACGATTTAATGCACTTGAAGTTATTGTTAGAAGTGCTACTAGTATATTAAAAACAATTCCATTTACAGTAAAAACGCGAGCTGGTATATATGCAAATAATTTTGTAGCACACAATCTTGTACCTAAATTAGAAAAATGGGGAGCTAGCGCTATAACAGTAAATTTAGCTTAAGGAAAGTGCTCACAAATAGCAATAAATAAAAATTACTTTGTTTTTGTAGATCCATGGTCGATCTAAAGAACAACGCTATACAAAAAACGCAAATTGGGAATATATAGAAAATTGCGCTTCGCAAGTAAAAAGAATACCAATAATTGGAAATGGAGATATTCTTAGCTTCGAAGATTTGAATGAAAGAAAGGTTTATTTTATTGTAAAACTGAAGAATTTTACAACTAATTTTTTATTTGTTTTTTTTGTTGTTGAAAAGGCTGCATCTCCCCATGTCTCTTCATTTATGATAGGAAGAGGTGCTTTAATTAAACCATGGATTTTTAAAGAAATTAAAGAACAAAAAAGCTGGGATCCAACAAGCTCAGAACGATTAGAAATATTAAAAAAATATGTTAACTATGGGCTTGAACACTGGGGTTCAGATACGAAAGGTGTTGAAACTACACGAAGATTTCTTCTTGAATGGTTATCATTTTTATATCGTTATGTGCCAATTAGTTTACTACAATATCCACCACAAAAAATTAATCAAAGACCACAAAAATATAGAGGACGTGATGACTTGGAAACATTAATGAGCTCAGGTAATTGTAACGATTGGATTAAAATAAGTGAAATGTTATTAGGCCAAGTGCCAGATGGTTTTAAATTTTTACCCAAACATAAAGCGAATGCTTATACGTAAATCTTATTTTATTCATTTTTAATTGATCCTTTCATTGAGTTCCTTATATTTTATGTAAGTATTTCATAGTTTATTAAAACTAATATTTATCCAAATTATTCAATAATTAGAATTAAAGTATTAGGTCATTCCAATTGTACTACAGGAAAAATTTTTATATTTAATTACTTGGAACCTGCTTGTTTATACTGTTTATTTAAGATATACCTTGAATATTGAAAAACAGAAATTTTAATAATTTATGAAGTTACAGCAGTTAAACGAAAGCTTTTCGTATACTTAAATATAGATGAACTAGAAATAGTTGTGCGTTGAAATTGCCTGTTCAATGACAACTTCAAATTGAAATCAGCAATCCTAACACATGGCTAGAATGTCACAGATATTTTTACGAATAAGAGCTAAAATAAGAGGTTTTGGAGATTGAATTGTTGGCAGACCCCATCTAATTAATTTTATTACTAAGCTCCCCTGTTTTTTTTAAATTATTCGTCAAAAAAGTTACCCCTAAGATATAAGCACTAAGTGGGTGCCCACCTTTATATAAAACAGATTTTATATTGTTAAAAGAATTATGTTTATTTTCATTATATTTCAAGCTTAATGCAAATTTGCTGTCCATTAATAAATGAAATAATTGATTTAATTAATTTAGAATAAAATTATTTTTTATGTTTGGTGCGAAACCAGCTACCATAATTTTCTTTTGATTATATAATATAATTACTTTAATTAATTTGACATAAAAAAAGTAAAAGAATTATAACTGTATGTAAATATTATTTTAGATAGCTTAGAACTTCTTCGACATCGGCTTTTGATCCTAAATAAACAGGACATCTTTCATGAATATTGCTTGGAACAATATCAAGAATATTTGTTTTTCCATTGCTAGCCAATCCACCAGCCTGACAAACAATAAATGCCATTGGGTTACATTCATAAAGTAATCGTAATTTTCCATTTGGCGCTGATTTAGTTGCTGGATAAATAAATATTCCGCCATATTTAATTGTACGATGAACATCAGCTACCATACTTCCAATATATCTAGCACTATAAGTTTTGCCCTTGTTTGGATCTTTTTTAGCTTCGATATAATTTAAAACCCCTGACTCCCATTCTCGGCTATAACCTTCATTAATTGAATATATTTTTCCTTTTTGTGGAATTTTTATATTTTTATCAGTTAAAATGAATTCACCAATTGCTGGATCATAAGTAAATCCGTTAACACCACTATTATTTGTCCCAGCTAATGCTAGAACAATTGCAGTTGCTGATCCATAAAGTCCATATCCTGCAGCAACAAGATTTTTACCTGGCTGTAAAGCATCTTTTAACTGTGGTACACTATTCGATTGCTTGCGATAAATAGCAAATATTGAGCCAATCGATACCAGGCAATCAATATTTGAAGATCCATCAAGTGGATCAAAACAAACAATGTATTTACCTTGTTTTTCAGTCTCAACTTCAATTACATTTTCATTTTCTTCTGAGACAAGAAGACATGTTGTAAATGATGATTTCATCATATTAATAAATAGTTCATTTGAGAGAATATCAAGTTTTTTAACTTCTTCACCCTGAACATTTGTATTACCAGAAATTCCATAGAGACTAGCTATACCTGCTTTACGTACAGCTGAGGCAATAGCTTTAATTGCTGTTTGAATACAATTAAGCAATTGAGATAGATCCCCAGTAGCTGTTTTACATTTTCTCTGCTCTTGTAAAACAAATCGTGTTAATGTCATACAATTTGAATCGAAGGCTTGACCTTGTTGAGCCATGTCTGGAAATAAATTAAAAATAGAACTTGATTTTTAATACAATTTCAAAGCTAAGATTAATGAAAATTAGAGGTCATTTTTCATGTAAAACAATGAAATAGGTAGCGCTGTTGTTGACTTATTCAACGATTTTTCTGACTTGAATTTATCAAGTTGGGTTTTAAAAGTATTTTTTTGGGTGATCTAAAGCCTTGTACAGACCAATGCGTTTTTCATTCGCACGCCGGACAAGATTGTAAAACGGGTGATGTATTTGTTCTAGCTATAGCTAGAACAAAATTGTTTTGTTTTTGTTTTTGTCAGTAAAAGGACACTTTATGGCCTTCAAAATTTTTGTTGTATTTTAAATTTGAGTTCTAATGGAAATTTTTGTTGTATTTATATTAAAAGGGATAGGAAATAATGATTTTATTACTTTTAGAGGTACACCAAAAGTTTTGAAGGCCACAAAATGTTTCTCTAAAAGTAATAAAATCATTTCTTATCCCTTTTAGAATAAGCACAACAAAAATTTAAAGTAAAAGAAAAATTTTGAAGGCCATAAAGTGTCCTTTTACTGACAAAAACAAAAGCAAAACAATTTTGTTCTAGCTATAGCTAGAGCAAATACATCACCCGTTTTACAATCTTGTCCGGCGTGCGAATGAAAAACGCATTGGTCTGTACAAGGCTTAATAGTATATTTTAATCATTTCATTGAAAATCTAGCGCATTTCCGAACTATTATTCAATGCCTTAAAAAGTGTTGTCTTTAACTATATTTTTGGGTGGTTCGTTAAAAGGTTTATGATACTTTTTCCTTGTTTGAATTTTTGATAAAAATTTCTGACAACTGACAAACTGCTGACTTTCAGTTTTACACTTTGTTTCTTGCATATTTCGCGGCTAAAACTACCCATATTACAAATTTGGGAAAACATTACATCGGATAATATACTCTTTCAAAAATTTATGGAAATACCATTTATCTTCTCCTTTTCGCGTATGTTTTCAGATTTAGTACTCGGCCGTCTATATAGGTTTTCAGATTTAGTACACCAACGGTTAGGAATTACTGAGTAGCTGTAATTAGGACCTATTTTCCCTTAAAAAAATTATTCAGGTTACCATGTTAACAAAAATAAAATGCCAGATAAGTGATAAAAATTTTGTATTCTTATATTTTTTAGCACAAAAGTCAAGGTGGCGATATTAAGTAATAATTTATTAACAAAAATATTTTTGTTATATAGTATTTAATTCACAGCTGTCCTTTTTCGCATAAGAAATAAACACATGAAATGACTTTACGAATTTAATATTGTGAGGAATTTTCTCTTTTTGTTTTATTTAATATATAACTATTGTAAAAATATTTATCAAAAACACAAAAAATATTAAATATTAATTATAAATAAATTCATATTAACTAAGCCACACAAATATATTTGATATATATTTTTGGTATATATATATATATTAACTGTAAAGTTTTTGACAGTGAAAAGTTATTTACAGAAATAAATTTATTTAAATAAGTAAGCAAACAAGAGAAATTTTGTAGATCTTACTTGTCTTCTCGTACGAATAACACCACTGAATATGAAACGAAATGCTAAGTATACACATGTGCTTTAGTTTCTTATCAATCTGCAAACAATCACTTCATATTATATTTTTTTGGGTTTTCTAACGCTATTTTTTGTATAAATTTTCATAACAAAATTTATCAATTGAGTTCAATCGAAAAAAAACAGGTCAAGTTAATGTTTACAAAAACAAGAGCTTGAGAGTATTATTGAGTCTTCTATATTTATAATTTCTCACAAAGCTCATGAAAAAAGCCAATTGTAGTTTTTTTTAGTTTTATTAATGGCAAGCAGGTACGCTAAAACTGGAACTGTTTGTATTTAATTTACAAAAAAATTAAAAAATATTTCCAATTAATGTTTTACTACCGTTTTAAAGTATTATCACCTGTGGAATTCTGATCCACTTCCCCGTGAATTTTCTAACAAAACACACTTTTACAACTTACTAAAAGTTTACTTATTGTTAGCTAATTGATAATTTTAAAGCGCTATATACATAATAAAAGAAATACTAAAGCATTTACTACTTATGCATTTATATTATATAATTAGGTCAGGTTTATATTTTGTTAACGTTTCAGTCCAAAATTTTAAAATATCTTTAGACCAACAAAACCGGTGTAAAAAAATGTAAATATTTTAAAATTAATTAATTTTATTTATTCGATATATTTTTTATAAAGGAAAAAAAACAAAATTTTAAATCAACATTTATGTAGATGTATCATAATATAAACGAATGCACAGAATTCTGAATATATAAAATTATGATGAAAATAAATGCTTTTATAAAGATTCCAAAAGGATATAATAACCAGTTAACTGAAATTATTTCTTACAATTACACTCTACAGAGTTTTCCCAAATGATAAACCTGTCATTCTTTCGTTTTTATTCTAAAGTGTGTTAAACTCATGAATTTTTTTGAACAGGAAATATATTTGTTTCTTTATATTTAGTTCATTTTTTATATAATGAATGTTTATATGCTTTGAGGTTTCGTGAAAATTATACATTACAAATTTCGTGAAAATTTATCTCGTCAGCGCATTACAAACTTACAAATTAATTACTAAAACTTAAGCTATATATATATACTTCTAAATGGTTCTTTTTTTTCTACAAAATGGGAAACTTTGACATCTTATATTGGGTAATAAAACTACGATTTTGCAAATTTTCAGCCTTTTTAATAAAGTTCACAATCTCTTGGCCCATTATTGTTTTAGCACATCAGTCAATATTTATGAAAATAGTCTATAAGTTCGCCTTCGCTATCGTTTTACATACTTTGTGACATAGTTTGTTCTAACTCAATTTGTAATTGAGCAATCAACTCTAATGTCTGTACATATAGAGTTAATATAATTATAATCCTTGACTGTAACGGAAAATGTGGGAAAATTTCAAACAATCTACATTATATTCAAAAAAAAAAGGAGTTGTGACAATATAAGCCGGGTCTCCTTAATAAGATAGTATTTTTGTAACTAATTCAAATATTAACATTTATCCAAAAAAATTTTGTCCAATTTATTAATGAATAAAGATTTTATTAATCCCATTTTTATAGAAAAGTTTATTTTGAAGAGAGCTTTTAGTGTTATATGCTATTCCAAATCTTTCAAAAATGCATGCTACAGTTATGATTAAATTTAATAGCTGTACAGGTGTGGCTTCTGATTTAATATTCTTTTTATTTTTAATAAATTTTATATAAATTTAAAGCTGAAGAAAAATGACATCAAAATTTTCATCTTTGTTATTGAATGTCAGTATCACAAAGAGTGAGTAATATTGCATAAAATAAGTAAAATTTTGAAATTATAAGCGTCAATGAATATTGAAGCAAACACTGCCAAACGGATTTTAGAGTGACGTTTGAAAACCAAAGGGTAAGCCTGTTTGTGTATGTAAGGCTGGGTTAGGAAATTGTAGTATCTGCTTAGAAAACTGCTAAAAAAATTTCTCATAAAGGTAAAATAATAACTAGTGGCTTTTTATTTCTTCTCACATAGACGATGCGAATTACCTTTTTACATGTCCTTTCAAATAAAGTTTTGTAAAAAGCGTATGAAAACTTTTTTTCCTAATTTAAATTAGTTCAAATGACAAATCTTATATTCAAATCTTTATATAGTTGTATTACAAAGAACTAATACACGTTATCCCTGCTGGAATTTTACTCTCCGTCTTTTAACTAGCGAAATAAAAAAAATTATCAATTACTATTCGATCTGCGTTTTTTTAAATATAGAATATATCATTACAATCTGGCCTCATATATTTACGTAACTTTGTAACTAGATAACTTGTATCATGCCAATTATATTATGTGTACAATCTTTTGGGGTTGTACAGGTTTTTCAGATTTATTTCATCCTTTTACAAATGAAGTTTATCTTTTTATAAATAAAATTCACCTTTTTACAAATGAAGTTCATCTTTTTATAAATGAAAACTTGCAAGATTTTTCTTCTTATTTTTTCATTTTATAAAAAACAAAAGACATAATTATTAATATGATTAAAGATTCTAAGTAAAATAAAAGAAAAAAGCATTGCTATTGTTCTAATTTTCAAAACCATTAAAAAAAAGAGTAGAAATTTTTTTTACTTATTGCTGAAAACAAATATCGAATCAGTACCCTAGACTTGGAATAAAACAATTTTTTTTTTACTCAAATTAAAACTGATGCATAGAAGATAAAAGATAACAACTAATTTATACAAATCATAACTTAAGCTAGATATAAAAAAATATAGAATTTAGTTTGTATTAAAATTTACGTACAGTTAAAAATCAAAAAGAATCTAATCTTAGAAATCAGAAAATATAAAAAGATATCAAAATGAAAACTATTCTGAATATCCTAAATATTTTAACTTAGGTAATTGTAATTACTATATACAGTATTTAATTATTTATTTAACGCTTTGGTAGTTTTGTAATGAGAATTTCGTTGGTCATCGATAGTTTTCTATTGATTTAAAAATATTTTCTATTTTTTTTTTTTTTTTTTTGAATAAAAGATACATTTTTCAGCACCGAACTTAATCACAATAAAAATATAAAACTGGCGAAATTAAAAAATATTTCTTTAAATAAATTTTATTATAAAAAAGAAATGAATGAATGATTTTTTGCGCTTTTCCTTTTTTTCATGTACATATTTCTACAATTGAATTTAGGATGTTATGTCCATTTAGTTTTTTTGTTTTTCATTGATTTTTTAATGCATTTATATTATAAATTTCAACTTTTTGGGTTAAAATTAACTAAAATGTTTTTTTATTGTTTTCTTTTATATATTTGTTTGTTTTTCCTTTTTCTTTTTTGTTGTTGTTGTTGTTGTTGTAATAACACACCATCATAGCTTTGAGTCAATAATAATTCTATGAAAAGTATTGTTAATTAATTTTCAATATTCTCCATTTATGTTGGAAAATTGAAATTTTCTTCATTCTCTTCGTAGTTAATTCGGGTATGAATAAACAGTAAAAACTTGTGATCACAATATTTTTGGTTGAAAGTAATATATCGCACAATTCGTATCGAGAGAGAAACGTGAATATCTAAAGAAATTATAATTTTACTTTTTTTTTGTTAACTATATGATGAAAATAAAGCCAAATTGTTTTCCAATTAAATTAAAGATAGTTTGAATGATATTTATAGTGGATAGGTATATGACATTTCTCATTTTGATTTGGAAAAAAAAAGTTATAAAGAACTAAAAACATCATGTCATCATCATTTCAACTCTGTTTTATATCAGGTCATTATATATCAATTCAGTTCCTTGTCCTCTAAGTACTTGTATTCAAAAGTAAATCCTTCCTTTTTGCGTTGACCCCACTTTTCATAATCGAAATATATATATGTACCCTATATTCAAAGAGAAAAATAAAAACATTTAGTTTAATAATAGTCAAAGATTAAGATACATAAATACATTAAAATTTTTGTTTTTAAAAATTTCAAACTAATCAAATTACTAAAAACAGTGAAAAAACATGTATCGATAAGTACTTCTTTTATGAATTAAGGATATTATTACAGTAAATTAAATTTAAGAATCTGTTCTTCTGAGAAACATTAACTTTTTTAGATTTCTCTAAAAATATTAATAAGAATTTTTATACGAGGTTTGTTCAGAAAATAAGTAACTTTTTTTTCGAAAAATATAAAATTTAGTTAGCAATATCTATTTTGTTCCCTTGTGCCAGCGCTTTTTGTAATCTTTCAAGCAGGTTTAAAATTTACTTTTTGGTATGGTCTCAAGCCTGCGATGCGATCTTTTCTTCTTTAAATCTTAGCAAAATGTCGTCTTTTCAGTTTTTGGGAATATATGAAAGTGTTTCTTGAAGACAAATCAAGTGAAATACGGTGGGTAAAGTTTTTGGCTCAAAAACTAGTAATTTCAGAACAAACTTTAGTGCTTTATATGCCCAAAATATCTTAAAAAATTGAATTACATATTGCCATCCTTAGAAACTTTTCTAAAAGTATTAAATGATTCAGTGTAGCAGTTTTTTCCGTGCTTAAAAGTTTTCCTTGTTTATTGTCGTGCTAAGGCATCCAGAGTGAGCATAATCTTTAACATCTTGTCCTTCTCTAAACTGCTGGTACTACTTATTTTTGCTCAAAATGGACTCGCCAAATGTCATAACTAACATTTTGAGTTTTTTTTAAACAAAGCTCTTATTTATTAAAACTCAAAGGGCTAGTAATACATGGATTAACAATTTGATAGACTCACCTGTTCATATTCATCATTTATTGTTTTAGGTTCCTCGTGCCGCTGAAACCACATCATATACTTCGTATGGAATCGCCAGCTTTGTTTTTTTAATGCTTTTGCTGCTAAGTATTGCGCTTTAGTACCTTCCATATAATAAAATATGAAGAATAAGGTATCGGTGGTTAATCGTTGAAAAAATTCAACTGTATCCGAATGTGGAAGTTGAGTCTAAAAAAATTAAAACAAATTTAAGTGTTAGTAAAAATATAGTAAAAAAAAAATTTAATTTTAAAATAAAAAGAAATTGAAATTTAACACAAGCCCTAACAAGTCTCAGTACTGATACAAAAATGTCATCTCTAATGAGAAAACTAAATAAAAAAACCATATAAGTAATGGAAAATGAGAGAAAGACCGCTAAAGTCACTTAGAAAGTATTTAATTGATTAAATTGGAGCTAATTTTGCTGTTTACTTTGTTGCTTGCTGGGGAAAAATACACTTCAAAGTCAATAACGGTTTAAAAAGTGTTTTGGTAGCTGTACTCCATCGAAAGCAGAAACTTTTTAGTCATTTGTTGAAGACGATACTGTAAACCTCTTTCTCTTTTTCCGCCCAAATGTGGAATAAAAAAATTTTTTAGATTAGTTTCTCATAAACTAATCAATCTTCGTAATGGAAGATACCGAATAAACGGAAATCAAAGTGATCAAAAACTCAGCAAACGTACAGTAAGGTTATGATCTCTACTTTTTGAAATGCCTCATTAAGAAATGCTCAAAAATCATCCTAACGACTTTCTCAAAAAACTAATAATTTTTAGATAAAATTTTTCGTTATTCACGAAAATCTCAAATTTGAATTCCAATTCCCCTTTTTCTTTTTGGTTTTTATGATTCATGTTGAAATGGTGAAAAATCGAATATACTGTCAAAAATGAGATGGAAATCTTTAAAAATCTTTTACCTGTGGAAAATGAGCAGGTGTCTGCACTGGATGCCTATGCACATATGTTGTAAGCTTTTCAGAATCAATAGGTACAGGAAGATGATAAAAAGCAGCCTCCATCATTTGGAATTGAAGCTGATGTTCTTTATGTAAAGGTGATGGACCTAATGGGGCAACACCTAACAAAGGTGGTATGTGCGCTTCATTGGTACCAATAATTGTTTTAACGTTATTTGTAACTGAATTCGAATGACCATTTAATGTATTGGCATTTGATTCTGTTACGACTGAAGGAAAATGTTGTACTATTTGTTGTTGCAACAATTGTTGTTGCTGTTGTTCTTGTTGCTGTTGTTGTTGTTGTTGCTGCTGTTGCTGGTGTTGTTGCTGTTGCTGGTGTTGTTGTCTTGTAACTATATTTGTTGATAAAGGTGAACTAGAATCAACAGACGCTCTATTAATTGCCTCTTGAGCCATAGTTTTCAATGTTGACAATGCATCAGAATTATTTGTACTAATTGCCGTTGATGGGCATTTATTTGTTATAGGGCCATTTATTTGTTTCGGTGATAATAATCCCGGAGATGTCCTATTACTATTCACAGAATTGCAATTATTGGGTGATACACATTTTGTAATACCACTTCCAATACTATTGCTGTTATTTGTTGCTGCATTCACAGTTGTTGTATTATTACTATTTAAAATTCCACTATTATTGGAAGTATTATGAGATATTGTATCTACATTTGTTGTCGTATTTGAATTTGTTATTCCTGTCATACTTGAATAATGGCTTGTTGATATTGCTATAGTAGTTGCAGAACTTATTGAATGTGAAGAATTATTATGGGAATTCAAAATTGTTTGCTGCACATTATTTGTTGTTGATGTTGAAGATGTTGAATGTTGAGAACCTACTACAGACGCCAATGACGTTACTAATGAATGTGACGTTGGTGGATGCGCCGGACCATTTTCAAGATGTGCTAAAATTTAAATTAAAATATTTATAAATGTTAATTAAAAACATTATAGTTATATAATAAATAAGATGGAGCTCTTTGAGCACGTTTGTGAGAACTAAAACTAGTATAAATAATACAAAAAAGCATTATGGAATTTAATTCGATTAGATTTGCTTTGAAAAGCCATTATTCAAAGCTTTAAAATTATTTAGCCATTTTTTGTATAAAAAATCTTTTTTTACCTTCACCTGTTCAATCTTTCTTCACAACATCACCTAACAATAGATGGATTTCGATTTTACTTTTAAAAAATTAATGAACCGTATCAGCACCATTTTTTGATTTTATCATAATTTTATACTATTGCTTATACTTTTTTTGAACATTTTCTTAACTTCCTAATTTAATGCATATACGAAAAGGTAGGGTAAAATAAACCTAAAATGAGCAACAAAAAATATACAATTAGTAACCCTTTTCAAATCCATTGAGTTTCTCTGCCGAGAAAAGTTTTGAAATGTGTTCGTCAATTTTATTACTAAGTGCGATCATATTGCGACTAACGAAGAACTTAACGTATTGCATTAACTTAACTTGTGAACTCAAATTTAGTGGACACAGAAATGAAGATGTTGTTGTTATCAATTCTACCACATTAAATCGTTATCGTTATTAAGCATTAATCAATGTACTTTTTCTTTTTATTTTTATTAATGGCCTTATTGATGTTTAACATGACATCAAGCATCAGTGAAACCGCAGTATGAGGAGTAGTCAAATGAAGAACGCCGAGAAGTAATACAATAATTGACACAACATGAGCCGCTATATCTTTTATCAGGGGTAAAGCATGCTATTGGATATAACACAAAAAATATACTTGGTAGTCATGTTTAATCGAGGAATTATAACGCAATATTTATCTTTATTGGTCGTTAAGACTAAAACAGGCACACATATTTCAAGAAAATTGTGTAGAATCACTTCCATAAGAACATTTTAATACATTATACATTAATTTTTATTTGAGTAGGCGAATACATTTTTAGTTTGCTTTAAGGGAATAGATAAAGGCTATCAAATTCAATTAAATCGAGTACATTCATTTTAACTTGGTGAAAAGAAACCTAGGTTACCTTTTGTTCTTGTCACCTTGCTACAACTATTTAAATTTTAGATTAGGATGAAACTAAGCTTGCCTACTTTTATTTTTAATGCCTAGGACTTACTGTGCCTTAAACGGTCAAAAATTATTGAAAAAACAAAATTAATATCGTAAAGTTTGAAAAATCGGCGAGACAAACTTTAAAATATATAAAAAAAATACATTTCGTTTAACATGTTAATATAATTGTACCGTCAACGGCAGTTAAAGCTCCAACTTTAAAGACGATATGCCAGCGAAAATATAAAATTTAATTAAATATCTTTTTAATTTTTCAATCCAATCAAAACAAACGGATAATTCAATAATTTTGAATCAATTTTTTAAAATATTCCATCAAAACCAAGAGGGAATCAATTCAGTTTATTTGTTAAATTCGCAGTTAGTTTATTTTTTGACATAATTTTCGCTAACATTCTACTGCGCTAAATAAACACTGATTTATTAAAATTTAATTATTTCTATTTTATATTTCTTTTCGTTTTAAAAATTAGATTAAAAACAAATTATCACCCAAAGTACTCGCATTAAATAATATTTATCAAATTAACATAAAAAAATCTTCTGTATAAATGTTCAAATTATTTTGCCAATAGTCTGAGAATCAATGAAATAATAGAACAATGTAAAAATGTCTAGTAAAAAAAAACTAAAAACAAAACAAAATTAGCAAAGTTTACATTTAATGCCATTGCCAAAAATATTTTTAAACTTACATGTATTATTTTTAGCGACAGCGGCAAAAGCTATTGGCGCTGTCGGTTGGATCACAGATTGGCTCTGAACAGTCGCTATTGCACCACTTGAACTGATGCTATTTGTAATTGTTTGTTGATGATTATTTAATATTGATGACATTGTATTTAATGATGATGTTGAATGCAATTGATTTTTACTGGGTGTTGAACTGACAATTTGTTTACTTGATATTAAAGGACCTGAGCTATTTGTGCTCGATGAATTTGAATTAGAATCCGTTTTACTTGGTCTTACAGCAGTAGGTTTAATTGGCTAATAAAATATATATAAATACATATATATATATATCTGTATAAATATAAATAAAATAATATAAAAATTACTTTTATTACATTGTTTTCATTTTTATTTCTTTTATCGGCGGATGTAAAATCCACCGTTGAATCACTACTATAATTAAGGTTGTTAGCATTGCTACAATTTAATACAGCGGGAGATTGGACAGGACTTGTTGCTGATGCTAAACTACTGGGTGATTCACCAGTTTCATTACTGTTATTACTGTCAGTGGTCGCTGATGACGGAATTCCTATTAATATAGACAATTTTATAAACTTAAATAATTTTTGTTTAATATTGTTTTTTAATTTACCAGTTCCAGATAATTCAACCTCATCTAGACCTATTATATCATCATAAATATATTCATTTTCTTCAAAATCAGGATCCTGAGAAGATTCTATATAATACTCCACATCATCTTTTATTCGACGGACCTAGAAAAACAAAAAAAAAATGGATTAATAACAAACAATAGATGTAGGTGAAAAGGATCCACTGTTCCTGATAATAGACAAAAATATTTATGAAAAAATCATCAGAATCGATTTTTAAAGAACTGAAACAAATTTACTCGAACATTAATCTTCCTAGGATAAATAGAAAAACAGAAGATCCCTTTCTATTATTATTATTATTTACAATAAAGCCTACCTGTTCTACTTCTACACCGTCATTATCCAATAATCTTAGCAATGTTTCAAGTTTTGTTATATGGAATTTATGTCGATCCAGTTTACTCCTTAATTCATCCATTCGATCCTGTTTATCACGATCGAGTCGTTTCTTTTTACCCGCTAATAATGATTCAATTTCACTTTCATATTGATCAATTTGTAATTGTAATGAACTAATTGATGATGTTAACCAAGTTCTAATTTCATCTTTAATTCGTTGAACTGGATCTAATTTCTGTGCTGCACCTAAACCTTCCTTGGAATATGCTTTTGTCTTAGTTTCACGCTCGACAATTTTAAA
This sequence comes from Acrocera orbiculus, assembly GCA_947359355.1. Classification (NCBI taxonomy): domain Eukaryota; kingdom Metazoa; phylum Arthropoda; class Insecta; order Diptera; family Acroceridae; genus Acrocera; species Acrocera orbiculus. The sequence goes on from OX375757.1 coordinate 316,864, forward strand.
TCTTTCCATTTGCTTTAAATTAAATTTGTAAAAAAAAAAAGGAAAAAAACATAAGAAAAATAAAATTCATGTTTATTATTTAATAATTTTTTGTTTTTACTGTTTCGATAAGACGTCGGTTTTCAAGGAGGGAACTTTTATCTTTAATTTCTGCAGATGCAATCCAGGATTTAATCTGATCGCGCAGCCGTTGCAGCTTTTTGATTTCCTTTTTGAGATCGGCCTCATATTTTTCCTTAATAATCAATAATAATTTAATTGCACATAAAAAATTAATATATTCATTTTACCTTCTGATTACTATTTGTTGCATTATGGACTTTTTGCCAAATATCTTCGAATGTATCTACTCCCTCCGTAACTTTTTTTAGACATCTATCTATTTCCCCTGTAAATATATATTAAATGTTTAAATTTGTATTTCTTAAAATTAATAAATTAGATTTTTCGATTAAATATTTTAAAATGAAAAATATTTGTCTAAAATACGCATAAAAAGAATTATTTGAAATTCTTTACCTTTATATTTTTTTAAATAAATAATTTTAGCAAATTGATTGTTTAACGTTTGGATTGGGTACATGTCTAAAATTATTCTGCAAAAAAAGTACAAACATATAACACTTTGCTACATTCACAGACGTGGCTAGAGGACATAATTGCCAAAAGCTAGACAGCTTTTAAAGTATTACTTTTTAATCATCTTCAAACGACGCAGACATTGAGAAGTTCAACCCATTATAAAGCAAATAGTAATAAGTAAAAATATTGAGTAAAGTTAGAAGCATTAGAATCCAGTAAAGAAAATAATTCACCATTGTGAGTTTCGCTAGCATAAAACTACAATAGCAAGAATCTAGTCAAAAAATAACCCAAAAAATAGCCATTTTTTTTTATATATTTTAGACAGAAAAGCTCAGAATAACGGTTTTGACGGCCATCCTACAATTAAACTGATGCTTTTCACTAAAAAAGTTGGCATTGTAACTTAAAAGAAATTCTATATTATCCTCACGATGATAAACTTAACAAAAGTTTGCTCTCTATTGAAGATTAGATGAAAAGTCTACAATAAATCGTATCACTTTATAAAACAAAACATCATAACAAATCAGCGGAAAATTTGATTACGATTTGAATTATCCGAAATCCATTTTGGAGGAAAAATGTAAAGAAACAGATCAGTATTATAGATATGGGCCGTTTTTTATTAGCAATTTTGTCTGTAAATTTAATATTAGCACATATCGCCAATAAAGTACATCACGTATAATCCAAATTTAAGAATAGATTTCCTTGCTAATAGGGCGTTTTCACTGAACTTGTAAGAGTACATAATGCCGGACTAGTACCTTATTCCGGTCTATATCATTTAAGTACGAAAAATAACAAAACTAAGTTATAAGTTCCAAATGTGATTCATACAATAGGTTGTCTTTAATATTTTGTTTCCATAAAAATCGGGCGCTTTTGTTTTTTTGACGATCAGTTGAATAAAAATCTTGTCTCAAGTCGTCACTTTGTCATTTTTTGTGATTTGGAGCATTTGAGTTATTCAAGAAGCTAAGAGGTAATGTGGTTATATTTAAGATTGTAAAATTTCTAAGAAAGGTTATTTTCATAATTATTATCATTTTTCTTTATTCTTATATATTTGACCAATAAATAATCATCATATCATAGCTTTATAAAATGTTTTATGATAAAAAATAACGTTTTTATCATAGTCCGGAATTATGTGCACTATTTAATTGAGTTGTGCGTTATTCCGGTCTATAGGCCGTAATTAAAAAAGAAGTGTATGATTTTCTTTGTTCTTTTATTCCAATATTTAAAATTTATAATTCATTTGTCATCTAGTATTTTTGTGTAAATGAGCTAAAAATTTAATTGAGCTAATTCCGTACTATTACTTTACGTCATAAAACAGTTTAAAATACATTTAAAGACTCAGGTTTTTTTAGATATTTTAGAGAGTAATGTTTTTACTGTTATTGAATTATTTTAATGACTAATCCAAAGTTTTTTTGCATAAAATTAATTACTTTATTTTTTTGTATGAACCTGTGTCAAAATTAGGTGTTTTAATTAAACAATGTAAATAATTGTTATATATAATTTTATATGTCTATACTTGCGTTCTATCAATTTTATAATAATTAAAGACTCCATGTACAATCAATCTTTTTAAGTTAAAAATTTTTTCGATGTTTAAGTGAAATATGCCAAATAAATAATATAGCGAAGGGGCTATAGTGGAAACTATTGAAGCTATCCGAAATGGAACAGTGACTATATATAAAGCTGTTTTAAAGCAAACTTTATCAGATAAATTAAGAAATAAATATACAAAACAGTCATATGCAGGGGCTCCTACTGTATTGATAAGGCATGAAGAATGGATACAACATTTAGCAAAGATTGGTTTTCCTATTACCAAATACCAATGTGTCAAAATTAGTTAAAGAATTGGATCGTTCAAATAAAGATGGTATACCTAGACAAAGGCCGGAATAATGTACATTCAAATCCGGAATTAGGGACACCGACAAAATTTTAGTCCGGAATAAGGAACATTTCAGCAGTACACGAATTAATTATTTTATCAAATAAAATAATAATTTAATTTAATAAAGGATGTCGAAAATTGTTTAAAACATTCTAATTTTTTTATATTCCTAGTTTAGTATGATTTTATTTTAAAATAGAACTGCAATAATACTTTGAATTCACAAATGCCTTACTAGACCGGAATATTGTACTCCTACCTTACTTAGTATTTAGTACTTTTTTTGTAGTATATTTATGAGAAATCTCTAGTTAATTTCTCAAATAATAGTGCGTTTACACTGAACCTAGTGCCTAGTACCTACACAATAATTATTATTGACATATATGAGAAAAAAACTAGAGATTTCCCATAAAAATACTAAAAACAAAGTACTAAATACTAAGTACTAAGTTCACTGAAAACGCACTATAATTCACTGAGGATTAATCTGTAACTTTCCCTACTTGGAAGTGTAAGAAATTTTCAACGCTCAAGGATATAAATTAACAAATAAAATAGTTCTTAGAGAAATAGGAATTTATTTAAACTTAAGTCTTCAAATAATTTTTATAGTGAGTTTTGAGTAAAAAAATATAAAAAACTACAAATTTATTATATCATAGTTCCATTATATTATTTCTGATACCCATTCTCCACCGAAGCTTATACTCATTATTAAAATTTCCGTCGTTGTATTGTAATAATGAGTATAAGCTTCGTTAGGGAATGGGTATGAGATGAAAAACTACCTTTCGACTGAGTTGTTTTATGGCGTAATTTAATTTTAATTTGTGCAATAATTCCAAAAAAGGAGTATTACTTAATACGAGAGCTGAATTAATTTATTTATGTTTAAAGTTATAAAACATTCAGCTTTAGTATTATTTAATTGAATTTTGTTGTAAATATGGGATATGATTAATATTTAAAACAATTTACAAAAATGAATGCTTGATAAAAATAATGTTGGAACAGTACGAGGTAGTTGTTTGCTTTACTTATGATAATTCCTACTGAAGACTACGTGACTTACAATTAATACAAATTTTAATATTTAGTCAACCAATTTAGATAAGATAACGCTTATTTTAATTAAGAAGTCAATTAGTGTCTCCGGACGATAAATTGCAAATACTTGAAATTTCTTTTACGTAGCTAAAAATATGGCGGTTTAATTCTACTGCATTTTCGAAAATTTCCTGAAGAAATAATTTTAATAAACGAAATCAAATCAATTAGTTCGATTATATCCTTTTTAGATTATTTTAATATATAATAGATTATTTTAATCTCCAATGAAAAGCTAGAAGCCGATAAGTGTAAAATGAAGATCAGAATAGTGAAAATGTGTCTGGCAGTGGATATGACAAATGCAGATGGTTTGAACCTAACAAATGATCTACGATAAAAACACAAGTCGGAAATTATTTCACATGTGACAGATAAATAATTGATGTAAATGAATATGGATTGGTATGATGTCAAGCGAGAGGTAGCAAAATTTCTTCCTTACGGAATTAATTGGAAAGTTTCGGAAATTTCGAAAATTTGTTTTACCCTTTATCTATCTCACCCACAAAAGTAGGAGAAATTACCTTGGAATGCGCTTCTAGAAAAGAACATATCTTGACTGTACGATGTTCTATATGAAATCTTTACGTGTGCACAGATGCCTCTTTACATTGAGACAAGATTGGGATTTTATGTTTTAGTTTGGTTAAGTGGATATATTTCCGTGTGTTTTTTATGACTACCTGGAAATAAATAAGTATACGTGAATCATTCGCGTACATTGTACGAAGCCATTCATAGCCATTTTAGAAATCAAGCGACGATTTTCACCGCTGCATAACTGTATTGAAATTTTGCTTTAAATTTCCGAAATTCCGTCTTTCTATACACGTGTCATCTGAAATATTTTTCCATAAAAGAAAAAGATTTTTTTTATCAGAAAGTTTATGCTTTTTTAGGCTGCCCACAGAGTGCCGGCTTACAGCCGAGCTGACGCCGATTCGATACCGAAGATTATAAAGTCGTTATGGGTAAATCAATGCGAATATGCTCAAAGTATTTAGAGTGCAAGCCAAGATGACACCAATTCCCATAGTGATAGTCTAATCTTTGGTAGGCTTGCACTCTGAACACTGAGCATATTCCTATTGATTTACCCATAACGACTTTATAGTCTTCAGTATCGGAATCGGCGTCATCTCGGCTGTAAGTCGGCACTCTGCAGGCAGCCTAAGGCATTAATGCTTAGCCTACGACTAGGTTCACATGATATAGCACTAGTCTAATTGGTAAATTTAAAAATAATGGATACAAATGTAATATTAGTGCTTATACCGGTATTTTAAAAAATGAATTATTAATAAAGAAATTTTGATAGCTTTTAATTTATGGATTATAAAGCAAAAATATAGTATGAAGGCTACAATATTTCGATAAACATAAATTTTGAGTATTTATCTTGAATTCTATCACATCAGGTTTTATATTCGAATTATATCGTCAGATGTCGGACCAAAATAAAAAAAAAAAAATGTATAAAATATCCGTAATGAAAGTGCCTTTTACTGATTGTGAAATTTAATTTCATTAGAATTAAAATTTAACGTATTTAGAAACTGATAATATATTTACATAAACAAAAAAATTTTAGCGCTAAATTTTGAAGATAATTTTCATCATTATTGCCCCAGATTAATTAAATGCGTTGATTATATGATACGTAGAATTGTAAAAGAATAAAAACAAAAGGCAAGACAAATTTAAAAATTTATAGATAAAATTTACACAACGTTTCCTTTGCGCAAAACTGATTAATATAAATTGCATGATAAGAAAATTGTACAATTTCAAATAACACAATATTCTGAAACAATTTTAAATTATAAAGAAACAGGAAAATGAAAACCTACGAATATACATTTTGAAAAATATAACTTCATTTAAATTAGGCTTCACTTTCAAGACTCCACACTAGCTTTTCGTTTATATTATGACGGCTACTTTTAATATATATATATATCACAAAAACAATTATCCAAAACACAATCTAAAAGGTTAAATAAACACAATTTAACATTATTATTATTTTAATTAAAACACTAGAAATTTTATGTAAGGCGCTTTTTTGACGTTTTATACACGAATACTTAACATAAAGTATCTCACCTTGCAACTTTCTCGTCGCAGCCATAGCTATGTAAATCTATGGTACGAATATTCAGACATAGTCTAAGCATACAAAACTTTATGAAAAATAATGATATAAATCTATTTTTTAAATGCACAAAGTGGATATATTTTGATTAAAGTGATTTTTCTGTCAATGTTTCAATTTTTCTGCTTTTTGTTCACATTCCAAGATGGCGGTCACACACATCTATATATATTAAATACTAAACCAATTGCATTTGAATGTCAGTTTGAAATTTGCTCAAAATGTCATAGCATATGTGTATGTAACATGTATATGTATAGTATAATTACGCATTAAATATATATATAAATGCACTCATTTATTTAAAAGGAACACAACAGATTGCATACTTCCAAAGAGTGTAAAAAATATTTTTGACAGCATAATGAAGTTCATACAGCTTTCTAATATTATTGAGCAAGGGATGTGTTCGGTTATGTTTGACAATTAAATGAAATAATAAATGATTTCATAAAATTGAATAGCAGCTGTTTGGTTAAATTATTTAAGAAAAAGAAACAGAGCGATTAGATAAAAACATGAATTTTCCTTTAATTAAAACGATTTCAAAGGAAAGTTTAGAGTTCCATAAAATTTTCTAAAAAATGAATGATAAACGATGATAACAAAATTATGAGCGTATACACAGCCTAAAAAAAATTATAGCACTTTTTTAAAATATGAATTTTGAGTAATTATACTTTAATTAATATACATAAGTTAAAGATAAAAATATATTCAACTTATGTACTTGCGTAATTAAACGAATTTTCTTATGTTTGTATGTATTTTAAATTTATTTCATTATATAAAATTATATTAAGTTAATACAACTTAGATGACACCACAAATTTTCGTTTTTTATATCTAGAATTAAAGAAATAAATACTGGTCAGCTTTTATTCCTTTTTCCCCCGTTAAATCCCTATTACATACTTGCGCTTAGTAAAATAACTGTCTGTTAAAGCAAGAATTAAAACCAGCAAAACTTTAATACTTGGGCAGTTACATTCATTTTTAAAATTGCAGTAAAACTCAGCTTTTCCGAAGAATTTCCTTTGGTCATTCGAACTATTATTTTTGGGTAGAAACAATTTCCTTCAAAGCATTTTATTTAATAGATTTGAAGTAGATTTTTTTTTAAATTTCTATGGAAAATAAATTCCACGTACATTTAAAAAAATTTCTGAATTTTTTGTATGCTTAAAAGAATTAACAAATTCGATTTGATCAAAATTTGCTTTAAAATGGGCATGATTTGCTTCTATTAATTCAAAATAAAAATAAATAAATAATAAAATATAATTCAGACTTAAAATTCTTATAAATTAATGAAATATTTTTTTAACGGTATTGTTGTTATAATTTATGAAATTATAAAAATTATTTATGAATTTTTGGCGCATACAGTGAAAAATGTCTGTAGCTTGTAAAAATCATCTGGGTCGAATGTAGGCGAAATCGTTTTATGTATCAATGAAATATGATTCTTACATTAATATTTAAAGGATTAGGATATGTGAGGCAGTAATAAATTTATATAATTTTTTGATAGAAGAAATATAATCAATTTCCAATTTAAGGAACTGTTTTACTTTTTGCTTAAAATTATTTCTACATTTTCACATTTATAAATTAAGTTTTTAAAAGTACACTAATATCGATTCATTTATATTAATATAATTATTCTTTTTCATTTATTAAATAAAACAAAAAGCTATACTTAATATAATTTTTTAGAATTGTTTATTTTTTCCAACATTTATCTATAAATTTTTAATCTTTTGTATGCTGAAATATAATAATCTTAATTATTAACACAAATAAAAACATTTGAGAAATTTTTAGAGATTAACTTAGGGAATTAAAAAATACTAAAAATTAGATTTAAAAGATTTGAATATAATTTAGTCCTAAATTTTAATGAACGTTCAAGATTCAAAATTTCAAGATTTAACATTTTAAGGGGAAAATGATTAATTTAAACGAGTTTAATATTAATTCAAAGAAAAAAGAGTTAAGAATTGGGGAAATGAAAAGTTATCTACAAATTTGTTAGAAAAAATGACCTAACGCAAAATCCACAAAATTACAATAGTCATTTTACACAATAAAGTTTAATATCAGGCTAGAATCTTTTGCATTAAATTATAAATGAAAAGAAACATTTAATTTATATCATTTCGCCAGAATAGACGCATTAAAGTTTGTACGATTTGGATAAAAAAATAATATTTTTTGCGATTAATTGACTTGATTAATAATTTTTAAAAATATTAAATAACATTTAAATAAAACTAATAAATTCCTACTAGATAACTTCGCTTCGCTTTGATAACCCTCTTTCAATAACTTTGAGTGTTCGAATAAAATTTTAATGAAATAATTAAGTTCTTGCATTCCTTATTTCTTCAAGGGCATATTATGTATTTCAAATGCCTTTTAGTTTCATTTTATGCTTCCCAAAATGGCAAGAAATTAAATCAACAAAAAATGATCAGCGATATGTATATATTAGGACCAAATATTATTTAAATAGCCATAAATATTTTTTGGCACTATTTGAAATAAAAAATTTACGTACAGAAATATTTATTAAGAGCAGCAAAACTAAGATGAAATAATTAAGCGATGAATAATTTTGCTAATCAAACTAATTAATCTAAAAATAGAAAATTTTGTGAACTTTCGTTTTAGCTTGAATAGTATTTTAAATATATGAAAATTTTTAATAATTATAAGTAATAATTTTTCAAATTTTCTAAAGGCAATTATTTTTTATATAAAAAGAAGTGCAGTTAAATAAATTTTCAGTCTGAAATTAAATTAATTTAACTATGACATATTTATCAAACGAAAAATATTCAATTTTAAGTTATTAACACAATTCAAAATTTCATTTAGCTTTTCTTTTTAGATCTTAAAAAGCATTTTCCTTTATAAATTCTACTTATTCTAATAAATATTAAATTCTTTAATGATAATTTAGTTTAAAACTTGGACCAACAATATTATCTTAAATCAGTATGTAAATAATTTTTCTATATGTTTAAATAGTTTTCTGTTTGCACAATACATTCTGCCATCACAATATTTATATAAATTGAGCCTTGATTACATATTATTATCCATTATAAAACCATGACTCTTTTATATTATTTTATAAAATAATTTTTTATTTACTTATTATACTTACACAATTATACTATATTTTACTGCTTTAAATGTTTTATATATAAAATAATCCATGCCCGAAAACACATTTTATATTGTGTAATCTAAACATGGTTTTCATTATTTTCATCGTGATTGGCATGAACTTGTTTCAGAAAAAGCTGATTGCAAGCTTGTCATTGAACCTTTATAGTTAGCAGAACTAAGAATTTCATAAAGGTACATAAGTTGTGCTGTGCCTTCCTTAGATGCTGTTGGACTAAACCAATGTAAAATATATGTATCTGTTGTATTCATAACATGCGATCCCTAAAAACAGAAATATTGAAATTTAATAAAGATTTTATTCAAATAATTTGGTTTGTATTATTGTTATACCTGAATACTTTCCTTTGGGCGACAAATAATAGTTGGCTCTTCACGGAAACAGTTTTTGTTTTCCTCAAATCCTGATAAATCAAGAAATGATATATGATTATCTGAAATGTAACAGTATTTATATTTAAAAAAAATTCAAGGCATTGTTTCTAGTTCTTAAAATAAAATAAGGCCTATATAATACAACAGTCCATAAGCCTAACGCAATAGTCAAATGCTCACGGTAGTTTGTTCATCGACTACTTGCACTGGTAGTAGCAGTTGTTTAGGGACCACTACGATGACAGACTTGATCTATAATTTTTTATGTACTGTTTAGGCTTTTAGGTCAGATTGACTGTCAGAAACGATTTAAATAAATGCCTTCCTGAACCCTTTTTTGATAAACTGAACCGCACCGGCCTCGATAGCAGTTTCTACTTGAAACATGGTAGAGCTGTTATCTAAAGCTATGAAGTTCTATAGCTTGGATTCTTGATCCCAGCCCTTGTATCAGAATTCATTTCAAATTTATTTGTATACCAACCAAACAGAGATATCTTGGATAAGTGATTAACTTTTCCATATGCACAAAATACCTTTTGTTACAGTCCTTTGCTCTGTTCATGTAGTTTTACATTAATCCATAATTTTGACAGGTGTTTGTTATTATTCATTTGAAAGATTTTTTTGTTAATAAATTTATTAAAAAAACTTTTATTTATAAATTGTATAATCTTAAACTGACCTTTGTTATTAGGAACTTCTTTTGTTGTTCGATATAGCGTAAAATGTAAATCACTTCTTATTACATCAAAATCCCAAGTTAATACACTCTTAGGATCATTATTTTTAATAACAACTTCATGAATATATCCTTGTTTAATTTCAACAGTCTTATAAAGATCATGATGGCAGTTACCATTTTTTCCATTTTGAGCTTCTTCTTGACTATTCATTTTATATAATGTTTTTGGTATGATTCCACCTTCATGAATAAGAGCCTAAGATATAAAATTAAATTTGAAAAAAATTCTAAACACAAATTTTAATTTAAAAAATATAACAGCAGTTATGTATTTATAATTGACGATTTTTAGCGTATTAGCTGTGGTTTGAATATGAATTATTTGATAAAGCGCCGTTATGTGAAAAAACAATTTTACACTAAAAACTATATTATTTCTCTTAAAAGTAAGAGACACGAATTAATCAAACACTTAATTGGGTGCTCTTGTATAAAAGATTGTGCTCAGTGCAAAGGGATTGGACACTGATGGGTGCCACAGATTTTGCATATGACTTTTAAATGATTAATAAATTTTTTTTTAATTTCAGACAGTAAATTGCTTGATAATAATAAAAGATTTTATATTTGTAGATGTTTCATAAAATGTTTTTAAATAATAAAATGAAACATTATTAATCAGATATAATTTAGAAATAAAATTAATTCTGGTGTTAATATCTTACACATTTGCACGAATTGACGTAGCAACGTGTGTAGTTTTTCGGGTGTACTGGTTCCAAATTAGATGTTATGCTTGGCTAGTGATCATAAATTTAAAAAAAATTAATATCTACTTTATTTTGTTTAAATTGTTAAAAGCAAAAAACGATTTTTATATGTTAAATATTTCTTTTTATTAATTTTTGTATTGCTCTGATCTATTTAGCATTTTCAAAGATTAAATTAATTTTTTAAGAATTGGAAAAAACTTCTTGTGAAAATTTCTAGTCTATAAAATCAATACTTTTCAATATATCATATCCTTATATTATGTTAAAATATGTTTTTTTAGTTCATTAAAACATTTCTAGTTCATTTTTCACAAATCCGGTGATTATTGTATCTTAAGAAAGATTAAGAAAATTTATACAGAACATATTTTATTTATTGAAGTCTAGAATCCTATCGGATCATTTTTTCATCTATACTTTTTCTTTTGAACAAAAAACGACCATTTCTTTGGCTGTAAAATTATGATTTCAGTTTCAAAGGCTAAATATTTGTGTATTAAAATTAGTATTTTTGTTAAATTACACATAGATTTCATAATTTACTAGCCCAATATCCATAAAAATTTTCTCTTTTGCTTAGCTATAAATATATAAATAAAAGAAAATCATAACTTTTACCTTGCACGGGCCACCAAGAAAATTTGGAATAATATTAGGATCAATATATTGCTCTAGGCCATCTTTAATATGTAAGCAGTCTGGTCCACCATAAAATAAAAATTTTGATCTTGTATTTTCATCTTTGAAAAAAAAAAAAAAAAAAGTAACATAATTAAATTGTTCATATAATTAACTTTAAAAGATGTTACCAATTAATGTGCTAACTATAGTCCAAGCAATTGGAAATACTCTAGGGGAACGTACAACTAAAACACGTCCCATTGTTTCTGGATAATTTTTTTCAACTGTTTCAATTATACGAAGAAGTGCTTTAACACCTGGTCTCCACATGTGACGCATTGATAGTCCTTCTAAATCAACAAGTACACACCAACTTAATACTGGTTTACCTAATTCTTCAGCTAATTTACTAATTAATTTCATTCCTTCCTCACAGATGTGTAAAGACTAAAATTAATTTAATTAAAATATTATTAATTATGATATAGTTTTCAAATATAATACATACCAATTTAAGTAGACCTTCTTCACCAACCGATTTTAGTAAACCTTTAACATCCATATGCCCTAAACGAAGTATATACATTGGTCTCCCATCTTTGTCACAATGATGCCATCCACCAGGAAAATGTTCATTTATTACCGATGGCATTTTATAATCATTTAATAAATTTCCAATATTATTTTCTTTACGCCATTTTATAGTTTCATCGATTGAATGAAAAGCTTTTTCTACATGAAAATCTCTAGCACGTAAAAATCTTAAAAGAATTTGATAGCTTGGACATTTTTCAATAGTATCAGAATTTTTACAACGTTCATATAATTCCAATAATTTTGATTCTTGCATTGGAGATAATTGTCCTAAATTTTTAGTTATAAAATCACCATCAAGCATTTCATTTAATTTATCATTTATTTTAATTGATTTTGTATTATTTGTAATTGTATCATTATTAGATGGCTGCCATCGTGGAACATATACAATACCTTCGTTTTTTAATTCATTTATAAAATATTCAATTATTTCTCTACCTTTTAACGTAGTTTGTGTATATTGTTTCATGCCCATTTTTTCAATAGAATTTTCAAAACCAAAAAAATTTTTAATATCAAGTGATGCTGTCTGAAAAAAAAAATGAATTGTTTCCTAAACGTTTACCAAAAAATGAATTGTTTCCTAAAAATACCTGATCAAAACATGTCCAATCAGGATTATCTGGATGTGCATAATATCGACATCGTTCAAAAATTTCAACTCTTGATGAAAATGTTTCATTTGTAGCATCAATATTAAGTGTTCGATTAACTAAATCTAAATAATTATTTTGCATAAAATAAACTACATCAACTCCAATAATTTTCTTAAATATATATGGTGCATCAACGGCAATTTTACATCGTCGATTTGTATTTCGTCTAGCTCCATTATCTAAAATTTCTTCACTTGTTACTTCACAGTCGAGAACAATCGGTATTTGAGGGCATCTTGGAAACCGACGTTCGTAGGCCTAAGTACAAAAAACAAAAAGAAATATAATTTAAATAAATTGCTAATGACGATTTTTATTTTTATTGTTTCTTCGTCGAGAGAAAATAAATAGTTAAAGGGAAATTTTAATTTGGTTTTTTAACATTTTTGTTTAACATTTTGAGTCATTTGCTATCGAGACCCACAGCTAATTTTATCCGGTAAAATGATACAGGGTGACCACTTTACTTTCATTAAATGCTGTGATTCTCAAAAAGTTATAAAATATTTAACCTTTGACAAACGATGCTTATCGATAAACATTTTCTTTACTTAACACAGCACAACAAGAAATAGTTGTATCAACTTTTTGAAGTATTTTTTGTGTTTATACTTGTATAGAGAAAATTATTAGTCGCAAATTTATCATAAATTTTTGCGTTTATATTTGAATTTTAATGTTTTTATGAGGGCAAAAATGATATCATTCAATAAAAAATTTAAAGAAAAACAAGTATTTGAATCTATTTCTATAATTATTTTCCTTATTCATAAACAAAGTCAATGTTTTTATTAAAAAGAATGATATGCTAGATTGTTTAGCTAAGAAAAACCAACCTTGTCATCTTGATAATTGTTTTTTCTAATAATGCAATAGTTTTTTTTTTCAAACTAGAATTGCGTATTATTTATTTAATTGTACAATTAATAACTTGTTAATTTCTGTGATAATTTTAATATGGTGTCTAGAAAAGCATTTCGGTTAGCTTATTTATAGACATTTTTGAGGAGGGCTAACACAAATCCTGCGATAATTGCATTATAGTTCTTTTAAAGAATATAATTTATGCGTTCTAACTAACTTTAATATATCAGGTCAGTTCATAGATTCATGTTGTCGAGACAGAATCACAATTAGCATTGGATTAAATCGCAGAAGGGATGAATTCATCTTGTAAAATATCATTTAAAGGAGATTGCCAAAGTGTTATGTATATTTATTTTTACTTATCTTTTAAATAAATTTTTTTTTTTAATAAATAAAAATTCAATTTAAAATTTTATATTAAACTATAATAATTACACTTTAATAATAAATTATATAAATAAATAAAATTATAATAAATATATTTTTAAGTAACTTATTTCAATAATTCCTCATGAGCTATCTGAAGCTAATTGCTAACGGCGAATAAACATTGTACATTCCTTTTATCTTGCTTTAAAAGGGAGACATTTTTAGATCGTTTGGTAGCAGATGACGAAAAATGGATTAATCATTATAACGTTAGAAGGAAAAGATAGTGGACAAATAAAGATAACCAGCAATTTCTAACAGCAAAAGTGTCTTTACATCGTAAAGAGATACTTTTAAATGTTTGGTGGAATATGTATGGTATGATTTGTTATGAGCTGTTAAAATCAGTATCAAACAATGCGGATATTTACACTAAAAACTTTAACGATTAAACTTAAAACTGATTACTAAATGCCCGCGATTTGTGAATATCAAGAAAGTTTAATTAGTTCAATTGCTGTAGAAAACTTCAGAATGCATTTTCTACATCCTGCTTAAAATTTAACTTTTTCCCTAGTAAAAAATTTTGTAAGGCACGAAATTAAGAAATATCATTTGGAGATATATCCGGGAAAGAAGAATGCGGCAACAGCTCATAATTAAATTCACTAATTTGTTGTAGCGTTGCTCAAAAAATTTGTTTTCTATCGTTATTAAGATTATGTAGAATTAATGTGTGTGATATAACAATTTGTTAATCACAAGTTATTACTTACAAATAAACAAAACACTAATTTACCCACTGTCGCAACCAAATTTTTATATTTAGAAACGGGTTTGAAGTACAAATTTTTGCTGCTTAGACCCTGTTTGCCAGATTTAGGTTCTTCGGACTTCTTAGTGTTTAAAGATCTCAATAAGTTCATATGTAGGAAGCGCACTTTGATAATATTGTAAAATCTTACATTAGGAATAGAATTAATAAGTTAATAAATGGTTGTTGAAATGTAGGGAGAGTGTATTGAATAATAAAATGTATTTGAAATCCAAGAAATAAATTTTTTTTTTGTCAACAACAAAATCTAATATCAATAACTTAGAAAGTTGTATGTACATTTTGAAAAATATTCTTTTAAAAAAAATTTTTTTTTGTTATGTAGAAAGATATTTGTTCAACACTTGGACAGGTTTAATTACTATATTTAAACAAGAATCGGGGAGAAATGTTTTTACAAAAACGTGTAATGTGATACAAAGAAAGGAATTAACACTAGACTAGTATAATTTTCTGTTTCTTTAAAAGTAAATTTACTCAGTTGGCATGAATTCTAGTTATAAAATATCTTAATCTTAAACAGGCTTAAAAGTTTTACCAATAAAATATGTACTTTATGTCGCTGAAATTAAATTGATATTAGATTAAATTTATTTTATTTTAATTTTTAAATCAAAAGCCAATCACCTCTCTTTTTGTTATTTATGAATCATTTCCATTTTTGGTTAATAAATCATAATAAAAACGAGAGCGACAAATTTACAGAAAAATAATCAAAACGATTTCTCTGTTTAAGATTATTACAGCTGTTGTTATCTAAATGCAAGTCACTTAATTTTTGTTTTTGCTCCACTTTGGCAGGAATAAAATGTTTAAGAAACTATAAAAAAAAAAAAAATATAGTTGACCAAATTTTTGTGTAGAATTTATGTTCTTAATAGAAGATAAAAATATTAGAATTAATACATTTTTGTTAACTGCTAAAAAATAATCCTAAAATAACCTTGAAATTTTGAACGTCATACGAAAGAAAATACCTCCTTGAAATAATTGAAAAGCTTATGACAAAAAATGACAAAAAGCAGTATTTTTAAACATATATGTATTTTAGAGAACATATATTTACATGCTTAGGTATTATACCAAGCATAATAAATGAATAAAATAAACCTTTTTTATATGTAATTACAAGAAGAAAAATTAATAGGATCTATTTTGTATTCCACTAAGATAGCATACCAAAATTATAGACTTAAAGTTATAAGCGATTAGTTTTTTTGTACAATTACTCAAATATAATTAACACACTAACACATTTAATTTCGAAATAAATAAAAAAAAACAATGCAACATAAAAAGGTTAGTAATAAAAGATAATTATCTTACTAAATATTGTTTATTTGAATATTAATGTGACGTATAATTCTGACGTAGTTTATTCTTGAAGTTGATTTATTGTAAAAATATAAAAAAAAAATTTTTTATGGGCTTTTTTTACGTTATGTTTAGTTCTAGAAAGAAAAGTGTAATCGATTTTTGAACTACTTTCCAGCTGGCTATTGAGTTTATGTCATGTAATTTTAAAATATTCACAAGAAAAAAAAAAACTGTATCAGAGTTTTTGGAATGATTTTTTCCAACTTTTCCGGGAATATTTGACTTAAATATTATATTTAGAAAAAAGAAAAATTTAGTCTGGTCAATTTGAAATTAATAAATAACAAAGTTTTTTGAATTATTTAAATTTAAATTTGTAGTGATTTGGAAGAAGTTTCCTTAAACAAACTGTTGTTATTATTTATAATATTTATCAACTAGCTGTGTTCTAAGACACTCTTTCGTATATACTCAATCTATTTTTAAGAATAGCAGATAAATTTTCGATAGGATTGAAGTCTGAGTTTTGAGGCCATTTTAATACCGGAAATTGTTGGATGGAATATCAGTTCTGCACCACTTTTGCAGTGTATTTTGGATCGTGATTTTGTTAGAATACTACCTCCTCTAGTAGGGATGATTTGCTTTTGAAATATGTAGATTAGAGCACTATTCAAACGCTCGAATCGAGCTCCTTTTGTATATGAATATATTGCTTTGCAGTACATGTGTTGTTTGTTTTACTCTTGTTTCTTTATTTTAATATTTTTTGAATTAAAACTTCATGACTGCATGTTAAGAATTTCGCTGATTGATAATTTAATTTATGATTTAAAAGTGGAAGAATTTTGTGGATTTTTTTGGGTTAAATTTGTAACCGTAATCATTACCTGAAAACCCATAAAATTCAACAGTCTTATTAAGGATATCTAAAGTTAAAAACACTTAGTTCTTTCAACTGATATTCAAAGGAGCGATGTATTCATAGTCTTATAAAAAATAATATAAGTATTAAAATTATGCAGGACTTGCGTGACATTAGTTCTATTTTTCTTTTCAAATATTTTTTGTTAGAACAACTACATACTGGATTACTATTATAAATAATTGATTGAATAAGAGTATTTTTACTGTAGTATAAAATAATTTAAAAATTTTACAATTTTAACAGCCTTGTAAATTTAATTAAATCCTGTACTACATATAAATAATGTATCGCTCATGTTCAAAGTTTTGAGAAATCCGTCACGAAATCTGGTTCGCTAATGTGATAAACTAGTTATTGAAATTCTTACACTTTATTTAATTTCAAACGCGATTCTTTTTCAAATACTTAATTGCCAGTTAATGATATTTTTTTGTTGTAATTTAACTTTATTGTATGTATCCTGTACCAGTCAAATTTAAAATATTTTTAACTTATTTTGCTATAAATTATTATTAATATTATGGCTTTATTCATACTGAAATTTGTTACATTCCAAAAAATGTTAAAAATCAAACTTTTAGTAGAAAATATGTTTTAATTATTGCTGTTATGTCAAAATTGTAATTGATGTATATCGAGTTGAAAAAATTGAGCCTGAAAAAAAACTGATTTCGTCTAGAAAATTACTTATTTGAACCTGAATTTATACTGAATATACTGAAAAATGTAAAGTTTTTAAGTAGAAGAAAGTTTAGATCAAAATAGGGTTCAATTTTTAGTTAATATTTGAGAAAAATTTTGGAACTGTATTAGACTGGGGGAACAATGAACGCGAATTCAAGCGTCTAGGGAAATTTCACATTTGGATGGGATTGAACGACACTTGCTACACAAATGTAAGTTGCACGATGAGAAACCGCTTCCACTATGATGAAAGAAGGATAAGTTATATGTCATTCATATATCATATTTGGCATTACATTTGGAATGTAAAGAATTTATTTTATTTCGCTTCTTAAAGTTCAAATCTACTTTAGTAGTTTTTCTTAGTTATTATTTTTTAAATTATTAGGAATTTTTATTTAAATTTTTCTAATTTTCTAGGTGATTGTTACAATATTTTAAGATTACATTACGGACATTACATATTTATATTTATACGTTTTGTGTTATTTATTAAAAAAAAATATTTGAAATAATATTAACATATTTTTTTTAGTTCGCAGAAGTTAGTTTGAAAAAATTAAATTTATATATTAACCTATCCTGTTCTGAATAAGTTAAGTGTATTGAATACTTCAAACTTAAGTTAAATTATTTATAAGTCTATATGTATGCATGCATAATAATGTAACGATATTGTTTTAGCTTTAAGAAGACTATAAAGAAAAAATTAAACAAGAATTGAAACCAACTCCATGTCTTCTGGTTGAGACATAATAATATGCAAATGTTTTATCTTGCAGCTTAGTGAAACAGGGAAAAGGCTTAATTGAATATAGTTTTTTGCTCTACCCTATCAAATGTCGCGATGTACGTAGTATTTTAGCCTTATTCTAATTCAAAATTAGAAAAATGAAGATGATCTTTTGGACTTTTTTCGATCGGGCAGTGCTTAATACATTATATTAAATGTCAAATTTTAATAACAATAGTAATTATATTACTATTATTTTTAATTAATGTTGATTTGTTTTTTGGGCAAAGTAGTAGATTTTCTACTACTTAAAA
The DNA here is from genome assembly GCA_947359355.1 of Acrocera orbiculus. Taxonomy (NCBI): domain Eukaryota; kingdom Metazoa; phylum Arthropoda; class Insecta; order Diptera; family Acroceridae; genus Acrocera; species Acrocera orbiculus. The sequence goes on from OX375757.1 coordinate 335,593, forward strand.
GAACTCGAGTTTTTTTTTAAAAGAATTAGATTTCAAAGAATTTGATCCTTTTTCCTTTTTGACTAGGCTGTTAACTGGAAGGTTTTGCATTTTACATGTTACGGAAAATCTCCTAGAAGTTCCTTTCAAGTTAATAATTAGAAATTCATTTTCAGTATATTCTAGACTTAGAAGTCAAGAATACATCAAAAATGTTCAATTATATCTGTATAATATATACTTAAAGCAGTCTAAAGAATTGTATTTCATAATGTATTTTCAAAAAAATTAACTCTGAATTAGTGAATAAACCTGCTTTGTTCCGAAATATTCTGAAAAGAAACTTATTTTTGAACCTGAAATAAACCTACTAATACCGATGTGGGTATTATGTAGACTCAACAGGTTCAAATCAAGTTCATCTTTTTTGACTCGAGATTACATAAAATGTTTAAATAGTTGGTGATAAAAGATGTTCTTTCTAGTTCTTTTGTTTAATAAGTATACTTGATCAAGGAAACTTGATGCAATGTAAGCAAAATTTGCTCAAATAGTTACTAGAAATTTCGCCCCTAACTAGCAAGTCTACTTGATCAAGGAAATTTGAGCTTATTAATGGCAACTTTGTTTTTATTAATGTCAATCAGTTTGAGATAGGTTAGTTTAATGGTTTCAATATTAAATGTTTTCCATATTAAAATTATTTTGAAATTTTAAGTCCATTTAACACCTTGAAATTTCTTAAGAGGCTTATGTGCATGCATATGGGATTGCTTATTTATTAAGAAAAAATTTATTATATACCTCATAGTTTAGGTATTCAATAAATTTAAATTAGCCTTTTATTGAAAAATTAAATTTATTTATTTACAAGCATTTTATACTAAAAAAGCTCGAATATTTTTTTCTAGTTTGAGTTTACAGTTCATCAGTTTAAACCCTGAAGTTTGGATGTTTAAATTTAGTTCATCTGTCATTTGTTAAGAATAATGGTAAGCGCTTCTACAATTGTGCATTTTTTATTAAAACAGTATGAATAGTTTGATAAAAAAAAAATAAGTTTGATAAAAATTCATTATGCTTTTATTTATTTAAAATAAAATACAAAACTCTTTTCGGTATTGCTTTGTTAATGTTTATCAAACAACCTAAATTTATGTAATTTTTGAAAAAAAAACTTTTTATTACAAAGTAAATAAAATTTTTATAATACAGAATTTTGTTTCAACCAATTAAAAAAATAATATTCATTTGGTTTCATTAAAAATTTTAAAGATATATCAATTGACCTTAAATTAGAAAAATATAACAAACAAATATTCATGTGAATATAATTTAGCTTTTCATTCCCTTCTTTAAGTGTTTTACATCTATGCTCTGTATAGATAAGCATCATCTGATAGTAGTTCAACTATTTGTTGTTTAAACTTACTGTGAAACGCGATAATATTTTTAACTAAGTTTTAACTTTAAATGGTGTTTAAGTTAAACCAATTTTAAGCTTGAACTGTGCAACCGGAATCATAACCAATTTTTTTCTATTTATAAAGTACATATATATACTTGCTTATGAATGTTGTATTTCAAACTTTTTAGTGTTCAAAACTTTAAAGCGTTTTTTCTACAACTCACGTTTTCAAAGTCGGTGCCCCCATAACAACATCACAAATTTATCTAGGAATCCTTTCCCGTTTTTGTCAAATTGCTGATTATTTAACATGTTACTGATGTCCATATTTCTAGTTCACGGTATCAGACAGCTCTCCATTTCTTAGTTTGGCTAATTTACATAATGTGCGTACGTACAACCCACCAGTGATATTTATCAAAAAATGAAGAGCCGCAATTGTGCACTGAAGGAACCGCGGTTTGCCGACCCCTGACTTACAATTAGTACTACAAGAAATTAACACCCCTTTTACATGAATCTATAGGCTGTGTCTAGATTAGCAATTTGGACAGCAATTTTATAGGCAATCTGAAGCACGGTTACATTCAGAAGTATATTGACTGCAATAATTGCATTACAAGACTTTTCAAAAAAACAATTTTTACCTTTCAACTAATTTTATTGCATTTATGATGCCTTATTATTTAAGGTAAGTCAATTTAATGTAGTAAAAATAGTTGAAAGAGTGAGTGTGTCTAGCTGACGCACGACGAAAGTGAAACTTATGGAAAACATGCGGGATTTCAAATTTGATATGATAAAACACAACAATTTTGTTATGGCTTGTAATAAGAAACTATTTTGCGTTACATTTATGGATATGCGTATATATGGCCAAATTCTTTAAAGAAATATAATTATGGCCAAAATTCTTTAAAGAAATATAATTATTTATAAGTATGTATATACATAGAAAACACAAAAACCAAAAACAAAACAAACTTAACTATCCGTACTTAACAACCCACACTATTTTAGCAAAATACAGATGCTATATGCAGTTTTTTTCTCTTGCTTTTTTGTCTTTTTCAGAGAAAAGCTAAACACAATGTTTACAAATCAAATATATACACATATCTATACATATAAAAATCACGTGTCCCGATGTTTGACTGCAATGGATTAAAAAACTACGGGACTAATAGAGATAAAAGTTTACATTTTGTGCTTAGCTTAATCGCGAATAGACTATAGCAGGGGTGGCCAAGATCCCTGATAATCGGAGCCATTTTTTAAATTTGTCATTTTTCGCGAGCCGCCATTGAATACGTATTTGAAAGGTATGGGAGAGAGGTATTAAAAAAATTTTTTTACAGATATTATATTTATTGAAAACATATAAAAGTACAAAATATGTGTATTGAATTTAAATATTAAAAATTAAACACAATTATTTTACTTCTCTTGATAATTCTTTAAAATTTGGTGAATAATTGGTGATAAAAGTATAAAAGTAATTCTTTGAGATGCTGGTTAGTTAATACTGATCGGTGTTTAGATTTCACGAATTTTAAAGTGGAATAAAAAGATTCACACAAGTACGTTGACACAAGTACCTGTAAACATTGCGATACGAAAGCGAATTCATCTTCGTATCGTTTCGACGAACAATCAATACGAAAACGAATTCGCGTACGACACGCGTATGAATCCGGAAAAGAACAATACGTTACATCGTTTGCGATTCGAAAAACGAATCCTTTGGGATACGAAAAGCGATGAAAAGCGCGATGTCTTTAAATGTATAGGTGTTATAGCAAATCCATGATAGTTATATATATAAAAAAAGGCATTTTGATGAGTCTAGCAAGAGATTTCCTACTAAAAAAAATATTTTAAAACACATACGGAACGATAATAATTTTTTGAAACATAATAACACAAAAATGGAAAGGAAACTCGAGTACATTTATCGAGAGCCACAAATTATTCTTCAAAGAGCCGCAGGTTGGCCACCTCTGGACTATAGGATAGTTTTTATTTCGATTTATCCTTCAAATATTTTTTTTATTACGATATATATATATAAAAATCACGTGTCCCGATGTTTGCCTGCAATACATTAAAAAACTACTGGGCTTATAGAGATAAAAGTTTATATTTTGTGCTTAGCTTAATCGCGAATAGGATATAGGATAGTTTTTATTTCGATTAATCCGTCAAATATTTTTTTATTACGATTAATGGGTAATACACGATTAATGCTAATACACGTAATAATGGGTAGGTACACGTGATTAATAAGATAATTAATAGACTTATAATTGTGCTGTGTATATAAAATTTTTTTTTCTTTGAAATTTTTGATAGAAACTGACATTTTGGTAGTAAGAATCTTTTCAAGGTTAGTAAGCGTCTTTCATTTCATTTGTTTTATTTTTTCAACTAGTGAGTGTTATTATATTGTAATTGAAATTGTGATTTATTATTAAAATTGTGATTTAATATAATTAATAAGCTGAGCGGAGCGAAGCCTGTGAGGTGTTGAGCGAAGCGAGCAGGGGGCAGAGCCTATATATTTTATATATCAAAGCTAAGAGGATATGATACAGGTTTTTTAGATTTATTTCATCCTTTTACAAATGAGCTTCATCCTTTTTCCAAATCAAGATCATCTTTTTACAAATCAAGTTCATCTTTTTACAAATCAAGTTCATCTTTTTATAAATGAAGTTCATCTTTTTGCAAATAAAATTCATCCTTTTACAAATGAATTTCATCCACAATGAAAAATTTTTTAAATTTTCATATATATTTAAAAAAAATATGGTATAGACCTATTTATATAAAAAATAAAAAACATTGGAATGCTTAACCAAATTTAAGAGAGCCTAATTAATGAAGCTATCCTAATACTGAGCTTTCAATTATTCATCTTCATTTACTTAAGAATAACATTGATAGTTATTAAGATTTAAGTTTCAATTTCAGTACTTTTTAATTTTAAATGTGTTCCTAAAAAAATAGTGTTATTATTATTAAAGCGAAAAATTGAAAAGCATTATATTGTGTTTTAAGGCTCCTGCCGCAGCGAGAGAGTCGCTGTAAGTTTTGTATAAATTTTGCAAAGCATTTTGATTATGAAATGTTTCAAAATCTATCAGTTCCATAAAAATCATCAAGATTAAATTAAGAGTATGTAATACAGTACAAATTCCTTTTTATTATCTTCCTTTTTTTTATTATTTAAATTAAAATCAATTTACAAAAATATAAAATTTATTCGATAATTTATTTCCAAATATTTTATTATTTAGATAAATAGGTCTATGCCATATTTTTTTTAAATATATATGAAAATTTAAAAAAATTTTACTGTGGATGAAATTCATTTGTAAAAAGATGAATTTCATTTGCAAAAAGATGAACTTGATTTGTAAAAAGATGAACTTCATTTATAAAAAGATGATCTTGATTTGTAAAAAGATGAACTTGATTTGTAAAAAGATGAACTTGATTTGTAAAAAGATGAACTTCATTTGTAAAAGGATGAACTTCATTTGTAAAAGGATGAAATAAATCTAAAAAACCTGTAAAAAAGGCTGTAAGCCATGAAAAAAGGGAGTAAGCCATGAAAAATGATTGACAGAAAGAGTTTTTGTTTAAAGTTTAGTTTTTGAATTTTTTGAGTTAAGAAAACTAATATAAAAACTATTTAATAATAAATAGTTTAATTGGCGCCCGAGCAGGGACCAATACTAAAAGAGTGAGTATTGGTATTAATTAAAGAAGAAAATTGAAGAATTAAAAAAGGGACCAATACTAGCATAGTGAGTATTGGTATTATTTGAAGAGAATATTGAAGAATCAATGGAAGATTTACGAAGAAAACGAACTACGACCAAGGCAAGTATCTCCAGGTTAGATACTTGGTTGAGCAGGGTGGATCAACTGTCCATTACACCAAATGAATGTCTCGGTAGACTAGAAAGATTAGGACAACTGTTCAAAGAGTTTGAAGAAACTCAGCAGCACATTGAAAATTTACTAGATGAAGAATCCTTAATCGAGAGGGAGCTCGAGTATAGGGAAAATATAGAAGACAAATATTTTGCATTATATTCAAAGCTTAAAGATAAAATGAAAACAGGTAGTAGTTCGCAATCAACAACATCAACAGTAGAATGTTGTGTTCAACAACAGGCAAGGTTACCACTGCCATCAATACAGGTGCCGACATTTAACGGGAGGTATCAAGATTGGCTATCGTTTTATGACATTTTTAATATGATGGTGAATAACAACCAGCAGTTAACCGCAATTCAAAAATTTCAGTATTTGAAGATGTCATTAAAGGATGAAGCTTCAGTACCGAAACATTTAAATATTACTGATGCCAATTATGAAGTGGCATTAAACATCTTAATAAAAAGATATGATAAGACAGACGTAATTTCAGAAATCCATTTATCAGCAATGATGAAAACTCCTACAGCTGGATATCCATCAGTAGAGTCATTGAAGATTATATATTTGATGAAAACGTGCGAGCGTTGAAAGCAAGAGGTTTACCAACTGAATATTGGGATTGTTGGTTAAACTTCATTGTTGTCAACAAGTTGGATACAGAGTCTCAACAACTGTGGAGAAGACAATGTGCATCTGTATCAAATCCAACTTTTGTAAGTTTAATGGATTATTTGGAGAGAAGAATTTTTGAATTGTCTGGATTCCCAAAAGGCGTGATACCAATGAAGCAAAATGCAACATATTCAACGAATCAAAGTCTACAAAAGACTCTATCCAAGTTGAAGTGTGTTAAATGCAAAAGGGATAATTTTGTTTCTAGCTGTCCAGAGTATTTAGCGATGGCTGTTAAAGATCGTAAAAATTTAGTGGTAGAGAGAGGTTTATGTTTTAATTGTATTAAAGGAAATCATAAGTTAAAGGAGTGTAATTCTCAAATAAGATGCCGTTTTTGCAACGAAAGGCATCACACTACGTTGCATCCAACAGAGAAAGGTGGATTAAAAAGTAATCAATATCATAACACATCAAAAGAGCATCAAAAAATTTTAAATATTGAAACTCAAAAGGAGGAAAACTTAAACGATGACTCTTATTACGATGACCCTGAATACTCCGATTATAATGAAGAAGAAAATTTGGAGCTAAGTTTTATGATAAGCGCCTCTCTAGCCTTCCCTACTTAGAATATAAAACTAGAAATGGAAAGCTTTCAAAATTTTTGATTGACACGGGATCAAACAAAAATTATATTAACATGAAATTATCACCAGGATCCAAGCTCTTAAAAAAGCCTTTTATAATAAAAACGGTAAATGGAGCTATCAAAATAAATAAGAAAACTAGTGGAAAATTTTTTCAAAGTGTGAGCCAAAAAAGTAAAAATAATTACTGATTATTAGCCGTTAACTTTCACTCTGAGCAATAAAAACAACACTGCTAAGTTAAAAAGATGGAAAGCCCGTATAGAAGAGTATAATTAAAAGCTTATTTACAAACCAGGAGCAAATAATAAGGTTGCGGATGCTTTGTCGAGACTACAAACAGAGGCGAATATATTGACGTCATCTTCAATAGAAACAGTTCACAGCGCAGAAGAGAATAATACATCACTCATCCCTCATTGTGAATTACCAATTAATGTGTTTAAGTATTAAAGAATTCTAAGCGAAGGTAATAGTGATTGTGTGTATAAAGAACCCCATCCTGATGGTTATCACAGATATTACATAACTTTAAACAAGTTTAACAAAGATAATTTAATTGAATCTTTAGAAGAAAAACTACATCCTACCATAATTAATGGATTAAAAATTCGTGAAAAATATATTCAAATGCTACAAGAAATTTTTAAGGAATACTTTGCTAATTTCAAGATTCGTATAACTCAAAAAATCGTTCAAAACATAAATAAGGAAGAGGATAAATTTAAAATTATTCAAGAAGAACACAAAAGAGCACATCGTAATTCCCACAAAAATAAAGAACAAATTCTTGAGAAATACTACTTTCCTCATATGGCTAAATTCATAAAAAAGTACAAACGAAATTGTGACATTTGTAACATCAACAAGTACGATCGACATCCAAATAATCGTAAGCTTCAAGAAACTCCAATTCCAACGTACCCAACCGAGATACATCATATTGACATTTTGAATTTATAACATGTGTTGACAAATTTTCAAAATTTGCAAAACTTTTTAGAGTTAAAGATAAAACCGTATTACAATTAAGAGATAAGATTACAAAAATCCTTCATTATCTTACTGCACCTAGAATGGTGGTAATGGATAATGAAAGAAGTTTCATTAGCCCAATAATAGCCGACTACATTAAAACACTGAGAATTGAAGTATACTTCACACCAACACAGAGAAGCGAAGTGAACGGAACAGTCGAAAGGGTACATTCGACGATAATAGAAATTGTACGGTGTTTGCAGGAAGAGTATAGCGTCCCCCTTTAAAGAATTAATTAATATTGCAGTAGACCGGTACAACAATACCGTGCATTCGGTTACAAAAAGAAAACCAAGTGATGTATTTTTTGCGAGAACACAACGGTAAAGCTACCAAGAGTTTATTGATTTCAAGGCAAAAGTAAATGAAGATGTTCTAAATCGAATAAAGGAAAACCAAAAAAATTTGCTTAATAGACAAAATCTGAAAAGAAATGAACCTAAAACGTATTCACCTGGTGAAACAGTTTTTGTAAAGCAAATCCAAGGCAAAAACAAAGCTAAATTTAAAAAGAAGTAGTGGCCAAGTACAATAAAGTCACTATCATGACGGTTTCAGGAAGACGAATACATAAGGCATAAGAAATTAATATTGTTTTTCTTTTGTTGACTTCACGAGACGTGAATTTTTTGAAGGGGGAAGAGTTGCGAGGATATGATAAAAAAGACAGTAAGCCATAAAAAAAGGCAGTAAGCCATGAAAAAAGGGAGTAAGCCATGAAAAATGGTTGACAAAACTAAGTTTCATTTTGAAAACAAAAATAAGAGCAGCAATGAATAGGAATAATTCGATAAACGCACTTACATTTTCATTTCAAGAATTTTAAGTAAAAAATAAATGGAAAAAGCATATATTTTAGGATTAATTTTGTATTGGTTTCATCAAGCATAAAAATGTCTTTAATTTTAAGTAAGTTTTTCAAAGCATTTTAGTTATACCTGTTATAAAAACTGTTTAAACAGACTTATTTACACAAAAGGCGATTACATCATGGAAATTCAAATTTTTAAGATAGACGGGCATGGAGTTTTCAAGTTTCACCTTGATTAATGTTGTGCTCTTCAACAAAACGGAATACTACATTAATACTCCACGGTTAATTAATTACCCTTCGTATAGTCGTCCTCTTTAATCATGCAAATAAAATTTATAAAATAAGAAACAGTTTGATGTGTATACACTGTTAATTATATTATTAAGTGTTTATTATATAATACAAAAAAACTAAAAAATTGCACGAATTTTAAAAAGTTTAACGTTTTAGAACTACTATTTAAATTGTTTTAATATTCCTGTTGCATCAGTAGTATTTTCAAGGTGAACATTTTTCTTTTTTCATTATATGCCGGAAGTTATAGTAAATAAATATTTCCTTTGTTAACAGACTGCAGCTGCTATCAATTAGAAAATAATTTTTAATAAACAAATTATTAAATTTTTGAATTTATGTACAATAATTTAATTTGTTAAAAATGAAATCAGTTATTTAGACTTTCTACTTTTTTACATCAAATATTACATATTAGAAATACATCATAGTCAAATGTTTATTGATCTAAATAATGGTAACTACTAATAATTGTATTTTATTTTTCTTATTATAGTTAATCAAAGACACTTTTTTAATATAAGGCTATAATAGCAAATAAATTTCATTATTAGCTTGCTAGATTGTTGCAATCAGAATAGATTGAATAGGAAAATTGGTGAAGGTTAAATTTAACAATTTTTGTGCATTGTAATAGCAAATTATTTAAAATAATTTAAACATTATTCATTTCTTTTGTGTGTCTCTAATAAGTATATAAAACAAGAATGCAAAGATACTTTTATTTCATATATTAAAAGAAACTACAATCATATATATATCTTCGCTTATATTATTAAAACAAGTTTTGTTTACCAATGGCATTTTCATTTAAAAAAGCATTGTACTACACAAAAATAAAGTTTTTTTGGTATTTTATTTTTATATATGTATATCACATTTGTTTACTTACAGCCATAACAAGTTCAAATGGATATTTGTATACCCTCACAGGAGATTGATATTTTTGCACCATTGCGTAGTAAACTATTAAAACTTACAAACAAATCACTATTTAAATTATTTTAAACAAAATTAAGTATTATAAAAGTAGTCGTAAATATTTTATTCATCTATACAATTAACACTATATTAATAAGCTAACACAATAAAATTAAATAAAATTATTTCTTCCACGTCCACTACTTCTCAAACACAAAACGAAAGTGAATCAAATGTCATTCAAGAAAGTAAATAGAACTGGTATAAGAAATTCTTATAGGGGCTATTCACTATTTTTTCCAACTCATCAAAACGTTCAATGTAAATTAAATGGAAATGGAAAATTGGGGAGGTTCCCATTACCGACGCCACTTTAATATGTACTTTTTCCGATTAAGCCCGACACCCAAATATCGGAAAAAATAGTAAAAAAATTTAAAAAGTGGCCTTAATATGGTTTTTCGATCTTTAAAGTTTTACACTAAAACTAAAAATCTTCTTCTTCTTCCCATCAAAGTTGCCATCACTAATTCATTTGTCTATGAAGGCTAGTAATTTAAACTTAATAAAAAGGCTACCTTAATTAATGAATTAAATTTTTTCTTGGTTGGTCCAAATAATGCTATTATACTATTTACTTATAAATAATCATAATCAATCATAATTTAAGAAGAAAACATATCTATTGGTATCAATAATTATGAAAACTAAAAATTTCTTTTGTTTTTATTTACAGAATTATTGCTCATCAATTTTATGCTGGGGTTTTTTGCATAAATTCCTTGTAATTTTATTGGAACTCAAAAACTCGCAAAAATATTTCATAAGGGTAAAATAGAGCTTACATTCCAACCCAATTGGTACATCAACGTATTTGAAAATTAAATAATAAGTAAAATAAAAAGAAACTGATAGTTAATATTTTTTATATAAAATGAATATGTAGTACTAGGTAATAATTGGTGATAATAATAAAGGAATATTATACTCTAACTAAAGAAATCATTTCAATTTATTCCTTACAGCAAATTTATTTGGATCTGTGTATCAAATAGAACATTCGATGGTTTTTGAAATATCACCTAGAAAGACATATTACAAAGAACAGAAGGTCGTATTTTAAAAACAAACAGTTAAGTTATACAGTTTTATGTGTAGGTTTCCAATTGATACTAAAATTGATTCTCATATATTTTCTTAAAGAGACTGAAAGTAAAGTTTTAAGACATGATTTTGAAGTCACTAAAAAAAATTTATTTTATTAAAAGTTTTTTTTTATTATTTTTTATGGCTAATTTTAAAATTATTATGCTTAAAACTCAAAAACAAGTAATCCACATGACTTATGAAATAAAGTGATTTTAATATCACACTAAACTAAATAAACACAATAATATGTTTTACGCTTATTCTTTTTTCTGTTTTTTACCATTTCTATCATAACCCTTTTATCCTTTTTATAATTTTTATAATTCATTATAAATTGGTTTCAAATTTTTATAATGTTAACCCCATAGTACATAAAATTCAATAAGTGTATCTTTCTCATTATTTTTGATAATTCCTTTTTATGAAATGAAGATGTATAAATGGTGTTGATTTAGTTGGGAACGATCTAAGCATATATGATTCACCGTCTTTAACGTCAGAATTATGGGGTAGATTTCCATTTGTGGTATAGTCTGTGCATAATTTTTCAAAATTCCATATTTTCAAAGCACAATCTAAGCTCTAAGCTCTAAGCAATGAAAGGCTCTGAACAAATTGATAGATAATTGAAATTGAAATTGATAGAGATGCAGATGATGATGGATGATCGAGTGACAGAGAATTTTCGTACACTCTACGGACATTCTGGAAGTGTTTTGATTGCTCATTTTCACCAGATAAATCTTTATTGTTATCTGGTATGCTCTTTGCCAGGTCATACGGGTACAATTCACTGTTTGAGCTTTAGCCGCAACGGAAATTTTTTAATATCAGGTTAGCTATATTTTTGTGTTCATGTATAAAATTGTCAGAGCAAATTAGGTGTCGTGAAGAAGTCATCACAAAAAATGGAGAATGGAGTAATTTCAATATTTTTAAAATTATATAAATTGATAATTTTTCAGGATCTATTACATTTTATGGTTTTGCTTGGCTCTTGTTTTTGAGATATTTATTGAGATATTTATTTTATTTTAGGAAGCTGTACTTCGTAATATGTATTCTGTTCTGTTCTTCGTAATATTAACCTCTTTTTGAATGATATTTCATAAATTATTCAATTGCAAGCCTTCATAGAAATATGGGTAATTTTTACGATAAGAAGAAGAGAATATAATGTTTTGACAATTTAATATGGCTATTTTAAAGAGGTTTTAGTGTAAACTTTAAAGATCGAAAAACCATATTAAGGCAACTTTTGAAATTTTTTTACTATTTTTTCCGATATTTGGGTGTCGGGCTTAATCGGAAAAAGTACATATTAAAGTGGCGTCGGTAATGGGAACCGTGCCAAAAATATTATTATATCGTAAAATAATTTTTGGCGGAAACGAAAAATACATAAAGTTGTGGCATACACATTAGTGGAACATTATTGTTTAGTTTTATGTACCGGTATTGAATAATGGACACTGGTATTTGCTTAATTAAGCCTGAGTAAGACTTATTCCTTAATTAAATTAAAAGTTTGATTGTTCTTAAATTGTTTCAGATATATCGTTTCAGATGCTCCAAAAAGAGCAACAAAAGAAGAAACTAATAAAAGGCCATTTGAAACCAATACTTCTGGTGAAATCGCACCACAAAATTCATATTCTAATTTCAAAAAGTCTAAAAATCGTGGTCAAAACAAGGAGAGACTAGTTTTTAAAGAAGAACGAAGTTTAGATTTGTGTAATACATTAATTAATGGACCCAATTGCAGTAAATGTAAAAATGTCAACTGTGTATATACTCACGATATTCAAGAATACTTGAAAAATAAACAAAAAGACAAATCGGTATTGTACAATTGAATTTATATAGTAATGAATTTCATGTTTTATTCAAAATTTAGATGAAGTATGTTACATTTATTCAACCAAAGGACTATGTCGGAGAGGAATAACATGCCGGTTTTCTAAATCTCACATTGATCAAGATTTCAACAATTTGAAAGCTGATTTTTATGATGAAAGCAAATTTTCTTCAATTAAAAACGGTATTTCACACGGTACACCTTTAAATCAGCATTCCTATCAAAATATAGTATTATTATTGTTTTTTTTTCACAGAACTTCAAATTCAACTACGCAAAAGAAACTATGATTTCAGTAAAACAACTGAAATTGTTAATAAATATGAAAATGAACGTAAAATAAAGATAGAATTGTCTGAAAAAGTAAATGAAATAACAAATATTGATTTAATATATAAGGATGAAAGAAAAACAATTGATTTCTATAGTAAAATTATTTTAAGTCCACTTACAATAGTAGGAAATTTACCATTTCGACGAATCTGTAAAGAATTTGGAGCAGATATTACTTGTGGTGAAATGGCATGTTCATTGCCATTAGTTAAAGGGTTAACATTAGAATGGGCTTTAACTAAACGACATGAGTCTGAAGATATTTTTTGAATACAAATAACAGGAAATAAACCACAATTAATTACTCAGGCAGTTCAGCTTCTTAGTGAAAATTGTAGTGTAGATTTTATTGATTTGAATATCGGCTGTCCAATTGAATTAATATTCAATCAAGGTGGAGGATGTGCTTTATTAAGACGATTTAATGCACTTGAAGTTATTGTTAGAAGTGCTACTAGTATATTAAAAACAATTCCATTACAGTAAAAACGCGAGCTGGTATATATGCAAATAATTTTGTAGCACACAATCTTGTACCTAAATTAAAAAAATGGGGAGCTAGCGTTATAACAATAAATTTAGCTTAAGGAAAGTGCTCACAAATAGCGATAAATAAAAATTACTTTGTTTTTGTAAATCCATGGTCGATCTAAAGGACAACGTTATATAAAAAACGCAAATTGGGAATATATAGAAAATTGCGCTTCACAAGTAAAAAGCATACCAATAATTGGAAATGGAGATTCGAAGATTTGAATGAAAGAAAGGTTTATTTTATTGTAAAACTGAAGAATTTTACAACTGATTTTTTATTTGCTTTTGTTCTTGAAAAGGCTGCATCTCCCCATGTCTCTTTTTATATTTAATTACTTGGAACCTGTTTGTTTATACTGTTTATTTAAGATATACCTTGAATATTGAAAAACAGAAACTTTAATAATTTATGAAATTACAGCAGTTAAACGAAAGCTTTTCGTATACTTATATAGATGAACTAGATATAGCTGTGCGCTGGAATTGCCTGTTCAATGACAATTTCAAATTGAAATCAGCAATCCTAACACATGGCTAGAATGTCACAGATATTTTTAGGAATAAGAGCTAAAATGAGAGCTTTTGGGGATTGAATTCTTGGCAGACCCCATCTAATTAATTTTATTAAGCTCCCCTGTTTTTTTAAATTATTTTTAAATTTCACATGTGTGTTATCTATACGCCAGGTATAATATTTACGTTTTTGAATGCAATTACTAAGAAAAGGACATTTTTGTTTTTATTTATTTCAAGTAAAAACAAAGAATGACATAAGTTCTACCATTAAGAAGGATTTTGTAGCAAATAACAAATAGATTAAATAGACTTTCTCTAAATTGACGTCTGTAATATTTAAAAAATTGATCAGGGAATGATTTGAAACTTTTAAGTCACTGAATTTATTTGATTGAAAAAAATATATTAAAATATTTTAAACTAATTCTATCTTTATATTCTAAAAAGAAACAAATATGTTTTCATATTGGAATTGAATTCAAAGTAATTAAGTAATTTAAAGCTTCTCACAGCACTAAGAGGTTTCTTGTCGCATATTTCTATATTTTTTTATGGTATTAGTAATTCCTTCAATTAAGTTTTTCTAGTTCTAATTTTTTCAGAAAAAAAGTAATTTAGAAATTTTAAATACTTTTTCATTTTAAAATTAAAAACCTGACTTTCAGTTTCATTTTCAAAATCTATTTAAAATTATTTTTTAAGCAATCGCAATTAAGCCATTAATAGTGGGTAAAGATAAAATAAGGTTAACTGTTTTACGAATATAGTTGTTTAATTTTTCAATATGTTAATCGTATAGATTTGACTCATATATTCTGAAATTGAAAAATGGAATTTAACCGTAGAAGGCCAAATAAGCGAACTTTAAATGAGTATGAAAAGAGCAAAAATTTAGCTCGACAAGAAATGGATTTATCAAATTGGTGGTCTTAAAGATCAGATTTGATCAGGTGTAAAATAATTTAAGTGCTATCCCATTAGGGAAAGTAGCTCAACTTCATTGATGAAAGAAAGTTAGTTTTTATTCATAGCGTCTCAAGCCGTTGTCTTTATGGAAGCGACTTTAAACAATTTTAAAAATTGCAGGAATTCAAACGATTAAGGTGCTATTACACCTTCATATAAATATGAGAGGTAGTGACATTTGAAATATGATACATATATCATTTTGAAAAAAATTTTTCAGAAGAGCTATTACACTATACCATATATATGAAACATATTTATAGGGGAAAAAGCCTTCTCATATAAGTTTTTATCATATATATGAGAGTGTAAAATTTGCCTATCACACCTATATGAGAGTGACAATATGATAAGGTTGAAATGTCAAAACTGATCATATATGTTTTGTAGTGCAGTTTTTTGATATTTTATTTTTTTGATAATTTATAAATGGAAAAAATAATATTGATCCTTTGTATGTCGTGGTTTTATTTGAATAAAAAAAACCTATTTGTAGAAGAAAAAAAAGATCGGTTTGGGTTCACGACTGGCTGAAGAAGAGAAAAGAAAAAGGATGGATGGAAAGAAAGGATGGAAAGAAAGGAAAATTTATTGAAAGAGCTTCATCTTCAATTACCAGAGCTATATACAAATTTTTTAAGAATGTCGAAGAACAATTTTGATATAATTCTTGATTATGTGAGGCGTTTCATTCAAAAAAAGGATACCTATTTTCGGGAAGCTATTTCACCACGGGAAAGATTAATGGTTATTTTAAGATATTTAGCAACTGGTGATAGTTTCCAATCTCTGTTATATTTGTTTAGAATATCTCAACCATGCATCTCCAAAATTGTGCCGGAAACATGTGATGCAATTTTTGTATATTTAAAAGATCAACATTTAAAGGTTTTATTTAGAATTAATTTATTTTTATATAGAATTTTATGTAGTTTTTTTGACATTGTTTTATTTAATTAGTTTCCATCATCATCATCAAATAAATTAAATTCCTATTAAAAATAAATATTTTAAAATAATTCCATTTAAATATATGATATATAGTTACATATAAAATTAAAGAAATTTTGTATGATAATATGACTGAAAACTAACATATGTATATGATGACGGCAATATTTTCCTATTACACTGTACCATATATATGATAGAAAATTAAATGATAACCGGTCTCATATATATGCCGTCATACAGATTGTAACATATAGATATGGCTATCACACTTGTATGATACATCGAATGTGACATTTCGTCCATATTTATATGAAGGTGTAATAGCACCTTTAGCGACTAATCGATACTTGCTGCACAAATGTATGGCATCGATAAGTCGCACGATCAAATGTCGCTTGAAGACACTGCCATAAGAAGCACAACCTAATATAAAACAGATTTTATATTGTTAAAAGAAATATGTTTATTTTCATTATATTTCAAGCTTAATGCAAATTTGCTGTCCATTAATAAATGAAATAATTGATTTAATTAATTTAGAATAAAATTATTTTTTATGTTTGGTGCGAAACCAGCTACCATAATTTTCTTTTGATTATATAATATAATTACTTTAATTAATTTGACATAAAAACAGTAAAAGAATTATAACTGTATGTAAATATTATTTTAGATAGCTTAGAACTTCTTCGACATCGGCTTCTGATCCTAAATAAACAGGACATCTTTCATAAATATTGCTTGGAACAATTGCTAGCCAATACACCAGCCTGACGTGATAGCCTTAATAGGGGCTATTCACTATTTTATCCGTTTGACGTCAAACCTTGCTTACTCCTACCACTCGTATACGTACATAGTGTAAAATATATGTTTTAAAATGGTGTGGATTAATTCTATAATTGTATGTGTTTATTTCAGAGAGCAATGGACATTTCAATTTATAAAGTTTTATAGGTTATGTTACCATAAGAAATTCGAATACTTTTTCTTAAATTTTGTAAAATAAAACATTTAGGTGAAAAAGACTAAAATATCTTTAAGTGAAAACACTAAAATAGTTTTGTAGAAAAAAATAACATCAATTTGTTTTAAATTTTAAGTGTTTTTTTTGTGAAAAATAATGTTTAAATCACAAAAATGTCGCAAGGATTTTCCAGTAATATTTGCTATATTTTGCAGGTAAATAAGGTAGGACTAGAATAAAATTCTTAAAGTTTCTAAAAAAAGCAAAATTGAAAGATTTATAAGTATTTTTCTCAAATTCTGTTTTTTAAATGTAATTTTAACTTTTACGTATCAACGCATACATCAAAACTCTTGTGTAGAATCCCAGCTTGTTTTGGCACTTTCATGTTTTCTTAAAGTGGCTATACACTTAAAAAAAAAATCAATGATTTGAAATGAAAAATTCATTTTTCAATTTTTCTTCGAGTAAGCAAACGGATAAAATAGTGAATAGCCCCTATTATATTTCTTTCCTACATGCATCATTATATATATAGACTTTTAAGGTGGCTACAGACTACAACTAAAAGTGGACAACTTTTGCTTCCTTTTCCATATAAAAACCTGTTTTCTGGGACTTTTCTGGCTGATATTAAACATGTTTGATATTTTTCTGATTTTTACATGCTCTGCACTAATACACTCACAGAAAATTCATTTTTCAATTTTTCTTCGAGTAGTGCATATCGGCCTCTACCATATGATATATCAAAAAGCGGGATTGCACTATGTGTGGGCTTGTACTGCAAAGTTTTTTTTCAGGTTAAATAATAAGCAAATTTATTATGTACTTTTTTAAATTAAGTTAGTATGCCAATAGATATTCAATTATTTAATTAAATAAATAAATATTTATTAAATGATAACATTGGAGAAGATACACAAGAAAATATATTCAAAGAAAATAAAAATTAAGACACCTAATATTAATAATTATAATAATATTTGGGGAAATGAAAGAATTTCAAATACATTATTTGAAGAAAGGAACTTCAAAAGAAAATGCTTTCAATTGGTTTAAATTCAACTATGTCAAATATAAATATTTCAAAATTTTTGTAGGTAATCATAACATACAAAGTTAACATACAAAAAGATAATTCTTTTTCAGCAATACTTGATAATGATCAACAAAAAAGTTCTATAAAAAGAAGTAATATTATAATTCAAGAAAATAATTATTATAATAATTAATTTCCAAGTTGTAGACACTTTTTGAATATATTTTTTTAAATTAGTATATATTTCATGTTATTTTTCTTTTTGAATATTATTTTTACTCATTTCATTTTAACTTATGTGTTATAATTTATATTTAAATGTAATTTATTTTATTCAAATTTGATTTATTTATGTTTCTTTAATAACTTCACAACTTTTCTCAATTTTCAAACCTTTTATTATTTTATTAATTAAAAAAAATATAGGTTCTAAAATATTTGTATATTTATACTATTGTATTGATATTTTTTGTGTAATTTTTAGTCGTCAGAATTCCTTTTATTTTCCTAAATATTACTGGTTAAACTTAATATTAGATGTAATTGTTTCACTTATCGTTAATGAATTAAGCTGCCCAAATTTTTATTTTCCTTGAATATATTTACATGTGTTTCTTCTTCAATATTATCATGTAATAATTTTTTATTTATGTAATTAAATAATTGAATAATTACTTGCATAGTAACTTAATCCATTAGAAAAAATACAAAATAAATGTGCTTATTATTTAACCTGAAAAAAAAACTTTGCAGTACAAGCCCATACATAGTGCAATCCCACCATTTGATATATCATATGGTAGAGACCGATGTGCACAACTCGAAGAAAAATTGAAAAATGAATTTTTCTTTGAGTGTATTAGTGGAGGGCATGTAAAAATCAGAAAAATATCAAACATGTTTAATATCAGCCAGAAAAGTCCCAGAAAACAGGTTTTTATATGGAAAAGGAAGCAAAAGTTGTCCACTTTTAGTTGTAGTCGGTCCAGCGGTTCGTTTTTTGTGAATGAAAAACTAACGTTTTCAAGCATGGAACAAAAACTTTTATGTAACCGTCATATTCCAATTATCGAGGGGTACACGGGGGTTTTCGAAGGTGCTGATTTTGAATGTTTTATGAGTTTTTTAAAATTCAAGATGGCGGACCCAATATGACGTGATTTTTTTTTTTTTTTTGTAAAATTTCTTCAAATTGGATGAATTTTAGTTTTAAGCTGGGTTTTAAGTAGATAATTATAAAATATTGTGTAATGTTGAAAAGTTGTTGTTTTTTTTTCAATTTTGAGCTTCGTTTCAAAGTTAAGATAAAATTGGTCCAAAAATCGAAATAGGTAGTTTTTTGTAATTTCTTTACGTTTCAAGACCTGGAGCATCATTTGCAGCCAATTTTAGAGTGATGTATGTCAGTGTGTGTATGCGTGTGAGCGTAATCAACTATCAATTAATTAAGTATTGAGGGGCAGATGGTGGTTTTCGAGCGTGTTGATTTCGATTCAACTGCAGAAAAGAAAATAGATACACATTTAACCGTAATTATCCAGTAAGAGTTTTATGATCCCGTCCTCTAGGTAGCGAAATGCGGAAGTTTCAATAAAATTCAGGAATATTCCAAATTTCAAATGAATTTTGAAATTTCGTTTAATTTTCGAGGTATCGGAACATTAAAAAAAATTTTTTTTCTCAAGAGAAGTTGCTTGTGCGGTACCTGCTGCCGGACGTATTTTTTTTTTTTATTTTCTTCTTAATTTTAGATGCTATTTTTAATACCAAATGAAAATTTATATCCTTCAAGAATTCAGTCCAGTTCAGTGTTCAGGAACAAGATTTATTAGAAGTAGATTGCAAAAAATGTTTATGATAGTTGAAATTATAGTTGGGTCCTAGGATACAAAATTACCAAAAAAAAAATAATGATATGAAAATTGTTAGTCTATAAATTTAAAAATACTCTTTCAGAATGGAAGTGAAATAAAACAATCTTTTGCTAATAAATCTCATACGAGCTCTATAAACACTGCATAATACTTTAGCATCAGGTCGAACTGACGATAGAATATTTTTATATGACATGAAACAACGAAAAGAAGCACAGGTAATATAGCTAATTAAAAAAATATCGTTATGTCAAAACTATTATCAATGCAGGCATTAATACATCATACTGGCACATGCACTTCAGTTTACTCCAGATAGCTCCCATCTTATTATGACAGCCGGCGAAGATGGTTTGATTACATTGGTAAATTGGAAAGTTGAAGGTATTTGGAAAAATGCACATAAAGGCTTACCTATCAAAAATACTTGCTGCCATCCTTCAGGAAAGTTAGCTTAACTTGTGATTTAACTTTGAAAACATGGAATCTTATTAAAGGGCACCAGGCGTATACAACTAATTTGCAAAGGAATCATTCACTAGGACGTTTTGCCGATTGTGTTACGTGGTCACCAAATGGAAAATATTTTGCTTTAACTGGATTAAGAGTGTCCGAAGAAACCAATATGTATAATATGGATAAGTGAAACTGAAATTCTCATAGGATTTGAAGATGGTACAATAAGATTTTTTAATATGACTAGTCATGACAAGGTAAAATATTTTTTTAATGTCTAAAAGTTACAATTTGCTATTTTTCAGATTAACTATTCTAAAATTTACTCACAACGTGTAAAGGACATAGCCTTTAAAAATGAAATTTTAACTTGTTGTGGGTGAATATGATTCAAAATCAATTTAAAAGGGTCTTTGAAAAGATTTTGTCACTTCAAAGGAACACTTAAATAAATATTACTTATTGTTAGTCTTAATATTACTATTCTTCCTAACGTTTTATTTTTTTACAATTCAGAACATACTTTACATTGAAAGACATACCGATAAAAATTGTAAATTCCTTTAAATAATTTGAAGATCAGAAAACTTCAAATTACGGTCAAATGACCGTTTTTGGAATTTCTCGTATAGAACGTTACTATACTATAACCATGTAACTTATTATCTTTTCCTATAATATATGTACATTCAACCTACTTTTCAATATTCACAACTTTCTTTATTGCTTATTTTCCGAAATAAACTGGCTAAAATAAGATATGTTTTTTTGATGCGGGTATTTGAACGCTCATGGTAGGTTTAGTGTTAAATTCTTTCACATCAAGAATACCCCTGAACTGTCAATCAGTATAGCCCTTTTCCTTTTTGCGGACAAAATTATATTATTTATAAATATATCAAAGTTAATTTGGAAAAAGCGGAGTAGTTAACATGATTGCATTCTTCCTAAAAGCAATCCTTGGTATTATAATGCACGTATTCCCAACTTTCCTAATTTTTATGTCAAGCCGTTATTTTTAAAATGAACCCAGCTGTCGATAATTCTATTATGCTATTGTTTTGAAAGAAACACATAGACGTATATAAAATCCATTTATAAAACATTTTCGTACTTATAAAACTGTTTAAGAACTGCTGTGAGTTCCCTGTGTGAACAGCCTATAATTTCCAAGTTTTGCTTCCTAATTTAAGTGCGCCTACAAACATTTGATTGATAACATTTGATTTAATGAAAAAATCATTTAAAAATTAAAAGGATTGTCCGTTATTTAAATTCTAGAAAATTAGTAAATACATAGTTGTTATCTCTTCTAAATAATATTTTGTCTTTTAGTTCTTTTTTTTATTTCAGTTTGTAATCAAATTTCTAAAAAAAATTTGCATAATCAAGATTTTAGTTAACTACCAAATATTTTAACAAAAATAATTTAAAAAAAAAGAAGTTAGTAGGAAATTCTATATTTTTAAACAAAAAACTTTTTTAAAAATCTTTTAACGCAGATAAATATCTTTTATAATTATTTTTTTAGTTAAATTTTATTTTATGCAACATTTTACTGAAATTCATTCAATAAAAAAATTTCTTTTATAATATTTAGCAAATTATTGATCTTTATTGATATTTTACTTTAAAAAATTTTCAATATAGCAAAACATGAAAATATGAACATAGTGTTTTATTTATTTATCTTTTCTTTTTTATATTTTTTTATTAATTTAGCTATAATCGTGGTATTTTAGATATATTTAACATATTTGTTCTCTTAAATTATATTTTAGGTTTTTATTTTTTTTTTCCAATTTGTGGGCCCAGCTCAACAAATAATTTATAATATTATTTTACAACTTTTATTTCGTTGAACATTTAAATTAAATTATTCTTATGTTATTCTCCTTTTTTTGAAATTGAATCATTTCGGAAGGCTCACATTCACACCTCAGACTATTTTAAAAATGTCCCGCATTGACTACCCAGAAAGTTGGTCGTCCTATCTTTTTATTTTAAAAGTGTGTCATTTGCTTTGTAAGTATTTTTTATTGCTTTTTGCCTAATTCTTGGGATAGTGAAGTCACCTCATATAAGTCAAATTTCATATCTTTTAAGGTTGGCTTCAATTGCTTTGATTTAGTTATCAAAATTTGTAAAATATTTTGTAAAATATTTTGCTGAAATCTGCAATTTACGAAAAAGTTAATTGCATAAATTCAAGTCTGGGAATATTCTATTAAATGAGCTCAATAATCTTTTTGAAAATTTGTTTCCAAAATTGAGCCCTGCGAACAAATTTAACACTCATAAAGGCGTCCAGTATGTAAATTTTCCTGAAAAATAAAACAAAATACTTATTTAATATCTTCTGAATTTTTATTTAAGAGGAATTCTATAGATTAAAACTTTTTTGAAAATTTTGAAGTATGTTTAGCGTTGAAGTATAATAAAAAACAAAAAGTAATTAAAATGAACACCAGTCCGAATCATAAATTTATATATTTAAAGGAAATTTATACAATGGGAATCGAGATTGCCAAATTAGAAACCCTAAAATTTTATAAATTCGTAGTTATGGCTAAAAAGTAGGTATTTATGAAATGAAGAAAGCATCAAATTTCTCTAAATTGCCATAACAAGGCTAGATTTTGTTTAAAAATCAATCTTAAAAATTTTGTAATGAAAATGTCCAGTTCCTGGGTTTAATGTTGAATATAGTAGAGGATGATTTGCATTAATTTTTTTAGCTGAATATGCTAGTATTTTATTTATAAGTATATTATATTGTATTATTTTTTAGGGGCAGATATTATTAATTTAATTTATTTTTTAAAGTTAGTAGTACTTTCTTTTTTATTTATTTGAATTCGTGGTGATATATCGTTATAATATATTAATGGATTTGACTTGAAAAAAAATTTTACCTTTATCATTAAATTACTTATTTTTTTAAATTATATTTAAAATTTTTATTTTTAATTTATAATGAATAAATTTTAGTAAAGTTAATAGAAGTTTTTAATTCTATATTATGTTTTCAAAACATATGATTATTCAAGCTCATTAACTAATAAATTTTATTATCTCATATTTTTGTAATTAAAGGATTAATCAAAAGTATGTGAAATATAAAATTCTTAATAATTGTTCTATAATAATCTATGGGTCTTCTCCTGGTCGAGCCCCAATTCATGTTAAATGTCCTGTTTTGCTTCTAAAAGCGAGACTTATTTTCGAATGTTACGAGATTTTTTTTATCTGGCAGTGGTACACAACGGCTATGGTTTTGTTAGATGAAAAACTTCATGTTGTTAAAAATAAGTTTTTTATTAAAATTAACTTTTAATTTCGTTCATGTCAACCTAACGTTTGGAAACTTTAACAAACTTCCGTTTGCAAATTTCTTTTTATTAGAGTAAATTTTTATTAAAATTATTTAAACACTCATTGAATTTATAAGAAGAAAAATTATACACATTTGATATTTTCATCAGCCAATTTTATATTGAAATTGAATTTTAAGTAATACATCTTAAAAATATTAACGCTAAAGGTATTTTAATATTTATCAATTAGACGAACGCTATGCTTTTTCTTGGTAATTCTTCTAAATTTTGCATCGTAACGAGATCAAGATCAGGGTAAACTATAAACGCCGAAAAATTCCATAAATTGAACACTAAGTGGGCAGTGTTTCCATCGTCAAAAAATCTTCAAATCTATTTTGAAAATCAAAGTGCAGGACATTTAAATGTTGAATCTAGGTTTAAATATCCTCATCAAAACATTCCACTTTTGTCTAATTGGGACACAGGAGAATTCGCGCCGACCAATGTTTTGCTTCATAAATTGCAATTTTCCTAGAAAAGCCGAAATGATAGACTTAGTTTCTTTCAAATTCAAGCAGTCACCTTACAATTGCAAGTTGACATCGTTGAATTTTTTAAACAAATCTGTTAAGTAAATAATATCTGCTTTTCACTTGATTAAGTTTTCTTTTAAACTTCGATCTTTAGCATCCAAAAACTCTAAAACAGCCTCAAAAATTGATTAAAATCTTGTCAAACAATAGCCTTTTGACAACCAGCGTATTTCAGTATGTAACAGCAATCGTCGAAAGTGCTCATCATTTGCATCACACAACTGCGCAAAGAATCTAGTATTCAACGCATTGCTTCTTATATAGTTAACTACGGTAATGACATATTGAAGAGATAATTCAATCTATCGTTCAAGTTTTTGGCAACCAAATGTTGTCGATGGATGACACAGTGTATTGCAAATACTCCTGGCACAGTTTTTTAAAGATGGGTTTTAAATCCACGATAGCGACCAATCATAGCAGGTGCTCCATCTGTTGCTACTGATATAATATTTGTTATTGGAATCGATTTTTCCATGAGAAAATCTCTCAAAACATCACATGTAGATTGGCATTTTGTGTCTGCTACCAAAGTTTTTGCAAAGAGAAATTCTTCGTGGATTTCTTCATCCAAAACAAATCGAACATAAGCCAATAACAATGCTTCATTACTAGGTAAAGTTGACTCATCCAGTTAAATGGAAAAACCATTTGTTTGCAGATAATTACACAAGAAGCTTTCAATATCATAGCTCATTTAATCAATACGTCTATGTACTGTGTTGAATCAACACATAAAAATTGATACATTGTAGCAGCATTAAAATATAATCATAAGTAATATTTATGCTGATTCAGCTGATACACTGAGAAAAAAATTTATTGGTAACAAATAATAATATGCAAATAAATTGTTTTCTCATCAGAGTGTTTTAATTAATTAAGGTAAAATAAAGAGCAGAAACTTCTTTTTGTTTTATGTTACGTAAAGCCAACATTTTAGTCACTATACGCTTACCAAAATGGGATTCACTTCCGTGAATCCCCACCACCATCTCGTAACCCCCAATTTTTTTAAATTTCATTGTAGACTCCCAGAGAGTATATATCAACCCCAGGGGGTCTATATAGACCACTTTGGGAATCACTGGTTTAGAATGTTTTTAATTTTTTATAGGGAGTCGGTCTCCACAAGAGTCTCATAAGCTTTAAGGTTTTAACTTTTTAGTTATAAATTTAAATAATGTTTTGTTTAAATATAAATCTATAACCAACTCTCAAAAATATCACTTCTATTTATCAAAAGGATCTTTTGAATACATTTAATAGAGCATTATTTTATTGATTATGTTGAATTTTGTTTTTCTTCTTTACCCAAGATTTTATTTAAAACCTTAAAAACCACCCATCTATTAAGATTAATTGCAAAATACATCGATTTTATGAGAATATATAAAAAAATATTTGTAATATCAGTTAGAGCTTGTAATATTTGTTAATAATGTAGAAATATTTCACTTATTTTAAAATTTATCCTACTAATATTTTTATTTTGTTTTGGCACCCAAAAGCAAATCATTATTTTGAACATGATCAAAAATGAAATACAGATAAATTCAATCTTGAAATTCCACCTAATTAAGGATTCGTTTTCAGACCGATGTGTGCACTTGATACCCTTGAGATGTCGTGTTAACCATAAACTATATCAGTTAAATCGCTTTAGTAAGTAACACAGTACAATCGCTAAATTCTCCATTGATCCTCATATAAACTGAAACCAAATACCAAATACAAAAGATCACGTTCAATTTTTGTATCAAGAAATAGGAATTGGGAGAGGATATGTATTATACAGTGATGTTATAAAAGAAGGTTGGATAACTGTCAGCAGTTTAGCAACAATGAGAGTTTTATTTTTTTGGCTTTTTTTTTTAGTTTTTTTGAAGAAAAACAGGCAGCTTAAATAATACCAAATAACAACAAAGACAATAATAACAAAAATCAATGTGCATTGGCATCAGAAGTGCACCAACGTGATCCTATGGACAATATCGAAAACTAAATCGTTTCTTGATTTACGAAAGAAGAAAAATTCTTGAAACTTAGACGACAAGGCAGCAACAGCAGCAATAGCACTGATGATAAAACAAAAAAACACAAAAACAAAAGAATTTCTTGTGGTGGTTTTAATGTATTTTGCATTCACATCGCCCGCATGTAACCTGTCTTTCGGATCATCCAATAAGCAGACCTCAAGGTGTATCTTCTTGTTTAGCAGTTACTGCAAATCTCTTGAGGGTAAGATGATAGTTTTCAATGCACGGAAGCATTATTCTTTTTCAGCTCTTTTTCTGCTCGATTTATATTTATACTTTTGTCGGTATTTCCTTAATTTTCTTCAAGATATATACATATATAAATAAGTTATTTTTTGTTTATTCCAAATTAAAAAAAAGGAATATATGTACGTAAAGGGATCATCATGTTAAATGACAAACTGATCGAATAAAGCTCCTCGCTGATCTAAGTTCGTGACTTATTGAAAAATAAAAAATTTCCAATGACGTAGAATAAAATTTTTTTTATTCTGGATTTGATGTTAGTTTTTGTATCTTACTGTTGTCGTTTAAAGGAGAAATTTAAATTTATTGTTTTAAAACCCTGCAAATTCAGGTATATATTGTGATTTTTTTAAAATTTATTTAATGAAATTAAAAAACATAATAAAAACATCATGTGAAACTTTTAATTGTAGTTTCTAGTATCAAAAATAAACACTTTTAATTATTGGCATTAGCACATAAGCAAATTTATGCTATAAAATTTAGAAGTCATTGATCTACTAAAAACAAAATTTGCTTTATAAGACGTTTCAAATGTCTTAAAAGATGGATAGGGGATAACTTATAACTGCTGGCTAACATTCAGGTTTAGTTGCCTGCTCGATGAGGTTATCTGGGTACTTCTCGCTAGATTAATAGTTATCGAACAGGAAGAATAATGCAATTCATAGAGAAATTATTGCAATTTTTTATTCTTAACGCTTTTGTCAGAGATAGAACTGCAGTTTGCAATACGTATTCCATCCCTAGAAAGTAAAAAAATAAATTCTACGTGTCAGTCATAAAACTGCAACTTTTTGGCAAAATTTGATTTTATGCATCCCTTTTAAGAGTGAGTTCAATATACAACCATTCTCTAATTTTCTCTGTCGAGTAGTAAGATTTACTTTTGGATTTGAAAAAGCCTTCAGTTTTCTTCATTTTCTCTTTCTCAAGAACATCTTTTTAAGGTTTGCTACCGGTCTAATTTTGACAATGAGATGGTTGTGAAAAATTCTTAGGGTTCAATTTTTGTAAGGCCATGAATTTCAATTATTCATTATATTTTTTGACTTTGAGCCACAAGCAAATTTTTTAATTTGTATAGAGCTGCTATACAAATTTTTGACGTCACACGATAAGAAGTAACAGGACATCGTTTTTGCCTTGATACAACTGCAATTTTTTCTATTTTATATTCACAATTTCTTCCTTCAAACTCACAAATAATGCAATAAAATAGTCGATGCATACGGGTTTAAATTTTTCAAAGTAGTCAGTGATCGGTGCCAGGTGCTGCTGTAATATTTTTTTTGGATTTCATTAGATTTTAATTAGGCTGAAATTAATATTAAAAGATCCTATTTGTAAGTTTTCTAAATTTTTTCTGCGATATGATAAATTTGAAAAACTTGTATCGAGCAGTTCCAAACAATTGTTCCAATTGTTCCAATTGTTCCAAACAGTTTTTTTTTTTGCCTGAATCATGTTGATTTCTAGAAAAAAATTCTCTATGTATTATAATCTTGAAGAAATAACATTTTGACAGTTATTCAGTTTTTTTAATTCACGTAATTCTCTATGTACGTACTGTGTTTTTGTTTGTTTTTTAATTATATTTTATAATTTCCTTATTAAAAAACATTTAGAAAGTCGTATATAACAATTTGTACATTAGTAAACACGCAAGTCAAGTTAATGCGTTCTTTGAAATAAGAGATTAAGAAAATTCCTTTTAGCCAAATCACTAAAGCGTGCGCTTCAAGGATCTCAAGCGTAGATCTTAGCTCGAAAGTAATTACAGTATAAAGGACTATTGTCTTTGTTCTTATCGATTTCAATTGCACATTAAAGAAAAACAAAAATACATTTTAGAAAAAGTCTTAAAGCACACAAAAATAAAAAAACCAAAAAATTTTCGTTTTTCTTTTCTCATTTACAATAGACAGTGGTCCATTGGTTCCAACTGATATTGATCTTGAAATTGAACAAAGAAAAACTTGGTCACGACTTAGACGGGATTCCCTTCAAAAACTATTGGTAGTAAAGTCAGGCTACACCCATTTAACCCAGACAAATGGTATGTACTAATCTACTTCTTGTATATTTCTTCAATATTTATATTATATAGCCATGTGATCTATATGCCTTGGCCGTTAACTGATGGAATTACCATAGAACGGACATGTCCCCAACGATGAGATAATGCTTTATGCACGCGCAATGTTTAGAGAATTTAAACTTTGTCTATAGGTTCTTCTTTGTATTTGGAAGTTTTTATTTTATTTATTTATTTTTATTTTTTGTAGTACAGTAGATCAGCACGTGCGCCTTTAAAACAGCAGGAGAAGTACAGGAAGCATGTTATCAAAGCTCATGGACCTAGTCACGACTTGGTAATTCAATTGATTTTCAACAACAAAATTTAGCGGACATGCAAACGAGATCGATTGAAGAGTTAAAACAAAGATACTAAAGATATTAAGATACAATTTAAACTTAACATATATATATATATATATATATATATAATAGGATCGCCTAGTTGTTAAAATTTTTAAAAATACATCGAAAAAAGCGTTGCTTTGTTTTTATATTATTGTTGTTTTTTCTGCTATACATTTTTTATGGGAATCACTCATTTGCGAGTAACATGTGTGGAATTTTGAAAAAAAATTTTCATTCCGCACATCTTGGCGACGTCGCCTTTCGAATGAAACCGGCTTAAGTAAAATCGGTTGAGTATAAATACCTTAAAAAGGGAGTATAAAAAGACACCTTGCGTATTAAATATATATATGTATTAGAGCCAAACAAAAATTTGTTTTCAATAACTTGATGTGGCCCTAAAAAAATTAATTTTTAGTTAAAATAATTCTTTGATATCTTTATAAATATAACTACAATATAATAACACTCACTAACTGAAAAAATACGACACGTTTAGATATAGTGGCGATAATTAGAAGGAAAAAAAAAGTAAAAGAGAAAGAAAGAAAATATAGTGTTTCTGTCTCTCTCTTCCCTTTTTCATCGTAATAAAAAAATATTTGACGGATAAATCGAAATAAAAACTATCCTATGTCCTATTCGCGATTAAGCTAAGCACAAAATATAAACTTTTATCTCTATTAGTCCAATCCATTGCTCTCAAACATCGGGACACCTGATTTTTATATATATAGATATATATTATATATAGATTTACTCACCGTTTAAGTAATATTAGTTACTGTTTGCCTTCATAATCGGATCCCCTCTCTTTACATTTAAAAATTTCTCCATTTGAATGTACTGTCAAATGTTGTTTAAGGCACAAAGCTTTTTTTCCAACATAAGAACATCCTTCAATTGGACATACATATTTTTGATTATGATCCTTGTAAGATTTGTTATGCTTAGCAAGTGCTTGACTGAAATCAAATTTTTAAATTATTTTTATTATTATAAAAACTTAGAAAAAAACGTAATTTAATATGAATTTAAGCCTTATGAGAAAATTTATAAATGAATATCTTAAATGGTATGCTATTTAATTAAATCAATTAACTTAGGTTTAGCGCGTAGGATTTAAATTTATCCAAACGCATCAGTCGCTACTCTTTTATCACCCCATCTGAGAGTCAAGGGTTTTGGTGAGCCTTTTATTATGAGTATGCCGCCACTGATTGTGTGGGCTTTGTTGTCGTTCTAACTAAAGGTGCATACATTGATGTCCTAAATTATGCAGGTTAATATATAGCACTTCCTATTGCAAAAAAAGGAGAAAACAATTTTATTTTCCTTGTTCAGACATCCTTGATTTCGTCTTTTTGATTAATTAGCATACTTAATTGATAACAATTAAATTTCACTGGACATTGGAAACGTGAATGGATGGCTTAATGTTAAAAGTTATCCCTTTTCGACTGGTTAAAGTTTATATTGAAGGTGCAGACAGAATAGATGATAAGACTAACAAAGTTAAAATATTTACGTTCCATTCGGGAAGTTGGTATGCAATTTCAATGTTCATATGTGACGCCTTTAGAAGATTGTAATGCAATGATTGCCATTTCTGGAGGTGTGAGACTCAGAATAGGTTAGTTTGCATTCCATTTTGTTCTTTTCAACAGCGTCATCTGTACAAGCAGTTGGATTAGAACGATGGGCTATATGAATATGACCTTTGGCTACTTTAGTGGATGTTCGTTTGTAACATGGGAAAGTTGTAATTTTATTAGAGTTTGTAGTTTAATGTGTAAAATCTATTCAATTGTTTTGACAGGAGATACAACACTGTTTACTATTATTTCAGTAGTAAGAAACACAGTAATTGGATATTTTTTTTTTAGAGGTTATTGTTAACATATTCCATAAATCAAATACAACTTAGTTTCGAAAAGTTAATATTTCACTGATTTAAAGCTGAAAAATAACAGGCAGAAGTAAAATATATATTTAAAAATAATATATTTTAGCGTAAAATAAGGAAGGAAAAGAGTTTAATGTTTCTAAAAGAAAAATTGAACAATGGATAAATCCAACGATTTAGAGGATGTTTCCAATTAAACGACTTGGTTTTGTAACGAAATTTAGTTAAATTGTTAAGGTTTTAGTTAATTTAGTAAATATTTTTGTAGTTGGTTAAAGCCTTGTAAAGAAGAATGCTACTAACATGTATTCCTATCTCCAATAACGAAATACTGTGAATCTGTTCAGTCAGAATGAAAAATATTTCTTCATTTTAATTCATTCTCAATTATCAAAAAATGCGATATTTTATGGCTGAATGAAAAAAAAAAACTCTGAATTAATGAGTAAAATTTATTATGTGTCATATGTGAAAAACACTCTATTAGTAAATTTTAAACAAAAAATTATGAGTATGGGCGTCTGTAATACATCAGCCACCTTTGAATTGAGCTTAAAGCTTTGCGGAAAAGTTTGGGTGATTTATCAAAATTATTTTGTGTTAAAAATTCGAAAACTTTTTTATAAATAAAGTATAAAAGTTCAATCTTCTATATAATTAAACGGCAAGCACTGAAATTTGTCTACCTTTTTTCTCGGTTAATATACACACAAGTATGATAAAAGTTATATATTTAGGTAGGCGTTGATATAGAGATGTGCAGAATACCAATTTAGTTTAAATATTTCACTTAATTATAAGTAAAAATATAAAAAATATTTTCTTTAATTTTCACAGTCCTTACTTAACGAATTCTTACTGAGGGGCTAGAGGAAAATTTAATCTAATAGCAATGAAATGTTACTAGCTTCATTGCTAATCGAAAGCGCTTGAGTGACATATATGTGATTTTAATTATTCCAAAGTTTTACGATAAAAATATTTGATATTTAATTCCAGGTGTTTAATTTTAGGAATTATAATTACAATTTAATTTTAGGTGTTTAATTTTAAGTATGTTAATTACAATTTAGGTGTTTTAGTAGAGAAATCGCGATAAAAATAGAAGTAAAATTAATCGTAGTAAGCCTTTCGGTAATCCATTAAATGAAATAAATACTTTTGTTCTGAAAAGTTCATATAAATGTGCGTTAAATCCCGTTCCGCCATATTTTGAATCCTCACACCTTGAAGAAATGAATCAGCTTAATTCATTATGTGGAGCAAAACATTTCAAACCGCGAAATATGCATCAAAACTATTTGGATGCAATAAGTATAGTTCAACATTTAGGAAAGCCTTCTTTATTTATTACAATGACGTGTAACCCAAATTGGCCAGAATTGGATTACGATTTTATATCACGGACTCATCAGAACAGGGACATCTATCTAATGATAATCGAACTTACACAAGGAATATTGTGTATAGAGAAGTCATTGATTTGTAATTTATAGTGATTTGAAACTTAGAATATTATCAATATTAAAGACTTATTGAAACTCTCCAAAAAATCTTTTAATTTGGTTAAATATGTTATAAACTAAATTATAAATTAAATATTGGTAGCAAAAAAGTAAAATCATGTTAAGAGCTAGTAAAAGTTGGTTTTTTGGCTAAACGCTTTTTCCAACTAAGATGAATGTGTTTTATTTTTAAAATGTTTATGTTACTTTTGGTTTAGACAAATATGCAGAAATCAATTGGATTATCGATGTTAGATTATACAACAAGATAATTAAAAAATCATAAGTCTACAAAGGAAGTAATTTCTAGGAACTCCCGTAATTTTAAAATGCCGGAAAGTTGCTCTCGAATTTCGAGAACTGGGCCTTACTAGTATAATTAGTTTGTCGTTTTTGATAGTATAATTTATAAGAACTTTCATTGAATATAGTGTAACACGTAGTGTACATTTTGTGTGAATAGAAGAATAATTTTTTAACATTTTAATTCTAATTTTAAAGAACTAATTGTAATTGAATAAATTTCATTCAACTAATACAAAACATTATTTAAACATCCGTAGCAGACCTGAAAAATGAAAAGTGGACGTCTTCACTCGATGATTTTTAACTTTTTTATTTTTCCTTAAATTTTGATGATTTTTAACTTAAAATGTTTGTAATAAGTTTATCTTTTGCAAAAAAATTTAAAATTTTTAGTAATGAAGTTTTTTGAGGGAAAAATAAGCAAATGAAAATGTGTGATTATGTTAAAAGGTGAAAAACATCACTTTTTGTTAAAATATGATTTTTTATAACTTCGTTAAATATAAATTGATTTGTATGTCTTATATATCACATTAAAGAAAAGCCATTTTTAATTAATCAAAAAATTATTTCTGGAGATACAGACCAATAAAGGAAAATACACCCAAAAAACGTGTTTTTTGGGAATATCTCAAAAACGCTTCTTAAGCAAAAAAAATGACTGCCATTTTCGGATTCAGCGACCCAAAATTACCCTAAAAATCATCTTTTTGTTGAGGTTAATTTTTTTTGTCGAGTAGTGTTCTCAGAACTTTTTGAGTAACACATGTAAATTTAATGCATGAATGCACCAATTCGGTAAAAGTGTTAGATAAAATAAATAGATATAATTCTTATTACTAATTACCTAAAATATCAATTTGATATTCCTTTTCAATCTATCTTACATCAACATACTAATTACTACTACTTTAAAGTAGCATTTCTTGTCGTTAAATAAAAGTGATCCCTTATATGCATTTGGTTGAAAATAAATATCATTTATAATAGTTTTACATTGCTATAAAAGCTCATAAGTATTTACATGCCTGGGATTCCACCAAATGCAGAACTATTGACATTGACTATTGACATGTTAGAATCTATCTTACCAGAGATTAGAATTAAGAATCGGTTTTTTGTCACCAATTACAATCGTAATTGTTTGTTACTCTTTTCAGCAATAAGCTGTATAGTGTCTAATGGTGTTGTTTGGTTTGGAGCCTATGAAGATTGTTCTCAATAAACATTAATAAAACATTTAATTGAATTATACACTGTTTATTAATAGACTGACTTTAATAACTAATTTGACTTATCAAGTTAATTTTTCATAGCCTATTTAATACACCAGCCTACTGACATTATTGCTCCAAACATACCGCCCACCTTGAAGGGCTGTACACTTCAAAATGTTAGGTCTTGAGGTAACAGCAAACATAATTTTGTAATAGGTCTTTTGAGAATTCCATTTTTTGTTTTTAAGGTGACTACTCTTACTAGATCGTCTTTGCCAGGGTGCACCTCCACTATTCGCCCAGTTAACCAGCTTCCAGGAGGCAAGTTTTGATCGATCACTAGAACTTAGTCATCAATTAGTAAGTTTCTTTTTTCCTTCAACCATTTCGATCTTTGATGCAATATGGTCAAATAATCTCGATGCCATCGTTTCCAGAAACTTTGCTGTAAATGTTGTACAACTTTCCATCTGGAGCGTAAACATTTAATATCTTCCTCTGGCATTATTTCGGGAAAACCCATTAACGGTGCTCCAGTTAAGAAGTGTCCTGGTGTCAATACATCGATGTCTTCTTTGTTGCCTGATAATGGAATAAGTGGTCTAGAATTTAATTGGAATTCTATTTGGCACAATAAGGTATGCACTTCTTCGAATGTCAAGTATGTTTCTATTAATACTCGCTTCAAGTAAAATTTGACACTCTTAATTCCAGCTTCCCAAATACCTCCAAAGTGAGGTCCTCCTGGAGGTATGAATTTCCAATTAATTTGATTTTCTGTTAAATAACTGTATATGGGATGTCTGTGAGATTTATCACTAAACTATTGACACGCCTCTTTAATATGCCTTAAAGCTCCATGAAAGTTAGTACCATTGTCACTAAATAATGTTTTAACTGCTCCTCTTCTTGCTACAAATCTTTTAAAAGCTGCAATAAAACTTTCACTAGTTAAGCCTGTAACTAACTCCAAATGTATTGCCTTGGTCACCATACAAATGAAAAGGCATATATATATCTTTTCCTTTTTAGCCCCTCTTCCTTTCCATGTTCTTACTGCATAAGGTCCAGCATAATCCACTCCGCAGTTGGAAAATGGCTTGGCCATTGTTACTCGCTCAGAAATTAATTCTCTCATCTTTTGTTTACATGCTTCTGCTCGATAGCGCGTACAAATTACACATTCTGTCATAATAGATTTGATAAGTTGTTTCACACCCACGATCCAAAATTTTAGTCTAATAGTGGTTTCTAATAATCTGCCTGTCGCGTGCAACAACTTGTGATGGTAATGATGAACTATCATTTTACTCAATTTGTTTGTCTTGTCTAGTATTATAGGGTGCTGTTGATCAAAATTAACATTTAAATGACTCAATCGCCCTCCCACTCGCATTATATTACATGTATCCAAAAATGTTTCCAAGGAACATAACTTGCTCCCTATCAATGTCTTCATGTTTCGCCTTAATGAATGGTATTCTGTTTTAAATGCTAGTTTTTGTTCATATTTAACCCATAAACTCAAAGCTTGATCTAATTCCCCCGTAGTTAAATATTCTGTGGCCTCTATTACAGGATCACCTCCTCCTTTACATTTACGGATAAATCTTAATATCCAAGCTGAAATTCTTAATAATTTGGTTAGTGAAGAAAATCGATCTAGCAAGCAGTCATTATGACAATTCGTTTGAATTACATAATTTTGTTTTCTTCTCTCTAAATCTATATTTTGTAATTTTGGCATTGATACATGTGTCCAATCATCGTCTTGCAAAAATTAGGTCCATGCCACCATAATTCTAAATTAATTAGTTCCTTTGGAAATATACCTCTGGAAATTATATCAGCTGGGTTGTTTGAAGAATTCACATGTCTCCACCTATTGGCTGGAATAGTTTCTAAAATTATAGCTGTTCTATCTCCAACAAAACAAGACCATCTTCTCGGAAAATCATTCAACCAAGCAAGTACAATTGTTGAATCTTTCCAAGCATTAATTTCTATTGATTCTGGTGTTAATGCTGAAATGACTCGTTTTAACAATTTGACTAGTAAATATGCCCTACATAATTCGAGTCGTGGTAAAGAAACTTGTTTGATTGGAGCTACTTTTGAACTTGCTGTTAATAAGTTCACAACATACCTAGTCTTCTCCCAAGTTCGAACGTATATTGCAGCACCATATGCCTTTTCTGAGGCATCAGAAAAACAATGTAATTCTAATTTAATATGACCTTTCATGCGTACCCATCTATCAATACGTAACTGTTCTAAACTTGCAAATTGTTGCAATATATTAGTCCAAATTATGCTTAAATTGGGAGACAATGGTGTATCCCAACCTTTTACCTCTTTCCATAATTCTTGAATCAGTAACTTAGCTTTAATTATTACTGGTGCGAGCAACCCAATTGGATCGAAAAATTTCGCAACTAATGACAACACCTTGCGCTTGGT
This sequence comes from Acrocera orbiculus, assembly GCA_947359355.1. NCBI lineage: Eukaryota > Metazoa > Arthropoda > Insecta > Diptera > Acroceridae > Acrocera > Acrocera orbiculus. The sequence continues at coordinate 371,928 of OX375757.1, forward strand.
ATATATTTCTGTTGAGCTTAATGTCCCTTGCCTCGTAAATCCTAATTTATCTTCTTTTGTAAACCAATTCAAACCCAGAATTTTAATGCAATTGTCTTTCTCATTAATGTTTACCTTCTGTTCAATAGAAATTTTCCGTTCCTTGTAAACATATTCTAAAAAATCTTTGGAATTTGAAGCCCATTTATGCAATTCAAATTTTACCTGCTCTAGTAATCCTATTAACTCTGAAATAAATAATCTGGCTTCCTCTGGCGAATCGGGTGACGCTAATAAATCGTCTACATAAAAATGATTTGTTACTAACTTTGTTGCTCGATCATATCCATTAGTGTTATCCTTACACAGTTGTAACAATGTTTTAATAGCCAAATAGGGTGCACAAGCTGTACAATATGTAACAGTATTTAATTCATATGTCTTTGCTTCATCTTTCGCTGAATTCCTCCAAAGAATCTTCTGCAAATGCCTATCTTTCTCATTGATTAATATTTGCCTGAACATCTTCTTGATGTCAGCCACATATCCAATTTTCCTTAAACGAAACCTCAATAAAATATCATAGAGGTTATTATGTAGTTTTGACCCTGTATGCAATCTATCATTTTGTCATTGATGTAGTTACGTCACCTGCTACAATCCATCCAAATGATGTATTAATAGCCTTTAAACAAGAATTTTCATCACTAAATTTTTCATCTGAAATTATTTCAAAGAATATATCACAACCAATAATCATATCCAATTTGGCTGGTTGATCAAAATGTTCATCTGCTAAATTAGACAAAGACTTAAACCTTTTTATGGCAGACACTGAAATCCTTTGTGCAGGCAGTTGACGTGTTAACTTAGGTAAAATGTACGCTGTTGTATTAAAACTTATATCTTTAGCAAACCTCGATGTTAAAGTTAACTGAACTTCGCCTCGGGAATAATTATCAGTTTTCTCACCTATACTTGATATTGTTATTGCAGAAGCCTTACGATTTAAATTTAAACGTTGAACACAGTTTTCAGAAATTAGTGTGACTTCTGAACCACTGTCTAATAGAGCTCTGCATAATTTCGTTTGGTTCATGCCATCCTTTACCTCGATTACCACGGTGGGTAAAACATTTATGGCTGTAGCTGAATTGAAATGTTTATTACTTTGTTTTTTCTTAACTGCATGATATTGATTACACTTTAGTCCAACTTTGTCGGTTGGATGCAGAGTAGTGTGGTGCTTCTCGTTACAAATACGGCATCTTGTTTGAGAATTGCATTCCTTTAACCTATGCTTACCTTTAATACAATTAAAACATAAGCCTTTATCTATCACTAAGTTTTTACGATCCTTAATAGTCATCGATAAGTATTCTGCAGAGTTGAAAACATAATGATCCTTTTTACATTTAATACATTTTAAATTAGATAAATACTTTGGTAGTCTCTGTTTTGTTAAGTATGTGGTATTTTTGTTTGTTGGTATCACTTCCTTTTGAAGCCCAGACAACTCGAAAATTCTTTTCCACAGTTGTTGAGACTCTGTATCTAACTTGTTGACAATAATGAAGTTTAACCAACAATCCCAATGTTCAGTTGGTAAACCTCTTGCTTTCAACGCTCGCACGTTTTCATCAAACGTGCTATGTATAATCTTCAATGACTCTGCTGATGGATATCCAGCTGTAGAAGTTTCCATCATTGCTGATAAATGGATTTCTGAAATTACGTCTGCCTTATCGTATCTTTTTATTAAAATGTTTAATGCCACTTCATAATTGGCATCAGTAATATTTAAATGTTTCAGTACTGATGCTGCTTCATCCTTTAATGACATCTTCAAATACTGAAACTTCTGAATTGCCGTTAACTGCTGGTTGTTATTCACCATCGTATTAAAAATGTCATAAAATGATGGCCAATCTTGATAGTTCCCGTTAAATCTCGGCACCTGTATTGTTGGCAGCTGTAACCTTGCCTGTGTTTGATTACAACATTCCAATGTTGATGTTGTGGATTGCGAATTACTACCTGTTTTCATTTTATCTTTAAGCTTTGCATATAATGCAAAATATTTGTCTTCTATATTTTCCCTATACTCGATCTCCCCGTCGATTAAGGATTCTTCATTTAATAAATTTTCAATGTGTTGCTGAGTTTCTTCAAACTCTTGGAACAACTTTCCTAATCTTTCCATTCTACCGAGACATTCATTTGGTGTAATGGACAGTTGTTCCACCCTGCTCAACCAAGTATCTAACCTGGAGATACTTGCCTTGATCGTACTTCGTTTTCTCCGTAATTCCTCCATTGATGCTTCCATATTAATTTTTTTTTCCAAATAATACCAATACTCACTAGTGTTGGTCCCTTTTTTAATTCTTCAATTTTTTTTTTCTTTGATTAATACCAATACTTCACAATTTTAGTATTGGTCCCTGCTCGGGCGCCAAAATGTTCTCAATAAACATTAATAAAACATTTAATTGAATTATACACTGTTTATTAATAGACTGACTTTAATAACTAATTTGACTTATTAAGTTAATTTTTCATAGCCTACTTAATACACCAGCCTACTGACATTATTGCTCCAAACAAAGATTTTGACAATTTTATGAAAATGTTCCTGTAGAGTCCATTGTATTCGCTAGTCTCTTTCTATTTTCAGATCAGTTTAATATAAAGAAAAAAAATTTTTTTAAACTGACTTAAAAAAATGCAAAACGCGCCCAAAGAAGTTTTCACTTCAAAAATTCATGATTCAAAATTGTTGTATTATTTTTTTGTTAATCTCTCTGAGAATTAGTAAAGTATATTTTAGAATTTCAATTTCAAATGTCACCAAAAATTTTGCTGTTGTACCAGGACTTACGGGGGTAGTCCCAGAAATCTTTTGCCTGACAAATGAAACACCAAAAGTTTAGAGAGATAGATTTCTTTATCTTTTTCCATTTTAAATTCATCATTTTCAATTTCAAACTCGTTCTAAGAACTTACTTTTACAATGTTTCATTTACAATTTTATAAATTTATTTAAAATTAGTCACAATGTATACTTGTAAATATTAAAAATTTAAATAAAAAAATTTCTATTAATTAGTGTAGTGGTTTTCCCGTGGCAGCTAGTGGCGATTTCATGGTCATATCCACATAATAGTTGTTGCAATCGGCTGATGTAATAGTTTGTATCGACGACTGAATCACATTAAGCAGATTTTGATTATACACTGGATCTGAGAGCAAATTCCTCGCACACAACTTCGTTTTTGAAAAAAATTTTTCAATAGGATTCAACATTGTGGAGTATGGTGAAAGATAAATAATTGTATGTGATGTTGTTGAAATTGTGTTACGCACTTCTTGCGTTTTATGGATTGCTGCGTTATCTAGAACTAACCAGGCATCAGTGATGTTATTCAAATGAAATAAGGACGAATTTGGAGTTAAAAACCAATACTTATTTTTCAACATAGTCTCCTTTTACCTCGATACACTTTCCAGCGATGTTCGATGGCTTCGATACAATGTTTATAGTGAGAAGCGTCACGCTCCTCAAAATAGTCATCAACTGAAGACTCTACCTCTTTATTGTTAGCAAATCTCTTACCACCAAGTCATTTTTTTTAAGTTTGAAAAAGAAAATAATCCGAGAGTGTGAGGGTGGGTGAGGAAGCAGTTCGAACTTTACATCATGGATTTAGGCAAATGCTGCCGTTTTTTCTTGATTTCATTATCCAAACGCTTCAGTAAGTTTGCATAATACTCGTCGTTGATTGTTTTTCTATTCTGAAGATAATCAATGAAAATTATCCCGCGCGCATCCCAGAAAAACGATGCCATGACCTTGCCAGCGGGTGAAACTGACTTCACCCTCTTTAGAGTTTATTTTCCCCGTTCAGTCTATTATTTCGATTAATTTTTCGTCGCGGAATCGCTGGAAACATCCTTACGACGCTGTTTCTGACTCAAGTGAGCAAATGCGCCACCCACCTTGCGCACAGCTTTTTCATGTCCAAATTATGGAGTTGAACCTTTCAAATGAAAGTATTGAATCACATAACGATGAAAAATTTTTTCCATGTTTACAAATGTACCTTCAGCGTTCACTTTTGATGGCTGTAAAACAGATACTAAATATCGAAGCGTCTTCAAACTTCCAACTTAAGTTTTCTGAGGTCGGTGGTTTGGAAAAAAAATTTTTTCTTCAAGCAAAAAAGGCCATCTATGAGTCAGGCAAAAAACTTCTGGGACTACCCTCGTATTTTATGAATTTTTTTATTTGATGAAGTTGTTCCGAAAAAGACTAACAATAAGGTACTTTCTTGGTTACTAGCTCAGACTGGGATAAGAGAATAATCCAAGTTTGTATATTCGGGAGTATATTTTATCTACAGATTGCAGATTGTATATCAAACAATAAGAATCAGCAAACAAAAAATACTTTAGGTCCAAGAAATGATTTCATATTAATTTTAAGTTGATTATAAGAGTATAATAACAGATTTGTTAAGTTTATAAAATTTTTATTTAATAAAATTAATTTTTTTAATAATCCAAAACTATTTAGAACCTTTCTGGGTCTTGTTAAATTTCTTTTGTCATAAGTTTTCATTAATCCAATCCTTATAATAGACTACATTAACAAATTCACCGAATGTGTTCCCTTGATTTGAAAAAAAGCCAATAAGTTTTAACCGTCTGATTAATGGAACTCCAATATCATCAATTTTAAGCCTAAAAGGATTAGCATAACAAAATATTCCTTCGGCTTGTGGATTTTTTCTCTCTGTATAAGGAATTCGGTATTCATTAGTTTTATATCCTTTGCAATTAGTATGACTTTCAATTTCAATTGTTTTTTTAACTAATTCACAGTCTTCTCTGTTATCTGTCCAACCAAAAATTTTTGCTGAAAAGTTATTCGAAGGTATTGAATTAGCAATTGGTATTGAATTGATTTTGGGACCAAATTTAAGCGGAGCATTAAGCTTAATAATAGCAATATCATGTTTCCCATTGGCAGTGTCATTACGAACTAGAATTTCTTCAGGATAGACTAGAACTCCTCCATTATCTTGACAATCAGATCCTACACGAATTGTTATGTTACCAATTGTAAGATGTGTTTGCCCTGGATATGTTAAAGCAAATGCTGGAAAAAGTAATGTTTTTCTATTGACAATCATAGCTGTTCCTAAATATCCTAAAGCGTCATTAACTGTAGCAAGCCATGGTAAGTAATTGGAATTAATGATTGTTCCATTTCTAATTCCGAAAGCTAAATTCGGCAATAATGAAGCTATTGCAACGACTGCAATACTTATCATTGTTGAAATTAAAGCAGTATAATTATACAAAATTTAGTATTTCATGATATTTATATACTTCTTCAATATTCAAAGCAGAAATTTTTTTTAAAGATTATAAAAATGTATTTAAATTGTTCAATATACAAACTTTAACCTAATTTTCTTATTGTAATTTGAAGTTCATTTTTCTTGAGGTTAAACAATCAATTGATAATATTAAATTGTTTATACTTGACGATTATCTTAATTGAATTTGTATTGTTTGCTTTTAAAATTCATACTTGAATGATATAAGCCAGGGTTAAAAAATCTTAATTACTTTGAAGATTAGGGTATGTAAACAGAGCACCGATTTTCACACATTAAGTGAAAACTTGTTTTAATAAAAATTTTATACAAAAAAAAAAAAAAAGAAAAGAAAATAGGAAAAGAAGGAAAAAGTTAAGTATGAAAATATTTTTGAGATTTTAAGCGTATTTTATTTTCCGATGCGTACTTCCTGTAACAATAAAAAATATTTGCATATTTTATTTTATTTTACTTTAAAAACAATTAACACTGTGTACGCAAGACAATTAGCATTAACATAATCTTTTTTTCAAAAATATTAATGAAATAGAAATTATATGAAATTTCTTAGAACATTAAAGAAAAGCTTATTCTCAGACGGCCAGTCCAACATCTGGACCATTACAGCATCCTCAATAATGTATTTATGAGTTATTTTACTGAATAATAAGACTTATAATGAATCAGGAGTCAATGCTAAATTTCCCTCGCTTGATAACTACTAACCAAAGTAAGGTGTTTTTTCTGCATTTTCGCCTTTTAAGTTGTGCCGTCTCTCATCATATAGCTGCCCAGCTCTACTAAAAAGTTATTGCTCGCTCGCAACGCTAGTCAGTGGAGCTGATAAAACTTTGTTGGCTTATGATAGCTTACTGATAGACTGGCACGAGTGCAGTCTCGACTATGGCCGAGAATCTCGGCAAATTTAAACCGGGAACGAGAACCGAGATCTCGGCCTGGATTTCGGCCGAGACCAAGTTCTCGGTGGGACCTTAGTGTTAAGGGGTTATACGCAGTTATAATTTTCCAAAAATCAGTTTTGGTTTTAAATTCTAGGAATGTACTTATGCATACATAAGTATATTTCCTGAAAATTTTAAAACGATCCGGTAAATACTTTCTGAATCGTGTATTGTGTTCCAATTTATTTTCTTGGTTTTTGGTTTTAAATTTTTTTAAATTTAATTTGAAGCTTTACTGAAGCTGAAAGTGTTTTTACATAAAACATAAATAAAAGTTATAATCAGTTGATGTTGTAGCGGAAGTTATTTTATTCCGCGTTTGATTGATAGGTAAATAAAATAAAATGCAGTAGGCTAAATGTGTCAAGTAGGCCAAAAAAGTTTACTTACTTGACAAATTTAGAAAGTTCAATAATTAAAAGTAGTAGAAAAGTTAGTCTTAAGACCGCACTTAAACCCTAAGGTTTAAGGGATCATAATATTCGAATAATAGTATAGTTTTCTTGTAATTATAATATTCTAGTAATTGTGTTATTTTTATATTCTTTTCATTCAAAATAAAAATATTGATAAAATATTAATATAAGTAATTGTGTTTTTTTTTAAAACCCATAAAATACTTGAAATAATTCACGCGAAGCAAAAATGGCTCGTCAACAATATCAACTCGACTTATTAGATGCTGCTGATGCTCGAGAGGGTTCATCTTATGGCCCTGGAATAGACGACACCATGTAAGTTGGAAAAATAAAAATTTAACTATGTATAATCTTTTTTGGAAACTTTAAACGCATTTTTCTCAAAACCGTATTTTAAAGTAACGCCTTAATCGACGACCTTACATTTTAACGCAATTTGATAGAAGGAATAAGATTTGCGATAGTTATTTCTATTTTTGTAAACAATTTTTTGTGAAAATTTTTGTCTACAAATTCAAACTTTCTTTTTACATAGCCGCCATTTTCTCAAAAATTAAAATTTCGACTATTTCTTGGATCAATCCCAAGATTCAACAATTCACTGAAAAAATCTAATCGATTTTTTGATTTCAGATAATCCAAAACAAAAATATGTTGCTCACCACCCAACGCCTTCTTTTTGAGGACCTTCGGGAGATCGTGACTCCATTTAAGTGCCATTAGCTAATTAAAAGTAGACACTATTTGGAAAATTATCACTCTATTTATTCAGTAAAACACCTTCTTGTAAAAAACTTGTAAAAAAATGTCATTTTTCGACGTCGCAACTGCGTATAACTCCTTAAGGAATTTCTATATAAAAAAGCAGCAGCAGGATAAGTCCTCAGTTAGTTGACAGCTGTGCAGTTTTTAATTACTTACAATATTTTATTTATAAAAGTTCTATTTACTTTTCTTCAATTCAAACAAAGTGGTCATATCATTTATTATATCTAACGACATACGTATAAGATATGATGCTTCTTCTATTCCTTTACCAATTGCATACATTATCTCTTTTATTCTATCTAATTATAAATCCTTGGATATATCATAGATATCTTAATGTATGTAAAATAACCTATAGGTGTCGAGGAAACCTATATACTAAAGACTACAGTATTTAGAAGGATATTTTCTAAAGGATATTGTCTACATATGAGATTGAATAAAACTTGATTGGAGGAGTATATTCTAGCTTTGGAAAGACTGGTTAGTTTACCCAGCTCTGTATATCTTTCCAACATATAATTTAGTGTAGTTGGTTTGACATTTGAATGTGGTGCTTTATGGCAAGTTGCCTTCAGATAGCGATGATTTGCGTCCGTTTTTACAGCTACTCATGCAGTAAATAAATGTTTTAGTTTTTGAATTGCTAGAGACTAAGCCAGGGGTTTGAGGATGAAAGAAAAACTTTGAGTATTATTTATTTTTCCCTCTTTTTATTGAGACTATAAATAATGTGGTTTTATTTGAATAGCTAAGGATATATGTATATTTACACTTATTTTAATAAAACAATTAAAAGAAATGGAATTATCAAATTTTAGTGCGGTTTTTGATCCTTTTTAGATTAAAAATTTTCACTAACATTTTGCAAAAAAACAAAACAGAAAAAAATCGAGAAAGATTAACAATAAGATAACAATTATGACCCATTATTACAATTCAGATAAATAGCTTGCAAGAAAAAAGCCATAAAAAAAATAAACAGTAATTTAGATAAACAAAACATATGTAATTGCAAAGGACACATTTTGTTAAGTGACATTATTTACATATTACACATAAAATTGTTGTATCCTTTAGGCTATGAGCTTATTATGTTCTCCATTCATATCTTCCAAGCATACAAGAATTACGTTGTCATATATAAAAAAATATATGGGAGCTGCTCATTAGACCCAAACTTTAGATTTAAATATATTGTCCAAGCAAATGAAATGCCAAAAATATATACAAAAGGCAAAAAATAAAAACAAAAATGAAAATTTGCAAAACATCAACTCCAGCTCTTGGCAACAAAATAAATAGAAGTACTTGCGATAATATTTGGGTAGTAGCAGCTGGAATGAATAGTCAGAGGGTAGTTAAAGTAGACGAGAATGAGCAATCATTCTACCAATTTCAAATCCTTGAAAGGGCGGAACCAAAAAAGTGATTTAGAATACAAGACATTACATCACGCCACACTGTGTGGTGTCCTTTAATGAAAATTCCATGTGAAAACATAAGAAGAATTTTCACCAAATTTTTTTTTTCGCTTTTAGTTTATTTTTTTAATATCCGTTGTTATCACTGCTTCTGTTTATACGACTATTATGGCACAATGGTATCAAGTTACCACCAAGTTTTTTGTATCTATTAAATTCTATGAAAAACACAAAGATATAATTTGAAATTCTTCTTTAATTACATTTTGTTGCATAAACAAATTGAATGGATATAAGCAAATATTAATACTGGCTGGGTAAAAATTTGTGGACCTAAAATATTTCTTTTATTTTCTATATATAACTTTTTGGTCCCATATAAGTGGTGAAAAAAGTTATTATAGTTTATTTTTGATTATTAAAATTGCAAAATTTTATTTGTTAAAATTAGGAGTTAAAATTAGGAGAAATAATCTCTCAACAAGTCTTCCAAAAAGCAATATTTATCATTCTGTTTCCATTAAACGGTATAAGGTATTTTTTTTTTCTTTTATTAAATTAATTTAAAAAGTTTTTTTAAGTTATTTTTATTTTCAAATACAAGGATGTTAACTAGTACGTCAATTAATTCTTTAGTGTTATTTCTATACGGGCTTACTCTAACTTTTAAAAATGTTTTACTAACAAATGTTACTTTTACTTTTACTTATTTTAATAGCTTTTAATTATGATTAGGAATATTCTCAAATGAAAAAAATGTTGTTTGCTGAAAAAATCTCATAAGTAGCGTATAAAAAAATTCTTTTAAATTTTTATAAGTTTTAGTTTGTATTCAAAATATTTTTAATTAAATTAAGGACGAAAAGTGCAAGTGTTTAATCATTTTAAGTGCTCTTAATATGCCATAACCACAGCAGATAATATGAATTAATACCTTTTACAAATTTAAGAAGATATATATGTATTGCATGAGTTATACCATACCAGTCAATTCATATCCTAAAGTCCAATTATGCCAAAAAATAACCTTTGATAACCTTATATCTACAACTATTTTTGATAAATAACAATTACCCAAAGATTTCAAGTTTTAAATTTTAAATAAAGCATTAACACCAGATGATAATTTTGCTTCCATTAAACAATGTTCTCTACGTAGATGCAGAATTGAAGTCATTAGAATTATCGCTTTTAGCAGACAAGAGTTCCAGCACTTTTCTCAAGTTAATTACAAGTCTTGTCTTTTATATAGTAGTGCTTTTAAGGTAAAATCATATACACATTTTGTGTATAAAGACTGTCTATAAGATATAACTTTCATTCAGTATATTCACATCAATAGTAAGAGACTTCATGAGGTAAGTTAGCAAAACTATAAATATTTATGTAGAAAACAAAGTTTGGATTTCATGTCTAGGGGATATAAGATATAAAATATCTTATCTATATCAGATGAATTAACTAATCTTATATCTTATTTCTAATACGTTTTCATAGTTGTAAGATTTCAGGTTAAAAAAAACGGAATTATTCTTTGAAACCAAATTTCTATTTAGATTTATATTTTGTTTTTTTTTTCTATACAAATTGTAATTTTCAAATGACAAAAGTCTTGTCATTGTTACCAGATATTTAGCTGACCTATAGTCATGTTGATACATATTAGCCACACCACCAACAACAATTATGTCCAAAACAGATAGTTTTTCATGATGACCTACACGATATTCAATAACCTTAGTATCGTGACAAACAATAAGTATAATCTTTAACGAACTTGTTGGCGTCAGAGAATACTCGAAAAGGAAGAATTAGAATGTTTCCAATAGTCAATTTCTAATCGATACAATTCATTGGTATTTTCTTAGACTTCTTACAATATATTTTAATGTCAAGGTTGAAATTTGTTACAATAACTTTACCAATTGCTACCTTTATTTTTCTTTTAGAAAGAGTTTAAAAGGCGAGAATAAATTGAGGATTCACACAGATTGAAATAAAGTTTTTATAAAATGTCTCTGATTCAAAATTTTAGCATTTAAAGCAGAGCTCAGATTAAAAGACATTTGATAATACTAAATTTATTTAATGCTATTTTGTAAGATTTATAACTGTTACAAAATAGGTTTTCGATTACTTTTTTATTATTATCAGGGAATAATATATACACAATGAACTCTGTATTTCTGGAGACAGATATGCCTAAGACGAAAAGTTTACCCCAAGACTCCATGTTTTTAAGTTTTATTGTTGAGAGCTATGTTAACCTTCCAGCAGCTGGTAAAGGTCGAGGTACTCTGTTATTGTTGACATCAACAGCATTCAATCTTAAAGAAGATCGGAAAAGACACTTTGCAGGTTCAAACACCGCCATTTTCACACTGCGGGTTCTTTTGTTCATTTCGTTATCGGCACTGCGCCCAGGGGTGGATTTAGAATTTTGGCGCCCTAGGCCTTAGAGCTCATACCGCCTCTATCATAAAATTATACTGACGTAAGAATCAAGAATACTTAGGAAATTATAGAAACGGTTTTTTATTTATTATAATAGCATGTAATATTTATTATATAACACAGTAAATGTTATTCATTATGAATCCATTTTAATAATTCCAAAGTCGTCTTCCATTTATTTGCACTTGAAAAGCAGTGTGAACGAAAATGAATACACTCATCGGCAAACAATTTTTCGAGATCGTGAAGATAATTGAGCCTCAAAGCTTCAGCTTTTTCTTCAATTACAGATAAGGTCACAGTGGTTAAGTTGACAAGGAAGGAAAATTTATTATGGAATCGTTTGTAGGCTTCATGTCGTATGCAAAGCTCGCAGTAAAGGTTGTCAATAATAATTAAGAAAGTATTGACTCTTAAATGTTCTTGACCAGTCATTTCTACCGCTCCTGTGGTCTCATTGGCATAGAGTTTTCGCTTCACATCTTTTTCATATTCTTTTTCTATTAATTCAAAAAGGTGAGTTGATGTATTTTCTCAGTGTTTTATTGTCTTTCAGTTTGCCAAGAGACGTGAAACATGAATTGGAAAAGAAAAAATTGTGGATTTCGGAATCACTTATTTGCAGGATGAGACATTGACGTATTCGCCAATTGAAATCCTGTCGGTGTTCGTGTCAAGTATCTGTAGACGCCATTTTTATTATTATTTTTCATTGAAGTAGTTAATATAGTGACTGCCAAGCATTTAAATGTGATTAATTGATTTTTTTGTGGAATGTCCATTTGATTTAGAATGGTTGCTCACAGAGAAAAGAAATAAAAACTGAGAAAAAATCTATTGGGTGAGAAAAGATAATCGAATAAAAAGTCAAATCGTGTTCGAAAATCATTGCGTGCTTACAGAAGCACACAGCACAGGCTGACTACACCACGAAATGGACCAAATCTAAAAGAAAAGCGGCAACAGCAAGATGAGAAAAAAAGGACAGCAGAAAAAAAACAAGCTGATAAGCCACAAAACCAAGATGCAAAAAAAGCCGGTTTTGCAAAAAACCAAGTAGAATGAAAAACATAAAAAAAGAATCCAGCGAAGTGTGAATCGAATGATCATTGATTTCTTTTCATCGGTTTCTTACTAAATATTCAATAAACAGGACATTTCATTGAATAAACGTTTCATATCTGGTGTATTTATGTCATTCTTTCACTTTTCCCATATTGTCTTAACCCGAAAAGCATTTTTTTTGTTGCATCATTTTTGACACTTGAGCAAATCATCTGCCAAAATGTGTTTTTGGTCGCAATCCCAAAAAAAAATCTTCTAAAAAGTTTGCTTTGGTTCACCGCTTTCCAACGATATAGTGTAATCCTCGTAATTCTATTCTATTTAAGAGTTATGGCCCAAAATTAAAACCTGTCTCAACCTGCAAATGTCTCCCCTGCATATCTATTATTGCCTTTCTTTAAAAATGCTTCTAGAAAAGCCATAAGCCATGTTAGAATATAAAAAGATTTAGGATTCAATTGACTCACTTCATTTTTTTTCGCTTGGAATAAGCAAATAGAGTTGGACCACTTTTAGTATGTATTTTCTAAATAAAAATTTGGATCAAAGGTAAAATATAAGTGAAACACAACTAAAAAAGTAAACTGTAAAAATGGAATATCGTAACAAGTAGAAAAATTAATGTCATACGATCTTGTTTAGATTTCATGTTCCCCAGGAATCGTTCAGAATAACAGTGGACAGCAGACCTGGCTACAATATGGAAAAGGCTTTATTTCAAATGTGTATTTGAGATTATTTAAGCATGTTTCAATGAATCATAACTTGACGAGAATGTATACGATATTCATGAATTAATATTTTAATCAGCGGTAATGTGTGTTACTAGATAATTTATTATTATTATTTTTTGATTAAATAGGAGTCAAAAGTTTGCGGTATCCACCAGGACTATTATTATTTTATTCCATACTCACACTTTCGCACCATATTTTTATACGTCGTTTGTTACTTTTACGCGATATTTTTTACAAGGTGTAAAAATAGACCTAGACCTTATAAGAGGCATGTTAATAAATGAGTTTTAAGGTAAAGTTAAAAGTTATAAAAAAATATTTACAGGGAATGTTATTATCTAAAAACACAATATATTTTTAGCAGGAAGGCTTTAAATTTCTAATCTAATAAAGGAAATAACACTAATTTATATATTTCCTCTTATTTTTTTACTATTTATTCATAAAATTTTGCGCTTAGTTATTATATAAATATACAAAAAGAAACCCTAATAATGTTTTCTTTTATCCATTGCTGGTAATAATACCTGAATATCACATGCATTTTCATTACACTTTGTATTATTGAAATTATTTTCATATAAATCTAATTTGTCGTAGCACCAGCTCTGCTTATACCCGTTCTTAACAGGCGAACTACACACTTTCTAACTACACAGAAAGCCACTTTTGTATGGAGAACTGTGTACATAAGTGGTTGGAATCGTGTAGTATTATTGGATCCTCCTGTTTTGTATATCTCAGCTCGGTTTACTTCACTAATATTCATTATTTAACTTTATAAAACAATTTACATGAATAAAATTAAAAACTCTTAACTTTTCTTTAATTTTTTTAGTTAAAACACTTAAAAAATTTAATAACCTCTAACATCTGATTTAACATTTCAAATCATATGTTTTGAGATTTAGACGTCATGTTTTTTTTTGTAGTGACTACAGACTTTGCTGTTAAGAACGGAGTTCTTTTGTATGGAAGACTACAACGTCTGTTAAGAACGGGTATTACAAGCGCACTCTGACTTATTTGAATAATTTAAGGAAAAATATATATTTATGTCTATACTTTTGCAGTGATATGATAGAATTTCGTGTTGTTTATTTTTGTATAGTTGACGATAAAGTAAATGCCTCAATGCCGATTCCTCGGCAAGAACTTTATAAGTGCGCACGCAGCCAGCTCCCTAATCAAAATTCATTTTTTATAATAAACTACAAAATCATAATAACAGCATATAGAATAAATACTAAAAGTCGCTAGAAACCACTAAACAACTAAATTAGAACAACTAAACTATTAAATAAAGCATAAAAGTAAACATTAAATTTCAAATAATCTTATTTGATCAAAAGTAGAAAAAAAAACGCTGATTACAACATTACACAAAATTAGTGATATAACTTTTTCCATCAAGAGAGCTCATGATATCGTTGCACATAGTAAAATGGCAAAAATATCAGACAAATGCAATAATTTGTGATTTAAAATATAAAACTAACTATTTCAAATATTCTTTTCCTCTATTTTCAACAATAAAAATTTATTTTAATGCTTTTGCAATAATTTTACTATCAGAAACTTTGAATCCCATTTGAAACAGGACACATAGGGATACTATGAATACAACAACTTTTGAGTTTACTTCAACAAAAAGTAATGTTACAAATATTTTGCTGAATGAGAAAGCTTATTCTTATGAAAGATATCTGTCTGCAGCTGCTCCACTAGGATATGCTTGAAAGGATCACCACATTAAATTTCTCATAATTCTTATGAAAATAGCAAAACAAAAAAAATATACAATAAAATATGCTTTTTGTTTATTTTATAGAGCATACTTAGTATATAACACAGACAAACAAATATAGCTGAGAGAGAATATTATGCAGCAAATGATTTCTATAACCGCATAACGAGCTGATTCCTCAGATTTTAAATACAGCATCCAAAGATATGTCTGGGAGCCAAAGAATGGAGAAAAATGACAAATTTTCTCTTATAGCTTACTAGTAAATGTATATATATAGCTAAAAATTCGTATAATAGTGAAATACAGTTTTATACGAAACGAGGAGATGTTTTTGATACTATAGCGCCAGAAAGCTCCCAGGATGACATTTGCATGAAATGAAAGGGTGTCATGATACCAATAGCTATCAACTTAACTTACGATAACTGCGTCCTATATTAGAGAATATGTGTACAATAGCCAAAAAGTTTTTAAGAGTTTAATGTGATTTGAGAAGACTCATTTTATAAAAACACAAAATTTAAGATGGCTACACACTAAATTGAATTGAGTTCTAACAGTGTCCTTTAAATTTGACATGCAGACAATTTACTCAATTGATAACTCATTTCTAAATAGAGTTTGTATTTATTTTGACAGTATTATTAGTTTTCCTAGATAAAATTTATAGATTAAATATTGCTCGTTTACATGTTTTAGAAATTTAAATATTTAGAAAAATTTCAATTTACTTTTATGCTCTCGTATATGAGAAATTTTATTATTACTTACTTACCTTTTTAAAAAAGTTTTTCCACATTTTTTACAAGGATAACTTTTTGTTGATTTTGAAATGCTATGTTTATTAATTACATGCATTTTAAGATTATGCTTTCTTGAAAATCTCTGGTTACATTTTTCACATGGAAAAATTTTTTCATCAGTATGCTGTCTTAGATGGCAGCGTAATGAACTTTTACGAAATTTTTTATCACACACAGAACATGGAATTTTAAAATTTTTATCTATACTCTTATATCCATGAAGGATTTCATGATATAAAAGTTCTGCGTGTAATCTTGTCCTATAAAAGCAAAAAGAAAAAAATAAATTCAAAAATCATTCAACAAAATAATATAACGAAACTCTTGTCTTACTTAAATAAACATTTGGAACAAGTAAATGAAGTTGTTGACTCAGCTGACTGATTTTGTAATAAATTTTTTTCTAATGGAGTTTGGACTGATTCAAGTAATGCTTGTGCTTGAATTTCAGAAGGTGTATTTGGAGAGCTTAGACATAGTAAAGAGAGTACTGCATCTGCAGATGAACTTAATTCTACAACCTTTAGATCTGTTGTCGTCGTTTGACAATCATTATAACGAATATGTCTTCCAACTTCTTGTGGTAGTACAAAGCTCTCATTACAATGTGGACATCTAAAAAAATAAATTTGTAATTAGATTTCTTAAATTAAATTTTTAGAACTTTAAAAAAACAATTTTCAAGGTTTTGGAACCGTCAAATGCATTTTTTTTCTTTTTGAAGATAAAATACAAGCAAGAAACAAAACTGACTTCAATTGTGGGTGAGATGGTTCTAAAAGTTTTTTAGAAACTGTTATATTTTTTTCGAGCATAAAGTTTTGATTAACGTTTCATACGGGATAAAGTTTTTGAGGATCCTATCACATGTACTCAGGTCGCTTTGCAGGATCTACAGCTTATACGTAGTTTATTTCTATGCTTTAAATAAATTTTGATAAAAATGTTGTAAATGCTTCTTTCTTTTGCTTTTTCTTAACAAAGTTTGTAGTTTTTTTTTAGTTTTTTAATCTGAAGCTTGAATTTGTCAGCCATTTGTGCAAAAGAACGAACCTACGTCTAAAATAAGGTACGGCTTAAGACGGACATCATGAAAAAAATTCTTTAATCCTACCAAATAAACAAGGGGACATAGAACTAGCCTTCTGAAATCGATAGATCTGGTTCTCTTAGCATTTTCGACATTCTAGGAATTATAGTAAGAAACCTTTTGTTTGTTGTTAGTCCCTACTTAATAAAAAAAGCAACGTTTTGCATTTGATTAAGTATTTATGGATCGCTTAGTTCTAAATTCATAAGGAATCCAAGTTCGTATTTTTAGATCATTATCATTATGTGTAAATATGTAAGAACACCAGATCTCATAATATTCTAGGAGGATGACAGATCCTCAAGCGCTTGCTTCTCGCCTTCTTTAATTGAATCTGTCAGTTTGGTACCTATGAATTTTTTCTTCACAGCAAAATGCTTTTTGTCACTTATCCCAAAATTTTGATATTTGAATAATCAAAGTGATAATCATCACTTTAGTGACATATTTGTACTAAAAGCAAACTTGCGTAAATTTTCCTTTTCAATAAGCAATGGCAAATAAAAAATTCAGAATGTTTATCAAATCTTCTTTATGATGAAATAATATATTGTTCCAATCCAGCAATGTCTTTAAAAGTGTTATTGTACCTTTTTTCTGAATCGTACAGTCAATCTTTGTGCAATTGTATTCTTCAAATATATACATAAATATTTGGTTACGAAAAAAGAGACATTTCAATTTCAAAATAATACTCCTGAATTCGATAATCAATTGGGTTTTGTCTAGCTAAATATTAAATTTTTTTAAATTTTTACTTACGTGTACTTC
Source organism: Acrocera orbiculus (assembly GCA_947359355.1). Lineage (NCBI taxonomy): Eukaryota > Metazoa > Arthropoda > Insecta > Diptera > Acroceridae > Acrocera > Acrocera orbiculus. The sequence goes on from OX375757.1 coordinate 389,537, forward strand.
TCTTCTGGATGATTTTCATTTAGATGCTTCTTTAATTTAAGAATATCTTGAAGCATAGCTCCACAAATTCTACACTTTTTACACAAAGTTTTACTTTGTTTAATTTTAGCACTAATAATTTTATGCTCTACTGTACTTCTATGTTTTTTTGCCTCAATTGGTGAATTAAATTTAATTTCACATACAGAACAATAATATTTCTTGATTTTATGTTTATTAATTTGATGTTTTTGTAATGAAAGGCGTGATTTACAAATTTTTTTACATATATTACAAACAAATTTCGATTGATATTCATTTGATGCAGTTCCAATTGGCTGTTTTGTACATTTTTCAGCATGTTTTCGTAATTCAATATTATAACGGAACACCTGATTGCATTTATTGCATGAAATTTTAATTTTTTTAGTTATAATAATTGGTACAGAACGATTAATAGCCATTACAACTTCATTGTGTTCTGATCCTCTTAAATGATATTCCATTTGGATATTAGTTTCACATTCAAATTTACAAAACTGACACCAAAATAATCCAGGGAATAAATTTAATTTTCTATGACTATCTGACATCCAGTGTAACATGAAATCTTCTACAGTATTTGTGTAAAAATGGCAAGTTTGACATTGAAATGGTGATTGATAGACAATTTTTTCAATATTTTCAAAAATAAGATTGTAGGAAGATAAAGGATCTCTACTCATATGTCTGTAGTGATAATGTGATATTAAATGTTTACCAAATAAATGCTTAGGAAGGCGAGTACGGCATGTATTACATTTAATATAGTATTTAGATCGTTTTCGTTTGTTTTTTGATTCGAATATAGTAGAAGATTTTTTTATACTTGAATTTGATTTTGTAACATAAATATCAGCATTAAGGTATTCTGAAGGTTTTCGAATTCTTTCTGGAACGCTAAATGTTTTAATGGGTATTGCCGATTGTTCTAATTCTTGTTCTGGTTTAGCTTTATTCAAATGCAAACGCGTTTTAAGATGTCTTTCGTACACAATTTTAGATGATAATTTCCTATTGCATATATTACACCAAAATTGATCAGAGAATATATTTCCAATTTCAACATTTTCCTTATAATCAAGTTTTATTACTTTTGATCCAGGAATCCATTTACCTCTTGTATGTGTTGGTGGTGGATTAATGTCATGTTCTTCTTCGTCATTAACATCCTTTAATTTATTAGCAATTTCCCAATGTTGTTGTTCATCCCAAGCTGGTGAATTTCTAAGTAATGTTTGATTACTAGCCGACAGATTTTCTGATTTCCATTTACCACCAGTATGCGCCGCAGATTGTATTGAATCATAATCTTCATCGTCAACATCATCTTCATCAGTTTGATCTTCATCAGTTTGATTAAATGTAATAAGTTTAAAAATTGATTCACATTTTTTATTTCCACTTATATCACGAACTGCCTTCATTAAATTTTCTGATTCATCAGTTTGCCCAATCCATGCATCGTTCTGTTCATGTCCTACATTCAGTGCTGAAGATAGTTTACGTGTTCCACGGTTTGGACAGTGTTTACCACTTGTTGATGGGGTAGGATTTGATGGTAAACGTTTGGTGCTACTTTGAAGTTGAAGTGATGAAAAAAATACATCTGCACCAAGGTCATAAGGTAAATCATATGATTCTGATAAAGATTTATTAACCTTTTCAGCTTCTTCGGTTTTATGATATGAATTTGAATCTTGAAAATCAAAATTTTCATAAGCATGATCAATATGGACAATTTCACGATTGGTTGCAATTGAATTCTTTGGCTGACAATTATTTTTACGGTGTTGTACATAATTATCTAGGCCAACAATTGTTGAACTGCATTTAATACAAAGATGTGCATCATCATCAATGTCTTCTTCCAGCATTTTTGTGCGTAGATTATCTATAAGTAAAAATTAAAAACCAATGAAGCACATTTATAAAATAAAATTTTTAATTTTAAAGCAGTCTTGCCTATTTTCTCGAGAAAAAATGTTAAGTTCAGTTTTTAAACTATATTGTTCTTGGAGTCATATTTAAGATGAGCAAGGTCTACCCCAAAACTATTGTCAATTGCTCGAGTCATATTTATCTGATCGCAAGTTTAGGATTATAAATAAAGAAGCTTTTTAGGAGTTTTATCAAACAAAAGCGGGAGTTTCACAGGAAAGTGTATTAGGACCTTTCCTCTAATTACTCTACACTGCGGATATACCTATAGCTGTAGATAATTTTATCGGAACATTTGTTGACGATACCGTTATTATGTTAACAGATAATTTCAATACCAAAGCGGTTGAAAACTACAACTAGTATTAGACCAAGTTAGCAAATGGACAAAGAACTGGAAAACTAAAATCAAATAAACTAAAATCAGCACATATAACCTATACACTCCACCCCAAGAATAACAGAAGAATTTTACAAGAATCAATAAAGTATCTTGAACTTCACCTATACTCAAAATTAAACTGGAAGCATCATGTTAGACAAAAAGCAAAACAAATAAAATTTAAACCACGTCAAATATATTGGTTAATGGGACACCATTCCCAACTTATACTGCATTACCAAAGATTGATTTATACAACCATTACCATACGATTTGGTTGTATTAAATTCAGTTATGGGGATGTACGAAACAATACAATATCTTCCAACGAAGTCAAAATAAGTTCCTCCGCATACAGATATGTTAGCAATCGGGAAATACGCAAAGATTTGAATTTTCAACCAAGTGATGAAGGAATGTGCGGATAACCACGAAAAACGCTTACTTAGACTGAAGCAAATATTGAAGCAATTTAATTCCTGAATATTACCAACGAAATCAGGAAGCTTAAACGGATGAACTGACGTAAAAAAAAATATATAAAACATAATAAATTGGGAGTTGAACATTGGTTCAGGCAAACCCGCACACGTTTTGCTGGATAATACCATTATAATAAAAGTAATAAATCAACTTAGTTAAGATTGTATTAGAGATATCTAACAAAATATGTCATTTAAAACGAAGAAGTTTTTTTTAAAAAAGATAAAACGTGAAAAAATTTAATCTAAAAATTAGGTAAAATATATAAAATTATGAACTTTAATTGGAGTCAGAAGATAGAATCCTATCAGGCCGAACATTATTTTAGATTTAAATTTTGCTATTGATCTTAACTTGATCCGTTCTCTTATGACACCTCAGTCAGGTGAATTTTTGAGCAAATCTGATTCGCTTTTAATCTAAAATACTTTTTTGGGTGTGAAAATAAAGCGTTAAAGTCATGCTACCATTGTTAACTGTTGCATATGATCTAGATCAGGCCTGCACAACATACGGCCCGCGGGCCGCATGCGGTCCGTCTGGTGCTGGCTAATGGGCCGCGTACATTTTTATATACATGAATCAAAAGACTTCATAAAATTTCTAAAAATCCAAGTTAAACAGTATTCTTGTGTTTGCTATTTTGCTATTTGATCGCAAAGTCTTTTTTGCTTGTTTTTCAACATGTATAAAGCGAACTATTGTTTTAGGGAAAGAATTTACCTGTATTCTTGTAAATTTCCGTAGCGTGCATATGATTTCTCAATTTTTTAAGGCCTAGGCATAACTAAGACAAATAATTTTTTCTGAATATTCTTCTGGAGAATTTTTTTTATTTAATGCATATACATCTATATTTTTGTTTTTTTGTCAAGTCTTCTTGGGTACTTTAAACTTGTAGCCATTTTAAAAGTTAAGCAGTTGTAAGACAACTCAGTAACAGTGAATATTATTATTTAGAAATCTATCTCAAAATAGTTAGAAAACTAAAATTAATAAATCTACATAATCCACATTTTTGGTTTTAATAGTTGTGAAAAATATTTTTTTTTGAGAAAATGAAGCAAAAAATTGAAAGGGAACGCAGAGTTTTCAATGCCGCATGGACAAACAAATACTTTTTTACAATATTTCAAGATAAAATAATTTGTCTTGTGTGTGGTGAGACATCAAATCCTCACTAAATTAGATGAAACTGAGTGAGAAAAAAATTAAAGCGGCTAATTTGATGGCATCTATATGAAAGGAACAGCAATTTTTTAAGAAAACAACAGCTGAAAACAAAACAGCTCCCAAGGTAGGCTTCCAGATTTCAAGAGAAATTGCTGCTGCTGTATGTTGATGTCTGTTGCTGAATTATGTCCGGAAAAAATTCGGCTGTTTGAGAATATCAGTTTGTCAAGAATGACTATAAAGCGAAGAATAGCTGAAATTTCAACAAACCTTAGTAATCAGCTGAAGCAAAAATCTCGAAATTTTCTGTTTTAAAATTTATGTATGGGTGAAAGCACAGATTTACAGGATACAACACAGCTTCTCATTTTTATTAGAGGAGTTGATAAAAATTTTGAAATTACAGAAGAGCTTGCTAGTTTGTGCTCCTTACCAAGCCGCACAACAGGAAAGGAGCTCTTTAGTGTAGTAAAAAAATTCATAACTGAAAAATTGGGTTTCGAGAATGTAATGAACGTAGTAGTTTCCATTGTAAGCTACATCCGATCTAGAGGACTCAAGCATAGGACTTTTCAAGCCTTTCTCGAAGAAGTAGATGCTGAGTACACCGACGTACTTTACCATACCGCAGTGAGATGGTTGAGCCGTGAACGTGCTATCCAGCGTTTTGTTTCATTGAAAAAGGAAACATTTAACTTCCTCGAAAATGAACCAAAACAATTTCTAGAGCTTCAAGAAGAAGTATGGAATAATGATCTGTTTTTCTTTTGCGACATTTCAAAACATCTAAATGATTTGAATATTCAGCTTTAAGGGAAAAACCAGCTTATATTTGAAATGTTTGCAGCAGTGAAGGGTTTCAAAATAAAATTGAACCTTTTCAAAACTCAGCTGCTGAAAGGCGAAATAAGTCACTTTCCCACTTGTGCATTGCATATTTCTCAGCATAGGGTCGGCAATTTTGGGCAAAAATATGTAAAACATATTGATTTATTAATTGAAGAATTTAGCAGAAGATTAACTTTGTCCAACGAAGAAAATATCAAATTAAAATTAATTGAAGACCCTTTTTCTGTAGATCCAGAGCAAGTACCGCTTAATTTGCAGATGGAATTAATTGAACTTCAATGTTCTGTAGTGTAGCGAATTTATCATAGAGAAAACACTTTCCACGATTTCTACAAAAGCTTAGATTGCAAAAAGTACAAAAGTCTCATAGAACTTGTTATGAAAACGTTTTGCATATTTGGAAGTACAGCAAGCTCAAATATGACACCTGAATATGAAAAACTTGTTGACGATAAAAAATGTAATATTTCTCATTAATATTTTCCATCATAAATTTTAATAAAAATAAAAAACACATGTATCTTTACTAGGAAATTTTTTTTAAAAATTTTATTTAGCAAATACTTCCAAGACATTTTTCCCTCTTCTAAGCAACAAAAATGGAAAAGCTCCGCTCCAGAATGTGTCAAATTTATTTATTAATAAATATGAACTTTATTTACATATCAGCAAACTTAGGAACTTTTTTTATTTGTTAATTAAAATGTGCTTGAAGCTTATATGGCCCTTAACACCTTCGAAGTTGTGCAGCCCTGATCTAGATGAATAGTGCTTAAAGATAACATCAGAAGCGATTGTGGCAGAAAAATGATTAAAAAAATTGTTGATGCGAGAGCATTATGGACAATACCAACTTTTGACTTTCAAAGTCAAAGGATTATTCATGAATTTAAGTATTATTCTTTTTGTGTATTTTGGGTAGCTTTTATTCATTTTTTTATTAAAAATTTCTTTAATAAACTTAAAAAATTTTGCATTAAATATTTTTAATACAGAGAAGTACATAAAATTGTATAACCTTAAAGTCGAGTATAAAAATGATATCTGAAGGTCGTCATTTTAAAACAAAAAAAAAACTCAACACGATACGATGATATTTAGATATTAAGCATATCGTTTTTTTTCTTTTGTCGTTAAAGTTTTCGACACAAATGACAGCAATGACAAATTAAGCTATAATTTGTCTGGTTATTTCGTTACCTCTAATTAACCCGAAAAGATATTTCCATGAACAGTTAATTTATTTTATTATTCTTAGATTTTTTGGAATGGACTATCAGTTGCAATTGCTTCGGTTAAGAATTAAAATGCGGTTTTTCTGTTCCCCTTTTCTTTTTTCCTGTATGAAAGAAGTCACTACGGCTTTACTTAATTCTTAAAGGTTGAATAATAAAACATTATTAACTAAATTTTGATCACCTGACGCTCCTGTATACTTCTCCTTCAATTTAGGCAGTCAATCTTACAAGACATTAGCCATAAGTGCCTCCAAACAGATGGAAATGGTATATAATCACCTGAGTTGAGATTCTGTTTTGGGGAGAAGTCAGTGTGAGAATGAAAAAGTCCGATTTTGATATATTTGCAAAACATTATTAATCCCTCTGTTTGAAGAAAACAAAAATTTCCGCATCAGTTCGATTTAAATCAGAGACTTTTGGTGTATGCAGTTTTTTATGGTAATTTCTTGATCAAGGGATTTGAGTCTGTTAATTTAAGAGCTTTTGTTTTTTTATCCATTTGATAGCAAAAGATTTTAATTTTTTGACTATTGAACTTTTGTAATAGATCAAGTGACCTGAATTTTCGATGTTGAATTAATTCCACGAGCTCTTAATTATCTTAATAGATAAACTAATTTGTTAAGCTGGTATGATATTTAGATTTTCAATCAAGACTCATTAAATATTTATGCTTTTTGGTTTTGCATTAGTGGATTTAGCTGTTTTAATTCACAATGAAAAGATTGGGCAGAGTTGTTTACTTGAGGATCATTTTGTATTTGGTTGAACTGGAAAGTTCTTTGGAGTTTCTTGAATATAGCTATTGCAAAGCACTAACGGGAAAAGCAAACATTAACTTTAAAAATAAACAGTGGAGTACTGTCCTTCTTTGTCTCTGGGCTAATGTTCGAATTTGATGTTTTTGAATTTGAAGTTTCCAACTGGGAAATTTTTTCTTTACATTCAACCAAACGATCGTAGTGCATGTTCGATCAATAGGTTATTAGAAAATAAATAAAATTTTTTGCATATTGACGTGCAAGTTCTTTGAATACTTAAATACGAAAAATCTGGGCTTTAATGATTGTTATTTGATGTCAGTAGAGATCTTGAAGTAGATAATGAGGTTTTACAGAGGAGAAAACCCATATTTTAACAAGGAATCACTTATTTCATTATATACTTATAGAAGTATTTTTACATATAGATATATATCTGACTAAGGGTATTACTATTCAGTCAAATATATTCAAAGAACTCCTATTCATTAATTTGTCCACTGAAACAAATAATTCTCAAACTACTGAAATTTTTTCTAGTAGGTATAGTAAAAGTAATAAATTTGAGCAAAATTTTTATGTTTAAAGTATAACTCTCCTCTGTATACCATAGGGAAATTTGAAAAGTAAAATTAAAAATAAATGCAAAAACTAAGGCATAAGAATACAATATCTCATTAATGTTTGACCAGACATCATAATGGAAAAGCTACCACCCTACATCTGCTAGCAATAAGACTAACAATATTTTCATTTTCATTGTTTCTGCCTATTCTTCTAGTCCGAAAATATTAAACTTAACATGCAAAACTTGACTGGCAAAGTAGCTCTAAGCAAAGATTAACATTAACAACAACAAATATATATATATATGTATATATATATGGTTAAAATTCCTTGATGAGTATCGTTAGCAATAAATCAGGGTATCCTACCCACCCTTACTTAACGAATTTCGAATTTTCCGCCATACATATGGATCTAAAAAAAACCCCATATCATTTAGCTAAAACGTCTTTCCAACTTGACACGTTATGTCTAATCGATGGCGGCGGATGCGCTGGCAGACTTGCTTTTTATCTCTCTTTCACTTATTCCAAAGTTTGACTAGAATGATATAGTTAAAATAGAAGTGTCATTTTATACCTTTGATACTATGTATCAGGAAGGAATCATCAAGAGACCAACAGGATATACATATACTAAAGAGATAGTCAAGTTGGATGGAGCTCTTTACACCTTCTGGAGAGAAAAGGTATACAATATCATCTTCCCACTTGTCTACTCAAAAATTTTCCTTGTTTTCTTCTATTTACTTTTTTTTATATATTTTTTTTTTTGCTGTTTAAGTCCTTTAGATTATCAAGGAAAGGGTGAGCTTGAATTGCTAAATACTAACATAATGATACAAATACAAACAAATATTTAAAATCTTTCCCAGTTCATTACCCCTACTACGTTATTGGTGTTCTGTGTTTGCTTTACATCATATCAGGTTGATGGTAATTTTACACCCGGCAATGGTAGAATCGAATTTTCTCTCTTTTTTTTAAGAATTTCCCCCTTGCTAAATTTGTTACAATTCATTTTGCTTTTGTTTTTAATTTTTCAGAAATAAAAATGGGTAAGAATCGATGTTTGATATTGTAAGAATGTGCAAACATATAATTAATATTGAGATATTACAAATGATAGCCAAATCAAGTAGTTAATATGTGTTAAACTAAGACTATAATCAAAAATTTAACTTCTTTTTGTTAATATACTCAATAATGCTAATCCAAGTTCGTAAAAATAGCTTTTCTATGTCTAAGCTTTACCTGGATAAATATGATTTTATTGTGGTTACTTTAGAAAAGTTCAAAAAAACTATTTTTCAAACAAAAATATGAAATTAGGAGAGTTTATTGATAGTAGGATGTAAAATGAAGGCTATAGCGTTTTATTTGGGGAAAGCAATTAAATTGTGCTGTTTGACTGCAAAATGATGTTAATATAATTCTTTTATTGTTTTTTTTTGACATGCTTTGTAAACGAGTTTGAAAAGTACCTAATAAAATTCGACTATAAGAACTATTTGTACTTACTTAGAAAAAAATAGAGTAAAACAAAAATATCAATACTAATATTAATTGATGGCAAAACACTATTAGAGTAATTTTTTTATTTAATTAAAGTTAAATTTAACATTTTTGTTAAATAAGCACATAAAATAAAGGCATGTTTATCCAACATAAATATTTGCATATTAGCTTTCTTGATTCAATTGCATATTTTTCACGTTGTGGGAAACAGCATTCGTACAGATAGAGCTGATGTAGTTGGATACCAATTGTTAGGGCTCAAGAACAACAATCGAAAATTTCAATCATCCGTATGTAAATAAAAAATGATAAACTTCTTCTGGGAGCATTGTTCTAAAAATGTTGTTATTTGTGCTGTTAACTTTTCTTTTTGAGACGCTTTTCGCTTTGTATTGGCACCAATTTAAATATGGATTACAGCGTAAACTATCAATCTAACCTTTTTATATAAAAAGTTTTGTCTTGTATAGCTTTTTTGGTAAATCAATTCATTTTTTTTTCCAATGACAAAAAAATTTAATTAGAAAATATTTTTTCTTCTCTTACAGACAGTTTCTATAATTAAAATATTTTGCTACTTTATTTTCATAATATTTGTAAAATATGCTAAGGCCAATCAAGAAAGTGAAATATATTTAAGCTCGTTAAAATTAAAAATTCATTTAATAAGATAAATTAACAAAATCTAAATAATGTCAGCTTAGTTTAAGATAAATTACAATGGAAAGGCCGCTAATGTCTGACAACAGGGATGATGATCACCCCAATGGAGTCATCGTAATCTTTCTAGATCCACCTACATTCACAAATGTTCCATGAATTTTATACTTAATCTTCAAAATGTATATAACAACACAGCAAAAGATATCATCCATCAATTTTAGTTGTCCTTTCCTAAATGAGCCTATCTTGACCATTCCCTTTTTCACATCTTATTTATAGCATCTTAACCTAAAATCCATCTCACTTTATCATATTATTATATACCTAAAATGATTATCACAAAAAATTTTTTTAAAGGTTATGCCTCCACCGTCTTCGTTCCCTCAAGTCAACAACTTCTGATGATGATCATGTGAACTTGGCTATATAGTCAATTAACCGAAACAACACTATGGCCGCCTGTCTTATAGATATATCAATAAATCGTTGGGATCATATGTAGACAGAAAAAAAACAAGAAAAGAAGAAATTAAGTTATTTTTATGTTTTAAAAAAGTATTGGTACGTATACTACTCAATATTTATATATTTGTAATTCTCTATTGATGAGTTTTATTAAGGCGACATAAGAGAAACGTTGGTGCGATGCACTTGCAGGTATCTCCTTGGATATTAAGTGATCATCAACACAAATCACATAGCATTCATCCAATGATGATAAAAACTTCATGTCTGACTCAGGGATGGTGGTATCAACTCAACTAACTAACAATAAGTGTTTGCTGTGCATTATCACCGAGGGGTAGGCATAGATATACCTTTTGCTCGGCCCATTTATTTCTTAATGGCCGACAATTTATTTTTTTGAAGATTAACAAATATATATGTATGCATTTGTTTAGTTTTCTTATTTATTTTTGTTTCTTTATCGTTTTCTTGAATTTTATGTTCAATTTATATGCAAAATATTTATTTAGATGTCATGAATTTTCACAGAATTAAGATTAGGATTCAATATTTCCTTGCTAATAACAGGTATATGATAATATGTAAAATAGGTAAATAATACAGTGAAAAGATAAGGATAGGATCCAAGTGGAGAGTAGCATTTTTCTTTGTATTAATTAAATTTTATGAGATAAAAAGGATTTTAATCAAATCCTCTACTATATTTGTTTGACACACCAGCAAGTAACATAAATTAAACTATGGACAAATTAAGACTTGCTTTAAAAAGTTTCAAAAATCTAGGAAATAATTTCTGTTTCTTTTCTATTCCTTATTAAGTTATAGGCAAAGGATTTTATTTACAAAGGTCGTTAGTATAAATAACACAGACTAAATATGAAAATTTACATATAATGCTGGGTATAAAAGCTGAAAGCATAGTTAATTTTGGGTTTCAAAGCCCTGCACTTGAATTTAAGAGGAGTAACAAAATGATTCCCATAAATATATTTGATTTATATCTTTCAGAAAAATTTATTCCTTTGTTAACGTAATATAAATTATGAGCGATTATTTTTCATTAAAGTAACAAAGCCAGATACGCACACCTTTAAATTTGTCTCTATACAAAAAATACCAATAGGAATTTATTTACTTAATTAAAAAAAGATATCATTATTAAATATAACTCTCATCTCTCGTGGGACTAATGTTTTAGCTTAATCTAAATCTGAATTTCATTTTTTTAAAAACAAGAGACACTGTAGAGGTGTGATGTGACTGAGTTCTGTCAAGGAATGTTTATAACAGATTAAATATTTTAATTAATATAATGTTATGTATATTATGTTTACCTAAAACATCAAAAAAAAAAAAAAATAAATATATAAAAATTGAGTTATAGTAACTAAAGAAACATTTAATTGTTTAATAAAATATTTTTAACCCCTGACATAAATAAATCAAAAAAAAATTTTGAATAGCTGACTAATTAAATGTAGTTAAGGCGCCAGAGTTTTTTTTTTTCTTCACTTTAATCTGAGTAAGAAAATTATGGAAAGCAATTTTGAGTACTTCATCAAAATTAAAATCAAATTTAAAAGAAAGATATTCTACACCATCCTCTGATAAAAGGGTTAAAATGACAAACTTGGCTCCTCTTTTATATTCAACAAATACGTGAGGGATGATACATAATCTACTGACTGTCAAAACAGTATGCTGTTCTTCACATTATTGCCGTAAAAGTACTATATTTTTGTTTTTCTCTCTTATACTAGTAACCAGATTTCCTACGAAAAACAAATTAATTAAGAAATAAATAATAAAATTACTGTTAACAGTTCCTTATTCTATCTAAAGCTTCCAGCGATTAATGCTTTAAATAAGGGTGCTAAAATGTTGCACATATGCTATCAAGTGTAGTTAACATGGACACTTAGACAATGAAGAAGCTACTTTGGGCCAAATATAAGTAAAAATAAAAGAAAAACATTATTACATACATGTGAAAAGCTTGCCATTATCATATATATATATATATATACATAAATTGGAAACGGATATAAAATAGCCCACTCCCAGATTTCACGTCCAATGGAAGGAGATTTTGGCGGTAAATTAGGTGATAACTTCTCAGTTATGGGTGCACTTCTGTGCGTCAACTGCAAATAATGGGACAATTAAACAATGGGTGTTGATGCGTTGCCATAGATTGCTTATTTTCGTGACTGAATTCTCTGAAAGGGTGAATTTATAGGTAGATCGAATCTATTGGATCCTAAAATTTTGGTGTTGTAACATTTTTGATTATTTCATTGTTAGCTAGTAAGATTTTTTTTAAAATCACAAAAGTATTACATAAATATAATTCCGTTGACTAGTCCTACTTCTACCATTTTAAAAATTGAAATAAGAACATTTTGAACTCTTTCAATCCTCAAATCTTGAAATGAAATTCTTTCCAAAGCTGTGAAATTCAAACAAAAACAAAAATTATTTTTCATTGATTGATTAAGTTTATACCAAATTAAGTAAAGCCACTTACACTTGAAAAGAATTCTTTAAAATTTGTTTTGTTCATTTTTTTAAATATTTGTTAGCAATTGAGTCACCAAAACCCTTAGGATGATGATTGGAATAATTCGTTAAAAAAAGGCATTCCTTTAAAAATATTTTTCGGCAATACAGATACATAGTTTATATGATAACACAACATTTAAACAATATTTTTACAAAGTTTTATTTCAAAATAATTATAAGTGAGTGAGTGGCAGTGAATATCTGGAGGCGCCTTGAAAAAAAGATATTTTGCGGTGCCAAGAATCATCCAAAATCAAAAGTTTAAAACTTATTTTTATTAATTTACGTTAAAACATAAAATTCTAGGATTCGGTGCGTAAAAACTAGAAAACTTCATTTAACAGGAAGGCAGTTCCTATAGCAATTATTCAACAATTGAATTGTTACACACAAAAAACGACAACCAATTTTAATGGCTCACAATTAGCCCATAATAAAGCTGTTATTGAATTCCATTTGATAATTTTTTAGGGGATTTCATCAAATAAAAATTTTATGACAACAATTCAACAACATTTTACGCTCTCATTCGAAAAAGTTTTCAAACCAATAAAAAAAATAAAACTGTATATAATCGAAAATGACCTGGAAAACTTTATAGAACTGGCAAACGCTAAGACAGCTGAAGCAACTATTTTTAATGAAATACCGTTCCAGTAGGGATTGTACTTTTAAATAAAAAAAGTATTGTATAATATTCATTTGGCCAAAAGTACCATTCACATGTGGTTTAAAGGGCTTGTGTCAGTCAGGTTACTTTTAAGAATTTAAGATAATAATTTTAAATAAACAATAAATTTAAATTAATAAGAAATTTAATTTTTTAGTAGAAAAATGGAATTTAGAGTTTGAATTTTCGAACTAGCAAAATACTTGTCGAAAAGGCGACGTAGCTCTAATATGTCATTCATCTTTTCCAAGGAGTCATAGGAAGTGATTCTAAACAAAAGCTACTTAAATATATTGGGTTTTTAATTATTCCTCAAATATGATTTTAAATGAAATATTTTTAAATAAAGCCTTAAAAAATCAAATTAAAATCATATTCAAAACAAAGAAGGTTAATGAAATCCGCTCTCTTTTGAAGATTTTGTCATCTAAGATAAATTTTTGTAAGCCTTAGACCAAAATTTTGAATTTTTAAAACCTTCAAATAAAACAACAGTGAAAAACTAGAAATTATAAATTAAAGGTACAAAATTAAGTGAATTTTAAAGTTTTTTATTAGTTCACTATGCATTCATTTATAAAATACAAGAATAAAACTTGATTTCTTACTCGCAATTTTTTCAGCAATTTTAATTCTATACTAAATGCATATTTTATTATGAAAAATTAACCAGTAATTTTAGCTAAAACCAAAAACAAAATCTATTATAATAACTCGTGTAAACTGCGTTACTTTCTTTTTTAAAAGTTTTAAAAAATTCTACGAGAACAAGAAAATACATTTAATTGTAATAATAAAAAGTATAGGTTTGTGTGTCGGCCATTTAAACCGCATAGTAATAGAATAAATTAAAGGGAACTTTTGCCTTGTCTTCTTTTCTCACACAACCACATTTCAGAATATCTAAGTAAGAGACAAAGGGGCTCATAATCTGATGATTTATAACGAGGTCTAGCTATTCATTACGTCTCCATAATGAGTGATTTATGTATAACAAGAAAAATGTCTATACTTAAGTCCCCTTTCTTTTTTTTTGTTTTGTTTTTTTAATGGTATCAACCATCTTTCATATATGTAAGTGAAACACCCTACCGCACTTAGGTACCATTGTCATCATACACGCCTTCCATTCTCATCTCAAACAAAATGGATATTTTGTCGCTCATTTATACTATAATGTCCTTTGATATTATCCATTCCTTATAAAATATATAAAAACAAAAATACAAAACCATTAATTTGGTAATGTAAAAACCAAACAGCTTATACATAAATTGACCGTCTCATGATAGATTTGTCTAGATGCTATTTAGACAAGAATTCTGGCACGTAATCTCATACACCTATAGTTTAGATCCTATATGAATATTTGGATCAAGACAAAACAATAGCATTTTTTCGTCCTCACAACAAATGAAATGTGAAATGACCAAAAAAAATACTTATTGCGTGACATCGTGAGTGATTTATGAGTCGTCACAGGATAACATCCTGTAACAAAAAATAAGGGAGATATACACAACAACATCAACAAAAAAAATAGCAAAAAAAAAAAACACAAAAAAACAACAAAATTACATCAGAAAGGTCCATCAGGGACAACTCTTACTACAAATCTCTTTACTTTCCCTAAGAATTCTTTAGCCAAGTGAAAGCGTAACGAAAATGTGCGCCTGTAAATGTCTTAAATTTTGGTTCAACCATTGCGCATGTTAACATTACATAGAAATTGCGTTTAAAAACGTTAGATATGACTATGAAAACTACAAATACTAAAAATTTATTTTGTTACAAAAATTTTCAGTGAAATTACTTCAAAGTGAAATTTTCCAAAGGCATCAACTAAGATTTATGTCTTACGACTCATTTCAGGCTCTTGATCTGTTCCTTTCAGAGCTAACATAATTTATGGCTGACGAATGCATAAATTTTTAAAAAGGAAGAAAAGAAAAACTGTCAAACATAATGTCGCTAAAAGAAAAAAGAATTACAAACAAAATACTTGTTGTAAGGGGATGGTGGTGTAAAGTATGACTTTTAAGGTTGTTTAATGTTTAAATTGGAACTTTAGCATTTGTTTTCATGGACAGGGAGCTATAAGAAGGCTAAGTGTATTTATCAAAATAATATTAAGTTCAACTGGGATCTTCTAATCATGGATATGAGATTTGTAAAAGAACAGAATACGATTAACTGTTTAAACAGGTATTCAATATTTAATATTTTTGGCAGTTCACGGAATTAACATTTGATTAACTTGAGATTTTACTAAAGTAAAAGAATTTGGTGTGATTTTTACAAAAGGCATAAGCTTTTTCTTCTGATAACTTGCAAGTAATTGAGTAGAACTACCATAATTAAGGATTCTTTTGGGTTTAATAAAATTAAAATTGTTTTGCTTAACTATATAGAAGGAAAATTAGGAAAAAATTGTTAGTTTTTCCAGGAAAGTATCGATGAGATTTTTTCTAAAATGGAGACAAAAGTAAACTGTGACTGGATGGTGTTTTCCTTTTTTCTTAAAGGCTGAAAATTTTTAATATTTATAAAAAATTTTTCATATACTTTTTCGCCTATTTTTTTATATTGAAAATTGATATAAATTTTGATTATTAAATTTAGAAATTACAATAAAACATTTTCTGTTGAATTAAAATTCTTTTGTTATGTGAATTTCTTATATAAAATATAAAATTTATAACTTTACATATGTTTAAGTCATAAAAATTTTAGACCGTTTTATTTTTGGAAAATTGAAATTGTTTTAGATTTTGATAAGCCATTAAAAATGATCATAAAAAATGATCGTTAAACCAAAGAAATTTATATTAAACTGCGAATCTTTTCCATGTGCTTCCTACAAGGTTAAGAATAACAAAAACATGCCACACCTTCAATCGATTGAATTTCTTATATTTTCTATAGAATTTATAATATATAAGTCATCAAAATACTACTACCACTATCAACTTTATAGCTCCTTAAAAGTTTTAAAACATATATGATAATATGATTGAAATTATAGTACCAAAAACACGGAAGGATTTAAAAACTCATTAATAATACTTCACAAGTAGTGGGCGTTCCTTGAAGCAAATAAGTCGCACCAGCTGTAAATCTGATAGATCAAAAATTTTATAGTTTCTTTCGTTGGATCTTTTCGCGCCCAAAAACAATGTTTTCAAAACACGAACTAAAGACTGTTTATTTATTTTATTAATATCTTTTCCCTAGTACGAGGCGTCATCAAATCAAAAGTTAAGTAGCTAAAGGCACAAATGAGATCAATAAAATTCGATTTACGAGCATAACATTAACTTGGCATAGCAACAAAACTGATTTGTAAAGATTTTAATGTTGACTACCAGTATTTACAATTTCTTCCCAGAAATTCAGAATGAATGCACACAAGAATTGAGTATAAGATTCTTTTGTGCTAAATTTTTAAGGCACTATCAGCCTTATAAAAGTGCACTTAAAATGCTAGGCGAGTGAGTGCGGGCGGCAATTGAATAACAGCTAATAAAAAAAAACACAAAACAAAAAGAAAGTAATTTTATGTACTCAAAGTTTACAACTTGGACCTAGTTAAACTGTCACAATAAATGTCAGATTGGTACTCACAGTGCCAGTCGTAAATTTGTGACGTTTACGCGATATCAATCAACAATACAAAGCGGCCTCGTAAAATTTGTACTTTTATGGGGTATTTAAGAGGGTCCTCAGTTTCACACTTCTAAGGTGGTATCAATTTTGAGTTAATATAATTTGAGAATTTTGTTGTTATTGTTTATGGTAGTGGAATGAGGATACTATAACTATAGTAAAATCTAATCAAATAATTTTGTGTAATATTTAAAATTCTAAAATGACCGTTAAAATTTCTATTTACAATCATGCGTTTAGTTTGATAGATTTTTAAAATTTAATTGCACAACAATAAATTAATTTATAGATAAAAAAGAAACACTTTACTACTATGAGGGCGGAATAATATTGGATAGCTGGAATATTTCATGCTGTTTTTTAATTACATACAATAAGAACTATTTTTTTGCCAAGTTTTTTTTGTTTAATAAATAGATAAATATTTACTTTGTAGTATTACACCCTGTGTCAAGATATTTTGATAAGATTAGAGCTAAAGGATGTATCAAAGGCAATTTTTTAAACTTGCTCTGTATGTTTTTTTGTATGTTTGTTTATGCTATTCAAACTTAATTTTGAAGCACCTAAATGCGTAAATTTCCTATACAAAAAAATATAAAACTATTTTTCTGTTCAGTTTAAAAATTAGGTAGGCTATAACTCGCTTGGTTTACGAAGCACTAAATCAGTTATTTAAATTTTTAAAAGTTTTCATTTATGCTTGATTATTTTTTGGATTCAGATTTGTCCGATTAGCATAACATGTTAAGGGGTTATAGTAACTAATTGTTTTGGCTCATTGATTTTCCGAACTTTAGGGCAAGCAAAACTGATAATTTTGTTTCATCAATTCGTAAAGCTGAACGTATTTTTGTGAAAATAACTAAAAACAGAAAAGTTGAAAATTAAAATATAAATTAAAAACGTTCAAAAAATGGTTTTATGTTTTATAGTACTTAAAAAAGAGAAAAATTGTATTTAAGATAAAAAATTTTTTGAAAAATATGTTATAAAACCATATTAGAATTTGATTATGAGCGAATAAAGCTCTAGCGCTAAGCAATGAAACCAAAGCACTATGCTTAAATTTATTGAACTGTGTTTACAAAAATCATAAAACAATACAGATCCTTCAATAATTTTTTGGTATTTCCAGGTTGTATATTATTTCTGAGTGCCAAATATTATGTGTGATCAAATAAATATTAAAATTTTAAATATTGAATTCTTGCAGTAATTGGATGATTTGTTGCTTGAAATACTTTCAATAACGTTTAATAAAAAATATAAAGGAAATATTGAAAATTTCGTTTCCATTAAAATCTTGGCTAAAGTATACCAACAGCTTTAATCAAGCAGGATGAACGGAAGATTAAATATTTGGATTTGTATTAAACGTTTAAATACTTTTGGTGGAACTGCGAGATTTAAGAAAATAGTTTTTCCTAAAAGAGTAAGAGTGTACTTTTTGTTTGCTTATTAAAATTTGGATAACCACAGACAGCTTCACTTAAGGTCACTTCTTTTTAATTTAATCCATATTTCCCCAAAGCAAAGGAATTAGTCTCGTAGTACCTTTAAATCATTATTTTTAATGCAAAGAAGAAACAAACCCCTCATAAGATATCTAGTGTTAAATTAACAGTAAACCCCAAACAAAAAAATTAAATTAAAAATTAACTTCTGAATCTTGTTTTCAAAATCTCATTTTAATTGCCTTTGAATGTGGCTACTTCAAAATAAAAATAAAAAAACAGCAAAAAAACAAATAGAAAAGGACACAAAAAATAAAATAACAACAAAGGGATGGATGTACATAACTGAAACAACATCACCCTTTTTAGCTAAACTTTTTGATATAAGCTGTCTATCATTTTTCACTGTGTTAGTAAGCAAATGTCACCCGGGTATTACAAAAAAAAGGCATCGAGGGTGAGTTCTTGTGAGTGCGCGAGTGTCCATCACCAGCTGAAATGGATGCCATCAAATTCTAAACATGGCTAAACAACTGAATTCAAAGTAAAACGAATGAACGAAGCAATATAATTACAAATGTTAAATATACGAAAGAGATGGACACAAATAAATGTCCATATCAAGGGATAATGCCGCCTTTTATATAGTCCTTTGAAGCTATACTTTGTAATTCGGAACTAATACAGCTACAATTGGTTCAAAATAAAATATAAAAGAGGAAGAATAATATAATATATATAAATAAAAAGGAGCTGTAATTGTTTGCTTCATTGTAAGTGAAATGGTGAAATGTAAGTTGTGTTCTCTTCAAAAATAAAATTTTTTGAAAGATTTATAGCTATCGGGCCTGTCTTAACTTTGAATTATGTCTTAAAATAGACAAAATTTTCTTTTTTTCTAGAGTTCTTTTATATGAACAAATATATTTAAACAGACCTAAATATATGGTATATACGTATACATACAAAATCTTATAGATGAAAGGATCCTGAACTTGGGGTGTATCGTTTGACATTTGAACGTTTAGGAGTTTATGAAAAAGCAGAACCCTTAAGCGTTTCTTCGTATAGTATGTTTGAACCTTTCTAGCTCTCACCCTTTTTTTGTTATACATCTTGGAATTTTATTCAAAAATGATTTAATATTTTGCAATATTCCTCCATTATAATATTTCATTGACGGTTCTACCCTTTTAATTTTTGGGGAAAATTAATAAATGTTTTAATCGTTTTTGTTCCAAGGCGGTTTTCTCTATTTGAGGAAAATTTTTGCTAGTGATTGGGTATACTATGAGGGCTGATTTTTAAGCTTATTTTACTCAATTTTTCCCTTGAGACACGCTTGAATGAGTTTTCTGCCTATTCTGAAAAATTTATTTTGGAATGAGAAATTTTAAATTAAAAAATTAAAAGCTGTTCCAAATTTCATGGAATAAATTCTTAAGAGGTCAGGATTTTAAATTATTGTAATATTTCACTTTTTGGGTTAATTTAGAACTATTTTAATATTATAGAAATATTTTAATTATTGAATACGGCAGTTTTAGTTGTATCCTATTTAATTTGATTTGATTGTTGAAATTTAATACTTTTATCCCTATGGATATTAGAGGAGTGAACATAGAGTCAAGTTAAGTTCCTACAATCAACAGTGATTACAGGACTTTAAAATCTTAGCCAGGCAAACCAATAGTTATCAGCTGTGACTTTAAGATGGCATCATCTTAATACCTATGATGGCACCGCGATAATACCTATGAATTTGTAATTGTAAGAAGGGTAAGCAATCTCATATATAAAATATTATAATAATAATAAACTGACAACTACTCTTTTAAGTTAAAGGTTTATTCCGTTAATTTATTTATTTCTTTTTCCTTTTTTTCGTCTTTGTTACACAGATCAAAGTTCTTATGGTGAACTCGTCAACTTTTTGAAATTCAAACCAAACGTATAGTTCACCGTATGCATCCAAAAAGTATGAAAGATATGTAGCCTAAATGAACAGTTAGTTTAAGTGAAAATTATAGAAGGAAGTATATGACTATTTTAATTGGAATATAATATGGAATTTAATTTGAAAAAATTTCTAATAAATTATGGATAAATATTATATAATAATTATAATTTATGTTGGCTCCACATTATTTGTAAATGCCGAAAATTGCATTCAACTCTCAAAGAAATGCTTAGAATGTAATTTAGTTATCCTCAATATGTTCCCATCATCATCAGCCCATAATATCGCAACCCGTTCATGCATTTTAATATCAAAACAACTGATTCTCAGAATCATGGGAGCTGCTGCAAAACAGAGTTACGCGGCGACATTTTATCCTAAAATAGCCATTAATTACTCCAATAAACGAGCAATGCTGTTAATGGCCGATAAATAATAAATAAATACGAAATACATTAGGCTGGAAGTTGGGTACAACAACTCCCGGTGGCAATATGAAATTGAGGTGTAATGGAATTTCGCAGAAGGTGGTGATGTTTTTCTTTTTATTTTTTTGCTGTTGTTATTTTTACTACAATGAGCTAGTTGAATCTGTGTGCTAAATTGTAAAATTTTATGTAGGTTCATAGAAGTCGATACAAATGCAATTCATAAATGAAAAATGTCAACAATAAAAATCTTAAGAAGTTTTTTATTTAATTCATGTCTTGAAGTAAAAATTTTAGAATCTGATTTAATGTAATGAAAACTAGTTTTTGAGGTTTTTGATGTGAGTGAATTAAACTTAAGAATAATTTTTCTTAATCGAAGAAGACCACTTTATATAAACAAAATTTTGTTACGGGAAGGACAAGAAACAAAAATTTCCTTTGTTTTTGTTTTTGCATGTTTGATAAAAAAAGACAACAAAACACCCTTTTGAGCAATTTTGTTTAAAAAAATAAGTTTCTTCAATTCAAAATAAAAGTTAAACAATAATTAAATCCTTTTACATCGAATTAACTTGTAATGTAATTATCAGCAGTAATTTTTTGGGAGTTGGCTCTGGAAAATGTTAGTATTTACCTATTAAATTGAGATATTAAAATTCAAACTTTAAAATGTATTTGCCCATAGAAAAAAATTCATTTAGCCATCAATGCTAAACAAGTCCAGCAAAATAAGAGTTGAACAGGCAAACTTATCATCTAGGCCTATACCCCAAAGCATAAAGAGGAACGATAAATTCTGAATAGTTTTAGCATGTTCTTCAATCTTCTTGCGGAAGCAGGAAAGTAGAATTAAGAAATGACGTAGATGAGTCTGGGTCCAAAACACGATCGCTTTCGTCCGGTTATATGTGAAATGAGACTCTATTAAATACTCGCATCTATAGAAGACACTCATGGATTAGTGTAACTTATGGAAAAAAGATCAATTAAGGAATAATACATATACAAATACAAAAGGAGAAAATTGTCGTAAGGAAAATATTTAGAATAATATTTTGTCAAACTAGCACATTCTATTTCAACAAATCAAACTTCGACACCCACAAAAACTTCTTAATTTCTAAGTTTTCTGGTAAATTTTTCAGTATTTATGTCTGATATTTGTTTGAAGTATTTAATATTTTTATTAAAAATATTTTGAGATTATTTCGAAATTTTAATCTTATGGTATTTTGGAGTAAACTATCAATAAATTAAAAGTTAAAAGGATTTTCAATATTAGTGTTATACTGAATTGTATTTTTGATTGTTTGATTAGTAAATCTAAGTACATTTGTTCGGGTGTTAATAATTATTTAATTTTTGGGCTATTTTTTAAAGTTTGGTTGAGAAGAGGATTGACGGACTCATGTATAATCCACTTAGTGGCAAAAATTCTTTTTATTACTAATAAATAACTCTGAAGGTGACTCTTAATCCATTATACGTTCTTGTGCAAAAAAACATAAAAAACATCTTCGATTAATATCTTAACATAGCCAGCAGTTTTATGCAATTCCATCTTTGCGTCGACCTTTCCATCACTATAGCTCAATTTAGCTTTAACAGTCATCATTTGTAGATTGATAATAAAATAGTGTAAAATTTTAGTTTGGAGATGATATCTTTGTATTAGCCACGGAGTTTTCAGACCATGTATTATATGTGCCACTGGTTGAAAGTGGATTAAGTAAATCCATACATCAATGTAATATACAAAAAAATATTTAAGTTGTGGTTACAAGCAACAAACAAATATTTGATGCATAAATTCTAAAAGCAATGCAGTAAATACGATAATTTTAGGATACAGGCCTTGTAATTTTTATACAAAAACTGTTGATGCTTAATTATAACTTATAATTCATTGCATTCGATTTTATTTTGTGTTTTTTATTTACTTAATCCAGCTTAGTTTGAATCATTCAATTTTATTACAAAGATGCAGCCATGACTAAAATTTAAACAATGCGACGAAGATGTGAATAAAAATGAAAAGAAAATAAAACAAAATTTTTATTCCTAAATAAGAAGCAATTAACATAATATTTCAATAAATAAATTTGATTTATATGAAAATAAAAACAAAAAAAAAATAAAAATAAATAAATAAAAATATGAAACTAGTATAAAAGAAAATAGGCGGCAACTATTTAAAGATGAAACCAGTCATTCAAAGGTCGAAATAGCCGGTGAAGAAAAATAATTTTTCCATTTTGGGTTTTAGATATGATGGGTGTCGAAAAGCGAAAATGGAATTTTTGACCCTCTCTAAAGAATTTGTTACTAATAAATATATGAAAAATTGGAACGATGGTTGGAAATTATTAGATGTAGATGTGTTATAAAAATATTTTTGATTAAGTTGATAAATATCAAACATTTCCACTGAAATTTTATTATACCAAAAAAAACAAGGTAGTTTTACAAAACTTTTAACTATAAGAAAATTAACGTTTAATATGTTGCTACTGTTAGTTTAAAAATGTGTTCATGTTAGACAGTTATTGAATATATTTCGATATTTAGATTTAATATAATTAACAAAAAATTGTTTATTTTAAAATGCCAAAGATATCTTTCTTTGCTATGAGAGTCCAATCTAGTAATTTTAATGAGTACTATTTAAGCAATTTAAATTTTTGAATTGTTTAAATTTACAAAATTTCATCAAGACTTTTTATGATAACCAATTACATGTGAAAAAATTATTAGAAAAATAGGTTAAAATTACTTTTATCAAAACATTAAAGATGTTTATTAATTTTAAAATTTATTTGATTAGAAGATTGATGTTGGGTTTTGTTTATACATTACTGTAAGCGACTTGAATATAAATAAAGCTTGGTAAAGCTTGACTTTATATTCGTAAAAACAATATTGATACTAAAAAAATTGATGTTGTGTTTTCCGTCACAATGCAAAGGTTGTTGGTGAGCTGCGTCCAACTGTTAAAAGAATTGATTCTGCTTTTTCCTGTTGCAAGTGAAGAAATTTTTGAAAAAACGATCTTCAAAATTAAATTTTTAAATACCCGGTAGTAGATGAGAGTACTTGGCGTGGCTATCTTTTCGTCATTTTATTATCAGAAGTCTATTAATTTTAGTTTCAGTGTTTAAAAGAGATATACGAAAATTACTTGGTTTCTTTATCAATGAAGTGATGGAAAAATAATTCTCGGAACTATATGTAATGATCATTGATCAAAATCAAAACATTTTGAATTTATAAATTACATGAAGAAGAATATAAAATTATTTAAAGCTTAGGTGGATAGCCGTGTATGGCTAGACAGACTCACATATAAAATGAGTCTCCAGTTACCATAGAACTTATTCAAACTATTCGATTCATATCTAACCAATCGTATATATAGAGTTAAATACAAAGAAGCTAATTCCAAATACTAGACAACGAAAGCAGGCATAGCACAGGGTAGCACCTTGGGACCGCTGTTATATCTTTTATACACAGCAGATTTCCCAACATCAAAAGATACATTTAACGGAACCTTTGCAGACGATACTGTAATACTATCCAAGAACATTACTCAAGCAAAAGCAAATGAAAAACTCTAACATATATTAGACAGCATTAATAAATGGACTACAGATTGGAAAATAAAAATCAACAGGGAAAAATCAATCCATATAAATTACTCATTACGACGTAATAACTACTTGCACATGTAGTTAAATGGAGAGCAAATATCTCAAGCCGATTCGGCAAAATACCTTGGACTACATATCGATTTAAGATTAAACTGGAAGCATCACGTTACGTCACGTGCGACAAAAGGTGAAACAAATAAAACAGCAAACACAAAAACTCTACTGGTTAATTGAAAAACACTTACCAATGGACTTTAGGAGTAAAAGATAAATCTACCTATCAATTATAAAACCCATATGGACATATGGATGTACTCACAAAACCAATCGAGCTATCAAACAAACTAGCCAAAATAAATTGACGCTTGATACGCTTGATAACTAATGGCTACCGAAATGTAACAAATAAGGAATTACATGAAGATCTAAAAATTAGGTGAGTGGACGATATTATACGTGAACATGCCAGGAAACACGAAAAAAGACTACTTCATCATACCAATAGGGAAGTCATCCAATTGCTGGATACAACGGACCAGATTAGGATATTACAAAGAAAGAAAATGATCCTATTACAAATTTTATGAAAAACTAAGAACTACATTTTTATTTAACAGAAACTTAACAATTTATTTCTGCAAAAGTTATTGTTATTATAAACTTAAAATTTCTCAAATAATAATAAAATAGTTCTCATAGTCAATGATAACAACGGTTAATATGAGAGCTAGCGTACCCCGTGAAAGCTATTCAATGACTTCATATAGAGATAATGCTTTGTCTAGGGTAAAAAAAAAATAATTAAAATTTATCTTCAACGCATATATTTGTAGAAAAGGATTTTTGGTAGTTTAAAAAACAATCAGACTTTTTCCCTTGTTTGATATCTTCTTTGCCTAAATACAAAGGTAAGAAGCTTCGCAAATAAGACTGTATGCGCCACATTTTTCTTCCTCCATACAGAGACCAAATGTCCTAACACAATGTCAAATCATAAAGTATAAAAAAATGTATGAATGCGTGTTTTTTAATTAGATATATCTATGACAAAATATTTACACAAATTAAAGTTAATTAATTCAAAAATAAAAATTTGATTAAAAACAAAATGACATTTCTAGAAATTATTTTCTCTGTTAATATTATCATGTTAACACGTTAATTTAGAGGGACATGTTGCCGGTCTCAGTTTGAATTTTGCACTATTTAGTTCAAACTTTTTGTATCACTCCATACCGAGAATGTTATAGTATTGATGAAGCTGACGCTGTTTGATATTATTATTAAAAGTTTTATTGGCAAGTGTCAAATGAGAAACATGGAGCGGCAAATTATCTAAATCATAACAAAACATAATTTTCAAAAATCTATTTTGCCTTTCACCACTTTCTTAGTTTTTGTTCGAACTTTCTGCCTTTTATATTCTGATATTCCTAGGAAATTCTTTTTCCATGTTAATCGATCAAGTTTTGGTTAAAAGATTCTAAGCTTCTATTAAAAATTTCAGAAACTCTCAATTATTGTTACCATTCATATAGGGTTTTTTTTTAAAATTAGATTTTTCTTCTTTTAAAGTTATCATAAAATATTAATAAAATTAAAAAAAAAAGCAATATATAACACCTAACGCATGTATAAAAGACGTTCTAATCGTTTAATTTTTTTTCCTTTTCTGACTTAAAAAATAGTTTTTTAACAATAATAAATATCAAATGCAACAAATGCAAAAAATTACAAGAATCAAAATTAAAAGTAAGATTCTATGAAAAAATTTTTTGATATATATATTCCAATAGTAGCAAAATCCAAAAACAATTTGCCCCACCTCAGATTTAAAGGCGGCGCCATTGCAACACAGCACCCGTATATATACTAGTGCAAATAATGAAACTCATCAAACAAAACTCAACTGTCGCAAACCTAAAATGTTAAACCAATACCATTTTATTTGCCTTTCCGTTTAAGTCAAAAAGAGACACAAAATAAAATGATGAATTCGCCCTCTTGCTGAGGAGGATGGCTTGATTTGAAAGTGTGATGAATGATTGACAAGTATGCATAACCAAAAAATAAAAATAATTACACTGATAGATATGCGCATGTGTGTATAATATTTTTTCTCTTAAATTTTTATATGAGAAACAAAAAGTCAGCATAACTCTCTTACATGCTGAATTTTTGACAATTGTCAAAAAAGTAAGGTTATGTCGATATTTATATAAATTATCAAATATTATAAAATTTATCGAATTTACAAGAGATTAAAAATTAAAAATTAGAAAATCATGTAATAATTTCACTGCACAACAAAGTTTACTTAACAAATTGATGAGTAACACTTAAACTTTGAGTTGGATAGATGCCGGATACAAAAATGCATTTTACTAATAAATTAAAACATATAGAAAAGCTTTTGAACAAAAGACAGCACATACCTTTGAAAAAACTTATATTCTTTATGAATTTGATTAAAATCACTAATATAAAATAAAAATAATTTAGCTAATAATGTATTTAAGCCACAAAACATTTAATGAACTAAAATGCTACATTAAAACTGTATAATGTCAGAAGAATTCAGCAAATGTTTTGAGTATATGAGTGTTTGCTGGAGCTGAAAATATATGGTATTTACAGTACAGTACAGTAGTATGGCACGCGCCGTGATGTTAGTTGGTATTATTAGAGAAATTAAATTAAATTTTTTTAATTTCTGTATAATTGTGTTTGAAATGTATTTATGTTTTTTTAAATAATAATCTATCAACACTTTGTGGTAAAAATTAAATTAAAAATTTAATAGTGCTGTATTAAATAGTTTAAGGTTAATAATTGAATGAAAATAGTGCTGTTGGGAAAAAAATCTTGCTGGATGCAACAGGTACACACACACGAAGATTTTTTTTAAATTTAATATACAGTCAATTTAAGCGTTTTTGATTGCAAATTTGGTGTTGAAATCTTGTAATTATGGAATAGTGCATACCTGATTTGTATATTTTCTTATATTTTTTTAGAAAATCTCTCATATAGACGGGTTTCTATAGCATTTAATTGCATTTTACTATTAATTTTTGTTATCTATTATGCTTGACGATTTCATTTTGTTGCTTATACAAATTTACTGAGCAACCCCAAATATCTTAAAAAGATTTTTTTATACATTTTAAATTAATTCCAATGTTATTTATGACTTTTTAAATTTATTATATTAAGAAGAGATATCAATTAAAAGTGACTATAATATTATTAACACCTGTCACTGCGGCAATTTCATTCTTATTGCAAGAACAAGTGAATAGTGCCCTTAAGAACATTGCATTTTAAGTTTTCATACAAAAATAAATTAAATCTACGTTAAGCCTTTTTGTTTATATTTTGATGTGTGTCTGTTTATTTCTAAAAAGCTCCCCAATCACATTCGCGACACGAAATGCCATTGTATATTTTCTTCCGACAGACCCATAGCTCCTCTGCGATGTATCCATAAATATGTATATATATATATATATACAGTTATTGTACTCTATATAGTTATGTGTGGAGCATTTAAAGACCCCCATTCATGTGTTTATTGTGCGCTGCGCCACGCCGATATGATGCTGTTTGAGGAAATTTTTCAGTTAGTCAACACTTCTGCAGGCCGCTGGAATCATCGCGTGTAAAAACCATAACAAAAAAAACAACAATATAATTAAATTAGGAGAAAACGAAATTATATTATATATCTAATTATGTACAAGAGTAAAAGAGATGCCTGTTCGCGTCTAAATTGACAGCTCTAAGTCGTTCTTTATGTTTGATTTTGATAAAAAAATATACAAATACTGTTTTTTTGTTTTTCTAATGTGTGTGTGTGATTCATGTGCCACAGAGAGAGGGATTGTTTACAAAAATAATCCTAGAATAATAATTTGTATACGGATTAGTGTTTATATGTATTTATGTGCCCCTGAACATATGATATGCCTGCAAAATTTGAACGAACTAGAAAAATATATTTACATATAAATATTTGCGCGGTTTTTTGTTTTTTTACAATTCAAACTACATTTTGATCTATTTATGGCATTAGTAAATTTTATTTTTCTTAGATTAGTTAAATAACAAGAAAATCAAGAAAAGATGTTTTATTACCTTGTTCGTTAACAAATTTAGAATTTAAGCAGATAATTAGCAAAAAATAAAAATTCCTAAATCGTATATAATATGCCTTAAAAAAAGGGAACAGCCATAATCAATTTTATGATTAACTGAATGCTAATATCTTGATTTGTTGTAGGTAAAAAAACAAAAATTGTGATCATAAAATCTGGCTTTTAAACATAAAATTTTGCAAAAGACGACTAAATTTAATAGTCGTCAAATATTGAAATATTCTTTTAAAAGATTTTAATTGGCCGAACATGCTATGAACCCAATTTTTAATTTATTGCTTTTCATATATTTTTGTGCTAATAATGAGGGTTTAGTGTAAATATAAGAAAAAAAGAATTCCTTTTTTTGTGAGTTTTTAATAGTTAAAACGTGAACAAATTTTGCCTGTGCGACACATCAGGTCTTAAATATTGGACACCTTAATGGAAAAGGTAGATACATACAAACAGGTATACATACATTGATGTGTATGTATATATGTATGTAGGTATATATTATAAATATCTTAAACTTGTTTAAATTTGAAAGTTTAGAAAATTTGTCAACAAACTTTTGGTATGTCAAATTATTTGGTGAGCTTGTTTTAGGCTACTCTTCTTTCTTTGAAAATAATTTTGCTTAGGCTGTTGTCATATTTTAATAAAGCTGCCATAACCTCATATTTTACAATCCAGCAAATATTGGCCTTAAATTATCCAACAGTGTTTCATAATTCTAACGAATCTTGGAAAGGCATTCCTAAAGATTTATCGTTAACTATTTTAAATAAATTTCAATTAGGCTTAGATTTAACCTTAATTTTTTTTGTTACTTTTTTTCTGATCTTTATTTATTCGACGAACTCTATTTATTATATTTTTACTCTTTTTTGTTTTTTGTGTGAATATTTTGAATTACTATATGCAAAAAATTTGTTGTTTTACTAAAAAATTTCGATATTTGTAGACACTATTTGAATTAATATTTTTCCAAAAGTAATATTTAGACGATTTGAACGACAGCCTAGTATCCTTTTTAAAATTCTAACATAAAACTTAATGATAAAAATTACTAGATTTAATTTGAACGCTTTATAAAATTTAAACCCATTAATATTTTACGTAGCAAGATTCTAAATTCCCTTCAGGAGTTATGGGGTAAGTATTGGCTATGAAAAATAAGTATAACTCCTTTTACTTAACAAATAATACCAAGACATAGTTTTATATCTTAGCTTTGATAAAAATATAGAAAAAATTCTTAGACCAAGTGATCGTCATACTAATTGAAACCCATCAAGTCCACACATTGGTATTTACTATTTGATCTGAATTTAATGAAATAACAATAAATCACTAATTTGATAGTTAATCGAGTCCTACAATAAATTTTTTTTTTAAAATAAATAATATGGCCGTCTCTGATTATTTCCAGACAATTTGGAAGCAAAAATTTATTTGAAGGTAAGGGCTTCAAATTGCTTGTAAGGGTTTTTGTTTTACCAAATAAAGGCCTCGTATTCAAGATATAATATTAGAGTCACAATGACAAAATATTCAAATATAATTACTTAGTAAAAATTGCGGCATTATACTCCCTCCGTGATTGGAATTTTCTGTTTGGTATCCCTAAAAGCGATTAAGACATAAGGTATGCAAAGGCTTGCTTAAATAAGGGATGCCCTTCAGGAACTTATCAGGAACCCCTTCAGGCAAATATTAAGTTTGGCTTAAATGAGCTAAGCCAAATAATTTCGTAAACTAGGCCATCGTAATAAAAAGTACAAGCTTGTCTATATCTAAAAGGTTTGCAGCTTTGACTTTGGTGAAAGATTTCACCAAAGTTAATCGTGAATCGCCGGAAATATATGTGCTTCGGGCATAAATTAAGCTTACTAAACTTTGCCCAAATTAGAAGCATGTAAAATTTATGTTTTTTTTTTAGTGACAAAAGGCTGTAATATCGCCTAGTATTTCATTCTTTTACCGTCTCCAATCAATGTTCTAAGCCATTAGAGTTGCTGCTGTTAAAAAATTATATATTGCTTTGGTTGCTTTTTTAATAAGTATAAAATAATTCTTAAAGTGGAACAAAGCAACCTATAAGTAAGAATTTTTTAAATAAAGATGTAAATTCATTTAAATTAAATATTGCAGATCAATCTCAATTTATAGTGAAAGGTTTAACTTACTAGGAGTATATCTTGCCGATATCACGGATTTTGGAAGTAGTTTACAAATGAAAGCTAAGAACCAAAGCTGACAGTTAAAAATTCAGAAAAATCTTTTTGTTCCGAGTTTAAAGCCATCTTTGAACTTGAATATGTTCAACTTTATATAAAACTATTTTATTTAGTAAAATCATATCTCGATACTTTGCCATTATGAGTTCAATGTCTTTAAATTAAAATTTAATTTGTAAAGCGATTTGCGCCTTTTCCCAATTTATACAACAAAAATTGGCACCCACAAAAGTCGCTGTCTTAGCTTTATTATCTCATTATATTTTACCGTACAAAAAAACACATCAACATAGAACTCTGTATAGTGCTATAAATGTTGAAGTTTCGGAGATTCCAATTTAAAATAGTTTTATTTTCGAGCTTGTGATACAATTTGTGTTTATTTCAAACAACAAAGGAAATACTTTAAAAAAATTATTTTTCTAATATGGAATTGCATCAAAAGTGTCAATTTAATAAAAATAATCATGTTTTTTTTATCCTATATAGCGCTATTTCGAACCATTCTTATTTTCAAATGTTGAAGATGTTTCTAAGGCTAGAAACACAAGGAAAATTTTACCTCGTATAATTTCAACCATTTAGGATTTATCCGCAGCTTTGACCAAAAATTGCGTAACTTTCAAATAATGAGCCAAATGCCTACAGAGGAAAATTGTACTCCATCCGTTTACTCGTTTAGTATTTTATTCATACAGTCTATCATTTAGTCATATATAAATTTAGCAGTAAAGAGGTGATTTGTCTATGTGGATATTCTTTAAGAATATTTTAACTAATAACTGAATTAATAACAAAAGCAATATTCAATAATAAATATGGAACTTAAATCCTTTAAAGCCCAACGAACACCGGCAGGGCTTAATAAAACATAATTATTCGCAAATCTTAATCCATTTTAAATAAATAATCACTTTGCTAGCGTGAGACTAATCAAAATTTTCAGCCGTTGATTGTATTATTCTGAAATTTCATTATCGGTGAACTTAACTCTAATTAATTTGCGTTTGATTCCAATATTTAAGTTGGCCCTATAAGTTTCGTTTATAATTTTGCTAGAATAATAAGTACCAGAAAAAAATTGAAAGTGATATTAATTATTAAATGGATGAATAATTATTTAAACATTGAAAAACAAAAGACAAAATAAATGATTGTTGAACGTGTCAAGCCACTATAGTCGTGATCCAGAAGTGAATGAAGAAGAAGAAAAAGAAGCGCGATTCGAACTTAAAGATCACGCTGCCATTTTAAGATTTGTACGCACGCATACTTGCTACGCCGATCGCGGTAGCTGCAATTTGACTTGATTGAGCCCACTTTATTTTGTTGTTGTTATATTGGAACCAACAGCAACAGCAGCACTTTACTCATTGAAATATATTTGTGTGCGTGTTATGAGTCCCCATGCTATATATATATATATTAATGGTACTTAGGAGCTAGTGTATGAAGGACACCAGTGAATATATATATATATATATATAGATATAAATAAAAAGGTATACATATATTTTGCCAAGTAAACGTATTAATTTGTGCAAGTTCATCGACTGATCGTTATCGATCATGGTCGTTCTTTCAGGGTTCGAGTTAAAGCCTGAAACACTTTTTTGCTATTTTTTTTGTTTTCGTGTTTGTTCCCTCCCTTTTGCAATCGCTCCGTCTGTTATCTTTGTTTGGGTTTTATGTAAAAGAATTTTTGATTTGTACCGATCGGTCAACCTTTCTCAATGGATTCTTTATTTTGATATATATTTTTATGCCAGTGAATTTGTTTGTTTTTTTTACATTACAGCTTTAGTCAACGCCTACATAGGATAGTATCAATAAGTGGTGTGCTGCACGCAATCAGTATAATTTTTAGTTTAACTGCAATAACTATTATTTGGTTGCCGTTGAAATTGTAATTTTTTGTTTTCTTGATTTTTGACGTATTAAACAAATTTTTGATAATAAATATTGAATAAAGATGAGTTTATATAAGCTTTTAAGAAGGGTTTGTTTTTTGTTCCAATAAAGATAGCGAGATCGCTGCTGTTATAAATTTTATTAGGATCAAATTGTAGTCAAAAGTTGTATGCAACTATGAAATCTTAACAACATTTTAAACAATTTTCGATCTTCTAAGCGCTTGATGGCACAAAAATTTTCACCATGTAAAAAGAGATCAAGTTTAAATTAAATTTCCCTGAACAATGGAAAGGAAGCAAGTGATATTTTTCTACATATATTTTCAAAGCATTTTGAATCAGTTTAATGTGATTACCGAATTTTTCCAAATACAAATAATGAAATCTGTTCTGGTAACTATAGATTTTGCTAACCAAAGTAGAAAATGTAAAAGTAACAATTAGGAACCAAAAGACCTGTTCGTTAGTTCTGAAGACATTCATTGCGTACGCAAACTGCAAAAATGATTTCAAAATTTGTTCACCACTGTTAACATTATGAAATCTTTAACCTAGCTCAATTTATACACTGTCTCCATTACTAATACTGATGTGATTGATAAATTGACAAAAAAATTTTCCTTAGAACTCAAAGACTTTTTTGAACGCTAGCTCTGACTTTTCCCCATCTTTACGTTTATTCTAAATGCTTCGTTGACAACTTTGGCTGACATTTAATTGAAATTAAAAAAAGTCAAGTTAATTGGTTCAACATTTTTTGAAAATAAAAGATGTCCATTTTCTCGAAATCATAATTCTGAGTAATAAGAAAATTATATTTTTTTTCAGTAGTGCTATCCTCAGGGATAAATGTTTCATCTTCAGATCAAATTAAAAAAAATAAACTGAAAAATTAAATCATAAAATCAAAGGTGACTCATACCATTTATACCTTCCAGCTAGATAAATTAAAAGGCGCGTGTCCTTCTGTGTTGTAAGTTCTATCATGGTAACTCCTCCTCATCCGTGTCCATACTATTAGCATTTTCATTTTGATTATAAAAGAGCAAAGGATATGATAAGCTAGGTACTTGAACTTATACTTAAATTATTTTTTGTGATTCCTTTGTCGAATCCTTTTTAAAATAATTTCTACAAATGTAGCCGGAACAATTTGGTTTTTTATACCTTTGTAAGAATTCTTTTAATATTTTTATTCTTTCTTTTTGTTATTGTTTTCCTTTTTGTATACTGTAACCTGAAACTGTTATTTAATTTATTTCATTTCATTTTCCGACTTTGTGACGTAATTTACCTCCTTTCACTATTTTACCTTTATAACTTTTATGTTTTCCTGTTTAAAACAGTTTTCTAGATCCAATTTTGTTTTTTTGTGACTATGGGCTGATCATTTCGAAGCTTTCAAATAGGATACACAATTTTTTTCATTATAAAGCAAAAGATTTAACATTTTTCCGTGTTAATTCCCTATTTTTATCTATTATTAGAACTTTGTATGCTTTTAATTAAAACTTTTTGCACTCAATTATTGGAATAGACACAAATCTACTCAAATCAAATTAATTGAACTAAGTCTGTTATTTTTTACAAGACAATTTCTCTATAAGCTAACAAGTTTTTATCTGTCGTTTTGGTTTTAAGGTATTTTGACATATTGCAACAAAAGTTATTTATCTCCAGTCGTCATATGTCATGAAAAGTCTGAATTTATCATCGGAACAAAAAAGTTAAGCTTTTATATATGCTCAATTCAAACACAAAAGCGTATTAAACTGCATTTTGTAAATAATCTTAATTAATTCTTTATATTTCTGTCGTTTGGATCACATTTTCCAGAAAAATACACTTTAAAATTACTAAAAAGCTTAAACGAAAATTATATCCTCTCCCAGGGCAAATGGTTTTCTACACTACTGGTTCAAGTCAATGGGATACCATCCATTATTAAATCAATTTATACATAAAGTACTTATGGTTTTCATTAAAAAGGCTGTAGAAAGCAGTCAATCAAATCAAGTCGGATATCATTTAACTAAGCCAGCATAAATTCTTCCGTACGTTAATATACTTTTATTAATATTTAACATTTAGAATACAGATAATTTGCCTGCTGGATATTATAACATTAAAAAACGCGTCCGCAACAACATTCCAGTATTTTTTTAAATTTCTTTGTCAATACTTTCAAAATAAGTATTTAGATTGCATTTGATTTGTTCATTTAAACCTCTTTCTTTTAAAATTGTTTATTTGCGTTCATTAACGCTGTAAAAAATTCGTGATTTATATAGCGTCCTTAATGAATTATTGAAGTTATTACAAATTTATCTGTTGTGTTTTAGATTTCGTTTTAAAATTAGCTTTTATTGACTTTTACTGCTACATTTTGTTAATTTTCACTTTACTGTAAGGATTTCCCTTTTTAATTTTATTCGACAACGTCCTAAGTAACTTTTCTATTCCAAGTAATCTAAAACTAAGTAATGCTATATTTTAAACCATTTTTCTTTTTATTTAACAAAACTTCCAGCACTAAATTTAATTTCTATAAATCTATAAAAAAAAGTATTCCTAGCACAACTCAACGGCTAGCTCAAAATAAAACTACCATCCTGCTAATTGACCATCAAAATTTTTGTAAAAATAAGAATCAATTTTTTAAAGCCTTTATAAAAGAGAAAAAAATGTTCATTTTTTTTTCTGACTCGCGTTAATCGCATGAATGCGTTTGTGCTTCAGATTGTATTGATACCCGAGTAAATGCCACATAAAATTTTTTTTTCCTGAAATTCATTGTAATGTTACACATCCTAGATGCACTTTTTTGTAGATGAAGCCTGTTAAAAAACAATTTTCTCTTGTTTTTTATATGCAGACGCGTAAAATAGTGAATGGGCTTAGGATTAACTGTTGTCCTCATGGTGGTCAATTTTTTTTCGCTCCTCCATCACTTGAAATGTTGTTGGTCATGGTGTGGTCATGAGTATTGTTGTTGATTGCCAATCCTCTCATTCTGTCGAGTTGTTGAGTTTATTGCAGCTGAAGTTAACAGAATTTTTGACATTGATTTTTCTATCGCTTGAATTTTATGTTCAATTTTTAGATGAAATTTCTTTTTTTTATGTAAAATAGAAAAGAGTGATGGCTAATGAACTGTTTCATTTTACAGCCATTAAAATTCATAATTCGTTATAAAATAATGGAGCTAGTGTTTAGTAATTAATTTTAGAATTCAGGCAATAATTATTTTCTGGAATGTCTAGAAGCTTAGTAGGAATTTGAGTTTCATGGGAGCTGCGAGTAACTGGTATTAATACGTAATTAGTCCTTTAGTCCGACCTACTTCGCAATCATATGCTGAAGAAGCTAAAATTGTAAAGTTAATGCTGAAGGTTTTAGAATTCTTGAACTTTTTTTTGAATTAAGGTTATCGATAACACTTCCTCGCTCCACTGATTAATTGCCTGAAATGTCAAGTAAATTAATTATTTTTCTTTTTCAAATACTCTATTTCTGACTCTTAAATTTAACCAAGCAACATTGCAGAGTCGAGAATATATGGTGAAATTGTACTTAAAGTAAAGCATCCATATTATATTTATGTTAATATTTATTTTAATTAATACATTTTGTAAATCAAATTGGGTCATTGTGCCCGCATAGTGTTAAGAAAAAATTAATAGCACCAGCCCCAACACTAATCGGGATTCATCATTTAATCAATTCTGGGTGGTAGTATTTAATTAAAAATATCAAAAGATATTTGAAAAAAAGAATCAAATACAAATATAGATATACATATATGTATACATAATCAAAAAGAATTCAATGTCGATCATCGTATATAGTTTATCAAAGCTAATCGAAACTCTTTTTAATTTAGCTGAGAAGCAAAGAGAACAGGTTAAACATCGTAAATCAGATAAAGCACGTCAACATCAAAGCAGCGATTCGTCTAATTTACGATCCTATATACAAATCTTTTGATTTTTTTAAATAAAATGAACTAAAACAGGCAAAGACAAAGAAGGCATATATATCAGAACCAAATACAAATACCTAATCCCCAAAGAAAAAAAAGAAAAAAAAAATTCTATAAATATTCAATTTCTGAAAGTGGTAAACAGTCAACAGCCAACAACAAATAATTCTACTATGGATCAAGGCAGTCATTGTTGCATAGCTGCTATTCGCTGTAAATAAATCATTTCGAACCAGTAAAAAGGTAGACAGAAGGTATTCTATAATTTTTGAAAATATTAAAATAAAAAGAAAAAGTACAAAATATCACATTTGACCAATAAATCAATAGATCCCAATTCGAAGTGATCTTCGATAATCGATAAATCATTTCTTGTTCAAAAATCATTGACATAGATCTTCCTAATGGGTTTCGCCACATATGTATTTAAGGGGCTGGAGTTTATTCGATTGAATGGAAAGAAAAATGATAACATTATATAAATATATATTTTCATATTTAAAAAATATTTGTGTGAATACATTTGATCATTCTTGTTTTTTAAAGTTTTATAATTTACATGACTTTGTCAACATGTTTTCGTTTATATTAAATCGTGAACGATTGAATCGCATCAATTCATGAGACTCCTGCAGTCTTTAAAGCCTCCAGTTCGATATCATATGATCAATATATTTTTATCATTGATGGATCTAATGGTAAAAATCTTGTTTTCGAAATCCAAATCATGTAATGAATTTAAGGGAATTACATATATATATATATAAAAACAATTATAAGAGAATGGAAAGCGTGTGCCTGCATTTTTAAATACACAGGTATAGATGGAATCATTCGTTCATTCTTGAGTGAAATCTAACGACATGCATACATATATATGTATATATCAAAAAAAGGTCTTAAAAAACAATTTTATTTTTGCTTCTATTTTTACTTTAATATAATATTTTTTCTTCTTCTGTTTTTCAACTTGAAATGCTTGAAATCGTTTACTTGGCATACCATCCGTGAAGTATCAGGTACCATGTTGGTTGGTTGTCTTACTTTTTCAATAAAAGCGTATTCATGGCCTTCGATTGTGTTCTATTCAAGTGTCACTCTTGCTGGAAGCCTGAGGCATTATTGTGCATATTTGTTATCTTGCTGGCTTGTGGTTGGTTCTTAGCTTAACTTCTCTTTCAGACTGGACTACTACAATCCACAGCCTGTTTCCGATATTGTCCACAACTATTGGTTTACCATAAAATTAATGTTGTGTAGATTCGCTTTTTTTTTGTTTTTAACTTCTTTACTGTACTGTCATCTTTTAAGTTTTGTGATCAGGACTGAATGTATTTTTTAATATTCTGAACAGGATAAGCAATTGCTATAAATTTATAATTTTCATGATCACGGTCTAAAATAGATTAAGTGTTTGTTTTATATTCTCTTATTTAGCTAATGAGTTTTGTTTGTTGAGACGAACTGTGACAGTAGCTAAATCAATTAAAAAGGAGAAATGCTAAATTTTGTTTTTTCCTTAGTGGCTTGGACGTTTATTGATCCTTGTTGGCTTTTGTAGTAAATCAATGAAAAATCGAACTGGTAGTAGATAACTAAAAATATACGAGGTTGTTTTCAGTTTTGATTTGTTTTTTTTTCATGATTGCATAAATACTTAACGTATTTGTGTTTGCTGCCATATAATTCATACCAAATTTTATATTTTTTAATAGATCTTAGGCTGTAATTTACTGTGTTGTATCAATAAATTTTGTATACAAAATTTCTGAATGCCAGTAAATATATCGGTAAATTTGTCATTAAATCCATCGGTAATTGTTCTATGTGAATGCACAATTAAATTGGGCTTATGTACAGGAGGATAGCTTTGTAGTTAGGGAACATCAATTCCTGCTTGCTTCTAATATTGATATTGTCGTTATCACAAAATACCCTAAAATAAAATTAATTTTAAAAACCTTTTATAAATTTGCATTTAATTTGTTTTTATTGCACATAAAATGTTTCAAAATTTGACAGTATTTATAGCTTTGAGAATCAATAATTACACCCGCTTTTTTTCCCCTTCACCAATCTTAAAAATATATCTGTACTAATGGCTTTACCTATAACAATTTCAAAGAACAACAAAATTTTGAGATCTAACCTGATTGCCATTTATAATGTCGACCATTTTATTTTCATAAGATATTATTCAAAGACTGCCATCACTCTCATTTTTTAATCTTTTTTTAAAAAAAAATTGATAAAAATTTCTTATTATATCTCAAATTAGAATTTTATGCTTCAAATATTAAGAACCCTTTTGTTAGGAAGCTTTACTCTCATAATCTCATAATATCTAAATCGTTGGCTAATGATATTTTCAAAATGTGAGGAGTAGCTTAAATTAGAACACTATATAAACTCTAAAATTAATAACAAATCTTGGTTAAAATTTTCAAAAGATTATCATAATATCTTGAATTCAGGGTTTACATCAGTAATCCATTAACATTTTATATTCGATCCATTTTCTTAAATTCCGTATTTAACTAATCTTAGGTTCCATCAAACTTAATACGAAAAAATTTGCATTTTTTTGTAAAAAGAAAAAATTTGCCAAACATTAAATCAATGACTGTCAAAATTTTTAAATATCTTTTAAAGTTTCATATTAGCTCGAATTTCAGGAGACACTGTAGCTTTAGTGCGTCAAATTAAGATTTACTAGATATTACCTGTCAGCACTGTCCGTTCACTCCAATAAGAAAATTAGTTTATGAAATATTAATTTTTCAAAATAAAAAAAAAATAAAAAGAATTATTTAAAATTAATTTGAACCTATCCAAAAATTATAATTCGGCATGTAATATATGATCCACTTATGATTTTCCTAAGAAAGGCTTAAAATGTACACAAATCCTACAATTAATTAGTATAAAGAAAATAAAATAAATAAATAAAAACAAGATTAGAAAAAAATAAATTAGAAGTGCACAAAAGAGATAAAACATAAAAACTATTAATTTCAATTAATAAAAAGAACTATGAGTAGTTGTTAGGATATGCAATTTTTATAGGGCTAATAAATTCATTTTGGATGCTCATCAAATAAAACAAAAAAACATTCGTTTTTAATTTTATTTTTTGTTAAGCGTTTAAATGCTTATGCTAAAAACTTAAATAAATTTTGATGATGTAACTATATAAATTTTGGATAAAATAAGCGAATAAAAAGATATTATTTATTTGGGCGTATGTGTTAAAGAAGGTACTCAATAGGCTCCTATATATATGTACATATATAGAGGGCGCCTATTTGTTTTCTTTTCAAAACTTAAAAATTAATTTATTACCAAAATTTAGTTGTCATGCATCAATAAATCGTGTTGACGTATGCAAGATTTCGACTTGAGGATTAATCTTAATGAAGAAAAATTCAAGTTTTAAATTTTTAGCTTTTTGTTCTTGTGCTTAATTTTTTGTATTTTTTTGTTCACAATATTTTATCCAAAAAATGTGGAAGCTAATTAGAATTATATCTTTATATAAATACTGTATCTCTTTCTGGTATTAATAAGCATTTATATGGAATTTCGATTTTTATATGTGGTTAGCTAACTAATAAGATTGACTTGGACCAGTTTGATTCAAAGGCCCGGTATTGTTTTTTTTTTATTTTGTGTATCTTTTTGTATTACTTTTAATATAATGTCATGCCCAAAGAATTCAACCTATTCTTTGGACATCAAATTTTTTGAATAAATCAGAAATTTATTAATTCAATAATTGATAAGCTTTCCGTTCTCGTTTGCTTTATGAATAGTTTTGGATTTTAAAGGAAATCAAGTTTGTTTTTTTTTATTTGACTTATAATATTCACATTATTGTAGCATATTTTCACTAAATTGCCTAATATTAAAAACTAAAAAAAAATTTTATTTAATAATTAAAATTAATTAATTGATTTTTTTTAAGTAACATTTTTTTTCTAAATTTCCAACTAGTATTTAGATTCCACCACCGATCACTTTTCGTTTATAGCAGAAGTAACGTCAGTCTTTGCCATTTCATAGTACCTTTGCATCTGCAATTTTTTACAGTTATTGTAGCAGTTTTCTACATACTTGAGGTACCTTTTTGTAAAACATTAGGGCTATTACTAAGAGTCAAAAGCATTCAAAGCTTAAAATCTTTTTTGTAGCTCTCGAAAATAATTATCCGAAAAGAATTATATATCTCCTTTTAATTATGGTGCTAAACTTCCGATGAAATAAATAAAAGATTTAATTTACTCTGGTTTATCAATGGTTTAACTATTTATTCTTCTCTTAATCTATATTTGCCAAAACTATATTCCGTTAGACATCTACGACTTAAAGTTTTTATTCCACTTTCATATATAAAATTTACAATTTTTTTGCTATTAAATATGAAACACCGCTTTAAAGTCATACTGCATAAAAAGCTATGCCCTTTAATTGTAACTAAAATGTTTTTGAAAATTGAAAATGTATCCGTGATAGCTTTTCTGATGTGGCATTGAGCATAATCCTGTTATCTTATATGTATCTCGTATTTTTGTATTTTAAGATATTTCCACTGATCTCAAATGCAGTTCTTTAAAGGTAAATTATATTTGTCTTGAATAAAAGTCATGTTTTCTTATCGATATCAATAAAGAGCCTAGGCTACGTTTTACAAAAGCTTTGGTCTGTTTTTATAGAAATATTTTAGATATAGTTACATAAACTAGACATAATTTAAGTAATTTAACTTTTTCTTAGTATTCCAACAACTTTTTATTCCTATAATTTTCATCTTTTGTTCTCTTTTGTGTCCTTCTAGGGTTCTGTGCAAAAATTACTTAGACATATGTAGTTAGACATTTCGAATGCTAGACTAAACTCATTTGGCTTAGCGTTTCAAAAATTTACTGTCGGTGACAGTTAATGAAAAATCCCGCTCTATGTAATTAAGCCTAAAAAATAATAAATCTTCCATAAAATTCTTTAAATCAAAAAAAGGCTACTAAATTTAATATCATCTGTTTAAATTTGTATAATTTTTCCTATTATTTCAGTATTATAATGTTTTTCAAATCAATATCTTTTTAAATTATCAACCACAAAACATCTTTAAATGGAAAAAAGAATAAAAATTTAAGTCTTGAAAATTAAAATCACCAATCAAATATCTCCACCTGCCTTAAATTCGATTCGTCATTTAAAATTTATTTATATACAGTGTCTTTGAGATCTTATATATTATACCTATTGGAAAAAATATTGGATGTGGCCATTATTATTGCATCCTTCTTTTATTCAACAGTTTCAGCCGTTCTATCGCGCAGCATCAGCAAATAAAGTCCACTTTTGAACCCTCCATTAATGATTGATTGCTCATCATTTTTCATTTCTTAATGAAAATGCACCCTGCTGAGTTATAGTCATTGTGTTTGTGTATATATATATCATCTGTAACATAACAGAAAAATAATATAATCGCACCAGCATATACTCTTGCACCTTTATTCAGAGAATGACAACGATGGAGATGGAGGACGAAAAATTCTACCAGCTACAAACCTAATCTCAGGCTCTAAATGCTGAGATCTCATTAATCATTGACAAGTCATCTTTTATGTCTTTTTCCCATCCCAGTATACATTCATACAGTATATTACTATTCACATTTATATATATATATATATATACTTATTTATTTTAGTTATATCATTCTCAAAATGGTGGATATATTTTTGATATTTATGAACATTTACAGTAAATATTTTGACTATAAAACATTTGAATTGTATCCTTGTAAATACCTTAAAACTCTTGTAAATCTATCATTGTCATTCATAGCTAAAAGCAGAAAATATAAACAGAAAACGGAATCTTTGTATATTTTAAATTTTCCAATTATCTGTGAAATGAAAAATCAAAGAAATTAAATATCCTGATACTGGCAGCGCCGTAAGCCATTTTGCTATTTTATTGAATTTTGATTTATATTCTCAGATATCATGCATGGATATAAATAACTACATACATACATATATTTAATAATCCTTTTATAACAGAATGTTAAAAATTGAAGGATAATCAAATATTAGTTGTATGAGTGTTCAAAAGCGATATAATAATTTTTCTCTCGTGAGGCTAAATACATAACTTTTAACATCAATATGAAAATTAAGCTTTTGATCTTTTAAAACAAAAACTTTGTCTAATTAAGCAGAGGAGTTTAATTCAATGTTGATTAGTGATCACCTTAGGGTTCAGCTCTGTTAATGACTCGCCACGTTTATTGAGTTCGGTAGGCCATAGTATACGTCAATTGCTTTATAAGGTCAGCTAACCAAGTTTCCTTGGGCAGTTAGTACTTTTTTAAGTATTTAAAAAATTGAATAAAACTGATTACTAGAAGTTCAATAAAACAAAACTTTTATAAGCAATTTTGTGTTATAGATTTATGTTATTTTTATATATATATTTTTATAAATTTTATTTTTCATATAACAAATAAATAATAGAAACTATTTTTATAATGAAATTCAAATTTTGATGCACAAATTTCTTTTAAATCAAAATGAAACAAACCTGAACTAATTAAGTTGAACTGGTGAAAAAGGGCTAGTAAGTTACTCAAAGTAAAAATCATTTTTATTTTTTTCAAATACTTAAACAAGCTTTTACTATAGGTAAATATGTAAACCTTAACCATAATTTTATGTATTGAAATATATAAATTAAAAGTTCACTTGAAGATTTCTTTGGCTGAAAGTTAAATTCTTTGTTTGAAGAATTGAAATTTATTATTTAGAAAAAATGTTTTAAAAAAAAACTTTTGGTTTTATTACTTGTATTAACATAAAACGAAAAAAACTATTTAAATAGAATAGCTTAAATGTAGCAGTGCAAGTGTGTTTAGATTTATTTATTTTTATTTATTTAGAGAAATATTTAAACTAAGTTTTGACGTTTATGACCGAGTTGGAACCATTAAAAAGCTCTAACATTTTTCAATGCAAGACGCCAAAAAATAAAACTATTGCTAATATTATAAGCGTTTTTTATTCCAAATAACAAAATATCACAGTTGGAACAATTTCAAGATATAGTACAAAATCTGTGTGGAATAGTTAATCTTCAATATGTTTAATGAAATGTATAGATCAGAGATTAAAATAGATTCGTAGTTCAAACGACAAGAGTGAATTCAGAGTTATCAATGCCCACAAATGAAAAGGTGTTCGAAAAAATACCTAACTGTGTAAATGAACTGCAGTTTTTATGTAGTAATTCTGAACAATATTTGTTTTGTGTTTTCGACACTGTCGAAGGTTTTTCAGTTGGCTATTCTATTGTTCAGAATAATTTTGTTTGATAGCGTTATCTTGCAAAGTATTGGATAAAAAATCTGAGATTTTTCTCAGATGCTGCACTGGTCTTCCATTGTATTTTTGACAATAGCTGGGATATCATAAAGTCCTTTATTAAACGAAAAAAAAGGAAGCATTTACGAACTTTAGAACCTCAAATGACCAATTTAATGATAGCAAATTTAGGCATTTTATTCAGTTTTGAATCATTTTTCAGTGTTATTTGACAAAGTGATCATGAGACCAATTCATAAGAAAATAAAAAGGGGATATTTCTAAAGTTTCATTAATACAGAGAC
Organism: Acrocera orbiculus; assembly: GCA_947359355.1. Taxonomy (NCBI): domain Eukaryota; kingdom Metazoa; phylum Arthropoda; class Insecta; order Diptera; family Acroceridae; genus Acrocera; species Acrocera orbiculus. The sequence continues at coordinate 433,942 of OX375757.1, forward strand.
CTCGTAACTTTTAGAAGCAAATGTAGCTTACGTAGAAATACAAAATATATAATTTAAAAACTGTTTAATATAGCAAAATGATATAAACACAATTAGAGATAATCCTTGATTCAAGCCGGATTCGATTTGAATGATTTTGGTTTCCTATGGCTGAAAAAGAGGAAAAATTTTCAATTACACCGCCTTAAGTTCCACTTTAATTTTAAAATTTTTTTAGTAGAATAAACCAAAAAAAAATAGATAGAGAGAAAAACTTGTACGTAAGGACATATGTATGTAGTGCAAATTTTATAGCCCAATGAAAAGGTTTTTGACTGCACGATATTAACCACGGCTCTACAATCATAGATTTAAACCTTCGTAGATTGATATATTTGTCTAATTGTTGTCATTGCTAATATCGTCATCCTCTGAAATATCTTCAATCCACGAGTGCTTCGTTGGTAAATTTTTTGATTATGTCTTTTTTCAAAATTGAAGTATAGAATCTCTCACTTCCAGAATGTTATTGTAGAGTTTTTAACGAAATTATCCAACATAATAAAGTACTTAGAAAGAATCTGTTCTCTGAGCTTCGATTTTTGACACTATTTCTCATTTCATTGTCATTGTCTTAACTTATCATAAATCGATTACAGTGGACTCTGATTAGCTTTCAGTGACTTTATAGATTTGTGCAAGCTCAGGCGATTGTTGAATTTTTCTGGTATTTAACGAAACTTGTCACTTACATCTATGGCACTGATAAATCACATCCACAAAGAAAATTTTATGTTGCTTCCTTAAAAGTTAGTAGGAAGTTTTTTGAAAAAATTTCTGCACAGCATTATCCTCTTAAAAATACAAGCCTAAGGTATTTACTTCAAAAAAATTTTCTTAATATTTGACCATAATTTTCTTTGTTTCGAGCAAATCCCTGACCTGCATTTAAACTGTCTTACTAACACAGTTATTTTTACTAAGTTGGCTACAGTTTATCTGAAGCCGCAGGTTATCGACTCCTAAGTTAAATTTATTGATAGCGTTGACAATGAAGTTTTACAAAACATAAAAAAGAGAATCTTGAAATATTCTTTGAAAATTTCAACAAATATAATTTTCATATCTAATAAGGGAATCCAATTTTAAAACTTAAGAGTTATGTCAATTATTATGATTTTTATTATTTTTTTTCAAGCGATTGGTCATATTTCTATAAAATTATGTTACTCACTTATTTTACATGATTATTTATTGTAAAAAAAACCTTTCCCTAAGTATAAAATAATTGACTATAGAAGGTATCACTATCGAGTAAATAATGGTGGACAGTGAATAGGTTACAGCCATTTGTGGTATTGTCAAGCTTCTTGTCCAAATTTTCTTTTTCGATTTGTTATTCATCATTTCTAACAATTTTCCCATTCACGTGTCGATTTTATTTATCTTATTGAAACCATTCATGCCTTTTTGGTGTCTAGTACTTATACAGGCTAAATGAATAGCAGTTGTTTTTTGTTATGGGATATCATCCCACTAGTATTTCCGTTTGTAGAAAGTGAATGGCTGTCGTGATTGAAATTATTTTATTTAAGATATAAATTGATTGTAAGTTCAGGGAAAATGTCATATTAAGTTACTAAAATTCAAAGGTCAACGTTTGGTAATTTACCGGGTATTCAAAGCTTTTTTTCTGTTTTTATTTGTTAAATGAAAATCATTAGGTCTTCGAGATAATTGCTCTAATCATTTCAAGGAATATCATTCGAAAGTCAGAAAGTTATGCAAATTATTTTAAGTAATAATGCTAAAAATTTATTAGATTTGTACACAAAATACAAAGTTTTAAAAAAATCGTGTAGAAGAAAACTTTTTTGCTGATTTTTTGAATTTTTTTTAAATAATAATTTTGCTAATTTTGGCTTTCAAAAATATTTAATATCGCCGTTTATTTATACATATCTCATAAAACTTCATATGTAAAATCATCATTTTGAAGCAGGTTTATTTACGAAAAATACAGAAATATAAAAAGTAAATCTCCTCTAGTTATACAAGTCATGTTAAGAAATTTACCATACCGTAAGAATACCTTTCCGGTGATCTAATTATTGTATCCATTTGGAATAGAGCATATGGAACATTACATTAAAGCATTACATTTTTAAACTAATTTGTTTTTGATATTTTTGGATTTGTATCAGCTTCAATAACAGCAGCAGTCAGTTTCACGCCTAAAGTTTTATAATCATTTTTATTAAGAAAAATTTAGGTTAAAATAAGTTTTGTTGATACATATATTTTTAACAAATTCAACTGGTGCGGTGAATTTTGAACTGAAATTATTTCCTCCTGAAGCATATACATACTAACTTTTCCCTACTTTGAGCCTACTCAGGAGGATGATGAGTTTGAAAGAAATTTTTATTGCATTTACGCTCATGTCAAAAGTTTAGCCTTCTTCTAACCTCTTGAGTATACATGAGTTTCGATTCTTTATCAAGAGCCTCAAAGGAAGTTAAAGAAATGTATGAATTTGTCAGGGCACTGAGGCTGTGAAACTTTATTTCACAGAAAATTGAAACAATGAAGCTGTTTATTCAAAATAATTTTATTAATGATTTATGTGATATTGTCAGCTTTTGTGATAAAAAATATTAAATAAATTCTTTTAGTTAGAGGTATACATTTTTAAGGATATATAGATATACTTCTTTCTTTAATGTCTTTGCTTAATGAGAAAACATGGCAAATGCCTAATTGCATAATGTGGTTTTAGTAAATAAGATTTGGGATTTATTAACCCTCGCAATTTTGGATATAAGGATAAATGTTAAAGTTGAACTAAATTTTGTATTTAATTTTCAATATATGAAAAAAAACATGATTCGTAGTATCATTGTAAGCTTCTTATACTAAAATAATTAAACAGGTTTTACAGTTTTTCTAGTACTTACCATTCATTTTTTTAATTAAACTTATAACTCTTAAGCAGTATTTTTCATTGCACCAATTAACAATAGATTAATTATTACATATTAATTTAGAATAAAATTATATGAACTTACACTAAACATTTAATTTTTAATATGAGGTCGCTTCTAAAATAAATTAAAAGAACTGTCATTACCGTTACACTTTTTTTTTGCGTGGCCCAGTTATTTTTATGCTTCTGCTTCGTGACCCACTAAAAACTACTCCGTGAGTTGACCCGTCCTTTTTTCTTAGTGGCCCTGCACTGGGTCGTGACTCATCATTTGGGAAACTCTATACTAGACCATTTGCTCTATATAAATACTCCCTTATGCTTTGATTAGTACATATTTCATCTGTGTCGAAAATTTGCTTATCTTTATTGTTATCAAAAATGCTTTATATCATATTCACAGTCAGACTTAACCTAACTTCGACAATTATTTACTGTTAAACTATTTCTGAAAGAGAGAATGCAACAAATTATTAAAAATTTTCCTTGCGTCTTGCCATCAGTTATCTAGTATATTTAGCAATAGAAAAGCAAACTAGATTATGATTAGTACATGTGAGAAATATACTAGAGACTTCCCATAAAAATTCTAAACTGGCAGTACATTTGTCTAGTACATTTGGCCACTGTAAACGCGCTATTACATGAGACCATGTAATACACGAGCAAGTTTGAACTCTCTCTTCAAAGATTACCAAAGTATGTATGTATACCAAAATTCCCCAATGTATACTAGAGTAAGATTAACCTCCTTTGAGCCTCCTTAACCTCCCGTACGTGAAAGTTTGCATTTGTTCAGCATGAAAGGAGGTGTAAAGTATACAAATATTTACAGTTTTAAGGTCGAAAAGAATGAAAAATTTTGATTGGGGTATCGTCCACATATTTAAGGAAAAGATTACAAATCTTTTGATATGTATATTAAATAAATTTTTAAATATATGTTGACTAAACTTACAATTAGCTTAAATATACCTCATTTATTATTCTGCCTTTGATATTGTTTTCTAAAGTTAGTCATAATTAATATAAAACTAAATACATTAACTCTGAGTAGATCAAGGATTTTATAATTGATATACCAAAAATTTGTCGCCTTAAATCGTATAACAAACCTTAAGCAAACAAAAAATCCTTGAAGAAATGAGATTTCAACACCAAGTGTACATGTCAGAAACAGAATCAACATTCATTCAGTCATTTCACTGGTTCTATCGATGCTACTCTGGTTTAGCCAATGTTGGATACTGTGGCCTTATTTATTCTTGACGACGCGACGTCGTCGCGATTGAATGATATATAGCTGTCAGGCTTTCAAGATAAAATGAAATCAGTATATCAATGTTTCAGGCAAGTCAACTTGAATACCATCTCGTTTCTCAAGTGCTGATCTCATATTCCTGTTTTTATTTTTATTTATATTTTTTTCAAGTCTAATTTTGTATTTTTCTTATAACTTAAATACACAAACAAGTTACAAATTATTTAACAAATATTTTTTATAATGTGATTGTAAGAAATCTATGAAAATATTCTACTATGTCATATTATTTGATTCAATTTGGTCGTAAAGATTTTGATATTTTGCACGAATGCAATTTGAATGTATGTAATGTCAAAAAATTATTCCCTGGACATTATATTAAATATTATTGTATTTAATCAATGTCTCTTTGGCTGTCCTTGAAGTTAATAACATTATATATATATATCTATATACAAGATATGTATATAAAATTATTGCATTTTACAAATATTATAATATACATATATGTAATATCATTTATGCTGATGCTGATTCAGGAAGGGTAAAAATGAAATTACGAAAAATTTTTGACATGACAGATTTATGGCGGAAGATTTATTTGCCTCAGCAATTTGGTGCCAGCATCAGATAATCTAAAATTTAGAATTATTACTAGAAATTAAGAAAGAAGAGAATTATTCGTTGATGAGACTGTGATGAGGTCGAGGTCTGGGGTTTTAATTGCTTATGACAGCTGCAGAGAATAATTAGGGATTAATTGTTTTGTTTATATCTTATAGTAACATAATGGAGATTATACTATAAATATTTATGACACTCATATAAATAGCTTACAAATGACAAGGTAGGGAATAATTTTAGAACTCTACAATTGATAATTTTATTTTATTTCCGCAAAATATGCTAAGATTTTTAAATTTATGTTATTCACAAGAAAAACAAAAAAACAACAACAAATTATTGGATTCGATATAAATAAAAAAAAAACATCCTACAAGTCTATAAAGAATTTTAAGATTCTAAGCTTAACTAGATTATATAAAATATATAGCATGAAATTTGGATTAAAATATAGTAATAAATTAATATTAGAATTATGTAACATAATATTTAAGAAAATTATTCTTCAAATGATTTAGATTAAAGGGGTGATCAAGTTTCATTAATTTCGTAATTTAGTACAAATTAATTAGTACTTATGTATGTAAATCTGTAGCATTGGGACAATAGATTAAACCTAACTAAAGCGAACTGTCCATAAAGTGATTTTATTTAAAATATATATTTGAAAAGGGCTATTCCTTGTCCATTACCAAAATAATTTATTTTATTTTAACGTTGAGCAAAGAACATAAGACATTTTGTAAATTAAAAAATCTTGAAATATAAATATGGAGGATAATTTGATAAACTTTACTCATTGTTGAATTAGATATTTCTTCAACTTTTAGAAATCAATCTTAATGACTTTTGTTTATTTAATAGAATTTTGTAAACTAGTAAAGAATACAATTGAAAGATGACCTTTCAAATTATTTTTATTATTAGAAATAAAATTTAACAAATTAAAACTAATTCGCGCCTACAGTTCTAAAATTTTATCAAACACTTTTTCAACATTTGTTTACATGTTAGCAAAATTATATTCTCTTAACTTGAGTTGTAGTAACATTTATGTATATAAAATTGAGTTGTAATTGGTATGTTTATATTATATATTTTGAACTAAATATATATAATATAGCTTATGCATTCATATACATATATACATCTTTTCATGTGACACATAGAAATATTTTATTGACAAAGCAATAGGCATTGGTATCAAATCAATCAAATCAAATTCTTACAGTTACAGTTGTTACAGGTTGTGCATAAAGTCAAGTGATTTTATTATTATACAAAGTTAGAAACAAACTTTAAAACCGGTTTGATTTAATTGTTGTTGTTTTTATTATAAAACAAAAACCAAGAATAATAAGTTTTTGTAATAAAAGTTATGTATAAATTTTCTTTTTAAACGGTAAAATGTTTTTAGATTCTAATTCCAAATAATCGGCTTGTGAGTAATTCTGGTAAATTTATATTTCTTATTTGTATTCTATTTTAATTACTATTTATTTTAGTCTAAATAATTTACAATGTATTTATTTTGAATGTTGATATTTTAGAAATTAAATGTTCACCTTAAAACTTTGAGCTTTTTTAATAAAACTGAGTAAATTTTAAAGCGAAATTATAAAGTGTAAGAGATATTTTTTTAATTTTTAGGTTTGGTAGACAATTAAATTTTTGTGGTTATAGTTAAAATTAATTATTGCTTATTATATTTTTTATAGGTATTAATATCATTTTTTTTTTATTTTAAATAAAAAGAATCTTTTAAATTATCTTAAAGGTATAGAATTAATAGTTATATTTAATGTTTTGATCTAAATAATATTTTAAGCTTTATTTTATATAAACTTTGTTTAGAAGTTATTAAGGGGTTGGGAAAGGCCCATTTTTGCAATTTTTTTTTGATGACACTATTAAAGTAATGGCACATTAGAGCATAACATTCGAAGAATATTATGTGATTTTCCATGAAGAAATACGACAATGGCACCAATTATTTGGAAGCGTCCAGATAATATATTTCTCCGGGTAACGTTGGGAGGGTTTTTCGAAATTTCAATTTTGCACTTTTTAAGAACACTGAAGTAAAAAAATGTTTGCGGAAAAAATCGGCTAATTTGTTATTGTAAAATAAGAAATATTTACAAATTTGAAAGAACTTTTCATCTCAAATTTTTACATAATATTCTTGGTATGCTTTCCATTCAGAAAATCAAATAAAAAAACTGCAAAAAAAAAACTTTAAAAAGGCTTTTTTATGAAAAATTGTTACTTTATTTTAAGTTTTATGTAATAATTAAAATATTGGACTTGATGGTATTCATAAACTGTTTTATAACCCACGCCTTTAAGCACAGTCCGAGGTCAATTTTTAGATATTTTCTAAAAACATTCCTTATCTCAAAACACAATATTGGGTTTTAATTACCTTAAGTAAATGCTGTCTCAGAATAGTGTTAGGAAGCCTAAAACATTTTTTTTCTTTGTTCTTCAAATAATTTAAGGCTGTTAATTTTAACCTTCAAATATTTTACTTAATACTAATTAATTAACGTTACATCACATTCTAAGTTAGCTTTTTGACAAAATTCTGTTATTTCCAAGTTTACTAATCCCTGTTGTGAATTATTGTGAATTTGATTTATTTAACTTTTGAATTTGCTGAATTTGCGCAAATATTTTAATTAAAAGCTCTTCAAATAAACGAACTCACAGGTGTTTTGCAATAGTCAATCTTAATCTAAAAACAGAGTTTGAATAAATTAAGAAAAAGCTGCCATATTTTGAACTGTGAGTTCAGTTCGACTTTATAAGCATCATAAGGCTTATTATGTTCTTGAACTTTCGTGTTAGAAATTAAGTTTTTTTTAATATATGTCCTCCATCTGGTTTCACTTATTCTGGTAAATGTACATTAAGTGAGGTTCTCTTATTCTAAACTCTGTTTTCTTATTTTCATTTAACAAAAATCTTTTCGAACTAATAACAAAGCTGAAATTTCCTTACTGAAATTCAAAAAAACTAAATTTGTTTTTCCCTTTAGTATTAAATCGGTTGTTTTTGAATAATTCGGCAGAATTATTGGCGCACGCTTATACGAGTTTGAAGGAATTTTTAAAGTAACCGAGAAGTGGTTGAAAATTTTTCCCGTTTTATCCGTCTATCAGTTGAAAAAATAAAGGATATGGTTACGGGAAATCATGATTCAAGCATGAGAGAGATAATTTGCACTAACTTATAGGATCTTTAAGAATGCAGCTCGAGTTGTTTTAAATTATTTTAATTTTATTCAAAAACTTCATCAAAAAATGTGCTGAAACTATGTTGGAACGAAGCAATCCGGAACTTGCTTTATGTGTAGTAACGGTTGATTAGCTGTAGGTGTACCCTCGTTCGAAAAAAATATCTTAAATAGATTAAGGAAACTGAGGCTAGCATTGCATGTAAAGCTTCCTTAATTCTTTTGGCTCTTTAAAAGACTTCAGTTAATTGTAGTGTAGAATTTTGTAAAAGGATAACACCTTAGAGTCAATTTTTAGAACTCTTTGTGGACTATAGAATTTTGCTGATTATCTATAAAATACATTTTTCAAATCAATCAACTTTTATTAGATATTTATAAAATATCCTTTTTAAATATTGTTTAAAAATGTAATATTTTATTTGATGAAAAATGGAAGAAAAACAATCCATTTCGTTAGCAAACCATTTAATTTTAATAAGTGCTTCAACTATATTTTCCTGTAGTAAGTTATTTTGACAATGGTTTTCGTTTTGAAATGTCCTTGGATAATATGTAGAGCTAAAACTAATGAGTGTATTTTTATTTGTATTGTTTTAAAATGATGTACCTGATGATTTTTTAAAGTTTTAAAAAATATATTTTCTCAAAAAGTTAAGTAAACAAAAAAGATTTAGGGTCTGTTTCCATAAATATGTCATAAGCACTAAAAATTTTTGTCTTCAGTAGAAACTTATGGTACCTTCATTTTATCCTTTCACTAAGTATCTCGTCCAATCTCATTCATCTATGTCCACTCTACTTAGCAGCAGGCTAAAACCAGAAGCTATGTCTTTTGCCATTGGTTTCTACTGTACTTCTTTCTGACGCTGTCATAGAATACTGCATACCATATTCATTTATACATATACACATGTACACAAACCGTAAATATATATATATATATATACATTTTTTGCTATAATTTTATTCTTATATATGGCTCCCATAAAACACTAGTGCAGCCAAGCGTTTCATCTTTCAGACTTAGTCGACAAAAACCGACAAGTGTACGCGTACTGCCCGGGAAAATCTACGAAAGGACAAAATGGTAAAACTCATTAATCATTTTTTTAGCATGAGACTGAATCGTATAAATTATAATCCTTATTGTACACTGGAGATACATAGACACCTATAAGATTCTAAATTGAGAGTGTGGTGGAATAAAGTATTCTATTCCTTACCTTTTCAATATCTAAGATATGACTATAATGGTAGTGTTTAGACGACTAATCAATGCCTTCAATTTTTTTAAATTGAACTAAAATTAAACTTAAATTTTCATTTCCATAAAAAATTCAGAAAATTTTCAAAAATCTTGCTAGCTTTGACTGAAAGCTTTTCCATTATGCGTTTCATTATCCGCGAATAGATAGGGACCTTATTTGAGTGTATTTAATGTTGTACAATTTTTGTTGTTAAAGAGATGGGAATCTTCAGATTATTTATGAGTTCAGAGGAAATATTTCCTGAAATTATGGCTGAAGTCTCGATCGATAGGAATTTCTGCAAACACAAGACCTTCAGAATGTTTTGGTATAAATTATTTTGTGTAGCTTATTCAAAATAGTACGATAAAATGAAATTGATCAAATCCTGTTTTATCTATTCACAAAGCTATTTGATTTTTGATTAGTTTATAGATAGATGAAGAAAAAGCTGCCGGCATTACGAATATAATTTTTGATTAAAAGATCTATATTGCCCTCAAGACTTTTCTAAAAATTGTTACTTAGAGCTCTTCAGTTGTGTAATGGCTGTTTTTTTATAATTTGATTAATACTTGAAAGAGAAAATTTTGAATACGATGTAAAAATATCAAACAAGGGAAGAAAATGATTAAGAAAGAAAAGAAAAATATAGATTTTAGGACTTAGAAGATGTTTGAATTGAATGAACCACACATAACCACATTTTTGAAAAATACAAATTGTGATAGATGAAGGATTATGAATCGAAGGTAAATTAAAGCTGTAGCAGTTGGAAAAATCAAAAATAAAATCTCTCGTTATTATGTTAAACAATTCCTTTAATAAATAAATTTTGATTTTTTCATTTCAAGGCGCCTCCAGACATTCACTGCCACTCTTTTACTATTATTTATAAAAATTAATTAAATAAACTAGAAGTCTCTGTATTGCCAAAAAAAATTCTTGGAAAGAAGCCTATTTTTCACTGAATTAACCGAACCATCTTGAAAACGATTTTCAAATTCTTCAAAGCGGGATCTGTAAACACTGGATAACATTACCGCTATTAATAATTTTTTTCGTCTGGAGCTCTCTGGGCCACATTGGCTTTGGTCCGTTAGTTGGACACCCCTACCTTAAGTTAAGTACAATTTGACCTAAAAAATACCAAAATAATGTAGAAATAAATTTTTATAAAAAGTTTGAAAAGCATAATTTTTTTTTTTTTTTTGAAAGTTGAAATTACTACAATCTTAATTATTATATTAATTTATTAGCATTGAAGACTGATTTTTGTTATATTGATATCGTTGTTAACAATACTCACATTGATTGTCTATTTTTGTTTGTTGTGTCCAGCAGCTGTATATACAGCTTCAATGTTAGTATGGTAGAGTAACCTTTTTTCATGGGCAATAGCATAGTGCTGAATTTCATCATCTATCCATTTTATTTTTAAGTCATCATGTAGTTCTTTGTTAATCACGTATCTAAATGCGTTAGTAATTAAGCGGAGGATCTTGTTTTGGCAACTTTGAATAATTTCTCTGTTTGATTTACGAGAGCACCCCCATAGTTGGATACCATACGTCCAGATGGGTTTGATTATTGCCAAGTATAACAGGCTTTTGTAAATAAGATTCATCTTAGAGTGTTTGCCAATAAGCCAGTTCATTTTCAGCATTTGCAGATTTATCTGCTTGACTTTTTTACGTACATGATGTTTCCAGTTCAGTTTGGAGTCCAGGTGTAGACCCAGGTATTTAGTTGTTTCCGCTTGAGGCATACTTTCTGCTTTAAGATAAACATAATTCATGCTGGTGTCCTTTCTACGTAGCGTGAAAGTTACGTGCGTTGAAGGCCATAACTGGAATAGCAGAGTTATTGTAAATAAAAGACTCTTATTTTTGTTAATAATAATATTTAATGTAATAAAGTATGAAATAAATAGAGTTGCTGATATTTTTTTATGGAAAAATTTATCTAATAGCTTTACTACATTTCAAATCTTGTTCCAATTAAGGTAATAAAATTTTTTTTAAGGACGCTGTTTCGGAAAAAATATTTCTTAGGCCAAAAGTTTTTAAATAAAGCAAGTTTGTTTGTTGTGCCTTGCAAATACCTTTCATTTGTATAAACTTTGTGGAAAAGCAGAAAATTAAAATATATGCAAACTAATGTGTTTAACGTATAAATCTTAACTTGTCTTCATTACTTTACTATATCACTTTCAAGCATAAGACCAGAAATTGAAATTTTTTTTTTAGGTTTCCAACATGAATATTGAAGAATTTTCTAAAAACTACAACATTTTATTCGACTAACCACTAATATGAATTTTATTACTGAAACTTATTGTTAAGTATCGTCGATTCTTGTTAAGTATTCCTCACTTCTTCTTTATTTATGACGTGAGACAGTAAAATGTCCATTTTCTTATAACAAAGAAAGCCTTAAATTGTTAATTTACTGGATGACAACATTTAGTTTAACGGATAAAAATATAGTGTGCTCATAGTGTGTTTTAGCGAATAAAACTTAACGCTTGCTGAACACTTTTGGTCAATCTCGTGCAGTTTTAGCGAGGATTGTTTTTAGTGTTGACTAATTCTCCACTAGGAGACTATGTTATTTGAAATACTATAAAAAACTAGAACTATTATTGACAATAAAATATCAATATGAAAATTAATAATAATTAACTAACTTTTTCGATAAAATTATGTAAATACAGATTTCAGCATATTCTATCAGAATCTATATTCCAGGTACTTCCAAAAAATATGAAAGTATGTAATTTCATATTCTGTAATTTAAATTTGAAAATATGTAACAAACCAGATTACGAATACAATATTTGTGCTTATTTCACGTTTGTAATTATTTAAATACCAAGCAAGCTAGGTAACAAATTTTATGTGTGAATTTTTAACTTGATTTGTGATTTGATATATGAATTAGCCGAACGTAATGAGTGGTATAAGAGCTAAAGAACAACTCTTGTGATTTTGTCTGCCATTTTTCTCATTTCTTATTGTCTAAGCAATCAAGTAAGTTTGGCGTTCATATTTTTTGTAAATTTTGTTTTTTATTTTCTTCAGTGTTTTTTCTTAAGCTAATTGTTACATATAAAATATTACATATGAAATATTTCATAAACCAGCACCTTTGTTTAAATAAAGCAATTTTTTTTATAAAATCTTTGTGGTAATTCCTGCTTCAAACAGAGACAAAACTTAGCACTTTAAAGATTTTGCTAACGTTTTCTATGGCAAAATATATCGAAATTTATTGTTATTAAACATATTTTACTTTATTTACTGTTTGCTATTTAAATTAACCATGATTAATTTATAATTAATTTCATAATTAGAAATATTCATAGCAGATTCGTTTTTCAAACATATTTCGAATTAAATTCAATTAAAAAATATTAAACGTTTTTTCAAATTTTATATTTTATAAAATTTAATGCTAATAAGTTTTTTTTACAGACTTGACAATTGCAAAAATGTTAAGGCAATAGTTTCTTGCGATATGGGGGGATATGATTGTTTTCCTGAATTTTTCTTAAGTGTCTCAGTTTTTTTTTCTTTCATTACGATTAAAATATTACTTGGAAGAGGGTGTAGATATACTCCTTTGCTCCCACTTTGCTCAACATAAAAACCAAATATCAAAATACGCAAAATCATTATTTAATGCTTCCTGCTGAACCTCTTCAGCTTTAAAACCAAAATTTATTTGAAAAATTATATGCTTAATTTAATAACCAAAACATAAAAGCCTAAACATTGAAAAATAATTTTTTAGAAACTAGAGCAAAAATCCAAAATGAAAATTTCAAATGAATTGTGTTGGCTTGACCTTGTACTTGTATAAGAAAAAATAGAAAGTTTAAAAATTGTAATCGTAAATCAAAAATGCATAGAAGTCTTTTACAAATGTCGAAAATTGTTTTGATTTCTAAAATTTGAATAGTACGCTTCAAAATAAAAGAGACCACCTATCATTTCATGACCTTTGTTAGAGTTTGCTTTATCTGTTGAATAAAATTTAACATTTTTAAATAGTTTGCAAACACTAGAAATTCACCTAATGTGAAATTTTTGCTTTTATACAATACAAGAAAAAGAATAAAAACATGCTACTTTCTTTCGCAAACTTTTATTAAGCACAACTTTATTTTTTATTTTTATTCTTTCAGATTACCAAGAAGGATCATCGCATCAAATTTGTTTATTCGTAAAATTCCATCTAAACTGATTACGATCCGAAGTGATCTTACAGATTGGAAAAGATATTGAGTTGGATTTTTATTTATATTTTTATCAACATTTGCCTTGGCTGTCATTATCATCATTTTTACAACATTTCATATATATGAATATATATATATGTATTTATATATAAATATGATATCCTCCAGGTACGTATTTATTTATAGCTATCATTCCTACAGATTTTATGTACATTTTTAGTAGCTTATAAGAGGCTGCTGTTATTGCATATATTTTTTAGTATTTTATTGCAATTTGATTCAATGTTACTGATTTACTGTCATATCGTTGCATCTAGAATCAGAATTTTAACTGGTAAACCATATGATGGCCACCTCTTGTAAAAGAGAAATAATTTTCTCTGCTAATTCAGAGGATGTCTTGATAAAGTTTTTAGTTTATGAGCATTGTGTCCTTTACAGTACTCAATTTGATGGGTTTTTTGTATATAATGTAAATATAAATAAATTTCGATAACTTTTTGATTTAATATGATTATATTAATATTTTATATTCTTAACAGTTTAACTTATTTATAATATTACAAGTTATAATTGAAGTCAATGAACCCTCCTATAATCTTATACTGCTCTTAAGTAGGTGATTTATGCTTTTGATTTTTTTAAAAAAAAAGTATTAAACAGAAGTCTATTTTATAGTGTTGCTATTAAAAATATTTTGAAAGTATAATAAAAAGTCAAAAACTGTTAGAAAATATTTTCGCAAACATCCGAAATGTCGAATTTTTTCCAGATGTGAAGATAAATATGAAATACGGTGAAATGCTCTTTAAAACGCCAAGTTTTATTTTATTTTTTCTTTAATATTTTATATTCAAAGTTTCAATTTACTTCAATTTAAGTTTTCTCTAAAAGTTTAATCAAAGGACAATGTAGTTGAAATTCGTCCTTAATTTGTTTACAAGTTTTGTGTTTGTTTTTTAAATTTTGTTATAAGCCATTTCGTTCTTGTTGAAGAAAATATAAATTGTTTACAATATAAAAAATACAATAAAAATAAACTTGTGATAAAAATTATTTAGGAGTAAAAATCTGCATTCCTGTATTCTATATATGAGTTTTATTAACCCATTTATACAGAAAAAATCTGTGAATTGGTAATTCCCTTGCTAAGTGCGATTATTGCGGTGGATTTGTATGAAAGCCAACGACTTATCTTCCGTTTGTCAAGTGAATTTTCATAATGGGCAAAATATGAGTTGTTTGTTGTATGATGCCTGGGGCTCACTAGCGCTTAGCGTGTGGAGACGACTTAGCACAGTAAAAATGGAGAGTTTTTCTAAATAACAATCGGAGTGTACTCACTAGCATATTACAATAAATTAGTCGCTAACTCATCCTATATGCCAATTTAGTGGAGACTAATGGACTGATTAGCATTTACGCTAAATTTTGTGCCGCTAAGCGCTAGTGAGTCCCAGGGATGAGATGTCACATTTTTTGCGCTAATTAAGATTTTAGTATTTGAAATTTTTTTTTCAATAATAACAGTGCATTTGACGCACTTTTGTTCGTCGAAACTCGCGTGAATTTTTTATTGTCTGCAATAATGAATTGTTTTCTTTATAGGCAGTTTTAAATTCATTTTTCATTTCATGAAAAAGCTAAATTTGTGTCAAATCAAAAAGCAAAAGTTTTAAAAACAGAATGGATAATATGGTAGTAGTAAACCTATTTTTATTAGGAAATTCATGCTTGAACCCAAAATATTTGAGAAGAAAAACATATGAACTTTTTGAATAAAGATATCAGCTTAGAAATTTTATCACTTGTTTTCAGATAAAGAAAATGGTTCTAGTTTTTCAGTTACTACGTCCTTCAATTACAAATTCAATTAAAATTTTCTTATTGTAGAAAAAGTATATCGAGTGTCAATGGTTAAGTTTAAGATTTGTGGGAAAGACGGGAAGTTAAGAGGCAGATAGACTGCAAAGAGTAAGGTCAGGAAGACCTTATATTGACTCAACCGTACTCAACTTGAATTGAATAATTTAAATATGCACATCAGTAACGCAGCCACGATTTTAGGTTTTAAGTTGAGATTTGAATTAATTGGCTTGATCTATGCAAATATATTCTTCAATTGTAGGATAGGCAATCTTGACGAGAAGTAATCTGAACCGCAATTCTCTCATATGCTTTATCAAGGGTTGTTTACTCTTTAATTAATTTCTTTACGAAATAGACTCTACCATCAGGTTAAAAAGATCCTTTCACTTGTTTGAAAAGGTTAGCATATTATCACCCGAGATAGAGAAAAATATTGCCGTCAAGAAGTATGTAGCAATGACAAGAGGTCTTGTGATTCAATTCTTAGTTTAAAGGTGTCTTTTAGGGAGCACAATAGATCTACAGGTCGTAATGCATGTTCAATTCACAGATTAACAAAATGAAATTTATTAAATTTGATAATTCCGTATTTGATTAAAGTCATAAATCAATTTTCAAACAAAATTTTCTGTTTTCAGCAACTTTTTTTAGATACGGTAAAACATTTGCTAGTTTTTAATTGATGAGAGTAGGAGTGTTGAGAACTTCCTAATAATTTTTTTTAGTACATTTTCACACATGAACTTTTTTGCTCTCTAATTTTTCATTAGTCAAGCGCGGTCAAGGCCTAAACAATTTTTGCCATATTTAAGGAAAATAATTTTGCTTTTAAAATAATTTTGCTTTTAAAATAATTAAACAAAACGTATAAATTGTGACATATTTTAATAGGTTTTTGTTCCTAAATTGGTTTGTATAACCAAAATTCTAGTGTCAGTCAGTTTTTATAGGTTTCCAGAAACTAAATTGCCAAACATGTGCAACTATCCACCTGGACAATTTAAAAGTATCTAAACACTGATTGGATCGTTTTACATTTGTATATATCCCATTCCTACTTCATTCAGAATCAAATACAATTTTCACTTTGCTTTAATTTGAACAATTTAGCGGGATATCGTTATTTTAACCGAATCTCAATCGAATCCTATATTTTTGCCATTTAAAACATAATTGCAATACGTTCTAAAAGGGTTAGAATAAGTAAGGGCGTAAACATAGAAACCAGAGAACGCGAACGATTAAGTGTATTGCACTTGAATGAATTCCACAGTATTTGACTGAATATTGGTTGCAAGCTGACTAACTTAACGTTATTGGACTAATGGCATTCGACAAATCACTTTGTTGAATGGCTTTCTGGTGTTATTTTCATTGTCTATTCAGAGACTTTATTTCACAGTTTTGATTGTGTGGTATACTAAAAAGGGCAATTGTCCATAACAATAGGGATAGATTTTATGTTGTTTCCAAAAATCTAATGCTGTAAATAACAATATCAAAGTTCAATATAAATCTAATGTTTTTTTTCGTACTTTTTTATAAAAAATTTCAATTAAAGTAGATGAAACTAATTTTGTAGCTTAGATTATTCTTATTGTTTTTTTTTTTCAACCATCTTCAAAGTTTTGGTACTGTTTTATAATACCTTTAGAAAATATATTTGAATTTCTTTTGCCTCATCTGGTCAAATATTTTAGTAGTAAAATTTTTATATATTGGCGTAATGCATAAATATGATGCGGTCCAAAGAGGCAGGAAACCATTTTATCTAGGTAAAATGCAAAAAGTGGCACAACTTTTAATAAAAAATTCTAAAAATTTGATAATCGGCTAGGAATTCTCTTGAAAGAAATTTCTTTAATTCAAAACAGTTTTAAAAGAGAGAAGGAATAGTTTTTAAGATTTCATGTGGTTTCAAAGAACTCCATACAACCAACACATTACAGAGCTTTATTTGAAATGATTTATGTCTGAATATTATTTATTTCACTTCTAAAAGTCATCTTGACTGGATTACTACTGGACTACTAGTGAAGTTTCCTGTGATACTTCTGAGCTTGTAGAAAATTGCGAAAGAATTAAATAGAAATTTGTGGAGTAATGCTCGCTTTTACACGATACAAATACAAGCACAAAAATATCAAAGAGAGTGATTGTCAAGTATTGAAAGCAGCCTCTAAAGTCAATATTTCTGTACTTTTGAAGCTTTAAAAATTCTTAGAGACTTTATAGTAACAATTACATCAATGACATTTATAGTTTTCTATGAAGATATTTTCAAATTATCCTTTTTAAATTTTGTAATATTTACATAGAAAAACAATAACAGAAAATTGCATATGGTTCTTTTCAACCACAATCTTGCTGACACAGAGACGATAAACTGTTGGACATTAAGAATGTCTGATACTTTAGGTGGACAAAAGTAGTCAATAAACAAACTGAAATAAAACAAAATAAGAGTAGCAGGACAGACAGACAACATAAGGAATTCATCCGCAAAAAAAAAGAAAGAAGTATATAAAACACTACAGAAGGATACACTCACCTCGTTTAAATGAAACCATCGTACTGGACGCGAAGCATTGGCTGACATGTCAAATAAAGATCCCATTCACATGTCAGTTCAACTGTCGTAATTTGCCATCTTTATTAACACGAGAGGATTTAACGAAATTTTACGAATTATATGTCAATAAAAATGGATGACCACAGTGGTAATTTCTGTTTAACGTTTTTATTGGTTTCTTTGTTTATAAATTAGTTAAAAGAAAAAGGAAGTAAAATAATGATATTTTATTGATGCCAAAAAATAAAAACTTTCGTATGACACTGATTTGAATGTATATTCTAAATATAAACGTTTTTTAAAATAATTTTTAACTTGAAAATATTGTGAAACTTACCTTTGACTTTTATATTTGATGTGGACAAAATTAAATTATTAATGAAACTCTAATAAACTAAAAACTAATTATGATGGCAGTAAGTGTGTCAAATATGTTACATATCTGCTACAAAGTCTCATACTAAATGTTTAACGTATTTAGATATAATACAAAAAAAGAAAAAAATGGAGAAAAATGATGACCAGGTGATAGACATACATTCCAATGATACTATCATAACTGCTAACAAATCATAAAAAATATGTTCGGCTAGCGTCTTAAATGGTTAAACTGCACATTTCAGGTAATCGAAACTATTGATTATGATGATATCTACCTGGTCACACATGCCAATATTTGTATGGTAAACAGGTTGTCTCATCTTTTTATACAATTTGCAATTATGGTCAGAGCTACTGGTCAATCAACTTACTATTTTGATTTGTTTAAATTAAGAAGCTATTGCCAAAAGAAAGGTTTTAGTTTATTTCTTTTCAGTTTTTAGCAAAAAAATTTGTTTGCATTATTTACTTGCATTTGTGTGGAAGAATTTAATTTTAAAGGGTTCCTTTTTATCTTTTATAATATTTAGGTCTAAGGTTCAATTTCATTTTTTACGATAATTATAGTCCTTTAGCATATCTAAAGATAAAAAGAGTAAAGGAAAAGACATTTGTCGAATACTATTTAAATGGGGGGTTTATCATAGACTTTTGCTTGGCAGCCTGAAGCTTAATATGAAATTAGAGAATGTTACCTCCTTAATAACTTTTATAGGTTGTCTTTATTTTGTATTTTTTTGAAATTTCAAAATTGTCTATTTTGTTATTAGTAATAGCAGTCTAAGATTTGTATGTTCATGACAAGTAAAATGCTTGATTTCGATTTGAGATAAACTTGAAGTACAATATGAACGTAACCTATTTCTCGTTCAATCAAATTTAAATGGAAAAATAACCATGTGTGTATATATATACACACATATATTATGAATATTTCTTTTTAATAGATAATTTCTTTCCTTTTGTTCCTGATATTCTTTTTAGTTTTTGTTGTTGCAGTCAGTGCGGATAGTTAGGCATTGTCTTTTCTATTTTTCGATGTGTACATATTGAACAACACTTTTATTTTTCTCTTTTGTTTAGTACAATAAGGGTTAAACAGTGGCCTCCATTTTTTTAATAGTTCACCTTTGATCTAATTTCTATAACAAATATAACTAGGGCTCTTTTGATTGCAATCTCAAAATTTGTTCTTGATTCTGATCTGGTTTTTATTTCTTTTTTTTCCGTCACAGTTAAAAGTTTTAAAATAGTTTATGTTAATCAGTACAAAAAATGTTCATTTGGTTTCCCACAACAGATATATATATATATATATATATATCGGTCTAAAAACAACAAAAAATGCAAAGTGTAGCTATTATCTATGTCTGTAATACAAACATTATCCATAAATTTTTCTTTAACGGTATGAAAGTTAACTTCTGCTGATCACATCATAGAACTTAGTGAGAACAAAACCCATCATCTGTTTCCTAATAAATTCTTCCGATTTGATTGTCCACTGCAACGAGTCTATCAAAATCATTGAACAAAAAGCTGTTGTTTATCTCTTGCTGTAATTCACAAAGGTTCACTATCATTTGATGGTGATAGTGCGAAAAAGGACATAATAAAAATTTCATTTCTGTTGTACAATTTCAAAATCATAAAATGAACATGTGTAAAATTTATTCCTTCCGTTTTCATAGGACGTTTGTCATTTTCTAGATGAATATAAAATAAAAACAAAAAACAAAAGAAATATAAATTTATATATTTCTGCTTGCTTTTTTTTGGTTTTTCACTGGCCTAGAAAACTTGATGTGACTTCTAGCATAATTGCCATAAGAATGCCTGGGATATTTCAAGCTCATTTTGTGCATATGATTTATGTGACAGAAATTGTTGGAAATCTAATAAATCCAAGAAGGATATAGCCAGAAAACTTGGTACGACAAAAAGCATTTTGTGAATTTACTTTACTGCAGTGCCAAGTGGAAATTTAGAAAAGCTGAGAAATAAAATGTTTTTAGTGATCAGCTTCTTACTCGTCAAGTGCAATTACATATATGGGTGATAAATTTTTAACTGTACGCGAAGATATGCTTGAGAAGGATTTAAGAGATATTTAGTTAGTAGAAGATGCACTTGAATAAATCACGAAGAGTGAGCTAATCAGTCAAAGCAGAGTTGGCAAGAGAAAATCGTAAATTAGCGTGGAAGATAGTTTTTATGAATTCTTTTTCTCTACGGTTGAAATTAATGTGTTAATAAAGAAATGCAACATTTTTTTAGAAATTTCAATTGAATTTTATATAAGATTTGAAATAATTACAGGCTTTTAATTTAATTTAGTTTAAAACACTTAAACAAATTAAAACATTAGGTTTAGATAAAAGTTCTGTCGTTGTTTTATAAAGAAAAAACAAAAGTCAAAAACTTTTTATTTGAAATTTAAATCCAAATATAATTTTTTTCATATTTAGAACTTTTTCTAAATGTTGCGGCAACTTATTAAGGTTTCTGGAAGAAAAATTCTTCCATTTAGAGCCAAAGAAGTCGTTTTTTCCATTTTTGACGTCCTTAAAATTCACCGACTCTATTCCACAAGAAAGTTTTGCAGTGATCTCAAAAAGGTACAATATGAGATGAATATAGAAAATGAGTTTAAGTTTCCTAACCCAACTCAACATTTTGTGCACATTTTCTTGTCACGTGCAGTCTAGAGATATTATCATTAAGAATTATATCTTTTTTGTTGGACAAAGATTAAGATTGAGTTTCTTTGCTAAACGCATTCAGTTTCAAATAATAATTATCAGCATTAACTATTTAATTCTTTCAGCTTCGCAAACCATCTTTGGCATGTTAGCGCTTTTACTATGTCTTTTTCAAAACACTTCACATAAATATTTTCTGTCTCTACCGTATTACTACCGTTTTGTTACTTTTTATTCACTCTTTTAACATAAACTGCCCAATAACTAGATTTTTTATAAAACATATGTTAATATGACTGCTGCAATTAGTTTGAGCTAAGTAGGACTTCCAATCAAATACCAACAACGGTATATAATTGTATGAGTAAAAAAACGACATAAATTTCGTCTACATATAAAACTTGAGCGTTTGTTATTCCACTATAACTTGGAAGCTTAAAAAATTTAAATTTAAATTCATATTTATAATTTATTAATATCAAAAAAATAATTCATTAAAATCAACATCACCTTACTATATCCTTTTTTTTCTAAAAAATTTAAAATATCCTCCTAGACGATTTCAAGGCTTTTGATTAGATTCATAGATACATCTTTTGAATTTAATAAAATTAAGAAAATATTGCAAACTCATTGCACTCAAGCAGGATATAAAAATCACATTCACTTAAAATGAGTCCCATTAGCACTTAACTTGGAACATTGTAATGCTTTTAAGAGTAATCATTTAAGAATTGTGAGAAAAATGATCAGGTGCAGTATTTCTCACATTCTTGAAAAAATTTGGCAAACGTAAGCAAAATATATTCATACAATTGTGTCAAATAGGCAGTTACTTTTGTCTACCATAAATCAATCATAAATCATGTGTTAGTCCTTGATCGGAAATGATATACGACTCATAATGTTCATTGGCATATTATCGTACAATGTAAAGTTTAATATATCCTCTAACCAAGGTACTATAAGTACCAATAAAACTGATTGTCCACTTTGAAAATACTATGACTTTGCGTTTCAGACTGCAATGCATATCCTTTTTGAAGGACCTGATGGCATGCTAGCAGCAAAACATTCAACTGAATTATATGCGTAGGAATAAAATCAACCCAAATGATATCCATCTATAGCCTACTGGATAAACCATTTAAGTTTACAAGTAATGGTAGTATTTTAGTTAAGTACTGACGGATCCAGTAGGGTTTTCCTGAACAATAAATTGGTAGGGTAGGAAGATATCTTTTTGATTTACCGTATAAAAATTTGATGTTTTTGACGATTATGTGTAGCCCTTAAGGTATATGAATAATGCTGAATCAGATGACATTTATTTTGGTAGTATTATCATTTCGTCATTAAAAATTACATATAGTATATACATATATATACATATATTTGTGTTCAGTGTTAATTGATCAGCAATGCAATTTTATGATATGAATATATATTTTTGGACGACAGCTGATATGACAATTGCTATCTATTCTGGATATATATATGTCTACCTATAGGTAGACAGATAGAGAGATATAATTTGCCTGATTAGGTTATCATTAGCAAACGATTGTGTGATATCCACGTCTTTAAGTGGTTAAAGGAGATGTCATAGTTATATGAAATTTTCTGACATGTCCCGACTGGAAATTTGATATTAGGTCCTAGTTAGGCCCTCATTAGGCTTGCCCAAGTTTTTATTAGGGCCATGTTAGGCAAGCCTAATTAGGGCCATATAAAGCCTTGTACAGACCAATGCGTTTTTCATTCGCACGCCGGACAAGATTGTAAAACGGGTGATGTATTTGCTCTAGCTATAGCTAGAACAAAATTGTTTTGTTTTTGTTTTTGTCAGTAAAAGGACACTTTATGGCCTTCAAAATTTTTGTTGTATTTTAAATTTTAGTTCTAATGGAAATTTTTGTTGTATTTATATTAAAAGGGATAGGAAATAATGATTTTATTACTTTTAGAGGTACACCAAAAGTTTTGAAGGCCACAAAATGCTTCTCTAAAAGTAATAAAATCATTTCTTATCCCTTTTAGAATAAGCACAACAAAAATTTAAAGTAAAAGAAAAATTTTGAAGGCCATAAAGTGTCCTTTTACTGACAAAAAACAAAAGCAAAACAATTTTGTTCTAGCTATAGCTAGAGCAAATACATCACCCGTTTTACAATCTTGTCCGGCGTGCGAATGAAAAACGCATTGGTCTGTACAAGGCTTAAGGCATGTGACGATAAAATCATATTAGGCCCTTGTTAGGCATGCCTAGTTCGGCGATATTTAGGCATGCCTAGTTCGGCGATATTTAGGCACCACTTTTTATTTAATTAAAATAATATTAAAAATGTAGAATTTTATAAAATACAAAACAAACTTAAATTAAAAGTTTTTTTTAAATTTATTTTTGCAATTTTTTTTAATATAAAAATACAGAATTCTATGAAAATGATTTAATTTTATTCAATACTCCTTTCAGGAGAATTATTTTTTTTGATCCTCTGCAGACGACCACCATCCCAGTCTTTACAGTGGTTGAAGTTGCTTTTGAGAGCATCTTCAAGTTTTTCGTCACACAGATCTTGCCCTAAAGCAGAAAATTCCTCTAAAATTGAAACTAAATCAAAAAATATCATTAGCAAAATTACTCCAATTTCTAAGTTTATTCGTTAAATCAATTCACCTTTTATAATGCTAAACAAAAACGTATTTTTAAAAATTTTTTTTCCGTTTTTGCTTCACTGGAAGTTGAACTTCATTGCCATATCCCGTGTAAGACAGAAACTAATCTGTATTTATAACTAACTTTCATTTTTCAAATTATTATATTAGCAAATATTCTTATAACTCACTTACTTCAAATAATTCGCACAAATCACTGTTATCACTCACTTTTTATTTTAAAAACTAAAACTATTGCTAAACAAAATGTGTGATGAACTGGTTTTTCTATAAGGGATCACAAGGACATACTGTACTCATAAACACAAAATTTTGGAAATACCGGCCATATGTTAAATTTATTAGTCCCTACACAGACTCTAAAGGGTAAATCATAAAATTTTATGAGACAAAGAGGTCGATTAGTAAAAAACTAGTAAAAAGGTTCTGTGCTAAATATGTTTACCTAAATAAGATGCTTATACATATGGTACATTAAACTATATATATATATATTCCTCACTTAGGCATGCCTAATGTTTGCCTAATAAGGGCCTTAGTAGGTTTTCATAGGCATTGCTCACTTAGGCATGCCTAATATTTGCCTAATAAGGTCCTTAGTAGGTTTTCATAGGCATTCCTTATTTAGGCATGCCTAATATTTGCCTAATAAGGGCCATAGTAGGTTTTCATAGGCATTCCTCACTTAGGCGTGCGTAATATTTGCCTAATAAGGGCCTAGTTAGGTTTCTCAAAGGCTTTCCGCATTTAGGCATGCCTTTCACTTGCCTAATTAGGCCCTTATATATTTTTAGGCATGCCTAACATAAATTCCAGTCGGGGTATTTACCTGTGGAAGAATATCAGGATGCTTGTTGCCATCAGGTTTTAATTTTGATTAAACTTAAACAAAATTTTGAAAATATTCGACTTGTTTGTGTTTGCAATGAATTACATCTATTTCAATTTTTAAATCCCGATTTTAGTCAAACTAAAAAGGTTTAGATCTTGAGGTGAACTTTTATTAAATGAATTTACCATAATAGCTTTACATAACGAGCTTCTTTAACCGCCCAAAAACTATCACAAAATTGAGCTGTGACTATTTACTGGTCCCCAAGGAGTATCTTGTAATCACATGCAGTCATTGATTCATGCCTATAATTTGAAGTAAAATTGCAGTAATCTATAGAAAAACAAGAGAAGAGAGAAGAGAGCTTCCATTACTACTTCCTTTGAAAAAGATAGGCAGGACGTTTAGTTGAACAGAATTGCAGCCGCTGCTATTTTGATGTTGTTCCTTAGTACTGGAAATTACTAACTCCAAAACTTACCCCAAAAAGAAATTTTAGCATCTTGGTAGGTATTTACCAAGATTTGAAAGAAAATTTTATTTTTATTTTGCATTTGTCCTAATTTTTATGTATTACAATTGTTTATAACTGAGAAATTCAATGCTTAAGCATAGTGTAAATAAAAATTTTTTGTTCGACTATCTCCATTTTTTTCCTTAAAAAATATTTGAACATTAGTGGAAAATAGAATTTAACATAAATTCAAGATAAAATTTGTGTCCATATTTAAACATATTCATTTAAGTAAATTTCCATATTACTTGTACAGGAAGCTAATTCTATTGCCTATTTAGAAATCAATAAATGACAAATCAAAATAGAAAACTAATTAGAAATGTAGTATCGACAAAATGAAATTACGTTAACAAGAAGGGAATACTTAAAACTGGTTTTCTATCAACTTTTATAAATTTAAAATGTGGTTTTCTATTAAACTGTCAACTTTAGACACTACCAGGCAGACAGATTGGTGCATAAGAAACCAAAAAAAATCTTTTGCAGATATCCAATTGCAAGTTCAATCAAGTGTTAATATTAGCCAAGATAGA
Source organism: Acrocera orbiculus (assembly GCA_947359355.1). Taxonomy (NCBI): domain Eukaryota; kingdom Metazoa; phylum Arthropoda; class Insecta; order Diptera; family Acroceridae; genus Acrocera; species Acrocera orbiculus. Next base: position 459,611 of record OX375757.1, read on the forward strand.
AGGTTAATTTAACGGTTGAAGTTTTCTATACGGAAGTGTTGGTAAATACGTAAGCTAATCTGCTGTCATTCAAAATCTTTTTGGGTCTTGTCAATGTCAGGCATGGACACAATTTATTTATATAATTGTCTTGATAAATGCCGGCTTTGATTTAGGTAATTCCATGGAAAGGGTTTAAGTAGCTAACAATTTTGCAAACTAACGATTTGTTGTGGATCTTTAGATTTTTTAAATTTAACTAAATCTTGATGAATGACATTGATTGACAGGTTTGGGTGTCTGCCGACAAAATTATATGTCAAAAGAATAAAACTTGATGAAAAATGAAAGAGGCCCTGATACAAGATTTGCGTTTGCCAAAGAAAAAGGTTTAGATATAGTTTTTATTTTATTTTGTTTTCATTGTGAAATGTTTTAATATAAAAACTGCATCCTATAATAAATTTTGCTATTTCACTCTAAATATATCGAAACATACATATATAAATAAAATAAAATGAATGCTTACCTAAACTTATAAAATATTTGCTTGAATCGTTTGTGTAGCACCACAAATCACGATCTGTAGATATTTCGTTACCTATCAGACTGTCTGATCGATCTGAACACGGGCAAGAGGATAATTTAAGGAGATTCAATGGAGACACTACATCAGGCATGCCCTTGGTCAGATTCATTTGCATCTAACCGTGAACTTGTATGGGCCTACAGCCTTGCATAGAGTTTGTCCACTTTTATTATTTTATTTTGTTTAAATTTGTTTTTTTTTTATCTTTTTTGCAGTTGGAACTTAGTTGACAACATGACATGCGTTTTGCAGATTTAGTCCCCCTACCTGAAGTTTCTGAACTATCGTGAAATTGTGTCTCAATTCACGGAATTAAACATATCGACGGCATAATCTCGAAATAATAATCGACGGCTATAAATTACGCACCAAGCACCCGACTACTAGTGGCATAGTATAACTACAGGAGTTAAAAATTTTCTGGTTAAAGGGATTTGTTTTTGCCTCTGAATGCCATTGACTTGACTACTTATATGTTATCGATTACTTGTGTCTTGTCGATTGCTATTACACTGACATCTAATTTGAGCTTTTTTTTCATAGACATCTAAACGAATAGTTGTAGCTGGAGCGACACGAGGAGCGCGAATTACCTGTCGTAATCAGTTGAATTTCTTTTCAATTATTCTTGTAATTTAAGCAGACGCTGAATTTTAAATATATGTGCAACTTGCTATCATTCTAAAACACATTAATTTCTCAATGATTTTTCTGGTAAATGGAAACAAGTAATTTAAAGAGAATATATTTCCTCACCGATAGTCTTCTTTCATTTATTTCAGTCAGCACAATAGGACCATGTGCTTTGGATACGAAAAATTAGAAAATTTTTAATATAACTCTTACCCAAAACTTTTGTTATTGTTTGTTTTATTCTGAAATTTTCTACTTCAGCAGTAATAAAGTATGCAACCCCTAGAAATTTTTAGGCTATTTAAGTTTTATAACAAGCAATTCTTTAGCTACAGCTGTGGGCTAAAATGAGGGTGTTTTCAACCCTTCAAATTGGTGTAAATTTTTAGGACTAATAACTCAAAAGTGTCGACTTTTTGATTTTAATCAATCAACTCCATGAAAAGTGTTTGATTAGCAATTAATTTTCTAATTTTAGTTTTTCAAAATATTAAGAGTTTCGTTATTTATCATCGAAATAAATATAAAAATCAGAAAATTTCAGGATTAATTTAAATTTTCTTATAAAAAAAAAAGTCGCCATAAGAATTGAATTAATTCTTTCTAATTTATAACTATTTTCATAGATTTTTCACAAACATTTTACTATAATTATTTTATTTTAAACAAAGTTACAGTTTTTTCAGTAAAAATTTAGTTTTTGACTAAAATTGATATTGACTAAAAGGTTTTCCATTACATTTCTTCTTTTAAATAATAAATAAACTATTTTAAATTTCAAAAAAATGTTTATTTTCGGTTGAAGTATATAACAATATAATCAATGGAACTAGGCTTTATTATTACTCTCACCGCAGGATTGACTTTTTGGCCAATTTTCGTCAACGGTTCCCTGCATTTCGTTTAGTCTTTCCAATTGACTATTGGCTTTGATTTCATTTAATGTTAATAAGCTCTTAATATGACTCGAGGTGGCCAATCGACTTGCTCATTTCTCGATATCATGTGCTGACACATTGTGTTTATCGTCTTGATCAGCAGTTTAAAGTAGCAAGTGTTCTCTTGAAACCACATCTGATCGATGCGGATTGAATGGTATTAATGTCACAAATAACGCTCCAATATTTCAACATCATCAATAACAGAAAATACGGTCCAATGACTCCCCCAATGACTACACCAAAAAGTCAAGTTTTGCGTTACATTGAAGCCTCATTAAGCACATTGGAGTTTTAGGCTGTAATCTAAAAGATTTGTCTTATTGTTAGTTTAAAAATGTTATTTTGAATTTTTTTCAAGTTTATGGTAAATAAATATATTTAGTTTTGTTTAGTGCTAGACGCCTATTTTGAAACTTCATTTGACTTTTTTGTATTTAGTAGTCAAATTCTAATTTGAGTAGTTGGACAACCATAAAAAATTGGGTTCATTGTAAGCAAAGCCTTATGAAGTGATGCTATCGGGAATTTTTCTGCAATAGAATCTGCAATATTTGCCTACCTAGAGATTCCTCAGTAAATTGTTTTTACAATAAAATCAAAATATTTCTTTTTTTTCTATCATGGTTGCCATAAATTTGTTTTGGTTTTTCTTATAGCCTTAAACCCTATATTAAACATATTTGAACTCAGATGATGACTTTGATTAACGCACTTATAATTTATTTAAAGATGTCGCCCACCACAAATAATTTCTCTAAATCATTTGTACAAATTTCCTATTAACTCTGACAACCCATTTTGAGTTGCTGCGCAGTTCTAAACTATTTCAATAAATTTTATGCTATCCTCCATATCACCAAAATCGGTTTTAATTTATTTTCTAAAAAAATGTCTACTGAAATCAACTTATGACAATACCAAAAATACTTAAATCCAGTATAAATGTCAAAAAATCAAAATTATTAGCTGAGTGACCTCCCTAAAATGTCATAGCCTGGTATTTCTTTAGTTTTTTGCTGTCCTTCCTATAGCACTTTTTTTGGGGTTTCTAAGCGACTGTAAATCACATGAAATATTCGTGCGCCGATCGACTCTTATAATTCACCGTAAAATACGACAATTGGATTTCATCCAATCAAATTGTACAGATACAGTCACATAATATCGAACTATATATCGTCATCAAAAGAACATCTTTCTACCTTTCTTGTGTATAAGAAATTCAAATCTTCTGAAAATGGAAAAATAAAATAAAAAGAATACTAAGAAAACCATCATATTGAGATCACCAGGCATCGAATTTTTGTAACATAAATCACATTGACTTAAACTCGATAAGAAATTGTCGATAGTGTCTTTCTTATATAAAACACAGGCCGCGTTGGTAGACAGGCATCGTTCTTGCACTTGAAGTAGTATTTAATATGTCCATGGGTCGGATGAGTCGACGTCATGCGCCGCATTACAAGATGGACTCGTGATTTATTGGCTAGAAATTCAACAAGACTCATAAAAGGACATATCAAAGATAGATATTTTCATTGAATGACAAGACGTTAGATTTGTTATTTGTTAGAGAGGGTGAATATTTTTAGCTTAATAAATATAAATCCTGAATCCTATATTTCAAGGTTTATAATCAAATAAATTATCTAGACTTGATATTTTGTGGGACAGCTAAAAGTATACCCTGAAGGCATCATCTATTATAAATGTGCCAAATGTTTCTCCCTCTGGCAACCGCAATTGCTATTATCCTTTGAAATTTGCTTTCTTTTGCTCAAAGAATAAAATACATGACTGCATTTCATCGATGTCAATAAATCGTACTTGGAAGACTAAACGCGATAGCAGTTAATGTCAGTTCAGCCAAAATATATATAAAAGTCCTGTCCTAAGTATGGCTAAAGGAATCAATTCTAGGGCAGTTTAGCTAATACCACCAATACCATCATCCACGCCAAAGTTTTTTTGTTTGTTAACGATTAATGTAATTGTGCCTGATTTTCATTGTCTCTGTTTTGTATAGAGCTGTTCTTCATGTATATATATATATATATATATATATATATATATATATATATTTTATACACATACTACTACAAATACATTTAGTCCTGTCAATTGCTCGAAAAATCTTTCTTGTGTCGTCTTGAAGATATCAGAAATAAACTGAAAACTGTCTCTTCTCTTATTCGTTGCCTATCATTCGCGTATGGTGTGCGCGATATTTTGTTTTTGTTTTGAAGGGGAGTCGCAGTAAAGGGTACAATAGCGCAGAATTTACACAACAAAGTTTCTGGTTTTGTTGTTCTTTTTTCATTTTCTTATTTAGTTTCGGTTGAAGAGCTTTAAGAACTTTTAAAATTCATTGACGCCCTGCCACAAAGATGTTGTATATAGCACAGCACCCATCCACTTCATACTCCTTTTTAGTCGACCACCTTTTGATATATGAGAGGGCTTGCAAGGAGTTTTTAAGCGTATTTTTTTGTTTGTTTGTTTCATTTTTGTTAATTTTTTTCTTATTTTTTTGATTATTTTCATTATTTTATTTTTATAAAACACCATTTAATGTTGGGGTGTTTGTTTTTTATAAATTTTTCATACAATTTCTTTAAACTTGAAATACTTCCTTCAAGGTGCTAGCTATAGGAATGTCGCGTTTAAGCCTGCCTGGTTCCTTTTTGTTCAGTAAAATCCATACCATGAAGTTTAGCATTCAATGTTGGAGCTTGAACAAAAGGTACAGTATCTCACACCCACATTTAAGGATCTAAATGAATAAGAAAAACGTTCCTGTTTAGACATTAATGGCGATGAATGTTTGTTCTACAGGAAAAAGTTGAAGAAATAAAAGGAGGATAGGAAATCTCTAAAAGAATGATGCTCTTGAGAGGCTGCTACTTCTTATATAAATAAAAGAATAGAAGTTACCAGGCTTGAATCAAGTTTAAATATACATCCCTCAGGCATTAAAGTTTTGATAAGAATGCTATATAGTGCCTCTAGGGAAAATTTGATAAAATTGAAAAGCGAACTTGTTTCAATTTTATTGGCAAAATCTTAAAGTCAAAATGTCCATTTTTGTTGATGAGATTGTTTGATAGCTTTGCAATCAGGATATTAATTAGATATAGTAGCTTTATATTTAAGGGTGTATATAATTTTTATTTAATCGGAAGGAAACTTTGTTCAAGTTTCATTTTTGTTGTTAGTAGCTTTTTCAAAAATTAATTGCATTTTTGAATCCTTTTAATACCATTTTGAAAGTCGAATAATTATTAAATTAAAACAGTGGAGGTTTTAGTTAGAAATAAATTAAGATGAACAGATTATCGGAATTTTTTTGCAATTGTTATTTGAAAAAAGCTCATATCTACTTTTGTGATTTTTTTTGGTCTTCCAATCAAATTTTTTTAATTTATTTCAACTCAAATTTTTTACATTTTATCCATGATAAACAGTACCTAAAAATAAGGAACCAGGATTAGTTTGGGATAGCCTGAGCTTAAGCACCATTTGTTAAAGAAAAAATACTTCCCTAGAACAAAATGTCTAAAATTTTGGATTTGAAAAAGCCTTTACACTTTTACGACGCTATGTCGGGCCTGGAAACAGCTTTAGAACCACATTTTTTTTGAATAGGGGCAGAAACTTGATCCTCTCCGTCCTCTTTCCTGCCAACGTATGAAGTATATAGTTTTAAAAAACTACTAAAAAAACTATGCTTGGTAGATTTTTTGGTGACTAAGAGAATCACAACTCTTTAATTTTAATTATTTGAATAAACTTCTACTTTTTGTGATATAAAATCAAATAATGGAAGTACGGCTACATACAGTAAAGACAAAGGATCAGTAAGACAGTACACATATCCCAAGATATAACTCATATCTTTGAGTTTATATCCACTGTATACATGGCTGTATCGCAATACCGAATTTCAAATAATACAAAATTGATTTTACAAAAATGCCCTCATATTTGTTAGCTGGACCAAACATTTATTAAACAGCCCAATAACCTGGTAGTCCAAATGTCAAGGATCAGTGGAAGTATTAGGGACAGTGAAGCCCAATGGTGCTTTTGTTATATAAAGCCATTTTCGCATCTTAGAAGTCCATTTAATTGCTTCTTTAGTTTTATATTCATTTTTTAACTATTTTAAACCTTTGGCAGCTTTTTACTAGATGCATTTTCTTTATTTAAAACAAGGAAACTTTTTCAATGCTTAAAAGAAGAGACTTATTAATACGGAAAAGGGCTAGTATAACTTTTAACATAGATATATTTAGAGGAAAGCAGCAATTTTTTCAAAGTTTAGTTAGGTTTTTACACAATTAAATTAAGATCTTAGAACCTAAATGCCCAAAATAACTTATATTAAACTTAATTTAATTTAACCAATTATTAACAATGCTAAAAAGTTTAAATACTTTTCAATAAAAATCCTAGTTTTTAAGAGAAAACACTATGGATTTAGTTCTAAAATGGCCCAGGACAATCTAGTTTTATCCTTCCTGGCTATTTAGTTAATAAATTTTAAGTGCACTTCATAAAGAACTCGCTATGTCCATTTTTCCCTAGTAAGTTATTTTTAAAAAGTCATTTTATCCATAAAAATAACTAAAACTTAATAATATTATTTAAAAACCTTTTTCATACATAATTGAATCGTTTAAAATTTATTATTTCTATTTTTGTGCCCTTCAACTTAAATATTTTGTTAGGTAGTAGCAAAATTGAACTAACGATTCACCATAAAACATTTCCATATTTTTTCATAATATCTTTCTTAGTAATTCAAGTTAGTGAAGATGTTTTTCTATCTTAGCGATGTTGATTAATAAATTCGTGAAAATCAGTTGAAAATTTGAATAATTTTCCCATATATTCTGATATATTCTTTTCATATGATTTAACGGGAATTTACTACTACTTTGCCATAAACGGCAGCTAATTGGGTATTAATTTTCATTTGAAAAGAAATACTACCTAGAAAAAAGTAAAATAAAAATGAACGAATTAAAGATTAAGTTAAATTCTCAATTAATAAGAAATTGGCAAATCAATAAGGCTACCTTAAATCATAATTTGATTTTGAAATTAATTAAAGTTCAAACAAGTTAACCAAGCTGTAATTAATCTATGTTAATATTTCAGAACTATTTATTAATCAAAATAACTGCGTAATAGTGTTTATAAATTATATATTATATTCATGATAGAAAAACTTATAACACTGGTTTAATTAATTTGTTGTTGTTGTGAGAAACAAATTTTAGTTAAGTTAAGTTAATCAATTAAGGTTTCAGTTTGTTAAATTTGTTTTTTTTTCATATTTTTGTTAGAAACTATTTTGTGAGAACAAAATATTTACTAAAAATATAATAATTTTTACTATACTAAAGTACTTAATCAATTACTAATAAAAAATAGTGTGATTAATATAAGATAGCAATTATAAGTTTTTTTGAATCGGTCATTTAAATTTCACTTAAGCTATGAAGAAAAGTGGGTAAAGTTATTAAATCAGAAATACTAAGTAGTAGTAGTGGCAGAAGGGGGACAAAATGCACCGCAATCAGACTTGGTCTAGTGTGCTCCTCGCTAGATACGCTATGATGCATGCAGGTCATTCGTTATGATCACATGCAGGTCACTCGTCAAGTGAGATGATGCCTTACTCTCTTTAACACCAACCTACCACAGTCAAACAAGAATTAAGTTTTTAAGTAGGTATTTCCTTCACATCGTGACGGAATCTGCAATTTGGAGTCTTTGATTTTCCAGGTCTATAAGGGACTCTTTGTCCAACTTCCTTGCTTCGTCAAGGTTCCGTATCTTGTATCTGTTGAATGCTTTCGACTGTACCAAGCTAGATGACTCGATCCATGTTCTAGCATTGTAGTCGCTTGACCAGTTATTTAGTTTTGAGTACACCCACTGAGAAGGTGATTCTAAGAAATACTTAACATTTTGTCGATAATTAAATGCACATAAAATGCACAAAAAAATTCTTTTTTGCAGTCTTTGTTTTTCACAAGGAATCAAACAAAGTGACATTTTCCAGCTCGAGCTCCAATAACGTTATACTTTACAGATTACATTTTTAAAGTAGATGTTTAGAACTAAACTTTTTTTTTGTTTTTTAGCTGTATCAAAATAAACTCTTTCTTGAGCTAATTATGGTAGTATTTTACCCTTTTCTTTCTTATAGATAATTACATTTTGGTCTCATAATTTGGTTAATTTCTTTTGAAGTGTACAGTTGAATAATTATTATTAAAATTGAAAAAAGATTATAAAATTCGTGTTTTATCTTACTGAAATTTTAAATTTTTACATTGAATGGCAGCTTCTTTTTTGCACGAATGCAGTTAGTCAATATCATAATTAAACCCTTAAATTTAATCAAAAGACTCGTTGAAAAAAATAAGGAAATAAAATAAATTGATTTTAACAGTCAAAATTCCAACTTAAAATTTTTCATATAATTTAGGCACACCCTGTATTATTGCCATGTGCTTTTTTTCTAATATAAAGAAGAGATGGCGAAATCGCAAACGTAAATTTCCCATGTATCCTCAGCACCCCCTTTGAAAATGATTTATATGAATGAAATGGGTGTTTTCGTTTAAGGGTGAGATGTAAACGAAACAAAAAATATTTCCAAAGTATTAGCCAGAAGAGTAAATAAGTATAAGTCTAGAAATAAAATAAAAAAAACCTTACAACTCCGTAGGGGTAATTTACGAGCTATTTATGAATTACTACACTACCAGATTTGCTTACCAATGAAATTTTTATGTATTGATTTTAATAAGAGTGTGAGTTTGAGGAGAAATGTGCGTTTAAAAATCAGGGGAATTGTAAAGAGCGAGTTCTCTTTGGTGTTTCATTTTTCGTTTGTTTCAAATGCAAACACAACTTAACCAAATATTAATATATATTTTACCAATATTTCAATACTATCACATAATTCCATGGTTTGTCAAATTCTTAAAACAATTTGCTTCATTCTCTGTCGGTTGTTAGGCTAGTGGCAAAGTGCAATTTTTTTGCGACAAAAACAAAGCAAAAATAAATAAAAACAATAACAAAGAATTTAGGGTGATAAAATTTACGTATTTCGTTTTCTCCACATAAAAATGTTAAAAGTGCGTGTAATGTATCAAAGAAATTTTTAGTAATTCCCTTTGTTTAAACTCTTAAAAATTAAAATTTCATGGATTAATTAGATGCAAAATTATATTGCAAACCATTGCAATAATTAGTGTAAATTTATCAATTGAAATTGTCCAAAATGTATAAGAGTTAAATCAAAAACGATCAAAAATATTCAAAATCCAATTGGAATGTTTTGAAATCTTTGTTTACCGCGTGTTCGTAGGGGAAAAATACAATATTGGTTGCATGCATACGAGTGCGTAACTCAAAAGGGCTTGTTTGTTTTTTTTTTATATATATTTTGTCACATACATGGTATATGATGCGTGTAACAAGTGCCATGTTTATGGGGGTGAAAAAAGGGTCTTGTACTACAAAAACTTCCGCCAAAAAATTCGTTTTTTTTATTGACCTATCCAGGATAAAATTTTCATTGAATATACTTATTGTTATACAGTAAATAAATTAAATACTGAGCTTAATTAGAATAGTGTAAATAAATAATTGAATTTATTTTTATAGTATCTTTTTTTAAGTTTTATTTTTGTGAATATTTTGCCCAATTATTTTTTTCTGCACTTTTTTGTTTTGTTTTTAATAATTTCAAGTGTTAAGTAGTTAGGTATAAAAATAAATGCCGCCTTTGTGAAATTAAATAGAAAAAAGAAAAAGAAAAATTTATGGGAAATTTGACTTTGTGGTGATAAGTTTGTGTCGTTTATGTGTATTTTTATATAATTATATATATTTTTTTCTTTAAATTCATAAAATAAAACAACTGGCTGTGTGACCAAAAAATGATATATCTTTTATGGAATATGAATCATTGGTAATTAGGTTATAGATTAAATTTTTAACAAGAATACTTTTCAGTTGATTAAAAACTAAAAATAGAAGATTTTATTTGAAGTAGTTTTAAAGAAAAAACCTTCTTACAATGCAAAGAAAAAATTAATAAATAAAACCGCGTAGATATCGGATCCAAAAACAGATTTTTGTGTTGACACTATGGCTGGTCAGGGGTGAGGTGTGTAGTTATATAGGCTGAAATTTGTATACTTTGCATTGTAAATATCATAAGAAATTTATTTAAAAATCGTACTAAAATGTTATTGATTTGCAGTTTTTGAAACGTAGAAAGGACTTTCTATTTAATTATTTTGTTAATATTCTTGTCTTAAAAATTTTTTTAAAGTCCGAAGCCATTTATAAAATAATCTATGCTCACCAAAATTTATGAAGTTGTATTCTACCATATATAAATGACCAATATACATAAAAATACTCAAATTATGCCTGATTTTGTCATTATCATTTCCATAGTTAATAATATTTAGTTTAGTGGGCGCATGATAAATCATAACTTCCATTCAATTTTTTAGTTAAAGATAGAATTTTTTATCGTTAAATTTCTTTCAATGGCTGAAGCGAACTCTCCAATCCACTCTGAAACTTATGACTCTTCTCGCAAATGATAAAATTTTGCTGTTTATTGGATTGTATTTGAGATAGAAAATATTGCAGAATAATAATATAAAACGATTCTAAGTTAAATTAGCAAAAAGTTGTTGGGAAAAGGCCTGTTTTGAAAAAAAAACAATAAATTTTATTAGTACGACCTCTGGCCACAAAAACATTATGCTTATGGAAAAATTTCGAAATTTAAAGGGAAAATTGTTAGAGTATCCAACCTATTATTATTTGTTATCCTAAGCCTAAGCCATTTTTTCTGAAAGATGAAAAAAATTCTTCCAGGAGTGTTTTTTAGAGCTTTCAATAATCCATTTCAAGGATGGCAATAATTTATTGAATAAGCGGTGGATTAAGTGGACTGAAGTAAACAGGAGTTTATAGAAATATAAATATATTTTGAAATATAAAAGAGATTTTTCTTAGTGCAAAACTTTCGTTCGTTTAACTACCCCTTTTTTACAATATTCTCTTGCTAAAAAAAGGGTCATTTGCATATTTTTAAAAACTATTTTAATTATATTTTTTTAGGTTTTTTTTGAATCTATGAGTTATACTTCTAGAAATATTTCTCTAATAAATGACATTACAATAGCTCAAATTCCTTTTAATAAGATTTATTCAAAGAGACATTTTTGTTTTATAAAATAACAAATCATTAAATAAATGATACTAATATATCATATTGTCTGTCGTTTGCATTTTATAAAAAGACGCACCCTTAAAATTTATCTATTGATAAAATTTTAAACAATCAAATGAAATGCAATACATAATGGCCTAGATTTATGATGACAGGACCAGTACAGAAATTTTAATTTACCATTTAAACCATCACATTACTTATCAGAATTAGTACTAGGTTAAAATTGACAAGAATGAGATAGAATAGAGGTAGAAGATTTATAATCATTTGGGGAAATTATTCACAGAACTTTATTTTATATTTTCATAATAAATTGAAGCGTGTCCTTCATTTCTGATGTTGATCGAATACATAATGAGTTTGCTATTATCACAAAAAAAGTAACAAAATTTTAATGCCTAGAAAATTTATATTGAAATAGTGCCCTTTTTTTTCTCTCACATAAATGCGAAATTATGCGTAAATTGTATTTAAAATGAGAGAAATTATAAATGAATTTTTAGAATTCAATTGAATTTATAAAAAAAAAATAATGTAAGAATGATTTTTTTGTGGTAAATGGTATTAAAAACAATGTACAATGCATTATAATTATTTGAGAAGAGCTTGAAAGGGAGGGATAGTTTTCCAAATTGAAATTTTAAAATTTCATATTTGTTTATAATGACTAAAGCTTGCTTCCCTATTCCAATCTTTTTATGCTGATCTCATTTGGTTCAAACAAGTGGTATTTTTTCTCATGTTAAAATTTCAACCTAAATTCGTATTGAATATTTAAAACTTTCCAAATTTGGCACTAAAAAGTTGAAATCAGTACGAAATTAACAGAAACTTTGTTAAGAATATCAAGTCAGGATGAAAGTAAGAAAATTTTTCAGGACGATCAGTATTATATCTGAATAACAAGAATTTCTCTAATTATATTTTTTATTTCTTAGCTAAATATTTTGAAAATTATTAAAAAAGCAATAACAGCACAATTGCCATAATTAAATATTTTTATGAAAATACAAGGGAACTGTCACATTACACTTTCAATGAGAGAGAGAGAGTGAGAGTGATTTTACTTTATTTGTCTTAAAGTAACTTAAATAAAGACTAATAAAAAAGTTAAAATTGGGCTAAAAATATTCATTTCCACAGCACGTTAATTCTTGGGGAATTCATTAAATTTGTTTTTATCATCTCAATAATGTAATTAGAATATTCATTTACCAATTCAAAAGCAACTATGGATGGTGTCAATTATTTAGAAAAACTGTTTGGGGCTACAAAACATTAAAACTATATCAAAAATAAGCTTAATATCCAGAACAATTTGTGTTTGTTAACAATATACTAAAGTATTTGAAGATTGTCTAATATTTTCAAATACTAAACCGGCTTTTATAGTGTATTCAAAAAGATTATTAATACTAATATGTGCTGCTAAAATTTTTTATTTATTAACAATAAGCGCAGGCGTAAAATGACAAATGATTTGGCACTTAAATAAAATTTAGCATAGTTATAGCTCAATGCCAATACGAGTAATCTGAGTGCTATGAACAGCCACAGTAAGAATTAAGCGAAATCTTAAATTGAGAAACTAAAGAAAAATTAAAATTGTAACTAATTTATGATAATGACATACATAAGAATAATATTTATTAACTTTTACAATAATTTTAAGTTTTAGACATTTTTAAATCATATTATCATCAATAACTAAAAATAAAATTTTCTAGTCGAGCATCAATATATCAAAGATGATAAATAGAATCCATAAATAAGGTGCAAAGAAAAATCTTTCATATTTCCCAAGCTGTTTGATATATAAACGAGATCACATATGAACTTTTGAACGGCTGGATGAGTAGATAGATAGATGGTTTAATGCTTGGCTGACTACCTATTCCTTGGATGTCTCCTGTGATATCATTCAAAACTGAAGCTGTCTAGTGTCTTGTCTGTGTCCACACATCACCAACGACGTGTATATGATAAACGTAATCCCATCAATAAACCAAAGAGCAGATGAAGAGGGTATGCTCTGTAAATCCTGATGGGACATTCAACGTAAGAACTTATTTCTATGGAAAAGGTATGAGTAGTTAGGTTTCAAAAAGGAAATTTATCATATATAAATGTGTGTATATAAATGAATGTTAGTATTATTTATATACACTATATATATGTATTTAACATATACTTAAGATATTGCACACAAAGTAAAGAATGTCCGTTCAAAAGAGATGGAAAAGCCATCTAAACTGTCAAAAACTTGTAAAATATTAGCCACTTCCTTAGCTATAGATGATGGTATGTTTGACGGTTTGAATATAAGGTTAAGACATTCAAAAAGGAAAGGGAGATGTATATCAGGTCATAGATGGGGATTCCTATCTTACACCAAACACTGACAGAAAATAAATATTAAAAAAAAAAATAGAAAAAACAGAAGTAAAAGAATGCTTAAAGTTATATACATATATTAATGTGCATCCGGATCTTTCAGATAAACAAGAAACTTTAATGTAATTAATCTGTTTTCTTTATAGAAAATCACATAATGTGTGGTTAATATTCGATTTTAAATTTTCATAATATAATTCATTTGTTTAATATTATTTTTATTATTTACTGGAGTGTTTAGAGCAAGTTTTAATTGCAGAAACCAATTTCCTTCAAACTTTAAACAGAGCAAAGATGAACAATACTTTAAACTATTTATGCTCAACTTTTTGTTCTCCGTTGAGTTTTTTAGGGTGTAAGATGTTAAATAGAGTAATAATATTTTTAACCTGAATCTAAAGTTAAAGTAATAAGTTTAATAGCAATAGATATGGCTAAGATTATATTGGTAAATTAAGGGATAAGTTCTTTAAAATATAGGCCAATTCAGTCCAATTCCCTTGGAATTTGTGGGCTGTTCGAACAAAATACGTTAAAAGTTTTCACTGCGAACAATATTTATTGATTGCCTTGCGTGGGTCCTCAGCCTTATCTTCTATAACTTTGTTAATACTTTGAATATAGGCCTGAAACCTTTACAGTATAATTTTAATAAATTTCACTTTCAAAATGTGTAAAGTGAGGAAAAAATCAATTTTTGTTAGTGTGTATAAATACACCTTTTTAATTTTAAAAATTATTCTCGTTTTATTGTTGAAATTTCAAATATCCATGAAAAATGAAAGAGAATATTGACATTGATAACTGACTACTTGGGTTTTATTTGTCAGCAAAGGAGAAAATTTTCATTGCATCATGGAGAAGTTACCCATCTTTGATTTTTTAAAGATCTTATAAAATGATGAATATTTAAATAAAAACTTAATAAGAAAATAGTAGAACGTTATTAAAAATAAAAAAAATTTTTTTGGAAGGTATCTTGGAAAATTTTGTCATTTTCGTACGAATTCCAAGCTAGTATTGTCGAATCGAAAATTTTTTTAAATATTCATATTATACTCACATTAATACACTATTTCTGTGTAAGAAAACAAAAACATCTAACCTTAAACCTATATGAAAAAATATACTTCTAAATTTCATATCATCAGTTCTATACGTCATGTCAATCATTTACAATTGGATATCCAGCCATCAAGTTGAATGAATTTTAGCATTCGAAAAGTGCTTGAAAAGTGCATCTGGAATTTTAGCTAGACCTAAAATTGGGCTGAAAGCAGCAGATTCAAGCAAAACAGATGTAACCAATAAATAATCTTTTAGTTATTATCGTATAGGGACAAGAAGCCCGATGCCTCATAAATCAAAGAGTCCAGACACATAAGTACATAGTCGTTTTTGGAAGATTTTATGACAACGAAAGCACTCTGTATAACTTTATTCTCATAGCGACACCAGTAATGCTAGAGAATCATTTTTTTGTCTGTTTTTCAGTTGACGCATAGCATCATATTCAGTAAGTTTCAGGTATTCATAGATATTTGAGCGTATATATATATGTATATACCTATATATATATATATATATATATTCTATCTCTGATTTTATAGATGATGCACTTGAAAACCAATAAAATTGAAGAAATTTCCCTGTCTAGTTTTTTTTTAATATTTTATTGATTAAGAATATTAAGAAAGTTTTTTTTTCTCTCTTCTTCACATATTTTCTTTCATTTTTTTTCTTTTGAGTGATTTACAGCGGAAATCCTTCTTTTATGGCATCTCACCGGGATCCAAGAAGATAATTTCTTTCTTTTAGTATATTCCCATTGAATGTCCAACGAATAAATATATGTATAGCTATGGTATCCGTATATAAAAATCCATCGTATTGGTCATGGCTAGAAATATGAACACAGCTATCTATCAGTGATTAAGACCTTCGATGATTTGGTCAACATTTTTTTATCTAAATTATATGATCCCTAAAGCATAGTTGGATCCTAAATGAGTGGACATAAATTAGATCGATAAATTTTATAGTAGGATCACATTAATCTTTGACAGATGGCGCGCATTACAAAATTTTTGTTAGCCTTACAATAGTTTTTTTTTATTTTTATGTCATCTTAGGTCTATTGTTGCCACTTATATAAATATCCATTGGTAGTTTTTACTAAAAATTATGAACCATTGCAATGTTAGCGTTTTTATTTTATCCTTGGCTATTATTTCTATTTCACCTTTCTCCTTTGATTTTTCGATTTAAGTGCATGTTGGTCTGACTCTCACTCAACAAACTTATGTCCCTATGAAGATGTGATTACACTCGCATTGGTTGAAAATTTATTATCGAACTATAAAAAATTGTATAAGGTTATATATAATATATATACATATGTATATATATTAGTCGCTTTAATGGGAAAAGGATGATAATGTTGTTGGGAGTTTCCATTTTGAAACCTGTTTAAGAAAGATGCTAAATGAAAGGAATTTAAATTTTTGTTCCTGCTTAAATTGATCGATTCTTTTTTTCATTTTTAATTAAATACTAACAAATGTAACACTTCCTGACTTTGTAGCAAAAAATTATTCTTGAGTAAATATTTATTTTAAATTCACGTATTATGAATCTTTTGTGTTTGAAGAGCAATAGGAATTAAAAATAAATTTTCTTTGTCAAACCAGAGGGAAAAATGTGCATCCGTGAATTTTTCATATAAGAATTCCTGCGTTCTTAAAAAACGCAAAAAATTCACAAGATAAAATTCAACAGAAGAGCAGAAAGTAGTTATTATAACTACTTTTTTATATTAAAAGTAGCCAGGAATGTAACTTTTGTAGCCACACAAGGATAAAGTTTATTAATGTTTTTTCCGAGAAAATCGTTATTATGGCTGAAAACTAGTACATTTTCAATTAAGATGAATCCCTAATTTTCGGACAAGAGAATCCAGCAGAGATTATGATCCACTCGAATTTTGGACTGGCAAAATCCTTAAACTTTCCTAATTTTATTGATCAATAAATGGACTGTCTCAGATAAATAAATGGATCAAAGGCGTCCGAAATTGGAACGTTTAGAAGCACCGTAGATGTTCCGATTTTGACAGAACGAAATTTATTTTTATCGCAAGCAATATTTTAGAAATAAAATGTTAATGTGTTCAGAAAGTATCAAAAAAGTGAAAGAATGCATAGCAATTGCTTATAAAACTTAAAAATGTATTTTATGAATTATTATTGAAAGTAAGTGTTAATTATTTAATTATTATTGACCAGTATTTAATTGCTAAAAATTTAGTGTTAAACTTAAAGAATTAATTTAATTAGTGATTAACATATTGATTTCATAATATATCAATTTTAAAATAGTATAATTATATTTTCAGTTCAAAATGTCATTTTTGCTATCAAATATATAAAATAGAGATTTTGTTTTTGGCGAACGATCTCTACAGAAAGTAATTGCCAGAGGATGGTTTCTCGCTTTTTCGTATTTTCGATACCTGTTACAAATTTCGCGATTTCGTTCGTCTTAAACGATGCTCCGAGGAGAAGTTTGCCGGAAATGATTGGAAGCATTCGACCATAATGTAGAACTAGAATTGCATTATGTATTAGAAAAAGCTACAAATTTTGAAGATAAATCTTTCAAGCTATGGTATCAATAATGTTTTGTGTCTTCTGTCTGTAGTTCTTTGTGATAGTCAAAATCTTTTATACATAAACCTGAAAATATTCTATGGTATGTAGATGGAAAGCTTCAAAATACAAAATTTTTATTAAAAATTACTGTAACATTGACAAGGACACCAATACGGACTCAGTGTAATAAAGTGCCTGCTCGCATTTCCCTACTGTGTTACATCAAAGTAATGATCTGTCAGAAAGTTTTATAAAATCCAACAAAGCAAACCTAATTACCGCTGAAATTTTTAATTTCTTAAAATTTGGTTTTCATTTTCAATTTTTCAATAAAGTCCCCTTCAGGTTTTTAATCAATCTCATAAATTTAGCTTTATTCATAATCAAATTTTTCGATCATTTATGACAATATTTAAACAAAAGCCGTAGGGAAAATATATATAATAAAATTTTGTAAAATCACAATTTTCGCTTATATCGTTTGGAATATAAAAAGTTCTTTTTTTAGACTAACCTTTAGTATTGTTTAATGTTTTTTATTAAAAAGCATAATAACTATCAAAATACGAAGAGGCAGGAAAATAAAATATTGCTGGTATGATTCTAGACGGTTTGATATTTAATAGTGTCATTTTACTGAACCTAGTTACTAGTACCCTAGTACATATTTCATTTGTCAAGAATTTGTTTGTTGTTGGATTTGTATTTATTGTGTTTATTGTTGTAATTTTTGTGTTAAATAAACAATTATATATTTCAAAATCATATCAAGTCAAAAAATTCTTGCCTCCTACTCAGTAATTTATTATTGACATAACCTAATTTTCACATTTATTCACTGTCAAACTATTGCCGAAAGAGAAAGTTCGAAAAAATTACTCAAAATTTCCCTTCCGTACTGCCATGAGTTGTCTAGTACACTAGCAATGAACTAAAAACTTAAAAACAAACTGGATTTAAATTAGTTTATTTGAGAAATAAGCTAGAGATTTCCCATACAAATTCTAAAAAAATAGTACTAGGTACTAGGTTCATATCCCATAGAAATAGGAATCGCTAGTCACTTCAAATCGCACAAAGTCGTTGTCATAAGAAGCATGCATGGCTTTAATTTTTTCTCCTCCCTAATTTTTGCGGTCACTTTATAAATAGTCTTACTATTTTTATTACATTTGGTGACTATATTTTTTTTTAAGGAAGTGTCAATAAAATTTCAAAACATAACTTTTCACTTAGATTGTAGAAAGCAAATTCGCCACTAGTACTTTGTGGCAGCGATCTGTGTTTTTTTGTGGTTAATTTAAACCTAGTATGAGTAAACCAAAGTAGCAAGAAAGCTTGGAGGTATTTTCACCACCGCGTCCTATACACAACTAAGGACACATATTAATTATAAGTTCATATTTGACATCCCTGCATTAATTTTTGTTTGTAGTTTCATTTCTCGTATATTTTCGCTAATCTTGTAAAACTCGAGCTGATTTTTATTTATTTTAGAATACATACGAATGTATTCTTAAATTTTGAAATATTCTAGTGAAAGTTTATATCCCTTTCCTAAACGTTTCTTGTTTGTTTAAGAAAAATAATACTTTAATTGGAACGGTTTAGTTTTATAATATTATCACATTCAAATTCTCTTTAAATGTAAAATGAAAGTCGATAGTTTATGGCTAGGGAAATAACAATATAACGGACCTTTATTTCACCCTTGACCTTGATTTTCTGTTCAAGGGAATCATCCCTAAAAAGCTTTGTTCGTCTTTAAATTGAATTCAAATTAAATTTTGGGGGACGTTTATGTTGCATCGCCAAAATAATTATATGTAAAATAGAACAAGTTAATGTTTGACTTTAACGTGGCTATTTCTTAGCCAATTGAGATAAAATGAACTTCATTACTGTAGGTTTTTTGTATTTCATTTTTTTTAAAAGTTTTTTAATGCTTTTTGACAGCATTTTTCATAGATACTTAATTAGGGTATTCAGAATTTTCGAAAAATCAATTTTATTAAATTATTTCATAAAATTTAAACTAAAACTAAACAATACTTTGTGATTGGTTAGTAAAATGAATGCTGATCTTTGTAATAGAGAAATGGTGGCAGTTGCAACAATAAGTCTACTCAATCTGGACTTTTTTTAGACTGCTGAAGTGCATGGAGAATTTGATGAAGTTCTATCATGTGGGTATATCTTTTAATGGTGATTATTTTGATGGGGATAGTAAAGATATTAAATAAAATTGAAGAAAATGATTTTTGTTGTTAAATTTAACCAAAGAATCATTTTTGATTGGTTTAAAATTTTCTTCTAAACAATATAGGGATGTGCCAGCAACGAAAGAAGGACTACTTTCTCAACACAAAATCTAATTATAATTATTCTAAGATAGCTGCCAAAAATTTTATTCCTATGAATGCTCTATATGTGAATATTTCCCAAGGGAATTTATTTTTATAAGCTCGCATTCACCTAAATGTATCCTTACTAATATATATTAGTGATTAAATTAATATTTAAAGAAAATTTCACTGTTTGCTTTGTAGTATAGCCATATAATCCGAAAGATTTCATAGGACATAAGCTATTCTAGCTACTAAGGAATTAATGCGTTGTAAACCTTGCTTAGTTACAACAGCAATCTAAAAATTTTTCCATTAAAAATTTTCACTTTAATCTGTGATTTCATAAAACTGTTTCCATCTAAAAACATTACGTTTTAACTTTAATAATTAATTATTTAATTTTAATTTATCAATTAAAATGGATTTTATTTTTCTAAATTATTTAAATAAATTTTTCTATATATATATATATATATATATATATATAATAAATAAAAATAAAAAAATTTAAATCTTAATTAAGTGGTTTTAACAACTGAAATTCCATTTTTTTTCTATATTTTACTATTATTTGAAATTGAATTTCGTTCTTTTTTATAAAAAAAGTTTCCCAAGTTGCATCTTTATTATAAAATTTATTATGTATACGTTCGCATATTACTCATCTTGAATCCATCTATTCTAATCCATCACTCAAAGTCGATTAGAAATATTCTCTCTGTCAGCTGGACATGTTCATTATTTGAGCTGGGCGACATTGGGTCTGATTAAATTCTTATCGCATATGATACCAATCAATCAAATCAATGAACATCAACTTTGAAGCTTCAAAATTGAAACATATTTCTAGGCCATCCCATTTTATTTTCTCACTATATAATCCCATTGGACCTAGATGGACAAACTGTCAGGTTTTTCTTTTTTTAGTGTCAATCAACTTCCTGGTAGATTTTCCAAGTAAACGAATGTCAAAAATTGTTATCAATGATAGCACAGTAGCTGCCAGAATATGGTAACAAAAAAAAAATAAAAAATAAAAGAAATAATAAAAAATTATCATATATTGGTGTTGGTCCTATGGCATGTTATCCGTCAAAGATTTATCAATTTATCAATAATTTGGTTATTCATGCGTTTCGCAAACTCCGAAAAAATGTTTTATTTGAATTGAGGTATCTATGTTTGTATGTGTTTTACAGAAATCAATAATTAATACATCAAACTTGAACATGACATTAAAAATTCAATATGGATTTGCACGTGAATTAGATAACTTTGCAAATATTTTATAAGTGCAGCTTATGTGAATGAAAGATTTCACTTTTCAAGGTGCTCCGTATATCTTTTCGTAGAAAAGAAATTTTTAAATGTTATCATCTGAAATTTTGATGTTTTGTTTATAAGTTCGTTGCTTTACTTTTTTCTGCAACCAGAAATGTGATCATCTCTGCAAACTTTGTGTTTTATTTATTTTCGAAAGTGAATATCCTTCAAGGATGATCTCAATAGAACTTCATTTCATTGAGGTACTTCATAGGATGAAAAGTCAAGTGTAAGTTTGAATATGAAACAACAAAAATGTTGGATAAAAGAGAAAACAAAAGGTTTTTCACAAAACGTCAAAATGTTGCCTTATTTGGCTTTCCAAATAATTAAATAAAAAAATTGGAATTAATGCTGTTTTTTATTCATTTTAGTAATTTCAGATATGGCATTGAAATTAGGCCTTTTTTTAGCCAAAAACGATTGAAAGGTTTAATTTTTAAGCCACATAAAAAGAGAAACTCCAAGACTTTTAAAATAAAATGCAATGCAAAAAGTAAATTACTTCTTCCCCCATAAAAACTACTTAAATCTACAGGTAAGTCTTATTGACTACATAATGAAGAGAGTTTTTATATCTATAGGAACGAAGGTTTTCTGTATATGTTTTTTGTACTAAAAATGCAAATATTTCAGGGTTTGTTACAGCTAAGGTATTCTTCGAGTATTTAAAATACAAAAACTTTGCGTTGCTTTGTCATACAATTTGAAACTACTTCAATACCCGTGCAACCTAGCTTCATACATATTTGTTATTATATATAAAAAGCTGCTAATATTCTAAAGGTTACTAAACTTTCAAAAAATTAGTTTGACAATTTTTCAAGCACTCAAGCTGGAGACTAGTTTTGAAAAGCCTCGTTTAGCCAAGCTTAAAAACTCTTTAAGCAATTGTCTTGGTTTTGATTTCCTGAACAACTTCTCTTAGTTCTTAAGTCCTAAGAAATAAATTCAATGGCTGAATTTGAAATTAAAGTTTTGTCAGTGTTTGTTAAGTTCTTTTTTAGCTCCCAATACTGGTTTTTTCTGGCTAAATGAACAGGAAACATTTATTTATGAAGTGTGTTGTATACGATAAGCTCTTTTAACAATTTCTTTTATTTTTTGCAGTTATTCAAAATGTGTCAGACGAATGAAATATTAATAAATATCTCAAAGAGTAGGAAAGTATTAATGTTTTTTTACTTAATTGATAATTTATTATATTTTTCTTTAATTTTCATTATAAAATTTGTATTGAACAATTTCTCTATGAATTTGTTGGTCACTTTTAGTTTCTTCACCATAGACACTCATAGCTTATTGAGCTATTTTTTTATTTTTAACATAAAAAAATTATTTATCTAAATATTTTTTTAAATATTTATTTACTGGCTATAGTTTTTGAAAAAATAAAAAATATCTATTTATAGAGATTCAATAAATAATCTAAATTTAGTTATTGTTTATATGAAAAAGTTTTCTAGTTTTCAAATTTATTATATTGATTCAAGTGTTAAAAAATATATGTTTTCAAATTGGATGAAATTTTCAGAGATAATATTAATTTCTTCTCCAATAGATCCTATACAGAACAAAATTATGTTTCAAATTGCTGTCAATTTAGTTCTAAAGCTTAATGGGCCAATGTTTTTCTATATTTGTTTATGAAAAAATAGCTCTATTGCTTTAGAAAGCTTAAGTTTTGTAAGTCCAAAAATCAACTCCAAACAGCCTCTATAGAAGTGAAATACAAACTTTTGTGACGCAGCTATTTTTATTCTTACTTGACATTTTTCAACTTGAAGTCTCAAATTTTCTTTTGCAATACTATATATAAAAATTATATCGGAATATTTTTCTTCATTTTCAAATTAACAGTTTTTATCAAAAGAACAAAATAGTTAAATTTTCTGAATACTTATTATTTATTGAAATGTGATTATTATTGAGTGATTTTCATCAGTTGTATCTGATATGTTGTTCACTTTTTATTGTTAATATCCTTAACTGTAAACTATTGCAGGAAAGTCCTAGCCTCAGCGAATAGTTCAGGCATACTTAGCTGGAATTTATTTGGCGTTTTATAAGCTTGGAATACGTTACAGTAGCAGCTATTATCTTCGAGGATATAACAGATCAAATTCTTAAAGCTTTTGTCCCAGGGTCAAAAATTGATTAAGTTTACAACTTTTAATTTAGTAAAGTCACACATGGGGAATAAAAGCTTAAAAAAAAAAAATAGGGTTTTTCATCATCATAATGTTACCTGTTTGAAATTTAAGAAATTTTTCCTTAAGCTGGAACCAGTTCTTTGAAAAAAATCAAATTTCATAGTACCGAATTGGTAAAATGTTAAATAAGGTTTTAGGTGACTCGTGATGACCAAAACTTAATTATACACGTAGAACAAATTGTTTAAAGAGAGTCGTGAAGTTGTCAAAGATTCGCCCCGTTTTAGCCGGGCTTTGGTGTCTTCTATTGACAATAACATCAGCAAAACCGAAAAACTTGATTTTGCAGTGTGAATTTAAGGCAATATTTCAATCGTTCTACAAAAAATATATGAAGAAATGAGTTTGACCTTCTCATAATTGTATTAAGCAAAATTAGAATTACTTTAAACGAGACAAAATAAACTTCTATTTATGTATTTTTTTAGGCCATAAGAAATTTTGAAAATTTACTGGATCTTTCAAAAGAAAAATTCAATTTTTTAATAGACTTATTTCATAAAGTTTTTAGATACAATTCAAGATCATTTTTATCATAAAAATTATTTATCTGGAAGTAAGCTAATGCTTACGGGACTATTTTTACCTCTATTATTACAGTATTTAATAATTCCAGGTCAAGGTATCTTTATAGGTTTCAACTCTATACGGAAGCTTATATTTCAGTTGAATACTAAATGTTGATGTCCTCAATTTAAAAAGACATAATACATCTTTTAACTGTTGAATGCAAAATCATGTTTACGGTTTCTCTCTAACAACAAATATATATGTATATAATATGCACACCTAAATCTACACCGCGTATCAAAGATGACAAGTAATTTCCATCCCAATTCCCAATAATCATTTTGATGATGAACTCCATCAATCTGTAGAAAATTTCTTCCTAGATCGATCAACAAACACGATAGAATGCGTAAATGAATTGAAATACAATTTAAAAGTGGAACGCATATACTCGTAGTATAATTCCTGTTGGTGATCTAATAAGTGTCTAAACTAACAGTTTATTCATGGCATTATATTGATGATGTTGCTTGAATACCAGCATTAAGAAATTTTCCAATTTGATTGACGATGTCAAGTTTTATATTTAAGTGCAAAAGTGCAAAAACGAGTCATGGATATGCCCACACATACTATATCTTTGATTTTTATACATATTGAATTATGTTTAAAGCACGAGGTCAGCATAACCTGACATGAATAATTATCGTTCATCATATTGTCAGCATGGATAATTTTTCAATATTAGCGAAACTTGCTTTTTCTTTGACCTTTTTCGATACTTGTTTTGTTTCAGTTCAACATAAATTTTACAATTTTTATATGAATTCTATTGATAAAACGGATGTTAGGATATTTAATAAAGAAAAAAAAGTTTTAGCTGATTGCGCATCTTCTTTTACTTTCAGATTTATGTATGATTATTGATTATGTATTGAGAAATTTGCGCTAATTTATGTATTGAAATTTTTACAAAAAATCAAATCTTTTTGTTTACTTAACTGTCTAATTTGGACTTTCTTGTCATCTTGAAGGAAATATTTATCAAATGATTAGTTTAATCGATATGAATTTAAATTATATTTTGTGAAAAGTTTTGTAATTTCTAAAAATTTATGTCTTGCTTCTTCAATGTGACAATGGGTGTTTTTTTCATCAATACAAACATATTTCTCTTATGACCGATTTTTAATAAAAAAGTGACTGTTATAATTGGGCGATTAAGTTAAGGCGTATAGAATAGAAAGTGACAGTTTAAAAATTTTTGGAAAATTTTATTAAAACTACTACAGTAAAATCCCAAGGCAACCAAATATTACTTATTTTCGAAGTAACACAATTTAAGAAACGAGTAGAAGTATATATGTCCAAAAAGGAAGGTATGCATATCTGTTAGTTTCTTGAGGTAAACTTTTTCCAAATACACTTACGGAAATAGACTGGTTATTTGTTTTTTCTTCTGATCTACTACAGATTTTACAGTTTTCTTTAATTTAACTTGAGGATTGGTCAATCATCAGTTACTTTAAAGGCATTTAGGGTGACAGGAAAAGGCTTGATACATATAAAAACTAAAAAAAAATACACGAAAATCATATTTTTCATTATTATGCTTTAAATTGTACGTGTAAATTATAATAAGCTCAAAATAAAATTCTTTACCACATTTGAGACGCCAGGTTAATTTTTAACTACCTTAGAGTGGGTCTACACAGAACAAGTCACAGCAGAAACTCACAGCGATTCTGTGAGTTTTGTATGAAAAGTAACCGGTTTCGCTGCGAGTTTCTGCTGTGAGTTGCCCCGTGTAGAACCACTCTTAGATTTAACTCACCATTATCTAAGCTTCAAGTCAACTGAGCACTCTGAGGTCGCCCGTTTCGAAAGCGTCTATTTCTTTTGAACGCAAAGATAAATAAAAAACACAGAACCAAACTCCCTTGATTGATTACAACAATAAGAAATAAAAGGACTGATAGCAGAAAATGAAAAAGAAATGGAATAACTGCTCCTTAGCTCTGATATCACTTATTGTATTTGTCATTATTTGTGAAGTCATTACGAAATCTGTTTGGTAGGGTTTGATATAATTAATGAGTGCCTTTAATATAAACAGGATCATATTGTTGTGAACAGAACTGTATTCATTCAGATTGATAAAAGTCAAGTTTGTCAGTTAAAGAGAAAATTGGCTGCTAGGTTGTAGTTTATTGAATATTGCATTATTTGCTCCATTTATTTTATTTGCTCCTTCATGTTTTTAACTGCTTTCTACGATTATATGTGTAGAAATCAGTACCCCTTTAGTCTTTTCATAGTTTTTAGTACTTTTTACTTAGAGGGTGCTTTAAAAAATCACTTTTATGCCTCTTCTTATGCTTTGGATTTTTTTTAAATTTTTCTCTTTTTTTACTCTAATTTTATTTATTTTTTTAGTTATTTTTTTTCGATTTGTTGTATTTTCTTTCTTTATTTTTGATTATTTTGTTGTATTTTCTTTCTTTATTTTTGATTATTTTGTTGTATTTTCTTTCTTTAGTTCTTTTTTTCTTTCATAAGTTTTTATAGATGCAGTTCTATCAGAGAAAATAAGGGTTAAGGTTTAGTTCTAGAAAACCAACCCAAAACTAAATGCATTTTCTTTTTTTTTTGTAATAGATTTCTATTCTTTTTAAACTTTTTTGTTTAGATTTTATAAAGAAAAAAGTAATTTGGTTTTTTTTTTATAAAAACTAATAATTCAGTAAAGGATCATTTCTTTCAAAATATTATTAGTAAACGATCAGTCCACCGAGTGGCTAGTGTTAGCCCATGTAGCTTTTTTTTATATATACAGAAAATGACTTAATTATAGTTTTTGCATGATTTTAGCTATAAATCTAAATATTGTAACTAGTTATTAAGTGAAATAAAACATGTTTTTCAATTTCAATTTCTTATGCTTTGCACGAATCTATTTTGCACCCCGAGCAATTTTTTCCCCTACGTTTTATATTTTACGCAAATCAATCTTTTCAATATACTTAACTAGAAATTTTTTTAAATTTTTATTCCAAAAAAATTTGCTGTTTTATGAAAAAATAAGCTTAGGTGATATATTATTGAAATTCCTTTAACTATTTTAAGCAGTTATTTGCTTTGAAAATTTTTTTAAACTTTTTAATAAATTCTTCAACCCTGTTTTTTAATGATTTTTTAATGTATCCCATTCAATGAAAAACAAAAACGTGTATTCTATAAAATACTTAATTGTTGAATTTTCACTCTGTATCGTTTTGTTTATGATAATTTCAAAAACAAAATAAAGAGTAACAAAAAAATTTAATATATAGTCAAAGACAAGGTTGGTAATTTTCAAATTTAAAAGTTATAAAAATTTTGCCTGCCTAATTGTACGCTGTAATATCAGCTGAAGTTGTTTTTTCTTAAACTAAATTACTGATTTAATTAAAATTTTGGCATAAGCTAAAAGTACTTAATAATTAATTTATATAAATGTATATATAAAACTTATAAATCAAGGCTTTTGAAAACTTTTTTGTTGTCAATCGAATCAACATTTTTCCAAGCTGAAATAATCAAAGTTGAGCAACAAGTTTTATTATTGATACTGTGGAAAAATATATTAAAATTTATTAATTTGGTTAGCATTTAAAATTCATTAATGTGAAATCAATTTTGTTTAATTCTTAGCCTATTAGTTTGTTTTTAATTTAATGCTTATAAGACTTACAACCATCCACTGTTGATTTTAAAAGCACAATCCGTCTAAAAATGTAGTTTTGTGTTTATTTTTCTATGCTTTAATAACAATTTTTTGTCACGTTAATTATTATTTAAATATTATTGAATATAACAAAAATCTGCAAGTTTTATTATTCCAATACTAAAACAATTGTGGATTTCAGTAGTCGTTATATATACACAAAAGAATTAATCATCTTTGGCAAATTTTTTTATTATTGTTGCATTGTGTTCCCTTTAATTCAGTCAAGCACTTTGCAGGATTCTTAAATCATCTTAAAGATATTCAATTTCAGGCATCATTATGGCTTTTAGTTCAGTAGTCTGTCATAATTATTCGCATCGCCATTTTCATCATCATCAAGTTCGGTATTTTTGTCATATTAGTTTGTTGTGGGTCATTATTTTCCACCGTCTTAAGAATTTTTGTTTTTTCTTTGAAATGCCAGCTTCTAACTTCTTCTCTTATGCTTCCTGCCACTTTGTTGGAATTGTTGAAGCTTAAATCCCTTTGACTGTGATGAGTGGATACTTGATGCTGTCACTCATGGAATATTTGTTAGCTTCAATATTATACTCTTGACAGATTGTACGAAGTACGATAACGATTTTCTTTTTCGATGTACAACATTCAGTATCCACTTTAATTCAAATTGTATAGCTTAACCTGTCTTCGACAGAAGGGATTTGTTCTTTGCTGTATAGAAGTGCTTTAACAATTTGCTATATGAAAAACATATCAATAGAAAATTGTTTATCGTAGATAGAAATAAATTTGATTGACAGCATCAACAAAATGAATTTTTTGAACAACATAAAAGTCTTCCTTTTCTTTTATACTCAAATGGAAAAAGATTATGGCTAAAATTAAATTTGTTAGTTTTCATTTTGAATGTTAAAATTTTATTCTTTTTTTATAGGATTCTAAACTTTGATTTTTCAATAATTTTTTAGTCAAACTTGCTATAATAATTTTTGAGTTATACTATAAGACCGCAGACTGCTAGCTTGACTTCCCGACTAGAAATTTTTGTGAGGCGGTGATTAGGCCCGAATAAGGCATGCCGAACTTCTAATTGGCGCCTTATAAGGCAGCCACACTAGGCCCAAGGCTCGAATGTAACGCAGTTGCTAACTTGCGCCAAATTAGGCTTCCTAATTAGGCGGTAGTTTGGAAGCCAAACTGGTTAAAACAAAAAACTTAGTTATAGAGAATATTTATTTATTTAAATTTTAATTTTGATGATTTATACACTTACTTGTAACCTTAACCTGTCATTCCTAAAATAAATAAAATACATAAAATTTATAAACTTACCTTAACCTATGTCCGTGATATTGGTTAAAGATTTTTAAAAAATTCAAAAGTATTTATATTCTCCTTTTTTGCAAAAGTGCGAATTATATATGAAGTTTAATTTTCTCAAGTCAAATTTTTTGGCGTTTTGCCACACAACCGACTCATTAGGCCCAACTTTGGAAAGCCTAACTTCGGTTTTACTTCGGATGCCTTTGTACAAAGCACTTAAGCATTCCAAACAAACCGCAAGTACGGCATTACCATACATCTGCCTAATGTGGACCTAATAAGGTAGTAGTGAGGCGTGCCTTAGTAAGGCGAGCCTAATTAGGGCCTAATAAATTTTGTGGCATGCCTCACTAGATTTCTAGCCGGGTTTTAGTGGTTAGTGTTCAGAACTTAGTGGATGCGGGGTTCGACAGTTGTCAAACTAGTAAAACTGTAAAATAAAGTTGTTCAGATTTAAAATTAGTGAATATTTAATAAAATAATAAATAAAATTTCAGATATGAATATATATAAACATAAATAATAGTGAAAATATTAATAAAATTGTATTAACATTAAATTAGAATAAAATAAATTTAAAAAGAATAATTTTAGGTTTTTACCTTGAGTACTGAATAAAAATAAAATTTAGCATGTGTATAGTTGACAAAAGTAAGAAAAAAACCAAAATAGGAAATTAAATTAAATATATAAAAAAACATGGTTATATAATTAACAAAGAATGGCGGTTTTTAATGATTTCTTGGTTTCAATTCTGATATCTTTTAGACCTTCCTTGAATGCAAAAGAATACCAAAGCACAAAATTTGTTATAAACTAGATCGGACTGTGTTTAATTGTTGTAAATGACGTCTGATAATGTTGAATTTTTCAACAAGAGTGGTAACAATTCTCTTGAGTCGAGCATATCGATATGCTCTAAGACCTTTTCTTGAACCAGTTTCTTTAAAGTGGTTGTCGAATTTTGAGACCTCTAGGATGATTAATTTGACCTAAATGCTTAAAAAATTGGTGAAATGAGGCTTTTACAGATTACCCGCTTTTGTAATTAATTTGGACTGCATTAAAGTGTTTTTGTATGGTTAATAAATCCATGCCAAAACTTGCCATAACTAAGATCAAAACAGAATGTCCTAATATTTGATTTTGACAATGAAATTACTAGCTCTGAAAATAACCAACAAATCTGACACCTGTGTACCAAACACTCTGAAGAAAAAATTTAAAAAAATATTTTATCCTAAAATATAGCTTTAACTGCTATATGCTCAACTTGACTATCATTTGTCGTCATTTGATTATCTATATAAAATTAGCCCACATATTTTTCTTTTGTTTTGAAATTCAGTTGAAATTAGTACTTTTTTTTTATTGATTTTATTTCCTGTTTGTGGATGTATTGTTCCAAATTTCTCATTATTATTCTTAGAAAATATCAAAGCTTTCAAAATCAGCTAACATAATTTCCTGAAAGGTTACAGTCTTTTTTTTTGATTTACGTTTTTAAGTTTCAATAAAAAAAATTATTTTATTGGTCTGTAAAAGTTTGCTTAAGAAAAAAATTTTTTTAAACGATTTTTGGCAATAAAATGATGTCATTTGTAATCAATTTCACCCACGAAAACTCAAAAATGCATTCGGTTGTCTTAAAACTGGCCAAATTTAATCCTTGACTCTATCATAAATCACATAATTGACTTACTTTCATACAACCTACATGACAGCAGTCTTCAATAAAAAATTTGCATCTCCAATGATAGTCGATAAACAAGACGTCAATTTTAAATAAGAATTTAATCAACAACATCCCACAAGGATGTTTAAAGTTAGTTCTGTATTTGTTTATTTATTTATTTAATTTTTTTGGTTATTAAAAATATCCGATCTTTGTCAGAAGACGATGCAGCCATATCAATGCAATTATAAATTTTTATAAAATAAACCAAATTCCTATGATATTCACCGCACACAAAATTTTGTGGTTTCATTTATGTTGTTATAAATTATTTAGTCCGCCTTTTGCTCTCCTGTTACTTTTAAAGTGAAAAGAACAAGTGATAAAATCTAAATAAAGTCCAATAAAATGTGATTTTTCGAGATTATAGGACATAATTTGGCGATAAGTTTTGGCATATCAAATTCGTATGACTTTAACTGATAATCCTCGTACATTTTGGTATTCTGCTATTATAAAAATCTTTGCAAAACATTTTATATCTTTATATCTTTTAGATTGCTATTAGACAATCGAGATTTGACTTTATAGTTATCAATTATATATATATATCTCAACGAAGCATTTTTTATACTGTTAGCTCTCCTCTCTTTCTGCTAGAAGCACTTATCAAATATTTTAAATGGAGAAAAACTTTCAAAATGGTAACACTTTAATAATTTTAATTGCCGCATTTTTTTGCCGCTGTTGATTATTAGAGACATACAATTTTCATTTCAGAGAATAAATCTTTGATATTCTTTTCGTTACTCTACTATTTCCAAAAATATACTTTTCTTACTTACTAGTTTTCATACACCTACCAAACGGACTTTATTAAAGAAAGCTTTAAAGATATTTTTGAATAAGTTGTTCTCCTATCTATTTATCTGCATGATAATCCTCGCTGTCATATAAATGGTGTTTGATAAAGAGGCACAAATTTTTTAATTTTATTAAATTTAACCATTGTACACATCTTAAATTTTTAAGCAATACTTTAATACTTTTTGAAAAAATTTTTCAAAAGGAAATACATTAACAATGATTCATTTGATTACCATAAAATACTCCTTAAATAAGCACACAAGAAAAACTCATAAGTATCGAAAACTTAAATCCAAAGCGTAAAACATAAAACTGAATTGTTATCCTTTAGGATACAATAAAATAAGCCTTCGTATTTCGTAATGTATAAGTTTCAAATTTCATTTAAGTACTCAAACCAAAAGAATTCGTTCCTTAGCTATAGTTCACCTGCTGAAGGATAATAAAAATAATAATAATAATACTTTCTCATTCATCCTTGAAATGTGATTTCTACTATTTCTAGTTTTTATTTTGTTTTCAGACAATCAGTATTGAACATTTTGGGAGGATATGAAAGTCTACAATAGCTTTAGCTAGCTTAAATAAAACTTTTCACATATGCTTTAAAAGAAAAGGATCTACAAACGTCCAATATTTTTTCTTCATCTTTTCTCGTCAAAAAAAAAAAAAAGCGATGAAGTAGGCATTGACATTTACGTGTGTGTTCAGAATTTCTGATTTGGTCGCTTGCAAATTTATTTTTACCCAGAAACTTTTTTGAGAAATGAATAAAATTTTATGACTACCCTTTGCTTCCTATTCATAAAAACAAACTTGGAATGGATGGTTGAGTTAAGTATAAGTGCTATTTCAAATGCTTCCCTTTTATATATACATTCAACTCATACCCTAAAATATTTCTTTATTCTATCCAACATTCAGTTTTGTTACATTTTGAAGTGGGTACTTGAGCATCAAGGAATCCTCTTGATCACATTCATCTCCTTTCATGAATTGATGAAATTGATCTCGGTCATTAGAATTGATGGGATGAGTGATATTTTTCGATGGCCAGAAGACAGAGAAAAAACGTTTTTGATTAAATGGATTGTATAACGTGGGGTTGTGTATATACTTACATAAAACTTACATGCTTTTGGGTTCAAAAGACGGATAAAAAAATATTAGAAAGAATATCTATTCGCTTAATTATTGCCTTTTTTTCAAAGGAAATTAATTTTTATAATTAATATTTTTAGTTTTATTAAATTATTTGAAGGTCTTTTCTCTCTTTTTCCAGAGTAATTTTTTCGTCATTTTGAAAGTATTAAAATCTCGTCATCATTCCACTAAAAGAAAATTTTTGGACACAGTATGCGGTCCAAACAACAACCAAGACCTTCATACCGCTGGCTAAGCAAAGAAGAAAACGGTAAGTTCATATTTTTAATTTATTTGTATAAAAGTTATTTTATACTTCATCTTATTCTTATTTGTTGTTGTTAAGAAAATTTTTGACTAAGTTTAAGTGCGCAGATTAACAGATTCCGTGTTGGTATTTCTTTATTATAAATAAATATTCTTTATTTAGCATAATAATAGCTATTATTTTGTTAAATAAAGAAATAAATTAAAATCTCTCTTCAACTGAAGTTCTGAATTTCGGCTTAGGTTCCTGTATACAGTATGAAGTAAAGCGCAGCATGGAAATTATTGGTTTTTGTTTAAAAATGTGTAGATTCTTTTCAGTAATTCAAAAAATAAAATTAAATTGTTGTAGTGGCCAGAAAAATTATATATAGGTAATATCCCAAAGAAGCCCTTCAGGACTTGAAAACACTGATTTTCTGAACATTTGAATATGTTGTGGTACTTTGGAATTTGAAAGACTTGAAATGTTATTTGGCGGCAGACTTCCACTGTAATGGTATGAAAATGTACTTTCGAACTTTTCCGAAAACTCAATTTCAAATAAAATAAAAAAGGAACGATTGATGTTTAAAATTTAAAGCCTTTGATGTATTTTGTTTTGGGAGGATCCCATCTTTCAATATTCATAAAAGAAAATTAATATTTTTCGTCTTATATTTGGAATGAAATTTTTAAAATGTTTAAGAAAAGTCATTCTGAATTGTAATAAATGAAAAATCGCGAAAAATAACTTTAATTTAAGTAACAGGTCGTCCAATATACATATACATATATACTTATATATATATATCAAAAGCTATTAGTCATCCATAGCAGAAAATAGTTTGGATAAAATTGCGATCCGTTGTAGTTATAACAGTCCCTTTTTGAACTTTGGTATTCTTTCTTCAACTATCGTTTACTTTGAAATTTCTTACACCTTGAACAATCTGAAAAATGTTAAAAGTTGCCAACCTGAATTGAACTTTGCTGATGAAGTTTTGGTAATTTCAGTAGAGTGTCAAGGTTCATAGCAGGCTCAACTTTTGATATTAACGTAAATGTATAGATCTACAATACTTCGGCTTCACTAACTTTTATTATCACATCAAATTAAGGCGTAGATTCACATATAGGCTTTATACCAAATCAGCTACACTAAAAGCAAGTTTAATGACACTTGTTGTAATCTGGCAGAAATGTAGTAAATCAAAACTAATCAGCTTTATCAGTTATTAACTTATTTATTATTCTGCTTTAGCACTTTATTAAATTGCTCGAGCAACAAATACCTTACTTTGACGTATGTGAGTTTTTAGTTCAAAATTACACAAAACTGGTGTTGTTATCGATTCTACCACATTATATTTTTATTAAACCAGAACTTAAAACAGCGATAAAAGCGTTAGAAAAGCGGGAAAGTATATGAAAGTAGGATTAAAATTTATTAGTATTAAGAAAGGATTGCCGTAAAATAGTTTTCATTCCAGTATTTAGAAAATAGTTTGCCAGGAATGATTGAATAAGCCCAAAGTGAGAGTACCACAAAGTACCAAGAAATACCAGAACATAAAACAGCGATAAAAGCGTTAGAAAAGCGGGAAAGTATATGAAAGTAGGATTAAAATTGATTAGTTTTAAGAAAGGATTGCCGTAAAATAGTTTTTTATGATATTGACTTATACTTAATTACATTTCTACTTAGTTCTTAAGGAAATGGATCCATTAATCCTTGCCTTGCTGTGATGTTCTAATAGGTTAAGTCATGAGGTTTTCTCCTTTTTAAGCGTCTACTCTTATTAGTTGTATCTAGCAGCAGGATTGCTTCGATATTAGGATGATATAACAGCCTTTTTTCATGCCTGGAGGCGTATCGTTGGATTTCTTGATCAACACTGGAGATGTTTAGGTCATCATGGATTTCCTTGTTTGTTACGAAGCGGTAAGTGCTAATCATAAGTCGCAGAACTTTATTCTGGCACCTTTGGACTATATCTCGGTTGGACTTGCAGGAACATCCCCATAGTTGGATGCCATATGTCCAGATTGGTTTTATCACAGTCAAATATATGAGCCTTTTATATGCCAGCTTCATCTTTGAGTGATTCCCTATCAGCCACTTTAATTTCAACGTTTTCAGTTTTATTTGAGTAACCTTTTTCTTGATGTGTTGTTTCCAATTCAGCTTTGAGTCCAAATACAAGCCCAAGTATTTGGTAAATTCAGCCTGTGGTACTCTTTCACCCTTAAGACACACATTCAAGTTGGTATCTTTTTTACGTAGTGTAAATGTTACATGAGTTGACTTGTTACCATTCAACTTAATTTTCCACTTTTCAGTCCATTTATATATCTTATCTAGTGAGATTTGCAGCTTCATGTTTGCTTTTATTTGCGTGTCTTCTGTTGCCATTATGACTGTGTCATCTGCAAATGTACCTAGGAACGTACCCTTTGTAGATGGCAAATCGGCCGTATAGATGATGTACAGTAGCGGACCTAATACACTTCCCTGCGGTATGCCCGCCTTTATAGGGTATAACTTTAAAGTAACATCTTCGAAAATCACTTTAAATTTCCTATTATTTATATAAGACTCCAGTAACTTGCAGTAGTTGCGAGGTAAAGCTATGCTCAATTTTTATCTTAGCCCTTCGTGCCAGACCCCATCAAAGGCTTGAGACACGTCTAAAAATACAGTCGAGCAGTATTTTTTGTTTTCGAAAGCTTGTTCAATATTATCTGTGACTCTGTGAATTTGATCAAGTGTTCAATGATTATTCCTGAACCCAAACTGGAAGTCAGGTATCTTAACCATAGATTTTAATCTTGTCACTAGGAGCTTTTCAAATACTTTTGATATTGTAGGTAATATCGATATGGGTCTGTAAGATCCCACTTCCTCACCTGGTTTGTCAGGTTTTTTGATCATTATAATTAGAGCAATCTTGAAGCATTCTGGTATGTATTGCAACCTAAGGCAAGCATTGTATAGATAAGTAAGCATATATAATGCCTTAGCTGGTAATTCGATGAATAGTCTTGGTGAGATTTGGTCCACACCTGGTGACTTTCTTAAGTTGAGTTTGCCAATTTCTTTGGCTACTTCAAGTACTTTAATCTTATTTAGGCCTTTGTCTGGCTGATAGCAAGGTGTTACATTTGCTTCAGATTGTATGTCATGAGGTTGGAATACACTTACTAGGTGCCTAGCGAATAACTCAGCCTTATCACCATTAGTGCGTGCCCATTTTTCTTGTTCATCTCGTAACGGTGGAAGTCTTTCAAGTGGTCGTTTGATATGTCTTGTTGCTTTCCAGAGTGAATAGTCGGTATTCTTTTCTGGACTTAGCTCTTGTAGATAATTATTAAAGCACTCATCTTTATAAGTTCGGATCATTTTTCTAACTAGATTACTAGCATGGTTGAAGTGGTTTTTATCTATTGGGTTCCGCGTCCTATGCCATATTCTTCTTGCTCGCCTTCTTACTTGAATGCCTTTCTTTATTTCTTCCGTGTAACTTAGCCCCTGGGCGTCTCTACTTTCTTTTATTTTAGGAGTAGCTTTAGAAGCTGCTGCTCTTATTTGTTCTATTAGATTTTTAAATTGTTGTTCTATTTCTTTTTTTTTTTTGAGTTCTACATTTAAGTTTATATCATGATGGAGGTTATACCTAAATCTATCCCAATTAGTGAATTTATTTGTTAACATTATTTTTTTATAGAACATATTAATTCTTGCTCCTAAGGTTAGGGATACTGGAGTATGATCCGATGATAGGTCATGAATGGCCTTAACCTCTATATACCCAGGAGATAAGCCCTTGGTTATGAAGAAGTCGAGTAAATCCGGAATTTTATTTGGGTCCGTTGGCCAATATGTCGGCTGTCGTGTAGTATGAATCTCACATTTATTCTCTATTAATACTATTAATAGTTCATTACCTTTCCCTGGTGTTATTAACCTTGGTCCCCATGCTGTATGTTTTATGTTATAGTCACCTCCCATTATGAATTTTTTTCCAAGTGTCTTGATTACTTGATCAAGCTGTTGTTTTGTCGGTTTGTGCTTCGGTGGACAATAAGCCGCCGCTTTATTGATATTTTTTGAGTTAATTACTATTGAAATTACTGTCACTTGTATAAATTCTTCATTTAAACAGATCTGTTGAGTATGCGAAATATTATTTTTGATTATGATCGCTGTTCCACCTCTTGCTCTATCACTAGGGTGGTTGGTCCAGTAGACTTGAAACCCTCTCACTTTAAGGTAACTTTTGTTGGTGAGGTGGGTTTCAGAGATGAGGGCTATGTCAACATTATTTGTGAGCATAAAGTTTTCCAGTTCAAGAGCTTTTTCTACAAGCCCATTTGCATTCCATGTGATTATCTTAAGTAGTGTATTCATTGTTGTTTTTTACTTTTCTTTGTTGAGGTGTTTGTTTTTTGACTTGCCATTTGTTGGCTTAACTCAAGATTTTCCACTCTTCCAGTTAGATCCACTAAAGTATTTTGGATCTGCTTAAGTAATGAGATTACCTCATTATCCATGGGTTCCTTATTGCAAGAACTGTCTTTAGCTGGGTAGATTCTTGGCTCCACAGCCAAGTTAAGTCTAAAATCATTAAAAAATGTTTTAAATGGAGGTTTAATGTAAATTAAAAATTTTTCTTTACATTTGGTATTCCGTTCATATGTGCGAATATAAACAATTTAAAAACGGAAAATTTTTAAGGCTCCATGAATAATTCTAAATGCTTCAAACTTAGTAAGTGATTAAGTAAAATATAAATGATAAATAAATTTTAGCCTCAGGTGAATTGGAGCAATGACGCAGAATCTTCGGCACATCCGTAGGGGAGCATAATACATCTACAGGTCAGAGTGCCTATTTTATCCTCAGATTATTTTTAAAAAAGAAGCAACTATTCCAAATTTTGATCTTGTTTTGCACCCTTCTGACTCGTTAGGGTTACAAAGGAATGTTTCATGGGTGCAGGCTAACTTTATATTTTTCCGGCGATAAACCAGAAATTTTTTGACTGTCTTAAAATATATTTTATTTAAAAAATTCTTTTTGTATGAATTTTGATTTTTTCGAAGTTTCAGTCCAGTAATTTTCTACTAGTTTTTACTTTTTCATTTTCTGAATTAATTTAATCTTTTTCTTTTGTATCCAACAAAACGTAATATTTTTAATTGAGTAAATATGTAGACATATGACTTTAATTATGTATACATATATTATATATATATCGGAAAAAATTGGTACAATAGTACGGAAAAAAATGATCGATGATCATAAAAAAAATACGAAAATTTAGGTTTGAATATAAACTAAAAGAATAATTAAAAGAAAAATGAACGTATGTATATACTAAATAAATAAAAGTAGACAGTTTAAGAACCTATACATTATTTCACTTCTTACGAAGTAATAATTTTTTGCATGTAAGCTAAAAATTATTGGATCAGCCCAATAAGTTAAATAAAAAAAAAATAATAAAAGCAATATTGTTTTGCAATTGTAGCACAAAACAGTATTGCATTACAGAAAAAACAAAAATTGCATGACAGAAAGTTACTATAAAAGAAAGTACTTTTCTTTAGAATAAGGCAGTCTGTTGTAATTTTTTGGTAACTGAGGTTGTTTTTGCGGGAAGGTTAAGACCGGCCGATACTGGCCAAAACTGAACTTGAAAAGATTTTGACCATATTGTTTATTCTTAGTTGGGAGAATAATTTTATATCTTCAACTAAAAACATATAAAGATTTGTTAAACCAATAGTGAAAAAAAACTTAGAATAATTTTATAATTTAAAAATTTATGAAGATTTGTTAAACCAAGAGTGAAAAAAAAACTTAGAATAATTTAACAATTTCAATTTAAAAATTTATAAAGACTTGTTAAACCAATAACGAAAAAGACTTAAAATAATTTTAATTGTGTAATTTGAAATAAAAATTCCGGGACAAATAAAAACAATAAAAATTTAGAACTATTTTTAAATAAACAAAAAAAAGAAAAACTCAGAATAACCTTTAAATAAAGATTAATTGTGGATCTCTACATGAAATTTGGTGTAACAAAAAATACTTACAATTTTTCTTCTGTGTTTTATTATCTTATGCATGATGCGAAAATTAAAATTTTCCAATTACACTGGACATAAATTTGAATTGCGCTACGATTCAACTCTATTTTAGTTAACAAATTAATTTGATACTTTGGAAAATAATCAAAGTGCTCAAGAATTTATAGTTAGCATAAAAAGGGAAAATTTTATTGATAAGTTTTCTTTGAAGATCATCAGTATATCATTCCATACGATATGTACATTTCGTGTTACGGTTCGATCGTCTCTTAATATTGCTGCAACGTTTTATGAAATTTAATTCTCTGATTGATTAATTGATTTCAAAAGTTAATTGCCTTTCAAGCTTTATTTATGAGCTATTTATGATGGCAATTTACACAACAAGTGTTCTTCTTAAACAAAATGAATATATAGAAGATTTTTAATGTATGTCATACATTCAACCATCCTGTTAGGAGCTTAACAGACCTAAGAAGTAAATCTAGAATTTAATACAAGCATTTTTTTATTGCCTATATTACTTCGAAATGGTTTGATACAAATTAATCGTGTTAACAATTTTAAAGTAATCTTGTCACAGATGCACAAAATTATTTTTAAGTAATCGAAATTTTAATGGAGCTCAAATTTAACTCATTTAATATTTAACAGACTAGTAAGTATCTTGAGTTAATGGTGTTTTCACTGCATTTCAAATTGATACACTAAAATAGAATCACAAGGACATTGCTTTAATTTGAAGCTGTTACTTTTAAGTAAAAGTCTTCCGATTCTGACTGAAGTATCTTAGAGTTTTTGCTATCTAGTTTTGAATTTTGAACGTAATCAAAGCTCTGCACAATCTATTTGTTTGCTGGGAAATAATAAGAACTTTTCTTTAATCGTCACCAGGAGATGTTTTGTTAGCTCTAAACACAATTTTTATTTAACTAGTGCCATTCTATCCATCGATTGCTTTAAAACACGAACTAAATCGCTGTTTTTATTAAAAATAGCTTACAAATTTATTAGAATTTCATGTCTTCTTCGGCTACATATATCGAAATGTCGAATCAACTTTTCGTTGCCAGTTAAATAAATGGGCAAAAATTCAGCTTCTTCAAGGAATTTTCAAACAACATGTCTGTGAGGGGACACAATTAATTGATTGTGATTGTAGTAAAGCATATACTGGACAATGTCCTGATATGTACTAACACTATTCGTTATTGAAAAAGTTGAAAACTTATTTAAAAAGTTATACATTTTTGGATAGTAAAAATAATTAAAAACCGACAGAAATTTAACAATTTTGAAACTTTTTAGGTTCAAATGTGCATGAGCAAAAATCATCTTAAAAGCATCAAATTTTCAAAATATAATTTTATTTAGATATAAAAATAAGAAAATTATTTTTAATTCAATTTTAAACATGTTCAAAATCCAAATCCGCTATTGTCAAGGAAGCCTTGGGCTGAACAAATACTAAATTATAATGTTTTAGTTTTTTGCTATGTGCATCGCTCGTAATTCTCATTAGCCCATCCCTAAAATATTTTGGAATTTTTAACTAATGTAAAACCCTACAAAATTTTAACATAAAAAATGACTTATCGTAAAAACCACCTCTTTGGATGGAACTCTCTAACTCTCATATTGCTAGACATTTACAAATTTATTCTTCCACACACTTCCTCTCATTCCCAAAACCACAAAAAAGAAAAAAATTATTATTTTTCTTTACTACAGCAACTAAAAATCAACTAAATCTGAAAGATACACTCATAATCTTGGCATAAAATGAAGATAGCGTTATTTAACTCACACCAGATGAAGTTGAAGGATAATTCCATTTCTTTGTATGGACATTGACGAAGTGCTGATGTGTCCAAAATGAAATTCATCATTTTTCATTCACATATGACTCCAGATAATACTGTGGATTTCAGAAGAAATAAATTGTTGTAGGGGATTAAAAGCAGCTTGGATAAAGCACACAAATATTTCGTACTCTTATCATCTCATGCACTTTGATAGTTCACCTAAATTTCGTAGATCGACGGAAATAATATGCTTCTAGCAGCATATCGTCTGACCATTTCATCACTCTGTCGTTAAATTGTTTTTATAGATTTTTCTTACAATCAATTCTATCAGTCTTAAGATTCTCTGATGTTGTCATCCTGAAATTTTCTTTGCAGTTGTCTATCTTATATATGTACATGCAAAATATATATTTTTAATGGATTAGCTCCATCAACGGACCCTGAGGATTCTTTCAACTTTGGGCATATGTTGATTCTTTTTATCCTTGATGCCATTGTAACCATTACAGGGTAACAAAGTCTATGTATACATAGAAATAGCTTTAATGGTCACTAAACAAAAATCAGTTTTTTGTTTTTCATTTTACTTTTTCTCAGATTTGTAAAGGAAAGACTGAAGGATGTATCTCAAACTATAAATATCGATGACTCTCTAGTGGTATGAATTTTATTATGATGAGAGCAACTGACCTAGTATGATGAATGCTGGCACATGACAGCAGCACACTTGTGGCAAATCAATCAAATTTGAGCGTCTATGGTTTTTGGTTTATACACCCAGAAAGGGGTGTACAGGATATTTTAATGATTCACTATAGCTTTAATGTTGGATTTTCATACTATCTAACAGTTTGGTGCCTAGCTTTTAATTCTTGCTAGAATTAGAAAAATTAGAATTCTTAATATAGATAACAAAAAAGAAAATGAAGGTGTTTTCGAGGTGTTGTATTGAATGATATATCACTTTTATGTATGATAACTTATGTCTGTTTAGAGTGATGATTGATAGGATATCTCAGACTCGATGTAGTATGATCTGTAATAATTTTATCTAAATTAATGTCATAAATATCAAATAAATTTTGGGTTGTAGTTCCCAGAATTTTTCTAAAAATAAAATATTCGTTTTACATTTAAAAAATAGTTAGGTACCCGAAAGCTGAATACAAGGAGAATGTTGAAGAAAATATTTTAGGGCTCAAATCAATTTTAGAAGATAATTTGATTTTAATATTTGTGGAAATTTTCCTTATTTGCTCGTTATGCTTTTGGGATTTTTATTTATGTCACTTGATTTAATTTTGGTATTTTTGCTTCGTTTAAGATGCTCACTCACATCTAGCAAATATTAACCTTAACTCACTTAGTTTTTTAACCTTACGCTGGTTTTAGTTACTGTTTATTTTTATGACTTTTTATGCATTTTGTTTTATTTAAAATAATGTTAATTAAAGTTTTAATTGATTTGGGAACAAAAAGTCAATAATAATGAAATTAAATTAGTATCAGACTAGCTCATATTCTAAACTATATTCAGACAATTCATCCAGTTATTTTTTTAAACACTTTATCTGTTATGTGTGACATTCAAAAAATCTGTTTTTTGGGTGTATTTTCTTTTATTGGCTTGTATTTCTGAAAAAAAATTTTTGATTGAGTTGTAAAAAGCTATTATTTTGTTGTTTTAATTAATATATAAAACGTGCAAATCAATAAATATCTGACAAAGTTACAAGAGATCAAATTTACAAAAAAGTGATTTTTTTTTCACCTTTTTTAAAGATGAACCGTTTTTATTTGCTTTGTTTTTTGAAAAAACCTAGGACTGATAATGCTACAGTTAAAATGAAGAATGCAGTTGTAAGCTAATAATGCGCACAATTTTTCTGCCATTCAATATTTTATTTTTGCATTAGACTAATTAGTTATTTTAGAAAAAGGGAATGTTCCCAAGTGGTAACATTGGTACTTAATGGAAAGAATTTTTATTTTTCTTGTTAATTATAAAATGATGGTACAATTTTTGTGATAATGTTTTGTAAGAATAAGAATAAGTAAAAACTGGTCAATTTACTTTAAAAGGAGTACACTTTCTTTCATTTCTAAAAAAAACTTATTTAAGGGTATATCAAATTAGTTAAATTGAAATTTACATGAAATTTAATGCAAAAAGTTGAGAAATGTCCCTCATCTATACCTTTTATGGTTGAAATCAAATAAACCGACTTTCAATAGTTCCCTGTTATCTATATCTACATCTACAAGTTTAGCTTGTGTATATTTGTAACTTGAAAATTAGTGGGGTCAATTTTTTAGGTAGATTTTCTTTCAGATCTGTTATTAAATTTAATTTTTTCCAATATAAATTTACTATATAAATGAAAAAGTTGATAATATGTGTTTGTTTTTGGTCTTCAAAAGGAGCTTTTTATATGTTCGGGATGTAAGGAGTAATAATAAAATTTTAGTCCCTCAGTCCCCTATCCTCAAGTATCATTTAAAAATTCAAACCCGTTTACAAAATCTGCAGTTGTAAACTTTTTTAGCATTTTTATCAATCAGACATTCTCTAAATCTTATTCAACCTTATTTGAATATAAGAAACTTAATCCACCCGTGATCCGGGATGTGATACTGTGATATATCTAGGCTGGAACCGGCCCGACTCTATTTGTATCTATATGATTCTTCTTTCTCTTATTTTATTTGAATTTAAGCAAATTTTAATATCCTGAAATTTAAAAAATAAATCTTTATCAGATATTAATTTAATTTTTCAAATCGCAAGAATAATAAAACTATATTTTTAATGATAATTCACTTTTTTTACTAATAAGCTTTACTAGAAAATTTTTTGTTTAACTTCATTGTCTTGCAGCGACAGTATACCATTTTACCAAGTAATTCTATTTTATATAGCAACTATAAATTACCCAATATTCTTGATTGAGCTTAAATATAGTTAAATAAGGATGATTTACATTATAATGTCATAAACATCACAGTAATCAACTCTTCTTATGGCTTATATGAAGTTTTCAGAAGACGGTAAAATCATTAAAAATTTTGAACTAAGTACT
Organism: Acrocera orbiculus; assembly: GCA_947359355.1. Classification (NCBI taxonomy): domain Eukaryota; kingdom Metazoa; phylum Arthropoda; class Insecta; order Diptera; family Acroceridae; genus Acrocera; species Acrocera orbiculus. The sequence goes on from OX375757.1 coordinate 503,451, forward strand.
TGCAGCCCAGATTCTGCTTTTTACTTAAATTAGCGAAAAAATAAAAAAAATAATCAAACACATGTTATATGAACATTGATTGGTCTTATCGATTCATATATATACATATATCTATATTTATATACATATATCTGGTTCAGTACTTGTCGCACCTCTCAAAATGGCAATCAATATCAAATCAAAAATAACCTCATTTAAAATTTCTTCTATATGTTCAGATATAAAATATAACAAAAAAAAAAAAGAATGAACTACAAGATCAATAAAATTTATTTATTAATAAAATTTATAGTGATTTTGTATTTAATACCGTTGGTCATCTTAATTCGGCAGAAAAGCGACAAAAAGTGCCCGATTAATATCGTAAAATAGGACGCTATATACGATTTGATTAGTGTGCGTTTTGCGCAGCCGCAATTTACTTTTATGAATATTTATATTAATTGCTGATTAACTAAGTTATATCAACGCATACATTAACATAAACACATACTCACGCATTCTTAAGAATGCTATTAATATTGGTATTTTATTTTTAAAGATATTAAACTTAAGATTTGTGTACTTTAATTGAATGGAAGCAGGTTTCCGTTTCACCAGTTATCCACCCGAGGCTATGTCTTTTATACATCTGTCAGTCAATTGACGCTTTACAACTCTGCAGTGTCGCGCCTGAAGAGATTTCATATAAAATTATGAACCCAAAAAGGAAGTATTTGAGGTCATTGACGATCACTAATATTATAGCTGATCTGGAATTTTATAAGAATATGAAAAAAATAAATATAATTCTTATTTTATAATAAAAATTAAATTAAATAGGGACATAAAAATGTCATTTTTTTGGATAAGAAAAGAAGTTACGTGCATTAAAGATTTCTGTTTTATTTAGCTTACTTAATTATTTTTGTGTGCTATATTTGAAAATCGCAGTAATGGAGCAAAATTGTTAACTTGATTTTATTTACATTCCAACAATATTTTAAAATAAACTTTTATGTGATTTTCAAAAAGTAATTGAGATTTTTAATATACTGTAAATTAGTATTGATTTATTTGAATTACTTTTTAGAAATTGTCTTTTGATAAATAAAATTTTTTTAAAAAAGTTAGTTTTTGCCTTTGCAGAAATCATTCTGTATACATTGAATTAATTTTGAAATTCATATTTTTCTTTTTTAAATCACAAACAAATTATTAACAAATTATTTTTAATTTTTTTTACATAACATTTACACTTGAAAGTCTTGAATAATATTTTCCTGCTACTGTTAAAACGAAAGACTAAAGCTTAGCCTATGGTGACAAAAAACAAACATTATTGTGAAACTCGCTGTCACATTTGAAACCTATTTGATGGATGAAATTGACATCTCGTAAACGCAATCGCTATACCAAGCCAAAAAACTGACCAACTTTCTCTTGAACTTAAACGAAGCTCTGTTAAAATCCAACATTCTGTATCCTGCTTTTATGTCTACTTTTTCCAAAATAATCATTGCCAAAAATAATTCAAATTAAAGTTTCCAATGATTTGAAATGTTCTAGTTTTTAGAAGTTTTAGCTTACTTTATTCCTCTTTTTACATATTTTATTGAAACAAAAAAGATTTTCCACAGTAATAAAGCATGGAAAACCAAGATACTTAATTATCATTAATTTTATTCTTCAATGACTTGAATTTAATTTGAATCTAATGATACCAATGAAAATTGTCATTTAGCCTTTAAAGTAATCCTGCCTGCAATCGTTTTAAATTATATTAAAAATTTTAAGATGATGAATTTTATATTCTTTCATTTTTTACACTCTCGAAAGAGACGATCCACAAATCAGTTGAGCAGGTAAGACACTTGCAATGACTCTAAATGTTACGAATACATTTATAATATTAAATACAAAATCTGGTTGACAAGTTTTTTTTAATGTAGGATGCTTTTTTTTAGTGGAATATTGTTGATTACACTAGTTTACACGAAAAATGTGACTCAAAGAAAAAGTGCTTTTTAGACTAATTTGGGGTCGCTGAATTCGAAAATGAAAACCATTTTTTTTTTTTTTGAATGAACGGTTTTTGTTTTTTTGCCAAAAAAACTGTTTTTTAGTTCGTCTTTTCATTATTGACTTGTATCTTCAAAGCCTATTGATAAATCCACACAAATTTTTTATGGTTAAAATAATAAATTTCCATTCTTTTTAACAAAATATTATGTTTGCAAATCAAATAAAACTTGGTCTTCTACGGACGTGTAGATACACTACTCGACAAAAAAAATTAACCGCAACAAAAAGATGTTTTTTAGGGTAATTTTGGGTCGCTGAGTCCGAAAATAGCAATCATTTTTTCATCCAAAGAAGCGTTTTCGAGATATTCTTAAAAAACGAATTTTTTGGGTGCGTTTTCTTTTATTAGTCAATATCTCAGGAAATAATTCTTTGATTGACTAGATATGGTTTATTTTAAAAAGTTATCATGCTTTTCTTTTACAGTAGATCAAATTTTGAAAAAAATGATTTTTTAGTAATGAGGTTTTTTGAGGCAAAAAAAGCAAATGAAAATGTGTGATTTCAAAAAAAGGTGAAAAAACACCTTTTGCCAAGTTTGATCACTTTTAACTCCGCCAATTTTTATTTGATTTGTAAAAGTAATATTTTGTTAAAAAGAACAAAAATTTGCTATTTTAACAATGAAAAATTTGTGTAGATTTAATAGTAGGTTTTGAAGATACAAGCCAATAATTAAAAAAAAAGCTAAAAAACAGGTTTTTTGGCAAAATATCAAAAACTGTTCTTTCAAAAAACAAAATGGTTTTCATTTTCGAATTCAGCGACCCCAAATTAGTTAAAAAAGCACTTTTCTTTTAAGGCACACGAAAATGACCCAAAATTTGTCGACTAATGTTTTTTTTTTTTTGTTTATTTGTTAGTTATACTTAAATATTGCTAATTTTTGTTATTACTGTTTACAATTAATTTTTTTTTTTATTTTTGCTTATATTTGCTATGATTGGTATCCTACATTAAAAACAACTTGTCAACCAGATTTTGATACACCCATTAAATAAAGTTAAAGCGGCAACTTTATTGTTTTTTTGTTTTGTATGAATTTTCAAACTTTCTTATTTGTAAATTAAATGATAAGTGAATCTTATTGGGGAAAAACAGAAAATTTCCATAAATTTTAGAATTTTAAAAAAAAAATTGTTTTTGGTTTTATTTTATTCAATTTGTTTTTTAAGTTGTTATGTTGTATGGTTTGATAAAATTTTGTAAGCTTACTTAATAAAATAAAAATAAAAATTAATTTTTATTTTGTTTAGTCAGTTTATTTAAATTAAGATTTCTAAGAGGCTGTTTTGGCCAAATTTTTAAACTAGAACTTGACGCACTTACGAGTAATAAATTCCTAAAATTTAATTGTTGCGTGTAAAAATTAATGATTTATTATATAAAATATCGATTGTTATTGCATTTTAGCTGTTATGTATAAATTTAATAGTACGTCTAGACAGAGCAATACAACAACCAAATCTCACAGCGTTCACTGCTATCACGCTTTTTAGCTGACGAAACGACTTTCGTTTAGTTTCGTTGTTTCAATGATTTCAGAGTTTGCCATGTCATGACTCACTCACAGAATTAACGTTTTGATGCGAACAAACTGACAGTTTTCTCTACAAAATTCACCGAGTCACTTGAGCTTTAGCTTTAGGTTTCCTGCCTGTATATACTACACATACCTAATTATATTAATGGTGTTAAACAGTGTATTTTATTGCTAGTTAATTATTTATAAAGTTCAAAATGAAAAATACTACTCACTCTAAAGACAAAATGAAAATTTTTTTAGAATTTGTTTCAATAAAAACGAAAAATTTCAAATGTAAATCGAATAGTTCTGATTTATTTAACAAAAAATTCAAAATGTACGCCGAGATGCACATATTCTATGGTTCATTTAATCTAAGTTGGTAAAAGCAAATGGACTAAGATTGGGTTATTTCCGACTTGAACTTGAATAAAAAACAAATTTTAAATTAACTTTAGTTTTTCTTACTAATACTTGAGTCAATGAAGACATAAAACAGGCAAAACTTGGAAGTCTGCTGGAACAGCTCCGATTTTGATGATTTTTTTTTTAAGTTTTGTTTTTCTATATTATTTAAAATCAGAAACTTCTAGAAGGGAGGAAATAAATTTTTATATTGTTTAAACAATAATTTTTATACTTATATAGGGTGATGTATGATCAAATGATCAAATGCTTGGGATAGAAAATAGATTAAATTTCATGGACAAAAAACACAAAAGTCTAAATCGAAATTTCTTCGTTTTCGAGTTACAGGTTCTTGAATTTTGGAGGCTTCCTTATTATCCGCACGCACTTTATCACTTATATCTTTTGAATCTATGCAATAATAAGTAAGAAAAAAATATTTTTCTAAAGCTTGCAATATTGTCTTATTATTAAAATAGCAAAAATTTAAAAATAATAAAAAATGGCGGAGAAAAAAATTTTTAAAAATTATTGTTTAAACAATATACAAATTTATTTCCTCCCTCCTAGAGGTTTCTGATTTTAAATAATATAGAAAAACAAAACTTCAAAAAAAAAATCATCAAAATCGGAGCTGTCCCAGCGGACTTCCTAGTTAAAAGCTTCATTGACTCCACTATAAACCTGCTTAAGATAAACATATGAAAAGTTCTTTTTCAGGACATTCACTTTGAAATCAGGTTCATATTTTTTTTATCAGGTTCAATTTAAATTGAGCAGTTTGAAAACATGACAAAAAATTTCGACTTGGGATATTTTATTAAAATAAGAATCAAATATTTGCTTGATTTTCTACGTATTTTAGTGTCTTATAGCCGAAATACGCCTTAAAATGAGGATAATAAATTCTTAATCCAAAAATAGTTGCTCACTTACAATATCACTACTAGATTTAATATTTTTTACCTAACTATACAATTATTTAACGGATAGCCATAATTATTGGTAGGGGTTCAGATTCTTTAGTAACATCTGTTAATTTTTAATTTCTATTAAGTATGCAAGTTTTGTATATTTATCTATTTTTAATTAAACTTTTTTCTATATTATTTAAAATTATTTATTAATCATAATTAGTAAATTTATCGAAAAACAAGTTCTTCAAAAGCGTAGGGAAGGCAATCAACACCATCTTTTTCCAAGCATATGGAAACAATAATTACCAAGAAATAGTTCCGTTTTAACAACATATTGAGTAAACTATAAATCCGCTAACAAGAAAGTTTACATTTCCTTATTGCAAACATAAGCGACAAGTACTGTTTTATATCTTATTCATGCATAAACAATGAGCAGAAATTATGCTGTCGCATATAATGCAAATGACACGACCGTCTCTCAATTTGATTAGGTATTAGATGAAATTTGAAAAGAAATAAAAGAAAAATGTATTATACAAGCTCTCAGTTTCAACAAGCTTGACCGGTAGATGTTTCCATGGTGGTCAGAATGCACTTGCAGTTTGCACCATACTTTTTCTATAAGAAAACTATACATAATCTGAATATATACATATATATATATATATATATATATATATATATATATATAGTATTGATGTAAATATATGTATTTATATGTTTAGCAATACATATATCATGTTGAGTCTATTTAGTTTGCTTTATTAAATTTTTTCTTCTTGCTTATTTAGTTGTTCAAAAACTATAAATAAAGACGATTATAAGAAATTATTGCGCGGGTGGCTCCAAATGTAAATGTCATGCGCCGATTAAATAAATTGCATGAATATAAAAAAGTGTAGTTCCTTGTGACGATAGGCATATGATGATTTTGTTAATTGATTTGAAGTTTGGTTAAAATAATTTTTAATTAGCTTAAATGGTTTTGAATATACAACCTTTTATTTGTTTGTTTTTTCATTTTAGGTAAGCAACTTAAATGCACTAGCAAAATAATTTGTAAGTACATTAAATTTTATTATATAAAGCAAATTGTTGTCTATTCCATTGAATTTACTAAAATAGACAACCTCTTGTAAAATTTAATATTTCAAAGCTAATTGTTTGTTGTAGTTCTCAGCAAAAAGCATCTATAGCGTCCAAGAGGAAATATATACATATGTCTACAAAGACAAAACACAACCCATCTGTAGAGGGCACTCTCTACACTTGATTTTAATTCGCATTACCGTAGGGAAAATAACTAAAGTATCCCATCTAGAATTTTCTCTCATATCACATTTGTTTAGGAAAAAGGCTACTACCAGCTCTTGTTTACCTTTGAGACCAAAATTAGTGTAGACACATAGGACATTACTGGACTATAGGACCTTAGTGTCTGATTTATATCAAAGGTGGCTACTATTGTTATTGTCAACAAGGATTCTAGCTCTACAATGATTCTAAGTACACTCAAACCACTTTAATTCTTAAAAATTTCATGTAGTTTACTGAAAATTACAGGTCAATTTCTTCCCCATTCTAGATTGGTTTTTTCCTAAAATGTGTCCTGAGTAAAGTTGTCTTTTATTTCAAGCTAAATTAATATGTTGTGACAGCTAATGTAATTATTTTAGTGTAAAACAAGTAAATTTTGTTTATCTTTTGTGGTTTTCGTTGCAACTTGATTTACTATTATTCTTTTGTGTATGCTTTTAAAAAATATTTCTTGTAATAGCTTATTACTAGCCTATTAAAATTATTAAAATTTAAAAGTCAATAATAAAAGTAATTAATCACAAAAACAATATTTTGAAATACAGCACCAAGAAGAATTCCCTTTAACAATATCTCCCTTTTGAATGTACAAATTAGTACAAAATCTAACAGGAACTTTTTTCGTCTTTTTTTTCTTTATACACCTGCAAATGCTCTTTGAGTTTGAACAATGGGGAAATTTCATTTGAGAGTTTTGTTTTATGTAAAATTCATAGCAAGCAGGTTATTACTTTCTTTCATTTTTTTTTTTTAGTTGAGGGTTGTAAAGTTGTATAACGACACACTAGTAGCCCATAAAAGGCCTAATCTCAACAATAGACAGGTAAATATTGCTTTAATCTTGAACCAAGCAGATGTTTTGGATAAAATTAGTTTATATGTATGAGTTTTTTTATTATTTCAATTTGTTTAAAGAGGTTATTTATTTTCATGAAGGCTGCAAAGTGTGTATTTAGTTATTATCTCATCCTGTGTTGCATTAGCTTTTGAGTTTTTGTTTGTTACAGTTCAAAATTCTTAATTATTTTAAGGGCTGAGATAATTTTATTTGATGGCATTGTTTGTTTCATAATACTATTAGTTTTTTCTAATTTATTGGAGTTTAAAGTAAAAATTAGGCTTATGGTGAATCAAGAAAAATTATTTTTTAAATATCAGCCTAAAAATGGAGATTTTTCTAAACCAAAACAGTAGCTTGACAAAACACGCCTACTAGGTGGCATTCTTTGTGAACAAAGAATAGCAATTTTTTAATAAATTTGCATTTTTCGGTACCTACTGGTGAATTACTTACTGAAACATAAGTAAAATTTAATAGGACACTTCTAAAATCTTTAAGCTCTTACATTGTTTTCCAATTTTCCTTCCTTTTTGAAAAATATATCAGCTATTCCCATAGCCATATTTGTCTTCAACCGGTAAGATTTTTAAGCCAACGGGATTCAAATAAAATAATAATTTTATTCACTACTTGTAAATTAATTCTCAGGATTCAATGTAGAAAAAATTGAAGAGAAATAAATTTTCTATGAAGCTTTTACTTTGTTTGATGAATAATAAGTTAGGCACTAATGTCAAATTCCTGAAATAAGGAAGTAGAAAATAATGTTGGTACCCAGCCATTAATAAAATTGATTATTCAAGTCTCACACATTCTCTCTCTTTCTCTCTTTCTCTCCCTCTCTATCAAACCTTTAATGTCTCAAGGACAAGTGGAACTATTCAACTCCTTAAGAAAAACCAATATATCTTAAATATAATAAACAAGATACAACAAAATGAATGCGTGTAGATAAAGCATAACCGGCCAAGCAGTTAAATTTACCTTTATCGTTGGAATAGTTATATCCATCATGGAACATTACTGTGGGTCTCATGTTGTCCACTTTATAAAGCGTTGACAAATATTTAAAAGTCACGTAATGTTGCTTGTCACAAAAGTTGCAAACCTAAAGTGGCGACCACAACGACAATTTTACTATAATATAACTAAATATGAATACCGAAACAGCATAATATAAATTTGTGTATAAATATTTTTAAATTTTTGCATCTTCGCATGTGAATGGGAGGCTAGCTGAAGCCTCTTAATAACCACAATATACATTCGTCTTCTCCCCCATATGTTCTATTAGTGGTAGCATTAAATTTAGAAAACTAAAACATAATTCATGTCTGTCTTGTCTATCTGGGGTCCTCAAATGCAGAATATATGTGTGTAACTTATTCACAGCTACTACAACTTCTTTTGAAAGACAGACCTGATATGGTAGTATCAGAAAGGGATACATTTCAACCAAAAAGAATTTAATTTATTGCCAAAAATTTTTGCTTATTTTCAAATTTATTGTTATTAATATTATTACCTTTTGTGGAGGTGGTGTAAAGGGGAAAAATTTTCCCTTAAGGGATTTTATATATGAGCTTCGTGTTGCAATTTTAAACTACAGTAGCAAAATTCTTGCGTAGTTAATGTCGATATATATAACTTATGAGATCGTGAAATTGGTTTTGAAATTCTTTTTAATTTAGTCTATGGTGGGTGTTATGAAAATATTTATTTTAGAGAAAATAATAAAATAATCTCTTAGTCAATTTATGTTATGAAATAATTATTGATGAATTTTAAATAAATTTAATAGGAGTAAAGGAAAATATTGAATCACAAATGATTGTTGTCATAACATGAATGATGAAATATTTTGGCATACCATACAAACTTGGGCCCTTTGATTTTTTTCTTTTTATTTTTGGAGGCTAGGAAAAATAGTAAAGTAAAAAGCTCTCTGAAATTGATACTGTGATAATGCATACTTAATGTAATATTCAGTCCAATTTTTTAATTAATTTAAAATAATCATTCAGCTGACAAACTTTTAGCTTTAGATTTAGACCGATAGATATCAAGCAGGAGAAAAATTAGAATATTAGAACTTATAATGTGCCTGAAAACCAAACAAATTAATTAAAGCAAATCATTTCTATCTTTTCTAAAATTTTTATTAAATTCAATTTAATTTAACTTAATTTTTATTTTTAATAGCAATTGTCTGATTGACTTTTATTGAGAATTTCTGAAAAAATTTCATTAATGTTGTTCCTTTAAACATTAAAATAAAGAAGAGCTTTACAACAACAAATCTGTAGAATTTCGTACAACATTTCAAAAAGAAAAAATGAATAACTTTACATATTTATTGTTTTAATTTGCGACTAACTCTGCTAAAAATTCTCCCCTAATGAATTAGTGTATAGTTAACAAAGCAAATCACTGAAAAAATTACCAGCATATTTACTATCAAAAATTTGGGATTATCGTAAAAGTTTTCAGAGCGGAGACTTGCCGGTTGAGCGGATATCACTTGTAAAAAATCATATTACCCTCCCACCGTTAAATATCAAATATTGGATATTAAAGGATTTCGTTAAGGCTATGCTGAAAGATGGTGTTTCACTTAGAAAACCAGTTTCCGAATTTCTCTGATGACAGAATAAAAGAAGGTGTATTTGTATGGCCCCAAATAAGAAAAGACATTGAATTGCTTTCAATTTTGATAGTGGATGAGACAAAAGCTTATAATTCCTTTTGTTTTGATGTCGATGGCTTTTTCGGCAATAAGAACAGTGCAAATTACAAGGAAATTATTAAGAATTTGATAAACAACTTTAAAAAACTAAGTGAATCTTTTTTAAAATTTGGTTTTTTTATTTTTTTTCTTTGATTAACATCTTCCATTTTTCTTCTGGAAGAGGAGTAAACATATTTCTATATATAAGTTTTAGATCTCCAACATATTTTTTAAAATCTATTCACCATTTATTTTTCTCAAAACAGATGTGATGTGGATCTTTAAAGAGATTGCAAAATCAGCATCACAATATGCACATTTCAACAAACAGAGAACTCATAATTCTGTTCGATGCAATTTAAGTAGACTGATAGGAATGTACTTCAAAAAAATTATTTAGAGAATTAGAATCTTTTTCTAGTAAGTATGACATTTAAAAAGTAGGTTACGATGAGATCTGAAATCTACAAAATCTCGTGCAATTCTCATATTTTAATCTATTTATCAACAAATAGTTTTATTATATTGAATGACTTCCAATTAGAATTCCTTTTTAATCTTTCTAATTATATTGTCTAAATAATTGTCCATCATTGCATTGTTAAATAAATACAGATGAAAGTGGAAGCTTTTACTTTTTTTTTCTTAGCCAATTTAATGCAATAAATAAAAAATAAAAATTGATATCAATGACTGGCCAAAAACTGGGTATTGCTTGTAGTTACTGAGTAATTTTTATGACCTATTTTGCAGATTGATCACCTATTCTCTTGATAATATTTTATAAAAATCAGACAAACAGATTTAAAACCAAAAAACAATGTCAGGTGATCATTTTTTAAGTTTTATACACGTACAAGTGTAATATCCAAGCCAAAACATACTAAACCTGGTTTAAGTATAGAATCCAAAATGTTGACTGTCAAACTCTCAAGAATTTAATCCTTGCATAGCCAACATGTTTTCATCAATCATTTCGACTCGATCATTTTCTATTCTGTCCTTCTGGTCAGCGTTATTTTATTGTAGCCGTCACAAAGACACGACGACTCTTAAATAAGTCATACTTTGAAATGCAATAACAATATCTAATATAATTTATGATTTTCTATTAATAAATTGAACGATTAATAGAAATTTTTCAAATATAGAAAATAGTGAAATTAAGCAAGTTATATTCATAGCAAATTTAAATAGTATCTATGTCAGGTTAATCAATTTGTTTTTTGTTTTCGTTTTGTTTTCAGATTAATATCTCAATAAATTTTAGACTGATGCCAACAAATATTAAATTTTATTATTAAAATTTGATCTATGCATACTGCAAAAAAACTATAAAAATATTTATTAATAAAGTAAGTTTTCTTTAATTACATGCATATGGTAGCCATTGTGGGTGTGTTGTGGGTATGCTGCCAATTAGGATAAAACATCTTATTTTAAATTTCATCGATTTGGTCAATTGGTCAATTGAAATTTTTATAAAAATTTACACTGGTTATGTTTTTCATAAAATTCAGTGAATCATTTTCTTTTAATTTATTATTTAATTTAATTTATAGCTGAAAGTTTTTTATTTATACTAAAAACAAAAAAAGTCGTTAAAGGAAACTTATATTTGGAATTGATCTACAAAAATTTCGAAACTTTGTTTTTAAATATAACTACCGTAATATTTTAATGAAATTGATATATTCTTTTGTTTTTATTTCTTTGAAATATATGTATTTATATATTAAACTGACTTAATAATACTACTTTCTTATACCTAATAAAAATTACAACCGTACAGTATAATTGTCTGTACTGATTGTGAGTCACCCCTCTGATGTCTTCAACTCCTTCCATTTGTATAATAAGCTCGCTGTCTCGCTGGATTGTTACGAGTCTACTAGATTTATATCAGAATATGTTTTGATATCTACAAAATAATTTCAGAAAGTGCCCAGCTGGAAACAGGGTTTCTAGTCCATTTCGAAATTGAAATCAAATTTTTAGCCTTGATCTCAATTTTGGCAATTAAGCGGAAACTTTTTTTAACTTAATTATTATTAAAATTTTTATTGTATCGTGAATTCCAGTATATTTTTATAGATTTTTATTGATCTTGTTTTTCGTTCTGTAGAGGTTTGTGCTCGATTTTAGAAGGACTTGATAATTGGCTATCTGCTTTAAGTTTTAGTAACCTAAATTATTTACATAAGAGTGCATAGCCTGTTTCTGATTCTATTCACGAATGCAATGGAATCTTATTACCAAATTAAGATGTGTCTATCTAACATAGTATATCAGCTGGAAAAGCAAAATCGCGAAGAAATTTACTTTACCTTATTAATTATAGAATTAGCGTGAGCCGATGAAATTAGCTAGCGATCACATACGACGAAAAAATTATGCAAGCTCCAAAATTTATTTTAGTTCAATTTATAACTATTTGTTAGGAAATTGTGCTAATAAAGGTCTTCAAAATTCTTAACAATCCCTTACACTTTACGTTATTTCCATTAAAATATCTAATAACGACTTTCTTTTAAAAATAAATTTTTTCAAAGAAACAAAATCTTAAAATTTTTACAAAAATGTCAAATAATTGTAACCATATGCATCTAGTTTTATAAATAAAATATAAAATTCAGGTAAAAGCATCATTGAAGTATCCAAATGAGAGCAGGGTGCACGATGTCATCGTTTTTTATTATTACAATCTTGGAATTCACGGAATTATATAGTGTGTGCTCGTGTTAATTAACGATACTGAGGTGATCATAAATTAAGCGCCAAAGAAATCAATTCACCTTGGTTCAACATTTCGCAGTGATTTCTGATATCCCTTCACCCTTGTGTGCTTGATATTCATTGGTCTGATACAGTTTTATTTTGTTTTATAGTTTTGGTTTTGTAATTTAGCTTTTCTTTGTTTACTTGTTTGTCGGACAAATGTTGTCCACTTTTGGACTGATATTTGTGCTATCGAATTATTGGACACTTTGTGTATTATGTGATATATGTATATACATACGTATATATATAATATATAAAATAATTTGATCCACGGTAAAACTAACCATCTTACAAGCGTATTTCTGGTGGACATTAAAGACTTTACTCTTTTTTTCTGGCTTTTTAAACAATTATGTATATGTTTTATACACATCGACAAGCATGAGATTGAATTTTATGCTATCTTACATTGGACATGCTTGGTTAGAGCTGGCACTGATGAAAATTTAGTCGGCAAGACTGAGGGATCTACCACCTTAGAGACTATCATCCAAACAAACAAACAAAAAATCCTTCACTAATTGATTTTTCTTGTTTTAGGAATCTTCGAATGTTTATATATTACACCTTACCTCGCCATTAATGCCCTAGTTCAATTCATGTCTTAAAGTAATTTAATACATCAATGCAGGATATAAGATGAGGTGTTATTCAAATTTTCAGTAAAGTTTATTTGATAAATTTGAGATAGTTATTTTCCGTTTTGTCACGATATGAAATTATTAAATCGATTTTAAAAAATTAATAAAAGTAATTTTATAAAATAAATAAAAATTTTCATATAATACATAGAAGAATCTTGTAATTTGATTTTTATTTTAAATAAACATTAACAATTTAATTAGATTTTGCTATCAATGAAAACAAAATTTGAAACGTCTTTTTCGATTAAATTATACTCTTCCTTGTTTTTATCGATCGTTGGATTGATGTCATGTTCACCAAACATAGTGAATGGTATCACGGCTAATGAATAGCTCTTGAAACAGAGCCACGTTCATAATTTTCATTTCTTGTTGTTGTGATTATGGAAGAAATTTAGAACTTTTGCTTTGTATTTCTTGTTGAATTGATATGAAGCCCAACTTTTGCTTTTCTAGTAGGAATGTTGCTTGGTTTTTTTTGCAAAGAATAAAATTTGAGAAACAAAATCAAATATTTAATATTGAAATACAAACACTACGTCTGTCTATAGGCACTATATACACTATAGTGTATTTTCGTTTATAGTGTGTACTAATAAGATAAATTGGCACCTTGAGGCTGCAATGTTGCTTTCGCAACCCTAATACCTTATTGAAAAATTATTTAAATTTACAACTATTTTTAAGCTTTTAATTTAGAATGATTTTACCAAAATTTGAATCTAATATCATAATAACTAAATTTATTTTCGGGTTTCACTTGTGAACTTGCAAAAATACTTCCATCACACTACCTGAATAAATTAAGCTTTTTGCCTTACTGCCTTACAAAAAATTTCTTCTGTATGTTAAACCACTTAAGAAAAACGGATTTTTGTTAAACTTAAAATTTCCCATTGATAATAATTAAAACTAAATAATCAGACATTATCATAACAAAATTCAAAAGAGCTGCAGATTTTATTACTCTAAAATGTAATTAGAAAATGTCGATAAAATTTAATTACTCAAACACTCAAACATTTTGCAAATTCATGTAAAAATAAGTAAAAACTGAAAACCTTGTTTTTTCGCCATATTTTTTTTTCTCTGAATATTTTTCTTTAATTTTCATAAAAGAAAAATATGTTCAATTGCTTTTGACTACTCACCATTAGCACGTGCACGCATTAATTTCTTGTTCTCTTTGACGTAATGTTAGCTCGTTTTCATATTTGAACAGGTGGCAGTATAGTCGCAATAACAGTTTTATCTGTCTACTGCTATGCATTTTATCATATTTTTCTGAGTTTATAGCCAGCAAAAAGATGTAAACAATACAATTGCTACTTTTGCTTGCTAACATTAAGGACGAAATATTATTGAATATTCTAACTGAGTTTATTTAAGCAAAATGCTTAAGGATAACGGGTGTGAAAGTTGTATTTCTCTTGTGGGTGGTAAATTGGCTGTTGGAAAAGGATTGTAATGTTTTAAGGTGAATTATTTTTACTGCCAAAGAACTGATAGCAAAAGTTTTTAGGTTTACTATCAGGACGTGATGTGACAATGTAATATATTCCTTTATTTTATAATTTGAAAGATGAAGATATTATTTTATGTCTAAAGAGCCTTAAATAATTTGAATTTTAGCAGTTATTATGATTTTTCAATTTTATTGATTTTACTAATTGTATAGGTACTTTATGACCGGCAAATTTATACTTAAAAATCATTTTTAGTTGAATAAAATCAAGGAATTGTAGGAGCTTATAATCTGTGATGCAATAAATTTTCAGTGATTTATGAATACGCCACTATTTGATACATATACAAATTAACAGTTCGCTAAGACTGACACCTAATCTTTTTTTATTTTAAATATTCATTTTCTGTAGTTTTTATCATTTTAGCTTTTTATTTGGATATCCTCTTAATTTTGACTTTGAAAAAATTTTAATTATATATTCTTCAAAGTTATTAATCTTATGGGATTGAATTTTTGATTTATTAAAGAATCCCTTAGTGCTTAGTGAACTTCATTTGAACTCTGAAATGAAACCAAGAAACATATTCGGCTACAGGATTGGCAATGAATATTTCATTCTCTAAATATTTACACACAGCTCAGCCTAATTACATAAAAATTTAGATCCCATAGTCTTAGAAAATTAGAATGCTTAAAACAAAATTAAAAAAAATTGCTAAAAAGAAACATGTCCCGAAACCTCAATATAGAAATTCATTTAAAAAATGATAATCCAAATACACTTTAAAAGAAATATACAAAAGCAAAAAAATAAAGAAATTAATGAAAAACTTAATTTATTCTTCCCTTCACTCATTTTCGTTTGTAATGACATCAACATTTTAGAATAATTTTATCCGTAATATTCTACTATAGAAATCCTGGCAACTACAAGAGTTGAATACAAAATTCTTGCACTCTTAACAATAATTTCACGTATACCTATATTAAAGCCAACTTGAGTATTCTTTGTAGAGCACAAAGTTGTAGGAAAAACTTCCTTGACATCCCGACAGGACGTCAGTCAGTCATCACCCTTCAGTCAAAGGATTGTCAGAAATATTTCTTCTCTACTTGAAAATGTTTTACCACGTAGATAGCTCATTCTTATCTGCCGCATTGTATCTAACAGGGATATAAGCTCCTTTTCCTATGGAAGAAAAGATATAAATGAGGTATTGACTATAAAGGATGAGGTACTTTGAAAGCATCTTGATAATTTTCTTAAAACAAAATGATGAAGAATAAACTTTACAGTGCTCAAAGGTTAAGAGTAAAGGTTGAAAAATGAATCAATGGACTATTTTGGACATATCTAAGGTGAGAATCCTTGCAAGCTAGTTTAATCAATTTTTTGAACACCTAACTAGAATAACTAAACAAATTATAATAGACTAATCTAAAATATCAAATATTCAACAACAGATTCATTCTTAATTTTATGACATATTGTGCCCTAAAATTCTACACAAAATATATTATGCAATGAGCTTCTTATGTAAATTTTATTTAACACCTCTACACACACCCAATATATACTTCATTATATACAGTGCAACAAAACTTGCTGGCAATAACTTTTTGCATTTTAAGATGAAGAAAATTGATTGGAAAAGTGTCAAAGAATCTGAAAACTTAAATAAAAGATGGCTTGAAAAATATAAAAAATGAAAACTAAAAAGGAATGAATCGAAAGATGAGTGACATCAAGGAAACAAAAGTAGGGAACAGATGGATACTGTGGAATAAAACGGATGAAAATAATGAATACAAGGAGTCTGAAATAGATGCTAAAGGATCTTGAATATTGATTCAGTGAACTGTAAATCAAGTAATTGGCAATTGAATTTATTTACTGTCTTCTTATGGTGATTAATTTTGTAAATAAAAATTTTGACGAAAATTTTATATAGAGTAAAAATAATTGCATTGGAATTGTGTTTCAAAAATATAATTTTTGATTTATTTTGCTAATTATTCCTTCTGAAAGTCACTGCATGTGTAAGGAGTGTTTAATTTATCCAACAAAGTCTTTGCTTTCCTGAGATAAAAATAATTTAATGTGGATTTAATCCTTATTTTATATTACATTGAAAACTTGAATTTTTTGTTGTTGATGAATTGCGAAAGAATAAATCGGCAAAAAAGTGTATTATAGTTTATTTTAATGGAATTAAATCACTCAAATTATTAAGCAAGTACGTTTAAACCCCTAAAAAGTTACATTCGTATTGTCATTGGGCCATTTCCTTGTAAAAATAAACATTTTTAAATAGCAATCGATAATCAAGTTTGCTATGTGGATATGATAACCAAATTTTTATGTCGATACTCCATAAAAAAGATGTATGTCATTTTTAAAATTGAACGGAATTATATTTTATTACACATGTCACAACTCACAATCAGTCATTTAGTCAAAAGAGTGATTTTGACTAGCCTTCATGCTCATCTCGCTTGAACGCTACATTTTTTGCGTGGAAAGACTTCAAGTTAAGGGTTCATGTCAATATTCATCACAAAACAACTATCATATTATCACATAATTAATGTAACAGAAAAGGCGAAAATTTGTCCGATGTCATATTTAAAAATAACTAAACTTTTTCATTTTGGTCTTCTGATTTGTCAGCCTTTTCCTGTTAAATTTTTTTAATACCGTATTACATTTAAGTAAAAGGATTTTCTTGAAAATTTTTCCAAAGAAAAATTGCAAAGAATCAAAGTTTTTTTAATTTTATACTATAACGGTAAATCTCAACGTAGTTTCATCCAGAAAATCAATGAAAATCTAAAACATCAATTCCCACTGCTCTCCTTCAAAACAAAACAAGTTTGCCTTATTCTTGCATTCTTTTATTTAAGATGAACGTGATTGATTGTGAGATTGCTCAGATTGAAAAGTTTCAATCAAAAATTTTTATTCTTCTTTAACTTAGCTTCCATTTTTATCGTACCCGGGACTCTTTATATAAATGATATATATATATATATATACATATATGTATTATTATTTCATGTAGAATCAATTCAACTAACACTTTTTACTTCCTTAAGGATTTATTCAAGTGGACTGTGTACATTTTAACAGAGACTAAAATAAAAGTAATTCTCAAGACTCTCTTTGCTATAGTATTTTACTTCTTGCTGCAAGTATACAATTTTTGTTTTTCGTTTTCGGGGATTTCATTTGTTTTTTTTTAGAACCATACAAGAGACCGAAAATGAAGTGATATGAAATTTTAAAATATGTTTTTAGCTTTCTTAAGGATGAAGAATGGCAACAAAACGGAGGAATGTGAGTGATCTATTGATTGTCTGGTAAAACAAAAAAGATGAAAATTGAATCTTTAGGGTGGCCAATATCAAACAATTCTCAAAGTATGTGGGAGACTATAAATTGTGTCTATCACAAAATTGAAAATTCTATGTGTACTCCGGGTCTATTGTTTGAGATGATATATTCAATATAAGTACTTATATTGGGTTTTTCAATAATTCCAGATTTTTCCATTTCAGATATTAATTAAAATGAAAGAGGTTTATTTAGCGTGTATTGATCAGCCCAAACTTTAACTTTTTTAAATGTTATTTGTTAACATTTATTTTTAATTACGGTAAAATACAACCAAAGTTTATAATTCTTAAATATTCAAAACTTTATTTCTATTCTATTCCGGATGTAACTAACAATAAGGACAGCAATAACATAAAATTTCCCATATTTTTTTACATTTCATCAGTTAAGTCATTCTTTTACTTAAGAAATGCAGCTGTTAACTAAAGCTCACGAATTATTTTATGATACACCTATATAATTTGTTGTTTGTCAAAAACGTGTACAAATTTATTGCCAATTTCTAAGATTTGTCTTACTAATTTCAATAAAAATATCGAAAAAGGTGAAAAATCTTTTAGTCTTGTTCTCGTGTTCAATTAAAAATCTTTTTTGCTTATTTAAGAAACGAATTAATCACGTAGCAATAAATATCGTCAGGATAATTGCACCAAATAAGCGATCAGCGTTAACCAATCAAATTGAAACTGAAAATTTGGAAAAAAATAAAAAATAATAAAATAAAGTAAAAATAAAAAAATTAGATGACTGCAATGACTGCAGGAGTATTGCATCTATGGGAAACAATTATTTCAATAGGAGCCTCATAAATAACGAAAAAGTTCTACTTAAGCAATTTCAGTATTGGCAATGGGTGGTACGGGTGAAACTATGAAAACTATCAGAATGATGTTTTGTAGTGGTCGGAAAAGTTTGTCAGTACTTTCTAGTTTCTTAATGTGAATTCCTACGACAGCATGAGAAAGTTGTAGTTTATGTGACTGAAAAGGAAATGGGCTGTGATTAGTGGGAGGTAAATGTCATTATTCACTCAAGTTTATGGCATAGCTGTCATATTTTGTAACCATAAGTAAAATAATGCCATAAAGTTCAAGGAATAGTAAATTTGAGTCCTTGTATGATTATTTAGGAAGAATAAATGAAAACGAGGAATTTTAGTCTCTAATATTATGTTTGAATTGTTAGCAATTTGGAAAAAATGATTAATGGGTTTTTGTTTGATTAGAAATGAAAGGAAGTCATTTTGAAAACATCAGAAAAATTAAATATAAAATTCAATTTTTTTTTGTTTTACAAACAAAAATGCAAATTCGAAATTCAATTATTTTAACAGTTTATTAGAAACAGTGCTAAAAATAATTATGAAGTCTAATTTTTTTTTAAGTATAAATAAAATGTCAGCCAAGCCTTAAATATTTACCATATTTGCTTGACATCGTAATATTTTTTTTTATTTATTTAGTAATAAGAAATTGTGTAGACTTTCCTTATTAAAATATTAGATATAGTAATTATTTGAATAAATAAAAATTAAGTATGTGTGGTAATAGAAAAAATAACAAAATTTAATATCACACTTTAAACTTACTGAGAAGTTAGAACTAAATATAAATATATTGTTTTTATACTTTTTAAAGTCATTACTGGGGCAAATAGTTGTGTAGTCTTTATATTAGTAGCAATATTTAAAATATTTTATTTTGGTTTTAATAGACATTGAGCGCTTTTTCTTTTTTTTTTCAATAAAATTGCAAATTTTAAAGCTTTTAATTATGCTGCGAAGTAAAACAGTAACAGATATTGAAAAGAAAAGAATATTAAATTTGAAATACTCTCTTTTACCACAAAAATAAAAGCTTTTCAGCTAAATTGTTCAAGAGTATTGGAAAAAATAAGGAATTAAAATGAGAAAATGTCTTCCATCAAAATTCTCAGCCTGATTCTATTACTATGAGGCATTATTTGCTGTGAAGTATTTTGTATCTAGGCTCCTTCAGTAAATAAGTGAAAAAAAAGTATAAGTTTTAAGTAGTTTGATTTCCATACTGCCAGGAAAAAGGACTTCTAGAATTTATTACAAATAACTCTAAATGCACAAAAAATTTAAACGTAATTTTATTTATGTATTTTTCAATTGTATGCAGACAGGACTCTTATATGAAAAATTTACTGATGTACATCTTATCTGTTAGGCAATTCTTTCTAGCACAATAAATTTAAAATATTTTAAGCTATTTTATTAATATTTTTCTTAAGCGAAAATTCAGCATATATTTGTTCTGTCTTATAAAAATATAAATATCAAATATAAAAAATTCAAATTGATTAAAATTACAATCAAAAACTTGTACAAAAAAACAAAGAATTCTTGCGTTTTTAAACATTTTTTTTGTAATTGCTAAATACTACCCGTAGGTAATATCTGCCATTGGCATTAAAATTTAAATTCTATTTGCTGATTCTTTAATCTCTCAACTTGCAGTCCATTTATCCTTTTGATTTTTCACTTAGTCAGCCGTCTTCTTCAAATTTAAAAATTATATCCTAAAGGTAATCTATGAACAAGTTTTCATCTTATTTAGAAAGGTGTATTAATGTTTAGTAAGTTTGTAAACTCTACTGACATCCTTTTGATGTTAACCCCATTTCTTGTAATATTTGTATATTAAGTGAGTTATTTTACATAAATATAACATATAAAATTCCTTTTATGCCCCTTACAGATTTAAGACTTCAACTATCAAAGTGATGTCATTGTCATTGACAGAAAAGAATAAGATTTAAAAAGGATGATGAATAAGATATATTATATTCTACTCCTTAAAAATTACACAATAAAAAATATGAATTGAATTTTACTTAAATTGTTAACACAAAGTTTTTTTGAATATTCTATTGACAAAGCACAAAAAAAATCAAAAAGCTTAAGTAAGAATATTGTACCTAACATCCTATTGTACACTACCAGAAATTTTTTTCGTCTGTCGACCTTATGAATAACCAACCCCCATTTTTGTATAAAAGTCATTCCAAGTTGTTTTCAAAATTAAGTCCAGACGCTTTCGATCGATTCATCTGTCCATCCATCTGTCGATTCAAGTTGATGTAGAGTTTTCCAAAAGGACAAAATTTATATCCTTGGCCTTAGATTCCTTCTGGGTTGAATACGGAAAGAGAAGTAGTATTATCCGCATATATACTGGCCTCCTTATTTTTGTTGTTGCCTTTTTTTTGTATACTTTCTCTTTGTATCCCAAACTTTACACAAACTTCTATACTTCCTTCAAATATGTATTAGAGTGGTGGGAACAGCTTTTAGTTGTCTTCATAGCCATAGAAAAGTCGATGCATTGTAGATCCTTCGTTTTCTTGTTAGATAGAAATGAAATTCATGTCTGTGTCTCCAATTCATTTACTCTCATCTGTCCATCAATCTGTCTGTCAATTTGTTAAAATGTAGGAAACCTGTCTCTCATCTTGACTAAAACTATTAACCTAGCATCGAGTCGTTTTATTTTTCCTATATTTTACATACATATATTATTACTTTTACAATTAAAAATTATATAAAACTTGACATCTCAGAAATAAATTGTGCTGTGTATTAGTTCTTGTTCTGTTTTTGTATTAATCTTTACTGCAACGTTTTTTGTTTTGTAGAAATACATCTGAATTTTATATCCTTGGCTATTTTTTAAGTTATATCTGTTAAGTTTGAGATAGTAGAGTCGAATTGAATTATTTTGGATGTCTAATAATAATTAAAAGAAATTCTTTTTTCTTCTAAAGCTTGCATATAACGTCAAATAGGATTATATGTAGCAATGCTACACTAAATTTGGTATTAAAAATCATTTAAGTCTAATTTATATGACTTTAAATTTTTACCATAACACGGTAAGGTATCTGTCAATGAAACGAAAAACAAAACAAATAGGAGCTATTTAAAGTTTTTTTTCCATAAATGAAATAAATCCAAGAAAATATTCAAACTATATGGCTATAAAACTTCAGTAGATCCTTTCAGTCTAACTGACAAGACAAACCAATAAAATTCAAATGTGATGTTAAACAAACTATGTCCCAATTTTGGACATTAGACTACTTTGAAATGAGAAAATGTATCTTAAAGGCAGTGAAAAACAAAAATAATAGAATAAATAAGTCGAAAATTCAAATCCATGTCAGAGCTGAGCAAATACATAAACAATTCCTTGAAGAGAAGGGCCATTGTTCACCGAAATGAACAGCAAAAGGAATTTATGTAAAAATGGCGTTTCATGGACAAAGTATAGAGTTAATGGTTGTGACAAAGAATAAAAGTAAATATTCGTAAGTAAAAATAATTACTGTAAGATAGAATGATATTTAAAATTTTCTGTCTTTTTAGCTAAAGAATGGACATAATAATTGTTTTGTCTAAAATATTGTAGGGTTACACTTTTTTGTGGCTTTGCCCGAATATTTTGCAAATAACTTCTAAAGCTTATATAATCAAGAAGAATCTGAAAAAATGTACATCTATTAAAAACCTATCTTTGACAGAAAAAATAAAGGCATTACTTTATTTTCAATTATATTTGGCAATACATACAATACAAAAATTAAATGTGAAATGTAACTTTTGTGTTTATATTTCATTTTCATTTTTAAAAGAAAATCAAAATGAAGTCATTCGGTTTTAACCGACAAAGTTCATCTTTCTCTGGCCCAATCAGTATAAAACTAGATTCAATTCAATATAACATCTCCTAGTTTCTAATTTCATATTAAAATAAAATCCTCATGAAAGAGAAATGTCAAAATCATATTTGTCATCATATTTTTTTTATTCTTTTCAAATACTAATTGTATGACTGAGAAGTGGAGAGTGTAACTCTTAATTAGGAAACAAAAGTACAAATTTGCAGTTCGCTTGCGAAAAATTCACTCTTTTTTATCAAAAGTTTAGTTTTTTTAGGAATATGAAAGACTGATGAAAAAGATAAGAACAACTGACTTTCGATTATAATTTGCTTCATTCTTAAATTTATAAAATATTTTAATTTTATTAAAAATCCCTTGTATGAATCTGGACAGAAATTTTCTTTAATTTTGTTACTTCTTATACCAAATTTGGTTTCATTTTTTCTTAATTTATAACAGTTTATAATAACAATAGAAATACTTCGGCTAAAATTTATTTGTAAAACTAATTTTTTTGATTTTAAAATTTGTACGTATCAACTAGGGTGTATGCAATTAATTTGATCGAAATCTATGCAAAATAGTTTTTGTTAGTAAAGGAAGTAAACCAAAAACTAAATCAAATCGTGAACCCATTAACGGCATTTCAACCAGGACTAATAATATTGTGTATACACTCTCATTTTTCAGCGTCATTATTTATACTCATTCATGGAGTATATGATTTGGATGATACAAAATGAGGTTATTATCAAATGTTTTGTGATATTATATAATCGATAGTAGAATGAGGACCAAAAATATAGTCTCATAAGTTTGATCAAACTACTGTAACATATTAAATTTTCGATGTATGTATAAACCACTGAAACAAGATTCCTGTACCCACTGAAATTTGTAACAAAATTATGATTATGACAAAACATGGCGGAAATATTTAATCGTTTTACATGCTAATGAGGTGAAAAATTTATTATTATGCCTATCCACTAAGTTTTTTTAATATATGTTGTTAAAGATATTCTATTAAATATATTTATTTTTTTTTCATAGTATAGACAAAAATTTAGTGGTTAAGATGTCATTAGTTAAACATAAACTTCGTAATCGTTATCCTTAAAGAAACATAGTATCTTAGCTTCTAGGGAATTTTATTATTTTTGCTGTGACATCTATGACTATATTCTAGAACTTGCTTTTAGATTCTGTTTATCAATTGCTTTTTAACGCTTGCCAAATTTAAAATTTTTTAAATGTTATACTAGTCTCTTAAATAAAAATTATGTCAAAAAGTTTCTTGGTTTAAGTGAAATATTATAAAATACTTTTTATTCCATTTCAAAGTCATCATATTCCTTAATCACTCAAAGAAAAAGCTTCTATGCTAGCTATCAATCTTCATTTTTAAGTTTTCAGAAGATACTTTCCAAAAACTAAAAAAACAAAAAAAATAATAGAAGCTGTGTATGACAGAAAGATAACTCCCAAAAGAATTCTGGTCAATGTACTTTTTGAATAAGATGTCAAATATTTTTTTGATAAAATAAAAATCTCTAGCGGCAGTTTTGATGAAAAATGAAAAATGGGAAAACACAAAAGTACCGACAAACGAAGGAGACATTTCTGTTGCAAATCAAGTGACAGATTAAAGTAAAAACCCAAACATTTCAACAGTGGACAAGCACATTGCGCCCACACAATTGGTGATAGCCCTTCAAAGAGAAAATATTTTGGACAGTAGCAATTTTTCTACTATCCTTGACATGTATCACATGGGATGGACTGATTGTAATAACAACAAAAACATCATAAAAATGATTTCAAGCACGCATTTCTCAAAAAGGATAGTCAAACAGAACCCAAATGTTCAAATTTCATTGAGATTGGTTTCATGTCAAAAGCTTTCTAATAAAAAAATAACTGAAATCTCAAATAAATTAATAATATCCTTTTTTTTTCTTTTTTGATGTCAATAACTAAATTTTATGAAAGCTTGATATTAACTGAATTAAAAGTTGACAGCTCCTTTGACATTTGTAACTTGCTGTCAATCATTTTCTGGCCATAGTTTGTGAAAAGGACACTTTTGGCTAAAACATTAATTTAGTTTTCTTTTTTTATTATAACAAATGAAAAACCAGCTGGCATCAGAGTACTTCATCAAAACTTCTACAAAAGTAGGACATATTAAAATCTATGGATTTCATTGAACAGAACTGAAAGGATATTCAAATAGAAGTTGATGTTAAGTTAAGTAAATTATACCAGAAAATCAACTTTTTTACTATTATTTAGACTAATGGTTCTAAAACTAGTCTCCAGCAGGTCTGTAAGAGCATACAAATTTATTTAATAACTAAGAGCAGGTGTTCAGTAATTGGTGGACAATAACAAGATCCATCTAGAAAAACAAAGCTTTTTTCTATTACTTGGACTACTGTATTTGAAAGTGAACAATTATGGAGCAGTTAGACAAAATATAATTTATATATTAAACACATTTTTGTGTTTCTAGGCTATGTTTTTAAACTTAGAATTATGAGAATCTTAAGCGAGAACCTGTCCTCTTCATTAAGCCTAGCGCAGACCAAGGCGTCTGTAGCCGCTACAGTAGCGGCGTTTGTAGCTGCTACAGTAGCGCCTACAGACGCCGATTCAATCATATTGAATGGGTGTATCAAAATTTGGTTGACAAGTTTTTCTTAGTGTAGGTTGCTTTTTTTAGTGGAATATTCTCTATTATTATTGATTATATTAGTTCTCATTGATTATTATTGTGAGTTAAACTTAAATATTGCTAATTTTTGTTATTGCTGTTTACAGTTGATATTTAGTATTTATTTATGCCTCTTGCTATTAAGTTTTTTTTTTATTTTTGCTAATAATTGCTATGATTTGTAGCAATTGTTGAATTTATTTTTTTTTATAGATCTGTTCTTTTTCTAAATAAGACTTAAATTCTAAATATTATTTTATTAATTAATTTTCTTCAATATTGTGATGATGCTTTGACAATGCCATTAACGGATTCAAATCCAGAATCTTCTTTGAGCTATTTTGATAAAGAAATGGCAAATGGACATCTAACACTTTCTGAATTGTATTATGAAAGTATCGAAAATATAGATGAATTCAATTATGATAAAGGAAAGTAAATTTCTTTATCTTTTTATCATATTTGTAGCCAAATAATTTCTTATTTGTTTAGCCGCTTGAAATGGTATTATTTTATTTTTTATGTAAACGGGATGCTACACTTCAACGTAAAAATAATTTTCAGTTTGTTTTTATCATAATAATAAATAATTGAAAATTAAAACAAATCAAACACATTTATTAGAAAAATTATGTAAAGATTTTGATTGGACCTATCAAGATGTTCTTGTTTTTCAGGTAAGTTATGTATTTTAAAAGAAAGTCCCGCAAGAAATAATTCTTTATTTCATACTTGATTACTCATATAGTGCAAGAAAGTGCAACGGAAAAAATTTTTTGGATTTGGGTTTTTCTAAGCCATAAAATACTTGGAAACATAAAACTAGTAAAAATGTGTTTCTGTTTTATGGCTTAGAAAAACCCAAATCCAAAAAATTTTTTCCTTTTCACTTTCCTGCAATCTGTGAGTAATAAAATAATAAAGGTTTGTTTGGTGAGGGACTTTCCTTAAAATACATAACTTACCTGACAAACAAGAACATCCTGATAGGTCCAATCAAAATCTTTACATAATTTTTCTAATAAATGTGTTTGATTTATTTTAATTTTCAATTATTTATTCAATTATTTATTATTATAATAAAAACAAACTGAAAATTATTTTTACGTTGAAGTGTAGCATCCCGTTTACATAATTCAATAAAATAATAGCATTTCAAGCGGTTAAACAGATAAGAAATTATTTGGCTACAAATATGATGAAAGGATAATAAAAATTTACCTTTCCTTATCATAATTGAATATATCTACATTTTCGCTTTATTCATTATACATTTCAGAAAGTGTTAGAATTAATCCTTGATTTCCATTTTTAATTTATTTATCAAAATAACTTAAAGAAGATTCTGGATTTGAATCCGTTAATGGTATTGTCAAAGCATCTTCACAATATTGAAGAAAATTAATTAATAAAATAATATTTAGAATTTAAGTCTTATTTAGAAAAAGAAAAGATCTATAAAAAAAAATAAATTCAACAATTGCTACAAATCATAGCAATTATTAGCAAAAATAAAAAAAAACTTAATAGCAAGAGGCATAAATAAATACTAAATATCAACTGTAAACAGCAATAACAAAAATTAGCAATATTTAAGTTTAACTCACAATAATAATCAAACAAAACTAATATAATCAATAATAATAGAGAATATTCCACTAAAAAAAGCAACCTACACTAAGAAAAACTTGTCAACCAAATTTTGTTACACCCATTCAATATGATTGAATCGGCGTCTGTAGGCGCTACTGTAGCAGCTACAAACGCCGCTCCTGTAGCGGCTACAGACGCCTTGGTCTGCGCTAGGCTTTAGTGAGTTTTGAAAATTAAAAATATATTTTTGAAAGATATATTTCCCACGTAAAATGAAACAAAAAATAAAATCATCAAGCAAATTATCAAAATATGTTCACCTCATTTTGTTCTCGCTATATACTAATTTTTAGTTTACATATCAATTTCAATTAAATTATACGTCATCACAATGCTGTCATTATTTAATTATATCCTAGAATATTCTAGATATGCCTTGGACAATAACTTATCGTCATTTTTTAAGGCTGATAAAAAGCCCTCCAGTCATATACCCTGTAGTCCTAAATTTATGGATACTGAAATTTCTGTTAAAAATAATTTACGATTTGTCGTCTGATAATTATTTTTCAAACCAGATATTTGTCGTTACAACCAAAAATAAATAAAAATGTAGAGATCTCACATATTTCTGACTGCACTTAAAAGAATATTCAGCATTTTTAGTACTTGATAATAATAAATAAACCTGCGGGAAGTATAATAAATATTTGAGTTGCAAATTTGCAAAAACCCATCATTTTGATATATTATTAAGAACCCATTCGGAAATCTTTAGTTATTTTCTTTTGATGATGTATTATGCTAGGGTTTTGGTAGAAGTTAAATTTAGCCTGTTGTCCATGAAGTTGATGACCTGTAACTGGATTCAAGTAATCATTATGTTAATATTTATTTTCAATGTGAACTGATTTATTAAATGAAATTTTCCGAAGGTCCTTTAATTATTCAGTGTTTAACATTGCGTAGTTAATTTTAAAGGTTCATGTGTTATTTTTATTCATCCCTGTAAGGAAAGTAGGACCTATTATCAAGGAAAGAGAACTATTGGGTTGTTTGGAAAGTAATTTCTTTTTGTCCTACATAGGACCTAATTGTATTTTTCTACAGCCAACTTAACACTTAAGCCGCATAATCATTTTTACAGTAAGGCTTGTTTGTTAAATATTTTGTTTGATTTCTACAAAACTTTTGGTTTGATACCCTATCACTTTTTATGGAAAAAATTCAATTTAAACAAGGCGAAAATGTGCATATAGAGAAGATGTATTGGCCAACAATGATAAAGTTACTTTGCAAAATTTTGTTCCGGCAATTTCGATTTTGCAAATGCACAACGTTCCCATTAAAGCCGACGAATACAAAAATACATTAGTAGATTCAATCCGCCAAATAACAATTCGTGAGATTGTAGAGAGGTTGAATTTATCGAATTCGAATGTTCATGATCACGCATAACGTCTTATTTCAATTTATAAACTTGACATACTCGTATGGGTTCCACGTGTTCTTACTGAAGGGAATTTGATTCGTTGCTTTAACGACTGTGATTTGCTTCTGAAACGTCAACAAAATGATTTATTATTGAAGTAAAGAAGTAAATTATTACTGGTGATAAGAAATGGGTTG
The DNA here is from genome assembly GCA_947359355.1 of Acrocera orbiculus. NCBI lineage: Eukaryota > Metazoa > Arthropoda > Insecta > Diptera > Acroceridae > Acrocera > Acrocera orbiculus. The sequence goes on from OX375757.1 coordinate 532,168, forward strand.
TGCACAAAAATGTCAAGCACAAGAGGTCATGGAGTAAAAAAGATGAACCAGCTCAAACCACTTCGAAGGCCGATACTCATCAAAAAACGGTTATGCTATCTGTTTGATGGGGCTTCAAGGGGATCAGTTTTTTTTTGAGATTCTACAGGAAAATACCGTTATTATTTCTGTAGTGCACTGTGATCAAATTGACAAACTACATGATTCACTCTTTCTCTACCTAAAGATCAGAATTTTTATGAGCTTGGAATCAATTTCCTACCTGAAGGTGACAAAAGGTATTGCACCAAAATAGAGAATATATATTTCAATAAAATGCTTATAAAATTGGAGAGTTTGTACTGGAACCCTTTCCTTTCCTTTCTGTGGATTAATTTAGGTGTTTAAATAGTAAAAAGACAAATATTGTAATAGCACTAATTATTTTTAGTATTTTAATTAAAGGTATTTATAAATATAAATATAAATATATATATGTATATATATAGAATATATATTTATATATTTTTTACCTCTAATGTTTAGAAGCTATATTAAAAAACAGAGATATTTTAGCATTTAATTTCTGAATATATTTGACTTTTACAATGTCCCCAAAATATTATTTAATGCTTTGAATTTATGATCGGCAGAGTAATATTTTTATTGCTATTTTCTTTTATTTTTTTTTTTTTTTAACTTTCAGACAAACTTAGTTTTTCTATAAAAATAATGTCATCAATATTATAATATAAATTTTTTAAAAAAAACTCAGCATGATCCATTTTTTGTGTGAGGCTTTCATAATTAAAAACTTTTATTATACTTGGTCTATCCAAATCAAAGTAAATTCAAATAAATTTTTAAATATAAAATAATATAAAAGTAAAATACCAAAACTTTGAAAATTTGTTTTTGTAGCCGCGCATCGACAAAATTTGACTTTCTTATGACCTTGATAATTGTCATAAAAACTTGACACAAACTAGTTTGATTGACGCGTATGACAGTACTTCAAATATTCTTCTTCAATCTTCTGTAGTATAAATATATATATATATATATATATATATATATATATTATATATATATATTCTTATTTTAAAATGTTAATCTAACTTAACTTAGTTATGAAGGCCTGATCCACTCATCTATTTTACATATCTATAAAATTTTATTACTTGCTAATTTTGAAGATTTTAACCAATAGTTAAATTTCTGTCTTTTGCCGATGTTGTATTCGCGAACTTAATGAGTTATTAACTCGACAGACTAAAATAAGTGCCGAATTGTCAAATTTAGCGTTTTATTATGTAAAATAGACGGCATCATATATGAAAAGTGTGTCAGTTGTTTACTGATGATAAGAAATGGATTCAATAATATTTCAACATGTTTATTTTTCTTATAAAATTTTTATAGCCTAAAATCATATGCAATACGTTGTTTTTTGTAAATATCATATAACACCACTCATTTGCAGTTGGAGATTTTATAATTATTTTATCGTGTTTTATTTTTTGTTGTATTCTTTAAAATAGTCTAATAATCTAATGAAATACCAGCACGAGATTTAAATCAAAATTTTCAGTTATTTAATGTTATTTTGTTTCTAAGGCCTACCAGAAATGATTTAAGAAAATATTTTTTAGAGGTTAATTGGAAAGCATTTTTGGAAGTTATTTTGGTGGAAAAATTAAATTCTTTTTTGCTATTATATTTTTTTTCTCATTAATTTTATTTCATTTCTTAAATGTCATCAGCGACAGCCATGAGTCGGTTTAATCGTCAGTCTTAAATTTATATCTGATAATAAAAATATTAACCACTTTACTTAAGAAGTTTTCAAGTTGAAAATTTACTTTTTCAAAGTAGAAAGAGCGTAGGATAGTCAGTTTGTAACACGACTCAAGAAATGACTGCTGAAAAAAATATTTTATTCACTAAGAATTTTATTAGATTGATTCTATAAATTATTTTAAAAGAAATATTTAACTTCTAATTTTTGAAATTACAGTCCTCATATTATTTTTGAAAATTAATTAATTTGATTTATACTTTTGAAAAAAAAAGTAAAAAAGAAACACAAAAACAATATCAAATTACTTCTCATAATCACTAAATAGAGTGCATCCACCTTGTTCAGCCGTCCCCAAGTTATAATGAAACAAAAATAATTTTACGAAGGAGGCCAACTAAGTTTTCATAAATTCCGATGACAGCCTGACATCTTTGATTCTCTTAACACACTAAGGTAGAAATGCACAAAGATGTACACCAACCAGTTATCCAATTAAGCAAACACCACCTGTCAGCAGTCCATCATACATGGGACACTAAATGGAATCCCATCACAGAACTAAAACTGAAAATACCTAAAAATATATTTTTGCTATTATAGCAATTCAAAATTAGTTGTGTCACTTCCTGATCCCCTCTCAACTATGAGTTCTTATTTTTGTTTTGTTTTGAACACACTTAGGAAATTTTAATTTTTCGTAAATACTATTTATTAACATAGAGTTAGAGTAGCAGATTAGCAGATTGAGATTAGCTATTTGATATGATGTGCAAGGCTTAAAGAGGATTAATGATACATACCAGTCAGTTTATTCATCTTTGATAGTTCAAATATACATAAAAACTCTACAAATTTGTTGTCAATGTTCTAACACTGTTTTAAGGTTTTTTTTTGTGTTTTGAATTTTGGTAAATTTATTAACGTTCAGATAACTTTTCAAGTATATGTCAACATCATCACTAGATTTATCTCACAGCTCTATCTGTCGTCTAGTAAAAATATTAAATGACATTAACGGATGTAAAGCATTTACTTTGCTTATGTACGAGTATCTTTGAGGTTTTTTTTAAATATTTAGGTGTGGACAGACTTAAGTAAGCTAACATCAAAACAGCTGTTACTTTAAAGTATTTTTTTTATTTTATTGTGTACCTGAACACTATTTTATTAAATAAAATCATTTCCATTTTTATAAATTATAAATACACAGTCACTCATTTTCAATATTCATTATATTCTTCAGTTAATTCGAATAAAAATTTTCGTATCATCATTATAAATCAGCCTAAAAGGAAGATTATTTATTTTTATAAATTAAAAATTAGCTGAAATAGTGTAATTTATTTTTTTTTATTTTATTAATTGGAAAATCAGAATTAAAATCAACAACACTTGGAATCAATAAGACCAAAGTATAAAACTCACTACACTTGAATCAATAAATATGTATTGATAGGATAACCAACGAGATGCAGCAAAAATTCTCACAGAGGGGTATGAAATTTTCCAAAATTTAAAACTCCGTGTATCCTTTTACCGTTCTAACTATAAAAATAGCAGTTGCGGGCCTCGTGTGGTACCGTGGATCTTCATACATAGAGTATCGATATGCGTAGTAGTAAATGGCTTGTAAGGAGTTAGCTTGTGAAACAGCAACAAAATTTCAAAGAAATAGATTTTCATTAGAGAAAAAGAAGAAAAGTCGAGTCTTTAAGTTGCTCTCTTAATATTTTTTCTGTAATAATTTCACATTTTCGCCAGTTCTACTTTCAGCAAATAATCTGAATGGGAATTATATACAAGATGAACAATTTCTTAACCTCCTCTTTATTAAAATTTCTTCAATTATAAACAACTAGTTTTTTTTATATATTATTTTGCAAATATTAGAAATATCACACGAGAACAGTGCCCTTGAAATTTAACATACTCCAGATGGCTAGATGTTGCACTCGAATTATTGTCCATTGTGTTGAAAGCCTATTGGGTTAATTAAGAAAACAAAAATAGATTCGAATTAATATCACGGTGTAGTGTTTTTTGTTTTAATTTATACTAAAATAAAGAATAATTTAACAATAGACATAACTAAACTGAATTATTTTATTTTTTCATTAAATATCACTAAAAAATTTTAAATTTATCTATACGTTCATTTAAGCTTAAATGTTAAACACCCAAAATATCAAGCAATCCCCTAGACGAGAAAAATCAAGTCAAGTCAAGCGAATAGCCAAGGAGGTCGGAAACAAATCACTTTGAGCTATGGGTCAATAAATCCATCAGCTACTTGCTCTTAAAATAAACCCATCTATAGTTGAGGCTGCTTGTTCGGATACCATAGATTCTGGATTTGCACGCGATATGGGGTTAATTCTTAAATTCTTGTATATATATGTATATATATAAATATATTTGATGGCGTCATTATGGCAAGAACTAGAAATGTATTTATTTCCAGTGGTAAAGAATTCATACAGTCTAATGCAAAAGAAAATGGTTTTAGGGTTGGTGCATTAAGTACTTCAATGCATGCACGGTGTATTTTACAAGTCAACAAAATCTATTCTGCAAATTTCTGAGAGTACTGAGTGATTTGTTGCCTAAAAATTGTGTGAATGATGTAAATCTAGAATATATAACAAACTGAAACTTAGATTTTATTTAGTATAAGAAGTGTGAAAAATTTTTACCGAAATGGTTAGCTGATTTAAATAAAAGCTTTGTTTATATGAAAATGATAATAATAATTGATTAATTTGACTATGCGGAATGTAACTTATTGTTAGTCATTTGTGAGTCATAGGTTTATTGTACATATAAAAAATAAACCAAGAAACATTAACGTGATAAAAATAATAACGAGAACTCTATGATATTGCATTTTTGATAGCTTAATTATAGAAAAACTCAAACTCAAAACATAATTTTTATTGTATTTTGCGGGAATTGGTTTAATTGAACCCCACCGTAAAATTCTTATTTATATTAATATTTTTTTCCTTTGCAAAAATGAAGCTTTCTTTATTATTATTGTTTTTGTTTTTAATGCATTCTATTACTTAAATATCTAATTTTATATTGCTGCAAACCATTTTTTAATAATTACTGGCTTAAAGTAAGATAAAGGAATATTCGTAACATTTATCACATTAGCTTTTGTTTATATCCCTATTCACATTTCGTGTTAAAGCTAAACCTAAAATTATTTTTCGCGAACAGATAACTTGCACCACATTATTCACCCACCATATTGATCTAAGATCCAAAGTAAAAGTATTTAGTTGGTTTTGATTACCAAATTTTGATTAAAGTTTTTTTCTGATGAGGCCTTATGGAAGCACCTTAAAAAGGGCTTTTGAAGGTAATACTTAAGCCGTTTTCTTTGAAAGCGGTGTAAGCCCATTTTGACAAAAAATTTGTTAATGCTGAAAATGAATACAATTTACTATGAACTTTTTATTTATTAACTTTTTTCAAAGAAATCTGTTATAATTTTCATTGTTTTTATCTTTACAAATTTTCGTTGTCAATCAGCTATATTTAACTGCGCATCATGAGACAGCCTCATTTTGGTTTGTAGGCTAGCGAGACACCAGGTAAGGGGAAAATTCTGTATTTTCAAAGTTAATTTTGATACAGAGAGTATGGTTGACTCACGGGTGCATTTACCAATATACACAGAAAGCACCTTTTGTTTTGACATTCATAAACCAGCTGGGTGAAAGCCAATAAAGTTTTTTTATTTAATAAATTTTATATATTAAACTTAAAAAATTATTTTTTAATTTATAACTTATAAAATTATTTTTCCTTTATAAAATTTATTCACTTTTGACACTAGGCACCACTTTAAAATATTAAAAATAACTAATACATGTGAAAACCTACATATACACAAAATTTATACAGTTTTGATGTTGCGCCGTGAAATAACTATTCTCAAATTTTGACAGTTTTGATGCTATCTCATGATGCACGGTCAAATATAGCTGAATGAAGTTACAAATATAATTATTTTGAAAATGATGTTAGTCCACTTTTCTTAAAGACATACTACTATTTAAATCAAAATTGAACGTCATATTTTCTTTAGTGCATTTTTATATGTTTTTGAAAAATCAACAAATTATTTAAAAGTATCATCTATAAATGACTAGATGACTGATAGTTCAAGAAAAAATTAGTATTTTCAATAAGTGGATAATTTCCAAGGATAATTGTTGTGCTCTTTAGTTCAAATTCCACCTTTATAATAAAATTAAACCAGGAAATGAGTCCTCCCGATATGTCTGTATTATAAGCAGTCGGAAAGTAGTTCAAAAACCGATCCAAAAGTTTAACATTATAAGAGTGAAATACAAAACACTTACAAATTAAAGAAATTCAAATTAAATTGATTTATTGCAATAGATAAATAAAAAACATTAACCAAAAAATTATGTAATTTAATCACGTACTTGAAAGTGCTATTTTAAGACTTGTATCCTTAAAACATTATTTTTATATGAATAAAGTAAAATTATTTGGTAACGAGTGACCTAACAAATAGATGACTATAAATTTTGAGTTTTGGAAAAACAAAATAAAAGTTATATTTCGAAATTTTAAAGCAATATACTTAAAATGTAGATGTTAGGCTGTTAGTGTTTTCGTTTTTTTAGGTCATGAAATGTCTATAGATCAAAATCTGGCATTTTGATATTTTGTTAGATTGCTTGCCTTTTGATAATTTAAAAAAATTCAATATATCAAAGTCATTTCATAAACTGACACAAATATCTACACAATTCAAAAGTCAGCTTTAAAAAATTTTATTTAACTGAATACTTTACCTTCTATCTATCTATGCTTTTTTTTTGTTGTTTTGTTATTTAATATAAAATGAATATGTGAATACCTATGCTACTGCTAATGGCACCCGACTATAATTAACATAAAATTTATTTGAAAATTTTGGGTAATAAATTTATAATTATATATCTGCTTGTAGCTGTGCTAATGATGGCATCTCTTACTCTTAATGGATTTACACAAAATATCCTCTCTATAGATACTAAAGTAGCCCTAGTAATCGGATATACTAGCTAACATTCATTGTAAATTCGAATAATATTTATTTACATATATTTATATCAAAAAAGAGGGATTATATAATTCTCATATATAAAAGCTGTATATATTAATTTTATTCAATCACCAAATATCCAATTCAATTTATGTTTGCAACACAAAAAACAAATCGTTTCCATTAAAATTTTAGTTGCCCGATTTTTGTGATGAATCTCTGGAAGTCATGACATAGTTACTATAATTCATCGATTTTGGGCGTCATTTAGTCGTCGATTCGATAAACACAAGTAGTCTGATTACAATAAAACTAATTATGTAATGAATTAATCAATTATTTTTTTAGTTCAATTTCGTTTGGTATTTTCTTTCTTGTTCATATGCTTTAAAGTACTACAATTATTAGGATATTTAGATCTATGACTATTAGAGAAGTTTCAAAAATAAAAGCACAATGAAAAATATTAACGACGTATAAAACTGTAAAAGATATGTTTCTAAGTTAAATGTTAATTTAACAAAAAAACGTCCGGCAGCAGGTACCGCACAAACAACTTCTCTTGAGAGAAATTTTTTTTTAATGTTCCGATACCTCGAATATTAAACAAAATTTCAAAATTCATTTGAAATTTGGCATATTCCTGAATTTTTATTGAAATTTCCGCATTTCACCACCTAGAGGACGGGATCATAAAACTCTTGCTGGATAATTACGGTTAAATGTGTATCATGTGCACTATATGAATTCTGTGACTCGTCTATTTTCTTTTCTGCAGTTGAATTGAAATCAACACGCTCGAAAACCACCATCTACCAATTACAAAAAACTAACTATTTCGATTTTCGGACCAATTATCATAACTTTGAAACGAAGCTCAAAATTGAAAAGAAGACAACAACTTTTCAACATTACACAATATTTTATAATTATCTACTTAAAACCCAGCTTAAAACGAAAAAAAAAAATCACGTCATATCATATGTCATATTGTCATATTGGGTCCGCCATCTTGAATTTTAAAAAAATCATAAAGGATTCAAAGTCAGCACCTTCGAAAACCCCCGTGTACCCCTCAATAGTTAGAATATGATGGTTACATAAAAATTTTTGTTCCATGCTTGAGAACGTTAGTTTTTTATTCATAAAAAACGAACCGCTGGACCGATTTCGATCAAACTCCTTTCAGATCTCAGTCATAATGTGGTCTATCGATTGATATATTAAAAACGGTGTAGGTGCAGTAGTTTTTCAGAAAACGAATCTCATAAAAAAGCTCACATACATACATACACGGACAGACACCACTCTAAAAATAATTGCAAATGATTCTCCAGATCTTGAAACGTAAAGAAAAAATGAAATTATTGATTTCGATTTTCGGACCTAATATAGTAACTTCCCAAGAGAAGTTAAAAAGTTAACAAAAAAAATTTAACGAACAGTCGTTCTTTTTGAATTCTTCTAAAATTATTCTTTTAAAATTCCTTATTTCAAATTCCTCAGCTCAATTGTTTTTATTATATTTTATTCAACTGTCAGGATAATAAAACTTAACCTAAGACAGCAGTTCTAGTGAAAAAATTGAACCGTGTAGGCAAAAAATAGAAATAGAGAAAAGAAAACCCACCTTCAAACGAATTGTACAAAAAATAAAAATTGGAATGTGTTAAGGAGTTTTCATAAACACACTTATATGTTTTTTCCAGGCAATTGTACCTAGTTTTTGTTAACCCATACACGGCCAGGAAAATTGAATGCGTCTTGCCCGGTATGTCAAGGTTTTATTTTAAAGGAATTTACATTCATATATTTGTAATTTTTATAATAAAAATTGATAATTACTATGCTTTTTACACAATACAAATTTTTCATTGCGTCTTTCTAATAATTTCTATCTCAAATAGACATTCGTACTCAATCTTAACTCTGAGATGTATCGTATTTGGCGGTGAATGGGTTAAGTTTTATATAAATCAAATTTACTAGTTTATTTTCATTACTGAAAATGAACAATTATTTATCCATTTATTTTGTTAATACATATATAATGTTTTGTTATATATACACATGGACGTATGACTGACCGTTATTTTGACCAAAAGCTTACCAAATCGTAGTCTGCTTGACTTAAAACCTACTATAATTTGTTCCGGCTTTTATATTTGATTATTAAGCGAGAAATAAATAATTTCTTTTCACGAAACATGAATTACGCCATGCAGTGATCACAAAAAACAGTTTTAGGAACTCTTAAAAGTATGAACTTTGCATGGATTTTAAAATTCCGTGGAAAATCCGTTTATCCAGATTTTTAACCTAAAACTATGAAATATCTAAATTAGAATATCTTTTGCCTATTTTTGTTATATTAAACATTTATTTATTTTTATTATTAAAAATGTACTATTTGAGATAATTATTAAATTAAGAGAAAAATGTAGTTTGGTATGAAAATAAATATTTATAAACATATTAGATTTTGTACTTTTCTAACAATAAGTGAAATATTAACTCTTTTGGAATTTTTTTTTGATAAATTGTTAATAACTAATTATTTATTTTAATTATAATTAATTTTTCAAGCGATTTTTTTGCATTTCTCTATTTCACTGTAAAATGGTTAATGTATTGGATTTCCATGTTGAGAGTCACAAGTCTAGACACATCTAATATGTATCAAATGTTTTTCCCAATTATTACATAAAATATAATGAAAATTTTCTCAAATAATAAACGGCAATATTTTCACAAAAATATTAGAAGCAAAGTTGAAAGGATCAAATTGGCAAATAGGGTAAAGCTAAAAAAGATTTATACCATAGCCAAAAAATATCTGAAACTTAATTTATTTCATAATCCGCGTTAAAGTTTTTATTTCTAAAAACAAAACTTTAATTATAAATCTTCAACATATGAATTGAGCAACAACTCGGAATTACTAAAATATCGAATTTTGATCACAGTCATGAGTGTCACTAATAAATCACTCATTGTGTTATGAATTATTTCATTTAAGTTGTTACTAAATTCAAGCTAATAAAAACTAAATAAAAAATAAAATATTATTCCTATACTATGGTAGTCTATATGAATTTATAATGATACAGTCTTAGGGTATACCTTAGTTAACCTCAGTAACTAACTAACAACAGAAACTGGAAGCTCCTTAACACGCAGCCGCCAATTGCTGATCCCCGTTGAGCTTCAAGCAACAACCCAGCAACAGTGCTTTCCATCATTGTAATTAACAACCTCTCAATGAAATCGAGGACATAAATCACATCAGCATGACACAAATCTTTAAAATTCAGAAAAGTTTAATATATAAAATCGAAAATATTTCCGAAAAAGATTAACAAATTTTCTTAGATGCTATCAAAAAAATAAAAATAAATAAATTATTTGAACAAAAATAAGAACAACCAAACAATAAATGGAAAGAAGATGAAGGCCTTAATTGTGGCCCATAAACACAGTATTATATCCAATGATTGTTTGAATATTTGACGTTTTCCAGTTAACTACTGTGGGTGAAGTATTTTCTCAATCTTGACCACTTGCTGTGCCAGGTAACCCGACACAGTAGTGATATGCGCCATTGACTTTGTTATATACAAACAAGTAAGGCTTGTGTTTGGGTACCGAGGCATAATCGAGATTCATCGAATATGTTTGAATGGCATTTTAATGCTTCTGTGGTAGCATATTAGAGTAAGTCATTTTTATTGTTAGTTTTTATTTTAATTATTTTGAGTAAAACTATCCACAAAATTTTGTTACTTCCTTTGCTTTCTTTTTCAAATGTGAATAACTATAGAGATTAAAACTAAATGTTAAATAGTTTAACAAATTTCATTTTTCTTAAAACTAATTTTAATATAATATTGCGATTTTTTTCTTAAGGAAAAGCAAGAAAAACCATGTTTCCCAAGTGATATACAGCTTTTTCTGTTTTTTAGTTTTCCACTTGCTTTGAACAAATAATATACTTTTTAGAACAAAAAAGAAATGCTGGGTGCCTTCTTTCTCCCTGAAATATAAACATAATCGTTTGAACAAGTTAACGATTTTCTTACAAAGTCTTAGTTCATTCCTGATGAATTTCATAATTTTGAAAATAGTTTATTCTTCGGTTTTATTAAGCATTAGGGGTCATTTTACAGTACTTAGCCTGGTGAAGCTTAAAATATTGAAATAATAACCACCATACATTTCTTAACAGCAGATATCAACATATATGTTTGATCAAACACAATCATTCTTTTACATTCGCTTGAGCAACTCAGCATATGATACTGACTCCAATAACTTTCGACTTATTGAAAAAACTCATCACATGACAGATCAGCCAGATATAATAAGAGCTTTGTCTTCATTCTTTTCTTTGTGAGCCTAGTTTATAATTTTAAACCTCAGTTTTTGCTTATGCCAAATTTTCATAAAACATGCATTAAACATTATTATAATTATTTTATTTACTTCAGTATTAAATTTTTTACCACTTTAACAAAGCAAAATTCTTAGGCATTTAACTGAAGCCTTTTTTAAGTACCCATAACTCCTGACAGTATTACTAACAATAAGGTAAACATTATATATAAAAATTACAATTGAAAATATGAACTTATGTAAAAAAAAAAAAATACCTAAATATCTACCAACAAATTCCTATCACCATTTAACCATAAACTGCACTATTCCTTCCTAATTTACCATGTCATTTTCAATCACTGAACATAATTTGCTTCTGTTATGTAGTAGCAAGCAGTAGTAAGATATATATAACACCAAACAGGCACATACATCATACAACAGGATGCCTTTCATCATTGTACCGCGTACTCATCACCAACTTTGCTTAGAGTTTGTAAAGATATTCATGGGTTTTGTCAAGCTTATAAATACTGTCACCCACCAATAATCCGAAAAAGCATTTATCTATTGTATATATATTATCCCAGATAACTACACTTGACAATGAGAAAAAAAGCGCATCAGTTAAATATTTTGTTGGCTTAAATTTGGTACATGCGGTCTGCTGTCACATATCATTTCACTAAATATATCAAGTGATGACGTTACGTCTCACGAACAGAAAGGATATACTGCATCATCATCATCATTGTTGTAGCTGTTTTTGTTTCTTTACTACCGTCATCATCATCAACATCATCCTTCTTCTGTAGTCTTTGGGATTTAGCATGAATAGCATAAATAGAAATTTGTTGTCGCATAAATGTTGGAAAATATTTTGTAGGCTGGCGTTACGATAGAAAAGATGTATAATATTACTACATCATCAGAGAAACCATAAATATAGCCTGATAGATCTTGGCAACAGGATACGAACATCAAGTGTATAATAATTTGGGTGAATAAGGATGCATAGGCACACTGTTGCATTCAAGTGAATAGTTACACATGGGCCCACTGAATCAATCTCACATGTAGCGTGTTTAACCGGAATTCACGTTTTCCACTGTAATTGAATGCGTTTTGCTTTTTAGTAAAACAATAAGGACATTAGTTTCACTGTTAGTGACTGCTGCTGGTTAAAGTAACCAACTTCATTTTATTTCTGAATCTGAATTTTTCTAGTGATTTATGGCTCAATAAATGAATGTACTGGTTGACAGTGTCCTTTGATATATACATACGCTTTGCTCACACATTTAGAGTAATAGTCCTTTTTTGTCTTGTTTGGTTTAAATTTTTTTATTTCTACCAGTAGAAATAACACAAAGGTTTGACTCTTTTTTTACGCGTTTTAGGATATAAAAGAGATAATAATGAATCCTATGGAATATATCATAGCATTATCTATAAAATTTGAATCAATGAATATTTCATGAGTGATTTTTTTAAAATTTGTGTGACGTTTAGATCTTTGACTTTGAACTTTTAATAGCCTGAAGCTCTTTGTAGATTTTTCATATTGAATGAAAATTTAACTGAGATTGATTCGAATGTGTCAGTAAAAGTTTGATAAATTAAAAAAAGAAGTTTTGAAAAGGATGAAGGGATTTGTTAGTTAATTTTTATTGTTAGGTGTTTTGTTTTTTATTAGAACCTTTTCTTAAAATTAAATATTCGAAGTAAAATTTGGACACATATAAAGCCTGTGTTTTTCTTGTAAATAAGCAGCGTTATATAAATCTTACATTTGAAAGGTAAAAATTTTATTCCTATATCAAAATAATCTGAAGCAAAGAGTTAGATTGCTTCAAAAATGTAGAAAAATTGTAGAAGCCTTCATTTTCGTGATACGGGAACATCTGCATAATAAATAAAGAATATTTAATTATTTTCTTGTGTTTATTAAAATTTCTTTTTTCTGCTAGTTTCTATAGTTGTGAAGTCTAAATAAAATACCAAAATATAATATCTCTAACAATAAGTCTACTTTATTTTGGCTACCTGGATAAATTATCATCGATTTAAACAAAAACTGCCAATGATTACTGTAAAGTAACAAAGTCACAAGTTCTTGTCAAACAATCTCTGCATCTGATATAAAAACATTTCATAATGATATTTTATTTTTTACTAATATTGAAATTTGAGCAATTTTTCTTTTAAGTATCTACGTCGTAAACCAAATCTCGTCATAATCTTTTTACAGAGAAAAACTCAGTTATATAATTGGCAATTGATTTGTTACGAAGAACATTGTGCATGAGCAAACTCCTTTATTACTCAATTTATTGTTTTCTTTGAATTTTGTTTACCGTTAAAATATTACAAATTTGGTTTTTTTGGAACCCTAGCATTTAGATCATTACCTGACATTAACAGATTCAGGAAAATTTCAAAACACAAAACATATGAAATAGAAATTTGACAAAATGTAAAATTGTTCGCTGAGTATCCTTTCTATTGTTCATATCTGCTACAGACATCTTCTGTTGGCGACATTTGTCAGCAAAAATAATACCGTAAGTCTCCCTTTTAAAGCATAAAACTACACGTCCATCTATCCATCTGCCAATTCCTTTATATGCATAGGACATGACATAAATGTAAGTAAAAGCTGAGGGGTGCATTAAAATGTTTTTATTATCCAACATTCTATTTGCTTCCCTTTCTTTTATTCTGTCTCGTCTCTAGGCCAATATTTATTTTGGCATAGAAAAGAAAACCTTACGACAACGAGAATTATAATCGATTCAAGTGTCAGTCACAAAAACTTTAGCTTCGTCAACTTTTAATACACCATTTAATATACACCCATACATTCATAACACAATCAACTTGTCACCGTCAGCTGTCAGTCAATCATGCTTTGTTCAGTGTCATCTTTTTATTCATTTGGAGTCCTTCTTTCCTGGATTTTCTTTGGCATCTATTCTTGGAATGACATTTACAACTGGAAGCTCTAAGCTAAACTCTGGGGTTTTATTTTTGTTTTGTGTAGTATTTTGCAGAATTTGTAACAAAATAAAAAACTCAAGTTAAAACTGGACATACATATGTGAATTTTCTATTGCTATAATCAACCAAGTTGAAAAGCATTGTGGATATTTTTATCAGAAAAATTTTATCTTAAATCTTTCAAACTGAAGAATAGAAAAAACCTCTCATCATTAGCTTAACTTTATTCAATAGATTTTCTTCGATTTTAAGAAAAAACATCTTTTGCCAGGGAATATAATGATTGACAAAAGTAGTGCCGGTAAGGACATCCTAACACAAATGAATTGAGAGACAGACAATTGAATTGATCCTTTGCACACATAATGAAAAAGCTTTGAGAAAATAAAGAAAAAAGCACAAATATAGCTGCTGACAAGTGGACCTGTATTCTGTGTCAGAATTGTTGTGACTCATGAGAAAAGGGAGCTAGTTGGAAAGAATAAAAGGGCAAAATAGGTGCCAGGACAATAGCTTTGTATACTGAAAGTATCGCATGAAGGAAATCTTGTGAAAGGGTGACATAGCCAAAGAATTTGATTGACAGTTTTGGCAAATTATATGGTAAGGAAAAGTTTTGCAAGCAATTAATTGTAAAAATGTCAAAAAGTTAAAATGACGTGATGATGGGAAGTGACAGGTCTCTAATTCTAGGTCTTGATGAAAATATATAATATAAAACTAGGACAAAAAAAATTGATTATCATGAACAAAGTGGTTTGAGTTGGGATCTAAAAACTATTCCTCTTGAGTATAATTGTTTAGGTAGATGCTTATCATCACTAATTTTCTTTTTTTTTTCCTATAATTGTTAAGATAGAAATTTATTTCTAATATTTTATTTTGTAGATAAATTTTCAAAAGCTTTTAAAATAACCCTTTTTTTTTCTCTGACATTGGAAAAAGGTTTGACCTAATTGCGTAATAAAATATTTTGTGGGAGTTTTTTGAAATGTTTTGATACCCGTCAATTAGTTTTTCGAAGAGAAAAATTGAGGAGGACATAGTTTTGACTTATTGAGAATATGAAAAATATGCTTCGACATTAATCAGACAATTATATTTTAGGGTTTTCTACAAGTATGAAATTTTTTTGTGTAGACTTTACTGTAATTCAAACTTATTTAACATACTCAATTTTTAAAGTTTGATTAAACTATAAAAAGCAATATTTTAGCCCCCCCTTTCACTTAAAATGCTAAAAACTTTTGACATTTAGATTTGGAACATTTATTTAAAGACTTATATTACTAAAAACTACAGAATTCATGTATTTATTTCTCTTTAATTTTTTCAACTCCTAATAACATATCAAAGGGCAATAACTTCTTAATGTTCTGTTTATTATTTATTTGGCATCAATAAAATTATCGTAAAATCATTTACGATCAAATATTTTTTACTCTTTTCCCGTATCACGATACACTTGTATTTAAAAATTTTTCTCTCTTCTCATAGCTATTTAGTTCAGTTTTTATTGAAAGGAAAAACTAAGCTTCCAACAAGCGTAACGCTTTACCACCTTTAAAGGACTATAAACTTTGAAATGGATATATTATTTAGTTGCATATGTCAGTGTATACTTAATAAAATGATATGTATCCGTCATAAAATATACAGCGACAATCAATGTTGTTAATTTATAGTCAGATGTGATTTTATGCTTATTAACGCTTCAAGATGAAATTTGAGGATAATCGGAATATGATGTACATTTAATGCAAATTTTTAAGTATCTGATAAAAAGATATCTTTAAAAATATATGTATGATAAAAGCTATAGATACAATTGATATCTTTTTGAATAATATTCTATTTTTAAAATCAATTTTCCATGCATAAAAATATTACACAAGTTTTTAAGTGTCCTTCCAAAGTTTATATTTATACAAAAAGTTTCTTAATTTAATTTGAAATAATAAATATATACCTATATTCATTTTTCACTTGGATAAAAAAAAGTAATGCATGCTTCTGTCAATCAAAACGATCAGTCAATTAGCCAAACCAAAATATAAATCTTTGTAACACCTCTTAACTAAATATATAACCATTGAGTAATTTATTTTTTTTTCTTTATTTTTTACAGGTAAGTCAACCTTAAAACAAACATTAAAATCTCTAATCAATCAAATTTGAGACTCAAGTGAATCAGAGACTTAAGACAACATTATATTTAGCCCTGTGGCTGATGGAGATTACCCGCAAGGGAAAGTGCTAAAACAAAAACAATAAAGAAACATCAAGCACAAGAAAAAATGTGAGAAATAGAGGCTCAACATGGCCAAGATAAAATCTTAGCATTATAAATTACCCCCCAATTAGTCTAGACAGAATAGGTGGTTGCCTGATGATGGACCCTGTGTCAGATATTCACTTTTCAATTTTTTTTTTCATAAAATGAAACAAATATATAAAAAAAGTTAATGTAATTTTATACGCGTAAATCTTCTCACCCTGTTTGAAATGTTGTCGAGACGGTGCTAAGTCAATCAAAATTTTAAATTCAATCAATTTTAGAAGGTAAGAATTTCTTTTTGGTTTGGTCTTTAATAAAAAAAAAATTAATAAAATTTTAAGCTGGTTTAGTTCACGTCAATTGTAGAAAATAGTGACAAATTTTTTTGGTTTTAATTTGTCGGTATTAGAAAATATTTAGGTAATTAAATTATTTTAAGTAGTTCAATAAAAATTAAAATGCATGAAAGTTTTCAAAAAAAGAAAAAGTAAAACCAATTCTAAAAAATTGAAAAGGTATAAGAAACCAATAAACCAATAAAAAGGTTTTGCATGAGTTAAAGAGTTAAACTCAATTGTCATCTAGCTTTAGTTTGAAATTTTTTAATTTAAGTTCATTTCGCGTATTTCTAACAAAATATCTCCATAAATTTATTTGTTTTTCTCAGCTTAAAGCCTAGCGCAGACCAAGGCGTCTGTAGCCGCTACAGTAGCGGCGTCTGTAGCTGCTACAAACGCCGCTACTGTAGCCGATTCAATCATATTGAATGGGTGTATCAAAATCTGGTTGACAAATTTTTCTTAATGTAGGTTGCTTTTTTTAGTGGAATATTGTCTAGTATTATTGATTATTAGTTTTGTTTGATTATTATTTTGAGTTAAACTTAAATATTGCTAATTTTTGTTATCACTGTTTAAAGTTGATTTTTTAGTGTTTATTTATGCCTCTTGCTGTTCATTTTTTTTTTTATTTTTGCTAATAATTGTTATGATTTGTAGCAATTGTTGAATTTATTTTTTTTTTATAGATCTCTTCTTTTTTTAAATAAGACTTACATTTTAAATATTATTTTATTAATTAATTTTCTTCAATATTGTGTAGATGCTTTAACAATGCTATTAACGGATTCAAATCCAGAATTTTCTTTAAGTTATTTTGATAAGTAAATTAAAAATGGACATCAAACAATTAATTATCTAACACTTTCTGAAATGTATAATGAAAGTATCGAAAATATAGATGAATTCAATTATGATAAAGAAAAGTAAATTTCTTTATCTTTTTATCATATTTGTAGCCAAATAATTTCTTATTTGTTTAGCCGCTTGAAATGGTATTATTTTATTGAATTATGTAAACGGGATGCTATACACTTCAACGTAAAAATAATTTTCAGTTTGTTTTTATCATAATAATAAATAATTGAAAATTAAAATAAATCAAACACATTTATTAGAAGAATTATGTAAAGATTTTGATTGGACCTATCAAGATGTTCTTGTTTGTCAGGTAAGTTATGTATTTTAAAAGAAAGTCCCGCAAGAAATAATCCTTTATTACTTGATTACTCATATAGTGCAAGAAATTGCAACGGAAAAAATTTTTTGGATTTGGGTTTTTCTAAGCCATAAAATACTTGGAAACATAAAACTAGTAAAAATGTGTTTCTGTTTTAATCCTTGATTTCCATTTTTAATTTACTTATCAAAATAACTTAAAGAAAATTCTAGATTTGAATCCGTTAATAGCATTGTTAAAGCATCTACACAATATTGAAGAAAATTAATTAATAAAATAATATTTAGAATATAAGTCTTATTTAGAAAAAGAAAAGATCTATAAAAAAAAATAAATTCAACAATTGCTACAAATCATAGCAATTATTAGCAAAAATAAAAAAAAAACTTAATAGCAAGAGGCATAAATAAACACTAAATATCAACTGTAAACAGTAATAACAAAAATTAGCAATATTTTTAATTTAACTCACAATAATAATCAAACAAAACTAATAATCAATAATAATAGACAATATTCCACTAAAAAAAGCAACCTACATTAAGAAAAACTTGTCAACCGGATTTTGATACACCCATTCAATATGATTGAATCGGCGTCTGTAGCCGCTACTGTAGCAGCTACAGACGCCGCTACTGTAGCAGCTACAAACGCCGCTACTCTAGCGGCTACAGACGCCTTGGTCTGCGCTAGGCTTTAAGAGAGAAAATTAATTGATATTCGAAACTAAAACCTCATTTTTGCATTTTACCCAAACTACGTAACATTTTTGTTTTTGATTTAAGGAATAATTAATTAGATAATAAATTAAAGCTAAGGACTTCTTTTCTTAAAAAAGCTCTAAAAGTGTTCACACATAATAGATAATTTTCTGAAATTTTCGATCTTTTAAATTTATTTATCATTCTTAACATGTATTGGTGTGGATATATCTAATATCCAGCATCCAGCATAAAATTTTTATTTACATGTATGCAAACATATATTTGGGGCTTATTATATATCTAACATAAAGAACTTGATATGTCTTCTAGGGTTAACCGCAAATTTCGGTTTTTTTTTCACTCAGTGTCAAAATTGATAAGATTGATGATGCGAAGATCACAAAAAGATCTTTAAATGATTTTGACACGGCGAAATCCGGTGGCTTGAAACTTGATACATTTAATAGTCGGCACAGTAGCATTAAAGTTTAGTGCTATCATAGGAGCCGCCATCAAAGACTCAAACATTGGGTTTAACTAATTTTTCGCAAATGCTACCTATACGATTCAATCAATATCTAAAACGATATGACATGATTTGGCATACTTTAACCGTACATTTTAATAGGCCGTAACCAATGGAGATTTTGATGGTATTGAAGCCTTAAATCCTTAATATAGCTTGTTTTTATATTGTTAGCAAAAAAATCGTTACCTGTCTCTTACTATCAGGGAGAAAAAGCTTTTTCTTTACAT
Source organism: Acrocera orbiculus (assembly GCA_947359355.1). Taxonomy (NCBI): domain Eukaryota; kingdom Metazoa; phylum Arthropoda; class Insecta; order Diptera; family Acroceridae; genus Acrocera; species Acrocera orbiculus. Next base: position 551,646 of record OX375757.1, read on the forward strand.
AAACTCCTAGATGTATAATATTATAAAATATCCTTTTTGTAAATCAATTTTAAATGATAATTTGTTAAAGTTACTCGTATATTTATTTATACGTTTTTGTTGGTTTATTAAATGACATATTAATGACAAGTCGTTGATTCAAATTTAGTGCAATAATGAAATGCTTGTAACGGATTTGATGCATTTATGGAATTACTACACAATGTGAAAAGTAAAAAATGAAAACAGTTTTGCCCGAGTAGTTGCTGATTCTGTACGAATTTCAAAAAACGTGGTTTCATATTTTTGATAAAAAGAACTACTAAAAACTATCTGGTCAGAATTTAACGGGTGCTAAAGAATCTCCGATTTGTCAATTTGATGGAAGCAAATTATGATTATATGCGGATTAATATTTCATTTTATTAAAATTCACATTAGCGACATTGACTGATGATGCTTTTCGGATTTTTGTTTGTATTTATTAACATAAAAAATGATCGTCACATTTTGTTATTATGAGCCTAAGGTAATCTGACTTAATGTTTCTGTTGAAATAAGAAATTTGTGTAAAAATATATTTTATTAATTTTTCAATGGGATTAATATTTATTTTTTATTTTTAAAGTAAAAGTGATGATAGTATATTTTTATTTCAAGGACTGTACTAGTTCTTATCTAAAGATAAATTTTGGGCTGGTTTCTGTTTTTAAAAGCTACGCACTTTTCGGTGCTAAGTGGTCTTAGTGGTTTTTTGATGTTTTGATTTAACGGTAAGAAAGAAGAAAAGCTTTTCAAGGCAAAAATTTATTCTTTCTTTTATAAAAGAAGAAGGAAAACAAAATTTAAGCAAATTTAGGTTAGGAGGATTAAGAAGTTTGAATCATGTTATAGTATAGTACATTTTGCGTCTTATTTTAGGCCTGCTCATGAAAAAGAGGTAATTTATTGTTTATGTTTATTTTTCAATATTATATTTTTCCAAAACACAAGTATGCCATAGTAAGTCGAAGAATGAATCTCATTAATACTTTACTGATTTAATTTTGTGTTAAAGAAATATAATTAAGTAAATAAACTTGTACAATATGCTGGATAATGTTTTTAAATAGTTGAATAGTGTATATTTATGTTTTTCACCAACAAATTTTGAAATACCAGTCCAAGTAAAGAAGAGTCCACTGTACCCACTGTGAAATGGTAGGTATAAAATTTCGTGCATATTTTATACTTATACAAATACATTTTGTCATAAAGAACCGTCTCCTAATTTTGTCAATTATAATTTCCGTCCCAAAGTATTGGCTTGTAAAAACAGGTGAATTAGAAATAAACAATTTTCTACCAAACTGTACCAAAAAAACGTTGAATTAATTAAAATTGTATAAGTACATACACTTCCTTAGGTTATTTTAAAAATTAAAGTGAATTATGTATCAAATGTCAAAGGAATTTGTCACGTCAATAAAAAAAGAACTATTTTTAAGCAAAATACGTTCAAAGGGTTATATATAGGTAATTGTTGCTATTAACAAACTTTATTCTGTGATGCATAATCTATACAGCTGTTTAGTTTAGTTTCGATTAAATTTCGTCATTTTTCTGGCATTGAATTTACCCAGTATTTTCATTGATAATTTTTTTCTTTTTCAAATTCAAAAGTAATTTGTGTGAGAAACATTTTGGTATACTTACGATTAAAGAAGGAAAGAGCTTTAAATTATGAGAAAGAGTCTTAGAAAGTGATTTTAAGGTAAAACGAAGCACAAGAGTATAAGATTAATTTATCATTATTAAAGAGGATATAATGAATATTCGATAGCAATTTTGCTATTTCAATTGCATTTTTTAATACCTCTCAGTTACCTTTCTTTGTTAATATTCTTTTTTAAGCATTGACAAATTCTTTTTAAAAACTATAAATTTAAATCTAAAATAATATTTTTTTGCTAATAATCAATAATTATGTTGACACAATTGTCATTATTTTTATCAAAAATGTATTTCATGCACGTAGCACGCAGCACATAACATGAACAATTTCATCATTTTGGCCATAAATTGATTTCTATCATCATGCATCATAGAAATTCCCTTCCTTCATCCAATTAATAAGGCGATTATTAGAGAAACGTAAACTACGGGTTTTCTCAGTTAACAAAAAGCAATTCTTCCTGAATTAGTTTTCTGGTCCTTTTTGTTTTAGCCAATCAGTCAGCATCATTCTCAACTAATCATCAAGGTGAATACTAAAAGTATTTTATAGAAAAACAAGATATATAAACCAAAAAATAAATACAAATATAAGCCATCCGTGTTTATTCCTTGAGTAGTTAATTCCCAATAGCTATCGATCAAGAAATCTAATCAATTCCAATTAATAGATATCCTTAGGTTCTGTTTAGAGAAAGAGAAACTTTCCCTCCTTCTAAGTATACACTGTATATACATTTGTAAAGTCTGAATATGATGAATATGAACGACATAAGGATGGATAAGTCTTTGCCTGGACCTTTCTTTGCCATTTCATTATTCATTAGGCACTGATGCTGACTAATAATCGTCAGCAGATTTCATAATTATGGTTTCATTTCCCATTCCTTGTTGGTACTTAATTTAGCAAGAAACAGTAGGAATATTAAGTATTTAATTTCAAAGATATTATTTTTTTGTAGTTGTTTTGACATGAATGTCAAAAAATGTGCAAGGACACATAAGTTGTATTATAAAAACAAGTTGTCCAAGATATATAAATGTGTTGAAATTGTGACAAAGCTCGAGTTCAAGAATAAAATGAGATTTATTAAAAAAACAACAAAATTTAAGATAGTCAACTTATTATTGTTCTCTATGACAGTTAGATCATTAGAAGAATTGTTTGAAATTAAAAATTCAGAAGCTAAACGTACAATGAAACTTATAAGACACGATAAAAGGGAATTTGTTTTAAACGGTATTAAAAGAGCATCTAGCTAAATAATTTAATAACAAAACGAATAATACTATTAATAACTATGATTAATTTATGTTTGCGTGTTATACCCTTTCTTAAAAGGCGCTATGTACAACCTTGTGTTCTTCCATACAAGAAAATGGGTTCTTAACAGGCAAAGTCTGTACATGACGATAAAAGAAACATGGCGTCTAAATCTCAAAACATATGATGTGAAATTTCAAATTAGATGTCACAGGTTGTTAAATTTGTTTAAAGTGTTTTAACTAAAAAACTAAAGAAAAGTTAAAAGTTTTTAATTTATTTTGGTAAATAGTTTTATAAAGTTATAAGCAATGAATATTAATGAAGCCAAGAGAGATAGAGATACACAAAACAGAGGGATCCAATAAGAAAAAATTCACAATAGATCTCAATTTTCTTTGTCTGCAGACTTTAAAAGGCTGTAGTTACTACACATTTCCAACCACCTATGTACACAGTTCTCCATACAAAAGTGGCTTTCTTTGTAGTTAGAAAGTGTGTACATCCGCCTGTTAAGAAAGGGGATTATGGGTATCCATTAAAAATTTTAGGAAATAAAAAATGAAATTATATATTTTACTACACGTTTGTAAATCTCGTTTGTACCCGAAAAGTGAGAAATGTATTGAGGAAACTTCAAAATAGTTTTTCAATTTTTCAATATTGATGAATATATCCAAGTTTATTTAAATACAAAAACCTAAAAATCCGCTCAAATTTATTTTAGCACTAGCAAATTAAAACCAAGTAAATATCTGACTTTGTTTGGACTGTTTTTTTCCAACATAATTTCTCCGAAAAATGAAAAAAATCTATAACAAAAATATTAATTATTTTTAATTTGTTTCGAGTTAAAAAAAAGTTACGAAAACAAAAGTGAAATTTAAAACATCCAAATGACAATAGTAAATTATTTCTAATTCGGTAAACAAAACCTTTAGCAGTAAAATTTTGTTAGAAAATTCCTAGAGAACATCTCCCTATTATATTTGTTAGGAAAAAGCTATAACCTTTAATAATAATAAAAGAAAATAAATTTGAAGTAGTATAGGGATGTAGAGTGATGCTTATGACAAGAAAAATGGCAGCCAATCTGCGCCCCTAAGCTGAACTGACTCTTAATTAAACGCTGACCAAAGAGAAATAACGTCTTCTGATGGAACGTGATTAAAGTCAACATCTTGTTTCGTCTTTCGATGAACAAGAAAGTTTTTGCTTTCAACTAACTATAGAGATATACATATCTTTTTCCTTGGGGCCATCACTACTATGAGGACATCTGAATTACTTTCGAAAATATTAAGTTTGTGTATGAAGAAACCATTTTCTAGATATCTTATATTCCTAAAGATGATTGTCTTTTGGTTGTCTTCTTTGTAAAAGTCGAAGATAAAATTATATAAATTTCTATAATGAATTTAAGAAAGTGATATCATAGTATTGAGATCAATTTAATATAAGGTGCCGAGGAAAAAAAGTATTTAGAAATAGTAGGCCGTTAAAAAATTTCAAGGCCGTTCAAAATTTCAAATTTCAATTTCGTTTACAGACAAATGATCAGAAAGTTTTGTAATTCTTACTATGAATTCAGTTAGTATACATATCTGTTTAGACAGCTAATAAAAATAACTTTTTCTTCTGGTTGAAAATATAGTTTTAATCTATCTGCCAGTTAAAAATTTCAAAGCAAGTCACGAAATATTCAATATTAATTAAAATATATGAAATGAATATATATCAAAACTAACTGTAGGCATGACTTTAATAAATTAAATAATTTAGCTATGAATTTATAAATCCCAAGACAAGATATAATTTAAGTAAAGGCGTACAATTTAATAGACTCATTGCCAGTCTGGACTGTATAGGATGGGAATAGAAAATATAACAAAATTGATGAAGCCAAAGCGAATGAAGAAATATTGGTGCAGCAATTATACAAAAAATAATAATTTTAATTTGTCAATTATTTATAAATAAAATAAGGTTTATTTTTTATAATTTGTCTGTGACTTAAATTTTTCCTTCATCCCTAACTCTAACTTTTTACCCTAATTTTGTTTACCAACTTATGAATCTTGTTATCACACTTTTAATGGGATCCAGCTCTACATTAACTTTAAATTAGAAACTTAATTGAATTCCCCATTTTTTCATTTCCAAAGTTGTACTCTGTATTTGCATTGATGCAAGTTTAAACTTTGATATTGACTTTGATATCGTACTTTAAATTTCTAGTTTTTTTTCCGTTTGTTCCACACAATTATCGTTTTTAAGTTAAAGTATTTCAAAACTTGTTTTGCAAAGATCTATATAAAGTACTTAGAAGGAGCAAATTTGATATAAGAGTATATTTAATTAATATGTTGCTGAGAATGGCATCAGAAACAGAAGCTGAATGACACTAATATATATTTTGAATAAAAATGGTAAAAATTTATTTAGGGAGCCATTCCACTTTCTAGTTTCAAAAGTTCTCTTAAAATCAATTGCAAAATCTTTTAAAACATTTTATTAGTTATTCTCCGTTAATATTTAGATTTTCAAGACCAAACTTCATTATATTTCTCATACTAATACTTCAATATTTCAGTTGCATTTTTCAACTAAAATTCAAATAGAAATTGTTTTCTCTGCACTTGACTAAATGATAAAATGTTATATTTTATCTATATTTAAGCAGCCGGAAATAAGCTTCTTTAGTTTTCTATTGGAGGTAACTTACATTGTTTTTTATGCATATTTGATCAATTTTTTATGCATATTTGAGGTATATCCACTCCTATGCCTAATAATACTTCAGTGTTAATCAAAGACAAACAGCTAAAAAGTCCACGAAAGTTAAATGAACGCAAATCAAATACTGGTGTGGAGTATCGGTTTACAGCGAAGTATATACAAGTTTTCACGATATCACATAACGGCAATAATCTAGTTCTTTTCTTCCTTGTACTCCGAAGATTACTTATAGAATTATACTTGTACCAGTATTATACAAACTAGGAACAATTTTAACATCTTATAAATTACTGACGTATACAGATTTCAATGGGAAAGTTGTTTTTTTGTATATGTTCAATAGAATTAAGGTATAAAACATCGATGAATGTGAACTACCTATTAACCATTAATATTATCTAAATCAGGGCTTCTTAAACTTTTTTCATTCACGACCCCATTTATGATTGCGAGTTTCTTGGCGGCCCCATATAAATATCAAGGAAGATAAATTAATACTTTTTGATGATATATTTACTAGGTAACAATTTCTCGCGACCCCATTTGGGCTTAGGAAGCCCTGATCTAAATAGATCTTATTCAGAATATGGCAATGCTTTAAAATAAAGCCTTTAATTATTATTATTAATAATAATTGTCTCCAATATAACATCTTTCCATCTGAAGCTTCTTCTATTTGTAAAATTTATGCATCTAAAGTTTGTTCTTTTTATAGTTTCAAAACCTTTTTGCTGTAGAAGATAATTTTTTAATCATAACAATTTCCAAAATAAATACTAACATAAAATTTCTAGTTGGATTATTTAGAAAACAAGTCTAGGCTCTAGAAAACTCTTAAATTCTGACTTAGTGCTAAGTGCAACATTGTATAAATTGTTAACAAGTATTCACTAATTTTTGTCTAGACTTTTGAGGACAAATATTCTTATATGCATAAATAAAAAAGACACAAAAAAAAATCATAAAAACTTTTGTTTATATATAAGCTACTTCTTATTGTAAGTATTAGTCTCTATATAATATTATGTTCGTCCCTATTGGCCCTGCATGCATGTCAGACAACAAACATATCAATCATATCGGCTGACTTTAGTCTAGTAAAATCAGTTAAAGGGTTTAGGCATTTATTAGATTTTAATTTAAATAAATATATAAATTTTTTCTTCAGTAAGTATTTTGCATTCATAAATACTGTATTGGAAATTTTGTTTTGAATTAAGAAAAAATGGTTTGAGTTGTGAAGTTTCTTGTTTGTAAGTTATTTTTGTTATTTGAAATTCAGCAGTTCACTTAATTAGATTTAATTCAAAGGATTGGTACCTTTGTGATTGAATTATTTACTCCTGTGCTCCTGTTTGGATGTTTATCGCTTTTTGACTGTGTAGTTTATTATTATAATTGTCGCAATTGTAAAGAAAATTTGATATATTGATAAAAACTCAGTTTTGAAAGTTTATCTTTTTTTATTTAACAAAGAACTTTATGTAGCCTTAACGTTAGCAAAACAAAAATAATCAATATCATATTGATTAAATAAATTATTTTAAAAGAAAAAACACAATCAAATGCATGGCTTAAAACCAAATTGAGTTAGGAATAGCTAAATGTTAGCAGAAAAGAACAAAAGCAATTAATTTTTAAGTTTCAGCAGATAATTGTAAATTTTAGTAAATCTAAATAATTTTTATGAAGCTAAGAATTTCGGCTTACGAAATGCATTGAATCTGTTTTTATTTTGAAAATTTTCTATTTATATATTTGAAAAAATACTTCATACAAAGGGAATTTCCAACATAATTAACAAATTTGAAGCTTCCAGTCCGTCTTAACTAATCTTAAAATAATAAAGGTCTAATATGACCACCAGTTAAAATTTTAAACCAAAGTTGAACTTTTAAGAGTCACAACGAACATGTAAATTAAGTTTGTTCAAGCAGTCCAAAAACTAATTGGAATTGACGTGAACTCACATCAGCAGAAACAAAGAAATTTAAAGCCAGTTATTATAAGTCAGTTGTTACGATTTTACAATTTTTCTACAAATAATATGAATATTTTCTTGAATTTTTACAGTTAATAACCCAATCACTCTTGAAAAATTTCATCTCCTTTGGTTTTTATTATACTAAAATTAAACAGTTTCTCAAAAATTTTCGGTAATCCTACTTCATATTTTTTTAAATTTAAAGAACAAATTTTTGTGTTTCACGAGATACATATACATACTTATGGACTTAGAAAATAGACAAAAAAAAGAAAAGTTTCTTTGTAATGCATAAACTTGTAAAATTTTATGCGCTCCAATCACCAAAATGCTTCTATTAATATTAATAACTTTTCAAAACTTATCTTGCAAAATCGTATCATTGAGTAACATAAATCGTACGAATAAATATTTTCAAACTCAAACAATAATTATTATTGTTTTGTTTTGGATTCATCGAACTTATTTTTAAAAGAGAAAAAGAAAATACAAAAATAATTATAATGACCAGTGTAACTAATTTATTTCCTTTTATGTTCTTATAAAATCCATCAATCAAAACAAGATGCGGTGTCATTATAGTGAGTATTAGCTCAAGTGATCATGTCATCATTGCAAAAGATCACGTTCATCAAAACCGATGAAATCGCATCTCATCCCTCATGCGTACCCCAAGTTGCTTCGTTCGTGCTATTGTAACTAAAGAGTTATTATATTAAATATATATTTCTTAAAGACAAATTCATGTTTCATAGTACAAGAGGATCATCAATTATAATGCAGTACGCAATTCGGTTATATGCCACTATTTATCTGATGATGTAATTCAAAATTCATTTATATTCCTTGGTGTTGAACGTGTTTGTTTGACAGTAAAAGGAAAACTAAATTCTTCAGATGACAGGTTGTCAATCATTAATGATTGGATTGAGTTTTGAAATGATCGCAAGTCACTGTCATGATAAACTCTTTAGATTTCGAAACAAAAATTTAAAGAATGAACTCTTATTAAAGTAATAACCCTTTTTTCAGGAGTATACAAAAAAATTAATCTATAACAAATGATAATTATTATGAAGATGACGTTATAAAGACATTACAGTCTTATTGTAAAGCAACTTTGATCCAGGTCTCTCATATTTGACAGTTTTAAGTATTTTTTCTACTATTGAAAAGATCATTATGCGAACAATGAACCAACCCCATTTCAAGTATTTGCTGAGATTTGATTGAAGGGTGATAACGAGGTTGATGTAGTCATAGTCACCACAATAACTTAGCTGACATAAGTGATTGACAATGAGTACTCGTACCTGTACTTGGAATTATGAAAAAATTGATCGATCATATATTGTCAATGTTTTACAATGATTTAAAGAGTCGATAAGAAAAACTGGTTTGGAATTGAAAAAATTGAAGCAAAAATTAAATGAAAAATTGCAGTTAATAACTGTAAGGAATCAAAATCCACTGTAAGGAATTAAAATCTCTGTGCTTTGGGTATTCATATTTTAGATGTTAATCAGGATAATTTTTTTTTTTTTTTTGGATTGCTGTCAAAAGTTAGACGAGCTTTAATTATTTTTCTGATATCTCATTTTTATTTTTTTGTGGAGATATGAAATATTTTAGCAAATATGCAAATAAAGTTTTTTTTTGTTTTGTTGATTGTTTATATAAATGTCGTGGCAAAGAAAAAGCATGTTTTCTCATGTGAAGCTGTAGAGCAGTAAGTATTTAATTGATTCTTTTTCCTCAATTATTATTTAAATCAAAAATTTAAGAAACGAACAAAATAATTCTTACGAGTACAGTTTTTTTACAATATTTGCAAGTTAGGTCCTAGTCGGAGTTGCCAAAAAATAATTATCGGACTGCATAAAATTCAATATGAAATATATGCCTTTTTAAGTTTTTTGTTTATTTTTCAAGGAAAAAACAATTATTTCGTTGCTGTAAAGCACCTAATATGTAGCAATATTTTTTAAAAGTTCTTTTAACTGAAAAAAGAAAAATAATTTTGATAAAATATTATTTGTAGCAAATTATGGTAAATTCTTTCATTCACGGCAATGAATTTATTAAATATATTTTTTGCAAAACTTTGATAATTTTTCCAAAAGGTTTTGTATTTAAAAATTCATTCTTGGTGTTATGTGCCAATCAACGCTTTTATTTGCACATCAAGAATTTTTATAGTTGAAAAATATTTTAATTCACTTATTTTATTTTTTTATATTGCAATATCAGCTCAAAAAACGTTTAAGTCAGTTTTTGAATAGCTTTGAACTAATTAACTATTAATTTTCTAGTTAAATAATTTGCTTAAGTAATTTTATTCAAAGAAAATTTTTCATACCAATTTTTCATGCTAGTTTTAATAAAAATGTTGTTTTTCATAAGTCATGTATATATACAGATTGAATATAAATAAAGTTTCTAATAGAAATTGAACATTTATTGTGAGTTTTGAGCTTGTGTAACAAAATGAAATTAAAGTCCCATATTATTATCTCTACAATTTTTATAATTAAAATTTAATACTTTGATAAATTAATTGAAATACTTTGAATACTCTTCTTGTGCAGGAGCTAGTTAATACAGTCTATTGAACACTTGTCTAAAAACACTATTAAATTTTGTGATAAAACTTTCAGCCAGTCCAACATTTTCCTCCATAGGGAAAAGTTTCTTAACGTAAGAACGTAAGAAAAATGAAGCTAGGGTCTTTATTAAAAATGACTTCAAGCAGGTTTTGATTGTACATTTGAATTACACTAGTTGATGAATTTGACACAAATGAGAAGAGTTGCTACAAAGAATCTAGTTAGTTGAATCTAATTTTGTGCTCTAACCAATCAAATGTCGCGATTTTAGCCATAAGATGGTTTAATTATACTAGAAACGTGAAAGTCGTCTTTTGCTTTTTTTTCGATCTGGCAATACAGGGCTGAATACATAATATTGAATGGTAAATATCATGTTCATAATCATAATTAATAAATTTTAATAGAAATATGTGCGTATTGCTATGGTTTTTACCTAAATATGATTTGTTCTATCTTTTCTGTGTAAAATACTAGATTGTCTATGTGTGTGTCATGCCTTAAAAGAACTCCAATTTTTTTAAAAAAGAGTAGGTCTCAAAAACTAGGCTTTTCTACCTGTTTGACTAAGCTATAACAGAAATTTTTGTATTAATCAATGCAGCTATAAATCGGATATAATTCAGATAACACATCTGGTGAGTTAAAAAATTAAAATATTTTGAAATTATTCTTAAATTTAAATCATTTAAGTTTAGTAATAGCTAGAAAAAAATAAATTGTATGCATTCAAATTATAAATCTTGGGTGTTACATATAATTCTACAATAGATCCGGTACTCTAATGCCCACAAACTCGATAATTTTTATAACTAACTTCAAATCACTTCATCTGAACTTGATAACTCAGTAGGTAGAATAATAAATATTGTATTAATATTATTTTTTATTACTTAATTTATTTATTAAAAAACTCTATTATTCTTGTAATCCTGGTTTTACCGCGAAAATTTTCATGATTCTAAAATTTTGAAAATTTACTAATTGCTAAAATCGGATATACGTACAATATATAATTAGCAATTAATTTTTAATATTTTTTTTAAAAACTTTAATTATAAATTATATTTGTATAAATTAAAATTAGTTTTAGCCAACCAGTTGAGTATGTCTAATTGCCATTCAAATAATGTGTTTAACAACTCGTTTCTTATTTTATTACCAATTTCTTAAAATGAAAAGAATAAAGAAAAAGTCAAACTGACCGATAAATTTAATAAAAACAGACAAATTTATTATTTCTGTCAAATTTTATTGAACTCATTCACAATTTTTTTTTACTATACTCCTTAAAATTATGATAAGCCTAATATCCGTCAATGAAGAGAACTGATTACAAGTTATCTGGTTTCAATCGGTGATCGCGTTTGCATTTATTTTTATTACAAAAAAATTTTCGTTGGAAAGCAATAAAAAAATAAGTAAGGCGCCTTAATTTTTGCCAAAATATCATAAAAATTTTCAATTTGGTTTTTTATTGAAGATTTTGAAGAACGATCGTATACTAGCTCACAGCGGTGACATCATTATTTTTTTTTTGTTTCTTTTCATATTATAATTTTAAAATTTTCTACATTTTACCATCAAAAAATTTTATTTTTTAATTTAAAAAATTGCAGCTTAAAGAATAAAAAAAAACTGGCGTACGTACACAGACAAAAACAAAGCACACTTTAAACAGCTTTTAAGACCTGTTGCTAAAAAAGATTAATCTTTTAATGCATCCGTCTCAACGATCTTTTTCGCATATCATTCTTAGGTGGATGATGAATGTCAACTCTACTATTTGTATAGCACTATCTTTTTTAAATATGATAATATATACTTTAGACCAGATCAGATTACCAATATGTGTGTAGGTGTACTCCTAGATCCCATCATATTATACGACATATGATCTGTCAATCATTTAATTTGACTTTTATAGATTTTTATACGGGCAAAGTTAGGATATCTTGCTTTTTCATTTTTATGTTGTTTTTGTTTCTTATTTATTTTTTTAGGATGTCTGCATTTTGAAATATATATATATAATTTATTACAGCCAGATGAGGATAGAAAGACATTTGCTTACAACAAGTAATATGCGAAAAATTAAAACAGACCAAAAGCAATAATTCAGAACTTAATGTGCATAATTTATTTTCATATGTGACATATTGACGCTTCCATTGCTAAATATAAAAATTTTGTGGTAAAGTGTCTGTTTTGTGAAGAAAAAATAAGGTCGACATTCGTTTTTAAGACAGATAACAGATAGATCGCTAACATATTCGAAAATGGATGCGATAATAGGGCTATAAAGTTGATTAGTTCTCTAGCATTTAATCTTCCCTAACAGGGCGGACAAGATGACTATATCTCATGGTAGAGACATTAATTTTAGTATAAATGTCAGATTGTATGCTTTAGTTATTGTTTAATTTAGTTTTACATCATATTCTAGTGGGCGTAAACTAGAAATGCCTTCCGTATATAAAATTTGTTACAAGGGTCCAAAAGATTGATTTAAATATGTGTGAGAATTTAACTTAAAAAAGATATTTGTTTGCTAAATTAAAACATGCTGTTGACATAATTAACTGAAATCGTTTAAGATATATTAAAAAAATTAGCTGTGATTCAAAATTTTGCTTACATCAAACAAAAATTTTAATAACTAAATTAAATATAGCTTTTTGTTTATGTTTTTAGCTTGTATTTAAAATTATAGCTTTTTTTCTTAGCTTAAACCATCTTAAATAAAATTATCGACATAGATTATCCATAAATCCATTCTTTGAAAAACCATAAAATTAAAGTCGATTAATATTAAACGAAGAAAAAACAAAAACAACAACAAAATTTCTTTTTGATAAAAAATTACCAAACACTTTTTTCTCATTTAACATTACTGTAAGAGTTCACCGTTTACAAATGATAACAACTTGTTGATTGCATTCAGGGTATTTTGTTCCCTTCGTCCAGTTCACCATTCTCGCATTTTTATAGTCTACAAAGCCGATTCACACACCTTCCCTTCATGTACATATAAATACTAAAAATGTAGCATTCGAATGCTTTAAAGCTATCCTTTTGTCTACAATCCCATTCCTATATATTCATATGGCCTTATACTCCTAATATCCAGAACTTACTAAAGATTTTGAACAGAAATTATAACGGGAGAATCGACCTTTCTTTTTCATAGTTTAACACACAAACCCATAAAAGGATACATATGTTGTCTCTGTATGCTAAAGGAAGCGAGGTTGTATTTTAGGCGGCTAAAAATGTATGTCTGGAGTTTTATATTCCGTTTGTATATTGCCTTCTTTTGAAAAGTTTGAGGGGCTACTTTCTATGCCTTGTTGCTTCGTTTTCCTATTTTGTTTTTTGTGTAATAATCTTTCACCCTAAACATTTACACTGCTAGCGGCTGGCAGTTTTTCAATGGCAAACTAGGGTGTACAGGGATCATAGAAACTTTAACCTTCACCCTCGTGCTCGAGTGGTTGAGCCAAAAACGAAGCTTCCGGAAAATGAATGTTAAGAAGGTTAGTTAAAGTAATTTGTATGCTTTTATTTTTTTTTAAACAATTTTCTGCTGCATGTGTGATTGTTTCTATTTTTGGTTAAATGTCAAATTTTTTTGGGTTTATAAGAAACAGTTGACATTATTTAATATTATTAAACTATAATTATATATTTATTATTATATATAAAATATTGCGATCATAATATTTCAAATTGATAAATATATGAATCCAATAAAATTTTCCCAAGTCTTTTAATGAATACTCAAGTCAGTATTAACCAACAAGGACGCTACTTATAAAAACTAAAGAATTTACGAATTCCTAAAAGTTGGATTTTAATGAATAACTAAACGTTTTATAAAGCTTCACTATATCTGATCTATTTCTTTACCTATTGAGAAATGGCTAGAGATTTGAAAAAAAATTTCTAAAATTTAATTTTATTTCAGTAAACAAATTTTATCTCTTCAGTAATTCGATTTCCACAAATAAAATCAAACGAAATACAATTATAGATGTCATTATTGTTGTAAATAGTAATGTTTGTTGTTATTGTTTTTTTGTTTTATTCACCCCAACAATCGATTTTGAAATTTTTATTAATTATCCTGGAATTACAGAGTAATTTTTCGAAATTACTATCCCTCTTCTCTTCTACTTTGAATAATTGACAGATTGATGGGCTCTAGGTAATTTAATTAGCTACACGAAAAAAGCTGACTACTAACATAATTTAATACGTAAACATAAATTTGTGGCTATGGCATTTATATAAGGATACTTTTTAAAAAATTAATGACAAATCAAGTTTTTCAAATGATGTCAAAATTTATTACAACTTGTTATATAAAAAATACATTAGTGTCCTTAGTGTAAAATTTTCTAATTAAAAATTTATTGTCTGCTTATATTTTGATTTTAAAAACCCTAGATTAAATATTGATATTAAATTATCGACAGAATTTTAATAAAAAATTCAATTTTAATCGTTTCTCTAATTTCAAAGTTATTTTATTACGACTAAGTGCTACGATATGATACTATTAAAACAGATTTTGTTCAAGTTATTTATATATGTATATATATAAAGTGAAGGTCCATATCTCTATCTTGAAACAAAATTAAAATAAACCAATAACAGCCATAAGATAAACAAACGAGCAAACAAAAAATAACAACAAAAAAGAACTAGCGTCCGACGCTAACAATCCTAAGGAATCTCGTGAGTCCACTCTATAACTAAATGCCACTACTATGCAGTATCCTTTGTACCATAACCACAACAGTATGTCACTTGGGAGCTGATTTATTCCTCCATTGTCTTCCATTTGGGCATATATCTCCTCAGATAGCTGCTGGATCATGGATACATTCCCCACAAAAATACAAAAGCCATCAATGCTGCAGAATTTGCCTTTGGGTATACCCCTCTGTGTAGACATTAATAACCTCTTTTTCGTATTGTTAACGCTATAAGAGTTTTTTTTTTATATATTTTTTTATGTATTTGACAACTTTCTTTTTTTTTTTGCTTACTTTCCTTTTTTTTTACATAGTATAAAGAGAGGTGAAGAGTTAAATTTTTTTCACATTTTATAGCCGAAAGCTACTAAAAGATCCATTAATTTGAATGATGGGTAACAGCCAATATTTATCTTTCTTTGCACAATTTCGATGACCAATTTACTAACCTGCTGGCATTTTGTCAAGTGTCGAATGTTTTTAGCTAAGGAAGTTCTCGAAAAGGGTTCTGAATTCTTGCAACTTGTCTGTAAGATTTGTGATCTGTTCAAGACGATTTATGTTTGGTTCGATTAAGAAAGATATTGACGTTAATATGGGATCCAATATTTTTTTGTTGACATTCTGTTTTTCAACTTTTATGTTTTTCTTTAGCATTAGAAAAATCAAGATTAATTTAATTAAATAACTTTTGTTAACAAATTTTAAAAAAATTATAAAATAATATTTCATATTTTCTTAGTGTACAAGCAATCATTGATCATATGTTTTTTGTTTTGTTTTTGGTTTTTAATACTCTATATCCACATTAGGCTGTGATTTGTGATCGTGCGATTCTCTTGTATCGTTGTCGACTTATTTACCATCAACACGCGATCTTCAATGTGCTCAGACATTCATATGTCGTTGAACAAGTTCGTCCCTACAATAAATTCCATGGAAAATTGTGATCACAGATCGATTTAGTTTGACTTTGCTTGCTATACATGTATCCATGTATAAAAGCGCGAAGATCACATGGATCTCATCATTAGTGAAGAGTTACCTATGCGGTTCGATGTTATTTTGTTTGTTTTTCTTTTTTTTTTTTGTATGATTTTTTATTTAACTTAAAATGCTTTATGCTCACCTATGCTGATCGGTTAGCAGTGCCAATAGTGAATATTCATCTAAGTGATCTTCACTTGATATGATCTTCTTTGGTTGTCGTTATTCTTCGTTTTCTCCCTCCGCTCAAAATAACTTAAGAATGGGGGTTAGGTATGTTAAACAGACCTTTTCTGTTTCTTGCCCTGAAGTTAAAGTTTTGAACACCAATCGTTATTGGTTTAAATATCTGAATACAAAGTTATATATAGATATCTATCTTGACAGATATACGTAATTTAGTGCTGCCTGTTTTCACGAAATCTCTGTACACGTATGCACATATCTGTTTTGTTATGGTTGTTATATTACTACTTGATATCGTTGCACCCATTTAGTTTAGATGCTTTTTAGGATTTTGTACTTTGGATGTATCCCGATGATCATTTTAATTGTTATTTTGCATTGAAGTTGTTTGTCATGTATCGAAAAGACTTGTCCTTTGCTATTTTATGATATCATGGCTAAAATGTTTTGTTAAATGACGAGGATCTTATTTACTCATTTGTGTCTTATCAATATATAAAATCGTCAACTGATATTTTCATTTGGTGAGTGCTACCTGTTAGCAATGTATGACGGAACTAAATAATTTTTATATATATTATTTATAAGGTAATTCTATAAATTTTAAAAGAATAATAAATATCTTAGGTATTCCAATACAGAAATAAAAGTAAAAAATTAATCTAAAGGTTGCACATATCACACAAACATTATTGAAAATTATGCATTTTCAAGGAAAAAAAGTTTATAAATAAATAAGAACCAATTCCAGAAGTATGTTCAGAACAATTTTTAAATGTGTTAAAAAAAGTCCTTTCAGATTTATTGCTTAGAGATAGGCTTGAAACTTTTTTTGTAAACTATCTTAACCGTCACAATTGGAAAACCAAAGCGATTATAGAAAAACTGTGTTTTTTTTAAATAATTTTAATTATAACAATCTTAAATCAAAACATAAAAAAGATCATCAGCTGAATTTGATATACTTTGGAAATAGTTGTAAAAAAAAAAATAATTTTCTAACAAGTAAAAAGAATTCATCCAAAACATCTACAGATATAAGTTTCCAAATAAACTTTTAGCAAGTTAGGCCTCGTGTTTTATGAGGGCGAATAACATTTATTTATATTTCCCGCATATCATGTCTTTCATATATCACTCTTTAATAACAATTATAAACAATAAACAATTCGGTTGTAGAGAGCCAGTTGACAGCAGGATCGATGAGAAGGAAGGAACTGACAATTAAATTGATTATTGATCTTTGTTTATTTTATTTTATTACTTTGTGTTTTTGATTTTTGGTTTCATTAAGAACTGAGGCTTAATTTCATCTTACATTTGTTTTTCTTCGATGCTAGCCGTCAATAATATAAATATAAAGAAAATTTTACTATACATTCAAGATAGTATTTATTAGGAGAAATGTTTTTTTCTATTTTCTTTTGATTTATTATTTTTATTTTCAATGATCATGAGTGCTACAAAATATGATCAGAATGGACCATATTTACTTAGTGTAAAAAAATTTTGATACCACCAAGTGGATATCTGGAATTTGTTTTGTAAATAATTTAAAAACAATGTTTCATTCGAATGTAAACAATATTTTGTCAATTTGTCTAGATTTTGACAAGAAAAGGCGCCTACATAGGTGATACCGATTACAGGAAATTGTTACGCCTGATTGAAATTTGGATATGGTTGTTAGTTTTTAAAATGTTAGCGTGATCCATGTGATGTTCTAAAGTGATCGATTGACTGACATACTATCATTTTATTATGGAATTTAACAAGATTTAATTTTTTTACTAAGATTTTGAATAAGTGGGAAATAAAGGGTTGTTGTTTTAATCTATTGTGATTGAAATCAACTTTAGCCTAGTAGTGCACAAGTAGTGAAAAATTTTCAATATTTCGATTTTCTTTTTACCTTTTTCGATACTTTGTGCCTTTAAAAGTAACGTATTAAAATATCAAGTGGAAATCTCAAATAGTTTCTGAGTTAAATCCTTCTAAAGAGCAGCTGCTCCTCTGTTTAAAAATATGCCTTAACAAATTTTGTACTTGTTTCTACATACAATGATTTACCAGTTTTATGATTGGATCAAAAATAAAATTTTGCTAAGCCAAAAACATCAAATTTTTTAGCAAAATTCTTAATTCCGCCATTTTGTGGCATTCTAATTTTTCTTTTCGCAACCCTGGTCATTTTATCTAAAATATCTTCTAGCTTAACGATCCTTAAAGTTTTTTTTTGATTTCGGCCACTCTGAGCCACTGCAGCAGAAGGAGAACTTATTTTTGAAGACTCAGGAGATGTTAGATAACTTGCTGAAAAGCCAATCTTTTTATTTCAAAAAATTATTTATTTATTTATTTTTTATTTATGCAAAAATTTATTTACTTAATTTCAATATCTTCCGTCCAATACTTTTTTTTTTTTTTAAAAAATTCACAAAAATCACC
This sequence comes from Acrocera orbiculus, assembly GCA_947359355.1. NCBI lineage: Eukaryota > Metazoa > Arthropoda > Insecta > Diptera > Acroceridae > Acrocera > Acrocera orbiculus. The sequence goes on from OX375757.1 coordinate 570,312, forward strand.
CTTTTTTAAGATATTCACACAAGTTGTGCCCCTTAATTTCTCCGTCAATATATACCATGCAAATTATCCCAGGATAACAAACATGAACTTAAATGTAGAAAACTAGTTGAAATCTTATTGGCAGAAATCTTTGAATTATTATTTTTGTGCTTGATCCCAATAGGAAAATTAGTATAAAAATAATTCTTTTTCATGAATTAAGTAAATTATCAGTGCCAGCTTTTTCGGGGAAAATATAAATGAATTGAAAAGTAGATATGATGGCTGATTTCGGCATACTGTGCCAGCAGGGTTTACTTATTAATTTAAGCATGAAAAATTAATTTCTGAGTAAATACCTTAATAGATAGTTTAATTGGTTTTCAGTTGTAATTAGAAGATTAGAAAATTTTACCGGTAGTCATTTCATCTAGTTAAATTGATCTTATACTCCAAAATATATTTGGCATTTTATAAAAAATAGCTACTGCATAAAGTGGCTGCTCATTAAAATTTTACGAATAGCATTTTGCCTCTAGCCGTAGCTAAGCAATTATAAAATAAAAAATGACCCACCAATTTGAAATGTCACCTTCCGTCTTCGATGATGTAAAATATTAGACACAGATTGTTTCAAAAGTTTTAGATTCATTTATGTTCGCTTCATTTTTTTCTATTCTTTAGAGAAACTGGGAATTATAAATTTTCATATATCAAAAATTACCCCTTTTAAATTTACAGTAATAATAAAAACATGCGTCTCGTCAAAAAATGTTATAATTTTTCTTATAGCGTGCATAAGTAGCCAAGATTTTCTTTTGAGTACAGCTGAAGTTTCTCTATTTGCCCAAAGCCAGGCATGTCATATAATTCGCCAATAATAATAATTTTTCCATAATGGCTGATTATGGTGTTGTTGTTATTATTAATCTTTTGAACCATAGAAAAATAAAAAGAGAGGTTTTCTAATAAAAAGTTAAAATTTGACGCTTGAAAGTACATGAAGCTTTTGCTAAAATTAATTTTTATATAGACAAGAGCTAAAGACCTTACAAATCCATTAATATTTTCGAGGAGTATTCTTTAAAATGTGCAAAAAAAGTCTAAACTTATTTTGGATCTTTTTAAATAGAATCAACGTCCCATTGAAGAAAGTGATGCTAAATCTAAAGATATGATAAAAAGTTAATATCTGAGCTCAAGCCGAATTCAATATAAATATTGTAGCTCGTAGTTATAAATAAAGCTGTATTTAGGTCTAACAAAATTACAAGAAATAGAGCCAAATGTTTTCAACACCGACAAACCTCAGCTTTTTGCAAAAAAAGTCAACAGAAGATAACTCAAATTACTTTTGATTTGAATGACAAATGTTGATAATTCCTATAGAATAGAAAAAAAGCACTTGAAATTGTTAGTGGACTCACTGATCTTAAGTAAAATGTGTTAAAGTCATCCAAGATGCCAATTGCTAGTTAGTCCTAGGCATTTAGGTAAAACTAGCTTACACATATAAAATAGTATAAAAAAAGATTACTTTGATAGTGAATACAGCTAAGGATTCTATAATCAACTTATTTTCTATTGTCGAAAATAATAATTTTTTATAAAACTCTAAAAAATCGAACACACAATTCCAAAACCACACGTAAATCAAATTACATTCTGTTTGATGAAATTTTGGAAGTGTTAAAACAAATAAATCTTTTCTTTCCGTGATGCCCTATTTAGTGTCTAACAAACTCAAGGATATTGTTATTTATGTTTGTGCGGTATACCTTGACCTTATTTTGTTTGAAAATTTGGATAGAAAGTCATTTACAAGTGAAATAATAAATTAATTCTATAGCAGTTCAAAATTAGGCAAATTCAAAAGATAATATTTATGAAATTTAGTTTGAGCATAAAAGCTTGCTTTCTGCGGAAAATAAATAAAATTTCATCACTTATGTCATTTCATTTAAGGACAACATATCCATTAAGAATTCATATCAAACGACAAATTTTCTTCCAAAACACATCATCAAGGAAATATCTTTGCTTTATGCATGAGAACGAGACATCACATGACCAATAACCATATCTTATAGAAGAGAAATGCTCATGAAGATTTGTCCTTGCATGTTTGCGTTTTAGTCTATTACAAAGTATGACAACATTTAAGCCGCATTTCATTTAAACGACAAACATAAAAAGGATATGAATGGACCACCTTAAAACTAATGCCAATAATTATATTCTCTTACTTACTATTAAAAGGATATATTCTGTTTTCTAAGGACAACAATTCCGTATATGCTTAGATCTATTTAAACGATAATCGTAAATTATTCTGGCGAATTTCTCCTCCTTATTTTATTACACAGTTTACATACATATAGCACTTTATATATGTATTTCAGGCAAATTTATTCAATATTTTAAATTAGAAGGATACTAAGGATATTACATGACCCACTACCGTTTATTTTTCAACATTTATTTATGTCAGTATTTCTTATTATAGTATATGTTAAAATCCTTTCGTTTTAGTATTTGAAACTAAAACTGACATTCTATTTATCCCTTTATTACTCTACCCATGAGACATGACTAAATTTGACAGCCAGAAGCTCATCATGTCACATAAGAACCAAACACTTCCGGGGCTAAGTTATGCTTAATTTGACATTTGCGTGGAGATTTAATGGTCCTTCTTATTGTTAAGCTTTGATCCTTAACTTCATTTCGCTTCATAGTTTTGTGAAGGATTTTATAATGAGTTAAAACAATGATGGATAGTGGCAGCAATGAAAATTTATTATAGCCGGAAATTAGTTCTGGAATAAAGTTAAGATTTTGCGCAGAGGGACTATTTATTACAAATTTTCGCTTTCTGTCTTGACTTAGGAATAGTTGATAATATTTTTTAACTTATTTTTGACTAAAGCAAAAGAAAATATAGAATTCTATGTAAAATTAATTCTTTAAAACTATTTATTCAAAAATCTACTGTGTACTTTTTCATATTTTCATATATTTATTATCATTTTGTGAAGTTCCTGTAAATAATAAACTTCAAAAACAAGAAACAGAGCTTTAATATAAAAATTTGCACATATATATTTTCTGTTTTACTAGACGCAGCTTTTTAATTTAAAAAAATATTCTAATGTAATAAATGCACTTCTTCTTAGAGTACACATCTACGTTCTAGAAATGCTACATAATCAGGTATTCCATCCAATAGAAAAACTAATTACACTGATTTATAGCTCTATTGTTTATTGTTAGTTAAACAATTTTCTCTCCATTTTGGACCACGATTTCATCTGCCTAAAAACACATAGAAAGATAAATATAAAAAGGTAAAATTTATATGTAGAATGAAAAAGTGATGTAAGTAAAATAACAACAACAATTTCAATCTAACTAAACAAAGCTACAACAAAGAAGGAGAGAAGATTACAATTTAAAAAGACCATCAGAAAATATATATTCACTGTTTTATATTCAGAATGATTCAAGTCGCAAAATATTGACAGAATTCAGTTGATACGCCTCCTTGAATTTGAAATTTAAGAGAAACAGTAAAATGATCATCCAATCCAATATGTTGAATTATTTTAGTCCTTTTTTTTGGTTTTTATATTATTACCATTGGTTATCTAACTCGATTTGGATATAAAGTTGTCGTTTTTAGTATATAATCATTTCTGGATCCCCCCAATATAATGGTGGACATCAGATTTGAATTTAAAGTAGATATACTGACAATAATGATCATTGCTGTTACTGGTCGTGAATTTTCCTTATAGGACAATATTTATAATGATGGGTAACATTGACAATCTTTAAAATGTTTAATAGTATTCCAAGATCAGAGACTATAGAAATTTGTAATATTTTAGATATAACTAAGGCTAACTAAGATCAGTTATCATTTTTATCTGATAGCACTTTTAACGGGTAACTGGTAATATTCATAAAATGATTTGGTTAATTAAATGATTCTTACTTTAAAGGATCAGTATGTTTTGATTAGTTAATATTTTTAGTATCTTTAATTAAAATCGATTAATTTTTTCCTATTTTATTGGAGTACTAATTTTATTTTTTATTATAGAGAAACTATTTTAACTATCCAAAAAGTTTTGAATGACAATTACTAAAATTGCAAAATTTAATGATAATTTCAAGTTTTTCTCTCTTCTTCTCTACAACCGGCTGTGCCAATTTTTGCCATAATAAATTATTTTTTAAGGAGTTTTTTTTCTCACAAATCAATTTTATTTATAATAAATATATATATTTCAATTAGTTGCTCTTTTTTTTGTTTCTCTCTTTTATTTTAATTATATTGAAAATTATCTACCAAACGCAGTCTTCAGATTTTTCGAAACCGAGATTTTGTAACCTAGTTTATTCTTTAAATTAAAGCATGTGTAACGTGAATTCCTATAAGAATACTGGAATCTGAAGAAAAAAGTACAAGTGAAAACTGAATTTTGATAATGGTGTAAAGCTAAAATCCTTTGGATTATTTTTTCTACTTTAATTTTCACTATTTTTTCATTAAATCCAAGCTAGGAGTCTTAAAAATAATTTTATACCATATACTCTTTTTCTATACTCCAGATAAACAGATTTTCTAACGATAAATATGCTCGATATCGTTCGTCTATTTACTTTGAATGTGCTTACCGGTATTTTTGTCGTGAGCTGTATCGCGTGGGAACAAAAATTTTCTTGAAGTAAGTTCAGTCAGTGGTTTGTTGTTTTTGTTTTGCTAGAAAGAAAAGTTTGTATTAAAAAAAACTTAAACGGATTTTGTTCTTTACCGATAAACTACAAATTGAAATTTGTGTGCATTACTTAAGTTATTTACCACATTGTAAATTCTATTAAAATACTTTTCTAATTTTGCTCAACCATAAATATTGTGTGTTACACTAAGAAATTGACTTTATAAATGTCAATAAATGTTTATAAGTTTTAGATTGTCAAAGCTGATATTTTTAACTCATCACTCAATATTTATCGAAATGGTCTTCTTCAAAAGTGAAATATTATTTTCAACGTTTTTCTTAGTTTTCTGTATCGTCCGTATGGAAGAAATCACTTCGGAATGGAAATAGATAAAGTCTTTTTTTAGAAATTATTTTATTCAACCTGAATCAACTCATTCATGGTATCGATTTCTCTCTCGACTCCTAGACTTAATTCAAGAAAACTTTTTCATATCCGATATATCCCTATATCAATTTAAAATAAGCTTGTAATAAGTCTTCGGCTAGTGAATTCCATAAAATTTTTTTATTTAATTAAAAAATTTTATAATACTTCCGCGCCGACTATAAGAGAAAGTTTTAGTTTTAAGGATCTTTGTCAATATATTCGTTTTCTTAACAGGTTCTGAGATATCGGAAAAAATATTCCTAAAGCTTGTAATAAACGGCTAATATAGCAATTATTTGGTTAGGTTAGAAAGGTAGACTAAAGCTAAATACTAAGTACTGATCACTGAGTAACTAAAGTTAAATAAATAAATGTCAGTTTTTATATTTTTTTTACAAAGACAACTGAAAAGCTGTCGATTTTGAACTTTCTAGGTTCATAATTGACCTGAGGGATTGTTGGAAGGCTAGGAACAAAAATTTTGAAGGCAAAACAGTTAAAGCTAAACAATTCCTATTTAAAATACTGAGCACTTTAAGCACCCAAAATTGTCATGTTTTTGATTGACAAAAGAGGTTTATCTAAACTCAAGTTAAATATGAATTTTATTATTCCTTTGAAGCTGAACATCTTGTTTTAAATAAAGTAAAATAGAGCTCGTATCATTTTTACTGCTGATATTTGTAATTTCATTCAACTTAGTCTCATTTTTGCTACAAAACTTGTACAAAAGAAGATAGTAAGCGGTTTTGTCAATACTGAAAAGTCGATTTATCAATTTAAAAAATATTCAATATATTTATGACAAATTTTTACCATAAAAAATAATACAAAAAGAAGAAAGAAATTTGCTTTAGAAATTTCGCATACTTATTACAGTCTTAAAACTTCGCTAAATTTCACCTTTGAAATTATTCTCAAAATATTGATACAAGCAATATACTAGAAGCAAAGCTTTATCTCTATTTTCAATCTAGATTTGTATCCTTTATTTCACATAATTGTATTATACTTAATTGTATTTATACTTACTTAATTATTTAACTTACCTGCCAACTATAGATCCTATTATGATTCAAATGAAATAAGAATAAAACTTTTTCATGCTAATTTTTTGTAATTTCTTATGTAATAATACTTGAATCTTAAATTGTCGATCTTTTTCCTTAATTTCATGAAGTCATTTAGAAAATTTTCATTTTCTTTGCTATTTATGCTACAGTCTGCAATCACATTTCATGTTAAAATGGCTATGATATAAAACTGATGGGGCTTGGTAAGAGGTCATTTTGACTTTTATCTACCCAAAAATGATGTGTACTTTGAAAACTTTTAAATTCAACATTGTACAGACTATGAGTGCTCTATTAGAACTTTATATTGCTAAAGATGACCCACTAGAGAGGAAAATTCAACATTCAAAATTACTGATGCCTTTCAACTGTATCATTACTTTATATTTCCTTTTCCCCTTAGGATTGAAAATTTGCACGTTTTCTTTTACTTACATTCTCTGATTTTCTTACAATATTTTCATTGTTCGCTACTGAATTATTTAAAGGAAAAAATAAATGGCCCCAAGGATTTGTAGCAAAAAAAAAGCCAAGAATGAAACAAATAAACATCAATTTAACTTGGCTGTTTAAAATTTTTGAATGAATTTTAGTTGAATTTTTTAATAATTCACGATTCAATTCAGTTTTGTTATCAAACGGCTCAAATTTTTACCAAAGACAGGCGTGGGACAAAATTTTTGTTTTTCTTGTTTGGCTGCTTTGCTCACACTTAGCTTACTTTCGTTCACGTGTCAATATATTCGCATTGTTTACATCTGAATTAAAAATTTAAAATGTAGAATCGCTCTATTGGGAAAATATAAAAAAATTTTTATATAAAAATTGCGAATGATTTGTTTTTTATGTGATTTATTTAAATTTATTTCATGGAATCCTTTTACTTTTATATAAATTAATAACATTTGCCACATTAAATTAAATCTCAAATCATCCAGTTTGGCTCAGATTCAAGCGAAATTCATAAGTAATAATTTATAAGAGACTTTATTTTTGTTAAACACAACAAAAACAACAAGATTATATTAAAAAAAAATAAATAAAATGGATCCAAATTATTCTCAAAGGTGTCATTTTCTCGATATCCAAAAAGGTGAATCTCTTCAATCAAAAAAAACCAACATTCTACTTGGCTACAAGTAATCTGTCTTTCCTTGGCTTAGAAATCTATATCCCAGTTTTACTACATATCTAAAATCATGAAACTCTTTATATTTTAGGTTGGAGCTTTGGCTAAATCAACGGACATTAATCTTAATTGAACATATAACTGGGCAATACGCATTTGTATTGGAATAAGATTTTTCTTAGTTCTTATTATAGTCATTCATTCAAAATGATTTTGATATAAGATGTATGGAGAATATTTGTGTCTATAGATTATTCGAATAGCTTGGGGAGAAACCAAATGACAACAGAAAAAAATAAAATGGCTGGAAATGAATATCTTTAGAAAGAATTCCTTTGGGTTTCAAAAATCTTTTACATTATTGACTAATGGTTTCAGTTTTAAATCCCCTACGATTTTGAGTTAGATAAATCAGAGAAAATTTTATAAATTCGTTCGAGATTGGTTTTAGTTTTTATTGAATGATTTTGAGTGTGAAAATTTTTACTCTTATCTATCTGTCTTATTGTATCTATAAAATTTTAGTTTTGAGAGTTTGCCAAAACTATGGTACTTCCACGTCACTCAAATTCCTTTAAAAAAGAAAAGACTTAAAAGAACAAATATTTATTTGATCCAGTCCACTTTCTAATTAGGAAATGTACTTTTATTATATTTATTATTGAATAAGAAAACGGATATCAGCAGAGAACAAAAAATTGTGTACCATTTACTCATATGCAAAAAATTATTAAAGTTTCTTCTTTTCCAACATGAACATTAATAATCCTTGTGTTCAGCAAAATTTGATTAAAATTCATTTTAAGTGAAGAGTTTTAATTAGAGATTTCAGTAGCATTCCACTAGTAAGTCACAAACTCTTCTAGAAATGAAATATATTCGACAGCAAGTCCCTTCAAGGGAATCCCAAGTGAGGCCTCTAAGTTTAAGCAAAGTGCCATGGAGAGCAATATTTTAATACTAGTATATTTAAAGGAAATGTCAGTTAGTGCTAAAAAGTTAAAGACTAAATTAAGTTGTTTTTTGGGTAGACTCAACGTAGTCCGTTTTTAATAATGTATCACTGGCTTAAAAATTTGTCTTTCCAGCACAATTGCACACTTTTAAGAAATCGTTCCAAGCTCATGAAATATGTTTCAACCGACTATTCTAATTCATTCAAAGCTTACATATAATATCCAAAATAATTTCAACAAAATCTTTTGTCGCTTGTCAGTTTTATTTCTTATTCAATATGGGAAAAAAACTCCAAAGACAATATAACCTTTCAGAATATTTACAATTTTAGCTACGAGACACAAATCATTTTTGATTTTGACATTTTTGAATACAATAATTGAAAGAATATTTTTCAGTTTTTGTTTTGTTTTTTTAATTTTTTGAAACATTTTCATTCATAACTAAATCCAAAAGCGAATGTAAACAAGTGCAAATGTCTGCATTGTGTTATAAATACTATAGAAGCCTACAAAAATGCAACAAAGTCAAATGTGCAGCCTAGACTAGAAAGCTTAGGAAATCCTCTGTAGGTTTCTTATAATGAAATTTTCACTACTTTAAGTCTTGGTTATTAAATTAAGAAAGAGACTGTTTGGTAAGGAAAAGAGTCAGAGAAATTGTGTAAACAATCCAACTGTGGGGACAGCACATATTTTTTTTATGTTATTTAAAAATTATTTAATTTTTAACATATTTACCCGCGATTTAAATGATGTGTCAAGTAGGTTATGATTCTTTTCATTATAACTTTGGCATATCATTTAAATCATTTAGTTATTAGTTGAATCATCAACGGACCTATATACTACAAACAAATTGATATTTTAAATTCCTGTAATTTATCAAAACATAATAACAATTAACAAAATATTTAATAAGTGTAAATATTAACAAAACAAATATATTGTTATAAAAATGAAATTCGCGTAAGTGATTATAATAAACAGATGTGAAATCAGGATACATATGTATATTTACAACACAATAATCTGCATAGTTTACTTCCACATAAATAATTGGGCACACCAATTAATGGTGTGAATATAATTGTTTAACCAAACGATGAGATCATTCTAAAAATACTTATCTTGGTTATAAATACACTGAAATGAAGGTTTCTTGATATTTTCATATAGGCTACGAATTTGTCAGTATATATACCTGCAAGTGAAAGAAAGGGGAAATATCAACCTGAGGAAGTTTTACAACAGTAAAAGGGGCATATCCATCACGAAGACAGTAGATTCATAGACTAATCTTAAGATAAATTTTAAAAAATTCCAAAGCTTATTTTGATTAAATTAAGAATGTATTAAAAAAAATTTAGTTCTTTATTTACGGATGATTTGACAGTTTAGAAAGTTTTCAATTCTACTGAACAATCCAAATAATAGCTCCTCATACCCCATTTAGTTGCTACAAAATTTCAAAGAGATCAACAATTTTACACAGACATTGTTCAAGTCCTTACAAAAAGCAAAAAGGATATTGTATGGTTTCTATACCTTAAAACAATTAAGTATACATCGAATATATTTAGAATTAATTTTTTCAATTTTACAGCATCATAAAAGATCAAGTATTGCAACTATAGTAATAGAAGACGTACAATTTCAATCCTAAATAACAATTGCTAGACTAAAAATTTCGAAGGACAATATTTTAAAAGGACATGTGTGCTCATTACTTTATGTCAGAAGTTTGAGGTTCAGGGTGTTTGCTAAACAATGAATGTGGTCTATGTGCAATAATGTCTTGATGAAAATTTCTTCGTTAGACATTGAACTCATCAGACTGTAGGAAATGTTTTTAATAGGAATGAGAAAACATTCAATATCTCAGTTGATGATGTCGAATCTCTAACTATAGAAACATTCGTTTAATTCTTTTTCATTTGTTTTTTCTTTTAATCTTATTCTCTATGATATAGGAGCTGGAAAGAGCCTCCAAGTGCAGTGGATAACTTGATGACTTGAATCAATAAGATGTCGTTCAGTTCAGTCTTATAAAATTGAAAGACAAGAAACAGCTTTCATAGTGGACTTAAATGGAGATGAAGGAAACCATTGAATAAAAGAAATGGCAGAAAATTGGGATGCCAGATACGGATATAGAGAATGAGGGATTGGTAAACTGATAAAAACACGTCAATTCCAGAAAGACAATTCGGAATCCTAGACAATTTTTGTTTTCTGTTTTATAAAGCACTTGTATATATAGCTCTGGGCACATAAACACCAAGTAATATTTTATAGGGGCGATAATAAAATAAAAATGGGAAATATCTTAATGAGTCTAATGTTCTACTCTAAGGATTTAAACTAATATATAGAATACCACTTTGTGTAGAGTATTTCTTTGAAGTGTTAAAGGAACCGAAGAAAAAGATTGGCTTCTTATTCTAGCAGACAAAACAAAATGAAATTTATTTTAAGTATTTTAAATTGTTGTCCTGTCTAATACTGAAATTATAAGGAATTTACTTTTAACGCAATATTTCATATCAGCATTATTGATTGCTTTACTTTTCTTAGACATCCATAAAACTAAGAATAACAATCACTGGAAGATACTATTTTGAAGAATTTATTCAAATACCTTAAAATTTTAGATCCAATAAGGCTTTAACAATGAACAACCTTAGCTTATGTTTAATATTTCGGGAAATTTTTGGAAAAATTTAATGATCTTTTAGAACAAAGTTTCCTAAATTGTTTGTCTCATCTCCACATGCCATGCGGTTTTGTTATAGATCTCCTGCTTTGCTCATATCTAAAAAAACCACAAAGAAAAAAAATGCGTTTTAAGGAAGGAATGAAGTTGATGCTTTAACCGTTACTTATCACACTGGGGTGTAAGATACACCATTTCAAGTATTTTAACAAAAGGAAGGTGATCTTTAGCAAGATGTGTCTATAAACAACAGATTGCTCTATCCTTTGGCGGTATTGGGATGATGTTTTGTCAATTAGTGTCTCTACAGTAGTGTCCAAAAGTTGTAACATATTAGTGGAAAGCTTTCCAAAAATTTAAGCTCTCTATATTGAAAAGAAAAGGAAACTTTTTTGTGAAAATACTCATTTTTTTAGTTATCAGCTTATGGAATGTACTTTCTAGATGTTGTAATCAAAATTTTAAGTAAAAATGATTAATAGTTTATTTTTTATAACAACTTCTGTCACTGGGGGTGGATCGTCCTATCTATAATTGTAATAGAATAATTACATCCTAGAATACCTACTTTTAAAATTTTTAAAACTTGACATTTGGGTTTTTTAAAATCTTTTTACAATTAATTGAAGCGATTTGCTAATAAACGCTTCATAATATATTTTATCTCTTGAAGTATTCTAGTGCCATTTGCTAGTAAATTTTTTAACAAACCGTAAAATTTGAACAGTTATGCAACCTTGGTATTAAATTTTGATGTGGACTTGATTTAAGAACTTTAAAACTTAATATTTTTAGGAATTATAAATCATTGTCCATGTATTCCTTATTTTACTTAATTTATTTATGGAATTTGATAGTGCAAAACTGTCTTAACAGAACCTTACATGTTTAATATTTTGCTCACAATAATAAGAAGAAAAATTTTTCTTTTCTATAAAGAAAACACAAAAAAAAACAATAAACTTGTCAAAAGAAACAAATCTTTCGTATCAGCAGTCAAATTAACTTTAGGGGTCAACCCATATTCGTGTTTCAAATATCATTCGTCTGTAACAAACAATGGAAGAATAAATTACCAACAAGCTTATAATCTATTTATTGTTACTATATAAGATATAATCCCATTATTATTATACTACTATACATAAGAGGCAAGAGTAAAAGTTACAAATCCGCATTCAACAAGCGCGCGCGCCATCTCAACTAGAATTGAAGACCAATACACTATAAGGAAGTTATCTTACAATCATCTCTCTAGTTCTCTGCCAGCCTTAACTTGTTGTCGAAATGATGGTTACCCAGTTCACTTAACTTTTAGAGTAGTTCAATTCAAGATCGGACATAAAGGCGAGGCTTTTGAATATCTACTTATATAAATATATTTTCTTTATATATATATATATTAAACAAAGAGAAAGAAAATCGTGACATGTCTTCTTAAACAAAAATCTTCAATAAATTTTCAGGTTAGCATACCGTTCTCAGCAATTTTCTTTGTTTATTTTCTCTTCAATTGTTAAATTTTTGAAAGATCACTAATACAAATATTACAGTAGCTGCGGTTATGATATTTTTAATATAAGAAAAAATATATCTTTTGTTTATTTGAATAATAACTTGGCTGTCAAAAAAACTCAGGAGAAGTTTTTAAATTAAATTGGTAAAAGGAAATTTTATGGAATCTAACTAACACCTATTTAGGGTTAATTTTGTAGTAATAGTCGCTATTTAACTGTCCTGCAAATAAATCTTAATTAGCTCCAAGAACATCGACTGTCAAATACCATCCTCGCTAGAGCATTGTATGTATCTTTTACTCACATTTGAATCACTAATATACTAATAAGTTTATACATTTATAATGGCTACTTAGCCCTAACACCCTGCTCTGTGTTTGCAAATGTCATAGTACTGTCGTTTTTTATTATTTCTTCGTCCAACTATTATTATTTTGTTATAAATGTTATTGCTGCACTTTGTCGTCAATGTCTATAAGATCAAAAAAAAAAAAAATGTGTCAATAAGAAAAAATCTCCTCCCTAAAGGAATAAAGATACGCTCTAAAGCAATTCTTCTATAGAGATGCTAAGCAGTGACTATAGGGACATTGAAAAACGATCGAAATCACGCCCTCGTTAATTCTTTTATGGTAAAATGATATTCTTTTATATTTAGTTTGTATGTACAAATGTTTGGTGGCTAGTAAATATCATTTTGTGATGCATCATATGCACTTATAGCCATCATTATATTGTATGCTTCTTTCATGTATTTAGAATATAAACTGGCATAGCATAAGCGGCTTAATCATGTGCTACTAAGCAGATCTGCAGTCCAGGCCTTAAAGAAACTGATCATGAGAGTTGTTCGATGATATATGACGATTGTCAGTATGTGAATTGACCATTAAAGTCTGAGTGCGATATTAATAACTAACATCTCTTTTTTCCAACTTTATAATTATAAAATGGCTGAAGACATTAATCAGTTAGTTTTAAGACCTCAAACATCAGCCATTTGCAAAATGATGCCAGTATATTGCCTTTTGGCGTTTTACTGTTTATAGGATCCAGCAAATATATTTGAATGAGGAAGGCGAGATTTTTATTGATTTATTGTTATCGTTAATTATAATATACAGAGCCTTTCAAATTTATATATATATATATATATATATATATATAACCTGCTTCTTGCTGTGAAGCCTACAAATTTATTAAACTTAGATTGATTGTAAATGCATTCAAACCGATAGCTGTTAAAATTGGAAAAGCTGTTTGTATTTTGTTCATTATGATTTGGTTTTAGTAATAAGAATATCGACATGCTTTAGTATAATGCTATAATTAAAAGTAGCTATAATTCTTTTTCGATTATGAATATCTACGTTATATATTGCTATATTGTTATACAAGAAGAAATTACATTCTAAAAAATTACATTATGATACAATAATTATATTGACTTATTATGTTCTCCAAAATAGTCTAAGAAAAAGAAGGGTTGTTGTTTGCAGTCCAAACAATAACCAAATAATACCCTTTTTCCCTTTTCTTCTTGCCACTTGTCGAACTTCTGTTCCTTTTATTTTGGCGTAACATCCAATGCACATTTGTCTTATTTTTTTCCTGTCAGAATCATACATCGTTTTTAGTGTATCGTGGGAGAAAAAATGTGTTCACTATATGACTGTCACGGCTTATGGAGAAATAAAGTCAGTCAGTCATATATGGTTGACAAGAAAACTGTCGTTTTTCCGAAAAATTTGGCTAATTTTTTTTTTTTTTGCAATAAAGCATTTCATTTCTTTTAGTTTAAGTACTTAAAAAATTTAATAAAATTACCATGGCCCAGGGGGAAATATTGTTAAAATTACCGTGGCGATTAACGTGTTAAACACAATTCTTTTTTAGCCTGAAAAAATTCAATTTAATTGTACCGCCCGAAATCCAACTAATTTTTTTATCATAATTCAATAATATTTGGACATATTTAAACATTTGAATCTTGCACAGACTAAATATCAAAGCGCTAGGAGTTGTCATCGGCCCTGAAAAGACGAGTAGTTTAAATAATTCTTTTTATTTTAATTTTTTTATTTTATGAAACCAATATTACCAATATATAAGGCTGTATTTTGACTTTAATTTTAAAAGTATACAATTCGTAAATTAAAATGTCAGTAGACCCAATCAATGCCATAATTTAATATATAAATAAAGCTTAAAATTATTTTGTCTATTCATCCTACTTAACTTTTTTCATATTCAAACTCAAATCATCAAAACAATTGTAAAGCTATTAAGAAACAAAAAATTCCTTTATTCTTTGCTTTTTCAACTTCAACAGGAAATTAATACAACGCTTTTAATATCGCAAAACAAAATAACATTTCATACCAAACGTGTTAACATGAAATCTACTTAAGATTTCTTATAATTAGCCTACAGAAAAAATTTTAATTACGAATATTATCCTCGGTTACATTTAGTGTTGTTCTTGAAACCAGAATTATCGTGATCGCCAAAGACATCTTTTTAAATGTTTATGTCGCTATTTCCTTTTTCTTATGAGAAAGAAAGTATTACTTGCCAAAACCCTGAGGACTTGGTGCTCTAGCAATGAATATAAAAATTTCCGTTGCTCATTTCTATTCACTTTCACTTATATAATTTTGGAGAATGCAATTTAACTCTCAAAAATATTTCAAATTTTAAATTTCAAATTTTTTTTTAAAACAAAGTTTCTTAAGATGCTCTTGCTAAATTTTATTTTATTTCATTTTCTTTTCTTTTTGAGCCATTTACAATTGTCATTCTGGACTATTGTTGGATGGTAAAGTATAAAAGAATGGGTTAAGATGAATATAGCATCTTAAGATTTTTAAGCCATTGTCGCTATTGCTGATTAGACAAAAGAAAAAGTTAAAATTCTTTTGTGATTCTTAATTAATTCATTTTCAAAGAAATCTAAAGCATATAACAAAAAAACTAAAAATGATATTGATGCTATCTATCCTTTCTATAAAACTGTAAGTGCACCATAAATTCTATTTAAGTACTACAAATTTATTTTGATTGAACAAACACCCTTTTTGAATTTTAAAATTACTAATTAACTTTTATTATTATTATTTTTCTCTTTCAGATGATTGTGATGAAACAATTGATAGCTCTGAAAAAAAAGATACAACACGATCTTCTTTATCGAGTTCAATACAATCGTTAGATAATGCTACACAATATGCAGGTGTATTAACTGGTAGTCAATCGCTACCGCCCACATTAGTTGCAACTGCCGCTACAGCTGTGTCTATGACAAGAGATCAAGAACGACAACGTTCTATATTAAATAGTCCAACTGAAGCAAATGAATCTACCACAACATCCACAATACCCGCCTCAATTGGTTTGTCGTCAGGTAATTTTAGTAACAATATTAAGGCCATTACTTCAAGGGTAGTAAATTTGACGTCATCAGTTTCACATTTATCTATGTTGCAACAACATCAACATTATTCGCAATCGTTTCATGAATCTCAGCAGCAGCTAACAAAAAAAATAACTTCTCCAACTCAGTTATCCAATGTGACACAAGCAGATCTTGCTGTCACCTCTTCTGCCTCCAACTTGATTGATTCACATGATGTTATGGGACAGAATAATCATGGTGGTACATCCATTCAGAGTTTAAATGTAGAACGGTAAGTGTTGAAATTTTCTCGACAAATTGGTTATAGGAAAGCCAATTTTTGTGTATCAATTGAAATGTGAATACGTCTTTAATAATGATCGATATTCAATTTTATTGTATATAAATTTCTGTTAAGTCAATCAATTGAGTTTTTTAAGCAAAATTTTTATCTTTTATTTGTATTTTACTTTCCATAGATTTATTCAAAGTTTTTAGGAAACTAGAACTGAGTTTGGCATATGCTTTAGGTCAGAGTCAAGTTCTTTAAGGTTATTCTAACTATTCTATTATTATACTCTATTCGCTTTTAATTTAACAAAAAAGTTAAAAATCAGCTAAGAGACAACAGCCCAATAAAGTTTGTTTTTATTTATTTTTAGCAGCTCAGGAGACTATAAACTATCCAAATCAATATATATATTTACATTTGAAAAACATGTAAGAAATTTATTATTAGTCTTCTAAATAGCTTAAAGCTATAATCCGTTTTCTAAAAAAGTTTTTACTATAATTAATTTTTATTTTTAAATTGATAACATTTAAAAACATTATGAACACTAAAACTTTATTTTTCTAATCAATGATTATAAAATTGCTCCAGCTCCATTTCATCAACTTCAAAGAATTCCTTTTTTTCTTGCGAAAATGTATATCTCAAAAATATTCAATGGAAGTCTTAGATTGATTTAATAATTCTAAG
Source organism: Acrocera orbiculus (assembly GCA_947359355.1). Taxonomy (NCBI): domain Eukaryota; kingdom Metazoa; phylum Arthropoda; class Insecta; order Diptera; family Acroceridae; genus Acrocera; species Acrocera orbiculus. Next base: position 587,215 of record OX375757.1, read on the forward strand.
TATATTTTTCTGTATAACATTGTTACATAGCTAAGGTAAAAAATTTTCAGTCTGGCAGTGAAAGACAGTTTTGTTTAATTTAGAAATACATTTATTTTTAAACAAAATCACTCGGATCACTCGGCCATTTTTCTGATAAATAATGATTGATCAAGTTACCATCTATCGTTAGTAATTATGGCAAGTGCATCAAGATGAATCGAACCAAGTATTTACTATTGTACTCATTCAACTGTAACGTATTTCTATTCCAAAAAATCTCCAGTTCTATATCTCTAGTTATCAACCAATTTTTAAATCGTTTACCTAAAAAACCACCGTCTAAAATATTTTTTTAGAATTATAATATAGACAATATAATATAATCAAGAACTCAAAATTTAGAATTCAAGATATTTTCCTAGAAAAGCAAATATTAACAAGCTCCAACACCAATATTTCTTCTCATAAATTGGTGGAACCAAATTCTTGAATTTAGAACACATAATTAAAGTAAAATAAAAAAACTTTTTATGAGCTTTTTTATCGAATTATATTTTACGCCTCTATATATTATATATTAGATACTTTCAATCCTTATCGAAATTGTAACATTATTATGAAAAGGGATTAATTTGTACCCGAATGCACATCGAAAATTCTCCCATGATTACTCACACTCAGCTTAAGGTTAATCTTGATGTCATAAATGTAAACAATTTTCATTGTATAACATTGTTCTATATCCTTTTCCAACGTCAATCTTATAATTCTAAACCAGATCTGCTTGATATTATTTAATATTGAATCTCTCGTAAATTTTGATAAACTTTTCCCTAGAGTAACGAGTAAAAGAGTAGACGACGCAAAACAACATTCGACACCTGAATGTTAGGAAGGAAAAATATTGACGATGTCCCATCAAAATAGTACGTGCTTCTAACTTTTGGATTTTGCTTTTTTCTTTTTTTCTTTTCTATATCTCCCTTTTTCGCATTCCATTGAAACAAAAGCTTCCATTATATCCTAGTTTTTGGGTATCCAGTAGATTTTATCCTTAGTTGAAGCTACTGTCAAACAAAAAATGACACTATAACCAGTAACCAGTATCCAGCCTCTCGTCCTTTTAGTAATTCAATGTGGGTGACAAATATATACATATATAGTACGGGGCTTGTTACTTACGTGACAGATTTATAAATTACTCGTTATGCAGTTTGACTATTTTTTCGAAACCTTTTTTTTTTGTTAAGGGTAAGTAGCCGTGCTTACATCAAACTTCGTATTTGCCAGTCATTCCTAAGAAAATTATGATCATTTTCTTGGTTTTATTGGATAAACAAGTTTATTGTAAGGATATTAAGTATATTTATTTGTTATTTTAATTTTTGTGATACCTTAAATTATTTTGCAACACTAAATTCTATAAAGAGCAGCTCTGGCGTCCATATTTACTAGAAAACAAAAAATAACAACAAAATCCTTTTGTGGTATAACAATAAATAGTAATAAATTTAAATCATCAATTCCATTCAACTATTACACAAGCTGGTTATATCTCCTGTCATTCGTAATCAAAAAGGTAGCCTAAATTACAGTTGGGAAGTAATTTATGTGACATATCATTTTCAGAAACGACATTATTAACTTACCTCACACCCCTCAATGACAATCTATTGATATCTGTGCCATCTTAGACTATAGACTATAACAAAAATTAAACAAAAAGTTTTCCAAAAACACACTGAATCCGTGTCGTAATCTCCTCAAGGATTTGTGTGCCTTTATTAAAGAAGAATTATTACGAGTACCTATGGAATACACACAGAAAATCAATTTTGTTAGTGAATTCACGTTACTAAAGCCATATTAAGGTCAGCCTGTTCTCATCAGTGATAGAGAGCTTAAGTTTTTTGAAAATACTATAAGGAAGTTCTCGTTAACTTGATTTTATGCAAAACTACAGTCATATGTCAAACAAAATTATCTCTAGGTATAATTTGTTAATGAGGATGAACTTAAACTTTAATTTTTTCAAGTACTAGATGATTGCCCTAATTTATAATTTAGTTCTATAAAATAAACAAAAATAAATTTCTAGTAAAGGCTCAGTTTATACTAGTCAAGACATTTCTTGTATTTCCCCTCAATATCTATAAAACTGAAAGCTCTAATTTCATAGTTACAAACAGTAAAGCTAATTTGATGAATCTTTAAAAAATATATATATATATGTATATATATACATATATACATTTATATGCTGACAATTTAGCAGTAAGATATAATAAGAGCAGCAGTACAATAATGTTACGAGTACACAAGATTTTTGATTTATATCAGTCATACCGTCAATAAACTTTAACAAATCCAACCCGACCACCTACCTTCGGGGCTAGCAATAATAAAAGCAAGGGGGGCTAACAATTTTTAGAATAGAAAAGCTTTAGTACTTTGTTTTTAACATAAATCTATCCAAGGAATCAGGCATAACAGCTTAAGGCTCAGCTATAAATGCAATAACCACAAATCATATCCGATTTCTGTCTGTGAGTGTGTAAACCCCAATACTTTATATGTATATACTTACACTTAGTTTTAATAAGGGATGATGGTATGAATTCAATGTGTACATGACTAAGGGTGATGGAGGAATAAAGATGGTATTTGCTTGATTTAAGGAAATTTCCCTTGAAAAATCTTCAACATGTGGCCCTCGTTATCAATAAATTTGTTTGTTTCTTTCATTTTAGTAAATGTAAACTTAGGAAATATTAAATTTAATATTTTAGATTTTTGAAATAAGATTTATTATTTTGATTGTTGTTTCTTTAAAAATTAACAGTTAATTGACATCATTATATTATATAATTTCATTGTCCGGAAATATTACATAAAATATCCATCAGTAAAACAATCAACAGAGTGCATCAAAGTTTCATCCGACAGATAAGCCGACGCTTCAATCGATTGAGGTATCCAAAAATTTCCAATTAATTAAGTCCAATCGGCACCATCACTTCCAATGAAAATCTCTATTAATGAGAAACTACATCAAAAGCTTTTCATTCCTTGTGTAGTATACATAAGTATATAAATATTTCGTAGTGATGTCCCAAATTTAAATGCGAGAGTTCAAATTCCTCCCAATTGTATTTTATTATTATTAATTTTTGTTGTTGTTGTTGCTTTTGTTGCCATTGCTGCTGTGTACTGCTAAACGAGGCTATGTTTTGTATAAATCAATCGATTCATACATCAATCAATCTTTAATGAATTCAGAACAAAAATTTTTGGCAGTATAGTTTGATGATGATTGACACAATCCTATCCACCTTTGACTTAAAAACCTCCAAGTATTATTAGAGTATTAGTGTATTAAATATTGTGAATGACGGTATTAAATGGGTACTACTACCGCCATTTTCAATAAATTGATTAAAATAAAATTATGTCATAAGAAATTTTGTTTTTATAATTGCTATGATCCGTCTCATGGCTTTTTGTGTATTCTGATTTAAAGCTTAAGCCCATAAAATTATTGTTGGTGATTGTTTGATTTAATTATTTATTTTGTTCAATCATATTTTAAAGGGTCATTGATTTTCTTATTTTCTTGAGACACATGTTGTTTATCGCATGATAAATAACATCAACAACATAAAGGACATTCTGTCTAATATCATTGCATCGCCAAGACTCGTTATCATGTAATTGAGCACTCTCTTGGATTACACAAAACCAGCAGACTCAGTTTTCGACATAAAATTCAAATATTTAGACCAGTTATTTAGATACTGCTTATAGATACATATAGATATAACATCATAAAAAGGAGCATACATTAATGTTACTTCGTTTCTTCCTCAAATAATATTTGGAGCTGCTAAAGCCTTTGATGTGGCTTGACTGTCAAAAATAATATAAATAAAACGCTTCATTTTTCATTTATAAATCCTTTAAACTGCACGATGTCGCTATTACCAATGTTACATTTTTCAATGCCATTTTGTTTAAAATGAATGTGTAACGGATTTCACCAATACAGCTACAGATTCAAATCTTAACTCAAGTGTTTTACTCACATCGACAATTTTTTGCATTATTCCAAAATTTGTAGTTGCACTGTAATAACTCAACAACAGCAACAACAACAAAAAACAACTCATTAGCTATTTTGTATTGATAAAATTATGGTTTTTTTTTATCCTTCCAGATATTTTCCAAAATTCTATGTTTTCAGTTACAGAAAAAGTTATTAAACACAGGACTACTTTTAATCGTTTTTCCAAGGTTTCAATGCACAACATACAAAATAAGTTTACTGTAAAAAAGTTCACCTTCAATATGAAGTTTTCAATGCCTTTTATAAAGCTAAAATTTTTATTCTTTTCATTTTAGAAAAAAAAATTACAAACAATTTAATTACCGACATGTATCACTCAGCGCCTCATTAAATTGACGGAAACCAATGTTTCTGGAAAACTCATAAACATCATAAATTCTTTAAAGCAAATATATCCTATGTATACATAAAAATTCTTTTTAAATCTTTATTTGTGCCAGCATAGGTTTCAACAAAAATAATTTAGTTACTTTGTTTCTTTTTTCATCACAATTTTCACACAAAACCCAAGTTCAGTTTAGGGAAAACTACGCGCAACAAACATTACGCACATTTATGTAGCTTCAATATTTATCTGGCATAGAACAAGGTGGACCAGAAGTTTTTTTTTCATATCGTGTAAAATTTTTTTAGTCAATGCAATTTTTAAACATTCGCAAAATATATATGTATGTATAGTTTATGTGCACACACAGCAGAACAGAATGAGAAAAATCAAAGGAACAAAATGGAATTGAATTGTGCATCTCTTTGCTATAGTTTTCATGGTGGGGACTGTGAGAATTTTGTAAAACCCCACTCTGATCTGACCTAGCCTAACACAGCTTTATTATATTTATTTTTTACTGAAATTGAAAGAGGAGAGATGATTTTTTGAGGTATATTCTATTTGTGTGTGTTTTATATGATTTTCATAAAGATTTTATTTAAAAATTAAATTAAGTGGAATTGATTCAAACAGTTTTGTTGCTCTCTTCTTTGATCTTTAAATAATTCCTACTTTGTCTAATTTGACATTTCTCCTTCAAAACAATACAATTAAGTGATATGTATTAGTTCAATTTTATTTTTTATATACATATGCATGTATATATATATATATATCAAACTGAAATGTATAGCCTGGATAGCAGGAGATTTTTCAGTCGGCGACAATCCGTTTAACGGTAGTAACGTGTTGGGTAGCTCTTTATCAATTGGTGTTTTTTCTAACTTTTATTGCTCGAAATAGAAAATCCAGCCTTCAAGTGTCGTGTTGCTCTATAGATTAATTATGTGAATTACGAGTTGTAAAACTAAAACAGTGCTACATAATATTTGTTTTTTATCAAAATTTTTAAATTTCAAAATATATTTACCACTAATAAATGAATTTTAAGGTTTTATTGTGTTTGGAAAAAATAAGAAACGTGTATACGATTTTTGACTATTTGTTTTGTTTGTTTAAAAAAAATGCAATAACTAAATTTTTTGTTGAGCATATAAAATCAAAATACCTGAACTACCTACCCCTCTTCTAAAAGTATATATATACAGATTGGCATATACACCTATAAATATATATATATATATATATATAAAATAAAATATACCTTTCTCTTTCTTTTTGGATACATCCAATTGCAATCTGACACTTTTATGTGGCTTGACTTTGACTTGTTCAACTTGAAATTGTCAATCATTTCGTTTTGTAGAAGTGGCGCCATCGGTTGTGTTAACTCCAATTATGATGATCAAAAAAATGAAGTCTTGTTTTGTTTTTTTTGTCTAATGTGTAAAATAATTTCTTTTGTGAACTTTAAATATTTTGTAGTATAATTGCAATTTCTGATTGAATATAAAAATTGGTGAAATCAAAATTTTTTTGTGATTAAAATTAAAAAAAATGAAAGAAAATTTTTTAGTAAACTTTTCAAATTTGTGACCAAAACATTAAAAAAGATATCAAATTACGACTAACATTAAGAATTTAATCAATTTGGTTTTAAAATTATACATAAGATTTGTGAAATGTTTTTAGAAAAAGCCTTTTACGTGATTATTCTGAATAAAACAGAAAATTTAATAATTTTAGTTTAAAAAAAATATATAATTTATTTATTTATATTTTATATTTCCTTTTCTATTGTCTAAGTATATAAAATCTAACAATTAATATTTTTAATATGAGTGTGATATATGTTTATTATCAGTTTTTTATTTTGAATAGTTTAATAAAAGTAACTTAAATCTTAATTTACAAGTTTAATAAATCAAAAGATTTAATTTTCTCTACAATGATGCTGCACGAAGCTGTTATGTTGGAAATTTATAGACAAGCGTTGACTGCAAGGTGGTTTTTTACTTTTTCTTTTTAAGTAAATTAAAAATTATATTTTTAAGAAAATTGTGTATTAGTAAGTTGCTACCTCCAGTTCAAACCGTGTTCTTATTGAAACGAATTTTAGCTATTCTTAGCGATTTTCTTTCTTCAGTCGCATGACCTCTAGCGACAAGTGACATTTTTAATTTGTATTAAATTTGTATAAATTATTAAACATATTTTTGGAGAAGAAGTTTATTTTAAATATTTTCATATTAAATGCTTTCGAGAACAAAATAAAATATTTTAAATTGCATCCTCAAGAATTTAACTATTTACACAATGAATTTTGTTAGTAATGTACTTCAAAAGACTTAAGAATTCAAATTTTAATAATTTTTTCGTTTCTAAAAAAAGAAACAATTTCAATTGTTCGGTTTTTTGATTTCGATAATACAAAAAACCGGACATTTTTAATGTAGTCGCCTTCAAATATAGGCGACTTTTCTTAAAGGACACGGCCCCCCTAATACTAAACAAAAAAAAATAACTGCAAAAATCAAATTACTTACTTTCATTTAGGAAAAAAAAACAATCCAAATTTAATCCTTTCAGGTTTATTTATTTAAAGAAACTTAAAAAAGCTATAAATAAAAATTACTAAAAAATGACTAAAGTAAACCGGAACGGATTAAATAATTTTAAATATTGCAAAGACTCTTTCTACCGCTTAAAACTATCAAAATTTTTATATTTTATAATTTTTATATTATATATTATATTTTATTTATATTAAATAGAGCTATTATTTCATGTTATGCCTGTTTTTATTTTTACTTTTTAAGTCAGTTATAGACAGAGGGATATTTTTTCACATATACTTTGTTTAGTGTTTATAATATTGATGTGGACCAAATTTGTTTGTCCACTATCATCTCCAATTTAACTAACATTATCATTAGTGCACATTTATGGTTACAAACCAGGATTATGTGTATTTGTCTATAGCGTATTTTAGTCCGATACTTTTAAAGGAAAGTAATTTTATTCTACAAAACACGCTAACTTTTTTGTGAATTTCGTATTAGTTCGAGGATTACGAATTTTTATTGGTGCACAAGTTTTTCACTGTTGGATTCTACTTTTTTTTATTATTTAAAAAAATTTTAGCACTTTATTAGTTGTTTTACACACTAAGAATTAAACGAAATAAGAAGTGTAGTTCAGTAGAATTGATGTGTCGTAATAATTTAAAGATAAAATGGGTTTTACTGTTCGATGTTTAATATTTTTAAAAGAGTAGACTGGAATCAATGTTTTTATGAATTTTCTTTTTATAAATATTTTTAAAGAAGAATGAAATTTATAAAAAAATAAATAACTAAAATTTCAGAGAGTCAAAGTAAAGTGGATAAAATAGAATTTTCAGAAACTTTCCAACTCTTAACTCGCTCTCTATTTATTTGAATTTAATTTTACTGCAGAAAATGATTTTCATCGTCACTGTCGATAAATTCTATAAAAACGTAAAGGCGTTAATTACTTAAAGTATCTTCCATAAGGACTATTGCCTCAGTAATAACGTCTACTTTCCCACACCAAATATCAAATGAATTTTGTGAAAAAATTGCCGGAACGGTAGCTGTCATGATGAATTCATAAGTGAATTCTACATTGGATGGGTTAAATTAATCACTGAATTAATAAATGAAATGCTCATCGATGATTTCATATCCGAGGTTAAGATTTTTACATGTGAATTCAGTTGTGAAATGATTCTTCATATGATTTGTGATCTATAACTAGACGAAAAAATTAAAAACATGTTTTTTGTTATAAACCTAATTATTAAAAATATTATTCAAGGGATAACGGTAAATAAATAAATTCCAATTTTTTTCAGTTTAAAGTTAAAATATTAAAATATTTTGTATGCTATTGTGTATCGTTGCAACAACTTTTTATATAAACATTTGTACAAAAATTAAAAAGAAATTAACCAGTGGCTAAGCATTTTCCAATTTATTTTTCAAAGAAGTCGATTAAGTCTAGATCTCAGCCAAGAATTGTATGATATGAAGAAGAAGGATTAATTTCCCCCATTGTCTAGTAATATTTTAGTGGTAATCGAAGATAAAAAAAAGCTAAAATACCTTAAAAAATTTGAGTGTCCCCTTCCATAGCAAAAAGCTATCTACGCTAATGAATTTTTTGAAAATTGTTTCAATAAGGATCAAGTCGATTAAATTCAAAGTAAAATTCTATTCCAACACTTTGTCAATACATTCCTTGTATAGAATAATTCAATACTTTTAAGGTTAATTAAATTGTGAAAAATTATGCCGAATAAAGAACTTCTATGACGTCCTCTGCTCTATTATCAATTTTGACATGAAAAAATCACTTGATACCAAAATATTTGAACTATTTGATTTAGTCAACAAACTTTACTTTTAAATGGTTCACTAAAACATTTTTCAAATTTATTTTAACACTTTTGGTGAACTACCATGCTGTAAATTCAAAATGTATTTTTTTTAACACTATATCATACTTTGACAGTAGTTTGCTTAGTGCTAAAGAATTATCTTTATGTGTAGAAAATTATCCTTTACCATTTCCATAAAATATTAGATTTTTCTTTACTAAAAATAAAGTTATAAACAGTAAAAATTTCGTCTCCAGTCGCAAATAAGCGTCAAAACCATACATTTCGTTCGCGGTAATTTTTTATTATATATTTGCAGGGTTCTAACTCTTGGAAATAAAATAAAGTAAAATATGCTTTCAATGTATTAGTGACAGTTATTCGTCTTGTTTAAAACTGAACTAGAAACCACTCGCATGATACAGCATGCGATTTTCACAAAATTGAGCTTAACGCAATAAAGTTTTTAGAGGGTTTAAAAAAAATTAATGATTTCTGTGGTATAATTTTTTGTTTATATTTTAAACGACGAATTTAATTAGCTCTAATCTATTTATTATGTCAAAGTTTTTTATTTAACGGGAATCCTTTACCATTTCACGTTTTCCGTTCAATCAGAGCTGCAAATTATTTTTACTTGAGACGATCTCCTTCAGTCCATAAAATTTTTTACGGAAGTGAGAGTATATTTTAGTGTTTTTTAATGATGTTTTCAGGGCAACTTTTATCAGTTACAGGAGCTTTCTAAATGTTTTTCATCATTTTATAATCGTGATATCAACCATGCAAAACTAGTGTTATTAAATATAATGAATAATAGTACTAAATAATCGGTTTTTTCTTCTCTTTTTTCATTTATTTAAAAAGCAAAATATGAATTGTATGTAAATTATAAATAAAGTTCTTTTGAATCTCATGAAAATAGCAAAATGTCTTGTAGTAAAGACAAAGGTAAAATTTTTCTGTTGATGAAAAACCATTAAAATTAAATTTACGGGCATGAGTGGTAGATTTTTGACGTAAAATTTTCTTTGAATTCCATTAAAAAAGATTTTTTGGTTATTTTTATATTGTGTGAAAGTTATGTTGGCTTTAATCGCTTAATTTTTTTAGCGAAATTGCAACTTGATTTCGTATTGCCAGAATTGTTGGCAAATACTTTTCAATCCTTTAAAGGATTTTATAATAAAAAAATAATACAGTACCTCCTAATAAATAATTTGAAATAATTCAGAGACTAATGAAAGTTTTATTTTGGCCAAACAAAGATACCATTTTGTCAAAAAAGCACAGAGAATTATTTATTTATAAGGTCCGCTTAGATAAAATATCAAAAATATTTTTTTCATTAAGCTGGAATATTTGTTTTTTTTTATGATGTGTCATTTATTTTGCTGTCTGTGCTGGTTTTTAAGGTTCAAGAAAAAAGTGAGTGCAACGCATCACAAATTGTTCCAAAATATCTGAATGTTTTATAGAAACTTTATCAAAACCACCGAGTAAATACTGAAGTACACCAATTGTTACCCAATATTCATGCAATTCAAGTTAACGGTGAATAAATTGGAGCTATACGAGTTTGACATACAAATCAATCAGCAATTATCCGTATGCTGAATCTAAACTGAATTGAAATCGAAAGAACCTCGTCAAAGCCGGTCAAAAATTAAGCTAATGTTAACTGTTTTCTTTAATGGTTCTGGTGGCATTCAAAAATCGTTCCAGAAAGTAAAATAATAATTTTGAAGCTCTATGTAGAGCAGATTTGTAAAAAGGGGTGACATTTTATAAGAGATGAAAACGTGATATAATTATTTTATCAAAAACGGAGTCAATGTCATCGCTAAAGTACTAAAGATGGTCTCGTGTAACTTTTTTGTCTTTCCAAAATTCAAATTGCTGCTTCGTGGAAAATATTCTCATTGTATAACCAAAATTAAAGAAAATTCGCTAAACAAACTAAAATTTATCCCAAAAAATACCTTGTCAGCGCGAGCATGTTACAAACAAAATTCTATACAGTAACTGACTGGAAAATAATGTCATGAATTCGAGAACCTCAGGACAAATTCGTATATAAACAGAACTTTTTCTCTTTAATGAAAAAAAGAAACTATTATTACTTCTCTCAATTCTTGTTTTTCCTTTTATCGTTCATACATTTCGAGAATTTGATGACGAAACTGAGACTATGGAATAATATTTAACCATTTGTTAGTGAAAATGACAAAATGATAAAACTTTTCTCACAAATGAAAAAAATGCGGCTCGATATAAGAAGAAAACAGGACTGAATTACAGATCCATCAAAGGGCTTTTTATCAATTAACAATAAATTTTGTTTTGTTATTGAACAAAATTTTATAATCGTTGGTTAATTTATATTAAAATAAAAAGGATTTATTTAACTAAAGTTTTTATTTTCTTCTTCTTTTTTTCAGTGAGCTTGCAAGTCCGCGATGTCAGTCACGTGATTCATCTTCAGGTGGACGATGCCCATCCGATGATTCAAATTATTCTGGTAATGGTGGTAGTACAATGGCGCCAACGCCTACAAGTCCAATTGGTATAGCTCTTCCAGCAACATTACCACCAGGAGCAGCTGCTGCTTTATTACCACCGCAATCAGCCGCTATGGCAGCTTATTTAAATGTAGCAGCAGCAGCAGCACAACAAAATCGTTTACTTTTAGGTAATCCATTGGCTGCTGCTGCTGGATTAGTTCGTGCAGCACATTCACCATCAAATTTACCACAATTATCATCACCCATTCCAGATGAAGCACCAGTCTTAGATTTTAGCACAAAACGTGAACACCATCGTGATTCAGATACAGACAGCAAAAGTGATAGTGATGCTGTGAATCTAAGTAAACCAGATAATTGTCCATTAGATTTATCTGTTAGTAGTCGTAAAAGATATTCTGATAATGATAATAATCAATCATCAACTAGAAAAGTTTCTCGTCCAACTGATTATAAGCCAGTTGTATCACCTTGGACAACACCAATGACACCATATTTTGCTGCAGCAGTTGCTGCTGCAAGTCTCTCACCAAAAAATCCACTACCAGTTGATTGGAATGGAAAGACTAAATTGACAGCAACAGATGCAACAAAAGCTTTAGAAAAAATGTCAGAAATGACACGTCTTGGTGTTGAACAAGAAATAAGTGGTAGAACATCGGGTAGCCAGACAAGCTCATCAACCAGTCGTCATAGTGCATGGCAGTCGCATTGGCTAAATAAAGGTGCTGATGCTGTTAAGGATGTCTTTAAATGTGTTTGGTGTAAGCAAAGTTTTCCTACACTCGCAACACTGACTACACATATGAAAGAAACCCAACATTGTGGTGTTAACGTTCCTCCATCGAGTAATGCAGGTGGAGGCCAGCAATCACACCATCATCACCATCATCATCATCACCAGTCCCAATCTTCAGTATCATCAAATTCATCCTCAAATAAATCAGATCTCAATCTATTGATTAAAGAAACAATGCCATTGCCAAGAAAATTAGTACGTGGACAGGATGTATGGCTTGGTAAAGGTGCTGAACAAACTCGTCAAATACTCAAATGTATGTGGTGCGGACAAAGTTTTAGATCATTAGCTGAAATGACTAGCCATATGCAACAGACCCAACACTATACAAATATTATTTCTCAAGAACAAATTATTTCATGGAAATCATCAGAGGATGGCAAAATTGGTTCTGGTGGTAGCAATAACAGCGGTGCAGCATCGAATTCCAATTCCGGAACAAATAGTACAGTGAGTGCTGTTCTCACGTGTAAAGTATGTGATCAGGCATTTTCGTCTCTTAAAGACTTAAGTAATCATATGGTGAAAAATGCTCACTACAAAGAGCATATAATGCGATCGATAACAGAAAGTGGAGGACGAAGACGCCAAACGCGAGAGAAAAGAAAAAAATCACTTCCAGTACGAAAATTACTTGAGCTAGAACGAGCCCAACATGAATTCAAAAATGGTGATATGAAATCAATGCGTGATCTAGGTTCAACCCGGATAACATGTGAAAAATGTGGTGATAAAATTGAAACTGCCCTCTTTGTGGAACATATAAGACAGTGTGTAGGTGGATTAATACCAACTTCTCCACGTGGAATGATAAAACCTTCCCTATCGGCTAACAGTATAATACCACCAGATTCGATAAGCCCACTGACACCAAATAGCCGTGATGGCAGAAAAAGCATCGGTGATGAAAGCACATCTCCAGCCTCAAATAGGCATATATCACCACATGCGCCAGATGCACCCTCTCCTTCTCCCAAAGACAATAGCAGCACAAGTGGCGAAAAAATGTCCTCACCGTCCGTATTAAATGCAATCGAGCAATTAATTGAAAAAAGCTTCGATACACGATCAAGGCATAGTAGTTCCGGTTTTACAGCCAATAATCATAATACTGCTCCACTTGGCTCTAGTATACTCAAACGTTTAGGAATTGATGAAAGTGTTGACTATACAAAGCCATTAATTGATCCACAGACAATGAATCTCTTAAGATCATACCAACAGCAACATTATGTTAAACGTGAACGAAGTGGTAGCGAATCTAGTTCCGTGTCAGACAGAGGTAGTAGTCGATTGGAATCATTAACACCTGAACGGAAATCAGAATTCTCAAATCATATCACACCTCGTCAATCACCTGATAAAAATATCCAACAGTCTGATATAGAGGAAGAAAAACGTGACAATTTTAAAATTAAACGAGAACTTATTAATGATGATGGAGATTCATCTGATGGGCATGAGGGTGATACAAATGAAAAAGCTGAAACTAGTAAAATTGAAACTTCAGATGACTTTCATTCAAACGAAACAGAAGGTGGCGAATTAGATTTATCCGCAAAGCGTAAACCTGATACTCCATCTAGTCTGACAGCGAGCCCGGCAGCCCCTACATCAGTGAATCCTGCTACATCAACACCAGCTGCAAGTCCAGGTAGTGATCGTTCAATAACACCAAGATCAACAAATAATTCACATGGGGGTGATAAAAAGATATCAGGTAGTAGCCTAAATGCTCTATCTTCAATGTTTGATAGTTTAACTGGTTCATGTTCGGGTTCATCTACATCAGATCCAAATAGTGGCCATAGTTCATCAAAAAAGGGATCATCACATCCTTTGGCTGCCCTTCAAAAACTCTGCGATAAAACTGAAAATACAACACAAAATTCACGTTCTGGAAGCAGTAGTGGAATGTTATCATCGAACCTACCAGCAACAGCTGTAACCAATCCAGGTAATATATTGGCATTCAGTTGGGCTTGTAATGATGCTGTAATGACTTCTGATTCAATTATTAAATGTGCATTTTGTGATACACCATTTTGTTCAAAAGGTGCCTACCGTCATCATTTGTCAAAAGTGCATTTTGTTAAAGATGATGTTATTATTGATCCAATAACAATTAAGTCATCATCGGGTGGTGGTAATGGAGGTAATAGTAGTGCTGGTGGTGGAATAAATTTATCACAACATAAAATAAGTAGTAGTCATAGTCATCAACATCATCATCATCAACAACAGCAACGTAGTAGTAGTCAATCACCTTCATCAATGGTTGCTAGCAATAGTCTAAGTCGTAATTTAGGTTCAGAAAAAACGCCATCACCAACTTCACCAATATCATCGCTAACAGGTGGACAAGGAGGATCTAGTGTTAATATTACCGGCGGTAATAATAGTGGAAGTGGTAACAGCACCAGCAGCAGCAATCAGACACAATTTGAAGAGAGTCCACATTCAAAATTTTTAAAATACACTGAATTGGCTAAACAATTGTCTTCCAAATATGTCTGACATTCCTAATTGAATTGAATTTTATTTTAGTATTCAAAACGAATTAAAAATCTGAAAAATGATTAATATAATCATTATTTGAATTCGTCCAATAAAATATGTTTATTTAATTTGATAAAGCAAACAATGAAAACATAAAGGAATTCAATAGAGGTAAATTTCTGCCATTATTCATAAAAAGGCAATGAACTAAAAACAAATCTAACACGCCTCCACCCAAATTAGAATGAGATAGTCATATACATGTTATTTATTAATTAAAACTACAAAAATAATAGAAATTATTAAATTTAAAGTAAATAATTAAAATTAAAATGCATGCACGGCATGCATTTTGAATTTATATATATATATATATATTTATATATATAATAAAAAATACAACTACTACATAGGAACATTTAATTGCGATTATACGAGAAAGAGCAGCTCATTGAAAATGTGCATACACAAAATATATAAAACACACAGCTTAAAATGTAAGTAATAAAAAGAAACCATGTGATGTCGCATATCCAACTTGTTTAGTTAAAATGTAGAAATAAAATATTTGTATTGTTGGTAAGGGGGGAGGGTGTCATATATATGTACGAAAGAGATGCATTACAGAGAGGAGGAGTAAGTTTTATGACTGCGCTTTTTATAAGTTGTGTTAAAGTGTATGGAGCGTTCCTATATTCATTCGATTGCTTTCGGCTTAAAAGATGTGCTGAATATAAAATGTATGATAATTTTTTATATTTATTTTTATTTTTTATTTTTTTGTTTGATTGTGTTTTTAAAGAGAAAAGCCCCCAAAATGATGATAAAGAAAAAGAGTAAAGGCAAGAGAAATTTATGTACACACTCGTATACATTTAATGAAAAAACACTTGTTAAAGCCATTATTTTGGCGCAATTTAAATATTCTGTCGATTACCTAACTTATTTATTTATTATTTCAAAATTTAATATTTAGTTTGGTTTTTTTTTTTCAATTTTTTATTTATTACCATTTGTTGGCCGGTAAATTTATTTTGTCACACCTATTAACAAAAGGTAGGAACATATAAGGTTTTTTATAATTTTTTGTGATAGTTGCTTGAAATTTGAAATTTTTTATCGCAATTAGCTGTTCAAAAATTTATTTCCCCTTAAAGTAAAAATGCAATAGCGAGCAAACTGCTAATCCAAATTTTAAACAAATTATCAGACAACATCCCCAGCATATGTTAAATATTTTTTGAAATTTGAGTTCAATCGGTTTACAGATACATCCAATTATGCTGAATTGTATATCACGTTTTCACTTTTGATAAAACTTTCAAATAATTTAATTGCTTTTGAATGTTTTTCAAATCACAAGTAAAACATCTACCTTTGCCGTAATATGTTAAAAAACTCTTTCAAATAATTATTTGATGTCCCAAGATCTTTTTATTTCCTAAGGATAAATTATATTGCAAATTTGTTCGCTTGTTAACTTTTTAAGTGGTCCTTTTAATTACAGTCTGAAAGCTTAGATTGATTTACAAGCATTAAAATATTTTCAATAAGAAAAAGCAAAATAATTTCATATTAAATTTATTAAGTGATTCTTTACCTAAACATAAACACGATTTTAATTTTTACGTCTTCAATCTAAATTTAAATTAATGCCTAAATTATTGGCATTAAGTCATATTATTTAAAATAATTAAATTAGTTCCCAAATTCTTAAAAATTGTCAAAATATTTTTTTATGTGTTTAATTTTACATCAGATTACATAAGATTTTTTCCTATAAAACTAGAGTTTGCCTAAATTTACTTCAAATTCAAAACAAAATTGACGTTTTTAATAAAATACCGATTTTCAAACTTCTTTTTATCTAATTGTTATTATGGCAACGACTTTTAATGATTTTTTTCGTGCGAAATTTAAGTAACAAGTGTTATTTGATTTCATATAAATGTTAAAAGGCGCCGACTGCTTTAGTTGACGCAAATATATGAAACGCCACTAAAGTCAATTGAACTTAGTTACTTTTTTCTTTACCTTTCGGTTGTTATAAGCCAAAAGTAAAAATTTAATACATTTCCCTACTTCTTGGTTGCATTTGCAATTAACACAGCCCTGAAATCGTTTCAATAAGAAGCATATGCCAACAAGCCAAATATTGCTAAATGTTAAGTCATCCCCTGTCAAATTTCAGTACTTCAAAACTATGCTAAATGAACAAAAATCTAACTAACGTTATGTTAATTCTATTGTATAAAAACCAATTTAGTTAATTTTTTCAGGCTTATGGTAGGATATAGCTAAAATATCACTGTCAAATAATTTAAAAAATAATTTCCAACATAAATAATTACACTTTAAGTCTCAATTGTTTTAGATCGTGTCAATTTACTATCAATAAATATATAGGTACAAAATTTGTTACATAGTTTTTTAGTATCATATTTCAATTTTATCATACATATTTTGAAATGTTAATTTATGAATTAACAAATTTTATCCTAAAGTTTTATTAAAACATAAATCACGTTGAAATTAATGAGCAAATCAAAAATATTTCTTTTTACTATGAGTAAATGTAATCCGATACTTTTGTTTTGTTAGCTATGGAATTTATGGAAAATCTTTTTTCTTGCGTATATAATAAGAAGTTTTAAAACCGGAAAAAAAAATTTTATGTTTACAATGATTTGCTTGAAAGAAAATATAAAAAAAAAGGAAAATATCTGCGTGTAATAACTTTTGTTTTTATTACTGTTTAATAATATTTTTATTATTAGTTTTTTTAACTATACAAAAATCAAAAATGAAAAATAAAGCAATTGGCATTTAACTTATACACGATCACAGGGTTGTTCATGGCTTTACATTTCGCGATATTATTGTTCGCTCAAGAACTCAGTTAAATTTTTAGTTTTTGCCTTAAATTTTACTAGGCCAAAAGGTATCATCTTAAATTAAATACTTTGATTATGCTAAATTAGTAATTTGATTACTTCTTATTCATTTGTAATCAATAAAAACATATAAAATTATGTCAAGATTGTTATATGACTTTTTATTGTTTCATTGACCTTATTATATATACCATTGAGGTCTATTTCTTTTAAAAAATTAAATTTTCAAGATTTATCTGTGTGATATTAATTTAATTTTTATATTTTTTCCATATTGAAAGTTATCACTTTTATTTAGTCAACAAACAATTTAATTAAAAATATATGCTGGCAGCTAAAATATCTAGATTTTAGTTGATATTAATAAAAAAACCTCTTTGAATTCTGTAAACATATCAATTTAATATTATTTTGGGATTAAATTCAACCTAAATAAATTTTAGTTCTTTTTCTAGACAGCTTTTCGTTTATGGACTACAATGTTTTATTTTTATTTAAAAAAATGCATTTATTGTTTGCATAAATCTATTACAACCAACTAAAAGGGTACAAATAATACTGAAATTAAAATTAATTCAACAATTTAACTACACCAAAACCGTCGATTTTTGGTTCAGTTATTAATGCTTTCAGTATACTTATATCAATTTGTCATGTCCAGATTTTATTTCTTTTATTTTCAGTTAAGTGAAAATCAGAAATTGTATGACATTAGCTTTCACTTAGTTTGAAAAACTTTTATTGTTTCTATCTTTTGAGAACATTTAATGTTTTGTAGGTAAATAAAATCATAGTATATATAAAATGAAAAAGAGAAACAATAATTATCCTTGTCGCTAATAAAAACTTTGCAATAACAATTTTTTATTTCTTCTTTAAATTATTTTGAAAAAATTTTCCTAACCCTTTTGTTACGGCAGTCAAATTACGGACGCCCGTACACATGAGACATCCAATGGATGCCAATAACGAAAGGGTTAGTAATGCCGAAAGCAATTGAAGAAAAATAATCCCAAGTGAGTCGATTTTAACAAAAAAAATCCTTAAGACTAAAACAAAAAATTAAATATTCAAAAACAAAACAAATAAAATTTTCATTAGAATCCAGTGATTACAAAATTATTTAATTAAATTATAGATTATAAAAAACAAATATTGTAATTAATTTACCAACTTGAAAATTTATTTTAAAATTTAAGTAAAAAATAAAGTGCAACTAAAGGTATACTACAGTCGAAAATATAACAAAAATTTCAGATAAAATTTTGAAAAAGGTATAAAATATATCCAAACCAGCTATACGAACCTAGGGTTAAAATGTATTTTTTAAAAAAATAAATAATGTTAACGTATTATGCAAAATTGCAAAAATAAATTTAGTCTAACTCACTTAAAAATGTAAAAAAGAAAAAAACAGAAAAAAACTATTTAAAAAATTGCCTTTTACTGTAAATGAAAAAGAAATGAAATAAATTAAATTAAAACTTTGTGTAATATTTAAAATGCACAAATATTTTAAAAATAATTTTGTGTAAATATTTAGGTTTAGTAATTTTATTGCTAAAATTTGATGAAAAAAAAATAATAACTTTCAAAATTCGTATACGTAAAAATTTATTCAAATTAATTAAGAACAAAAATTTGTGTTTCTAAATTAAATTATTCGCCATGAGAAATATATTTGAACAAGTTTAAGTTTTTTTGTTTTGTTTTCTTTACAAACAAATTATTGCAATAAGCTGGGCAGAGCTCTTAGTTTGCAAAATAAAGGAATTTTATTTTTTATTTTTTGTATCTACATAAGGCTTAAATTTTAATTAGGCTGATTATGTTTTATTTTATTTTTAGTAATTGTTAACTTAAGAAGACAATGACTGTGGTCTTAAAACTTAAAAAAAGTTTATTATTTTTAATTTTAAATTTGTTAATTTATGAAATATATTAAAGAAAAATGAAATAATTGTGCCAAAAAATGAAATGTTTTTTATTTTTTAATATAAATATTTGTCATATATTTGTTTTCTAACTTTTTTAAATCTAGTTCTTATGTCTTATAGTTTCCTAATTTATTTAATAACTAATTTTCTATTTTTTTTTTTATAAATTAATTACTTTCAAAACCTTATTTGAAAAAGCTTTAATATTAGTTAAAATATTTTAAATATGTAATTTGCTGTGGTTTATTGGTAATTCGTTTATTATACATGATATTTTCAAAAAAAAGGTTATAAATTTTTAACGAAACTCCGAAAATTATTGACAAAGCCATCAATTTTAAATGATCAATGTCGTATCAATAGGATTTTAAGATTTTTGAATCTCATTCAGAAAAATTATTTTACATAAGAGATTTTAAAAAATTCCTGAATATTTCGCCTCAATCAACAAAAAAAATAACTTATTTAATACTTATTTAGGTTTACTTATTGTTTAAATTTTGACCTTTGATTGTCTAAAAATTTTTATTCTTGCTCATATATTTTTTTCAGATAGTTTTACAAAAAACAAAAATATTTTTTTATAAGATTACCGGGCACACATTACCTAAAGTTGGATGAATTCTTTTTAATGTGTCAATTATCAATTACAACAAACAGAAAACAAAAAAATTGAATTTAATAAAATTTTTCTTTTAAATATTTAATTGATCATGTTTTCATATATTCGAAGATATGTAAATTGGAGTAATATCATTTAACATAAAATGAAAATCTTCCAACAGCAGTTGTTAAATTTAGAGTGTTACGTGAGTGCCAAGAATTATTACTTAAAAAACATACTTATTAACATTATTTATATAAACATTTATTTATTAATTTTTGTAAATTAATTGTTTGCTTGTACAAATATATCTCTTGCCCTTGAATTGAAAATTAAACTAACAAAAAACTAAATAACACTTAGTCTCCCAAAATTTTACTAGAAACTATCAAATCAAACTTTGAATATTTTATTAATTGAAATAAAAAATGCATTAATTTTTGAAAATATATTACTCGATTGAGTTCTTTAAAAGAATAAAAGATGATCGTGTCAGTATACCATAAATTTCTAATATTTAATAATAAATTAAAATTAATTGTAAATAAAAACAAACAAAAAAAAACAGAAGAAGTTATTTAATGGGGATTGGCAGTAAAGTTAATCTTTAGGTCTGTTTGATAAAAGTTATACGAGTCTAAAGTTGTTTAAGCTTTAGTAAGAAACTAAATTGTATACGGAAATTAGTTAAAAAATTAAATATTCTCAACTTAAAAACTGACTATTCGACTATTCTAATTGAATTCAATTCCCAAGCATAAATTGTTGAATTCGAATGGAAAAACAAAAAACAAAACCAATTGATGACTGCATTGCAATTATAAATAAAATTTAAAGTAAAACAAACAAAAAAAAAATATTAAAAAATAATTAAACACAAAAAAATAAAAAATATCTTAGTACCAAAAATATTTATAAGACTTTTATTATTATTAAATACATCAAAAATAAAAGTGCAAGAACAACAACAATAAAATGAAACTTGAAAATTTCAAAAGTTTCAATGAAAAATTTTATTTCTCTTTGTTTTTTGTTTTTCAATTTAAAATGTACTGATCCATGTTATGTTTTTCTAGAGTTAAAATAATTAAATATTGCAAAAATATATTTGAAAAAAAAGACAAAAAAAAGAAAATTCGCTCACAATAAAACATAAATGTTAAAAATTTCAATTAAATTGCATTTTATTCAGCTATACCAAAAAAATCAAATTAAATATTTTTTTGATTTTAATTTTAATTAAAACCAAAAATTTTCTAATTTCAATTATTTTTTATTATTAATTTTATAAATTGATAACTAAAAGACTATTTTAAAAAACAATTTAGTCTTAATTTTTGAAAAGGCCAAAAAGATATCAGTCAAAGTGACTAAAACAAAGAGATATTTAGGACTATTTACATGTATTTACAATGCAAATATCGAACACAAAAAGAAAGTGCCACAATTCAAAATGTTAGAAAAAACAATTCGATGTGCATTAGACTTATAAAATTATTCCTCGAATATAGTATGAAATGTCAAAATATATAAGTAAGTAAAGCTAGCAGTGACTTTGTAAGAAAACCGCATAAAGAAAGAGTGATAACTAGAAGCTAATCATAGCCTTTACGATTTTATTATTTTATTATTTTCAGAATCTTAATGTAGTAAAAAACAAATGAAATAAATAAAAAAAACGATTTTACAACAAAAACTAACACAAAATTCTAAAACCATGCAATAATAATCAGTAACAAAAAGAAATAAACGAAAACTACCGCTTAAAACGACGATTTTTTCAGGGCTTAGGTTTTTTTGTTAGCCCCGTGCTGCTTAGAAAGCTTCTTTCCAAAAAGCAAAAATACATCCAAAAAACAGACCCCAATAAGGTTTTTGTTAGATCCATCGCAAGTTTTCATTTGTTTTTGAATCAGAACTCATAAAAAAACACCTGGCAGCACACATTCAAAGCTTAAGGTGAATATCACTTGCATTGTTACCACGCCCACGCCGTAAATTATTAATTTGTAAAATATCTTAAATTATTCACATTTATAAATAAAAGGATAGTTTTAGAATGAAAGCTAAGCTAAGGATCAGCTAGTAAAAATTTTTAGTAACAATAAGAATATAGTGTAAAGAATTTTTAATTAAAAAATCCTTGAATGAAGTCAAGTAGAATAATCTGTCCGAAAAAGTGGTTAAATAGCTAGCTAACAAGACAATTGATTCAATCAATCTTAGGAGATTAAGTTTTAATTTAGTTTTGTGGAGTTTAAAGAGTTGTACTGAATACATTTAATTCAAGTGCATTTAAATACATTACAGAATTTTTATAATACCTCACTAGTATATGGGAAAAATTAAATGCAAAAAAAACTCCTTCTATATTGCAATAAAATCAATTAAGAATGGCAACAAAAAATATAGCTCCTCATTAACATTAGTGAATCTGAATGAAGAACATAAGCGAAAAGCGAACATTATTTTTGCTCGTCGTGGCATTTGCTTTGTGTGAGTAGCCACTTAATGAAATTTTTCATAAAAGTATATTAAACAAAGCTTAAATCCATTTCTTTGTATCTCTTAGTAAAATTTTGTCCAAAGGGCACCCTTGACTATCAAAGAAATTTGAACTTTAAAGGTTTTATGTCAGCATTACTTTGAATATTTTAAATTTAGTATTTTTTAAAAATTTTTATAATATATTAAATTTTTCCAAGAGTTTTAAGAGTAATTTTGTAATGGTTTAATGTGTCATTTAAATAGATAGTGATGAATTTTACATGTTTTTCACCACATTTTTAAATCGTGTTTGGTTTAGTTTTCGTAAATGGAAAAATATTTTCATCCTTTTTATATCATATAAGTTAATTTAACATATTCTTATTTGTTACATTTTATATTTTTGAGGTTTTAGTTATTTTTTATATTTTTATATTTTTGTTCTAGTTACTTTCTATGTAACCTCGAAATCATATACTTGATTTAAATATATAATTAAGTATTGCCGCCTAAATTTTACTAAAACTATAAGAAACATGGTTTTATTCGTTACTACAGCAAAAAAAGGATATAGTTTACCCTTAACCCACAACATTGTACTTAAGTTCCCGTTAGCGACATAAATAAGAATTAGTGATATCCTCGGTAAACAGCCATAAAAGTCTTTGTTTCACCCTCTCGTCGACATTTCATATAAATTCTTTAGTACAACCGATGATTCTAGATCTTATTTCGCTCACTTTCAACCCTTCCTTGATGATATATGAATACTTGTTATAGAGTATGTATGCGTGTAATTTAACATATTATAATTAATCGGATGATTTACTATCCTTATATAATTCATTGTGTCCTCGGATCACATAAATGTCTGAAAGGGTTAATTTATATATTCAAATGGGACCACATGAATATCCTTCTGCGGATTTTTGCTTCTGTTTGTAATTAGCTCAAATACTATCACCCCCATTGGGTTTAAAAGTAACGCGACTTATTTTATTTATAAAAGGCTTAAGAAGATAATAAGAAACTGAAAATTTTGTATTAAGTAAACTTTGATGTTTGTTAGTATCAATTTGAATTTTGCATCTTATATAAAACTTTTAATAATAAGATAAAGATACTATTGCTATCTTTATCCATGAACCCATGCGAAATCAGTTCTTAGCAATAAATGTATGGATGTATGGATAGTAATTAAAAAATAAATGAAATAACCTTAAAGATTTTGATATTCTAAGCAATCCTGTGTTCACATTAAACCCAACTTTTTGTTTTCTTTAGTACATGTTTGGTCAGTTTTGCAAGAAACATACCGCACAAATAAAACGATTGCCTGCCTGATGATAGTCTTGAATTTCGCCATCATTGATTTTCGACAGTTACAAAACCTATAATAGAAATAAAATTATAGAGAAAGCATGAACAAAACAGGATATTGTTCACTACAGCAGTATTTTAGTCATTCCGAAATTGGTTCGATAAAATTTGCTATAGTGTATGAGTGCCAATAACTTCAATATTTTACTACCAATGTCTGATTCAAAAAACACCCATCATGCAAACCATTTTGTCAAGATTCTACAATACTAATTTAAAATGCATCTGTTCAACTGAAGTGAACCCTTTAACTGCTATCAAAATATCAAATATTGCCGATAAAATAATTTTCTATAAGACTAGGCACAGCTAAGCGACTGACGCGTGTCAAACGCCTAGCTAACGTATGAGTTATGGTTTGATTATTTAAGCATAAATTTTTAACTAAAAGTTATTCCTTCTCCAAATTGACTTCCTAAATAAAATTTCTATGAAGTTTTCCTTCAAAATTATTGTTCCCAAAATATTGTTTTTATAAATTAAAATATCACAAATTTTGAATTTCTGAACAAGATTTTATAAACTATTTTTTCACGATTTTTTTGCATTGTAACAAAACTTTATATGTAAATGATGATTGATGGATGTCCTAACTAAAACTAAAACTTTTTTTCCAACTAGATTAGTTTTCGCTTAGCCTAAGTTTTTTAATTGGGAACAGACATTTTATATAGATTTGTCTACGAATGTTTGCTTATAAAGAAAAATACATAATGCTATATTTTTTTGGGATTTACAATATCAGGAAGTCATAACGTAACTCGCGTTAGTCACGCTTACAATGCCTAAATGACTCCTGAGATTCAAAATTGAGCTTCTAAATTGTTATTAGTTGTTTTTATTTTCAATTTTCCTTATGTGTTGTTAGTTTTTTTTTAATAGTTTGTTGTTTGTTTTTAATGTTTTCTTTGTTTAAAATTGTGTTTATTGCTGTCAACAATTGAAAATATTTATTAACAAATAAATAAAAGCAAAAATATGATTTTTTCTTGTTAACTTTCTTAGGAATTTTAGCTGGTAGTGTGACTAATTCACACTAACAAGGCGTTAATTGCTCAGGACTTTAATAAGTAACATTTCAGGATTCAAAAATTTTTTCTATAAAAAGAAAGAAACACTTCAAAACTCGCATATGTTCATTAATTGAACAAAAACGTGTGTCACATATAATGAGACGAATTAATCTGTTTAGAAACTATTTTGTTGAAAAATAGTTAAGTTTTGCTGTTGTAATTTTTAGGTTTATAGTAAATTTTTTTCTATGTTAAACTATGATCCAAAAACTGTTTCAATTTTATAGAAAAATATCATCATTGCATTTTAATTTTAGCAAAAATATATTGTAATTTTTTCAGTTCGTGTTAACTGCAATTTAAATTACAAATTCTCTTATTTTCATTTTCTTCTACATATAATCCAATTACAGACTAAAATTATTGACTCAGTTGGTAACAAAATGGCAGATGTCACTTCTAAAATTCAGTATTCAAGACGAAATCAAACAAAATACTGTAAATGATATCTATCCGCCCCTCATAATCAAGGCACGCGATGTCAGTGATATTTTAAGAAAACATCTTAACAGAGAGTAGTATGATTTTACCACCAAATCCCCCACAAAAGACATCTGCTCCTTAAACTAAAGAATATTATTTTACCTTACCTAATTCGCAGGTTACTGACTTGCGCTCTGTTTTTCCCATCCCTTCCAGTGTGCCGTTATCAAAAATATAAGTTAAGAATAGACTAACCAAAGAAATTATTCTTATCAAAGCGTACATAGTAGTTGACGGTATAGTGGATATAATTCTCTGATGATTGTCCGGAGGCTGCTAACAGTATTTTTTGGTTTTCGTTTTATTTTTAATTGCTTACCTCAGGCGCTAAATTTTCGCATCTGATTAAATATGAAAATTATTTTATGAATAAAAATAAAAATCTTTAAAAAAAAAGTCTAAATTAGCAGGACTGAAGGTGATTATATCTATATATCCACGTACATATACATATGTAAAAGTTGACGGGGAGGAGAATAAAGAAGCTTGATTAGCTTTCGGCAAATAAGCAAATTAGATTTTACGGCTTGAAGATATCTCAAGCAAACACCTTATAACCAAAGAGATGAGATTTAAACAAAATGATGCTTTCCGTTTGCCTTTAGGTTTTACTGGCCAAAAACTCAAAATTTCATTCTCATTTAATGATTATAGTAGAGACAAAATTTCAAATACCATCTATCGCTTGACTTGCGCACATTTATTGCCTCCAATGTTGACTGAAGGATTGGCTTAATATTTGTTTACTATCATAAAAGTTCAATTAGAGATGTCAAGTGTTGTTAAATAAATATTTAATTAAGGGTTTACTCTTACTCATTATACAATACCCTTATATGAAATACTTAAAGGAAACATAAGTTCAGAGGTCTTAAGACAATGGAAACTGTGCAATATTTGTTAAAAAATTATCTTGAAATAGAACTTGTATTAAAGAATTGTTTACAAATTTTTAAAGCATATAAATATTAGCTCCTTTTGCAATTAAAGATCTTTTCTAGGCCACAACAAAATATGTTTCATAATTTTTAGCCCTTTTTTTTGTCTATGTAACCTGTCAAACGGTTTCTATGGAAATAATGTTGTCTTAATCTAATATTTGTAATATTTATTTAAATCTTGGCAATTAATTGAGTGTCTCGCAATTTTTTTATTTCAGTTTTTTGCTTGCTATATTGATTTACTGTCTTTAGAAATTATTTTTCCATATTAGGTTTTCGGGGGGGCGCCAAAGTTAATTTTGAAGTTTTATAAATTATTTGTTTCAGGTGTGTGACATAGTACAATATTTGCAGCTGATTATTACTTAAGTGTTTCGAATGTGCGTTCATTTTGTCATGTTTCAAATTGAAAAAAACTAAATTTAATACAAACTTGAGCCCAAACTATGATTAAATATTAGCAGTTATATTTTGTATAGCACTTTAAGTAGTTTCCCGGTCTCTATTTCGGTTACACTTCTTAATTTATATAACATCTACCAGTCTTGTTGTTTTGCTTTCATATGACAAACAAAATTTTAAGATCATTTGTTTTACAATTTATATAATTTTAAATATTTATGAAAAATTAATTTGTTTAGAAACTTTTTATCATCTCTTCTCGGCGCATCTGAAATGAAGATTTCGCCTTCTTTTTTTTTATCAAATTGTAAATAATTTTACCTGTCATTGATGTGACATCTAAACTACAGTTGGTATTTAAAAATAAATAAGTTTAGTAAGTTTTGTTTTTGGATGAAATATGGATCTCTTGGTTTCGTTGTGTTATTTTTTATATTTGGTGAGTATGTTTGAAGTTTAATGTAGATCTGTTTTGTTTGTCAATTTATACCTTTCTCAAGGAAAAATTGAACATCGGGTAGGGATAAAATTTTTATTTTTATAAAGGTAGCATTAAAATAAACTATTGAACGATTATTAAAAGTGTATAAGGACTTTTCTAATTCAATTAAAAGAGTAGAAAAATTTGTTTTTTGTGCCATAAGTTTTCGAGACGTTGCAATTGAAGATATAATAAATAGCTATTTAAACAACGTAATCAATATTTGGAGCAATTGTGGATTCAATATACAATTCGTGTCTCATTAGCTAAAGATTAAACAAAAACACATTTAGATGAAAATTTCTGACTTTAGTATAGGTAAAAAGGATTTTAGGCTTCATTTTATTACTATGAATGAGATACAGTTCCACCACTAAATTTTTAAATCAAAACAAATGTTTGAAGGATGGTTTCACCTAGAATTTCTGCATTAGGGTATGTTATAGTTAATTAATTAGCCAAAAAGTTGCTGGCATTAGTTTTGTTTATGGAAACAAAAAAGCGTATGGAAGAGATTTGATTTACAGAATAAAAATTACTCTCGCTTAAAAAAACGAACTATCTAACACAGTTCAAAAAACTATCGATATAACCAGTAAATTAATGCTCGTGCAAACATCCACACATTTCACTAGATTTAGCTCCTTCTGATTTCCGAATATTCTAAAGTCTCATAATAAATCATGAGAGGCACACTACTTTCATCAAATATTTTGACAGTCTTCCGAGATCTCACTTTATTCTTTGAGTGCTTTTAAAATTCCAAAAACTTCATATATGAAAAACAGCTTTCATTAAATGAAAAAATATAATTGCCTCTGTGTAATTATATAGAGCTATCTAGATAGAAGACGGAATCAACAAATTAAAGCTAGTATCTTTACCACCAATGACAATTTTTGTCAGTAAAATTCAAGGGTATAAAAAAGTTCATTACTAAGCAAAATTCCGAAGTAATTCAATAATTTGCTGGGGATTATATGGCAGAAGTTAGACGGAATCCGTAAGTTTTTTGGAAAAACGAAACTCAACGAAAATAATTTTGACAGAAATGAAATTATTACTTGAGGTTATATTAAACTCGAAACAGTAGAAAATTAATTAATCCATTTATATTAAGTATCAAAATTAAAAGTTATCTATGAGATATATGAAATATGTATGTGTAAAAATAATTATAAATATAAACTAATAATAGTTGTCATGCCCGAGATGAAATTGAAATTGTGAAATGAAAAATAGCTGTTGGCATATGCCACCATATATAAAGTTGGTCGTAAACTGAAGTGGTAAAGTTGCAGATCCGAAAATACTATCAGCGGTACGAAAATCTGTGATACTTAACAAGTAATTTTGGTTTGATTTTTTTGCTGTTTAGCTTTTAAATTGATAAACAAAAAAAATAAACAGAAAAGGAAATTTAGTTAATTCAATAGTCATCATCACTGTCGGAATTTTGACAAGTGAAAATTAATTTGTTTTGCAGCCAACAAGTCTTGATTGTATTTAGCATTGTTTTATTTGCTGCTGATCAGATTTTTTAGGAGTCAACATCGGCATGACTAAGAAAAAGTTAATTGAGGTGCAAAATAATTGTTAAAATGTCAACAGTAAATGTAAGTGTAATGTCAAAAAAAACAGTGCCCCATAACTAGCTACTTCTCTGTCCCACAATCAGATTTCGACGCCAGTTTTTTGAGGCACACAAAAATATTTTTACAGTCAAATATCATTAGGAAACATTTTTTTATGATAAAAAAGACATGAAATAGTGTTCAATAACACATTTTATTTACCTATTTAAATAATTTTTGATCAATTTTATAAACTTAGCATAAACTCTGTAGTAACTATTGTGCCTATTAGACACTTTGTATTATTAGACCCGCAACTCTTAACTTTGTTGTTAGCTTAAAAAGTAGGTTCTGTCAATAGAAATCGATGACATATAAGTCCTGTCGCACAACTGGGCATGTCCCACAACTAACTACTCTATCCTATTTATACCTTTTAGCATAAAAAATGTCAAACGATTTATTCTACAAAATCTTTATTTAATATTTTATTGTTCAAAAAATAAATATTGCTCAATTAAATTTTTGTTCTTCCTTATTTGAATGTATTTTAATTGATTTTTAGTTAAACTTAAAGACAATTTGTACAAATTACGCAATATGCCCAACATAAAAGGATGACAGTTATATTAATATAATAATAATTTAACGTAAAGTTACGGAGATTTTTAAATGATCTTTTTTTTTCTTTTCGTCTTCTTAAAATTTGTACATAAATATATTCCACTTGTTAAAACTTATAGTGTTTGAATAGTGAAAAAAACCTTTTTCATTTTATTTTAACATTATTTATTTAAAAAAAAAGACAGAATTAAAAATATTTAAGAATTAAGAAGAAAACTTTTAAGAATTGTTACTAATTTAACATCCAAACATTCTTTAAATTAAAAATGGCCTTTCTAAATTTAAAAGTACTTAAGCGCTGGAAATAATTCCTTCGGCTAAACTTTCCCGAAATTGTTATGTTACCAACCATGAGATTCAAAAGGACTTAAAAATCAAATCAATGAAGTGGTTAAAGAATACGCTACTAATGTGGAAGCAATTCAGCTCTTGGACACTACCCATGATACCAGAAGGCTCAAAAGGACCAAACCACATGAAATAATAGGAATCAGCACAAAAGAATAACAGTTAAGAAGCTGAACATTGATAGAGCCAACCTGCACAAGTCGTGCTCAACAATAGGATAATTAAGATTGTACTGCTACTGTTTAAAAAAAAAATTTTCTGTCAAAATTTCAAGTCAGTCAGAGTAAAATTACCAAAATTATGAGCTTTTTAGCTTCATTTATTTTCTTTGAAATAAAACTTTAGAAAAATATTGTTATATTAAATTGTGTTTAAAAATTAATTAAATAATGTAAAACTATCTTTATTGCCAAAAGAAATATTCAATATCAAAAAAAAAATTGTCAAAAATTCACACTAAAATTTTTCCTACTATAATTTTTTAATAAATTATATTGATATCCAGTTTTTGTATTAATTCTCATGATACTAAATTTTGTATAGTGCTCCTATTAAAGTGTCAATAACTGTAAATCAAGAATTAACATCTATGATAATAGAGCTTAAGGTACTAACCTACGCCTTGAAGTGTTACTAGTTATGTGAACATATGTTCGATCTAGTGCAATAATTTTCTAGTGTCAATAATGAGTAACGAAAATGCTACCTTTAATTGCAATTTGCTGCCGTTTTGAGCTTCTTTCGACCTGCATTTAACTTAATTTAAATGATTCTCAAGTCAACTAAAGTCTTGAAAACTAATGTTGGCTATCAATCGAGTTGTTTGTAAAAATAAATGATAACAATTTTCCAGCTACCTTCATATAATTATGAGAATTAATGAGATCGCGATAACACTGATCGTTGTATGCGATTACCTTAAATGGTCAATCACAGAAAATCAAGATTTAGATTATCCTTCGATTTAACTATTAGCAAAAATGGTAATAAATTTTAATGGTGTTAGCAAATACCATTTGAATTTTGATGATATCTTAAAGGGATACTGTCCGAAATGTTTCCTTTTGTATGATACTTAGGTGTACAAATGACAATATTTATTTTATTATGTCATATAGTATGTATTCGTTTAAATCTTATGGCTCATTCAAGAGTCTATAGACGTTGAAATGAAAGGGTATAAATTATTATGGCTCAAATTCTTTGTCATTTCAACATTAAGGGGAGTCGAATTTGATAGGTGTTTGTTTTGTTTGATTTCATTTAATTTTCTAGGTCTTCAGTTTCAGCAATAAGCTTGATTGCAATTTCTAAAGAAATATTATAATTTATTTGACTGGTGGTAATTGTTCAGTTCTATTAAATTAGAAGACGTTTGATAATTCTGATAAATGACTTTATTTCTTTCATTTTTAAAATGCCAAAATTTTAAGATACCAACCTTTTTGGTTATTTTTTTAATAATCTTGAAAGATTTATTTCTATTTGAAAATTTTTTAAAAGCTATTAAAAAGAAAGATATTTAAGACTACTAGATCTTATTGTGTAATAAAATTCCAAAGAGGTTTATAAAGAAGTAAAACAAATTTTTTTCTTTTTGGTCAGAGAAAGTAAGGAAGCACACAAATCAACATCACAACAAATCAGCAAATCACTAAAATCATGAAACCTTTTACCCATCAAGAAACTTTGAGGTATATATATATATATATATATATATATATATATATATATATATATATATATATATATAAACATAAAAAAAATAAAATAAAAGGGAGCTGAGTAGGAGTACCAAAAGCATCAAAGCTTCGCATGACTGGCAGGTTCTAAGATGGAGTTAAGTTTATTGTTGTATATTATATAAGAAAAAAGCGAATAGCACCCATAGAAAATAACGAAGGAGGAGAGGTATTAACATCAGTGGCAGCAGAAGCAGAAAGTGCACGATGGCTCTCGATAGTCGTAAATTTGGTCTTTATCACCAAACTGTCAAACGCGTAGCAATTAGAATATTAATGGCCCGTTTTCAGGCTTAGAGAAAAGAACGATTTATTGGCTTTGTGAGGGAAAGAAAACATCCCAGTCAGCCAGGCATATACAAAAAGATGGCTCAAAAAGAGAAAAAAACAACAAAAAAAAGTTAAAATATATATTATATATATATATATAACATAAATATAAAAATAAGAAAAAAATACCGACGAGATGAGATGGTGGCAGCTAACAAAATTTATATCATCCATTGAGTGTACTATTTAAGAGGAGAAGCTAAATGGTCCTTCTTCATTGAATCAGCGAGGATCTATCGATCTGAAGGGTGAAAATGTTAATGGCAATCGAGGGTGGAGATTATACCTTGGAGATATTATGGCCAAGGGACATATAAATATTCTAAAAGCTAGAAAATAAGATTTTGCTTTTTTTATATGAATATTGTTGTTTTGGTTTTTTAAAATTTTTGTAGTTTCTAAAATGAATTTTTCTGCTAATATAGATTTTGTAATTGTGTTTTGATTGTATGATTGTAGCTTTATGGAAATATTTGTTTAGGCCTGAATTGTGGTTTGAAAGGTGATAAAAGTTAGATTTATTTTGGTAGATTGAACAATTTTTTATTACAATGTTTATATTTATATGCAATATTTATTTAATTCAAAGTATGAACTCCCTTTATTTTTATGCGTTATTCGCTTAAGGGGATGGTTCGATATTTAACACGATGAGGACGGCGTGTACCACCTGTGGCCTTACATCGGCTATAGTTTTGTGAGATGAAAATATCTTTATGTGGCTAAAAATAAGTTTTTTATTGCATTCAAATTTTGATTTCTTGCTAAACAACATTTCATGCAAGGTGGTGCCAGATGAAGCAGGGTAAGATTTCTACTGCGGCCGGATGAAGCGAAATAAAAAAAAATTGTGCCGTTCTTAACGTGTTAATTTTTTTTTAAAAATAATTTTATAAGATCTTAAAATATTGTGTCAAAATTTCAAGTTGATCAGAGTAAAACTACCGAAGTAATGAGCATTTGAGCGTCCTTTACTCTAGAGCAAGCAGTTAATGAGGAAAACTTTAAAGTGTCTTTCTAAAGCTTGTTAGTTTCGAAATCGAGGTTCACGATAACTTAAAATTTAATTAAATAAACTAGAACTATTTGTATTGCCAAAAAGAAAAAAATTCTGAAAACATTCCCTTTTTCCAACGAATTAACCGAATCATCCCCTTGAAAGTTAGTTCTAGAGCACTGTTGAAATTAAATAGCTTTGTTATTAAAAACTTATCTAAATTGTAGAAAAAAGGATATTCCAATAAAAGCCTGATGTGTATGAAGAACAATGAAATAACTCCAACTCCAGTTACCGTACTTTTGTCAAGGTTTCTTTAACCGTGTGTAGTCTATCTATGACTATTGATACTCAACAATTTGAATATTGCAATTTAAAATTTTTTGATGTTTCATTTATGTCTAAATGTCATGTTGAATGTTTAAAAATATCAAGGTGCACTCATTTTGAATCTCAGGGATCAAATCAGTTCAAAATTGGAACCAATTTATTATTCTTTCAAACACTTTTATTTCTTTTTTTTATTAAATGCTTATGAAAATCTTAAATCTTTTATCCAAGTTTTTCACTGTTTTACTTTTTCAAGATTGCACAATATTTTTTGACAATCCTCTAGTTGTGTCAGCCGGTATAATCCCGCATACACACACACACATGACTAACTATAGTCATATTTACTATATAGTTAAAGAAAAAAGGCTAAGAAAAATTATATCTCTCCCCAATACAAACGTCACTACAATCCCATGATGCTAAGTTTTTCTAACTTTATGGTTTTTAGGGTCTTTATTTTACTATAGACTCTTTGCATTCAATTTAATATATTTTGAAAAAAATATTTAAAAAAAATTAAACCACTTATCTTCGTGGTGCAGGACGTTAATAAATATGAACAAAAAAGTGAATAATACTTTTAGGTTATTAGCATTCACCTTGATTTAGCGTTACAAAATTGTAAATGCACTTTTTTTATGTAGACAGATATAAATCAAAGAATACTGAATGTTCAATATAGGATATCCGGTAGGACTAGGAAACAACAAAATCCCATAAAAATGCATCATTCGAACATTTATTAATTTTAACCAAACGAATGCAACTGGATTGGATTTATTCAGGCTACTGCATTTGAGTGTATTCGCTAATGTATTTACTTTTATTCTATGCTAGTGTAAAAAGCAGGGCATATATTCAATGTATTGATGTTTTGTGTCTATTCTGAAATGGGATATTGTCTGGTTTTTGTGAGCTTCTATACCTTTCTATAACTGCATATTTCCAGTCAATAAATCAATTTTTCACACGGAAATTTGTCAATGTCATTTGATGTATGTTGTCAACTTTCCGTGCTATGAATCAATGGAAAGGAGAGGGATGATTGTAAAAATTTTATTTGAAAATTTTCTGATAATATTTAGTTATGAAAACAAATTTTTAACTGTCAATGAAAATGTATTTTGTGTGTAATTAATGTATGCTATCATGTTTTATATGTTTGAAATTTTTATTTTTGTGTTGAATTGAGGTTTTGTTTTTTAACGCTTCTGGTCACCTAGAAAATTATTATCTTTAGATATATTGTTTTATATATTTTACATCTAGCAGAAGTAAAAGGAACCAAGAAAAATTTATAGAAAAATTCAGAAATCAATAAAATATTTAAAGAAAAATAAATAATTCAACTGAACTTATAATTAATAGATATTTATAATATTAATTTTCACAGCAAACTAATTAACTGGGTTTCTAAGATTAATCTTTAATACTTTGCCTAATTGTTTTTTTTTGTTAAAAGATCGAATGTAATAGAACTTATCAATAAAATATCAAGAAGACTATCTGCTGTATCAAATGACTTTAGTCTCCCAAATCATTGATTTGCTATTTAAAAATTTAAGAAATAAATATTTAATAAGGTCCTTGCATCAACAAATGATAGTATATAAGCAAATTTGGAAAATTCCAAACAATCGAACAAAAAAAAGTCACTGAAAATATCTAAAAATATTAAGTACCGATACACAAAAACCACTTCTTGGCATTTAATGATCAGCAAAGCAAAATCTTTTAATAAAATGCATGTCTTTTAACGAAAAACTATAATTATCATATTTTAAAAGTAGTAAACTCAAAATAAACTTTTTAATATATGAAGAATGAATAGAGAAAACAAATAAATACATTTTTTATTATTCCTTTAAATAAATACATTATTTATATTCTTTTCTGCTATCTTCCCATTTATAATGCCGGTAATATTTTTAGACAGAATTTCAACAGTGACGTACATCGTAATATAAACAGGGCTAATGTGTTCAATTTAATCCTCTTGTAATTGTAAATTTTCAATACATATTCTTTTATTTCAAACTTGAAGTAGTTAATAAAGACCACCTTTGATTATTAATTTTCCTTGCCTCTATAACACTTACTTTGTGTAAAATTTACTTAAACTAAATTGCAGTATTTTATTATACTTTCCAATGTCTATTTATGTAAGATTTAGTAGCACTTGAGATTTCTTTGAGTGCGGACTTTTCTATTTCAATCAACTATTAAACTCGAGTTATTACTATCCATTAAGCGAGTCTTATTACTCCTTTCACCTGTAATGGCTTTGATTTGAACTTCTCTAAGACTGAAATTCTTTTTGATTTGTCTAATGACAATATCGTATTACGTCCATCATTTTTTATGAAAAATTTTTATTACTTTATAATTAGAAACTAGATTTTTATTACTTTGAAAAATGATATCTTATACATAAAATATGGACTTATATCATTTATATTGTACCATTTTAACAATCTTTGTATCGGTATAGCTTACATAATTATAATTTTTTTCTAAAAGTCAAATCGAAAAATATTAAATCATTACTTTTTTCAAACAAAACCACTGCTAAATATTCCTTTTTAATCAAGGAGGACTCATAAAAACTCCTAACTAGGTTGCCTTATTCCAAAAAGCATTGCTTCCAAGTAATTTTGACTGGTCCCAACATTATAATATTAATAACTTAAATTTATAGATGCATGAGTGTGGCCTTTTCTAGCAATAAATTCATAACGCGCGGTAGCTAGTGATATTTTCTCACATTTTGCAGAGAAAAGTAAACGAGTAAGAGAGGAAAGGCCATTAGGACTACACAGCACTCCTTGATTTACCACGAACATAAAAATGATTTATATTTGACATTAAAATAATACACCAACACATAGAAATTATTTGTAGGGTAATATACAAGAATAGTTATACTATAGAAATAAAAAATAAAGTTGATGTTATTTCAAACCGGAAATTGGGGTAACCAATCCCACTGTACACAAGTACACCTTTATATTCTTTAAATGTAAAATCAATCGAAGAAAATCGCTGAAAACTCTAACCGATTTGCAATTGCTCAAACAAATTTTTCTAGTATATCCTTGACGCTAACCATCATCTATTACTTTGTTCCTTTGATTTGTTTTTTCATTTTTCTTTGATAAAGGATTATCTTCTTTTTTTTTTTGCTTTCATTTTAGTCTCATATAAGGGAAAAGGCAAAAGCGTTGATTTATCGCAGCTTAATTTTCTGTTAAGGCAATAGAGCTCACTTTTATGGGTGATCCTAGATATTGGGAAATTTTTTTGATATCTAGCTCTGTAGTTGTATGTGTTTTTTTCGCGTAAGATGTTCATATGTTTTCTTGCAATTTCTGACTCATCTCATTCCGTTTATTGTGGACAGGTTTCCTGGGACTAATTCTTATATCTGAAATGGCTGTTCTTGAGCATGAACATTCACAATTTATGATGGTTTTTGAAAATCAGCGATTTATGCTTCTAATGGCATCAGCTGTCTTATCCGTTTTTAAGTGGTCTTGGCTTTTATTAACGCATTCTCTGCAATATAAAGTCTTAAAAGTCAAATGTGGATTTTTTTTTTGTGTAATTGAAGTTATTTATGAGAAGAGGTTTTTGTTTCGTTTCCTTAGCCCTTAGAACTATATGTAGTATAACTAGTCTTCTCAGTGTGAACATTGCGTAGTTTATTTCATAGAATTTGGGAGACAACTATAAGATATGCTCTTGTTTGCATATTTATGTATTTATTTATGTTAAAAATCGAAGAACGCTGTGACAGAAACAGATATCAAAACAATAATTATAGTCAAATTGCACTCATGCATTGACAAAAAACGTCTTACTGTGTTACCAGCTTTTAAAAAAAGGAATATCAATTCTTCATGCATAAGGGCCAAATGTTCAAAAAAATTTTTGATTACAATATTATTTAACGTTAACGAACTCAAGATAAGAAATAATTCAAGTTGCCAACGTACGTAAAATATCAGTTTCTGGTTTAGCGTCCATATGTATTTTACAAATTTGATTGATTTCCTCTTACACTGTCTTCTCTGAAGTCAGTTAATGACCTTAATTTTATCCACAAGAAAATTATATGAATTATATGAAATTCTAAACTGTGATACATACGCTTAAATCACATGTTTACAAAATGCAAGGTAATTTTTAATATGTGAACACATTTTTCATTTTATTTTATAAAATTGCAATGCGGATTATTTCTTTTACATGTTCCTACGTATATTTCATAATTATATTTTTTTTATATAAAAGTGATAGAATTATAATAAAAAAGAAGTTGATTAATACTTATTTAAATTTGATTTTATTCATCTACTTAAAATAAAGTTTTTTCCACACAGAAATTCGTGCCCAAATTGCATAAATATCAAGAAAAATTTTTATTCAAAACAAAATCTGAATATAATACTTTCATAAAATCACACATAAAAATTGTGCCTTACATTTCTATACGGTTGCAATGTTACTGGCAGGGAAAATTTAATATAATTAAATCTAATGACTTGATTTTCACTCGTCAAATATAAAGTGCATTTTGATAGCTAGGATCATTTGACTGAAATTAATTTTCAATTTAGTATTAAGGCTATAAAGAAATTAAGTAATTACAAAATTTCGACAGTTAAAAGTAATGATGAAAGAGTATCAAACTGACTGAAAACAAACATTTAAAATTCGCCTCTGACATGAAAAACGGAAGCGAATATGCCAACTGTTTAAGATAACCGTCAGCATTTTTTAGTTTTCACTTTACGTTTTTAAAAACATCTGACTTTAATTTGATAGAAATACTCTAATATTGATTTTAGTAGGAATCTTATTGTGGCTTTCTATAGTCAGAAACAGTCATCTTTAATAATTTTCACCTTTAGAATATATTCTTGAGACACTTCGTAAATATAAACTGAATCTACCACTGAAAACTACTCTAGTTACTATGAAATATATCTTAACTAGGTCACACATTCAATTACTTTCAGAGTTGGTAAATAAAAGCAAAAATAGGCAGGTAAAAATATAGTTTTACTTTATTGATGTAAAATTTAAACACATAACAATTTTTCTATAACTTTTGTTTCAATTGAAATCAATAAATATCAATGAAAGTTTTTTTCAATAAAATAATAAATAAAAAAGTAGAAATTGAAAAATTTTGCTCCTAGCAAAGTGTCTTAACACAAGTAAACACTCAAACGTCAAGCTAAAACATTTCCATTTCATGTCCTGGGGAGTTATATCTGAGAGTCAAATATGCGAAAAATACCTAACAAGTAAATTAAGCTTATAAACATTTTCAATTTCTGTTTTTTTTTTTGTTTTTTACCAAAAAAACCAATCAACTTAGCCAAACGATCGAATCAAGATGGAAAATTATGGACAATATTTGAACTTTAAATAAGAATAAGCTCAAATTCAAATTGAAATTTTTGTGTTCTTTGTATATTCTGGTGGTTAAGAAATACAAAAAAACAACAGACTTGGACGCGGCCCATGTTAAAAAAAACACTTCACTCAATTAGTAGTAACCACTTTTCTTCACAGAAGAAAACTTAATTTCTTGATGGGGAGAAAATTTTAATTGAATTTTGATTTACAGTTTTACATTTGCTGAATTAAATTCATTTTGTTGGTCTCTAGTTTTTTTCTTTGACTCGTAAACTCCTTTCCAGGCATTCAACTAATGTCCTCGCAAAAGATTTTTTTATTCAATGTTTGTACTTTGCTAAATCAGCAATTCTAGAAAGAAAAAACCTTTTCAACTGATTAGTTTCCTTTGGTCTTAATTTTTAATTATTTTATTTTGAAGATGTTTTTAGCCCAAAAAGTTATTTGGCATTTGAAATTTTATTTTCAGTAAGAATATTTTTCAAATATTTATACAAAGAAATTTAGAAAAATTGTCACGCGACAATTAATTATCATAAGCAACAGCAGGACATGTGAGTATATCCTTTTTAATGACCAAACAGCTGGATTGAACTGAATTTTCTATTGTAGGCTTCATCTGCTAGTGTCCAACATCAGGAAATTGTTTTTGATGAATTGACTTCTCTGCCTA
Organism: Acrocera orbiculus; assembly: GCA_947359355.1. Taxonomy (NCBI): domain Eukaryota; kingdom Metazoa; phylum Arthropoda; class Insecta; order Diptera; family Acroceridae; genus Acrocera; species Acrocera orbiculus. Next base: position 626,603 of record OX375757.1, read on the forward strand.
ATTTACGGCTAACCGAAATAAATTGCAATGCATTCTGTCGTTTTTGTCATGTTTTTGATGATTCTTTGACAGAATCTATCATTTGCTATTATTGGACATATGTACCCTATGACATTCACATATACTTAGGCAAATTGATTATATAACCCGATATATATATGTATATATATATATATATATACCAGCTTTTTGAGGTTTCCACGCGATCCCTGATTTATGGCGACCTTTGAAGTTGATTTATGAGATGAACTGCATGCGATTTAGATTTTTCTGTTGGAAAAATAATTTTTGCTTCTTTCAACATATTATGGGATGATGTCGAAAGGAATATTTGATTGCGCCATAGATTTAGGATTTGGGGTTGAGTTTTACTGCATTTGCGGACTCAATATTTCATTCTTGTGCAGTTTTTCGTCCATGGCTGACAGGCTTTATGGGATTTTGGCAATTGTTTTCGACAATTTCTGGAGCTGTCGAGAGTTGAATTATGATTTTTGATTGAAATATTGTTCCGGCTACAAAAAAAGGAAGGGTGTTTTTCTTTATAGTTGCATATGGCTTTAGTGATTATATTTTCTGGCATTGATGGGGTGTCTAATGAAGCAAACTATGTGGCCATATATTGGCGTTAATGTGCTTTTCGTGTTTAAATTATTACTAGGCAAAGATAAATTTATCAAGATATGATTACCGCATGGCATCCAATGGGGGCTGAGCCTTGTCAATTTCTTATTATTATTGGAATTAATATTTTGGGATTGCCAAAAAATCTTATTGTAGGTAGCATATTAGATTTTTCAAAAGGATGTCATAAAATTTATGACAACTTGTATATTTCTTGTACATTATGTTGCATTAATCCTTTTGAAATGCTGTTTTATTAAAAATTTTCAGTTATTCGTGATTTCAATTGATGGTTAAGTCAATATGTGATTCTAATTTTTTGTATGAGTAAGCAATTGATGTTAGATTTATATTCTAGAATCTAGAAAAAGATGCAATTATTGAAATTTGGCTTTTAAGTTAAGAAGTTTTCGAAAATTAAATTCTCTTAGTCTGCTAATTCAGTTAATGCTCAACGGAAGTTTGAGTAGAACATCAAGCACTAATAAGAGCTGCAGCTAGAGAAAGTGGACAAATATTTTGGCTTAACTTCTTTATTTAAATTTAATCATAAATTCATTTTTCAACAAATTTAAATCTTCAAATTAAGTTAAATTTATGATATTAGATACAGTAGCGTAACTAGGGGGGCGGTAGGAGCGGTCCGCCCCGGGTGGCAATATTCTAGGGGCGGCATTTTTTATACTTTTGCAAATTTATATATTTTATTATATATATAATCAATAACAATAATGTTTTGTAATCAACAGAAGTAATGAATATGGAAAGAATGCAATTTAACTAAAATTGGAGAAGTTATTAAATTTGCTGTTTTCTAAGAGTTTGGTTTCAAGTAATGACGAAGTTTTATTAATATTATTATATCTATTCGTTTATTTTACCATGCGTTTATTGTATGTATATAGGGCACTTTCATATGTGCAAATAGTTCACTGACACCGGGCCCTAAATTTGAGGGGCACATTTTCCTTCCTTGAATTAATATTTTTAATAATCTCTTTTACTGTATCATCCCAGTGGTAAATTTACATAGTACACTAACAGCTAAATACTTTTGTATGATATTGGACAGTACTCCAGATATTTTTCACAAAGACCAAATCAGTTAAATTATTAGATATTTAATTATTGATGGTAGCGAAGTAAAAGTTGTGGAATCGTTTATTGACTTTGTAGAAATTAAAGGTAAAACTGCTGAAGAAACTACAAATATAATTATAACTAAATTAGAAAATGACGGATTAGATATACAAAATTGTAGAGGACAAACGTATGATAATGCTGCGGTAATGGCAGGAAAGCACACTGGTGTTCAAACTCGCATTAGAGGAATAAATCCAAATGCAGAATTTGTGGGATGTACAAATCATTCTTTGAACTTGGCATGTGTACATGCATCTTCTGTAGCTTTAAATTCCATAACATTTTTTGGAGCTATTGAACACTTATTTTCATTCTTTTCGTCTTCTAACGGTGGGATATTTTAATTTCTGTTACTGGCCAAGGTGTTAGGCGTATTGTAGAAACCCTTTGGAGTGTTAGAGGAAATGCTGTAACTGTGTAATTTTTCTTTTTTATGCTACCTTAATTTGTGGGAAGCTATTCTGTTGGAAATTAATGACACGCAACAATACCTACAAACAAAAGGGTTAAATATCTACCAAGGTGAATTAAAGCTGAATTCGTTACAAATGCATTTCATAGAACAAAGGGACACACTAGTACAAAATGCAGTTTCTACAGCCAAAAAAATTTGTGAAGAGCTGGAGATATCCATTGAGCGTCGTGTTCGAAAGAAAAAGATTATGTATGGCGAAAACTCGCGAGATGTGGGGCTAACTTTAGAAGAAGAAATACGAAAAAAAATGTTTCTATCATTGGATAGAGTTGTGCAGGAAATACAAGTACGATTTGAACATTTGCGTGTTTTTGCAGCGAGTACTTACACTTAAGCTAATTAAAACAATTAAAGTTGCAGGGAACTATACGCATTTATTGAAAAACAAAAAATAAGTACTACTGTGGATCTGTTACCATGAAATCAAATTAAAGAAAATGAGAAGAAAAATTATGTATAAAACTCAAGACCAGAGAGCTCTATCTGATTTGCATACTTCATTTTCACAATAACAACCAGATCAAGAGAGCTACATTGCTACATTGCTAACTAAAGTTTATTGGCTCATTTTTTCATTACTTTGTCTGGAATTTCATTTTGATACAGTTTTAATTTTACTCTTCCAAGTTAAAGGGCTATACTATCCCTTTTATATATCCTGCCTGGCTTTATGATTGGCGGCCATGATAAAATAAAGCAAAGTGAAAGTGTGAAGAAATTAGAAAATTTAATTCATTAAATTAAAATGAGACTCGACTATTACTCATTAATTTATCACATAAATTCACACATTTCTTATTGTTAGTTAAAGGATCTCAATGTTTATTTGTGGATACTGAAGTAAATACAAAACAGTTACAAAAATTGTTGAAAAATCATATTTTTAAGCCTAAAAACAAGTCAATCAGAAGTTAATCTTAACTGAAAATGCTGAGCTTAAAGGAGACAAACCAAGATGCTAAAATTGAGAAAATCGGTAGAAACCATGCCTACCGATTCGTGATTGAACCGAACACGAAAATAATTCTAATCCCTAATTTGTCGGCTATAATGCTCACTTTTCTGATGAAAGAACACAGGTATGCATAATTGAACTTTTTGAAAATTGTTTGTCTGAAAGACACCTATATTAGTTTATTCTGTGGTATTGGCTTTTTTTCTTCACTGAAGGTTTTTTAGATATTCGAAAAATAAAAATACTACCTTTTTGCGTTTATGAGGTCGTTTTATTAAAATTGTAGAAAACTACAAAACTAATTTACACATAGATTCTTTAAACATCAAAACAAAAATAATTAAATATATAAACTGCTAGAAATCCTTGTAGGACCTCTTCCGTATATCATTGAAGCTCTTTTTCAAAGATTTTCGCCTGTGTTTATCTGTGTTACTATCCCTCCTTAACATCCAGCAATAGCCTGCAATCATGTTAACATTCCATCTTCCTTTGTAATGTCGTTCAATTATCTTTATATATTGATGGAGTCCCTCGCTTTGTTCTTCACTGAAATCTTCAAGATTTCCTGGAAAATGGTTGAAATGAGATTTCAGAAAGTGGATTTTTAAGCTTATGTTGCATCCCAACTTTATAAAAGTTTCTAACATATTTTGAATAATTGGACATAATCTTTTCTCTTATTGCCCAGAAAATTTTCAATTACTTTTTTTAAAGAAATCCATGCTTCATTTTCTTCAGAACTCATTTTAGTTTCCAAGTATTAGTCTTTCATTATATTTCGAATATCTGGGCCTACAAAAATTCCTCCTTTAAGCTTAGCCTCTGAAAGCGATGGAAATATTCTACAAAGATATTTAGAACACTTTTCTTGCTTTGATAGTGCTTTCACGAATTGTTTAATATAAAGCGGGGGAAGGAGCACTTTTGCTGGGTCAACCAAATTTTCTCTTAATATATTTTTCATTCTGGGTTTTAAGGATTTTATTAAACGCCTGTCCTTTCTTATCCAGTACAAATCTTCGTTTCGACTATCCCACTCACCAAGCTTTGAATATTCTAATTGAAGTAAAAAAATAAAACAGTTTAATCTTCCTGGAAAAAATAATCCTGGTCCTAATACTGTAACTATTTTGAAAAAAAAATCATCAAACACCTTAAAAATCGATGCAGTATTCTACCTCCCTTCTGTACCCAGGATATAAACATAAATAAAGAATTAAACTGAAAAGCAAATCCTTAGCTTTGAATGCCCTTAAACTAATCTCTTTGCCGTATTAAATCAACAAAATGTTTTAAATAGCTCACTGGAGACTAACTCATATTGTCCTGTAGATGGACATAGAGTAGACAATAAGATACAATGTAAAGAAGATATACGAAAAACTTTTGCGCAAAATTCAAGTGTCAAAAATATTTGATTTATAAACATAACCACCCCTAACTCTTGCTGGATTTGGGTTCTTGTACGTTTTACATACGGAAGACATCAGAGGACTTCAGCAAACCTTTTAGACTCATTTCTGCGAACCTTCCCACCTCCTTACCTTACCTTACCAGCAACCCATTACGGTAACAATATATGTATAATATTTATTACATATATTTAATGTAAATTTAAGGATGTGGTCTTTATTGTGTTGTATTTTTCCTAAAAGTGTAGCAGGCAAATGCAATACTTATGTGGTCCTTGTATACTTCACATTTTACATTCCATCTTTTCGGATTTTATTGTTCCAATGTCCCATAGCGCTTCCGATATTATTGCCTTAAATGACTCAACACGTTTGCTGTAATTTTCCAGGATGAGTACTTTAGATGTGTGTGTATAAATTCTATTAAAAGTTTTCATAATTTTCTTATAGCCACGAGCTGTAGAAAATTGCTTAGAGAGAAGTTGTTGAATACAAAGATGCCATCTCTTAAAATGCATAAATATAACTAAGGACAACCTTTGGGGATACAAATAATGAAACATTTTAATATATTTGAGGATATATTATAGGATGCAGAAAATAAATTTCTAAAAAATTTTGTTTGTTAGCCCCTGCGATGGAGCTACATATACCACAGAATAATGTTAATGGTATAGCCACCATTTAAGGTATTTTGATCCTGGAAAATATACACAATGAGGATTATTTCCATGATACATTCAACTGTCTTATACAGGAAGATATTTATTGTAATCCCTTTTTTTATTATTTTTTTCTTAGCTTTATTATGTCCTCGTTTTCACCCTAAAGCGATTTTTTCTGCGAGGTGCCTTGACATTTTTTAAATAATTTATTCCTTTCAATAAAAGCCAGAACAAACTTGCAAGGTAATTTTTTTGTTTCTTTTTTTTATTTTATTTTTGAATTCGTAACAAAAATTTTAGTATACAGAATGCCCTAATGCGGCAAGAACTTATAAAATCAATGCAAGAATCTTTTTCAAATTATATTTAAGTTTTTGATACCATTATTTGTTTAATAATTTTTTTTTTATATTTATGAAAGAACTAAAAACAAATTATTAACACATGTTCTTTTTGACAAAAATATTTTTGGTTGGTTTCTTTATCCCTATACCTTATACCCTTTTAAATGCATGCATGAACATGAAATATAGCAAGATTTTGTTTTTGTTGCTCTATTCATTGCAAATAAAAACAAGAATTTCAATGTTTGAGAGATTGATTCTTCTTATTGAATGTCATAAATCTTGTCGCATGTTGAAAAATCACACATTGAAAATAGAAGGAATCAAATGGATGTGACTGCTGTTATTCAAAACTGCATCCCGAACCAATTTTCTATTTTATAACTGAAATACTACTAAAATCTAACTAGGGGAGATTTATATTACCTTTCTCTATGGGATTGGATTATGGATTTCAAGATGTTATTAAGTTATTGTTACCAATGTTTCTCAAGGATCATTTTAATGTTTTACTTGTATTGTTTGATGATAATTTATAGCCGATTCACCTTGTAGGCATGAATTATTGTTTGCCATGAATTTTCGATACTGTCAAATTTATTAATTCCCTGAAAGTTATTTTGTTACACTGCAGATTATTAAATTTTTATCGACCTCACTTGAGTAAACATTAAAGTCTTTTGCATCTTATCAATTATTTATGGGAAATTATTGAGTTTTCTGTATGCCTTTTTCACTAAAAGCGTGTGTAAATTTCAAACACATAAAAACGAGAGTAGCCCAATAAGTTTTGAGAATGATTTTCGCATTAATTCAAAATGCTAATTTCGTTGATCGTCAAAATCTCAAACATGATAACACCATTTTTTTGTCTAAATTAAATGTTAGAAAAGTATACAACATTTAGAAGCTCTGGAGCATGTTTAGTTGAATCTAACTTATCATAAAAAACAGTTTCTATACCATAAAGGTCAGGTTTAGTATTTTTTCGTTTTTTTGTGCAAGAAGAATTGATTTTACATCAGTTATAGATTCTTTTTCATCCTCAAATAGAGAAGATTTGCCTGAAAAAATTTTTAAAATATTTCTACAAGTTCTTTTCTTTTGATATCAGGTAAAATTAACTCAGTTCTTGCTTTTACTAACAACCAAATCAAAAAAACAGGAGTTCTTTAAAGGAGTTCAAGAATCATAGTAATATAATTAAAAACCCACATTTTTTTACTATGATACTTGACATTCTACGTTGTGTGTTCAGCAGTACTGAGAAGTAAAACTTTTTCCTCATAGCATAGCCATATCGAAAATCGCGAAAAGACCTCATTCATGTTTCTAGTGTAATTAAACTAATATGCTAAAAACTTCTTGTCATTTGATTGGTTTAAATAAAATCCGATATCAAAAAAACTAATTGTAAGTTCTTTATGTGTGGTTTGGTGTAAGAGATTAAAGTTAAACCAAATTATCTTAAATTCATCTAAATCTTCATTCCATTCTGAAAATGTGAAAAAATTAATTTCTTCAAAATTCATTTAGAAAAACAAAAACTTATCATTTCCATAAGTTAATTAAGTAATTTTGCTTCCATTACAAGTCCGTTTCTTAAATACTAAATACTACTCTAAAGCAATAAATCTGTTATACGTCATTTGAAAACAGTACATCTGTCGATTAAAGTTCTTCAAGTGGCTGCATTCAATTCAACTTGCTCAGCAAGAACACACATTATACAATAAATCAAATATTTAAGAACTTATCTATAGGAGTAGTAAAGCTAGAATAAACCTTTTCGTCCCTCAACGCTTCGATAGTAGTATTTGTAATAAAGGACTTTCTTAAAAAGTTAAAGGACTGTCGACGTGATCGTTTCATAGTGCCTTTATCCAAAGAAAAGAATAAATTTGTCATAAATCCTTCAAGTAGACGACACATGTCTTAATTTATTATACGTAACTAGTCGGAACGCATATGTACTGTAACCAATTGCATCATCAAAATCCTGACAGAGGGAAACATTTAAATGACAAGTTTAATATATATGGGCATACCGATTGGAAGGACGCTAGCAAGAGAATTTCTGAGAAAGTTATGTATATCATTGTGTCGAACCATTAGTTGTCACACAAAAATGAAATGAGAAATGTCCTCGTCTCGTCTTTCGTCGGTTATTTATGCTACACGCTGGTATTTCTATATCTTTTGTTTAAGATACTGAATACCCAAGCTATATATGATATGAATCCCCCGCAGACCTTAATGAATCCGCTTATCTGCTTGTTTCGATTTATTCATTACGATTGGCTTTTTTTTATAATGGAGGATCCATGCCAGATATGTTTGAATCTATGAATTATGTCAAGCTTGAGACTAATTTATTTGTCAGAATAAAACTGGTCCCACGTCCCATGATGGACTTCAGCCTTAATTTTTGTATATATAAAAAAAAAAATAATAACAAAATAACAAAAAAAATGTGATCTTCGATTGGGCCGCTAGCAATAACACTTATGTATGGCTATGATAATTGGAATAGTAGAAAGATGGCAGAAGCTGGGCACATAATGATTAAATTTATGACTTTTCTATTTGAAAGAAATTCTCGGTAAATTATTTTACGTTAAGCGGTTCAATTCGTAAGATTAGATGCGTCTATCCACATATTGCTTTTTTGACTTGAGTTATGTTGATGATCCCGAAGAAAAATTTTCAGTGGTCATCTGTATATATAGTAAAAGTATATTATAGTCTAGGTCATTGATGTTTCCGCTCTTCTTAACGTGTAATTTGTTCCATTCGATTTTCGAATCTTAGGTAGTCAATAAATTTTAATGTGAAAATTTTTTTAACAACATTTTTGATGTATTTCTAATCGTTTAAGCTAATTTTATATTACTTATTTTTGATAATTTAAAATTAGCTTCAGAATCGTAATAGCTAAAGTTTATAAAGTCCTCTTTTACATATATTTTCCCATTATTTTAAATGTCATTGGTACATAGGACCTTAATCAAAGGAAGCTTATTTGTTATCATAAAATTCAATTTTCTATTAACAATCAGAACCTCTCATAAAAATAATGCAGACTAATATTGTATTTGAAAATGTAATGTAGAACAATAGTGCCCCTTTTGAAATATTTTGTTTATTTTTTTGATATTCGAGCTTAGCTATTTATTTGAAATCTAAGAGTTAAAAAGAAATAATTTAAAAATGAAAATCTCTTCTTAAATTTTTAGAAATGTAAACATCTCTACGTCTTGGATCTCTACGCAAGCTGCCAATTCATCTAGCATTGGGCTCGGTTTCAAAATTCCAATTTATATCATGGCTAACGTGACCATTTATTTTTTGACTCAAAACGGGACATTGGTTTATTTAGGTTAATTAACAGATGGTCAATATAAAAAAAACATTTTTTTAAAGTTATTTATTCAGAAAAATTAGTTAGTTTAAGAGTTACGAATTAAAAAATATATATACCCGAAACGTTTAGTTATATTTATATTTATCAGAGGAACAAATTTGCTTTAATACAGCTGGTGATTTTAAGTAAGAATGAAACTCTTGGCACGTTTTTTTATATTCACCTTAATTATCAACATCGCCTTTAGAACTGAAATTTGTAACTAGGTCTTCTCAGATGGCCACAATTTGTTCATCATAGAAAATACTATTTTTACTGGAGCATTTGTAGCAGGCAAACATAAAATATATTCAATTAAAATAGAAAAGTTTTCATGCTGAAAATTGTTGGCTTGAAAGTGTTTGAATTCTTCCACCCTACGAGTTTCCTTGAAACATTTAGATTATTCCATTCGGTTACTTTCTGCGATGTAATGTAGTTACAAATTAACGAAAATTCCTCAAAAACTTTATTACAGTCAATATATTCCTTTTCAATTAATACATCCAGAGATTTTTGAACGTCTTCCCATGCGGGGACCTTTTTTAAATCTGCCCAATAAAATAACTCCATTTCTTTGGTAAGAAAGCACGTCCACTGCTCCAGATATTCTCAGCTTGTTTGATAAAATTCTGTAGCCGCCCTTTTCACAAACTCTTCATCTATGTCAGTAACATTATCTTTCGATTTCGCTATTAATTGACGGACCATAAATGGAAGAAACTGATTGGTCTCTTTCTGAGTCAAATTGTCTTTTAATTGATTGATTTCTTTTGCAGCTCAATTGCGGATACAGTCTGACCTTCCAGTTTCAATACAGCTTGATGAAAACTTGCAGACTGAGGGTGTAAAAAATAAAGCCACAATTCGGATGTCGAATCTTCAAAAAAGTTTTTTAGTAATAGGGGATATTTTTCAATACTCAAAGAGTAGTTTTTTAATGGCTGATACATTTTTAAAACCCTTTCCAAGGCAGACATAAGAGCAAGCCATCTAGTTTTACTATAGCCTGTCTGCAGCAGATTTTTTTGCATTATGAATTACATGGGCTCCATGTCCAATACTTATCAATGGCTTTTTCAGTGATGATTGTAATTTCGGTAACACATGACGTCCGACCGATTTTTACTCGGTTTCAAAAACGGGACAATTTTGCATCCCAGAGCTCCTTTCGGGGACACCGGGACACGTAACTCTAAAAAGGGACAGTCCCGTTCAAAACGGGACGTCTGGTCACGTTAATCATGGCTAACGTGACCATTTATTTTTTGACTCAAAACGGGACATTGGTTTATTCAGGTTAATTAACAGGTAGTCACTTTTTAAAGTTAATTATTCATAAAAAGTCAGTTAGCTTAAAAGTTACGAATTAAAAAATATATATACCCGAAACGTTTAGTTGTATTTATATTTATCAGAGGAACCAATTTGCTTTAATATGGCTTGTGATGATTTTAAGTAAGAATGAAACTCTTGGCACTCTTTTTTATTCTCACCTTAATTATCAACATCGCCTTTAGAACTGAAAAGTGTAATTTAGATTATTCCATTCGGTTACTTTCTTTGAAGTAATGTAGTTACAAATTAACGAAAATTCTGAGTCAAATCGCCTTTTAGTTGATTGATTTCTTTTGTAGCTTTATTTGCCGATACAGTCTGCCCTTCCAGTTTCAATAAAGCTTGATGGAAACTTGCTGACTGAGCGTGTAAAAAATAAAGCCACAATTCGGATGTGGTATCTTCACAAAAGTTTTTTAGTAATAGGGGATATTTTTCAATATTCAAAAAGTAGTTTTTTAATGTCTGATACATTTTGAAAACCCTTTCCAAGGCAGGCATAAGAGCAAGCCATCTAGTTTTGCTATTAGCCGAGCATTTGTTGATATTCCGTTTCAGTTTCGGTGCAGAAAACGGGACAATTTTGCGTCCCATAGCTCATTTCGGGGACACCGGGATTCGTAACTCTAAAAAAGGGCAGTCCCGTTCAAATTGGGACGTCTGGTCACGTTAATCATGGCACACAAGGCTTTTTCTAATATTTTGTCATTTTGATAACTTCACAGTTTTAAGTTTTAATTCTCCACTCTTAAAGAGATCAATTACAAATTCTTGCTTTTTTTATTGTTCGTTTTAATACATAATATATATATAACTATATGATAACTGTAATAAAAAACAACTGAGACAATAATGCTACCTGATACAAGGCTTTTAAAAGCCTGAAGTTAGTCCTATTCTTTTTTTTCAGCTGCTGAGTAAATGTTAAAAATTGTATATGTATGCTCTATTTCTCACTGATTTATAATGGATCCTGAATTAAAACTATGCTTGCCTAAATTTAAAAGCGACTACATAACATTAAATTTAGCGTTCTTATTTTACTAAAATTTTACTGATAAATTTCCAAAATGTGTTTGTAATTATTCACTTAAATTTTTCTTTTCATTTTATTTAAATCAAATTCCTACAGAAATTTACAAAATTAAATGCAGTATCGTTCATTACATTCCAAAAAAGAGCTCTTAAATCACAGTTAATGCATTTCAAATGTGAAGCAAGTAAAAAGGGGGCAACAGCTACACCAGAAGCCCTAAGATGATCAGATCCTCCTGTCCTATATATTTATTTCCCTGACCAGTACTGCAAAACTTCTATAGTAGTTTTTTCTTTTTGCTGTTGTTGGACAAAATGCAAAAACAGAAGTCTGCAATTCGTCTAGAAAACATTAACACCACCTAGTTCTGCAGATATTCTACCTTCCTGAGTAACACTAGTGCAATTAGAGCTGAATATAGTCAAAAGGGTACTAGGAAAGAGTTCAAGAAATGTTATAATGGGAAGTGGGTTTTTGTACAAAAAGTATAACTATACTGTGTCGTAATAAAATATGGAAGCTGAGAAAATGGCAAACACTCCTAAGAGAAATAGCGAAGAACTCAAAGAGCCATCCTTCATTATGATTTATAGCAGGCAGGTTTTGCCCTCGACAAAATTTATGCTATGACGTTTTAAATAGCACATTTTAAGGCAAACATACATACATACATACAAAGTAAATTTCAACATAAATTCATAACCCAATTGTAAAAAAGAAGGACCACAAGTATACCACTAAAATGATTAAAAGCCTTTAGTTCGAAGGATGCGCTACAGGATCAGCTTGTCTTTGTAGTTTTCAAATTCTTTATATATAATATTTTTGGTCTATAGCACTAGGATATAATAAATCTTTTTGTTCAGTTAGCTGCATAACGTATCTAAATTGCTACCGTGTGACGAATACATAATTTGTGATGACAAATTGCAACTGGTTTAGCATGATTTGTTCTTATTACTACAACCAGAAACTTCATATAAATTCTTGTTTATGCCTAGTTTCATAATTGAAACTCATCTTGCTACAAATGGAACCATATTCATTTATAAATACAAAATGATTGTGTCTATTTTATAGTCAAAATAGCTTGAGATTCAAATATCAAACCACAGGCCAAACTCTTTATGACATTATGTCAGAATTAATGTTGAAACATTTTAGTTGACGATGTCCTAAACGGATGCTTTTAAGGCAACATTTGTGCTGAATATTTGAAGTATAGCTAGAAAATTTGGTTCTTGAGGTCAGCACACTATTATGATGAATACATTCTCATCAATGTCACCACAGTTTGTTCATATCGTTATACTTAAATGCTGTCATCACTAATCATTTTCACACTATTATCAGACTAAAATTGAGATATACTGACTCAATTTAAGGATTTTGAAAATATTTGGTTTAATATAATGCCAGTGGTTTAAGTAAGAAAGAATATTTTACAGGAAAATAGAATAAATTGTTATTAAAATTGTATTTTAGAAAAACTTGCTTCTTTCTTTTATAAATGATGAAATAAAATATGATATTTTAAGTTTATGTTAATTTCTGGTTCCCTAGATTGATGTTTTTTGTCTGAATAGTTTATAAAATATATTTTAAATATATAAATTAAGCTTTCTTAAATCTTAAGTTTGACAATATTTACTTTCTACTTTCTTCTACAAAAAACTAACAGAGTATAATAAATATTGTTTTCACTAGTCACCTGGGTGTCAAAAATTAATGATTAATATCATATATAGAAACAAGAATCTTGAAAATGTTCTCCTTCCTCGCATTTTTATAATTTCAGCATATATGATATTTCAGTTTGAGAGATTGGAAATCCTGATTGCAGGATACTCAGATTTAAATCATTTCCAACAATGCTTACATTTACTCTTAGGAATCAAGTAGTTTGGATTTGGACAAGAATTATGAGAAGCAATGGCCAATTATATTGAATTTGCGTGCTTTAGAGGTGACTCTTATAGACTATCTTCTAGACTAGTACAATAACGTGTTTTTTCTTTCTTTCAATATTATTTAAATATACATCTTTTGTTTAAAATTGTAAATTTAGCCTAATTGCATAGAACTTATACTTTTTCAAATGATGAGTCTTATTTGAGATGTTTTAAATTATTAATTGAAAAAATTTTTTGTTCTGGTGATTGTGGAATAATTTCATAATAAACTTTGTAAATTTCAATATATCAAAAGGGTCTCTTTTTTCTATCTCATTTAGCTACATCGAGCTGACATTGGTATGCGGCTAGGTATTGCTAGTAAACCAGCATTTTAATTGTAAAATTATTTACTTAAAAAAAGTAAAGAACAATGAATTAGAGTTCAAATAAAATTCAAAGATTTAGAACTTCATTCGAACATTAAAAATTGCATGACAATCTTTATTTCAGTTTCAAAAGAAGAACCAATTAAAAAAAGGGTCTCTTTGTAAAAAAATTCAACAAAAATCTGCTTGTGAAAAAAAATATCCTTTATTTTTTATGAATGATGAATAATATTAATAAATAATATATAATATAAGAAGAAAAAATGTCTTAATAAGAATAAAATCAATAATCACTATATTTTGTGACTAAAATTGGTTTTCAAAATTCGCTTAAACGATTTAATAGAAAACCTCTGCAAACTTTCATATGTATATAACATCAAAACTTCCCTCGTAAAGATTGTATATTAAGGAACAACAAAATTTCATGAAAATCTTCGTAAGCAAGCTCCTAGATTTTGTATGAATTTTTGTCTGATATCAATGAAAAATTATTCAAAACTCCAGAATTATAAACTTAATTTAGAAATTTGTTTGTTTATTTCAATTAATATATGTATATATAAGCTTGTATTAGAACTTTCACTAATATATAAAATTAATGAACCTTCAACACAACTACAACTACACCTAAAATCAATACTAGTATTTTGTCAAAGCTCCAAGTTTGTTGTGTTTTTTTTTTTCGTTGTTTAAAAAAGAAAAATTAAAACTTGATCTATAATAAATTCTAATAAAATCGCCGATGCTTGCTTATCAAATTTCCCTCTCTGCTAATAGAATTTAATTTTGCTGTTCTAATTTCCCTAAATCGATCAAGGTTTGGTGTAAATCAGGGGATGTCGTATATATTCAGCTCAAATGAAGTAAAATAACTTCGTAAAAACTCATTTCATGATATTTCTTATAATGAGGTCTTTGGGTGTCATTCAATGATAATACTTATATCAACTTTTGTACGAATTATTTTTTGCCCCAAAGCTAAAAGTTCATTGGTTAAAAGTAAGTCGTCCACAAAATAACTAAACTATCTTCCGTTCCATAAATATCTTAAAATATTGCAATTGGCTACCATAAGGCAAAAGCATAGGATTAACAAAACTTGAAACCAGAAGAAAGTTAATATTTAGACAGGCGTCTTTAGAATATAAGCGTTAAGATGGGGGCTGAGACAACTTCTGTTCTATATTAGAAGACAAACTAAATGAGTAAATGTAATACGGTGCTGTACCAAATGAGTCAAGTAATATGGTTGATGAGGGCCACAAACAGGGCGAATGTTGCCTGACTGGCTAAATAGAATGGCATAAATGATACAACAACAAGACCAACAAATTACTATTAAAGGATCATAATATCCTCAGTAGACATTCCTTTGCATATATAGCTAACTTGGTATATGAAAGAAATAAATTCATTACGTAAAACCATGTAATTGTTCCACGAGGGTAAAGGCGTATGCAAGTTTCGTTATTATTACTAGCCTCAGGCTGTTTATTAGTATAAACACCGACACTAAGTAGTCAAACAGATATTATACAAAGTATAATTTATGCATAATGATATTATTTATGACTTGCTTAGCACGTTTTTAAGTATCTAACATAAATATGATGTTAATAAAAAGTTTTAATTGATTGAAATACCAAATACAATTATTTTTGTAAATTTTCTTTATTAAAAACCTTACGGCGAATCAAAGAAGATTTAAGGTTTTTGACTTTTGCTATAGTAGGAAGAAAGAGGGAGGTTTTGTTTTTATAGAAAAATTTGGTTGATTGGAAATGATGTTAAGAGTTTGATACAAAATTCAAAAACATTTCATTGTAGAAAAAGGAACAGAAAAGCACTACATTTGTTCTTTCTTCTGAAGTAAATCAAGTTTTGCTTTATTTGAGATGTTCTATTCCCGTTATTTTCTTTAAAAAAATTATTAAATGGATTCAGATAAGTCAATGCAACTAGAGGGTAAATATAAAATATGATAAATTGCTTACGTTGACGTATTATATTTACTACCTACAGATTATATGTCAAACTGCCAGTCAGCCAGGTAAATTTAAACTTTAGCTTTATACTGCTCATTATTTATATTCAATTTAAAAGTAAAAAATAAAATTATTTTTCCGAAAAAACAAAACTTCTGTTGTTTCCTTTACGCTATAAAGGCCGATTAACATTTGTAAATAAATATCCAAAAGTAATTATGGTTATATTTTTTTTATGTATATAATATCAAAATATCAATTATATCTTAGCTGTGTAATGTTGACTATTTTGTTTTACTCCTCTTTGATTTTTTTACTCTCACTACAAATGTTCTTTTTCTTCCCTGCTACTTATTAATTTGAGCAAATATTTTATAACAGCTTAACAAGACTATAGAACATACCCACAGTTAAAAATACCTTCTAATTAACTCCTCTGGCACTTTAAACTTAATCTGATTTAATTACAAAGCTCAAGATTTATTTTATCTACAACTAAGATTCCATTTGCCTAATAAATTCCGTATCATCTTTTTAATCCAGCATGCATAGTCATATCAAATATATGTAAAAATAATTATACAAATTAAATGCTACAAATTTAAATTTAAAAGTCTAAAATATTACATTATTGATTTTATCTCACAAATTTGTCTAAAATTATCTATTTATTGTAATTCAGTAATAATTATGAAGGATACAAATATAACTGTTATTCAATCCTTTCATAAAGATTATTGTCTACATCTCATTGGAAATTGTGCATACATCCTAAACCGAATGCTTTGGTCACGAAATCTTGTTAATCCAAAACTCAGTTAAGGCCCATCGTTATCAATCTGACAGTGGGTGCCACATTATATTAACCGAAATCTGTCAAACAAATTAAGTCCCATGACACATGTTAGCATACACTCAATCAAACCAATGTTTGTTGATGGTTAAAGGTAAACACCAACACTTGGTACTGATAAAGGCTCCATCATTTCATGTCTCCCCGCTAACTCTCAAAGGGTTGTTGTAGATCATTTACTCTATGAAACGGTTTCTAGCCACATTTCGACAGTATATTTCACCACCTATGACAATATCAACCCTACTGAAGCTAGACAAAGAATTGTAAATACCAACAACTGTTTCTATTATATTGTTGCTGTTATTGTTTCTACTGCAGGTATTTACACGCGACTTTAATACCAACAACAACCAAAGGGATCACGATTAGTCCTAGTAAACATGCAGTATATATAGTATGAGTTAGGCAGGGCTACAGCCACAGCTACAACCCTTACAAGTTCAAAAGGGATTTAGCTGATTTCTCATCCCTTTATGAAGTACTTCAAGGATTTAGTTACTGAGAAATACTTGCTAACAGATGAAGGATGATGACGTCTCATTAATATTCATTGGGTTAACTACTCACTTGCGGTGTTTAATTTTTCTTTTTAACACCTTTACTTTTAGTTTGACTTTACTGTTATTTAAAACAATAAGAACAAGTGAAATAATGTTTGACAGTTTTGAACGAGAGAATTCCTTATAAGATTAAAGCAATATAATGCTGGAAAAACTATTGAAACGTAAGACAGATGAGACTAAATAAATCTATAGAAAGTTAAATTAATGATGACATGTAATATTAAAGGTGAGCTGTGTATAAGAAATTAAATTCAGCATAGCGAAATAATTTGCTCTTACGCCGTATTGCATAATACGAAGTTTATACAATAAATTCCTAGTATAAACCATTTTGGTTTTTTGCTAGAAAGCTTTTCAAGTGTAAGCAAATTTTAAAACTTAACTAGGTCAATAATATCAGCTTGAATTTATCAGTTTATTGTGAAATTCAAAATTTGAAGGTACTACTCCAAACATAGAAAGGAAACTCAGCTTGCTTCATTGAAGCTTGTCCCCACTATATAGAAGTTTTATGTTAGCCCCCACTTGTGGAGATGAATATGATATTTAGGAATTAAAGGAAATTTTTGTTAAAGTAACCAAATAGTCAGTATCAAAAAGTGTCAAATATAAAATTTATTTTAAGAGTAAAAGAAAAACATTTTTTTCTAAAATTTTAGTGATATTAAGGAGAATACAGTTATGATTCTTTAGCTAATTTACCATGTAAACCAATAAATAAATTTAATAACAGTATCTAAGCGTTAAATACTATACTTTGTCACATTGATTTAGCTGTTACCTTCTAGTTTTGAAAATATTTGAGTTGGTTTAACACAAGGAGCTGTTAGTAAAGAGGAAGAAAAAAAACAAAGCAATCCTATTAGAACTCATAGTAAAAAGCCACTACAAATTAGGTTTACTGAAACCCAGAAGTCTTTAAGTACTTAAATTTTCTACATTAATTCAAAAATAAATTATTTGAGATTGGAAGAAAAAAAGTGGTATATTGCAAAGGACCAGAGAGACTTCAATTACGGTTATGTCATTTATTCATTTGGAGCATCTAAGTTATTGATTTTAAATAAATACATAACAGACATATGAATATCTTTTAAAAACTTTTCAATCAAAACTTGCTTAAAGGTTTATGGAAGCCAATTTAATTTTAACTGAGATTGGAAAAAAATACAGTAGACAAAGTAAAAATTTGAAAGGGTATTATCAGAATTTAACGTATCTCTAAATTATGTACGGATAAGAAATAAATAGACATTTTTGACTAATATTCTCTACCGTGGGAGAATTGTTCGTTTTTTAACAAAATATTGCAAGTATACTGAAAGCTACAAACAGTAAATGATATAAAGTAAAATAAATATTATTTTCTATAAATGCGTTATATTTTAAAGGATAAAGCCTTTAACATTGATAAGCACGATGAATACATCAAATTCGTAGAAGAAAACATATGAGTCTTCATCACAGATGCTAAGAAACTTTTATGGACAGGAATGAAAGAAAAAAATTCCTGTGTAACTATTATGAATTACTAGGAACATGAAAAGCTTATAAAGCAGTATTATATTTCCAACAAAACATAAATAATTAATTTTCAGAAGATCGAAAAACAGCTTCAATAGAAATTACCTCAAATATTTTTAATATGTGAGTAAAAACACTGAAAAACAAAAAGAATTATAAAGAGCAAAAAAATCAGCAAAGAAAGTAATAATTTTTTTATAAACAAATATTATTTGTTTCTTTAGATTTTATTTTATTTGAATTTTTTTAAATAATCCATAGTTACTGAAAATCCAATCAGAATTATTACCTTCATTCAAAGATATTGGTCTTCAAGAAAACATTCAATAAGGATAGCATTTATAAATTCCAGATATCTTCTATAAACGATGAACCTTCATTCCAGTGTTGCATCCTTTAAGGAGACTATTTTGATAATTCATATTAATAAGCCTAGGGATTTGTCAATTAATGCATTAAAAAATGAATTTTGACCATCTAAAAGTAGAGAAGTAGAAGCTTCAAGCTAGAATTATGTTGACATTGATAAAATTGTGTTATATGTGAGACACTATATTTTAAATTAATTAAAGGAACGAATATGTTTTTATAATTTATAATTTGGTAAGCCTTTTTGACCACAAAATAAGAATTTCAGTCAATTTTTAGTTTAATCTATATAATAGATTCGTTAATAAAAAACCAAAATTTGAATTTTATAAAAACCGATATACCCTGAATGCATCAAATTTGATTTCAATTGATTTATTTCCCATTTTATTATTAATATTTCAAAATTAATCACAGTTTTTGATTAATCATTATGACAATCACAACCATAGGCAGAATTTATGTTTCTTTTTAATTCAGGTAAAATTAGATAATTAAACTTATGCTAATAAATTGATACATAATTCCACCCTTTAACTAAAATCCACTTATTATTCAATTCATTCAGTATTTGAAAATTATTTCAAGCTCTATTTAAAAAAACATGATACTTTCCCTAACTAGGCTTAGGTTCAATTCTACCATTAAGTCAAACCCTTAAACAAGTATATAGAGTTATAGGCTTATCCCTAAGGAGTGACTGATGTAATTACTTTGTTTACTTACTCTCAAACTGAGAGAATTTATTGTTACGGAAAGTCATATTAGAAGAAAAGGAAGTGAACGATGCCTGGTATTCCAAACACATATAACTCCTTGTCCTAGAGATCAGCATAAATAAACGTGAATCCCATGATGTGACATTCCCAAGTGATATATGCGGGAAGTTGGTAGTTCTGAAGGCGTCACCTAAAAACTATAACTTTGTCTCGGTATATCTTTGGTTGGCATATACAATACAAACATAGACTTTGAGTCTCATAAGCTCTATACTATATCCTTGAAGGTCTTCTAGCTTAAGAAAAGGACATTTATTTTATATTTATGGCAATTGCTGAATCTAGAAGGGATTCAAAACGAAATGTATTCTGCTGACAAAAACATATAAATCAGCTGAACTTTGATGACACACTGTCATTGCGTCATATGAATTTCATCTTGTTTTTAGGCTAAAAATTGTTATAGCATATACCAGAAGATGAGATTGTCTATTGGCTATGATATAGCTTTTCAAATAGAGAAATAAACTGCAAAGAAGCAATCTGCTTCTAGATGGGTCATCATACTTTTTCACTAGGAATGGGATTATTTTGTATATCTATGTATATGAAAAGACATAATCACTATGAAAATTTATTTGTTTCCTCCCTAATATCGTCGTAGTGAGTATCTTTTTCGGCTATATATATGATAATAGACAGCTACTCTGTCTTGATCTCAATTTTGGATAGAATAAATTCAAAGTAAAACTATGAATGTAAATAAATCTTTGTCCATTCACATTGAATATAGCTGAACTTAATGTTAGTCTTTTTTTTAATTTATAAATGGATCAATGTTTTTATTTTTTGGGTTAATGTTAGAGCTTTTTTGATTTAGTAAACTGAAAAAAAAATAATATTCTCACAAGGAGTACTAAAATTCCACTAAATTTTGTGGAACAAGAATTTTCTTGTAGCTATAGTTAATTTTGATTTTACATTTTACACTTCTGTAAAACTCTCTAAAAATTACAAAATCACTAGCGTAAAATAGTTATTGTTTAATTTCTTTTTTTTATTTAACACCAAATACTTTGCATAAAAACAAATTATTCTGCCAAATATTTAGCGGTTAAAAAAGTA
Organism: Acrocera orbiculus; assembly: GCA_947359355.1. Lineage (NCBI taxonomy): Eukaryota > Metazoa > Arthropoda > Insecta > Diptera > Acroceridae > Acrocera > Acrocera orbiculus. The sequence continues at coordinate 647,426 of OX375757.1, forward strand.
GTGTTAATTGATATCGCTTGAAGTATTTTTGAATTATCAAACTATCATAAAAGAATTTGGAAATAAAAGTCAGTATAATATAAAATTACATATTTGGGATGTTCGCCAATCTTTATTAATATGATTTATATTAAATATACTGCTCTACCTTCGCAAAATTCATCAGTTGTATTTTAAGTGCTTTCTGAAATCTATATGAGGAGTAATATGAATCCATTCGACACCGCTTTTTACTTTTTATTTTAAAGATGTCTACACGGTCTTACTTCTCTTAAATTTGTTTTTGTTGATTTTAGAAATTTATACTTTATTACTTCTCATTTACTTTTTATAGTCATTTTTAGTTAAAATTTTGTTCCTTATTACTTGCCAACACTCGCATGTTCTTGTCAAATCTATATCCTAACTATCTTTAAATAATTTTAATTATGATAACTAGCTTATTCTAATAGCTTTTCTAAATATATTTATAATCGATATCGTTGTTTTCATTTTTTTGTTTTGTAAGTTTTCATTATGCTCTATCAGTTGTTTTTTAAGCATATTAATTTCATGAAAATTTTTGAAAGGTTACCTAACAACAAAAGCTTTATCGAAAGAACATATTCATTTTTTATATGATATTTTACTTCTTTGATTCAGTTAAAATATATAAAAACATTTTTCAATATTAATCTGCATAGTCACAATGCTGGCATAAATTCAATAGAATTTTTTTCATCATGTGCATACACACTCAAAATATATCACTAACAAAGTCTTTGCATTCATAACCATTCATAGTTTGACTTGTTTAAAATGATTTTATAATTTATTGGTTGCATTTTTAGTTTATAATATCACAAAAACATTGCCATACTCAACAAAGCAACAAACCATTTAATTTGATTCATTTCTTACAATCTATCATCAGATTTAAACCATTCCCAATGTCATCGCTGGTAATTCCAGTCATGTGCAAGAGAAGGCTCATTGTTAGAATTGTTAGCATCATTCAGAACCTCCCTCCAATATTAGCCTGCATTCTATGCAAATTTTGTGAATTGCATGCGCTCGTCTGCTTGCCAGTGATTGGATTCTGGTCTCAGGAAACAATAGCTGATCGGCGTGACTTGTTGTCATTTTTGGTGTCCTCCATATAATCTTTTGAAAATTTGTTATTCTAAATGCTGATTGGCTCCAATTCAAATTTGCTTAATTTTTTGTTGCAACATTTAGCTTTTAATTAAATTGAGTTTTGCAAAATTAATTAAATAATTTTAAGAATCTCTTTTTTCCAATTAATTTAGGATTAAATATTTTTTGTCTAGTACACATTAAAAGAGTATTTAAGTACTTTAATTTACAAAAAATATTAAATTTTTCAATAGAACGAGAAGTTGTGGTTAAAATAATGAAAACTTATGAAATAGCAATACTACTTAAATTCTTGAATTTATAAGTCTTACATGTCAAAAGAAAATTAATTTAAAAATATCTTCTTAATTATTATCTAAGCAATTAACTTCCAAAGATTTCTTCGAAGTTTATTTTAGTCACACTTTTTGTCTAATCAGTTGTAAAAAAAGTTTATATCAGTGTGATAATCTTGCAGATAGATTTAAGGGGCTCATATACTTCATTTAGCGATACAGGTTCTAGCGTTTTGTGAAAATTTATATTCATATTTATGGTTTTATTTATAGATATTATTCCGATACATTCCAGGCACCAAATCTTTCTCAAGATAACTAACTGGAAAATGCAGGGAATAAAAAACCATTTATCCTAACAGACTAACTTCAGTAACCTGATCAGCTCTCAGATTTATCATGGATTATTTGATGCCAGTTTATAAAAAAATTTGTGGAATTTACAATAATATTCTGTAGAGTAAAATAAAAAACTGAAACAGCACTTATGTTTTCCGGTTTTCATATGCATTTGTGGTTTTGATGAAAGGAGCGTTTTCCTGAAGCTTGTGAAGCTGGTTCTACCATTGTTTTGCACACTACTTCTTCACATATTTCACCAGGTAATGAACTCTTGTTTTTATTAATAATTATTAATTTCACAATAACAAATAAGACAAAAGCTACCAAAAATTTAAAAATTTAAAGAAAAAGTCCTTTTTTTTTATTTTGGATGATTCTGTTTCAATATTTCGAGTACATAATTTTGCGTATATTAAATTATATATGAAGTTCGGTTAGAATAATACTCATTTAACTGCTTGTGATTAAAACCACCTTTAAAAAGTGAAATATTTCAAAAATATTATTTATTTTATTATACTAAACTGATCAAGTAAGATCACAAAAATTTTACTTGATTGAAAAATAATTACTAATATTCCAATATGGCCAAAAAATGGTAGCTAAACTAAGTTTAAGCCCCTATACTTAAAGATTTAATCTGGCTAATAGGTTAAACTTAATTAAGAACTAAACTTGAACTGTTAAAATCAAATTGTTCTTAATTCAAATTTTCACTTTTATTTCCACTGTGAAACCTGTTTTAACCTGTGAGAGTGTTTTAACACTTTTTTAGCTTTCAAAAGTAAAAAATTATTAAATTGAACATTTATTAGTAGTTAAACTTTTATGTTTGAGTCGAAATCCAATGGAAATCACATTGGAAGAGTGATTTCCGCAGAAAATTTCTAATTAAATTCGAGAAAAACTTAATCTCCTGTAGGTATGCAACTAACAGTAACAGTGGGTAGGCAATTTTTCTTAATTTCTGCTAGTTTTACTGCTTTTATTTTATTTGTACAAGAAAGTTCAAGCAAGCTTAGCACGATCAGAAAAACTTTGTATTTTCGTAAGATCAACAAAAAAACTAAAAAACAGTGTTCCAATGCTTCTTTTCGTTTTACTTTAAGTTAAATTGGATCAACTTCCTATTTTACAGTATAACCAATCAAAAAATAATTTCAAATTTTATGACTGCTAAGTCAAAGTTTAATTCATAATCTAAAACGGTCTAGATCTTAAAGTATTTTAATGTAATTGTAGGATTTGGATAAATTTACTAGTTATCCGTTTGTAGACTAGAATGCACATTCATCTATTTATTCGCCTATTTTTGGTGACAAAATATATTTTTTTTTTATTGTAAATAACATCCTTTATTGGATATGACTAGTACAATCTTAAATAGTTATTTTATTACTATTGTTGAAATGTACTTTATATAAAGCAAAAAGGTATGCAGGTTTGCTGAACCAGTGCTCAGCTCCTAATTTACTATTTTTATATTTCACGTTAATCCATGAGTCTTGACACGTTTGAGTCTCCTGGTTTCATTTGTAATGTCCAAGAGTTGTATGGCTTCTACATTGCTATGTCCTAGTAATCGTTTTTCGTATTTAACAGCACATCACTTGGTTGACCCATTTTATGTTTAAATCCTTTCATGATTGCTCACATATCTGTAAGCGTTAGTTATAATGCGCAAAAATTTGTTTTTAAATCGTTGGATTAAATTTTGATTGGTCTGTTTTGTGCATACCCATAACTGGATTCCATACATCCAAATCAGTTTGATAATTGCTATATAAATCAGTGACAAAATATGAAAGCTCCTTTTGTCTTATCTCTATATCTTATCACTATATATTTTGATAGGAAAGGTGATCGGTTATCGGTGCATTGAACCGTAAATGAAATTTTCAGGATGTAAATGTCTATTAAACAAAGAATATCTTATTTTTTAACTTAAAAGAAATATGAAGCTTTGTTTATTCAACTGATAAAATCTTTGTCAATTTTTGTAAAATTACTAAAATTAAACTACAATAAAAATTAAATTCGATTTAGAACAAAAATATAAAAATTGAATTGTTTTCATCTTCTCACTTATTACAGCACATTTTTGCATGGCTTAAACTTTTATAAATCTCAAAATCTTGCTTGAATATCAATGTTAAAAATTATGTTTTAAAAATAACTACTCTCAATTACATACCTACTATCAATAGGAAGTAGTCTTTCTATTATTTTCAAATGTACTTTACTTACACGGTTTATAGAAAGTTTATTAGTTCTGAAAATATCAATTTTCCTTATTATTAATGTTTATTTTATAAAACAGCAACTATATTAGCAATAAAGATCACTGCAATATTTAAATACGAAATTATCAAACATAGCTGTTAAATGAGCTTTTATTTAATTTTTATATAAAAGTGTAACTTACAAAACTCTTACAACTTTCACACATTTATTTATGAAAATTTTGACTACAAGTTTATTTTCTATACAATTAATTGTTGATTAGAAAATTTAACAAAACTAGAGAGCCTAATTTACCCTTTTTAACAGCTGCTTCTTTTCGAAATATGTATAAAAAATTGTAAATGGCTAAACTAAACTTTGTACAATAAAATTTAAAATACCTAAATTCAAATTATTCCAAACAAATGACCAGGACAAAAAATATTGTGAAATTTTGAAATATTATTTCAATATTATATATAAAACTCTAGTATTGAGTTAAAAATTATAAGCAGTTAAACTTCACATATTCTACTCCTGTCTATAGAAATTATTTGATAAAGTACAAATTGAAGACGTTGCACTAGCAATTGCAAACCACCTTAAATATATATCTTTTCTATATTTTGAAATTTACAATACCAAATGATTCTTAAGGGAATTTAATACCCATCTAAACGAATCTATAAAGGATATCTACCTTATTGGTACGATATTAGCCAAAAGTCAAAGTCAGAGTTCAAATAATACATTGAATAGCCTCATCGTTTTTGGGAGTTATGTCTGCAATTGATTTTGAAAATTTCTACCGATATATCTTGAGTTTCTATGAATTATTTTCTTTAGGAAGGCCAACTATCATCATCAGGTCTAATAAGTTTTCCCCAGATATTCCTGTTCGTGGCTTCTATACTTATTCTAGAAATTGGTTTTATCCACTTCTGAACACAATTTGTATTTTTATTTTTTTACCTGATGTATTAAATAAGAGTTCAAGTATGTTTTTACCTCAAATGAGATACCATAACAATTTCAATATTGATAATAACTGATTCGATTATTATGATACTCTTTAGAGAATTCTTTGCATCCTCTTTTCAAATTTAATTCAAGTAAATTTTTTCAAGTAGAAAAATGTTAAAATAGTTACTTGTTACTTGTTGAACACAATTTTCTAGTCAGTATACAATGATTAACCTGTTGCAATTAAATCAATTTCATTTATAAACAACACTTATCCTGTTTTATAGTACACAAATGACCAAAATTATGGCAAGTATAATTAATTTAGTGTCTTTGGTCACTTGCTTCCTTTAAGAGAATTGCAAGTTGTATATGCATTTTAACTCTTTGAAACCCTTAGAGAAAACAATGTTTATACAATTGTGTATCCCTGTAATTTACCGCAAATATAAATTATTGTATTAATTAACGAAAACAGGATCACCAATCAGCTAGCTGATTAATGATGTCATATAGTGTCGTAAATCTGGAAAGAACATGGATTTGTGGATTCAACAAAACAACTCTAATACTGGACTAGAACATTACTTGACGGTTAACCAGGACATTTTTCCCTAGGACCCATTGCAGTACTGAATTTCAGTTTCTAACAAATTTAATTTCTAGAAATTTTGTAAATGGTAGCTTGAATATATTTATGGGTACATAATAAAAGAATATTCTAGTGCGATAGTGACTTGCTGTGTAAAAGTATTAGTGTTTAGAATTCATAAAATTTCTAGATGTATACTTACACCATATATAGAATAGTTTAATATTGTTGAAATTTTCAGAGCTTCTTTCCGAGATTGAAATAAAGGCCAACTGTTAAGGTAAAAGAAATTCAATTTTCTTTCCTCTAAGAAAGCTCATTCAAGTTTGTTGTTCTCAAAGTGTTTTCATTACTTTTGCGTTTGTCTTTATTATTAGTTTTTTGTTATTATAATACTAACTACACAATCAAATTCCATTTAATATCATTTTTATCTTCTGTTTGCATTTTAAAATTGTTTTCCATCCAGGCAAGCTACAATTAGCAATTAGAAGGTAATCAATGAGCTAACAGTTAGACTAGAACGAAACTAAATCTAGCTCCTAGAGACCATTGCTTTTTATTACAAACAACATACCTTTCAGATAATAGTGCCTTTTTTATAAAAGCAGGATAGTGAAAAATAATTTAGTTAAATTCATAATTTCAATTACCTTTAACACAAATTCAGTATTAATTTCGATTGATGTTTCATTTCTGCACAAGTTTTTGTTGAGAACTTTGACAAAGAAATGACTTTTGGGTGGCAAAGAATCCATTTTTAACTGCTAAACAGAACCAGGAAATTTTTCATATTATATAAAAATGTCAAAGCGGTCGGAAACTGGCTCGAAAATATTTTGAGGGTTTTTGATATGTCGAGAAATTTGGAATTTGGAAATGCCAAACATGCTCTAGCTAGATCTTTCATAATTAGTGTTGTATTATGCCCAAAAAAATTTCGTTGTTCATGAGTTTAATAAGGCACGAATATAAAGATCTAAAATTTTTTGATATGCTCGATAGCTAAATATTCTTAATTCGGTTAATTATAATTTCCTGCAAAAACTGTTCTCTAAACTATAATCTTATCACTAACAATAAAGTACACTAAAAGGCGAAGAAAAAGCAATTTCAAGAGAAAAGCCTTTTTGAATAAATAATTTTCATTTAATTATTTATTTATTCAAAAGCACTCATTCTCGCTTCTACTTTCAATACCGATGCAAAATATGAAGCAAAAATGCTAAATAAAATTATAAAGTAAACAATAAAACTACAATTAGAATTTAATCTCTTCTTCTATTCCTTTTTTTTTTGCAACATAATTTTAAATTTTGTCAGTTTCTTACTAAATTAAAGAAATTCAAAACTTGAATAGCACCATTTTTTCAATTTAGTTTCACAGCACACGCTCATAGATTTGTCACTTGCTCAGGTGTTAATTATGTGATCATACCAAATACTCCATTAATGCTGACAAAAAATTGAAATTTATTAACATTTTTGCGACCATAAAATGCATAATCGTCCACAATTACCTTGTGTGTCTGACGATAACGATAATAAGAAGTTGATTCAAGGCGTAGTACTTACCAATTCTCATGGAAACATCCCTCTTAATAAAAAATTATGAAAAACCAAAAATAATATAAAAAACAAACAAAAATAATAAGTACAACAAAAAAGTTTGTTTTATATTTTTTGTTTTTATATTGTTTTTGTTTTTCTATTTGAAAGACTTTAAACTCGATGATAGGGAAAAAGAGGAGGCCATTCAAATGGCATCTGTCCCATGAAATAAAAATAATTCACAATTATGAGACGTAAATGTCCTCCAAGTGCTTCAGTTTCTAATCACTTCTTCCTTAATGTTCAATTGTTGATTAGTTTTCGTGACTGAGCACCTAGGAGGTATTCATTGGTATATAAGCAATGTTAGAAGCCCTTTGTGGACATATTTATGTTATCATAAACATAAAATTTAAATTTCATAATACTACAAAAGTTGTAGCCATTGAGTAGATAAGGAAAACAATAAGGCAATGAGTTTCTTTTTCTTCTTGGAAAATTATAAAAAGTAATGGACCCAGCAATAGCTAAGAAGATTAGTTTGCTCGAAGGGGTCGGAAAATTGTATAATGTCAATGAGTACGAATTAAATCAGTTAATTTTGGCTTATACTTGGAATTTTATTAAAGATTTTCACTTGATATTGTTTGTACTTGCTTATGGCCTTCCTTGAGATTTTTTTTATTCTTTTTTGTTTTCAAATTTATATTTGCTTATTTGCTAGCCTATATAAGGAAAATTTAAAACAAAACTGTTACATTAATATTTAAGCTTTCAGTGCATTATTAAAAATTTATTGATAAAATTTAGAAATAGAATATCCACACTATAGTCAAATTTTAAGCTATAAAATCAAAATTTTTTAAAATTTTGTAAATATTTTGGATAATTTACATGTCAGGTAAATCAAAGAATAATTTGAGTAGTAGAAATGAGGACAATAGAAAAGATTTTTTAATTTTGACTGTAATGGGACAAAACAAAAACAACTGAGAAGAATTTTCAAAACCAATTGAACAAGGCTCTAAAAACTTTGCTTTTTTGTATAGACAAATAAAAAGAATAGACTCACTTGCTTTAACAAGAAAAAGATTTCTTTGTCTCGTTAATTAAATAATTACCTAGAAATTACACAGGAACCCGTAAATATTTAGTGTTTCTTAAATTTTAATGATTCATTTAACTTTATATACGCATTTTTTCACGTTGAACTTTCAAAACGAAAGAGCTTGTGCAATGATGAAACATAAATATTTCAGGTACTTAAATTACCAATTTGAACACCAAAATAAATTGCTTCGTGTTTATATAAACTTAGTAGATTACGACTTATTATTGAGCTTTATGATTCTTTGAAATAATATAAATATTTATTGAAAAGTGATGCAAAATAATAAATTAAGTTATCTATTAAAAATCCATAAATGTGGTTGTTTTAGAAAAATATATTTCAACACATTTTCTGAGTGTTTCATTGGAAAAAAGGCAGCAAATCATGAGAGAAAACTTCTGATAAAACTTTTTAATTTTTATTGAAAAATAAAGGATCGCTGAGGTCAATTTTTAAGTGGAAGCTTTCTTTGCATTTACTAGTATCAGTGGTTTTTGACTTCTTAGGTTCAGAAATCGGTAAACTCCATGCAAACGTTTTACTTATTGGTGATATTTTTAACAGTGAAAGTTAATATGATATTTAAGAAACAAGGGCAGCAACTTGGTCAAAAAAAAAAACACTCAATATGAAATTGATTCATCCCCATAATATCACAACCTTCAAAACTTCAAAGAATATTATTAAAGATACATTAAAGGAGTATTTTATTAATTTTATTCTAATTGTAAAAAATGACTCAAAGTGCTATGATTAAGATTTCAAGAAAATGACGCCTGGTCTAGCCAGCAAGCTGAAGGATATTTTGGCTTATCAATAATTGCTTGTTTTTCTTGTTTTTTATATTTGAAGATCAAAACAAATATAACACATAAATTACAAATTTCATTCATTTGAAAGGATTAAGGATAGGACAAAACTTATCACAGGACCACCTCTTGTGCGAGCATCCATTATCATCCAAATGGATTCTATAAAACGTTTGGATTGACAATAATGTACAATTATAAATAGATTTTATGCAATAGGAATCATAGCATTGCTTTCTATATTCAATACAAATACATATATATATATATATATATGCAACTGTGCCAGAATCATATATAAGTATCATCCAATAGCCGTTACTATTGTAGACGACCATTTGCCAGCTCAATAAATTACTGAAGCTTTAATCCATCGCCTAGCATAAACTAGCTTCCAATTGCCTTTATTATTCCAAAACAATCTGTAATCCACTGAATGAATTATGATTATGTTCAGCTCATATTGTCCAATTGGTAGAGATATATAACGGATCCAGGCTTCAAACACTTCTAGTCCGGACAGTGTATACAGTGGGCTTAGAATAATACTCATGGCAATCGTTTATGTAAATGCTTTTGTGGGAATCTAAAATTGTCATGAGAATTTTATTCAATAGATGTTAATTACCACATTTATAGTTATAATTTTTAATTTTTAAAATTTAAATTTAAAGTGTTCGATTAAAATTAATAATTCAAGCAATTTTTAATTGTGTTCTTTTGTAATTAGTTAAAGTCTTTTTACACAACAGCAATTCCACAAATGTTTGGTAAAACTCTCTACCATCTCTCAAAAATTAAAATTCTTATACCCATTCTAAAGATATGCTATAAGCATTCACAGGCAGTTGGCAGCTCTACAAGCACACTTAATGAACCTAATAAAGAAAATAAAAGACGTTTAATGTGCTACTATTCATACGATTATAGTGAGTCGCATATTTTTGGCTAATTTTCTAATTAAAAGTGAATTTATGCATTGCACTTTATCGTCTAGAGCCCATCAGCTTCTTCTACCGAATAACGATGATACTATCGTAGATTTTCTTTCAAGTACAAGTGTTGCTTGCACTAAGCCATGAGCTGAAAATATCTACAGATACACGACTACTAATTTTCTATATTATATTTGTAAATGTGTATCACAAAAAAGGTAATCGCTGTATATATGTATGGAAATATATCTAATTGATAAGTATCTATAAAAGGCTCAACAGCAGGTGCAGTAATGACTTTCTTCATTTATAATTTTTCAAATTAAGCTAACCAAATGAAGCAATTATTAAAATTATTAATTTCTTTATAATCTTTAGCCTTGAAGGTACAAACGCATAATTCTCAAAATGATATCAAATATATTTGAATTTAGTGGTAACGACACTAATTTTTGTTTTTTTTCAGTATGGGATACTACTAATGAACTGAGAAAATTTCAAAACTTTCAAAGCTTTATATTATAATTAAGATTTTAAAATGAACCCTCAGGCATTAGAAATCTCTAATGAGGTTTTATATCAGCTGTTTAATACTCTTTAGAAATTGCTTTAAGTAAACATCAACTTTTTTAGTTGTGTTCATTTGAATCTAATATCTCATTGAAATTTATTTAAGAAAAATTTATATTTGCTTAAAATTTATATCATAAACCAAAAGTTTAGAAAAATCCAAATACGAGTAAAAAAGAAAACAATCATTAACTAAATTTAACACAGAAATTGTACTTAATTTTGTGTCATATAGAGATTGGATTTTAAAATAATAAAATGCAATTAAATGTTATTAATTTATGCTATATCTGGTGCCCAGTGGCTTCTAAACAATACCTTCAATATAGAGTTTATCTGGATTTAAAATCGTTGAAATTTGCATTCTAGTGTAGCCCTTTGGTTAGTTAGAGATTATCGGAACCAATAGAAAAGTATAGTCGTCCTGATGTAGATCTAATGTCCGTCAGCACGGGACAATTATATTATTTGATTGCGATCAACAACCAAATTCTATTTATTCAGAAACAGGGAATTAGAGAAAGACTATAGAGCTATACTAAAATCGGATTCTATTGCCAGCATAAAACAATAATAATTGCTCAGTCCTACAATAATCAGCGCATGGGGGCTATAATTATGATTAAGATTTTTGCAATAATCATAATTTTTTGTTTTTTTATCAATTAGAAAGTTTATTTCTCTTAGCTAGAAAAATTTTCAAATTAAAAAACAACATATTTCGATAAAGCATCGAATTTTTATATTGCGTTTAAGTGACTCATCTTGATTATGATTATGTAAAAATTCGAAATCTATTCATACAAAATTTTAATTTAAGTAGTAAAAGAGACAAATCAATTTGTTTGGTGAAAGAATATTATTCAAATCATTTTCAAATCATGTCGTAATAAAGGAAGTCTGACCTTTGGTGAATTGCTTAACTCTAGGGCTCAGTTCGTGCTTTGGTGTTTTCTGTTAAAAATTTCTGAACTGAGCTAAGATTGGAAAATGCTCTAATTTATTTATTAATTTTGCAAAAATTCAATTTCAATATATCAAATTTTCACCAAATAGTATAATTAATAAAATTAAATTGTAAAAGTTATTTCTATGATTTTAAGTCTATAACCTAGCATTTCTAACGCATAACTTAAGACGCATTTTTTATTAACATTTTTTTAGAAATATTAACTCTACAGACCTACCAGGAAAACCAGATTAATCTCTCCTGTTTATTTTCCTATCTTTTATCGTTACAGTATGTATATAAATATATACAAGTAGTGACTTCATTAGAACTATTAAACTACTCAGGTATCTTTTAAATTTTGAAGAAATCGTTACAGCTCTTCATTGGACCCTAAAATTAGTTTGAATATTTCTCTTGTTTTAATTCAGGCAGTTGTTTTAAGTAAATTTCCGAATTCTTTTTTTAAATTAAGTATTAAAAACTAAGCCAGAAAAATGTAATATACTTTTTTTAAGCTTAATTTTTCTGGCTAAATTTCGTTAAAGTTCAAATATACGTAATATTTACACCAAAAATCAGTGAAACTAATGGACAGAGTCTTAAAATCTATAATTAGAGAAGAAGGATTCTGAAGTTACAATTTTTATTTTTAGCATAAAAGCAAAAGTTCATTAAATAAAAAATTTGGGACATTAATTTTTCATATTCCTTCCCTAAAAAACCCATAACCATATAAATCTTACTGCACAAATAAATATGAAAAAAACAAAAGATGTTAGGGAATTTTTTGGAACTCTAAACTTTCCTTTGCCAATTCATTTTTATTAGAGTAAATTTTTATTAAAATTATTTATATACTGATTAAAATTCCATAGGCAGCTAATTTAAATCATAAATTGCTTAAATCAAACCAAAAAAAACTTTAAAAAATTATTGTCTTTCATTTTTTAGAGAAACAAATTTTCCTTTGCAAATTCATTTTTTAGCGAATTTTTTTGAACTCCAACAAACTTTCCTTTGCAAATTCATTTAATAATTAACAAATAACCAGAAATAACAAAGCTTTACCTCAAGGTAAACTGCTGGCTCCACCGTTTGCATTCGTACTTTTTCGTTTCCTGCGTTTTCATGTGTACTTTGTATTTAATCTCTTGCCTACAAAGATAAAAAAATTTCTACTTATTTTGAAAGCTGGCAGATTAAGTTTTGAATCTTTTGAAACATAAAAAACCTTGGATTTCATAAATTATTCTCTAACAATATTTATTTGAATTTTTTCCAATATTTGTTAATATTCATCTGAAGTTTGAGTTGTTTTAAAATTTTCACCACGATTAGTCAATATCGTTTCCTATCTCAATTTATTAACCTAATTCATAAGAAGGTATAAAAGTATCCCTAATCTTACTTTTAAATTCTTTTGATGTACAGAAAAACTCATTTCAAATTTTATAATAGTATAAGTTTGAAATGTATTAGTATGAGAAATGGACTAAATATCATTTTTGGCTTTACAATATTTCTAACACTGGTGAATAAAAAACATTGAGCACCACAATTTCTTATAAGAAAGTTATTATTTTTTTCGTAAACTTAATAAAACAAGGGTTTCCAAAATAATCCTGAAAATTATTATCTGTTAAGTAATTCTCCTTGATATCAATAATCATAACAGTGTACCTTATTTTGAATAGTATACAGGCTTAGCCTCAATGGCCAAATATTGGTGCCCAATATCAATAAAGTTTCATTTGCCATACTAAAATAAAATAAAAAAAAATCGAAAAAAAGTGACCAAGTATCTATAACAGGTCATTTTCTTTAAGAATCCTGGTATTTATTTTTCTAATTTCCCTCCATCTTGCTTTTAACAGCCATCCATGGTGGGCCGTGTTATTGTCTTAGTACATTTTTCCGAACATTTATATATTTCTTTCATAGATATCAATATATATCCTTCGAGTACTTTATGGTATAGTATCAGTCCCATTTATAATAGTGGGTTAAGGGGATACTCCTCTGGCTTTTATATTACAATCGAAAACCTGGAAAAATATCCCTTTGAACTATCCTTGAAATAGACAGTAACAGTGAAATAAAGTCCAAAAAAGGATGTTGTCCGTGATGATGGTATTTGGCCGATAGGTCGACAAGGACAATATTGTTACCATATCGAAGGGTATGACAGAACACAAATTTTATATATTGGAGAATAAGAAGCGATTAAGTGCAGTTGTTTATGACTAAGGATTCCAAGATGATTCCAAAATTCATTGTAGAGTATTGGCAATATACATTGATATAGATGGACGTGTCTTGTATAAAGCATTTGTAGCTATTGGTTCCTTGAAATCTAATCTTGACCAAAAACAGAGATATACATGCTACAAAAGCACGTTCCAAGGATTTCAGGTTGAAGTTATGGCTAATGGAATGAGTTTCGTCGTTCAATGCATATACTCTAGGGACTGATCACAAATTTTATCAATGGTAAGGGTTGACTGTACCCATCAAATAAGATAATAGAGAACGATGCATATCTCTTATAAGGAATGATTTTTCTTTTTATATTTTTTCTAATTTTGCTTCAACATTCTGAAAATGTACATTAGAAAGAAACTCAATTAGCAATTCGATATACAACATACGTTTATAAAGCAAAATAGAAAACTGTATTAAGTGATTTTTCTTTAAATTATGCAATATTATAGTCAATAAACTATTTTGCGATTCTTTTTTATTGGTTTTTTTATTAAAATCAATTCTTTGATTTTTTTATTTAGGTTTGTGATAAGATTTGCTTTTATTTGAAATTTATTAAATACAATGACCTAAAGGAGTTTACCCAATTACACAAAGAAAATTTGTTTGAACAAAGTTCTGAAGCTTTTGGTATTCACAATAACTATAAAATTAACGGGAAATTCAATTTGTTTAAAATAAAATTAAATAAATCGAAGGAATTTATTAAAAAATGGTTAAAAAATATTTTGTTTTAATTTGTCTAGTTATGAAATATTGTATATTACCCATGTCAACATGAATATGCTTTTCGCATTTTCAGCAATTGATTCTTTTGGCAATTTTACTAATTCAAAATTTTACAATGCTTAATTTGTTCAAAAAATTCAAATATATACAAATAACTAAAGAGTTGTCTTACCTTTTGCTGCAGCATATGTAACAAATGTTTATAAATTTTCACTTTAAAAAAAAAACTTAGTTTTCGTGTTTGCAAAAAAACTGTACCTCATTTAACCTTTGCACTTGACTCCATATCTATACTTCTTACATGGTCCTCTTGATATTCAAAAAAAAAAAAATATCTTGAATAAATGAAAAGGATAATAAGGGTAACAGCCTGTATACAAAAATTTAATCTCGATTCTATACTGAATTCAAAACTGTCGTCTAGCATCGGGGGACTTACACTTATACTCTATCCGTCCATAATTTACACCTGGCAAACACTGAAAAATTCTAAAAAATATGCCCAGAATGGGAGCTGTTAAGCGAAAGTGAATTTTTGTTTCTTCAATTTGAATACAGATGGCAGCAGTCATGAATATTTTATATTTAAATCAACATGAAATGCTCCCGCCGACCTTATTAATTGGTACATAAGCAAAAGGTTACATTATAAATGTTTTAAATTTTACAACAGTGAAAAAAAAAACTAATTTTCTTTGAGGTAGCTTAAGAAACTGATTTTAAAAATTTTTTTAATAATATTTTTCTTGTTTTTACGGCAAGCAAAACTTGTAAATTTATGCTTGAACATTTTGTATTTAAATCTACTGTGAAGCGTCTTTTTTTTGTGCAAACACGATAGTCCTTGTTAAAAAATTCAATTCTTTATTTCTCTTTTTAACTCATTAGTGTATTTGAACTAGTTCCTTAATCAAAAGGACACATTTTCAGCTAAATACCACAATGTAAAATTCCTGTTATAGTGCAATAATTTATGGTATACATCAGTCTTTAGTTTATTAATCATCTCAACTTCCTGACTAGAACTAGTAGAAAATCCTTTAGCTGGGATACGAATCCATCCAAATTACTAAACAATTCAGACAGATATAGCTGCAGACATCTGGTATCTAGCAGTATACCAATTCAAATAACTAAGCAAACCTGCTAAATATTATTCAGGATGGTGGTTAAAAGCAAATGTCCTTAACAACTCGCAATGTCCATAGATAAAAGGCACCGCGTGTGTTGAATGTTTTCATTTCAAAAAAGGTAGTTAATTCGCAGCTACGGTGACAAATAAACAACATATAGTTGCTTTCCGTTGTCCTCGTATTCAATTTACGGCAATTACTTTATCCTTAAAAGCGATCTGATCATATACATAGAGTATATAGAATGGCATTGTTTGTTTCAAATATACTTTGGCTTGCATCCATATTAACCGACGTGCTTGGATGATACTTTTTGAATTGGCTTCCATTTAATAGCATGCAAGATGGGCAATCGGTTAATTTATTTCTTTTAATCAATGGTAGAAAAAATAAAATTTAATTTTTTTTTGTTTCGCGTTTTGCTTGTTTTCAATAACATAAAAATAATACACAGATGTAATAACAATTAAAAATCACTTACTGTATTTTAAATATTAGAAAAATATAAAAACTGAAAGAATTATTAAAGTAAGAAAGGAATCACCGCAAGAATAAAGTATAAGAACTATATCTTTCAATCATATTTAAACTCATAAAGTAAGGAATATAGCAAGATAATTTTAATTTATAGTCCAGATGTATGATATCAAGAAATGATATCGTGATTATGGTCAGAAGTTTTTATTTATATTTGATTTGAAAACCCTCCCAATTGCCATTAATCATGAATAAAATGCGACTTTCGAATTGAAGGGAGAACTTCAGACAAACGTCATACAAATATGAAATAATTCAATACTTAAGCGGGCGTAACTATTGATAAATTTATAATTGCAGAAAAAATATAGACTCCTCTTTTATTTCTATACTCAAGTAAATAATTGTTGCTCTAAAAATCTTCCTTTTCTTCTTCTTTACTTTCAAGAATTTTTTAATATTTTATTTCTTGATTATCGGTTTGCCATCAATGATCTTAGCATAGTTTTCTTTTTTAAGTTTCAGATATACTTTAATCTTTTAATGATCGATATTCTAATTATTTATTGCAATATTAATAAATATTAAGGGAAAATCATGATGAGAATTCAACCATAAAATATTGATATTATTTATTAGTTTTCAGAAAGGAAAGCTTACACAACGTGCGTAACATTTTTGCAAAAATATATTTATTTTAGCAACAAAAAGTTTGCTATTATTTCCATCATAGTTGTGTGACACAATACATTAGTGCAATTAAGTTGGCATTAAATGCATTAGCTCATCAATTTTTCAGAAATAAATATTCTTCCTAAATAAGAAATGCAGGAACAAAGGCAAGATATCACTTTGACTAAATCTTGCTTATGTAGATTGCCATAAAAAAATGAAAGAAATCAATTAATTGTAAAACGATGTACTTTAAATGAATTTAATCAGTTAAGCGCATTTGTCATGTATACACATCAAATCAAATCTCTATTACGGTGCGTTCGACTAGTTCACTCATCATCGTTACCATTGCTAATGAGAACTATTTTGTTATTACTTAAGAATTTTTAAGTTTAGAATAACAATAACTTTTGCATAAATAAATTGTTAAATTTCTCTTAAATAAAAATATAGTTCTTTGTTATTCATAAAATTTTTAATAGGACCATTTTGCCCCGCATTCGTTGTGTATACACGTCATTAAATGATTGTAATTACGCACACTGTGAGGGGTTTTTAAAATTAAATTTGTTGCTCAACTAGCTAACTTTAACGCCATTATTTTAAGAAATCAAATTTCTATGCTCTATTCCTATCGAAATGGTATTCCTAATGAATTCTTAATTATAATTTTTGGTATATGGCTCTTTTAGAATTTTGATGAGTAAATAGCATTAAAACACATAAAAACATGTATAAGGTATAAATCTAGAAAGACTTTTTCTTCTTAGGATGATGTAAAACCTTAAATGTTGATTCTGATAGTACATATTGATTGTGGATTTCCTTAAATGAATTAAATAGAAGTGCTTAAGTATATGATTATTTTGTATTTAGTTTTTAAATAATATATTTTGCCAAGCTGAAACTTCTATTCAGTGTTGTTATAAGCAAAACATCAAAAGTTCAATCCCCTTTCTCATTTTAATTTTTTCCCCAAAACTACTCCTGTGCATTTCTTGTTTAGGAATCCTTGTTAGTTTACTTTTCTAAAGTTAAAAGGAAATAGTTTTTTAGGAGCCATTTAAACATTTTCTTTATTAGTCACGTTCTATTAGTTTCTTTTTTTTATAAAAAAATCATTTTCTGACAAAAAACTTCATTGAAGAAGAAAAAATAACTATATTTCGTCCCAATAAAAAAGTTGTAATGAAATTAACTACTCTGGTAGTGCCGTAAAATAACATCAAATGACTATACCACTCATTTTTGATTCTGTTTGATAACATTTGAATGTTTTCAAAGCCTTTCAGAATGAAAACGACCACTTTTCTTTAACATGGATGACTTTCTCCCTTGAAAAAGCTCAACTCTTTGTTAAATTCGTGACAAGGGTCTTGAAAGGTTGCGTCAGTACTTGTCGTTATATGGTTAATACTAGAAACGTATTCTTTAATATCTGCTCAGCTTTATCCCTTTTAAGCAACAATAAAGTGAAAGATTAAGTATTACCATCCCTTTTACTGTTTTCTATTTAAACTAAATATTAGAAGACATTACCTATAAGAACAAGTTCAGTGATTTTAAGCATAATTTTAGAGATTCATTTGATTTTCATGCTATAACTATATCTACTATACTACCCTCTCTCGCCAAATCTTCAATTACCACACCACTATAAAATCTTGGCTTTAATTTCACACATGGACCATTATCAAAATGCTTTGTAGCTACCAGTTACCATCTATGGAAGATGATGGTCAAAAGCCATATCAACAACACTAAATTATTGTTATCGAAGGACTATACTATTCCCGAACTGTAGATACATGAAGTAGTATGCACCGACTTGACTCAGCCTAAGTGTCACCTAACACTAAATCTTTGGGTTATGTGCCACTTTCTCAAGCAGTTAAGTATACTAAAGGAGCAAGTTCTGAGATTTTAAGTATTTTGTCCTCCTTAGAAATAAAGCTAACGACGAAGATACATTTGGAAATATCCACAAATCGGCAGGGAAAATATATCAAACGAGTATAAGGGTGGATACACTGAATGAGAGCATAGGGGCACTGTAAACTTTTACCCATTAACTATTCAGGCAGGAATATTTTATGACATTTGAATTAATTTATAACACTATACGGAGTTATCTTTGATAGGGATATGGGTACATTGGAAAGTTTAAAGCAAAAGGAAAATGTCGCTTACGAGGAAGTGTATACAACCAGCATTTAAGATTTGATAAATGTCCTATGAATCCTTAACCTTTTCCTAAATTTCGGATCTGATTGCAGAATATAAATTACTTTTAGCCCAGTGATAATTGCATCTATGTATTATCTTCAAAAATATTTCCTTATATTTCTCTAAGAAATTTTGTTTTTGTTTTTTTCCCAGAGCTCCATTTTGAGTTTTCAAATTGTGGATAACAGAAACATTTCAAGTAATGATTTTACCATATCATTTTTCTTTTAGTTTAGTTTTGCCAATATTGACATTTAAATTCAAAGCAATCAAAAAAATTTCTATATACGCATTCAAACTGAAAACAAAACTAAATTTTCAATACAAGTATATTGTTGTTTGTATTATTTTTCCATCCTGTTGAAATCATAAAATTGTCACAATTATTTTAATGAAATATTTTTGTGTTGCGTTTCTATCCAATCAAGCCGGGGAAATCTTCCAACGAAATATTTTTAAAATGCCACAATGTCCAGCTTAGTTTTATAATAAAATTCAAATTTTTTATCTGTTTCATTGTACCATATAGTAGTTACAAGAGTTTTTAATAGATTTATTTACTAATAAAAAGCCCAGAAACATACATATCACGTAAATCAATTTCTAAAGTTTTATTTGTACATTAAAAACAATTGTTTTTCTTTCATTCAAAATTTCTGTTATTCTTTTTAATAGTTAGTTTAATTTTTATTCTTTATAATGATTTACTTTTAAAACTTAATGATTATATCTAAAAAAATTATTTTAATCTAAGGCATTTTCCAATAAAATGTTAAATACAAAAAAATATTCCTGCCATTATGGATAATGCTTTAGAAGAAACTTTTTAGTAATTTACGTTAATAATTTATGTGATACAGCCTCAATTAGCTTCTTTAAAATATCTGCAGCTAAAAAAGTCCCATAAATTGTCAGGTGAGTGGCCAAGGTATATGAGTCTATGTATATATTTTATAAAGGACGAAATTATCCAACTCCTGGCTGGTATACCGGCTATGAGAATCACAAGCATTTTTGCCAACATCTGGCTAACTTTGGTATATTGAAATGAAAGCTCTAATGCACCATACCATTAAGCTTAAAATTTTATATCTGCATGTCATCTTGAAGCCAACATTAATTGTTTCTATTTTAGTTGTTGTTTTTCAAAAACATTTTTGTGTTGAAAGAAAGATATAGTTAGTTTTTTGTGATTATACCAATGCAGTAAAATTTTCTGCACCATTTAGCTTATACTTATAGCAAAAATGGATAATCTATAATTTTGGACATTTTCAACATGATGCTAATCATTAACTAGAAAGGAAGGAAATTATTGGCTTTCAAATTAGATTCACACATATTCAAATTTGGAATTTTGATTAAAAACAAAAGAAAGGTTTGTAAAATTGTTTGATGCGTTTTCCATGTCTAAAGCTTCAATTGTTTGAATTTCAAAAAAGGAACATTTATCTTAATTTTCTTTTAAAGCAAGAGTAAAAAAATTTTTCCTTACTCCTTCTCGATAGCCCAGATATACAATCAACTTCAAATTTCCCGCCACTCAACATATTTCATTGATGAAATTTCATTGAAAACAGAATCTAAACTTTATTAATCGTGTAATACCTTAATACGTTTTTATCACACTAAAATATTTTGAGATTTTTTTTTGCCTTAGCTCGTTTTAAAAAACACATATCAGCTATTACCCATATATAAAATGGCAAAAACTTTCCAAGTCAATATAACAAAAATTTTACCTGTTTAGAAGTCCTAATTCTAACTATATCTTAAGGAACACGACTAGTTTGACGCTCTAAAAAAAGGGTAATTTTTGTAAATTTTTTTCAAAGAAACATACATACATGGAATATTTTAAAATTTGGTACATATATTCTTACACAAATAGACAATGTAATGTAATTTTTTGAAATAAAAATATTAATTTTTCTGGAAGTTTTCTTCCATCTCCTGCGGCTTCGAAAATAAAAAGTACTCCCACTGCTGCAGTGATTCTGGCATGAAATAAAATAAAAGCCACAAAAATCACTCAGCTGTGAAAAAGAATTAAAATGCAACAAAATGGCGGATTTTAGAAAGAAAAAGTTCAAGTTTTGCTAATAAATCTGATGGTTTTTGGCCTGACAAAATTATATTTTTTATCAAAATTTTAAAAATTTCAAACTAGTCGTGCCCCTTAATGACTGATAATTATTACAAATTTTTATGATGCTAAGTTTTTCATTAATTTTATTTATAAATTAAATATTAAAAATGTTTCAAAATGCAAGACGAACAAATATTTGAAAATTTTATTGTTGTAAAAAACGCAAGAGTTAGTTATATCATGAAATGATTTCAACGAATGAAGAAACACGCGTTAAACATTAGACAAAATTGTTTAATTTTTAACATATGAAATATATCTAAGTATTCTACTTTATATATAAAAATCTCACATGTGAAAATGATAAGTATTTACACATTCAATGAACGGTGAAGTAGTTTGCAAGAACCAAAGAAAACCGACTTCATCCTGATAAAATAATTAATTTTAATATTAATACAAGAGCAAACATACAGATGTATATTCATTTAGTACTATTCTATGTTTTTCTTTTTGTTTTGAATATATTAACACAAATCAATCGAATCATATAAATTATCGACTATATTCTATATAAATCTGATTGTGATCATAGCCAGCAATCCAATAGTCTGATACCTGCATTGGCTTTACTTAACCAACTAAAAGGGCACACGATAACCATTCAAACATCGACTGAAATACAAGAAATGAATCTTCCAATGTAAGACGTTGAGGAAACGCCTATTGGATATCAATCAAATTGTTTCGAATTGAAGCAAGAGCTGTAATTACAATCTTTTCCACCTTAGCTATAGCAAAAGCTATAACTCAAAGTGTCTATAAATTTTACAATATATCTTCAGTGATGCATTGTAGTTGTTTTAGATATTGGTCAAGCCTTCCTAGGGCCTAGCAATGAGCTATCAAACGATAAGAATTTATTTTTTTAATTTTTATACAAATATCTAATTTATTACAAAGAATATCTTTTCCGAATTTTTTTTAATCTTTCTAAAAGCATGCAAAATAGTCAGGAAAATACTTAATTTATTTTTCAAACAAAAAAATAAAAAAAAAAAATTTACCAAGAAGTATAGTACGATAAGTTGTTCTTTATATCAGCATCCCTTATCCAACAACAATTTCTAACCAATGAAATCAAAATGGTAGTCATACATCAACCCTTATCCTAGTAAACAAAATAAACACTCCTTGAGCTGGTATCTAGCAAAACAATAATAAAGCAGAGAAATTGCAGAGCATGCAAAATTAAGGACATCAATCCGGCAATAATCACAAATCAACTGGCTTCGCGTCAACCATAAAAGACACCCTTCTAAGAAATAAATTATAATTAGCCGAAACAGCATCCCAATGGGTTGATTCGGACAAAGACCCGAATCTTTAATATACAGAGTGCGAGGTCAAATGTTTTGTAACCATCGAAGAAATAAAACATAAAATTTTAACAAAGTGACAAATAAAGTTGTCATTTCAACCCAATGTTATCGTCTAATTCCTCAAATTGATGAGACTCAAAGGACTAGGACTTATTGGCTTTAATAGCATTCAAAATATTTTGAATCTTATCATATTTTAAATGTTCCACCTTATACGTGTGAGTAGCTCTCATTTTTAGCTACTATACTAAGAAAATATCTAAAGAATAATAATAATAATAATAACAACAACAACAACAAGAGTAGAAACATTAACTAACAGTAACAAACCCCCTTTTTCTTAGTATTGTGAAAAGAGTATGATATCAAACGGGTAGTAAACCTCCACCTACTTTAGTTTAACCATCCCCTCTTGTTACTGTAAGTTGTGACACACAGATGACTCGTTATCTGAACTTATTTGCAATAAATTTAGGCATGGCTCATAAAAAGGATGTGTATATCGGGCTGAGGAATTATTTTTCTATGTAGCTAAAGGTAAAATTAGACGGGTGCCTTTCCATCCTTGAATGAGGTAAATGTTGAAATTTATGTCTGTGACTGGTTAGATGAGGCAATTGTCTATTTGAAAAGTGACTTCCTCATCAGAATTGTGTGCGTGTTCCTTGTAATTTGAATTAGTAATGACTAGATGTAATTTTACCTTTAATATTGGTGTTGTTTATTACCAATTCGAGAATATCCAAAAACCTAAAATTGAAGGATATTGTCATGTGATAGAAAGGTTAGTTATGTGACGATGGATTGATGTTATGTATATACAGAATGAAAATCATGTCGCGTTTCAACAATAAACCTACCTGAATTGTTATTGCTGTCACGTTTTACTCAACTAAGTAGTTTTCTCAGTTGATGTAATTAGCCAAGAAGATAGAAACATTGCGAAATATTAAGAAAATAGAATGACCTCAAGAGAAACAACAACAAAAATTCATATATTTTCATTTATAGATTTAATATAATAGCTGTGCCAACCAGCACACAATTGTATCGATAAAATTTTTAGGTAAATATATTGGAATTATTTCCTATTTTAATAAATTTTTACGAACTTTGTGTTTGCACTCTATCTTAAGTATTGTTAATACAATTAACATAATTTAAAAAAATTATAAATATGTTTTATTTAATTTAAGTAGTTTTGAAATATAAATTTTAAACATGTAAGCTTTGAAACTTAGTTGCCTTTGAAAGGCAGCTTTATAAAGCAAGAAAATTAAAAAAATAAAGTCAGTTATTGTTTTGTGAATTTGAGTAAAGTTGTTTTATTTAAATCATCACAATTAACAATTCAGAATTTAGGTTACCTAATTCTGCAATTGTAAAAGCAAAGGCGCTTAATAAAGTTCGAAGCAAGGTTGAATTTAGGTTACCTAATTCCTCCTTGCTGGTGAACAGGTATGTTGAAGTCTAAACTTAATTAAAATATTGTTAGATAATATTCCTCTGAAAAAAGTCTTTATGTTACAATCGCTTTTTTAAAACAAAAAAAAAACCTTTAAAGCATCTAAAGTCTAAAGCATCAACTAGCTGGTAAATTCCAATTAAAATTCTTTTGAATGCTTTCGTCTTACATACGGCCTTATAGGATACCACTTAAGTGAGAGTAAAAGATTGCTAAGAAATTTTCGAAGAATTTAATATTTACTTAGAATTTTGTCTCTTTACTCTGTGATTGAATCATAGTTATAATGTTGTGTTTTATTGCTATTTTATTGCTATTTTTATTTTATATATTGAAATTTATTATTACAAGAAAATCAAAAGTTATCATATTTTTTCTTTTTTGAATGAATATTATTTATACCAACCCCAAAAAACCTCGTTATAGCCTGTATATCACTGTATTGGTTCCCTTACAAAAAAAAAAGGAGGAGAAGAAATTAGCTAATACCCTCTATTAGAACATATGATGATGAACATACGATATGATTTTATCTTTCTAGCCTGCAGCTGGCCTGGCCTTGCTGATTAAGTTAACGGGGGATTAGAAAATCTAAAATTGAATAAATGTCATCTAACTAATTATTATAATTATATACTTCTAACCAAATATAGGATAATTTAGATAAAATTAGCTAATTATTAATAATAATAAATATTTATTATTTTATTTATAACAAAATATTCCGAATTATAAAGGAAAAATTGCAAAAAAAGACAAAGCCAGAGATACAAAGATCCCATATAAAATATACAATAATTATATTTTTATATGAAAAGAGAAGAGAAGAATCCGAAATAAATAAAAACTCTGCAAATTCGAGGATGATGAGCACACTATCTCTCGATCTGTAATTCAAAAACGTTCACTCTTTCCTTTAACTTTAAAATATATTTGAAAAAGATTAAAAAAAGTTCTATATTATTTCTTCGTCTAAAATATTTAAGCCTTTCTGCTGCACAAGACACGATTTTTTCCCTTGGAAATTTCTAAATTGTGCTACAAGTGGGAAAGGTTATGTGATGCTTTTCTCTTAAAAATAGAAGTAGTGTTGCTTATCATTACTTTTCTACGATAGTAATTAGCAAAAATTTCAAAAAGCGTCTTAAGCAGGGTATTCACTATAAATGTGAATCAATGATTCGGCTCTCTCAGCCATATAAAATATATGGCTGAATCATTTGTGAGTAAAATATTCAACATTGATTCGGAAATATAGTGAATACCCCGCTTTACACTTAAATATATTCATATATTTATGTATTTTTGCTAGCATAAATTTCTTTAAGTAATTCGATCTCTCTCTCTGACTCTCACAACTATTACACAAAAACTGAAAACCATTCACAGGAGGCTGTTTCAATTAATAGATTAAAATTTAATGACTATGATACTTAACGAGCCTTCTTTTTCTCTAAAAAAAATGCTTTCAAACGCTTTCAAAAATGAAAAAAATCATCATAATTGCGTATCTAATCATTTTTCGAGTCACTCAACTCACAAATATATGAAATATTTGCACGAAACTAATAAATTAAGTCTAAAAACATTCATGAAAATAAGTAATAAGTGGAAAGCGTAAAATATTTTAAAAATTTTGAAAAAAATGTTGTATAATTACAAATTGAGCTGAAAAGCTAGCTCACACTATGGATAAAGCAATTTTTATGTAATATTTAAATATATAAACATGATTTTAGCATGTAAAAAATATGCCATCGTTTCGCGAATTTCAATTTATTTATGATAAAATAAAATCTAAGTCGAATATACTGCCATAAATTTTAAAAGAATCAATAAAATGGAAGTATTTCGAACAATAAAAAATTAAATTTTTCTATCAAAAAAGTCAGTTACCAAACCTCCATTAAATCTTACTCAAAATTTGTTATTCACGTCTAGTCTCTTACATATCTACTTAAATGAAATCAGATACAGCAATTATTCTGTATACAAATTCGGGGTAGGCAGTATTATTTCTTATCCATATACATATGTCTTTCAAAATACCCTCTAAACCTTTTCCATTTCAGAAAACTACTCAAAAATATAAAAACTTTTTTATATCAACCACTAAATCCCTTTCTTAATAGCTACACTACTTGGCTTTGATAAACATGATGTAAACACTTTTTCTTTCAAAACAAATCCACGTTTAAAATTTTATTTCAAAATACCGTAAAATCCAATCTCATTTTTTCATGTTTACTATCAAAAGGTGTAATCTGATGTTTGTATTGCCCTCAAAATACAGTTCCTCTGAAAATTTATTAAAATTGGAAAAAATAAAGCAAACACATCTTATCATCATCAGTTAGCTAGGGGACAAGATCTTTCCCTAAAGAATCGTCAGGGATACATCTACTGTTATGACCACAATTCTCACACCTTAAAATTTTCTTACAAAACAAAAAATAAAAAAATCCAACTACACAAAAAATGAATATTTAAATTTATTTTTATGAACCAATAAATTTTTGTATTTAAAAAATACTGAGATACTGAGAGAAAAAGGATAAAAAGCTGACGGTATTTTTCGCATTGCCCGTAATTTTTAATTTTTTTGAGTTCTTAAAAGATACAAAACACGAAGACAAAAATAGAAAAAGTTTTTAATTAAAGTTTATGAATGTATTTTTATTACACGTCCATTTCGACTAACTTGAAATTCTGTTCTGAAACTAATAAATTAAGTCTAAAAACATTCATGAAAATAAGTAATAAGTGGAAAGCGTAAAATATTTTAAAAATTTTGAAAAAAATGTTGTATAATTACAAATTGAGCTGAAAAGCTAGCTCACACTATGGATAAAGCAATTTTTATGTAATATTTAAATATATAAACATGATTTTAGCATGTAAAAAATATGCCATCGTTTCGCGAATTTCAATTTATTTATGATAAAATAAAATCTAAGTCGAATATACTGCCATAAATTTTAAAAGAATCAATAAAATGGAAGTATTTCGAACAATAAAAAATTAAATTTTTCTATCAAAAAAGTCAGTTACCAAACCTCCATTAAATCTTACTCAAAATTTGTTATTCACGTCTAGTCTCTTACATATCTACTTAAATGAAATCAGATACAGCAATTATTCTGTATACAAATTCGGGGTAGGCAGTATTATTTCTTATCCATATACATATGTCTTTCAAAATACCCTCTAAACCTTTTCCATTTCAGAAAACTACTCAAAAATATAAAAACTTTTTTATATCAACCACTAAATCCCTTTCTTAATAGCTACACTACTTGGCTTTGATAAACATGATGTAAACACTTTTTCTTTCAAAACAAATCCACGTTTAAAATTTTATTTCAAAATACCGTAAAATCCAATCTCATTTTTTCATGTTTACTATCAAAAGGTGTAATCTGATGTTTGTATTGCCCTCAAAATACAGTTCCTCTGAAAATTTATTAAAATTGGAAAAAATAAAGCAAACACATCTTATCATCATCAGTTAGCTAGGGGACAAGATCTTTCCCTAAAGAATCGTCAGGGATACATCTACTGTTATGACCACAATTCTCACACCTTAAAATTTTCTTACAAAACAAAAAATAAAAAAATCCAACTACACAAAAAATGAATATTTAAATTTATTTTTATGAACCAATAAATTTTTGTATTTAAAAAATACTGAGATACTGAGAGAAAAAGGATAAAAAGCTGACGGTATTTTTCGCATTGCCCGTAATTTTTAATTTTTTTGAGTTCTTAAAAGATACAAAACACGAAGACAAAAATAGAAAAAGTTTTTAATTAAAGTTTATGAATGTATTTTTATTACACGTCCATTTCGACTAACTTGAAATTCTGTTTGGGTAAAGAATTTAGCTGTGTGAAGATTTGGTTTCTCTGCTACTTAATCTTTATTTTTTGTTGTAATAGTTTTTCATTTGAATCCTTTTTGGCTATATCATTGCTGCATCTGCTTTGCATATATAACTTGGAATTTGTCCATCTTATTAGTAACTATCTATGCGAAAAGAGCCATAGCAGGCCTATTCTTAGATATGGATTTTAATTTAATTTGAATTTTAAGCTGTCTCTGTGTTTATAGTTTGGAAAAATTTGTTAAAATACTTGAAATGTTTGATAGTTTGTGTTTTTAATTTAAAAGTCCTTGCCCTATAGTCAAAAGATTTAAATATGCTTTATTTTTAAGACTGGGCTTGGGGTTAAATAACAGATATAATGTATACATAATTTGTGTGCAATTAAAGAGACTTAAAGTAAATAAAAACTGTAATAAATTTCAATAAAAAATCAAATCTAGCTGCTTTTTAACTTTTAATTATGGTATATTAAGCAATTTTTATAATAGTTCCAAGTTGCACAAGATATTATTTCACATAAATTCTGATCGTACCATCCTCAATCGACTGCTAAGTATAATATTCTTAAATAAACAGAAAAAAAATTAAGGAAAAACCCACCAAAAGCATTACACTTTGGAAATAAATATATTTTAAAAAAAAAGCCAACAAACTCGTTCAAAGTTTGAAATGCATTTATTGCCATCCTAGCTCAGATGCTCATCATTGGATTTCAACTTATGCAATTGGACCAAATTTCTCTGGCGGTGTGAAGTTTTCCATGCATCTATGGCGATACTGCCAACAGCATCATGAAAGATGATTACAAAAAACAACTTGGCAATTAGTGGATCTAATTAAAGACAGTAAATTAGGAATACTATGCTTAAGAAAAAGCAAGGATCTTCCTTTGCGTATATAAATCGTTGAAATGTTTTGTAATTTTCTTGTCTGTCTTTTTGGATTTTTAATGGGTGCATCCAAACTACTTTGAGGTGTTTGAAATTACTTCTAAGATCAGCGTTTCTACTTGCTATTTCATATATATATAGTGACTTTGCATATAAGGACCCATTATTCTAGTAAATTATCATTTTATGCAAATGCAGATAAGGACGTGATTTCAAGCTAGGAAAGGAATTGTTTGCCTAATAAATGATTCGGAGAAAACGGTTAAGAATAAATTTATAGCCAACAGAGTACTCTACGATATTTTTCATTGCACTCCTTTTAAGTATACTTAAGCTTTTTCTAAGCTTCTTAAGCTTTTTTTTTCTAAATTCTTATAAATCCATATAAATATTCTATAGGTATACAATAGTAAAAACTTCAAATGTTTTTTTAAATATTAATGGTTAATAATTTTCACATTGATGAAAGTCCTGTATAAAAAATTTTGCCCTTATGTTTAATACAGTTTGAGCTGAATGAGTTACTTTATGACGACAATGTACTGTTACTTAACAAAGAAAGTTTGTTTAGTTTTCTGGTCCATGATATAAAAATTTCTTTTATATAGAAATTTGTAAAAAGGACACTAGATTTACTTGCGATTACAGAATCAATTTTCTAGATAAAGTAATTAGTTTCATATGGGGTAAAAATTCACACCAGTCTCTCCGAACACATGGACAAGGTTAGCTAGGTTTTGTGCTTTGTTGTATAATAGCAAGCTTAATATGCGTGGATATAGGTACAGAGTTTTGGGATGAATGTTTTCATTGACAATACTGATTTTCTCTCTCTCTCTCTCTCTCTATTTCGAAAGCTTTGCGCATCCTCTTTAGTCGTGTCCACTTTTCAATATCGCAAGTACTATTTAAGTTTTTATTACAATTATAGTAATTCAAAGATTTCAATGTTTTTCGAGGTAACATCGAGGGGTTTTTTTTCAATTTCTATATTTTTGATAGCCTTTGGAAGTCAAAATACCGATTTTCGCTTAAAAAATCCAATTTTTGGTCCTATAAAATTAATAATTTAACAAAAAAAAGCTCTCGATGTTACCTGGAAAATTATGTCAAAAAGTAGGGTGTAAAATTTTAAAAGATCACTTTAGTAGACTTGGAGTTATCGTGCACACCGACTTCGAAAATAACAAGTCTTGGGAAAACGCTTTAAAGTTTTGCTCACTCCCTGCTTGCTTTAGAGAAAACGGCGCTCATATGCTCATAACTTCGGTAATTTTACTCCGATCAACTTGAAATTTTGTCACAATATTTTTAAGAAGCTATAACATTAATTTAAAAAAATATATTGGCAAAAACAATATTAAATACCTTACCATCCCGTTAAATGAAAAAAACAAAATACATTTCTATGTCACATAAATAACATAAATGCATATAACATAAATTATTAAATGTTAAGTATGTATCAGTTAATGTAGAGGTACTATTACTTCATTAAAATTACAGACTTGCCAAAATAAATCATCTAAAGAGGACAATTTCGTTTAAAGCTGGAAATTTTAAGGTTTTTTCGAATAATTTTTGCTGTAATTAAATAAAATACATCTTGACATCTTAAATTATACAAAAATAAATATTTAAAAAGATTCTATAATATTTAATACATTTTTTCATATCAAATTTCAGCAAAAAACAGCAACAACGGCTGTACTGCTTAATAGAATATACTATTTGCTCTGTAAGTTGGGCAATTTCAAATATAAACTACAAAATGCTAGATTTTCAAAACTTAATCCAATATTTACTACTTTGCCTGTTTATTAAAGATTGGGGCAAAAAATATAAATTATAGTTGAAAATAAATATTTCTTCTTTCTACAAAAGAATTTTAATCAAATCTTTAATAAATATAAATATAATAAATCTTTAATAATATATATGACGAATTATATATAATAATATAAAATCTATAAATAAGATAGCATAAAGGTTTATATATAAGTGCTCTAATTTCGACATTTAAATTACTCTTTTGATTCTAAAACAATAATTTTAGATACACTATACTAAATATCTAGACCCTTCTCAATGTGTAAACCATTTATTAAACATATTCCCTAAGGTAGTTTATCAAAAACTCAACGCCATTCAAAGAGGTAAATTAAAATCGAATACTAAGTAAATTTCAATTTGCTAGTTTAAATCTCTCATGTGTTCTTATTTGTTTACTAAACATGTTTAGCTTCTTTCTAAACAAATCACTTGCCTTTAACTATAAATTAAGTAGTTAATACCAATTAGGCAGAGACAAGCATATGTCCTTAAATAACTTTGTGTAGAATAAATGGTCCTTAATTTATAGCTTTACATTACCATGCGTAAATTAGTCTATATGGAATATAAGTTTAGCATTGTTTCTTTGCACAAAATATGCATCAATATCCGTGACATAGGCAAAACTGATTACCTCATAGAAGTTCTATAATATACAAAGAAATATTTTTGTGCATATATAACTACAATACATATGTTTTCTTGCATCGTTAAAATCTGTTTCTAAATACAAAAATTTCTTTTTAACCTAAAGTATTTTTATGGGACATATTTCTCGATTTATTCTTTGGTTTGCTTCATAGATTTTAGAGATAAAATAACCTAAATAGTATTATTAGCTACAAAACT
Organism: Acrocera orbiculus; assembly: GCA_947359355.1. NCBI lineage: Eukaryota > Metazoa > Arthropoda > Insecta > Diptera > Acroceridae > Acrocera > Acrocera orbiculus. The sequence goes on from OX375757.1 coordinate 678,783, forward strand.
GATAAAATTTTTTAGTCTTGCTCTAATTAAATATTGTTTTGTTTTCATTCGGACTACGTAAATATGAAAACATTAATTTGCGAAATTTTTACTTCAAATAAAAAACCCATTTATATAAATATATTTATTATAAGTTTTGGTTAGACTACAAATTTTCATATTATAAACAAAATAAGAAATCTATATAGATAGTTAATCAAATACAAAAAAAAAAATCTATTAAAAAGTAACAAAATAGCGAACTTTTGAAAATTTTTTGAAAAGTTAATTTTTTTAAATTGAGAGTAAAAACAGGAAATTATCTTGACAGGAACTAGTAAAGGTGGCTTCTAAAAACTACTTTTTATACTAATTTTATTTTTAAGAAAACAATTGAATGGTAAACAAATCACATTCAAACCAAATTTCATGTGTGTTTGATAATTTTGTATGATAATATTGTACAAAAATAACTTATTTTTTATTTTAAAATGGGCTGCGAACAATTTTCAAGTATTTAAAATGAACCTACGTATTAGTATAAGTATGTGTAGGTATAATAAGTTTATATTTCACTACTATTTTTAATTTAATTTTGAATTTACAAGTATTGTTATTTATTTAACAATTGACACGCCAGTGCAGCCTCACACTGGAATATAGGCTTGGTCCCGTGTCAAATAAAACACATAGTTTTTATTACAAAAAATATAACTTACTGACTATTGTACGTAATATGTCAAGCAAGTAAATTTTCAAAGCCTGCTAGACATATTACGTACCCTTTAAAAAACTACTGCGTTTTATATAATTTATTAAATAAAATAACTTCCGCCACATTACTCCCCCACCAGTTAGATCAAAGATCTGACGAAACATAAGGAATAGAATTAATGTCTGGAGAAAAAAAATTATAGCCACCTGTCATCTTTCTTTCTAAAGATGAAAAGGGTGGAGACTATGAAAATGAAAATCCCTTTAACTGCTAAAAGTTTTTGTGAACATATACCAAATATATAATATATAATATAGACCAAATTTGGTAAAACTGCAGTGGGTCGCAGGTATTTAGAATAGACCAAATTTGATAAGGCTGCAGTGGGTCGCAGCTATTTGGTATAAACAAAATTTGGTAAAACTGCAGTAGATCGCAGGTATTTGTTATAGACCAAATTTTGTAAGCTCAAATTGAGTTGTAATATTGCACAACTAGGACTGGAGAGCATTTTTCCAGACAGGAGGAAGTTCGAAAAAAAACAGTGGATAAGGAAGTCATTTAACCAAATTATAAATCGAGAAAAGAAAAAAAAAAATTATATAAAACGCTTACAAACAAAACAAGTACTTAAATTACAAAAACTTAAACTACAAATTATTTAAATAAAATAAAAGAGTATACTTGTTATTTCAATTATTGACGTTGAAGTAAATGCTGATTGCGACTTTGAATAATATTGCTGAAGATGCTAATCATATACCAATAACTGCATGGAAACGTGCAACAATTATTGCGGCAACGCTTGTGGAATTGCACTTTTTATATTTTATATTTTGAAAGTGAACGGCAGCTTGTAATAACTTCTCGAAATGCATCTTCATTCTTTGGTTCATTATCTTCTCAAATGAAGTAGCTGTAGGTGCAGAAGAAATAAGTGAGCTTTGAGGATTAAGGCCAAGCAACTTCTGTTATATAAACGATAGCTGGACTTGTTCCGATGGCAGACAGTTAATATTCTACCAAATAACGGAACATACAAATTTGGCGCTAAAGCAATTGCAATCCATCCAATTGTGCGAGGAATATATGCCAGCTTAATTGTTACTAAATGTCGGGTTCCAACTATTATGAAAATTTTCTTCTCCGGGGTCACCAATTATTGTGGTGGCTACACCAGGAGTTGAATTTTTGTCGGGTTCACCTGTGTCGCATCCTGTGGTCTTCTTTATCGGGGTGACCAATTGTAGGTATAATAAGTTTATATTTCACTACTATTTTTAATTTAATTTTGAATTTACAAGTATTGTTATTTATTTAACAATTGACACGCCAGTGCAGCCTCACACTGGAATATAGGCTTGGTCCCGTGTCAAATAAAACACATAGTTTTTATTACAAAAAATATAACTTACTGACTATTGTACGTAATATGTCAAGCAAGTAAATTTTCAAAGCCTGCTAGACATATTACGTACCCTTTAAAAAACTACTGCGTTTTATATAATTTATTAAATAAAATAACTTCCGCCACATATGTATTGTATTTATATAGTAAGTATTTCACTTGCCAAACAGTAATTTATGAAGTAAAAGGTTATTAATGGTTTTAAAGTTCTCTTATTTGCATAGTTGTATTTTTATTTATAAAAAGCTATTGTACTTAAGAATTTAATCAAAATTGATTTTCCATATAAAGTATACACATTTTGTGATGTGATATAAAAGATTATTAGGTCTAAAATGCATCATGCAAAAAACGAAAAAAATTTTATTGTGTATGAAAGTGTTTGTCTTATATGTTACCTCAAATTATATATATAAAGTAAGATGCAATTGGAGCAAGCAGTGCAATTAACATAAAATAAAATTTCATTTTTCAGAAAATTTACATAATAATTTAATTAATTATTTAAAATAGAATGCGTCACAAAATAAATAAATATATACTTATAATTTTATTGTTAAGTATTTATCCATCATGCTACTCGGACATAATTTTTGAGCTTATTTTCTGCTGTTTGTAAAGCTCTAAGATAGAATCTATTAAAGGACTTAAGGGTATAAAGCCCTAAAGAGTTAGGCTGGATTCCTTTTGGTTGACAAAGCGAACAAGGCTGATGACTCGTGAACAGCAAAAATTGTGGTAAGAGTATAGAAATGTTTTTGGTAGTCCCAATCTAGGCGCCAACCTGTAAAGCAGAATTAAACCAAAACTAGAAAAAATCTAGATAATTTTTTGTTTTTCAGGTTTAGGTTATCAAAACTACTTGGAAATTCCGTTTTGATAATATTTTAAAATTTTACAAATAATGCAAAAGTATTGGGCTATAATAGAAACTGGCTGCTATGTATAGCAATCAAATAGAAAACTACATTCTGTTTAAAACTTTTACTAATATAATTATGTATTAAAAAAGTATATTAGAAAATAAATTTTTAAAGATTAAAATCATGCTAAAAATCTTTCTCGTTGTAAGCTAGAAATATATTTTACAACAACTTAATTCACGATTATGAACCAAAAACGACTTTTCGAGATAAATTTAGCTGCCTTAAACTTTAACAATAAATTCTCCAGAAGCTATGTGTGCTCTTGAATGAAATACGTTTATGATTATTATTACCGTGTGGCAGGGGTAAAATAATGTTTTTCCCGGTGAAATAGAAGGACTTAAAAGGTCACCACCATCACAGCTAAATAATCAAAAACCAAATAGCAAGCACCACCCAATGAATTGAAAAGACAAAGGCTAAGCCTTGAGCACTCACTAGACCTGGACCAATGTATAACTTTCATTTAAAATGAGCCCCTCAAATGGATTTCAAAGGCGGAAACAAAGCTTTTTATTTTTAATAAAATATGTATATATACAACTATATATATATATCTTATTAAAAATATACTTATGTTAGTGAAGATATAGATATCATTTTCTTCCCGTGGGTCCAATGAACAATGTTTGCTATGCCTCTAACTTTGGACAGCATAATTCTTGTGTTAAGCAACCAAAGGATCCATCCAAAATCATAAAATACCCGCCTGGAGGTAATTAACGATCCTTTATTGCCATTCTATGGGATTAAACAAAACGATGAAGGACCAGGATATTCAATAAATCAATCGTTTTATCCTTTAACTTATGGGTTGGAAAGCATCTTATCATTAGATTTCGTTGCTAAAGGGAGAAGTCATCCGGTTTGCTTTTAACTATTTTATCGAAATAAATAGTAGTTTAGATACTGGTGATTGTCATTTTCAGAAATAGAAAAGATTTAGTGGAAAAATTTTAAGACTAATTGATGCTATTATTATTTAAATACACCTTAAAATTTTTAAAACAAACTTATAACGTTATTGTATATTTATTTCAAATTCTTTCTAGATTTAAAAGCTGAAAACTTAAGTAATAAGTCAAAGTTTATCTTAAAAGTTGTAAAATTAAAATATTTAACTTTATGTAGGTGTACACAGCTTTGCGAGAATTTAATTAAACCAAAAACCAAATATAATGAAACTTGAAAGAATTCATGTGTGTGTAGGCAATACAGGGACGTATCGAGTGGGGAGTGTGGGGGTTGTGACACCCCCCCCCCCCCCCCCCAAAAACAGTCAGCAGTCGGCAAATCTCAGTTATTCTATCGTGCAATTCAAATATGAAATCGGTAGCTTGACATGGATTCACGAATTCTGGAATTTCTGAAGAATGACAGGTGTAAAATTAATTTCTTTAATTGTTTTTTTATTTCAAACTATTGTGATATTCGATTATGAATATATGAGTCGATATATCGATTGTGAATATATGAGTCAGCACTTCCAAAAATATTCAATAGATTTTTGGTTGAAAGTGCTAATTAAATGATACCAAGTGAATCAAAATAGAGAGGAAGTAGTAATTATAGAAAACTTAACACTGATATTTCTAAAATAGTGTTCCAATTGCGTAAGGTGATTCCGTTGGCGCATAATCTTGTTTGTTTGACTGCTCCAGTGATATCAGCTCCTCGTGAACGCTCAATTAGTAAATTAATAACTAGTTTGGAATTATTTACGTACAACAATGGGGGATGATCGTTTAAATGCGTTGATGTTGTTTCATTCTTCGAAAGATAAAGTTGACGAAATTAGCCTGCGTGAAGTCGTTGAGAAATTGTCGGTATTGAAACATCGCAGAGTTAAACTTTGACATCTATCATTCTATGGATAAGAAGCACCGTCTTACATTTAACTTCAATTTCAATTTAAGGAATGAATAACTAATAGTGTGCTTTCACCGAACTTAGTACCTAGTATCTAGTACATATTTCATCTGTCCAGAATTTTTTTGTTGTTTGTTATTGTATTTGTGTTAATTGTGTTGACTTTTGTAATTTTTGTGTTAAATAAACAACTAAATAATTCAAAATCATAAAAAATACAAAAATTCTTACCTTTTACTCAATAATTATTTTTAACATAATCTAACTTCCTTTATTATTTACTGTTAAAGTATTGTCGAAAGAGAAAGTTCGAAAAAATTACCCAAAATTTCCCCTCCATACTGCAATGAGTTTGTCTAGTTCATTAGCAACGAACTAGAAAAAAGTACCAAATTTAGATTAGTTCTTTTGAGAAATATACTACAGATTTCCCATACAAATTCTCACAAAATAGTATTAGGTACTAGGTACTAGGGTCAGTGAAAACGCACTATAACCTTTTAAGCAGCAACTCCGTGCTGAACTATCGCTAAAGATTCAATTTTACGAATTCTGAAATACAAAATTGACACAAATTCTCAAGCATCAATCAGAATCAAGTTGGTACATTTATTAGTTTTTTAAATTGAAGTGTTACACAGTTTTTAAGATGAAACAAATTTTTTACAGTATACCAAAACCATAAAATCTGATAAATCTAATATTAATTTTTAATACATGAAAACTCTAAAAAAAATCAGCTCTAGCATGTGATTTAATTCAGTTCAGCTCCTAACTTCACACAAATCAAGCTCATTGACCTGAAAGTTAGGGTTTTACACTTAATTTTTCCGTTTCTTAAGGTAAATATACTTTCTAATTCAAACTAATTATTTATATTTCAAGCAGAAATTCTATTTTAACCATTTCTGTTTTTGTGAATTAAAATAATCTTTAGTAAAATAATAGAAACATGCTTATAACATAACCAAAAAAATAGTTTGATGAATACTTGAATCAAATACATTACTTGCAATTCATTAGCACGTTATAGAATAATAATAGAGCTTTTAATCTTAATTTTATCGTACTGGTAAAGAATCTTATTTAATTTTGGAAAAATTTTTAATAAGGCTGAATTAAAAGAATTATATTCTGACTAAAAATTCCAGTATTTCATGTAATTTGGTTTTGTGTATTCTATAAAATAAATTATATTGCGACTAACAATCTTATTAAAATTAATTATTGTTTATTGTATAAAATATATATGTAGATTAACGCAACGATATCAAATTCTTCCCGTCATTTAGAGATAACAGCACTAACATGGAGAATGGTCAAGATTTAGTTCCTAAGGAATACAATTTCGAAACTTCCATGAATGTTAAACAGGAACTAGAAACTGTATCCAAGCCGATTACCAATAATGACTCTAAGCATAAAACATTTGTTTCTAATGGAAAAATTGAAGAAGAATCAAAGAACAAATTCAAAAGGACAGGTCGACAACGATACTTTCGGGATAAAAAACCCCTTAGATCTTCATATAAGTTTATCAAGGACGAACAAGAAGGCATTAACAATAAAACTAAAGCTCAAGTCATACCATTGATCATCAGCAGCATAAATTATCCATCAGTACATTTAACACAGGATAATCTGCAAAGTGCTCAAGATAGAATCGTTGCTGCTATCGATGAGCTATCAATTGATGGCATTGCTCCGTCCTTTGCTGGTTACAAAAAGAAAAATGGTTGGCTAAAACTTGATTGTTTAGATGAATACACCGCAGATTTTGTTAGGAAAATAGTTCCTACAATTAAATTAGAAGGAGATATTCTCCTTAAAGTTAGTAATGGGGAAAATTTTCCTCAAATGGAAAAATACTTTGTTAGACTGCTTGAGTGCAATGATCTGGCAGATGATAAAATTATCCATAGAATTAAAGTGCAAAATCATTTTATGAGAGATTCCGAATGGTGGATCAATTCCAAAAAAGTCAATGGCGATTATATTGAACTAACCCTGTCAGTAGATGCAAAGACAGCAAGTGCTTTAAAAGACTCAGGTAGTAAAATAAAATGGAAGTTTGGTTCTGCTCATATTAAAAAAAAAGATAAAAAATTTATTAAAAATGTTGAAAAGCAACCTCAAAATCGTCAGCCAATGTAAAACAACTTCTCAACTATATAACGATGAATGTCTGCCTTTTATAAATGTGAACAAAATATAATTTTGTAAACATATAAGAATAAAAATTTAAAATTTTGATTCTCATTTTTTAAATATCTCCAACATTACTTTTAACTCTAGGAAATTGATATTAAAAATTTTGAATTATTAGCGACAGTAATTAAATTTAACTGTTAATTTTCACCTAGTACCTTGAACTTTAGTTTTAAGAAGTTTTTTATATTATAAAATACGTCTTACTAAGACGTCAACTCTTAATTTATTTCAAAGAATTAATGAACAGTATGCTAACTTGAGGACATTAAAACTTATCACAAACTTCCTTCAGTTTTGTACATTTTGAAATTATTCCTTCTAAGCAATGAATTTATTTAAAATTGCTATCATATAATTTCTAGTAGTTAACGCAAAATATTTAATCGACATCCACAATTTTTTTTCAATTAATTGATTTTAACTGTACAAAATTATTTTTGTGCTTAAAATTTTTAAACAGTAAAAATTTGCTGAACTTTTTTTAACGATAAAGTATCTTATGCTATATTAAAATGCTAAACATTACATCCTTTGCTCATTTTTTAATATTTTTTAACTTTTAAACTACTTTTATAGTATTGAGATCATTTATTAAATAAAAATATAGTTTTAAATCGATATGAAATTCAACCTTACATAAGTTAGTTGAATTATTTCATAATTAATGTATAAAAAAACCACTACACAAGAGCAAATTAAAGTTATAACCTTAAAACCAGCTTTTGTAGTATAAAAACATTGACAACAATAATTTTAGGATGTTTAATTTATATGTAAACTGTTTCCATCTAAAAGTAAAAACAAAACAATTTTAAAAAATTATTAAGTTACAAATTACAATTTCATTTACCTAGAGGTTATTGATTATCCATGCCAAATGATTGGCGTAAAGGAGGAAAAAATGACGATTTTGGTCTTTGTTAATGTTTAAATTTCTGTTTAATTTAGTTCTTATTTGTTGTGTCCTTCTGATCATTTATATGTCATTTATTTTGAATATTTAGAATAGAAGAAAAAACGAAATAGATATTCAGGCGCATATGAGGCCGACTGCTACTATAAATTTCCGAAACTTTCCAAGCTTACTGAATCTCATTTGACATCTCACATCTATTTATTTTATTTTATTATACGTCACTGGCTGTTTGACATGGCAAACAGCTGCTGGTAGCGTGTGATCTGCCAAAACGTCTCGCAAGTCATCTCTTTTAGATTTCTCGCTAATTAGATCTTTGCCAGTCATAAACATAACTTTTCTTTCTGCTGGACAATTGTTTAAATAGTTCTCTATAGGCACAAGTGCAATAAAACTTTAAAATCTTCGTTGATGTAACAAAATAATTTTTTTTTATTAAATCTATATAACAAGAGAGCTCCCTCTAAAAGTTTATTTTAAGGTCTTACAATTTCATAATCTGCTTGCTACTTTGTATCATTATTAATTAATCAAATCCACCTCTTTTTTAGGAAGTAAATATTTTTTAATCACTTCCAAATCTTTTATTGTATAAACTACACAAAAAGGGTCTTAAATTTACTCTTTTGGTTTTGATAAGCTCATTCATATGGTTGATTTCTCCAGCACTAAATGTGCATTGAATAACATTATTTCCAAAAGATAAATTATGGCAAATTTTTATGTCTGGTTGCACCTAAAGAAATATTTGTTACCACATTTATTTAACACTGTTTAAAATTACAGGCGCTTACCTTTCTCATAATTGAAAATCTTTTCAATGCACATTCATTTCTATTTTGGTTGATTATATTTCTACAAATATAAAATAAAAAATTCTGGTCAAATTTTATTGATTTAACTCCATTATTGACTTTTGTCAAATATGTGCTAGATTAGTAATGAAAAATGTACAAGTGCTTCTTTGATAAGATACGTATGTAATAGAAATATAATAACTAGAGGGCCAAATTTCTTTAAATGTTAATGGGTGTTTCCACACTTAAGAGCATTGTTACACGTAACAAACCGGTTTGTTCGCAGTATCATTACCACACGGGGATTTTCTGCGCCTGGAAGCATATTTCATGTACAGATAGGCAATGTAAATGTATGTGTGTATGCAGAAGTTGAATCAACATATTTGTCTCATGTCTACTCCAATTTTTTTCCATATCAAATGTAAAATTTCTTAATTTGCAATCTGACATTTAATATTAAAAGCACATGATTTGCATTTTGACATTTCATATTTCTGCTTATATGTATTAGTTTGCTGCCCGTGAAATAGAAATGGTTTTGGATTCAAATTTGTCTTCTAATTATATAAGTCTACCCCTTCCTTCTTGCCGTTCTTTCCTAAATACGAAAGTGTTACCCGTAACGTGCTGCCTCGTGTGGAAACACCCAATAGGCGTTTCGCGCCGAACACAACCGAGTTAATGTAACTCAGTTAATGCCTATATAAAAAAATTTGCTTTCCGCAGAACGTAACTTGGTACTGAACTTCATTTTGTAAATGTCAAATGTCATTATTTCAAGCGTGAACTTGTTTTTTTTGGTGATTTTTAAGTGAAAATTGTTTTATATAAATTTATAAATTAATATAAATAATTATTATAATGGAAATGAGCGATAGAGAAAAAGACACTTTGATAGCTATAATCAATATGCTTATAAAAACATAATGAGCTATTTTGGATCAACATCTTTGCTTCCGATATTGTTGGCGTTGGAACAAGATGGAAAAATTGAAAGGCCGTGGTCTTATGTAAGCATTTCACTGAAAATATTTATATATACATTATTATAATTACAAAAAAGTAAATGTGTAATGTATTTTAGGATCATTATATTAAATAAGTGTATGACCAAAAGTTTCAGCTAATTTATTAAACAAGATATTAGATATGTTGCATTGCTTCATCTGCACATTTATGAGCGTGATGTCAATTTCTGCTATTAATATTAAAAATAAACTGTAATTATAGGTAGAAAAGTCAACGTTTTAGGAGAATTTCCCCTGCGAAATTTTAAAAATCGTTTTTTCCTCTATTTCCAAAAGCGAAGATATTGCTGTTTTTAAGAAACCTTTTCTTTTAGGTCTCACTCCAGCTGAGGATGGAGTTTATTCTCAAGTCGAGGACAGTGACGACCTTGAGCGCCTAGGTGAAGGTGAACTAAGTGTTGGTGTTAAAGAAGCGGAGGACTTCGATTTGACAATAGCTATGGAATAATATAAATTAAATAAATTATAGGTATTTGAAATCAATAAAACTGCATTTTTACATAAAGGGAGCACTTCAATAAACTCCTCGGAATAATTGCTAAGGAATCAACATAATGTTTGCACTATATAGTAAGATGGGGATAGATATAACTTATTAAGAAAGTTTCCAAACGTTTCCAAAAAAATTAAAGACAATAATTTTTTAAAGTTTTTATTTTTGGTTTGATTTAAGTAATTTATGATTTAAATTAGCCGTCTATGGAATTTCAATGAGTGTTTAAATAATTTTAATAAAAATGTTTTCAAAATTTTTAAATTATTATTTGATACTGAACCACCACGATAACTAGTAGATTTCAGAACTATATGAAAAATCACTATAGTATAAAAAAAAATCAATTATTTATTAAATTAATATAAGTCAATGAATTCTGTTTTATTACCTATCATCTTTATCCCAAGCATCTTTATCCCCAACAAGTTAAAAGCTTTTGTCGTAGTTTTGGAAAAGTTAATTTTCCAGGAAGTAATCTTTTTTCTATTAGATTGGTAGTATAGAATTCTTTTATTTTTTCAAAATCGTAAGTGCCATTTACTTGAAGTAGAAAATTAAAAATTCTTGTATTTCGTGTTGTATCAATTAAAGATCTTATTTTCTTTGTTCTTGAAAACTCATAGCATGGAGATCTAGCGTTATATAGAAATTATGTGTAAAACGAACACCTAAAATATTAAGAATCAATTTCAAAATATATTTGGTACAAAAAATTAATATTAAAAACATAATTTTTTTTCGGATAAGTCTGATTAATAAAATAAAATTCAATTTTACAAACATACATAAGTAACGTATTCTATTTTTCAAAATGTGATTAACAAAACAACCCAGCAGGAAATGCGCACGCTGATAAATCTGATATATCATCGCCTTTCTGTCAACTGTCTATATGTTGACAAGCCTAGATATAAAGTTTGATGAAATTAACATAGCGACAGCCGCTAAAAATATCACCTTTCAACACATACACATTTCTTGTATGTGTGAGTTAGTCTGCTAGCAGCAAACATTTTCGCTGATTTTCACCTAACGTGAATGCAGGTGAAGCCTGTGAGACAGAGAGAAATAGTGATAGAAAGGTTAAGCAATAGTGTAACTCATGTAGTTTTACTTAACATCTGGCTAACAAAAATCTTACGCCCGGTTTCACAGTTCATACTTAAGTGCTCCTTAGCGCATCTGTCAACTTAAAAATGTATTTAAGCAGATTTTGCGTTTCACAGTTCCTCCTTAACACTTAAGGAGCCTTAACTTATCCCTTAAGTTAAGTCCCCAATTTTCACGACTTAACTTTCAGAAGAGTAGAATTTGTGTCAATTTTACTAAATTTGATGTCAAAAAAGTTACTTTATGTAAATAATAATTTGCAGGAATAAAAATTAAATTGACTTTAAAGTTAGTGTTAATAAATAAAAGTGCAATTTTCATTTGATAGTGTTGTATAAGAAATGCACTATTTCGCGTATTAGTTTTAATATGTGAAAAGTAACTATTTAGTTGAATTGTACAAAAATATTAAAACATCATTAACATTATAAAAGTTTTATTACAATTTATTTAAAATTAATTCAACACTAACTTTTCAATAATAACTATTTATATTTTTCCAAAAACACTTGTTGAAACCATAAAGGACGCCAATGCCGAAAATAACTAATTATTTTATTACCCTTCAGCATTATAATTTTTAAATTACCCAGAATTGCCACAGAAATGGTATTGCCATGTAACAATATGGCAAGATGTTTTAAATATCTTGTGAAAACATTTTTGGCATTAAAAAACTATTTAGTTTGTCAATCATTTTGTTAAGTTTAATCAGAAATAAAAGATTTAATGAATAATATGAAAAATATTTATTAGTTTGCTTTATAATAAACACAAGGACTATTTATATTTTAAGAAAATTACAGATTAGTTTTTGTTTTTAATAGTGGTGCTTATATTTTTTCACTATTTCACTTATTGTAACATATCCCTATGAAAAAAATATGACAGGTAATGATAATTTTGCTTAAAAATGGCTTACAAAATTGAGCAATGAATACTGAGTTAAGGAGATAATAAAAATGGACTGTGAAACACTTCTAGTTCTTAAGGAAAACTTAAGTTTTTTAAGAAACTCAACTGAGGAAAAACTGAGGTGTCAACTGTGAAACCGGGCGCTAAAGTCCTAAAGTGACAGAAAAGGAAAAAATAGAATTAAACTCTATTTGACGTCTTAAACTCTATCTAGTTTTTGACGTCTTATAGTTTAATTTAGTTTTCTAGTACATGATAGTTAAATAGTTTCGCGTGTTTTGTAATATTTTTATTAAATTGTATGTATGTAATTACAGCAATATTAAATTTTAATTACTTAAAATGGATCATATAGTATTTGATTTTTGGAATTAAATTCATTACAAGGTAAATAACATTTAACTTATATATGACGAATGCATATGATTTTCAAGGAGTAATTAAATTTTTATGATTATTTCCAAAAAATAATAATTATATACATATAAATATAAATATGTACATTATTAACGTGCAAATAATTTATTTCTTGTGTTTTTAAATAAATTTATTTTCAGTATTAGAAAATGGATTTACCAGCGGGCAAGTATAATTATTCTCTAATGAATTCACAAGAGAATCATCTCAGGTGAAGCGCCTTCACTAACTATAACTTCACGAAAGCTAACTATCGTGAAATTGCATGAGATACCCTGAAAATCTTTGTAAACTACCACATACAAAGGCTTCACCTATTATTCACGTAAAGTGAATTCACCGTGAACGACCATATCCTTCACCCTTGGTAGAGCTAGTGATTCACTAATGATTCCGGGATGAATTCATTAGTGAAGGCGCTTCACCTTAAATGATTCTCTAGTGAATTCATAAGTCATCAGGGTACACAAAATATATCATAAATAAAAGACTATACGATACTGCTCGTATTGGTCGAATCGATAACCACATAATTAAATTAATTCGAAACTTCATTAATAGATCATCAGCAAATACATCAAATCACTTAATATATGGACCATATGAACATATGAATGAAGAATTCTACAAAAATATTAAAAATAGTGGTTTTATACCACCAGAATTCTTCAAAAAATTGGATGAAGAAGGTCTTATCCAGGATCTAGGGACGGGAGTCCCATTAATTTATCATGCACATAGGCCTCGCATGAAACAATCCATAAACCATAACACACAACTACTGTTATGCCAGAACAACTTCAGGTTTGATACCTCAGTACCAAAGTATGACAAATTGGAAATTCAGAAAGCGAAACATAAATTTGAATGGCTGGACCACAACTAGAGCTTCAAATAAATTATATATTAAGAAAAATGTTTAGTCTATATAACTTTTATAGTATATAAGTATATATTGTGCAACAGGCAGAGCTGCATAGAATTTTGTTTTTTCTTCTTTTTTTTATATATTTATTTATTGTTGTTCTTTTTTATTGATTTTTTTTTTAATTTAATTTTTTCCTTTTTATTGTTCTTGTTTGTTTTGTTTTTAATTTAATTGTTATATCTCTTTTTATTTTCTTTCTTTCTTTTCTTTCATAAGTTACATAGATGCAGTTCTGTCTGAGAAAATAAGGGTATAGGGTTAATTCAACAAAACCAACCCAAAATTAAATGTATTTTTTTTTCTTTTTGTAAAAGATCTCTATTCTTTTTAAACTTTTTTTGTTTAGATTTTATAAAGAAAAATAGTAATTTGGTTTTTTTTTTTATAAAAACTAATAATTCAGTAAAGGATCATTTGTTTCAAAATATTGTTAGTAAACGATCAGTCTACCGAGTGGCTAGTGTTAGCCCATGTAGCTTTTTTTTTATATATAGAGTAAATGACTTAAGTATAGTTTTTTGCATGATTTTAGCTATAAATTTAAATATTGTAACTAGTTATTAAGGGAAATAAAACATGTTTTTCAATTTCAATTTCAATTTCTAGTGAATTCATTAGAGCAGCGGTTTCCAAACTTTCTGATACTGCGACCCACATAAGAAAAAAAAAAAAATTGGCGGCCCCCTTATTAGATAAAACAATAAAATAATATAAGCACATTTTGTCTCTATGAATCAGAGCATGCATTTGTGGACCTTGCATTGATTCATTTTAATCACTTAATTTTTTAAAAATTTCAACCAAATAGGCAAGTTAAGGAATATAGTTATCGTTGCGAAAGGAAGACGCCTCATCATTGTGATTTTCAGCAAGAAAAATTGCAGTTTCGTCTTTAAGTTCGAACACTCTTTGAGTTAATTTTGAACGAGATAGCCAACGTACTTCACAATAGTATTATCGGCATTTACAGGGATTTTTAATAAAGTAATATCGCAACAAAAAATTTGTACTAAATAGATTTTTCTAAGTATTTTTTTATATATGTAAAACAGAAATTAAAAACTTCACGACCCCCTTGAGGTTATTGCGCGACCCCCTCGTGGGTCGCGACCCACAGTTTGGAAATCGCTGCATTAGAGAATCATTTTGTTTGCTGCTATATAGTATAAGTTAATATCAGCGATATCAACAGGATGGAAACATAACATTAAGATTAAGCCAACATAAAAAGATAAATAAATAAGTTAATATCAGCAATATCAACTTAGCTGATATTAAATATGCCATGCTGGAAAATTCCTGCGTATCAAGTTACGCAAATTTCCGCTACAATTTTTCCCACATATCTTTTGCTGACGTTGCGTCTGGCAGGCAGATAAGCATTTTAGAATTAAGATATGAGACACTAAAAAACAAGTCAGTCGTATTTCAGTATTCGAGGAGTCGACTCATTTTCAAAGAAATAATTGAATAAATTTAAATAAATTTTAAGAATAAAAATTTTAATAAAATAACAGTTAATTAGAAATTAAACTTTGTGTTTTTTATTAAAATTTAACTTATATATATTTAGCTAAATACTATTGAATATTTAATTAATTATATTTAGTAAAAATGCCAATATAATTTTTAAAAATTAATATATTTATTTATTTTGTTAAATGTTACATCATGTTATTTAAATATATGTCATTTTATGTCGAAAATATGCCCGACTTAAACTTTAATTAAATATAATATTGTTCCTAAACGATTTAAATTCCATTCCTAAATATAAATGAAATTAATTAATTTTATATTATTTAAAAAAAACTATTAATGCATCAACATCAGGATCAGTTAGGGTACCGCTTACATCAGCTCCATAAATCGGTGTACTTTATGTAATATTCTTCCAGTATTTTCACCCTAAGTCTTCAAAATCGAAATTTTTCGGAAGTGCATATCTGATATTTCAATAATAATTAATTACTTTTAACGTTTAATGCGTTTTTTTATTACCTTTCTTTGTTTGCTAATTCCTTAATTGTTTTACAGTTAAACCTTTCTTTGTACATTTATTTGTTATTAATCAAGTTATAACTCACAAAAATTCCAAAGCACTTTTCATTCCATCTGTCATTTTAACTTAAAACATATCCTAACCAAAATTTTACTTACCGGCATATAAAAACCACGCATAGCATATGAATATACTTACGCTGATGAATTTAACAGTATTAGTTATAAACTTTTAAAATCTAAAACCTAGATGACATGATTACAATGAATAGACGTTTAAAATATGTTGACATGTCATCATAATGATGACTTATTAAACGAGATTTGCTACTGAAGGTTTGTTAGAGTTTCCACTTGTTTCCAGAAAAATGAAAGACAATTTTTAAAAAAGTTTTTATTTTGTTTTAATTTAATTAATTTCTGGGTTAATAAGGTGGTTTATTGAGCCTGAATGACGTTTCAAGTAATTATAATAAAATATGCTCTTATTAAACGAGATTTGCTACTGAAAGTTTGTTAGAGTTTCCACTTGTTTCCAGAAAAATGAAAGACAATTTTTAAAAAAGTTTTTATTTTGTTTTAATTTAATTAATTTCTGGGTTAATAAGGTGGTTTATTGAGCCTGAATGACGTTTCAAGTAATTATAATAAAATATGCTCTTATTAAACGAGATTTGCTACTGAAAGTTTGTTAGAGTTTCCACTTGTTTCCAGAAAAATGAAAGACAATTTTTAAAAAAGTTTTTATTTTGTTTTAATTTAATTAATTTCTGGGTTAATAAGGTGGTTTATTGAGCCTGAATGACGTTTCAAGTAATTATAATAAAATATGCTCTTATTAAACGAGATTTGCTACTGAAAGTTTGTTAGAGTTTCCACTTGTTTCCAGAAAAATGAAAGACAATTTTTAAAAAAGTTTTTATTTTGTTTTAATTTAATTAATTTCTGGGTTAATAAGGTGGTTTATTGAGCCTGAATGACGTTTCAAGTAATTATAATAAAATATGCTCTTATTAAACGAGATTTGCTACTGAAAGTTTGTTAGAGTTTCCACTTGTTTCCAGAAAAATGAAAGACAATTTTTAAAAAAGTTTTTATTTTGTTTTAATTTAATTAATTTCTGGGTTAATAAGGTGGTTTATTGAGCCTGAATGACGTTTCAAGTAATTATAATAAAATATGCTCTTATTAAACGAGATTTGCTACTGAAAGTTTGTTAGAGTTTCCACTTGTTTCCAGAAAAATGAAAGACAATTTTTAAAAAAGTTTTTATTTTGTTTTAATTTAATTAATTTCTGGGTTAATAAGGTGGTTTATTGAGCCTGAATGACGTTTCAAGTAATTATAATAAAATATGCTCTTATTAAACGAGATTTGCTACTGAAAGTTTGTTAGAGTTTCCACTTGTTTCCAGAAAAATGAAAGACAATTTTTAAAAAAGTTTTTATTTTGTTTTAATTTAATTAATTTCTGGGTTAATAAGGTGGTTTATTGAGCCTGAATGACGTTTCTAGTTTAATAATGATTCTCACATTATGCTACAAGAGTGTAATAAGCGGTGTAAAAAAATTAGTATTGTAAATAAGTTTACATTAGGAAATCATAACTGTTTGATAACAATGCAATGTGATTAAAAATGTTTTCGGAAAAATTCAACTCGTTCAATGTTCAGGGGTTGAAACACTAAATTTAGTGACCGGATTGCCAACTGCTTTGTTATAAGCTATTTAAATTTAATTTGAAAAAACGTTAACTGCTTGAATAAACGTCTAAAGTATCTAGTAGGAGCCTTAGATGTTTACTAGTTTAGAAATATAAGAAGGCCTGAGCTTTTGAGAAAGAATAAAGATTTTATGAAAAATCCCTTTCCCAGTTAAGTTGAAAGGTCATTCAAAGCATTATGCTGTTTAAAACAATAGAAAAATGTCTATTGGAGGCAATAGTACGCAGATTAATTACGGATGCAAAATATTGTTAATGTATAAAGTATAAAGCATAAAATTTTGAACCAGAACTAAAAAATTTATGATTTTATTTAATAAGTAACTAAAAATATAACACTTTTTTATTTAATTCAAAGCGGAATAATAAAATGTACGTGTAGAAAAAGGAAGTGTAAAGTATTGAAATTCCATCTCAAATTGAAAGATTTTGGATTTTTTTTTATTGAAGAAATAAAATTCTGTTGAAAGAAACTTACGTTAGGCTATAATTATTTCTGGTATTTATTTGACAAAATTTATAATAAATCGTCTTTTTTGTAAATATAATTCTATGTTGAAGTAATCTTTTAGGAATACTAGTATTTTAGAGAGTCCAAACGAAGCTTTAGTAGATTTAGTAAAACTAAAAAAAATCTATTAAATTGTGCTTAGTTCCTATTGGAAACAAGAAAATTGAAATTATTAATTATTATCTCAAAATAGTATTTCTTATAATTAACAATATCACCTTGTACAAATATTTATATTTTTTTACAGTATCATTATTTTTTGTATTAAGCGTTAAATAAATTAAACAAAAAAAAAACAATATACAATATTTTTATAATTTTAATAAAGCTTGTGTAAATTTTATCTGTTTTGTTTTACTGTTTTTGTAAAAAATAAAAATAAAATCCAAAAATAAATTTTAATAAAAATGTTTGAAAATAGTTTTTATAAATCAAAAACGTTAGCTTTGGTCATCTTGTAATTTTGAATTATTTTCAGTATTTAATGTTGTTTGTAAATTGAAATTTGCATTTTTAATATGTGTTGAACGTATCGATTTTAGTTGTGTAGTAGTACCATTAAATTTAAAATTAACATCACCGCACATACTTAATGGATGCATTTCATCATTTTTATTATTATTATTATTATTAAAAGTATCGTTTTTTTCTAATAATCTATCTTGAATTTTAAGTATCTGTTGATTATCATGTGGTGTTAATGGTGTACAAACTCCACTATCAAATTCATTTGGACTTTTAGGATTATCATCTGTGCATTTTTCAATATTAATTGAGATTCTTGTATCATCTAATAATTTAGTTTCAATCAAACGATTTGGACGCTTGGACGATTTGGACGCTCTTTGTTGACGTATATGCTCGTATGTATTTTCAAAAAATGGTGTTTTCTTTTTAACTGGTGATGTATCATTATCTTTTTCATTTAATTCCTCTAAAACTTTTAATGGAAATCCTAAATTACTATTAACTGAAACTGATTTACCAATTTTTCTTTCAATAAAAATCGGTTTTTTTCGTTGTTTTTCTAATTCATCAATCTGTTGTAATATCCTTCTAATATCACCAGGATATTCTAGGCTACGATTTTTTTCATTTAATTGTAATAGATAACGACCTAATGTTTGTATTGTAACTTCAAGACCTTGGACTTGTGTCTGTAATGTTGATATTTGATTTTGTTGCAAACAGCGTGTTTTTTCTAGTTGTGCTATACTCGACTGAGCAAACTGAAATTAAAATATATCTTATTAGATATAACAAATCGTAATGTTTTGTACTCAGAGCCTAAGTCATTAATTTTATCATACAGAAAATTTATTTATTTAAAGCATCAACACAGGAATTTTATTTTCTAAAATTCTTCATAAATGTATGTATGTTTGTTATATATATTTTTCAATAAATCTAAAAATAAACATCATACATTTGGGTTATATTTTAAGTTTGAAATTCAATTAACACTTTTTCTATAACTCTAGTAGTACTTAACATGAATTATTTTATAAAAAAATAGATTACGGGATAATTTTTCATATAAAATCTAAAATTAAATACCTTAAACATTAAAAAAATTGATATTAAATTCACCTGTAACTGTGCTTCAAGATGCTGATTCCGATTCCTTTCTTTATTCAATGTTTCTAAATGATAATTGGTAGTAGTGAAACTTTGTGAAAAAATATTCTGAATGAGGGTAAATAAAGCTTTATTTTAGTATTTTTGAAATTAGTAAGTATTCTATCAAAAGTATTTTTCCATGCTGGTGCTAGCAACCCCATTTAATCTATCCTTCATTGTATGAAAAATGAATTCAAAGAACTATGAAGAAAAATTGTTCTTGCCAAATACCTGTTTTCCCTTATTAAAACAATTTTTCCACTTATTATTGTAGCTCCCATTTCTCTTATTTCTATATCCATTAAACTTTTAATTTTACAAAAATAATTTTAGACGCTTTTATTATATTTAAAGTTTTAGAGCCTCGGGAGAGTACAAAGAACAAAGTAAAAATCCTTGCCAAAAATGTGATAGATATTGAATATAGTAAAATTGATTGTTGTAAATATGTATTTAATAATGCTGAACTGGATTCAAAAGGATTGTTGTTAATAACCAATGCAATCGAAACTATGACAAAATTGTCAACGGTATTAAATTAAAAATGTAATCATATTATTACTACAATAGGGTTAAACGAATAACCTCGGAATTTCTTGTAAAATTATGCTTGTAGTCATCAAAGCATTCAATCGCCGACATTAATCAAATTTTCAGTTGCTATTAATCTGATAAAGAGGGTGAAATTAGATGTGATTGAAAAGAAAGGTTAAAGCCCTTAGTTATTGTTGGTAACTATAAATTACTGTTTAAGTGCTATTATTGGCATAATACATGAGCGTACGTCAATGTTAGAAAAAGGTCAAAAATTTTCTTTACCAGATAAAATCTAATTTTTAGGATAGATTCATTCTAAATGGTTAGACTACAGTTAAACTTTAGATGCGTAATGAAGCAATGGTATATACTTTGTTGCTATTTCTTGTTGCTACCCTTAATCTTCTATGTCAACGTAAATATTAAGTTTCAGAGATTTAATAGCCCTAAATGTTAACTTATAGTAC
Organism: Acrocera orbiculus; assembly: GCA_947359355.1. Taxonomy (NCBI): domain Eukaryota; kingdom Metazoa; phylum Arthropoda; class Insecta; order Diptera; family Acroceridae; genus Acrocera; species Acrocera orbiculus. The sequence continues at coordinate 699,359 of OX375757.1, forward strand.
AGGATTTATAGAAAATTGTGGGGTTTGAAGTAGGTGGTTACTGTCAGTCAAACGTTTAAGTCAAATTAGAATAATTAATTCTTAAAGTCTTATGGTAGAAGTTTTTTGAATAATTGGCCAATGCTAAAAGATTAAATGCAATTTTTTATGTAATGAAAAAACATATAAATCTATCTCTCTTGGGAAATTTATGAATAATACAATTGTTTGCAGGAAAAATACATAAATGAAAATTTAGTAGTTTTGAGAAATTTTTTTTAAAGTTTTGTATATTCTTCAATGTTGCTTCTATTATGAAACTTCAAGAAATGTGTTTGAATACATTTTAAGTATAACAAATGTAAAAGCGTCTAACTTCAATTTTTATGTCAACCAGAAATAATATATGTATTACTATTTATTCTCAAATATGTTCCTCTAATCAAACAAATTCGTTCCAGGAACTATTGTTATTGGAAAAAACAATACTCGCATTGTATTTTATTCAAAATATGATTAAAATGCTACGTAGAATTTAAAGTTATGTTCTTTTAAGTGGATTATTCTTTTCCATTCCTGTATATTATCATATCTAGTCAGTACAGGAAACAGTGGAAAATCACCGCTATTTTTTTTGGGAAATATTACTACTACTTCGTACTACTACCACCTATCTGTAGCAAACTTTCTTTCTCTTTCTGCTTACATCTAAAGAATTTCTTATGAGTTTATTTTTCATCTTACTATATGCACGAATTTATTGAAAAAAAGTTTGTATTTAATATTTTTCATATTTATAGTGTCATAATATTGCGGGAACATATAATTTATAATATTTAGACTGCATTACGCAGTCTTAATCTTTTGATGAATAAAACAAAATAAAAGAATTGAAAAAACAAAAAAAGGTCATAAATTTAATATGAGGTTATTTTTCTGTCAAACATTAATATTCTCGTAACTTAAAAGTTATTAACATACTTTCAAATAATTCCTAGTGGTCTTAAATATTACTAATTACATTATCCAAGAAATATAATTCTTCAATATAATACTACCGAAAACTTTGAATTATCAAAAATGAGAAAAAACTATACTCAATTTGAATATCAAAAATATTTTCTTTTCTTTTTTCTTTTTAAGCAAAAATAAAAGTAAACCTGAGCAAGAGTACAATTCTAGTAGCACTCAAACGAAACACTTTTTATATACAACTACACTTGACATAATTTAATAAAACTAAAAAGATTTAATTAGAAAAATCCTTATCAGTTATTTTCAGTATCCTTGAGATTTATCTCAGAAAAACTCTTATAATTTCGAAGCGGCTACATCACATAATAAAGAAAATTCTGTGAATATTGAACAAAGTATTAAAATGATACTAAAATAATATCCGCCGACAAAATTATAACAAAAGGAGTCAAAGTGACAATCAAACCAACAATTTCCGGATCGATTCTATCCGTTTTTATATATCAATAAAAGATCATAGGGGTTAAGGCGAAACACTTAAGTTATATTTTTGATTCCTTTTATGTGTGTTGATAGAATGGCACAAATCCTTTACATCTTGTTGACTAAAAGGACAGGATGACAGTATAATAAGGAAGAATTTTAATATATACAGACCAAGTCACATACGTATATTTATATATACCTAGAAATTACACTTTACAGTACTGGGTATGAGGTATAATAATTTGCAAAATATAAGGATACTTAGTGTGAGGGTGAATAAATGTTAGGGAGAACAATAACGCCGCCCAATTAGTGGTGATCATCTTAACGTCACTTATGCTATGTCTTAGCATCTCAAATTTCATACAGCAAGATCCCTTTTGCAATGCTGATAATTGTGCACAAAGCAGTTTAGTTCCTTTTCAACCCATTTATCATATTGAGGACAGCAACAATAAAAAATTTTTTTCCTTGAATTGCCACAATACATACTTGTTTTTGCATGTAATGAGTGATTTTTACATCTAGGACTCTATTTTTGAAAGCTTTTTTAAATTTTGTTACACTTTTAGACTTTAAATAGAAAGTTCGTCTATAATTCATTTCGCTGAACTATTTATGAATCTTCATATGTCTCCAAGCTTTCCTGAAATATGAACTATATCTGTTATTTGTCACTATCCCTGTGACTTAAGTTAGTGCCCAGCGACCTTTTCCAAAATTTAATTGATAAAATATTATTTAATAAAAATTATTCTATTGAACAAAACGCGATTAGGAGCTTTGCTTTTTCGTTATTCATTGAATATTCATAGCTCGACAATTGAACTTTGATGATGTTGTGGATGGTATAACACCACAATATTTTATTATTTTAAACTATTTGATATTTAATTAAAATATTTTTTATTTTTTAACACAATCTTACAAATTCACTTAATTTTGTGGATGGTATAACACCACAATATTTTATTATTTTAAACTATTTGATATTTAATTAAAATATTTTTTATTTTTTAACACAATCTTACAAATTCACTTCTTAATTAATTAATAATAATTGTTACATAATTTTTTGAATTAATTTTAAAAAAATTTGTTTTATTATTTTTCAAAAACTTCTCTAACTTTAACTCTAACTAAAAATTACGGATCTGTCAAGCAAGTAAACTTTCATGGCTTGCTTGACAAATCCGTAAATGACAAACCTACTAGATTAAAAAAAAATATTAAATTTAAATTTAAATTATGACCTCTGCCACAATGTCATAAGACCGACAGAAGGAGGAAAAGAATTTGAATAATTCAAGTTATGAGTAAAAAGAAAATTGTTTAATGCATGCAATTATTGTAATATTTTTTGGTATGGACTTTCTTAATTTTACTTTGGTTGTTAAACTTTTTAATATGGAAAGAGAGCCATACCTAAAGAATTTGCTCCGGCCGTCAGGAATATAGTTAACCCAATTTTACATTTATCAATTCAATTGTGCTAAGCCGAGAGTAGGTTACAATGAGTCGATAATTTGTATAAAAAAACACACATTTTCTTAAATTTTATTACTTTCTTCAAAATAATCTCACAACACGCAAATGTTTCGGACAACAGTTTCTCCTTAAAATTTTGCGTGATGGTCTTAATATTTGCTTGGCCTACAAAAAATTGCCAAAAACTTATAATAATAATAAGCACAAAAAATAAATCTAAATAAAGTACCTCAATTAAAAGCCACCCGACAGTTGTAATTTAAAAAATATTTTGTGGAAAAATATTGTGTGGAATTATTAATTAATGTGAAATTGTTAAATTTCCCTAAAGTTCTTTTTATTACTATGCTTGAATCTTAGCGGCACAGTAACCTTTCAGAAGTTAAAAAACGAAATCATTTTAACCATAAAAAACCTTTGTAAATTTCCCAATCGTCTTAGCATTTGCTTGATTTCAAATTGAATTCTATTCATCGAAAGCAATAATAATCTAAAAAGAAATCCTATATATCTTTCTTACGGTATAAATGTTAAATTTTCGCCTCATCCTTAAAACTTCTACTATATTATATATATAATATTATGAACATGTTCGAAATTTTCCCTAACGATAGGCAATTGAAATCCTTCATTTCTTCGTTTATTCAATTACCTTTTAGAGAATTTTGAAAGCTGTAAGCTTAAATTGAGACATGAATTTACTGCCTATATCAGACCCTAACTTTGTCATTAACTTCAATAGATCTGTAAAATGATAAATTGGCAGTTGTTTGCCATATTTTTTTTATTATAGTGCTTGCTTAAAACAACACAAATTGTCTAAAGATATTTCTACCCCCTTTTTAAGTACATATTCTTTGTTACTCAGTTTTATTAAATTTTAAGTTTAAAATTGAGTTTTTTCCGTTTCTAAAAGAATATAATGACTAGATTCGAAATTTTATTGCTAAATTATAAAATAAAAAATTTAACGAATTTGTTTAGCTTTTTCCAATCATCGCTTTGGCTTTTTCTAATTGATGACAAAGCAAAAGACTTGAGTTCATAACAAGTAAAAAACGTATATTAAAAATCTCTTTTGTACAGTTAAAATTAATTAATTGATGTCACGTGTTTTATCTAATATCTTAGGAAAAAGAAGTACATACTTCGACGTGATTTTGTTTACAAACATAAGTTTCTTTAGTAGGGGTTGAGAAATTTGCAGCCCCAACTTAGCCAGTCAAATTTCATGATAGGGGTTTATAGAAGACACATTAATAATAGGCTATTGAAGAGGAGATGATCGTGCTCAAGGCATTGAGAAAGGTGTTTGATTATTTTCCCATAGCACTGAATTATTTTCAGACTAATTTAGTTCTTTTGAAAGGCCAATTGAAAAGTTGCAATTATTAAAAAGCAATAAGTAGACATTTAGTTTCAAGTGCAATCTAACGAATGGAATCATAATAAAGAAAATAATAAATTAAATAGAAGTAGGGAAAAGGTTTTTTAGTTATAAAAATTTAAAAATAAACACAGGCAGCTAAAATTTTTATGAAATACTAAGTACTAACTTTATGATTGACAGCAAACCTTAAAAATAGTTGGCACTGAAGGCATCGATATATACACCTATAAATAGGGTGAATTCATTTATATTAGTCAGTTGAGTTTTGTATTTAACAAGTGCACATATTGTGTTGTAATAGATGAAATAAATTAAATTAAATTAATTATATAACTCATCTATATAACTCATATATATCGGTTCCAAATAAACATTTTCAATTTTTCTTCAGCATAATCTTTTTCAAATGAAACTAATTAAGCTCATTGTACTGACGTTTTATTTTCTATTTAATGAAAATATTGTTTATACTTAAAGTGGCTGCAGTTCGTACAATAACCCTATCATTTGAACCAAAAATATAATAGTTGCTGGAGCCTGGAATTTGAAAATATGGGGAATCAAAAGAAGCCCTTGCATTTAAAAATCTATTTCGTGATTCAATGGATTTTTTCCTTGAAGAACCCTTTCTCCTTTGACATATGGGGTTGCCTTTTCTTAATTTCATTTTTAATTTTGCAATTTAATAATTCACAGAGCAAATTTTTTTATTTTCAAGGCATTTTTATAAAGAGCATACTTTGTGTATATGAAAATAAAAGGCCATACAGACGGTTTGTTTCGACAAATTTCAGAACATTTTTCACACAAAAACTTGTTTTGGTGTTTTTTAATTTTTATTTAAAAATTTGGGGTTTTCTCTTCAAAAAGATATGAAAGAATATCTCTAACAAATAATACTTTTCACAGGGATTTCTTGAATGTATACAAATCTTCAGTAAAATTTATTTTGTGCGTGTATCAATACCCAAAATGCATTTTATTCCCATAATATTTCTTGCCTTAGTAAAACATAACTCTCACCATATGTATGAGTGGCTATTCCTATAAAAGAGAACTTGTCAAAGCCTGTATGACCTTTAAAGAAGCCATTCCAATGAACTACTAAATTTTTTTCATTTTGATTATCTCTTATACTAGGGGTGGATTCAGAGCTAATATTTAGGGGGGGAAAAGTAAGTTGAACAAAATAAGCAATTGAGTTGTCACACTTTTCTTATCAGCAAATAAAATTTTCAATTTCAGTCATTTCCAGAGTATATACTTTTTCCGGAAGCAATAAACCGAGGAATGTTGCTTTTCCTGCTATCTCCTTGTCTTTCCACCAACTTTTTTTACGATTTACATAATTTTTGTAGCAAATTGAATCACAGCGTCATGCCTTTCTACCTATCCCCTTTCGCATAACTTAACAAGTTGTTCTCCAAGTATTTTTCCCAATGCAGCCGCACGTTTAGGATGACACTTCTTGAAAAACTTGTCGACCTCTCGTACAGTGCTACAAACCATTTCAATCACTCGAAGTTTAACGAATTTAGAGATAGTGCTGTTCAATTCGTGAGAAAAACAGAAAGTCACTACAGCGTTTCCCTTTTCTTTCCGAATTTCGTTGACAGCTTCACGATCCGACAGCATTACAGCACAGGCATAGAGGTGCATAATTTCAATTTAAGGCTGCCCACAGAGTACCGGCTGACAGCCGAGCTGACGCCGATTCCGATACCGAAGACTATAAAGTCGCTATGAGTAAATCAATAAATAGAATCAGTGTCCGCTCGGCCGTAAGCTCGGCTGTAAGCCGGCACTCTATGGGCAGCCTAAGATGGCACGAAACGTAGCTTGAAGAAAACATCTCGAATAAACTGAGTCTTTTAGAGTTTGCTCCAGACACAGATGACGCGGAATATTCCTAACTAAACATACAGCTTTAATTTAAGACTTAAGAGGCATGTCACACGTTATATTAGTTCCCATGGAAGCAAAAATTTTTTCAAATTGTTAATAATATTCTATTATACTCGGAAAAGGATTATTTAACTCGAGATTTTTTTCAGTACTTTCATAATGCATAAGTCATATTACTCTTGGAAAGGGAAATGTCCGTTTATTCCTCCCCCTGGATCTGCTACTGCTTATACCCGTTCTTAACAGACGCAACTACAACGTTGTAGTCTTCCATACAAAAGAACTCCGTTCTTAACAGCAAAGTCTGTAGTCACTACAAAAAAAAAACATGGCGTCTAAATCTCAAAACATATGATTTGAAATGTCAAATCAGATGTTACAGGTTATTAAATTTTTTAAAAGTGTTTTAACTAAAAAAATTAAAGAAAAGTTTACAGACTTTAAAAGGCTGTAGTTACAACACAGTTCCAACCACTTATGTACTCAGTTCGCCCATACAAAAGTGGCTTTTTGTGTAGTTGGAAAATGTGTAGTTCGCCTGTTAAGAACGGGTATTACTGAGTCATTTATACATTGCCAATTTTATTTATGAATGAAGTAATTTAATTTAATTTTTTGATTTTTATTCATTATTACGACTCTACAAAGAACAGCCAAAAGTCAAACTGTCAAGCATTTATTTTCAAATCAAGACCTAAAAACAACAGAAATTCATGTCGCTTTTATATTTAATTTTATAGCAAAAAGTAAAATTATATTTATACACAAATATACCTTCTGCCATAGGACGGCAAAAAATTGAAAAACTAACAAAAATTTTCAAACAAAATACATGTGTATTGAAATACAAAAAATTCTGTCGAAAAATATTTTATATATTTGAAAAAATGGCGAAAGTAAATTGCTTCGCGAGTTTTGCCAATTTACACTTAATATATTAAAAATCTCATTTTGACTATTTTACCTCAAAGTTAGACTTTGATTACTTCGACAATGTTTATCAATTAGACTTGACCCAGTTATTAATTGTTCAAATTAATATAAATATATATTAAATTATATTTAATTTATATTAGTAGCATTATTTATTAATAAATATTTTAATAGACACCTAAAAACCTAGTTTCATAGAGAGCTGTCTTTAGTAATAGAGTTCCTAAAAAAACCAAAAAATAAAACAATAATAAATTCTTTTTATTTAAAAAAATTGAATCAGTTTTTATATTGCTTTTATTTTATTTACAGATATAATGTTAGATTGATATCATTTCCATATTGAACTCATTGATACATTTTTATTACGTCATAAAGACTTTAGAATCCCCAACGATATCAACGTCACTTCCATCATTATCGTAATCTTCATCATCACCTTCAGTATTGTCATCACTTTTTTTACTGATTCTATATGAATTAGTATTTGTTTTATTTGCTGATGATAAGGATCTAAGTCGTAAATTAATTTGTTCAGTTGAGAAACTTGTATATGATTTTTCAGAATCTATTGGTAGACTTGTTGGTGAAGATGTTTCAGCAATGGTTGATTTATTAGTACCACACTTTGATAAATCTGACCGAGAAAAATCAACGGGCTCTAAAATTAAATATAAACTTATTAAATTAATGAAATTATAAATTTCGAAGTCTAAGAAAATAACTTATAATTGAGTTTTAAAACATATTTTCTTAGCTCTAGTTATTATTAACAAGAAATTTACAGTTTCTATATAGGAATTCTAATAAATTTTAGAAGTTCAAAGTTTGTAGTAGATTTAATTAATTTGTTGTCTTGACTAAAAATTTTTTAAAGAGATACTCTTAAGTACTTTTCTTGCTATTATGGTAGTCTCAGTCTCCTTTTTAAACTTTCAAAGTATCCTGTCTAGGAAAATTAAAATTTTATTCATTACATTAATTTTATATATATGTACATGAATTCTTTTGATATCTTATTTAGAAATATGAATTTTAACGAGTGTTTTCGACCAAGAAATATGATATATTATTAATATTTCTTTGTTTATTATTGAAGATTATGAAGTCGCGTAAGTAACACACTAAATAAAACTAAAAGAAAACTCACATTACCACATTTCTTAGAAAACAATCCTTTTTTCCTACTTAAGAAGGAATTGATTCAATAATACAAGGTAAACTATTTAAAAAAGCTATTTTTAATTTACACGAGTAGCTCCTTGGACCTGGGTTGGACCATTTGAATCCAAAATATTTTTTCATATGAGTTGTGTAACATTCTTCCTTAGTTTAATTCAATTACCATCCTTTTTACATGTGGACAAGTGTAGTTACCCTTTTTCTAAATATTTTACATAAAACAACCAACCAGCAAAAACAAATTTCTTGATTTACAGTGCCATGAAATTCCAGAGTGGATGCGCCTTAATTACACTTTTTTAAAGTTTTGAAACACAAAAGCTACAGAACCATAAGGAAAAGTGGTTAATGCATGAAAGGAATTTCATCCAATGAAAAATGTTTAGCTAAACACCGCTAATATTTTGACAATTCATTTTTGCAGCAGTATGAAAATTAATTGAGATAGGGATGTTCACCCAAAAAAAATATCGATATTATTTAAGATATGATATATCGAAGTTTCATATCGATATTTTTTGATATATCGGTCAAAAATATCGACTATTCGATATATCGTATGTAAAATGTATTAAACAAGTCTTCAGTAAAATGTGAAAGTCAGCAAAAGAATTTATAGAGAATAAATAAGTAAAGTACGTGTTAAGAAATTAATCAGCTTTATTTTAAAATGTCACTTTTTGAGTTCACTAATATTTTTATTTTATTTAAAATAAAAACTAGAAGGAGCCTGCAAACACTATGAGTTTCTTTATGAAATATTGCAAAAATTGAATAGAACATACAGCGTTTAACCTTAAACTTTAAAGACTGTAATGTACTTCTATGTTTAAAACTGATGGTATATTTTCTTTTACTCAGCTGAAATTACCGACAAAGGTTTCTCCGAATGCATTTATTAAAATAAGGCCATAAAGGTATATTGCTAGGCTAGCACTCTGCTCAAAAATTTTCTAACAGTAAGTTTTGTTACTTCAAGTAAAACTTTGAATGTATTTTATATATCGAATGAAATATATCTATGTATATATCAAAATTTATATAAATGAAATATATATAAATTTCTTCATGTATCGATATATATCGTACACCCCTAATCGATATTAAAATCGATACTAAAAGATTCGATCATATCGATCTGATTCGATATATCGAAGGTATATATCGATATTTTTTCATATATCGATATATATCGTACACCCCTACTTTGAGAGCTTCATTTTTTTTAAATTACCTAAATAAAAGCAATTGGAAGCAATTTTGTTCCTTTAAAGAGCCTTTTACTATTTATTTCTTTATAGAATTGAAAATTCGTGCAATGGAAATTTTTCTTTAGAAAATATTTTACTTACCATTATTAGCATCTCTTCGTCTCAATTGTTTTTTATGTTTCATTCTTCTATTTTGAAACCATGTTTTAACTTGAGTTTCACTCAAACCTAATGCTGTTGCTAATTCAACACGTTCTGGCGTAGAAAGATATCTTTGACTTTCAAAACGTTTCTCTAATCCTGTTAGCTGTGGATCACTAAATACAGTTCTTGCTTTTCTGCGACGGCAATGACGAAGTGCATTTACCCCCATACCAATTCCAAGGGCTAACTCAGGAACTGGACAACCGTTTCCAGTAAACATATGACTACCACCAAAAAGCCCTGTAATTATATCAATGAAATTAACAAACTTAATACTCCATCTAAGCAAAAGCTGAGAAATAGACAGTACACCATAAAAGTTCTATAATTGAATCTATATAATTTAGTCAGCACCTTGAAGTGTTTTTCTCATTCAATTAAAAAGTTTAATATAATAACACAGGTATGCAAGGGAAAAATTGTCTGAGATTGGACAATGGTTTCTCAAATATTTCGAAGTGCTTAAGGGAAAAAAAAATTTTAAAAAATCTATCACGTAAGAATTTTTAGAAATTTTGCTAAAAGCTTCCCAAATATCAATATCCTGCTATATTGCTGAAAAGTGCCAAAAGTGCAACAAGAAGGCCACACTGAATTTCCATATTATTTGTGTGAATGGGATAGCTGAAACAAAGATTTGCACTGGATAAGAAAAGACTGGCTTTTAATATAATCCATAAAACCCATAATGAAAATTATTTTAAAAGAAAGTTTGGTTGAGCCAGCAAACGTGCTCCTTCCCCCACTTCATATTAAACTTGGACTCATGAAGCAATTCGTGAAAGCACTATCAAAGCAATATCTCTGTAAAAAATTTCCATCGCTTTTAGAGACTAAGCTTAAAGAAGGAATGTTCGTAGGCCCAGATATTCGAAAATTTATGAAAGACAAATACTTCGAAACTGTAATGAGCTCTGAAGAAAAGGAAGCATGGATTTCTTTGAAAGAAGTAACTAAAATTTCTTGGGCAATAGAAAAAGTTTAAATTATGTCCAATTAGTCGCAAACATGTTGGAAAATTTTAGAAAATTGGGATGCAACATGAGCTTAAAAGTCGATATTTTTTCTCATATCTCACTTAGACCGATTTCCAGAAAATCTTGGGGATTTTAGTGAAGAACAAGGCGAGAGACTCCATCGAAATATAAAGGCAATGGGACAACATTACCAAGGAAGGTGGAATGTTAACATGATTGCAGACTATTGCTGGATGTTAAAGAGGGACAGTGACACAGGTGAATATAGGCGAAAATCTTTAAAAAGGAGCTTCGGTGATATTCGAAAGAGGTCCAACAAGGATTTTTAGCAGTTTATTTCAAAAGGTGTAAATTAGTTGTGTATTTTTTTTCAATTTTAATAAAAACCATCTCAAGACAGCAAAAAAGTGGTTCTTTTATCTTTCGTATATCTAAAAAATCTTACGTGATAGAAAAAAACTAATATGATATTCGAGTTCAGCACCCCAGAATTACCTAATATAGATGCTTTTCAGACAAACAATTTTCAAAAAGTTTAATTTTGCATACCTGTGAATTGTTAACTCATACCTTGTGATAGAAAATAGGGATCCACAGATTTATAACCATTAGATGTGGGAGTTAAGTAGCCCAAAGTCATTTGAAGAAATCCATGATCTGTGTAAGCAGTACTAGGAGGATACAAAATTCCTGAATTTGCTGCATTAAACGATGATGCCGGAAGATGTTGGGCAGTAGCATTAGAATGTGGAGTTGATTGCCAACGATCTGCTAGTTTATATCTAAAAAATTGAAAGCACAGTTTTTAATTTATCAAAAATTTTCATATCAGATTTATATTTTTATCCAAAAGTATAACAAAATTGTCTTTAGCTTAATATTTGTTATTTTGCCAAAGTGAAGTTTTGAAATATTTATATCTCTTTATAAATCTTTTGATAATTTTTAAATGCTGGTGTAATTATAAGAACTAAAATAAATATTAACTTATTAAAAATTAAATTAAAAATTAGGTTTTGAGTGATTTCTGGTGCTCACTTGGATTGATTTAAAATCCAAAAACTAATTACGATTAAAAGCTCGGTCGGTTGTAAAACGGGTACTTTTATTGGAACACGTTAAACTACGTTTTCTCCAATTTTATGAGTGTAAAATGAAAAAATAAAAGTCAAAACAAAGCATATTAAATAGAACACAATGAAGAAAAATATTGTAATACCAAGAAAAATGTTCCTAAATGGGTTTGATAAATGGAGAAAAATTTCTTTATATTTTTTAAAAACTCACTTAAATTTGAACCAATAAATTCAATTTTGTATTTTGCAATTTGTTCTAGACGTCCTTTACGAAAAAAATTTCATTTAGCGATCTCCTATAGAGTTTTATGAAAATTACAAACACAAATGATTCAGTTTTGCTAAGCAGTATTCTGTATTTGATTAATAGTAACATATATGATGATATACAAAGTGTAATAAATTCAAATTTAATACATTTCACTTCCCAGAACAATTTTCAGCTACAAAAGCTAAAAGTAACAGTCACAGAAACATGCTGAACCTGCAACAGTATAGAACAACGGAAGAAAAGCCGATATTTATGCCGAGTGTATCCCTGAAATCTCACTATATGTGGTAAATTATACTTAAAGGATTATCATATGTAGATACAAATATAGAATTAACCTTTAATAATGTACGTACATAAAATTATGAGTTAAAATCAGTTATACATACAAATACAGTAAAAATTCAATACAAAAACTTTTCCTTTTTTTTCATTCCTTTAAACTTTTCCAAATTTAACACGTCCACACATCGTTCTTTAGTCAAAGCACTCAATCGAAGCTTATACTTATTACTACGAAATATCTCGTAGTTGGGATGAATGGGATAGTTAATAATAAAAGAAATATGCATGTATTAAACTAAAATTCAAGATTAAGTAAGGAGAAGTATTCTATAGTTGCAGCACTAGCTAAAACTATTTTCTGAAGATCTCACAGTCACTTCCAAGTTCAGAGCGTTTGCAGACCCTTACCACTCAGATCTTGACGACTAATGAAAATAATTAAGTTGATATTGTTATGCTTCCAACTGGACAAAATTCTATTAATAATTTTTTACTATCAAATTATTTATAATTAAGGGAAAATGTTGTTCGTTTTTTTTTTATAAAAGAAACGGAAGAGATGAGAAGAAAAGCAAAATTACATTTTTAGGAGTTAAATCAAACACCTCCACGTCTAAAGTAATGAATGATTACTTACTGTAAGCAGGCAGGTGACCAAAAATTTAACCACAAGGTATGATTTGTCTCGTTTCGACATATAACTGAAGATTTTTATACCGAAACTTACGTCAAAAAACTACGCATTTATTAGTGTCGGAAAATAAAAGCACCCACATAATTTTTCTCATTTCATTACTAACGGCATATATAAGCGTTTAGGCATAGTATTAGAACGTTTATATACGCTTTTAGATCAAATGCCCTGACAGTAAATTTTGAAGCTAGTATTCATTTTTAGTAGTGGGAATTGACCACAGTAGACTTAATTTATATCTCATAATTTGCATTTTTTAATTTTTTAATTTCATAATTTTTGCACAAAATATTCAAATTATTTTATTAAGAGCAATTTATACTACTTTTTATGTTAAATTTTAAAGTGTTCAATTAAAATTATTTTTCTAAACCAAAAGATTAAAATTGAAGGTTAAATTTCTGATTTGTAAGGAAATCAGCAGCTTGGGGTCCAGATATTTTACTGCGAAATATCGTAGCACCAAGATAGTTTCATTATTCGTGCTAATTTGTCTTGCTTTAAATAGAATAAAATGATTCCTTGAAACTTAATATTTCTTTTTTTGAAACTTAAACATACTTTCGCTAAACAAAATTCCAAAGCAGTCTAATAAATCAATTCCTAAAACATCTTATAACAAAATTATTATCGCCTGCTTGGCTCGTATTTTTTAAAATAGTAATTTTAAGACCTATTTATTACAATCCAGTTTTCAAGACAACAAAATAATTCATTGCCGAAAATTAATAAAACTGTGGAGACACTTCCACAAAATAGTGAGGTAGAGACGCTAACAAAAACAAATTTTTAAAAATAAAAAAATTAAAATATCCTTAAATTCTTAAAGCTTTTCAAATGTAAAACTTAATAACTATGTTCACACACCTTTGATTTTGAAACATCCTATGGTACTCCTCATCTTCCCTAATATTTTGGACGATTTGTGCACTCTTCATTAATTTACAATTTTCACCATCATCAATTGAACTATTTTGACTACTGTTCACACTTTTAGTAACTGAAGCAAAACAGTTTCTATCTTCCGTACTTGAAGATAATTTGGACGATTTTTGAATATTCACACCAACTTCTGTACTAAAATTCTTATTATAATTTTGGCTAATATTTAGTCGATTTTGACAAAGGATGTCCTCTATTAAAAACGGTGTTTTTGCAACAAATGTATTTTGTAAATGTTTCCTTTCAGTTAATTGTATTGACATAATTACACAGTTAATTCTTTAAAAAATATATTAAAAACGATTCTTTATTAACGAGATCGACCTATCACCGGGTAACCGTAAACGAGATTTGACGACAATCATTCGCTTACAAAACAAAATCCTGGCAAATTATTAGAAAACTTCCTCTTTCTATATATATATACCATATTATTTATTGTCATATTATTGCTGCGAGGTTGCGTACATACAACCCTAAAGAAATAGAAATCTGACACACCCCTAACTAACTGCATGTTAAGAAGGGATGAACTTATGTATAATGTCTAGCTATCTTTCTTTATTTTATTTAGTATAGGAACATAATCGAAATTCTTAATATTAAAATTGTGGCTTTCATATTAGAACAATATATCAATTGGGAATTCTTGGTTCTTAACGAAATGGAAAAGAAAACTAATTTTAAAAAATTTCTTCTTCTATCAAAAACGATATCCTTCCATTAGAAAAATTAAAATTTAGCTCTTTTCTGTATAAAAAACTTGAGCAATAATAAGAAGATACACAAAAAAATAATTCATAGATTTTAAAGTCTGTTGGACAAATCTATCAAATACGCTTAATAAAACATATTCATCAAAGTTCGCAGATTGTCAAAAACTTTTTTTCATTTCTCATGTTGTCTCGTGAAACAGTAGTGGCACATAAATAAAAATGAAAATGTAATGTGGTTGATTCTCAAAATAATTATAAACATCTCATATTAACCATACAGATTTATATATTATAATCCCTCGGTATGGCACGCTCATTTTCCTTTCTATAAATCTCAAAATTAAAGGTTTATAAGAACATTACTTTTATTTATCATATTGCCTCAATTAAACGGTATTATAAATTTTTCAGCTAATTAAATTTAGCTGTAATAAGTAAAAGTCTCTTTCTAAAAGGTTTTTCATATTTTCATTGTCGATAGAATTAGAATTGCCTACCAGATTGAAAAAAGATTTCTAACAACTTTAATAGAGACTGAAGGGAAAAAGTGTCATGCATTCTGGTTTTCGATAAAATCATATACTTAAATTATTTTTAACTAAGAGTGGGTCTACAAAGGACAAATCATAGCAGAAACTCACAGCGATTCTGTGAGTTTTGTATGAAAAATAACCGGTTTCGCTGTGATTTTCTGCTATGAGTTGTCCTGTGTAAACCCACTCTAAAAGACATAACTAGTATTCACTATGTATAGTAATTACAATTATATGTTAATTTATAATTATAATCATTTGCGGTTTCTTTCTCGTACCAAAAATCTTACATATTGGAATCTCACCCCAAGACTAAATCGTTAAAGAAGTTTTTCTTCTGTTAGGAAAATTTTCTGATATTCAAAAAAAATTAGAAAGGGAAGCGAATATTTATATATATACACCGAGCTTTCGAAGGGTGGAGCAATAGGATCTGTTTAACATATAATAAATATCCTAGTAAATAAGGGGAGTGTTCATAGAATGATTCATGTTAAAATGGCAAAATGGCTGAAGTGGAATGAGCTTATCTGAAAATTAATCCAAAGTGTAGCGTTTATGGTGCTGATGATTGAAACGTTTTAAAAACTCATATTACAGCTCTAATACCTCAAATACTTATGAAAAATGACTTCATAGTATCTTTTGGATAAGCTTTTTTCTCATTTAAAAACAAGAAAGTATGGTACTTTTATTGAAATTAAAGTTAATCTAGAGCTAGAACTATTCAAAATTTTGCGAATTTAACTTTTTCTTTAATATATTGCATATTTAAAATGTTGAAAATAGATAAGTTAGTTTAAAGATGTCTTTCTATTGAATTTATCTTCACTTCTTTTCTATCCAACTAAAAAATATGGAAATTAGTTTTACTTTGATATGTCTTGCAACTGCTTCGTTTGAAATGCAGCCTGATAGTACACAATGGCACGTCTCCGTCAATTGAGTTTTTTGGCATCGAAAAATAAGAGCTATTTGGGTCTGGTATAAACTGAATCTTGCATAAATTTTACTTTAAAATTATTTTCATATTTCATCTGAAAATTATCTAACTGCAACTGATTTTAATTATTGATTTATTACTTACCCTTAAAGAGCAGCTTCGGATATTTTTCATTTTGTTTATATTTTAACAACAAAAATTCACAATGCGTACATATCTGATAAAATTAGGCTAAGTTTAAAATGTATTTAGTAATATTTCAATGAATTCATTTTTTAAAAAGAAACCTTTGTTTTGTTTTAAATTTTTTCTAAGCAATGCAATTTTGGAGTACAGACCATGAATTAATTATACTTTAAAGTTCATTAATTGCTTATCCTAAAAATTTCATCAGTTTTAGAAAAAGTAGCAATAGATTTGAAAATAACCAACATATTCTATTGGAACAAGAGCTTAAGGTGATCTTTTCCTTTAGAAATTCGAAAAAATCAATTTTTTTTTTGCATATTTTCATAGCTTACAAAAATGTTCTCAAGAAGATTTTTCGGAATTAGAATTATTTTCGGATCTACAGCCCATTTTGTGACGCATTTAGTGCTGAGTTCAGTTCAATCTTTACAACTTTAAACACGTTTTTCTCGAAATTAGTTTTTCGAAACGGTGTGCATGATATCTCTACTGATTCACTTGGAATTTGGCACAGAGATAATACAAAACAAAAAAACAAGAATCTTTTTCTTATTTGATCAAATATAATTAAATTTTCAGCCTTTGCTGAAAATGTCTCCTACAGTTTAATCCTTATATCCAACAATAAAATTTTTTTTCATCGCCTGTAGAAAAGTGGTATCCTTAGAAACACTCTTCTTTATTGTCTTTTTAGCAAAGGAATAAACTTAAAGGAATGTTTGTTAAGTTTTTATTGAGTTAATAAAACATAATTAGAATTTCATTCATATTGTTAAAAAAATAAATGGTTTTAATATGAATCTAATCTATTATTCAAATATCATGTTTAAAATAAACATAATACATACCAACACATACGTTTGAATATATGCTTTCATCGTTTTTTGTATACTTTGATTTTTATTAGATTAAGTCATGTATAGAAGGGTGGATGCGATTCAATTAAGTAGGCGATGCCCTTTTAAATGCATCCCTTTATTAACAAAGTATTGTGTTTTCACTGATTGTCAATAGAAAAGAGATTTTTTTATTTTTCCTTCCCTTTGTTCCTATTTCAATTATTTTATAAAATACCGCTTAATAGGAAGGTATATTATTTTATATAGAAAAAATGCGAAACAAGAACAGCCAATAATTACACCGATTATTCAGTACTTTGTGAACTTTAATTGAATTAAACAGGGTACAATTTGGTTTAATTTCGGATAATAAGTAAAGCGTGCTTCTTATAAATTTCATATTATTTAATTAAAAAATCTATTTTTCATATTGTATTACCAATATCCGTAATCTCAGTTAAATATAGATGCAAAGAGTTTTTTTTAAAGCTTTTAAAGTTTACAATCCAGTAAATTGCTGAAACTGTAGCAGTCCAGTAGTTTTATGCATTCTATAATCATTTAGTTAAATTTTTCAAAGTTTATTTTTAGTTTCTGAGTTATATTACAAACTTACAAAAAGAAAAAGAAACTGTTTCTAAATTAACTTTAATAATAAATAGTAATTAATCGCTAGTAGAAAGTGTAACCGGGCACCAAGCAAGGTTCCCGACTTGAAAGTAGGCGCTAGTGTCCACCCGACTTGGCACAGCCTTTTTATTAAACTGGGTGAAAATTAATTCATAAATATAAAATATCACTGTAAGATCTTTCATTTCATCTTTATTATTGGAAATCTAATTAAATTATATATAGTTAAATAATATAGTGTATATTAAAAGACAATTTTATTGTAGTTTAATTTTGAAAATTACATACTTTTAATTTTAAAATTTAGGTGTTTTTTTTTAACTCTATCACGCCGATGACTATGCCAATCTTTGGCGTTTGATAATGTGGTTCCAATAGCTGCGTAGCCTTTTGGTTTATTCATTCCAATAAAACCTTAAATTAAAATATCTAAAAAAATATATACGTAATAAAAATTTTCGACACTTTAGCAAACTTTTATATTTTATCATCATAATTTTTCCTTACCTATTACAATAGACAATAAAAATATGTCTTTTATATTTGTTTTGCCTTCTATTGTTTTTTGCGGCGTTGATTTCATGGCCAGATCTCGGGAAATGAAAAATTTTATTATATCACTATATGATGCACCAACCAATAACTATACAAAAATAATGAAAATCCATATTTGCACTTTTGTATCGACTTAAAATTCGTGTTATTTCAGCATCCACAGAAATTAACCCTTTGTGAATTTTTGTGGTTTAAATATTTGACTCGAGGCCTTTGAAAGCTACTTAAAATCTAATCTTTTGGATACCGTAAAAACAGTTAGTGCCAAGAACATTAAAATCTAAGCAGATTATAATGATAATAAATGAATCAAAATAAATTTGTTTGCTTTTATTTCATAACTAAGTATCAGATTATATTATAATAATTGTCTAGAAACTTTTAAAATATGTACATTCTGTCTGTGTCATTCTTAACATTCAATTTAGAAATCAGTCAAAACTCGGTTAAGCCTAATTGAGAAATCTAGTACAAAATCATTAGCTCTTATTTCTCTTTCATTAATTCATAAAATGGCATAGATGCCATTTGATGAATAAAATATTTTTAAAATGGACGGACTCCTTGGTATTTTTATATAGGATGTAACTATCAATTAAATTTTATTTTGTTTTGTTAGTTTTTTGAAATAGAAGCTTTGATATTTGATCAAGAAAAGCTTATAAGGATATAAATTAAGGTGCTGGTCCTAATTAGAAGGCTAAAAAACGAATACTTTTAACATTTTTTTCTCAGCTTCTTAAATAAGAAAGTGAAGTCAAACTTTTTTTTATTATATTTTTGCATGTTTAACCAAAAAAAAAAGATTTGTGCTTTCTTTTTTAATTTTCCAAGCTATGTCCAGGAAGAAACGCCAAAGTGAAGCCTCTGAAATAAAGTTGTTCCGTGGCCGCCTCTAAATTTCAAGATTAGCAAGCCTGAAACAAAAAAACCAAGCGACTAAGGAAGGTTCCCGACGTAGGAATATATCACATTTATAAAAATAATACGCAAGGCGTTTTTATGCACTCCCTTTTTAAGTTATTTATACTTAACCGATTTTACTCAAAATGGTTTCATTCGAAGGGAGACGTTACCAAGGAATTAGAAAATTATTTCAAATTTCCACAAATGTAACTCGCAAATGAGTGACGCTTTTTCCCATATAAAATATATGGAAGAAAAAAACAACAACAATATAAAGGCAAAGCAGAGCAATTTTTTTTTATATAAATAGTTTATTTTATATGAGCAAACTGAGACAAGATATGACATATTGCTTTATGTACGAACTTTATTTTTGACGAAAAGTGTATTACACTTCAAATTGGTTTTCGTTATTATAATACCATTTTATAATATGCCTTTATATTGTTAGTTTTTTTCTCTTTTCGGCTCTATTCGGTTAACGCGTGGATAAGCCGAGTGTATATATTTACGTTTCAGATTGCCATATTTTTGTATTGAAGACAGAGGCATGCATACAGCACATTTCACTCACACAAAAAGAGCGAAACAATATTTTAAGCGAAGATATTCCATATTGGTTTTTTCGATGTATTGTTGAAATTTCCAACAAATGGGATAGCCAGTTTATAAAAGAACTGCAAAAAGGGGGGACATTTGAGAAAATAAATAGAAAAGTCAGCGTTTTTCTCACTGTTTCCCATATATAAAAATTTTAAAAAAATTTTTTTTTTGTCAAACCGTAGTAAATTCCTGTACAATACATCTGAATGAACAAAATGCGACAAGGTTCACCAAAATCCGTTCAGTCCTGAGGAAAGAAAAATACAATGAAAAGTCTTTTTTGAAAATTTTAATTAGGACTAGTACCTTAAATTATACTAAATAAATTTCAATAAAAAATTAAAATATATGAATTTTTTGTGATAAATAAATATTTTAGTACCGTAGAGTTGGATATTTTTAAAAATTAAATTCCAAAAATTCAATATTTAAATGTCTGTTCAGTTTATAATACCTGTTTGAATACGTTTTCTACTCCACCTATATACATAACTAACATTTGGAAATTGATTCATTCATTATTTGTTTTCGAAACGAAAATAGAACGTGATAAGTTTCTAAGCAAATAATGCAAATAGCTAACAGAAAATAGTTTTTTTTGTCATTAATACTCATTAAAGGCAACAGAACAACTTTTTTAATGAGTTTGATATTGGTGCTGATCATTATTATCTCGCGAGGACAAAACTTACAAAATTGGATATAGAAAATCCATGTTCCTTTTATATACTAATTTTGAATGTTTTAGTGTAAAAAAAATGCAAAATACCTACAAATGAAATTAGATTTCCCAAGCTTCTACAGGGCTAATCACTGGCGAAACTGTTTTTGTTCACCTGGGCTATCAATCAATATCTTTAAATGAACTATTTTGTTTAGAATTTAGTATGCTAGAATTTTAGTCATATTAAACTTTCATAAACAGAGGTCAAAATATCTGAATACAACATTGGTTCTGGGATAACTTCTGGGTACAATATAAATTAAGTTAATAATAATAATAAATTTTCTAAAAAAAAAACTATTAAAATCACTTGAAATGTCGACAATATAATTTTTTGGGCTTATATATGTACTATTGGATGAGCTGCTAATTTCTATTGACAACCAGATGTTATTTCGATGAAGTGATCACTGCCAGTGTAAAATATTACTATTATCTCAAATACTAATATAAGCTTATCACTTCTACTGGTCATCTAATTATATTTTAAAATATATGATGTAACTATTAAATGTATATTCTTTTAAAAATAAAAGCAGAAGGAATATTATAGTAATAAAATCATTAATTATAAAATAATATTTGGAGATGTTTAAAATAACTTTTAAAAGATTTAGTTTTTTCTTGAAATATTTATACTCATAATTCGATATTAAGATTTAAACAATATTAAACATATTCTTTTCTTATTATTTTATTACATTTATGGATGTATATAAATATATTTATATAAAAGTAAATTTTTTTTCCATATTATCAGATATTGATAATAAAGCAGAAACATGTGTACAAGCGCGCAAATCATCAAATAATCTCATACGTGTAAAAATTATTATACTAACTAACAAATAGAAAACTATAGTAAATAGTTTAAAAACTAAAAGATGTACAGAACAATTGTTTAAATAATTATAAAACAAGATTTTTTTTTGCTTTGAAAAAAATAATAAAAAAACCATATCGGCCATTATTATAGTAAACAAAAAAAAAACAACTAACAACATGTGGTTATTTTTGCGTTTTTCAATAGAAAAAAATTCAAAATATTTTTTGAAATTTTTAAATGTTATATACTATATACTAAATATGTCCTATACGTTGTAAACAATACTTATATTATTGAACGATTTATTTACATTATTATAAAATAACTTTATTTTTGTTATTAAATTTATTATTTTTGTTAAAATTAATAAACATCATAATTAACTGGGTTACCAAAAATGAGTTTGGATGAAAATATAGAAAAATTACTGTAATTTTAATATTCTTAAATCATAAGTTTTTGATATAATAATAAATAATTAAACTGTAAATAATTTTAACTGTTAGTTAACAATTTAGAAAAATAAATTACGATAGATTTAAAATTGATTACAACATTTGTTAGACGCATCAAGCACGAAAATGTTTACATCTTAATTTTTTCTATCATAAAAGAGGTGTTAAAATTTACAAACTAAATAAATATCAAATGAATTCTTAACTTGTTTTGTTGTTCTGTGTTTATAATCTTCTAAAAAATATAATTTCAATATTAATATATAAATTTTTAATGCACAAAGACTAAAAAGAATAAATAAAAACTGCTTTAAATGAGTTAGTACAGAAAAAAAGTGTTCATTTAAAATGTTCAAATGTATTAAGAAAACTGTACTTCAAATATAAATAACATGCCAATAAGAAATGCATAATTATAGTGCACCCTTTTAAGTGCGTTTTTCAATATCAATACCAAAAAAAATTTAGTATAAATAGTAAATGGGATTGAGTCCCATGAAAAATGTAGATAGTTCATAAAAATATATATAACCCCCAAACAAAAGTTTTAAAAAACATTATTTAAGTAGTATAATTAAATCAAGCAAAGGAATAAACTTAATTTAAACTTTTGATTGCAAAGATCTTGATGCAATTTTTTTGGGAAATTAAAATTTTAATTAAAAAAAGAGGATATATTAACTTTATATCTTTGATAACACTTATTTCAAAACAAACATTTTATTAGTCCACATGAAAATCAAGTAAAATTTTAAATATCAGATAATTTTTTTTATATTTTTATTTTGAATGCACAATTTTTTTGAACCCTTTAAAAATTTTATTTTTTAGAGACAACATTGTATATTAAATTATAAAAATTTTGATTTTCTCAATTTAGTTAACAATAATTTTATTTAAGAAAACCTTAAAACGATTTATAAAAAAAAAACAAAGAGGAAAAAAAAAATTTCATAAGATACGAATATCATTTTAAAAATGTCATTAAATATAATAAGGCAATAACAAGAACCACCAAAAATATATCCCAATTTTATACAAATAATTAATCAAAAATATTAACTACTTATAGAAATTTGTAAGCATCTTATTTGCTATAAATTTTTTTTGTTCATTATTTGTATATATATATTCATATGTGTATGTTTTCTTTAACTAATCTTCAATTATAGTAATTGTTAAAGCTTACTTATATTCTTGAATTAGTTTAAATATTCATCAATCTAAGTATATTGAATGCAATTTCTGTTTTTATTTTAAAAAATTTTAATGTAAACTTCATGCTCAGATCATTTATTATTATTAACAAATCATATGTAAGAGAAAAGAATTTTTGGCAATCTATTTATTTGATTGAGTAGTCTTCATTATTTTTAGCTAAATATAATAAAACCCTTGAATTTAGTTTAATTATTATTGATTTTGTGCTCTGGATTCAAACATTGCAGTTACATCACGAATAGAAAATTGTGGTGAGATTTTTTCCCTTCTGCAAAAAACAAAAAAATAATTATTTAATCGACCACGGACAAAATTCTTTTTTTTTCATACAGCACAAAATGCAAACGAGAATTCCATTCGTACATAATATAAAAGTCTTATAGAAAACACTAATGTTTTTTTTTGTCTTCAGTTATTTCCCGATTCTATACTAATTATTTTATTATTGAAACACTTTTAATCATACCAAAAGAAAAATTTAATTCCTAATATCAAAACATTTTCAGTAATCTATCTTTCTGCAAAATTATTGTTTTAAGTTAATACACAATGAGTACCTCTTAGTTGCTTGAAACTTTCCATCGACCACTCCAAGATTTTTGTAGAAAAAGCAGATTATTTGAAAATTAGTTATTATTGTTGGCAGAAAAGAAATGTGGTTGATAAAATCAAGCTAGAAAAATTAATCGTGAACGTGTGTAAAACTAAAATCTTTATGACCCAGTATGCAGGAGAATTTTTAACTATTTAGAATAAAAAAACATTCTGTACGCACGTATTATTAAAGGTTAGTATGCCGTTATTATTATAATTACAAACAATATGGTATTTCTATTCAAAACATTGAAGTTCCTAGTTTTATTTGGGCTTACAATTACCATGAATGAAGATCATAGTCAATCTTTAAAATTCTGTAGTTTAGATTAAGGCAATAGTTGCATCCTAGCATATATGCTGCGTGTTTCAGTTTTGCTAACCAAACAAACCTACATATACACAGAGAATTAACATCATAAAAATGCCTAAAGCCTAAAAGCATTGTGTAATTCATTATTGGAACGAAGTCCCTTATCGCCGGTTTTATCATAGGGGCTAGGCCGAAATTCCAATACTTTGTTTATCACTAAGAGAAAAATATTTGGCATTAAATATTATGTATTTGGCACTGTATTTTAACAGTACCAAATCGAAAGACACAAAAGATCATGTTCATGTGTTTAATTCAATTGAAGCAGATTATATTAGCAATTGGCTAGAAACATCTCAACTTTTGATTGCCTAAAGATAAAATCTAGATTCAATGAACAGAGTCTTTGTCTATTTGACATAGCCGGAAATAAATAGTTTCATAAATAAATTACAGTACATAAAAAGGTTTTGTTTAAAGTTTTTAATTTACTATTACTTACGTAGAATTTATGCTTTTTCTACTTGATGGTATTATTTGAGATGAACCTCCCCGATCTCTTGCTAATTCTAAAGATTTTCTTTCTGGTTTTTGTGGAATAATTTTTTCACCATTATTTAAATTTGTTGTAATATTACTTTTATTACTAATAAATTGATCAAAATTATTTTGATTTTTTTCATCACTTTTACGATGAACTCTATTACAAAAATTTGGTATAAAATCAGTTTGAGTATCATTTTTATAATTTTCAATATCTTTTTGTAAAGAACGTACATCACCACGTGATTTCGATTTATATCTTAAGGATTCTGAATGTTGAATTTTTTCTTCTTTAATGAATTCACGTAATTCTATTTTAGATTTTGATTTAAATGATTCAGTTCGATATTTTTCATTTAATTGATGTCGACGTTCTTCTTTAATACGTTCAATTCGATCTCTATCTAATTTACAACCACTTAAAAGTTTAAAACCAGAATTTTTAATATCATCTGTATTTTTCTCTACAACATTATTTTGTATTAATGATATTCGATTTTCATTTGTTGGTGTAATTTTTATATCAGATTTAATATCTGATAATTCTTTTAATTCATCAATATCAAGATTTAATTTACATTCAATAGAATTTCCTGACACTTGACAATTATTTGAACTAGTTTCATTATGAAGATCTGGAAGCCTCTTTGGTGGATTTAGCAATTTTGGTTGAGAAAACTCAAATGACTTACGTCTAAAATTATTAATATTTTCAATTTGTTGTGCACTTTTTGTGATGTCTTCATATTTTTTATGTCCAAATTCACGTATAAATGCATTTTCATCTAGACTACGTGTTATTTGTGATGTTTTATTATATTGTTTATTATTTTTAGCTCGCATATAGCATGGTGATTCACGATTACTGGCTGTTTCTAATTTTTTTGAATTACGTATACTAAAATCAAATGGTGATGTTTGTTCAACTGGGCTAGTTTCAAACTTTGTTGCCAATTGTTTAACACTGAAATTTGATTTCGAATGCAATAAAGTGTCTACCAACTTTTTTGTTTGTCCTTTATTTAAAATTAAATTTGTACCTTCATCTTTTAATTTATTATCTTCAATTTTTGTGCTGTTTTTTTGTTTTGTGCTAGACTTAATATCAATATTTTCATAAATATTTGCTGGTTTTTTCAACTCTATATTCTCATACAATGAAATATTTTGGTCTATTTCTAAGCTATCATCGTTATAAGTCATTAAAATGTCAGCATCATTAAAAGAATTTTTAGCTGTTGAATCATTGCTAACAATTAGATTACTATTAACTTCTGTACCACAGCATTTCAAATTCAAACTAAAATTTGGAACTACTTGTTGATTATTTTTATCACTAATATTTGAACTTTTTAAATTAATTAATTCATTGTTTCCATTATTTAAAAGTTGATTAACTTGTGATACAGACGAACGAAAAAATTTCACCTGTTCATAGACTATATTTTCATCGAAACTTGTTTCTAATAATTGCTTCTTACAATTTTCTGTAGTAAGTAACAAATCTTTTTCGTGACAAGGTGATTTAATTTTATCATCTATTGTGGCAAATGTTTTTCGAACTGGAGATTTTACATTATACGTAATACTAATTGTGGCTTTAATTGGACTTAATTGTTTAGTTTTAGTAATAAGGTTAGGTGGCACAGCAGTATTTGTTTTTTCATAATTAAGAAAAGAATTTTCAAAATTTTCATATGTATCAAATCTAGGTGAGTTTTCTAAAGAAACAACATTTGATTGCCTATTTAGATGCTGATAACCAAATTCACTGGGAGATTGACTAGATTGACTAGTATTATCGGAGGTATGTGTAAAATTTGAATTATTCGGTGATGACGGAATATTTATAATTTGCTTATTAATAGATGAAGCTGATACATCTGTTAAATCGATAGACATTTTAGATCCACTTCCCTCTAAGTCTAAAGATAATTCACGTTTAACAGCTGATATATCACGTTTTTCACTTGTGACATTCGAAATTTGTGATCCTTGCTAAAAAAATTAAAAAAAAAAACAAGAATTATTTAATAAATAATAATAATAAACTTATTAACTTACATTGCTGTCGCTATCATCTGATCCTAAACAAATAAATTCTTTGGTATTATTAATTTTATGTGGACTAATGCATGATTCATGTGAAATATCATCACTTTGTGTTGTATTTTCAGTATTTGATAAAATTTCCATTTCATAGATTGGAGTATTTACAACACTACTATTTTCTGAACTTGTTGTATCACCCACTAATAATGAATAACGTGGACTTTGTATGGGAGTTGATGGTGTTGCTACACTTAATTTTGGTTGTTCAACTTCATTTTTGTTTTTTGTTAAGTCTACTGAATTACTACGTAAAATATATCCAACTGATGTTATGGTATCTTTTGTAGAGTTCGATGGATCACAATAACTATAACGACTTTTTGGATTCAAAATTTCAATTTTTTGTGATATATTCCCCCTAAAAAAAAGAGAATAGAAAAGAAATAACTCGTATTTCTTTCTCTAAATGCAAATACAAGACAAACCTTTGTTTTTCCTGTTCTACTCTCTTGTCGTCATCATTAGTAATCTTCGTTTCAGACATTCGACACATGTACCTTTTATCTCTCGGATTACTTTCATTATTAAATCCAGGATAACTAAATCTCTCCTTAAGTGCTTGATCGTTTTCTTTTCTTTTACCTCCAAGCTGTAAACCTGGATGGCTATATCTTATTGTATCATTTCGATTTTGTTTATTAAAGTTCGGATCAGTTGCCGTTTTTATATCTTTTTTCATGCATTCATTGTCATCAGTTAAACTGTTGCTTTTAGATACTGGGGGATTATGTACTTGAACACTTGTATAAAGGGTATTCGAATTTAAAATAGTATGCTCTGGAGTACTACAATCAATAAATTGAATATCAGATAATTGATCTTCAAGTTTGTACCGTTTACGGCAGCTTTCATCATTATGAGCTTCTTCAATAACATTATTCCAATTTTTTGTATCTGTTGGTGTTAATATATTTAACCGTGGTTGCTTTTTTGGGCTTGGATTAATACTGTTTGTTGTAGAACAAAATTCTTCGGGACGTGCTCGCATTACACGACGAACTGGTGGAATATTTTCTTTACCAACTTTAGGACTACTTACTAGGCTTTCACTTTCTGAAAAAATTCTCATTTCTGGCTCTTCTCTATCAAAATTCAATCCTAATTCAGAAAGTTCACGTGATGGACATGTAGTAACACCTCGCAGGGGTGATTGCAATAAATCAAAATATGAATCATGTGAGACAGAACGAGAATGGCCAGCTGTTCTTAGGCTATCAATTGAATTAGATCGTACACAATTATCAATAGATTTACCATCATAGAGATCGATAGATTTTGGTTTGTGTTGTGATTGTATACTAAGTGGAATTACTGATGTTTGATTATCTTTCTCTTCAGTGAACGGCAGCTGATATTCAATATGTTTTTGAACAGGAGATGATGCATTCAAACCTTTAATATCATTATTACTATTTAAATTTCTTGATTGACGTGTAAATAGGGATTTCCATGAATGCGTTTTCCGTTTCTGCCAACTTCTTGGAACTGGTAATACAGTATGATATTTATCTGGCAGGCTTGAAGGACCCCCACCTACTTCAATATAAGACCCAATATTAGCTGTTGAAGGATTAATTGGTATCGATTTATTTGGATCAAATGCATCTGATCTACTCTGCCTCTCTTGAGCTTCTTCAAGACTTATAAGTTTCGGGCCACCAGCACTTAAACTTTTCGGACGTTCAACTAATGGTAATGATACATCATGTTCACGTTGTTCTACTAAAAGGCTTTCACAATCTGATAATGAGTCCAGACGTTGTTCGCATCCACTACGATTAAGATCATCATTTGGATCGAATATTAATGTGCAATTTCTTATCAGGTACTCGGTAACAACAGCTTGTACGCCAACACCACGAAGTGCGGCTACACCTATGGAAATATTTGTTTTAATAAAATTATATTCTGTACAAATGAAAAATATAAATGATGCGTTAACAAATAATAGAAACATGTATTTCTAATCTTTAATGGTTAAGCGATCAATTGAAGCTAAAGAGCGACATAAATATAAACTGTAAAGTTTTATTTTCATTAAAAAGTTATTTTAGGACTCGAACACCTCACTTAGTTTACTAATCTTTTTAAATTTTCTTATTTTCTCGACAGTAATTATTTAATTCAATCTTGATATTAATTTATTTCCATCCACACCTCTAACACTTTATTTAAACTTTCGGTACTTTATTAAATGTAAATAAACATATTTACTAACTTCTAATGTAGCTGTAGGGCTACCTCACTTGTGAAACTCAAGACAAATATAACACCCAATATTTACCTCTTCAAGTATTCGACTAAAATTAAATTACAAAAACATTTAAGATTCAACTGTTTACAAGTACAGAAGTCATGATATCAATTAAATTACGTTATCACGATTATGAAGAATATAAATTAGCTAACAAATAGAAATTAAATACTGACATACGTAAAACAACAGATTTTCTTTCCGGTTCAAAGAATAATTTCTCACATAAACTTTTTTAGTTTTTTTTTTTGAATTCGCAAAATTGTTCATCCCTAACCTGAATAATAAGATAATAATTAAAATGGAACTAACAAGAATGTCTATTTTAAAAAATATTTATTAAAGATAAGCAAAAAATTAGTATTAGTAATTTGTAGCTTTTGTAGATAAGAAACTGACGATCATTTAGAGCGGAAGAAACTCAACTAAATAAAAGCAAAACGATTAAAATAATTCTATACTTAGCTTTATAAGAAAAATCAATAAAAAATTTCTTTATATTTTTAAAAATTTTAATACTATTAACATAGAAAAAGATTCAGCTACTCACCACCAGATTCTAAAGCGGGGCTACGTAGTAAATTCGGTGCCCAAACAATAGCTAAATTTTTATCAGTCATTCCTGTATTGGCTGAATGTCTCGATATTCGATTTAAATGTTGGGCCAAATATTTTAAAGTTCTAAAACCAAAAATTATCATATAAATATTGAAAGTATAATTATAAAAATTAATAGTAAAAACACAATACCTATAATGAGGAGGTGGTAATTTTAAGACAGTTTCTTTCATAAGTCTCAGTCTTTCATTTGAATCACTTTTGGTCTGTATAGCCTCTACAAAATTTTCATATAATTGATAAGTGCACAAAGGATTTGGAAGTTCTCTAAAATACATTTTTAATAATGAGCTAACAGCATGTATATCTTGTTTAATTTCTGGATGTAATAATTCTGGAATACGTTCTTCATCGAATGCTCTACGTAATTTTTGAATATTTGATGTAATGCCAGATAAACGATAAATACCATCAATGATACCATTCTCTTCTATAAATTCAGCACAACATTTAAGCACCATTGGAATCTCTTGTCCACTATTTAATAGATGTTCACTTAAATCACATGAAAATACTCGTTCTTTATATATTCCACTTTGTTTAAGACGTCTTCTTGATGGACGTGATAATATAAAACTTCTAAAAAATGCTATCAATTTTCCATGTTTTCGTAAAACTGGTTTAGTTGGTGTAATTACATCTAATTGACCAACTAATGGAGCTGGTAATGGAAAATGTCGTGGTACTTTATCACCAATTGTAGCTACACAATTTTGAGGAAAAAATCCAACCTCGTAATGACTTTTTTGAAGATGACTTTTTTTACCGCGCCACCAAATCGATTCTGCTGGACTTGGCATATCGATTACTGATATCATATCACCCACTTCTATAGAAATTTCATCGCATGCTTGTGCTGTATATCTAAAAATTTTAAAGAAAATATAATTAAATATATAAAGAAATTAAAATTAAGATATTGTATTTATGGTTACCTTCTAACACCATAAGCAGCTCCAACAGCTGGTGTATTAATACTTCTCATAGTATCTATATCTGCAAGTGGTAATCGTCTTCCTTTATTGTCAATCTGAAACCATGTTAATACAGTACCGCATGTTAATGAATCTGAGGCGATTTTTGAGAATCTTTCTAAATATTTGGCGACAACATATTCAACGTCATCCTCAGTTTTAAGTTCGATATGAGATAAATCCCTTAAACCACTGATTTTTCTATCGTAAACACATCTGTGTAGCATTTCATCAAGCATACGAACATTTTCAAATGATCTTTTAATAAGAAATGGTTCTGATCGACTACATATAACTTTAATTATAAATGAACATTGTAAAGGATTGAATATTTTTTGTCCCAAACAAGTACTTCCATCATCTCCACCAATTGATTGTGATGCAATACTACAATTTAAATAATCGGTTTTATCGTCAGCCAAACGTACTCCTAATGAACCCAATTGGACACGTTCATAATGAAAGTGAGCACATTCTTCTAACTTAGGGAAACGACAGGTGGAATTCTAAAATCGAAAAAAATAAACAAATTAAATTAATAAATTAATATAAAGCATAATCCAGGTCGTATTAAATTTTTTTACATTTTAAATTAAATTGACTTCAGCAAAGATTTTCTTATTTTCGATATTTCTTCATTATATTTTCAAATTTAAGCTGAAATTTCAGATTGGAGCTCAGAAATTTCTAAGGACTAACACTATACATTAGACTTAGAAGACATTATGAATAGTAATTCGATTAATAACTACAGAGGTCTTTACTAAAGAAAACTATAAAAGGCTGTTCAATAATTTTTACCGTTGGATAAATGTACGTAAATTCTAACACGATGCTCTATGATTTTAAATACATTTTATTGTTGAATATACTCTCCCTAAATAATTAAATTAATTTATTTTATCAAATAAAAGCGATGCATTCGTTCTAGTATTCTTCTAATTATTGGATTTTATTCCTGAGTATTTTTATGAAAGTATTCTTCCGTTGTTGATATTAATTCATCGTTTAATTCTATTCTCATACTTGAAGTTTTTGAGATGTTAAAGCACTCAGATATCAGAAGAAGCTAAATCTGGCAATAAGATATGATATTACAGCATTTCTTACCCTAATTCAGTGAATTTTTACAATTTGGTACAAATTTTCACTTCCAGCCGATACAAAAGGTTACAATAACAATTTAAGATTATTGTTTTACTAACTTAGAAGCAATCTACAAAAGAAATTTCTTTTACATACCAAAAAACTGATACTAACATTCTTTTGAAAAATCTCTAGATCAATTTTAATCTACATCTAGAACAAGTAATTAGTTTACAGTACATCTTAACTCTTCTTTGGATTCATGACCAAAATCTAACTGATGGTGATAAAACGATAAATAAAATCCTTTTTGTACTTTCTAAAATGTTTCAACTGTTTCTTAGAGCGTTATATTCGAATGAATGTTTTAGTCCCATTATTAGCGATTGCTAAACCGTAGCTAAAAACTCAAAAATTTAGGCAAGACTATTACTCATATGCCCGAATGAGATTTCTGAGGCCACTACAAATTCCCTCTCGGTTGATAACCGATCTATAAAGTGTGTCCTTTTTCTGACACATTTTCTGGTATTTATGCAGTTTTTAGACGTCCTTCACTTCATTTATAGCACTTTTACAACTTTAATGATTTTGATTAAACTATCTAGCCACTGTTCTAATTGAATGTCAAGAGTCTTTATACGCCTTTTATATTCGTTTTTGAATCTGTTTTTGTGTTACCCTTTTCAACAACAAATATTTTTCACTACTTGATATTCAATTTTTCCTTTTATTAAGAAATACATATTAGACACGGTGGAAAGATCTAAATGAAACTTCACATCTAACGTCCCGTGGCACGTGAGTGTTCCTTACATTCACACATTTCGAGAGCAGCTTTTATGTTTCCAGTCATAAGAGTATTCATGAGTCCATATAAAGCCGTATAGAGTATTAGTAACGCTGCCCGAGAGCCTGAGGAACTCTTTTTAAGTTTAAATAGGTGTGACATTATTTTAATTTTATACATGTTGTGCGTGTAATTTCGATAAGTTGCGAATATGCCCAATATTTATGTGCCAGGAGCAGTATAAAAGGAAAAAAAACAAAATATGAAATCATCATCCTTCTATTAAACCACAAAACTTATTCGACAATCTAATGAAACATAAATAAATAGGTTATTAAATTAAAAACCTATCACAAAAGCTAGTACACAAATTACCGAACTTTCTAAAAAATATATCCTTAGAGCCTAGGGCACACCGAAAAATAATAATTATAGCAAATTATTTAAAGTATTTAACAATAATAGCAACAATAAACAGTAATACAAACCATTAACAATAAGAAACAGATATCAACAATAAAAACAACAGTGAACAATAATAATAAAAAAAAGAAGCAGTTAACAATGTTTCGAGATAACAAACAATAATTAATAAAAACTAATTATAATCAACAATATTTAGCAAAAATAAACAATTTCTAATCAAGAAAATTTCATCAGATTTTGATAGACCCTTTTTTTCGTAACAAAACCCTTTAATCGGAAGCTGCTATTTCAGTGTGCACTGTTTGGAAAACTTTGGGTAACGTCAGATCATAAAACGTCTGCCTCATTTTTTCCTATAAAATATTGAATAAAAACATATCTAATTATTTTACCTAATTAAAAGGAAAAGACAAAACTGTCACTCACAACTAATAAAATATTCTTTAATTTTTTATTTTACAAAACCTATAAAATTTATTTTTGTAGTTATTAATAAATAAATTTAATATTTCATTGATTGTCTTAGCACATGACGAGCTAAGCATAGCTACCCTAACTACCTTTATTTGGATATAGTCAGACAGTGAATATTAAACAGCAAATAAAAATTTAT
Organism: Acrocera orbiculus; assembly: GCA_947359355.1. Taxonomy (NCBI): domain Eukaryota; kingdom Metazoa; phylum Arthropoda; class Insecta; order Diptera; family Acroceridae; genus Acrocera; species Acrocera orbiculus. Next base: position 732,820 of record OX375757.1, read on the forward strand.
ATTTTATAGTAAAAAAATTTTAAGGCAAAAAAAACTTATTTTTTGATATTAAGACCGGAAGTTCATTTTAAAAATTTATGTGCATAATCTATAAAGAAATATTTAATTGATTTCAGTTAAATGAACAATTTCTCAATTAAATTTTAAACAACCAATTTATTGCTCAAACTGAATTATATAGAGAAATTTTAATCCCCACTTTTATTAAATTTAATTAACGCCTTCATATGTGATTATGGTTAGAAGGGTATACACCTGGTAATAAAAGTTTTTCCGTAATCAATTTTTGTATTAATTTGTTTCCTTATAATTTGATCACGTCCTAGGGGTGATTATTTTTTTTATATTTTACACCACATTATTCCTTTATGATTCATTCAATCGTATCACTTATTCCTCCGTTTTATTTTTTGTTAATTTAGTTCGTATTTTGTCCATTTAATACATATACTATAATAATTTTCTCCAGATGCTTGAACAATTATAAAAGTGCCATTAAGTGCAATGTAAAACTTCTCGACCAATAAAATGAAAATTTAAAGGGATATGTTAAGTGCATTCAAAGCTTTTACAAGATTAGAGAATTAAAGGTATATTAACAATTTCTGCTATTTGTTTGATGTTGTGATAATAACTAATAAAATAGTACATTAGCTGTATTTATATTTTGATATTCGAAAATAACAATAAATATTTTATTATTAATAACCATTATTTGATTCACATCTCGGTTTAATTTATTAGACAATATTTTTAAAATTTAGTGTGTCGTATTAATAGACCCCCACAAAGAGAAAGGCAAATTAAATGCTTCAATGGCTTGAGTTTAATTTTTTTTTTAAAAATTTTAAGCACATAAGCATTTAATCTTGACTACCTTACTTATGACCTGTCACTTATGACTACCAGACATCTGTCGAGCAGTTCCATACAAATAAAAAATTTCGCTAGACGCTTCAAGTCGCTTGAAATTGACTGTGGCTCACTGTACACACAAGCTTAAGGATTTAATTGTCGATATTATGTAAATAATATAGTAACTCAATCTCACAAATTATTTTTATCGCTTTAAGAGATGATTGAACGGGCCTCGTGGCATACCTTGGATTTTGTCAAGTCCTATTGCTATTTTGCTGTCAAAAAATCGCATAACACATCGCCTTCTGTTTGCTCCTTTAAATAAATTTTCGTCCGTAAACTTTTCCTTATCCCTCGAAGTCATTTTACTATTTTTATTGAGATATACTTATTGAGTAAGACTTTACCGGCTAGAACTGAATCCTAACAGAGCTCTCACTTTGTAGCTTTGTTGAATTTATATTGTTTCATTTAGTATGCATCTTTTATTTATATTAAATATCCTCGAATTGAATAGTTCCTACGTTAGTTAAATTAATAAGGATTTCCAAAATTTAAGATGGTAGAAGAACTAACAGTTAAAATTCAATTTACAAATAAGTAAATATATACCGTAATAAAAAAGATTTTAACGTTAAAAACAATTAACTTGTTAAATAAGAATTTCAAAATAATTATCAATTAGTGTCCAAAAATATGAAATTGAAAAATAATCTTCTCTTCCATTAATTATTACATGCTATATCCTGCCTCTAGCACTTCCGTACAAGAAAATATAGCTGAGTAACCACTTGCGATGCCCATAAATTTATGTGAATAACTCAATTAAATGAAAAATGCTTTTAATTATAAGCTATAGGAGAAATTCGATAGGGATTTGCAAAGTTCTAGTCAATCAATTCAGACAAAAACCTCATTTCGTGCAATTATTGATTTTATTTGTAATATTAATATACTAAAAACTTGAACAAAAGTTCAAATTTGTTGTGTCTTTATAATGGACACGCACGCTTTTAGCTTGATTTTTAGTACATCTAAAAACTAAAAAACATTAAAAACTGTTTACTTGAAAAAAAAATTGCAAAAATCAACAAATATAAAAAATTCACTTACCCCTGTTAGATTGTGCGTAAAATTTAAATTTGTTTTTGTTAACGACACAGAATCATTCGATGCTGCTGAAATTTGAGAAGCATTCATAATTGAGCTCGTATCACTTTGCCCAATTAAATCTTGTTGAATATGATCTGAGTCATTGTCATTTGTCATATATCCTGGTATATTGATTGTATTTGTTATATTTGTAGGATTTGAACTAATTAATGTAAAATTAGGCCCTGATGGGGAAGGTGATGATGATATCGGGCATGATATTAATGTTGGACCACTTATAGCACTACTACCACCAATACTCACTGAACGAAATTTTTCAGTCATTTTTGATATTTATTAACCTAATGTCCGGATGATCTTTTTTTCTGCTTTGCAATAATGTAATCTGTAAGAAAAATTAAAATAATTATAATTAAATAAGTTTTTTCCTGTTTTTTATATTTTTTAATTATAAATTAATCTGGTAAAAAAGATTTTTTATCCTTCTCATCCCAATTAACGTTAGAAAAATTGATTTTCTCGTTTTATTTCATTAATTATATTAAGTAGCAATAAAGGAAAGTCGGTTTTTTTTTAAATTTCTTTAATTAGAATTTTTATTTTATCCTTTTTGTCAATATTAATTTTTACTTTCAGCATTTATGTTATAGTAAAATAATAGCAGCATATATAATTATTCTTTCAATTTTATTGCTTAATTTCAATTGGTTATTTTTTGGCAAAAACCTTTATTACATATTGCAATTATTATTTAAGTAGTTTACGTTTCTATAACTCTAATCTCAATATTATGTATATCCTTAATTTGTTCGAATTTACTTCGGATAATTTGCACAGCAAGCCCAGCTAGAACTAAGAAAGAAATTCTTTAGTAAAAACTATTAACGACGATAACTGAAAACTAGCTCTAGAGCTTATAATAGAAAAGAAAAAAAAAGGAAGTGAACCATAAAAAAGTGAAAACAAACTGCTAAAACAATTTTAAACAATAATAAAATTATTAAACAACAAAAACAACGCTGCGAACAGTTAAAAGCAATAATAAAAATAATTAATTTCCTTGCATTTTAATTTTTTAATAGATACTGGGGGGCTGCCGCTCCCTGTCCGTTTTAGTAGTACCCAAGTTCCACACAGGCCCAACGCTTGGCTTCCCTCAGCCACCACGGTTCTATTTTATTTTGATTAAACTGAAATGGAATAAGTAAAATCACTATATATCCTACTATCCTGGAAAACTGAAACCTATCTCTCGATTCCATTATGAACGGTTCGAGTTGGTTGATATGATTTTTATACAAACCGCATTTGTCATAGCAATCTCGCATTCGTGCCAGCTTCGCTTTCAGACGAAACTATGAACGAAGCTTTATAGACAGCAGTTTTTCTCTCTTAACCAGTTAAGTCCGTTTGTCGTGTATACACATCAATGGCGGTCAACTTGCAAAGCTTGACAAAACCACAATTAGTTCATCTAAATAATTTCATTTTATTTAAGTCTGCCAATATACTTTTTAGTAAAAACCTTTAAAAAATTAATAGCTAACGATGCAATTTTAATTCTGTAATTTTGATGTACCAAAAATCTGAAAATTTTTATATTTTGTTTAAATTTTATGGAGCGGACAAAATAATATGCATTCAAGTGGTAGCCATTTTGCGAATATTTAAGCATAAATTTACAAAACTAGTCCGTAGCCTTTAAAGTTATTTAAAAAATTGATTGTAAATTTTCCTTTGTGTAGCACTTAAACTAAAACCTTATTATTTTTCTATTTTGCTATTAAAAATCTGGATTATTGATTTTATATAAGTAGCTAAAACCTACAAAAAAAACTGGAGTAGCCCAAGCAATGTGGGATATATAAAATGAGTTCATTTTTTGTTTTAAATATACAGTCAAGTTGTAAGTTTGCAGTATTCCAAAGGATTGAAAAGTTTTCCCATTAGAAAAATTATATAAAAAAATATTCCATTTACAGTTTTTCCTTGCTCTTTTAAAATGAATTTTTTGCAATAAAAGACGATTCTTTATTCCTTATTTTATCAGTTATTCATCTTTTGCTTAAAAAATAAAGAAAATAGTAAAATTCATTCATGTGAACATTAAAAATTTAAAGCGTAATAATAGTTCTTCTCGTTTTACTAGAACTACGTGCTCCTATTTCTAAATATAAAATTTATCTAGAAAATCCGTCTTAATGCAATCTTTATAGAATGAAATTTAAAGAAATTGGAAGAGCATACAAGCATTTTAACCTAGGATAAGAAAATTGTTCAAGTTCTTTAAGCTTTTTTATTTATAATAAAATATAGGACTAAAAACCCATAAAAAAATGGCCATCTATAGTAGAAAAAAAAAACACTTTATTAAATTATTCAAAAAATCAAACTGGATTGAATTAGAAATTTTACTGAAAAAAATAAGCGACAATAGTGACAAGAACTATGATAAATTTTGGTATTATTCCTGCAAATTGTTTCAATGGATTTCATGAATTTTTTACTCAAATTTATTTTATTGTTTAAGTTTATTAACAAACATTTCTACAAGAAGATATGATGAAATTCATTCCTATCGGTTATTCCCAGATAAAATGAACGCACTTTTAATACTTTTAAAAGTATAATATTAAAAATATATATCTGACCTGTTACATTTTTGGTCCCACTATTGATAAATCCATATATTTTTAGGAAGTTCCCGTCTCTAAAATGATAATTGTCGAAGTTCTATGATCCAGAATGTCAAATTTTTGCAAAAAAAAAAAAACTACTTTTATGTGTATTATGAAATACGCTTAAATAAAACTCTCAAAATGTAGGTACTTTTATATTTTGTTTATTAGAAACAATGATTTTAAAATGTAATCTTGTTACTAATAAAAAATTAATATACTCTTTTAGTGTATGTATTATGTTGTGATTTTATAGTTTAAATTAGAACGTTCTTATAGTATGCATAAAAATATTTCTGGCTTTTTAACTAATACAAAGCATTTGGAGATTAGAAGCGCTGGATATAAAGCGAGCAAGCTAACTTGTTATCCTAATGCTAATGTTATCCTACATGCTAAACGGAAATAACAGACTTAGATATCATCCTTAGATTATTGATATCCTTCTTTTTTATTTATCTTTTGATAAATCAGTTTTAATTTAACTTAAGAACTATCCCCAAAAAATACAAAGTTTCTAGACCAATTTTCTTACAGCTTAAGTACTGTTATTCTCTTTATACAAGAATATCATCTATATATATATAAATCCCATTACTTTATGCCTATTTTAACTTTTAATTGGGAAGTCCTATATGAATATATTAAACGGCTTCAGAAACAGAGCTGATTCTCGGAGAACATCTGTATCATATTCAATGGCAGGTTTCAGTTACTTTATTTTGTTAAGAAAGCTTTATACAATCTTAATTAAATATTTTGAACGATGAATGCAAATCAGCTTGATTTGAGATTCTATTTCAAAGTCCAGATTTCATCAAATGTCTTAACTTAATAAAACTGTAAATCTTATTGAGTACTTTGCGTTTTTTTGTTATGAAAAAAAATTCTCTATGTAAGATAATTAAGAAATGTTTTATTTAAAAATTTATGATTAAAACTAAAATTTTTAATGGCTTGAGCACATCAACATACTCAGCAGGAAAAGTGGCTCTACTTCATCAACTTTTCAGTCTAAACGCCTACTTTCTCGGGAAAAACATCAATGAATTTTGTTTACAAACGGCCATCAGGGACTTAAAAGCCGTTTTCTTAATCCACAAGTCACAGTCCTCAAAACTGTCAAAATAATTACTTTATTATACCTATAAAAAATGAGAAAATAACAAAATTGGTATTTACAGAAATATTACCAATAGAAGTCACCAAACTTTCAAAAACAAACTAAAAGGGCAAAACTTATAAAAAACACTGAAACTATCCCATCTATTAGATGAAAAATTCATTTAAAGCACGACCAAACTCAAAAATTACCCTTCAAGCATACTCATACTAATACATACCACCAAGACGGTGTAAGCTTACAAATTAAGAAAAAACAGTAGAATTACCAAAATTCAAAATATCTTTGACACCAAAAATCAATAACAAATGACAAAATTGTATGTATTTGACCTAAGGAATTAATTTGCTGTAATGGAACAGAAATAAAAGCAAACGTTTCAAAAATACAACAATGTCGATTTTTAAATTTAAGTTATTTCCGAAAAAGATATGAGTTTTATTTTTGGTCATTTTTCTTCTTTGTTTTTGTGGGATCAACTAAAGAACCACACACCTGAATGAGTTGAACTTTATATTTTCAAGTAGTTCTGTAAGGCGGTTTCAAATTCTTCGCATCATTTTAAATTTCATTTCTAAAGTATCTAACAGAAATCTAACTGAAGGTGGTATGAATATAATATCCGTAATTTAATTGGTACATTTAATATAAAAATAAAAGCATAATTTATGTACATGTACACGTATATCCTGCTCCCATAAAGAAAGACGGATGTGATAACGTTTCGCAAATGTCACGCAAAAACAAAAAGATTTACATAGAGAATCTATGCACAATAAACGAGCATATCTAAATATGTAATCAATTACAGTCAAAACAATGCCCCAAGGTACTAACAGTACTCGAAGAGTTCGAAGAGTAAGAAAAATATATTTTATTTATTTCTTTTATCGAAGAAAAAACTCAAAACGAAAAAAAAAACATGTCTGCAGCGCTTTTGTGAATATAAACAAAAAGTATATTTCGACACCTTTGCCTTTGAATGCAAATATCTTGAGAATAATAAAAAACCGAATTTCAATAGTTACAAAAGGCAGCAAGTACGATGAACTTATTTTAATAAAATAGATGAAAAATTAAAAGTTCATTTGCAGAACTAATGATAATAACGTAAAATATTTCCCAACACCTCCCGTAAAAATGATAATAACATTTAATTATTTTTTAAATAATTTTTCCATAAGATGTTGTTTTTTGTATTTCTAGGTTTCTTATCATTTGAACCTTGTGCTCGTTAAACTGAACCATGAGGAAATGTTTGCATTCATCTCATACAAGGTCAAATTAATTTGGTAAAGCATAAAAAATTTAAATTAAGAAAAAACGTTTATTAAAGATTTTATTAAGAGATGTTTATACAGAAAAACAATTTCAATTGTATTTAAAATGGCTACAGTTAACTTGTTGAGGCAATAAAATGATTTCAAAGTTTTAAATCGAACGCATTAAAAAAAATTTTTGGAATCAAAGATTAATTTTTCATAGGGAATTGCTAAAAGAAAGCTGGTAAAGGCTTTTTTGTTATAAACAACTACTATTATTTTTTTTATTTTTACTGAAATGAGCTTGTTCTTATTTTTATTTGTTCTTATTTCTTTACTTGTTCTTATTTTTAAATGTTCTTATTTTTCTCCAAAGGAAATTTCCAAAACTAATTTCTAGTAAAACTATTTTCAATAAATAACTTTTGTGCAGCAAAGAGAAAAATTTAAAACAATTAAATTTTATATATTTATATAGCAAATAAAAATATTAATACTTAAAAAATTCTTAAGGCTATCAAAATAAAACAAACAACAAAACTTATGAGCTCTTTATATGCAATAATTCAATTATTTAAAATAAAACTTTGATCAAAATATTAGAGCCGTTATTGAACTACATAAAACTATTTTGCATTTTTTGTATTCATTTTACTTGATAATAAATCATGACACCTTAAAGGCGGACGGGTCGTGTTGATTTCTATCGAGAATAATCATGAATTTGTTGGGTGTTGCCGTTCAAGGTTCATTAGCATTCAGTCTTCAGCATCTTATTATAAAAACTTTGCAGGTAGACCATAACTCTCGCAATGTTATTTTTGTAGGCAAAATTTGCAATTTAAAAAAAAATCGTAACGGTTCACTAGCCTAAATAAAATCAGACAAAACCCTCAGATGTTTGTGTATAAAAATACAACAAAAATTTAAATTATGTTAAGGTCATTAATATATGAACTTTCCTTTTTATAGAAAAATGATTCGTCAAAATTTACTTGCATTTGAAATACTGGTTAAAAAAAACTTTTTTACGAATTTTTTAAAGATATGATGAAAATAAATATTTTGAAATATCTAAAATATTGTTGAGTTACTTCTCAGCAACATTCTGTAAAATTTTTGTACAAAATCATCAAGTAAAATCAGTCAGTACCAAGTGCAAGTACCAAGTCATCTTTCAAAAAAACTAATTTACGATGATGACCATGTCTCAGCATAGAATTATCTGAGATCACAAAACCAAATTTATATAAATAAAGCATAAATTTATTCTTACTCCCCAATGATCTCTTTTTATTTTTAATTTTTTTGAATTCGTTTGAAGTCAAAATATCGTTTTTTCAAGCAAAGCACGAAAAGCAAAGCAATTTGTCATTTTACAAACCCCTAAATGGTGAAAAAGAAATCAAAAGAACATCTTTGGGGTTAGAGGGAGAGAAATTAGTACAATGGTTTTTGAATGCCGTTTATTGCGGACACGACATGGTTGTAAACTGTAAAATAGATTAGCACAAATAATTATTTCGTTTTGAATATTTTGGTGTCAACGACACAAAGCAACAACTCCGCGATAAAGAGATACACATTTTATTTATTATTTTTTTAGCGTGTTGTTAGGCACCCAACCAAAAGAGCACCCAGTTATAAAACGCTTTTACAATATTTTAGTGCACGGGATTGATTTTGTTATTCTTCAGCCATCCCTTACTATAAGAAGATTACATTACTTCAAAAATGATACATGCTAAATTTATTAGGAATTTTAGCACCCATCATATATCTAAAGCACTAAGAATTTCACATTCATCGGTATGGTACAGGGAAGATTTACATGTGTATTATTTTCGACAAGTATAACATTGAAATAGGCTAAATTTTCGAATCCATGCTATTTTCTGCTCATAAATTTTGAGGAAGATAAGAAACATTTTGGATCTATTTGAAGAATAAATTCAGGACATTAAAATAACTAAATTAAAAGTATAAATTTTTATATTTTTCTTAAAATTCTCGATAGCATAAAAATCTTAAAACAGTTGGCATTATGTAATTATTTATAGCAATAGAGACACAAGATTGAATTTTACACTAAATGTACTAAAATACTTTCATTCAATCGTGAAGAATAAGATTAATGACAATCTCTGTTTAAAATTGAGATAAGAATTCGTACAAAGTCGGATTCACTATTATAAGTACCAGGAAATAATAGTTTAACAATTTCTTTATACAAATTTGAATTGAAAAGAAAGATTAATATAGACTAAATAAAGACGAGCACTTGAAATGTTTGAGTTACTATATTTCTCGAGTAAAGGTTATTTAGTTTAATATAGAAGCAATACTACGACCACAATTTTTGATTACTGAAAGTCAAAATTAGTAATTGAAAGTCAAAAAACTCTTTAAAACCTTCTATATGCTAATTATCAAGAATTTTAATTTACTTATTCCTAACCTTGCACAATATCACTTCTCTTCTTCCAGATAAAATTGCATAACTCCTTTTGTTGCTATAAATGCTCTGAAACAAAATTAATTTCTAAAAAAAATCCAACTCAACTGAAACGATATCCTAAGAGAGCAGTCGAATAAGTTTCGTTAAAACATTCCGACATATTCTGTTTTCTTTTTCCTTTTTTGCTGACAAATGAAATCGTTTTAATTGACGTTTAACAACAGAAATTCGTGGAATTTCCCAACAGAAATCATTTAAGAAAATAATAAAGTACTTAAAGAAACTCATTTCGAAGTGAAAATATTCTCTTAATATGCAAATGTATAGTGAAATTTATTTGAAAATATTTTAGGACTGAATGACATGTAACCTAAAGATAAAAACACAAAAAATTTTTTTCCATTTAGACTATGGGAGCCGCAAAACTGTTTTTAATTTTTATCTCTTTGATTACTACAAAAACACAAAAATTAAAATCAAATATGTAATTAAGATTTCATCAATAACTAAACCTGCATTAATTTAAATGACTGATATCTATAGATAAAATTAACAAATTCAAAGGTATCTTTTTACAATTAATGCGTCTACACAGTCAGACTTGATGTTTTTTAAGATTATTTGACTTTCGATAAATTTTCAATAGAAATTTGTGGGAATTTCTGTCCATGCTTTTTGTTTACAAATTGTGACAACATTTTTTCTAAAATATATGTTGGGATGTGTAATCGTAACAGATTAGAGAGAAAGAAAGAGATACATGAAAATATCTATAGATATTGGTTGAGCTGAAATTGATGATGTTTTATTCTGACCTAAGTCATACTTAGAACTGTGTCTAATCCCTACGAATATCTTATCTGGGATTTACCTAAGTCTGAGTTATTTTTATTTTTAAGCTTACAAGTAAAAAATTTCAAATAGAGCAATTAAATAAGTTTTCTAGGAATGCCAAATTAGAAGTTTAGTAAAAATCAATCTTTACAGGTTTTTTGATAATTTTATGTGAAGTTGTGTTAGATTTTTAAAAGAACTTAGTACTTTACTACTTATTTAATTCCAGAGCTAAGACATATTTTAAGAAATTATCCCCAGAAGTGAAAATTCGTTTGCATAGATTCTATGGATGTGCCTATTTACACGAAAGAAAACCGACCCCTGTCGTACTCCTAGAATATTTTAATGTTTAAGACAGAGCAGTGTAGAGCAATAAAGTCTCACCTACTACAGAGGTCAAACTTAAACCCGTAAAAATGCTGAGCACAAGAGTTAAGATCTCGCAGCTTTAAATTTAGCTAAAAATCTGTCGATGTTAGATCAGGAAAAAAATAGCCAAGATAAAAGACTATTTAAAATAATTCACTTTGATGGATGAAAAACACTTTAGAAAAAGTGGTCAAAATTTATTACTAATAATTCAAAACTTGTTTTATTAGCCAACTTTATTGAAGTAAAATGTATTTCATTTGTTTTTATGATATTTTTATTATATTTAATAGTATTTTATAAGTTAAAATGGGACAAACATCAGTAAGTGCAGTACAAGAATAAAGTTTTTCATACAAATTAAAAACAAATGTCCCTTTAAAATCAATTTTATTAGTGAAAGTGAAAAGAAAATAGGCACAAAAAAAAACAACAATTTATAACGAATACAAATCAATAAAAAAATAGCCCAATAATCTTTTTACCGCATGACTATCTACCCCTGAATACGTTTTACCTTTCAGGCTAAGTGGCGTTTTCGATTCAAAAACGCACAAATGGTTAGCTCTTTTTTTCTAGTCCTAAAGGTATTTCTAACAAAAGTGGAACTTAGTAGCTGTAGCCAAAGTCAGTTTTAGGAATCTGGGTACCTTAAGCTATGATATTTTTCGAAACATTTTATTTTTCCCTGCTTTGCTCCTGAAAGTCAAGAAAAACTCATGTTTTTATTCAAAAATTTTTTTATTAAACTAAAGATGGCACCGTATTTAACAATTTCATTTTTAGTTAATAATATTTCTGAACATGATATCATTTATTTCAAGTACAAGCTAATTAATTTATTAGCAACATGTTAGCGTTTCTGTTAAAGCATGTACTGAATGTTTCTTTCATCATGAAAGATAATAAAGGTATATTACAAATAGTTTAAAATAGTTGCTAGCCCGAATTATATGATGTCAGATTTTCCACAGAAATACTATGAAAAAACTCTAATGCAAAAAGCTTCAATATATAAGGGATAAGAATTTGATTCTACGTGAAAAACAATAAAGGGTCCGATAATTTTTACGAGTTTCTCTTTCGGCTTATGTTTTCTTTTAAATTTAAAATGACATAATTGAATTTTGTTATGCTTTGAAAATTCAATAAATCGTTGTGGCAGATATTTTTTAATTTACAACTAAACCAGATATCAACAAAAATTAAATTTGTGGATACTTTAGGAAAGCAATAAAAAAATCATGAATTATTCTGTATTTATCTCTCTATAAAATAAAAAAGTCACTTTTATAAGAAGAACAAAAACTTTTACGAGTATGTCTATTTTAAATTGATAAAAAGATAAACTAAGTCCATGACATTTACTGGGCAGAATATTAAAACATTTTACAATACAAAAAACAAAAAAATTTAAAGCGATTTTCTACCAGAAAATTATAATTAGCTAAAATAAAATACTGTATAAATATTATCATATGATTTCATTATATGCTTTACTTTGAGTATGCAAATTCTTAAACAAAAAACAAAAAAAAAATAAGTCGGTCAAACACAACAGCGCTCAAAGTTTTGGATTTATTGGCATCATTGCTAAATTGGTTTTCTGTCAACGTAACTAAATCTGTTCAGATATTTGTGTTGAATAATGCGAATATTCCATAAATCGTTAAATTAGTTAAAGCAAAAAAAAACAAAAACCAAAACCAAACAAAATCACATAATTAAAAGTAAAACAAAAATCAAATTTAACTAGAAACCAATGTGCTAAACAGAAGGCGCGTGGTTAGACTATCATTTTACAAAAAATATAGGACAGATTATATCTTTTCTTGGGAAAAGTATTTCGTGTTAATTGCAACTCTTCCTTATATAGCACAAGCTATAAAAATGGTATAAGCGAATTTAATTTATATAAAATTTCGAAAGAAAATTAACACAAATCAACTGGATTGCATATAAAATGTTTAAAAGCGATGACGGAGTATTTTAAAATTTGCCAGATGCATGCAACAAATTTTCTTAAGAATAAATTAAGAAAATTTTACACATGTTATCAAAGAGTATTGGTTAGATCTTCTATACATTTTTTATGCGAGGTAATTTGATCCCTATGCAGGAATTATAATGAAAATATATAAATTAAAAAGAATTTGAAAAAAAAGACTATTTACAATAGGATCAAAAAATTATGACTTTACTCACTCTTCATTTCATTCTATTTGATGTTTTTCGTCGTTTCTGAAATTAAAAATTTAAATATTGTTTGTTAGTTGATTTCCTGACAAAACATTCAAAAATTTATTTAATTTTATGAAAAATAATTATAAAATTATGATATCCACAAAAAATGAGGACGGAAATTAAAACTTTTTTTCCATAGTAAAAATATGATCGAGCTAATTGTATGAAATGAACCTCGAGTGTTGAAATTAGTGGTAAATTTCTTACATAAGTGATGGGAAAAGGGAAACTGTAATTTAAATGGACATTGCCTTAGATTGCGTGATATTAAAATCTTAAAAAAAAAGAAAAGTATAGTCTTTCAAATAGCCTGAAGGAATCCAACATAAGATGAAAATTAAATTAACATATTTGGGAAATTAAATATATTTGGGTTCAGTAATCAAAAAAATACAAAAACTTTAAAAATCGAGAGATCAAAATGATTTGATAAGTTCAAAAATCGATTTGATCAAATTTAAGGCTGGATTGTTGATTAGATAATTTAATTAAAATATTACAAAATGTTTATAATGTATGTAAAATAATGACATAGCAAAGATGACTTGGAATAATGAATAGAATAATCAATAGAATAGAATAGGCTTGTGTCCACTATGAAAATTTTTGATAGATTATAGTTTTTAAAGATTAATCATGAAATCATGAATTACTAAACTTTTATCTTTTTGTTCACCCTTACTTACACTAGGATGGATTGCACCCCAGAGGCAAAAATCTTTTAGTTAAAAGTTTGTTTACAACATTGTGAAAGTTCATTCCAGAAGATAACTAAAGGTGACAAAACAAATATAAAAAAGACTAAAAAAATTGCAATAGGATTAGAAAGTAAAAAAATTAGTGTTATCACAATAAAACTCAAAAAAAATTTTTTTTAAGTCAAACTTCTACAGCCGGGGTTCTGAAAATATGCGAGTAAAACCAAAGCCAAAGTGTAGTTTTGTTTGGTTAAGTTGCGTCGCGAGTGCTTGTTTTAATTACTTAAATTTAGTTTTAATGTGTGAAAAAGTAAAATATTTATATTTAATTAAATAATTTATAAGTAATTAATGTGAATAAGAAAAATAAATATATTTATATAAAAAAATATGAGTTTCCTTTACCCTATTCTATCAAACAAAACATATATTCATTTTCAGGTAGTGTGACAAGGAGAGAAAATATATATAATGCATAAACCGAGAATGTATAACACGGATATGCACACACACATTTAAAAACGGATACGTTCCGTTTCTGCGCCTATTTGTATCTAACATTTCACTGGTGCACGGAATCTATCGAATAACATTGATGCGTGCAAACTTGCCTTCCACGCGGAACGTATCGACCGAATTTTTCTCGCTGGATATATATATATACGTTGATATACAATATATATAAATAAAATAAAAATCTCACGATATATACGAATAAGTTTCACTTCGGTCGTGGGTCAACTTGACACACTCACTTTTTTTTTTAAATAATAAGAGCTGAAAGTTTAGGTACACGCATTGCAAAAAAATTGGGTGGAGTTCACCCCAAAGGGCCAAGTAAGCTAATAAGATTTATACATCCCTTAAATACAAATAACTTAATTAGTCCACAATATTCAGTCTACACAAATAATATTCCAACTCCTCTTCTTATTTAGTTTTTATATACTCAGTTGAATTCCAAGTATCCCTCAAAAGAAATTGTGGAGACTCATCCACTGACAGTAAACGCAGCCCGCTGAATCAAACACAGCCTACGACTGACAACCTAATTGACAACTAACTAACCCTACTTGATCACCACGATGTCGAGAGCTTCAACAATGGTGACCCCGGCAAAAAAGAAAAAATTTTTTTAACATGATAATTTAACTAGTTAATTAATAAAACATTTTTCTTTTTGTGCATTTGTTATAAACACAAAGTGAAATACATACTTTTTTGGTTAACTAATTGACAGAGTGCAATTATGAATAAGTGAAATTATCATCATAACTGTAAATAAATAAAACAAAAAACTTTTTTGTGCATTTTACAAAAGGGATAAGCGAAATGCATGCCCTTTTAAATAAGTGAATAAAAACAAAAAAAAAACATTTAATGATTTTCATATATTCATAATATATTCATATTCATATAATACACATATTAATAAGAAATATATTTTTAGATAATGATACATTCAGCAAAACAATTGACCAAGTAGACATAAACATAAAAGATTAAATATTTGAAATCGATAAAACTTCAACAAATAATAATATCACAACCGCGATTGGCAAACCACACAACAAAAATGTCACTACATAACGAAAAAAAGGAGGAAAACACTAACTCCACGTTGAGTAGTCAACCCGAAAACACTTTCGAGGCGCAAATCATTTCCATCAAGATGCCACCCTTTTGGAATAACAGACCGGATTTATGGTTTTTACAAATTGAGTCCATTTTTCGGGTTAAAAAGATCACTTCATCAAACACACGATATGATCATTTGGTTGCTTCTCTCGACTCAGACACTATGGAACGAGTAGCAGACATAATCTTAACCCCACCAACATCAGACAAATACGAAACTTTAAAATCCACTTTACTATTGCGTACTCAAGAATCTGACGAAAAAAGGTTGGATGTACTACTCCATCAAATCCATCTCGGCGATTACAAACCTTCTGAGTTGTATAGACATATGGAAGCTCTCACCATCAGAAATGAATTGATCAACAAATCATTATTAAAAAAACTATGGATAAATAAGCTACCAAATTACGTGCAAGCATGCATCATATCCATTGAAAACTCTCAAACGCTCGATGAAATTTTCGCAATAGCGGACAAAATTTACAACTGCATGCCATCCGCCCAAATTGCGGAGACACGAAAACAACCACCAAACGCAGTCGACATGCTCAGTTACATCTCTACCCAAATAGAGCAACTATCTAGGCGAATACAACGTTTAGAAACAATACCTAAGCAAAACTCACAATTCATAAAACCAATCGCTGGACAATGCTGGTTTCATCAACGTTTCGGCGATCAAGCAAGAAAATGTGCCCAACCCTGCACCTACACACTGCCACCAAAAAACTAAATGGATCTACGTCGATAGCGGCATCGAACGCAGCACAACCATCACGCCGCCTCTTCATTTTTGACAACACAACCAACCTAGAATTTCTAATTGACACAAGCGCAGAGGTTTCTGTCATTCCAAAAAGCAAATTTCCATCATTCAAAACTCAACAACATTATAAGCTAATCACAGCAAGTGGTTCCCCCATCAACACTTTCGGCACAAAACAACTCACCGCAGATTTAAATCTACGACGCAAATTTGATCACACTTTCGTGGTAGCAGCCGTCGATCATGCTGTTTCGGGAGCCGATTTTCTCTACAAATACAACCTCTCAGTGAACATGAGAGATAGAAAATTAAAACACGAATCAAATTCACCTTGTGTCAATTGCGTAGCACGATCAACCAACCCAAGTTCGCAAAAGCCACACATCTGTAACGATCAATATGGTCAAATACTAGAACAGTATCCAGCTCTCAAAGCTCCTCCTGATTTCACGGCAAAAGTCAGCCACAACACAGTTCACCGCATAATTACAAACGGGCAATTACCGGCAGCGCGACCACGAAGACTAAATCCAATGAAACTTCAAATAGCAAAAGCAGAGTTCGAATCAATGGTTCGCCTAGGCATCTGCCGCCCTTCGTCTTCACCTGTAGCCTCACCACTACACATGGTCCCAAAAAAAAATTCAACAAGCTGGAGACCATGCGGCGATTACCTACAATTAAACTCGGTAGCACAATTCGACAAATATCCCTTGCCGAATATCAACGACTTAAACATACAACTGCACAATTTTCTCCAAAATAGACATCGTCAGGGCATATCACCAAATTCCGGTAGCACCTGAAGATATATTCAAGACTGCAGTTACAACACCATTTGGATTAAACGAATTCGTACGAATGCCTTTTGGGGTAATGAATGGCGCCCAAACCTTCCAACGATTCATAAATGAAGCCTTACAAGGCTTAGACTTCCTGTTTGTGTACGTCGACGATATCCTTATTGGAAGCAAATCACCGGAAGAACACAAAAGGTGTAGGTGCACCTTCTATTTTCACGATTGATAAAATTCAGAATTTGCCTCAACCCCGACAAATGCATACTGGCAAAATCAACTGTTGAATTTTTAGCACATCACATAACAAAAGAAGGTATTCCCCCCATCGCTGGATAGAATCAAAACAAGCGCAGATTTCCCAGCACTAAAGTCAGCAAGAAATCTACAACGCTTTTTAGGAATGATCAACTTCTATCATCGCTTCATCCCACACATATCAAGTAAAGCAGCACCTCTATATGACCTCATAAAAATCAACAGCAACAAAAAAGACAAAACTACCTTCGAATGGCACAGAGTTCACGAATCAGCTTTCAACAAGCTCAAAGAAGGTTTACTAAAACACATCCTTCTAACACATCCAAATCCGGAGGCAAAGATAAGCATATGGGTGGACGCTTCCACCGACGCAGTTGGCGCTATTCTACAACAAGAAGAAAACAATCAATGGAAGCCCATCAGCTTTTTCTCCAAACGACTAAAACCTCCAGAACAAAAATACTCAACCTTCGACAGAGAACTCCTAGGAATCTATCTGGCCGTTAAGAAGTTCAGATATTACGTAGAAGGAAGAGCATTCACAATTTACACGGATCATAAACCGTTAACTACAGCAATGTCCACATTATCGGAAAAAACTCCAAGACAAACAACCCATTTACAATTCATATCACAATTTACAAACGACATACGTCACATAAAAGGTTCAGAAAACACGGTAGCGGACACCTTATCAAGATCCCACATTAATTCGTTAGAACCAGTCGCAAAGTACAATCTCAAACTACTCGCTTCCGCCCAAGAAAAAGATGATGAATTAAAAAAAATGTTAAGCAATAACAAGAAAACCAGTTACTCTTTGGAACTCGTGCACTCGTCACCTGAAGATGTCAAAATCTGGTGCGAGGTTTCCACCAACACTAAAAGGCCATACTTAGCCGATCTTCGAACTCATACACAACCTTTCGCATCCGAGCATCCGAACAACACGTAAATTAATATGTGCAAAATACTTTTGACCGAACATGAACAAAGTTGTAAACTGGTGGACCAAAACCTGCCTAAGATGCCAAAAGTATAAAGTACACCGAAACACCAAATCTCCACTTGGAAATTTCGACCCTAAGACAGCAAAATTCGAACATATACACTTAGACATAATTGGTCCGTTTCCACCATCAAATGGACACAGCTACATACTCACCATGAAAGACCGCTTTTCACACTGGCCTGAAGCCATACCTCTTCGAAGCATCAATACCGAAACCATAGCAGAGGCATTTCTACGCAACTGGATTTCTCGATACGGAGTACCCAGAATCATAACAACCGATCAAGGCACTCAGTTCGAGTCTCTCTTGTTCAAAGAAATAAACAATGTCTTAGGATGTCATAGAATACGAACCACCGCATACCATCCGCAAGCCAACGGCTGCGTCGAACGCTTCCACCGCCAGCTTAAAGCAGCCATAATCACCAGCGTAGAACCTAAAAGGTGGTTTCACAACTTACCGTGGATCCTTTTAGGCCTACGATCGGCATTAATAGAAGAGCTCAATGTCGCACCAGCTCAAATCGTCTACGGACAATCTTTGAGACTACCTTGCGAGTTCATAGCATCTGACTCAACTCAAAATGTTCAACTCACCTCTGCAACAGCAAAAGATCTACTAGCATCCTTTCAAAACGTGGCCCCAAAACCCAAAAATCATCGAACACAGCCGAGATTTTTTATACCACAAGATCTTCAAACATGCACACACGTTTACTTGAGAGAAGAAACGCAAAAAGGAAAACTAAGCTCACCTTACACTGGTCCATACGAGGTAATCAACAAAACGGAAAAAACCTTCACCTTACAGAAAGGTCTTAGAAAGGAAAACGTTTCAATCGACAGATTAAAACCCGCTTTCTTAATTAACAACGAAGCGACCAGAGCACTTAACATAACACGGCCCACACCCAAGGTCGCCCTACACTTAAACTAATTAATTTTTTTCATTGAGAGGGGGAGTGATGTGGAGACTCATCCACTGACAGTAAACGCAGCCCGCTGAATCAAACACAGCCTACGACTGACAACCTAATTGACAACCAACTAACCCTACTTGATCACAACGATGTCGAGAGCTTCAACAGAAATAATAGTGAAATACACACGAAACAAAATTTTTTTTACTTTGCACAATCGTTACTGCTACATTTTTTTTAAAAAATCTTAAACAAAAACTTTGTCCTGCAACTTTGTTTTGAGATAGTGATAGGGACCTCACCATTTTATGTAGGAATCTTGTCTGTTTTAGAATATTTAACATGTTCCCACCGGTGTCCATAATTGTAGTTAATAATATCGGACTGCTTCCTAATTCTTAGTTTGCTTCATCTGACGCCTGTCTAATGTACAGAATGTACCAGTGGTATATATCAAAAATTGAAGAACTGTAATTGTGCATTGAAGGAGACGTGGGATACCGACGTGTGTTCTAGGCAAACAAATTCTATATGGCCATAAAATATCAAATCTAGCAAATATATTTTTATACCTACATGTACCAAAAAAAGTGACTTTTTGATATGAACATATATGTAATACCAAAAAGATTTGAAAGCTGCAAATTTTAGAGACTTAATGTAAATTGATTTACTAAAACAATTTTCTCTAACTCTCCCATCCTCTCTTTCACACACTATTTTGAAAATCTAAAATAAATTATAATGAAAGACTGCAAATGTTTTTTAGATATCAGAATTTAAAGAGATAAATTTGGTAGCTCTAGTTACAAGTACTAAGCTTCAATTTATTAATTGATTTATAGCATTGTTTAAAATAAACAAAAAAAATTCAATTTGACAGGCACAAAAAAGTTTGAGAAGTTGGTTTTATGGAGTACTATTAGAAGTAGTCTAAATACCACACAGGACTCCTATTAATTTTCTGGTAGTCAACCAAAGATCGCCAGGTTCCTAGTCCCATTTAAACGAAGTCAATAAATCTTTTTTTTAATTAAAAAAAGAACAATTTTTCTACCACATATACTTCTTTACTGATGCATTTTGCATTCCTCTACCCAAGCCACTCTCCATGATATCACCTAACCATTTCTCATGTCATTTTTGCACAAATTCATCGTTTTAATTGCATTCATATATCACTCAAAAATAAAAAGAAGAAAACAAAATACTTAAATGCTTGGAAAAATAAACAAATAATTTCTAATATGTTATATGATTTACATAGCAATTAAAATTTTGCACAAAGATAAATCATTATTTTTAGCAAAGATGAATAATGGAACCTAATAAAAATCCTCTGCTGGAGTTATACAAAACAGAATCAATACAAAACACTGATTTAAGATTTTTATTTTCCGGAAAAAAAATACTTAAGTATTCTCTAATGAAGGTATTATCTAAATATTTATCTAAAATTGATGTTTAATTGTTTGTTATACAAACATTTTCATGCAGACTTGAATATATTTTAAAAAGCATCTCATCTTTGATTTTCAAAATAGTCAATTTAAGAAAGTTTTTAGTGCAAATATGTTAATCTGGTTTATAAGTTTTCACTTTCTATTTTCGTTCAGATTATATTTACGTCTCAAATGGTGGATTTTTGTTGCTAAGAAGTGCATTCATATTAGGTGATGGTCTATAAATGATTTAATCCGTGACATAGAAAGTAAAAACATTATTTTGGGGGTATATATGTATATATGTATATAGTATAAGAAAGGTGTAAAGCTGAGAAAGCACATTTTGATCGCTTATGCAATTTTTAATTAACAGTAAGAAATTTTTATTATTAAGCCATATATTGAGAAATGTGATAGTCATTATAGGTGTAATATGGAGTAAAAAATACCAAATTAAATTGAAACAATACTTTTTTTATATAATTAGCTCACTCAATAGCTTAAAGGGTTATATACACTTAGAAGCCTCTAAAATAGGAGTTTTTCGAGAATTTTTCCTGCGAAGACCTTTAGAGTTATTAATGAGAAAATTAATACACATATTATAGTAACTCTTAACTGTATTTTAAAATTTTTTATAAGTAAAAATAATAATATTAAAAGCTGTTATAGCTAATCTTCTGGAGCTCCACTCAAAAAAGACGTTTTGCGGTCACCACGATATCTCTGGATTGGATCATCTAAATTAAAAAAACTAAATAAATTTCGTTAAAGTAATGTATTATCTAGAACTTGATCGAGGGAATGAGCAAAATAAACTTTTTTGATAAAATGGCGGCTTCTCAAACAAAAAAATCGATTTTTGACAAAAAATTTGACCTTAAACTGTTTATAAAAAAAAAAAAATTAATTTTTTAAAAAAAAGCCATCGGTTCAGCCGTATCCGAGCAATCGTGGTCACCGACTTTGAAACACAGTTTTGAGTAAAACGCACTTAAAATTTCAAAAGGACCTTTAATCGGTCTGACACGTCTTTACAAATATGTGTGTAACTTCTAGAACATTTGTCGGATCAAGTTTTTTTTTGAAAGGTCTAAGTGTATATAACCCCTTAACTGTAAATAGTAATTAATTTTGTCTGTCATTTACCAAGCAACATCACTTTAGACAGCTTGCCCGGACCATATGCTTAGCAAATGAGGAAGCTGTTATCACTGCAAAGTTGAGAGATCGGGCCAAGGAATCTAATACTAACCAAAAATTATACTCCAGTTTTTTTTAGGTCAAATTCTAGCTTCTACCAGCACAGATACACAGAAAATTGTATATTGTAAAATTTTACCGGGATATCTAGTTAAAAATGTAGTGAATCTCCAAAAGTTACGCAATCTTATAAAATGGCAGCTTAGTAAGATTTTACCAGTTAAAATTGTCTGAACTAAATTTTAGGAAAACCTATACCTTCCTTCAACGTTAAAAATTCTAATAGATTTTGGAACTTTAAGACTGTAAAATTTCTTTTTATTAGATATATTTTGTTTAATTTGTCAATAAAAAAAATCTATATCTTTATAATAAAATATTAGCTTTGAAATGAAAACAAATTTTAGCAACTAAACATAGTAACGAGTCTTTCTATGCCACAATCAGAAACACGATATAATGCGGTAACAGCTCAATTAAAGAATAAATTGGCTGAAGTTGAAATAAAATCACTTAACTAATTGACGAAATAGCTAAGAAAGAAGATGAAAGATACAAACGAGTGAATTAAATTTAATTAAGAATAATATCAGAGAATTAATTGAAGAAAAAAATTTAATTTAAGACATTTGCAACAGCTTTTATAATGGAATTATGTTACGTAGTTTAGAAATACTAAAAGAAAAATTTAAATTAAAAAAAAATATTCAGTTAAAAATATCTGATGTGGTGGGTTGTCGAAATCTAAAACCTAGAAGTTTGCATTGAGGTAAGATACTTAAATTGGATTATAATCAATTTTCCTTCATTTTTCTTATTGTTAATATCGTATCTATCCTCTTAACTTGAAGGTACATCTTCCTAAGCCTTGGACTCACTAGAGCTTGGCACTGGTCTTTCCTGCATTAATATATAGCCCCCAACAAGATGACAGGGATATCGGAGCGTCATAAACGACCAAAATAAAATGCTATATGTATTTAAATAAACATGTATTTTTAATAAAGAAAATTTACACAATGTTTTTACACAATATTTTCTTTTTAAAGTAAATAAATAAACAATCATTAATTAATAACTTTTTTTTTAAGTATTTATATATGTAAACATATACATAGCATTTAAAAAACTATTTCTATTTATTTATTTATATTAAATTAATTAAATAAACTAAACTAACAAAAAATACTAAATAACACTATTAATTAAATTAAACACTACATAAAAATTCCCTTTTGAGAAATGAACGTCATATCGAGAAGAAATTGCTAAGACAACTGTCAAAGACTTCAGAGAAAGTCAAAGAATATTTTTGTTATAAAAGAGTAAGATACATATATCGCGTACACTGAACAAAAAGATTTATAGTATTTTAGCGTTTTTTTGTTTAAAAAAAAGAAATAGCTTTTAATTATTAATTTAAACTTATCATAAATCTTATTTTTATTAAATATTTCTACAGTTTGGCTTAAAATATTTTTGCCCGGATAACATTTGCACAACATCCTGATAGGGCCTGATAGGGTCCGGATCAGGTTAGGGCTCGCCGGATAGGCGCTTCTACTCGGAAAGAAATCAACGCAAAATACAAGGTGATTAGCTTCCTTTACTTAACATTTATAAAACAAAAACAAAATATTAAGTATCAAAATTTTAGCCAGAATAAGCTGATCTTTAGTTACATAGAGTATCTAACAAAGTTATCGCAAATTAATGTTGTAGTAGTTTTCAATAGTACTCGTTTTCAATGGCTGTGCAAGCATCTGATGTTGAAAAGCTAAATGAAAGCTGTTAGATGTATGTTTCAAGCACAAATTCTATATGATCAAAGGCTTCAACTAGTAAAAACTGACCCTTATCACATAATTGGAAGTAATGGCCGATTTCACTTATAGACAGGCGTCCCATTTTTTTGATATCCGTAAATTTTATGATCTTCCTCTTCTTATATATGTTAGCTGTTATCTTAACCTAGCTTTACAAGTTCATTGCATAGATATTTTCAGTTTTTTTTTACTTCAATATTAATATGGAGTGCAAAAACGAACATTTTCGCCATATTTTGCCCTATTTCCGTAAAGGAAAGAACGTAGTGCAAGCCGCCAAGTTAAGTGATGTGTATGTGTAAAGAAAGGCAATGCCGATATTGATTTAAAAAATTCCGTTCTGGAGATTTTCCTCTTAAAGGTGACCAACATTCAGGCGATCACTTGAGCTTAATAAGGATGAACTCAAAGCCAGATCAGCAGATAACTACACGTGAGATTGCAGAGAAGTTCAATGTTTCACATATAGCCATTGAGAAGCATTTAAAACATGACGAGCTTGTTAAGAAGTTTGATATTTGGGTTCCGCAAAATTTGAAAGAGGTTCATCTGATAAAGCGCATCAACGCTGGCGATTTGTTACAATGAATTCGATCAGTTTTTAAAACTAATCAACTTTGGAGACGAAAAGTGGATTGTGTACAACAATATCAATTGAAAAACATCGGGTGCATGCCTAATGAGTCATCGCAAACAACTTCAAAGGCAAATACCCACCAAAAAAAGATTTTGCTGTCACTTTGGTGGGATTGGAAAGGTCCGGTGTATTTTGAGCTGCTTCCAAAAAACCAACCTATTAATTCGAAGGTCTACTGTCCACAACTTGACAAGTTAAATGCAGCGGTCTAGGAAAAGCGACCAGAATTGGTCAATCATAAAGGTATCATTTTCCGTCAGGACAATGCTAGCCCATACACGTCTTTGGCCACTCGGCAAAAATTGATAGATATTGGATGGAAATTAATGTTATATCCATCATATAGCCCAGATCTCGCCTGATCTCTCTTAATCTTTTTAATCCTAACAACCAGTAAAGCCCGTAGAGTCAATAGGTCTTATATACACTTAGATTAATAATTAACTATAAAAAAGCAAAATAATCAATAATATTTTGTAAATTCTCGATATATAACAATTACTGTCTGACTAACTGTCTATCTGGTAAGCTTATGCTTACTTGACCTAAAACCAACTAGAATTTTTAACGCTTACACTTAATTTAAAAGAACAAAGTTAAATTATTTATCCGCACAAACATGACTTCCACTACAAAAGTAAAGTTCTTTCAAATTGAATTTGGTAGGGGAAGTTGTTCGGTTGTGGGCATTGTTCGGTTGTGGACACCCCTGCTTATCTTTTGTTGGAAAGCAGGTAAGGTTTTTCTGGCCAATGTCATTCGTGTAATATGGCACCACATAAGTTTTGTGCTAAATAATTAAGTAAAAGAACACCGATTTGTTGTGTTGTGAATCATTTTAGTTTTGCGTCATTAAAAACTTCATAAAAGTTTTTTAAAGTATTTTTATTTAATAAATTTAGTGTACTTTATTATTTATTATTAATTTCAAACAATATGGTGAAAATAGGAAATTTATCACTATTTTTGAAGATGACTGCTAAATTCGGTTATGGGCACCCATTTTTTTGAGTGAAAATTATTTAAAAAGTAATTTTCAATTGTAGTTTCACTGCTACATAGCATAACAGTTAAACGTATTTTTAGTTTTCTCTTTCATTTTTGTAAACGGTGGAATGTCAACTTTGATGGTGTTTTTATGGTTTTTTTGAATTTTTTTTAGCCACGTCATCAAATAAACAATCGGAAATAGACTTTAATGTGCTACTTAATGCAATTAAATGTTGTATTGTAGATGAGCTTCTCACAAAATCGACTGCCGCCACTCGAACCACTCTTCAACGCTATTTGTAAAAAGTAAAAGAAAATTTTAAAGATATCGATGCCGTCAACAATGATAAAATCTGCTAAATTTACCCAAAAAAGCTACCACTTAAATTAACCGCTGCCAACCCCATCAATTTTAATGGATGGGATCGGCCAGTTCATTTAAGTGCGCTTGCATGCGTGCCAGCTATTTTACATGCTAGTACTGTGATTCTGATGAAGAATGATGTAAATAAAAGCTAAAATCAATAAATTTTAATTTTTTTAATATTTAAGGTGGTTTTTCTCAATATTTTCCTATTTAGCACAAATTTTCCAAGGGTGCCCACAACCGAACACAAAAAAAAATTTGTCAAAAGTGACGACTTCACGAAACTAAATATGTATTACTTTTTCCTACTTATTGCTATTGGGGTTTGTTTTTAGTTTTTAGTTAGCTAACATCCTTAGGTTTCCATTAATATCTATTGTAATAATATGCTCTTGGTCAAAAGTTATGGACAAAAATGGAAGTGGTGCCCATAACCGAACAACTTCCCCTACTATTTAAGCATCAAACCTTTATAAACACAAAATATTAAACCTTAAATTTATTAAATTTTGGTTTTTTTATATCAAATACTCATACATTTTCAAAAAACTGCTGAAATAAGACCTTATTTTAGTACATTAATAGAATAGAAAAGAGGAAATGAGTGTGAAAACTAAGGGCAGGAAACAATAAATCGCTCATCTGATTTAATTTAAAATTAAAATGACTGAACAAAAAGAAAATTTTTTCTCAACAAAGAAAGCTAATTTTTTGTTCATAGCTTAAAGTTTTATTAATTCATTCTGTTTCTTAGGGATAAATAGGTTTCTCTGATAAGAAAACATAAAAACTGAGTGCTTGGAGAATACAGACAACAAAAATTGTTTTTTTGTTCTTTGAATTTACATCAACCTTAAAATGTAATTTTACAACAAAACTTAGCAATTGCTTCTAAAAAAATTGGATTAAAGGATTTACAATAATAGCACAATTATAAAATAGTTTATGTAATCGGATCAACAATACATAGTTTAAATTTCTAATTGGGGTCACATTTCAAATATCATTATGTTTAGTTTATTTATTTATTTTATTTTTAAAAATGCAATCGGATATGATTTGATTGTAGTACGTTCATTAACCTACGCTCCATACAAACAATTCGAAATGCCTGATGTGTGTTGTTGACTCATCTGCTTTCACTTTTTTGATACCCACAAAAATTTTTTAAATGCAACATTGAACTGAAGGCGTCATCTATCAAAAGCCTACAGTTATTACATATCCAACTACTATAAAAATATTTATCTACACTTTATTTAAAAATAAAAAATAAAATGAAAAACTTTGTGGATATGTATGAAAAAGAAGAAAATTTGTTATAATGATAAACTGAACCACCACTCGCTTCTTTTGTTAAATCCATTTGCAGTTAACTTTTGCGACATACTTTTGATAATGATCTTTATTTTAATTATAAGTGGATCTCTGGTTTTTTTTTATGCAACAATTGATCAGGGAAACAGTTATTATAGTTTGTATCTAACAGCCTGCGTATGTTCAGATAATCTTTAAGTGGGGCAATACAATTAGACGAGTAAATAATGCATTCTTAAAGGATTTTTTTTATGAAGTAGTTTTTATTGAAGCAAGTTGAAAATTTATAAGATTATTAACCAGTAAACTATCGAATTTAATTTTAAAAACCCCTCACAGTGTGGGGATTTAAAATCATGCGATGACGTGTATACACGAGGAATGCAGAGCAAAATGGTCCTATTCCAAATTTTATGAAAAACGAAGAACTGCATTTTTAGTTAAGAGAAGTTATTGTTATTATAAACTTAAAAATTCTCAAATAATAATAAAATAGTTGTCATAGTCATAGTCACGAGTTGTCGTCATGACATGCACAACTTTACGAAGTTATGGGTGAGACGTATAAAGAGCAGGGAGTTTGCAGCCACTTTTCGAAATTAAAAAAGAATCTCATATTAAAGTGGATTCTCGGGCAGCTTTTCCAATACATACAAATTTTGCTTTGACATTTTACATCTGTCATTGTTCAAAATTTAAAATTGAGATTATATTAAAGGTAATTTTAGTAAAATAAATTATAATTGTATTTATTTTTATTTTTAATTTTACAGAAAGTAAAAACGAGATCTCTCCAAGAAGTACAATGCCATAAAACAATGAAAAAAATTCACGCACACATTAATGAATCTATATGTACACTTGCTGAAATTTGACTAATAGGGACTATTCACTATTTTTTCCATTTGACGTCAAAACTTGCTTACCTCCTACCGTACATGGTGTAAATATATGTTTTAAAACGGTGTGGATTACTTTTATAATTGTGTGTGTATATTTAAGAGATGAGCTACGCTTTGACATTTCAATTTATAGTTTTATAAAATAAAATTTTAGGTGAAAGAAACTAAAATACTTTTAGGTAAAAAAACTTGAATAGTTCTGCAGAAAAAAATAACTTTTTTTTTAAACTTAAAGTATTGTTTTTGTGAAAAATATTGTTTTAATCACAAAAATGTCGGATTTTCCAATTATATGTGCTATATGTTGCAGGTAAATAGGGTAAGACTAAATAGACTAAAAATTCTTAAAATTTCAAAAGATAGTAAAAGTGAAAGAGTTATAATATTTTTCTCATATCTTTAAATATTATTTCAACTTTGACGTATAAACGCATATATCAAAACACTGCTGTAGAAACCCAGCTTGTTTAACAAATTAATATGTTTTCTTAGATGTGCACTCCTCGAAGGCAAAATTAAAAGGATTGCTTGGAATGTATGTAAGCGACTAATACAAAGGAAACCGATAGCGATTTGTGACCATTTGTGACCATTTCCATATACTTTATATGAGACGTGAGAGCCATTTGATGAGTTGCAAAAAATAGTGAATAGTTCCTATAATGCATCCTCGTGTGTCAGCAAGTAGAAAAGCTGACACCGAAAAGTTGTGCATGTCATGACGACCCGTGGGTCACCACCCATTTGTAACGACGGCAAGTAAACACGTAGAACGCACCCCAATAGTTTTGGTTTGACGTGTATACACAAAATGCGCGCTTAACTGGGCTGGCATTCTATTTCGGTGAGAAGCTAGGGTACATATTTGCCATACATTATATGTCAAAATCCGACTTTCCCATTCTCACGCTAGCTTCTCACCGAGACAGAATCCCAGCCCTGGATGATGTACCCATGAAGTATATGAATATCGAATAAAATATAACTGCATAATGGCACACAAGAAGAACTTAAATTTCGATAGTGGGTCGTAGCTTTACTTTTAATACTTGTAGTTAGTCAATGAAAGAAAAATGACTAACAAAAAAAAATCGATATGGCACAAGTTTTTCGAAAAGAACGTTTTGCTTTTGCCACTTTTTTAGGAAAAATTTTTACATTTAGCAATTGAAAATTTGGAAAAATTTTAATTCATCTTGTGGCTATTATTATAAAAAAAATGATGTAAAGAGTCATTTTTAACTGTTTTCCCCGCTTAATAAAAACTATTAACAAATTGTCAAACAGCAAACTGTAATGGATAAAATGTGAATTGCAAACATTGCATTGACATTTGCAAACTACGTGATCTAGAATCGGTAAACCAGAAAATATCTTTAAATCTACCCGGATAGCTTTTAGAGGTGAATCCCAGCCCGTTAAATTGAATAGTTACCGATAAAAGAAATTACGAATACTTTAGTTTTTAATGGACTTAAACAAATCGAAGTTTCATCAAAATCAACATCGGACATTGGAGATATCTTCCTTGTGAGTAAAACTACAATACTCAGTTTTAATTGGCATGCAAAAATGATATTAAATGCATAGAAGTATACGCCTTAAGGGATTCGTTTGAAATCTGAATGAAGATTTCGTATAGCTCAATAAACAAAATTAAAAACTAACAAGATCAGATAAATTTAAAAAAAACTTTCATCGGATTAAATAATTTTCAATGCAATTACGATAAATTAGGTTTAATAGAATTCCAATACCCAATATGGATCTGTACATAGTTTTAGCTGAGTTTAATGCAACATTAAGGGCAATAATTTAAATCTTAAATAATCTTGTTCTGAAAGTTGTGCATAAAATCTGCAGATGGCCTTTAAATTCCATTAGACATGGTATTACATTCATTTATATAGAATTATTAATTACATTGGTAAAAATTAAAACAAGAAAATCGAAGAATATGAATTGAAAAAATAAAAATAACATAAAACCAGGTGAAATTGTAATATTACAAAACTATTTATAACAACAAAAAATATTCCATTCCATTCGACTGTTACATAAATTTTTTTTTCTTTTTTTTACGTCTTGCAGAACTTAACAAAATTAGAAAGGAAAAACTTTTTCACTTCTTTACTTCTCGACCTGTTGTTACCAAATCAACATTTTATTGCCGTAATGAAGCAAGTAAATATTATATTTACTTTCAGTTGTCAGTCAAGTTTTGATGAAAGTTAGAAACAAATTTGATTTTTCAAATAACAAATTTTAAATAAAATAATCTTATTTAAAATTTAAGAGAATATTAGAAATTAATGGTTAACATGTAATTAATTAGAGCTTATTAATCGTAAAAGGGGTAATTAAATTGACTACAGATGAAGGAGTCGGTACGGGCTTAGCTTCTTATTTATCAATAAAGCCTACTCATAATTTTGTGGCCGTGAAATAAATTTCACTTAATTCCTAAGAATGTATTCTTTTACCCTCATTTAAAATGTTAATTTTTGATGTAGTTGTATTTAATTTTTAGTTTCTATTTTAGTCTTTTTTTACTCTAAACTTTGAGTGATGAACCCAGTAACATGAAAATTGGAAATTTTATGCTTAATATATTTGAGTTATTTAGTAAACTTAAGGGTTATGTATTTAGTATATATTTATTAGATAGAGCAAAACTTATTTTTCTATTTTTAGTAGGGTGATATTTATGATATGGAAATTCATGTTTAGTTGAATTTGCCACCAAGTTGGATAAATTATTTCTAAAAAAAAATTTTTGAGGAAAATATTACAATTAATTTCAGTAGTTTTTTTAAGAATTTTAAACTGTTTAATTTTATATATCAATAACTGAATTTAGTGGCAACTTGTATTGACTTCGGTTCAAAATACAATAAGTTTTCATTAAAGAAGTTTACAATTTTTTAATTCAAAACTTGATAGCTCATCTCATCTCATCTAATTAAAAAAAAACAAAAAATTTCCAAAAATAGGTGAGAGAATTTAGTCACAATGTATTCATACAAAACCTTTTCCACCAGATTATAGTATTATATAAGCAATTTATCCTTGCAAAATTTAAAACAAATAGCTTATCAGCAAGTAGTTCAAATATCGATCACAAACCTCCACAGAACAAAAAGTAAGTTAAATAAAATAGTTCCATGTTTGATGCACTATACCCTCAGGCTTAACATATCAGAATTCTTTAGGAATCTGTAGAGACTTTTGTCTCGTCTTTTTGTAAATGCATTAAAATTTAATTTTTCCACTTTAAAATTGTGGCAAAACAAGTAATGAAACATTCTACTCGTAACGTTTTTGCCTTAATACTCAAAAAACATCTCTATTATTCTAATTTTTTGCCTTTTCCATTATTACTTTTTTTTTCAAGGAAAACAATTAAAAATGTTAACAAGTGATTTTCTTAAAGTCTTGTGTTAATATTTTTATTTATTTCTATGTCAAAATTAATCATATTAAGTCTTTTTTTTATTTCTCCCTCTCTTGTAAATAAGTAAATTAAGAAGCTTATCGAATAATTTGTTGTTGCATTCTAATGGTTACATAGTTAAGTACATTCTGATTATACAAAGTTCCTACCCCCTCCCATTACACTACAAACACAAAAACTTTTATATTTTTACATATATGAATCACTTTTAGGGTTTCATAGCACAGAAACAAACGTTTTTTTGGATGGCTAGCCTAGTGTGGGATGCCATTTCCATAAATTATTGTAACAAGTATTTACAATTTCTCAGCTCCCCTACCCCCAAACCATCGAGCGCGATTTAATGCTTTTGTTTATTGCGTTTGATAGTGTAACTTTTCGGATAAAAAGACAAAACCTAGTGGAATTGGGCAATGTATGAGTCATCGGAAGAGCTTATCGAAATTGAAACTTGTTGTTTTGTTTTCATTTTTAATTGTTTTTTAAGAAATGCTTTTTATAAATAAATAAAAATTAGGTTTTTGAACTATAATTTATATTTTAATAATTTAAAGTTTTTATTGCTCTAATTATCCTTACATTTAACTTAGATAATCCTCAGATCAATTGAGTGTATTAGTATATTGTAATACATGTAAAAACAAGGAAAACAGACCATTTTAAATAAGGAAAATGGGGAAAAGTCGTCAACAATTAATTTTTTGTGTAACTTGAACTTCTTCATTTCAACACAACAATTTCTAGTATTTATTGCCCTGAAAGTTGAATATTAAGACTCTACAAAACAAAATATATTTTTAATAAGTTACAGCGAATCTTTAATTCTAAAATAAACATAATATTTAAAACATTAGTCAATAAGTTGCAAGGATGATACATAAATGAAAGAAGCTACAGTCAACATTAGTCAATAAGTTGCAAGGATGATACATAAATGGAAGAAGCTACAGCTACTTTCTTGAATTCCAACAGAATTCATTCAAAGCAATTTCGTGTGCTGATTTTTCATTGCTTTTTGGTCAGAAAAAATACCATGACTGCTAAAACTTAGCTTGATAAGTAATATCTTGGGTCTGAGAATTTTATTTTACTAATTTAAAACGTGGCTGTTAAAATATCAAAACATATATTTTTATTTATCAATATAAATTTTTTCTTCTTCAAAGTAGTTCTACTCAGCCAGAACTGGTTCCAATCTTCGAAATTCTTCTGATATACGCTTTCTGTTATTGCTCTGGCTGCGATGCAATCTTTATCTTCTTAATTGTGCCAAAATATCGTTCTTTCATGGGTGGTTTCAAATACGCAAACATGAAAACGACTCAGAAGGCCAAGTCTAGTTGATACGGTACCACTATACGGTAGTTTACTTGGAAAAAATATTTATTTATTCATTTCACTGGGAAGATTTTTAAAGAAGCACTATATGGCTTCCGAGTTTATGTCGTATACATATACTTGAAATAGTCTGATCGTTCTCTTTGGTACTTCACCAATAAATTATTCAGTGGGGCTAAGAGAAGTCATTTTTTTCCATATAATAATTTTCGTTGTTTACTAAATTAACTTTGATAAAAATTTAATAATTTTATGTGGCCAGCATTTAACACTTAATTCTATGAAATATAACGTCTATAAGGCTTATTGTATATTTTCTAAAAATTTTTCCCCTTTCATATATAAACAAACTATGCTTTTTATTACTAGCTGTGGAGCATTGGTCTATCATTCCTAATTGATATAACAAACAATTTATGATTAGTTTTATAAAAAAAAAACTAAAAACAAGTCTTATAAAATGCGATAACTTCAAATGCAGTTAACGCTTTGCAACTGTGATAGCGGATTTATTATATAAATTTATTAGACCTTCATTTATTAACTCATGTGACAAGGTTATGCCTTATTATGAGATTAACTTTTAGTCATTTAGGCCCCTTGTAATCAGTTTAATTTAGTCTTTTTTGATTGAAAAAAATGATTAAAAATGTATCCTGTGGAAACTCATTAAAAAAATTTTAAAAATTTTAATTTTTTATTATAGCTTAACCGTTTGAAAAATATGTATGTCCCTAGCAAGCAGATTTTATTTTTTAGACCTGTTTGGAAAATCACATTTCATTATTTCGTATCACCAAATTAAAAATTGCTTATAAAACATGTGAGAGAATTTTAATGAAAGAATTCTTTTACTCAGTCAGCCTTTAAAAATAAAAAAAGCTAAAATTTTTGTGAGCACTTAAGTTTCTGATTTTTCAGGTTCCAGATTCTAACAATCATAGTTTCCGTTCAATTAAATATCAGTAGATATCCTTTTGTTTTCTTTTCCTTTCTGCTAAGAAGTTTTCCATTTGAGGACATAAAAATTATTCCCTAGTTACCTCAAATAGAAGTCGGATAGCGAAAAGTTTGTTTTAGTGGAAAGTTTTGGAGGTTATTTTACTCCCTTAAAATGATAGTAGATAAAAGACGAACCTCTGCTTTTTAGAAAATCTAGATCTGTGTTTAAAAAAAATCAGATAGTTAATGCTGTAAAATTTGCCTGTAGGTAGCATATTCCTGTTAAAATTGTTGAAATCAAATTGCTTCCTAAGTCTGTGTGCAGCTATTCTTTACGTTATACTTAAATGTAGAGTCATTGCAAGTACTTTGAAGCTAGTATTCTACAGTGCTACCCCGTTGTATGAACTTAATTTCCTTAAGTCTCCTTTGACTTTGAAGGCATTCAAGTTACATCAGGTTGGTCCATAATTTCGTGGGTATTTTAAATTAAAGTTTTTTAAAAATCTTGTAGAGTCAGAACCACAATTAACAGTTGATCAGATCGCAGAAGGGATGGATTTATCTTATAGAATAGTCTTTCGTCCTTTAAAGGAGATCGGGATCATATCCAAGCTTGAAAAGTGAGTACTACATGAGCTATCCGAAGCGGCGAAAGCCAGCAGCGAAAAAACAACTGCACTATCCTTTTACCGTGCTTCGAAGGAGAGACATTTTTAGACTGTTTGGTAACAAGTTTCGAAAAATGAATTATTTATCAAAACGTCAGAAGTAAAAGACAGTAGACAGATAAAGATAAGCAGCGAATTCCAATAGCAAAGGCCTCTTTATATCCTAAAAATAAACTTTTAAGTGTTTTGTGGGACATATATGGTATGATTTATTAAGAACTGTTAGAATCAAATCAAACCATTTACACTGAAAAACTTTATCGTTTTATTTTAGAATTCATTACAAAATGCCTACGATTGATACATCAAGAAAATGTTATTTCATCGTAATAACGCTAGAAAACAAACGGTTCGAGCAACGCTGTAAAAAATTAGTGAATTTAATTATAAGCTTTGACATTCTA
Source organism: Acrocera orbiculus (assembly GCA_947359355.1). NCBI lineage: Eukaryota > Metazoa > Arthropoda > Insecta > Diptera > Acroceridae > Acrocera > Acrocera orbiculus. The sequence goes on from OX375757.1 coordinate 767,353, forward strand.
CTCACTCCCTAGATATTTATCCAAATTATTTTCACTTATTTCGTGCCTTACAAAATATTTTACTTAAGTTAAATTTTAAACAGGATCTACAAAATAAAATCTCAAAGAATCCTAAAGTTACGTGTAAAATGACGAGAAATAATAGATATTGAAGGAAGAAATAGGAATAGATATTGAAGGAAGGAATATTAAAATTAACTAAAAATTATTGTTAAATTGTGTTTTATTTAAACCTTTTGAAATTTTCCATAAAAGCCGCAAGTCTTACAATTGTGTAATATTCTCAATGAAACCCATCCACTTTATCTTTTGTAATCCATTCTGTAGATTTCCTTAAACTAGATTACTACGATATTAATAAAAATTGCTAAAAGTGCTGTAGTATTTTTATTAATATTTTTGTTTTTTACATAAATTGAAAAAACAACAGCACAAAAGTTTAATACAATATTAAAAAAAATTGATTTGTATTTTCAATGCATCTTTAATCCGAATATTAAACCCTTGAAAAGCACTTAAGAAAACCACTCCAAAAAAACAACAATAGTAAACGAGGTGCAACGGCGATAGATGAAAAACATTCGAACAGATGCTTAAAAATCAACGGCATTAGAAGGCTAACGCAAGTACTTCCCCACTTGAATGAAACAATCAGCTAGCACTTTAAAAATTCGTTTCTATAAAAAAAGAAAAAGAGAAAACAAAAGCTCAAATGTCATTTTGATTGCTCTGCAGAAAGGAAAAACTAAAAATAAAAATTTTTACTGCAATAAAAATTATTAATTATATCGCTTGACTGATTAGAGGTGTCAGTGCAAATTACCTCCTACTGCTTCTCTTTTACTTCATGATAAGCAATTCAAGCGTTTTAAAAAATCTACAGATTACTAAAAAAAACTAAAAGTTTGTAGAAAAGTTTTTATCTGTTGTTGTTATTATAATAGTTGGTTGGTTTTGAAAGAATAACGGATTTTAGAAATAAAGATTGGATGATGTTTTTTTTTACTGTAATAGGAAACACGAGCCCATTTGTTACGCTTCTAACTTTCTAGCCAAAATGTTCGAATCGTATTAATTGTTCCTTTGTTCAGTTAGTTGGAATAACTATTCCAACTGACATGTAAAATTTTACTGATAATTACTTTAATTACAGATCCCTCTATGGAATTTAATTGAGTATGTAAAATATAAGATCAAAGCTTTTGCTTTGATCATTTTAGAGACAAAGAATTTAAATTCTTTTGTGTATATAACAGCAAGGCAAGCAATATTGTTTTGTACATATTTGAATATTCATGGAAATAAGGTTACCTAAAGATAAATATCCTCATACGCTTTTTTCTATAACTCCCGATAAATTTAAGCCAAGTTGTGTTTAATTTTCAAATTATTTTCAAAATTTATGACTGTGTGGTTAATTGCACTTAAGTCTTTTCGGTTTTTTTTTAAATGAAATTCCTGGCTAAAATTATTCAAGTAAATTATGTTGCAACATTTAAGTCATAAATGTTATAAAGACGTCAAGATAAGCTTCTAGACGACCTTGTTATCAACTTTTTATAAAAAAAATTAAAACAAAAAAGCAAAACATTTCCAAAGGGAAGTCTAAAATCATTTCAGGTAATTTCATTGGTGTAATAAATTTTTACTATTAGTTCGCTGAGAGTTATTTGAAGTGATTTTTTTAAATTCTTTAAAAAAAAACAAAAAAAGATTTATTAGTTTTTAAATTCTTGTCTTAAGGTTAATAATTGTTGTGGTTTATTATTTTATTCTATTTGTGATTAAATTCAAACTCAACCCAATTAAAAAGCGAAAGATGTTGGTCTTAGACAGATTTTGGTAACAAAACGAAATCTTGGGATAGTTTTCTAATCCTAGAAAACCAAACCAAAATATGCCAAGTTTTTCACAAATTTTTATAGGAAGGCAGGAAGCCTCCTTTCAAGATAGGAATGGCATAAGGTCCTTCTCTCTAAAGTAAGGGAAGAGGTCTTCTCTAAGTTATTCTTAGGCAAATTTATCATTTTCTGCTAGATGTAACCGAAATCTGTTTACATTCTATTGAAGATGGCATTTAAGAAACGCTATCTCTATATTATGAATGTGGTTCGCAAGCTGTAATAAACGGTCAAGGCTCACAGCCTTTGATAAACAGCCTTTTTAGTTGCTGTCAAAATTGTTTTTTAAACAGAAATCAACGCAATCAATGCCTGTGCGATTCATTGCATCAAAAGAGGCTATAGGAAAAACCAAATATATATTTTTTCAATTAGCCAAGCTTTACTAACTGCAACGGTTATATATACTTTTAAATCAAGAATAGTACAAGCTTCATACTACCTTCAATTCTTTACTGAAAGACAAAATGTAACCATAAAATACAGACCGTTGGTAATGAAAAAAGTACAATGAAACATGTTATCAGATAGATTAGCTAATATGGCGTTAAAGAAACCTAGTTCCAATCTACTCAACTCGATCTGCTTGCTTGTTAATAACAGGGTCGATAAGATAAATATTAAGTTCAAATCAACTAGCTTGGTACAAGCAAATACTTTCTTTAAATTTAGGACAGACATCTTTGACAAGGCGAGTGGGAGACACCAAAGAGTTCCCAGTTTGAAGTGATTCGGTACACAATTACCCAAAAAATCACCACTTTTCAATTTTTTTCAACATTTTGGAAAAACTTGTTCAACTGTTACACGAAAGAGGAAGGAACCATACATTTTTTTTTTCACATTTAGTGAGCCTTAATTTTGCGGTCCTGAAATGTAACCACGTAATTGTTTGGAGTTAGTAATTTTCAATGCCAAAATTATAATGAAATAATAAAATAATAAAGAAATTAATATAAGAAATGGCCATCAATGGATTCTGTGAGTTTTGTATGAAAAATAACCGGTTTCGCTGTGAATTGTCTTATGTAGACCCACTCTTAGCCATGTGTCTAATTAATTCCATTACAACTCAATTGAAACATATCTTTCGTCATCATAAAAATTCTGCTTAATAATCTGGAAAGCAAAGAGGTGAAAAACTATTCTACTAGTCTGAATTTTTGGTCAAGTCAATAAGAAAAAGAATTTCAACTTTACCATTGTGCAACAAATAGAACAAGGGTTGAATAATATCCAGTCACATATTTAAGCCGTTTTGAAGAACCTACCCTTGTTTTTTATTTCTTTCTCAATTTGTTGTTGTTGTTTTCTTTAAGGAAAATTTTAACACATTCAGTTCACGCCTATAATTAATATACATATTGTCATAATTACAGCAGTATAGGAAATGTGACTTCTGAACACACGAACCCGGAAAAACCTTTATTGTTAGTTAAAGCTCATGACATCATTAAGAGAATCCCAACAACCAACTTTGTACGAGACACTCCGTGAAAAAGAAAAACAAATTGTAATTTCTTTGTTATATTAAAGTTTTATTTCATGTTCAGTTTTTGTTTTTATTATCGTTTATTGTCCCTTGTCACATTCTAACATAAATGTAACTACATAGGAAATAACGTTGTAAATATTTGAAAAAGCAAAACACTAGAAAAATGGAATGATGAAGGGCTAGGGCTGGCTTATAGTGCGTTTTCACTGAACTTAGTACTTAGTATTTAGTACTTTTTTAAAAGTATTTTGATTGGAAATCTCTAGCTTAGTTTTTAAATATGTTAATAATAATTATTGAGTAGGTACTAGGCACTAAGTTCAGTGAAAACGCACTATTATTTGAGAAATAAACTAGATATTTCCCATAAAAATACTTTTAAAAAAGTACTAAATACTAAGTACTAAGGTCAGTGAAAACGCACTATTAGTCGATCATTAACCTATTTTGGGGAATTTATTAAAATTCAATTATTGTATTATTAATGTAAATATTTACGATTACAATTCAAATATTGTTTCATTTTGGTTTTAATTAAATTAAAAACGATGCTAAAAAAGGCTGTAAAATTGAAAATAATGTAAAATAATTTACTGGGTATAAATTTTTCTTATAATTTTAGCAATTTATTCGTGTTATTATTTTGCAAGAATTTTTTTTTTATGATACATTGAATGTTTATTTTTTTTCTCCTATGATTCTTTAATATCTTCCAAGGGTTTGCTGAGATAAGATCTGTATGGACAAAGGAAGTTGCAATTAGATTAATTCTGACAACATCTAGTGATTAGAAAAGGATATGAGAGAGAAAAGCTAGCTTCTAACTAGGAATGCAGATTTGCTCATACGAATATCGATATTTTTCAAAGTGAAACATTGATGTCAAAAATGCCGATATATTGTTTATATCCTAACTTAACAGTTCTTATTATTATACAAATATTGTGATAATTCTTTTAATTCTTACAGCAATGTAGAATAATTTACCTGTAAAAATATATATGTCAAAAAAAAACATGGTAATTCTCACTTCTCACAAAATCAGCTTAACGAATAAAGACAAATCTACTCTTTAACTTAAAAAACTTAAATTAGCTCGCAGCTGGAGGCACAACTGTATAATTTTTTTTGGAAGTCAGGATTGCAGTTTTTATTCATCAAGTTTTCTAGAAAAAATAATTTTTGTTATTTAGAAGTCTATGTTCGTAATCATGTATCAATGTAGAGTACTAAAAAGAATTTACTATTAAAATAACATAAAACATATGGACAAAAAAAGCAAAAATAAATTCTTTGTTTACAAATGCTTAGCATATGTGTTTTCTAAGTAAATATTTTGGTTTTAATGTAATGAAATTACGTCTATACTATTCACACCACTTGGAATAAATTTTTGAAAAAAAATTATTATTTAAATAATATCACAATATGTCGCCATAAAAATACTATAAGAGAATTTCTAGAAATTATGTATTCATGAGATATTCTGCTTTCTTCATTCAATTCATTAAACAGTCAAAGTCAGTCGAGCCCATCACCAAAGAAATATCAAAAAAAATATGCAAAAGAAAACAAACACAGAACAGAAGATAAAAATAAAACAAAAATTTTTTTAGCTTACCTTTGATAAACATAGTTTAGTTTCCATCGATTATATCCAAATTTTTTTGATAAATACAAAATTAAAGCTTAAATATGAACATTTTAAAAGAATAAAAAATTTATTTATTTTTTTTTATATATATTTTTTTCACATTCATCTTATTTAAGCGCCAAGTAAAAAACACTTTATAGGAAAACACATACATACGTACAATAGCATATAACTCTCTCTCGTCCTCCGGGTAAGAAAAAAAACAAATTTTATCGGTCACAATAATATTAAAAAAACATGAATAGTTATTTAACAATAATCTAAAGAACTTATAAAAATTTAATAATTTTAATAAATACACACTTAAACTTAAGAGTTTCTTTTAGATTTTAAATATAATTGAAGACAAAAATCTACATGCCGACGAATTCGCCCGCTCCGATAGAAATTTGATTCTTTAATGCAGTCGCTCGATTCATATAAGAAAGAGAAAATATACTAAAAAACGGCATGGAACGTTGTAATGGAACGAATATTCATTTCATTATATATAAAATTAAGCAATAAGTGCTGCCATAACAAAATATTTTCTTAAAATTTATATTGAAAAGTTTTTTCAAGTATATTAATAATAATCAAATTATAGAAGGAAAAAAGTAAATTATGTACAAAAGAAATTATTCTGGAAATATATAATTAATATACACACAAGTTACGTATACAATAATAATAATAACCTAAACCTGGCAATCCCCTAAGTTCTTGCAAACTAACCAGTTTAGCTTTATCAGTAATCTCCAGTGTACAGCGTATACTAATATCTTCTAACTCAAATTTATTTGTAAAAGCGTGTGTGTACTTATTGAATTATTGAAAGGTTTTCGTGTAGCGTGGCAAAGAAAAATAATAGTTCGTAAACAAAGAATAATAATAGTTCGTAAACTTTGTGTAATAAATAATAGCAGTGTCCTGGTATTAACGAGGAATTTACTGAAAAAATTGACAGTATCAATTAAGGCTTACTATAATCATCTTCGCTTGAAGGTAAGGTCCGACCGAGAGCTCGGTCTCGGCCTACTCTCGGTCGAAATCCAGGCCGAGATCTCGGTTCTCGTTCTCGGCTTAATTTTGCCGAGATTCTCGGCCATAGCCGAGACTGCACACGTGCCAGTCTATTAGTAAGCTATCATAAGCCAGCAAAGTTTTATCAGCTCCACTGATAGGCGTTTCACACAGGCTCTCATATTGCAATTGAAATATTACAATATATTAGAGGAGATTGAATTTTCCATACAAATTTACAAAATGCCGGAATCGAAATTGTAATATCAATTCTGTGTGAAACGCCTATGACTAGCGTTGAGACTTTTTAGTAGAGCTGGGCAGCTATATGATGAAAGGCGGCACAACTTAAAAGGCGAAAATCAAGAAAAATTACTGTTTTTGTGTCATAACATTAGCTTATTTAATTTTGACCATTAAAAATGTCCATATACTCATACACAGAAAATATAACAATTTATTGCATTTTTTGCACTTTTAACTTTTAACTATCTTATACCCATTCTCCACCGAAGCTTATACTCATTATTACAATACAACGACGGAAATTTTGTATGGACTACCCATTTTAGCTGCTATGTTTTCAGTCTCGTTCTCGGTCTCAGCCGAGAATAAAAAATCATTCTCGGTCGAACCTTACTTGAAGGTAAATCCTTATTTTCCTTACTTGGGTAGTTAGTTAGTTCTGTTTCATCTATTATCTATTTCTACTTTGCCAATGCAGATCTTATTTCTTAAATGAACTTACAGAATAAATATTAATAGCGCGTTTATACTTGGTACTACTTAAAATATTTTAATTTTTTTCAAAAATTAATCATTGTTATGCTTTCCAGTATGCCGGCGAGGGCTATCTTCTCGCTAATAATTTGGGCAATCAACCCTGCACTCTTTTGATAACTAAGGGATTGGCGGGTAGAGCGTTTGTGTTGTCGGGACTTTCTGCCGACCAACACAGTAATTGTGGTGTTCTTCTCATTCATGGGAAATTCCTTAACGTAAAGACAGCAAGCAAATGCCAAAATGAAACCAATGTGGATGTCAGAAATGTTATGGAAGTCCTCCGCCTACAATATGGGAAAACTATTGAAGATTTGAATGTGTTGCCATACAATAGAGTAATTATAATGTTCGACCGGGACAGGGATGGACATCACATTGTAGGCCTTCTACTAAACTTTTTCGAATGTAATTGGTCGGAACTTATACTATTACCATTTCTCTAAGAGTTCGTAACACCACTCTATAAAATATTAAAAAAACAAAACACACGTAAGCGTTATGTTTATTCCAAAATACAATAAGATGACTGTGAGCGGCGTACACCCGATAGTGGAAGGTATAATGTAAAACACCTTAAAGGTTTGGGTACTTCCACAGCAAAAGTTGCCCGAACATCCTTTAAAAAATTTGAAAGTCATTGTGTTTCTTTCGTTTATGAAAGAAACGAGGATCACAAATGCATAAGAAGGGCTTTCGGCCGCCAACATGTGAAGCATCGTAGAGCAATGATAAATGAATATGTGGAAAGTATGAGGCGAGGTGATTTTGTCCCACTCTCAGGCAGAGAAAAGTCCATAACAGTAACCCAATTTGTTCTGAAGAGGATAGTGCCTTTTTGGTGGGAATCGATTCTTCGAGGTATAGCGTGTTTGGCGGATGGCCTAAAGCCATCACAAAGGGAAATCCTCCACGTCCTATTTGAACGCAAAGATGAATGGGAGGTTAAGGTGGCTCAATTTCGCAAGGTGGCATACTTAGAAAGGAGTAATGCAAATAGTTGAGGGATGCAATATCGAAATAACTGGGTTGCCCGTAGGGGTTTGGGCCGTAAATTATAGGGAAAACGTTCTGGAGAAATTGGTGAAAGCAGGTACTATTAAGAAAGTGTTAGAACAACCGTGAAATTCATTTGTGAATTTTTTTCTGATGAATTTAATAAAATTGAAAACAGCGACGGCGACTTTTTCCAAATTCCGCAGCTTGAGAACACTCTACAGCATGCAGGGATGAATGCTGTAGATGAAAAGTCTAATATACGTGAATACAACTCAGCCATTAAAATTTTGAAAGAGTTTTTTTAAATTGCAGTTGGCGTTTTACGTTAAACTTAAACATATATGGAAGAACAACTAGCAGCATTGGCCAAAAAGCTTGCTAACCAAGATCGTTATATCGATGCTGTCCGTGTAGAAAAATACTTCTTCAGAAACATAAAAAACGGAGAAGATCTAATTAAATATTTAATGGAAAAAAAGTATAGTCGAGATCCCGTGAAATCTTCAAATGATTACAATTACATCACATCCATGCCATCATGGATGATATCAGAAGATATGAAGAAAGAGCTTTTAAGACAAGAAAAATTAAAACTTGATGAACTTGCAGCCCTTCGAGAAAAATCAGCAGAAATGCTATGGCTAGAAGATTTGGATGAATTGGAAAATAAATTGAATGAACTTGCAGAACAGGAACTTGCAGGCCCACCCGACAGTGATGCTGACGACGAAATCGAAATCGAAGCACCTGACATAACATATCAAATAGTTCCATCTTCAAAAGGTGAAGGGAAAAAGGTGAGCTTTTAATAAAAATCGAACAAGTCTAACTTTATTTGTTTTTCAGAAACGGAATACGGTGGGGGTATCAGCGCCCAATAATAAAACGGGGAAAAAGGTGAGCCAGAAACGGCGTTGGGTAGGAGAGGTTTTGGGAGGAAAGGTGAGCCTTTATTTAAAATTAGACCAAGCCTAACTTTATCTATTTTTCAGAAACGTCGATATTAATACTACAATGTTTAATTATTTAAATAGTAGTGTTAATTGTATTTGATGATGTATTTTCGAGGACATTCATGCTCATGATCAACTTTTCTAGATATATTTTGTACATTTTATTGAAAATCTGGAAAAATTGTAATTAGTTAGTACTAATGATAAAATAATCGAGTAAATGAAGTAAATGATTGCTAAAATAAAATGCATAAACATATACGTCGTCTAATTGCTTCATTATATATTTATTGGGAAATGTATTGCACATATAAATCATCATTTATTTTTTTCTTTTTGAATGAAATTAACTCGGCAAGAATGATTTCACTGATAAAGTTGTCATTATAACTGAAAATTAAATGTCTTTCATTGATACTCTAATCCTACTATAAAAACTTGCATTCCAACCAAGATATGGCCATAAAAAAAATTTGCTTATGTAACAATTTCATCTTAGCTATGGCAAGTTACATCAGGTTTTTATTAGTTATATATAAAAAAAAAGTAAATGAAAAGTTTTTTCCTAGCTCTCATAATCTGTACATACAAAGCATATCCAATTTTTTCGGAAAATCAAATGACATTAAATCTAATGGAAAACTACGCTCTAGTCCTTATGAAAACGACTTGAAGCAACTTTTAGCGACTTCATACATTTGCACGACTTCAATCATTTGAATTGTATCCTGATCGACACATGTCGTACATTGAATACGTCACACGGACACTTAGGCATAACGAGTTCTTGTGCCCCGGAATTTAACGGATTAGAAATGAAAATTTTTGCAAGCTTTTTCAATTTCTTTATTGATAGCTTCTTTTTTTTTGTAATTTAGAGGAATAAAAAATAAGATTAAATAGACTTCTAAAAATACAGCCTTACTAATAAAAATAATTAAAATTTATTTGCCAAAGAAAAGTACATGATTTAGTAAATTGATATTCAAAGAATCTTCAATTTTATTGGCAAAATATTTTTGATTTTTTTTTAATAAAATAATTGATAAAAAGTAAATTCATTGTTATAAAATTATTTAACAGTATTTTAGCATGGATCACTCATATATTTAAAAATTAATGTGCTTGTTGTTCATTCCTTTCACCAGGAGCTCTTGCTCCTTCACCCCAATCAAAACCACCGGGTCTATCCTGCTCTGGAAGTGGATTATAATTTGGATCTATATGTTCATTAAATAAAACTTTTCTGTAAATAAACAGAAAATTATTATTTGTAAGATTTTATGTAAAAATTACTTTTTAATACTTACAAAAATCTTGGGGTTTTTAGTATTTTACAGCCATTCCTTTCAATCGGAAAATAATCTTCCAGAAAGAAATATATATGACCTACTGCCATACCCATAAGATCTATCAAAATTGTATTACCCAATATCATTGAAAATCCTAAAAGAACCCAAGGAAGATATGGTGCCTGAAAAACAAAAAATTTATTTAAACTATAATAATTTTGAAAATATCAACAACAAAAACTTACATGAAAATTAATCAAACCAAAGAAATTCATTCTGATTAGTGTATTGCGTCTTGACCAGACATAAACCAGCATAATTGTAAATGCATGACCCAAAAATAATAGATTAACAAAAAATGCTATAATTATTAATAATGTTCCACCAAAAATAAACATCATAACAAAATCTGAACTTCTACCACGAAATGATCCTTCTTCCAACATACGACAGTAACGATATGTGAAAATCATATTAAAAAAGAAACTAAATCCTACTGTCCCAAAAAAAAGGAATGTTGTTATTAATCTCCAAATTTGAAACTCTCTAATTATTAGTGTTGGATTAAAATATAATTGTAATGGTGAAACAATATCCAGATGCTAAAAAAAAAATTATATAATATAAAATATTGATGAAATTTTTAAATTTATTTTTTTCTTATAAACAGGTTCGAATGTTATTTACAGCCAAAACCAATTTTGTTAAAAATTTTATTTTTGCAAATTAAGGGATTACAAATGTATAAAAGAAAACATTATTAAAATTTGAACATTTATCTTATCTAAATCTGCGTTAAAAATTATAAGCACTTATTTATTGGGCTTCTGCTTTTGGCGGTTAAACATGTAACAGCTAATGTAAATAATTTGTAAAAAAAAGTGTTAAGCATTTCAGTTAGGAAGAATAATTATAATTCTAAATCGAGCAGGATTTTGGAATTCAAATAAAATTCATAGTCAAGCACTAACTTTCCTAACAGTTTTAATAGATTTTTATTCAGGAAAGGGTCGAAGATACATAACAATGAAAATTACGCAACTATTTTGAGCGCTACAACTTGCTTGCTACTTGTACACCTGCAATGCTTTGTGTGGGAAAATCGTTTATCTGATATTTTTGAAACTATTAAAAATCTGAAATACGTGTTTTTTTAAAATTAACCATTCGGTATTTCACTTATGTTTTCAGACCATTATTCAAGAAATAAGATTAAGATGTGAAGCGTTAAAGTATGAAAAATTTACAATCGGTATTAAAGATTTTGCAAGTGTTATTCAAATTAAAGAAGCCGACACTTGAAATGATTGGAAGTAAGAATTTTTTACAGTTTTGAATTTTTGTACAGAAGAAAAGTACATTTAAGTCAAATTTGTCACATAATTATACATCTGAAAAGCTATAAAACTGTTAAGAATAAGCATAGAACTTTTTTTAGGACATAAAAGGCACAGTTGGACTTTAAGGCTAGTCATCCAAAAACTCTAACCATAAACACTTAAAAAATTCTTATAGTCAACAAACTAAGGCATTATAAGAATAATTTTAAATCTCATAAATATTTAAATTAAATACCAATAAAACACTCACCACAGCTAAAGTTGTTAAAACGCATGCAGTCATATAGAATCTCGTTACAGGTGGTACCTCCAAATAGGCATGATGCAATGATTGAAAGGCCATTTCTTATATTAATTTCTTTATTATTTTATTATTTCATTATAATTTTGGCAATAAAAATTACTAACTCCAAACAATTACGTGGTTCCATTTCAGCTGATGTGAACTGCATTACCACTGTAAATGTTTTCTATCTTGTCAAAAAAAAGTAGACATTAGCACTATACTTAACATATATTGTCAAACTCAAAAAACTATTGAGTGTAATCGCGCCTCAGATCCTTTTCCAGATTTTGCTTTCCAGATTTACATTCAGAAGTATATTGACTGCAATAATTTTTTGACATTTTAGTTGGAATTATGTATATAATTTATGCCTTCTAACTAGTTTTATTGTATTAAATATACTTTTCGAAAATAATAATGCATTATAAATGCAATAAAATTAGTTTAAAGGTACAAATTGTATTTTTTGAATGACTTGTAAAGTAATTATTGCGGTGAATATACTTCTGAATGTAACCACGGCTCAGATCGCTTTCCAATTCGCTTTCCAGTTCGCTGTCCAAATCGGTAATGTGAATACAGCCAGAATATCACAAAACATATTGTTCAAATGTAAAATTATATTAATTATAATTTTCGCTACTTTGTTAATTTTTAATATTAAAATATAAAATTGCTTAAATAAGTTTTTCATTTAATTAAATACTGCATATAAATATATTTTAGAAAAGTCCAAAAAGTGGTTGTTTTTGTTTTGTTATTTTTTAATAAAAGTAATTTATGGAAAAGTCATATTTATATATTAATATAATTTTTGTAAATTAATAAATAAACTTCCCAAATTCGAAAATAGCAGTGATTGAAACTAAAATTTAACATTTCTTTACTGGGACTTTGTATTAAATTTATCATCATGAAAATCAATGAAAAAAATTTATGTATATTTGCAACAACGCCTCCATATGATTTAGAAGGAGTTTTAAATAAAAAAGGTGAAGGAAACAAATTATGGCAAAAACGATATTTTGTACTAAAGGGTAACCTTTTGTTTTATTTTGAAAAAAAATATGATAAAGAACCACTTGGCTTAATAATAGTCGAAGGCTGCACAATTGGTAAATTTTATTCATTCAATTGATTAATTATATGTACTACGTTTTTTTTTAAATAAAAAAATAAGAACTATCCGAAGATGGCGAACCATATAGTTTTCAAATTGTTTTTAATGGAAATCGTTCTTACACATTATGTGCTGATAATCAAAAAAATATGGAAATTTGGATGAAAGCATTGACTTCTGCAGGCTATGAATACAGAAAATTAATGGTAGCCGAATTAAAAAGACAGCTTGTCCAATATAAGCAAGGTAAAATAATAATATTAATTTAGATTTATTAAATTATTGCTCATTTGAGTTTTGAATGTTTATCTCTATATCTGCCGTATAAGTTTCCTATAGAGAACCCAATATGAGGTTCATCTTTATAAACTATAATAAATATCACGAACACCACTCAAAACGCTTACAGAAAAAATTTTAACCCGATAGCGACTTTACCGCTATGAGACCAAAAATTAAGTGATATTTTATCTTTACCTAATACGTAGTTTTTTATTAAATATCCCGTAATTTTTAATGATTCACAGCATTTCAGCTTGTTTGCGGTGCTTTCTCGTTTATTTTATATTTTCCCGGTTTTTGTAGGTGAAAGGAAAACTTTTAATTAGTATAATTGTAAATTAAATTAATCATAATTTATTTAAAAAAAATTTATGATAGATATTCTTATCTTTTCGTTTGGAAATGCTTTTTTCACATTAACGCAATTAATTCCAATTTCAAAGAAAATTATTCAATTTTTAGCATGACTGATGGATACAATGAGCTTTTTCATTGTATTTTGATTTTGGTTCAATCACAACAAACTACTTTTATTTTAATATTTATTAATTTTTTCTAATTTAATCAATTATAAGAAATATGTGTATATAATTTTTTTTATATTCAACTATAATACATATTTAATTTTTGTACATTAAGATTATTTTTGACTTGTCTTTGCAAAGACTTAACAACAACTGCCGCTTGTTTCGGTGACTAGCTGCAATCAAAAACTTGTACTTACGGTTAAGTCAGGTTTTTGAAGCAGCCTGTTTTCTCGTCTCAACATCCTCCCGTCTTGACAACTCTGTAAGATTGTCAAACTCTTGCATTGGCAGGCAAGTTAGTCTATGAATCGCACGTCGCAATACTCCTGTTCTTGTCTTGATATCAGCTACCCGAATTCTTCCGTCTGCCCCTTTATAGGTCTCTATCACTCTGCCTAATAACCATTATTGTGTTGGGAGGTGGTCCTCCTGGATAATTACCAACTGTCTTTTAAGTAAGTTCGGTGATACCGTTTTCCATTTTTGACGCTTATGTAACGACAATAAATATTCAGTGGACCATCTACGCCAAAAATGTTGCTGTAAGATAGTAATATGACGCCAACGCTTAATGTAGGACATAGCTGTATGTTTTTCCAGAATTCCTGGTCCAATAATAGGTTCCAAAGGTGACTGACACAAAAAATGGGCAGGTGTTAAGACAGTTTCATCATTTGGGTCATTGGAAACTTGAGTAATCGATCAAAAGTTGAGAATTGCTTCGATTTGACAACACAGTGTTGAGAGTTCTTCGAAGTTCAATATGGAATTGTTTAACGTCTTGTACAGGTAATGCTTAGCTAGTTTCACCGCTGATTCCCATATTCCACCAAAGTGTGGAGATCTGGGAGGAATGTGATGAAATTCTATTTTTTGTTGCGTGCACCATTTTGTTATGTCATTTTGAGTTTGTTGATTAATAAATAATTCTCGAAGCTCCTTTAGCTTATGTCTAGCGCCCACAAAATTCGTAGCGTTGTCACAGAATAAGTGTTCACACAGTGTTCTTCTGGCAATGAATCACTTTAAGGCAGCAATGAATGCCTCAGAAGTCAATTCGGACACTACTTCCACGTGAATTCCCTTTATTTGGAAGCATATAAAAACAGCTATATATGCCTCGACAGCAGCCTTTCCTCTTATTCTCTGTGTGAACATAATAGGACCACAAAAATCAACTCCTACTGTAGCAAAAGGTACACAGCCAACGAGGCGTTCGGATGGCAAATTTCCCATTATTTGAGTTAGCAACTTTGGTTTGTACCGGAAACAGTGTATACAATTGTTTACTATCTTTCTGCAATAATCTCTGCAGTTAATTATCCAGAATCTCTCTCTTATAATTGCTACTAGTGCCTGCGGGCCTGCATGAAGATGCTTTACATGCAAATAATGAACGTAGCTGCGGACAAATTGATTCTTCTTCGGTAGTAGAATTGGAGCTTTGGCATTGTAAGGAAGATTCGCATTTTGTAAACGTCCACAAATCTCTAAAAAGATTTAAGTCATAGGAGATGGCTTCTATGATTTAGTGCTCCCTTTCCTTTGATTGTAATAATGTCCTTAAATTCACTTTGTTGAATCATCCATATGTTTTTCATTAGAGATAGTTCCAACTCAGCAGTAGTAATACAAGCTTTCCTTGAAACTTGATATGATCGACATTGCTTAATAAACTTTAATATGTACGCAACGATCCGACAGATCTTTCTAAAATTAGAATATTTATATACATATGTACTCTAGTAATGATTGCTGTAATTGTCCCAGCAGCACTGTCCTTGATTTCTTTTCCTCAGGAAGTGTAATTAATGTTATGTTCTCCTTTGGCCAGGAATCTTCTGCGTGAAGTAAAAATGCTGGTCCTTTAAATCAAATCGATTCCTTTATTTCATTCAGTGTAATGCCTCTGGAGACAAGGTCTGCAGGGTTTTGTTTACTTGGAACATATCTCCATTCACTGCCTTTAATCAATTGTTGTATTGAAGACACTCTGTTACAAACATATGTTTTCCATGTAGATGCGTGTGCACGTAACCATCCCAGAACTATTTTAGAATCTGTCCACAAATATTTTCTTCTTATTTCAACCTTAAAGCATTTCGTAACTCTTCGTTTAAGTTGTGAAAAGAGCTCAGCTCCATAAAGTTCTAAACAAGGCAGAGTTTTAACTACCATAGCTGGGGTAACCCTTGATTTTGCTGCGATCAAATGAACTGTAACGTG
The DNA here is from genome assembly GCA_947359355.1 of Acrocera orbiculus. Taxonomy (NCBI): domain Eukaryota; kingdom Metazoa; phylum Arthropoda; class Insecta; order Diptera; family Acroceridae; genus Acrocera; species Acrocera orbiculus. The sequence goes on from OX375757.1 coordinate 783,210, forward strand.
TCCATCCTGATTTTCACAACGACTATATAAGCAACAACCATATGCACGTAGCGACGCATCTGAAAAACCATGAAGATAAATGATGACTTGCGCTTCATTTAATATAACATGACGAGGAATACGAAGTTGTTTGACCACCAACAATTCTTTTATGAGCTCCTCCCACTTATGATGAAGATCCATAGAGAGGGAATCATCCCAAGGAAGCTTTAGTATCCAGAGTTCTTGGGAGTACACCTTTGCCCTTATGATCAATGGACTTATTAAGCCTAGTGGATCAAATAATCTTGACATCTGGGCAAGAACCTTACGTTTTGTGAGTCTTGCATTACCTTCGTTAGTGGCTTCATAACTCTATGTAAAATAGTCCTCTCTGGCTTCCCAGTCGATTCCAAGAGCTCGAATGATATCCATGTCTATTATCTTTATTCATTTCTCACGGGAATTTTCTGGAATAGTCTCTAACAGTGGAGTATAATTCGAAAACCATTTATGCAATTTAAGGTGTGCAGTATCCATTATGCTATGTACTTGTTTCTTTAAGTTTAAGAGTTCTTCCATACTATTAGCACCAGTCAGTAGATTATTGATGTGCATGTCATTTTTCAGTGAACTAGCCCCTTCAGGCAGTGTATTAATATACTTATCTGCTACATAGTTAATGAATCTTGTAGCAAGAAAAGGCGCAGAAGCTTAACCATAAGTAAGTGTCTTTAATCGAAAATGTTGAAATTTCTCATTAGGGTTGTTTCTCCACAATATTATTTGGAAATCTCTATGGTCCTCTTTAATTAATATCTGTTTGAACATCTTTGCGATATCCGCTGTCAGTGTAAACTTCCAAAAACCAAATCTAATCAATAATGAGAACAGGTCGTTCTGAACAGTTGGTCCCACCATAAGAATGTCATTTAAAGAGACAGATGATGACGTTCGACTTGAAGAAAACAACCCGTAACTTCGTTGAAGTGCTGTTTGGTTTGATGATGCAATGATGTGGTATGTAATAGTGTAATTTAGGGATTGTAGAAGATTTAATAGGTTCCATGTGATCTAAGTTCAAGTATTCTTGTAGAAATTCCTTATATTCAAATTGCAGTTCTGGTGATTTCTTGAACCTTTTCTCTAATGTAAGTAATCGGCGTTTTGCTGTTTCGAAAGAATTTCCCAAACCTTCTGGAGAACCTTTGAATGGATAAGCTACGACTAGGCGTCCTTCATTTGTTTCGGTAATAGTTTCACAAAACATGTTTTCACATTTCTGTTCCTCTTCGCTGTAAACAACTAATTTCTTAGGGGCCATCCATAAATTTGTATTATGGATTGTTATTATTTTTATTATAGCCGTTCCCAGAAATACGTGATTATGGGATTCTGATATTCTCTCACTGGTTGAACATAGAGATGCCGTTGTAAAATTTCGCTGAGAAAGACCCTTTTGTAGATTTTCACACTGCTTTGTAGTAATTGGCATTGGATTTTCTTTTGTTAGTGATGGCTTTGTTGAAGAATACCTGTGTAGTAGAGTATGATGAGGTCTAAAACAAACTGTGCATTTGGAAGAACGACACTGTTTTACTGTGTGACAGCTCTCAAACAATTTATACATAGCATACACCGCTTTACTTTTTCAAAGCGTTCATCAACAGATAGTGCAGAAAAGTGCTTGCAATTAAATATGTTATCTTCAACAGCATTAGAGATCCTACATGCTATAGTTGTTACCTTTAACGACATTTGCCTTCTATTAGGATTTGAATAATTGCGTTTGGACTGCCGTTCATGATGGTTTAAGCTTCCAGCAGCCTTATGTTTTCTAGATTCGAGAAACTGACATCTTCGACTTAAGATTTTTTCACAATCATCCCAACTTGGTAAGTGATTATAGTCAACACCTTCTTTCCATTTTATTTGGGTATCCGAATCTAATTTAGACATTACAATGTGAATGACTATTGAATTAGTAATATCCTCGTCACTACCAAGTAATCGCAGAGCACATAAATGTGAACTAACTTTCGCAGTTGTATAGCATTGGATTTTGTTATTCTAGGCATTTCAAAGATCTCGGCTATATGTTCCTGGAATATTAAATGTTTGTTTACATATCTTTCCTTTAGACGTTGCAGTGCTTGCACATAGTTATCGGATGATTTTCCAAGCGATTCGATTGTTTGAAGAGCTGCACTAGATAGACAGTTTCTTAAGTGGCTGTACTTTTCAGTCAGCGATTTTTCTGGATCATCGTCCACCAGCTTATTAAAGATTGATATAAAATTAGGGAAATCAGAATACTTTCCCGTGGTAACTTCAATGGTGGAAGTTTCGCCTTATTCATTGGTATAACAACTGTTGTAGTATTTAGTTCTGATGTACTGGTGCGAGTTTTCGGCAATAAAGATAATATTTTTACTTTGGTTTCAAAGTAGAGATCTTCTAGTTCACCTCTTGTGGTGGCTATTGCTGTATCACTAGGCACCAATCGTTCCATAGCATTTTGATGTGTTAATAACAGCTTCCAATAGGATTCTAAGATTCTAAGATCAGCCTTACTGACAATATAATTCTTCAGGTTAGTAATGGATCGCCTTACCGTCGCTCTTTGCGACTTTAACTCCTCTAATTCTTGCATTATTCACGAAACACAAAATGTTAATTACGTCTCTCAAAATAGTGACGTCCTTTTATATTATCTTTGCTAAATCTTCAATAAACTAAGAAATCAATTATGATATCATCAGTTGTGCGTTCTATATTTTAGTAAATTGTTTATAGATAAAAAATAAATAAATCTTTGTAATCAGTTTTTTTTTTGTTTTTAATTGTAAGTGACACTTAATCGTATAGCTAATTGACTAAATATAATTAAATTTGTCGTAAAACTCTAAAGTTTTGTTGATAAAAATTTACTCTCTTATTTATCGATAGTAAAATTTGTGGTAACGACTGCAAAATTGCAACGATAATTTTTTAAAATAATTTAATTTTCATGCCCAAAATTGTTCAATCATACTAAATTAAGAAAATTTAAATTAATTAACACCGTATGCTTATGCTTCAACAACAACAAAATTTAGATAGTAGTATTAACAAAAACAAAAAAGTAATTCCATGTGTCCATTAATTTGTAAATTAAACTGTTTTTCTACTTGTGTACACCGTTAGGCCTTTTAACAAAGAAACTAATAGACCTAACTGTTCTGTCACCAAATGTTTGCAAATAACAAATTTTTGTTACTAATATTAACAAAAAACTAAGAAAAACTCCATATGTCCATTAATTTTGTAAATAAAACTGTTTTTCCACTTGTGAACACCGTTAGGCCTTTAAACAAAGAAACTAGTAGACCTAACTGTCCTGTCATGGTCGCCAATGATGGATACAATGAGCTTTTTCATTGTATTTTGATTTTGGTTCAATCACAACAAACTACGGGTCGGGTTTTTGATGCAGCCAGTTTTCTCGTCTCCACAATGCCTAAATTTCATAACTGATTATAAAGAGTAATAAGCGAATTGTGTGCTTTTATTTTCAGATAATACTCAGAATTTAATATCAATTGAAGCTCCAAAACCACCTCCACGAAGGCAAAATCCTTTTAACCGCCCTGCACCACTACCACCAACATCACTGAATTGTAATGACACAGCAGAATCGTTGGCGTCAGGTAAATTCTGAAGTAAATGTCGTTTTTTTATATTCATTCATTTAATCAATTGTAAATTATGTACGCTACTGCATTATTTTTCTTTTTCTTAAATTTATTTTTATTATCGTTTATGTGTCATATTAAGGCGGCGGCCTCTGGCCATAGTGTAAGCAAGAATAAGCAACTTAATACATTTAAGCTTTTGTGGTATTTTTCACAAATTGAAAAACAACAAAGTCATGTTTTTTTAAAAAGACTCTTTTATTTTTCTGGTTATTTATTGCAAGCTACATTGAAATCTAAGCAATTTAAGCAATAAATTTATACATAAAACCTAAATTAAAATACTGGTAATACTTATTTCTTCACATTCGGCTGGGTAAATGAACGAACACATTCTTCCCTTTTCGCATAGTTAATCTATACTTTTAAATAGATTAAGTTTGTTAACCAGTAAAAGGTAAGCAAATAAATTGCTAGTAATTTGATGCACCTAAATAAAGCAATTATAATTTGTTGTGTAATATACCCAAATAATTTTTATACTGTCTCAAATAAATTTAGAAAGACAGAAAAATTATTGAGCTTGCAATTATATACTTATTGTTAGTGTATTCCATGATTAATGGAAAACGTTTTTATTATTTTTGAAATTTTAAAAAAATTTTCCAAATAATTAGACTTTTAACACTCAAAATCTACAGGCTATATTTAACTTAACTTTATTACTAAAATCGATTTAAGTCTTTATTTTAACTTAAAGCTCAGTTGGTGAGAACACCAGTATTGATCTACTCTCAAAATGAGATAAGTATAAAAGCATAATTCAAGCAATTATGAACGTTGTTTTGCTTTACGATCAAATAAAATTTTGCTTATCTTACAAACGAGCTACCGCTTGACAGATTACAATTTTTTTTTGTTTTTCTTTGAAATTTGCTTGCCATATGAAATATTTAAATTAACTAAATTTCAATCATTTTACAATTAATTTAAACTACAGTTAACTTTTAAAAATTATTTATTGAATTTATTTTTTTTTATGTATTTTTCTCTTCCTTCTATTGCTATGTTTTCAACAATTCGAAAATGCTGCTTGTGTTTTCATGGATGTAAAACATATGAAACGTTAGATGGATCTTCAATTAATATAACAAATAGTATAAGTACGAATACATCACATCAGCATCTCGTGCATTTGGATAGTATTTTAGATGATAAAAATGATCAGCTCTCTTTTCAAAAAATCCATGAGGCATTTGGCAGAGAAATTTTAAAAGATATTAATGAAAGAAAAAAGCAGAAAGAAGAGGCTGAACGACCTCTTATAATTTTTTAGAAATACTTTTATAACTATTATGATATAAAAAAAGTTTATCTTTGTTATTTATAATAAATACTATTTTAATAAAAATAATTGTTTTTTTAGTTAATATAATTTTAAAGTTTAAATTTTTTAAAGGCACTTAAAATTTAAAAAAGATAAATTTACTATCCTTGCAAGTGAAAATATATGCAAAAGGCTGATGATATGATTAAAGAAAAAAAATTGCCATTTTTAGTTGACAAAAAGAAACATAGCGGGTGCCTTTTAAAGTTAATAGGGTGCGTGATTATGTTTTTTTGTTAACGTTAGTGCTGCAATTTATAATATATATACACATTTTTAATTGAAAATTTTATTCATAGTGTTTTGTTTAATGTTTGAATTTTTTCTTTATTCATAAAGTACTTTTAATGAGATTGCTCTGAAAACCAAAAATAATAAGTTTACTCAGGGTTTCTCTTTGTATAATATCCCATTCACAAAAGTGAACTCGAATTATGCTAATTGTAATTTACACAGATCGTTTTTCTTTTTTACAAAAATAAAAATTAATTTGATATATATAAAATGACTTAGAGTCATGTTCCATTCTCTTCGCTAGCCAATTTCACTTTATTGTGTGATTTATTGCTTTATATCAATTCATCTTAAAGTTAAGTAAGGTCCTACCTCAAATCTATTGCCAATTATTAGAATCATAGGATACAAATAGTAAATCATGAGCTAAGCATTGGTTGAGCCAAACCCTTACTCGTTTTTGCTTTTTATGAAGCACGAAATAAACTTGTTAAGTTTGTACTAGACATATCCAATAAAGGATTTTACTTACAAGAAAAAAAACAAAAAATATCAATTCATGTTAAGAAAATACATAAATTCTTCTTACACAAATTATGGGAGATGATCGTTACAAAAGCCATCAATCCCAAAACAAATCGCACTTTCTTTTACTCTTGCCTTTGATGCTTATAAAAAAATTATTAAAAAGATATTTTAATACTTTTTAAAGAAAAAGATATTTCAAGTAAACAAAATTAATTAACAACAAAAGTTGTGTATATTCAAAAATTTTTGTTTGTCTCTTACATTTACAAAGAAATTAAATAGTACAAAACTATATTTTTAAATATATTTTTTATATTTGAGCGACCAGCTCTTTCGATCAATTACACAAACCAACTTTTTACTAATATTAAATATCTAATATTCTATCTAAAGCCTTTTCAAAATTTCCCCTGAAAATATGGCCTGATAAAGTTCTTTTGTAACAATTTACTATGAAATATTTAAGAAAGAATTTTTAATTGGATTATTTGCAGAATAATTTTTATTCCTGAAAATAGTTTTAAAAATATTTAAACGTCTGAAATTGAATTCGTTTTTTTTTTGTATTTTAAAATTGGGGCAAATATATTTGTTTTATTCTTTAAAAAATCTTTGAATTTTATAAAAGTTTAAATTTTTTGTAATTAATTTGAATAAATTTCTTTAAATAACACTTTAAAAAAGTTGCTGTGGAAACTAACAGCATTTTTCATTTGATATCAAATTTAGGTATAGAAATTCATAAAAAGTTATTTTGACAAATGAAATAAAATTATTACAACGTTTAATTCGTTGTTATTCATAATTTGATAATGGTTAAAGTTTTCTATAAATTTGTGTCCTTTATATGAGCTTATATTTTATCTCGTTTTAAAATTATTTAATTTTATTTAAATTTTTCTAATAGATCGCAAAAAGTTTAAAGACTTTGGAAACTACACATTTATTAAAAGTAAATTATTAATTGTCGAATTCAGATATATAAATTTCTTTCAGTGTAAGTTTACATTGTTTATCTTTAATAAAATTAACCCTAGATCACAAACCTTCGTCGAAACGACGAGTATTTATTTAATGAAATTCTTGCTTTTCCTAGAAGTCACAGGAATTAAATGTAAATAAAAGCTGGTAAAATACGTTGTGTTTTTTTTTATTCTTAAAATATGATTATTAATGAAATACTTTAAAATAAAACCAAAAAAAAATAAAATAAAAATATATATATTTGACTTTAAAATGATACCTAATTAATGCGTAGTCGAATAGACACAGGTTTGTGATCTAGGGTTAAGTTTTATAATTATCATTACATAATTCACTGTACAACAATTTATTCTATCCAAATAACATATAACTGTTGTTAATGATTTTGATTTAGCGAAAAATTTCGAATAGTGATCTCTGTTTAAAAAAATTTGTGTTTTTAATTAAAAATCCATATTTTTCAATTTCCAATTCATACTTTTTGATTTTCAGTTTTACTCTTTAAAAAATTCAGTTTCCTTATTGTACTTACGTATGAAAAATTCGTAGAATTTTTTCTTTAGCTTTAAAATAAATCTTATTCTTATTTAGGAATAAATGCTAAAGAATTCGTTGATGCTTTTGGAGAAGATTATAGAAATGTTTTAAATAAATATTTGATATTTCCTTTGAAAAGGAAAGCCGAGAGTCTATTAAAAATTTGGACTCTCATTTCTTAGCAGATTGCTATAATGTAACTATCCAGGAAGCACTTTATAGTTTGATAAATTCAATGGCTGAGAGTATCCTTCATTAAGTAATTCAAAGTAAACAAAAACGCTTTAAAATAATAAAATAAAAAAAATTAAAATTTTTTGATTATTATTTAAAGAATTGATTTTCATATTAATAAAATTTTATAAAACTAAAAATTGATATAATGTTGAATGATGCCAAATACCAAACAAGTTCTAATAAATTTAAGCCTTTTGAAGGATATTTTTTAATACAAAGAATAAAGCTAATATAATGACAATTTTTTATTGAATAATACCATCAAAAGATAATAAAAATAAACTTTTTTTAAGGTGTCCACATTTCTATGGCTGCTACTAAATACAAGTAAAAAAAAATTTCCGCCACTGTAAAATCTAGATCTACTAGCCTTAAACGTTTGGTTGTAAGTTAATAAATGCTCGCAAAAAACTTATTCAGTTGAAATAATCTTTTACAAAGAAGCAAGAAAAAGGATAAGTTAATTAGTTCGTATGGGTAACATTTTATTCAGCTGCCAATCATACTCTTATGATTGTGGTAAGGAATTCTATTGGTCTTTCAAAGAGTTTTCCAGTAAGTCATAAAGCTTAAACAAGCGAAATTTTTTGTAATATTAGTAAGTATTAATAAGTATTAATAATTAATATGTTCATTGAAATATCACAAAAATCATGAGGGGTAAGTAAACTAATGAGAAATATATTAAATCAAAAGCATGACAATAGTCCTTGAATAAAAATTCAAGGCAATCGCTTAACAGAATTGAAAGCCTTATTTAGAGTGCAGGCTCTTTATATTATAGTTTTTGGTGCTATAACATGCCGGCCCTACCTGCAGCAAATGCTCTGAACGAGGCCTAATAGGGTCTATATTAACTTAAGGATGTCAAATTTTATTTAATATCAGTACTAGCACAATTAAAACCATGGGAAAATAGGAAAAAAGTTGTTTGCATTCTTCTATTAATAAGAAAAAAATAATTTCTGATTCTTTAAATATAGTTCATAGCTATTCAATTAACCTAAATTATTAGCATTGCAATAGAGCGTTATTAAATTTAAAACAAAAAAATCAAATCTATTGTTTTTTTTTTTGAGATTATAAGAACAAATAGTGTTAAAGAAATCTGGTTAACTTCTCTCTTCCTCTCTTGATAAATATAGATAGAAAGGATCTAATACATTGGTATATCCCATTATATATGTCGAGAGATTTAGAAGCTATAAATTATGGCATGAAACACACAATTATAGAGATTAAACTCCATAATATTCAAAACTATACCACACATTGCTTCATTCAGAGGAGAATAGTGTGATGGTGCTGAACGGATAAATCATTATTAGTGACTAAGTTAATGATTGTTAATAAAATTAGCCAAGCTCTTAAAGCGAGTTAATTTTTTTTTATAGATACTCAGGATATATGGAGGAAATTAATATAATATTATCTCCTTCTTTGGGCTGCTAAAATCTCATAATACTACATACATATAACAATGGGTAATTTTATTTAATGGCGTCAACTAACCTTAGTTAAATTATATTAAAGGTTTGCTTTAGTATTTCTTGCACATAAAATGAATTGTAATAGTGTTAGTCACCTACAAAAAATATGTTTTTCATCTAATTTTACTGTTAAATAAGTTAAAATTATGTATATGCTAGCTTCATAGTTTCCAAAGTTTGTTAAAATTGTTAATTACCTTTAAAATTAGATAAAATGAAATTTTAGTATTATTAAATTTCAAAAATATCAATTGAGAAAAATACAAATAAGTGAAATTTTAGTACTATTTCAAGGTTACATTCTTTGTTGGAAAATAGCAAATTTTTGCCTATATGAATTTTAATCACAATTTTTTTATTTTATATACCGTTAGCTTAAATTAGTTCGATTATTTGTCACAAGAGTTATTTGTTACAAAAAATAAATTTTCAATTGTTTCTTGTTATTTTTTCATTAACATATTAAATATATATATCAAATACACAAAATATTTTACTTTTTATTTTCTTTTTTTCAAATAAATCATAAGTTTAATTTAAAAAATCCTAAAATTAAAATTTTTTTTTAGATTTTTAAAACTTTTTATGTATATATTTATATCTATACATATAATATATATATATAAACTCTTTAATAACTTTTTATAACATAACAAACTTAGATAATAATTACAAAAATAATAATAATAATAATAAAACAATATTTTACAATCATTACTAATAGTATTTTATTTTCTATGTATGGACATATAGTTGGATTTGTTTAAAAACGACTTTCTTTTAGAAAAAAACAAAAAAAATAAATTATTTTTTCCTTCAACTTACCAGAAGTTAAATATTTTTGTTTTTTTGTGTATAATTAAAATTTTTAAATATCCAAAACGAAATTTCTTTTAATAGACAAAATATGATAAGCTCCTTATAATCAAAAAATAATGACAAGAACGAGTTATTGTTATACATTCAATTTTTTATAGTCTAAATATATATAATTTTTCTCTTTTTAAATATATGGACAAATATTTCAACAGATTAAAAAGTTTACGTTATGATACTGTAAACAATTTACAAAAATAGTTTTTTTCTCGTTTTAATGAGATTTTTTTTAATGTAATTTATGTAAGGATTTTGATTATCACCTTACATTAACAAATTTTTAATTTCTTTAACTAAAATCCGTATTGATTTTTTAACTATTCCTTTGTTTTCTGCTATATCCTTTTTTTCTTCAAAAAAAAAGAGCAAAAAGAGCAAATCTAAAATTCAATAACAGTATTTAGTTGTTTTTATTTTAATATTTCCTTTAATATTCAATTGTAGTAATTTCATTTTAACTCGTCCTGCTCCATTGGCTCCTCAGAGTCATCTCTTGATAAATTATTCCTAAAATATTTTATATTTTATAATTAATTCTATTAAAGCAATTTACTGTAATTTTACTTGGAAAATATAATTTTGATAAAAAACGGAAATAAAATCCTTAAATAGAGTACAACCCTTTTCAAAAATCTCAATTAAAATTTAAAAGTAACTAACAGTAAGTCAAAAAATCAATGAATTTGAAGATAATTTAGACACAAATAAGCATCATTTAGCATTGCAAATACTCCATATGAATAGGAACATTTTATTTTAATAAGTCTTTTACGACGAATGATGAGATATCCCATCTTTTTTATAATGTCGTTATCTGCAAAGATATAACCGTCCATAAGTGATATTTTAGATGAGATGATTTTCGAGATATCACTGCTGAAAACAAAAATCGAAAACTCGGTCTTGCTTGTCTGTGTGTTATAAAAAACTTTACATATCATTCATATAAAACTTCTGATAGCAAAAACGAGATACAACAGCCTATTTAATAGAAAAATAGAATAATAGCAAAACAACTAGTACTAATGGTTTTAAATCATGGTAAAAATTGTCAAGTTATCAAGTTATATTTAGTAAAAAAAAAAAAAAAAACGAATTTTTGTCGCAATATACCTGCTTAAAGTTTGCATTGATAGCCCAGCCATGGCCGTAACAGTCTCAGATTCCTCTCTTTCAATTTTCAAAGCTTGAACGGCTGACATACCAACTGTGTGTGCAAATCTTCGAACGCACGGCCAATGAGAAACCTTAAACAGTAGGAAAAAGGAAGAAAAATTATATTAAGAATTTTATTAATTTCATTTATAAATATTACCTGTATAGCAATTGTTTTTTGTAATGTATCAATAGCATTTTGACATGGAGGCCTTGATAGTTCAGTATCTGTTATTGGCGTTGTTTCATTATTTAATAATGCACGAACACATTCCTGAGCACAATCACATATAGCTGGCAGATCATAGCCACCTTCTAATGCTAAAACAATTTTACCATCGGCCAATTGCATTAATTCCCTAGTCATATAACCAAAACAAGCTGGTGATACTAAATATCCTCCTAAAGGTGGTGGATGACCAGCAGCTGCATCGAAACCAGCCGATACAAGTACAATATCAGGATTAAATTCTCTTGCGATTGGCATAACTATTGTGCGGAATGCCGCCAGGTACTCAGCATCACCTAAAGTTGGACTTAAGCCTCCAGACCATGAGATATTTACATTAAAACCTAATCCAGGTCCACTGCCACACTGAAATATAAAAATTTTAAATTTAATTTTAGCAATATTTGGATGATAATACTAAAATAAATAATTACTTCTGTTGGACCACCAGTTCCAGGAAAGAAATTTCCATCATCATGGCGATGTATTGACAAATAAAGCACATTTTGACTATCATAGAATACTTGTTGTGTACCATTTCCATGATGAACATCCTTGAAAATTTTATATAATTTTAAAATTACTAAGGATAACAGCTAATTATTATTCTACATACCCAATCTACTATTAAAATTTTTCGTATTTCAGGTAATCTAAGAAGAAGTGTTTTAGCAGCAATTGCAACTGAATTAAAAAAACAAAAACCCATAGCTAAATTAGCTTCTGCATGATGACCCGGAGGTCGTACAACAGCAAAACCATTTTTAACATCATTCTTGGCTGTTTTAAATGCTAAATCTATCACACATCCTACTGCCATACGAGCTGCAGCAGCTGTATGATGTTCATTCCATGTTGTATCTAAATCAACACCAACACCTCCACAGCCAAGACGAACAAAACTAACTGATGGTGAGGAACCATCCAGTTTTTGTCGATTTAATTGATTTGAACCAAAGAGCATTGAATGTGCTTCGGTATGTACTGTTTGTAACTCCTCTTGTGTTGCTTTTCTTGAACGTAATCTATCACAGCAGCTGGCTAAGCCAGTTTCAATTAAACGAGCCCAAACACTTTGTAATCGTCCGCTATGTTCTGGATGTGAAGAATTATTACCACAAATACATCCATGTTTTAACATAATATTATCAAATGCTAAGCCAGTTGTTATTTTATGGGGACTATCTGACAAATGACGACGGTGTGGGACCGTCAAGTTAACCGGTGGTGGAGTATTATCATTTGATAATTGCCCTGTATCAGGTATATGATTCGAACTATGTGAACCTAAGTGTACTAAAGGGCTCGATGATGTTCGAGCTAATGGACGGATTAATCCACGTGCTAAAGCATCTTCCATCTGAAAAATTTTATAAAGTATTACAAAAAATTAAAACAATTATATAATTCTTATATACATAGTAAGTTTTTGGGATATTATTTATGGAGTTCCATTAACTTAAGATATTAAAATTTTGGTCTTCTTCTTTTTTAAAATATTGTATTGGTTTAACTTCTAGAAAGCCAAACTTTTTCTGGATTAAAAGCAATTAACATTAAACTTAACACATTCAGCCTGTCAAGATATCAATAACAAGCGGATTAGTAAAAGTCTGCAAATTTTTGGTCTCGAAATTTTGTTTAGGTTTTCGGAATGAAAAAAAAACCTTTTAAATAGGTTTAGGTTTAAGTTGAAAATTGTTTAAAAAGTCGATTTCCGTTCTTTCGGGGATTTTTCAAAATTACTTTTTTTTCTCAAATTATAGACAAAATAGTTAAAAAAACTGCTCTACCAATTTCAATCAAATTTATTCCACATATTTCCAATAATATAATCCACAAGATTTGAAAAATTCTTATGAATTTCAAGAGATTTATGAGTAAAATTTAAAGGCAAAAATTATTTAGAAATTAAGAAAAAAGAAAATGCATAAAATCATTTCTACGCAAAGCTTCTTAATTTTTTCACAGCCTTAGAAGACATAAAGATCACCATATAGGCCGAAAGCAAAGATTTAACCATAAAAGGATTTTCTTTTAATAATTCTAAGACAAATTTCTAATATTATATTATTACCTGGAAAGATTGCTTAAATAATAATTCACGTTGTTGTTGAAGATATTCTTGATCTCTATTTAGACGTGCTGAGCAATCTTCTGGTATACTCTGAGAGGTGTTTGTTATCACAGTTGTTGTCAAAACAGTTTTGGGTGGTTGTTTTTTATCAGTTAAATCAATTACTTCAACTGTTTCTTCTTCCTTAAGCTGAGGATGTTCTCGGCTACTTCTAGTTAAAACAGTTTGCCTAATTTTTTGTGTCAGTAATAAATGTTGCTGCTCATAAGCCTGCCGTTCAGCCTAACACAATAAAAATAAACTTATTAATATATATATAAATATATTTATATTTAAATTAATTACATCACTATTTTCATAATGTGTTTGTACAATACCAACATTTCCAGTTCCTGTTAACATTGGATGCCCTAAGGGTAATGGAGCTGATTGTGTTCTTCCAAGAGGCCGATGTCCCTGCTTATTTAGGCGAGCATGTGCTACTTGAGTATCGGTAATTGGATGGCCATATACCGGAATTTGATGTATACCACCCATTTGATTTATTTGTAATGTTTGTGTTGTATGTGCCTGTGGTGGTGGTAAATCTGTACTTGATGATATTATTGATGTACTACGATCAATTGGTGGTAATGGTGTATAATAGGCTGATGTTCCAGATGGAATCATTGGTTGTGGTCCATTTTGATGTCTTAATGCTGATAGCATTGCTAAATTTGCGACTGGACTATGTGCGTTTGGTATATGCGGTCTGCCAAGTGATATATTTGGCATTGATGGTGAACTAAATAAAGATAAATCATTGATGCTACTACGTGTACCATGGTATTGAGGATCTTCATTTTCTTCTTGAATTGGTGCACTAGTTGGTGAACCACGGCTACCAAGTGTTGGTGGTGAATTTGGTCCGGAATCGGAAGTAGTATTTGTACAATCTGAATTAAAAAAATAACGAAAAAGCAAAAATTTTTACTTAAATATTTTTATTTTTTGAAAATTTCGGTATAATTACATAAAGTTTTTACTGTACATGTATATATGTATGTTGTCTTTTGTTTAGGTTAAATGTGAAATTTAAATGAGACATTGAAAACAAACTCTGAAAAACTCATAGCTGAATGAACTCTATACTGTTCAGGATTTAATGACGTAATTTTTCGCCTATTTCTTTAATACAAAAAAAATTTGAAATTTAAGCATCAGAAAGGTAAAAATCAGCTGGTACTCTAGGCGTACACACATTTATGAGTTCGATTAAAGCCAACAGCAATATCTCTAACTACTAACAATAACTACTTTTTATGATGTTTTGTGGAATTAGTTATCTAAAGCAGACACTTTAGAAAAAATTTTTTATTTATCTTTGGAAAAAATAACTAATCACTTTTTAGAAGTAGGTCATTTTTAAACAAGCAAAACTTATTCCACAAATTAAAAATGACTAATTAAAATTCGTTATTCTCTTAGATGCTGCAAAATGATCAATTGGAAATTTTTAATTTACTGATAAAATTCAAGCAGTTATTTACTATGATACAGCCATAAATTTCTTTAAAAAAATTTCCAAATGTCAGTAAATTTACTCTTACAGAAAGGAAGAAAGAGCTGTCTTTATGTATTGGCAAATCGGCTGAAGTTAAAATATTATGAAAAGAATTTGCAGAAATAACTAACAATATATAAAATATTAATTGGCCCAAATATTAGAGTCTTTTATTTCATGTAAATATTTAAATGGATATCTTAAAAAATGTAAGTATTCATGATATCATTTTATAAAATTGCGCCTGAATTATTGATTTTAATTTTATGTAGTCTAGGAATCAATAAACTTATCGTAAGAAATTTCTTATTTTTTAAAGTCGGTATATTATTGTTTAAATTTAATATGATTTTTATAATTTTAATAATTATATATTAAATTAAAGAAAATATAGCTTGATTAAATTTTTCTAGAGTTTTCTTATTAATATTTTATAATCATTCAATATATTTATACTAAAATTTAACTACAATAAATATTAATATTTAAAGGTCATAATATGCACCACCACCTTAATTATAAGAAGAGTTTTATAACAGATTTATCAGGCAATAGTGCACCAAGTATCTCTAATATTGATAATTGGTCAGAAATGCGTCATTAAAATTACTTTGTTCAATTGTAGAAATCATAATACTACTTTGAAAACATTTACTAAACTATTTTTACCTAAATTTTACCTAGCTTGTTTTAAATGAAAAACAAAAATAAAAGAAAAAGTAGACACATATAAATTAAATTTTTAAAACAAACTAAAATTAGTTTCTATTAATTGAAATTAATAAGTTTTAGTAAGAATTAAAATTTACACAAATACACAAAATTGTTCCAACAAAAACATACAAATTTACAAATAAATTGATAAAAAAAAAGTATAACACAAACACATTAAAAATAAATTATTAATAAAATTTAATCAATAATATTTAAAATACTTACTTGTTAATAAAGTATTCTGCTTTTGTTGTCGTCTTTGGGCAGCTTGAAGTAATCTTTCATGGCGTCTTGCCGCCAAAGGACCAATTCTAGCCTTACGCTCAATAACGCTTTGTTTTAATCGAATCTTCAATAAATTTGGTTCGGATGCTGTTGCCACAATTTTTTATTTTTAATCCCAAAAAAATATTTAGTAAGTTACAAAATAATACACCTTTTATTTTTAGCTCTAAAGATTTTTCTTTTTAATTTTAGCTTTGTGCAATTTTTTTTTTAATTTTGTACATTAGAATGTGTTTCATATGAAAAATTCTATTTCGAAGTTTGAAAAAAACAAAAGTTATAAATATAAATTTAACATTTAAGTTGAGAAAATTGTTAACTTAAAAATTTAAGATGCCTCACAGGAAATATTTTATGCATTTCTTTCCTATTTTTTTTTTGGTAATGATAACTGCGTAAAGTTTAAAAAAGTTTTAAATAACAGAATATTGTACCATGTATTCCATATATTTTAGAATCAAAAACATGGCTGTAGTTATTTCATACAAAAACCGATGATGAGCAAGACTTTAAAAATTTTTTTAAATTCCTCTCAGCTCAAATGTAATCTCCGAAATAGTTTATAGTTTTTAATACTAAATAAGAGTATAAAAACTATTACTTATTCTCCTAACTATAATCAGCCAAGGTAAAAAACGATCATGAATCCGATTTTTGCGGAGAAAAACAGAGACTTCTTACCACTTCTTTCTAAACTAAACTAAACTTTTAAATGTTTAAAACATCCAAGCATTGAAAATTCTTTCTTTGTGTAACATCTGAAAACTATCAATGTAAATTTACACATTAATGAGAATTTAAATGTAAAATAGAAGGTGCATAAAAAACTCCTAAGTAGTAGCTACAATGTTGACTTTTTTTTCTTGAAAATGAGGAATTCAAGTTTAGCTCATTTTTCATCATAGTTCATGCAAAAATACCGACAAAGGGAAATTAATTGATTAACATTTATTTCACTGAAATATCTAAAATCGTAACACACATTTTTAGCTTTTCATATACGCAAAAATTCAAAAAGCGAAAAATTAAGCAAGCTTTTATTTATACCAAATAGTTCTTGCGTGAAAGAGCCTATTTGGCTATGAATTTGTCAGTAGTGGAATCGTCAGCCTTAGGACTTATTGACCGATGTTACTACATCGATTACTATTTTTTTACAGTTTAAATTAATACATAAATTCATTAGCGCAGGAAAATTAGTTTGGGTAATTACAAAAAATTAACGCATTTTGAAACCTAATAAACCTCCAATTTTAATCTCAACATCAAAACTTCGTTGTCTCGAAAAACGGATATTTACTTAGGTTTATTATGGTAATTGCTTGTTAAACTTGACGTAAACGTAAAACTCTCTTTTAAAAACACAGTTTTAGTATGTCTTCTCCTGTTTATTACAAGAAATAATTTTATAGAAGAAGATATTGAAGGAAAAAAAAGGCATGAGAAATTTTATTACAACTATAAAACTGCAAAAAGTTCCAACAGTTTTGGTGCTATTTCCTATTTAGGCTTATATAAGTAATAGGTATTTAGATAAAATTGAGAATTTGCGGATTATTTTTCTAAATATTTTTTATATAAATTAAAAGTTTTTGAGCTTAAATTTATTAAATTAATTTCACTCGAAAAACAAATTTATCTTATAAACAAATTCATTAATTTAAATATCCCTATTGTTATTTAAAGAAAAGTTCTCAAACGATATTTTATTACATATTTTGAAATTATTACAAAGAATAACAACTAATATTTTGTATATCTTTTTCTAATTAAAAAAAAGTTACCAACTAAAATCACAGTAAATTTTGCAAAAAAAAACCCAAAATCGGTTCAAATTATAAATAAATAAATAAATAAATATTACTAAAAGTCTTTTCTCTAACTACAATCAACTATCATTTGCATCCGATCAAAAGAGCTAATTAAAAGTAAAAGGTTCATAGTTCTTAATTAATGAACTATTATATAATAATACGAGTACTATAGAAAAAAACAATTGTTATTTTTAAATGCTTTTTAGTCATGAAAATTGCTAATTTTGCAAAAAAAAATTTTTCTTCATTTTTAATTTTAGTTAATTAGCATCATTTTTAAGTTAATCTAATCAAATAGCAGCAGTTCCATTCAAACATTACAAAAATTAAAAAATCGTAAGTTTCTTAAAAAATTTCTTTCTGTAAATTATTGTTTTTATACTTATCTTAAGAAAAAAAGACAAAATAGAAAAGAAAAAAGTGGTGAATTTTTCAATGAGTTGCACAAACATGCACATTTTTTCTTATCTATTTAAATTTAGTTACAATTGTTATAATTTTTGTTTTTTTTAAAAAAAAAATTTAAAAATTGGTCTCACCTGTTTTCCTTAATGGAAAATCTGAATCATATTTTGAAATCGATGGCGGAGGTTGAGGTATTTTGTAGGGATGTGAACTAGTTACAGTTCCTACTGGTAGCGATTCACCTGATGAACTTTTAACTACTCCCCTAAAGAAATAATTAATTTTAATAATTTGAAATTATTTAATTGAAATATATTAAAGATTTATTTTATAATTAATTGCTTACAATGCTTATTATTTAAATTATTTTTTTAATTTAGGAATCAACACAAGGAAAAAATTTAATTATAATCATGTTCATTTTCTGTGAAATAAAAAATATTTTAATTTAATTTCACTTTTTGTATTTGTGGTTTGGTATTAAATAGTCGATTTTGTTCTTCTTTTCTTTTTAATAGAAAAATTACTAGAATCCAAGGCATAGCTGGAAAGTGACACCGGTGCTACCAGTTGAAATATTTTTCGACATGTTAGGTAAAATTGAACATTTATGGTCTATATCAGAGGTTCCCAATCTTTTTATACCTGCGACATAGTTTACAAACTTTAATTTTTTCGCGACGCCCTTCTTTAAAAAAAAACTGTGCTTGCTCTAACATGCATTAAGATTACTTTATTTATTATTAAAGAAAACTCCAAAAATCATCTTATGATTTATTTTTCTTTCTTAGTATTTTTTATTAGAAAAAATAATAGTACATTGTATAATCAATAAGAAGGATAAGCTTGATTTTCTGAGCATAACTTTGCAAATCGAGACTGGCCGAACGATAAATAAACAAAAGAGTAAGGAAACGAAAGAGCGGGAAGCATTACTCATTACGTTGCGTGCAGACGACCTGTACGTACCGTCTCGCGACGCACACTTTGGGAACCCCTGGTCTATATTTTAATTACCATACTCATTATCAGCTATTTAAAACTATTCTGCATGTCAATATAAATTGTACTCAACATTAATATTCAGGGCTATCTATACATGATCGATTATATCGTAATGAAATTTGAGGAAATAAGATTTAACAGACTCTAAGAAAAATATAACACCAATTTTAAAACTTCAAACAATCAGGGATATCAAACGATACTCGTAAAAACAAGATTTTAAATAATGTTACACTAAAAAATTTACTTAAAAATATATTTTTTACCTATTTCTATATGGAGATGATGATGTAGTCATTCCATTTGCAGATGCAGCTTGTTTTTTATTCATTAAAAAACTCTAAAAATATAATTTTTTATATTAATAACAAATTAAAAAATTTTAAATATTTTATATACAAACCATTAAAATTTGTTTAACCTCTGGACTAGCATTAGCACTGCAATTCTCTTTACGTTTCATAGCTTCACGTTCACGTCTTTCACGCTGTTGCTGTTCTTCAGCTGCGATTCGTTGCTCACGAAGTTCCTGGAATACGCCATTTGAATGGGCCGCAAACTATAGATAATTTTTAAAGGATTTGTTCACAGAAAAACAAAAATAAAAAAACGAAAACAATTCAAAACAAATAACTATTGAAATCAAATTTTATTGTTTTTATTTTTTTAACTTATTTGATTTCACATAGTTTAAGGTATATTTAATTACTTTAAAACAGATTTTCTGTTTTTTTATTAATTTTTAATTTTTGTTTTACGTTCAGAAAAATAGATGATAAATTTGTTTAAAGTAAAATTATTTTTAATTTTATTCAAACCTGATATTTGTGCTCTAATTCAAGTTTGTGCTGCAATTCAAGTTGCTTTGTTTTCTCCTGAAATGTATGCCATAACATTTGTTTTTGAATTTCTTGTTCCTTTTTTAACTAAAAAAAATATTGAAAATAACCAATATAAAATATATTTAATTAATTTGTACTAAAAGAAAAATTCAAAAAGATGAGATATTGTCTATTATTTTCTACTAAAAATAAGTTGAGGCATTCTTTATATTTCCATTTAATTTAATTTAATTTTTATGTAGAATGTCTTATTCTTTGCCGCAGTTTAACATATTGTTATAATTGCTATTGCTAAAAAAGATGATAATTAGTATTTATAAAAGAATAAAATTAACAAAAAAAATATCTTTAGAACCTTCAACTGAAAATTACTACATTTTGAGTGTTTTTAGTTCATTTTTTGAAGGTTTCAAATAAAAAAATTTAACATGGGAGCTTTGAACCATATGAACTAAATTGGGGTATCACCAATTAGTCTTATATTAGTCTTATACTAACTCACGTTAGGTGACATATTGATCAGTAGGTACCGACGTTAACATAAAAAATACAATTTTCTGACAAAATTCTAATTTTATTAAGAGGAAATAATTCCAAAGTTTCTCTAGCTTTTTTATATTGAAGGTAAACATAGATTTCTATTAACTTTAAAATGATTTTCGTTTACTGCGCTGACTTCTTCATTTAAGTTAATTCATTTTCTCTGGAGTTTCTTTTTAATATCTAAGCTCAGCCAGTATTCGCTGTTGGTCAAGCCAAGTATAATACGCCGAATGCTAGGGTAAATTTTGATCGAGCTTTGGCTCGATGCAATTTTCAAAATAGTTTTCAGTTTGATGTGTCTGATTTGGTAAGGAAGCAGTTATGAATTATTCATATGAATTCATATATCAATTTTAAATAATAAAAGGGATAATGCAAATTTGGAATACATCACCTAAGGTGATAATCCGCTGCAGGTGGCGGGTGTCTCAAAGCTTGATGGCAGGGCATATGGTATAAAGAAACAAACATAGCATTAACTGTAAAAGTGTTTCTTTATTCCTAAAATTTTCAAATTAGGCATTCCAAAAAATAACAAAATATTAATGTTATTTATTAGTAGGTTTACTATCAAAGATGAATTTGCATAAAAAAATTCAAAATTATTTTACAAAACTAATTAAATAAAATGCTGAATGCATAAAATTGAAATATTTCTTAAAATTTTAATTCAATCTAATAGAAAAAATTGCTAATGCAAAAATTCAAAGGGAAGAATATAAGAAAAGAAAATTAGTAACACTAAAAAAATTCGTGAATAGAATTCTTTTCTATACTAAAGCGTAAATAAAAATAGGATCCCGAAAAAAAACCCTCAGAAATTCCAAAAGTATAATTTATCAATTTAATGACAAAATGCCAAGGGACCACCTGTTAGAATTCATACAAATATGCTTAACGGTTGCTCATATAGTTAGATAATTTCTTCCGTTGCGTCATATCATTTTAGAAATTAGGCATTAGTAGTCATATTTATTTTATTATAGCCAGGTGGTAAAAATGACTACCGTGTTCCATGTATTGGCGCATTGGATATTTGCCAAGGATGGCATCAACAGGAAAATGCAATATTAATTTTGGCCAGTTGGATAATGTGTTGACCGTGTTGCTTTTTTTTATTTTCAATGGAATTTTATTTTTGCATAAGTCGTGAGAAATTTTTGGACCCCAGAATAATTTAATTTGCCATTTTGTAATGGCATTTAGGCAAAAAGATTTTTTTTTTGAGATAACTGGATCACGAGTTAATAAATTGCAGAGAGCTAGAAAATCGAAAAAAACCCAGTCTTCTGGATTTAATAAGTTTCGGTATTATTTCTGCAAATCATGATTTAAAAGTTGTGGTAAATTTGGCAAGTCGGTAGTGATTTTGGTAAATATTGAAATTGTGTCTATCCATAGTAATGGTTCCTTATATAATAAATTCATATTTTTTAATTTTATATTTTTAAATAAAAAATAGATAATATAGTTTGATTTCTAATGATTTGACTGAACAAAAAACAAAAGTTTGAAAATATAAATTCTCATCTTTTGTATAAATGAAAAACTCGGAGGTATAAAAAATTTGCAAAATACGGAGGAATAATTCTTTTACAAAATGAACAAATTTTTGATAATGGCTTGCCCATTTCCCTGTTTTAAATATTACAATTTAAAACTCCAAATAGCGCTTTCGTGTTTGAATTTTACATCTTTCCCAGTGCTGCTTCATTATTTGCTCAAAAAAGAATTTTCTTTTTAAAGGAGCTCTATAGGTTACCAAAACTTCTTTATTCAAATTTTGCTTATACATATATTTGTTATAATGTAACTTAAATTCTACAAAAATTTCCATGGCTTTAAATTTGAATTTTTCAAATTAGGTTTGTCAGTTTTGGTAATTTTTGTGTTTTCAATTTGTTTATAGATACATGATTAGCCTTTTTAACCTTGTAAAAACTCAAGCTTCTATAGAATTATAAATGTCTGACGTCATCGCCTCTCCAAAAGTTAAAATTGAAAGTCAGCTATTAAATTTTAATTAAAGTTTTATCACATTTTCCAACTTTAAATAAAAATTCTTTTAAAAAATATCGTTGTTCAATGACTTCTCAAATCATCAGATTTTATCTTTACTTCTATCCACGACAATCAAATTCCTGATAAAATTCAAATAAATATGGAAACAACTGACATAATTGACGTAAAGAAATATTATTTTATTTATTTTTTTTTAAATGAACAAAATTTTTTTTAAAAAACTAATAAAAATACATAAAGCTACACTAGACTAGCCTATAACCGCATTATTACCTAATAGTATAAAGTCACATTAGATTGGGTCATCGTTGTAGTTTTTGATCATTAGAAAGAGGGAAAGTGACGCATATAAAAAGAATGTGAAAACGACTAAAGCAACAAAAAACGAAAAACCAAAAGAAACAAAAAAAAACACCTTGCGTCGTAATGATGGCAATTCGAAAATAAAATTTTTTGTCGTCAAAAATGAACTTGAACTTGAGACACAAGTTTAATCGTCTCTGACGCAAATGCCTAAAAGGTAGGAGGAAATGATTTTAAGGTGAGGAAAGCCGCAGTTATAATTTTGCAGATTTGATGATCATCGCGCGATGATTATTATGAAATTTTTGCTGTAAATACGTTCAGATTAGTTTTTGGCACGTGAATCATAAAATCTAATATAAAAAAAAATATACCATGATAAAAGGTAAAAAAAAAACACATTGTTCAATAAATGATTCGATGAAGCATTATTTAAGTCATAATGAAAAGTTTGTACTGTAAATGCTCCAGTTTACTGAAATATGTCATCAGTGTTTTAGTTTCTTTTTTTAGACACCTGTCAAAAGAGATTTCAAACTGATTAGTAATAGAACAAGGAATGTTTGGAGTTCATGGAGTTTATAAAAAGTTAATTAGCTTTGACTCAGTTTTAGTTAATAATTTAACTAACATTACGAATTAAATTTTAAGGAAGCAATAAATATTTGTTCAAAGAAGACAAGCTAATAATTCGAATTCCTTAGGCTTAAATAATCCAACAAAAATTTCGATGTGAGCAAAGATAAAAATGCAAAGATTTGAATAAAAAAATGGTGAGCTTCGATATGTCAACTTTAAAATGTTACTATAATAGATTTCGAATAGTTCTTTTAGTATAAGATGTTAATAAGAAATTGCTAAAACGTTATTGTATAAATTTATTATATTCCTATCGTTCTTTTAAAACGAATATTTCATATGACAATGATTTTATTTTCGTTTTGTCGAAAGTATAATAATATATTAATTAAATGAGAGTTTTTCTGGTTTCTTATCATATCGTAATGGAAAAGCTAACCTTATCCAGTAGTCTGAAGAAAGTATGGAGAAACCAACCCCCAAACAAGGTGAGATACATGCGGCGAAACTGGATTGGCAATTAGTGTGAGTTGACGATGAAAGTAGAGATACCTAGCGTTTTCCGAATTTAATTATACAAAAAGTGTAACAATACTTCCCCAAATAAAGTAAAAGAGTAAAAAAAAACCCGTTACCTCTAAATGCAATATCACCGGTATTAGCTACAAAATTATTGTCAAAGCTAACCATCTTTCTATACAAAAGTACGGAAGTCTACAGGTCATCTGAAATAGTTTAAAACTGCAATGGATGAACCACCTATGTAAATTTAGATTGCTCAAACTTTGAAAGGTTTCATGGAAAAAAGGGCTGGTTGAAAATCAATTGCGTAGGTAAGTACACAGAAATAGAAGGATTCCCTCTAATTAAGAGAAAAACTACAGAAAAGTTGAAAAACTCTAGTTATAAAAAAGGTCTAGTTATATTTATCTTAAGAAATAAGAGGTTTGTGGAAGATTGTGGAAAAACAGAAAAAAAGAGAAGAAAAGAAAATATAATCAGAAAGTAAACAAAAATTTTTTTACAAAAAATATCTAAATTAGAACTTACTATGATTTTCTAACAAACACAAAGGGTTATTAATCCTACAGTGAATAAGAGTCCCCACAATATTTCTTAACCTGATCTTTATTACAGAAGTTTTGCTAAAAAAACAATTAAGGCATTTCCTTCTATTAACTGCAAACGAATGAGAGAGAAAATGTAAAATTAATAAAAATTGTAGCGATGACATGAAATTTTGAGATGGACTTGTCCTTCCAGACGTTAGTGTCGGAGTGACAATAGATCTATAGATCCACAGTGTATATTCTATTCCTAAAGAATACAAACAAAAAGATCAGAAAAGCTTTAATTTCTAAAATTCTTTAAATTATCGTTGTGACGTTATTTGAAACAAGTGAAAAATTGACAGCAAATAATGAAATAATGGGAAACTCTAATTTTTATTTATGCTTTTCCTAAAAATTGTCTAACCAATATATTTTTCATAATTATAAAAATTTAATTCAAACTTTTCACTTTTCTAACTTTTTATTTTGTATATTTAGGATTCAAATATTACGCTACTTTTAAAAACCGTGTTATATCGGGTTTATCTGTTTTCTGAATTATGCTACTTTCATTTTGTCTGTATTTAATAGTTTTTAGGTTAAAATGCATATTTTTTTTCCAAAATTTAAGTTTAAAATAGCACTTTAATTTTAATATGTTTTCAGGGTAAAAAAAACTCGTACATCTGTCAACATTCTTCATAGCATTGTCATCTGGCACGTGATATTGGACGGATAAAACTAAATTTTAATATCAAGTCAAAGGTGATATTTATATCTATAACCATATAAAGGTAAATGTTTTTTTAAAATAGATCAGTTTTAAAGCGCATAGTTAGCTTTGTAAAAACGAAATAAATTGTATTTTTTAATTTTTTAACAATCAAAAATACTGTATATAAAAAATATTTTTAATGAAATCTTTAATACCTCCAAAATTTGTTGATTAATATCAGAAGGATGGCTCGATGAATGAGAATTATTATTCATAATTGGCAGTGTACCAGGCACAATTATCATCCTTTCCCTCCCTACGGCTGAATCACGAGCCATATCTGCAAATAAAAATAATGATTATTAAAAGTTTAAATTGTTAAGATATTTCTATAATATTTCGATGTAGGTTAGAGTTAAGTTGTTTGATTGTTGGTGATCTTTGAGGCCAATTAAGAGCCTCAGATAGTTCTACAATAACAACCTATCCTCATTTCATAAAAACTATAGTAATAAATTAACTATGGTTAAGATTGTACTAAGCATATCCGATTAGGGATGTTATTTAAAAAAAAAAAAAAAACTAATTACAATTTACAGTTCGACTCAGATTACAATAAATTGTATAAGTTCCTTATTTTTCAGTACAAGAAGTGTAAGCGTTGGCTGGCTGAAACTGGGAACAAATCCCTAATTAACATTTAAACTTTAGATATGAAAATAATTTGGCTTTGAGCAAAGTTGACACATTTCGGCCTGCACTAACCCAGTAGGGAACCTGTCATGTTATCATGAAGGCGAGTTTTGTGGCCATTTGTTAACTAAATTCATTGATGTTTTCCCTGAAAAAGTAGCTCTCTTTCATTGATGAAGTAGAGCTATTTTCCCTACTGGGTAAGAGAATTAATAATAAAAAAAAAGTGAGTGTGTCAAGTTGAGGCAAGACCAAAGTGAAAGTTATCCGTACGTTATCACGAGATTTTCATTTTATTTGTAAGTATATATATATTGCCATACGAACATATTATATATATGTATACAGAGTTGAAAATTTGGTCTCCTGTACGGCGATTTTGGTAACGCTTTGGTTTTACTCACATATTTTCATAAACCCGACTATAGAAGTTTAACTTAAAAAAAATCATCTTACTTTTCAAGATCTATAAAATTAATAGTCATCGTATACCAAGGTGACCAGAAGTAAAAACATGAATATTTGGCTAATTAGTCAAATAAAACGTAATTTCTATAATACTCTCTTTAGTCACAATTTTTATAAAATTCGTTATATAATATCCAGTATCAAACTTCTTAAGACACTTTTAGATTATTTTCAATTTTTAAAAAGTATTTATGTACGTTTTTTTATAACAATACACAAAAGAATTTAAAAGGGATGAAAACTGAAAATAAAAATTATTACCGAGTCATTAATGAACCAATAATGACCATCACAAAAATAGATTTTTTTTTATTGAAAAATTCTTCTTGAAATTAGCTTTGTCCTTCAATTTATTGATAGTTTAAAAAAACTTCTTACTAAAGTCATTTTATTTTTAGTAATATTTTTCTTGTATTAAATTTTAACCATGACTTTGTAATTAAAACATTAAATTCACATTGAAAAAAATAAATAAATAAATAAATAACTTAAACTACAAATATTTGAGCCAGAAAAGAAAAATAGAATAATTCTAGTTAATTTTCAATTAAAATTTATCTCTTCCGCATTTTTAGCAATTTTCTTTTCAGTAAAGTGGATTCTTTTTTTCAAACAAAAATTTTTCAAATTTTTTTCTAACCACCAAATTTAATTTTAATATAACCAAAAATAAGCAATCCTAATATTTTATTTCTATAGAACTGTTAAATTAAACAAAAAAACAAAATTTCAGCTTGAAAATTTTGTAAATACATATGTGTGTGTGTGTTTGTTTATTATTACAAAAATAGATAATCAGCAGCGCAGATGAATAACATTTTCTGAATTTTATATTTTTTAAGCTATAATTAGACATTTAAACAAAACCAGTCTTTAAGTGTGTACAAATTCTATTTCCAAAAATAAAGGAACAAAAACAAAAAAGATAATTAAAGTGAAGGAAAGAAAATAGAGGGGGGGCATAAGTAAAACTATAATTTTATAATTTTGTTCATATTAGCGAGTGTTAGATATCTCTGTCACATAAAAATTCCAATTAATTTTAGAATATCATATTGGGTAACAAATATGATTTTTAATAAGTTTTAACTGAATCAGCTTAAACTGTTTTACTTTTATAAGATTTGCTGTTGTTTAGCTTTCTAATGCGAATTAAATTAGTGAGATATGGAGTTTACTGGTTGAAATCAATTGAATTAGAATTTATTACAATTTATATTGTTTTCAAATGTCTAATTGATAAAATATAACATAGTTAGAAAAAAAGCAATTACAAAAATTTTACAAATCATGAAGCATATTAAAAAATTTAGAAAGTTTTAAAACTGATTCAGTAAAATATAAATCAATGATTTAAATACATTTGTGCTTTTGTTTCTTTATAACATTAAAATTTTGTTGCTTTTATTGTTGCAATTATTCGGAGGTGCCTTGAGGAAAAGTAAAATGGCGGTGACCATCATAACTAGATGCTGGATTTTCTGAAATCAAAAAATTCAATTTTTTTCGTTAGGTAATTGATTTCCACAGGTAACGCCTGGAGGGTTTTTTGAAATTTCAATTTTTCACTTTTTAGGAACACTTTGAAGTGAAAAACGTGATTTCTGCAAAAAAAAATTGACCTCATTTTGACCTCAAAAATGAAAAATGGACGTCTTCACTCATAGATCTGTAACTTTTTTATTTTTCTTTCAATTTTGATGATTTTTAGCTTAAAATGTTTGTAATAAGTTTATCTTCTACACAAAATTTTAAAACTCCTAGTAATAAGATTTTTTGAGGCAAAAAAAAGCAAATGAAATGTGTGATTTTGAAAAAAGGTGGAAAACTTCACTTTTTCTTAAATTTAATCTCTTGTAACTTCGTTAAATATAAATTGATTTGTATTTTTTATATATCAAATTAAAGAAAAGCGTGATAACTTTTTAAAAAGAGCTATTTTTAATCAATCAAAAAATTATTTCTGGAGATATAGATCAATAAAGAAAATACACCCAAAAAACACGTATTTTAAGAATATCTCAAAAACGCTTTTTAGGATGTAAAAATAATTGTTATTTTCGGACTCAGTGACCCAAAATTACCCTAAAAAACATCCTTTTGTTGAGTTTAATTTTTTTTGCCGAGTAGTGTATCTATACGTCCGTAGCAAACCTGAAAAATGAAAAAATCACGTCCTCCTTTAAGGATCTATAACTTTTTTAATTTTCTTAAGACTTTAAAGATTTTACCTTTAAAATTTTTGTTACAAAAATTTTAAAACTTTTGGTAATGAGGTTTTTTGAGGCGAAAAAAAGCAAATGAAAATGGGTGATTTTGAAAAAAGGTGAAAAAAACACATTTTTTTTCAAATTTGATCACCTGCCAAGTTACCAATTTAATAATAAAAAATTTGTTTGGGTTTAATATTAGGTTTTTAAGATACGAGCCAATAATTAAAAGACGAGCCAAAAAACATGTTTTCAGTTTCGAATTCAGCGACCCAAAATTAGTCTAAAAAGCACTTTACTTTTAAGGTACACGAAAATGACCCAAAATTTGTCGACTAGTGTTATGTACAAAAATAGTGTTCAAAATTTCAAAAGGATCGGTACAGTAGATTTGAAGTTATGAGGGGAACCGACTTTGAAAACGTGAGTTTTGGAAAAAACGCTTTATAGTTTACTCGATAGAATGTTTATTGCTGGGGAGGTAGCAAAACTTACCGCTGTATCTTCGTTAGCTTTGCTCCGATTCATCTCAAATTTTTACCTGATATTCTTGAAAAGTTTTCCATTTAAAAAATCGAATAAAAAAAAATTTAAAACGTTACGGTGTTTATGTTTCACGGTGCTCACTCAGTTAACTCAAAGATTACTTATTTGCTAGTTAACTCCAGGAATCTTTTAGATAGCAGCAAATGAAGCTGGCTGGAATGTGGAAAAGAATATTATTTCAAGAGTATTGTAATTTACACTTATGTTCTAAAGAATAGTTTTGAACTCCTGTACCAAAACAGTTCCTAAGAAGCAACAAATGAGTACCCATACATAGATAGCGCCAGTTGTGAAAATTTTAACAAGCTATTTATATAATTTAAGTAAATATATTCTAATTTTGATATAAATGGTATAATATAAATGTAAAAAAGGAATAGCCCTTTATCAGGAAAATATCAAATTCGATTATTTTTAAATAACTTAAATGGTAAAATGTTATTTAAATTATGAAAAAACAAAATTTTCTTAATAAATTCCATTAAATATAAATTACAACAAAAAATATAAAAAACATCATATTATATAAACCAATAATAATTAATAAAAACAAAAACTTAAATTTATCCAGAATACCATTTTGATTATTATATAAATACACAGCTAGTACATGTTCAAAATTAGTTTTTTTTGTAACGACATTTACAACTATTAATGGCAAATAACAAGACAACAAAATTGACCCTGAGATAAGATCCCATTTGAAGCTTATATTAAACCACATTTATTTATAAAATGCAGCTATTTATAGAGGTTTTATTAAGGTGCACTTAAAATGCAAATAAAGTCAAAGTCATACAAATATCTTTTCATTTCATCAGCTCGCAATAATAATTTTTGCAATAAAAAAAAAAAAAATGAATAAAAAAAAAAAATTAGTTAGGAAAAACTAAATAACAACAATAAATATCGATCAGCAGCTAGAGATATGCGTTCTAAAATTAAAACTGGCTCTGTATAACAATAGTGGTTTTACCTTTATCAAATATGATAATTTAGTAGATAATAAATTATATTGCTTTGTTATTATGAGTGGTTAGAAGCTTAAATTAAATTTTTTACTAGCTATGACTTGCTTTTTATGTTCATATCTTTTGTGTATTTTTTCTTTATTCACTTAGCCGTGTCAACTATTTTCCAATATATTAATTATATGAAATAAATTTAATTTAAAAATTTTGCTAGCGTAAATATTACATTTGTACTAATATCTAATATGTAATTAAAAATTAAAAATAAGTAAGAAAAAAAACTTTCTTTTTATTCATAAAATTCAAATTTTTATAATGTGCAATTGTCAGTTGGTCATGAAAAGTGCAATACTACAAAAGAATATTCAAGACAAATGATTAAACTTGAGAAATAAGATTTCAATAATGTTGAGTGGTAGTGGTTAAGAAAAAGATGTGGTAGTTTCTTTTTTTAAATTTAAAAAGTGTAATTATTTGATTTCAAAAATAGGAATCAAGGAAAACAAAAAAATTATTCTTTTCAGAAGTACATATATTTAAAGAAAAATGATGGGCTTTATTAACCAATTAAGCGCGTTTGTCGTGTATACTTGTCATCGTTACCATTGACTATGAAAACAATTTTAATATTATTTGAAAATTTTTAAGTTTATAATAACAATAACTTTTGCAGAAATAAATTGTTAAATTTCTCTTAAAAACATATTCTTCGTTTTAGGACCATTTTACACCACGTTCATCGTGCATACACGTCATCGCTTGATTTTAATTATGCACACTGTGAGAGTTTTTTGAAATTAAATTGAACGCTTAACTGGTTAAATTTTAAGTGCAGTTGTTCTATTTTATTCAATACAAGAGGACTAGTTTGCCTAAAATATAACTAGTTTTTTTTATTAAAATTTTGCCTATGGAATGGAAAATTTTTTATCAACAACTTTTGTATTGTTGTTATTGTTTTCAGTATTTTTAGACTATTTATAGATTTTAATTATATTAAATTTTTGAATTTGTGTTGCCTACGTGCATATTAGGTTTATCAAATCGAGTATTTATATAAAACAGTTTGTTTTGCACTGTCATCACTTTTATAGTAATTCTCTTACCAGAAGAGCAGCTGTGAGACAGAGAAGGGCATACACAAATTTTGAATTGAATTTAATAAATACTTTTTATGAAAGAAATATAAAATAGAAGTCGTGGAAAAATTTCCACACAGAATTACTTTTCAAAGTAAAGCTATTAGGTCTGTGAATAACTTCGTATACATTAATATCACGCATGGAATTCGCTATGACTCATTATTAAACTAATAAGGTTTCGATTTGACAGAAGATCAGATCGCAGAAAGAAAGGATTCATTTTATAGAACCGTCTTTCGCCATTAATAGAGATTGGGAAAGTAGCCAAGCTTAGAAAGTGGGAACCGCATATGCTATCCAAAGCCTATTGTCAGTCGCAAATATTTTATCACGCTTTGAAACACAGCCATTTTTAGACCGTTTGGAAACCGTCAAACGGAAAAGACAATAGAGATCTAAAGATAAGTAGCAGAAGTTTCTTTACATCTTAAAGAGATACTTGTAAGTGTTTGATGGGATGTGTATGGTATGATTTAATATGATTTGTTAGAATCAAATTAAACCATTAGTGCAAATATTTACACTGAAGAGCATTGGCGATTAAAGTTAGAATGATTGATATCAACAAAGTTATGTTTCCGCATACTACTTACTCCCCGGATATTGATCCAAGTGATTTTCATTAGTGAAATAAGTTTAGTGCTTTACAAAAATTTTTACTAAGAAAAAGTTAAATTCTAAGCAGGATGTACAAAATCAACTCTCAAGGAATTAAACGGCTACTTGTAAGATGGCAACAAATTGTAGATAACAAGAAAAAATATATCAAAATGTTAAATAGCGCACGAACTTTTGGACCGATCTGATAGTATAGTACAGGAGTATTTTTCACTACAAAATATTTCCAATTATTTTAATATTACTTGCAATAATTACAAGTAATATAATTATAAAAAAAATAAAAAAAACTGCTATCCTTTTAATTCAAAGTTTAAACTTACCGTGATAGAAAATTTTTGAATAAACAAATGGATTTATAATTCACTTCAAACGTTTTTCCTAATAATGTAGAAAACTGTTTATTATTGCTAATTATTAAATAAATAAATAAATAAAAGGATTTATTATATTGATTTGAGTCTGCTTTCGGTCTTGACAACCTGAAAAATCTGAACTTTGCTCAACCTTAACTTAGTCTGCTGATAAACAAAACGGAAATAATGTAGGCTCACAAGGCTTAACTATTAACATATGTATAAATGTAAAAGTTTAACCTTCTATGAGCATGCTGAACAGGCAAGTCGAGCTCGATCAAGTAAGATTTAAAAATTTTTGGTGACGACGTAGCAAAAAGCAGTTCGCCAAACTTTGCATATCATTATTGATACATATCTAAAGAAATATTGCAAACATCAGTAAAAACAGCATAAAATAGTTATAAAACCAATTACTTTTTTGATTCGAAAGTCTTAATTTAAAGGACTGAGTTTCAGTTTCTCCTAAGAACAATGCAAATAGGAGTAAATACAACAAAATTAAATTATATTATTTTTTAAAAAATTTAGTGAAAAAAAAAACAATTCTACTATTACAAACCAAAAAGTTCTTTGTAGTAAGGAAATAATCAAACGAAAATATCTTAAAACTGACAAAAAAAATTGTACAAAATTTTTGGCATTGAAAAACAACAAAGAAATTGAGATGCACAAAATTTTTTGACTAATTATATTTTTTTTCTCTTATTCTAAAAAAAATTTTTGAATACCCAAAATATTCGTTTAAAAATACATTTCAGGCCATAAAGAATAATAACAAAGAATAAAAAACACAAAAATTTACTTTGTTAGCGCCTTTGATTATATTCTTAAAAAATTTAAATTTTCTTTGAATTTTTCTTGTACTACTTTCGGTCCAGTTGCTTGTAGATAGAGCAATAAAACTCAATTACTTGCGTCCTACAATATCAACACTGCCTCTCTTTCTAACCAAACTTATATAGAAAAAACACCCACCTAATGTGGCGCTATACCTCTCCTCCTTATCTGGGCAATTTGACTTTTCCTATCATTATTCAATAAAGCTAAAAACTTGGAGTTTATTTTTAAACTTTACTGCTATCACCGTGGCATTGAGCTTATCGATCCATGGAGCTATTTTTGGATAGTTCACGTCTACCTCTATTTTGGAAACGTTTGGAAAATCTAACAAACTTCCGTTTGCAATTTTTTTTTATGAGAGTAAATTTTTATTAAAATTATTTAAACACTCATTGAATTTATAAGAAAAATTATACACATTTGATATTTCCATCAGCCAATTCTATATTGAAATTGAATTTTCAGCAATACATCTTAAAAATATTAACGCTAAAGATATTTTAATATTTATCAATTAATGAAATTGTTAATAAGTAAATATTTTTTTTATAAGTCAATGCATTAAAATTGATATCTTAGACGAATTTCTAATATATGCGAAATAAATATTTTTAACTATATAGAAATTTCATAGTTTAGACACTGTTTATTTGGTTGTTCCTTATTCAATTTGTTTTATTTTTATTTTTCTTTTTGTCTAAGAATGAATAATAAAAAACAATATTTTCCTTTTTGTTGCTAATATAAAAACAAAAAAAACAATACTTATAATTATTTTTAATGAATTGTGGAGGGCTAAAGTGTCTTTAATAGCATACGCATACCAACAATTTTAAATGATACTACAATTTCTTTGTTATGTATAGAAAATAGTTATTAGCTGAACTATTAGAAGTTTCGATTAAAATCTAAATATATATGAAGGACATCTATAATATAAATTTTTAATATAAATTTATACATATATACATACATATAATTGCTTTTGTTTGGGCCAATTCTTTGTCTTTTTTTAAATTAGAATATCGTTTTAACCTCAATTAAACATCTGCTCCAACAAAACAAAGAAATAATAACACAAGCAAACAAGGCAGACCTCTTATTTAACACATTGCTATATTTAATTTTTTGAAAATTTGTGTTATATTTAAAAGAAAGAAACAAAGATAAAATTAAATAGAACACTTGTAATATGTATTTAAAATAAGTATTGATTAGGTTAACAATTAGAAGAAGTGTAACTACTCTACTTTGGCTCAACCACAGCCTAAAATTACTCACAATCGGTTTTTTTGGACAAAGATGTTCTGTTGTTTATTCTAACAAAGAAAACTTAGAAAGGTTTTTTTGAAATTTTTTTCTATAAAATTTTAAAGTATTCTTCCTCCACTACAGTTTTAACCTGTTTTGCTTTGCCTGAAGGATTTTTTGGCTAAAATTAGCCTTCCAGTTTCTTTCGTAAAAAGCCAATAAGGTATTAATACCCATTTCCCAAATTTGGAGTTATAGTATTATTGGTGGTAGAAAGAGGACAAATGCACCGCGATCAGACTCAGTCTTTTGTGCCCCCGCCAGACATGCTAGACATGTAATGATGAAACCTAATACATATCTTATTCCCTTAAAAGACCTAGGATATCTCTCAATCCTATTTCCGACCCCCGCCCCCCATATCTTCCACTTGTAAAGTTGGAAGATGTCTTACTCTCTTTGACACCAACCTCCTACGTCTACAGCAAGTAGGTAGACGTTTCCTCTACCTCGTGATAGAATCTATAATTTGGAAATTTCAAGTAATAATATCATCTCTTTTCAAACTGCGGCATTTTGTACATGTTTTTTGTTTGAGTTCACATTAATTCCACATGAATGAGAAAATAGTGTTACTAAATGTAACGACAGATAATTCCGCTTGGCTTCTCGTTTTTATATCATCTATTAAAAAAAAATAATTTCAGTAAAAAAAAAAAAATACGTCCAACAGCAGTTACCGCACAAGCAACTTCTGTGGAGAAAAAATTTTGCTCCAGGTCTTGAAACGTAAAAAAGTTACAAAAAATCACCTATTCAACTATTTTGATTTTCGGACCAATTATAATAACTCAACCAAGCTCAAAATTGAAAAAAAAACAACAACTTTTCAACATTACACAATAATTTATAATCATCTACCTGAAACCCCGCTCAAAACCGACTTCGCTCAAACTCCTTTCAGGCCTAAGTCATGATGTGGCCTATCGATTGATATATTAAAAACGTAATTTGGTCCAGTAGTTTTTGAGAAAACGAATCTCATAAAAAAGCTCACACCATACATACATACATACACACACACACACACGGACAGACATCACTCTAAAAATGATTGCAAATGATTCTCCAGGTCTTGATACGTAAAGAAAACACAAAATTATTGATTTCGATTTTCGAACCTAATATAGGAACTTCCCAAGAGAAGTTAATATACTTCATCCATTTTTAATTTGTTTTTATATTTAATTTCTTGTATACAAACGATATATGATACAGATCCCATTGATGAATATAACCGAAGACTTGAATGATATAAAATCTACTTAAGAAATTTGTAAATATTCAAAATAAACAAAAACAAAATAAATAAATTTAATAAATTTTCAGGTAATTTTATTATAAAATATTTATAAAAAAAAAATATTAAAAAATTTTAAAACGTAATCATTTATCATGTTAATTTTATGTTTACCAGCGTATTACAAGTTGTAAATTTCACATATGATTATTAATTATTACCAATAATAATATTAGCAAAACTTAAAAATGTAGAAAAAAAAGTTCAGCAAAATCATCTTTCAATTAGCATTGCAAAATACAAAATAATAATTTAGATTTTATAGCTTAAGATTTGATAAAATACGATAAGGAATTTCTCATAGCCACGCGTGTTATTTAAAATACTAGCAAATTAAAAAATATATCAAGGTAATCAGTGTGTATTTAATTAATTTAATAAAATTTTGTAAATTTACATAAATTTCATATTCAATTTTCGTTTTATGGAAATAAAATATTTATTAATTTATTAATTAATTAAATAAGTAAAAAACATAATCGACCTTTGTATAACGGAACTTATAACAGCATTTGAACTGTTGATTGTACAGCTTTTCTTTTAGAGTAGTACGTTAGGATAAGCAATAGCTATTCATCCACTGCTTGATTTGCTGGATATATACATAACATACATAACATTATTTTAAATTAATTAAGTTCCATCTCTAAAGCCTTGATAAGAATCACGTGTCTGCCACGTGATTACTTGACCCATCGAGTGGAGGCAAAAGGGCAAGATTGGTATCAAAAATAGAGTGCATTATTTGTCGATGGTTGTATTTCAGTGGAATTAGCAAATACAAATCTAAAGGGACTTATTCTCTTTTTATTTTTTAAATTATTGATTTTTGCTTTCGTTTTTCTGCTTAAAGCTCAATTTTCACCTTGACTGGCTAAATATAAAAATGGATTTTTACCATACAACCAACATACATGACAAATAGGAAAAAATAGAAAATATTTGATAGCAAGTTAATAAAAAGGCTAACCAACAGTTAAATTTTGATTTCTGGTATACAAAATGTCAGGCGCCCTTTTGATTCTTGACGAGTTGCAAATTTAGTACAAACTCTTTGCAAGGTATATTCTATATTGTATAACAGTTGATAATATTTTAATTTCCATCACAGAAAACAAATGATACTAGCTACATTATGACACTCTTTAAACCATATTGTATGTAAATATGATCTGAAATCACTTGCAGTTCCCTTTTAATACACACTCTAGAATAAAAAAAACTTCTGATTTCTTCATTTATACCGAAATCTTTCTTTTTATGGTACGCATACTTGTTTATATATATTATATGCATTTCGTCTTATTTTCCAATGACTTGTTAAGGGCCAAAATTAGGCCAAAAAGTTGTTGTTGTGTTTGTTTTTATTGAAAACTGATTATCTTAAGCCGATAAAATTATTATTTACTTGAGTTTGAACTTATTGTTAGACTAACGATCAAAGCATTCGGCTTCATCCGATGGCACTGATTTTTCCGGCACAAATACCGAAATTTCTATGTCGAGGGGATCAAACCAAAAGGTTAAATTGGTAGTATTAAATAAAAATTCAAAAAAAAAAGAAAAATTACCAACTGGAGAAATTACTAAAACCAAAAATTTAAAAGTCAATTTTATTGCAGTAACTGCCAACATTTTTCGAACATAATAATTTATCACGCATAAAAATCTCTATATAAAGTTCGAGTACAATAATTTGCTGGCCATTTTAAAATATTTACAGTCGTTGAGGTAACTTTTTTTATGCAAAAACACACCATACAAAATTTATCAACATGAAAGCCTCCATGACGTTGATATACACTTTTTGTACATACATATAATTATATGGCAATTTATCGACATATTTGCAAATTATTGCTATAGTCCTCTTGAAATGTGTTGATTCCTGGAATTTTATTTATTAAATTCAATAGACGTACAATTGAAACTTAATTATTTCAGTTGAAAAAAATGTAAATTTCATTTATATATATAGATGCGTATATGTATATGCATATGTGTGAGGCTTTTTATTTTTCTAAAAGTCATTAGCTTTTTGTTCGTAATTCTATCAATTTTATAGGGTTCAAGATTTGCTTTATAAAATTTGTTGTAAATATTCCTTGGAAATTTTAGTAAATTTCATTAGAAAAATTTAAGACCAATAATGAAACATTAAACGTCAAAAAGGTTTTAAATAAAAAATTAATAAATAAATAAATAAATAGGTTTCTGTGTCTTTTTTGTTTGTAAATACATTTTGTTTACTTTATCGCAATATTTAACAGAGTTTTGTGGAACTTCTAATAAAATTTGAATATTCAGCAAAAATGTTTATACTCGTATACATCTATCAAGCAGGATATTTTTCAATAATAATAAATTAGGAAGAATTTTAATACGATTTTCAATCAGTGCATTTAAGAGTGCTTTAAAAGTGCTTTAGTATTAATGCTATTATGGAGAATACTCATTTTATTTAGTAAATCTAGCTGCGAATCGACCGAGCGCACAAGAGACCAATGCTGTTTCGATCTAATAGTGCGGTTTCCCTGAACTTAGTACTTAGTATTTAGTACTTTTCTTTTAGTATTTTTATGGGAAATCTCTAGTTTATTTCTCTAATGAAGTACAAAAAAGTTTGCGTAAAAGCATAATGACTTAGCACTTTGTTTTTAATTATCATTTTTAATTTTATATTATTTCAATTAGGGAATGACGTACGTTTTACAGTTGATATGAATATATTTGCATTTGCTATTCTTACTTATTTTCCAATACATTGCTTACGCGTATATTTTTTAATTTTTGTTTTACGAAAGAGAATTTATTAACAAATGTTTTTTGAAATTTTCGTAATAGAGCATAAAATTTTGTTTGATATAGATATGTTTTGTATTTTTCTCCAGAAAGTTTTATTGTTTTATTTTGTATGGCTTCTTCGTTTAGACGTTTTTCACAACAACTTTGGAAACTATAGTTCTCTTCTCTATTGGTTAAACCAGATATGTGATTAAGAGATTTGCAATTTTACTATAATACGCACTTTTAAGTAGTCAAAGTCTTCAAATCTAAATAAGCTTTTATTGTAAGTTTTTAAAGAAATAAAATAAACAAATTTCACAACATTTGTTTAAAAAAAATTAAATTAAATAGAGAAATATTTTTCTGTGACACTTTGCTATAAACAAAAAATGGGTCTGTATAAATTTTTTATTTGGAATTAAATTTAACTAATAGGACATGAAGCTTTTCTAACGCTTTTGTGATCAGCATACTCATATGCATCGCTGTAAGTGAATTAAAAGGAGGCAAAATTTTGTATTCAATAAATTGAGTCAGTTGTAAGGCGCTCCTTAATTGGTTCTTTTTTATTCATGTTCACTACTTAAATATTAATTTTGCTTTGGCAAGAAAAATTTTGAGAAAAAAATGATTAGTTTAAAAATTACGTATGCATTACTCTGTGTCAATACAGTTTTTTAATACAATTTTCATATCATTTCTATTAACTTATATTTCTAAAGGTGGGCACCCACTTAGTGCGTATATCTCAGCGGGTAACTTTTATGACGTCATAGACTCACGCTAAAGTTCCTTCTCATATGTGGATATTTCAGCGTGAAATTCATTTTTACGTCATTTTGACGTCAAAAAAGTTACCCGCTGAGATATACGCACTAAGTGGGTGCCCACCTTAAGAAAAATGCGAGAAAACGATATGATTCACGAAATTGCATTATGTCTTGCATAAATTACCTATCTTAATACTAAAACATTCAAAGACATTCTAGAATCAAATCGTTGTCTCATATTCCCTATAAGAAAAATTGTGGATCAGTGAATTTAAGAAATTGTGTGTGTTTGTAATAGAAGAGTGCACAAATGAAAATTTCATCAATAGAGCATGCAGAAAATAGCCATCATAGTAGCCATGTAAAACACATTATATTATTATATTATAATAAAATTCATTGCTGTTTTTCGCGAAAAAGTCGTCGATGATTGACTTGACAGTTAATGTGTAAATGACAAAAATTTCTATAAAATTTATTTTTAATACATTTTAATAAAAAAATTTAGCCGTCAAAAAAAAAATTAATATTTTATTTAATTAATTTTTTACTTCACTCAACATTTATAAGGTTGAATGTATCACATCTGCACAACATTTATGTAACTTAATTTTTTTGCTTCTATAATGCCCAAAATTTTTTCTTCACAACTAAGAAATTTTTAGGGTATATCAAAAATTTTTTTTATATCATATATTAAATTTATGTATACAAATTTGAAATATTTCCATTTATGTTTTAAATAAGACCTGGTTTTTATGGATTTAATTTACACACACATAACATCTAAAATTTTATTGCAATCGAAATTCAAACTGTATGAAAAACAAATTTTGCTAATTGTATGTCGTGGTATTTTTAAAAACACAACAATATATCAAAAAATAAATATATATTTCTGTTAAAAACAAACAAAAAATTGTTTTTGTTTTAATAGGTTTCTTGATGACATCACTTTAAAAAACTTATATTCATAAAATTAAATGTAGAAATTTACATAAAACAATTCTTTGTTATTTGAATAATTTATGTACACATTTATAAACTAATTTTTCCTGAAAATATGTAAAGAATTTACATTAATAGCAGATTTACAAACTTACCTAATAATAATGACATGCTCCGAAATTTAATTATAAAATTTTATAAAACTTGTTATCATATTCCAAAATATTTACTGCTGATTTATTATAAATATAAATATAAAATTATTAAAATACTTTTTACTTATATAAGGTAATTTTTTTGTTTAAATTTTCATAGTTTAAGTGGTGTTTTTTTTTTTGAAATAATTTAAACTAAATACTAATTTTGTTCAAGTTAATATTTTTAAAAAGATTTCCAATATTTTTGTTCAAATAAAATAATAATAATATTTTAAGTAGTGTTAACACTTTTTAATAATTAAGATAAAATTAAAATAAATAACAAAAACACAACAAGTTGTCGGTTATTTTGCACTCCAACGAACGAACATACAAATGTTTATAACAGTCGAATGAATACGACACATCTAATAAGTTGATAATATGAACTAAAGAGCGCCGTCAAACTAGACTGACTCAATTTTTTAAACTCAAAACTTTGAAAGCCAAAGATCGAATAATCGCCCTCTGTCTATCAATTTGCTCATATTCTGAATGTATATAAATGTTGACGGCGGCGGCGCAATACATCTGTTGTTTTCTTGGAAAATTTTCACACACCTAATATTTATTTCCATTTGCCATGAGCTTGAGTTTATCCTCTAAACCTTCAGCTGATAATATCAAAAAAAGCATATGATAAAAGTAGAGTATGAAAAAACAATTGAGAAGGAGAAAGAGAATTCAATTATTTATTTTTTCAAAATTATTATTCAGATAACAATATATTAGTCACGGGCTCAGACTAAATGTCTTGCATTTGAAAATTGGTGGGAATTTCATAAAGAGAAGCTTTCATAAACGCTTGAAGCGTTGTTATAAAGCTTTTTTTTATGTAGCCATGTGATTTGGTTGCTATTTTATTTATTTTTTATACAAATGCATTTGATTTCGGGAAATTTTTTGGAACTCTTAAGTTTCCTTTGCAAATTCATTTTTATTAGAGTAAATTTTTATTAAAATTATTCAAACACTCATTAAAATTCCATAGGCAGCTAATTTAAATCATAAATTGCTTAAATCAAACCAAAATACAAACTTTAAAAAATTATTGTTTTTCATTTTTTAGGGAATTTTTTGCAGCTCTAACAAACTTTCCTTTGCAAATTCATTTTAAGGTTATTTTTTGGAGCTCTAAACTTTCCGTTGCAAATTCATTTTGATTAGACTAAATTTTTATTAAAATCAATTAAACACTCGTTGAAATTCCATAGCCAGCTATTTAAATCACAAATTACTAAAAATAAACCAGAATGTATGTTAAATAATATACGTGACATTGGTCCGGTTTCTCTGGTAAAGACTTAAATAAAAAGGTAACCATCAGTTCAAGGAGTGGGTCTAAAAAATTAGAAATTTGCAAGATTTCCAAGGAATCTACATAAAAGAAAACTTTTACCTGGTCCTCAAACGAGTTATGCAAACATTTTTTAAGCAAGTAAAAGTAATAAAACCAATAGTTTGAGATTAATTATAATTTAATCGAATCAAGAAAAAAGGAAATAATAAAAATAAAACTTGTGCTTTTGCATTCGAGTTATTTGTATGATTCACGTTTTACATGATTTTTAATTCAAGTCACATTTTAGCATTGACATGTTTATTTATAAATCAATCATACAAAAATAGTTTTATCAGAAAAATTATTTAGCCACAGTAATTATTCATATTAGATTTAATTTTCTTTTTAGTTATGAAAATTTAAAATTATAACTATTAAAAACTCAATTTTTATAGTTGATTGCTTCAAGT
Source organism: Acrocera orbiculus (assembly GCA_947359355.1). Lineage (NCBI taxonomy): Eukaryota > Metazoa > Arthropoda > Insecta > Diptera > Acroceridae > Acrocera > Acrocera orbiculus. Next base: position 825,331 of record OX375757.1, read on the forward strand.
GGAGCTTATAAATAAATTTGTCACAGTTGATGTCAAACTTAGCTAACACAAAATACATGGAATCATATTTTAAATAGATTTTAGTCTTTTTACAACACATCCAAGCCACCTGAAAATAATTCTGAGCCCAACAAATGTCTAATTAATTATATAAACATAACCGAGGCAAGACCTTAAATTACATTCTTGTCCAAGTCAGTTAACTTGATACAAGTCTTCGAATATAACGTAAGTCTCTAAACATTCTTACACGGTTTATTACGGATCATAGATCTTTTATGAAAAATATCTGCAAGATAGGTAAGATAAAAAACAACAGATATATATTCTGTTGAAAGGTAGAAGAGACACTAAACCGTTTGCTTTATGATTGAATGGAAGTGGAGTTGAAAAGATCAAAGTACCTCTCTGTCTCTATCAACTGCTGCTGAAGAGAAGGAAAATGTTGTACGATTGATTTCTCATTCTAGGCGTGTCCATCAGAGAGCACAATAGATTTACAGGTTATAGTGCATATTTAATTCCCTGTTCATTAAAACAAACTATATCTGGATTAAATTTTTCCATGAATTCAATTAAAAAGGTTAAATTACTCACTAGGTTATATTGTATTTTATTTGAGCAATCTTTTGACTTTCTGCCACACAACAAAAAAAAAACTTTTATGTGTTGACAAAAGATTGTTTTTGAATTTGAAAAAAAATTCCACTCAAACTAAGATATAGCTTGAAAATTCATTTCCGTAAATAAAAAGAGGTTTATCATACAAACACAAAAAAATGCTGATCGCTCCAGCAACTTAAATAAGGCAAACACTAGAGAAAACATAAGAAATCGGTAAAACCACTACCGCTGATCTTCAGATGAAGTCGATTAGATATTTGTGCAGCACTTGCTCAAAATGGAGCCAATAGAGCAACATAATGGCAGAAGTAATATTCAAAAGTACTATTTTATTTAATAAAATTCTGTTATTTTTCTCTAGATCGATATTTCCATAATTAACTCCAATTCAGGTATATTAATTATTTAGAACACTTTTCCAGTTAAAATTTATAATTAGAAATTCTCAATGTTCTCTCATTTCTGATCTGATCCCCAACGACCACTTTTAGGTCAGAAATCTTAAAAAATTCTGCAAAAAAAAAGGATTTTGATTAAATGATCAGGTGATTAGAAAAATGTGTGTCTTTATTCGTGGCAGAGACAGATCCTTCTATAAAGCAGAAATAGAAATGTGGAAAAAGTTTTGAACTGTTTTTTGTCCACTTAACAGAAATTAAATTTAAAAAATATATATTATTATTAGAATTTTAAAGGTGACGTATTTTTTAAAAAATTATTTCAACTACATTATAAGTAAAGATAATAAAAAATCTGCAAACCTTTAACTAATTCGTAGCTATTTTCAATTCGATCACATTTGAGGTTTCTTGTGCATTTTGTCAAGTCCAGCGTCTCACCTAAAAATAAAAAAATAAATAAATTTTATTAAATAATAATTAGTAAAGTTATACAAATTCTAAAAAGTTTTGAAAATATTTTAAGCTTCTGTCTTGGTAGCTTTCAATTTGAAAAATAATTAATAAACAATTAAATACTTGTGACATTTTATAGCTTTAATTTAAGTAATAATATTAGAAAAGCAACTTAACACGTTCACGCCGGCACATACATCCGGTGGCCCACATTCGATTGTGCTATTAGACAAAAAGTGACACCAAATATTGTAGGATTATATTTTTAGTTAAGTAAGAAAGTTCGAGAAACTGCGCCGTCTCAAAGGATTTCTTTGAGACCAACCGTTGAAGCGGATTTTCTTTGCAGATATAGGGGCTGAATCGAAAAGCACGGCATCATACTTATAAAAAATTAAAAAAATAATTTCCATATAACTGAAAATTATAATAATGAAAATTTATTTTTAATAAAAATTATAGTAATATTATAAACATAACTTTTGTTCAATAATTCAGTATTATAAATGTAACTCAAATTCGAGAAAATTAACATAAAAATCCAATATTGATATATTTATAACTTAATTTTTTATACCAAAAGTGCTTGGATAATTCCTTCAATCTTGGATAATTTATGTATTTAAAATCTATTATTAAAAAAAAGTCCTGTAAATTTTCAATATTAATTGAAATTAAAGTTTTCAATAAGCAAATCCTGAAACAAATTACACATACAAGTATATAACTAGGCCTTATTGCTGAATAAATTTTTAATCGCAATTCTATAAGATGATAAGTATATTTGTGACGTTAGTAAGTTATTTAATTGTAGGTACAGACACCAGAATCATTTATGCAATTTTTAATTTTCAAAACAAGTCTTATCATCTTGATCCCAAGATGTGGATTGTTATTGTGAGTGCGTTGCGGCACACTAACAAAATACAACTTAATATCTCTTTCTTAAAATATTTAATTATCTGGATATTGGAGTAAGTGATACACGTCTTAGTACTTTCGATCCATAAAGCCTTGCTCAGACCAGAGCGTATTTCCATCGCTCGACGCATAAGGTCATAAAACGGGTGAAGCATTTTCTCTAGCCATAGCTAGAAGAAACAATTTTCTTTCATGGGGATCATTTATGACACTAAAAGGACACTTTATGGCCCTCAAAATTTTTGTTGTGCTTGAAATTTTTGTTGTATTTTAAATTTTAGTTCTACTGGAAATTTTTGTAGTATTTATATTAAAGGGGATAGGAAATAATGATTATATTACTTTTAGAGGTACACCAAAAATTTTGAAGGCCACGAAATGCTTCTCTAAAAGCAATAAAATCATTATTTCCTATCCCTTTTAATAGAAACACAACAAAATTTTAAAACAAAACAAAAATTTGAGGTACAGCAAGAATTCAGACAACAAAAATTTCCAAGGCCATAAGTATCCTTTTACCATTAAATGATCCTCATGAAACAAACATTTTTCTTCTAGCTATGGCCAGAGCGAATGCACCACCCGTTTTATGACCTTAGGCGTCGAGCGATGGAAATACGCTCTGGTCTGAACAAGGCGTAACGGATATAGATCTTTTACAAAGTAAACGTTAGTAGCGATCTACGATATTTAGACACAAAAAATTTACAAAATAAAAAACTAAAGTAACTTTAAATGTAGTGTACCTGCTATAATCACATCCAAATCCAAATGATTTTACGATTCCATAAAAACGTTGAGAAAGCATTATTCAAACAACCAAGAGGGCAAAGGAACAAACATCTTGGTTTTCCAACTATTTCACAATTATTACATTTGTTTGATTGTAAAATGATAATTTCAAATACAACAATTAATTTTTTTGTTTTAAGATAAGTTTTAGGCCTTGTTCAATGTGTCAACTGAGAGCGAAGCCATCTCAAAAGCAAGATTGTTGTAAGGAATGTGCTACACTAGAAAATCTATGCAACTGGCTTAAACGAGATGAGTTATACCCTTTCTTAACAGGCGGATGTACACACTTTCTAACTACACAGAAAACCACTTTTGTATGGAGAATTGTGTACATAGGTGGTTGGAAATGTGTAGTAACTACAGCCTTTTAAAGTCTGTAGACACAGAAAACTGAGACCTATTGTGAATTTTTTCTTATCGGAACCCTCTGCTTTGTGTTACTCTAGCTCTCTTAGCTTAATTAATATTCATTGCTTAAGTTTATAAAAAAATTTACCAAAATAAATTAAAAACTCTTAACTTTTCTTTAGTTTTTTAGTTAAAACACTTTATTGTGACACCTAATTTGACATTTCACATCATTTTTGTTTGGAATTAAGACGCCATGTTTCCTTTGTCCTTTTCTTGTTTATTATTGTTTTAAAGTTATTGTTTAACTCTTTTAGTTTGATAGAAATTAAATTTTATTTTATAAGATATATTTTGAACTGTGTTTGTGAATTTCTCTACCAAAAATCTAATCGAAATAATTCGATTGGGACTTATGATGATTTGGAAGCAATCTACATTTTTTAAGGTTAATATTCTAAGTTTATGTACTTTTATAATTTAATAATTAAAAAAGGGCATTTAAAAAATGTGATTCTAAAATAATTTTGTAAAAAAATTCAAGTTAAATTTCTCTGTGGAAAAGTTACTAATCAAATTTCTTTTAAGTAGACCAAATGTTTCGGCCTTATAATTTTGTGCTAATACTTCAAAAGTCTATATTTATAGTTTTTAGATTTATAAAACTTAAATTATTTATATTTATAACTTTCAGATTTTTAAAAAAAAATTAACAATCATTCAGACAATCCTTCCTATCAAGCAAGAAAACGACATTCGCATGAAAAAACCAACACACTGAAAACATCCGCATGTTGTATAAAAATGTGGGCCGAAACCGGCCCAGAATGGGAATGTTTGCAGGGAATTTGTAAATAAAAATTTATGTAAGTATTGGTAAGATGCAAAGCATAAGGCAGTAGAATTTCTGCTTCACGCAGGGGAATGATATTTTCAAAACTCCATCTTACATTTCACCACTCTTACCCTAAAAGTAGCAGCGACCTGCCGGCCGACTATTGACGAAGTTCTTAATATTGTTAACTATTTCAGTTTTTTAAAGTCTATGCCAAGGAGTAATTTGGAAAAATTTTAAAGAATTTCAACGAACCAACCAATTTTTCAATGAATTTTTGGTAATTAACAAAATTATTAAATCATTTTCTTAACCAAAAATAGATTTTTGCTATTTATTGTTTGGCTAATATACAAATTTAAAAAATGCTGACTCATTTTTAGACAAATCTGACCATCCATTATTAAATGAATTTCTCTTCAAATAAAATTTATATTAACAAAATTTAGTTTTTTGTTTTCATTTTAATTTAATTTGATGAATATTAATTGGACTTAAGTTATCTTGATTCATAGCAAGAAAAAATTAATAAATAAATAAGTATATATAATTATATATTGATGTAGATGTTAATATTTAATCTATGCCACCTTGAAATTATAGAACAACATTATAAACAATTTTTGTGTGCTAATTAGCCAAACACCTTAAAGAGTTTATGGTAAAAACTTATTTTTAAATCAGTTTTGTTTACTTCCGTTGCCAGAAATGTTATGAGAAAAATTTATTTTTAAAAATAAATAGAAATTAATTTTATTTTTAAATCTTACGAAGCCCAAAGAATGTTGTGATAGTTTGATAGTCATAATATAAACGTTTTATTTTAATTTTTTGTTTTTGTTTATAAATTTATTTAACACGTAAAATAAATAATGTATTATTAAGGTTCAAATACCTACATTCAATATTTATAATATGTATAATATAATAATTTTTTGAGAAATTTTTTGTCTATTTTGCGATATCACATCACAAAACAACAATTTTTATTTTTCTTTTTGATAATGCGTAATCAAAAGAAACAAAATTTTTTTTTTGTGTTTGTTTTTTAAACAAATTTAATTTTCAAAAAATTTTCCATGTCAGTAAGTTGACTTTTTGATGCTATATGTGACACACTAAGCCTAGACTTCAAGAGATTTATGGCCCAGTGACGTTTAAATTTATGCGCTTCATTGAATTTACTTTAGCCTAATGAACCAATTCACTTTCAGCAATGTCGTTTTGATGGTATTTGTTAATTTAAAAGTGGGTGCAGGTTAAAAGTTTTAAGAATATTTTTCATTTTATTAAATTATCATATAATTTGCTTATTACGAAAAATAAACCAAAACCAAGAAATGTTTTTATTATTTTTGGAATAATGGGAAAAGATTTGGTTTGGTAAAAAAAGTAGAGTTAAGCTGTTGTGGAAAAAAATATAAGAGAAAGCGGTTAATCTCTCTTAAATTCGAAAGGCCTTATATTTACGAAAAGGTGATAGAAAGCGGATTCTTTATTTGACTTAATAAAAAATTTCAAAGTTTTTGATAGTGTTCAAGTAAATAATTAAAATCATAAATTATTATTATTTTATTTAATTAAATTCTAGTGTATATTATGCATGTTTTAGGACAGAAAATTAGAGATTTATGCCATTCTAAGCCTTTTTAACCTAATTTAAAATAATTCTTGTTATAGCGAGATGTTTGTTATTTTTTTTTTTAACTAATTTAAAATTTATTGCATATTTTTATTAAATAGTTTAATTTAAAAAATTTACATTTTTTGTTTAATTTCCGTAACCTTAAAACTCATAGCAGGAGAATTTGTTTAAAAGTTTTGTACATTATTCTGAACTTTAAATAGATTTCTTATAAGGAAACCTCGCGAATACAAACTCGTCGATTATCTTTAAATCGTATAATAAATTAAAATTAAAGGCTTCTATTTTTCAATAAAAACGTAGGTACTGATTTTGTTTTATTTGTATGAAAATATTGTAAAATGCTCATATAAATTGGATGTATCATCATCATGTATCATTATTTTCATTAAAATATAAATCATACGAAAGGAAAGGAAACTGTAAAAGGACTTATTCAAAAATAAAAGATCATATGTCACTTTATAATAAAATAAAAAAATTTCCCTAAAAAAATTTCAATCCCTTAACTGTGACCACTGTACAAGGCATTATACTTAACAAAAATTTAAAAAAAAAATTTAAATTCGATTAATAAACATTCCTCTCATATTCCTAACTTATTTTTATTATAAATTCCTACATGCAAGGAACACAACCTCAATCCTCTGATTTATTTAGTAAACATTGTAATCAGAGTTCATTGGAAAATTATAAAACAGCTTTTACATTAAACAAACAAACAAAATACTTATTAGAATTCAATTTAATCAAAACTTAAGAGGGATTTTTATTGAGGGTAGTTCTATTATTTACCCAAAATTATTTAGTGTTTCTAACCTTTGTTCTTTTTTTTTGCTGCTTCGAACAATTAACTTTAAGAACTTTAATTTTTTTTTTAAATCTGGGTTTTAATATACTTTTTTTGTTAACAGCGAACTCCAATCAAATTTATTTTGTTTTAGGAAAACTAATTTACGAAGTTGAAGTGCTTCTATTTAATGATTGTTTTTCCATTTTTTAATGTTACATTTTCTGTTTCTATACACTTTAAAATCTTTATTTTGTAGTAAAAATTGATTTTTGTAACCAGAATTTCAGGGAAGACCTTGAATAAAACAAATTTTTCAGACTAATTAAAATGATTGAAGTATTTTTATTATATCATTAAATATTGTGTAGCGTTTGACTTAAATGGAAAATTTGATCCTTAATACAAAAAATTAATTAACCTTCTTATTAGAATTTCGCAGGTGTGCTATTTGTTTTTTCTTCTTCTTTGTTTTGTAATGACAAAACAAATGCCATTAGGTATGCTTAGTAATTATTAAAAATATATATATCTAAATACTCTAATAATTAAAGTTAAAATATGAAGGACATAACATCTAACTGTAAATTTTTACTTAAAAGTGACACGTGCCTATTTTCTTATCAGTCGCCATATCTCTGAAATGTTTCTAAATAGCAAAAACAAAATAAGCTCGAGTAATGTAAAAGAAAAACAGAATATTATTACAACTTCCATCAGGACACGAACATTTATGAAAAGCTTTCAAGGTCCTTGAAAAACTTTTTCCAAATAAAATGAAGGATACAAAAAAATATTGTGTATGCATTGATCTAAAAATAGAGTTAATCGATCATTCGGATTAAAGGACACTTGAAAAAATAATTGGAAAATGAATATGTAATTGTGTGAATTTGTTTTTTGAATATTTTAAAGAGTATAGATTTAAATCATAACTGAGATTACTGAGATAGGGTAAAAATTAGTTAATAATGTTGGCATTGAAGAAAAAATAAACTTAGATTTCAGAGAACATTTTCAGTTTAAAATAAATGAAACCAAAAATTACAATAATAGTCATCAAGGTATCAATATATCTAGGAATTACTAGCACTTATCACCAAATACTAATGGGACAACTGGTTTCTACTAAATTATTTATAAACTAAATTGGGCTTTAGTTTGTGCTAACTTTTCGGGGATTTAGAGAAAAAAACTTGAACAGATAAAACCTGAAGTTTTCAGTTTAAGTTCAACTGAATTTGACGGTTGAAAATGTTATCATTTACTCTCTGTCATGAAAACAAGGGTTTTAATAAGTTCATTCTGATTGATTTTAAGCAAAACTCTCAATTTTTAACGCGTTAAGTTATCTAACACATGCAAAGCTTTATTTAGTCGTAGGCATTAGGCCAATGAACCAGCTTTGCTTGGATTCGTTCAAATGTAATAAAGTGCCCTCAGGAATATGACGAAGTTTAAGGAATTTAAACAAGTAAAGGCTGATTGAAAAATAAGTTTATTCCATATTTTCCACAATTTTTCAAATAATTAAATATATCATAATTTCCTTAAATTATTTCCATAACTGTTAAAACTCTTTACAGAGGACGAGAACTTTGTGTCTCATTTGAGACCTTTTAAGAAGTGAATTTTTATTACGAACACCTAAACTGAAAAACCTTAAAGAAGATCAAGAGAACATTTAAAGTGCTGAAATATAGTGCGATTTCACTGGCCAAATTGATTATGCTGAATTAAAAAATTGGCTCTATATAAACAAAAAATTTGTGTTTCTACAGGACCTTTAGTTTTTCGAAGATTAGTAATCTTTATAACAAACAAGGAACTGCACAACGATATAAAAATTAGGTGGGTAGACGATGTTATACGTGATTATGCCAAGAAACACGAACGACGATTGCTTCATCATACCAATACGGAAGTCATACAACTGCTGAAAACAACCAACCAGATTAGGAGACTATAAAGAACAAAGCCACATGAATTAACAATTTAACTATTGGGAACAGATCAATGGACTGGCAACCCTCACATGTCATCACCTAACAGTAGGTGCAACTTATTAAGATTGTAGTAAATTAAAGTTTAAAAAAAAAAAAAAAAAATAGGAAATATATGAAAAAACTATATTTGACTAGTTATGGACTGCCAAAATGGTTCTTGCAAGGAAGAATTTCTCATTGCTTAGTTTCATTTTATTTATTTTTAAATAAGATATTATCAAAGGAAATTTTATAGATAAAAATAACAACAGGAATATTCGGAATATATATACAAAATATACCGAAATATAAAATAAGATAAAGCTAAAACACGTTTATTTAACCAAGTTCTTTATATTTAGAACAATGCAAGTTATTCGTTAATTTCAAGCATACCCACGAGTTATGTTTTTAACATAACTCAAATAAAGTCACGTTGACTAATAACGTGAATGATATATATAATTTCAATTTATTCAGGAAATGCGATTTCTAAGTTATTTTTATTTTTTTAAAACAATTTCTATTCTTACTTACAATATCAGAGTAAGAAAAAAAATAATAAAATCACTTCTTCAGGTTTTCTTTATAAATAAATTAGATTTAACTTTAACTTTTTGTACACAATTTTCATTACTTTTGTGTTCAAAAATTTTTCCGCATAAGTATATACAAAAAGGATTAACATTAATAATTCATATTTTCCTGCAATCAGATATCAAAAATATTCGTTTGGCGAATAAATTAGTAGAACTTTTGCTTTTGTTGTATAATGACTTTTATTTTTTGTGACAAAAAATTGTAAATTTATCCTTGTGTTCTTGTTGAAAGGTTTAAATTATTATTTATCAGCTTTAAGCTAATTAATTGTATGAAATGTTTATAAATAAAGATGTATTTTAGTCATATTTATTCTTATTGGTGACTAGAACTGGAAGTGATTTGAATAATTTCCACGAATTTCTAATTTTTATAATACAATGCACTGTTATTTAAGCAGTTTGTGATTTCTTAATCAAAGTTTGAATTGCTAATCCCAAAAATGTTGAGGATTCGGTCGCTGGATTTAAGTATATCCGGGAGGGAATTCGGAGCGGGTTAATTTCTTAACACTAATTTTTATAATACAAATTCTCTGTCATCAAAGAAGTTGATGATTTAATAATTCAATTGATTGCCACTTGTGGCTTAAATCTATGGCATCAATAAGTCAAACAATTAAAAATCGCTTCCATACGGACCGTAGCCTAAGTCCTGGATTGAAGTTAAGTTATTTCATATCTAAACGGAAATTAATAACTTTGAGCATATATTGAGGAATTAATTCCTCATTTGAATTCAATAAGCTGCTACTATGCAAAAAATACTTTTAATAAGTAGTGTTAAAAAAAACTAAATTTTTCGCTCGGGTAAAAGTTTTTTATTACTCTAAGCACTATATTACTTCTTTAAAAACAAAACAAAAATTTCTTGAAAATTATATGTAAATAGCAGATATATTTTTAACTTTAATAAATTCAGTGGTTCTTTCCCTGCATCAAATTATTTTTTTGCTCAAGTCCTAGATTTTTACTGTTTTTATTCTTTGTTAAACTATATTTTACTCCTAAACAAGAATGGACACTTTTAGTGCCCCTTTATAAACACTTGAAACATTTTCTTTATTCTGCTTTTAAAAATTTTTCTATTTAAAGCAAAGGATCTGATTTAAATTTACTTAAATATGAGAACTTCCTGAGAAATCATGATACAAAAATAATATTAGCATCCATTAAACCTAATCCCTATTAAATCTTTTATGTAACATAGACATCTTTTCCTGTTCTTTTGTTTTAATTTTTACTATAAGATTATCTTCACTAAATAGGCTCATCATTTTCATATCTAATTACTACCATTTTCCTCATTTTCCATGGAATTGAAATCGATAATTTTAAACTGCATCAACAGTATTAGCAAGTTCTATATTTAGCCTAAAGTAGTTCTAAAGCAATGAGCATAATATTAATATATAAATAAACTATACCTATATATATATAACTATACCTATATATATATATATATATATATATATATGTTTGTAGGTACATCTATATATTGTCTTCTAAGTACAAATATATAACTGTACTATATTTGACTGCACTTAATAAAGGCAGCACTTAAAATCGACTTTGCTGTATTTTTGAATATATTCTATTCATAGATTCAAGCAAACATGTGTTGAAAATAAGTGCATCAGGAACCCCGCTGAGTGGATCTGCATCTGCATCTGCATCAATTTCATATATTAATCTATTTTTGTAATTCACCTGACCTCTTCATATAGTTTTTCTCACATACATACAATTACATATGTATAAAATATCCATCAATATGGAAAAAGATAGAAAATTTTTGTGGAAATCAGAGCAATCAAAAGAATTATCTGGTGCACATGTGCAACAAGCTCAAGAATTAATTATTACATTACAAATGGCTGAAAATCTTTTAAGTTATATTTGGTTATAGCTGAAAATAGTTTTGTTACTATTTTTAGATAATTCATTTTGAAAAGTGTTTAAAGCTTGTTTGTTTTTAGAATATTTGGTTCGTTTTTTCAAAAATTAAGGAATACATTGAGATTTTACAGCTTTAAATTTTTTGTTTATTTTTTCTTTTTCTGAAAATATATAGCTACAGCTAAATATATTTCCGTATTTTTAATCTGGCCTAGACACGCCAAAAATTGTTAAGTTTTTTTTTTCCCAAAAATTAGAAATTTTCAAATTGAAACTTATTTTTACAGTTCTTACACCATTAATAAAAAAATTCTTATTTTAAATTTTAATTATTTATCCCAGTAGAGATTAGGATAAGTTATTAATTTTTTAGAAATTATTAAAAAGGGTTCATGCCAAAAACAATTTTTTAAATTTATTTTCAAGAATTTTCTAGTTTATGTGAATCACAATGGCATTGTAAAAATCAAATTACTTTCCTAGATTTTGTCAAAATTTACTGAAATTTCTTTCTTGTATTGCCTTTAAAAGTTTTCAGCTATAAATTTATTTTAAAAGAATTAAATATTTAATTAGAATGACAGCTATGAATATGTAAAAATGCATAAAAATTGTTTAAAAATTTTTTAACTAATTAATTGATTATGATAAACCTTTTTAAATGAATGTTTTGCCATTAATCCTATTCGGCAGGATTTTTTTTTATAATACGCTTTAAAGCACAAAACAATTAGCATCAAATTTAAAGATAAGATAACTACTCGGATCAAATCACGCATAAGTAACACTTTGCTTTCAGGTAGGAAATTTTGTTACGGTATATTTTAAATAATTCAGTAATCTCTATAAATTTTTTATGACTTTAAAAGTTTAGTTCACATTTAATTCCCTAGAAAGAATTCACAATGCATAGCATAAAAAAATCAATAAAAACGGACATCTTTCCTAAGTTTTTGAATCGAATTTCGAATAAAAAACTGACTTCATTAGCTTGTTTTCGATATTGCGTCATGCTAATTAGTCTGAATTATACGTAGCCTAATGTGATTGATCTCTTAGTAATTGTCTGATGCCTAGGGCTGCCCACAGAGTGCCGGCTTACAGCCGAGCTGACGCCGATTCCGATACCGAAGACTATAAAGTCGTTATGGATAAATCAATAGGAATAAAATCAAAGTGTTCAGAGCGCAAGCCTACCAATCACAATGGGAATCGGTGTCAGCTCGGATGTAAGCTCGGCTGAAAGCCGGCACTCTGTGAGCAGCCTAGGACTCACTAGCGCTTAGCGGCACAAAATTTAGCACTTTAGTCCATTAGTCTCCACTGAATTGGTATATATCCTGAATTAGTTAGCGCTAACTTGTAGATTTTTCAAAGAAGATCAAAGGAATATTTTAATTCAGGAAGAATTGATTTGAATATTAAGTTTTTTCACTTAAAGCAAATAACAACACATAAATCACAAATAGAACTGTCACTTTGGCATTTTGCTTTCAGTAATATGCTAGTGAGTCCACTCCGATTGGTATTTAGGAAAACTCTCCATTTTTACCATACGCTAAGCGCTAGTGAGAACTAGGTATGGCAATAAAGTAAGGAACAAAAAGGGGGATTAGTGCAAAAGAAAATGTAGGTTCAGAAAAGTTTTATATTTCAGAATTTACTTTCATTGATATATTATTTCTTCTTTTCACTTTTTAGGGCTTTTTTTAAAAATCGTACTAATTACAATTTGACGCATTGAAGATACAAAATCTAGGAAAAGATTAATTAAGTTTCCATATTTTCTGATATTTCATATTTGATGCAAATTTGTACGTGAATTACGAAGAAGTCTAAAAGGTGGTTTTAGACTGCTTATAAAAAGTAGGACTTCCTTGGGAAAACGATATCCTGAAGATGCTCCGCCAAACTGCCTTAACTGATTATAGAAATCAATTTTTGCACTAAATTTAAAATTAAATGTACAGAAAAAATGTCCGTATCTTAGAATAAGAACAACAAAGCTTTTACTTTATATCTAATGTTTATAAAGTTCTATTTTGCTTTTTTACTTTACTAGGGATTTGAGAACAAATGCCAAATTTTTTCTATGAGCAATAATAATACTACAGTTAAATCAATCACTTTTAAATAGCATGCAAAGAACATCACAAATGATATAACGCTTTCCATCTCATCTTCCTGTTCGTTTTTGTCCCATAATTGTTTTTGATAATAGTATGTAAAAGAAACTATTACCTAAATCGGATATAATTAGTTCATATTGGCCTTGTACTTGATTAAAAAAAAAACATTTTAATATTTTGTTACTAATAAACAGAATATCTAAAATAACTAACAATTGTAGGACTTAAATTTACATACAGCCAAAAAAAATTGCATTTAGTGAAATGTAGGCGGTTGTTATTTTAAATAATATTTGAGAGCCTTAAACTACTTTTGGATAATGGAAAAACGATCGCAAAAACATAAAATTACAAGGAAAAAAATAAAATCTTCATGGGACTAAATGGTATTAACCAACCCCCACTAATATTTCTATTTTTGAAAGGACTAAATACTCCTATTTCTGGTCTGAATTGCGTATTTTATAGAGCAAAGTATACATTTATCCGCTTAAAAATAGATTTCCAGAAAAACAGTTTTTTGGATCCAAGTTTATGTTATGTATTTATGTATACTTTCTATTAGTCGGATCTTATGAAAAGAATGATGGAAAGCCAAGAATTTGTGTCTTAATCATCGTTTTCTTTTTCTTTGTCAACAATCAAAGCAAAATAGAAAATTTATTTCATTAGTTAATGTTGTTTAAACAAAATTTCAACATTATTTCGAAAATTCTTAATTTAATCATTTTATGAATTTGGTTAAAAGAATGTTTTTTGTTTTGTTTTTTGCTTGTAAGACGCAATAAGTTGTGAACATGTGTTACAACCTCATTTTCAGTCATCTTTGGTCGTCTTTTATAAAACTTGTGTTACACTCAAATTTAATGGGAAAAATTTTCTCTAAAGAAAAGTTTTATTTTTTATTTAATGCCCTTGGATGTCATAGAAATTCTTGATTAAAATTTTAATTCAATTTGACAGGATTGTTAATGATTCTGTGAAAATTTCTTTGCTATTTTAATTTATGCGTGAATAGTTTAAAAATTACTTTAAAATAATTTCTAATGAAATAACTAATTAAAGTTTTTAAATATGTTTGTTGTGAAAGTTATTTGAAGGGTAAACTGAAAAGAAGAATTACCACAAACTTTATAAAATAACATTTAAAGACATGATGGAAATTGCATGAAGCTAGTAGACAAGTATTTATTGCTGAGGATATCTATTAATCCTCTATACTATCGTTGAATATGTTGCACATAAAAAACCCTACTAAAATAAACTAGTAAAGCCGAAGTAAATGTTGTTGCCGAATGTTAACCAAAGTATCACTGATTCCTGCTTCTTATTATTTTACTCTTCATTACTCTGGATGAAGTGCATTCATTTAACTGGACCCTAACGGGAGGTCAAAGCTTACCAAAATGTTCTCATTTGAGAATTTGAATTCAACTCATTAAAAAAAATTAAATTTGGTTAAATTTTATTTTTTTTTTAAATGACAAGGAGCAGACTCTCGATTTACGTATTTACTCGAGTAAACACTTTATGTCAGGGGTTCCCAAAGTGTGCGTCGCAAAATGATAGGTACAGGTCATCTACGTAACATAGTGAGTGAATATTCCTTCACCTCGCTTCGCGCTCTTTCGTTTCCTCACCCTTTTGTTTATTTATCGTTCGGCCAGTCTCGATTTGTAAAGTTATACTCAGAAAATCAAGCTTATCCTTGTTATTTTTTTTACAATGTACTATTATAATTTCAAATAAAAAAAAAATAAATCATAAGATGATTTTTGGAGTTTTCTTAGTAATAAATAAAGTAATCTCAATGCATGTTAGAGCAAGCACAGTTTTTTTTTTAAAGAAGGGCATCGCAGGTATAAAATATTGGGAGCCTCTGCTCTATGTAAGTGTCCATTCATTGAAGCTAACACTTATTGAATGACGCGACGCTAATAAAGTGTAATGAGTTGTGTCAAAACTAACAAACGTCTGTTGGGTTAATAATTTTTATTTATTTTAAAATATTAACATAACTTTCTACTTCATTCTCTACATCAAATGAAAAGCAAGTGATACATTTTTAACCGACAATAACGTACAAGATAAAATGCATGAGAATGTAACCATTTGAGACATTTTAGGACTTAGCAACGTCATTGTCCTAAATATGTCATCTATTTTTACTTGGGAAGTATATTCCAGTATGCTTTACAAATAAATTCCTAAGAAAATTCAACATCAGCTTTTTTTGTCTATAATTTTAAACTACAGTCAATTCGTTCTGGGTTACATCTTTAAAAGACTTTTATAGACTTTTTTTTTTTTTTTTAGCTACATCTTTTAGTTATTATTAAGATATTTAAAAAAATTTGCTGTATCAGATTAAAAATGTAAAATATAAAAGAACACGGAAGAACCAGCATGCTAAAATACGGTCTAAATTAAATTTTATTATTATTTTAATGTAAAATTGCTTTAAGAAATGTTAAAAAACTGCCACTTTGTTATAATTCGGCTAAATTATACCCAACAAATGTAAATATGCAGCAAAAGTTTCTCTCTTAAAGATTATGCCAAAATTTCTTGTTAGTAATTTTTTATTATCCTCCTTCATCAAATACCAAAACGTCTAAAACTGATGTGACTTTAATCAAATTTTTTAAATGATATTAACATGTCTGGCTGCCCAATTGGCTATCTATTCAAAATCATTGCATATGCTATTTGTTTTATATTTTTAGTAAATTTAGTTAGTGTGAAGAATTTAACAAGTATTTTTAGATTTTTTGTTTATTAAATTAGTTTATTATGCATCTTTGTTTGGACTGCAAGAGATCTCTAATAAAATTAAAAAACTAAATGATTGCCATAGAAAATATTATGCCAGAGTCGAGAAAAGAATTTAATAGAATTTAACCTTGAAGTATTACTAGTAAAATTTTCTACTTGAATTTTATTACTTTATTTATTAAATGCAGTCAAATTAAAGTTGCTAATTTTATGAGTTTTTTTGAAATGATGAAAATATTATGTTATGATTTGATGAAAGAAAATTTCTAACTGAAGATAAATTCAATTGAATGCGGAAGCATTTTCAGATTTTTAGTTAGAATTGAAAATAAACATCATATTTTTTTCTTTTTTTTTATTCAGTTTTAGTTTTGAAAACAATTTTCTTTGAATTTTATCCATTTCTTTAAGCGACCTAAAAGTAAAAATTTCGAAAGGTCCTTAAAATAAATATCCGTGGTCTTCATTTACAGTTAATCTTTCACTAGTGAACCATTTATTAACTTTTGCAGACAAGAAACCATTGCACGATAACAAATTTGAGAAATCAAAAAATTACAACAACGATTCGAGCTTAAATTCGAAACTGCACAAGTGCATACACACTCTGGCATTATCCTATTTTATTTATTAATCATTCACGATGTTAACTACTCTCTAATTGAAACTAGTTTGAAGGCTAAAAACAAAAAAAGCATTATACAAGAAAATTCAAAACTATAACTTAATGCCTGGGACTCTCTAGCGCTTAGCGTGTGGAGACGACTTAGCACAGCAAAAATGGAGAGTTTTTCTAAATAAGCAATCGGAGTGGACTCACTAGCTACTGTTGCCATTGACAGAAAGAAAAATGCCAATAAGTGACAGTTCCATTTGTGTGATTTATGTGTTGTTATTTGCTTTAAAGTAAAATTTCCTTTATATTTATTTAAATAAGTGTTTATCAAGTGTTATTAATTTAGGTTATATAGCAATTCAGTGGAGACTAATAGACTCATTAGCATTTAGCGCTAAATTTTGTGCCGCTAAGCGCTAGTGAGTCCTAGGCATTAGCCAGTGTTGAGATATGCAAAAAATTGAACGGAAAATAAGCGAATAAAAATTTGTTTGTTATATTGCATTGAATTTAGAGTTTAGGTTTTCATTTGTAATAAATTTTTTTTTTAATACAAATAAAGCAGGAACAATCGGAAAAGATATAGATCGAAATAACCTAAAATGAATTATGGGAAACCTCATTGAATGGCGATGGAAAACCTCATTGAGACAAGATAAATTAACAATTTTCGATATTTTTATAAAAGAAAGCTCCTCTAGAGTCAATATACTTGTAATAGGCTTTCTCCATTAAGATCTAATACACATTATTACAATACACGAACGAAAATTTTACATAGAGAAATGGGTAATACATTACATTAATTTACATAGATTAAGCATGTCGCTATATCATGTCTTAAAATACAGCCTTTGAAAGGCTGAATAAGGGAAGTTTTGCCATCTATATTAGTTGTCCAACATTAAAACTTGCCCTATTTATTGTGTCAAAAATGAATTTTTTGTAAGTACATATATTAAAATTAATTTGTCTATTTAAAAATAATTGATCTTTTTTTCAGGTTATTTTTAATGTAATATTTATAAACTAGTTTAATACTATTTTGGCGAGTAATCACATTGAAATTAATTTGTGTATTTTCACAGATTCAATGATTCAATTGCCAATAGAGAAACGATTTTTTTGTACGGCAGGCTAATACACTGTACCTTCAATGTATTAAGGCTATAACCTAACATCAAAATTGAGGCAAATACTTTTTGTTTATATTTGAGAATATAAGCATTATTTTGATTTCTGATGGAAGTTTCTACCTTCTTTGGGTTGTTGTAAATTTTTCGTCATTCGTTTCACATTAAGACGCTTAATATTAAGACATTAGTGAAAATACCATATTTCCCCTTCTATGACATACGATTTTGTAGTTTTAAGATTATTTCAATGGTTATCGATATAAACATTTGGTAAAAATTTAGTGCAGACTACAGTTTTACCTCAAAACAATCATCATTTCTTTGCTGACCCTTTAAAGCTTTTGCCACCAGTTTCATTGAAGCATGTCTGATGATGACTACACTTACACATTTTAATATTTCAATAGCAAAAAAAATTTTTTCTTGGTAGAACTTTCTTTATTTTGCTATAATTTAACTCTTTCAAACACTGATAGCCAAATATCGTTCATATACCGAGAAATTTTCACGAATGTCACATATGAGCCGCTCAGTGCACAAATCGACTAACTCCATTTTTTGAAAATTATTAAACTTTAATTTCAAAGCACTTGATTGCCTCCAAACTGCACATATTCAAAACAAATTTCTCTAGTAATAAGTAGTAATACCACTAAATGACAAAATCGTATTTTTAAATTTTTAATTTAAGAAGAATTTAAAAAAAATATATATACTATTTCATTATTCTTCTCGACTTTTTGTTATATGGAGTTAATCGATTTGTGCACTGAACGACTCATATGTCAAATGTTGTTTTACTTTCAAATGTTGATCTTATTGCTGCAATGTGTTATGTTCGTATTTAAAATTAAGAGTTTAAATAGAAAAAAAAATAGATTAGCTTTTATTAAATTAAATAAAGTTTGCTAAATAGCTAAGAAATTCTCTGCGTGCTATAGTTTTTTATTTACTAGTGGAATTTAAGTGGTAATGAATTATAAATTTCTCAATGTCAGTAAATTCATATATAATTCTATGTGAACATACTGTTTAGAAGAAAGAGAACTTTTAGGACATTATTTTATGTTTCTTACTTGAAAGACTTCCATATTTAATTTACAATTCCAAATTTGTTATTATAGGTATCGCTTTTGATATTATAAAACTTTTGCTTGAATATACAATTTTCAATTTGGTTTGGTAGCTATGCACAAAGAAATTGACATCATTTAATATAGAATTTTTTGGAATATTTTGAAGCAAAAATTTTAATTATTCAAGAATGAAATATAGACTAAAACAAAGATAAATAAATCTTGAAGTTATTTTTAAGAAAAGGCTGCGCTAATAAAACAAAAAAAGAATTTTTAGAAAAAAAATTACCCATCGGCACACATTAGAGTTGTATGTACATCTGGGCTACTCTATTTCAAGATATTATATTACTCTTTAGATACATATAAGTAAATATTTCATTTTTGTTTTTGTTTTCATAGAAATACAATTTAAAAATTAATAGAAAAGATTATTTTTAAATTTTGGCAAATAAGCAAAAATCTATTTTTATGATTTTGGCAAAATTTAGCTCTTGACGTAAAAAAAAATAATATATTTTAAATACCCAGGAAAAAGCCCTGTTTCCCGTTCTCTTACCTTATTATGATTGCATTAAAATACAAACAATAACAAAAACAAAAATAAAGAAATATTTATTTTTACAGTAAAGAATATTTTAAAATAAAATATTTTTAAAATTGTTGTTTTTTGATTTACTTTGATTTATAATTTTATTTTTAGAAATTAAAAGAGAAATAAAACCATATATCGGTTTTATTAACGTATTTTGTTTTTTGTTTAATTAAGAAAATTTTCAAAGATAACAATACCTTATTAAATTTATAATTGTTTATTAGATTTTTTATTCGAAAAGTTGTAAATACTTTGGAGATACTTATTACGTTTCTAAACTTCAAAATTGAAATGGTTTAGATAAATCTATGAAGAAACTTTACGTCACAGTTGGAAATGTTTTTAAAATTTTTGTGCATGCCTTCGTAAAAAAATATTTGATTTAAGCCTTGTTCACATCGTAGTGATTTGAAAATAATCTTATCATACTTATTGAAAGAATATTCTATTTCCCTGTCAAAAGGCATATAAAATGTTTGAATTCTGTATAGTATAGTAAGTCTAAAGATGCCAAGTCATTGTCGCAAATATAAGGAGTGAATGAGAAATAATGCGTTGGAAATATTTTTTGGGGAATTAACTTTACTTTACGTACAGATAAAAAGATAAAAGGATGACGGTGCTTGTAAAGAGTTGGTCATTTGGCGTTTGGAATGACTACCGATATACCGATAGCAGATATAAATAAAACAAAGGAAAGCTTTTCGCTTGAACAATATTGGAAAATGTTGAAAATGTACTCCCAAAGAGGAAAATCTTCAAACAAAGAAATTTACGTGAAAAATTTGGGGAAAGTAAAAAGCCTTAAATGCAATTTGTAGATTAATTTGGAAAGCATATTCGTCAAACTGGATCATTAATGAGTAAAATGCTCAATCAAAATTATTTCTGCTGCTGCTTAAAATCTGCATCAAAATTCGGAAACAATGACTCATCACCGTTCTCAAGAGTTCAACATTTTAAACACTACTATGATGATAATTTTTTATAAAGATTTCATGTTTAATTTTCTACTCTCAAATCGCTATCGGTTTATTTTGTATTAGTCGTTCACTAATACATACATGCCAAAACAATATTTTAATTTTGCCTTCGAGGAGTGCACATCTAAGAAAATATATGAAAATGTCAAAACAGGCTGGGTTTCTACAGCAGAGTGTTGATGTATGCGTTTATACAACAAAGTTAAAAGCATATTTAAAAACAAAAATATGAGAAAAATATTTATAGTTCTTTTAATTTTACTTTTTTTTGAAACTTTAAGAATTTTGATTTTAGTCTTAACCTATTTTCCTGCAAAATATGGCAAATATTATTAGAAAATCCTTGCGACATTTTTGTGATTAAAGAATTATTTTTCACAAAAACAACAGGCGGGAGTAGTGTTTGAATTCAATGTATGTAAATATTTGCTCCATCGCCAAGGTAACGGAATCATTTTCAGGACGACCGTCTTTATGCCCCGTAGCAGGCCTCAAAAACGTATTATAGCAGTTGCTGTGGTACTTAGCTCCAGCGCCAATGCGGGCAGCAACAGCTCTTGTTGAGTCATCAAAGCGAGTCCGAGCTACCTTAAGTATAGGATCCTTGAACTCAATTGTGGAAACATTATATATTTTACGACGAATATTATGCACTTTCTTCTTTTCTCTTCATCTGCTTCATCGCCGCAAAATAAGCAATATTTCTTAAAATTGAAATCGGTTTCACTTTCTCGTATTCTAGTACGCGCTGGACTTGTCGTGGATGTATTGCTTTTTCTGTCTCACGCGTTCTTTTACCTGCAGCGATACTACTATTTCGAGTGTACATTTTACGACACTGAACGTGAACTGTTACAGAATTAATATCTTTCAAATATTCAAAATGATTGTCATTTCTTTCAACACTTGCATCAATTAAAGTCTTCATTCCACGATCAACAACAACAACTTCACTTTCTTTCAAAGGTTTATTACAAATAAAGCAATTGTCAAAAATTTTGTTAAAATTATCAAACACCACAAATTGAAATTGAAAATATTATTAAACAAAAAAATGCGCCTATACATTACCTCGTAGGTGGTGTGGAAATGTGTGCATATTATGTATTATATAAATTTTTTAACTTTTAAAACTGCGATATCTCATGAATGGTAATTCGTACGAAAAAGGTGTTGGTACATTTTTTGTAGAGAATTTTATGATCTACAACTTTTGTAATAATTATTTTACGATAAAATTTACTGTTTCTGAGAAAATTGTAAAAAACCGAAATTTGTGACTTTTGACCTCGAATAAAATTTTTTGCACAAGCGGGATCGATGGGGACTTTTGACCCTTTATTTGTATTGACATAAATAAGGTATGTGCCAATTTTCAGCTCTATGCGAATTATTCCGAAGTTGAATGTCTCTTTTAACTGGAATTACCGTGAATTACACACACAATCCTTGTCAAAATTTTCTAAGGCTTTCTTTTAAAGTAAGTCCTTCAATTAACCATTTCTTAACCTACCTTCTCTTTAATATTTTAAAAAACTCTATTTTTGATATATTTCTACCAAATTTTTGGAAGCAAAAAAATTTTCTTTAGAAATTTCCTTTCTAATATTTTTGTTAAAGTCATTGAAACATTATTACAAGTGAAAAATTTGTAAATATTAATATTCCTATTTACCAATTTTTTTATTTTTTTTAAATTCAAGCCATCAGAATATGATTTTAAGTCAATGAATTTTTAAGAGTAGAAAATTTTGCTGTGAAAACCCTAATTTTTATATCTATTATATATTAGAATTAAAGCTAACATTGATGGAAAATCATATAGAACAGAGAATTCTCAAATCAAAGAAAAAGGAATTAAATAAATTTCTAGAAACAAGAAAATATTCTGCAGCAAACGTATTTTATTCTAAAACTCTAAAGGTAGAATGTAATATTCTATGCTGTTGATAATTCTCCTTTTGGTTTGATTTTAAGACTTCAAAGTATGATTTTACGTCAATGAGTTTTTTCAGGTTGAAAAATTTCCTATGAAAACCTATTCTTTAGTTTCTTGAAAATTCTCATTCTAAGAATATTAAGTAACAAATTACCTTCAAGGAGATTTTTACTTTTATTTTTTTTCATGGATTTTCAAATTGAACTTTTGTTTCTATAACTGACAACTCCTGAAGGCAATAAAATTTCATATAGCAAGCGAGAAAAAATATTCTAAAATTAATTCTGAAAATAAATTACAAACGAAAATATAAAAACCAAAGAATATTTCTAAATAATCTTTCAAAATACTAAAAGTTAATGTTTCATTTCTAAGTAAAGCATGCATGCAATGCTAAAACTTTATCTAAAATTGGGGGATAAAAAAAACATTTTATTTCAAATTATTTTTCTAGAAAATTTAGCTTTATTGATTAGATTTTAATTAAAAATCTGAAAATAAAACTTCTATAAATCTTAAAATTAAATGAGAAAATCCAAAAAGTAAAAACCTCTTAAAAATTTATTTTAGTATTCAAATCTTTTGTATTATTTAGATTTATTTTTAGTTGTAAACTAATTTTCTGAATGTTCTGTTCAATTTCTATTTTCTTAAAATAAATCGTCCTATCATATTATTAACGATTATTGCCATGACTGGAGTTTATAAATATGTAAAATCATAAATTGCAATAGCAAAATAAACGACAAACAAGTCTTAGAGTTATAAAGCTCTAACTAAACAAAAGAAATCACTAAAATAAAAAAAAGGACAAAAAACTTCATGAATAATAAGTTTTATAACAGCCATAAACAAATCTTTTTTCTTACATTCAATTCCATTCGGCGTATATAAAACACGCGTAGAGATTATTTTATATCTGGAAATACTTGGAAGAGTATTTTATATTAAGACAGCTCCAAATGGCTAAAAATACATAAACAAATCATATTTTATAAATAGACTAAGCATTTGGTCTATTTCTGGAAATTTTCATCAAATAAATTTGGTTAGCACTTGTGCCGAGTTTGGTACACAGTCAGCTAATTTAGTATAATCATGAATACATACTTAAAAATGTATTTTTTTTTTCAAAAACTTAAAATTTTAATTTAAGTTTACAAGTTTGTTTATTAAGTGACTAAATGATATTTTTTATTTATATCGTCAACAAATCATAATATATAACAGAAAATTTTAAAGGGCTAAAATAAAAATGTTTCCTAAAAAAAGAAAATTCATTCTCTTTAAATCACATGTACATTTTTTTGGTTAAATTTTATAGTGGGCCACAAGCTCCAACAGATTATTAAAGTATCTAACACTAATGGCGATCAATTAAAAAATTTCGTTTTCCATCAAATGAATTTTATTTACTGTCCCATTCAATTTAATATTTGAGTGTCTCTATTTTTAAAATTAGTTTCAAAAATGAGGAAGTGACTAAAGTTCTTTGTATATTTTTAGAAGGACAAATCTAAAAAAACATAAAAAATTGATTGTAAATCTAGGTAAATACATATATTTCTATATGATTTTTTTAAAAAAATATTTCAAGTTTTTGGTAATTGCGTAGATAAAATGAATAATTGTAGTTCGAGAACCTGGATGAAATGCGACCAAGATAATCTTTATCTAAGCTGAAATATTACTCTAGAATAAGACCAAAGCTAGAATATTATCCAGGCCAAGTTCCGTTTCTTCAACTTGTGGTACTTGGTGAAGAGGTATGTACTTTGCTCTATTGAATATTACTTAGCAGTTAAATGCTTCTAAAATCAGAAGGCCTGGATTTTAAAAAAGTGTGACAGGAAGCGGAATTTTTTTAAATAAAAAGCCGGTATTTTTTGGGAAATTTTTAAAATAAATAAAAAAAAATTTCACAGGAGTTTTAAATAATAATAATGCCCGATAAAGTCAAAGTTCTTAAACTGAAAACAGTTTTAAGTGATAGATCTGAAAAATAACATAGAAAACTGGATTCTAAATTTTAAAACTGTTAGATTTATTTAAATGTTTTATTGTAATAAAATTATACATGTTGTAAATGACAATCTTGGATGGCGGAAAACAGTAGTAAAGTTTGACACTTCTAATGTAGAAGGAGAGTGCGTTCAACGTTGTATATAGTGAGTTCGATTTTTCTACAACAAAAACTTATGCACACATCCTGTTATAAAAAAGGGAATTGAATTAGACTGGAATTATAAAGACGAATGGGCGTTTATGTAAAGGTTTTACGTTAAGTTTTCGAAACAAGTAATTTTAAGCAACCCACACCGAATACGATAAAAAGTAAAAATTAAATACTAAGACAAAATTATAACAAATCCTGACTGGCAACAACCAGCAAAATGGCACTTTACAATTCCAGATTTTAGCAAAATCCGGATAAAATATTTTTTTTGACATTTTCCTTCAAAAAATTACACGAGGTAAGCTTGATAAGACGATCAACATATTTTTGTTGGCATAATTCATATTTGAAATCATAAAAGGTCATCAAGCAAAAATTTTCACGAGTTATATCCTTTTATTTTGCTGAAGACGTACTCCAATTCATTTTAGGACAAGCGATGCCAAGAGATCAAAAGTTTGAAGTAAAAATATGCACCGAAAATTTTTTTATTTCACAATTTTCCTTAGTTCAAATTTGCATTAAAAGTTTACACTCAAACACACACTCACATTTATTTGAAATATCGACAAAATTAAAGGTCATATGAAGCTTAACGCAAAATGAAAAATATAACTATGTGCGATTTGGACCTTAAAAATGTAATAACTGGTAGGATTTTTACAAAAAAATTTTAAATAAAATTATTGTTAATTTTGTAAATAAGAAAATATTTTTTACATATAATATAACATTTGTTTTTTTGCTTTTTAGGCTTTCTAATGTTTTTTACTTGTTAATTGCATTCCTAGCACTGCATGCAATGCGCCAAAGTTCAACTTATTTTATTTTATATTATGTGACACAGAAATAGACATTATATTAATTTGTATACATTAATAAATTTTTTGTTGTTATTTTCTTCATTGTTTCATTACATTAATCTCAAAATGATATTTCTAAATATTATAATTGTTTATCTGATAAATTTATTTGTTTTTTGTCTTTATTTTTAATAAATTTGGTAGTCTATACTTGTGACATCAATTTTAATATTTCACAGGAAATTACTTTCATTTGTTTTTTGTTTTATTTTGTATTTTTTCCTAATAAGCCAGTTAACTATTTGAACGAATATAATGAATAAAGTTCATGAACTTTTCTTGAAATAGCATTGAATATTAGATGAATGAAAAAATTTGTACAACTAATTTAGATTTCCTTCGAGCAAAGCAATCAAATATTTATTTGGATTAAATCAAACTTCCTAATTTTTCAATTGATGTCATTGAAATAACTTTTGGACAATAGTTTTATGAATAAATATCTTCTTTTTATACAAATGCCTTCGATTGACGAATCAAATGCATAATTTATAATTTTTAAAGTAGTTTTGAAGAAATAACTAAAAAGGTTTTTTTTTTGTTTTTAACTAGAAATGTAACTAAAAAATGAATATAAATTGTAATTAAATATTTAAATATTTATACATCTTATTTATGTTTGATGTCAACTAGATTTAGAGCAGTGTGTTGGAAATATGTCAGCTTTAATCAAATCCAATTAAAAATTAATTCCAAGAAGTTGAATCTTTAAAACTGGTCAAATGGAAACTCTCTTTTCAAATTTAAAGCAAAAATTACTTAGAACTTCTAAATAATTAAATTAAATAACATTTTATTGTTTACCTAATTCTATTTTTGCACGTTCGATACGTTCCAGAAAAATTCGTGTAAAAGAAAATCATGTAAAAAAAAATGCTGTAGTATTTTCATAGAAAAAATTAAAGTTGACACAAAAAATCAAAAATATTAAAAGAATAAAAACACAATCGTATGTGCTTTTATGTATTTTTCATATGCAGAAATATCTATAAATTCGTAAATTTAGAAATATGTACTTTAAAATTGACATTTCTTAATAATAAAATTTTATTTGCTGTCAGTTTCTGAAAATAAATGTATATATTAACGTAAGACATCGCTATAACTATTATAACTAATATAATACTACTATTATAACTATATAACTATTATAACTATATAACATTTGGTCGACGAAAAGCAACTTCACCTTTAAGGATAATTTTTCTAGTTAGAAAAATTCTTAAAAATGTGGTTTATTCATGTTACCGAAAAGCTATAAAAATTTTTTTTGCTTGGTCAAAGAAATTTATTTATTGAAGAAATCTTAAGCCAAATCAACAAAATAATTTTCATCATTTTCTAACATTTTTTGCCAAAAATCGAGCACCATCTCTTTCAATTCATGAGGAACCCGAATTTGTTGTCTGTACAAATTCCCTATGTGACGATAATGATCCTGAATTGTAGACCATGGATCATCAATCTTCAATTATGATTCCTGAATTGTTTGACGATGATCTATATCCATTATCGCCTTCAGGATATCATCATCTAATTTTGATTATTTTTCGGTCTCCTAATATTTAGCTTACAGTAGATATCTTTTAAGTAGTTTATAGGTGCATAGATCAATCATGACGATTTAGACAAATTTTACTTAAATTTTTTGTAAAATATGAAACATAAAACATAAGATCTTATTATCTCCATAACTGATAACATAAATCTTGTGGAAAGGAAAAAATCCTACTCGTTTTTAGGAAAGTTGAATTAATATAAACCCCAAACAGCAAAAAAAATAATAAATAAATATCAACAAAATCGTAATTTTATTTTTCTTTAATATCACTAGAACTAGAACTATTCCTAAATTAGATTTAGAGTTAGAAAAAATTAAAACAGTCTTTTTTCTGTATACAGAAATTAAGGTAAAAGTTAACAAAAAAAAACAACATGGGTTTTAAATTTTTTGAATATATTTTAATTGTTATTAAGAAAACTTTATGCGTGTAGAAGTAAAGATTTTAATTTTAATTTTATAGTTATATAACATATGATAGTATGCAAATTTCGAATATTTTCAAATGCTATTATTCTATTGAGAACAGAATTTTTTATACAAACAATTTATTGATACTAAGAACTAAGTTTTAAGCATTTTTATAGGTATAAACATATAGCTAATAAAAACATTTTTTTGTTCGTTTTAATTTTTTACTTAATAAAAACTTGTTTTATAAACCTAAAATGCTATCGTCAATTACTATGTTAAAAGGCTGAGGAATATAGGCAAAAATTTTGTCATTTTAAGATAAAAATCAGAACTCATAAAATATTTAAAGGATTGAACTTGCATCAAGCAACCACAAGAATGAGTTGTATTTCTACTAAATTTTGTGAAAAGTAAGGGCTATTAAAGTTCTTCAGATTTAAGGAATTCGTTTCAGTAAGCCACCCAAGACATAAAGATATAAAGAAAAAAAAATATAAAACTAATTAAATATTTGATGGAATCTGAATACTTTGTGCAAATCTTAAAGTTTGATTTTATTACTCCTTACGATGGTTGTAGATAAGTTAATAAACATTTAAAAAAAGAGCGAAATAATTAAAGTTTTAGGTTTAACTCTATAATGCCAAATTTTGTGAATATTTCAGCTCGATTTAATTAATATTTTTTGAGATATTATGTAAAAAATTTAAAAATTTAATACTGAAAGTAAAAAAAGAATGGATAAATATATCGAAAAGAATATCCTGTATGTATTTCTGTCAGTAGCTTATTCTTAGGTAATTTAGATTGATTAAGGCAAAATTAGTATAAAAATGTTTTTAGGGTTTTAATTGGAGTTAATGGAAGTTATAGTGTGATTGTGATTTAATCTTATTTGACTGAGATTTCTCCACTCTTCCTAAGCTATTTATATAAGTTTTGAGTTGTGATGCAGATTTATCGCATTAACGACGGTAATTTGCTGCTCAAACATCAAAAAGTGATCATTACTGGGGACGAGAAATGGGTTGTTTATAAAAATATTAAGGGCAAGAGATGAAGGAGTAAAAAGGTTAAACTAGCTCAAATTATTTCGAAGGCCAATATTAACCAAAAAAAGGTTATGTTATCTGCCAAATCGGATTTCAAGGGGATTGTTTTTTTTTTTTTTTTTTTTTTTGTGAGCTTCTAAGTACTAGACAACACAACGATTAAATCTGAAGTGTACTGTGACCAACTGTACAAATTGAATTATTTACTCAAAGAGAAAAGGCCAGATTGATCAATAGAAAAGATATAATGTTACACCACGATAATACGAGACTTCATATGAGTTTAAATTTGAAAAATTTGAATTTTTCTCGCAAGATTTTACTGGAATAGTGACTGCAGTTGTAACAGATTTCTTCTAACAACTTTAGATTTTCACATAAGCATAATCTTATGTTCTTAAAATTTTAAATAAATAGTTTATTGGACAAGCCTTCAAAAATTGAGCACAAAGTTTTAGATATCGAGAACTAGGTAGGAAAATTAAAAAATAGATTTATTACAATTTTGTTTATTTAATTTAAATTACAATACTTTCGATCAGTTTTAATTAATTCGATTTAAATTTATAAGCTAGCGGTTCTTCTTAACTTTAATTTAAGTTTTCACGTTCACCTGGAGTTAAATTTGAAAGATTATAAATTCAGTTTTAGTTAAATAAAGATAAAACTCGCACTGTGATACCAAGAATAGAAAAAAAAATCAAAATCAGGAATATAATTAGAGCTAAGTGTAACCGACTTTTTACAATTTACTTATAAATAATAAACAAAAAATTAATACATTGTCTAAACTGGTTAATTATTATTAATGCTTAAGAAGCCTTTTTCTTTAAAGTTAAAATTCCTAGGTAAGATTAATATTTTTTGTTTTGCCGTATATTATTTATGAATGTATTTAAAATTTAATTAAATAAAGAAGATCAATATGAATAGAATAGAAAAATATTAAACAAATTAATCATAGGCTAGTAGAGGTGAAAGAAATAGAAAAAAACTAATAGCCAGCAAAAGCCTTGTCCTTGAAATGCAATTACCTTAAAAAGCATACATGCAAGGAATTCCTTTGAATTCAATAGACTTTAGAAAAACAGGAAAATTTGTTCTTTTTTTCAATATAGGACATCGATAAAAAATTTTATATGAATTCAATACACTAATCTAAAACATAAATATTTGAATCCCTTTTTGTTTATATATACAATAGTTGCCGAGTATATGATTAATATATCTTATATTTCTTTTATATAGCCACAAAAATAACCTTCCTCAAGATATTATTTTGCAGGTAAAATGAAAAACAAAACAACATTTTCATATCATGCGATTCTTAGAATTCAAAAAGGTATTCAGAACGAAGCCGAAAAGCGTGCCTGTTTCGATTTTATAGAGAAAAAAGAATGAGAAAATAAATATAGAATCCAAGAAAATCAAAATACAACAATATAATAAAGTAATAAGTATAATTGAGAAGTACATAGAAAATTGAAAGCCTTAGTCGCAACCACTGTCACGCGTATTGGTTTAAATATTTATAGGACCAATCGCAACCAAGGTTTATAATTGAATTTTCTTCTTTCATTTTTTTTTATTTAGTTTTGTTTCCCTACAATTTCGGTTTTTTGAATCCACGTGCCCTGAAAACTTCCGTGTGTTAACGTATTTTTTTTTTTGTTTTTTGTTATTGCTTTCTTTTATTATAATTTTTTGTTGTATTTTCTATCTTGACAACAAGCTGTGAATTGAGGTGAAATGTGGCACTTTCTTGACATTGTGATTTTTATACGTGGAGTTTGTAAGGTATGAGATTTGTAATCTGAATATTAAAAAGGTATATATATATATATATGCATATATATTGTTATTAGTCAAATAGAACATTACAAACACATTTGTACTATAAAACTGTTGATTTGAGACCAAATATAGTTTTTATGTTAAAAATTGGCTGGTATTTAGATTTAATTAAAAAATAAATAAAAATTATTACTTCTAATTATAAATATTTTGAGTTAATATCTCTGAATATTGATACATAAGTTTTTAAACTTTTAAATTTTGTCAAATAGCTGACAAAAACTATCTAGAATATGAATTTTTATTAATATTTTTAAACGAAACTAAAAGCGAAATTATTTGCTTTCATAATTAAAAGCGATTTTTGTACACTGGATTTATTAAAATTGCATCCCGTAATTTTTGTATGTAAAAATCTAAGAAGCAAGAGACTCAAAATTAACTTAGTTTTTTTCAATGTTGTATTTTTAATGTCAGCTATAATTATATTATCATGTTTCTTATCGTTTATAAAAAAAAAAAAACTGCCCAGCTTAATTGTAATACCATAGTTAACGGCCAGATAAAGCTTAAACGCTATACAATCTACTAAATACCTCAAAAATTGATGGACGTCATAATAAAAAGCAAACATCCTGAACATCCTAATAAAAAAAATAGCCTGGATCTAAATATTTGCATGAAACTTTAAACAAAGCAAAAATTTAAATAATTAAAAATAAATTTGTTACGTTTTCTCACAAGTTTTTTTAAACCAGATTTACTAGTTCATATTCATATTTTGTATTTTTAGACAAGACTCATTAACCTGTAAATTTTGGTCTATGCTCCAGACTAAAATATGCGTCTAATTTGTCTAAAACCAGACAAATTTTTATTTAAAATTTTTTTGGAAGCTTCTTTCGATGATTTTGTAATAAAAAAAGATCAAGGGCTTTGCAGCTCAGTTGAAGTATCTGACGATTAAGCTAAAATGCGTACCGGAATACCAAAAACCCCGAGAGAGTTAAATAAAAATAAATGAATTGCATTTAAAAGAATTTAAAGAACGTGAAAAATATGAATTTTTGTGTTTCTGATAAGTAAATTATCATATTTAATAACTTTTGTCGTTCAATAAGAGATGGCGCTACCAGTTAATAGATTTGAATTTTTTTTTATTATTAATTTATATCGAAAAAAATCAAACAGTGATATCAATTATCAAATTGTATTTAGGACTCTTCATTTTAAATTACATCAACAAAAAGATGAGTTGCTAAATTTAAACGTGTTCGTGGTTTTGAAGAACATCGACGGGAAGGATATTCAATGCATCAATAATACCATAAATCATAATAAAAATACCGGATATGATGATAAATCAGCCGAAAGAGAAATGAAGCCCTGAGATTACGTGTGAATGTAAAACTCTGAAATATGGAATGTTTGGAACAAATGGAAATAATTTTATGAATCATTCGATCACTATCGATAAGACTATGATCCTGACTAACGATAAGACTAAGAAGTAGTCTGATTCCAGTAGTTTGTCTCTGAAACGAGTTAGGATCTAGAAATCAGTCAAGAATGTCACAGCAAGAAGGATTTTTTCATTAGATCACTAGATTTAAAGAACTAGCCTCTTTGCCTGTATGACTCGTTCACAGAGATTCTTTATTCTATTCAGCAGAAAGAAGATTTAAATGATACTAAAAATCAAGTGGAAATTTTAGCGCAATTATTTGGGGGTATTTATTTTGAAAAATTAGGTTGTGTCTGGGGGGGGGGGGGGGGGGGGGGGGGAGTTGACCTAGTAGTGGACACCACATGTGGCGTCTTAGAAACTATAACACTGCCATTTACACATCTCAAAATACTATATATAACGATAATCAGTTAGTTTAAGTAAGAATTGTTACCTTTGGCGGTTCTCAAAGCTCGCAAATTAATGCGTGGAAAATGGTTTTAGTCGAACTAAGCTATGGAAGCATTTTTTAGCAGTCTTCCAGATTCTCACTTTTGAGATAGGATTTAGTATTTAAAAAATTACAAGAAAAAATTTATTTAAATCTTTTTTGGATAATATTATTGAAAATTCGATATGTATTCTTAAATAAGTTGAATAAATCCATTATATTCTTTATGTTTTTACTTTAAAATCAAAACAAAAAGCAATGAAATTAAATATCTCATTCAGCTCAAGCTTTTAAAATAGATTAAAGTATTATATTTATTTACTATTATTTTTGCATAAGCTTTTAAATGGCAGGAAATTTGATATTTATTGCAAATTCTAAAAGAAAATTAAATTTATGAGAGTCCTCTGTTGATTTTACATAATAAAGTTATTTAATTCTATAACAAAACTATATTTAACTTTCATTGAAATATCAAGAAGTCGGCTATAAATGAATTTAAACAAAGAAAGTCATCTAGTAGTATTTTACTCTTTGCTAAAGTTTAGAGCTTTGTGCAGTTGACATGCAACTAGGGAAAAAATTCTATACCAAGCTATTCAAAATGATATGGAAAAATTTAAAAATAGTTTATAAAAAGACTTAATAGCGGTTTAATATATTTAATCTTATCAGTATAAATAATAATCAAGTTCAATTTTAATAGATAGTATCTTTTTATTTTTTTTTATTTTTTCATATAGTTTAAAACTTGTACTGTGGCATTATTAATGAGCGAAACAAAAATATCAAACTAGTTGGCTCTATAAAAGCACAAAACAAGTTGAACTTATCATAGTTCGACGAAAACATTTTTTTTTTATTTTTCGTTGTTTTTTTTAAAGAACATCTCAAATTAATTTTTTGATTGTATAATGGTACAAAAATAAAAAATAGTATATTGAAAAAAGCTAAAAACAGATGCGGAAATAAAAATATTATGCCACAGTTTTAGCTATTTGAATACTGCTTTACTATTTACTATAGCAGCGATTACGGCAAAAATATAATAAGATTCGAACAAAAATTCTTTTGTATAATAACAGAAAAGGAAAACTCCAAATAAACAAATATAAAAACTTGAATTTTGTTAAATTATTTTATTCATGGACACGGTTCTCGCCATATTTAATCGATAATTCGGCTTCAAAGAGTTCCTAATTTAAAATTGTAATATGCGTTGTAAGTCTAAATTTAACCGTTCATTCATGAAGTTTTTTCTTTTTTGTTTTTTATAATTAAACTTATTTGATCATCGTGACGCCCAAAAAAGAAAACCAAACAAAAAAGCTTTGCAGTTTTATAATCACTTATTAACTGAACTTTACAATTCCTTATGATATTATATGAGAGTAAATATAAATGTAGATGTGTAATATAAGAGTATTTGTTACGCTGATAACTGATACGTCGCATAACGCTAATTAAAATGCAAGTTTTTTGACGCTCTGAAATTTTTTTTTCAGTTAAATTTTTGTTTTAAATAATTTATTTTGTTTTTTGCTACTCTACAGTTGTTCACAAAAGTGTTTAAAGCTTCCACGAAAATTTTTAGCTAATATGTTGTTAAAAATTTATCAGGTTTTGCGTTTAATTATTAAATTAAATATGTAGTTTATAATTGAAAGCATATTTTCTTTATTGGTTAAAATAACTAATTTTTATTTTTTGTTATTATTCAATATATAAAAAAAATTAAAGCGTGAGCTTAAGACCACACGGCAGAAGTGAAAAACTCAATAGTTTTAATGGAATATATGAATATAGTGACATATAATAATTATAGCTTATAATCCTCTTTTTTAAACCTATACAGTGCTTAGAAATACAAGGGATATATAATTCATGAGCGTTTGATTTCACCTTGTTTCGCGAAATCACCAAGTTTGATGATTTCCATGCCGGTGTAAACGCCCTACATTGCACTTTTAGACAAATATTTACTTCACTTGATGCAGAATTCCTTAAATTGCTAAATTTTTAACTCTAATAACATTAATTTTAGGCTTGTTTTATTTACCTCAAAACAAAATTTTGTTCATTAAATCCAAATTCTTTTATGTTGGAATTAACCTTTTTATTTCCAATGACCAAACCGAATGAAGATAACTAAGTGCGGATATATATTCCATATGGAAATATTTTACAATATCGAACAGATTAAGATTAAATTGTAGTATTGAAGCTCGCCAACACTTTATTATATCGTAATCCCTGTGGGCTAAATTTGCGAGACATAAGCTAACATTTCACAAAGTTATTTACATCACTTATGAAATTTAAATAATACTTTTAAAATTTCCAAAATTGATGCCAAAGAATTATTTGCATTGGATTCGATTTGATATGAATAATTATAAGTTTATGTTCTTGCTAAATGTTTTATGACTTCTCTCGATAGTAGTGATTATGGGTTTCAATGTAATCACATGCAACTCTTACAGTTTCTATTTAATAGAAACAAACGCTACGTTTTTATAAAGATCTATTTTTTAGCCAAATTTCAAACACGCTTTCTTTAACATAATAATTTTGCCGTTCTTAATTTTTGTAATTTTCATTTATTCAATTTAAAAATTCAAGAACTAAATTATTGATTTTTCAAATAGTATGACAGTATTTGAAATAATCTTAGGAGCATGAGGAAACCGAAAATATCCGAATCAGCGTAACGCACCCGAGCGTCACGCTAGAATTAAATTTACCCCTCAGAAAAATTTCAAAGTGCGCCCAAAGAAGTTCTCACTTCAATAATAAATAGTATTTTTTATTTTTTAGTAATAAATAAAGTAAAGTAAATTCTAGTCAAACAGACAAAAGAATCTAGTTCTTTGAAATTTGGTATTTTTAAAAAATACTCGCTTTCTTCGAAGCTATGACAAAGCCATGAAGACTACAATCTAGTACTTTGGAATGAAAAGCTGAATTAATAACTTAAAGTCGTAGTAATATTATTTGAAAATAAATGATTATTGTAGTTTGTTATTGATGCCCGATAATTCAGTAATTAATATGGGCTTTTTTTCAAATTCAAAAAGTGGCTACATTCCGTTTATTCGTTATTACATATGCTTGTAATTTCGAAACTACTTCAGAACAGCTATACATTCCTTACCTTTTTATGAAACTTTTGTATAAATCTGAAAGTCTTATCAACTCTTCGTGAATTGGATTCTATGCAAATTGAAGCTTGAAATCAGTAAAACCATAAAATATTAAAATCTTTTAAAAATATAAATATGATATTCTGTAAATATTAGCTATATTTAAAACAATCAATTATAGCCTTTTGAAAAGTTGCTACATTTACTTTAAGAAACATTTATAAAGAATTTCGGTATGGTGGAAAATTTTGAATTTTTTTTTTTTCACTCAATGCCACATATAACCTTTTTAGTTTTATGTCCGATTGACGAGAATTTTGGCTTAAAAACAATATGGGAAGTTTATCTTTAACTTTAATTATAAAAAAAATTAAAGATAAGGTTTCCTTTACTATTAAAATATTTAAATGCGAAGGTGTAATTTTCAAAGAGGTAGAAAAAAGTATACTTTTTAAATTTTAATTGCTTGTAATTTGTACAATTTTCATGTCCATCATATAATAGAAAATGACCATCATAAAATAGAAAATTCATGTCCATTATATAAAGAAAAAAGTAAATTTTGGTTTATTAACCAAACTAAACACTTAATTAAAAACTGTTTTTTTAAGGAAATTTAAAAAACTGATGAAAAAAAGTTTTTTTAACATTTTTAAACTTAACAACCTACAATCTACAATTACTCAAAAATATTATTTTACTTTTTAGACACAGGAAAGAAACACGAAATTTTTAGACTAATGCGTAAAGTACGATATTTGACTTCAATGTAGAAATAGGGCTCCTGCCCAATTCTTAGTAGAATATAGCTAGGACAGCTAAGTGCTTTTGCATGTCCTCGATTATTAGCTATTCATAGAAATAGAAATTTTTGCATAAGTCGCTGGGTTCAGACTTTTTTGTCAACACCTCTCAGTCTATACTATACTATACTAAGACTCTCGTTAAAGCGATTAAGAGATCGATAAAATTTTTACAAATTTTTAATAATGTAAAAAAATGAAAGACGAACTAGCCCAGCACAATAAACTTTTAAATACACATTAGCAATTGTTTACTTCTTTTTAGAAACTTCAATATTAATTGAGAATATAAATCTGTAGTTGCTTAAGTGGGTAGTAAAGTATTTTTTCTTTTATTTTATATTGATGTAGAACTTCTTAAGATTATTCTGTGAAAATTTGAAAGCAATTGAAGTAAAACTAACGGAGATATACACTTTTAGTCTTTTATTTTGTGTACTTTATAGAATAAAATTCAAACTTCAAACGCGTTTTTCTCACACTTAGCTTTTTTAAAGTCGGTGAACTCTGTAACTGAGAATCTATTGAACCGATCCTTTTGAAATTTCGCACACTCTTTCTTTAAATTTTAGCTTATTTTAAAACAACAAAATTTCTGATATTTTTAATGAAAAATCAGTATTTTGGCTTCCGAGCCTTGTAAAAAATCGAAAAATCAATGAAAAACAAAACTCGACAGTGTTACCTTGGAAAACTTATTAACTAATCAAATCAATTTGGATTCTTAATTTCTGTTGATCCGATAATGAGTTATGAGGTTCACCGCGGATCAACTTTTTTTTGAGACGTCTGGGGAGATTCGCTATCATCGGCTCATTTTTTAATATTTATTAATGAAGCTTTCACAGAATATTTTTTAAATATTATATAATTATACTGTATATATAGAAATAAATAAATATTAATTGTATCCTTAGAAAAAATTGTAGAAAATACAAAAATATATTTTAACAATGAAAGAAATAAAACTAAAAATTACTACAATCCTTAATTTTCTATCCATTCATGTGTTAAAAATAGAATTTGATAATTATAATTTATTATTTCTATTATAAAATTGATTTACTTTGACATAAATGAGATTTCACGTTAAGTTTTACGTTTCCTCAGAAAGCTAAAAACAGGTTAGTTACACAAATGCTTTCAAACAAAAAACTATAAAGCATAAAAAAATTGTTTAAAATATATAAATTAAAAATTGAATAAATTTCAAAAGCTTTAGAAGTTAAAATTACAAACCTTCAGCTGTAAAACAGCTGTTGTCTGTTGTATATTTTTATATCCCAGAATAAGACAGAATTGCTCTCTATACCAATTACACAATAGCTACTATTAAAATATCTGTTATTCATCAATTAAATGCAGTGTTGTAAGTTTTAATTAAATTCTTTTATTGCATGCCGTTTTTTATCACTCAAAATAGAAAATTGTTCATATCTTAGCTAATTATTGACAAACAAATGATTCTCTCCACTTGAATGTAGTGAATTTTTAAATGATTTAGAAAAACCA
This sequence comes from Acrocera orbiculus, assembly GCA_947359355.1. NCBI lineage: Eukaryota > Metazoa > Arthropoda > Insecta > Diptera > Acroceridae > Acrocera > Acrocera orbiculus. Next base: position 863,091 of record OX375757.1, read on the forward strand.
ATTTTTTCAAAAATGTAGAAAGTTATAGATCATAAAAAATGTACATACCATGTGAGACAATCCTTCCCTCTGGGCTTGCCATATCAGGATTACATGCGAGCACCTTACTCCTAAAAATTATAAAGTTAAAATATATAAAAATAAATAGAGAAATTGTTGAAAAAATTTTTTAAAGTAAAATGTGGGCTGAAAAACACCATAGATGGCAGTAATATAATAAAAACCAATAATTTAAAAAAAGGGTAGCTTTGCACTTAAGTTTGGGGTTTGAACGAAACTTATTTAGGCTGTGTCTAAATTAGCGATTTGGACAGCAACATTATAGGTGTTATAAGGCGCGGTTACAGTCGATAGTTATGGTTTCTAACTAGTTTTATTATATTAAATTGACTTACCTTAAATAATAATGTATTATAAATGCAATAAAATTAGCTTAAACGTACAACTTATATTTTTCGAAAGGAATTGTAGTGTCCTTTCGATGTCAAAATGTTGGCTTTTTACAGTTCTTGCAGTACCATGAGTGTTTAAGAAAATCGACAAATTGCCGTGATAAAATTCTTCGTTTTGAATGGTTTAGTGCCAAACAGAAATTCGTGCAAACTTGATGACTCTGCTCCTTCATTAAAAAAGGGGATGATGAATTTAAATAAGATCGTACTTACTTTAAAAGCTATACACGTGCAGGACGGCCAAAAACTTCTACCACAGATAAGAATAATGGAAAGTTTTACAATATTGTGAAATGATCGTCGTTGAAAGGTATTTGAATATCGTCTCTGAGACGATAGGCATATTCGAATTAATTACATCTTACATGATGAATTTAACATGAAAGATCTTTATGCAGAATAGGTGTCGCACATCTTAACTGGTAACCAAAAATGTGAATGTCCCTAGCATATTTGGATCATACAAATTAGTGATATGAAGCGGCGTAAAGAAAGGGGAAACTTCAAAGCTATGAATCCCCTTTTCTTCTGCATATGGAACAATTTTTTCGATTGAATAACCCAAAGTCATTGTTGAAGGTTTTACATTCTTCAAGATGAACGTTGAACAAAACAAACCATGGGACTTCAAAAAAAAGAAGAACCATATCCTTGTTGCATTTTTGTTACTTTCAAAAGAATTTTATTTATCTCTCATCTGACTGCGATTTAATTTTACAATGTATTGATGGCTTCAGCCATTGCAATAAATCCAAGAAAAAATTTTCTTTATCGCTCTAAAGTAGCTGCAAAGGCTACTCTGAATCATCGACGAATTGCTGTTTTTAGTCAATTTTAAGTAATCCATTTCAGGAACCGCTTTACATTGACAAACTTTCAGGTTTTCTGTCAAAAAGAAATAATAAGGAATTACTTTGTGTCAACTCTTTTGAAATTATCAAAAGAAACGTCACTATAATTACTGTAACTTCAAAAGATTTTCATGAAATTTAACCATTTATTGTTGGAATGTTGGTGCTCCTTAAAAATCGATATAAAACTCTAGTTATTGACATTTAAATCTTACTACCTCTTGTCCATGTTTCAGAGTTTAAAACTTTTAGTATTTTACATTTTAAAAGCCGTGATCACCAGAATTCAAAAACTACTGTACCAAATCTATGAAAATTTTACACATACTTTTTACATATAAAATATCTCCCCCTAAAGATGCCTGATTTTAATTTTTAGACAATTTAGAAGGTCAAAAATTGTGTCAAAGGACACAATGGCAGATATTTTCGTTAAAAACCGCTGTTTTGATTTCAAATGACTGCAAAAAATATAAAAATGACAAAATTAATTAAAAGATCATGGTTTGAAAAAGAAAACCTATTTTTTAACTACATAAATTTGGTTTTCTAATTTCTAATATTTCTAGGTTAAGATATGGTGATCACTGCAAGTTGATTTTTTTGAAAGACAACTTGGGAAATGCTTTGCCACTAAATTTTACGGCATGTTGTTGGAAAGTTATTCAATAACTTGCAAAATTGTTCAATATATTCACTTTAGCAAAAACTCTGAAAAAAATTCGTAAAAAGTGTTTTTTTCCATTATTATCCTTAGTATTACAAAATCTGATATTTTCATTGCAATTTAGGCTATTCTCGAGATTGCTATGTATTTAGTCCTAATTTTATGCGTTTCTAATATCTCCTTAAAGCACAGTTGGTGTTCATTGTCCTTAAAAATTATTTGTGTCTCTGGTTTAAGCTATATTAGACAAAATTTTTATTATTAAAAAAAATGCATATATATATATTTATTTTTTTTTGTAGAAAGCAATACTAAACTAAACAACATAATTCAGATTCTAATTTAATTATTGTAGCTAAATATTCGGAAAAATTATAAAAAACAATTACCACAACAAAAATGTTCTTAAATTTATAAACAAGTTAGTTTTAATTCTGTAAGCAAGGTTAGAGAAGTCGTTGTACTCTTTTGTGAGATTTTAATCCCCTGAATTTGCTTATTCATTAAAAATTCATAATTAAATTTGAGTATATGAAAAATTGAAATTAGTACAAAATTTCTTACGTAAAACTAAAAAGAAGAAATAGATAAAAGAAAACTACATATACATAATACTTTATTCTAATGGGTAACAAGTGGTGGGTCGATGAACCTTAAAGCTCCTTTAAGACAATAATAAATATAATTTGATTGTAAGGAAATCTAAAAGACGTGGCACATCAAATACTGATTATTTTATAATATTCAATAAAAAAATATCAACAAGAAATCGCCGTCATAAAATAAGAGATATAACTGACATTAGGAGGTGACTTTAGCAAAAAAGAAAATAAGGAATTTTTAGAACTGACAGTTTTAGAAGAGACATTTCAAATACTAAAGTGCATAACAATTTGCCGATAATTAAGAAATCTTTAAATACCTATAATAAATTGAAAAAAAAAGAAAATCAAGAAAAGATCTACATTTAAACAAATTAAAGTTAAATAAGGAAGATGAAGCAAGTACAAACAACCTTGCTATTATGCCTTTGTTATGTTATGTTATTAATAGATCTGTATTAGATCAGTCTTGATGACTTGTTGTCCAGCTAAAGAAAAATCAACATGCAGTATAAATCGCAACTATTTTACAACACAGAACAATTCAAACCACTGGCAATATACTTAAAATGTACACATTTACACAATTAACAACAATTTTTTTAATTGTTTTCATATTAATAACAATTTCCTTCTTTTTCCATCACTTAGTTTAATTTTATTAAGAAGTTTTTCATCATTTAGCACATTTTTGCAAAGTGTAAAAAAAAAGAAAAAACAGCTCACTGCACTGACTTTAATACACTATACTTTATATATATATATACATATATATAAACTGGAAGCAGCCACTGACTGAATTGACAACCACTCCAATAATTTTAATTTTTCATAAATTTTTATATATATTTCACTTTGTCAGTCAGCTGAAATTTATTTTTATAAAAATTAAATGATTGATCTCAATTTTAATGCTATAAAATAACTATACTTTTAATAAATATTTAAACCTATTTTAATTAATTATTTAAATGTATCAGTAAAAATTCCACGAACTCTTCGCGTTTTTATAAAAATTTCCACACGGATTTTGACATTAAAATTCTTCTTCTTATTGATAGATTCGCCTTAAATTCGCTTCGCTTTTATTATGGTAGTGTAAAGGCTACGTTAAGGCGGGCCGTAGAAGAAAACTTAGAATGCATAAACTTCCTATGTTATGTGAATCGCTCAGAAGCCAATGTGGATAAGTCCATTTTTTCATATTTTCTGATTTTTGCAAATTTTAATAGACTAAATAATATTTTTCTTAGTCTTAAAAGAATTTACTCATTTTTTCTTTTTTTGTAGGTCAAACAACCCTTTTTTTAGCCCCGAATGTGTTATATAATAATTTCAGATCAAGTTGTGCCAGTAAAGCAAACATTTTATTACCATATATTTTCGACAAAATTTAACCTGCGCTTTAAGCTACCTTTAAAAGATACTTATCAAAAGTGTGATTGTTTGGCAATAAAAAAAATCAATAGATGAAGAAAAACATACGACTGAAATTGAACACAATGAACGCTTGCAAAATGCAGAAATTGCCCGTATATTAGTATGACTAATGATCGATTAAGAGTTTCAAACGTTTCAAACGTCTCTACATCAGTGGCGAATTACATGAGAACCATTAAGTTCAAATATAATTTTTACGAGGATATATGAAATTGACATAAAAAGAAACCAAAAAAGGGCGACCAACAGCCTTAAAAAATATATATTAACCATTATTGTATCCCAATGGTAGAACAACTTCAGAAGAAACAACAAAAGATGTGGTGAAATTATTAAAATAAATATATTAAATAAAACAAGACTTTTACAGAACATTAAGAACAACACGTGGAGATCAAAATTTAGAAATTTAGTTATGATAACAATTAATAGCATTGGTAGTTTTTAATTATCACACAAATTTCTTAACTTTTTCAGTTGCCAAAAGGTATAGTTTTTATGACGCTGCCTTTGTCCCAATAAATACTTACGTTTTTATTTACACATTTTGAACATATCTCATTTTAATATAGAGTCTTCACTTTTTTGATCAAAATAATATACCAGAAATTTTAAAAATGAATGTATTAAAAATCATTAATTTTCTCAATTTCAATTTTTTAGATTTCTCCACATTGGCTTTTGAACGACTCATGTGTGTGAACAATAGTTTTTAATTTGTTTTTGCTATTAGTAAAAAAATGATTTCATTGAACCACTTTAACAAAGTTTTTCTTGGGTAGGAACATTAGGCTAAACGCATTGGCGGGCTACAGAAGTAGTGATTGTGGGCAGGACCTAGAATTTATAAAATATTTACGTAAAGTTTATCTGACTTTGTTTTTTTTGCAGGAACGTCGTGTACGTGTACGGAAACATCAAGCTCCCCCCTATCCGCACTCCAATGCAGCAATTCCAATACGACAAAATGATATCACTACAGGATCTGGGCTGAATAATCAAGGCGTCAGGCGCAAAAGACCAAAATGTAAAAAAGCCCAGGACGTTGACAACAGCAGCCTGTACGCAGCAATGCACAATGTGAAACGCAGGAGAATGGGATTGTTAAAAGCAATTATTAGATCATCAAGTAGATCTTAAAGGACAACTAAAAAGTTTTCACTATTAAACTTAACTTAAACTAAACTAAACTAAACTTAACTATTTTATTCGTTAGAATCGAATAGTACTTGAACACGTCGTGCCTTAGATATTTTAAGAAAGTATTCTATTAAACTTTATTTCTATTTTATTTTTTACTTATTAAGGATTTTCAATTGGGTGAAATGTGAACATTTTTTTATATTTTTAATTACTTCTATATATTTTATTTATTTCAAAAATTTCAAATTACAATCAAAATTAAATAAATTTAAATTAAAAGCCGGCAAAATGAACACTGCAAGATAAAATAATTATTTTTTGCTAATTAATATTTATAATAAATTTTAGTGTTGCAACGACATCATGTAATAAATAAAAAACCCTAAATAAAAACTCCTAAATAAATAAACCAATCGTTAAATAAAGGTTCAATTAATAAATAAAATAAAATTAATTAAATAATATTTCATAAGAATTTGTAATAGTTCCTTTGTGAAAAATAAATTTATTAAAAGCAAACAACATATTTTTCTTAAAGTTTTTTTGAATTTTTCGATTCACTCTTGAAACAAAAGAAATAAAATTCTTTAGTTTTAAATAGTGCAGTTTTATAATATATAAATTTTTGAACATCAGCTAAATTTAAAAAATTTCAAAATGAGTTTTTTTGTGTGTCTCTACTAAAAAGAACGAGAAAAGTCCCTCAAAGTCCCTGAGAATTGTGTCTCTACTAAAAAGAACTACTAGAACTACTTGAAATAAATCTTTTAAATAAGTGAAAGAAAATTAAGAAATTATTGAAATAATTAAATAAAAATACTTACCACAATAAAAATAATCAATGTCCGTTGTCCCTGCAGAAAAATAAAACAACCTGGTATTTGATTGTGTATTATTTTTGATTCAATTACTTGATTACATTTTATTTAAGGGGCATTTAGTTATTGTTTAAAAAATCGATCATTTGGCAGCAAAAAAATATTATTATTTTCACGAAAAATTAATGAAAAATTATTATTATTTTTTCTTTTTTGCCTGAATTTAGATTTTTATAACCCAGTAGAAAAATCAAGAAAACATTTAAAAAGTTCACTTTAGAGTTCGTGTTTAGCCATTGACCATGCTTAAGTTAAATCCGAAAGTTTATGCATTTAAACTTAGTTCCGTTGATGAACATTTAACAATGAATTTCTTGGAGTTCAATAAATTTACACTGAGGCAGCAATGAATTTTACAATAGGATTGCCCCACACATTTTTTAAACTAAAAATATTTCTAAAAGCATATTTTGAGGATATTCTTTACTATCATTCTAAATCGTCGAATTAAAATTGTAAAGTTTTGTTTGCGTGAGAAAATTTTCCTATTATTTTCAAAGTTAATCTTTTCTAAATATTTTTAAGCCTATTAGTAGAAATGTACTAACAGCTTACAATAAATGGTTTTCTTCATTAAGCTTTTATTATTTTCATTAGATTTTTATTGATTAATTATTATTACTTACAGCGGATATACCAATATCGAAAGATACATTCATAGGCACCTTTGCTGATGACACTGCTATACTTGCAACGGACAAATCTCAATTTAAGGCAACTGAAAAATTACAACTAATGCTTGACAAAATCAGCAAATGGACAGAAGACAAAAAAAAAAATAAAACTAAAAAGAGGCAAATCAATACATGTAACATACTCACTTCGCAAAATCGATGCGACCATGTTCACATGTCTCAATGGTGAAAAAATCCGTCAAGCTGACTCAGCTAAATACCTTGAGGTTAAACTGGAAACATCACGTAAAGCAAAAGGCTAAGCAGATAAAACAATTAACATAAAAACTCTACTGGCTCATTGGGAAGTACTCCAAATTGAAACTCAAGTACACATGAACAATATACTAATCAATCATCAAACCAATATGGACCTATGAAATCTAGCTTTGGGGTTGTACCCAAAAGTCGAACCGAGCAATAATCCAAAGAAGCCAGAATAGATCCTTCGCCTCATCACAAATGCGTATAGATACGTGACAAACGAGGAGCTTCATGTAGACATGAGTATACAACGAGTCGAAGAAGTGATATTCGAATATGCTATCAAGCATGAGAAGAGACTGCACTCAGACTAAAACTAAGCCCATGCTTTAAAATATAATATTTTGAGCTGGTTAATATACTCGTATATAATATGTGTATATTTCCTATGCAGGAGAATTATTTGTATGTGTTAATAGGTATTTAATAATTCTAAATATGCAAATATGCAAATATGTGTATGACAATGTGTCCTTAATAAATATTGATTTTAAATTTCGAATTTAACCATTTTCATTTTCATTATAAAACTGAAAATAAATAGCTAAATATGAGCCGTTGTGAAATTACTGATTATGCTTTAATAATAGGTTAATAACCAAACACATCAAAGTTAAAAAATTTAAAATCAAAAGTTTTATATTTTCTCTTACAAAAAAACCCAACATTTTTCCTTATAAATAAAAGTCATTGCTTTACCTGATTGCATTTTTTTACACAAAAGGAAATTACATGTAATTACATTTTCACATATTATAATTTATTCTACATTTTAAATTGATGTAAAAGAAACATTTGATTGCGGTCGTGTGAAAAGATTCAGCGAGGTGACAAATCATTTTTTGTAAATATATTATTTTAGTTGCAAAAAAAAATAATTTCTAACGATGCATATTTTCTTATGTTATTTAATAATTTTTCAAATCAATAAAATAATTATAATATTAACAAATATATAACAAACTTTTAATTATGATTATTGTGAAGTAATCTCTCGTTCCATACTAAAAGAATAATCACTTTCAAATTGTAGCATTTTTGTTAGTACTGCAATAATTTCATCCACAAGTATTTGTGATGAATCTGAAGAATTGTGATCATTTAATTCAGGAGCTATTTTGAATGGTACTCCTTGCAGATAATTAACAGGTATTGAATGAATTGAATTTTTTGAATAAGGAAATGTATTCGGATAAATAGATGATGTGTTATCAGGAGGATTTTGTTGATCTGGTTTTTTTCCAATGAAAATAAAGTCGTCATTGTTTGCTCCAGGGATTGATATATCTTCTTGGGCAACTTCAGCACTGCTTTTCTTTCTTCCAAAAAATGAAAACATTTTTTTTTTTAATATATCGCACAAATTTTAAAAATAACTATAATATGTATATTTTACTTTGATTATACACTCCAGATATGACATTTGAGGAAGTTTGTAGAATTTATACTCTCCATAAATATTAACCTCTTTGTCAAGTTGCAGAGACATATAATAAATTAAACAATTTCTAATATTTCAAAAGCAATAATACTTTTTTTATAAAACTTAAAAATTATTTTTTTATTTGTTTATATAGGCAAATATACATATACACCAAAATAAATGCAGAAATGTAAAATTGTTTAAAAAATTTTACAAATAAACTACTAAACAAAATGTAATTTGTTTAAAATTATTATAATTATTTGTTTGATCATTTAATTATTTAATGATGATTAACATTTTTTCTGATTTTCAAAAACCAAATGCTTAAATATTATTATTTATAACCCCATCAAAATCTATTTTGGCAGATATTTTTTTTTTGCAAGGTATTGTGGAATGGAAAACGTCAATTTCCTTAGAAAGAATTTTGTGCAACAGTTTTTAGACATTGAATTTATTAACTTTAAAAATTATATAATTCCATGTCTAAATCTTTCTCTATAATAGTTCTTTTTATAGTTTATAGTGAAAATGGAACAAAATACTTTAGGTGAAGAATTAGAAGTTCCAGAAGTAGAAGGTTTTAGTTGTTTTTATTAAAATTCATATGTAAAATTAAAATAAAATCTTTCTAACTTTATAAGGTCAAATTGATTTGAAAATATCAAAATTAGAAAATGAAAAAAAACAAATGCATGATGAATTCAACGCTCAAAGAGCAAAAATGAAGGAATTATTCTTACAAAAAGAATCCGAATGTAAGAGATTATTAGATGAAAATAAAAAACTTAATTTGGAAATAGATGAAATCAAAAGTCAACTTCTTATTGCTGAGTTACGAAATGAAAATGTATTACAAGAAAAAAATAGACTGGCTGAACAAGAAATAGCAACGTTACAACATTTAGCTCGAGGTAATTATGTTATTTGTTTTAAAAATTCTAATTATATATACATGTATATATATTTATTTATTTTAGAATCAATCAAAGAAGCTTCAGAAGATAAAATAAATTGTGAAAAATATTATTTAGACAACGAAAGATTACGACAAGAAAATAGAGAACTACGTGAACTAATTAATCATCAAGTAAAACAAAAATTAAATAATTTATTTTTTTAAAAATATTCAATATTTTTCCTTCTTTTAAATATTACATTAGCAGGAAACAGTTTTAAGTCAGATGAAAAAAACTTTAGTTAGAAAATTAGGAGCTGATTCAAGTTCTAGTCATGAAAATTTAGAAGAATCAATGAGGAAGGTAAACAAATATGTACGTACAAGAAAACTAAAATCCTTAAATAATTATTCTACAGTTGTCTTTTTTTCGTGCCTGCTTTTATTTTAGATTTATTTTCTGATTATTTCTTTTCTAATGTATGTAGACAAAGTTATTCGAAATCATGGACACATGACTATATATCTCGTTTATCATATTTCGTTATTAGACGATAAGATATCATTCACATTCTATGTAATAGTCTTGGTCAGTTTTTGGTTATTTTCATTTAGAATAAATTACTTTAAACTATTTAAATTGTAAAGATGACAAAGTAGTCAATAGTATTAAAGAAAGATAGAAAAAAATTTCAAAGAAAAGATACAGAAACAGAAACACTTAGATTGTTACATCGGCCAAAAAACGAAGATGTTAATTTCTTGTAACTCTGAATCAGATAAATAACTATTTAATTATTGCTTAGTTATGATTTTTAAGTATTTACATACGAATGATTTTGTAACTAGTAACCAATATCATAACTACTTTAAAAAATATTTTATGCACTTTTTTAACACTTTTTTTATACTTTTTTGTACTCAAATCCATAAAAATTTTAACTTCAATTTCCCTAATCTTATTTCACTACTTTATTTCTTTTTATGTTTTTAATATTTTCTTATTTTTTTTTCATTTTTATTTTTATTTTATTTACTCTTTAATGGTTGTTCTAAATCGCCAAATTTTAATTTTTACCTAATACTAATTTCTTTTAGCTTTATTACTTAAGCCAATCAGGCTACTGTTTCCTTTAATTTTTTTTTATATGTGTTAATAATTATTTATTTTAAGTAAAATTTGTTTGATATTGTTTTTATATGAGTTTTTTGGCACTGCTTTAATTATTTATGTCTTTAAAAACTTTAAAAATATCCTACTTATTTATAAAAAATTCTCTGCGTGTTGTTTTATTTAAAAGTCTACTTTTTTATGTAACCATAATTATTTAATTGAATATTTTTATTATTGAATTGCAGGCTCAGGAAGATGCTGAAGTTTTACGTTCACTTGTCGTCCCATTAGAAGAAGAAATTAAAGCTTTAAAAGAGAAATTACGAACCACTGATGAGGAATTACAACTTTATAGAAACTCAAAAAATGTAAAAAAATTAAAAAATAGAAAAAATTATTAAAATAATTTTAAATATTTTTAGACAATAATTTCAAATGGCTTGGAAACTTCAACGAAAGAATTTAACGAAAATTTATCTAGTTCTGAAGAAATATCGCAAAACACAGTAAATAACTGTAAAGCAACATCAACAGAAGTTTCTGATTGTGAAAACTGTATTAATTATAAAACGAAATTAATCGATACTGAAAATTTCTTTAAAAATAATAAAGATAAGCTAGAACAACTACAAAATCAATTATTAAATAGTAAAAGTGAATTATTGAAAGAAGCTTCATTACGAAAAACCCTTGAAGAAGAATGGCAAGAAAAACGTGAAAAACATAAAGAAGAAGTGCAATATCTAAACGAACAATTGAAAAAAAATGAAAAAGAAATAAATAATTTACATCAAAAGTTTCTAGAGACTAAACAAGAACTTAAATCGGAAATGTTACTATTAATAGAAGATCGTGAAAATATTAATAAACATTTAGAAACACTACAAAATGATAATGATTATTTATCTGGTAAATATTTATCTACATCAGAAGAATTACAAAATCAAAAAATTGATTTACCAAATGATGTTGAAGAACTACAATTACTTTTATTAAAACAACATGATGAAAATATTCAAGCACGCGTCGCATATGAATTTGAAAAAAGGAAATGTGTTAGTTATATTGATGAAATACAACTTTTACGGGATCAATTAAATCTCATCGAAAGAGAAAATAGTGCAATAAAAGAAAAATATCAAGTTCAAACGAAGTCCTTAGAGTAAGTATTAAAAATTTTGTTTTTGTTTGCTATGAAAAAGAATTAAAATTGTAAAAATTGAATAGAATTTAATGTTTAATAGTATAGAGTAAAATATAAAAAATACACTCAGCTTTTAATAGAAATATTTAAATTAGAAGTAATAGAATAATTGTTGCTATTAATTTAGAAGTTTTTACTAAAATTTGTTTTTAGAAAACGCTTAACAGATATCTTGATGAAGGAACAAAATGCAATTCATATGACAGAGGAATTTAGAAAACAAGAAGAAAATTTAAAAAAACAATTTTCTGAACTTAATGTTCAGTGTAAAAAGCTTCGTGAAGCAAATGTAAAAAAAACTCCAGAATATATAATTTTTTGAGCTATTACCAATTTTTTTTTCTTTTTTTTTTTAAGGAGGAATATGAAAAAGAAAATTCAGATTTAAAGTATAGAATAAAAATGCAACAAAGTGAAATAGCAACAGGTGAACAAGTACAAAAAGACTTTGTGAAATTATCCCAAAATTTACAGGTAAGACTTTGCATATGCATCTTTACAGGTTTTCTAAGGAAAAAATTTTTGTTATGTTAAACAAAATGATCCAGATAATCAATCTAAAAAAATAAAAAATATAAATGTATGTTTGTTTTTGACCACAATACTATGAAATTTATTCACTGATTGACCTTAAATTTTTAATGTGTTCCTGAGATGTGTAATAGTTCTTTGAACTTTTTATATGATGAAATCGTTTGTTTAGGTTTCATGGCACTTATGCCTCTAAGCTGGATAAGTAAAAGAGCAAAGATCTCCATATTATAATGATTTTAAATATTTTGTTTGTTAAGTTCAAATTCCTTTGCAGAGATTAAAAAAAGAAAAAAAATCTTTCAATTAAAATTACACTTGCCTAAAATATTTAAAATTAATTGAATAATATTTGAAATTTTTTCGATTAGTTTTATTAAAAACTACTAAAACTTATCATTTTATTTTGATAGATATCACTTGAAACATTTCGCCAAGCTGACACTCAAGTTCGCTGGCAGGATGATGATGATATAGAAAATTGTTCCGGTTGTAATATATTATTTACTGTACTTGTACGTAAACAACATTGTCGACATTGCGGTGCAATTTATTGTGAAAAGTGTTTAACTAAATCAGTCCCCACCGGACCGAGGAAAAAACCAGCTCGTGTCTGTGATATGTGCCATACATTATTAATACCAGATACAGCACCATATTTTAGTACAGCATTACCCCAGTCGTCACCTACATAACAACTAAGAATATAATTTAATATTTTTTGTGAAAAAATATGTTTAGAATTTCGAAAATTTTGTTAAATAGTTTAAATCAAAAGTTGTGTTTTTTTTTTTTATAGGTTATGTTTTGTTTTACTTTTACAATCACTTGATAAAATTCTTTTGTATTTTTGGAAAAATTTGGAAAAGTTATTATATTATTTAAAAGAAATTCAAATTATTCCTTAAAAGTCAAATAGAAAATAAAATAGAAAAATTGTTTGATTAAAGTGAAGTAAAATATTAGCAGTTTTCTTTTAATTCAAATGCAAAAACTTTATGCTGAAACTTTTTCTGGTAATTTTCATACAGAAGTGTGAACATGTCTTTGTTTTAAAATAAAAACTGGAAAGACTGTATTCTAGACTCTGCAAAAGTAACTTTCACTGACTAAAGATTTTTTCCAATTTTATATGAATTTGAACCATATTTTTTGACGATATCAAAAGTCGCTTATACGATTAATTTTATTTTTTATAATAACTTATTTTAATAATCCTAGAAAAATCCCAGGAAAGGCTCACTTTGTTAGATTTTCATTGCACTATGGGAAACAGTTAGGCCATTATAAAGTACAAACTTTATTGGAAAATATTTATAATTTAAGAAAATAAAATAAAAAACCAACTTGTGTTGGCATTTTTTTTAAGGAAAAAGAAAAAAACCTCAAAAAATGCCCGGGATTTTTACCAACAGTTCGACTTAAAAAATTTTTTCTCCACCATTCGTTATTATTTTTAAATTTTTACTTTTTCCATAGTAAAACAATATTTTAAGCTATAAAAAAGTATTTTTTTTTTACACATAGCATAGATTCAAAAGTTATAAGTGATCGAGTGCATGGGGGTAAGAACGAAGTTTGAAAAATTCAAGAGGCTGCAACTCGTAACTTTTTGTGTTTTTTGTCGACGAAATTTTATCTACTTTCTACCCTAAGCGCTTGATCCACCAATGTCGGGAAACCGCATATATATCAATCATAAAAAAAGACTTGCACATACAAAGTAAAGCGAAGAAATATTGGATACATATCAACAGGAGAGTTTTAATGGGCTGAATTATATTTTAAAACTATAAGCGGATTAGCAAAAGGCAATAAATGACAAATTGAAATTTAAAAATGAAATTGTAATATTTTTTCAGTATTTAAATATACATTTAGTTTTCTAATTTCTTCAAAGAGGTAGTTGTCATCTTTTTTGATGTTTTGCATTTCGTTAGATAAAAACTGGACACAAGATTCAATATCTGCCCAATGTACTGGCGATGAAGTTAAAAAAAACCATTTAAAAGTGTTGTTACTGGGTAAAGTTTGTTTCTAACCATTCTTCAATATACTGAAAGCATATTTGGTAAAAATTTTGGGCTTCTTTGATAAACTTTTTCGTTATGCCTGGATTTGATTCCTCCAAATTTGTCAGTTTTCTTTTTACAATTAAAGGCAAAAATTTTTCTTCAAAACGAGATTTATATTGAAGGATAACGTCATTCAAAATAAGCCTTACTTCTGTAGCTGAAATGTGATCACCTTCAATTTTTTGAGTAGTTTGGTGAAAAATAGAAGCTTGATTATGAAAAAAATGCAATAATATTGAAAAGGAGGATATTTGGGAGGACACTTTTCAAGGGAGGACATTTGGGAAAAGGAGGACTGTCCTTCCAAAAGGAGGACGGTTGGTCACCTTATTTAGTGTTAAACGAAACTTTTGTTAGCTTATATATAATTTTTATATTTTTATTATATTTCAATTAATTACATCCAAATTTATATTTAAATATATCGTTTTAAGAGGGTTTTACTAAATTTTACTTAAAAACGACAACAAATAAAAATATCGCTTCATACGTTTTCAAAAACAAAATTTTTATATAACATATCTTAATCTTTTAACCTAGGTTTTAATTATTTTACATTTCTATTATATCTTATTATTAATTATTACCATTCATTTAAATAAATTATTAAACCACACAAGCTTAAAAACTGATTTTGAAATTTCAAATTTATTCTTATTCATAAAAAGTTCAGCTCTACTTGACTTCTTGCTCTAAATTTTTTAGCGTTATAATTTTCCTATTTGTTTTTTTAATAAATAATACATTTTAATTAATAAAATAAATATCTTTTGAGGACTAGATCGACGGAGATGATAAATCTAAAAAATAAAAACTTAATATACCATTTAAATTTATACTAAATTAATACCATTATATTCCATTTTAATATCTTGCTGAAAGGTGCTTTGTGGCTCATATATAAAGAATTTTTCATACCCTAAATCGTGGTAGTCTACATTTGTAGACATTTCTTTGGTTTCTTTTTGCTTTAGTGCTGCCTTTGCATCTTGAACTAGTTGAACAATATCTTTCATTACTTTTGTTAATTCTTGATCGTTTAATGCATATAATTCGCCACATATGTAATTACAAAAGCGCGCTTGGACAGTATTTTCTTTTATAGAGTTAGACACACTTATGGCATCAAATGATACTTGTTCTAAGTTTTCTTTTCTTTTCTTTGAAAATAAATTGAATAAATACTTAGTTAATTATAATTAAATATAAATGTTTGATTTTTATTTTATTCCTCACAAGGAAGTCTAGTGTTCAAACTTAAATGGCAGTTTTATTTATAGAAAACATATTGAGTATATATAATCCAAAAAGGATGTTTTATTTAAATCCGGAATCACACATCCTTTTAAACATATTTAATTAATGTACATTTCATACACAATTGTACTGTTAAAGAAAGATTTAAAGTATATTACCTTTGCTGTCATGATTCCCGTTTTATCTTCTATAGCAATATCTAAAGACTCCTATAAATAAATATATATATTTATTATTATTCATTTACAATTAACTCTAGATACTTTTACGGATGATTCAAAATTGGACCAAGAGCTGCATTTTTTATTGGGTTCCTCAAGAAAAAGAAGACTATTGTAACACCATAACTTGGGCATATAATCATCTTCTCTTCTTGTGCTACCTTTTTTAGATTGCAAAATTTTCCGCTTTTCTTCACGATATTGTCTTTTTAATGTCTTAATTTTACTTTTTATAACTGTCACTGTTGCACCCGGTTTAACTTTCTGTATTTCATTTTTTAAAAATTCATATGCTTTGAATCTTTTAGTTCTATTGTTAGCATCTTTATCTTTCATGTCATATAAACATCGATGCTGACTAAATAATTTGATCAGCATTGAAGTTTCTGATCGAGTCCAACTTTCCATTACAAACACAATGCAAACCAAAAATGCAACTAAATAAATATTTCAAATAGCTCCAAAATAGTAAAACAAAACTTATTTTAAAATATGAGGGAAAACACTAAATAAATATACATATATTGTAAATTAAAGAATATTCTTTACTAACACATATCAGTAAAATATTTTACTAGAGTAGTATTTTTATTTAAATTTAATTGATAAACATAAAGCAAATCAAAACAAATTTGTTTGGCATTGGATTTGAAATGCCAAATAAAATGAGTTTGTTCAAGGACTAATTAAAAAAATTTATCATTCCCCTTTTTCCGAGTGTCCGGTTTATGCAAAGTAAGACCATACTATGATTTTTCGTTAGTTTAATAGCTCTGTTTAATTAGGTTAATATATTTCAATAATTGTTGAATTAAATTTTAGATAAACATCATAGATTGATATGTTCATAATAACTGTTAACCATAAAATTTTCAAAGGAGCTGGAGGTAAAATCAAAAAAACTCATGGTTCTGAGATTGAACAATGATTTCTCAAAGATTTCGAGGCGCTTATTAACGGAAAAATAACTAGAAAAATCTATCACGTAAGGATATTTAGAAAAAATTTCCATCGCTTTCGGAGGCTAAGCTTAAACGCCCAGATATTTGAAACTAATATAAAACAAATACTTCGAAACTAAAATGAGCTCTGAAGAAAAGGAAGCATGGATTTCTTTAAAAAAATTAATTAAAAATTTTCTGGGTAATAAGAAAAATTCAGATTATGTCCTATTAGTCACAAAAATGTTAGAAAATTTTAGGATGCAACATGAGTTAAAAATCCACTTTCTGAAATCTCGTTTCAACCATTTTCCAGAAAATCTTGAAGATTTCAGTGAAGAACAAGGCGTTACGATAAATCCATGTTATGATAAATCCATGTTATGATAAATCCATGTTATGATAAATCCATGTTATGATAAATCCATGTTACGATAAATCCATGTTACGATAAGTCCATGTTATGATAAATCCATGCTATGATAAATCCATGTTACGATCCCATCAAGATATAAAGGTAATTATCGAGAAAAGTGGAATGTTAACATGATTGCAGATATTGCAAGAAGAGGATGGCACAGATCAACACAGACCAAAATCTTTAAAAAAGGGGTTTCAGTGATATATACAGAAGAGGTCCTACAAGGATTTCCAGCAGTTTATTTATTTAATTATTTTTGTTTTGTTGTTTAAAGAATCTATATGTGTAAATTAGTTTTGTATTATTTTACAATTTTAATAAAACGACCTCATAAAGGCAAAAAAATGGTTTTTCTATCTTTCGTATACCTAAACAACCTTACGTGATGGAAAAAAAACCAATACCATATTCGAATTCAGTACTCCAGAATAATCTAATATAGATGTCATTTTTCAAAAAGTTCAATTTTGCATACCTGGTTATTTATTTAGCATGACTGACTTTTTTAGCCAGTTATCCGAATTACCGCAAATGTTTTTGATTTAAACAAACTAAAACAAAAGAATCAGAATGACTCACTAACGTTCTTGTTTTTATAATAGGAAGCAACTCCAGATGCCAAATATTATCAATAATTGCCATATAAATAAATTTCCTTTAAAATTAAAAAAAATAGAAGAAAAATTAATTGAATGATTGATTGTTTAAGTTTTTATTTTATATTTCAAGATATGAAATTTAATTTAATTATACAAAAATTTTGACAACATTTTATAAAATTTTTTGTAAACCATTTTTTTCGCATTGAAATCCAAACTTGTTTTTATATATTTAAGCAATAAAATTGACGATAATTTTTTCTTATTCTTTTTTACAATATAAACATTTAATTTAACAATTTTGAAGATACATTTTTCATATATACATAATATACCTGTTGCATAGCACTTATTTATATATAAAATTTATTTTTTCCAAAATAAAAGAAAAACAAATTGAAAAAATGAAATTAATATCGCATTAAAGAGGTCTTTTTTTGCTTATCATATTAACTGAGCAATAGATTAAATTTAAAATTCATAAAGTTCATGGTTGAAACTATAAATTAAAATTTGTATCACAAAATTTCTTTTATTTATAACAAGATTAAAAGAATAAATTATTTCATTTTTTTGTTAATGAAAAGTTTGCTGATTAAAAAAAGTTTTCGTTTTCCTTTCTTTAAAAAAACTGATTGGCAATTTTTAAAATTGTCTCATATATTTACTGTGAGAGTTGTAGGCAGCGAGTATCTTGAATTAATAAATTCATGTTTGAAGAGAACGTTGGTAGATCCTAAAAATGAATATTTTATTCGTTTTTTTAAAATAAATTTACAAAAGATTAATTTCAAAACTTTAACTAATATTTAAAACTATTAAATATTGCACTAGATATATTACATTTTTTGTGTAAGAGAGCAATCCTCAAAAATAGCTGCTGTTCGAGGTCTGGGGTTTATGTTGTGAAAAAATAGGATGGAGAACAGTTACACGAGTCTGCTTACTATTCGGGCCATTGAGATTCTTTGCAATTTAAAAAAAAATCAACTAGTAAAACAGTTTTCAGGGAATTAGGCTACTGAACGTAAAGACTTGCGCGTGCTTTCAATTTTCAAGAAAATTATGAGAAAATACATTTTAAATTAGATTTGCTATTGGAAACTTGTGTTTCAAATTAATTCAAAATGAGCAAAATAGTTTTATATATGTAATAGTGTAGTTGATACTCAGATTCATATAACGGTAACATTAACAGTTGTAAATATAAATTATGTATACTAACCGTAGCACAACAAATATCCCTAAGTATTTTAGATTCAGCTTGGTATCCTATTGAAACGAATGCCTCATGTAATTTAGATACATTTACTTGGCCCATTGAAAAAAGTACATCCAAAAGGAGATCAAATTGTAATGCACCCTCAGATGAAATAAGTGCCTTAATTAAAGCACATTGGAATGATATCAATAAATTATCTTCAAAAAAATCTCTATGATATAATTTCCACTTTTCATTTAAACTTTGTAGTGATATCAATACAAATCGTGTTATATGTGGATAGTTTTTATCAACAATAGCACGTCCATATGTTGTTAATATTGTTAATAACTGATCTGAATGTTGTGGTACTTCATCAGTTGGTGATGAAAAATCACTAGCACCAGGACTAAATCCTCGTAAAACTTGTGATTTATAAAAATATTGCCACCGATGTTGAAGTATACTGAAATTTATAATTTTTATATAAATAAATAAACTAAAAGGTACTTATTCAAATTATCTTACCCATCGAAGAGTGAATACAAATTAAAAGAAATTTCAGCAAAATTAACGGAATTTTTTTCGTTAGAAAGTAACGGTAGTATATGATCTAAAGATAACTTTAGAATTGCTGGAATTAAAGAAAATGTTGAAGCTCCCGGCTGTTCAACAACTAACAACATCATTTGTAAGATTTTTTCTATTGTTTGTACCTGACATGAGGTTAGATGATCCCTAAAAATAAAATGAAAAAAAAAAAAGAAATTAAATTTCTATTCTTTGTCTTAATTTAGAATTAAATTCTAGGATGTCATTCACAAGTCATTGATTTATTTTATTTATTTGTTAAGAAAGTTTACTGTGACGAATTAGAACAAAAATGATCATATAATTAATTTTATTTTTTGTTGGCTTTTTATGTTTATTATCATTAAATACTTTAGTACTTAGATAGAGAATAATTAACATTTTGAAAAACAGCCGAGAGCAAGCTGTTATATTCATTAGTTTATGTCAGTACTGTTAACGAATATTTTTTCT
This sequence comes from Acrocera orbiculus, assembly GCA_947359355.1. Lineage (NCBI taxonomy): Eukaryota > Metazoa > Arthropoda > Insecta > Diptera > Acroceridae > Acrocera > Acrocera orbiculus. Next base: position 882,994 of record OX375757.1, read on the forward strand.
GGGGTCCCAAAAATTGTTTAAATAATACAATAAAATTAGTTTTTATTAGAAATATATAATTGATATTTGGTGTCGTTTTCGACAGCGCTTTTATAGGAGCTTTTGAGGCGCGGTTATTCTCAATAGTTTGATATTTTGTAATCATTGTTTGACATTTTGATTGGAAATATATAATTTATGCTCTCTAACTAATTTTAACATATAAAATTGACTTGTTATGAATAATTATGCTTTATAAATGTAATAATTTTAGTTAGAAATCACAAATTATACTTTTTTACGAGATTTGTAATGCAATTATCGCTGTAAATGTACTATTTAGTGTAAATGCACCACAAAACGCATATAAAAAGTTATTTAGATTACATTTAACGGTAAAACATTTATCTTTCTCTCTTTGGTTTCTTAATTTTATTTGACAGTCATAAACAAAAGTCCAATTTTTAAGTTATTTTTAGGATGTTTTTAAAAAAAATTTAATTATTTAAATTAAAAAAATAAATCAATATAATACCTTGTTGATGATTCTAGAAATATGGTTAAGATATCTTTAACAAAACTTGATCCCAATTGTATTTGTAATGTTTTTAATACACTCAAAATGAAATCGGAAACACTATTTGATATTTCATTACTTGTGGCTGCATAAACATTATAAATTGATAAAGATTTTGTAATAATGTTCTGGAATACAAAAAGTTTTTATTATTTTTAATGTTTTCAAAAAAAAAACAAAAACCAAAATAATATTTACCTTAAATGAATTTGTTAGAATACTTTTAACAGTTGAACTACTCTCTTTGAAATAATCAAGAATCTCTTTAAGAATTGGCAATGTTGACATTGTTATAGTAATAAATTTCGATACTTGTCCATTATTTAAAGCATTTAAATCCAATACTAAAAATTCTTTTGTAATACAATTAATATACTGTTGTAAAAGTAATGTCCTTTTTTCAAAATCCTGACATTGATTATTAATATTATGCCAAGGTAATACTAAGCAATTGATAATAAATTGATGTGTCGTGATAATCACTTGTCGTGATAAATGTGGTAAAACAGGACCTGCTTGTACTAATTGTATAATGGAATGACATTCTAGCATGTATTTAGGTCGTATCACAGTTGATATACTTAGAAGAAGTTGTGCTGTAAAAAAACAACAACAGCAACAAGTTTTTTTTAATTTGAAATTTAACTTTTAAATTGAATAAAAATTAAAACAAACCAGCAGCTAAAGTAACAATTCGTGATTCTTGTTGTGTATATGTTAATAAAATTTGTCCAACATTTTCAATTAAATGTTTAAGCTCATTTTCAGATTTTAATGCTGGTGAACAAATTAAAAGACTTCTTAGTGCTGATAAAGTTTGAGCAAAACTTTAAATTCAAAAGAAAATTTTAATTAAATATTTAATTTGATAAATATATAAAAAAAACAACTTACAATTCATTAAAATCAGTTGATAATATAGAATTTTCAAGGTTTAAATAATCAAATTTTTTACAACTAAAATTTTTAACTGTATAAACTAAACCATGTGTTATTTGTAATATATTTTCAGGATATTTATTTGAACAGCCTTCAAGAATTGGCGCTAGCCTGACTAATGTTTGACACATTGATGATAGATCACGTAATGTACAATGAATAAAATGGCACTTGGGTTGATCATTTAATTCTAAGGTATTTGTATCAATTGCTTTCTCCAATGATAAAAATATTTCAAAAGGTTTTTGCCAATCATAGAAAACCTGCTCTAGAACTTCTTTTGGGCAGCCTTCAGCAATTAGTGCAATTGTTTCAATACATTGTGTTAAGTAATGTTGCCATTCTGTTTCCATCTACAAAAAAGAAATAATTTTTGTTTTGTTGTTAATATATTTTCAATGAAAATATTTTAGTTAAATTTATATTTACATTATCATCTAATGATTCGTTGTCTAATGTATCTAATTCTTGCTCTTGATCAAAACGAAATTGCATTTTTCTTAGGATACCATTTACTAATATTGGCGCTATTTCAGCATATTGTCTAAAAGATACGGGAGCTAAGCCTTTTAATAGAGGAGACCATATTTCAAGACGTTCTGTAAATGCTAATGCGCCATAACCTATAATAATAATTTATACCTTAATTTAAAACTTTATTGAATTCAATCCAGTATTTAAAAATTTTTAGAAATATTTTTTAAAGACGTCTGTCTAGTAAAAAAAAAAAAACAATAGTAAATAAAATGATGATATATAGAATTTTTATTTAAATTTGAATGAATATCACAAAGCTAACTATAGAAAGATGAATGGATTTTTATCGAAGGAGTTTTCGATACATTTCAAGGCGAATGAGAGTTCAGTCATAAAATTTGTGTGTATTTAACGCTGAAACTCAGATTACTCAGATTACACTCTTATACAAACAGTTATTGTTAACAAAATTTGAGGCAAATAGCTGATCGGCAAAAATTTTAAACATCGATCAAAAGGGGCTACAGAAAATTAACCATAATAAAGAAGAAATTGTGGAGATAATAATGGATCTCAGAATCGATTTTCCATGCAACACATATCTGTCGGGGCAAATAATAAATCTACAGATCGTAGTTTATATTCCAGGCTCAAATAGAACACACAAAAATTTAAAATTCATGGAGAAAAATTTATGTGTTAGGATAAATAATTCTAAAAGATTAAGAGATATTTACGTAGTTAATAAAAACATTAAATCTGCAACTTTTGTAAAATAAAATAAAAAAAACTGCAAACTAATATTTTTGCCTTATAGGCAATAATTTTTATTTAAACTTAAATTAGGACAAATGTATTGTGCAGAAAGAGGAAGAATTATAAAGAAATAGGAGTTTAAATTCAAATCTGATTAATTAAAGGTCGCCTTAACCCAGCCAAGAATTTTAATTAAGATAAATTTTGCCTACTAAAAATTTCACATAAAATTTACAAAATAAAAATTTATATAAAATAAAAAAATAAATTAAATAAAGTTTAAAAAAATTTCAATAATTACCAACCCAAGAAAGTGTATTGATAAAGCGCTATTAATATTCTTGGGCACATTTCCTCATCTTCAATTAGCTTTGACCAATATTTAGTCATATACAGTCTTAAAAGTTCTGTGAGCTTATCTTGATACCTGATAATAAAACAAAAACAAAAAAATAACAATGTAAATATAATTGTAATAAGATTTTAATAACACTTACATCTCATTAGATTTAGTTAGAATATTTTTTTCTAATATTTCTTTAATACCAGTCGTTAAAGTCTCTGGTAATGGTATTGATCTTTGAATATAAAAAAGTTCATTAATTGTAGTCAATGCAGCTATAGATATATCACATTGTTCACTTTTCCATTTAGCAATATCAAATAAATTGAACAAAAAATAATCACTTAGATTTTCTAAAGGAACCCATAAAAAAAGATGTTGCACACATGAAAGTAATTCTATAATTGCTGTGCTGTAATTAAAAATGAAATTATTATTATTGTTTTTTATTTTAAAGCGCTTTGGTTATAGACACAAAAAATTATTTTGGTTTAAATACATTTTTTTCATAAATATTTGCACTTAAAAAAGTATAAAATAAATAAATATTTTACCTTAAATGATTATCGTTTGGTAAAGAATCATTTAAAGCGGGATCAATAAAATTATTTGGAATCAGTCTAAAATCAGTGCCATTTAAACGACAAACTGTTATCGCTAAATATTTTCCTAGAAGATCCATAAATTGAGGCATACATAATGATAAACTAAATTTAAAAAATAAGAAAGATTGTTTAATTATTATATTTGAATTTTGTATTATATTTATTTAAAATAAAATTTCTTTTTACCATGATTGAAAATATTTCTTTCTATCGGATGAAATATCTTCCTTAGAGCTCATTACTTCTTCAGAAGTTATCCTAAGTAATACTATACCAAGTGTAAATTTATTTTTAATTATTTCTAATATATGATTCATATAATCGGGATGATCATCAGGAAATTCACGTTTACCCATAATAGCTATTAATTGTGCAATTGTATTTCTTTTATTCGTAGGTATATCATTTGTAAAATTAGCATATGTAGTCCATAATGCTTTTCTTAATGTAATACGATCATTTTCAAGTAACGTAGACCAACGACGTACAATTGTATGCTCAATTGTTGATGTATTAAAAAACCACAGAAACTGATTTGAAAAATTTTGTAAATTACAAATACTTTGTTGCCATGAATTTGTTTGATTTTTATATGATATTAATTCGGTTTCAATTTGACGCTTGCGCCAATTTTGTGTATTTGGATGGTGAAATTCATTTAAAAGGCTTTCGATAGTCATAAGTGTTGTTGTCTGAAAATATAAAAAAATTAATTTATATGATTTTAAGTTTTATTATGTAATTATTTTTCAATACAAAATTATTATGCCTTAACTGATTTAGGTTCATTATATGAAAAATGTCAGCAAAAAGCGGCAGAATTGGTTTTATAATTGATAGAAGTGAATAAATATTTGGAATATTTTGAAGTATTCAGTAGCTTCTTAATACGTCTTGGACCTGTGTACTCATTTTTGATAATATTTGGTTTAGATCACTATTAAAAGTTGAATTGAAAATAGGTAACAATAGAAATATTTTTTAAATTAGATTCATTGAATTAAAGTTAATTTTTCATTTATAATAAATATTTTTTATTGCTAACTAAAATTTTGAGAAATTAACTTTTTTCGGTTTGAAAATTGGTTTTTTTTATTGTGTGTTATAAAAATTAAAATTATCCAGGAATATAGTTTTTTGTTGGTATCAAGCAATATTTTTAGACCATGTTTATCCAGAAATTCTTCAGCCACGCCCAGAGATAACAATTTGCAAATTGTGCACCAAAGTATTATATATTATAAGATTTGCTATGTATGTATTTATAATAAACTCATTAAAGCTAAAATAGGTGTTATATTCTATAAACGCGAAATATGAATTCATTGCGAATAATATGACGTAAATTAATGTTTTATTTGGCATTGATATATGCGAATTTTTTTCCATCAAGGATATATTTCTGTGAATTGTACATTAGTAATTGCTACAAAACAAAAAGTAATTAAAATTTAGATTTTTATTGAGTTTAAATTCGTAATTAATTAGAAATATATAAAAGACACCCCATTTTTCAAAAAAAAAGAAAAAAAAACAACACGAATCAATTTTTTTCTTAAATAGAAATTATGTTTCATAAAGCATAAAAAAATCTATAGTTTTTAAATTTTCAACTTACCATTTTGATTTTTAAAAATGTTCTAAATAGAAAGTTTTTATACTAATTTTATAAAAAGACATTAGAAGAAAAACAGTCTCAAATTTTCACAAGAAAATGCCATAAGTAAAATATATAATTATATTTACTTAATGATTTTAGTATTATTTGAAAAACTATTTATGAAAAACAAAAATTTTAGAAATTATATTGCCAAAATTCGGCATTGATTAACTATAATAACTCAGCTGTATATGTTCTTTTACGTGAAATATTTCGACGAAAATTTGACATTTATTGCAGGATGGATATTGCAATTAATTAAGGATCTTTACCAATTTTATATTGAAATAGAACATTATACCAGTTTTTAAATTGTAAAGAGTGGTTAATATTGTGACGCTACGCTTTCGCGACGCTTGCATTGTGTCATGACAGTTTCATTGAAAATATATAACTTATGCTTTTTGACTAGTTCAATTATATTATAATGACTTACCTTAAATAATAATGCATCATAAATGGAATAAAATTAGTTTAAAGGTACAAATTGTATTTTTTGAAAAGACTTGTAATTTGGTCCAAATTGACCAATTTATTGCAAAAAGTGCATAAATTTGAATACAAAATACATTTAAAATATTACTGTTGAATGGAATCAACTTGGATATTTTTTTCAATCAATATAATAATATTAGTAATTTAAAAAAATTTTTGTCCATGATTGAGGGGTGTTATTTGGTCCAAATTGCAATGTCGTTTTGATGGTATTTGTTAATTTAAAAGTGAGTTAACATCAGTGGAAACTAATGGACTCATTAGCATTAGCTAAGCGCTAATGAGTCCCAGGCATAAGAATAATAATTCATATTTGATCTTCGTAAGAGCTCCCTGTTCTTTATATGTCTCCCCCGTAACTTCGAAAAGTTATGCATGCAGGGTATTCACACTGAGTCCGGTAACATTTAATTTATAGGTAAGCGGAGGTGAAAGGTAAGACGGAGTTTCGCGAATTTCGAAAAAGCTTTTACCCCTTCCTTAGGCAGAAATATTTCTGCCTCATGCTTGGTATCTTACTAATACACCTTTATATACACATGTTATCTGTAATATTTTCCAACACATATTCACATATTTTAGTGGACTGAGAATTGTAGGGGAACATTTCCGAAATGTTACAAGCCTCAATGTGAAGACCCCCAATTGGGGTTTAAAAGTAAGTAGCAAAAAGTAAAGGGAAAACATGCAAAGTTTTACCAGACTAAAAAAGTACAATGAACAATAATAAAATAAAATTTTATATGTGTACATATGTATTTTTAGGAATAAATTGAAATGATTTTTTTAGTTAGAGTATAATATTCCTTTATTATTATCACCAATTATTACCCAGTGCTACATATTCATTTTATATAAAAAATATTAACTATCAGTTTCTTTTTATTTTACTTATTATTTAATTTTCAAATACGTTGATGTACCAATCGGGTTGGAATGTAAGCTCTATTTTACCCTTATGAAATATTTTTGCGAGTTTTTGGGTTCCAATAAAATTACAAGGAATTTATGCAAAAAACCACAGCATACAATTGGTGAGCAATAATTCTGTAAATAAAAACATAAGAAATTTTTAGTTTCCATAATAATTGATACCAATAAATATGTTTTCTTCGTAAATTATGATTGATTATGACACCTTGTCAGATCAGGTAAAAGTTCTCGTCTTCTATATTCAAGTTTAGTACACTGACGGATAGATAATAGTTTTTCTAATTAAATAATACATACTACAAATATTTATAAATAAATAGTATAATAACATTATTTAGACCAACCAAGAAAAAATTTAATTCATTAATTAACGTAGCCTTTAATTTAGGTCTAAGCTACTAGCCTTCACTGACAAATGAATTAGTGATGACAACTTTGATGGGAAGAAGAAGATTTTTATATTGTGGCAGTTCCAATATGGCGATTTTAAAGAGGTTTTAGTGTAAACTTTAAAGATCGAAAAATCATATTAAGACAACTTTTTAAATTTTTTTACTATTTTTTCCGATATCTGGGTGTCGGACTTAATCGGAAAAAGTACATATTAAAGTGCCCCTACTAATGGAAACCTCCCCAAAAAAATTCAGTGTAAATAATGAAACTGGAAATATGTATTGATTTGCTAAAAATTTGGAAGTAACCAATTAACAGTATTAAACATACTAGTCTGTTTTGTCAATGTATATAGTCCTATTACTTAGTAGTTTAAAAAAAAAAAAAACTAGAAATGGAATGATAAGACTCATGTAAATACAGCTTTAGTATTTGAGCCACTAGGAAACACATCACATCGTTCAAGGCTCTATACCGCCGAGCGCGCATAAGCTGCTGGTATAAACACTGTCATATTAATACAAGCAATCTCTCATTACAAGCGAGAAAGGTTTTAGTTTCATCTGAATAGGCTGAAAGGTGATTTATAGATATTAAAACATCTAAAATTGTAAATCATTGTATATAAAAGTCTCAAATAAGTATTGATTGTTTATAATTCATATTCGTGTTTGTTAAGATGGCTTCCAGACAACAGAAACCTACATTAGCTAGTAATTTTGTATCCGGTGGAACTTTAAGTGTAAGTATTTATATGTAAGAGTGTTCAAAGTACTTTATAATATAGTTAAAAATATTAATTTTTTAAAATATCAAAGTCATGCATATAAATTTCAATTGATATTTTCGCTTAGAACTAACTTAGATGGTTACATTGAAAAAGTATGAATATTTTGATAAAATCATATTTCATCTATTATTTATATTCGTGTCTACAATCACTGTAAATAAACTGTTAACATGTGAAAATCTTTTTGCCTACAAATTAAAATTTTTTTCAAATTATCAAGTTGTTTTTTTTTTAATGGAAATGCTAGACATTTCGGAGACATCGTTTTCTTTAGGAAGCAATTATATTTTTCCATCGAAAAAGAGTTAGATAATTTGCAATTTTGAATATATTTAAAAATTTTACATGTATATTGATTTTATTGTTTTTCCAGAATGAGTGAGAAAATCATAACCCTGAAAATAAATGTTTTGTTTTTTTCTGTTTTAAAAACTATAACGTTTTTATAATGAATGATTGTAATACAAACAACATCCTAAACCTTTCGCTTTCATCGGAAGGTCAGAATATGAATGAAAATTAGATTCTGACATATTTAGCCTTAAATCTTATCTAAAAGAAAAAAACCTAAGATATCTAATGTCGGAGATACACGTACTTAAAGCTCATTTCATAATTTTGTACGGAAATATAGTCCACAACCGATTAATGCACATTAACTAAATGCGCTTTACAGAGTATTCGAGTCTATACCGCTTACAGTTATTTTATTATACTTATAAAAACTGCAAAATTTGAGGTATACATTGACCAATACTGTAATGTAAGTTTCCTTCATATATTCACAGAGAAAAAACCAATAACTTTTTGTTTGTTTTCTTTTTGTCATTAAAACTTTGTCGGACGTCCGTGTGCGTATTTCAATAGGATAGATGTCAGTTTTTCTTCCATAGTCATTAGCGCTGTTCAGACAATAGATATTTACATAAACTTTATCAGATAGAAAAAATTCTTCCGATTGTCAAGGGGGCCCTTTATCGAACCTGTTCCCATTAAGGCGGAAGCACACCAACAGCTGTTATATTTTGGCCAGGGAGGTAACAAGCAAGGGGAATTTAAGGATTTTTTTCATCATTTAATTGTTAAAATTTCAAGAAGAACATGTTAAGTTCCTTAGGAAAAAATATCTCACCAATATTTACCTAAATATTTTTATTTAATGGAAGTACTTTGAATATAAAATTTTGATTAAATATTATAAACTAATTGAAAAATTAATATATTTGTAATTTCTAGCCAATAATTTGTTGGATCCAGGGATATTTTAAATTAAATTATTATAGTTATGTGCATTCTTTGCATGTCTCAAACGAAGTTGCTAGAATTTATAATTTTAAGTATTTATTTACCTACGTAATTTCAGTTATATAATATATATATATACTATTCGTTTAAATACTATAACCTAAATAGGATTATAGTTTTTAAAGAAAGTGTAATCTTTAGCCTATAATATGCAAATTTTGTAGGTAAATAGTATAATAATTATATTCAAATAAATTACTTCGCTCGAGGCAAATCTAATAGAAATGTTCATAGCTATTCTATAATATGAATACATTTCCAATTAGCGAGCTGCTTATGTAAGTTTTTATATATGTTGTAGTTTTTTCATTTTTATTATTTTTATACTATATTTTAATTTATATACTTATATATACTTAATTCTTCTTAAAAAATTTCAGTTAAATTCTGACATATCAGAAGAAAAAGAAGATAATAATACCGCAAATTTAAGGAAAGAATCCAATGAAGATCAATTGAACAATTTGTTACAATTAAAAGCATCCGATATTTTTAAAAGATTCGGAGCAAAAAAGAAAAATGGACGTAAGTTTGAAGTTTTTATAATAATTAATAATCGTCTACATAACGTTTAAAAAATTATAATCTGATAATTTTCCTCACTTATAGTGCGTTTACATTAGCCAGAATACTAATTTTTGACGTTTTGATACTGGGCTCTAGTATTTTTAGAAAAGCGCAAAATTTGTTATTGTTTGTTGCTTAAAATTAGTTTTCTTGAGAACAGTACTAGAGATCTCCCATACAAAATTAGAAATTTTTAGAATACCAAACTGGTATTCTGACCACTGTGATAGAAGTAAACTTGTCTTTTTGTGTTTTGTTTCTATATAGTATATACTATAACAATATCAAATTTGCTGTATAGCAAAATCCTTTTCATTCTCAGTCGGTGTGCTAAAAAAGATCCTCTTTTTAGCTAATACTCAAGTTACAAGGGTTGAGACTTAGAAATAAGAAGTGCACTTTTATTCACTCTATATGAGTTTGTAAACAACCGGAAAGTGCAGTTTTCCTTTTTTTAAAAAATTTTACACTTGTCCTTGCGGCAAAAATATTAAAAAGAAATTTACTAATTGTAAGAAATGGAAACATATATTCACTTGGGTATACAAGATGTGTTCTGTCATAGCTAGAATTATTATTTTTTTCTTTACTTGAAATTTTTAATCACAGAATATCACTTTGAGAACGTAATCGAATAAGAAAGGCAAAAATAATTGTTTTGTGTTAAAATCTTTCAATTTAAAGGACATTTTATGTCCGATTTTGACCTAAATCGAATATGTAAATAGAAAATTATCCTTAAATTTTTAAAAAAACTTTTTTTTGTTCTGAGTTGAAATTACATAAAAACTGCTTAGACTTATGAAATTATCTAATTTTATTTCAATATAATCTTTCTTGTTTTTTTAAATAATTTTAGTTCGTGCAAAAGAAAAACGAATGCGCCAGAATAAGAAATTGCGGAAGGTATTATTGCCTAAGAGTGCATGGAACAGTCTTCGTGAAGTTAATGGAATTAAAATAACAGATGTTGTTATATATCAAAAAAGTACTGACCTATTTCAGGCTATTGTTTCGGTTAATAATATGCAATATGAAGGAATTGGAACATCTAAATCCTTGGCAAAAAACAATGCTTGTGAAAAGGCATTACGTGATATCGTTATAAATAAAATGATGGCACTTCAACAGAAACAGAATGAAAATAATGCTGTCAAAAAGGGTAATTCTTTATTTTTTGGCTTGTATTAAAAATATCTCATATTTTTGTTTTTTAAATTTCAGAAGAAAAACCCGATGTTGTTATGGAAAATTCATCAGACAACGGACAAGATCAAGAATTAGATTCAATCGAAGATGAAGATATGCCAATTGTTAATTTGGCTTCATTTGCAATTTATAAACTATTTTCGGAATGGCAACGTGAAGGTTTTCATATTCCTGAATTTTTTACAAAATCAAATAATGTAGAACCTAAAGAAGATAACAGTAATGTTCAAATAAAAAAAAAAGAACTTCCAGGAAATTGGCAATCTTTACATCCAACATCATTATTATGTTTGGTATATAATAGATAATTTTAAATTATTTTATTTAATTATTATTAAATATTATTTAGATGATACCAGGGATTCATTTCACTGAACTTCCTTTTGAAGGAACTGGTCAAGACATAATTCAGAAAATGTCCGTAATAATTGATGGTGAAGAGTTTATCGGATCGGCTAGATCTAAAAAATTAGCTAAATTACATGCAGCTATTCTAGCATTAAATAAAATTTATAATCTTAATATTAATAGAGAAGATTTTTAATTAGTAAACATGAAAAATGTTTAAAAGTATTTTTTAGATATTTACTACATTTTAAATTTAACATTTAACATGAAAAAATATTTTAATATTTGTCAATGCTAATTAGTAAATAATTAACTGTATTTATGTTGATATAAAATTATAATAAAAATTAAAGTTAGTAAAAAAAAAAAGAAAATTAATTGCAGAAAAAATAATTAAGAGTTCTTACCAATATATTTGAAAAAATATTTATTTTTAATAGGTTGAAAAAATTCTTTCTCCAACTTTACTGTCATTTGAATTTCATATTTCAGATGGTTAGCATTATAGATTGTAATTTTTTATATGATTTTAAGAAGCAATAAGAAGCTCCATCGACAAAATTGACATTTTCGAAAAAAGCTCGGTATAGTTATACCGTAATTTGGCCCATTGTGCTATGTCTCTTATGAAATATTGGAGTTTAAATCAATCAAATTACACTTTTACAAATATTTATGCTATCATTTCTATTATTAATTATTAACCCAATTAAATTTTTTTACTGTTTCACTTTATGCTGTTCAAATTGACTGTATTATTGATTTATTAACAACTCCTAAACAAATGTGAAGAACTATTTTTTTATTCTAGGCGCGTAAGTGGAAAAGCTTTGCAAGCCATTGAGCTCTGGACATTTTATTTACAGAAAAAGTAACTGGTTAAGAAGGAATTCAAAAAAGTTAACCGATATGATTTTCATTCATAGCGGCTCAAAAACTATTAAAAAATTAAATAATTTTAAATCATTTTAGATCATTAAAATTTATTGTAAAATTATGCCGGTTCGTGTGCCTCTCTGATAAGAGATATGTTCTTAAAATCAAAACTAATTTGAATTTTTGCTTCTATGGGTGTCGAGTATTGTAAAAATCACATTCAGAACACTTTTGTTGCAAAGGCAAGTTTGTTAGAGTTCCATAAGTTCGCAGCAACCAACTTGGTTAAAGTGTTCATTTGATGACAGGGATAAGAGTAAGAGTAGTGCGTTCAGAAACTCAACAAAAATTGAATTGAAGATAATGAACCATTATTTTGTTTTCAGCTTGCAGGCAACTGAAATCTCAAATGCAAGAAAAATTTAAATTTAATATATTTTGATGTAATGTAATTGAAAAAAAAAACTAGAAAGGAAAATATTTAAAAAAAGATTTATTCATGAAAAATTTATTTATGTAAAATGAAAATTTTTTTATCATTTAAAATACAAAATTTCAACAATTTTCAAGAATAATTGTTTCAAAATTACCAACCAATAATTCTTTAGCAGTACAATCTTTCATTTCTTTAATTGAATTCCTTAATTTTTCAATAAGTTCATCATCAATGGGAATAATATCGTTTAATAAATTAAATAAAATACTTTGAAGATTTAAAAATACTTCTTCATAGATTTCATCTATAGATGATTTAATTATATTAATCATACTTTTTAGTAAATTATATTTATCTATTTTATCATTCAATTCTGGTATTAAAAATGATGTTATTATATTTGCATAGTTGATAATACAATGACGATAATTGCTAATTTTATTTTCATCTGGTGTATCCTTAACGAAAATTGCTAAACATTGAATAACTGGTGTTATATGATGAATTAATCTTGAACTCTTTGCTAACCATTCAGTTTCTTTGGAAGTACATCGAACTAATGTCTGAAGTATATAAAATTTAAGTTTTAGATTTATTTAAAAAATAATTTAGCTACTTACACTTAATAAAAATAATTGTATAGATTCATCATCGATAAAATTTTCTGGGTGAAGATATTTATCAAATATGTTTATTTGTTCACAAGGTTCTCGATAGTATTTTTGAAAATAATATAATGTTAATGGCTTTAAAGCTACTAATTTAGCAGAAATCCAGTTTTTTTCTGTAAAACAATAAAAAAAAACTTTTTAAATAAGCAAAATATCAAACTAAAATTTTTTAAATCTTAAGATTGTATCTGCTATATGTAAAAATTCTAAACAATAAATTTTCAGTATAGCCAATTTGTAAGATAGAAAAAGTAGGCAGACATAAAAATACAAAAAAAAAAGAAAAAAAATGCATCCTTAAAAAATCGGCGAATTAATACAGTTTTATAATGTAACATTCTATTATGATTAGGCCAATGTTCATTTAATTAGAAGCCAGGATAATGTACAACATTGGGTCCATTGTGACTATAAAACAGAATCAGTTTATTAAAACATGGAATTTCGTGTTTTTTCCATCTTGAAAACTGTTATACATTAAAAAGGTAAAAGAGAAAATCTAAATCTAAAATTTTTGCTAGATGGAGGAGGAAAAATTAAAAAAAGTAATTATTGTCTAACTATTGTTCAAGGTATGTCAACTCAATGATAAAAAACATTTTTGTAGCGCTTAAGTGAAAAATCATATTATAAATCTATTCTGCATATCAAGCATCAAAAGCTTTGGAGACGAGTACTATTGAAAAAACAATCACAACAACATTATTTTGTGATATTCTATGTGACCAAAGACTAAAATATTCCTACATAGAGATAAAATTTTAAACATTAAGTGAGTGCAAATGCCCCAAATGATTTTTCTAAAATAAATTTAAATAAAAAAACGAAAAAATTATAGTCAGAAAACTCTTGAAAAACACTAATAATATTTTTGGTATAAAGTAAAAAAAAAAGAAAAGAAATTTACCTTTTTCTGATATAATTGGTAAATATTTTTTAGTTATTAAATTTCCAACATGAATTGTAAGCCTAAGTACTTTATCTCTTATATCTGAATATGTACATAAATCCCAACGTGATATATCTAAAATTTGTGCTAAGATTACAATTAATGGTGCTAAATATATTTTTATTTTATCAAATGTTTCCTTTTTTTGTGTAGCCATTTCTAAAATTTTAAGTAATGATAAAATAGCTGAAAATTTTTTTATTTCAAGCATATCCGTTAAATTTTCATAAATAAATATTTTTAAAAATTCATTTGCTTCCATTACACCACTTGAAAATATTTCATACATCAATGTTGGATATAATTCTTCATTATATAAATTTATAAATGATTTTAATATTAATGAATCTATATAAATTTTTGCAATATCTTTACTTAGTAAATATGTTGAACAAAAATGTTTAATAATTATTTTTGATGTATATGCTTCTTTGAAAAATTCAGCCCACATAAATGAAGGATGTTCAAAACATAATTGTAGAAATAATTTTGTATTAAATTCATTTGTTAATTTATTAAATAATTCAATTGATTTTTCTTTTAAATTATCACTTTTAAATAATAATGTATCTTTTCCAAATAATTTAATTTCATACTTTATCATATTTTGAATATTATCAATATTAAAATAATTTAATCCTGAAATAATAATTGATATCAAATCATCATAATTTGTTTTAAATTCTTTTTGATCATCTGGATTATCTAAATCTAAGCCTATATCTGATTTTATAGAATCCAAAATTTTATACCAAACATTAATTGTGGCTAAATTAATATTTATTGCTGCAATTTCCAAACATTCTTCATTACCATAAATATAAGGACGTTTAAATAATTCTTCAAACCAAATTTTTTTAATACAACTTTCATTTTTATCATTTGTTAATTCTTCTAAAATTTTCCCTACAGATGCTTTTGTTATTTTTTCTTCAGCAGTTTCAGGACGTATCGCAATTGTTTGTAAACATTTTTCATAATTATGTAAATATTTTGGATTTAATTTCATACGTTCAATAAGATTATAAGCACTTTCACCAATTGCTAACTGTAATGTTTGAGTAGCATTAATTTGATCTTCTACCCAATCAATAAATGCTTCACATGTTATTTGCATTACATTATTATATAAAGAGCCTTGTAATGCTTTTATTATCTTTAAAAGATAATTAAAAACATCATCAGTGTACGTGGTATTATCTAATTTTCCATAAATATTTTTACCAATTTGATATATAACAAACTTTTCATTCAAATTTTGATCAATTTTATGCTCAAAGATATCGAAAGAATACAATATCATATCTATCAAATGTTTAATAGCATAACCAGAATATAAAGAATATTCTAATACTGTCCAATCAGGAAATTTTTCAGCATTCGGTGTGTAAAACTTTTTTAAAAATTCCCCTATATAACTGTAATATTTTTCAAGAATTATTTTCTTATCAACTATGTCTAAATTTATCAAATCCATTCGACCTATATTAGTTAATATAGCTTTAACAGTGATTTCAACCTTCTCAAGTATATGAAAGGGATCCATGTTTTTAATAACACTAAAAATTGGTTCAATAAATTGAAATGCAAACCAGCTTGGACTATATGATATAATTTCATAGAAAAATTTATCCAAATTTAATTGTGATATTATGCTAACGGTTAAAATCTTAGGTAAATGAGGAATTATGTTTATAATATGAACTATATTTGTATCATCATTTAAATTATATTTAAATGTTGCATCTGTATTTAATATAAGGAAAAAGGTTATTTTACGCATTTCATTTTCAAATTTATCATCGTATTTGTTTGAATCATTTGTGTAATACCCTTTTTCTGTAAAACGATCTAATAATCTCTTTACAATATTTCCTATTATTTCGTTATTTACTGAAATATATAAAAAAATAATTATAATTTCAAAAATTAAAAAACAAATATTCTAATATACCTCCATAATATTGAATTTCCTGAAACCCTTCAATATTTTCATAGCAATAATCAATAACAGATTTGATTATACTAAAGTCTTCATTAAAATCCATGTTATTTAGACTGGATAAAAGCTTTAATCTATCATTTATATCAATCATAACTAAAAATAATATATTCAAATGTGTTTTTAAATAATCAATTCGAATCTAAACCGTTTTTTCACGTTTATATTAAGAAAATAAACTTAATCATAAAATTTAATAAAAAAAAACATTAATTAAAGGTTTTCTCTTCAGCAAAAAACTTTTCTTAAACACAGATCGTTAAACCAAATTAATTTAGTTAATATATTTTTTTTATTTAAACCAAATTTTACTTATTTATTTATTCAAAATACAAAACGTGAATAAAAACTGAACTTCAAATGAATTACAAACGTCAAATTTGTGAAAAAATTGTGCGCTTAAAAAAACGCAATTTCGAAATGCGTTTGTCTAGTCCTTGCTGTTCAGATTTTGGGTGATTCTATTTTTAAAATCAGTTTGATTCCAAAAATTTTTATTTTTGTAATGAAAATAGAATCAATCAACTTACAAGGGTTTTGACTAATTTAAAGAAATGTTGACAGAATGCAACAAAGTTTGCATTTAATCCTTAAAACTTTAATAAAAAAAGAAGGAAAATGAAAACAAAGTACAAAAATTAAAATTTTTAATTGGAAAAGTTTAAAAAACTACGTTAGCGCTAGCGCTAATCTTTGAAAATACTGAAATGTTTTTAATGAAATTATGTAACAGTATGCTTTTTGGTCCCGTTTGAGAGATAGGATAGTTTTTATCTTCATTATTGAATAATTCAATAATCCACTATTAACAGAGCGGACGGTTAAATTAACTGTAGTAAAGTAAGTGTACTTTAGAGCACTGTTTCTCAACCACCCTTTGATCTAGATCTTTTTGCGTAAGCCAATAATAGACTTTTTTTGTTCATTTTTCGTTTAATTTCACAAGTAAAACAGTAATTATTTATCATTATATTTAAATATTAATGTATGATAATAAAAATGAAAATTTTACAGTTACCTTATGTAGCAGTACTGCGAAAAATTTATTCCTAACAAAAACCACTGGTCCGCGAAGCGATTTTTAAAAATTTCACCAGTCCGCGAGCCAGAAAAGGTTGAGAAACGCTGCTTTAGAGTGTGTTTCACAACCTGAATATTTCTAAGTCATTTTGGCTCTAAAAATATAATTTCTCTAAAGAGATCCAAATATGGTACTTTATCAATCCTGAAGTGCCTTTGAAATTGCTGGTCACTAAAAGCTGGAATGACTTTATTGAAGAATTGGTCTGCGAAATCATCGGATTCTTCTTGGATGATCATTGAAAATATTGAAATACAATTCTTTAGAACAGGTAAAACTATTTCAACAACGTCTATGCCAAGTTTAAATTTGTAGCTGCACTAAACTACTATACTAGTTATCAAAAAATATATATTAGCTATACTTAATTCTAAATCAGGAATTATTTGATTTTTAGTAATTAATAAAAATTATAGTTATTGTAATTAATAATTGTAAAATAATTTTTTACCGAAACGAAAATGGCAGCTAACTTCACATTTGACATAATTTTCGTTTAGTTTATGAACGCATTACTTCCTACTCTCATCACTCTCACCAAATGAGCAAAATAAACGCAGTTAACCATAATAACCTGTACATTTGGGGTTGTTAAAACCCACGAAATTTGCAAGAAGCGTTTGGGGTCGTATATAAATATGGTAATAGTGCGTTCAGAATGCAGTATACACTGCATGATACTGTATGACACTGTATGACTGCATGATGTTTTCATTTTTCAGGTTTGTTAATATATTTTAATACGTTACATTGTATTTATACATATATAAATAATTAAAGTAATGTGGTATTAAATGTTAGGTTATAATTATACAGTAGAGAGAATAATATCTAACGCATGACAACGCAGATAGCATGCGATCAGGTGCGATACACGATTCCAGCGACGCCTTGTCATTACGAATATATTTTTCACACGTCGTTACACGTCAATTTGCATCAATGGCGGCATACATTTATTTTAATGGCGGGGGACAAAGTTAAGTGATTTTAAAGTTTTTTTTATTAAATATTTAAACTAAAATCAAAATCAAAGTATTATATATTTGGTTGTAATTAAACTGCGACCTTTTATTTAATATCAAATGGAATATTATAATTTTCCAATGCATTATTTATGACTTTTAAAGAAAACTAAAGGGAGAAAAACTTCTAACTCATATGAAAAACATAATTTATATAAATTTTAGGTCAAAAAATAAAATTTATTTATTTTGCATTGATGGTAATGCATGCTAGAAAACCACAACGTATGGGTGATGGGTGAGATTTATAATTTTCTAAAATAAAATTTAATACTTAAATATATTAATATGATTGTATATTTTACTTTAGGTACTTTGAAAAACATCAGTCCCATCCTTATCAGGTAATAAATATTTTAAGTATCAAAAATTTTGAAAACTATTCCAAAGGCTTATCTCAAATAGTTAAAATTATAAAAATGGCCCTTATATCTAAAAGAAGTATTAATTTAGCTAGTATCGATCTGTCACAATTTTATTTTATTTTTTTTATTTAAAATTTTAAAACTGGACTTTTCCTATAAATAATAACTCCTCGTAATTTAGAATATTTATCATATTGGCAGTAATAAAATGCAAACATTTCATAGAAAAAATTTTATTAAAATGTTTAAAATCCGAACTTAGTAATTTAAGTAATACATAGAAATTACGAATTTGTAGAACATTTTTCTGTTTTTTTTGTTTTAATCGTAGAGTTCTAAGTACAATTCAAAACGAGATTATGAACGAGACCTTTCAAATAGACCAGCAAACTATAATCGTGACGAGACAAGTGGAGGGACGACATTAAGTAATGGAAATAGCTCATATCATTCAAATTCTACGGAGGCTGATTCACCCACAAAACAAGAAAATCGTGAGAGAGATCGAGATAGATTTGGAAGCTATTTACAAAAAATGAGAGAACGAGATCGAGATGTTTACAAGAAAGACAAATACTCTGGTAAGTTTAAGCCTTGAAGATAGGCAAAAAAGTCATATTTAAAAAAAATAAAAATAAATTTATTTTATAAAATTGTATATATTTTATTTAGATAAACGTGATCGGCGAGGTTGTGAACGTGAATCTGAACATCGGACAAATCATGATAGAAACGATAGACGTCCAACAAAAATCAATGCTAGTAGTAGTAGTGGAAATGTTGGAGGAACTGGTAATTCTAATGATAAACGATCAGGATCTGATGATCGCGATAGAAACGATAGGGGAGAGAGAAATAGAGATCGCGAAAGAAACGATAGGGGAGAAAGAAATAGAGATCGCGAAAGAAACGACAGAGGAGAAAGAATTGTAAGAATTGGAGATTGGAGTGAACATGTTAGCTCATCAGGTAATTATTTTTTTAAATAGATTTCTTAAAATTTAAAGTAAAAAAATTTAAGATATATCTTACCTATATATCTTTATTTAAATTAGTTGAATTATTTATAATCAGATATTTTTTCTTTTAAATAATTGGTTTTTTCAATGTCTACTTAAAAATTCATAATTCATTATCTTAATAGGTCATTTAGTCAAATTTCTATTGGATTAAAAATGTGTTTCACTAGTCCTTTTCTAATTAACTTCAATTAATTAATGACTCAGTGTATGACTGATTTCAAAAATATTTCGATACAATGTGCAGTTTAAATACTATCTTAATACTCATAACATATGACAAATCTGATGCATTGCAACCATTTCTTTTATAAAATTAGAGTTAAAAAATGTATTTATTTCTGCAAAAAAGTTTATGTCATTCTCCGTATCTTTTTTAACAAATCCATTTATTCCTCGTTATTTTTCTTTTTAACTTTGCTAAAGTTCAAATTTGTAATATGTTCTAACAGTTTTTCAACAGCATTATTTTGATAAATCTTCCAAAATTGATGATTCCAAATTGAGTTGTAGAATATTAAATCTCTTGTTTCGTATAACGCATCTAACATGTTAAAACACTCAAAGAGTACCTGATTACCCAGTGAATTGTTTCCGTTTTTGTTTTGATTATCTTATACGTCACCATAAGATTTAAAAATTTTCTATAGTTTTCAATTCTTTCAAAGTGGAACTCTAAATCTGTTTCTTTTATTTTTTTTTGTATTTCTCCCTATAATTAATTTGTTTTTTTCCTTTTCTAATCGAATACTGAAAAGGAGTTTTTTCCGTTCGTTTCTAAAATTTCAAGTTGATAAAAATATAAAAAATAAAACGTAAACGACGTATAAAATACAAAAACTGTTTATACTTACGTAGAATTCATAATATCGAACGATTTTGTTCCAATTGCATCGAAAAGCATTTACAATGCACTTTTTGCGTGAATAATATGCATCTAATAAAATCGTAAGAGTTTTTGAACTTTTGATATTACATTGATTCCGTATTGATGCATTTTCGAATTCAGCCTATGCTTTTATCTGGAATCATTCTTTTGAAAGATATTTCACTGAAAAGATTTTTTTTTAAACAAAATATTATCTTTTACTTTTATACTTTACAATTCCCTGCTATTATGATTACGACAGAGATTCAGTTTCAAATTTTCGTGCTAAATGCTCAAAAATTCTTAAACTTGATTTTATTATCTTCTTATGCTATGGCTTTTTTGATGCTTAATATGATAGATCAACTTAACACATAAATTAACATTTAGTGGCTACATTTGAAACAAGTTTAATGGAACTAATTGTGAATTATAAAATGTGTAATAATCCACAGAAGGAGGACAAGATGTCCCGGGCTTATGATGTAGAACTTATCCAATGTTTAGGTATAATACTTAGGAACATAGATTTCGGGGTGACTTTTGTACATACACTTATTTAATTAATAATAATAAATTCGCTTTAAAAAACTACAAAATCACATATGTCAATTGAATCAATGTGTGACAGCTCTAGAACTAAATTAATTTATTGATATGGATTATTAGGGATATCACGATGACTAGTTTATTTCTAGTGACACTTTTTATTTCAAGAATACACTAATTAGTTTGAATTTCCCTTTGCGTGACACCTTAATGTCCTAAATATTACAAACAACCTGGGATAAATTGGTATAAATTTAAGTTAATGTATGTCAGTTTTTAGTTCCAAATGAAACAAAAATTAATATAAGTATTTCAACGCACCTAATTATCATTGAAAAGCATTTATTTTCCTATTAATTAGGTACTATACCAATCAATTTTTATTTGTGGCCTCAGTAATGTGTAACTTGGTATTAGGCATCATTTAACCCGTAGCATTACAGTGGCAAAAAATTGATACTAACATGCCAGGAAGTTGTGCGCCGGTACGTACAGGTCACCTGCACACGACGTAATGAATGATTATTTGCTACCCGCTCTTTAATTTTTTTTTACTCTTTTGCTTACTTATCTTTCGATCAGTCTTTTATTTTTGCCGATTATAAGTGTTGATAAATTTTATTAAGATTTTAAAAGTCTCGTATTCAATTTACGTATCTTAAAATGGATAACTGTATTTAAGTATTTTGTTCCTTTAATCTTACGTTCCTTTAATCTTCAGTCAATGTTTTGTTCTTATCGGTTAGATTCGTCTATATATTTTGTTTTGATTTCAATTAAGATGTATTTTACGCATAAAAAAGCAATAAATTTATTAAAGTAAAAAGAAAATCTACCGAAGATGTAGAAGAAAATAGTGCAAAAACCGTAAAGCAACGAAAATAGTTCAAAAAATATGACGACCAATTTTAAGAGTTTACATAAGTTAACAAAGGACATATTGAACTACTGCAATGTGTTGTATTGGAGAAGCCGTTGGCTGCTGAAATATTAAATTTTATTATTTCCTTTAACTCATATTAGGATTCATTAGGATTACTGGACGAGTTAGTTCTTGTGTTATTAAAATTGTATTTTATGCCCCAGCAAGAGTCGCTTCAAATCGCTACCATAGAAATACAAATCTCTTGATTTTCGATGGATTCTAACCCATCTTAATTTCAAAAAAATAAAGGAGTTCTTTGAACCTTATTTTTCTTCACCATATTCTGTTGCTGTTGCATTTTTTAAAGTTAGATCATTAAAATTTCATTAAAAAGGTACTCATTCATTGTAGTAAAGGGATTTAGTATTGAATTGACTTTTGCAATCGCAATGCGAAATATTAGTCTTGCAGTTCAAATTCACTCTGTGTGAAAAATAAAATACCAACACATATGGCGGTTGTCAAATTCTAATTGAAATTTTATCTTAATGCATGAATAATGGAATGGGAACGAATCTTAGGACAAAAATAATTGATCAAAGCCAAAATTTTATATATTTATAATATATTTATATATTTATAAATAAATAAATATAAATTGTATGTAGGAAAAAAATTGAAATACTTTAAATATTAATCTTTAAAAATAGCCTTCAAATCTAAGGAAGATAACAATACTTGAATTGATTTCATATTATTTGAAGCTAAATTGGACAATAAAGCATTCTTTTGAATCGATAACTATTAGCTACCAGAAATATTAGAAAATGTGGTGGCTAGCCATAAACAAAACATAATGTACCGTTATTTCGCAATAAACTTACTATTTATTTTTTTGAAAAATGGCGGGGATTTATTTATTATTTTAATATAATAAAAAGATCATGTTCTAAATAAGGAATTTTTTCGGAAAAGAAATAATGGAAGAAATTTTTTAAACTATTTAATTATTGTTTAGAGTTGTTAAATTACTTAGGTATATTTTTTTAAATATAAAAAACTCATTATTAGTAAAATCCTTAATTTTCCACTTCTAATAATCATATAATTTGTTATTTTTTTAAAGGAAAAATGTATTATTACAATTGCAAAACTGAGGTATCTCAGTGGGAAAAACCAAAAGAATGGATCGAAAAAGAAAGGTAAAATTTTAGTTCGCTTTGAAATTTTATTAATTTCTTTTTTATTTTTAAGAGTGGCAGCAAAAGAACCACATCGAGATTATAGAGATAAAGATCGTGATAGGGATAGGGATAGGGAAGATAGATTCAGTAGATCATGTAAATTCAATTTAATGTTGGCAAACTAATTCACATAATTAAAAAATGGCAATTGAAATAAATTTGATTTAATAGATAGACCTCGCTTATATGAATATGTTTAGATGATAGATTCTGACTTTTTGAGAAGTAAGAATGATATATCTAGAAATCACAGCTCTTATGAAGTAAGAATCTCTTTCTGGTTCTTGCAAGAAATGTATAAAAAGTTTATTTTAATTTTTGTTTTATTTAAAAATATTTAGCATCACTTCATATGTATTTTCTATTGAATTATCAACTTTTGTACGTGCCGTGCTTAAATTTTAGCGATATAATCCTGCTATAGAGCTACGAATAACATTAAAATAAAAATTTTTGACTTATGTGCTTTAGTCTGTCAACACTAAAATTAATTACAAAATTATTTTAAAAAATTTCAATTTATAGCAGCCACATATGTAAAACATTCCAATTCTCGAGATAGTTCACGTTTAAGATGGCCGTATGAGACAACAGATATAGGTACTTCAGCCCACCGAAGACGACATGATGGTTATTAAATTAAAAAATATCTCAAATAATTGAAATTAAATTACATAAAATTTTTTTTTTTTTTTTTGATATTTTAGAAAATACTGATATGGATGTCAGTCCAGGAGATTCGACACCAACATCTGAAACAAATTATTCAGTATCAAGTACACCAACAGCCCAAATAAATGATAATACAATTCAATCAACTAATATACCATCATCTGTGTCAGGTGTTTCAACATCCACAACATCAGTACTATTAGCTAATGCATTACCAAGATTAACTTCACATCCAACAATGTCTGTTAATTCACAAATACATTCAGGATCTGGTAGTATTAGTGGTATGTCATCATCAAATTCAACATCAAGTTGTATGCCATCTATACAATCTGGTAGTAATAATTGTTATCGTAAAGTAGATAGTATTATGCATACAACTATACCTGTTTTATCACCTTCATCAATTAATGTTAGTACACCATCATCAATTGTTAATCATCATCAACATCATCATCATCAAATGCAACAACAAAATTTAGTTAATGCATCTGATTTACATATAAATTCGAATGCACCAGGACCACCTCAGGGGAATGTTGCTAATTTACCAAAAATTATGTCACATTTATCAGGAAATAAACAAATTGATTTAATTGATAGTAATTTACAAAAATCAACACATACAATAAATAATAATTTATTAAGACAACAACAGTCTCAATCACATCATAATTTAATAAGTGGTATTGGTATAACAACTATAGCTGGTACAAATTTAACATCAACAGTTCCTGTTATTGGATCTGGAAATGATGTTACTTCAAATATTTCAAGGTAAGTTCTTTTAAAAAATTTTTTTATGATTTCTTCGATCTTCCTCCTTCAGCTATCTTTAAACTTCAGGCCAACAAATTGAGGATTTTGATGAACTGTTACTATATTTGATCATACAATATATATTTTTGGTAAGCGATAAAGAAATATCGATTGAATACCATGAACGGGAATACAACGTTGTTTTGTATTAAAAATTCTGCCAATATTACATTCCTCTTTTGTATATTCTCGGAGAGAAACATATACTCTTTATATGGTTAAAGTAAACATATTGGAATATTTTAACAAGTTATTGGGTGTTTCCACACGAGGCAGCACGTTACGCGTAACACTTTCGTATTTAGGAAAGAACGGCAAGAAGGAAGGGGTAGACTTATAAAATTAGAAGACAAATTTGAATCCAAAGCCATTTCTATTTCACGGGCAGCAAACTAATACATATAAGCAGAAATATGAAATGTCAAAATGCAAAACATATGTGCTTATAATATGAAATGTCAAAATGCAAAACATGCCCTTTTAATATTAAATGTCAGAGTGCAAATTAAGAAATTTTACCTTCGATATGGAAAAAAATTGGAGTAGACATGAGACAATTATGTTGATACAACTTCTGCATACACACATACATTTACATTGCCTTTCTGTACATGAAATATGCTTCCAGGAGCAGAAAATCCCCGTGTGGTAATGATACTGCGAACAAACCGGTTTGTTACGCGTAACAATGCTCTCAAGTGTGGAAACACCCATTGATTAACTTTTCAACAACATTATGTAAGTTTTTTTTTATATAAAAATATTTCGAAATAAGCCAGTGGTAAATAATTCCCCTAGTCGTCTTTCAAAAAAGTCACCATATCTTAACCTAGAAATGTGAAAATCAAATTTATTAAAGTTTTTCTTATATGAAAGTTTTTTTAATAAATTGTTTTTGTGTAGTTGTTGATTTTATATTTTTTGTGGTCATTATATTCTATATTTCTATATTTTTACTAATTCTATAGTTTTACTTTGCTTCCCGACAGACTATAGTTATGCAGAAAAATTTGTTCCGTAATATCTTGTATAAACTAAAGAATTATTTAGGCTATCTGCCGTCTTTTTGACCTGGTGGCGTTGAAAGAGAATGTGTCTTGTTCTCTCCGACATGAGTCTCTTACAGTCTAACAGCAAGCCAGTGGTTAAAATCTTCTCTTGGCGTGAAATGCAGAAACCAAGATTTCACTGATCTATGTAAATTTATGCATCCCATGTCTTTTCGATATGTGCGTGATATAAATTATAGTTCTCCGTCATAAACAATTTCTATATTATAAGGTAATATCTTTTTAATTTCCTTGTCTAGCTAAGATTTCTTATCTTGCATTTCAATAAGGTCTTAGGTTGTACCAAGCCAGCAGACTAAACATATGCGAGTCTTTGGTGCAGTAATTTAAGTATACGACAGAAAAAGTCAGCACGTATCTGATACGAGGTTCACAATAATTTTTAAATGAATTAAATACCTTCTCCAGCAACATCCGATTCTTTCACTTGCTGAAGGGATATTTTTAAGTTTTGCAAATTAGCCACTTTATTGAGGTGAAACACTATGATACATAAATAGTATTGCCATATTTAAAAGAAAATTAATAAACTGGTGTATTGGTTAAAAGCTTGAATATGGTTTAATTTTCTAGAATTTATTTTGAAACTGTTTTTATGCCTTGGTGTTTATGAAAATGACTTTCAGTGAAACGAACAGTCTGGTCGTTGTATCGAACACTGTAACCAATATTTCTAAAAGACATTTTGATATCATTCTGGTGTCATCTCAGAATCTGTTCTAATTCTAATGCATAGATATATAAATTTTGGACCAAATAAAAAGCGTTTTTTCATGAACTATGAATATGTTTTGAAAGAAAAATGATTCCAAGATGATGGTGTTCAAGCCTTTAAATTTTAGGATTCTACTTTTCAATAAAAAGTAGCATTCACTTTTTCAAATAGTATAAAAATATTTATTTGTTCTCAGATTCTTCAATCATTCTCGAAAACAACTGTGAGATAATTTATTTCACGAAAATGGAAAAAAAATTTCAAACTCATAGAAACTATTTAATCAAACAAAGTTAAAATGCTATAGGTGGCTTATAAAAAGCTAAAATTTAAAAAAAACCATCTGTTATTTAGTTAAAGTCAAATATTTTTTAAACAATCATGGATCACACAAATTATCACTTTTATTAAAATTTCGAACAAAAAAAAAAGAAGAAGAAATATGTAATGATTTATTTTTTCTTATTCTAGGGAGACATCATTAAGTTCACCTTTATATAATTTAACTCATGGACATTCAATGTCACCTTTGAATCAAACAAAAAATACTATGGGAGCCAATGTTTCTAATACATATAGCTGTAATACACCATTTGGCTTGAAGACTGTTGATTGTATACAGATAAGCGGAAACTCTTCAAATTTAGTAAATCCCGTTGTTGGAGGGGTAGAGGGACCCCCAACTCCAACACAAGAATTAGATTTAAGTACGAATAATTCAGATCAAAGAAAACGTAAGTAATATAAAAAAAAATATCCTTATATATATCATAAAACACTATTTAACCTTTTTTTTGTTGTTCATTAGTAGAAACAACTTCAACTTCAATAAGTTCACTACAGAGTTGTGTAAGTTCTTCACAATCAAATCGTCCACAAGGTCCAGATCTATCACCAAAATTAGCAAAATATTTTAGGGCTGACTTAATTACTCATGTTACTAATTGGCCAGCTGATATGTTAGAAAAACAGGTAATTTTTTTATTTTAAATTCAACCTATTAAGGGGAATTATAGCTTTCATTTAGAAATAATAAAGTTCCCTATGATAAATAAAACATTTTACTGACCAATACTAACACGTTACATATAAATTTTTGCAAAATTTCTCAGTATATGAACAGTATATATAATTTTATTTTATTTTTCAGGCACAAAAGTGTTCAGAAGAAGCTCATATTTACGGTGATTTGCAGTGCACAAAAGTTTCAGCTGAATTAAAGTGTGCAAGAAGCTTAGTTAGGATAACAGAAATTACAGCTACACTTCAAGAGCAAAAGTAAATATTTTATTTTAAAAATTTCTATTCAAATAAAAAGTTGAAAGTACTCTAATGATTAAGATATACATATTTAGGGATGTTTACGTAAAAAAATACTATCAATATTATTGAAAGTTTTCATAGATATTCTAGGACATATTTGATTTTTTTGATATGCCACGCTTAACTGGTCTGTACTTAAAGTTAACCAGAAGGATAATATTACCAGAATTAACTATCAGTGTTTATATTTTAATTATTTTTATAAATCCAAATATTTTTTATTTAAACCTTTAGCTCAATTTTTATTGACAAAATTTATGACAGACCCATTCTTGGAACGAATCGTAACTGTTGACAGCATCCAAAAAAAACTATAATTGTCATATAAGCAAATGCTTAACCAAATCCAAAACACCACTTAAAACTTCGTAAGGTATTGCTTGGTGTTTGGTGGGATCAAAAGGAGAATATTTAGTATGAAGTAAAAAGTATTTTTATTTATTTAGTATTTAGTAAAAAGCCCCATGTAAATATTTAACACACTTATATAAAATATTGGTTTATATGATATTTATATTCTGTAATTTTTTGATACTAGTTACCAAAAAACTACCACAAAGAATCCGTAGAATATCGGGTAAATCACTAATTTCACTGTCTTTTTCAGGAACCAACAAAATTCAATTCGTAGATTTAACAAAAACTAAACTTTTATTCAGAGTACTTAATTCTATATAAAACAAAAGTATTTAATGCCAAAGCAAAATATATTTTCACTAAAGTTTATTTACTTATATATTATATATAATTTTATGCATACTTTTTTGTTTTAATTTGAATCTGGTTGAGATCAATTGATCAAATAAATCTTTAGTATTCCATCAGTTAGCCTCAACCAAAATCCTTCTTTAATACAAACTAAATATGATCAGTGCCTGCTCCACACTTCTACCATTTCTATAGGATGTAGAAATCCTGATTGTCTTCCCATAGAGACAAGACAGCGTATACATACATCTGCAAATTTAACTTTTCACGTTACACGGCGCTAAATTTGTAGTTTTGTTTTATGTAACTATAAGTCTTATAAACTGAAGTGTCCTATTAAGTCACGATTACATTGGACTATCTCTTGTCTAATTGATTGTGTCCCTTCCTTTTAGATTCCTCTTAAATAATTTCTTGTTTAGCAGTCTTTTTTTATTTATTAGCCTCCTACTCAGACTCACTTGTTTATTGTCTGCTTAGATTTTTCATAAACTTCCTATAATGATCAACTTATTACTGTTATTGATTGCACACTTCGGCATCTGTTTAGAAATATTGCATTAGCCCCAAAGCTAACATTTTGATAGGGATATGTTGTAATATTTGATTATTTAATATTCTACTTTATTGACACTTAATAATATTTTATTATGTATAAATAAGCATTTTTTTAAAAATTAAATTATCATTTATTAATATTAAATTAATTTTTTAGGGTTGTGTATCAAATTTTTAAGATTAACTATAAAATTTATAATTTCTTAATTTTATAACCTTTGATAATTATAAATAACTTTTAATGTATAAATAAATTATTTTTTGAAAAGAAAGACTTATGTTCAAATTAGAAAAATATTTAAAATTTTTAACAAATCAATTTTTGTTTAATTATTTATAATAGAACTCAATTAACACATACATATCATATATGACACTTTATGCCGAAAACAATGATGGTGTTGCTGTTTTTGGTTTTTCTACCAAAATGTACTCAGCAATTATAATTGCGTTCGGTTGATCCTATATGATGAGTGTTGTTTTTGCAAGTTAAACTTTGTGCGATATTTCTTTTTTCAAATAAAATATGTCGACAGTATGTAATGACATCAAGAAAAACCATTTGTATATATATATTACAACTTTAAGGTAGGATAATAATTATATTTTTTTTTTCATTAAAATACATATGTTTTAATAAATTTCATTATTATAACAAAAATGAAAATAATTTGATGTTCGGATAACAGATGTCAAGAAATTCTTTCTGTTTATTGGTAAGTCTTCAGTCGGAGTGACTTTATTTATTCCGAATGTTAGAGACTTTTCTGTTGTTTATAATCTCTTTAGTATAAATTAGTTCAAGCAACGACCAAAGTAATAAAAATACAAATATTTTCGATATTACATGTTGTCTTATAGAGAATAGGTATACAAACCTATTTGATATAGTTTTCATGTTTGATAGCTATGAAACTGAAAACTAACAAGAATATTTTCAATAAAAAACATAAAGGCTAATAATTTATTCAAAAGTATACATTTTTACAAATTTCATGTTCTAAACAACAAAAAAGTAATGAAAAAAAGAATAAGAAAAACTCTTTCGCACGGTTTCACAGTCTAAACTTAAGCTTTGACTCAATTAAGTTCTTGTAAAGTTCATTTTTATAATTGGCTTAACTCAGCTATTGGTGCTGCAATTTGTAAGTTACCTTTACGTCAGAAGAACTTATTCTGTCACATTTTGTGACAGAACTATAAACAGTTCTTAAAATAATTTTTAAGTAGTAATTATTTAAAAATAATAATATTCCTTGTTTGCATTTCCTTTCGAAGGACGAACTACTTAATATACTTCAAATTTTTAAGTAAAGCTTTTATTTTTATAAAGTTCTTTTATTAAAACATTACTGCATGCAGAATTTTACACTTTTGCATAATTTATATATGAAAAAGTTTTAGCTGGCTTAATTTTTACTAACTAATATTAAATTAATTTACGGTGGTAAATTAATTAATTAAAATAACCTTTAATTTAAAACTTTCACTGAGCTAACAGCTAAGCCAATTTTAAGTCATGAAAATTGGGGATTTAAGTACAAAGTTATGATAACTTTAGGGTTAAGGTTAGCCCATTAACAGTGAAACGCGAAATTTCCCTAAGTAGAAGCTTAAGATGACAGACGTGCTAAGCCATATTTTAGTTTCTACATTGAAACCGGGCCTTTGTATAATGGTAAATCAGCAAAAGTTGGCAGTAAATAATTTTAGTGGCAATTGTCGGACTTGTTCATTTACATGAAATAAATACTACGAGCTACTATTAAAGTATTCGGAGAATGCGGTATATAAAATTAAAAATAAGTTTGCCATTTAATTGGAAAATTAACAAGACTTTAAAAAGCTTGTAAGCATATTTTACATAAAATAAGTTAACGTAAGATATTTTATTGAAGATTTAATATTTTTGCAAAGTTTTATTATTCAAACACAAAAAAACTGTCAAAAATTGCAAGTCATCATCACGTCAGAAATCACGTCTTAAATAAGCCACTAAAAATTTTAAAAAGTTTTTTCATTCAGAGTT
The DNA here is from genome assembly GCA_947359355.1 of Acrocera orbiculus. NCBI lineage: Eukaryota > Metazoa > Arthropoda > Insecta > Diptera > Acroceridae > Acrocera > Acrocera orbiculus. The sequence goes on from OX375757.1 coordinate 914,214, forward strand.
TTACCTTTTTTTAAATAATTTTTTAGTCTAAATTTTTTAAGTATAGTATGGAGCTTCTTACCAAGCGTAAAAATCATTTGATATATATGTATGTCTTATCAGAATTTGTCAATTTTGACATTTACCAACTGTAGTTAATTAAATTTTAACTAACTTTAAAAACTAAGTACTACAATCTTTAAGTCGCTTTTGGCCTTACATTGGTATATTTGGGCTTATTCAATCGTCAATAAATTGTTTCCTCCAAGTAATATTGATCTTATTATTGCAAAGTAAAATTTGCATAAAATTTTAATCAGCAAAATATTTGTTTTTATAATACAGAATTATGGACAAATACCATTGAAAAATTAACTGAAAATATAAATTTTAAATAATATAACGAAGTTTGTATTTTATTCGATTTTATAATTTTGAGCATGTTTTTATTAGTGTTCACTATTACTTAGCATAAGAAAGAAAAAATAATGTTTTTAATGTTTTATTTACTTTTTCAACAGAATAATGTATCTCCGCCAACAAATACGTCGATTAGAGGAACTTAAATCACAAAATTCATTTATGTCAGACGATCTTTAGCCAATATAAAATTTTTATTAATAAAAGTAAAACAATTGGAAATAAAAGATTATTGTTTAATTTCAAAAAAAAAAAAAAAAATAAAATATTTAAAAAAAAAATCTGTTACATATATTTCAAAATAACAAAAAAAAAAAAAAAACTTTTGCATTAATTTTATTTGCTTTTGTTATATAAAATACTTTGGTAATATTTGACCTAATTTTTCAAATAGAATAAATTCCAACTACTTATTTAAAAGTAGTCAATTCGTATATTTTATATATTAAAATAAAAAGATATAAAAAACATTTTCGGTAGTTATCCAGTAGCTTTTAGTATTTCAATTTAAAATGCAATTAACAGACTAATATTATCTAAATAATTTAGCATATATGTATCGTAAAATTGTACAAAGTTATATATATATAATATACAATCGATAGTAAAATAAAATAAATTTAATAAAAATTGGTAAAATGGAAAATTTTAACAGAAAGATTATTCGTTTTAAGTACATACCATAAATATATATTTATATCTATATATATATATATTATAGAGACGAAAAATAGCCAATAAGAAAAGGTTATTTTGATATAAAAGAACAGTCAGTCGTTTAAAACGTATTCAAAACAAAAGTTTACATACAGTTCACATTTAAAAATTCTAATATTCGAAAAGGGAAACTAGAATAATCAAAGTTTTACAAGAAAAAAGGAAGAAATGTTAAAATAAAAGTAACTTATAAAAGAAAAATAATTTTTGTTTATCATATAATTTTAAAAATAACTATTTTTTTTTGTCTATTATTGATGATTAATTAAGAGGCATAATTATGTTGTTATTTTTAAATTATTTTATTTAATTCTAGGAAATAGTAATAAACTTTAAAAAAAAATTTTTTTTTTATAATCTAAAATACATAAATTAGCATTGTTGTAATATTTTTTATTTTACAAATAAATAAAAATTAAAGATAATAAAACTTTAGTATGATAAAGAAAATTATTATTTTAATTTTTTTTATATTTTTCTAAAGTAGTGTTTGTTTGTAGCAAAAAGTGAGGTTATCAAAAGAAACCCTAGCAGAAAATTTAAGACTACCATTCCCAACAGAAAATTGACAAAATGTCCAAGACATACTCTTTAATATAAGTTTAGTTCAGCTCCACATTAACTGAATATGCTTTAATGGGTATGTGTCGTGGATATGAGTAAATTCCAAGGGAAAGAAGCTTTGAAAGACTGAGAAATTGACTTAATTCTAAGGCATAACCTTTAAAAATCGTTTTGAAGAGTAGTGAAATTCTAAATGTTGAATTAAAAATTTTAAATTATATTTTTATTATATCTTAAATACTTAAAAATAGTTTCTATGGAAATACAATTATTTAGATTTTATTTTGGAAACTGTAGGGTTTTGATTATTCAAGAAAATTCTTAAAGATTTAGTTGACTTTATTCAAATGTAGTCAAAAGGTTTTATGTTCAAATTTATTTTATAAATAAAATTAAAGTAAGTAATTTATAATAATATAACATAGTAAAATAATTTAGGTAAAATTAATTTTTGTAAATTGAGATACATGTTTATAAAATTAAAAAATTTATATATATATATGAATTTGAAAAAGTAAATTTTGAAGTTTTAGATTTTAGGTTAGTTATTATAACTTTGAATTTTACAGTTATCAAATTCACAATTAATAAAAACTCTCTATTATTTCTCTTAATTTGTCATCTGATTATATTCAAGAGAGTAACCGGAAACAAAAAAAAGAACATTGGAGAAAAATGTTCATTGGAAATGGCTGTTTTTTGGAATATCCAAATCAAAATTATTGCTTGTATGTTGTAGCACTTTTCTGAAAGTGAATGTACTATTTTTTTAAGAATACTAAGCTAATGCGAGAAAAAATGAATTAGTCTTTGTAATTAATAATTAATTATTATTATATTAATTGGTCACATTGCGGCTTCTTTTAAGAAAATTTTGTCTGAGCAAATATTCAATAAACAAAAAAATTCATGTGAAATTACTTAATTTTTTTAAAAGAAAAATATAAAATATTTAAAATATTTGTGTGTGTATTATTCATATAATAGGTCCTTTTTTTCAAATATAAAAATGTCATCTTCTAAAACTGGAACTAATAAATTTGAATATAAGCCATTAGCTTTACAATTTAATGAAGTGTTAAATTTTATTAAAAATTCGAAATTTCTCATGAAATCAATTGAATTAAAAGTTCAGGAATTTTTGTATAATTATAAAAAAAATGGTGAAAGCTCGGAATTGATTTTAGCTCCAATAACAATTATTTTGCTATTCAATTTAAAACTTCCAACAAAAAATTCAGATCATATAACTCGTTTATTAATAAATGAACCAATTCAGTTTAATTTTATAGTTAAAAATTGTGTGCATTTTATTATTAATTCAATACTAAAGACAGTTAATATATCTGCTGATCTGGAGCAAATTCATGCTAGAATAAGATTTAAAGAATTTGAATATAATAAAAAATTATTATTTAATCCTTTTAGTAATTTATTTAGAAAAGGATTATCTACATTACATTGTATTTTGTCTTCATATACAATCAATGAAAAATATATGTAAGTATATTTACGTAATGATTTTAAAATAGTTAAATTCATTACAAAATTTTATTTCAATAGATTACAGTCCACATGGTGTTGTCCTAATAAATGTTTCGGAAATGTTATTACCGGACAAACTGAAAAACGTAAATTGTTTTACGTTACGTTCATTTTTGTTTTATTTTAATATAATTTTTATTTTAGCCCCATCTTGTTTGAAATGTTTTAAAGACATGATAGAATACACTAAACTACGTTGTATGTCGAATCATAGTTTCGTCAATGTGATACCATTTGAAAGCTTAAAAACTCCCAATATGCAAAATAAAATTTTTAGAAGTATTCAAGTAAGGATATCTGGTAAGATACATTTTTTTATATATTACTTTCTTTTTGTTTGAATATTTATTTTAGATGATTTATATCAGGAACAATATGATTTGGGAGAAGAGTATTTAATTTGTGGAGTTTACAATTTATTTTCTAAATATTTTGAAGCATGGAAATTACAAAAAGTGAATTATTTTTCTGAAGCTTACACTAGTGAAACAGATCATAACAGCTTAACGTCAGATCATCCATTTGATAATGAGAAAATCAATAGTCAGCTCGAAAGTAATATAAGGGAGGAACAGGTTATTATTAATAGTTCTAAAAAGGAGTCTGATGAAAACAATATTTTTTTGAATACTACGCAAATACCTAATTTTATTGAATGGAGTAAAGCAATTATACAAGAATATTCTTCCACACAAAATAAAGTTAGTGTTAGAAATAGCTACTGCAGTATAAATTTGAGTCAAAATATTTTAAAGAACTCCAGAGTAAAATTATCAAAACTAAATGAAAATTATTCAATTGATCTTTTCGAAAGCACAAACACAGATTTCTTTATTAATTTAAATAAAAGTAAAAATCAATTTCCAAACGATTTTCAAACAAGAAATATTTACCACGACAATAGCTTGGCCGAGTCTAATACATTATTTCGCCAAGCTGAAAATAATGAAAATTCTAATAAAAAAATTTCAAATTTATTCAGTCAAATATCAACAACTCCAATTTTTGATAATTTGGAAAACAATGAAAATAAATTACATGTAAATTCGGTTAGTTTATTAAGTGGAGATTCACCATTAATTCCTAAGTCTATTTGGAATTTAAAAGAAGTTTTAAATATATACTCAGATTTTACATTTGTATATGCTCTAAGCGCTCAAATGTGCCAAAATGTTCTTCCAATGAACTATTATATAGATTTAAAAATTAGTCTCCTTTTAAGCATCGCTTCAATTGATGTAAGTATTTTACCTTAAGAAATTACAATTGTTTAGTAAAATTAACGAAACTTGTAATTTATTTAATCTCGAAATGGTAATATATACTTTATGTTATTATAGGTCAATAGCACCTATACACCAATACCTATTCTAGGAATTATACAGGACACAACATCAGCAAACTTAATAATGAATACCTTTGGTAATATTGCAAGAAGATTCTTAACACCATTGGATGATTTTTCTTCAGGAAAATTATTTAAAAATACTCTTATTGAAGCAGGCTCAGTTATACTTGCAAAATCGGGTGTTTGTTTTTTTGGGGATTGGTCAAGACTGAAATCATCGAATTCACTTAAAATATTAAAAGACATCGAATTAGGATATGTCTGTATTGAAAACTCAACAATGCAATATCCTATTCAATGTGCTCAATGGTCACATTGGTCACCAAAACTTCAGTCTTCTAAGGATTTACAAAAGTTAAATATATTATCAGAGTATGTTTTTTTTTTGAACATCAAATTTTATATTGTTCATGAATTAATTGATTTCAATTTTAGAATTTTCGGAATTCCAGTTTTATGTGATGAATCACAGTCTGATATTTTAATTAACTTTTTATTAGATTATTCAAGTTTGGAAATCAATGATACTGATGCGACTGATTGTTTGAATATCAGTGAAAGTGATATGAAACAATTTCTTTTTAAAATTGCTAACAAAAAGGTTAAAATGACTTCTGAAGCAGAAGGTATATTGCAAAGATATTTTGTTACTTCTCGAAAGGATCAACCAAGTAAATATGATTATTTTTACGATTTATACTTTTATACGTAGGTCAAACTAAAAATTTTGCTAGTTGGAAAAGATTTTAATTTTAAAAAAAATTGTGAGAAAATAGAGTAAGCTTGAGTATATATTTATGAATTTTAATATTATATATATGCACTTCAAGAGTTTCGTTTAAATCAGGAAAAGAGAAATACTAATTACCTAACCTATGAAGTCAACTCATCCGTAAATCTCACCCAAGATTATTGAATCAAACAAAGAGAACTTAGGATGATATTTTTTTTTAGCTTTTAAAAGTTTTATGTACCTTAATTTAAATTTTTGAACTATTAGAAGGAAAGTCCCTATCCCAAATTTGATCTTCGAAGTACCTCCAACTATGGACCTTCAAAGACTTTTCTAAAACTTTTTTCTGGTAGATCTGTATGTATTTTTAACGTATAACAATAATTTTTTGTTCCAAATGTGTCTATAAAGACTGTACAACCTTGTCGTTCTTTTATTATAAAGAAATAGACCTGGGCTCATATTGAAACTCTATTTAACATCTGCGAACTATCATTTGCTAGGTTCAATATACATATAAAACCCAAACATTAATGCATTCAAAATTGTTATTCCTATTCATTATTGAGTTAAGATTAACCAAAAGTATACAACTTTTTAAAATATATTTCATTTAAATATTTCAATTTGGAAAAAATAACACTTTTTTTATTTGGAGTTTACAATAAAGCTGAAAGTAAATAATACTTAGCTAAGAATAATTTAATATATTTTTAACAATAATTAATTTGTTATTTTTTATTTTTAGATGGTTTATCGAAAAAAGCGTTTGCTTCACTGAGGCAGTTTGCTGAATCATTTGCTAAAATTTCATTAAGGCAAAACGTTATTAAAATTGATGCAATTGGTGCTATTTATATAGCTGAAAATTATATTAGAAATATTCATGGTCCTGGAATATACCCTTCGCCAATTCCTTTAAAGAGTAATTCAATTGAAGATATTAATATTTATATTAAAAGTTTTGAAACATGGTTAGATGCATATCTAAATATATTTTATTAGTTAGATTTCAAATTGAATAATTGATTAGATCCTATATATAATTAACCATAGATGTGATTATTTCAAATGTTTCTTTTGCTGTTTGTTCACTTAATGATGAGGGAATTGAAATCCATTGTCTCCAAGTTTAATAGTATAAGAAATACGATATTCTAGCATAATAATAATGCCATATATTTTGTTCAGTTTTTATTAGATTAATATGTGCACCTAGATATAATATCTTCAACTATATCAGATTTTAGAGAAAATTTAAATAGATAATCACGGTAAACATTAAATTGTGAAATGTTTTTTCTTTTTTCTTGCACTATTTTAGGTCGAGATAATTAAATATACGAATATTTCTATTAAAAATCCATTAAATTAATCTAATATATTTTTCGATATTAAATAAATTATTTTTTTGCAAACTAAATTTGTTGCCTTGCAATATAATAAATTTCGACTAACCCTATGCAAAGCTAACAAATGTTCTTAAAGAATATCATTGTAATTAAAATAAGAAAAGAATTTTGCTTTTTTGGTTTATTATTTTTTTGATTTGTATTACAATAAAATTAAAGCAATTAACAATATGGACAAAAATTATTTTACTTAATAATAAAGGCTCAAACACAATGCACGCGATTGCGGAGCGTAAACAATTCTTCATACAAAATATCTTTCGGTGTATTGTAGTACAGTGTATTAGCGTGTGTGGAAAAGTATTACTGATTTTCAACAGAAATATATTTCAATGCCGACATTTCTGTTATTTATTGATGTAATTGCTTTATTTTTCGAGGAGTATGATTTTATTACTAATTTTCACATTATTATTTTATTTTATTTCTTTTATATTTTGTAGTTTACACTAATTAAAATCTACATAATACTTTATTTGTAATAAAATTACACAATTATTATATGCTAGAACACTTTTAAGAAAAAAATTATCAACATAAAATTAATGACATTTTTAAAACTATTAAGGTAAAAATATAATTAACATTTATTTATGCCGACTTATTATAAATAACGAATTAAACAACTGTTAAGCAAGTAAACTTGAGTCATAATTTCTATCGATTTTATATTTAAAGTGAAATTACTTCTTTTCGAAAAACAATACTTTCCACACATCCTTATTTTTTAAAGTCCAGAAGTTAATAAAATTTTATGCTTGTGTAAAACAAAATTCTGTTCAAATCCAGTCGTTATTTAATTAACACTGGGAATTTTTGACTTTTTAAATAAAGGAATTAAATTTTCATAGACAGAAGTCATATTAGAAAGATAATATATATACACATATATATACATACATTATATAAATATCATTAAGTAAATATGCTCTGCATATTTAATAATATAAGAAAAATAAAAAAAAGTATAATAAAGAGTAGACAAATAGTAATATCAATATTAAAATAAAATAAAGTAAAATGAGATTTTTATTGAGTACTTGCTATTGTTGTTGTTCCTGAATTGTTTAAATTGACAATGTTGATGTTGTGGAAGTAAAAGTTGTAAATGCAGGACTTTGGTCCAGTCATAAAAAGAAAAGCTGCACTTTTTAATCATTGACGCTCTTATTTTTGAATTCATATTCTCGGGGTACCGATTGTTAGGCTCACCAATATTTGGAGTTAGGTTATGATTAATACTTAACTCCACATTCTTATTTTTAATTTGTTCTTATATTTTTTTAAGTCATATTTTTAATTGTTTTATAATTTATAATTTATCTTGAATTGAAAACTACATACACAATATTTTATTTATAATAAAATAATCAAAAATAATATTAATTTAATCTCTCGATTTACTCTTAATACTGTCAAGCAGGTAAACTCAAGTCATAGCCTGCTTGACCCAAAACCAACTTTAATTTATACTGCTTTTATATTTAATTGTTAAGCATGAAGAAAAAATAATTTTTTTCGAGCATGAGTTCTATCTTTTACCGGTCAGAGCCGAAAATCTACAAAATAAATTTTATTTTACCGAATAAAACTATTTAGTATACATTTTACGCAAATTTTGTTTATTATATTTGAGGGAGCCATAAAAAATCTTTTTTTGTGATATTTTTAGTATAGATTAATTTTATTTTACGCCATTTGAAATATGTAAATTTCCTTTATTTACATATAAATTTTTATTAAAAAATATTTAATAATGGCCGAGTTGTAACCACTTAAGTGGACGCAAAAAAAGTAAATTGACGATGTTCATTGTCACTCCTGATTAGTTTATCTGAAAGAAAAAATATAATTCCCGTGTACTTGAAACAAGAATCAAGTAAAAATTTTAACTTGGGACATAATGGTGGATGTCTGAACAAAAGAAATATTTTTGATATAAAAATGACTCATTTTTAATGTGTAAAAAATATAAAAAATGAATTTAATTTAAATATTGTTCGCTGAAGTACACCACATTAATGATATAAATAACTATTTAAAATTCAGTAATGATCGATTAAGCCGTTTCGGAGCTATAGTATTCACTGTCTTAAAAAACGCTTTTTCGAGAAAAACGTTTATAAAATTTTGTGTAAAGCAGAAAGTCACTTGGCGCTCCTTCGCATATCTTTGGAAATCATGCTTAGATATTAATAAAATTTTAAAACAGCATTTTTTAATGATTACACTTTCAGAAGATGGAACAAACAAAAAATACGCATACTTTTTTCTAGCCAAAAAAATCTTGAAATGGGATATCAAATGAAAGAAGCTGCTAAAATCTATATTTTTACTGGAAATAATCTAAGGAACTTTATAAGCTTGAAATAGATGGATTAAATTAAGCTAATTGATATCCCAAAATATGTATAAATGGAAAACAATCCGAAAAATTCAAATTAAAGTTTGAATTTTATTTATGAAAATACCTAAAGAATTATTAAAATTATTAATTATGACTTAAACTTACATTATTTATTCGTTTTCTGTGAAAAGATTGGTCCCAGGTATTGAAACAATAGCAGCTAGAAGTGGTTTTTTTTCCTGATCTTTAGTTATCATTACTCGAATTGCTGTGGTTTCATTAGACATTTCTAATATTGGAAGTCCAGTCTCATTAACCAGATTGGTAGAAACTTTAAAGTCTATCTTTATGGGCATATTTGATGTTAAAACAGGAAGCTATTGCAAAGAATTATAAATTCACATAGAAATTATAAATATATATATAACTTATTATTATATACCTTTGTTACTACATGCGATAAATTATAAAGTTTCGGATCAGCATGTAATAAAACACAAAGATTTGATAAACTTTTCTTTAAAGTTATATTTTCTATAGTTAGAATTAAATTGAAATCTGGACCAGATCCAAAAAAATCAGCTGAAAGTCTAATTGATGCATTTTTAGATTCTGACAAAAAGCGTTTAGCTTCGCTGATCCCATCAAGTTTATCACGAGCTGCTGTTAAACGTAGTTGCCATAATTTATACTGAAAATTATTGTATATGCCTAAAAAGAAAATATGAAATTTAAATATGACATATATTTTTTTTTAGGTTACCTTTAGAATTTCCTATTTCACGGTGCACTTGGTCTTTTATGAGCAAATTATTTTGAATTTCTAGTTCTTCAATTAAAGAATAACATTTAAGCTTTTCAGTACTTGGCTTGATGCTGAATTCGGCTGTTCGTTTTAAAATTTTAATTATAATTTTACCTGATGAAGTTAAAAATATTAAAACATTTTCCTCATAGCCAAGTCTTCCAAAGACCATACCCGAAATATTTTCTATATAAAAGTTTTAAATTATTTGAAATTGATTCTATGGAATTTTGTAATATTAAAAAATTTCCAATAATTTTAATTGAATTTTTATGAAAATTTATTTTTCTTAAATCTAATTCATTTTTAAATTGGACCGTAAATTATTTGTTTAATGTAAAAAAGTATTAGTTTTGTTATGGTGAAAGAATATATTAATGAAATACGCATTTAATCAGCGGTTGCTGCGCAAAAATGAAAATCATATATAGTATTCTCAGGCCAGTCCATAATTTCGTGTGTTTACTTTTAGAACTTATAATTAGCAGTGGATCAGATCTCGGAAAAAATGGATTCATCTCATGGAACAGTCTTTCGTCACTTAAAGGAGATTGAGAAAGTATATAAGCTTGGGAAGTGAATACCGCATGAGCTTCGAAAAAGAGCCATTCTTAGACCGTTTGGTAAAAGATGACAAAAATGGATTATTTATTATAACATCAAAAGGAAAAGATGAAGATGCACAGATAAAAATATTGATTAAAAAACGGTCGCGATTATTGAATATCAATAATGTCTTATTTCATCTTGATACCTCCAGATCACATGCAGGTGGAACAATGACCTTTCTCCACAGAAATTTCTTCAAGTGATTTTGACTTATTTTGCCCCTTACAAAATTTTTTACTTGAGAAAAAGTTAAATTCTAAACAGGATTTTTAATATGAACTTAAAGTTTTTTGCATCAAAGCCAGAGTCTCTCTACAGCAATTGAATTAAAAAGGTACCTGTATGATGGCATAAAACTGTAGATAGTAAGGAAATATATATCACTATTTAAAATGGTAAATTGTGTTTTTTTATAATTTTCCAAAAAATGCGCATGAACTTTTGGACTGATCTGATAGTTGCGAACTAATACTATTTTATAACTTCAGTTTAAATTTAAAGTAATCAAAAACAAAAGAAATCTATCAAACAATATTAAACCATTAATAATAACGATAATTGAAATTATTATTCTTCGAATTTAATATACCTTTAATATCGAATTCGTCTACTAAATTTTTTCCTGAATAAAATCTGACTATTCCATTTTTTTGAGCAACACAAGTCAAAGTTTTACTCAAATGTGAGAGGTTTATTAGTTCCATACAACTTACACAATTTTCAAATTCAATTGTCCAAAGTATTTTTCCTTTTTTTGAGAAACATCTTAGTTTTTTATCCATACAAACTGCAACTATAGTTTGCTCAATTGGAATAAGAGATATACTTATTATAGGATGTTCAAGTTTTAATATTACTTGCCCCTCAAACCAAGATTTTTTCAGTAAACAAACATATCCCTCTCTAGAGGAAATTATCAATCTAAAATCAGTATCATAATACCCACTAGCTGATAAAAAGTTGGGGATGATATCAAGAGAGCATATCTTTGCCTAGAAATGGTAATTTTTAATCATCATTTTTTGTTTATTTTTCGTTATAAAAAAACCTGATGTAATATAATAAAACTATGAGTATCTAAAAATATGATTTCTCCGTTTTCTGTAGCTATAATCAAACAGGCTGGCGGTTTGAGGGTACTTGAATTGCGTTCTAAAGCTAATAAAGCTGTAATTGTTGAATATCGTTCCAGATTGCTATCTGTATGCTCTTTAATAAAATCCTATATAAAAAGACAATTATTATAAAAGCTTTTCAGTTTATATACTAAAAAAACCTGTCTTTTATTCTTTGGCAGAGATATAAGTCTTTGTGATTGTATCGTAAGTCTCATAAAATCAATTGAATTCTGCAACTCATTTATTAGTAATTCTTGTTTTTCTGGACATTCTACTGCTAACTACAAAAAAAACCAAGAAGAAGTTTTTAAATAAAATTTAATTTACTAAAAATGAGCAAATTAACCTTATTCCAAATATCTCTTTCAAGACTTTCTACATTTAAGCCTGGGAGAGTAAATTTAAAATAAGGTTTTAGATTTCGGTAAAAAAGTACAGAAGAGCTGATTGCTACTGCTATAACTAATTTAAAAGAAATTATTTAGTATCAAAAAATTAAAATTTTTAAGAATATATTAAATTTTACTCGTCTTGGGATCTCCTTCGTTAGTATAAAAACTTACAAGTGCTAAGGGTATACCAGGAAGTATTTGATCGTTTATTATTTTAGTTCCTTTGAACATTTTCAGTTTTGGATGAGTTTTAAGATCTTTTGATACATCTGCTAAAATCATTTGAAAGTTTTCGTCATTTTTTACATCACATAATGTGATACAAGATGGCCAATATGAATTTAAAATTTTTTGATCAGGTATAACGTCTAACCAATTAGATGACATTTGATATTCCTATGAAAAATTTAAAATATTAGCAAAAGTTGTATGTTGCATGCATACATATATAACCTCTTTTGTAAATCAAATGGCTCCTTTTTAAATATTTAATTGGTTAATTTTTAAAAAATATTATCAATTCTGTTTTTTTGTGCAACACAATATTATTATTAAAAAACTAAAACACTCACACTGTGTTGAAATTTTTTTTAGTATAATAAAAAGCTGCTGAACTCTTGGCTAGTAAAAGGTTGCATTCGTTTGTTAGGAATTTTTTAAAGACTTGATTCCATAGCAACAATACCCCATGTCAAAATTTATAAAATTGAATAAGTTTCAGTGGATTTTTATTGTAAAATGTTATAAAAACTTTTTATATTGTATTTTAAAAGTATTGAATACCATAAGAAAGAATTTATGTTACTTTAGTTATTCAAAGTATTTGTTATCTTCTGGACCTTCTATGACTTTTTTTAAACTTTATTCTCTTTGCACTTTCACTACTCGTAAATTTGTGTACAAATAAATCATAACCATATAATTGAATTCTGGTAGATATATATTGGGCCTTTTATTATTTTTGACGTATAATAAATTAAAGAAATATAACGAATTAAAATATTTAAGTAAATTAAAATATTAGTTAATATTTATGTATAATATAAATAATATAAATAATAATACAAATATGTAAAATGTTTTTTATCAAATTTTGTTTAACTCTATTAAACATTTCGGTGTTTTCTTTGCTGATTCTCCAATAAATTTTATATGATCTGAATTACGTATGACTTCATACTTGATGCATGTACTGTAAAGTTTGTAATTTTAATACTGATTTGATACTGGTAGTGTTGACTCCTGACTTATCTAAACCTTTCAGTATCAATTCAGTAAGAACTTTTAAAAAGATTATACTGATTTGAGAATAAAGTAGCAGGATGAACAGTATAAAATCATCATCAAATTTTTGGAGTGTTATAAAAGTTTTATTTAATATACATTTTTTGTTCTATTATTATAAAGAAAAAGGGATCTGGTCTGTGGACCACCATTTGCTAGGTTAAAGTTATAAATGGTGAATATTAATGTAATAAAATTTTTTAACAAAAAATATTTCTATTTAATATTGAGTTAAGATTAACAAAAAGTATACAAATTTTTAAAATATTTTTCATTTAACTGTTTCAATTTGGGATCTAACAGTTTTTTTTTAGTAAAAGTGAATGCAAAACAAAAAAAAATAACAGTGTTTTTTAATGGAATTTATAATAAGACCCTTAGAAAGTATGAAAGTAAATAATACTTAGCTTAGAATAACTTAATATATTTTTAACAATAATTAATTTGTTATTTTTTATTTTTAGATAGTTTATCAAAAAAAGCGTTTGCTTTACTGAGGCAGTTTGCTGAATCATTTGTTAAAATCTCATTAAGGCAAAACGTTATTAAAATTGATGCGATTGGTGCTATTTATATAGCTGAAAATTATATTAGAAATATTCATGGTCCTGGAATATACCCTTCGCCAATTTCTTTAAAGAGTAATTCAATTGAAGATATTAATATTTATATTAAAAGTTTTGAAACATGGTTAGATGCATATCTAAATATATTTTATTAGTTAGATTTCAAATTGAATAATTGATTAGATCCTATATATAATTAACCATGGATGTGATTATTTCAAATGCTTCTTTTGCTGTTTGTTCAATTAATGATGAGGGCAATAGAAATCCATGAACTCCATTGTCTCCAAGTTTAATAGTATAAGAATATGGTATTCCAGCTTCAAACATTGCAAAATATTCTGCTGAGCCTGTATTAAAACAAAATGTATACATAAAAAATAAAATTTGTTAATTATTTTCAATTATATCAGATTTTGACAAGAACTTAAAAAGAAAATCATCTTTTTCGTTTTTTTTTGCACCATTTAAGTTAATTTATGAATATTTTAATTTGAAGCCAATTTATATTTAAAGTAGCCTCACTCTTTCATTTTATATTAAATGAATTATTTTTTGCCAATGAAATTTGTTGCATAATCTCATTCGAACCTTTATTATAGAAAAGATTTATTTAAATCATAAAAAAGTGAGTTACTCATAAAAAGGTTGGAGTTAAAACTTCATTTTTTACAACTTATGTGTAGGTTGCTGAACTCATAAGATTTTTACCCTTTTGAGTTAACTTTTATTATTATTTATTAATGTATAATATTTTATCAAAACTACAAGTCAAACGGAGTAAAATTACCGAAGTGATGAGCATTTGAGCGTTGTTTGTTCTGATCTGAATGAACAAAACTTTAAAGTGTTTTCTTGAAGCTTGTTCTTTTCAAAGTCGGTGCTCACGAGACACAAAATCTACTAGACCGATGCGATGTTTTGAAATTTTACACACAATTCTTCAGTTATTTCCCCAGATAATGAAGAGAGACTTTTTTTAAATAATTATTAATTTTACAATAACAAATAAGTCGATTTTTTTAGATGAAAATCGGTATTTTGGCTTCAAAAGGCTACCAAAAATTGAAAAATCAACATCTCCTAGTCATTACCTCGAAAAACATTTCCTTTAATAAACAAAGTTTTTTTGTTTTTGATGATTTTGTTGCAGATTATGATGCGCACCGCAAACCAACTTTTTTTCAGGGTGCCTCCAGATATTAACTTACTCGCTTAATATTTTAAAATTAAAATTTGGAAAAGCGTTAAGCCATATCCCATTGGGAGCTATTGTACTATATAGGACAGAAAGGAACTAAATATTGAAAATTTTTGGTGGCTTATCATTTTCCAAAGAGAATTTCTTGGCCAAGTGCCAAGCTTTTTAATGATTTTAGTAAAAAAGTTTAATTACTATACAAGATTCAATTGCTGTTTTAGAAATTAAGTAAGATATAAATAAAATATAAATATTTGTGAGAGTAAAACTTTCAAATTAAAATTTTAATAAAAATAGAAAAGAATAATCGTAAAAGCAAATTTACAGAGTAAATTAAATATAGATTAATTCAATTTTTTTATTGTTATTGCTTCTAGTCTTTTATTTTTACCTGACTTTGGTGGGAGTATATCACCATCAGTATCAATACGATAACGTGTCCTAAAGTTAAATTTTTTCAAGCCCTTTAAACCTACTTCTGCAACATTTGATAACTCATCTGCAAACTGAATTGCAAATGTTAAATTTTTATTTTTTGGATATGTTATAATATGACCATATGCTTCTAATGAGAAAAAGATCTAAATTATAAAAATAAAAGTAAATGTATTAGTTAATAAGATATATCCTCAAATAATACTTTAATAAATTTTCTATTATCCATTAAAAATTTTGAATATGATTTTGTTTCAGGTTCTGAAAATGCTTCTGTCCCAGAATAAAATTGATTACATGGTTGATTTGAGCTTCCTTCACCATTCCAATTAAAATTCCAATTTCTATTAAGATCAACACCATAGCAAATATTATTTTTATTATTTGTAAAATGGAATAAATTCAAAACTGAAAATTCATTATTATAATGTTTTGATCTTGTTTTACTCCACATTCTATCAATTTCATGACTGTATTCATATCCATCAGGATTAGCTACGGGTATAATGTACCAGATTTTGTTTTTAACTTCATCTACGATAGGAGAAGTATCTAAATATAAACAAGAAATATAAAACAGGTGTAAAAATATAACTTTTCAATAATGTATAGTACTATACTCACCATTACTAGTAAATATTTTAATGATTTTTCTTAAAATATAGGTCGCAGTAGCTGGTCCAATCCATTCTCTTCCATGGCTTCCAGCATAGATAAAAACACCATTTCGTAAAGGATTTTTTTTCTTTGATTTTGTTTTTATTTTTAAAGTTTTCTTTTTCTTTTTTATAGCAATTCTGATAAGTGTTAATATCCGTCCTTCATATGATCGACCAATATCAATTAATTCAATAAATTCAGGATATTTCTTTTGATAAAATTCTAAAATTCTAATTATATCATCATATTTATAATATTTACGATGATTGAATTGTATATTTTGTCGATTAGATGTATTTTGAGTTAATTTTGCTGTATTATATGTTAAAGCTTTACCAACATCAAATATAAGGACTTCATGTTTAAGATCCTTTTCCTTTAAAATATTTTCAAAACTTTGAAGTTTGTCGGGTGAAAGCAAAATATCATTAAGACCTCTTTAGTAATTATAAAAAGAAAAATTATCATTTTGAGAATAATTAAATGAACAAAATTTTCTGTTATTTTGTACCTTAAACTTGGTCCTGCTAACCACAATATTTGGGATTCCTTATCATTTGTTTTGTATCCTTCTAAAAATTTGAATCGAGTCATATCTTTAATATTAAGTCTCCATATCTGATATTCATTATAGGAAACTTTATTTGACGTTTCTTCCATTTGTTGACTGTTATTTGGTTTTATTGTTGAAGAATTTACAATTTGTTGTGCCAACAAGTTAATCAAATATTGATTATCTGCTAGTAGATAAGGTTTTGTTGGTGTTATATGAGCTATTGGGACTGTTGTCGCTTTAGTTGATCTACCATTAACATTCCACCAATTAGGATACCATTCTGAAAGAATAAGTTTATGTGCTTTAATAAGATCGGATGCGTATAATCGAAAAACTAATTTCTTTTCAACATCCCGACTGGAATTTTAATGTTAGGCTCAAATAAGGCTTGCCTAGATTTTTTTTTTATCAGAACTGTTGCTAAACAACGAGAAGCTTATATTTGACCGCCCATTAAATACAAAAATTCAAATTGCTCGTTAAATGTTTTTAATAGCTAAATGGTTCATTTCATTTAATTTTGTTTCATTAATTCTTAAGCCTGTTTTTTTTCATTATTAATAACAAAAGCTTCGCACCAAGCGGATAAATGTGTCACTCAAAATACTCCTTTTTACTCTTATAAATAGAGATGTGATACCTCTCCTCGTAATCTTTACATACAGTAAACACATAAAGCCACTGCTAGAGTTGTGATACTGCCCATGCCGTGAAATTTCTCTCTATCGTAGACGATGCGATGTATAAAGTCACCGATAAATGTAATTTCATAACTTCTATGCTTAATAGGGCGATGCATTGCATTTAAGTTAGCGACGAGATAGGAAAGTCTATCAAAGTAAAAGTTCCTATACTTCCTATACATCGAGGATATGGTACGAAGGGATGCATTGAATTTAAAGTTTAAACGCTGGGCGCTTCTCTAGACAAATTTTATGAGGGAATCCGTTGATAACTAAATATAAGACCAAAGCAAAAAGTATCCTTTTTTTCTAGCAGGAGTCTTTTCCTCCTGCTGTAAAAAAAGTGTCTAATTTGATATGCGAAGCGCATTTTTTCAAAAGATCATAAAATTTTAAAAAAGGACTAATTATTTGTTGTAAAAAATAATCAAAACTAATGGTTTTTATTGTAATTTTCGTTCTGTAACTTACCAGATGTTTCCTCTTCAGTATTAAACCATGAACTAAACCAATTACTACTGTGACTATTTTCGTTTGTTGATGATAATTTATTATTTATATCAGTTTCAAAACCAAGCCATGATAAAATCCATGTCAAAAATCCAGTTGGTTTTTCTATAGAATTTTTTGGTTCTTTTTTCAATAATTCTGAGCTATAATCAATATTTTCTTCTTGTGAGGAATTATCTTCTTTAGAACTTCCATCAAAATCTGTTGGCATTAAAATTTCCATTAGATAATCAAAAAAGCTAAGATGATCCGGATCAGCTGAATTAGAATCATTATGATCACTACTAAATGTACTATTTTGTTTGGCTACAGCAATTTCTTCATTAGAATATTCATCATCTTCATTTGACATATATTCTTCTAAATAGCTAAAGAATTCTTCATCAGAGTAATCAGAACTGGAATTAATCCTAAAATTTTCATTTATAAAAGGAGTTTTTTGTGTAGTTGAATGAAATTCTGTTGTTGAACTTTTCTCAGTAAAAACTGTCTCTGGATATAAATATTTATTTGTTAACTGATTATGATTTGAAATGAAATTTATTCTATCATCTTTTTCCATTAAGTTTATTGGTAGTTGTGTTGTATCAATTTGTCGTCTTTCACGTCGTTTTAATCTTCTTATTATTGGCTTCGTTTGGTTTGATCGAAAGTTTGGCTTACGTTTTCGTCGTCGTCTTCGTTTTTTTTTACCATTTTTATTTGTAGATTCTAAGTTTGTTGCTGATGAATTACTAGTTTTTTCAAACATTTTTTCTATAGTAGTCTTTGGATTTGTTACTCTTTTAATAGAAACAACATCATCACTATTACGATTATTAAAATAAATTGGAATGTTTGAAATTGATTCTACCGTAGAATTTTGTGTTGGTTTTTTTATTCTATTACTATAATAAATAATATCTTCAATATTTTCAAGTTTTTTTGCATTTTGAACAATTTTAAAATCCTGAAACCGAACTTTTGGACTTTTTAATTGAAATTTAGGCACAAAGCTAGGATTAACATTTATAACATCATAAAAACTTAATGTTGTTATTTTATTAAAATTTAACCAAAATAATATTATAAAATACAATGTTTCTTTTTTTATAAACATATTTGTGTCTTGTCGACTTGGTATTCCACTTATAACTAAATTTTAACACCAATATTTTGCCTAAGAATTTTTGTCTTATTCATGTCTCTTCATATAATTGAACTGTGTAGTTATTTTAATTGAAGGTTCTCAGTAGCTCAAAAATTTCATGGTTCAAAAGTTCCTCAAGTTTAGCGTCCACTAATTCTAATTTTTTTTCCGCCATTTTAGCGGAACCGTTTAAATCAAGTGCAGTTTATGCTCTGAAAAATATTTTGATTATAGATTTCATTGAATTCTTAGTGGACAGTAATACTATTTAATACTTAAGAAATATTCTTCAATTTTAAGCATAAGTTATATCACCATAAAAGTAACGGAGTGATAATTAAAAAAAATATATGTTACCGTGAGAAAAAGAAGTTCAATTAACAGAATAACATGCTAAAAAAATTATTGCTTTCTTAAAAATTCCTTCGTGTAAATATTATATTCTCTATTAATGAGAATACTTTTTTAGGCTCCACTAAACATTAAATTAGTAATACGCTCCAATTTTTTATCAAGGCGCGCAGTAGTACACTGAGTTGATCCTTTTTTTTTTCTTAGAAAAAAAATGTATTCGCATATTTTTCTGGCTTATCTCTGAAGTCTTCAAAAACAAGCCTAGACAGCCAGACGGATTATTTTAGTTGTTGAAGAAAAATACAACAAGATAGGAAAAAAAATTCAGATGTTTTTATTTTAATCCAGTGTTTATTAAGCCTTATCATTAATAAAATTTGTTTTAATGAATGGAAAAAAGGAAATGAAGGTGTTAGTGATACAAGTCATGACAACTGAAAGTATTATTAAGGTATCCACGAAATTTTTGGTGAATATCACAGTAATAAAGTAATAAAGGATATTGATATTGATATTGAAGCCATTGGTAAACTTTTCCCAGTCCTCTTTAAAAAATGTCAATTTACGGACATCACAATATCTCAGCATAGAATTACTTGAAATTAGATAAACGACAAATTTAAAGTCAAAACATAAGTTTTTCCTTCTCTGAATAAATTTCGTCAGTTTTATATTTTTTAAAGTTTAAAGCTTTTAAAGTTAAAACAGCTGTTTTTAATGTAATAGTCTTTCATTATGTCAATTTTCAATCCCCTAAATGATACAAAAGAAAACAACGTTGAGGGGAGGGATTTTAAATATAAAAAGTAAATGTAAAATTTTAAATAAATTGGTACAGTAGTTTTTGAATTCCATTGATTTTTCACGGAATTTCATAGCGTTGTTTTGAAGAAAATACGTTAAAGTTTTTAATTCTGGAGAATGTACAAGAGTTTTGATTCGATTGCCCTGAAATTTTAACACAACATTTTTAAAATAAAATTAAAAAGCTTTTAATACAATTGAATAGTGCTAACCGCCCACTCCTTAAGTCTGAAATGTAGAAAGTTATATTTATGAGTTTTAAAAACTTTTTTGTGTATAAAAATATGTATTATTAATGTTTTTTGGCAGTCGGAGAGGCATGCTTCTTTTTCTCAGAACTTTCGTAGTCCATTGTTAAAGAATCTCTGATACTCACTGTGGTAGAACCTATATTACTCACTTCCAGAAAATCTTTATAGTCTACTAATGCAGAATAGTTTTCCAAAAAATCTAATATGAAATTAAATTCATTTCCCTCGGACTTTTCGATGCGTTAAAAATTATAGAAATTCACGTTATGTACATAGACATATTGAAAGCTATTTGTTTAAATCGAATAATGTTTTGTATTTCTTATTTGTTAAATTTGGTATTTTTCAAAAAATGAATTTTTTACCCTTAAATAAAGCTTTTTAATAATATCACCTCAAAAGCTTACCCTAGACTATATTTTTTTAGTATTTAGAAGTGCAAAGCTATATTTTTTACATTATTCAAATTCTTAATTGACATTAGATGAACTCCAGCTACAAATCCACTGAATGTAAAGAGTTCTATTTATGCTTTGATGAGCTAAAACTTCCACAAGAAGCGGTTCATTTTTTCTACAGATAGTTTTTTCGCCTCTTTATCGGTCATTTATTCTAATTTTTTCATGAAAAATACATTCAAATCCTAATTCATTATCAAAATTTTTTAACAGCAAAATCATTCATTAGAAAATATGTTTCGTAATTTGGAAAACTTACATTCTATTATTACTTAAGATAATATATGTTAAGTGAGCTACTAGGTGTGATAATTATTGTTAACAACTTTATTGCTCTGAGAGTTAATTCATTTCATCGCTTATGCTAAGTTTTATCTTGAAAAATATATGGAGTAGTTTTATTAAACAAGAAGCTTAAAGTACTTGGAAGAAATTCCAATATTGTTTTATCTAACCTTTAAAGCAATTACTAATGCATACTTATCAGTTAATTTTCATATTTCCTAAAATGAAAAGCTAATTCAAAAAGGTTTTTTAATAGGCTGAGACTTTAAAATTTTCCAAGTTAGTTTTTTGCAATAAATACAAAAACATAATATATGTAATTGGTGAAAAAACATAATCAATCCTAACTTTAATTTCTTTAAATAACTTTTCGATTGCAGTTGTTCTGTTTGGAGTCCATTTAGGATGCATGAATCCATTTTTATGTAATATCAATGTAGAAATTTATCTTATACTAGTAAAGCTGCCCGTAAGGCTTTATTTTGATATCAATTTAATCTCTTTCTCATTGAAAAGCGTATTTGATTGACAGGGCATGTGAAAGATTGCATTAGCATGAAGCAGCAAGGGCGTAGCTATGACTCTTACATGGGAGAGGGGGTTTCTATTTAGCCTTTTGTCATTTTGTTTGGCTCATCAAATAAAACTTATATATCATTTTACCATGAATTTTATTTTTAAGGACTTTAACAACTTTTTTTTTCATTGCACTCGTAAGTCGCCGTATAAGCGACATTATGTTTTACCGTTGCGTTTTACGAGTGAAAGTTTAAATTTGTTCGAGATGCACACACTCGCATTACTTAAACCAGTGTAATTAAATTTCTAACTAAAATGTATAGCTTTTTTTTGCAATGGGAGGGGTTTGACTCCCCCCCCCCTCTTATATACGTCCTTGTGAAGCAGAATGATTTAATTTTCAGGGTTCTTTCCACACAATATCATTTCAAGCAAAACAGCAAGTATCTGCAAGGATCGGCAAACTTTTATTTATTAACGTATCATTTTTAATATAAAAAAAATATTGATGTGTCCATTGTGACCATTAAAAGATCTTGACTTAGAGATTTATTTGACAAAAAGAAACTGAATACTATTTATTATTTTTAAAGTTTTTATTTGCAACCCATTATTTGCACCTATTGGAATTGTCACCTAAATAATGTTGTAGACGGCTCCTTCATATAAAATAGTATAAATGCTAATTGTACTGATGCCCCAAAATATCTTAATCCCATGGTATATCATATAATGATTCAAGACTAGCTGTTTGCTCGTCATTGAATGAGCTTAATATTGAGTTTGAGTGTTAAAGAATTTTCTTTACACACAAGAGAAGTGCCATTGCGCTTCCCAGCACTCAAATGGTTAATCTACATTTAAAATCATAAAACAATATGTTCATAAGCCAAATCGTTTTTGTTTTATAAAAGGCGTATCACCTGAGTATATCAGTAGTAATTATCATCTGAAAAAAATTGCCGTTTAAGTAAAAAATTATCAAAGATAATTACAACTATTATCGATAACTAGCGGATACCTGAAATACCCTGTCCGACGTATTTATTTTTATTTTATTATAAAGAAAGTTTTTTAAAATTTTCCATCACAGTATGTAGTCGTAGTATTATAATTATCATCTTTATCTATACCTAAATTGGGGCTAAAGAATTTAACATTTTTATGTGTTGAATTTGTAGAATTAATACCAAATTTGCAATCGTTTAAATAATAATTCTTGAAAAGTCAAAAAATATAAGAAGCGATTGTTTCATTTCATTACTGATGTTTTTGAATTAATAATTTGTGAAAGAACATCTTCATTTGATGACGAAAGAAATAGAGCTTGAAATTGCTTGTGGCGTATTTACTAAACAAAGAATGTTTGACTTTTATATACAGTATATATACAGGTGAAAAATTTAAAACAGATTTTTCTGTTTTTTCAAAATTTCAAAGTAGAAAACGACTAATTTGTTTTTGATACCCACCTTGACAGGGGTCAAAGCTTCAGATATTCATAAAATATTCAAAAAAAACAAATCTCAGGCAAAATATACTTTTTTAATTGTGTTAACTTAAGTCAGAAATTTATAGTACAAATAATTGTAATAGAAAAAGGTTCTTTTTGCCTGGCCAAAATCAAGTTTTTCTTTCTACTTCCACAAGTATTTCAAACGAAAATTTATTCAATTATCCTATCTTACTATATCAAATTTACTGTTTCTGGTACTTTTCCATTAATTACTGTTTCTAAAATATTTGTGTAATGGATTTTAAAAAATAATTAAAGTGATAGTAATTTATGGTTTTTAGACTAGAGAGGTATTAAGTAAAGGTGCGTTTACGAAAGGAATGAAATAAATATTTCTTACAATATGATATATCGAAATTTTTCCATCCATATTTCAGGATATATCGAATAAATAGAACGATTTTTTAATAAATTTTATCTATTTTATTATTTAAATCTAAGCCTTGCTTGAATCAAAATTTTTATAACTTTTTTTGGATGAATCCTGCTTTTTTCCTAGGTTAACACCTGAATAGCTTAGAATATATGGTACATATTTGGAACCGTACCTAAGAATTTGCTCATACTTCTAATGGGTTTTTATTGAATATATAACTGGATCTCTTAACGAAAAGGATAAGTTATTTGAAAGAATTTCATCTATTTTATTTGCTTTCCAAGACTTCTGAAGCAGTTTATTTTGATTCGTCTTTAGAGCTTGAAGTCCATAACTAATAAGCTATGTTGGAATTTCAAGCCTAATTCCGTAGCAGTACTTAATTCTTGTAGGTCTGCGTATGATAATTTTCAAAATAACTTTTTCTTGTATAAATTTCGTATATTTTGCTAAATTTTATTGATAAGGCTTTCATATTTAATGGACGCAATAATAACATCATTCTGAATTTTTTTCGGCTATGTTTTCTACAATGAACAAATTAGTAGGACAATTTTTAATACTTTTACAAAAAGTAAGAGAGGTGAAGAAAGGTAAGATCAAATTTTGAAATATTCAAAACTTTGCAAATATCTTTGTGAGGCAGAGATTTTGTTGCCTCATGTTCCAGCATTCCATTTCACTATATTAAATGTTGTGGCAAACAGCACGACAAAATTATTTGATGACGTCAATGTGAACATTTTTTGCTACATTTTTCCTCTTTTTCTATAATTATATAACAATTTGAAGTATGGAAATACATTTTTGTAATTTTAAAATTAAGAAAAAACATTAAGTTCAAGAATTTTGTAGGCCATTGTGATTATTTTGCAAATATTATATTTCACCCGATTTACAAATGCTATAAATAGTTCTACTTGAAATAAGAACAAACTTTTTTCATTGATTTTATTTTAAAAAAATTACAGTGATTATAGTGAACCCGGAAAAAATTAAAACGTGTGTTTTTTAAAAAAAAAACTTTATTAACATTGATTCAACCAATGACAATTTCCGACTTTTATTAAAACTATGCGTTATGCATTTATAATGAACCTAAAATTTTTCGTCAAAAATATAAAATATTGTTTTATTTTAATCGTTATTTATGAATTACTCTTATTTTAAAAAGTAAAAACAAAAAATAAATGATTATGCTAGTGTCCATGATCATTTTGATAATAATTTCCTTAAATTGTAACCAGGTGTCATATAATTTACAGTCCAAGGTTTCTTATCGGTACCCTTAAAGACAAAATTCTTAAGTTTTTATCAAACGGATAAGTAGGGCTTATATTACGTCAGTGAAGATGCCTCTTGGTTTATCTTAATCAGTACTTAGGCTACTATTAAATTTTCCATACTTGATGAGATACTTGAAACCAGCCAAACCAAAAAAAAAAAAAAAGAAAACCAAAAAGAAAAATTTTTGACACTTTTACTTAATATCTTCAAATATCAATGAAATAAAAATTAGATATCATAATAATAATAAATGTAATATTTTTACACTGTGTGCATGGCGGCTGGTAATTACAGTCAAATAAATTTTCAGACTTAATAAGAAGCAGCTGACATAGACTAGACAAATTCAGTCTTAAAATTTCCGTCGATTACTTCACTTCGCTGCTAAAAAATAAAAAATTATTTCTAGCAAATTAAAGCGCGTTGCTTGAATTTTTTTTAATTCAAAAATTAAAAACAAAAAAAAACATTTTCGGTTTATTTTTAATTTTTGCATATGATAATTTTCAAGATAATTTTTTGTTGTATATATTTTGTATATTATTTTGCCATGTTTTATTGATAAGACTTCTGAATATTTTCATATTTAAATTTAAATATTTGCACGATTTTCAATTAATTTACTTCAAGTGTTCAAATTGGTTATAAAATATTTTCAGCTCTTTTTTGAAAAACAAAAAAAAAAAACATTTGGTATATTTGAAAAAAAAAAGTCAAAATAATATAAAATTTTGCACGGTTATTGTTTGTAAGTGCGTAACTTAAATTCGAGTAGATTTGTAACAGTTTGGTGCGACCTTAATATCAACAGGTATTTTAGCCTTTCACTTCATCTACATGTAAAAAGTACAGTGGAATTTTTCCAGGAAAAGAAAAATTAAATAAAATAAGAACAAAAATTAAATATTATTGCTCTTACTTCCCTATAAGAATTTTCGAAGGCTACGTTTATTCTTTTGTTATTAATTACTTGCTATAAATTAAGGTAAGTAGCTTAAATCATGTTGTTGTTGTAATATTAACTTGTTTTTTTTCAATTTAAGAAAAAGTAAAGGTGTGATTTCAAAAAAAATTAAAACAGTTATTTTGAAATAAAAAAAATGCAATATGCATTTTTTTATATAGCCTCAAATATATTTGGCGTAATATAAAATTTTGGTCACAGTTAATTAATTTATATTTCAAGCTTAAAAAATATCAGGAATAAATCTAAAATTTCTTGTTATTTATCTTGTGATTATGTTAAGCAAATTAATAATTTTGTGTGGTCGCTTTGAAATCTCATGGTTAAATATTTGGTGTCATTAAAAGAAGTTTGTTATTAATAAAATATAATATAAAATTTTGTAAAACTCAAAACTTAACGAATTTTTTTTCCAAGTTCTAAATTATTTAGTTTGAATTGGAAGTGAATTTTTAAAAGATGTGATAAAAATAAAAATAATATCAAGTAATTTAAATTTGACAGTCAAATTAAAAGTAAAAATTTATTTTGTTGTTTCTATCATTGATACTGAACAGATAAAAGTGCAAAATAAACGCTTACAGCTATTGTTGCAGTTATATAATATCAAAGAATTTCTTTTTAAATTAATTTTTCATGAATTATCTAATTCTAGTTAGCTGTTTTAGTCTAACTAACACTTTTCTGTAGTTTGCTATAATTATGATGTATAGAAAAAGAAATCAAACTTTTAGAAAAACAACAAAAAAAAAAACATGTTTTCTTTCTATAAACTGGAACTAAGAATTTCAAGGCTAAAATATATTACATATCAGTGTAAAAGGTTCTATATTTTTTTCTGTAAAATATGTAAAATACTGCTTTTAATAAAATAAAAGTTTTTTATTAAATAAATTAAACTCTATTCATACCGGTATAAATAATGCCAACAAAATTTTTCTCAAATCACCGGTGATAATAGAAATAACCTAATTAAATTCGTATTTTAACAATGGTGCACGATATTATCAAAATTACATTTTTGCTGTGATATCTGAGTGTATTTGATTCTAACAAAAAAACAAAAAATGAAAGTCATATTTACCAGTAACGGATTCAAATTATATTATTGAGTTCTTTCAATAAGTTGTCACTGGAAAGTTATAAATTATAATTTGTTATTTTTTTTTATAAAATTATTCATCATACTTTTTCTTTCTTTAATTTTTTCAAACCATTCAAAATGTAAGATCTTAAAAGAATCCTATAAACATTCCTGTATTTGATTAATGAAGTTCTTTTTTGACGAGTTCTTTTGATATTATACCAATAAAACAGCAAAAAGAGGATATTATACCTGACAGTGAAAGTGATTTTGAATTGAAAATGATATTACATCTAACTTGGAGTATTTATTTTAACATTTCGGGTGTAACTGTTGAATTAAGTGATGCACCGAGCATCAGTGAAGTAACGGGTTTATTTTTTGATAACAATTTTTTCATTTAGTTGTTTCTCAATAAATTTAATAAAAATTCTTGCTAAAACTTTATCATGGACGGTAATATTATGGCATAGCTTCTACGTAAAACTGCTGGTGAACAAAGTGTCAAGTTAAAAAGAGTGTCCTATGTCTTATTTATAGATTTATTATTTATAGAATTTTTCTAATAAAAAGTTTCTTCTATTACTTAAAATGTTAATAATAAAATAAAAAAACAATTCTTAAAAAAACCTTAAAATATCCCCTTAAGGATTGCAAAATTGTCACAACTTTATTTAATATTAAGAAAAAATAAAGTGAATCCACTTATTATTCTAATTAAAATTACTTAATGGTAGTACTACAAAGCTAATTTTAAACAATGCATAAGCAACCCATGAAAGTATACAAATCAAACTCTCTAAATAAACTTTTTCCGCAATTGAAAGTCTTACCATAAATAAAAATATCAAGCGAACTTCCTATCAGTTCCAACAAGCTAAGAGTATAGCAAAAGATTTGAAGGATTGAGCACATATACCTAAATATATATGTATATGCATATGTAATTTGGGAATAATTTTTATGTTAGAGCACTAATAAGTTAAGCTGTCATTTAAATTGAATAATAAGTCTTCAGACACTGTCCTTAGTTTAGATTTCAGATAATGCGTCAAGCCTGACGAATTTATTTAATTTATCAGCTTCAAAATCAATTCACGTGCTCTCGCACAAAACTTTAATTTATTAACATTTAAAGTTTGACTTTTTCTCCTTATTCTCAATATATAAGCTATGAAAATTATTTGATCCGATTTTTTAATTAAGCTGTGCAGAGGAATGTAATCAGCTAATCGTTTTATGTTTTAGTCAGGCGACTATTAGAGTTATCAGCAGCTAATAATTTTTGAAAACTTTGACATCGGAAATGTTATCTTAAATTATTAGATGAAGAAAAAAGAGTGTAATCTATTCACATGTATGATTATTAAAAACAAAAGACTAAATTTCATTGAATTGCATATTATTATTTAACGTTTAATCTTTGAAATAAATTTACAATCGTATTTGTGTAAATTAATACTGCATCAAGTGCAAATTTATTTCGAGTTTGCCTGAATCAAAGAAAATTTGATGTGAGTAATGCTGGCATGGCCATTTTAGCGGGTAGACTTTAAAGTATGTGAATAATTAAGTGCTAATTAAATGCTCCGGGAAAATACGAAAAACCTAAGAGTTTTTTCACAATAAGGGAAAAACCCTTTTGAACTGCGCGAAACTAAAAACGATGATATTTCACAAATATTAAGACATTTTCATTTCAAACCAGCCAGATAGTTTAATGCTAATACTTTTAAGTGTGCCCGCTAAAATGGCTCTTCCAGCTTTATCAACATGAAAATTTGTGTATAATAGATTGCATTTATTAGCTCTTAGTCCTCAAATTTGTGACTTATAGGCATAGATAAGAAAAACATCAAAAGCAAGAATGGTAGATAACTTTTTAGAAATGAAGGTGAAGAGTTTTTTGATTGGGGGCACTAAAAGGGTTATTCTGGCTTGGACGCCCCAATTTTAGGTGCTCTTTCGGACACCATAAAAAGAAACTAATTAATATTTTTACGAATCATTTTTTTACTTTTTATTTATTAATATTTTAAGAGTATAAAATATTAATAGTATTAAAAACAAAAATAAAATTGAAAAAATTGAAGGCCGATAAATTAGAGACTCACAGTCCTTCCAGTGATCTGACAAAAAGAATTATTTTTAATTCTTCTTTCCTGTTTTTTTCGCCGAGACTAAATGCATCAAAAAATTAGTTAAATTCCGGAAAATCCTTTTAGGAAAATTATTTTAAGAGGTTGAACTATGAAAATATGCACACAAAAAAAAACAATTTTTTCGAATTTCTGAACTAGAAATTACCCTTAAGGTAAAAAATAACTTTTAGCCCTTTACGCTCCGTGCATTTTTTACTCCCATAAGTACTCTACTCCAGGGATTTTTAGGTAATATTTTGTGAATCATAAGACTTTAAAAACAAATGCAGCAGTTTTTAGAGAAAATCATTTTTTATTAACAAGAATTAACTGAAGTTCTAAAAACAATTAACAGCTAAGATCGTAAACGTATACAAAACAGCAAAAAGAAAGGAGAGAACACATGTACTTACAACTTCGAAGAAAAGAAAGCTGGTATTTGGAGTGGATCGCTTTTATTTGCTTTGCCAACCAGGCTGGTAGTTAGAGCGCATAGGGTTAAAATTTGAAACTTAAAATTATTAATTATATTTGGTTTCAACTTTTTTAGGCATCATAGCTTTCTTTCGTTGATAACTTCTAAAACACTATTAGTTTAATGTCTACGCCACTGCCATACTATAAGAGCATTGAAGAAAATTTGGCAAATCTTTTAAGAAATATTTTCTACAGGAAATGCTTTTAGTCTGATTTTGATGAAAATATGAAAATGTACTAAGCGCTTAAATAATTTCATAATTTTTCCAACCACATAAATTGCTCTTGAGTATAAGTTAGCCATTACGTATTTCTTAACAGCTATAATTATTGAAATTGTAGGCCACAATAAAGCTTTTATAATCATCTGAAAGAAACAAAAGAATGATACAAATCAACGTAGGTATTCCTGTTCCGCTAGCATACAGTCGACTTTAATTGTGTTCACAAGAAAAAAAAAGTCACATTAAATATCAAAGTTATAGATTTCTATTCTACTTAATAAAACTTAAGCCTAATAGTTTAATCTGGTGTGAAAAACGAAAGGCTCATATTAAATCTTTATGGACGCAACGCAACACGTTAGAAGTAGATATAGTTATTCCCCATTGAACACATGTCAGTAACTTTTTTGAAAATAAAAGAGTAGAACAAATGTAACTCTAAGTTTACTTAAGGAAAAGTGCTTCAGGGCTTAGTGAATTTAAAAGGAATACAATTAATGTCAAGGTTAACCAATTATTACATCTAAAACTAATTATATATTGTCTTTAGGCCATCTAAATAATTTGTCAGTGTCATTTTTAAAAGTGAACTCTTTATATAGTCGAGTTTTCATATAACTAGTTCATATTTAACCGGAAAGAAAATTTCAAGGAAAGTTTCAAGGTAGAAATATAGATGAGTATAAAGTACGATATTCTTAAATACGGACAGAAATTTTAGTGCTTAGACTATGGTAGATTTGTTTTTAATTTTTAATCATTTAAAAAGCTGACTACTTGGTAACCTAAAAGAAACTAAAAAATTACTAGAAGATACGTGTAAATATGCCCAAATGACAAAATTTTAAAGAAAAAGCACAACTGCGTAAATCAATAACCAAGCATACATCAATTGCCAATAGCAATAATGTTTTTTAGTATATTTAAATACAATGACATAAAACAAAAAATAGACATTTTATTGTTATTAACGTAAGAGCTTTAAATCTTTTTAAAGGTTATTCTCATTTGTTATATAAAGAAAAAGATAGTAAATTTAAATAATATATTTATTTATGTACATTTTCTTAAGCTTAGCTAAATGGCTTTTGACCAGTTAAAGTTTGTTGTTAAACAAATCTTCTCAGTCATCCATGTTAAGTGGATACAAGTTCAAAGTCAGAGTCAACAAGTTTTTAAATCATTCTCAGTTTAATAAAATATTATTAAAATTTAAATAATTTATTTGCTTTTATTACACAAATATTTATGAAATAGTTTTTTTCTTCTTTTGTATCAATAGCGAAAAAATAAATTTATTTTTCCATATATAGTTTTGTTTTTTATCAATTTTTGTGGTCTAGAGTGAAAGAAAAACATTTTTGAAAAAAAAATGAATGAAAAAAAATAAAAATAAAAATTATATCTATTGATAGTAGGCATTTGAATTCTATGAAGCTAAAATTATCAACAATTTTGTATTTTTCCTTGTTATAATAGATTTTGAATGCAACAGGGTCAAGTTTATGTTAGAAATTAAATTATGCGAAATTTAATTAAAAAAACTTTCTTATGGGTTATTATATAAATATTATACACAGCAAGGAACTATTAAACTGAACAAAATATGATAATTTTTGTTCAATACATAAAAATAATATTTTCAATAGAAAATAATCATACAAAGTTCACTTAATTCGTCAATTTATAGACTTTTTTCTCACTTATACAAAGTTTAGAATTATTAACATAATTCAAAGAATTTAGGAAAATAAAAAATTGAGTTTTGATATGTGTGAATATTTATTGCTAAAAAAGTGATATCGGTCCAAACAACTGTAGTTAAATATAGACTGATAATATATTAATTAAATTAATTATAGTAATTGAAATAAAAATACTTTTGTGATATTGCAGCGTATTTGTTTTTTAGACCATAAATTCCTAGAAAGCAAAAAATTAATAAATACTCAAGTACTAATTTGATAAACTGTTGTCGTGGCATGCATAATTTTGAAAATTAAATAAAAAGCAGTACGAAATACTAGACCTGACGAAGTTTTACACTATTAACATATTCTTTTCTATAATGAATCAATCACGTTCTTTTTAACACGAGCTTACTGGCTAGCACGTCAGGTTTCAATCACACGCTAAAAAACGTGAATGAATTATTGTTTTGATTACTTTGGTGGCATAAAATTTAGCACCAAATTCTAATAAGAATACTGGTCTCTACTAAATTGGTATATATAGGTTGAATTGGTGTTTAATTTATCGGTAGCTTGTTCGTTACTCAGAGAAGATCAAAGAAAATCTGTTTTTATAAAATCTGAAGAAGAAGTACTTCGTATCTTATTTTGAAGGGCCAAAAAATTTATTTTCATATGCTTCAATTTTCTACTGGGTAGCCAAAAAACATTTAGTCCAATGTTGATATTTGCTAATGTATTTGTCTAATTGACACTCAATTCACTGAAGATCTTATATTAATTTTACTGTTATATTTATTTTTTGTTAAAAAGCATAGATTTTAATACAGTATTGTCAAGGATATAAAAACAAGCATAATGCCTGTTTGTGATGTTCTGTACAGTTTTTATCAATAATGATAGGAGCAAAAAGGGAATATAGACAAAACTACATGTGATTTACTAGTGAATACTACAACAATTTAATTAGAATGGATTAGTATGGCAAAG
This sequence comes from Acrocera orbiculus, assembly GCA_947359355.1. Classification (NCBI taxonomy): domain Eukaryota; kingdom Metazoa; phylum Arthropoda; class Insecta; order Diptera; family Acroceridae; genus Acrocera; species Acrocera orbiculus. The sequence continues at coordinate 946,648 of OX375757.1, forward strand.
AGTTCACAAAAGAATTTTGATGTTACCTTGACCTCATTTTAAGATCCATCCAGGGTTGAATAGGTTTCTTTCCGGATAAAAAAAATACTGGCCTACCCTGTGTTTACAGTAGAGACTAATTAAATAATCGCTATATTCAAGGAGAGTGCTGTAAATCTCAAATGTAAAGCAAAATGTACAAAGCTTTACTAACAATAAATACAAATCACAATGATTGATTTTAATTCATTAGAGGACCCGCAGGTAAAGTTGCTATCCCGTAACGGGTAAAAAATTCTAAATAAAATAATTTTAAAATTCTTAAGTGTTATTTTGTCTTTCTGTTCTTCAATTGAATAACAAAAATTCTATTTTAGCTCAGGCGTGTCAAAGTTATTTATCAAGCGGGCCATTTAAGTAAATAGTGAGATTTGAGCGGGCCACACAAAATTTTAAAAATAATATTATTTGTCAGGACTTTATCTAATTTATTGAGTCAAACAGCTTTATATAGTAAAAAATTTAATTTTTTGAAAAATTATTTTATGCAACACATTAGAGATATGTATTCTCATCAAGATACTATTATTTTAGTTAATAATTTTGTTTATTTACTTGAAACTAAGCATCGTTTTCTTTCCTTCACAAGATTCTCAAGGAATTACCAATATAATTTCTGCCGCAAACTTTTTAATACTTGGGTATTTTTCTTCTAACCAGGAATAGAATTGGGGAATTCCTACTTCTCGATGTTTGGTTTTAATGATGGAATCATTTTGTAGATCAATCAAGTCTAGCTGCTACAACGCTGAAGCCTTAGCAGCTTCAAAAGAAAATGGCGCAGCGAAAGAGAGAAACTTTCTTTTAGTTCTTCGAAATCACCAACACGTTTATCGAATTCTTTTTTTAAGTCTGCAATTTTGGTAGAATATTGTGAAAACGAACCTATTTGGATTTTCACTTTTAAATCCTCACATATTGGGAAATGTGTCAAGACATTATTTTCCAGATGAACTTGAAACAAACTAAGGGTTTTCACAAAACTAGGAATTGTATCATACATGCTTGTTATTAAATTATCTTTGCCTTGCAATGTACAATTAAGATGGTTGAGATGATCTGTAATATCTGTTAGAAAAGCTAGATCCTGTATCCACATAGGATCTTTAAGATTCGATATGTTTTGGTTGTTCTCATCTTTCAATTCCATAAACAATATGATTTCTTCTAAAAGCAAATAAAATCTTTTTAGAACTTTGTGGCATGACAGCCAACGAACTTCGGTATAGTAAGGAAGATCTTCAAACTCAGATTCTATTCCTTGAAGAAACAAACTAAATTGCCGGTGAATAAGTGCTCTAGCCCGAAAAAAGTTAACTATTTTTGTAACTGTTTTAAGTACTTGATCCATTTTTAGGAATTTCAAACACAGAACTTGTTGGTGTATAAGGCAGTGGAAAGCTTTAATATTTGGCTTATTCGGGTACAGCTCTTGTAATTTTCTTGACAATCGGGACACAAATCCCTTATTTCTACCTGTCATGGATTGAGCACCATCTGTTGTCACAGAAACAAGTTTGCCAAGAGGAACTTTAAATTTTTCCGCACTGCAAACAGCATCAAAAAAAACCTCACCAGTTGTAGTTCCAGGAAGAGGGATAATATCCAACAATTTTTCCGTTACCTTCAAATTATTATCACAACCACGGAAAAATACAGCAACTTGTGCAACATCTTTTATGTCTTTGCTTTCATCAATTGCAATTGAAAAAAACTGCACTTCCTTTGATATTTCCTGTAGCTGCGAACTAATGTTATCTGCCATTCCCGTGATTCTCTGTGCTACTGTGTTTCTGGATAAAGAAATCTCTTGAACTTTTTGTGGACAGCTCAGCGGCTCTTACCATGCACTAAAGATCCATCCGTAAATGCTTTTGAATGTTTTGCTAATAAATAGATTATTTTATAGCTGGCTCTTGGTAATAAATTTTGTAATAAAAGTTTTGAAGATTCTTCATTTTCAATTGAATTTTATTTATTTGCAAGTAGAATTCTTCTTGTTTATTGGAAACGGAGACACAACTTTGAAAGTCACTAGTAAAAAATTTTCATTTGTTTTAAACAAGATATTATTAATTTATTAAAAGTTGAATTTAGTTTTGGAGTTCGTTTACTTAATAAAAAGCAGCGAGTAATTTATATTTATTTATGTAATGCAATATCATTTTGTAAGTTTTTTAAAAACCTATTTTTTAAGAAGTTAAATTTTTTAAAAAATCTTTTATACATATAAAATAAAAACAAAACTATTTAATAAATATGATTTATTATCTTACCAATACTAACATATTGGCATAGTTATTTGTAGATGTTAACCATTAACACACTAAAGATAGTTGACAAAAAAAGTTATATTCACCCCCGCCAATCGCATAAATGTTATCTACGCCACTGTACCAATCAGATTTAATAATATATTTTTCTTTTTTACATTGACCTACAGTAGCATGGCCATAAAGTTGAAACAAATCTTGACATATCTATCAAGAGAGAAATATTTTAGAGAGAGAAATATTTTAGCAACGTTCAATAAACGATAACAAGGATCTCTAGCTAAATACGCAATTACATTTTTTAATATATTTTTAATTTTTGTAGATGAACATGTTTCTATTATATGGATACAAATTTAAGTAATTATATTAATATTTTCAATATAATTTAAAACAACGATCACCCTTCGCTCCCACCATTCAAGAAATATTTTGTCTATTTCATGCACAAATTTTTGCATCCAATTTAATTATAATTATGCGTTTAAATGTATTTCTCTGTGTCTGGCTAGCTAAAAATTGGGTTCATGTTATAGGAAATTTCCACACGGTATGCGAATGTGTTTTGTTTTGTTTTTAGCTGAAAATATTTTAAAGTGCATTTCGTTCTGTTGGCGCAAAATACCTTTTGTACGATACGTTTTATAGCGCTTGTTGCACTTGATAGAAAAATATATTTTAAATTTAGAATTTTTTAGTTTATATACCAATCAAATAATTTTAAATAAATTTTGGAATGTATTAAGGACATGTATTTGTAAATAGAACCGATAATAAGATCAGAGAAATTCTATATTAATTCTATATTTCAATATTTTACCTTATTCTTATATATACATATGTATATATATAGAAAAATTACGTAAGAATGTTGATAACTTACATATATTATTATCATAAGCTGCACACTTCTATATTTTTTGTAATACAAGATTGTAAGTGAATTTTGCAAATAAAAATATTTATTATCGTTTTGTATTACAAAAAAAAGTTTATGTATTACATTGCAATGTCTAATAAGCAATTTGTATTTTTTAATTAAAATTTCAATAGCTCACTATAAAGTGACTTAAATTCAATAGCAAGATTTTATCACATCTGGGACTGGAAATTGAAACAGTTTTATTATCTGTTAACATTTTAATTTTACTTTAAACTGTAGTACAAGACGTTTTATTTTATTTGAAAGTATGTAATAAGTATCTAATTGAGAAGCCCTTCAAAAATTAATTGTAAGACTCCATAAAGAAGTTTAATAGTACATTTATACCGGTAAAATATTAACATCAAAATACTAGGCTTTTGATAATTATAAGATTAGTAATCCGTAAAAAATTTGTCATTACTTCTTGTAGTAAAAATAATTTTGCACCATACTTACAGTCAGATTTAACCTAACTTTCATAGTAAATATACCATGGCGTCAGCACTACTATGAAAGACTTTTAAAATTTTCGAAGTAACTTTCTTAACAACTGTGTGAAATGGAAATTTGATTCAATCTCGTTTGACATCTTATAGTGATACTGTAACAGCACTCACTACCATCAATCAATTTTTACATATTCAATGTGCAAAATTTTATTGTACATCCCTTCTAGTGCATTTTTAGTGGTCAGAAAACTAATCTTATGCCTAGGACTCACTAGCGCTTAGCGGCACAAAATTTAGTACTAAATGCTAATGAGTCCATTAGTCTCCACTGATGTTCCACTCCACTGGTATATAAATAAAACTCTTCATTTTTACTGTGCTAAGTCGTCTCCACACGCTAAGCGCTAGTGAGTCCAAGGCATTAGAGTATTAAATTCTCAACTTTTGTATAGAAACAACAAAGCCTTCTTCTCAAGAAAACTAATCTAAAATTATCATTATTTTTTTGAGTAATTTTTCGAACTCTCTTTTTCGAAAAATATTTGGTAGCTTTTAATATTGTGTGAAAGTGCAAAACACTTTTTACAGCCACAAACAATAAAAAATTTTTGACAAATGAAAATTGTACTTATCGAAGGGTACTATAGGACCAAGTATAAACACTTGTTTTTATATATAAAGCAAGGGTTAGTATTCTAGACAGTGGCGTAACAATAGGGTGGCAGAGCGGGAAAAATGCCACGGGCCCCCGACTGAAAGGGGCCCCGGCCCAAGAGAGCCATTAGCAAAATTTAGTAAAATTACCTCAAGTTTCCAAACCACAAAAAAATCATAGAAAATGTTTCTTACCATGATTATTCGACCTGAAGTACATACATCCTCTATATATATACTGAGGAGTATATACATGGACAGATTGTTGTAGTTTTTCGGCTACTTTCCTGTTCTAATTATTTCAAAGGAGTATGTCTTTTTCCATCTCAAGTTCTCTCTGTATATGCAGTTTTAACCACAGGATAGTATATATACCCAGCGGAAAATTTTCAATGCGGGAAATTTTCAATGCGCCGGAGCACAATTCGAGCGCTCCTTCACCATATTAATTTGAAGCACAGTCCGAGCGCTCGAATTGAGCGCCTTTTGCACATGAATGCTCATATAAGTATTACATGCATTCCATGGCCAGAAATTTGAATTTTGATGATGCCATTAACATAGAAGGCCCGAAAAAAGGAATTTTAATAATAAAAATAGTGAGTAAAAATAAAACTGTGACTTTAATCCAATACAATCTTTAAAATAAAAAATGAATGAAAAATACATACAATAATTATATCGTTTTATACTTATTTTCCTTATTTACTGAAAAAAACTGCATACTGTTATTTGAGTTTCTATAGATTGCAGGAGGGCCCCAACTGAAGAATTTGCCATGGGCCTTAGCAGTATTAGTTACGCCACTGATTCTAGATCAGTATTCTGGCCACTATAAATGCACTATTACTAATTCGATACGGCAGCTAGTCTTTTATATACTCGTAGGACTACTATCAATAAAATTTTGAAAAAGCGAGGTCGACAACGTACACAAATACTATAGAAAACTATACAAATGCTCCGAAAAGAAAACTGAAACGAATACTTAAATTTTAGTACTAATTCTTGATTACTTAATTTTCCCTTAAACTCTTTAAAAATAATCAATTGAAAACGAACACAAATATATTTTTTAGCTTAACATAACTTTTCCTATTAGCATGACACATGACGGTTTCTTGGTTGGATACACCTTGCGACTACGCTTCAAGGTTTTTTGAAACTTTACTTATTACTTCTAATATTTAAGGTTCATTCATGAAACAACAAAAATATGGTTTCCTTGAAAATTTTTTCTAAAGAAAGTTTTTAGTTATTGAATTTTTCAATTTCAATTAGAAATATGTTTTGAATCATTATTATTTTCATGTTTCAGAACTAATGTTAAAGCTCAAATTAAACACTAAGTTTAAGTGATAAGCATTTAGTTGACTTTTGTTTTTTAAAGAAAAAATAAATATCAAAAAACAAGAACAATAACTTTGTTATTGAGTTAATCACGCAAGCAAACTTAAAATCAAGTACAACCAAAAATTAATTCACGTTTCTATTTACTTAGGTCAGCGAACCATTAAAAAAAATAATAATAAAATATTAGCTACATTTAACAGAAAACAAAAAATAAAATATTTAAAAATAAAAGCAACCTTGAAGAGTTTCTTAACTCTCATTACCGATTGTCTGGCAACGAGTAAATATTTAAAATTTGCTAGAAATCCCTTTGTAAATTGCACGAAAATTTTGCATGTATTTAAGAACAGAGATTCTTTTCTAAAAAATGAAAGTATTCTAGAAGACAAATATAACCAAAAATAAATAAATAAAAAAGTAAATAAATAAGAGATGTTATTATTTACTTAAGATTTTGTTGATAAATTTTTTTATATTGCTTTTTATTATTTTCTTGTCACTTTTTTGAGGGTTTCAATCTCATAAACAATTTTATTTACATTGAGTTTAGCATTCATGTTTTATTTTTTTTATCTAACTATTTAAATGTTAATGTCACACATTTAGTGATAAAAAATATTTCTTACCACTCCTGTAAAGCAAATAATTCAATTTTTATAAATATCTAACAAGAAATATTTACATTCGTGAATTGCTCATTTTTCGATGTTAAAATTGGATACGTTTTGCCAAAATTGTAAATCTATTTAAAATAATAAAATTTAAAAAGAAGTGTTTGTTTTTATTTTAATTGGGTTAAATTTATCTAGAAATCAGTTTATAAATAAGAAACCCATTTTTACATTTAATGTTCTATCATTAAATCAAGAGAGCTGCCGAATTACAAATACAATTTTTTCCTTACTTATTTATCTACTTTGAAGCATGTGGCGTAATAAATAAATCGGTGAAGGCTTTTTTTGTTTTCTATTTAGATAATAAGAATACCGTTATTTAGAACTTGCAGTTTATTAAGATTAACCTTTCTCCTACTGATTTAATATCATAATAAGAGGCTAGGTGTTAATGTGTGAAAGAAATTTAATCGGCGAATTAACTGTATATTTACATAAGTATTTCTGAGCTTAGTATACAAATTGATCTAGTAGACAGAAAGCTGGCAACATAAAAAAATGTCTCCTGTGATAAAATCACTTGGAATATATTCATTGGGTGTCGGCAAAGCAAATTTAAAAATTTACTTTATCCTCTTTAAGAACAATAAATTTGATAATTTTTTTGCAGTGAGTCAATTCCTTTTTCAATATTACTGCTGTCAGATAAAATAAATTATGAATTCGTAGACGTAATAAAAGCTGTTCTGTATGTTCTAAATTAGAATTAAAATATTTTTTTCATTTTGTACTTTTCATATTATTTGAAATGAGAGTAAAAGTTACTTATTTAACTGTTATTATGTATTTTAATAAAAGTAGACCATGTCTTTCTACAGAGAATAAATTTGGGAATTTATTTTTATAAATATTTTTACCTGTGAATTCTAAGAATTTTCTAACTGTGTTTCAGTTGGGTGTTTTTTTCTACCTGAAAAAATAAAAGATGGTATGTAAGATTAATACCTGTCTAGTTGGGAAGCCCAGAGGTGGTCAAGGATTCAATCCACAGCCCTTTGTAAAATTTTTATGGTATTAGGGAAATAAAGCCAAGATGCGTAATAAAGTTGACAAAAAAACATCATATCCTTTCTTCTATCGCTAAAGGCTATCTACACCATTGTATTTGTAAGAGAAATTGCCAAAAAATTGATTAAAAATTGATTGATTACAATCCTTCACACTGTCAGGGAGAATGATGTTGTTGTATTTCATTTTTAATTATATACAAATACTAACTATTTTGTGCTTTTGTTGTAAATGATACTCAGTTAATTTACCAAAAACAACATAAATGTTCAGGGTCAAAGTTAGCAGCAAAATCATCTTCTACATTCCTTCAAAAATCACTTTTCCCTTGTAGCCTTTTATTCTAGTATTGTATATGGTAATGCATGCGGCATGCCGGAAATACAAAATTTTATTCAAAATTTATTCACTATTCCACATATATTTTGTAAAATCCTCCTAACAATTTATAGAAGGCAAGAGTTTTATTTTAAGCCGACGTAATTTTGTTTGAAGTAAAACAGTTTAAATTTAATCGTTTACAGATTTTTACAATGACAATAAAATTTGCGCTTGAGATATTAAATTCTGATTTTTGCCAAGCATAAGCTTAGATTTCCGGAACTTTTAGGATATTCATAACTTTCATTACCATAAAATAATAGAAATTGCGTGTTGTACTGTTAAGTTTTACATAACTTTTTTAAAAACATTATTTACCAGGTATTCAGGAAATGGCAGGAAATTCCCAGCTTAAAGAAAGCTTCCTTTAATTATATTTAAATTTGAATGAATATATTTTGAAAGCTCTATAACTATTACATTATCTTTATTTACCTCGAAATTTTAAGCTTATTATACTTAAAATAAAATAAAATATTTTTGTAGCTATTAAAATACCGTTCGGCTATTTATATCGATGATGAATGAGGATCAAAAAACTCCACCAAATGTTTTCAACAATGAGAAAGCATGCTATATCATAAGCCTAGAAAATGAAAATAAGGAGCATGAAAAGGAATATAAAAATTTCAATGGAAAACATGATGATAAAAAAAAACAACAAACATCTGGAAATGGTGGTCATGGCATCGAAATTGATCATCCTACTTCGTAAGTTAACTTAAAATATTGAGTATTAGCTAAAATTTAAATATATATATATATATATTGTTTTTGTTGTAGTTACCTTGAGACAATTATGCATTTATTTAAGGGAAATATAGGACCTGGTCTATTTGCTATGGGGGATGCCTTTAAAAATGCTGGTATCATAGCTGCACCGATATTAACTTTATTTATTGGAATAATTAGTATACATTGTCAGCATATCCTTTTATCATGTTCAAAAAAAATGCAAGCTTTATCTAAGGATAATGTATCACTAGATTTTGCTGAAACTGTTGGAATGTGTTTTGAGAATGGTCCACCAAAATTACGAGGTTGGGCTAATTATATGAAGACTATTGTCAATATATTTATTTGTGTGACACAACTGGGTTTTTGTTGTATTTATTTCGTTTTTATAAGTTCAAATTTAGAACAGGTAAGTCAAGTTGATGGTCAAAGTTGTTTTTAATCCCAGAGTTAGGATATGAGTTTCATTTCATATTTTTGGAATAGTATTTTTATGGAAAAGTGTTTAAATGAATTGAACAACTAGTTCAGACTTCAACAAAAATCCCAACGGTTGATATAATCCGATGGTGTTTAGCTTGCAACCAAAAAAAATATATAATTTCATGCGTTAACAAGAAGACAATATTATACATTGGTTATACACATCAAATACTGCTGGTTAGCAACATAATATAGTTTCCTTAAAGAATAATGATATAATATTAATATCAAGACTTTTCTGACGTTTTTTTAAATGCTTTATTGAGCAATAGGGTTTTTATATTAACAAAGCACTCTATTTGGGCAATTTCTAGTAACGAAATTACTCATCAGTGAGTTTCTCATGGATGAATTTATATGTGAATCATGTTGAATAGTTTACTAGAGAAAAGTTCATCAATAAAGCATACATAATATAGCTTATAGCTAATTTTCAGTCATATTCTCATGCTGGAAGTCATCATGAAGATTACTGTTGTAGCCATTGATTAACATAACCATAGAGAATTTTTCTAAGATCTCGAAGCAGCCAGTAGTCCCTAAGAGCTTAAACTGGCAAATGAAATAAGTACAAAAACTTCCCAAAACGTATTAGTGTAATTTTAACGTCTTGTAAGCATTGTCTTTGGGAAACAACACTTTTTCTTTTCCTTTTAGCGCCACTATTTCATAATTCTTTCTTTTAACACACCGAAAATGTAATTTCGTTTTGTTTTTATCAAGATAGTTGTTAAAACGTAAGCATCTCAAACTCAACCTTAAACAATTAGTATTTTATAGATTACTTCAATTTATGTTATTGAGAATATTAACATTCTATTCTCCCAAATGTTGTTAGTTTTAAATTTTATTTTTTAGATTTAATCATAATTCTCTTTGGTTCAGTTTGACTTCTACTTAAAGTTCATCAATTTACTTCTCAAAATGGCCAGTTGTACTCTGGTTATCAGGCGGAAGTTTTGCATAAAGAATTAACTATTTAAATGAGATGAATTGAATTAGAATACAAATTTTACAGATATTAATATTTAAGAAGTTAACTCAAAACTTTATCACTCTTTAAAGAAAACTCCCAGAGAAGCAGCAAAACTCTTAATTTAAGGGTGTAATGATACTCATAGATGACACTAAAAGGAGTATATGCAATATTTTTTTTTTCAACTATTTCTCCTTTGGCAATCATATCTAATTTTTTATCAAAAAAGAATTTATCTAGGATAATGAAAAATCAGCTTTGAGTTGTGTCGGTTCACTAGGTTCATTGCTTCGGATGAAAGATGATTATTTGGTTTTGGGGAGTTCAATAGGATACCGGGTCTACTTTGAGCTATTCATACCTAAAGTTGATATCACTACTTATCATTATTACTTAGTCAAATGGCATCTCATCCTATATGAAAAAAGTCTAGATTATTAACAAATACGTAAGAAACTGATTTTTCTCAAATGCACGCGTTAACAATAGTCTGCAACTACTTAGAGTCACTTAAAATGGAAGTGCTGTAATATTCTGCTTATTTAATAAAATTAGCCTTCTGCTTATTTAATAAAATTAGCTTCTCTGTGGAAACCTAAACTGTAAAAAGCGAAAACTTCACTTTGAATTACTTTAGAATAGTCTCCAAGTGACAAAATCACAAATAAATTCCAAACGCTAACCCAGTAGTGCATTTGTGACCTTGATTTTAAGCACATTAATGCTTAAAATGCTCTGTAAGCACTCATAAGTTCTACAACCAACACATCCACTCAATTATCTAAAAACTAAGGCAACAAATTTTAGTTTTTATATTATTTTATATCTTGAAATATTGCCAAAAATATTTTGGGATTTTAATTTCATTTTGGAATTTTGGATTTGTACTAGCGACACGTTGCTGTTTTTCTCGGCAAAAATACATTTTCTTTGTATATAAGGTCGTTTTTTAAACGATTCATTAATACGCAGTAGTAGTCACTACAAATATGTTTTCTCTTTTCCATGCATAAAATTAAATCCGGCGTTAAAATTGTCAATTTCTCATATACCTTCATTGTGTTTTTGTTTCCAAGCTTTTACTGTCCAGTTTTACATAAGTAAAATATTATAAATTAAATAATAAATATCTCTCAGGTTTTAAAATACTACGGGTATGAACAAGATGTCCACGTCATCATGGGAGAAATCTTCATTCTAGTACTTTTACCATCTTTAATTACAAATTTGAAATTTCTTGCTCCGATCTCATTTTTAGCAAATATTTGTATGATATCGGCTGTAGCAATTACATTATATTTTGCATTCGAGGGTGGTGTTCCAAGTCCTGCCGAACGAAATTATTTTGCAACATGGCCAACCTTAGCGTTATATTTTGGAACAGCAATATTTGCATTTGAAGGAATCGCATTAGTTTTACCATTGAAAAATTCAATGACAAAACCAAAATTATTTGATCGGCCAGCAGGTGTTTTAAATGTTGGTATGGCAACAGTTTCATTACTTTTTATAATTGCCGGATTTTTTGGTTATTTAAAATGGGGGGAAGATGTCGGTGCCAGTCTGACGCTTAGCTTAAATGTAGAAAATTGGTAAGAAAAGCAAGTGATTTAAACAAAGTTACTGCAAAAAAAAAAAAAAACAATAAAAAAAAGGAAAAACACGCAAATTATGATTCATTAATTGTTGTATAGGTTGGCTCGAGTTGTTAAAATTGCCGTGTCTATTGGTGTACTTTTTGGATATCCTTTACAGTTTTTTGTTGCTATACAAATAATGTGGCCTAGTGTATCTTCTATGCTTGGTATTAAGAACAGACTATATAGTATGGAACTAATATTTAGGTTTACTATGGTATTATTGACATGTAAGTATAATTGTTAATTGGTTATTTTATTATATTAATTAAATTTAATTTAATAATTTTACATATTTACAGTTGCAATAGCTGAAGTAGTACCTAAACTTAATTTATTCATATCATTAATTGGCGCACTCTGTTCCGCTGCACTTGCACTTGTATTTCCACCAATGATTGAATTAATTGTTTCTTGTAATAATTTAAAAGGTCCTGGAACTTGGATATTATGTAAAAATATACTTATTTTAATTCTGGCATTAATTGGATTTAGTACTGGCAGCTATGAAAGCCTTTCATCAATTGTTTTAGAATTTACAAAAGAATCATAATTTTATATGATTCAAAATGACAAATTACTTTGTGGTGATATTAATATTAGTTAGACACATAGTTTTAAGGTAATATTTGTATATATTGAAATAAAAATAAAACATAAATTCTTAATTTAATGTAAATATGTAAAATTACTTTTTACAATTATTTAGAAAATTTACCTCATAAATGTGAGTATGTTTTATTTTAGTTTTGTATAAATAAATTTAAGAAATTTCTACATAATTCATTTATAAGTTATTGTATTTGAATTGTTGTATATTAAGTTCAAATATATTTTATTTGAAGTTTTGGATTCTTAAATTATTTTTCCAGGAACAATTTTGGCTTTTTTTTAGCTAAAATTTTTTTTTCATTCAAGTCTTAGCTAATATCTTACAATTAGCTAAGAAAATTTTCAATTTAGTCAAATGGAATATAGATCAGTTTTCATTAGAATTACATCAAAGCTTAAAGATCAGGAAAGCTAACTCTAATCACTAATAATAAATCAGAAATTATAGTAGTAAAAAATTTATTCCGTTTCTGGAGTGTAAGCATTTTGAGAGCATTTTCTATCTAACAAATATTTTTATTAAATCATTTGCTTAGTAGCTATTATGAAACTATAAACCTAAGATAATTTTTGTAACAAAAAACTCTACTCTAATTAACTTTTGATTTTATTCATTTGAGTTTCGTTTTTTAAATTTTTAAACGGTGCCAGTCTTACGCTTAGTTTAAATGTAGAAAATTGGTAAGAAAAGCAAGTGATTTAAACAAATAGTCGGAGAGCCAGCGACGTTTTTGATGAAGTGATAGTATAATGAAAAATGTTTGTACGAATACCTGTATAGAAGTAACGTTAACCAAAATTCACTATACCTGGCGCCCCTCCCCCCTGCATTTCAAGTAGGCAATTGATTAAAGGTACAAAAAGAAGGACGATTTTGAAGTGAGAGTATAAGAGCGGGGATTTTTATGTTAGCAAAATATAGAATGTATGTAATGCAGTTGTAAAAATGCCCGCTCAAAATGTTGCTGCAAACACTTTAAAAAAAGTATTAAAAAAATCGTGTTTTTTGGGTGTATTTTCTTTTATTGGTTTATATCTCAGGAAATCCTTTCTTGATTGACTAAGAATTGCTTGCTTTAAAAAGTTATCATATTTTTCTTTAATTTGATATTTAAAACAAGCAAATTAATTAATATTTAATGAAGTTACTGCAGATCAAATTTAAAAAAAAGTGATTTTTTTCACCTTTTTTAAAAATGACCCATTTTTATTTGTTTTTTTTTCGGTTCAAAAAACTATTAACCAGAATTTTCAAGACTTCGTGTAAAAGAAAAATTTGTTACAAAAATTTTAAAGGTAAAATCTTTAAGATCAAAAGAAAAATAAAAAAGGTATAGTGGGGACGTGATTTTTTCATTTATCAGGTGTGCTACAGAGGCTCACAAAGTTCTGCCAACTTATTAAATGAAGTTAGCTCATGGAAATTGAAAAATAAATTAAATGTTTTACTTTTATGTAATTTTTACAATTTATGTAAATAAAACTGTGAAATAATGAAATAACAGAAATTATGCCTTCGTGAATTTGAGTTATTTACTATCAAAAATACCGAAAATTGTTTTACTTACAAATTTTAGAAATACTTTTCTTTGAATTATTTGAATGTAAAATAAATAGGCTCGATAAACTCGATATATAGATATATTTATTCCTTATTCATAAAAGTTATCAAAGATAAACAGATTTTTTACATAATACATTCATAAAATTCTTTTGCATTATTTCAACACTTTCTACGTTTTATTCGTCGTCTTCACTCTTGAAATCGAGCGAAATTGATATAAGTCCGAAGGTTTTTGGAACATCTTGCACTTGTATTTCCACCAATGATTGAATTAATTGTTTCTTGTAATAATTTAAAAGGTCCTGGAACTTGGATATTATGTAAAAATATACTTATTTTAATTCTGGCATTAATTGGATTTAGTACTGGCAGCTATGAAAGCCTTTCATCAATTGTTTTAGAATTTACAAAAGAATCATAATTTTATATGATTCAAAATGACAAGTTACTTTGTGGTGATATTAATATTAGTTAGACACATAGTTTTAAGGTAATATTTGTATATATTGAAATAAAAATAAAACATAAATTCTTAATTTAATGTAAATATGTAAAATTACTTTTTACAATTATTTAGAAAATTTACCTCATAAATGTGAGTATGTTTTATTTTAGTTTTGATTTAAGAAATTTCTACATAATTCATTTATAAGTTATTGTATTTGAATTGTTGTATATTAAGTTCAAATATATTTTATTTGAAGTTTTGGATTCTTAAATTATTTTTTCAGGAACAATTTTGGCTTTTTTTTAGCTAAAATTTTTTTTTCATTCAAGTCTTAGCTAATATCTTACAATAAGCTAAGAAAATTTTCAATTTAGTCAAATGGAATATAGATCAGTTTTCATTAGAATTACATCAAAGCTTAAAGATCAGGAAAGCTAACTCTAATCACTAATAATAAATCAGAAATTATAGTAGTAAAAAATTTATTCCGTTTCTCGAGTGTAAGCATTTTGAGAGCATTTTCTATCTAACAAATATTTTTATTACATCATTTGCTTAGTAGCTATTATGAAACTATAAACCTAAGATAATTTTTGTAACAAAAAAACTCTACTCTAATTAACTTTTGATTTTATTCATTTGAGTTTCGTTTTTTAAATTTTTATTTTTTACTTTATTGATAACTTCACTTTTGTCTAAACTATTTTGAAAGAATGTTGTTTCTTTACGAGCCTGTGATATTTCATTTAAACGCCTTTGTTTATAAACAGCTTGTTCATAATGTAATCTTTCATTTAGATGTATCCATTTAAAACGTGGTAAATATTTAATACTCCAAAGGCAATCATAAAATTTTGATTTTTTTCGAGTACCAATTTGTGTATTATTTAACATTTCTGCAACATTTTTTGCTTTACGTTTACTATTAAATTCAACCCATCCTTCATTAAATTGATTAAAATGTTTCTTTTTCTTTTTATTTAGTTTATCTTAAATAAAAAATTATTTTATAAAAGAAATAGAATTTGTGAATAAAAACTAATTACCTAATGCAGGTTGTAAATAAATCCTCCCAATATCACCATATTGTCCTAGATATTCACGCATTAAAGTAACATTCATATGTTTTGGGATATTAGAAACATAAATTATTCCTTTTTTGCGTTTTCTTACCTTTTCTTTTAACTCTACATCTTTAGTTTCATTTTCAATAGAGTTATTATCATCAGAATCAGAATTAATAAATTCCTTATTTTCAGTTAAATCCTCAATCATGCTTTCTATTTAAAATTATGTCCAATTTAATATTCATAATTTAGACTGACATTTTATTAAATAAGGTTATGTTTAATTTGCTGAACTGCACGAAGTTAGTAGAGTTTTAAGGTTAGGTTTTTAGTGTAAACTTGAAAAGTGTATTTTAATGTAAAGATATTACACAAATTTTAAAGAAAATATTTTTAATTATTTTAACTATAAATATATATATCTACAATTAAATGCAATTTTTAAAAATGGTAAAAAGTTTTAGTGCATTTTGATTTATGACTTGGCTATACATTTCCAATTAAATTATTTGAAATTTAGTGTTTTACAATATATCGATGTATAATGAACATAATTTTTAAGGGCACCCTAGACTATCAAGATCCTTGATCAAATAGACTTGATGGAATGTGCGCAAAATTAGCTCAAATAGTTGCTAGAAATTTTGCCCTTAACTATCAAGTCTACTTGATCAAGGAAATTTGAGCTTATTAATGTCAAATTTGTTTTTATCGATGTCGATCAGTTTTAGATACGTTAATTTGATGTTTTTTTTTATATATTTTGTTGTAAAATTAAATTTATTTATTTACAAACATTTTATATTAAAAAAACACGAATATTTTTTCTATTATTAATTCAAAATAGCATGTGAACGCTTTCGAAGTTTTTCTCAATAAAAATTACATCTGTCAAAAATTTTGATGAAATTTTTCCAAAGTTGTCATTTATACTTGACCAAATCTCCCTTAACTATCAAGGCGACTTTGATCAAGGATCCTTGATAGTCTAGGGTACCCTTTACAATTAAATTATTTGAAATTTAGTGTGTTACAAAATATCGAATTATATCGAACATAACTTTTACAATTAAATTATTTGAAATTTAGTGTGTTTCAAAATATCGAATTATATCGAACATCACTTTTACAATTAAATTATTTGAAATTTAGTGTTACAAAATATCGAAATTAATTACCAAAATATTCAACCAAATCAATCCCAAAGTAAGTTATAAATTATAAAATTGAACAAAACGTTTAATGTTCAAATTTCAGTTACTAAGATGCATGACATAATAGATATACCGGAGTTAGTCGATGCCATTAAGGTCAACACGAAAGATTCTATGGAATGCACATTACTGATAACAGAGGGTATATCGGGTAAAGCTTTCGCCATGTCAGGCTTAACAGGCCTTCAAAGAGAATGCTGCGTTTTTTACCCCATACAGGGTAAAATACTGAATGTAAAGACAGCGTCTGTAAAGAAAGCGTTAGCAGATGTTAAAATAAAAAAATTGCTTGAAGCCATCGGCCTCAAAAGACGAAAAAGTTATACAACGATGGAAGATTTAAGAAAGCTTCGTTATGGAAAGGTTATGTTCCTCTGTGACCAGGATGTTGTACGTTGGACGTTCTGCGGTAAAAAAGTTTTAGAACGCAAACAGATGATAATGGATTACATGAAGGACCGAGACAGGAGAAAAGTTTTACGTTTACGCCAAGAATATCTTTATGGAGACCATAGTAAAGTGACATATGAGGAATTCATGAAATTAGATTTAGTAGTTTATTGGTATGTATCCACGCCAAATTATAAAACTCATACGCAAAATGCTGAAAGGAGAAGAACTGATTTTAAAGGAAAAAGATATCCAACCTTGGTACAAAAACTTCTCAGGAATAATTGAACCGCGCGGAGAGAACGGTTTCATAACGAAAGGACCAATCCATATTCGTGGCGATAATAAAATTGTAATAACAGAGCTATCCATGGGAACAAGGGCGGAACAATATAAAAACAAAGTTTTAGAACCATTGCGGAAGCAATTAATTTTAAAGCAGTACAAAGAAAACCATGCGGGAAACAAAATTGAATTCGTATGTGAATTTATGGAGAGTGAATACGACAAAATACCATCAGGAAAACTGGAGGACCTTTTCCAACTTTCTAGGCCTTTAAGCAGAAATGCCAAAATTACTGCTTTTGATGGGGACTACAATTTGAAACACTTTGAATCAGCAATAGAAATTTTGGAGGAGTACTACTTATTCCGTTTGAAGTTTTACGGTAAGCGAAAAGAATATTTGGGAGGTCAACTAAAAGCCATGGCCTCTAAGCTCTTAAAGCAAGCGCAATACATTCAAGAAGTATATAGTGACGGTTCTTTTTTTAAAAACAAAAAAAAACAAGAAAGACTTCGTTGAATACTTATCCACAAGACCCTATGACCCTGATCCGATAAAAACGTGGGAGAAAGTGTTCATTGCAACATTACTTCATCAAAACAATTTCTCAAGACCTGGATCTTCAAGTTCCTCTAACTTACTCGGTATACTTCGGAAACAATTACATCCACAGGCAATGAACACTGCAAGGTAAAATAATTATTTTTTGCTAAGTAATATTTATATCATAATACTTTTAGGCAATTTCACCACTCATTACAACCTCAAACTTTAAGTTTGACAAAAGCAACCATCTTCCGAATATAACTGCTGGAACTTCATCATTACTTGTAATCCTCTACAGAAAAAGACATCTGTGACTGGACAAATAAATGTAGACCTCGAACTTATAAAATATTTTAGTTAACTTTATTTATTTTTGTAGGAACGTCGTGTAATCTAATAAACTTTTGATTTTATTCATTTGAGTTTCTTTTTTTAAATTTTTACCTTTTACTTTATTGATAACTTTACTTTTGTCTAAACTATTTTGAAAAAATGTTGTTTCTTTACGAGCCTGTGATATTTCATTTAAACACAGATGATAGATGATGCATTTATTAAAAAGGCGTTCTGCGGTAAAAAGGTTTTAGAACGCAAACAGATGATAATGGATTACATGAAGGACCGAGACAGGAGAAAAGTTTTACGTTTACGCCAAGAATATCTTTATGGAGACCATAGTAAAGAAGTGATATATGAGGAATTCATGAAATTAGATTTAGTAGTTTATTGGTATGTATCCACGCCAAATTATAAAACTCATACGCAAAATGCTGAAAGGAGAAGAACTGATTTTAAAGGAAAAAGATATCCAACCTTGGTACAAAAATTTCTCAGGAATAATTCAACCGCGCGGAGAGAACGGTTTCATAACGAAAGGACCAATCCATATTCGTGGCGATAATAAAATTGTAATAACAGAGCTACCCATGGGAACAAGGGCGGAGCAATATAAAAACAAAGTTTTAGAACCATTGCGGAAGCAATTAATTTTAAAGCAGTACAAAGAAAACCATGCGGGAAACAAAATTGAATTCGTATGTGAATTTATGGAGAGTGAATACGACAAAATACCATCAGGAAAACTGGAGGACCTTTTCCAACTTTCTACGCCTTTAAAAAAAAATGTCAAAATAACTGCTTTTGATGGAGACTACAATTTGAAACACTTTGAATCAGCAATAGAAATTTTGGAGGAGTACTACTTATTCCGTTTGAAGTTTTACGGTAAGCGAAAAGAATATTTGGGAGGTCAACTAAGAGCCATGGCCTCTAAGCACTTAAAGCAAGCGCAATACATTCAAGAAGTATATAGTGACGGTTCTTTTTTTAAAAACAAAAAAGAACAAGAAAGACTTCGTTGAATACTTATCCACAAGACCCTATGACCCTGATCCGATAAAAACGTGGGAGAAAGTGTTCATTGCAACATTACTTCAATAAAACAATTTCTCAAGACCTGGATCTTCAAGTTCCTCTAACTTAACCATCTACTCGGTATACTTCGGAAACAATTACATCCACAGGCAATGAACACTGCAAGGTAAAATAATTATTTTTTGCTAAGTAATATTTATATCATAATACTTTTAGGAAATTTCACCACTCATTGCAACCTCAAACTTTAAGTTTGACAAAAGCAACCATCCTCCGAATATAACTGCTGGAAGATCATCATGATTACTTGTATTCCTCTACAAGAAAAGACATATGTGACTGGACAAATAAATGTAGACCTCGAACTTATAAAATATTTTAGTTAACTTTATTTATTTTTGTAGGAACGTCGTGTACTCTAATAAACTTTTGATTTTATTCATTTGAGTTTCTTTTTTTAAATTTTTACCTTTTACTTTATTGATAACTTTACTTTTGTCTAAACTATTTTGAAAAAATGTTGTTTCTTTACGAGCCTGTGATATTTCATTTAAACGCCTTTGTTTATAAACAGCTTGTTCATAATGTAATCTTTCATTTAGATGTATCCATTTAAAACGTGGTAAATATTTAATACTCCAAAGGCAATCATAAAATTTTGATTTTTTTCGAGTACCAATTTGTGTATTATTTAACATTTCTGCGACATTTTTTGCTTTACGTTTACTATTAAATTTAACCCATCCTTCATTAAATTGATTAAAATATTTCTTTTTCTTTTTATTTAGTTTATCTTAAATAAAAAATTATTTTATAAAAGAAATAGAATTTGTGAATAAAAACTAATTACCTAATGCAGGTTGTAAATAAATCCTCCCAATATCACCATATTGTCCTAGATATTCACGCATTAAACTAACATTCATATGTTTTGGGATATTAGAAACATAAATTATTCCTTTTTTGCGTTTTCTTACCTTTTCTTTTAACTCTACATCTTTAGTTTCATTTTCAATAGAGTTATTATCATCAGAATCAGAATTAATAAATTCCTTATTTTCAGGTAAATCCTCAATCATTCTTTCTATTAAAAATTATGTCCAATTTAATATATGCATAATTTAGACTGACATTTTATTAAATAAGGTTATGTTTAATTAGTTCAGCAAAGCACGAAGTTAGTAGAGCTTTAAGGTTAGGTTTTTAGTGTAAACTTGAAAAGTGTATTTTTATGTAAGAATATTACACAAAGATTGTTTTATTTTAAAAATATTGATATCTATAAATTTTAAAGAAAATATGTTCAATTATTTTAACTATAAATACATATATCGTACAATTAAATGCAATTTTTAAAAACGGTAAAAAGTTTTATTAAATTTTGGTTTCTGACTTGGCTATACATTCATTTCGGTATTAAAGACCATTAATGACAACAATGCCTAAAGGCCAGGTGTAATTTGCCCACCAGAAAAAATCGCCTCATTCGTATTTTGAACGAAGCTCTCGCAAGTTATAAAAAAATTGTTTTAAATAAGTTGAATTAAAATGTGTGCGGAATTAAGTTTTTGTTTTCTTTTTATAAAGAAGAAAAAAATTTATTAAATACAAACTGATAACAAGATTCAATAATATGTGTATAGTTGTTTTTTTTTTAAATATAATTAATTTAATAAGAAAATTACAAAAGCTTGATCATTGCTCGTTCTATGCGCTAGTATAGCAGCATTTATCATTTAATAAAATGTGCTAGTGCTTGTTTGTGTGTACCCACCCCGTGTATTGTATATATATAATTATACCTGTTTCAAAAAAGCCAGTTTGAATATATAAATACATATATGTGCCTAATTATTTTTAAAACAAAACAAAACTACCTGTAATATGAATTTGCTGGAAATATCTGTAAAAAGCTTAAAAATAATATTTATAACTGCTATTACTAAATATCAAGCATATAAATCAAAAGTGAGGTATAGTGGGATACGTTATAAAAGTATGTAAAAAAAAGAAGTAAATGCAGTGTTGCCATGACTATATTTTGTAAACAAAGATACCTGAATTTGTCATTCTATCCTTCTCCAACCAACACAAATATATAATCCTTAAAATTGTTGGTATCCTTTATTATAAAGGCAGCTGAAGTGAACAAAATTTTTGAAATATTTTAAGACAAGTTGTAGGCTTTAACGCCAGCTTGAATTCAATTCCTTGATTATATAGAAGGCAGGAAAATGTTGATATCACTTTTCCAATAAATGGTAATAAACAGAGAATTTGAAATAGGTTTACCTCTGTTTGTTTGTTTTGTTTCTATTTTCTTCTCGTTCTTCCACTTTAGTTTTGATCTTCGTGTCTGATTTTCAAGGTTGAAATGTAAATTTTTTTGTGATTGGAATTTCCCATTAAAGTTATGCTTGGTATTAGTTCGCGGGCGTTAAAATAAAAACAAAAAAAAGTAAAAGACTAACTGTGCGCTTACAGGTAATCGAAGATAAATTTTTGTTTGTTTTTTTCGCGTAGGCAGTTTATTGCCCTTAATATTAAATTTTGCATATTTATATAATTAAAAAAAAGAAAGAAAAAAGTTAAAGCAAAGAGAAGTGAAATTTAAGTTAGATCTACTATAATGAAGGTTACTGTGTGCTTTGGTACTGTTCGAATTGTTGTGCCATGCGGAAATGGAGATCTATTAGTTAGAGATCTAATCACAGAGGCTACCAGGAGATATAAGAAAGCTGTTAGCAAGGTATAAATTTTAATATGTAAATGTTATGAAATTTATTTTGTCTTTTGTTTTGTTTCTATAAATTGCATAAGTACAAGTTATGGATTAACGAATATTTCAAATGAGCGCCTAATTTTAATATTAGATTGTGGGGTAGACTTGTTTGATTACAAAAATCTACATCTGTTATGTGAATTTGATCAATTCTGGTTTTTTAATGTATTTCTTGTTATTATTTATTTACTACTTTGTTATTTATGATAAAAATTGAAATTATTGAAAAACAGAAAAATTTTGTTATTGCTTCATATAAGTTTTGAAGTTATTTAAAAAGTTTTTTTGATTTTCAAACCGATTTTTAGTTTTCAAAGTTTTTACAATTTAGTTCTTTTTTTCAATCAAACTTTCATCTTTTATTTAAGGAAATTTTATAAGAAAATATTTTAAAAGATATGAAGTTATTTAAAATCAATTTGAATTTTTGTGGTAAAATTTAAAAGTTCTTCAGGATTGAAGAATTGTAGTAGGAGTTAATATATATAAATAAAAATGACGAGCAATATTAACGTTTCTTCTTAGTACGTCAACCGAATTTACTGTAAAATTTATCCAATTCCTACTAATGTTTTAAATAAGTTTTGATTATTATCAATAACAGTAAAACACGATTTTAAGGCTTGGAATTCATTTAATTATTTAATATACTCTCGCTGAACTAAAAGATATTCGATATTCGCAGTGATTTTGAAATTTATGGATGCCATTTGGCAAGTAGGAATCCAGGAAGCTTTTAAAATGCGCTTCTACGGCTGCTATTAGCTTTTTTAAAGGATATAATACTACATTGTAAAAATCAATAGGAAAGATGAGTTTACTTTCCTGAGCACAACTTTTCAAATCAAATTGCTACTCTAATTTCTTTTTCTAAATTTAATTTGAGATCTGTATTTTGATTTAATAATTGTAACTGCAGAAAAGCTAAATAAAAGGTTGCAAAAGGTAAAAGATTCTTTAAATCTGTAGAACTGATACTAGGATATTCTTGGAATAAATTGCTCCAAAATTATATTAATCTGTCTTTGTTGAATTGTAGCTTTATTCTCGTATCACAAGATTATTCTATCCATTGTTCTTCCTCGACTACTTAAAGTGTAGATGGGAATGGGTTCAATTGGAAAGGTCTCTAATCCAGTCATATATATCAAGATTTTCAGTAAAATATTTGCCACAATGATTGCTTAGAGTTGTTAAGTATAATATCAATTACAAACTTAACTTTACGTACGTACGCCCAGTTTGTGATCCCCTGATATAATATACTAATAAGAAACTTTTAAAAGCCAGGAACTGTGAAAATTAAAAAGTTTATCTATCCATCTACCATTATAAGGACTTCTCTAAATGTATATGTATTTATACAATGTCGATTTCTCATCAGCTTTGCTTTCAGGTCCATAAATGTCTCAAAGTTTATTTCAGATTTTAATTTCTATATATTTTAGTGCAAAAAATTTACAAAACTCTAAAATCAGCCAAACCAAAATAAAATCTTTGATGAATCATAAATTGCGCCAATTTAGTTGTTTAGCCAAAAATCGATAAAAATAGTGAAAGCAAATTACATTATATGCTAATTGTATTTACTATGTAAACATTGAAACACACACACACACACATAGAATAGCATATATATAGTTCTATTGTTCGGAAAAGGTGCGTTTGTTCTCTTATAGATTAATAATAAAGTGTGGCAAGAAAAGTGTGACTGACGGAGTAATCAAACTTTGTATGGTCTGTTAAATATTTTTTGAAACAGCTACATTGGTAGCTTACTAATTGCCGTTAATTAGGACTAAATAGTATAAGAATTTGAAACAATAACTCGAAAATAAATAAATAAAAACAAAAACTTATAATATGCATTAACTTTCAATTGTTATTTAAAACGAAAAGTAAGCAACAACAAAAAACATTAATCTCAGTATTTACAAGGTCCAGAATTAAATTTAACAAAGAATATAAATAAAATAAAGGCTTTTTTTATTTTTTATATTTTAAAACTATTTAAAAAAACATTCGAAAGAACAAAAATGCTAATAATCGAAAAGCTAAATTAAATAAGGACGATGCATAAAGCAGCTATACTCAATGTTTTGTGTTTTTGGGCCACATATATACAACTTATTTTTATAATCGGGCCGCAGAATTTGAAAAAATTAATAGTATGAATTTATTTATTAAACAAAAAATTTCTTTATTCATTTCATTTTCAATGACTTTTGGCTTCTAGGATACATTTCTAATCAACAACTTTGCATGAGACTTTTGGAATTGTGAAATATTTGACTTTTGACTCGATCATACTGCTCTCAATTGTAGTATCCAGATGAGAATCAGTAAGATTGTTTTGACAAGGATGACTCGCAAAAATATATTGATGCGAAACACTTAAGTCGAATTTGTGCACAATTTTGTAAAGTTTTATATTATTCTGGAAGTATTTACCCAAATTCTGCATACTTCATTTTCACCCTCTTTTCTTTGAAAATAACTTCTTGGTGTGTGTTGTTGTTCATTTCAATGAATTCATAAAATAGTTGTGCATAATTGCATTGAAATACATATGTAGTTTTCGGAAGTTCTAAATGTCAGGGAATTACCCATGAGCAATAGCAAATGCCTGACATTTTTCAAATATTGAAATCTATTCCCAAGTTCTGGGTATTATGATGACAAATATTTTAGAATGATCATACAGCTTTCTACAGAAATAAATATTAATACCATCATCTTTTTTAGCTTTTGTCATAGTTGAAAATCAATTTTGTCTTTGGTTTTGTATTACCTCACCATAAATATTCAATTTTTCTTCAAATGCAAATACCTTATTTGTCAATTGTTAAAAAGAGGTTCAACTCTCTCTTTTACGCTTATTTCAAAAGTTTTTTTAACTCCTTGAGCCTCGATTCTTTATATTTATTTTTATTGCTAGTTTAAAAAAAAAATTTTTAGGTTTTTATTTAAAATCCTTTATCTTTAATAACGGTATAAATAAATATAAATGAGCGTCTTGAAAAACATGAGAAATGCTGATTTACATCATCCAGTGAACAAGATTTGGGGTTTATTTAGCGTTAAAGTCTGGCTTATTACAAGATTCACTGCATACAGTAGATTTATATTCCCCTGAATCCTTGTAATTCTCACAAATCAAAAACATCATGTGTGAAAAATGATTTTCATCGAACGAAAACCTAATAGCACCTTTTAAAAGTTTTCCGGTCTGTCACGTGGCATCCATACATTTGAAGATCACTTCAACGAAAGTATTGTAGTTCTGGAAGAGTATACTGAATAACGAAATAAATCAATGCTAACTTAAAAAGTTAAATAGAAGGAAGTGGATGAGTTTTGCGGCTGAAGTACTGAAAATCGGGAGACTTTAAAATTTTTTTACTTATTTTGTATTTCTTGTTCTCTATATATAAAATTATTTTTTGCCTATTTTAAGATCAAGCTATTTACTTTTTCTGATAAGTCCCTTGGGCTTGGAGAGCTATTAAGGAATGCAAACAGAAGCGCTTCTTTTTGAGATGTCACGTTTTTCTTTGTAAAAGCTGAACTACTTTACTATATGATAAAAAAGAAATAATATATTTCTGAATTAATTTTTTTAATTTAACTTTTTATGATTGTCGCACTTAAAATAATAAAATTTGTGCTTGAGTACAATCTGGTATACGCCTACCATAGATTCAAATTCCCTCATTTTACTGTTGGAACTTTTTAATCTTAAAAATTTTTTTCTCAAGATAATTATATACTAACCAATTTGATATAGTTGTCTGCAACAAAAAGATTTTTTTTATGATAGGAAAAAAAAATTAGTTTAAATAATAAAAAGAGAAAAGTACAACGCTATTTCCCTTTTCTGTCCATAATTCGTCCGGAGATCTTATTAGAAATTTCAAACAATTCAAAAAATTTCTGTTGGTTAATTTAAAGCCACTAGAGTAGATATAAAATTTTTTTTATTCATAGCATGTTTCTCTTTTTTGTTTTTAATTTAAAATTGATTCAATTTCAACAATGAGTCGGACATAACACCTTGACTGACTGCTTTTAGTACCCCTCGATTGAACTTTTATAATAACAGAGACAGTTACATCGCTTTTGAAGGTTCGCAGACAATTTAATGGATATACTTTGAGCAAGCCAAAGCATGGGAACTAAACATTTTTCATTACATTGCTATTTAATTAAACATAACCTGAAAATTTGTTAATATTTGATAAAATTTTTAGATTCGGGCCAAATATACGCCTACTTTTACTATGTCATCACTTGTTAAATTAAGTTTCTTTGTTTTTCTTTTAATTTTCATAAGATTGATAGATTATATCAATTGTTAAATATTTTGGCTAGGCTTTTGGATGTAGGTAGATCTCTTACACAAAGACTGAAGTTAGTTAATCCAAATACAAGTTGGGCTGTTTAAATGTCATTTGATTTCAGTATTAAATTTTATTTGCATTTCAAACTCAAAAGATAAAGTTTTCATATATTTAGTGGAGTTCTGTGAGACAAAAAGAAGGCGTATTAAAGTGTGTGGACGTTAATAAGATTTTTTTTTAAAAAATTACTTTACAAATTTTAATAAAATTTATTCAACCTATATTAAACTTTACTTTCGTTTTTCAAACCAAAAGTTTTTAATTTTCGAATTAAAAATTTCATAAAAATTACAAGGAATATTTCGGATTTTTCTTTTCTGGTAATGTCTGACTTGTCACATCATGACGGGAATTTCAGTTTTAAGTCCTAACAACACTGGCTTAAGTTTGTTATTAGGGTTGTGTATGGCAAGTCTACTTAAGGGCAAGAAAAGATTTAACGTTGAATCCTATTTCGGCTCCTATTTGGTATGGCTATTTTCAAAGTATTAAGGTATTTTTTGAATTCATTCCTAATATTAATTTCATACTATCCTAGTTAAAATTAGATCAAAATAAAAAGTATTTTCAGCAAAGTTTTTTGTTTATGCTAATGCGTTTATGTATAATAATAAAATATAAATTATAAAATATAAAATACTTTATTATTTTTTAAATATTATTTGTATTACGTGAGCCTAATTTGGAAATTACTAGGCATAAGTCATTTAGGCTATTCTAAAATTTCCTTAATAAAAGCCTTAAAAGTTTTCTCGAAGACATTCCACATTTAGGCATGCCTTTTTACTTGATATCTAGACCCTCATCTACTTTAAAACATGTCAAATAGAAAAGGTAAATGAACTGCGCAGATACTCACTCTCTGAAAAATAAAGGTGCGATTGACTTATCAGTTAAACATAAAAGCGACATGTTAATTTTATTTCAAGCCTATTGTACTTCATTAAATAAATTATGAATAAAATTTTTTTTTATAAATATCGTGAGTGGAAATGAATGTTTTAAAAAAACTTCTTAAAATGTTTTGAAAGTAGCAGTCCCAGTTTGCGTTTAAGTGTCATCACTTTAGAAGTTAGCTTTTAAGGGTAACACTTTTCAAAATCTAAAAGATCGTTAAGGGAAAAAAAACTTATGTTTTCGTTTTCTGATTTCAGATAATTCTTGGTTTAGAAATATGACGATCACCGTAAATTGATTTTTTTAAAAGATGATTTAGGAAATGATTTGCCACTCCCTTATTTCTAAATAATATACAAAAATATTACAGAATTTTGTTGAAAAGTTATTCAATATTCTGCAATGTATTTACTTTAACCATATCTCTTAAAAAATGGATAAAAAATTACATTAATCCCTTTAACCTTTTTGTTAATGTCAAACATTAAAATAATTTCAAAAGCCAGATATCCCACTAAATATATGATCCTTATTGTTACGAACATAATAAATAACAGACCCACCTCAAATTCTAAATAGAAAAATTAAATTCCACTAAATTATTTATTATATCAGTTGGCGTAAATCTAGTTTTAAATTAAAAACAAACTAACAACGTAATTAAGTCAAAATAAAACTATCAAAAAAAGGAACAATATTATTTTCAATAAAAATTGATATACAATTCTCTATTTCCGGCCACTTATTGTTATAATCCAAAATATTCTCAATGCTATCAAATAATTGAAATTCTAATCTAAGAGAAGCTCAAATTCATTTAAATTTCATCATGATAGGCAAGTTCAAGGATTTTAATGTAAGCAATAAACATGATCAGTCAGCTTCATTCAAATATCTCAAATTACTTTCCTTATAATAAAATAATATCAAAAACTATCAACAAAAAAATTGAATGATATCCGATTGCCGCCCTCGCATTAAAATATTTGAATATTTTAGTTCAATGACATACCACCAGTAAAAAGTATCAACTGTTCGTAGTTTTTGTTGTTGTTGTTTTCTTTTCTAACAGTAATTCAAATTAAAAACATTCTATGCCAATTTCAAGTTATTATAAACTTTTCATGTGTTTTCAATTTATTATACAAACAATTTTTATATTTATCTCTCAATTTGGATTAAATATAAACAAAAAAATAATACAATGCAAAAAAAGACAAGACAATTGAAAATTTTTGTTCACAAGATAAATGAATCATACGTAAATGAACTGAAAATCTTTTGTTGATTGCTTATCACAGACTACACATCATACATTGAATAAGGCAGCTGGTAGCAGCTTTATTCAACGACCAATAAAAAATGTTGTTAAATTTACCTAGAAATTTACTTGAAAAATGTTTGAAAAAGAAAAAAGACAAAAAGCTTATCACACAGCTGATCAAATGTGTTCTTATCCAGCTTAATATTTTGATCATGAATAATTGTGTTTAGGGAATTATTTGTCCTCAATTTTTAGAGGCAGCAGCTTATGGCATTTATAATAAGCGTAATATAATTTTTTTGAAAATAATATTATTATTAAGCTTTTAAAAATTATCAAAAAATATAAAGGCTAAATTAGAATGAAGGGTAAATTAAATGATTACTTTTTAAACGAGTTAATCTCGTTTAAATAAATCTGAAAAAAGTCAATATTAAGTTTGAGATTTCAGCAATTGTCTAACATAACTAACATAAAATTATTAACTTCACTAGAACATTTGAAAAAAGAAATCATAAAAAAAAACATATATTTATAAAATAAAAATGAGATTATTTTAAATTAAGCAATTTAAATTTTGCCAAACAAAATATATTTCTATGTATCGCTTCAAATTGTGACATTGAAAAAAGTTTGGTCAAGGGGATCAATCCTCTTTATAGGATAATATGCTTCGCAAAATTATGGAAGTAAAAAAATTTAAAGGAGGAGTAACAATTTAAGTAAAAAACTACTTAAATTAGGATACTTCCTTCTCTATCAATTTCTGTCGGAGAATGAGGAAACTATTGGTCCCAGGAAATCGTTATTTTTCAAACTTTCGCGCATTTGGAAAAAATTTATTCACCTTGTGGCGAAAGTCATTTATTTAAATTTTAATCCAGTAGTTTTTGTCTTTATATGAAAAGTCAAGCAAGCTTTGAAAATTTACTTATTTGACTTTTCATTATCATTATGTAGAATAGAGAATATAATTTTTCTTGATTTAAGTTTGTTTTGAGTAAATAAAAATATTTTTTTATATAGTTAAATATTAGAAAGCTCTCACATTTGATGTAATTGTTTAATTGTTTATTGCTGTCTAATTACAAAGTGTTGTTAATAAAATGAAATAAAATTTTACAGTGTTACAATTATTTAACTATAACCTGCTACGTGAAAACCGTTAGTTTTTAATAATTTTTTCTAACGTTATTTAAGAGTCCTTAGCTGTTTTAAAATAATTTAGTCATCTTGGTTTTTCTTGTTATGATTTTTTAGGATATATCAGTGGTTATATTACGAACAAGAATTCTGGGAGAATGGTAAGAGCCGTTAATTATTTGTTTGTATATTAAGATAGTAATAGTTAGTTTGAAGCTTTACACAAAATTTAAAATGATTCTGCTCATTAATTTTATGGATTTCCGAAGGTCCTACTTTCGAGTAACTTGGAAATGATTATGCATTTGCAATGCCAAAATTGCAAAGTTTATTTTAATTTTTCTTGATATATGTATTTAAAAAGTCTTAAATGAGCTTTTAAATTTAGTAGTTTTTATTACGTATTTTTGACAGGATTCTAAGGCATGAGATTGGTCTTCTTACGAAAGCTTATACCCGGATTTTGGAAAAAAGGGGCAAGCCGTGAATTTTTTTTGGGTACATTTAATTACAATTTCTTATTTATATGTTTAAATATTGAGTATTGGAGGATTCTGCTTACTAGTTTTTTAGAAATGACGATTTTTCAATTTTTCGCGCAGTTCGAAGACATAATTCCCCCCTTGCGCGAAAAAAGAAGGAGCAAAAAAATTTTGTTGTTTATATTTTGTGAGCCTTAAATTAGCCTTTAATTATACACCGTGTTTCAAGCGGCTCTGCTACAAAGCCACTACCAGCTTTACCTACGCCCAGAATACCCCCTTAAATCAAACCTACTTATTTTTTAATATATTTTCACATGAAACAAATTAAAGTTAAATGATCACATATAACAGTTTCTTAGACGTTTCCAAGTTGAAGACAGCTTAAGTATGGATTAAATGGATAATCTGAATTTCCTTATCGAATTTAACTATAAACAAAAACGATCTTAAATTTTAACATTCCATAATTTTTCGTAAATAATTTAGATACATAGATTTTCTACAAATTATTATTAAGATCCATGCAAAATCCTTATTTCTTAGAGTCTGTAAAAATGTTTGCTAGACTAAAACAAGATTAAAGGAAATACAAAAGAAATAAAACCAAATAATTTAAATTTAAAGAGACGTAACCTAAACAAAAAAAAATACTAGCTTCAAAGGGAATAAAGGTAAATTGCTTACGATAGGAATGGATAAAGAAAACCCTGTTTTAAAAATCTTTTCATTTTTTATTTGTATTCTTTGTATTTTATAGAAGAACATTCCAAGAAGTCTATTCGATTTGAATAAAAGAATAGTGTCATCATATAGACCTGTTTTATGAATGGTTATATATACTTAATATGTTAGAAAAAAAACAGGCACAAAAAAGAAAAGGAATGGCATAACATTACATATGTATATGAAGACAATTAATCCTGAAGAGGTTCCTCCACACATCCTGGTAATTCAAGATGTTTGAAATTCAGGCGCCTTTAATCGTCGTGTTTCATTATTAATAAATTTATATTTCATCATATCAAACCTCTATAAAAAATTGATACATGCACACCAATACATAGATTTTATTGTTATCTCATATATATAGAACAACTATATAGGCAGGTCAGGTACACTTCATAATCTTCATAATAAAAAATCTTATTTCCATAACAATTAGATTAAGTTGGATGTGGAGTGCATACATATCTGAAAATGGAGCTCTACCTATTTGTGTAGATTACTAATAATAAAATTTTATCAAAAACAACAATTTATAATAATAATCAGATATAGTCGATTGATGGTTCTAGTGTTTGTTGCTTTAAGCTTTCCAAATGCCAATGTCGTTTTCAATGGAATTCATGCAATGTCAATGGAGGCTAGACAAAGATCACATTTCAAACCAAAAAAAAAATGTTCTTTTTTCTATTATATCTATATTCTATATGTTTTACACACTAATATTAACAAAATTGTATATGTATGGTTGAGCTGAGACGGCCATATTAGATGTGCATTGTAATTCTTGTTTGAAAGTGAATAATTTTGATGTTTTTTTTGGTTATCAAAGAAAAACTTTAATTATATACCTAAAATATGCCTAAAGGGTTTTTATATTCTATTAAAAATGAAATGCCGACATGGAAAAGTTAATTTGTTTGTATTTGTAATTTTTTTCTTTTTTTTTGTGTTTTTTCTTTTTTTTTAAATTCTTGTTTAGAGAAACAAGTTTCACTTTCTTGCATATTAAAATTCGAGTATATCAAATTACATCAAAAAAGTCTCGTCACATTGTTTCTTTTTATTTCGTTTTTAATATCGTTTTCAACCAAAATTTAGATCATTTTACTGTACTTTTTTTTTAGTTTTTTGAAATACACGATATTACATGATATTAGTGAGCAAATTTAAATCTGATAATTTTTTGATCCCTAAATGAGATTTACGGTTGAAAAATGAATTAAAAAGAAATTTTTTCTTTTTTTCCATGGTTTTTTAAAATAATCTTTACCTGGAGAATATATTGTATTGTGGCTAATAGTGCTAACAGTGACCGAAATAGTAATTTGAAATTACTAAATTCCAACTTTTGTATTGGAGAACTTCAGTACTCTCTACCATAAAACAAATCTAAAATTAATATTCTTTTTTCGTACTTTGAAAAGAATACTAAATAAAATGCTAGTGGACGCATTAGCAAATTGCAATGTTTGCAGGGATATACCTTGTGATAACAGCAAAATCACACCAATACTTATCAGAAATAACATTTCAACGTCTACCGGGACACCTAAAATTTTATAAAATAATAGGTATTCTATTTCAGTGAATCATCATATCCGTATTATTTTTATGTTTCACAAATAAACAAGCAAAATCCCAACAAAATGAAAAGGTATTCCCAACAGGTGCAGAAATATTTGCTTTGCAAGTTACTTAACACAACGGGAGGCTATTCCCCTAAAAAATAAAGCTTCAACTCAATAAAATTTGATTAGGGTCATTTAAACTCTTAGCTCTTGTACCGAAACATGTTTTGAGACTAGTCGGATCGACACATGGTTCCTGGTTACACCACTATACATTTACATGCATTTCTATAGAAATATATGATGCCTTCTAAGTAATTTTTTATACCTGTCGAGCACATATTTTCAACTGACTACCCTTGTTAATATCTTTGGCATATCCTTAACTATCTGGAAATGTAAAATTGTTTCCTGGAAATTTTGAGGCTTTGTTTTGTATAAATTTATTGAAAACACATTAAATAGGATTTAAATGTGTTCTACTATAAAAAAATATTATAGAAACTCATTATCGGTTCTTAACACGAAAACAATAAACAAGTATATACGATTTTGTATCTCTTAGAATTAAATCGAAATTTTTTGATTCCATTTACGAACTCTCATTTGCATGAAGATTGGTTTGGATGATGATCATAAGTTCAATATTTCCTTAAAAAAAAACTTTCGTCAATATCTCAGTTTGAATCGAATTATGCTTTCAAGGTCTAACTAATATTGTGCTGACCCATGCGAAAAATAGCAGATGGTTAATTTTGATCCCGTTTGGTAGCATCTTTTCCGTAAAGTGAACTATCGCTTTATATTAGCCTTCAGTATTTACTTTATAGTTTCTTCTCTTTTCTTGTCTCTGTGAAACACTTCTTTTGGCTCGATTGTTACTACGTCTTACGTATTCGATGTATAATCATCAGGAATAAAAATCCATAATATCAAAATATCATTGATCAGCTTGTCGCCATGTCGTTCATTATTTCAATGATGTAAATCATACACTAAAGCTTTAGCTAATCGAGAATAAAATTCAATACAGCATTAAATTATAATATATAAACATATGTATGCGTGCCAGCACTTATACAAACATACATAAAATTATATACAATAAATATAGATGCCTGTAAAAAGAAAAAATAAGCTAAGTGGTCATCTCTCCTGTTTTACATCGCTTGTTATATGTCGGCTTGAAGATGCATTTCAAAAGATTCTTATACTATCCTTCTTTAAGGAATGTTTTGAAACAACAACACCATAGACCTAGAGCCTATAAAATTTGAGGAAGCTACTTGGAAGCCCAAGTCACTACCTAGACCCAAATATGTTAAATCTATAATTAAAAACGAATTATGTCTGGCTTGGACTATGTGTCGGTTAGAAGGTTAATATGTTTAATCAATTAAATTAGTAAATTTATTCATTTATTTTAGTTTTTGTGTGTGGCTACAAGGAAAATTAATTTTCAATTCTATCTATTCAATTCTAATTAATTTATTCTAATTAAGGCGTTACTTCGGTTTAAGAGCCTAAAAAGAAATGAAATGAAAGAAGAAACAAAAATTAAAAAGTGAAATTTCGACAGATTTTTGTAGAAAAGAGTACTATTTTTCGTATCACCACATATTCCCTTTTAAAATTAGTTGTGATTAAAAACAAATTAAATTGTTCATTCCAGGAGTAGTCAAACTTACATTGAAGAAGTGTGCAAAATTTGAAAAAGATTAGTTCATTAGTTTTGTAGAAATCATGTTAACCGGCTTCAAAAATTTGAAAGAAAATCAATTAAAGACTGTCAGCATTGCAGGCAGACAATGCAATGGAAAGAGATTTCCAATTTTCTATCTCCTACAGTTTCAAGAAAAATGCTGTTTAACACTGGTTGTACCAGAAATTGGATTCTGTCTCGGGGAGAAGTCATCGTGAGAATATAATGTATGTCAAAATCCGAACTTTCTCATTCATATGCTGACTTCTTACCAAGACAGAATCCCACTTCAGGAAACAATGCTTCCCAAAGCTCAAGTGTTTTATTCTGATTGACTTGAAATTTTTGAAGAATATTTAAGACATTTTACTACTTCATAAAAAAAATAACGTTAAAACTGATTTTGTAAAATTTTGAATCCCCTTAAATACCTGGTTTTACTTAGCCAAAAGTTACCAATGCATAATCAGATAACTCTACGGTCCATTGAAAACTTAATGACTCCACTAAAGTACTGAGTTGGTAATTTTGAATAATTAAAACCAACTTTTATGAAAATAATAAAAAAAAATTTATAAATGTTTAAAAAATGAATCTTTTTAAAAACCAAAATAACCGCTAATTAAATCGATAGACAAGGAAATAAAATAAAAATTTACACAAAAAAAATTCTTTTTGGTAATCATATCCGTTTTAGGCGTAATAAATAAAACAAATCTTAGACACATGTCACATGAAAATTGTTAGCACGTAATCAAAAAAAAAATTTTTTTTTCTAAAAAAATATTTGTGAATCGCTTGATAATTAAAGCAAAAAAACAACCTTCATCTTTTTCACTGCTAAATATTATAACAGTTGCTTAGATTATTATTTAAATCTTGCCTTACTACCACACCTTTTCTTTTTTTTTATGATTCAACAAAGAATGTTTCTATAAAATAGAAAAATCTTATCAAAAAATATGTTTGTATAAGTCGTCGTTTATTTATCAGGAGCTAAATATTTCAGCCATTTTGAATTTTACTCATAATAGTTAACTTGAAAAATGTTTGACTCATTTGGTATAAAGTTAAAGTATCCAAACTCATAATTCATGCATGTTACAACAGGTATGGAGAAAAAAATGTCCCTACTTATATATATATATAATATATATACATAAGATCCACAGTATTTTTTGTGTAAATATATTTAACCAAATTATGAATTGTTTAAAACTGACTTATGAAAAATTAGTAGAAAGATTTTTAGGTTGATATTAAATGGCTGACATCATTGGAATCAGTTAACATACATTCAATTGAATGTTTAAATTTTATTTGTTTATTATTTATTTTTTTGCTTGCTTGCAAATTAAAATCTTATCTACGGGATAAAAGTTTATTACATAAGATTTTACGTTGTTCTTTGTCAACAACAAAAACAAAAACTGTAAAAAAGTATAATACGGGTGAAATATCTTGATATGGGCAGCGTCAGCACAGATCTACCTCAGCAACAAAACAAAAACAAATTGTTCAACAGAAATCTTCTTATAAATGAACATAGATTTTATTAATTTTTTTGGTTTTTTTTGTTATTTTTTCCTTGTATCATAATACAATGAAACTGATGGTACTTTAATGACAGAAAGAAAAGAGAATTAGAATGAGATATAAAAATCTCTAATTGCTATAACAACAAAATGAAAACTTTCACCTTATTAAACTATACAGTTGACCACATCAGTCAGCTAAAAAAAAAGAAGAAAAATATCAAAAACTTTCTGAACGAGAAAAATTAAAATTTGATTAGCTGTTAGAGATGTATTTGTTATATAAGTGTTGTCGATGACGTAATTTAAATACCTGTAAACTTTTTCTTGATTTGATAAGAAATTTCAGTGTTACAAAAAAGGCAATAAATAGCCTTGATTACTCCTACTATAATAAAAATTAATTTTTATACCAAAACCAAAGGGTATAACCCACACAAATGTTTATCTAAATATGATTTTTGTATTAAAATTAATATTGAAATTATTTAAATGTCATAACCTGAAATGACATAATTAGATTGATTGTATTTAAATGTTTTTTTGTTGTTATTATTTTGAATAAAATTTGAATTCATAATTTGTATAATTTGTCTATAAAGCAATATGTAGCCTTATCATGGGTGGTTTTAATAAATTAAGGAACAAATAAATGTCATTCTGGTGGACTTGGAATTTAATGTAGTAGAATAACTTAAACCATTTAGATATAATGTATATTGGTGTACTATGTTGGTCCTTGAAAAGCAAAAACCATGCACCTGCGTGCATTTTATTGAAAATATAGCCAACATGATAGTCACACATACATTAATGATCACATTTTGCCTTTAATGATAATAATTTAGCAGGGAGTCCCAACAGAGGCGCTGGTTTTTACTATTTTTAAGTTTTAATAAGCAATTTTTTACTACATTTAATGATGATTTTGTAATTTTTAATTTGTAATTCTTGATAAAAATTGTAGATAAAATAAAATAAGTTTTTCATATTTGGTATAACTATTATGAAGGAGGGTCTGAAAATTTTCTTCTTGTAAAGTTTCTGTGAGAAAGCTGATTTTTGCTTTCGAAAGGTTTGACACCGGTGCCAAAAGAATCCAAAGATTGTGTTTACTGCAAAAAAGAGTAAATGGTCATGTGTATGTGATTTGATGAAGAATAAAGTGCATTTATTATAAATTGATTTGCAGCTTAAAAAATCAATGTTTTTGGGAAGAATATGTTGGACAACTTTCTGATAAAACATTCAAAAATTAATTCAAAGCGAGAGGGAAAACATTTAGTCATTTAGTTGAAAGTTTATGATCATTAGATACCAAGTGGCATTAAGCTATTTTTCTAATGAAAAAAAAAATATGCAAAACATTGGACGCATTAAGTTCCTTTGTTGAATAAAGAACTGTTGGAATTTTCTTGGCGAAGGCGAAGTATATGAAAATTATTTGGTTCAATTTTATTCCGCATAGCAAAAGTAAGAAAATGTTAATGGATGTTAGAATTTTAAATTAACATTACTGTTTCACTAAAACATTTTTTCCGCCGTATTAAAATGATTTCTCAGGTTTAATAAAGACGTAGGTAAATCTGACAAAGCCATTACAACAGACACAATTTAAAGTATGTGGATAATTAAGTGCTAATTAAATATTCAAAAAAAAAGTGCTCTTTTTCGTTTTTGCAAAATCCAAGATTTTGCTGGCTTTACGGTGAAGCTAGCAGAGCCATTTTATTCAAGCGAAATGCTTTATAAAACCCTAATAAGAATTACTCAATAATTATGTGCTAATTAAATGCTCTAGAAAAGAATAATTTTTTGTTTAAAAAACCTAACGGTTTTCCGGCAAAATAGCTTAAAAGATGGACCTAGGAAAATTTGTTATTCCAGTACTTAATCTACTATTTTTAATAAGTGGTAAAGTTTGCCCCCCTTAAAATTAAAAGCACTTGTCTTTTTGTCTTTTTTGGCTGTTTGGATTTAGTCCTCTCCAGTTTTTTTCTTCTTTGATAGCAAGTAAATTTGGATCATTTTCAGGCTCTTTAATGTCTATATTTCGTGCAACAAATATCATATGTCCATTTAAAATTTCAGTGTGTTAAAAAAAAATATCTACTCTTGGCTGGTGTACTCCTGTTTTTTTTTTAAAAAAAAAAAACATTTTTCAACTTATTGAATTCACCTTCAAACTGTGGAAAATAATATTGATTAACTCCTTTTCCCGCTTGAGGAAGAGTTGAAGTTTCCATTATAATTTTCCTACCAAATTCTGTTATTGAAATTTCGTAAATTTGATCATTTTCTTCTTCCTTCTCTTCCTTATTTGCTTGTACCATATCTACTAAAGTCTCCAAATCGCTTTTGCTCTACTTATCTCTTTAATCTACTTCAATCTACTAATAAAATATCAAATTCGCTGTAATACCAGATTTTTGATATTTCTCAGTCTATTACGTTGCATTAGATTTTAAAAAAAAATATAAAATTTACTTCGATTTTAAATTGATTTGAAATGCAAATGTTGTCATTGCCATAAACCTTAAAATTCTAGACTTGGATGTTGATCCAATAATCTTTATTAGTTATTATATAATTATATGAGACAATACCGAACAAAAACTTGTGATATACTTACGCAAGGCTTTATATATCTTAAATTTAATATCTTAAGTTTTTTTTTGGAGTATTTAAATTTAAAAAAAACGATATCGTTTCGAATTAAGCTACGAGTTCAGCTTATTCCAATTTAAAAGCTTTTCCAATTTAGAAATCAAGAATGAAAAGGAAAATGAAGTCAAATATCTTTATTTACTTAATATTATTGTTAATTTTTTAATTTGATGGATATAAGCACTTTTGTTTCACTAAAATCTGCTTAATTTGATATTTTAAAAATTAAATATGGGCGATCAATTTAAAATTCTTAATTAACTTTCGATTTCCATTTCCTATGATCTAATCCTATTGGACTGATTTTTTAAAGAAATAAACAAGATTATTTTATATACAAAGTCAGTTTTTTCAGCTATTGACCTTATTACAAGTATTGAAATCACAACTATAATAATGCTATTGTTCTTTGGGTAGTAAAGGTTTCTTAATATAAAATCAATAGAAGCTATGACAGTCTCCTAAAGCTTATATTGATTTAATAAAACAATAGAAATAAATATAAGGATTCTTTTAGTATGATTTACTATCTGAATTTGTATTTCTATAGATTTTTAATTTTGAAAGGACTGACATTTAGAATAAATAACTTTTAATCTCTTTATTTCTCTTTATTTCTTTTTTGTTTCTCTCCAAGGTCTCTTCGTTAGCAATTCACAAAACTAACCCTCTCCTTCTGAACATTAATCGTCCCGATCAACATTAAATATCTTTCAAATTATGTGTTTGACACATAACTTGACTGTAGTTTTCCCCTCAATAATCACTTATTGCTTCCGATTTACTTTATTGCTTAAATCCATGAATAACCTGACATATAGCATTTTCTTCCATAACTTCAGCTCGGATTGTTTGCGTATCGTCTTGTATGGTTCCCCCCATTACTGCCGTAACTGGCCTTCATTTCGCGATGATTTTTTAGCTGCTCATAGGCTAGAATCCAGTACTTCTGCTGTTATGTTTTCATCTGCTATATGACTGCTGCAAATCACGATTGTCTATAGAGTTGACCATTTATTTCACGGTAATTTCCTAATGAAACTATCAAATATATTTAGGATATGTTAAGCGTATGAAATATTATACATTTGTTTGAAATTCTTGAAGCTCCCTCCTGGCTTTCTAATCCTATAACTTAGTTGTGTACATTATGTATCTTAAGTTTATATACTCTTCAATCTGTTTTATTTGAAATAAAATTCTCCATACTTTAAAAGCTTTTCTCACAATAAAATAAAAAAAATTCCTCCTAAATATAAAAAGCCACAAAAAGTTGGAGACCATAAGAGCTGTCTTAAATCTACTTGAATTTTTATGACCTCAGTTCATAAGAATTTAAAAGAAGGTAACGGGATAGTTATACAAATTCAACAAAAGAAAGGATATAATAATCTGTCTGGATATTGACCTCAAAGGAATTTAAGGTTAAAATAGAAAGGAACAAAAAGAACCCCTGCAGTTTATAGATATAAATTCTTTTTGTACTATTGTCCTACTAGTCTCTGGATTTACAGGACTGAATTCCTTTTGAATTTTTCTCAAACAGGTGTGATGTGAAAGGATTTTTCATTTTCTTTTTTTATAAAACAATTCATGAAAATTGAGAGTGTTTTAAACAAGGAAAAAAAAATTATTAGTCAAAGCGAAATTTTTAAATTGACAAAAATTATTTTGTGATATTTGCGAAAAAGTTATTCTTGATTATCCTAAAACTTAAAGTTTTTTAAGAATTTAAAACTAAAATTTAACTTCTAAGCCTTATTTAAGGCACGGTTCATCAAACCGGACCGTATGGCTAGACAGCTTCGGCTGAAGCTTATTACAATAATAATAGTGGGATAATTGATCTATTACTTATCCTTTTTATACTTATTTGAAATTATGCTTTCAAAAAGAAATAAAAATAATGCATCAATTCAACTTTTGTAATTTGTGAAGATCATACGTGAGTAATTATGCGATGGAACTCACAATTAAGATGTCATATGTATCTAATCAAAAGTGGTTTTATTTATATAAATTTTAATGTGGCAACACTAACCTAAAATTATAATTTAAAAAAATTTTTGTTTGAAATTTATCGTTCAGTTCCAAACAATAATCTTTTCATTTCTCTTAACGGCTATTTCGTGTTAATTTTCAAATTTCTTGAAATATATTTATTACTATTGTTTTACCATAACAATATTAGGCTCCAATAAATATAAGCCAGGCTTTTTGTCACGTCTTTATTCTCAGGTTTCATTTCTTATAGTCCATTAAATTTTAGCAAATTGGGTTTAAAAGAAAGACTTAGTAATTAAAAATGTTTTTCTTTGCTATTTTTATCAAGGGAAAAATCTATATTCGTGTTTTTTATTGTTATTCTTCATTTAATATAACATTATTGAAACATATAATAATTAATGCTTGTTTTTTAATTTTTTTCAGGTAAATCAATTACATAGACTTTTTTTTCTTCTAATGTTTAAGATAAAAGTAGTGAACAATTTTGCTGTAATAGGTAAGAACTTTGAAAATAAACGAAATATTTCTTAGTTACATAATAAAAAAATTTACTATTAGTTGTGTGCATTGAAAATGTCATTTTGTTGTTAAAAATAAATGAAAATACATGTTTTTCCAATTATTGTCCATCGAAAGTGGCAATTTTTTCTGATTTTTATACCCTGTATTGATGTGAAGTGTATTTTGGAAAGAGCATTTTGCATTGAACGAAACAAGTAATAGTCAGATGGATTCAGATCTGGGCTATAATAGGTGATAGTGATAGTGGCCCTAGTACTAAGTACTACAATTTCTCCATATATAAAAATAAATGTTTATACTGGAACCTAGTAACTATTAGTAGATATTTCAATTTGCTTATCTTTGTTATTGTAAAATATATTTTACGTTATATTCACAGTCAAGCTTAACCCAACTTCCACAATTATTCACTGTCAAACTATTGCCGAAAGAGAGAATCCCAAAAATTACTCAAAATTTCTACTCTGTACTGTACATAATAAACTATGTATGTACATCCCGACGTTTATAATTGGCCGGAGTAAAATATTAGATTCAAAGAGCCAAATTCTTTGTCTGTTTGTTTCATCTGATAGTTTATTTTAAGCTTAATTTAGGATTTAAGAATAATTTTGATAATTTCAATTATATTAGCTCAGCCCCAGGTTTAAATTAAACTTTTGAATAATCATTTTCTCTCTGTTTTCAAAATTTTGTTTTTCAACCTAATGTACCATTAAAAAGTTTAAGAAAAACTAACTATAACTGACAAATAGTTATATTTAACAAAATTCCACACCAAAAACAAGTATTCATTATATAAAAATTTAATTTAATTTCATTTTAAACATCAAGCGTCTGGATAGCGTCTAGCCCGAGGATGGGCTCTGAGATTTAATAAAATTTAAAGGTTAAAGGCATATGTATTAAATTTTTATATAATTATTCAAGTCATTCCAATAAATTGCTTACTATTACGTTTCCATTGAAAATATTTTTAATAGTCATATAAACTAATTGAAGCCAATTTAAACTTTAAATTTTAAAGCCCTTAACTTAAGGAATTTATTAGTACAAACAGTTTTTTCAAAGTAAATATTAATATTTTAAAAATTATGATTAAAAGAAAAAAGAAGTTAAACCTAAAATTAAGAAATATTAGGATTTCAAAACGCTTCTGGTAGTTCGTGTTCAAAAACCCTTCTTACACGATCTTCAAAGATTATAAAATCATTTCTCAAGTTTTTTTTAAGTTTAATTGAAAAAATAGGAAATGTCATTATTGATGAAATTTGATAATAAGTGTTTTTAATTATCTACTATTAAAATTGCTTAACCTTGAACCGACACTTCTCCTTAGAGTAAAGTATAGCATAAGACCTTGGCAAAAATTTTAATACAAAATACTCTAAAGATTTAATAGCCTAGAAAAATAAAGATAATTTTTTTGTTTTCTTTTTTTTTTTTTGCAAAGTTAACAAGAGCTAATTAACAAAATTTCAATAATTAATTATTTGATGAGATAATTAGTTACACACATATGTCAAAGTAAATTTGAAACAAAAAATGAATGATGAAGTTAAAATAATATTGGAATTTGGTTTTAAAAAATTTTATTTCGAAAAATGAGTAATGTTTAGATAAATATAAAAATATGGTGTTTTTGTTTCCTGTATCTTACCAGGAAATAACCCCAACCTGAACTTAACAAATTTCTTAAAACTCAGCTATATTATAGTTCTTCAAAAACTTGAAAGACTTATGGTCTTTTTTATCCACTGATATTTTCTTTTACCTAGCGAAAACCAAGCTTAAAGCCGACCCCACAAAACATACTTTTCTTTTATAACTCGTGTCTAAACTATTATTTTTAAATAAAATAAAATTATATAATTTTTATTGAAAAATAGAACATTTAATTAGATTTAATATTTTTGAAATAATATAAATATTTTCTATTAAATAGATCTATTTTGAAAACCTTCATTTATTATGATTTTCAAGATGATGACCTTAATTTATTTATGCATATAAATCTTTTCTTATGAGATCAACATAAGCCTTGATCACTTAAACTGAAATATCTAACTACCCTTGAAGTATAATGTATGCGATTGACCGGAAAAAAATAAAAAGAACTCTAAAAATGCCTCACACATACGTAATCCTATGTCGGCTTTTCAAGAATTGAAATTCGGAAACATTGGTTTGCACTTTTGAAAAATCATTTTTTCTTTTTTCGTCTTTTCTTATACTTAAATATTACAAGAATATAATCCCAAAATTTGAAGTTAATCAAAACAAAATTCTCAAAGTTATTGACTATAGTTAATCTCCTCTCCTTTACTCATTTATTAATTCTTTTTTAGCTTTTAAACTTTTTAAACGCGTTCTTCTCAAAACTACTTTTTCAAAGTCGGTGCCATTTAAAAACTACATTACTGATTAAGTTCAAATTTTTTACACATTTTCTACATATAAAATAACCTCCCCCCCAAAGCCTATGTTGAGTTTTTGAATTGCTTTTTACATTAAGAGGGTTCTACACTTACGAAATGATGGAATTTTTCGTCAAAATTAGCAGTTTTCACTTTAAATGAACACCAAAAATTTCAAATGACATGAAAAATTTCATGAAGAAAGTGTTTTTTTTTTTACGCTAAAACCCCTCTCTTCAAGTAGACAACACTAAATGGGGGTATTCACATTGAATCCGGTAACATTTAATTTCTAGATAAGGGGCCATCCATAAATTACGTCACACGAATTTCATGATTTTTTGACCCCCCTACCCCCTTGTCACACTTTCATTTATTTTTTACTACATGAATATCATATCAAACCACCCCTTGTCACACTTCGTCGACCCCCTCCCCCCCTCAACGTGTGACGTAATTTATGGATGGCCCCTAAGCGGAGGTGGAAGGTAAGACGGAGTTTCGCAAATTTCGAAAAAGCTTTTACCCCTTCCTGAGGC
Organism: Acrocera orbiculus; assembly: GCA_947359355.1. Taxonomy (NCBI): domain Eukaryota; kingdom Metazoa; phylum Arthropoda; class Insecta; order Diptera; family Acroceridae; genus Acrocera; species Acrocera orbiculus. Next base: position 990,390 of record OX375757.1, read on the forward strand.
AGAAATAATTCTGCCTCATGCTTGGTATCTTACTAATACACATTTATATACACATGTTATCTGTAATATTTTCCAACACATATTCACATATTTTAGTGGACTGAGAATTATAGGGGAACATTTCCGAAATGTTACAAGCCTCAATGTGAATACCCTGAATGGCATGTTCAAAGAATACATAGTGCCTAATTATTTATTCTGTTCTTAAATTCCGAAAGTTTCAGTGTGATGTACTCCTCCGCAAAGAGCTTGATATGAAACTCCAGCAACATAGAGCAATTTCGTTTTTTGCCAGAATAAACTTCTGGACCTTCATCGACTTTCCCTTTATTTTATCTGTGAATAAAAATTAATTAATAAAAATTAGATTTTTTTAAAAAACTTGATTACCACACATAAAGAATGCTAAAAATAATATTTCAAAAGGACCACCAATGTAGTAGCTGACAAAATTACTGTGGTCAAAAAAATTTTATATTTCATCATACAATAAATTTTTTTGGTATTCAAAAAGTTTGTAAAATTATACGTAATTATAGGAAGTATATTGGAAAAGACCACAAGCCCATACTACTTTTTTTATATGGATAAAACATGAAGAAAAATCTTGGAAAAATTCCATTTCCTAGAAAAATAATAACCGTGAATTATGCTGGGTCCAGTATTCAAAGCCTTGGACGACAATTAATCTAATCCAATAGAATAACTATATTAATTAAAAACATCTAAGGTTTCTTGAAATCTATAAGGACTTTCCTCCATACTCTTTAAAAAGGAATTTAAAATTTGTTGAGTTTTTTGTGAACAAAAAATTAAATGAGTAATTGCGTTTTTTTGTTGCTTTAATCTAGATTAGTAAAAAAATGGTAAATCGGATTAGTAAGCTCTAATGTTAATTTTATTAATGGCTTTTGAACTTCAATCAAATTTTCTCTATACTTGCTATTAAAATATTTTTTAGTGCAATTAATTATGAAATGAAAATTTTTTTTGAAAATATGATTTTAGTGGAAAAATTTCATGTGATAATAGTTTAATATAATTCAAAATAAATGCACGCAATCATTCATAAAACGACTTCTTGAAACTACTCCTTATCACACGGATTGGCGCACGGATTTGCGATTACCTTGCTTTGACATTTGGTATTAATGTCTAAACAAAATTCTCTTTATATCGCTGGAAATCATGAACGTGAAGCATTAAATGGTGAGTACTGGAAGGTTCGTTAAAAACAGCTGTAGCTGTTTCTAAAAATATCGAACCTGTGAGGCAGCTGATAGCCGAAGTTCATCATATGACATACCGTAAGATTCAGTCAACCTCGGGCATTGGTATGACCACTATACACTTTATACTTTCTTACATAAATCATTAACAAATGAGATTTTAAAAAGAAAAAGAAGTCCAGATTTGACCCGGCCAAAAAAATAGTATATTTTCTTCAAAACATTGAAAAATATGAATTTGAGCATGCCAATTTCAAACTGAACTGTAATCTATAACAAAGAGTGAGCATGCAAATGTGCGACGATTGTAAGAAAGAATATTTCAAAGAAAAATAAAATTATATTTGTCGATATTGGTTTTGTAATTTTGTTTATTCTCAAAACTTATGTAGCAACCCTCGTATTCTTGGAATTAATTCAGTACATCTGCTTAGGTACATTCGTTTTTATTAACATAATTTCGCGTATAGTGAGGGGCTTGGGTATACTGAAAGTGACTTTTAAGTTCTTTTAAAGTTAAACGTTTTTCAAAATTGTAAGATGTTCAACAACCGCACGACGTCTTACTGCTTTAGGCTCTGTATCATCGAAAATACTCAGAAATGGCCTTTGTAACTGTTTATATATTCTTGAATATTTTAAGCATTAATTTAAGCAATAAAAGAACGACTTTTTTGTTCGCTTTCTAATTGGCAATCACTCTTTAAAGAACTGTGAACTTTGAAAGAAGTCCTTTGAAATTTTAATTTTTATTTTTATTTTCCAATTTTAGTTTTTCCATTCTTTCAGCTCCAAGGAGCTCTAAAATATGTTGGATTGAACCTTTTAAATGTTTCCACATGGGATAATTACTATCGAAATTTGTCGTACTTATCATATCATAAGTCTGAAATAGTTTATACAAGACATGAACTAATAAAATGAATAATTTCGAACTGCCACTTTGAGCTTTATTTCATTTTCTCAGATTTCCCAAATGAAAACCTAAAGAGTGTAAAGATGAGCCTGAATAAGTTCTGTCCAACCTGAAATATGAAAAGTTCACCTCTTTTCAGAATGAAATTAGGTTTAATTCAGGTTAACGAGTATGAAATCAGTTCGAAAAATTTCGACTCGGGAATATTTTAAAAATTTATTTAGATCATCAAAATTAAGATAGAAAATCTGGTAGACAAATCAGATACTAAACTAATAAATTTTTTATAAATTTCTGCACATTTAAGAATAATTGTGTAAAATTACAAATTTTACAAATTTACAGGGATTTGGTTTGTGCTCTTAAAATAATGTTTAAGATATAGATCTAACCATAAATCCCTATTTTCCAATTGAGCATAAAAACATTTTTATTTTCGTCTCTTTACTTTGATGCAAAATTTTAGATATTTTAAAAATTTAAAACTGTGTTGTCAAATTCAATTTGAAACCACAGACAGACAAATAAACAAAAAAAAACTTAAGTAAAATAAGTCAAAGAAAAAGCAATAAAAAAATCCAAATAGTTATTTTAATGCCACAAATCGTTAGGACAAAAATTGTCCTTAAAAATATTTGGAATATCTAATTTTGAAGAAACTAAAGAAAATAAAAGTGACTCATTCCCTCTTACATATTCTTGTAGCCAAAATAATTCAAACAAATTTAGACAAAAAAATTTCCATGGAATAAAATTTCAAGCAAGAAAAAAAAACAATTTAAGATGCAGTACTCAAGAAAATATCCACGAAGTACACCTGTCGGCAAGTACAATTGGCTGCTAGTGTAAACCAATTTGAAAAAGTTGCTTTAACTCCGTCAGTAAATGAAATTTTTAATAAATTTTTTTTCTTTTTTCTTTATTTTTTGATTGTGGTTAAAATTATAATTTTTACTTGAAAGATTTACAAAAGTTGTCAAAATTGCAAAGTTATTGCTGCTTCATATGCTATTTTAAGGTCTTTACCCCCAAAAATTTGAGAAGTATTAAAAAATGAACAATGCTTCAATTGCTGATTATATTTGCTTAATTCAGCAAATTAAATAAAGCTATGAAAATGTTGACTACATTTTTTTGTTATTGTTTTCGCTTTTTGACTTTTTATGTTTTTATTTTACAGCATATGGTCTAGAAACTTGTCTTGCGCTCATTTAATTTAACCCTACATTAATTTTTGAATTGTTATTTTGGTTCATTTTTTTTACTCATTGCTAAGCTACCTTTTACGGTTGAGCAGAAAATAAAATGTATTAAAGGGGTTAACAAAATAATCCCTTATTTTTGTTGTTATTCTGTTGTCATATGTTCTATTTATTCATATATTAGCTTTTAGAAAAATTATCTTTTCTTTTATTTTTTTTTTAATTGACTTTCACCTCAATTTATTCTTAAACCACCATAAAATTAAGTTGATGGAAATTTATTTCACTGGTTATAACTTTGTCATAATTTTTAGACATACATATTTGGGCTATTTTTATATGAATTTGTTTTTAGTGGTGCAATCCATGGAAATTTTTGACCTTTGTATTCATTATTTAGAAAATAAAATTTTTTTAAGGTTTATCAGTCCTCTGATTTTAACAAAAACATACACAAAGGCTTATTTTTTTTTAGTTGAGTTGAGTAATAACTAAAACAATAATAATATCTGTTATACAAATAAAATTTAGGAAAATAATTTTATCTATTATTTAATATTACATCATAAAATTTAAGTGTTATTATTTGCTTTACCTAAATTTCAAAGAATAAAATTTTGATAAGATTAATAAAAAATGTAACACACCTAAAATAAAAAAACAATTTGGTTATAATGAGACAATATTAAAAAATATTGTTGTAATTTACAATTTGAAAGAGTTCACAAAAAACTTTTCAGATTTTTTAACGCAGTAGTTTGAATGGAAATCTTTCTTTTAAAGGCTTCAATTTAGTTTTGTTAATTTTAACCATTCTAATATTTTTTTTAGTCATTTAAGAACAGAATAGACACGAATTAATAAAAAAAAATTATCTATTTTCATTTAATTTAAAATTAATAAATTATTTTGATCCATACTTTAAAAAGAAGTTCACTTACGCTTGACGAAATGTGGGCCAAGAGCATACATAAATCCTGTAATCTCACTTACAAATAAAATAAGCGTCTTAAATAGCAACTAATTGATATGCATTTACCAATATAAAATTACGAAATCTTAATTTGAATACCATATTTGGCGCTTCTTGACGTGAAAAATTTGATTTTTTTAAAAATTTATTAAATTAATAACATTAAAGAAGTTGAAATATATAAATTTTCCATATATTTATTTGAATTTTTGATTATTTTATGATGTCTATGAAATGGGCATAAATAAAAAAATTTTTTTACTATATTTTTTTAGAGCAAATAATTTTCATTTATGATAAAAAGGCATAGACATAGATCTCTGTGGATCCTGCTCTAGAATTTTGAAAATTAAATAAAAAATAAATACTAAAAAAAGTCGAAAATCTTAAACCATTTTAAATTGTACAACGTTTATATAAAAATAATAAAAAGGAATTATTATTCACCCTGGGTAAAATAGTCGTCGTAAAAAATTTATTTTTACTAAAAATATCTATAAAGTATAAGAATAGAAAATTTCGCATTGGTTATATCTTAAACCCTAAAATGGCAACTCTTAAAGCAACCAGTGAGAATGGATCCCACTCTTGGGGACTTTTCTGAAAAAAAATGTTATCTCAAATGGGTTAAAGAAAAATTACTTGTCTCCAAGGAAAACTATTCTTAAAATATAGTCATATTGGAACTGGATATGCAAAAAAAGAGTTCACGTTCATCATTGGCCTTTAAATTTTCAAAAATAAACACAACCAAGCATAACTTGAAATTAATATAAATTGTGTCCATGACTGTGATATTTAGTTCTAGCTTGCAAGACCACTAAAATAAAGTAAAGAAACAGTGACGTCTAATGATCAAACCTTGGTTAGATAACACCCTGTGACTTTTATCCAGTTGAATCGCACCGAGTAACTATTTTATCCCATGATAAAAGCTACAATTCTCAACAAGTTTTAATTTTCAGAGAATCTTAGAATTTTACCTGGACAAATTTCATAAAAAAAAGTCAGTGTATCCTTACTGTTACCTTTGTGTTGATCTTTTTTAATCTAAAGTAAACAATTCTATTGAAACACTACGCTTTACCTTTGTTTTATTATTTTATTTGATGCTGTCTCTGGTTTGATATGGGAAAATATTCGTTTTTAATTTACGTTTGTTGTAACCTAATAATCATATACAAATTACAAACCCTGTTAACGTTTCTAAAATGACTTCCTTTAAATATATTTTTGTTTTCACATTAAATGCTTTCAGTTGCTTTGGTTTAACAATTTAACTTTTATTTGAAAATTTAAGAAGAAAAATATTTTTAAATATATCAAGACTTATATGTCATAACATATATCATCACTTAATCCGTTTAATTACTTTATCAAAATCTCCAAATTATGAAAAACAATATATATAACTATAAGACTTTACCTTTCTTAAAAAGGTTGAACCATTGAAACAGATTTTATTGCACAAAAGAAAATGTGTGACATAGGAAATTTAACTGTATTGTTTTTTTTGCAACTTCGAGAAATAGTGAAATTCATCGGAATCAGAATATTTTTTATAATTATATTATACAAAAGTTTTACAAAAATGCCTTAAACTATTAAGAAGCCCAATTTATCTAATTTTTTGAAAGAAAAAGAATTTACTTGCTTTTCACTTGATTTATCACTTTTGCATTTGTATTTGTCATTTTTGACGTTTGCGTTGTATGAATTTATATAAAGTTCGCAAACAAAGTGAACTCGCAAAAACTTCACAAACTCCAGCAAACTTAGGCAAATGCACCCCTCTACACATTCGCGTATTTGCTGGAATTGCTTGATTTCCGAATGTATATAGTGGCTACATTACATGTTTACTGCAAAATGGCTGATATTTTATTTTAAAAGAAAATATTGACTTTTTTATATTAAAGATTTAAGTTTTTCTTTTTGCATATGTTTTAAATGTTTTAAACATTATAGTGTGCCTGATTATGATGCAAAAAATTAAAACTGTCAAAATATTTGTACATTTAAAGAACAAAAGTCATCACTCTTCATGAATAAAAAGAATTTGTTTACTTATAGTCTGAACTCTGTTAATATTAAATTACAATTTATTTCACGGTCATATCCAGACAAACATAATAAATTGCATGACATGAAATATCATTACATAAAATCATTTTTTTAAACAAAATTCTGCTAATATATTTAAACTTAACCGTTAGTCCCGGTTTCGAAATGTTTGAATGGATCTACGAAAGTTTCATGTTTTTAACCGGTCTTTTTTTTTGTACTCTAAGTTTTCAGATTTAGCTCTCGTCCGTGCTTTAGTTTAATGTAAAATGAAATTTTTCTTTTAATTATTATTTCAAAAATAATAAAGAAAGCAATGAAAAACAATAATGAAGAAGCTTTTAGTATAAGCTTTAATCAAGTTACTTACTTAGCTTCGATGCCTAAAAACATACATAAAACCCTTATACTGAATTTTGTTGGGCTTTAATTTGAATCATATAAAAGTTTTATTCATTTCTCAACTGCTTAAGCCAGTGTTTCCCAAACTTTTTTGTGCCATGTACTTAACTTAAAAATTTCAAAAAATCATCAAATTTTTTTCAAATGCGCTTGCTGCACAGAGATTTTATGTTATGTTCCAATTTGGTTAGCTTCAGTCTCAAGTCTCTCCGTTGAGTTATATCCAGACGATTCCTATTTTTTACCAGTAAATTATATACAGCACTAAATCCACATTCAGTCAAATATGAAGATGCAAACGAAGTTATCAATACTGCCTCACTGCCATCGAAGTTGATTCATCCATTTGCACTGAGAATTTTCTAGTTTTTAGCTTTTCAACGAGTTGTTTATGTCTTCACTCATTTCGTCTGTTCTTCTGCTAACAGTATTTTTACTGAGTGAGTGGCATAGCTTCTACATCTTTGTCATGTTTTTCAAGAACCTTTGAAATTTTGATATTAACGGTTTTATTAAATTCTCTCCTATAGTATGATTTTTCCCAGATTTAGCGATGAATAAAGAAATTTGATAACTAGCCTCAAGAATACGATTATGAGTTGAAGTGTTTCGAACTGCCCCCCTTAAAAATCAAATTGCCCGCCTTTTGGGCGCCCCACGTTAGGAATCACTGGTTTAAGCTGTCTTATATTCAGCTTTCTGACATTTTATCTAAGAAATTACAAGTTTAGTAAAATGCAATTGATTAAACCGAAAACTGAAGCATAAAACTTTAGATCGTTGTTTTCTACAAAACTTTTATATATTCTTTTGAATTTTGAGCTTTTGACAGTCATATCAAAATTAAATTTAAAATTTTTAATTTAAATTACTTAAATTAAGTAAAATTGGGTATTTTTTAATACAGAATTGACATAATAAAAATATTATTATTTGTTACAAAGTTAAGTATTAAAAAACCTAGAAACAAACAGTTGTTTGTAAGGATATCAAAAATAAAAAAATTCCAGACAAAGCATATATAAAACAAAAAGACTGCCTTGTAATATTGAGTGGCCTTATTTACTCTATGATAATAATATAAAATGATAATATATGATAATATATGAAGTGTTAAAAATAATTTAACATGTAGGTAGCTAAAAAATAATTTAGCACTAGATACAATCATGGGGTATTTCTATGACTTGGTTATTAGAATTATTGACCTTTCCACTACAAATAACAACAACAAGCTCTCACTTTCTTATAACCGAAGCATTTGAAAACTTCTGTATCTTGATTGTAGCATAACTTTTTTTTTAGTAAAAATTTTTTCTTTTTCTATAACAATAGTCTACAAATTTTTAACTTTTTTCGTTAAGCGCGTTAAAAAAAAATGTTTTTTAGGGTAATTTTGGGTCGCTGAATCCGAAAATCACAATTATTTTTTCATTCAAAGAATTATTTTTGAGATATTCTCAAAAAACGTGTTTTTTGGGTGTATTTTCTTTTATTGGTCTGTATCTCAGAAAATAAATTGTTGATTGGTAAAAGTTGGCCGGTTTTTAAAAACAATTTTTTTTTTTTCTTAAGTTACTTAAGTCTCTTAAGTCTTCTGACAAAGTTACAGGAGATCAAATTTTAAAAAATGTGATTTTTTTTCACATTTTTTAAAAATGACCCATTTTCATTTGCTTGTTTTTGGTTGACAATAGTTTTTAAGTAAAATTTTTAAAACCCAAAGAAAACTAAAATTGTTATAGATTATTAAGTGGGGACGTGATTTTTTTCAAATAAAAGAAATATAAGTAAGTACATAATAAGAATAAAAACATTTATAAATACACAAGACAAAAGTTTACCTACTTCACAAAACAATATGATTTTTTCCTTTTCATATTGGTAATCAGGACCAAGCTTTCTGTAAATTTCTGATCAGATCATAGACTAAAACATATTTTTTTCCTGAAACTAATTATAATATATTTGATTTTACCTATAATGATCATTTAATGATAAAAGACAAAAAAAACAAAAAAACCATTCCTCTTGACACTGCTGATTGAAAAGTTTTTTGTAGTTAAGTAAACAAGATTATCCGTCAGGCCATAAGCATATACAAGAAGCAAACAAAACGGAAAACGTTCTTATATGAAAGAAAAAAAAGAAAAAAATTATAAGTTAAAACAAAAGACGCTAAAAGCATTAGCTTTAAGTACCCAATATTCAAATATTTTCTATCCGTAAATGTATGCAGCTGGTTGGGTCTTAACTTTGGTATATTTGTTGGGTGTAGCTATATTTTTTGGTGTGTTTAACTTTCTGGAATTTTACGTAATTTAATATTATTGTATTATTAACGGCTTTTTCCTTATCACTTTTATTTTGTCATGGATTAAAAATATAAGAGCTTAATCTAAGCAACGAAGTAGAAATTTTGCAATTTCAATGCAGTCGAAAATTGATTTACTAAGTGGATATAGAAAAGATTCAAAGAACTACAAAAGAAAATAAATCGATTAAAATGATTTCTGTTTTATTTTGTTGTTGTTATTGTGTAGTAAAGTAACTAAATTATCAATGCTCATTTTATTTATGTACATACATACATATATTATGTATAAGTATTAGAATATAAACATAAAAATCAACATGCCAATCTTATGTTGATTTTAAATGCATTTCAAAATATTGTTTTTAACTATTGGATATGCATAAGTGAAATAATAATTTAAAGTCCAGTATGAAAGTGAAAAATATTCTGTAATAATATATATTATCACTGTCCTCCTTATCAATCTTAAATTAAATTTAAAAGAAACATGAAAATTAAATTAAAAGAAAATAAAGTACAAAGCAGCTAATGAACCTGCGATAATTTTAAGTAAGTTCCATTAGAGCTGAATAAATCATTTGATAAAAAAAGAAATATTTTATCAAAGAAATCAACGGTTCAATTACTTAAATTGAACGTGAACATAAAACGGAAGTACATACCCAATATTGATGTATTATACGTGCCTAATTGTTTCTTTGCTTTTAATGTCATCATAGCAACAATTTTTGCGGATATGCTTACGCTACATGATTTTAATATTTCAAAAGCTAAAGCTTTTTTTTCATTTTTAGAATTTATCAATCAATCCTGAAAAATAATTTTGCTTGTATTTTGTGTGTATTTTATTTTTTTTATTGTAAATTTTAAAAAAAATACATCCTAAAGGCTTGGTCCGGAAGTAACTGTGTTGCAAAATTGTTGTTTGTGTTAAGCATTTCATCAACTGACTTAATTGGGAAAAAATAATGTTCTCCGACACAATAATTTAAGGCCGTGTCAGGTGTCACTCTAAGGGTCCTATTTATATGCCTTCTTTAATCGACAATAAAGCTTTCGTTTTTTATACAAAAAATGATTTAAACTGGTTGATAATTATGTTATCCAAAGTTTTGGATCACTTGCTCTTAATATAGTATTACCAGTGTTTGTATAAGAAGAGAAAAATGTGTTTCCAATTGACGAAAACAGCTGAAAAGTTTCCTGGTTTGTTCGATTTTCGGCGAATTTTGGGTAAATAAAAAAACCGTTATTATATTTATATATTTTATCTAACATCATACCTGTATATACATATATATGTATATATTTAATTTAAAATTTTTAAAATGAGAATTAAATAAACGGAGGAAAAGAACTATTTTTCTTCATTTTTTTGGAAATGGAGAAAATTTTCAAATTTAAAAGAAAGTAAAATAGTTTATTGTTAAGAAGTATGAAAAATAAGTAAAACGAAGAAAGTTGGATGCAAAAATTTGCAGGAAATATGGGAATATATGAAATGGGTTGGCAATATTTTGGCTTTTTGGATGAGGTGTAAAAATAAGAAATCTTATAAATATTGTACGGGCCATTTTGAAATTCAAAATATTCACAAAAATCTTCCTGTGATTGATTCATTCAAGGAAAAATGTTGTTGGGAGATAAAAAAGTAAAGAGGTAAAAAAATTAAACTTGAGAAATGTCTCAATCTCAATCTCAAGAATCCAGAGGATTCTTTTTAGAATTAATTTCAATTGAAAATGAAAAGCTAAAACTAAAAAAAAAATTGAAAATATACTAAATAATTTCAGTAAGTAAAAATGCATGACTGTGTCTTAACTGTTTTAATCAAAATAATTTCAATCTTATACTTTAGAAGCTGTGTTGCTATTATGTTTTTTAGTATACAAAATTTATTAAAACAATTTATTGGATATAAAAACCTTATTCCTTGAACTTTTGTCTGTATTGATTAAAATAAACTCGTAACATAATAAATTTTTTACCTCCACTTACAATATTATGTTAAATGCGGTTATATTACATTAGAAATGCCATGTGTTCTAAGTATCGACAGAGTATATGACTTATCCTTGGAGTGGTTATATACGTAGCTATTTCACCTCAAACCTTTTGTGTGCTATAAACATCACCTTTCCAAATATTGTGAAAATTTCAGTTAAAACTAAGCTAGCAATAAAATATAGATACCACATAGAGAATGAAGTATTGATAGTATTTCGAACAAAACTTATTTTCGAAAATTAAGTTTTCTGTTAATGAATTGTATTTCTATTGCCAACAAAAAAATTTGAATTTAATTCCGTTATAATTGGCAAAAATAACTACAACAATTCCATTTATTCATATTTGTATATTATTTATATTTAACGATTAAGTTCTACATAAAAAATTTCAACATAAAAACTTTGATATTTCGACATTAATCAGATAACTGCCGAATTTAACTTTAAAAACCCCTCACAGTGCTCGGAATTGAAATAAGCGATGACTTGTAATTCACGACGATCCTATTCCAAAGCAAAGGACAACATTTTTATTTAAGAGAAACTTAACAATTTATTTCTACAAAATGCCACGGAAATGTTTAGATGTGAAACAGTTATTATAAAGTATTTCAATATAGAAGACAAAAGGGTTTCAATCAATATGAAACTTCAATAGCTTCACAATTTTCTGTGCTATAAATTCTAAGAACTTTAGAGTTTTACAAGAATACTTTACCCATCGTGTATGCTTCTAAAAATATTTGATTTAAGGGACTTTAAACCGTTCAAAAATTGTCAAAAAATTGTACAAATATCGAACAAATGGAAAAAGTTACTAGTTGCTTTAATTCTTTCATAGAAACTTCTATAAAGAACCATACCCCAAACAAGGAATTTAAATCACTGGAAAAATTCAATAATGGACATAGCTGTATGTCAGTTATTTTTCGTTTTCGTTATCTTATCCAAAACTGTCTCCAGGTACATATTATTCAAGTATATAACAAAATTGTTTAAAAAATATTGGTCTGACATAGTGAACTAATGATGGCATCTTTTTAAAAAGTTTACATGAAAGTTAATATTATTTTAAACTACCCAAAAAAATTTTTATTTACTTTCTTTTTGTTAAAAATTATCTAGTTTGGTGTAATAAAAAAAAGTATCTAAGCTAAAATTTGCTAGATAATAATTTTATTAAAAATTTGCACAAATCTCAAGGAGTATTAAAATTTTCTACTCTGCCATCTAATTTCAACATGTTACCAAATAGAAAGTAATTTGTCTGTTGCACTTTAAAAATGAACATTTACAGAAAAAAATATTAAAATAAGGAAAAATTTCGTTTTCACAAATTCCAATTTTCTCCCACAACTAAATAAGCAAATTCTCTCTGAACTAGACAAAAAAAAATACCTTTAAAGGTTTTTCTAAGAAGAAAACTCACCCAGACATTCCTTAAGTAGTACTCAAAACAAAAAAAAAGTATTTTCTACTGATTTTTTTTTTTTTTTTCAATGTGTTTAACATTTTTTTACAGGTAAAATTTTGTAGCTCTGCTATTATCCACATATGTTGAAACTTTAGAGCAAACAGGTAGCAGTGTTTTATTAAAAACCATAAATAAAGTAATAGTATATGTACTTATGTATAGTACAGTTGGGCACGTACAAAAATTTTCCAATCCGTGAGAGTTTCTACTACAGTCAAAATCATATACGCGTTCCACCATTCACAAATTCAAATAAGCTGTTCTCATACATAACAATGGCGGTCACCTTGCTTACGGATTTTAGTTTAGTATAGTTTACACCGTGTAACAGTATAAACCGGTTGCTCCATCATATTTAAATTTTATGCATTTATGTATAAAAAAAATTATGTTTTTAATACACATTAAATTTAATTTAAATAAAAGATTATGTGTGCTAGTTAAAATTTAATTGTTTACATAATAAAAAAATTATTCAATTTTCTTTTTAGTATTTAGTTTAATTTTGCAGTTAACCTAATTATTATTTTAGAAGTAAAGAATACGCGACCTATTTGCAAAGGTCGTAAATTGTGTTCGTGATGGTAATCATTGTTTTAGTGCAGTGCTTTATTAGATAATAACAAAAATCTCAAGGTTCGAATCGTCTTATATGCAACGCTAAAATAATTCAAAATTAAAAATTATAATTAGAATATTTAATACTGTATAAAATTGAAATTTTTAGAATTATTAGGCATAGCGCTGTTAAATTAAAAAATATTCTTCGAACAAAACTATTTTGATTTTAATAGTTTTTTGTAGATTATTTTTTTATAAATTTCATTAAGTTAAGTTTTGTAAAGATGGCAGTGAAAAATTCAAGGATTCGTCAAATATTTGTAATTTTAGTTTTACAATTTGATAATAATTCATGGCCACAAAATTTCAACATGGCTTAAAGTGAAATATTTTGTATTTGCCTCTTTTTTTTTTATTTAAAATTTAATTCAAGAAGTTTTGATTTTGTGTGTTTTTTGTTTTGTAATTGTTCAATGCTTGTTGTTTTCATGGTCTATGAAACAAAATTGTTAGGGAGAGACTGATACAAAAACGTTGTGGATTGTTAAGTTTTCTTTTTGCTGTTCTTCACCACTACACACAGCTTGACCACTTGTGCGTGAGTTATGCAACAAGTGGAAACAATTGTTATTCGGTACGCAAAATAAAAAACGGAAAAAAAAATCTACAATATACTCTATTATAAAATTTGAATTTTAAGAGCTATAAAAATTTATTTGTTACGTTAAAAATTTTTAATAATAAAATCTATTTAAAATGAGTGAACTATTCACTCAGCTGAAATGAAAAATTTGTATATTATTGTCCCTCATCCAGAAGGGTGATACTATACAGCTTATTTTAACTCTTTCATATCATTTCTTAAAAGTATTCTTAAAGCTATAAAACAATGCTCTTACATACAATAAAATTAAAAATTAAATTCTTGATTATTTTCTTAAAATTTTTGGATACTGAAAAATTCCTCTTGTTTATACTAATGGTTAAAGAATTTAACAAACTTTTTTCTGTCAACTTTTCCTTTTTAATAAGCCAAACTAGAAGACCGAATAATTATTATTCTATAATAATCCTATTTATTAATATCTTTTATATTAGTAATCTAATAGTAATCCTTTGAATAGCTGACTGCCAATTCTTTTGCTCCCCTTACCAAGTGGACACTATTTTGGAACCATAAACTTCTAGTAAAGTTTCTTTTTACTATAAAGCTTACCATTCCAAGGAATATATCCATTAAATGCTTTTCAATTTAAAAAATTTTTCAACACATTTTATTCCTATTCAAGTAGCTAAGTCAAATTTAAAAGACTTACCCCTAAGGCAGTGGAAATTAAGGTCAAAATGTTTTACTAGATCCTAAAAACGGGCTAATATTCTGTCAAAAACTTGCACGTCTACAAAAAAGTATAAAAATATGACTAGCTAGACATCTGACTTAACTTATGTAAGTAAACATCGGCGATTAAGGATAATAAAAAAACCCAAGTACTATTTTTACGTTTAATTTGCTAACTGACAAAGTGATATATACATCTATAAAACTTATGTCTTTCACTTTAAACTAAACACATTTAATAAATTAACATTTAAAAAACTAAAATATTAATTTTTACTTAAACTTAAAGATTTTACTTGCTAATTCTCAATTCATTTCCTTAATGAATTTCTGTTATTAAGCTCCTGTCTCTGCTTCAAATATCACTTCATCCTCGTCTTGACTAATAGTATGGTAAGTTGCTGTTGTTACCGTTTGTGGTTCCAATATCATAAGTTTCACTAGTAGCCTCTCTTGGTTCTATTACAATTACGAATATTTTCCGTTTGATTCTTCTCAAGTTGGGGTGATTGAGATTTTTCAATATTATCACTGTCCATAGCTTCTAATGGTACTTTTTGTTGATTAATTTGACGGTAGATTTTTTATTATTAAATTTTCAGAAACATTCTCATAAACTTCATTCGTATTGTCGTTTGTCGATAGCTGAGTGAATAGCTGAAATGAAAAATTTGTATATTATTGTCCCTCATCCAGAAGGGTGATACTATACAGCTTATTTTAACTCTTTCATATCATTTCTTAAAAGTATTCTTAAAGCTATAAAACAATGCTCTTACATACAATAAAATTAAAAATTAAATTCTTGATTATTTTCTTAAAATTTTTGGATACTGAAAAATTCCTCTTGTTTATACTAATGGTTAAAGAATTTAACAAACTTTTTTCTGTCAACTTTTCCTTTTTAATAAGCCAAACTAGAAGACCGAATAATTATTATTCTATAATAATCCTTTTTATTAATATCTTTTATATTAGTAATCTAATAGTAATCCTTTGAATAGCTGACTGCCAATTCTTTTGCTCCCCTTACCAAGTGGACACTATTTTGGAACCATAAACTTCTAGTAAAGTTTCTTTTTACTATAAAGCTTACCATTCCAAGGAATATATCCATTAAATGCTTTTCAATTTAAAAAATTTTTCAACACATTTTATTCCTATTCAAGTAGCTAAGTCAAATTTAAAAGACTTACCCCTAAGGCAGTGGAAATTAAGGTCAAAATGTTTTACTAGATCCTAAAAACGGGCTAATATTCTGTCAAAAACTTGCACGTCTACAAAAAAGTATAAAAATATGACTAGCTAGACATCTGACTTAACTTATGTAAGTAAACATCGGCGATTAAGGATAATAAAAAAACCCAAGTACTATTTTTACGTTTAATTTGCTAACTGACAAAGTGATATATACATCTATAAAACTTATGTCTTTCACTTTAAACTAAACACATTTAATAAATTAACATTTAAAAAACTAAAATATTAATTTTTACTTAAACTTAAAGATTTTACTTGCTAATTCTCAATTCATTTCCTTAATGAATTTCTGTTATTAAGCTCCTGTCTCTGCTTCAAATATCACTTCATCCTCGTCTTGACTAATAGTATGGTAAGTTGCTGTTGTTACCGTTTGTGGTTCCAATATCATAAGTTTCACTAGTAGCCTCTCTTGGTTCTATTACAATTACGAATATTTTCCGTTTGATTCTTCTCAAGTTGGGGTGATTGAGATTTTTCAATATTATCACTGTCCATAGCTTCTAATGGTACTTTTCGTTGATTAATTTGACGGTAGATTTTTTATTATTAAATTTTCAGAAACATTCTCATAAACTTCATTCGTATTGTCGTTTGTCGATATCATATTTCTGAAAAGAAAACAAGATCTAATATTGATAATATTGATTTAGCTGAGTTTACACTATAAAAATAAATAAATTGTTTTGTTTATAAGAAAAAAAACCAGGGTAACGAGGAACTATACTTTCGGATCTTTCAGTATCTCTAGCAAAAGAAACTTAATATATTATTAAATAGTATTATAATAAAAAGTAGTTAGATCGTCAATCTTTATTTCCCTTTATTTATTACAATCTTGTCTACATTTCTATAGACAAAAAGTCTATTAGGGTAAATATTTCCCATGAAATTCCAAAAAAAGTTAAATATTATGTTTTTGGGGAAAAAATTGAAAAAAAGGTTAAATATTTTTTTTTATGATTTTTTTGTTTTACATTTAAGTAAACTAAAAGAAAACGTAACAGACTAATATTTCCTCTATGAATCCTTAAGCCTTGTTCAAACCAATGCGTTTTTCATTCGCACGACGGACAAGGTTGTAAAACGGGTGATGCATTTACTCTAGCCATAGCTAGAACAAAAATTTTTGTTTCATAATGGTAAAAGGACACTTTACGGCCCTCAAAATTTTTGTTTTACTTTAAAATTTTGTTGTGCTTATTCTAAAAGGGATAGGAAATGATTTTATTACTTTTAGAGAAGTATTTTGTGGCCTTAAAAACTCTTAAAGTACATACAAAATTTCCTTCCGTGTATAAGCCTCAATGGAGAAAGGCTATTAAACGATATATTTTTAACCAAAAATTATAGTTATCATTGAAAACCAGATCTGGCAAATACGATAAAACACTGAAACAACGTGAAATTTAATTTATGTAGTTTGAGTATATTTTCCAATGACTTAAATCCATTATTTTGGTTGGTACTCTTTTTTTTTATTCTTTCACATGAATCAATAATGAAATTTAATAAACTATGTTGGTTGTTTTCCTTTTTCCATTTATTCAATGTAGTCGATAAACAAAATATGTACCATGAACATCATAATAGAAGCCTCGGGACTTGATTTGATTGATGTCAGAAAAAAAAGGAAGTAAAGTCAATATAATATTAACATATAATTGATTACTGAGATTTTCTCTTTTTTAAAAGTTAATAGCAACTTTCTAACATTATTGGTTTATTAATTATTCTATAACAAAATTAAATATTAAATTGACTACAATCAAAAATGAAAATGCAATTATTGAGATAGCAATGTAAATAACTGTATACATAAAGTACTAAGTACTAGAGTTAAGCTGGCATTGTTAACCTAATAACTCGAATTTCTCAAACCCTTAAAATATTCAATTAAAAACTTGTTTTTGTTTTTGATTTAATGCCTTAAAAATTTACAATTTTTGTTTATCTAAAATTATTTTACTAAGCCAAATAAGTTTTACTTGCTCTTAAAACTTGTTATGAGATTAATAAAATTTTTGTTTACATAATGTCAAAATTGAATTTCATTAAAATCACTTAACAGGAATATAATTTATTTTTTTTGTTTATTTAAATGACTTGAAAAAGTTGCAATGCAAATCTATTATGTTAGCATAGTATATACCGTTTATTTTTATTAAACATCAGATTTTCAAAATATTTTCAAAAATAAACCTTGGAAGACGTTTTGGTTTGTCTCATACCGAAGACAATTCGATTTCTATAATTACATTTACGAAACGAATGGTGTGAAGCTCTTAATTCAATTTTAAAATACATTAATCCAAGCTTTAGCGGTTTTTCGTAGTGTTATATTTTAATTTGTAAATATACGATTCCCTTAGTTAAAGTGTAAGTACATGTAAAACAAGTTCAATAACCGTAAATGTACAATTTTAGCCGTATTACAAGTTTCATGTTCTGTTTTTTTTTTGTTTTTTGTTTTTCTTCTTTTAAATTGATTAACAACAAAGTCAAAAGAAATGTGAAATTAATGAAAGTTATTTTAAGTTGTCACTTGGACAGTAATAATACCAAATCATGTATATATAAACTTTTTAACTTAAAATTATAAAGATTAATAAAAACAACAATAAATGAAAATGTAAGTTTATAGTTTTTTCTGTTTTTTTTTTATTGCAAAAAACAAAACAAAAACATGTAGAGAAAAAAACCTAATAAAAATGTTGCTTACCTTTTAACTAAACACACGATGCATTTACTTGTATTTGTTTGTAACAGTAATGAACTCTTTAAGTTTGTGAAAATAAAACCAATTTACTCACCATAGATAATATATTAATTTGTTTTTTTGAACAGATAAAAACAAAAAAAAAGTTAAACTTTCGAATCACTTTCAAAATTTATTTTCTAAAAGTGATTTTTCTTGTTAATGGAAAATTAAGAGTAGCAAAGATTTAATTCATTATTTTAGATCTGGGTATCTTGCATAATTTAAAAAATATCTTTTTTAATTTTTCTGCTTTCTGATTTCTGATTTAAGAAACACATCATCAGGCATAACATGCAACTAATTTTTTTATTTTTCCTTTGTGTTACTATTTTACTAATTAAGCAGCTACTTAATACAATCAAATAATTATTAGCTGGAAGTGTTTTAGTTTTAAACAAACTTTAATGAAATTTTATTATTGAAAATAAGTTATAATTAGTTGTTGTATTTAATTTTTTTGTTTTTTTATAGTAAAATATTTCCTTCACTTATGTTTATTTGTCATAAAACTCACAGTGATCAGGCATAAAGGCCTTAGATATGATACGATATGATACGAATTTTCATGCTTTTTTTAATTCAATAATGGATCAAATTTCTGACAACTTTAATAATAAAATTTTATTTAAAAATTTATATATTTTTACTTAATTTGTTTTATATGTTTTCCAAAGAATTTCTGATTGAGAAATTAAACAATTTTATAGGAATCAAATGAATCTTATCTGGATTTTATTTTTATTTTTTTAGAAACTTGATCTCATGTGTTGATATGGCAAATTTAATCATAGATTCCTTAACAATACAAGAACGTGTTTTAGTAGTCTAAAATTATTACGAAAACGGACGGTCTGTAAAAGTTATATTTCGTAAACTTCAGGAATTCCATTCCATTTCCATTTCACTTGAATGAAATACTGTTGAGTGTAGTTGGGTTCATAAAATCCTCATATTATTAACGAAGAATAACTTCATGTCGAAAAACCAACTGTTTGGGATAAACAATTTTTTTAAATGATCTTGAAAAGGCTGTTATTATGAATTCTGAGAGGTTTCAGGGTATATTAAGCGAATATTTATGATCAAAGTTATATTTATTGAATGTAAATGATCCTAGCTTTTAATAAGACAACAACATGATAGAAAAAAAGTCGGGAAACCATCGGTTTATTAATATCAATGTGATCATTGATAATGTGATTTAATACCGTTACATTACATTTTATGGGGTTTTCTGAAAAGTAATGCGTATATCAATGCTCCACAGACAATTCAAAATCTTAAACATAATTTTCTCTTTGAAATAGAAGGCATTGATCCGCTTACTTTGAAAAATAATACTTTTATTTTTCATTAAGATAAAAAAAAACTTCTGTGTTAAAAAAGTAACACTGTCAATTGTTACAAAAATTATTCCAAGTTTTTGTGATTGCTCTTATCAAAATCAAATATTTCAAACATTTCATAATTGCATGCACGCATAATTTGCTCCTATTGTGGCTATTTTATATTGCGAATAAGTTAATTTACTCAACAGCATTTTGGTTTGAATTACGGATAAATTTCCATATGAATCTAAAGGAAAATTATTATTTTAGCATGCTTTAAAGTGTTGTTGCACTATAACTAATAAAAATAGCTGGTTTTTGTTTGGGTGAAAAACTGAAAGTGTAACTGTGTAAAATTGAAAATTTGATACTTTCTAGAGGACTATTGTTCAAGAAAAATATTTTCTTATACTTATAAGAATTATTAGTGCTTGGCGTCACCGAATGCTAATAAGACGACTAGTCTCCAACATAAGTTATTATGTAGTTTAGTAATCGGCAGGTTGTCGGTTTTTCAGAGAATATCAAAGAATATTTTTCTGTATAAAATCTGAAGTAAATGGGTTTAGTTCAATAAAATACAATTTTGATGACATTTAACAGTTGAAAATATTATTATTTATTTTTTGTCATGAAAACAAAAGGATTAGTAAGCCCACTCTGATTGGCTTTAATTAAATTCCTAATTTTTAATGTACTTAATCATCCAACACGCGCTAATGACTCCCAGGTATAACGCAAATGTTTTGAAAATTTTGAAACTTTTTGAATAACTTGCCGTATGTAGGTAAAAATGTCAAAATTTTTGGTTCATTAAGTTCTAGGCATTCTAGGGAAGAATTTCGTTGCCTCTGTTTTGACATCTTACCAATACATATTTACAGAATTAAGTGTAGTGATAGCTTTATAATATTTTTCTATTGTGCATCAAATGCTAAGATCAATAGGGGTAGATGAACTAATTGATAGGCGCTTACAGTTGGGTTTTACATCAAATAAACAATAAAAACCAAAAATGTCACTAATTTAGCAAAAAAAAAATTATTAGAAACTTTAAAACAAACCCAGTTTAATAAAAAGAGAACTAGTATATTTTATTTATTTGAAGAAAAATATTTGTAGATTAAAATTAATTTAATAAAAGAAAACAAAGAAAATTTCAACCGGAAAACATGATACACAAATCATTCTCTAGGCATTGTTTGTGTTTCACTTTTCAAAAATTTTTTGTTTTGCAAAAAAAAACAAAAATGCAAACTTACAGTAATTATATATACTGTAACTGCCGAGAAAATCTTGAATAGAGAGCTTGTTATCGTAATAAAAACAAAAAAAAAGGTCAAAAAGAATTGTTTTAAAGGCCCGTATACAAAATAAAAAATTACAGTTGTTACTAATATACGGTAAAAAGAGATAAAGTAAAGGAGTTCAAATTCATGACGTCATACAACTGGTGTTAATTGTGTTTAATAGAAAAACTTTTTCTTTTTGCTAAAGCCAATGTCGAAAATTTCGAATACATTGAATATAGAAATTAATTTAGCATGCAATAATGAAATTATTTTATTAAATTTTGCTAATATAGCCTAGAAATTTTATAACATTTTTTTTCTTCTTTACTCTTAAAATCATATAAAAAGTATAAGACATCAAAAATCCATTGAAGCATTTTAAATTCCGTTCATTGTATATTCAGTTATTTGATACCGATATCAACCTATTTAGAAATTTCTATTTAACTCAAAACATCACTCAAAAGTAAGTCAATAAAATTAAATGTTTGTATATAGTTTTGTTATTGTTGTAAATGAGGGAAAGTAAAATAACTCTGTCATAAAATTTTCAACCAGAATTATGCATTCTTGTGTAATTGTACATTGTTAATTATTCAATTAATGTAAAGACATAGAATTAAAATATTTAAGTCATTGAACTTCTTCTTTTTTGTTTTTTAGTTTAAATTACTTAAAAATTTTCAAATCTCATTTTTAGTGTTTTCATGCAGTACTAATAAACTTCAAATTATATAAAAAATATTTAATTATTGTAGGTTAATTCTGATTTATATGGCTTTCAAATCCAGTTATTTAAAATTAAAGATAAACTTATTGGATGTTATCATGTAACGGAAATGATCATAACATATTTTTCTGCACTATTTATTTAGCTTGTTTCTAGTTTAAAATTTCGCTCGTAAATTTATCGCAAATATTTCTTATAAACGAGAAGCAAAAATAATTAATGGACTATTGCACTATTACTTTTTGTTTTAATTGAATCCAATGAGTATTTTAATATTTTCCAATAGCGGGTGAAAGTTTTTGTATCCTATTTTTCTTGGTTCAATAAAGCTGTTGCATTATTTAAAAAGAAAAAAAAATGTATAAAGTTTATTTTTTCTTTTAATTCTTTGTTTCCAAAAGATCTTAATTTTTTCTATTAAAATAACAAATCATAAAAAAACATGAGTAACACTTTACAATCCAATATATATTCTAGTATAATTGTTAAGAAAAATTATTTTTAACAATTCAGCAAATTTCATTATTTTTTACAATAGAGCTAATTGACCTGGATAAATTATTATTTTGTGTTGTTAAGTCGTATTATAAAAATTTAATTATATATGTGATATTTTAGATTGTATTGAACAATTCTAAACAAATTTTGGAATGATGGAAAATCATTCTTTCAGGCTGTTTGCTTATACCGTAATCAATTCATATAAAATAATGTTCATTGGGATCTACTAGTATTCATTCTTTTTAATAGATGCTATTATTTGTAGTATATTTTATTGTAATTTTGTTTAGTCAAAAATTTCCGGTTACAAAATTCAAAGCTATCATTAAATAACACACAGAATAAACTTAACGTAGACGGAAACTTTTGCTCTCTGTAATTCTGAACAAAAATTCACTAACATAAAAACAAATTTAACTAATTTAATTAATTAATACTGTCAATATATTTGACAGTATATTTTACATTTATTGCCTATGAATAATTAATATTTATTGAACCCAAAAAAGGGTATAAAATATTGTAGTATATAGTTTTTAAAAAATTTTTTTTTGGTAAAATTTAAAATATTAATAATTATATTCAAAAAAATTGAAATAATGGCATTTCATTTAAGTATCAAAATTAAAACCCTAAAAAACTTTTAAATCTCAAGAGTCATCGTCAGACAAGAATATCTCCTTAAACCCGAAAATATTTAAAATAAGTAAATCTTTGACTTAATAGCTCTGAAACACTACATTTTTATCATTAGTCTTGTAGATACTTTGAGTTTAGGCTACATCCATTTACAGAACACTTTTTAAAGAGCGACGGGTAATTAAAATAAAAATTTCATTAATATTATAAATGAAAATGTGAACGGATGCCATTCCCTTATAAATTTAATATGTAAATTAATTTCTATTTTACCTTAGATATTTTAAAATTAAAAAACAAAGTGTTGGCAGGTGACTCCATTAAACCTTTGTTAGTCGTCTTAGGAAGAAAATCATAAAAACCGAAAGATAGCATTTTTATTAATTTAAAAAATGTTGCTTTCCCTTGTTTAACCATTGGGAACAGTAGGTTTTTCGTTCAAATGAACGCCATTAATGTAAAACAACAACAAAATTCTGTCTGGAATCTTAAGGATTTATCTGAATAGAATTTAATGTTCAAAAGTGGGTAAATTTTTATTTACATAAAAGAGGTAGATAAAAAACAAATTAATTACTTTTTATATAAAATTAATAATATTGCGAATTTATATATTATTATTTTTTGCTAATTTTTCATTTTATGAAAAATTTTTTTATGAAATTACATAATGTAATAAACAAGTTGTTGATAGCGTGACTGATCAATTAATTATACGAAAAGCAAGGATTTATTTCCTAATGAAGTTACGTAGATAGACTGTTAGAAAGATTTTGCAAATTACATCTGGAATAGTGTAATTAATTTTTGATAAAAGAAGCCATGCTTAAATTAAGGGATTACTACCAGAAAACAAAAAAGGAAAAGAGAAAGTGATTTCTGAAGTAATTTAAAAACCGATTTTGTTTGTTACTTTTTAAAGGAACAATAATTTCTTGTACTTCTTGCATTTTGAAGTATTACGTGCCTGTCAAAAGTTAGTTGAAACTGAAAAAATCTAGCTTCTGGTTCATCCCACAAATATTCAATTAGATTTAAATCAGATGACATAAAAAGCCAATCAAGGATACATATGTTAGTATCTTGTAAATATTGCTTTGTTTTTTGAGCAGTATATTTAGGATCATTGTCGTGTTGAAAAATTAAATCACCACCCAAACTTTTGGGTGATATTTGGAAGTATAAATTCAATATTACTGCATGCGAATTTGCTTTACAGAAACATGCATGGAGGCGATTTTAACAGCAGGAATAGTTTGACGGTTATAATTCTCTTCTTTGGCTATCTCACTTGGTTCATCTAATAATCCACAATGTAACACAGAAATTTTTAATTACATTTTCTTTATTGCAAACCACTGAGCGTTGCGATTATTGGTGAGAAAGAAAAGGTTGGGAATCCCTCTGCTACACGTTCAATTAGACAGGACAGTAGGGTGGATAGCTTTTTTGTGAGGGAAAAAATGAATATGATATTTTTTCGTCAACTTTAATAGCAGTCTTAGCTTTTTTTCTTTAATTACCATTAAAAATTTATTAGACAAGAGCGGAATCGACCCCCCTGATCACATTCTCATCTACACCACCGACATAATTTACGTGTTTCTATATTCTGTACCTTTCTAGGACAAAAGTGAAGATCTAACACAAATGTTTCAAGTCCCACTTGGGTTTTGAAGTTTTGGCATAGTATTATTTCAATTCTAAATGTAAAAGGAATAAAAAATTTGTACTAGATTTGTACTTTTGTCCTAAGCGAATCAAAAATAAGATCTTTGATGTCACCATTTTGTTTATTGTAAGAACACTAAATGCTTCACATTTAATCAATTTGATAAAAACAATGCTTGAATAGGTTTTTATATAGTTTTATTTTTATTTCTTAACACTTAATTTTATCTAAACAAACAAAAAGAACCTTCAATTGATAAGATCTCATCATTTACTCTCTATAAAAGCATTCTTTTAATAATATTATGTTTTATTTGTTCTTAAAGTACACAAAAAGGTGATGGGTAAAAATAAAATCATAAAAATTTTAAAAATTTTTATTAGATAATATCATCATATATGAACAAATATAAATTTCAAATACATATAAAAATTTTCAAAGTGTTTATACGCGGTTATATTATTTATCATTGTAGATACAAATATGAAAATCTAATATCAAAAATCCATTTGTGTTTACAAATAAAATTAATTGTTTTTGTTTATGGTGTTTGGAATTTTAAAAGAGAAAAAAAAACTTAGATTTTATTTAATTATGTGCGATTCGAACTTGAGATATATGAGCAATTTTTGTTTTGTTTTTGTTTTTAATTAAATCCAATAAAACTTTTAAATAGATTTATAATAATTTCAATGCAAAAAATGAAAAATTAGGAAAACATTTTATTAAATGAAATACTAAATTATAATTAAATATGTTTGATATCCCACCGAAATGTCCTGTATTAGCCAATAAATTGACTGGTATATTTGGCTGGCGTCATACATATCGTGTATCAAAAAAACATAAAGGATTATCTCATGAATATTTAAGGAAATCATATTCCTTGACATTACCAAAAAAATTATCACAAGAGGTAAAATAATTTCTTTGTTTTGTTTATAATAAATTTTATTATTTCTCTTTGGTTTTTGTTTGTCTTTAATATTATATTGAATATTTAAAAATTTCAGGATATCTTATTTGATATAGAAAAGAATGTCAAAACTTGTTATGGCTGTTTGCATTAGTATTTTTGAATTGTTTAGTTTAAGGTGTCCATTTATCATAATTTACAAATTCCGAACATACTTTTGAATGACGTTATATTGATTTTAAATTATTTTTTTAGGCTGTTAGCCATAAGGATCCATGATAAATTGTTTGCCTTATTGCCCACTAGCGAACAATTTCCAATTTTGTTTATATCTCCTTTTTACTTTCACTTTTTAGTTCTTTTCTACAGTCAAAAATTTTCGTTACCAAAAATTGAAGGAGGGTAAGGGTTTCAGCAAAAAAAAAACACTTTATTCATGAATTTCTTTAATAAATATGATTTAAGGAAATTTATTTAAACCTTTCGTACATTATAAAGCATGACTGTAATAACATTCTGTAATTTTTTTATTAGAAAATATCTACAAACCAGCCGATAACACAGCTTTTCCAAGAACATTTTTGGAAACGGATGATTTTTGGTGTTCACTATTAATCTGGAAATTACCTAAAATCAAAAACCCCAACGTTGTCTGATTTTTTTTTATTTTAAAATTTTTGGTGGTCACTTAACGTAAAGATTCCTACTTTTGACGAAAAATTCCGCCATTTTGTAAATGGAAAAGTATATTTTAATAAATAATTTATATGAAAAACATATATTTTACTGCAGATTTTGCAAAAAGCTGGAAGAGATGCCTACCCATTTACTGTTTTAGTGTGGGGAGTTTGTATTAAGGAGATTGAAGTTAAACTTGGAGAATATGCAAAGAAAAAAATCGATTTTTTTCGAATTTCTAAACCAAAATATCCCTTTAAAAATAACCCTTATTTTCAAATTTCTACACAGATAACAGCTAAACCGATTTAGAGCAGGGCAAAGTTAAAAACCGTGATAGACGAAATTTCCTTAGAACTTACCTAGAATTAAGAACACCTTAGAACTTAGAAGCTTAAATTTATTACTTTACAAGTCTCAATAATTGTTTTTAATTAAATCAGTATTATTAGAATTTAATAATACATTCTTCTTTATGATTTTTTAAAATTTTCACAAAAATTTTGGAGGTTTTTTGGTTAAATATCAAATCAAAAACTCAATAATTTAATTTAAATAACATGAGAAGTCAATGTATACAAATTTGATTGATTTGATTCCCAATTTAACAAAACGAAATTTAATTTAATTTTTGTTAAATTAAGAAATTATATCGTAGGCCGGAACTTTAGTGTTATCTGAAGTCTTCAACTAAATTTTTTTCTTAACTAACTTTTTAAATATCTATTCACCGGAAATTCTAAAGAAGATAAACAAATTAATTTGCCAAATGGCTGAATTTTTACAAAAAAAAAAATTAAGTACATTTTTAGATTAGATTTTCTGAAATCATGACAAATTTTTTTTCAACAAAATTTTGAAAAACCAGAACTTTGTGTGTGTGTGTTATAAAACAAAAAATATTCATATTTTTAATTTTTTCTAATAACAGTTCTTAATTTTGTTTTAGGATCCTGATTCTTGGGTTGTAGTACATCATTTACAAACACAATCTGGCATATTAGATCCAGATGATCGTCTCAAAGATGTTGCCGATGATCGAGAACAAATTCTTGCTAGCTATGAAGATACAGGACCAGATCCAGGTGTACCACAAGGAGGAGGTGATGGTGCTAGCGGAAGTTCTGTTGGTACTAGTAGTCCTGATATTTTTCGTGATCCAACAAATACAGAAGCTTCGACAAGAAGCAATATGAATGGCACAACAACACCTCATATTGAGGTAACTAGTACAACAACAGTTCCACATGGTGGCTTAGGTTTACAAGTACGTCGAAATAGTGATCCAAATTTACTTCAAACATTAAAAAGTCAATCGGAAACAACAAAAAGATGGTCAGCTGCTGCTCCTCCATGTAGTGAAGGATCTACAGATAGAATAATAGATAAAGTTAGTTATTTGTCACCACAATGGGAAGATGATGATGATGAACAGCAATCATCATTAAATATATCACAAAATTTTGCTCGTTCAGGAAGATTATCAATGCAATTTCTTGGTGATGGTAATGGTTACAAATGGATGGAAGCCGCTGAAAAAATTGCTTCACAAGTTTACTCAACCAAATCATTACCACGTGAAGCAGGAAAACGTAAGGAACCTCTTGGACAAGCTTATGAATCTATTCGAGAAAAAGATGGTGAAATGTTGCTTATCCTAAACGAATATGGTGAACCGTTAGGTTTAACAGCTATTCCTGATGCTGAATCTCATGGTTTACTTGTACAAAATGTTGAAAAAGGAAGTTGCGCCGAAAAAGGTCGACTTCGTAGAGGTGATCGTATTCTAGAAGTAAATGGTATTAAATTTGCTGGAATGACTGAAGAAAAAATTCAAGACTGTCTCAGACGTAGCCTTACCGCTAATGAATTACGTATTCGTGTATTACGTGAAAAGCATACATCCGGAGGGAAAACAAAAATTGCTAAAATGATTGAAGCAGAAGAAAAACCATTTGGAACAAAAGTTGCAACAGTGTCACCAACACGTAAAATACCGGGTGCACCAGTTGGTACTTCCTTGCAAGTAGCAAATACACGAAAAATTGGGAAACGTATTGAAATAGCATTACGTAAGGGTCCACATGGTTTAGGATTTAGTGTAACAACACGTGATAATCCAGCTGGCGGGCATTGTCCAATATATATAAAAAATATATTACCACGTGGTGCGGCCATCGAAGATGGCCGTCTTAAGCCAGGTGATCGTCTTTTAGAAGTGGATAATATACCAATGACCGGTAAATCACAGACTGAAGTTGTTGCTATATTAAGAGCAACACAGCCTGGTACTACGGTACGAATAATAGTATCACGGCAGCAAGAATTCACTGTTTCAGAGGAAATTGAAGTGGTAAATAAATTTTATTGGCTATATATTTTTTTTTTATTTTTAAGTTTTTAATTGATATTTATAGAATTCATCTGACGAAAGAGATAATTCAGGAATTTGTCCGCCCAAACCACCAGCACCTGTGCTTCCAAAAAATACTAATAGCTTAGCATCTAGACCTCTACCTGCTAAACCTATTGAAGAGAAAATTGCCCAAGCTAATATTAGTGACCAACATTTTATTGATGCCGGTAGCGAATCAGCCGCCTCAAGCGTATGTTTTATTTTTTACTGATTTTTAATTGAATTAATTCTTTCACTTACTCATTCATCTGACAATTCTATCTATCGCTATTCCGCTTTTTAGCTAGCAAAATGATTTTTATTGAGATTTGTTGTTCCAAAATCTTGAGAATTCTTCTACGTAGTTATATTAGTAACTCAGAGAATCAATGTTCCAATATGAAGGAACTCACAGTCATGGATCGATTGTTTTTCCACACAAAACTCACAAAGTCGCTATGAGTTTTAGCATAATATTAGTGACATTTAAAAAAAATTTTAATTGTTTAATTTCCTTCTTTTTTTCTTCTTTTCTTATATTTTATTAAATTTACTTTCAATTATAGGATAGCCTACAAGCAGGTATTGCATGGCGTAATAGAGAAGTTATTACTCTTCATATTCCTGTACATGATACTGAAAAAGCAGGACTAGGAGTAAGTATAAAAGGAAAAACAAGTTCAACTAATAATTCACCAGGACAAATGAAACATGATGGTGATCTTGGTATATTTGTTAAAAGTGTATTACATGGAGGTGCTGCTTCACGTGATGGACGTCTGAGAATGAATGATCAACTTTTAAGTGTTAATGGGATATCATTATTAGGACAAAATAATGCTGAAGCTATGGAAACATTAAGAAGAGCTATGTTACATACACCTGGAAAACATCCAGGTGTCATTACATTAACTGTTGCTAGGAAAATAGGAAGATCACATAGTGCAGGTGATTTAGTTGAACAGCATGATAGTTCTAATAATAGTGAAAATTCTGGTGCCACAGTTATATATCTTAGTCCTGATAAAAAGGAAGTTAAAGAAAATATGAATAGGTAAAATATTATAATTTTTGTTTTTATTAATATCAAATTTGATTATTACCAAATTTATAAATTTCAGATGGAGTAATCCAGTCTTAGATCGTTTAACTGGTGGTGTATGTTCCTCAAATTCAATTAATAAACGTCCATCACCCCTTATGACACAAGGTCTTAGAAATGAAAGTTATTATTTAGCTACAACTGATACTTGGTCTCCGGTAAATGGACATATAGGAAATCGTACATCAATTAATAATTCAGTTTTAATTGAAGATGATCCAGAACCATTATCACCGTAAATAATGATTAATATATAAAAAGTAAACAAAAAAAAAACTAAAATTAAATTTATTATTTCAAATTTTCAGTACAATACCAAATCGATCAAATGATGATCAAAGAAATTCTCAAAATACAACAATTTCAAATTCAAATTGTGATGCTACATATTCATCACAATTAAGTTTAGATACAAATATATCAGCAGAAGCTTTTAGCCGCGATGCAGTTGGACGTCGTTCAATATCTGAAAAACATCATGCAGCATTAGATGCACGTGAAACAGGTACATATCAACGTAATAAAAAATTACGTGAAGAAAGAGAACGTGAAAGAAGAATTAAATTAACTAAATCGGCTATATTAAGTGGTTCAATTGAATCATTAACACAAATAATTGTTACAAATCCTCAAACAATTATTAAAAATGGTATAAATAATAATATTGATCTGAGATCTGAAGCAAGAGATCAAATAAGTGAATTAGGTCCATCATTAGGATTAAAAAAATCATCAAGTTTAGAATCATTACAAACAATGGTACAAGAAATTCAAATGTCTGATGATAGTAGAGGACCAATAGCACTTCGTGCACCAAGAGGACGTGGTCGAGAAGATAGTCTTAGAGCAGCTGTTGTTGGTGGTACCGAAATCAATAATAGTAAGTATTTATTATTATATTTATAGAAAATATATAAAAAATAAAAATTTTAATTTAATTTTAGAACCACGAAAACATTGGTTACTTGAAGAAAGTGATTCAGATGGTGGTTTTACTAATCGTAATGGACCATTACAAAGTTCTTTAAATGAAGGAAAAATTAAAAATCGAGGTAAAAAACCAAGTATATTAAAAGGTATTGGTCATATGTTTCGATTTGGTAAACATCGAAAAGATGGAGTTGTTCCAAATGAAACAAATAGTGAACATGGTAGTATTAATCCAAATCAAAATTTGGGTAATACAATTCCACCACAACATATAATTGATAGACCAAAAATTGGTCCACCTTTATATCAGCCACCCCCACCACCGAATCAAGGTTCATCATCAAGTAATGGTGGTATTCATCATAATGATGTTTTTAATCATAGATATCAGCATTATGTTAATTATGAAGATCTACAACATCAAATTAGGTTAGTTTTTATGTTTATTTTTTGTTTTTAGTTACAAATTAATGATATATTATATGAAATATTAATTTATATTGGATTTCTAAGTGATACAAATTAATATTTTTAACTCATCTGAAGACTCGGCTGTAACAAAACCATTTAGGTTCCTTGTTTTTTCAAGCAAGCTACTAAAATTCTTATTTAAAAGAAAATTTTAAAATTATTTTAACAATTGGTACCTATACATATATCTTTTATTTTTGATAGAATTGATAAAAATCTGTACTATTGAATTATTTATTAATACTAATTTTTCTAGTATTAATTATTTCATATATGTATATGTAAAATAGTTTTAATGTTAAGCAGTTTTTTTTTTGTTTTTCAAACTGTGTTTTTAACAAAACGTGACCAAACATTTGATTTTAATTATACTTAAAAACTAAATTATTATAGTAAATCATCACAAGATGAACTCACAGCTTCAGTCATAGAAAGTATGAGACAACAAGTACGACAACAACGATATAAAGTTGAGGAAGAAAGGTAAAAAGTTTGTGTAGTGTTGCTTCGCTATTTGGTAGAAGTTTTTCTGTAGTTTTTGGTTTTTGCTTAGTTCTATTATTTTTGATCAATTTATCTTTGGAAGCCTTTTATACCAGCATATATAACAAATTTTAATGGTTTTTTATTTAGATTTCATAAGAGAAATTTAATTTTAGGTTTATTACCCTTAAAGTGTTTACAATTCATCTGATTAAGTTGAATACCATCTCGCCTGCATTAATTGAATATAAAGAGCCATTAAATTAATCAACTTTTTAAATATAATTTTTACGAATAGAACTCTATTATTGACAAATTGACAAATATTAATATTTTAAAGATTATTTTAATAATTAAATGTTGAAATAACTTGTTGAAATGTCTTGTTTGTTACTCTAGAAAGCTTTCAACTCTAAACAAATCTACTCTAAAAAAACTTATCCTTACTGTGCTGGTCAATAATTTTTGTCATTTAATAAGAAAAGCAATTTTTTCCAGTAATTTTTTAATTTAAGGATTTCCTTGTTGGGGTAGGAATTTAGTAAACAGTTGATATACGCTTTCAACTTTGTTCTCATTTTTACCTATGATGAAAACCGTTTTTTGACATTGAATTTTTTGAAATATGAGAGCAAAGTGAACTAAATCTGGCAAGTAGAGTAGATATTGCAACAATTTATACTCATGGACTAGTGAAAACTGATTTTTGATGTTTTGAGATGCAGTACCGAGTACAAACTAATTTTCAGGCTCGATTTTTAGTTAGAATTATTTAGGTAGACCTAAGTTTATTGCATAGCAAGATTACGAGGGATAAAATTCTTTTTATACTTTTTTTAATTTAAATTAAGAAGTTGTTGTTGTTTGTCATTTCTATAGAATAAGCAATGTTATCTACATTTAAACAAATCTTCTTAAATCCAGCATGTAGTATTCTATAATTTTTTATTTAAAAATAATAAGAAAAATATATTTTAAAATCTATGATAAATAAATATATTTAACGAAGTTTTTTTTTTTCAAAAGAAAATATAATTATTTATAAAATATTTTTATTTTCAGTCGACGCCATCAGCATTATCATTCACAACGTAGCACAAGAAATGAAGAAATGCTTCATCATCAATTACAAACAAATCGTCCTATTTCTACATATTATGATTATGAAACAGTTAATCAAAATGTAGCTGGTCCTACAATTAATCGAAAATTGAATGCACCATCACCGCCAAGGCAATGGAAGGCAGCAACATTAAATGGAATAAATGGTACTAGTAGTATTGGTGGTAGTGGACGTAGTAGAGGTCCTTTTGTAACACAAGTAACTATACGTGATGAAAATTCTACTAATTTAAAAAAACCACTACAATCAGCTAAAGGACAAAAACTTCAACAACAACAACAACAACATTATAATTTTCATTTATCATCAGGTCAACAGCCTCATGCATCTAAAGTATGACTATAAGAAAAATTGAAGACTAATTTAATGATTATCTCTTCATTTTTTCATTTAATCAAAAAACTTAAGCCTTAATTCCCCTTAAACATTTTATCTGTATTTTTAATATTAATATATTTTGAAATATGGAAAGATGATGATTTTAAAAAATAATTATTTTAAAATATTCTAAACTAAATATATTTAAATGTCATAAATTATTGTAAATTTTTTCATATATAAATATATATGTGTAAACGTTCAGTAATTAGAGAATTATATTACTTAAATAACAAACTGTGATTTCTAGGGTTAGCGTGGTCTCATTTTAAATAATTTTTTTGTTTGTTTTGTTACCAATATAGTGCATACTATCAAATTGAACTTAAATCCATTAGGTCTGTTTTAAGAATTTTTGTATTAGCTTTATTCAATTATTTTATTATTGTATTATTTTGAAATATATAAACAAAAAATACATTCCTTTTTATAAC
Organism: Acrocera orbiculus; assembly: GCA_947359355.1. Classification (NCBI taxonomy): domain Eukaryota; kingdom Metazoa; phylum Arthropoda; class Insecta; order Diptera; family Acroceridae; genus Acrocera; species Acrocera orbiculus. The sequence continues at coordinate 1,023,969 of OX375757.1, forward strand.
TTGATTTACAAACAAAAAAAAAAAACTAAATAAATATTATATGTTCATGACTTTTTTTTGTAATAAAATTTGTAGTGCTGTTTTTATTGTAATATTCTGATTTTAAAATGTATAGTTAGGTAAAATTCATGAACAAATCGGCAATAGTTAATTTATCAATAAAAAAACAATTGTTTTAAATTTTAATATTATTTCTTTGATTTTTTTCTCTTAGCGTTTAAATAAATAGAAAAATTTATAAGTAAACCTTGTATTAGAGGTTGAATTTGAAACAAACTTTCTTTTATATATATTTCTATATTCATAAAAATTGTATATCCTTTAACGTGTATTTCAGAGTTAACCTCAGATAAATTTTTCATGAACCAGTCATTATCATATTGATATATTAAACCTTTGTAAGGTTGAAAAATTCTCTTGGAGAGCCGTAAATAACAAAAGGATTGCAACAAACTTTAGAAACTTTGCTATCCATAAAAACTAAGTAGTCAAATAGCTTATTGTACAGGGGTTGTTTTTTTTTCAAAGCAAGTAAGTGTATATTCACTAAAAAATCTTTTATTCACACAAGGAAAGTTTGTGATAGGTTTATTGGCTTCATTTTCCATTTAGCATTGTTAATGATTCTGTTTGGTAAAAATGAGTTAAATCGTTTCAAAAAAATTTCGCAGGTAGAATTTATATTTTACTGCTTGAATATGATTGTTTTACGAGCTCAAATAGGCTTAAAATACTTAAGTATTTTTTCCTGTTCTGTATTCTTCTTTTTAATGCTTAAGTTAAAGTTTTTTATTTGAAAAAAACATTGTTTTATTTTTAAAATAAATTATGTACTAACTACTTTCTATTAAAACTAGAAATTAGTACACGCGGCTAGCACGATTACTAGTGTCTTTTTTGTCAAAAGTTTCTACAGTAAATAAAATACGTGGAAAATGAAACACTTCAATTCGTTATACAACTTTGTAAATTAAAACTTCACAAATGATTATCACATTGTCATATATTTTTTAATTGCAAACAATATTAATTTAAACACTAATAATGTACTTAGCAGGAGTAAATACTTAATAGATAGTTATGTAAAAAAAAAAAATAAATAATAATCATTTAAAAACAATAAATAGAAGGAAAAAAAACCCAAAATTTCTAAACTGTAAAAATTGTATGTGTCTTTTGTTGATTATTTTTATCCAAAATATCAGCTTCTTTTGCAATTTCGATTATTCCATCTTTTTTTATGATTTCTTCCTCTTTATTTAGTGTAATTTTTGTTTCTTCCTGTAAATTTTCTTTTCTTTGTACTTCAACATAGCTACTACTTTTGATGTCATTATTCTCATTTTGATTTTCTTTTAAACTTTCTATTCCAGTTACATTTAATAAAGTTGGATTTGTTGTTGATGCTGTTATGGAAGACCACCAATTCGAAAATGTGCCTCTCGCTTGCGTAAGAGCTCCACCTCAATCAAATTATTATATTAAAGTTTGAAATATATCTTTGAACTAGTATTAAGGGGGTCTTCTGGTATAGAAATTCGAAAAAATCAATTTTTTTTGCAAAAAATTTTTGCTTAAAATATTTATAGCTTCGTTTTTATGGCGTCCGAAAAAACACTCAAAATACAAGCGTCTAAACCAGAAGACCTCGTTAAGAATATTTTCAAGTAACATTTGGAACTGAAATACTATTAAGCTGAAGCGTCAAATATCAAAAATTACAGATCTTTATTGTAACTAATGCAAGTGCACCACTAGCCACACAAGAAGCCGCCAGCTGCTATTTTTTATTGAAGATAACTTATATATTCAAAAAATTCATGACCTGCTTACTAGAAAGCTAATATCTAAGGATTACAAATCTACTTTTATAAAAGGCGTCTTACTGAACTTTCTACTAGGGTATTAGAGATCAAAATTCAGCTGGTAATGAAGAAATATACTAGATTTGTACTTGAAGAAAGTTGAGTAAATATATAAATACAGCCAGCTTGAAAACATTTCCAAAATGCTTCATATTCAGATTAAAACGTACATAATATACATGTGTGCCTTAAGGTGCCTTAAGGTGTTACCAACTTAAGAAAAGCAAATAAAAAAATCCATCAATTTATAAATTATAAAAGCTTTTTGATAAAAAAAAAAGTGAGTAAATAAAATAGCTTACCAACAGCTCGACTAGTTGTATTTACGGCTTGATTGAGCTTTCTGCCACTTTCGCTGTTATGCATTGTCCTAAAAATTTCATCATGAAAATTTCAATACATGAAGAAAAAACATAAATAAAAATATTAATTTTACTGTGCAATTTTAAGTTTCATATCAGCAACAGAAAGTGTTCCAGCAAATGGATGACCAATTGGTATTGTATCTAAAAAGCTTTCATCTTTGTTAATATCTAACCATTCCTGAAAACATTTTGTTTGCTTCCAAGCTTGCATAAATTGTCCATTAAAGTGATCACAATCTTTTATAATATCTAATCCAAATAAATATTAAAATAAAATTAAAAAATTATTATTTTAACAATACCTCGATTAAGTGAAGTTTTTAATAATGCTAAAAAATATCCTTGAAATTGATTACGTATCCATTTTTCAGTTCCTTCAGCATCTTCTTTTGGATTTTGAACATTTCTAATTATGTAATCAATAAAACGTAAATCTTCAGTTGTTAAAACGAGTTGTCGTCTCAATTCTTGATCATTTGTTTCAATTGTACCATTTTCGACATCAATTTGTATATCAGCTAAATTCTTTTTTTGATGAAATAGTATATTAGAGGTTCCTATTATGTAACTGAGAACTGATGGGTCTGAAAGTAAATCCATATATGGCAATGATAAATAAGGTAGACATAAGTTTCCATTTGAAAATATTGGTATTGGTGCATGCCAAAGATTAGGATTAACAGTTGACAGATGAAACATTGCAGCTGAAAATTTAATTGGAAATTATTTGAAAAATTCATAAATATTTGTATTAAATCAATTTAAAACTTACATGCAAGAGCATCAATACTTGCATCTCGTGGTAAAGAATTACGATCATGATTTTTACCCAAGTCAGTTTCATTTGAATTAAAATTTTCATGATGTTCTTGTTGTGTTAAAAATCCATCAGAGATATCATTTAAAAGATTATCTTTAATTTCATTTTTATTTATATTATTAAATGTACTGCAAATATCCTTTTCTTGAATATCATTTTCTATATTTTCTCCAATATTAAAGTCTGGCATTGGTGACATTGGTCTTGTTGTTTTAACACATGCAACTTCCTTGAAACCTTTTTCTATAAGGAGTGGATGAAGTGAACTTATTCCTAATATTAAAGTACACATTTGACGAACTGGTGATGCAAAACATACAACTTTTCTTTGAAGTAAAAATAATTTAAATAATAATAAAATCTTATGTCGCCATTTAATAACTATTTCTTTAAGTGATATTCCTACATTTATATTTTTTATTGGATTTATATCATTAAGTAAACATTTATTCAAATTATCAAAAGCTTTAATTAATAATTCATTACAAGAAAAATCTCCTTGTTCAAAAAATGCATCTGCAATTAGAGCAAGTTTTACTTCTATATATCCATAAATTGGATAACTAGAAAGAATACAGACTGATTTTTGTACAGTACTACGTGTTAAATCAGCTGTTCGAATTTTTAATTTCTGAAAATATAAGGAAAAAATTTAAAAAAAAATAATATATTTGAAAAATCTATTTATTATATTTAACCTCAACTGGAATTTGACGATAACATGAAACACCAAAAATACTTTCACTTAAATCATTTAGACTAGGTAGGTTGAAAAAAACTGTATCATCTGAATAATTGTGTGAACCATCAGGAAGAGCAAGGGTTGGCAAATATTTCCATCCTGAGGGACATTCATTTTTACCTTCAGTACCATTTATTAACGGTGGGTAAGAAAATTCAATCTAAAATAAAATAAAATATATTTTAAAAGTTAGTTTTGGGATCAGTATCAAAAAATAATTTTAACGATTGATGTAAAAAATTGAGATTTACTCACACTTTCCTTCCTAACGTTTAAAGTTTCATAAGATATATATTACTAAATGAGATTAAAAACACAAAATATTCGAAGCTATTTTCTCTCATATAAAGGTAAGAGGTTTACGTACATTGGAATGAAGAACCTCACTGTAATTTTTCAGACAAAAACTAATTTTAACAGTTTGTAAATAGTATAAGAACTCGATAAATATACATACACAAAATGATATCCACTTATGTTTCTGATTTAATTAAAACTAGTGCAGTCTCTTGAGGTTATTTAAGCCTTTTGAAAGTTTAGGGAGTTACAAAGGTTTTACAGGCTCAAAACACATAAGTTCAAATTCTTGTTTCTGGTAGAAAAATTGAAATAATTTATTCTATATTTTATAAAGTTTTCATTTTAAAATTTCCAAAATTTAGCCATTTAGCTAAAAATTACCAGGATAACACATGAAAGCCTTCATCTCAAGATAATAAAAAAAGGAAAAAAAAACTAAAACTTTTATTTTTAGTCAGATTTTTATACAAAAAACTATTTTTTTTTTGTATTTTACAAGATGCCATGTATTGTCTTGTAGAATTTGAAAAAGGTCGGATCATCGTGATGACCGATTTCAAATATCAAAGAAATGATTTGGAACTATCGAAAAATATTCTAGACATATCGTACAATTATGTAAAACAAAAAAAAAATCAGTTTTTTAAATCTCTGTAAGCCATGTAATCCCTGAAAACGACAATTAAAAAAAAGGCTATACAGCTATTCTAAATAAATAACATACTTTTGGAAATATTTCAAAAGTACAAGCCTTCCTTGCCTTTGAGTAAAAATATTTTCATTACATTAAAGAAAATTTAGTCCACATTTACAGTGGAAAAAAATACTAATATTATGATTAAAGGACTGGAACAAAAATTAAGGGGTAGAATGTAATCTAAATCTTAAAAATGACCTTTTTATCAATTGTTATTTATACACAATTTGATATAAAAAATATCGATCTTGAGCAAAAAAAAAATCATAAACAAAGTCATTATTGAATTTTTATAATATTAATTTAATAACAGGATAATGTCATAATTTCTCACATGGAATATTCTCACCAATCGATATATTTCTAAAATTAAAAAATTTTTACCTGACATCCTTTTTTATGGTGAAATCCCACCACAAGAATATGTAAAATCGGTGATTTGTCTGACATTTTTTTACACTACATAACCAAAACCCAATTCACATATAACATTCACATGTAAGATAGTTTTAAAAACATTAATTTTACTTTTAAAATAAACAATTCGGAAGAGAGCCGCTGTTTGGTTTAAGTTGACATTTTTATTTAAGAATAGAATGAAGCTAGTAGAGAGTAGTTTTGAGAAAAGTTTACACTTAGAAGTATATTACTGCAATAAATTACATTAAAAATCTATTAGAAATGTATAATTTGTACCCTTTAACTAATTTTATTGCATTTATAATGCATTATCATTTACGTTATTACAATTTAATATCATAAAACTAGTTAGAAAGCATAAGTTATGTATTTTCAATCAAAATGTCAAACTTAAACATAAACTATTGAGAATAAACGCGCCTCAGAGCTCCTATAAAATCTTCTAAAATACCGTTGTCCAAAATGCTACTCTAGACACCAAGTAATGTTAAAATCGTTATTAAGCTCAAAAAGCCTTCCCCAAAAAATAAAAAACAAGACTGTTACTGAGCCAGTTCACGTTTATGGTTTTCTTATCTGGTTCTACATTTGTACGTGAACTAAAATTGTAAAAAATTTGAAAGAATGGCCACAGAAAAATATATATTTTTTTTTTATCTGGAATTGGGGGGAACGCTGTACGTAACTATGAGCAGCATCAGGCTCATAGGCGTGTGAGGCTAAAACCCAATAAACCTTGTCCCTGTCCTCATGGCAGTTCGGGTCCTAGGCAGCCGCATCTTTATCCAGTCCGGACTTAGATGCTAGTGGCTGGAGTCCCTTGTCTAGAATGAATACAGTGGTCCTTTCATCCGATTTCTGTCCTTGGAATCCTTCCCTGTTATTTACGATATTTTTAACCTTTTCTTGCAAAACACTCTAGTTATTCGCCTGAATCTCTGAAGTTTTGTAAATACTTTTAACTTTAATTTCCCTAAAATCCCTTAAAAACCTTACAAACACTTATTCTTCTTCTTTCTTATATGAGTAAAATATGTCTTAAAATATAGAGTAAAATGTCTCGAAAATCCTGCTTCTTTATCAAAGTCATTCTAAATTCAATCAGCTTTTTCTTCTAGTCAAAAATTCAAAAACAAAAAAAAAAAAAAAAGAATACATAAATCCTGAAGCATTTTTCAGCAACCACACTCTATAAAAAATTCAAAACATTTAAAGTCCTCAAAAAAGTGCAATATCTAGAAATTTTCCTTGCCAAGCTTCACGCCGCACTGCATAAAATAACTTACAATTAGTCGCATTTTAAAAGCAAATAGTTTTAAACCATTTTTTTTTGTTGAATAAATTTCATATACAAAACAAAAATTGGTTAATTTAGTATTAAAAGGAAATAAAATACAAATCGTGGCAATTTTTGATAATTGGTACTTATGTTTACGAGCAGTTATTTTAAGTTATGAAAATAATTTAAAGCGACTTAAAATTGAGCCTAAATGAGTTACAATTAGAGAACTAGTTATATCTATATCGTCAAATATAGACTAAATGGTTCCACAAAAACAGTTTCAAATTTCTCATTGATTTTTTCTTTTCAACTTTTTTTTTATAGTACCATTTGTAATTTTTTTTTTTTAATATTCCTATTGTATAATTAATTAATTGTTGTTATTATTTTGTATTGTTAATCATTTTGTTAATAAAAAGATATTTTATGCTTATTTAACTAGTTTTCATATTGAAGTACGTTCTTTTATACCTCCCATACAAATTTTGTAAATTTGTATTTGGCCCAATGTAAAAAACATTCCTGCTCTAATACTTTTACATTCCACCGTAAACACTTACTAAAAAAATTAAATAAAAAATTACACAAAATCTATAATTTTTAAATCAAAAGCAATTTAAATTTAAAAAGAAAATTTTTAAAAATAAAAGAGAAATAATTAAGTGTTAGTGGTATGCATGCTAATTATTTAAAGGAAATATATCTAATAGCAATCACTTAGAATATTTGGCAAACTAGCTTTTTAAGTTAGTTTTAAAAATAAATAAAGCTTTATTTTTTAAATAAAGTTAAAAGTGATTGCTATCAGAACAATATCCATAAATTTATATTGTTTTTTAATTCCATTTTGCCTATTTTATTCTACAGTTAGAGACATTTATTTTATATGCAGCACTGAACAATTTAAAGTAAATATATCTAAATAAGAAAGTAAAACAATTATTTCCTTTTTTAAAACTTAAAATTACTTAACATCATTTATTTTACTGTTCTTCCTTATAATAAATCAACTTTTGCCAATTTTTCTCAAAATGGAAATATTTACACCTTTTACAAGAATAAAATACAAATGTTTTTCACTTTTGTAAAATTTCAATATTATAATTAATTATATCTAATTATTTTGCATATCTATTTCAAAATTAGAAAATTTCAATTTTCAAATTCAATTTTAGTATGTAAAATATTATTAAGTATTTACAAAATTTACTTAATTTCATATCAGAATTTATGTTTTAAATAAAATAATTTATTTTGCTGTTTAGTTAAAGCTGTTAATACAGCATTATTATATTTTTATGATTTTTACAATTTGATTTAATAAAAAGTTTGCATAGAAAAATATATTCTTTTGAGTTGATTTCTTTCATCATCCTTTTTCTTTTAATAATTTTCAATTGATAACTTAACATTGTTTTATATTTTTTTTTTTACAATTGATTAAAATTTAAAATATTTCTTTGTATGAGTTTTAATTATAAATTAATATATGTACTTTTTCTTTTACGTTTTACAGTTCAATTTTTATGTAAAATTAAGTTTATGTTTAAATTTAAAATTTATTTTGGAAAAAAGTCTGTTTTTTTTAATAAAATTATCTTAAGCATTAATAAATTAAATAAATATTAACTTAAAAATGCATTTAAGATAATGAAATAAAATTATTGTTAATTACTTTGAGAAAAATTAAATTTTTTTAAGGTATATACTTTAATTGAAAATTTTGTAACTAGTTTTATTAAAAGCTATTGAAAAATAACTATATTTTTTTGTTAATTTCATTAACACAACAAAATTCAAAAACAGTAACATTTTAAAAATGAAATAAAATTTTCAATAGAGAAAAATTAATAAAACATATACCATAAGAAGTTTAAAATATTTTTACTCTAAAAGACTTTTCTTGTAATTCATACTTCATACAAAGCAAATAATAAATCTTAATGTAATAGATAAAGAAAAATAATAATATTTATAACCACAAACTAAAAATCATTTTAACATGATTTTACTTTGATCGATTAGATGAACATCCATCATAAATACTTATTATTAAAATATACCCCAATTTTGATACTTTAATTTTTTCTAATTTTAATTTCTATTTTTTAAATATTGTAAACTATTTTGATATTCAATTAAAATAAAAAATATCCTTCTATATAAGCTTAATTTAAAATCAACAAACAAAACAATTGAAAAAAAAAACATATTTATATACACATACATGTATAATACAATAAAGCTTTATCTACAAACAACAAAACTATTTGAATTTAATCAATTTGATTATGACTTTCTCAATCAATTTTTTGTTGACAATATAATTCTTTAAGTGCCTTTAGTTCTTCTATAAGAGCTTTATTTTGATTTTCGAGTACAGCGACCCGATTTTCTAGGCACTTTATATATTCTTTTTTTTTACGTCTGCATTCACGTGCTGCTTCTCGATTTTTTTGCAATCGAATTTCACGTTTACGTGTCTGATCCTCTGCTAGAACTGAGTTGCCAATAACTTAACAAGAGATAAACAAAATGATTATAATTTATTAAAAATGATTGCTTTTTTCTTAAATAAATATTGTATAAGTTTTTATCAATAAAATAAAATTTTAATTTAAAATAGGCTTATTTAAATTTATTTACTAAATATTTAGTAAAAATAATTATTAATTAATAAAATTACATACCAGGTACATAAAATTGAGCATCCTGATTTGGTGCTAATTGAACTATTGTACTACCACCACTGCCAGAAGTTGCAATAGTGTGAATTCCACCACTTTCACCGCTATTCATATTAGCTATTTGTAATGTTGTACCTATTATTAATTTCAACATTATAAAAAATTTTAAATTATTTTAAGAGGAGATAAGGAATAACACTTTTCAAAAACTACAATTTGCATTTCCTTATTGTACAACATTTTAAGAACTTTGTGTCAAAGTTTTAATGCAAATCCAGTCAAAACTCTCGTAGTTTTTGACATTTAAATCTTTGCCCTTGACAATTTTCAGAGTATAAAAACTTTAAACGCATTTTTTCTACCATCAGAAAACTTAAGTTTTAAGAAAAAACTAAGTTTTAACTTTTCTCATTTGACATTTCTAGGTTTGAGATAAGGTCTCGGGAAATGTTTACCACTTCCCTCATTCCTAAATATTATTATATAAAAATTGTACAGAATGCTGTTAATAATAGCTTGCAAAATATTTTACTTTATTCCCTATACTACCACCAATTCTAAATTTAATATATTAACCTGCTATATCAGGCCCAGTTATTTCCTTTAGAATTCTGTGATATGATGGCCTCCTAGTAAGTTCTCTACGTCTTTTTGGGGAATCATCATCTGTTAGACTCTCTTCACTATTAGTATCCAACATACTAGATGGGGTTGTAGGTTCAGGTTTAATCTAAACAAAAAATATAAAATATATGAAAAACATATTTTAAAATATCCAAATAAAAAATTACTTGAACCTGTAGTGCATTTCCTAATGTTGTATGGATTACGGTATTAGGTTTATTTACATATAAAACACCTTTTGATAATGTAGCTGGATGAAGGTTTGTAGCTGTTTGTATAACGGATGACTGATTTGCCTGAATTACAGATTGAGCCTAGAATTAATTTTCCATTTATAGGATTTATCTTTAAAAGCAATATTTGTTTTAATTTAATTTATAATAGTTTCTTTTCTAATACTTAGTTTTGTTTTCATTTCGTATGAAAATGTAAACAAAGTACATTTTGAAAATGTAAAAGAACAAAAAATTTAACAACACAGATGAATTTTTTAAGTTATTTCTAATTTAATTCTTTGAAGTTTCCTTCTTTCATTGTCACTTACTTGTATATTTTGCGTAGGTAAAAATTGAACAATATTTGCAGCAGTTGTTAGAACTGTATTATGTTGTGGTGTTTTTCTTGTTGTTGTTGTTGTTGTAATATTATCAGTATTACTTGTTGGTGATCCAAGCGGATCTAAATTAGTATTTCCATTTTCTTCTACCATACTATCCATTTTTTAACAGCACCGCCACTTCAACTGAGGATTGTTCTTGATCCTTGTATGAATATAAAATAATATTATGCAAATGTATTCCTTGAAGTTTTTGATTTTTACAACATTTTCTGAAATTCAATGAAATATATGTGTTACAATAACAGAATTTTTTAAAAATTTAAAGTTCTTTAATTTTTATCCTCTAAAATAAAGTTGTTTTTAAATATTTCGTACTAATTGCACTTAATGTAATTTAATACTATTTTTATATTAAAAAAACTTTCAACTCTTAAATTTTTAAAAAAATTGGAAGAAGCTTATCAGTGATGCTTATCTATTAATTCTTGCATGATAAATTAATAATTAATTTGGGATTGTTAAAGGAAAAGTTTTAATCATTTCTGTAGACGTGTAAAATAGCATCTTAAATTTTGAATTTTTTTATAACGAAAAGAGAGTTTCCTTTACTTAAAGAAGTTGCGTAAAGAAAATTTTCAATTTTTGTTATCGTATAATGAAAATTAATCGTACTTTTTCGTGTTTATTAAGTTCACACTTTTATTTAAGAGTCTTGAGAACTTTGAAACACTTAAAATTATAGAAATTTTAAATGTACTGCACAAAAAAACTAAACAAAACTTTTGTATTTCGCAATTTTAAAAGGTGCATGTTTTCTAACTAAATTTACAGGTATATTATTTATTATTTAATGTCAAGGTCACATATTGATTTCTAATAGTAATTTTAAATGTTATATTTCTTTCTAATTTATTTGGTAAATCTTTACAAACTATACCTAATAATGATTAAAATTTAAAATTACGTGATAGAATAAGTAAATATAAATTATATACTTAAAAAAATTATACATCTGCATATTTCATAAAAATTGGATGTATCCGAATCTATCTATCTATCGTATATAATAAAAATTTTTTAGAAAACTTTTGTTTTATAAGAACAAGAAAACTTAAAAAATTTTTGCTTATTTTATTGATGACGTCATGTTTTGTTTTCACCCAAATCGAAAAGTTTTTTTATTATTATGTCAAAACAAGACAGATGAAATTCAAAAAACTTATTTTTACAAACTTTTTTAATATTAATTCTTAATTTATATACCCTACTTGTAAATATTTGGATATAGTTTAAAGTTTTTTTTAAAATTATCTGCACACCATATTTAATAGTTAATAATGCATAAAAAATTAATTTTATTTTTTTTTAACAAGGATAAAAAAATTAATTATTCAAAAATCTATGAATTGATAAAAAATGTGACAGCAAATAAGTTTTTTAGACAATTTTAAGTTATATTAAATTCGTGAGAACATTTTCACCACAACTAAATGTCATTCGTCTGTCATTTTAATTTATTTTCACCATTTTACAATATGGGTATACTTGTAATTCACAATAGATGTCAAGATTCTAAATGTTTTAATAAATTCAACTTCTTAGTTCAACTAGCTAAATAATTGTCAAATTTCAAGTTAGTTAGCATTAACTACAGTTCAATTAACTGTATTATGATATTTAATTTCTTTATATTTTTTGTTATGTTTCCTTTTATGACACCTTTTTTGACATTTTCATAAATATTCCTTAAATTTCCCTAATAAACAATTGCCAATGGAGAAACGATTCTTTTGTATTCATATAAGGCTAAATACACTGTCAAGCCTAAATGGAGAATGGGTATCTGCACGAGCAATGTACACTTTTCCTAGCATTTCGACAATTTTTCTCTTTTGCTTATTACTTAAATGAGGACCGCCTCCCATTTTGATGCTAAAGAATTAAAAAAACCTTTGAATTTCGTATAGATAGATAGATAGAAATTCAGTTAAAAAAATAATCTTAAAAAGCTGTAGAATTAAATTACTTTAAGTGGAAAAAAAAAATTAAATAGTAAGCTTCAGTCCTAATTAACTAACTGCAGGCAACTAAATTTAAAATCGAATGTGAAAACCTTAAAACTAAGTTAAGTAGTATAAACAAAAATCTTCTTAACACTTTCGAGCTACACGCGACTATAAATGAACTATTTTTGCTTGTTCATTTGCTGATATGAAAGCCCAAAAGTGCTGCCAAGATGTTAAAATAATTTTAGCAAAATGAACCACAAAATATGGCATAAGAAATTTATGCTGTTGTGTTTCTTACTTAAAATACAAAAAATTGAAATTATTATATTATATTGACCTACCTTAAATAATAATGCATTATAAATGCAATAAATTCAGTTGAAAAGGGTACAAATTATATTTTTCAAAAAGACTTGTAGTGAAATGATTTTCAGTTGTTGATTTACATCTGTGTATATAGTTATATTATTGTGAAATGCATGCATGTTTCCCATATACAGAAAGCTATAAAGCTTAAATATTCGATGAAATCCACCTTCCTCTGCTTTAATTTCATCATTATGAAATATAAATAATTATAATTAAATATAATAAAATATATCTCATTCTAAAAGTATAAGACAGCACCCTTTGTCTTAAAAAATTTAATTGGTAAACGCGGCGTCGAAAAAAACGAAACGCTTTGGTTCGAATTTTCCTAAAGGAATAAAAATCGACAAATATATTGTTGTGTATTAAGTCATTTTTTTAATTACCTTATTCGTAAGATCGATTTTCAGAAATAATTTGTAAATATATTTAAGCAGAAAAACAAATCAAAAACCTAATTTTCATAAATAATATACTGTAGGAATATTAAAGAAATATTTTTATATTTTGATTCTGTCTGAAAAGCGGGTCACCGATACATACCTAAAATTTATTTAAATAAAAACTTGATTTCAAACTCGATAAAAGTTTTAAAACAAAATTGTTCCTTTTCTAGAAGATATTTGTATAAATGCAGCAAAGTAGCAAAAGAACAATTTTTATGTTATATAAAATATAACAATATTATATTTTTTTATTGGGGTATAATATTAATGGAAAAAAATAATCATTTTCCATTTTAATCAAAGTAATTAAATTTTCATTTCCTTTAACATATATATATATATTTTATATATTTTTAGAGACAACTTGAGGGAAGCCATTCATACAAAGTATTAATTAATTTTTCATTTCATTGAGTTTTTGAGTTTATTTCCTTCTTTTTTTTATGTTTTGTTTTATATTTATACTCTTTTTTTTATAGTTATGAGCAAACTCCTTTATATCAATCTGTCTGCTTCATAAATAGGTGTTTTTCAGTTTGCTTCAAATTCTTGAATGTTCAACTTTTTTTTTAGAAAAAAAAGAAAAGAAAGTTATTATGATTCCCATTGATGTAATAAATAAAAACATAATATCAATTACAAAAAAGTTCAACTATTTTAAAAAGTTTTTTTTGTTTTGTTTATTGTAGATTAATTGCGCCATTTTTAAATTGAGTAAACATTTTTAATAAAATGGAAAAAGAAAAAAATTTGTTTTCATCTATTAATTATATTTTATATATATATGTATATATATATATATATATATAAATATGTATATATATTTTATTATAGAATATTTTATACACTGCTCAAGATAAAATTGATCGAATTAAAAATTTACATAAAGTAAAAGATATTTTTACTTTGAATATGTTTCACAAAGCAAGCAAAATGTTTAAAGTATTAATTTGGTGAGAAAGTAGAGAGTAAGAGGTAATGCCTTTATAAACTCAACAAAAATTATGTCAAATTTCAAGTTAGCATTAACTGAAGTTCATTTCCATTTCATTACATTATATTGCATATTAACTTTTTTGATAATAAAAGCTAATAAAAATTTTTGATCGAAACTAAAAATGCACAAATGGCAGCTAACTTGACATTTGAAATAATTTTTATTAAGTTTATGAACGCATTAATTTTACTTTCATCTCTTTCACCAAATTAGCACTTTAAACACTTTGCTTTTGATTTGTGAAACACACTCTTTGTGTTACAATTGAAAAATCATGGTTGGCTCAAAAAATTAAAAAAGGAAATGTTTTATTTTAAACAAAGAAAAAAAAAACAACTCATATAATTTAAAATACATTGGTGTCAGCATTTATGATTATATTTAAATTAACAATTATATTTACACTTTTTTCATCTATGATGAAAATAAATGTATAATCCTAAGAAAAATTATTTTTAATTGGCCATAACAATTTCAAAATACAATGGTCAAATGCATGAATATAATATATGTGTATATAAATAGTTAAATGAGTTTAACTTTTTGCAATTATGCAAAAATGGAATGAAAGCAGATTTTTAATGAGAAAAATTTTGAAGAAAAAAAATATAGTGATGCATTTTAATAATACCAATTAAAAATATTAATGTTAGAAATTAATTTTTATTTTTGTTTTAATTTCTAACCAGTGATCTATTTAATCTATTTAATCTTTTTTAAAATTACAAAGAAAAAAAGGAAAAAAAAAACAATTATTTATATCATTCTTAATTTTAAAATCTCGTAAATACATTAATTTTTCTTTTTAATTAAAGTTTTTATTTCTTAAGTAATTTTTAAATAAACAGGATTTTAACCGTATAAATAAAATGAAAAAGGAAATATATTTTTATTTAATAAATAAAAATAAAAAACTAAAATAAAAACAGAATAACATTTTCATTTAATAAATTCTTTAAAATTATATCATATAGTTACGAGGTTTTTTTTAAAAATATACGCGATAATAATTTTATAATTCAAGTAATTTTAAAAGCCTATATCACTTTGCTAATAAAAAAAATAAAATAGAATAAAAGCCTCAAATTCAATGTTTTTTGTACAAAAAAACAAAAACAAAATGAACTGTTGGTTGATTTAGTCATAAAAAAAGAAAAACAAAAATTTTAATGAGCAGTGCAATCTATATTCTTAGGTTATTTTGTTTAAATCGGGAAAATTTTGTTGGGAAAATTTTTTTTTTAATATGATTTTGTAGTTGATTTTTTTGGTCTTTCTACTAAGTGTATTTTTTGTTTTTTTTATTTAAAAGTATTGATACTGTTGTTGTTTTTTTTGCTTGGTTTTAATTTTGTTTTGTTGTCTGAATAATTTATTTGTAGAGCATTAACAATGAAATGGTATTTTTAATTTATCTATTTATATATTCTATGTTTTCTTTTCCCATTTTTCATGAAATTTATTATTAATAATATACAGTTGTTTTTTCTTTTTTTTTTTTGTTTCTATGATATTATTTAGTTATTGAATGTATTTTTTATATAGCCATTTTGATTATGAAATGAAATTCAAATTTATTCCTTTTTCACTTATTTCCAGTATTCGCTGCTTTTATTACTATTTTGATAATTGTTTAATTTGTAATTATTATAATATATAATTATAATTTTTCAATTTATTATTATGTCTAATATATATATATATATATTTATATACATATATATATATATATATTCTTCATTGTAAAATAATCAACAAATTATGAACAAATATTAAAAATATTTCATTAGCTGAATAATAAAAAGATAATAAAAAATAATAAATTTTTCATTATTTTATAAAGACCAAACTATGTTATATATTTATAACTTTTATCTTTTGTTTTTTGTCTTTATAACAATTTGAATCAGCTAAAATGGCTGATATTTTGAGTTTCTATTACTTAAATATAATCATTATTATTTTAAATAATATCGTTTTTCTGTACAAATATATTGCTGTCTCAAGTAAATGTTATATATCATTTACATTTTAACATACATTACATTGAAATGATTTTTTTTGTTTTTTTTTTAATTTAAAACGTTTTTTTTTGTTTTTTATATTTATTGTTGTATTTGATTAGTTTTATTTACCAAAAATTAATGTTCTTTCATTTATTTCCCTTTTATATATATATGTATATATATATATATATATATCTCACGACCTAATTAAAATTCACTTTTAGAAACTTACAGTAATAGTCAAATATTTTTAGTGTTTTTTTTTTGTTTTTAATTATATTTTTATTAATCTTAATATCTACATATCACTACTACATTTATTTATAGAATTATTTTTTTATAACTTTTAAAACTTTTAATGAAATCATATTTATGTTTATATTGAATTTATTATATAAACTGTCCATTCTTTCAGGCAAATAATATATTTTGCGGCATTCAATCATTCTTATTATTATTATTTTTTATCATTTAAAATCATATGAATTTTATTTGTTAATAGTTATCATTTTGTTTTATTAATTCATTAACGCAAGGCATCCATTTTAAAAGACGTTTACTTTCGTTTATGAAATATTTTTTTAATCACATATGAAATAGCTTTGTTGTTGTTGTTTTTTAAAAATTTAAAATATTGACTAAACACACTACCGACCAAAATTTGTAATCAAATTTCACACAGTTCCGTAATAATGATTAGGCCAATAATTTAGCTAAAATTTTAGCTACTATTTCAATTTATTATTTAGTCTTGTCTTGTTATATATATACATATATAATGTATTTTATTTTCTTGATAATGGTATTTTCTCTGTTTAATTATTATGACCCGAATATCGTTAAATTATTAAAATTTTATAAATTTTAATGGCCGTTAATTGCAACAATTCGTGCTGCATTAAAATATAAAAAATTATTTACGAACTCGAGCTACGTTTTAATAGCTAGGATGAACTTGATTGATTCAAATTTCCAAATATTCCAGTCGAAAATTGTGCTTGTCCTGAATTACCTTGACCACCTTGAGATTGTGTTGTTACCTGATGTTGTTGTTGTTGCTGCTGTTGTTGCTGTTGTTGACTTAATGACTGCCTACCATGTTTTGGCATTGGTGGTTGTAAATATTCGTGTCGAGCTAATGCAAAAACATCCATACGATCCTCTTTTCGATATGCTAAACAGCCACGAATAAAACTCTATAAAAAAAAAAAAAAAGAAGATATTTATTTTTATATTTGTACTTATTTTTTAATATTATAAAATATTTTAAGTTAAGTTATGTGTTAGAACACAATCCAAAGGAATGAAGAGCTTTTATAGATTCTTCGAAACGAAGTCTTAAAACGGTAATACAACAAAATGGGAAAAAAATTTTTTCTTTGCTATTAATTTCAAAGAGAGCATGCCGAAGCGAATCAGAGAAGTAAAAAAAAAGCGTTAAGGCCTTTAAACCTTCGTAATTTATTTTACCTTAAAAAAACATAACATAAAATAGGGTCTCAAAATTTCATTAAATTTCATTTAATATTAAAATTTTTATATGCGTATAAGTTAAAAAATAAAAAACAGTCATCCATTTACGCTCGCCAGTATAATTTATATTACACGACCTGATATTTGTAGTATTAGAAGAAAAAAATAAACGAAAAAGGAATGTTTTTGAATTAATTAAATTTAATTTAAATTTTCTTACCTTTGCTTCATTTGAAACTGTTGGCTTATTGGAAAATTGAACTTCTGTAGCTTTTAAAATTGTATTTTCTTCTAAAATTGTTGCTTGTGATTGATTATGTCCAAATGGTTTTTTACCATAAAGACACTGATAAAATATGACACCTACACTCCAAACATCTACTTTAGATGATATTTTTGGAGGATTTTTACCTACAACAAAACATTCTGGTGGAAGATACCTACAAAAAAAAAAAAAAACAAAAAAAAAAAATTTTTTTTTAATGTAAATATTTAACAAACATTAATAAAGAAAAATATTACCAATATGTTCCTGCACCTTGTGATGTTAAATCCATACCATGATCTGGATTATAATTTTCTTCATCCATAACTTTTGATAGACCAAAATCAGTAATTTTTATTTCACCACAGACATTACCCTCTGTTAATAATATATTTCCTGGTTTTAAATCATAATGAATGACTGGAGGCTTAATTTCATTCAGGTACTTTAATGCTGACACCACCTACAACAAATTTTTAGGTATATTAATATAAAGAAAAATATGAAAATTGTATATTTAATAAATATTTACCTGCATAATTATCGACCTTGCTTCTCTTTCTGGTATTGTTTTATGTTGTTTTAAATAGAAATCTAGATCATGTCCATCACAATATTCTAACACAGTACAAAATGAGTTTGCGTCTATTTCAAAAACATCATATAACTTAACTACCCTAGGATGGTCTAATGCTTTGTGAATATTATATTCCCGCAGCGCATGCCTAAAAATTAAATTAAAATATTTAAAAATAAATGTAAGGGTTTTCTAAGAGTTTGATGCAAAGAGAAATTTTATTATATATGCTTTTTATATAATTTTTACAATTTTCTTAGGAATTGATCCCAATTTTGATTATAAATATTCAGCTCTATAATTAATTTTAAGCATAAAAAAAATGTTATTAAGATTTTTTTTTTGTTTTTTGTAATCAATTTAATTTGGCCATAGACCAACTTACACTTAAAAAGACCAAAGGTTCGTTCATAGTACCGGAGCTGGCAAGAATGTTAGATTGTTGATGAAAACCATATTCTAAAACACCAGCCTAAAACATCGACAGTTAATACATTTTAATCCAGAGAGGTTTTTATATCCTTCTGGCGAAAAGTTTATTTAGAAAACTTCAAACATTTAGAATATTTAAAAAAAGACAAGGAATTTGCTTAGCTGATCAACTGACCAAATACCAAACTATGTTTTGTGTTTAGATCCTAAAACTTCTTTATCAACATTTTGGTGATTTTTTATGGACGCTTTTTTACTGCAACAATTAAGTGTAAAGATGTTTATACTATTGACTTCAAACTCACAATGATGGAAAAAAGCAAAAAAGAAAACAAGGCTAATAAGTTCTGAACTCGAGCCAACCAGGAATTAAGACACATGTAAGAGTTTATGTTTGCTTATATGTAGAGCAAAAGGTAGTATTCCTTTCACTCTAAACGTTGTACTCGGCTTAAATTATAGTTTTACTAACTCATTTAATACTAGAAAATTATGAAGTGAAATAATTGCATTATCAAAATTCTTTTCTTTTATGACAATTGCTAAATACAACCAAATTCAACAAAAAGAAATAATAATTTAGCACAGACATTTCGCAAAAAAAAAGAAAACGAAAAACATTTTCGATAAATGTCAATTACTGCGAGAGTTTTGTCTCGATTGATTTGAAATTTTATACAACGTTCTTAGAATGTTGTAAAATAATAAAAATGCAATATTACAATTTTTGAACAATAAAGAAGACTTGGGAAATATTTTGCCACTGGTTTTTATACAAAAATTTTAAAGAATATTGTTGTAAACTGCAAAATATTTAACCATATTTTTGAGAAAAAAGTGTAAACAAAGTCTATTCTTTTAACAAATATCCCTTAATCTCTCCCTCCTGATCTCATCCTTAATAACAAATTAATTGAGTGAAAATCGCAGATGTTTTTATATTATTTACTTACTTAATATAATTAGCCTTTTTATCTTCTTTCCAATCTTTATTTAACTGATGAACTTTACAGGCTACATATCTTTGTTCTTTAAGATCAAATGCTTTATGTACCTCAGAAAATCCACCTTTTCCTAATAGCATTAATAGTAAATATCTCTCATTCAAAACTGGATGATTATTAAAACGAGACTAAAATTATATTTTAAAATCAAATTTAAAATTCAAATAAAATGTCAGAGCTTTTCAAACCTTTACCTGGTCTTCGTTCAGGATACGTTTCAATTCTCTTATATGTAAATTACGTTCACGTTCCAATTTTTCCATTTCTAATTGTAAATCAGCATCTTCTTTTTTTAATGCATTTTGTCTTAATTTAAGAATTTCATCACATTCATAATATTCTTGTGCTGTATAACCACCAGATACTGGTTCTGGTTTAAGAAATGTAGTATCTGAACCATTATGTAAATTCGATGTTGTCGATATACCACTTGTATTTGATGATGTTGATGCATTTGCAAGTGATGATGCTGAATTTGAGCTATTATTATTACGTTTTCGTCCACTTTCAGCATTTGATGGACGTTTTTTAATTAATAATTTTTTTTGTCTATCAATTTCTTCACGTTCAGCTGATATTTCTTCTTGACGTCTAGCTAATTCTTGAAACGCATAACCATCAGTCCAATTTTCTTGGAATGTTGCACCAACACGTTGTGTAACAAATTGTCCTAATCGTAAACGATTTTGCATACATTTTTGTCTAGCTTCCTTTTTTTCAATATTACTTTTTTCTTTAAGTAGCTTTTTAACTACTTCTATACATTTATTAACTTGAGATTTATGTTGATCTAAAATTTTTTGATCTGCTGCTATTCTATCCTTTTGCTCTTCAGATACACGTGTTAGTTCATCTAATTTTATTTTACTGGATTCATAATCTGAATCACGTTCTTGTATATCTAATAATGATAAATCAGTTTGTGTTGATTTTGATTGCATTAATAAAGATACTGTCTGCTGTTGTACAATATTTAATTGTTGTTGTGATTGTTGCGGTTGTGACTGTTGTGTTTGTGATGTTAATTGTGGTGGCGGCGGAGGAGGTGGACCACAATTACCAAGAATTGAACTATTTGTATTACAAACTGTTACAGAACCACCCCCAATACATGTTGGTGTTGATAATGGTGATTGTGGAGGAACCATATTTGATGTTTGACGATTTTTATAAAGGAATTCAGTATTGACTCCGGAACCAACAGTACCAGCTGAAAGGGAACCAAGAGGTGGCTGTGGACTAGGTGGAAACATTGGATAACTACCATGTTGTGCTGGTAATGGACTTTTAGCTCCAGTATGTGATCTTATTGGACTACTAGTTGAATGTTTATTAAAATATTCATTAATTTTTTTACTATCATTAAGTGGCATAGATAGGCGTGCTCCTTTATTAGTACCAATTGACGGCATACTACATCTTCCACTATCTTGTGGAATTAAATTACAATTAATATTCGTTGTAACTGCTATAACACCAACACCCCCTCCCCCGCTATCATCGGCTGGTGGTGGTGCTTTTCGTTTTCTTTTACGTTCTGATGGTGTTCTTGGACCACCACATCCGCTTGTCATTATATTTCCATTATTATTACCACTATTAAGTATATTACTATTGGCAATAACTCCACAGTTCATCAATTCACTAGCATCCTTTTCACTATGGGATGAACCAGTGCTCATATTGGAATCCTGATTATTATGAACGTTTCCAATTTGGTGAATTTGTTGTTGTTGTTGTTGTTGTTGATGATGATGAATTTGCTGCTGAAGCTGATGTTGCTGTGAAAAATGATGTTGGTAATGTTGATGATGAACTATGGTCGTCGTCGTCTGGGGTGCCATCTGCAATTGGGCACCGGCGGACATCTGCAAATTAATAAAAAAAAAAAAAAAATAGAAAAATTTAGACATGTCACCACATTTAATTAAAATAAATAATAAAATTTTAATTGTATATAAATTTCACATTGATCAAAAAATTTAATTTTTTTTTTCAATTCAATTAAAATGAAATTTTTATTTCATTAATTTCATTTGAAAATTCTTACATTTTCCTCTTACGCATTTTTTACTTTTCTTTGAGAGATAGATTTTTTTTTACATACCGCACACACACGAACTTTTTTCTTTTTTTTTTTATTTTATAAATTGATAAAAGTTAATTGAGCTTTAAATAGTTTACACATAAAATTTCATGAAATTTTTAACAAAATAATAATTTCGAAAGATATTTCCAACTTATTTATTATGTAAATTAAACTAAAAAATTTGTAAATAGATATAATTCTTTACCGACTTGATTTTCACGCAGAAACTTTACTAGTGTAAATGAATTCTTTACGAAGAAGCAAAAGTGTTAAAATGAGATATACATAAAATATTATATTGTATAAAAAGAGATAGTTATATGCAACTTTATAATCAAAATTTTAAGAAGGAATACATTCAAAATGGCGAAGTTTTGGTATACTATGAAAAAATATTATTTTACTCTATGTGTATAGCCATTAGAGTAAATGAAATAAAAGAATACAAATTAAGTGTCACTGTCGTCATCGTTGTCGTCTACAAACACATACGACGGTAGCCATTTTTCTTAACAACTACTAACATAAATGTTTTGAATCCAAACTTTTCTTTTTTATGTATATGTGGGCTATCATATATGTGCAAGTAATGCGTCGAAATGCGTTTTAAAGCGTTTCGTAGCGCTAAATGCCGCTAATGATTTTCAAATGTATATGTACCACAAATAAAAATGAATAATATTCATCAGAATATGTCATTTGACATATGCAAAGCGCAAGTATTTTGTTTCTAAACATTTTTCTGTTGCCTTTTGATTATACATAAATACATATCTATATATATATTTATGTATAATTACTTTAATATTCAATTTGATTAATATGTAAATTAATTTTAAATTATTCTAAGAATACACAAACGTGTGTAACAAATGCGACCATCAACATTTCAAGTGGGATAAAAAGATAATTGTAATGCATGAAATTAACGCTTTCTATTTTTATTCGAATATAAATTTACTATATACATATAGTTTTTTTTTTAAATCAAATCAAAACTGATTAGTTGTTTTCTATTATTTTTAACTTGAGTGTCGGGTTCCAATATGGTAGGACAGACTATCATTTTTGCTGCTGATGTTGGAAATTTTACTTCACATTTGGCTTGAATTTTAAGAAAACAACTTTATATTTCTATGGGTTTGTCGCTTTCTTGATAAGCTCAAGTGTGAATATATTATTAAGTATTAATTTGATAAGTTTAATTCCACTTTATAAATTAAATGTGAGTTAATTTGCAATTTTTTTTCAGTGGTATTTAATATTGTCGGTAATTGTTTAATATCAAATTTTAAATAGAAAAAATTATTGTATATTTCTTTTTCTTTTTTTCTATTAAAATTTATTTCAAATTTGAATCCAAAAACAATTTTTATTTTTAAATTATAAAATATAGAAATATTTTTATCATTAAAAAAAATAATGTATATATTTAGTTCTAAATTTAAATTTTACATTTACACAAGGCAATAAATTTACCTATTTTGATAAACCCAAAACCTGTATATAGTTTTCATATAACAAAGTAAAATATACTTTATAACAAAATTGGAAAGATAAATTCTATAAATAACAAACATTTATATAAACTATAAAAGTAAATGTTTTAAACAAGAATGATTGTCATTATACAACTTTTAGGTTTAATTGAATCTATTTAACCGATTTTCTGGATTACATTGCACATTTCAAGTTTTATGTAAAAAAGCTTAAAATGTATAGAGTAAAAAAGACAGCAACAAATACGTAAGAGAAATGGCGCTTTTGCTTTTGATTGCAAGAGCAAAATACTATTCTCTTTATTTAAAAAAAAAAACGAGATGTTCATTCCCTTATTTTCATAATTATACCCATTTTAAAAGCTATAAATTTCAAATTTTATTTAAAATTCTGTTAAAATATTTCAGAAAAAATATGCTTAAATAAAATATTTAAAAAAATTTATTTCTCCTTAAATACATTGCAGCTCATGAAGAGTGAAAGTGACAACACAAAAAAAAAGTTTTTTAATCTCTCGTATATCTATACCCCTCCGCTATATATATTCTCTCTCTTTTATCTTTCGCTATGTGTCAAGGTCAAGTGAATTCATTCGCCTCCATATTTCTGGGGCACGTGCCCCGCAGAGTGAGTACAAATATGAGAGTTTGGGGAAATACTAACAGATTGAAGTTTGTTTTCAGGTTTTTTTTTCATTACGATTTTTATATTAATTACAGCACAATGGTAGGTAATATTGAAAAAATTATAATAATTATGAATTAAATAAATGTTTCTTTTTGTTTTTATTTATTTTATTTAAATTTAATGAAATTTAATAGTTACTAAGAAAGTTGCATATATATATATATACGATTGGATCATGATGATGTAACTCACCGTTGTTGCGCTTAAAAAAAATTAGCTTGGGGAAAATTTTTTGATATAAACAGCTTTAAAGTATTTATTATTATGGAATTTTTGGCATGGGAATAAATTTAGAAATTTTTTAAAAATTAATTTCTTAAACTACCCTAATTGAAAATTTATGGAATTTAATTTTAAGCTGATTGTTAATTTGGTTTTTATAGTTTTAATAAATCAATAAAACTGAAGGAACTGTTTTAAGATTTAAATATAAATAAATGTGTATTTTTTATTTTATTTTAATTAAAATTAAGAGCTATTTCAAAGGAATAAAATGGACTTTTTTGCACTGATAAGTGACAAAAAAAAACATCCTACACTTCCAATTGAGTAAAATATCCCCTAGTCTTTGTTTTTTAACTCATTGTTTTACCTTGAAAAGAGTAAAAATATCAGTACCGAATATTTCATTTAATTGTTAAATAAAGCAAAAGATGAATTTAGAAAATAAGATAATATACGAAAATGGGAATTTTGTTTTTCAAGCACCACCTTACAAATTGATTTTAATTAAAAAAATTCAATGTTTTTCACTTCAAATTGTTACCTAGTTTACCATATTCTCCATATGTTTCTAACTTTAATAATAAAACAAAAAATTTACTTTTATTTAAAACGATTAAGACTTGTCAAGCGACACAAGACCTAAACTATTCCAAAATAAATACTCAAAATCAATCATTTCAACAAAATTAATTCTAAGTATTAATTTTTTTTTCATTGGACACACTAACAATTCAATTTAATATTCATAAATGATAAGATCCTGATTATTTCTAGAAAAGTAATTGAATTAAAACAAATTTCTTTCATTGAACAATTTGAAAAAATGACGAAAAAAAAGAAACATCCGGAATCTAAAATTAAATTAAAGAATTTATCGTATAAGTTGAAAGAGAATTAAAACTTTTGTGCCTAAATTGCTACAACATGAGTTTGTTCATGAAAAATTTTTTTGAGGTGTTGCCACTTTATCATTATAATTATACTAGCAGTATATACATATATATATACTACCACTTTTACAGTAATGTATAAAAAAGAACAAAAGAAATGACAATATGAAAAAGAAAAATTTCTAAGCCTAACAATTAGGGTGAAGGTGATTTTTATTTTGAAAATACATTGGAATAAATAAATATCATTAAAAATTGTACACCCAAGTTTTTCTATCTATACAGAATAAGTACATATGCATATATACAACACTTACTTAAGCATATTATATACTCAACGAAAATCATGTTCATGCTATCCTTAGTAGATTTTTAACTAAAAATTAATCAACCCTTTTTATTTTATATGTTAGTTTATATTAGTTTTAAAATACCTTATTATTAAAAACATGAATTGATATTTTTATTTAAATTTAAAAAAATTATTTAATCCACAAAAAAAAATTATTTTTTACAAATTTCCTTACAAAAAAATAATAAATCAATTAAAATCGTGATAACAGCTCAAAATTTTCCCTTGGAATCTATTAATAGCCTCAAGCAAATATCTGTATACATACCACTTAAATATTAATAAAAAAACACTAAAAAAAGAAAAAACAACTTTCCTAAATACCAAAAAAGAGAGGAGAATATTGAGTATATCTGTCAAAACAGTATCACAAAACAAAACACAAAATTATACCAAACAGAATCAGAAAAGTATATGTATTTTTATAATACACACTACCAACAAATACCTTAGAAATACTATCAAAACCACGTGGATTCAATGATGCGCTTACGCCACACGGGTGCATATTATGTATATGTCTATATATATATATTTTTGAGGTCGATTTGTTCTTTGTATAATAAACTGTCAAGTTTAGATGCGAGAGAAAAAATATATATGTAGGTATATGTATATATATGAAAACAAATGAGAGATATGTATATTTTTTTTGTTAAATGCTAACAGAATCATATGAATACTGTGTGTGACGTCATTTATTGAATGTTGCGCATGACGGCAATGAAAAAGGTTAAATAAATGCAACATGGTTACAATATAGTTTTTAATATTTTTAATATTTGTAAAAATTTAAATAAACAAAAAAAAATTAAAAGCTTTCTTTTTGGATTTATTCTTCTTTTTTGAAATCTTATTATCAGATTTTTATTTTTAATAGAAATTAGACATTTTCAAATTCTTTGAATTTCCAGTCTTATCTGTTTTAAAATTTATGCCTGCATAAAAATTATTTAGTTTTTTAAAATTAGATTTTAATATTTAAGAAAATTAAAGCGTTTAATCATAAGCTTGTTCTTTATGTTGTTAGTATTTTGTGTGCAGTAGAAGGGCGGCCTTAAAATTTAAAGGGGACTCTCTTGTTCAATGTAAAGAATCTGGAAATGACGATTTGTGAATAAGTTTCTTAAACATGTTAAAATGTTACTGTAAATATCCTTAAAGAACGTTTTCTTTTGCGAAACGTTTTTTCTTTGAATAAATCGCGTAATCATTTTACAACGCTCTAAAAAAACATCGTTGATTTAGGGGGAGAGTGGTGTTTTTTTTATTTTAATTTTTTAAGAGTGTTGTTCCGTAATTTAAGAACAATATTTACAGATGGAATCCATAAGTATAGTGTCTATATCTATTTTTAATCAATATACTAAATTTTCTTTTAAATAATTCAAAACAAAATAAAAACTCCAATTATTAATTATAACCAATATATATATGATTTTAAATTATTTACAAAAATTAAATTAAAAAATCCTACTTTATTTATATTTATCAAAAAAAGAAACATTTAAAAACACTTTATACAAAAAAAAATAAAAAATTCCTCCTCTCTTTAATAACACGAAACGATAAAACATAAATAAAATGGTGGATTACCTTTTTTTTTTTAAACAAAACGAATTGATGTCTCTTCTTGAGCAAAAATAATAAAAGTAAAACAACCAAAAACAACAAAAACTGATTACAATACTGCTACAGTTAGAAACTAGCCTTGAACACTAATAGCCGATTTCATGGAACCATCGGAAAGCTTATAACAAGTCAAAGACTGCACGCGAAAAATTCAAGATGAAAAATAAAATTATATCTATATTTATTTAATTCCAGCCAAGAGTACATATAGCTTTGCAGCTAGGCGTCTTTTTTTCATTTTTTTTATTAAGTAGGGCATAAAAGAGGATGGCAGCAATCTAACCATCACAATAAGGAATAAAATTTATTAAATCTTTTGAAAATCTTGTTGTCAAGCAGATTTTAATATTGATCTTTATGTTTTTTATTTTTTTAAATATTACGATGAGCTTTGATTGAAGGAATCTATGAGAAAATTTAGTTGGTAAATCGTATAAAAATATAAATTATAAATACAGAGTAAATGTGAAAAAAATGGAGTAAAGGAGATGAATTGAAATTAAATTATAGTTCTAGATAACTGTTAGTAAGTAAAGTATAAAATAGGTCTAAAACAAATTCCAGTACTTCTTTTATTCCTAACTAACTCTAATAAATATTTAAATTCAGAATATCTATGGTGGAAATTTAATTTATATTAACCAATATTTTTGGACTTTACCAGCCATGTTCAGCCTTCGGCCCACGAAAAATTTACGATATACTTAGATAACATTAGAAACCGTTTATTGATGCAAAAATTACACAATATTCTTGTATAATTTCGGAAATTATTATTAACTCCCTTAGATGTATTAAAAATATCATGAAACATACCTAGGAAGGTAACTACTCATCAGTGAGTTTTTAGGCTAAAATTCATGCATGTATCATGTCAAAAAATTTACTTGTGAAATATTTATTAATACAGCATGCAGAAAGTAGCCACCATAGCTACCTTTTAGTTATATTTTCATGCAGACAATTGTCATGTTAACAATTGTTTGTTAACAAAATTCATTAATATTGTTCTCGACAAAGTAGCTGGCTTTCATTGATGAAGTAGAGCTACTTTCCCTAACTGGGATAGAGTTTTGCCCTTAATTTCTCTCCTTTACATTCGAATACTCCAGATATTATTGTGCCCCTTATAGAGTAAGATCCCAGGGCTGTCAGACCTACCCTTTTTGGAAGTACCGAAATTTAGGGAATAAGTAGTACAATAGTAAGTGTATCTAAGAAGGTATGAATATTCGTTAGTTTGTCTAGGTGGCCATTTTGTAGATATTAGGGGGAAGGGGGGGGGGAAGATGCGTAAAAACATGGGCAAATTACCTCATTTTCTCAGAGCTGATTTTTTTATATATTCTAGGGAATAATATTAATAATCATTATTTCATATTGCCAGACACTTCTCGTGGGCCAAAACTTCAATATATTTGACACTGCCAGACACTTTCTGTCGGCCAAAGGTTCAGCCAGACATCTTAAAGTGCGAAAAAACAGCAAAAACGCCTTGCCAGACGCCTTAAGTATGAACAAAATAGCGCTAATTTCCTAATTTTCAAAGTTCCCTTCAAAGGGATATAATGTAGCAAAAACAACTATCTCATTGTCGGCATTTTGCTTTGAAAATTTCTTCTACATATATATCAGTCTCAGTTTTACTTCTAAGAAAATGGCAAATAAATTTTTAATTTTTAATTATATCAGAAAAAAAATTTGTATAATACAAAAAATTCAATTTCTTTAAAAAATGCTGATTTTTAATTTTATAGTCAAAATAATTAATATAGTTATGCTAATAAATCTTTTAATAGGAAAATAATTTTAAACATGATTTGATATAACTGAAAAAATCTATTAAATATTCCCTATTACTCAAATTATTTTAGAATTTCCTTAAAACCTGTAGACAAGTTCGCACGATTTTCAGGTACTAGGATTTTTTTTTATTCCATATTTACAAAGCAAAAATGATTACTTTTCATTTTATTTAAGAAATAAAAACTTTTACGCTCAAATTAAAGAAAACTTTTTAATTTATTTAAAAATTACACATTTTTTTTCATTTTTTAAAGATCGCAGTTTCTGACATTTTTTTGGTTTAAAATATGATTGTTATAATAGCAAAGTGTTTAAACTAATCAACAAAAAAAATGAGAAAATAAATTATATATGAATTCAGAATAATAAAAAAATAATTCAACAAATAAACCTAATATTGTTATTAATAATTTTAACATTACGAATTAAAATTTAACACTTTAAACAAATAAAAAACAAAAATAATTAAAAATTATAATTATATTTTATATAATTGTATGACTTTTCATATTACATATGATAAAAACTGAACTAAAATTAGATTGACTCGTTA
The DNA here is from genome assembly GCA_947359355.1 of Acrocera orbiculus. Classification (NCBI taxonomy): domain Eukaryota; kingdom Metazoa; phylum Arthropoda; class Insecta; order Diptera; family Acroceridae; genus Acrocera; species Acrocera orbiculus. Next base: position 1,053,642 of record OX375757.1, read on the forward strand.
GTTATATTAAATTATAATGAAAATTAATTTTCAATGTGTGAAATTATTTTTAAAATATAATCTTTATCACATAATTTTAAGCAAACAATAATTTAAATATAAGTACATATATATATATGTCTATATAGAAGATTATAAATAAATATTTATAGATAAAAAAAAATATTTATATTTTAGAAACTCGTATTTGTAATATATTTTTTGTATTTTGGTATATAAAAAGTATTTTTTTCTTTTTCTCTCCTAAAATTTTCGGAATTATACCAAAAACTCATGTTAGCAAATTGACATAGTACAACAATTCAAACAAAGGAATTTTTTCTGAATAATTTTAAAATAGGTAAATTTTGTATGTATTAAGAAAGCATTTATAGATTATAAGTACTAAAATATACATATGCATATAACAACGGTTTTTATTATCTGCATTGAAATCTAATTAATGTAACTAAAACTTTTAGAAGAAAAATAACTAAGCAAATATTAAAAGACATATATACATACACTGTATATAATGAAAGATATAAGCAATTGAACCTGTAAATAGCTTAAATGACGTGTGTTACCTCGACAGCCATGTTTTAAAAGGGAAAACTTTTTTTTATCCAAATTGATTATAAACCACTGTGAGAAATATTAGCATAAAAAACCGGTTAATGTTTTTTATTTTATTTTTATTTTACTTTATTTATTTTTTCTATTTTTATTTTTACCTAAATTTTTATGATATGAACATTTTACAATTCACACACACACACACACACACACAGGCACACATCCATACAGTTAAATTAAATATATTTATATATATATAGAAGTTTACACCTGGTCGAATCGCACTAAACTGAATAAGAGAAAAATATAATTGGTTGGCTAAAGCAAAAATTTGATCCAAATAAAAATAAGAAATTTAAGACTAAACGTATTAAAAAATGAGCAGTTTTAACCCATATTTGATTTGAATTTATACAGAAAAAAAAAGTTTGCAACAAAAAAAAAAACAATTTTATGTATAGAGTAGTATAAATTGTTCAGTTTTCTACTTAAAATATTTTTAAGAAATTTAATTAAAATTTCAAATATGCTTTTGCTTACTTAGAAATTTTGGATACTTGGAAAATTGAATTTTATATTTTTCAAATTTTAATGTTTATAAAATTAAATTTGAATCAAAGTTTGGTTTAAATTGAAAAACAAACTCTTTTCTTTTATTAAAAATAAAAGCCAAAAAACCTCTTTTAAAACACAGCTGCAGGGATAGTGCCGGCTTACAGTCTAGCTGACACCGATTCCCATTGCAATAATCTAATCTTTAGTAGGCTTACACTCTGAACACTGAGAATATTCCTATTAATTTACCAATAACGACTTTATAATATTCCGTATCGGAATCGGTGTCAGCTCGGCTGTAAGTCGGCACTCTGTCGGCAGCCCCAGAATCCAAAGGAAGATCCAATGAGCGTTTTATCACAGATCAAAGTCAGGCATGCTTCAAGACATTAACTTCTTGTAAGGTTTATTCTAGAATATTAAAGATTATCTTCACAAAAGGATTTAAAAAAAAAAGAAGATACTTTTGTCCTTAGGACTGTCGTAGGTACAAAATATAGAAAGACGCTAAAAAATTTTTTCAAACTTAGCACTTAGACGTACGTCTATGCAAATTTTTAAATTTAATACCTCGATGGTTAATAATATGTTTACACTGACGTCAAAAATGTAGTGTCAGAACCATCATTGTAGGTTTTATATGTAAAATTTCCGGTCATGTATTAGGACAATCCATAACTTGGTGCGCATTTTAACTTAAAGTTTCTAAAAAATCTTATGAAATCAGAACCACAATTAACAATAGAAGCAGATAACAGAAAAGATGAATTTATCTCGCGGAACAATTTTTCGTCATTTAAAGCAGATTAGAAAAGCATCCAAGCTTGGAAATTGGGTACCGCATGAGTTATCCATTAACCAATTTTCAGCAGCGAATAAACATGTGCACTTTTCTTTTATTCGTTTGGTAACAGAACACGAAAAATGAATTATTTATCATAAGGAATAGACAGTTGACAGATAATTATAAGCAGCCAATTTCACCAGCAAATGTTGGGAGATATTGCTGCACTCTCTTGCTTACTGCCCGAATATTGATCTATTTCGTGTATTGCAAAACTTTTTACTATGCAAAAAGTTAAACTCTAAACATGAGCTAAGTTTTCTAAAGATGAATTTCTCTTGCATCAAAACTACATTCTTTCTACAGCAATAGAATTAAAAATCTGCCTGTAAAATGGTAAGAAATTGTAGAAATTTAAAATTGTGTTTTATTTAAACTTTTCAATATTTTCCCAACAAATGCACCCAAAATTTTTAGACCGACTTGATAGTATTAATATCAAGCGAATGCCCCTAACAATTCAGTATAATTCTTATTGCATAAACATGATTTCATATACATATTTTCCACAAAGTTCTATCGAAAAATATTTTCGGTATTATACACGAGGTTATTGCGGCGAAGTAACTTTTAGTATACATAAAGTTATATAAATGTATTTGTTAGTATTGCAATATTTAATACATTAATCTTTTTAAATTAATTAATTTTTAATTAAAAATAATGTATTTTACTAAATTTATTAATTTCACACTAAAAAACAACAAAAAAAGTTAAATACTCTGTCAGTTGATCAATCAATGTCAAAAATCACTTTTTGTGTATTGGTGTTCAACCAGAAATTTATGGTGTTCTTTTTTAGTCCAAATGTTCAAAGTTTACCCCATGCTTGTTACCCCTTTGTCGCAAATATATCAGCTATAGATGAGCTTCCCCCTAAATTTGAATATGCCGATAGATTACAAAGCCAAAAAAACGAACTTTGTTGTTTTAGTTGAAAAGAAAAATCAGGATATTATAAAACAAACAAAAATTAATTAAAATAAATAAAAAAAAAATTATAGCACTTTTTGTATTTTAGAACAACTGACTACAAAAAATTTACACATTTCACTATAAAATTCTAAAAAAAAATTAAAAAAAAGCTTGCAATATTTAATTTAATTAAATTTACATTTTATTAAAAAAATTTATTTTGCAATATTTATTTTGACTCAAAGATTACCGTTCTTTTCCAGAGATTAAATTGAGGTTATGTCAAAAGGTGTCAGAGCAAGAGATATTTATTGACTGCAGTGTGATTTCTAGTTGTTGAGTTAATCAACTGCAATCAGGTGAAAAATAATAATAAAAAAAAGTTCGCTAAATGTATCTAATTGTATGGTTGAATTAAAAATTAATCGTGTTATGTATATAGTTGCCGTTAACCCAGCATGAAAAAATGATGAACTACTTCGTACAGTAGGAAACAAATTGATTATACCATGCCACGTCGTAAAGTAATAAGCAAAAGGGGATGAAGCTCATGCACTTCTTTCTCATAGCATAAATACAAAAAGGCAGGAATGTTTAAAATCTAAACAAAATGTTTAGAACAAATATGTTGTTAAAAACCCATGCGAATACTTTTAGAACATAATTTGAGGTTTCTTGTCATAATATGCTCAGCAGGAAATTGGCTAAATAGCTAAGCTATTCCGAATGGTACTTAAAAGCTGCTTTGAAAGCATTAAATTTCCTGCTGGGTGAATATTTAGGGCATGTGCTATGCATTGAATTTCTGGTGTTATTTGAGCAATAACGTAAGCGAGTTTGATTTTTACTCACAAATGGACAGGAATCATTTTTTTAATGGAAAAACAGAAGGAATCAATGGTTTTGAAATTTACAAGCAGTTTATTACTAATAATAATAAGCTTAGTTTCATGCAAAAACTGATCTTCATGATTGAAAGTTGAAACTGAACTCATTCACTTTCTTGTCCAAATCCAGTAGTAAGTTTCTAATGTCCAAATTCATGCATGAATTATGCTATAAAATCATAAATAATGCATTCTAAACGTAGCAATTAGAGATAATTTTCAGTCATATTTTTATAAAGAAAGTCATTATGACCAGCTGGCCTCTGCGATCATTGTTTAGAGTGGGTCTACACAGGCCAACTCACAGCAGAAACTCACAGCGATTCTGTAAGTTTTGTATGAAAAAAACCGGTTTCGCTGTGAGTTTTCTGCTGTGAGTTGTCCTGTGTAGACCCACTCTTAGCAAAATTCATTGGTATTTTCCCTGTAAAGGTAAGTGTTGAAACCAAGCATTTTTAAGGAAATACGGACTTTGCACAGAGTTTAAAAGTCTCGGGAAAAGCCATAAAGGCCAGAATTTTTACCAAAAATATTAAAATGTTAAAGTTTTAATTACTATTTATATGGCAGGAAAGTTAGTTTTTTGGTCTGATGAAAGTGTTATTAATATTATGAAATATTAATATTGGACCATTTAAACAATTTTTGAATATTGTCAGAGAATTTAGCTCTAATTCAAAATGAATTATTTACATTTCATGTGTATGTGTATTTGATAAAGTAGACTACTTTGCCTCTTAGGAAAAATCACAAAAAATATACGTATATTTTTAGATATTGATAACAATCATCAGGTCATTCAGGTTCTTTATTTATAAATGACTCCATACTCAATCAATTTATGTTTTTTATTTTACATTTACATTTCTGAAATGTAAGCAAATACACAAAATATGCTGGTTTAACATTTTACAACTCTTCTTCTTTCTTATACTAATATTTTAGACATTTTACAGCTTTTATTTTTGCTTATAACCATTGTAATGTTAAATTACATTATTGCCGGGGGGCCTGACGACTTCCCCCATGCTATTCAGATGAGAGGGTTGCAGTATAATTTTGAGTTTGATTTTATGAAAAGTTTTTCTAGAATCTTAATTAAAATTCGCTGACAATAACAAATTTACTTATAAGCTCATCATTTAAGTCAAATAATTTTTTATGGAGGAAAAACTCAAGGCTGGCGATTAGATTACTTATCGAAGTCCGAATAGTTAATATACTGCAATAAAATTGCTGCTTTTCTCAAGTTTTTTTTTCCTACCAGTTAAATTTCGTTTAAATTCCAGTCTAATTTTTTGTTAACAGTCAAAATTTTCCAAAATTTTAAATTTACTTAAACATAAGAAAAACTTCTTTTTTTTTTTTGAAATTTAAAAAAATTAATATTTACGAATTATATTCAAAATTTATAACATTAAGAATTGATGTTTGATTAATTCAAATAAGAAAATTATTTTGTTTTCAAAAAAGAAAAATTCCTAAAAATATTTAAAGGGCGTGGTATAAAACAGGAAAAAAAAAAAATAACACAATATGAATTTTTTTAGAAGTGAAAAAGAAAAAAAAATAAATAAATTTATGTCTGAAGTCGCCATATTGGTGGCATTTTAATCAATTTTCCTCTCTGTGGCTGTTGATGCTTTTCGCAATCAAAATGATTATACAGAATAAAAGCTTAGGTTATTGTATATTGTACATATATTTATATATATATATATAGATAGACATCTTATAGGTATATATATATATATAGATAGACATCTTATAGGTATATACATATATATATATATTATGTAGAATTGCAAGAGGAGAAAGAGGAAGGAAGTAATAATGAATTTAAGTCATGTTTACCAACCACACAACATATATATTTAAGAATAATAAATATAGCAAGTGGAATCCACATACCGCTAGAGGACCATATGAAAGCGTGAAAAGCTTTGTGCTGACAATGCAAAGTATTGAAAATGGAAAAGAAGCAGGTTATTATTATTGGTAAATAGGAAAGGAAAAACAAAGAATGGGACAGAAAATACAGTAAAGGTGCTGATAGTAGTGGAGCAGCACCCATCAAGTTTTTGTGTACAACTATAATGAAGCTCTCTTCTGGTCATTTAAAAATTGTTTTGGTTTTACATTTATTTATTTTTTGTTTTTTTATTCGTGTTATTATATTTTTATTTAGTTTTATGTTTCTATTTTTCTCTTAAGATTGTATCCAATTTAAAAGGCGATGGACTGCCTATATAAATGAAGAAAAAGGAATATAAGGGGCTAGAGTATTAGAGAGCAATGAGGTTATTAAATAAATAAATAAATAAATAATAATCCACCCCATATAAAAGAGGAAACTGTGTGACAGTTCATTAAATTGCTTTCAAAGCTAAGCTTTTTTTTTTTGTTGAATTTTACTTAAATGATTTCATTGTTATCGAATTAGATGATAGTTTTTTTTTTTATAAAAACTTGTTAATGTATTTTACTCTATAAAATATTTAACTTTCAAATCTATATATATTAACTTAACATGAGAAAGTATTGATTTTGAACAAATTTAAGTTTTAGTTGCTTGAAGAAAATCAATTTTCTATAGACAAAAAGAGAAATTACGCATGAACTTATTATATGCATATGTGTGTATGCAATGTGAACAAATATTTAATTTAAATTTAATTTTTATTTACGAAATGATATTTTATTCTGAACTTTTTTTCAAGCAAATAAACCTAACAATTGAGGGGAGGAAAATATTGCAGCCGAAAACTTTTGGAGCTATGAATTAAAACAATTTTTCATATTAAATAATAATTAAAATTGTTTATCATGTGTTAAGATTTTGTTAGTCATAAAAAGTTAAATTTAAATAATTTTTGACATTAGTTTGCAGTGCATTGAGCAAAAACTGAATTTTATGCTTTTCTACAAAAAATTCAGTGATGAGCTTGAATAAGAAAACGGTGGCGTTTACGGTTTATACTCAATTTTTATTGTAACACAAATTAACATTTCTTGTAATTAAAGTTATAACAAATATGCAATGCAATTTTTTTTTGTATAAATTTTAAAACTTTTATAAACGTAAAGATACTATTTATTCTCCAAAAATAAGACAAGTTTTAAATTATTGTCAGTTTGAGTGCAGTATTGTCGTTTTTTCATAGCACAAAAAACAATACAACAACAACAACAAAATCACCTAAATTTTAATTAACACGATTTTTATATACTATAAGTGTTACCTTTTCTAGATAATACAACTCCTAATTTCTCAAGGTTATCCAAAAAAATTTCATATTATTTAGTTTGTTTTCTTTTTTTCTTTGGCACTTTTGAAATTATAAATTTTTTATTCAAACTACGTCATAGTCATTAATCATTTTAAAAAGTAACAAGTTTAATTTATTGAAATTGAATATATTTTTTTGCTATTAGAATATTTAAAAAATCTAATAAAAAAACACAACAAATATTTAAATAAAAACAATTTAAGTAAAAAATATCAATCGATATTTTAAGTTAAAGTATACACTTTTTCATATACAATCAAAAATCATTTGTAGACTAAAATTCCAGGATACACCCTTTCCGCGATAACTTTTTACCTCAACTGTATACATAAAATATCAAACAGTAGCATTGGCCAGAGAAAAATATTTTAATCTTGAAAATATTTTCCTATCACTCCCACAAGAAAAGTGTATAGATTACCCCCCATTATACCCCAACCTGTACACCATCCCTTAATTCTGTTCTTTGTGCTGTAGATTTTTATAGGATTTTACCAAACCTAATTTACCTCCAACCACCTTTTTTTTAGCCTTTAACTGCCATGATATACATTTGGAGAAAGGAAAGGACTTGTTTTTTTTTCGTGAATAAACTCAACATGAATAAAAAAAAAATATAACGTACATATGTATTATATACATATATATATATATATAGCTTCATAGTTTTCCTCAATAGTTAAAGCTAAACATGAAAATATATATATTTCCTTGGTTAGGAAGCTTAAAGAGAAATTTTCACATACATATTTGAAAAGCAACACCTACGCGAAAGGATATCCATCTGTAAACGGCTCTCAAGAGAATAAAACGATGAAAAACAAAAAAATTGGAATGAGTAACGGAGATCATGAATCTAAATGAAAGAAACATCTTCCCTTTTTTACCCAAACAAGTTTGTGATGCTATTGTGTCACAAAGCAAAAATTTCGAGGTATGAGGAATAAAATATATATTTAGGGGTGGTAAAATATATATAAAGTCATTTTGATTTGGAGTATGAGATCGACAAGTATATGATTGTTAAAATTGAAGAACGGGAATATAGGGTGGGAATATACCGTGGGATTTTGATAAAACGGATACAGGCATAAAATATACAAAGAGAGCCCAATATGGGATAAATGTGAAAATAGCATCACTAAAGTTAGGCATCTATATATTCTATAAACTAGAGGTAGTAATATCAGAGAAAGAGAACAAATGTTATATCCTTAAAATTATACAAAATGTGTGGAAAATCGATAAAAGTCTACAGTACTTCTCATTTTGATATAATTTGATTAATATACAAAAATATATATACAAAATCCTTGAAAGTTAATTAAAATTACTAGAGTTCTTTGTATTGTAATGCGACAACACCAATTGTGTCCTTTTTTGAACAAACCAATGCTAAACAGAAGTAGTTTTTAACGATAGTTCTTCTAGATATAAATAAATAAAACTAAAATCAGGTTAACAAAATTTTCAAGAATATTTCTACAAATAAGAAAAAAATCAGAGCCTTAGCTAAAACAGATTTTTTCTTAAGCACGTTATTTACTAAAATTATTTTGTTTTTTTTAAAAAAGTCCAACTGCAGGATTGTTTTCTTTTTTTATTTCAAAATAACATAAAAAATTGGCAAAGTAAACACTCAAAACTGTGCTTGTGTAATTTTTTTAGCGCGGTATAGGAAAACGATCTAATAATAATCTTGACTAAACTGTTGAAATAATTATATTGAAATACAACACAACAAACAGTAAATACATGTTGTAAAGCAGTCTGACCAGAATGTGTCACTAATAGAAGTACATCATATCATAAGTAACAAGAGAAATGGTACCTCTAACAAATCGGCATCGGCAGAAACGGGTTAAACACTTTCAGTGAAAATGATATTGTCAAAAGAAATCATAATAAGGTGGGCACTCACTTAGTGAGCATATCTCAGCGGTTAAATTTTTTGACGTTATAGACTTACGCTAAGTTGTTGATTCTGTTCCCTCTCAAATGTGAATATGTCAGCATGAAATTCATGGGCACGTCATTTTGACGTCATGTATGTTACCCGCGGAGATATACACACTAAGTGAGTGCCCACCTTTACGTATAAAATGGACAAGAAGAAATCGACAGCAAATGACAGTAGAAAAATCTATATAGAACCCCAAATTTGCAATAATTTGAAATATCATTTCCTTGCAATCGATGCGAGTTCTTTAATTACTTCAAAATTCCAAAAGGTGTTTCAGTCTCATATATTCGGCTGCGTAAACATATACAAGCGTCTCGCAAAGCAATAGTCCTGGAAAAAAATTGATCACCGAGCACTTCCAGGTTTCGATCTTCTTCTTTATATGAAAAATTTTAAGAGTGTACAAATTATATCTTTCTCAAATTCCTGTAATTTAATTATCACAATCACTATACCATTTAGTGTAAACGTAACAACAAATAAAGACAATTCACACCAAAACGTTTTTGAACTGAAAATTTCTTGAGGCAGGGTGCCTGACGGGTGACGGAGAAAATGATTTGGTGTGAATGGCCCTTTATATGGCAGTCTCGAAAGATTATCTCGTTTTTATACAACAAAAAAAAAAGGAATGTTTATACTGGGCCCTAGTATTCCGAAATTAGTATAATTTTCATCTCTTAAAAATTTGTTATTCTTTGTTGTTGTAAGAAGTATTTTACATCATATTCATAGTCAGATTTAATCTAACTTTCCTAACTATCAAATAATTTTCAAAAGAGAGTTTGAAAAATTACTCAAAACTTCCCTTACGGAATAGTAAAAGATAGAAAATTATCGAAATTTTGTACTGGGTACTCATAATTTTAAAAGTAACAGTTTCAAAAAGCACTAATTTTAACCAGTTAACTGTCAAATTTAATTTTAGAAACCCCTCACAGTGTATGGAATTTGTAATAAGCGATGACTTGTATAAACAACGAACGCAGGGTAAAATGGTTTTATGGAAAACGAAGGACTAAATTTTTATTTAAGAAAAAACTAACAAATTTATTTCTGCAAAAGTTTTTGTTATTATAAACTTAAAAATTCTCAAATAATAATAAAATAGTTTCCATAGTCAATGCTAATGACGACGAGTATACACGTTGAATGCACTACAATAGAGATTTGGTTTGACGTGTATACACGTCAAAAACAGTTAACTGGTTAAAAATCCCTGAGTAAATATTTGGAAGATCTTATATCTGAGGAGCGTTTTTTTCCTATCAAGATTTTTGATATAAGTCAAAGTCAACTGAAATCCGAGCAAAAGAAATTTTGTTTTTCTCTGAATGTGATTCATGAACATGAAAAAAATTGAAAAATGATCAATTGCTTCAATACATCCCTTAATCTCCTAAAAAATTTGTATTTAAAGATATTAATTATATTAAAGTATCAAGTAATTATTTATAAATAATTAATATTATTTAAGGTTTTCATTTAAATAAATAGTCTGTAAATAATTTAAGCTCATATTTTCTATTTTTAATTAAAGTAAATATATAAAGTAGAACAGAAAAAAAACAACAATAACAAAAAAATTAATTCATTTACGTTTGATTTACCTAAAGAAATGAATATCTTTTAACTGTACAACAGAAAAACAACCTAAAGCAACAGTTAAGAATGGCTCCATATAAGGTTAAAGGCCTTTTAACAATCTCAATTTCAACATTCCAAATGTTGCTGACAACAAAAAAATATTAGCAGGAAGAGATTTTTTAATAGATTAAAATTGATTTTCAGTTAGAAATAAAAAAATAAAACAAAACACTTTTCATAAAAGATTTAGATTTGAAAATAAAAAAGGTGGACATATTTTTATTTATTTATTTTTTTTGTTAACATTAAAATTAAATGAAAACATTTTTCATACAGAAATTACATTAAAACAAAGAAATATTTTTATCTAAAAAAGCAAACGCCCTTTTTATTATTTTTACAATATCAAAGTGTAAAATAATGTTACTAAGGGCAAATTGCTTTATACTTTTCAATACGTAATCTTTATTTCTCAATAAAAATAGACCCAAAAAAAGATGAAGTAAAACTTGGAGTTTGGATATTTTTAAAGAATTTTCAAAATGAAATTTAATTCAATTATTTTTTTAGAAAAGTCCATAAAAGAAATTTTCAGCATATTTTCAATGCTGTTAACACTGTTTTGAAATAATTTTTTAAATTTAATCAAAATAAGACTAAAAATAAATTGCTTTATTTATAACAATTAATGGTATACCTAAAGGCATAAAAATGTATATTTTGTATTGCTACAGTGAGAAAAAACAACCTATAAAAACCAAAAAAAAAACGATTAATACAAATGTGGAAAATGAGTTTCAAAAACAAAACAAAATAAAAGAAAAAAATAACTTACAGAGAAAAGAAAGGACCGACAATTTAAATGCGAAATTTATTAAATGCATTTTGTTATATATATATATATTATATACATAAACCAACCAAAAAGTATATAAATATATATACACAATTTCACAGTGGCCCTAACTTAAGTTTAGTATAATATTTTTCCCTGTACTCACAGTCTATCAGTTAAAGAAGTTTGTATATAATATATATATATATTTATATATACGATTTGTGTCTTCTCAAGCTCGGGTCACAATTATTTTTACTAAGTAAAAATTTTATCTTAATGCAATGTTGCCAAATTGCATATATTAAATATTTAATTTTTGTTATTGGCAAAGTTTTAATTTGAAAAATTATATTTTGGTTGTAAGATTTACATACAATACAAATAAATCATAATTAATTATGAAGCTGATTTTTTGTAGAATTTTTTGCAATATTTCATAATATATTAATGTTACAGGAAACAAAACTACAAAATTTTCCAAGGTTATTTGTACTTTTGTTTAAAAGTAAAATCTATACTTAATTTAAGGCAATAGAACAACTACGCAATTTAAAAAATAGTAGAAAAATACCGATATTTTTCACCTATTTTTCAACAACGTCATTTCATTTATACTTGTTTTCCGCTTAAATCCCACTCGAAATAGATATAGAACAGTTTTTTGAATAGTTTAACCTTTCAGGTAAATCCAAAGATTTCTCCAAAGGCCCCTTGAAAAACACATTTTCTTTACTTCATTAGATAAGGGTTATTAAGGCTTTTAACATGTGAACATAAAAAGTCATCGTGCTGTACTTATGTATGAAAAAATTATTAAATTAGTTGAAATATTATTGAAATAAATAAATATTGAAAAAAAAGTCTTATATGTTAATTAAAAATTGTTTTTGGGTGAAAAAATGATGTTTGGTAAACGTGGTAAAACACAAAAACAACAACAAAATTAAACTAGTTGTCTAACAAATTAATATATCGATCTTTACCTTATATTAATGATTTCGTGAAACGTATTTTGCTTATCCAAATTTTTTAGGACGATTAAATATCGGTATTTAAATTTAAAAAAATTATCCGAAAAAGAATTTTTGGCCAAATGATATGTCTATGGAAGCTCATATACAACACAAATAGGAATGTTGAAAAAGTATTGAAATGTATGTATTGCACTTGAGTAAGATCACATGGAAGATTGAGTTAGATTCTTAGAAAAAACAAAAAGGGTCATAAGGAAGTCTTTTATTCAACGTGTTATAAATTGGTTTACTTTTTACGCATATATATATAATACATGAGTCTCTCCTTTAAGTTAAAATCAAAGATGAAAAAATTATGAAAATAAAATTGCAATAAAAGTGTCAATTTTACAATGATTTCAACTTTTCTATATTTGTCACGTCTTCACCATTTTGACTTAAAAAAAAAACACATATATGAATATCATTAAAGCTTATTGAAATATTTATAGTATCCAAACGACAAAATGAACACATGAATAGCAACTTTAAATAATACGCATTGAACATATGCTAAAAAAAACTCCGGAATAGACTTTAACATTCAAAATAAACCAATAAAAATGATCACGTTATATCAATTAAATTCAATAAAAAAAAATTGACTAGAAAATAAATTATTTACTTACATATAAATAGCATGCGCTCATCGTTATCCATTCAATGCTACATTTTTTTTATAGCATAAATAGTTTATTTGAAATTTTCGGTTTTTTACTTTATGATTAAAATCCAAATTATAGAACAAAAACAAAATCTTTACAGCTTATTAAGCATATTAAAATTAAAAATAAATATTTTCTCTTCAATAATAAAATATGAAAACGAGATCATTACTTCTAGGATTGGTTGACAGATTATAAATTTCGATAATATTAAGCTCAAATTAATTTAAAATGGCTGATTCAAATGCATTAATTGGATTTAATTAAATCAAAAATCACACCACACCCATCATATGTTTAGAGAATTCACTTCTAATAAATACAGTAATTGTATTATTCCAAATAAATTTGTCTTTTATAGTCATATTTAGAACAGTAAATTAATACACTTATAATTTTAAAAAAAATAACAAACTTTACTATCTATTAAATATATAATAATAAGATATTAAGATATTTAGATACATTTAATACTTGAAAATCTAAATTATATTTTAGAAGTTAGAAAAACTTACTTTTTTTTATACAACCGTAACTGAAGGAAACAAACACCGCAAACAACTTTGCTTCTGCAAATTGATAGATTATTTACTTAAATTCATATGCATGTACCTCTGCCCAAAAAGTTACACAACTACAAAAAATTCATAAGAATAAAAGCAGGGCAGCAATATTATCGGAAAAGCACCGCATTTAAATTATATATATATATATATATAATATATATAATCTCACCATCTGCAAGTGTGAGAACACATCACAGGAAAATGTTGATTTTCGTTAACAATATAATTAATATATAGGTGAATATATATATATATATATATATATATTTGCTAAGTGTATTATTTTAAAATTTACATTTATATATATTGCTATGAGATGAACATCTCTTTTTCGGAAATGTATGAAAAATGTCTATACATTCCATTTCATTTTACACTAGTTCCACTTCCATAATTATATGTATATTTGTTGTTGTCATGTCAAACTTTGAAAAAGAAAAAAAAAAAAAACCTGATCAAGTATAACTAATATAAAAGACAAGGACAATAGGATAGGTATGTATGAAAGGGTGAGATTATTCTTAAAAGACCCAATAACTTATTTAGCACTGAATGTGCAATGGCAGTGCTAACAACAGAAGCGACAATAATTAGACAAGGAGTGATAGAGAGTATTTTGGAGTATATATATATATATATTGTGGTTGCCGTTGTCAGCAAAAAATGCTAGCCAAATAAGTAAGAAAGTTATGTATAAACATTACCATCAAAAATCTTAACAGCATAACAAAAAGTTTTAATATATGTATATGTATATATTAAATTGTTTGCCTGTGTATTGAATTCTGATAAATATTTTTCTATTTATTGTTTTTAAGTATAATTTCCGAATTTAAAAATTCTTATTTTAAAATAATAATTTCATATTGTCATAAATTTAGGATTTTGTTAATAAAATAAAAATGAAAAATAAATAATGTCAATTACCTATTTTCCGTTGTTTATTTCTAAGCAAAATTTATTTATAATACTGCTATCACCAAAATATTTAAGAAATTTAATAATACGATAAATATTTTTCTTTCTGAAAAGAAAATTTCTAACAAACAACAAGTTTTAATATAAAATTATGATAAAAAAAACGTAAATAAATTTTTACTATATCATAAAAATTGATAAAATCGGTTGCCAAAAAAATTGTCACACATCTAATGTGTTCAAATTTTCTTTTTTTGCCTAAACCTTTTATGTACATATATGTATACACTGATTATAAGGACGGCATAGTTTTATAACAAAAATAATAGGGACACACTGGTGCCCAATTTACTAAAGCAAAATGTAATGTATGCCATCTTTTAGCATTCATTTTAATAAAAGATAAAATTATCAAGTTGCAAGCAAACCCGACAAAGTTATTAATGATCTACATACATATGTAATTTCAATTTTTTATACCTTGTTGTCATTTAAATTAGCTTCAAGTGACTAAATGGAAATTTTCCATTGAATACAAACAAACTAAAAATTACCAGAAGAATCACTTTTACTTGTGGATATGGATGGATACAGAAGCATAAATGCAACCTTGATAAATTGGAAGATATTTGACAACAATGCCCCAAAGCAATGTCTCTAATACGATAGAAACTCGCCATCATCGCACAGGCAGGATATAAAAGATATATATTGTATTTTCCCCCCATGAATTTAACTTGAATATAAAGTATGTACATGTGTGAATGTATATATATATATAATAAAAGAAAAAAAAACATATTTTACATTATCTATATACATGTTATATATATATATATATATGTGAAAACGATATGTTTTCAATCTTTAATGCCAATTAAATCATTTTTTTTCCCCATTTTGCACGCATTCCCTTGTTTAAATTTAGATTAAATCTTTTTAGCTAAAGAAAGGATATATATATATATATATATATATATAGAAATAGTAATATTTGTTAAAGTTAATTATGCTGTGAAGCATTTATTGAACCACGGATGAGATAAGGTTTTGATTTAAAAAAAGAACAAAACTGAATTTTGTTGCGACTCATGATTTTTATACACAGAGAATATCAAAGTTTTGAAATGCATTTTATTTTTTATACCTCAAGGAAACTTTCAAATGCTTTTCTTTATTTACCTTTATATTTAATTTTGATTTTATTTTAATAAATTATGTAATTTAATTATTATTGGTTGTATTGAATATGGTATAAAAACATCAACATAAGACAAACAAAAAAAAACAAAAGAATCAAAGATGAGGTGACTTTGTAAGGATTTCACATTTAGCGTATATATGACATGCGCAGATGTAAGTTAGAAAATAAAAAAAATTATAAAAGGAAATATGACTAGTACTTATATAAATTTTGCTACAAAAACAAAAAAAAAAACAGACCAAACTAAAAATATAAATAGTTTTGTATATGAAGGCCGAAAACAGTAGCTCTCCATTTTATAAATGGAATTATACCTGGAGTATATGTAGGTATCAAAAGCATGATTATGAGAATATGATTAACGGAATTATATAAATAGTTCAAAAAATTGATAATTTTTAAATTTTGTTTGATTTATAAAAATAAATATCTAAAAAAATATGCATTAACTATAAATTACATTTTGTTATATAAAATAAATATTAAAAATTAATCATGCTTCACAAATACTATTTTTAATTAGAAAGTTTTAATTGCATTGTATATAAAATAATAGATAATAGTATTGAACTAGAAGTGAAAATAAATGTGAAATTTTGTATGATCTCCGACAGATTCATTAATCTTTGAATACATTTCTATTTATAAAAAACGTACAGTTATTTATGTATATAAAAAACATACATAAAGATTTTAAATACGTTTTTTGAAAATGAATATATTTTGTTTTCTTCTTTTTTTTTGTCTCATAAAATATTAAAATTTGCAGAATTTATAAAAATGGCGGCTTGAAGGTTATTGAGAAAAAATCACATTTTGCCTTTTTAAATTAAAATATGTTTAAGCTAAAAAATATTACATTTATATTAGGCTAATCAAGAGCTCAATTTTGCATCTTATTAATCCTTTAAAAATAAAATAAATGGATTAAAATAACTTATTCGTCAAAATATTGGTTTTATATTTAAAACTTTTATATTTAGTCTCCTTCCCAGCAAAGAAATAATTCCTCAATTTGAATATTTACGGTAACAGTAGCTTTTTTATTATCATTATTTGACTTGTTATTTGACGTTTTATGTTTTCCCTTTATATCTACAGTAATCAATAATTTTGTTGATATTTGAAGTTATTTCTTTAAATGGTATTGATATATTTTGGTAAAATTTCTACAAAAGATTATTTTACAGGATTTCCCATTTTATTTTAATCTGGCAATAATGGATAATGAGAAACACCACTGGTGTTTGTCAAAAGTGATTTGGGAACCAGTGTTTTTTTCAACTATGATAAGACTTATGCCATTCGTTATTAGACAGATAAATTAGTCTAAAGCTTGCGTTTTACGTAAATTGTTGGATAAACGCTTGAAGAATACTGAGAAATATTGAAAATTTATTTCTTAAGTGATAGTAATTTGCTAGTTTGTACCCGAAAAATGCGTTTAAAATGGACGAAAAATAAAACACCATACAAAAAATATGTTTAGTATTTTGTGAGGAAAGTGCATGATACAGGAATGCTTATTGACAAGCCAATTGCGTGAAAAAACCCCCCTAATATTTATTGCTGTGGCTGAAACTTGCGCGAGTCACCCGGTTCCTGAACTCTTTATCATTCTCAATAATATGACGTTCCACGCACCACATTGAGACGAATTCTGCCTCGCTATAACACCGTATAAAATCCAATTTACAATTCAGACGGTTTTCACTTAGCTTAATTGGCCAATGCACGCTTGAAAGATGACACTAACTTTTACCAAAAAATCAAGCTCATGGACGAGGCACATTTCCATCCCAGCGAGTACGTAAATAAGTAAATTTTTCCGTATCTAGGACACGGAAATCCTGTACGTGGTTATTAAAAATCCAATTTATAGCCAATAATGAGTGACTGCCTGACGCGGAATTTGATCCGGGTGTATCATTCGGCCATTCTTCTTCGAAAATAACAAAACTTCCGCCATTACCATTAACTGCGATTAATACAGACGCAGGTTAACAGATTATCTACTTCCACAAATTTAATATAGGAACCTAGATGAAAATTGATTTAAGCAGGATGGCGTAGCATGTCATATAATGATCTTTTCAAGATGCCATTTGAAGATCGAGTAACAGTTGTCAGTGCATTGGGTACCGAGTACCAACGCCATAAAAATTGACTAATTCTTGCTATAGAATGTCAAAATACTAATTAAGATTTGAACTAGATAAAAGGTTGTTAGTCTCTTCTTAAAAAACATGTTTCGTCCCTTAAAAATATATCAAAATGTTCGTTTAATATTTCTTTTATTTATTAAAAAGCGTCAGGTTTTTTACATATTTTCTGAAAATATTCGCCTATTACCTCATTTGCGTTTTAATTATACAGAAGTATTTTTTTATAGAAATCAGTAAGCTGCAAACTTTGAACAATAATTTAAGATATATTTTGTAAATAACTAAAAAATCCATAGTGTAGTAATATGAAACTCATCAATTTCTAATTTTTATTATTATAATAAAAACTATAACTAATTATCTACTAATACGCAATCTAATTTTTATTTTAGAAAACATTTTTCAGAATTAATTATAACTGTAATTCTGTTTTTAGTCAAAAAGATATGCTTTCAATCAGAAATTTCGTCTTGATAGAAATGTACAGCATCTAACCACGTCAACTATGAAAGCTGGCAAATGTTGAAAATGTTCTTTTATTCACAAAGTGATTGGTTAAATAGCCAAGTATTGTTGTAAGATCAATGCCCTTAGAGTAGTTTATTATAGTGCATATATTATGTATGTATGTATTTATATACATAAATATCCAATCTTGAATTAGAGGAAAAACAGCACAAAAAAATAATTCAAAGAAAATCATAAAGAAAATAACAAAAAAACTTCGATGGTATGCAACATTGGGTACTGTGAATGGTAGTGGGCTGCCCTACTTGAACCTTATCTGCAGTTTTTTTCATGGATGCTTTTGTTTTTTATTTTTTCATTTCTTTTATTTGGTATTTCAGCCTTCCAGTTGTGTCAGATTTTCTTTAAGCTTTGTGAAATATTTATCCGGATTTTATCATTGAGCAATTTAAAAACATTACAATAATCTGCCTCTTTATATGTTTGTTTTTTCTTCTATTGGATTATTTCAAATAAGAGGAAGAAACTAAATGGAAACTTTTGTTGGCTACTGTACTTTTTATACATAAAGAATTAGTTTTCATAGATGTCAAATTTGACGAAGCATTTATAATAAAATAAAAAGTAAACTTTTTAGAAATCTGTTATTATCTAATCCTTAAAATTGCCGGTAAGATTTCCATAGTATGGTCCCCCAAATAATTTTTAGTATTTAAAAAATTTGTTACAAGTTTAGGGGGTCGGTCTCCCCAAGAAAAATGAACATTAATTCAATATTGGAAAATATTTAAAAAGTTTTTCAGCTTTCAACCGAATTTATTTCATACAACAAATCTAGCCATTAACTTAATAGTAAGGTGGAAACCTTTATAGACATAGGGGAAAATTTCACGAGAAGAAGAAGAGAAATTTTCTGTTTGCAATTGACAATTGCAATATGTTCATTTTTAAGGCATTATAACTTTGAAGGTCGAAAAACTCTATAAAAACAACTTTTAAAATTTTTATAAATTTTTTTCGAATTTAGGGGCAGTTTCCATAGGAAAACGTAAAAATTACTGCCCGTTATTAGTTATAGGAATCTGTCCTAAAACTCCATTTATCGTTATTAGACGGTTAAATAGTTTTAACCTATTTTGACATTTCCATCATATGTTCTAATACATAATCTTTCATTTATATGTCGTTTACATCGAGATCGAAACCATTGAATCAAAATTAACAAACTTGGGGATTTAAACGACTATTACACCGACGAAGGAAATTAAAATTTAGCCGGCGACAATGGGATAACAAGTTGCTACTTCTAATGACCACAGAAGCGAAAAGCAGTTCATAGTATAAAAATTCAAAAAAACTTTTTGATGTTACTAAAAATGTTTTCTTACCTATTGGACTTGAATTAATAAACTTAAATTACATGCGTGTCTAGTTTAAGCTGAAACAGTGACTATCCGGGATGAAAATAGCAATAATTAAATAGCACAACCTGCTGCCAAATCTAAACATGAGTTAAAAGACACAAATATTACAAACTGTAATGGAAGTTCGATTCATAATCCAAGTTGAATTTTAAAACAGAAATTTCACCCTAGCCATAATTTATTTGTATATCAAGATATTTATGTATAAATTTTAAAAACAAATAAACTTTCATTTAATTTATATTTATAAACAAAAAGCAAATTATTACCTATTGTACTAATTGGTAGTAAAAACTCTTTAAAAATCATGACTTAGGACTTTTATTGTCTTACAATACTTAATATAAAAAAATAATTGAGAAAATTTAATAAAACACTAATTAAAAAGTGGCAATGTATGATAATCATATCGAATTACAAACACAGATAGCTTAGAGAAGTAACCGAGTATTAATCATCTGTTATTTTCAGGTTGTAATTTAAATTGATTAGATGAAATTGTAAAATACTTACAAGGAACTACGGGTCTCTTAGATTTCAATGTTCTATAGCATATCTGAGTTTGAAGAAAATCGGTGAGTTCGGGTTGGAGTAGTTTCCTTGTTAAAGATATTGTAATCTTAGACTGTATAATTTTAGTTTAATTAATGTTAAGAAATATCAGTTGTAATCCAAATTTATGAAAATTTTTTTTAAGAAGAATAAAACAAATTTTAGTACCCAAATTTAGTACACAATTGGGTAAAGCAAACCAAATTTGAAGCATGCTAAAAATTTTCAAGTAAAGAAAAATAGAAATATATATTCTTTCAAACAAACTAATAACTTCTTCCTAGATAACTTGAAAAAAGGCATAGCTTGCATCTAAAGTGTTTTCTTATTCTCTAAAGGGCCCCTAAACTATCAAGGATTCTTGATCAAGTAGACTTGATGGAATGTGAGCAAAATTTGCTCAAATAGTTGCTAGAAATTTTGCCACTAACTATCAAGTTTACTTGATCAAGGAAATTTGAGCTAATTAATGTCAAATTTGTTTTTATTAATGTCGATCATTTTTAGATACGTTAATTTGATGTTTTTTTCTGATATATTTTGTTGTAAAACTAAATGTATTTAGTTACAAACATTTTATATTAAAAAGAATTCGAATATTTTTTTTTATTATTAATTAAAAATAGCATGTGAAGTGTTGCTCAATACAATTTATATTTGTCAAAAACTTTGATGATTTGATGAAATTTTTTCAAAGTTGTCATTTCTACTTGACCAAATCTCCATTAACTATCAGGCGACAAGGAGCAAGGCGACTTTGATGAAGGATCCTTGATAGTCTAGGGTGCCCTTAGCACCTAAAAGCTTAGTACTCATAAAAGACGAATAATATGTAGCGAGAAGTAAAAGTATATTTATATCTCATATTATCTCTGATAATTTTAATACGATTGTCTTGAAATTTTGACAAAACACTTCCCCTCTCGCTGCACTTCAGTGTCTACTAATTTTTTTCATTTATGCGGAATTTATCATTACTTTTCGTCACTCAATATTTCTAATATATCTTATAATATATGTATTTACAATTCAAAATTTTTATTATTGGTACAAAAATTTTAAAGCCTTGTATTGATAAATGGTAATGGCAAGGTAAAAAAGGAACACATTTTTAAATAAACGAAGATTTTTATTTGTACAACAGAAATAAAATAAATAATCTGGTTTACAAAACAAAATATTTTTTACTTAAACATTTGAATCCCTGTAGCAAAAATTTTAACCATGGTAAAGTAAAAAAAAATAAAAATATTTTGATTAAAAATTTTAAATTAAATTACAACGTTTGTATTAATTTCACGATAAAGTCATAATAACAATATTTTCATTATATAATTGATTATATTAAAAGACAAAAACAAAACATTGTATTAATTTGTATTTGTTCTAAAAACTAATTGAAAGCAGCTATAAATAGAAATGTTTGGTTGTTGTTGTTGTTATTTTTTACACTTCTTTTATTCTTTTCAAACTGTTATTTTATCTATACTCCAATTGCATGAGATAATAATGTTCACAATAACACAGTTTTAATTTTGTTTTGTTATTTTATGTTAACGCCATTTTGTTTTCTTATTTCAAAGACATTAGAAAATGAGTTCAATTTTTATTAATTTCAAGGGCTATCAATAGTATAAATATCAGAGGGGAAACGTCAGTTAATATATTTATGCATATAAAAAAAACAAAAATTGTTTGAATATAATTTCTTAGAAGTATAATTAAGAAAAATAACATGCAAATTTAATAAAATATTCATATCCATATATGTACACGTACTTAACATATATAACAATGTTAAATACATATCCTAAAAAGTAGATTTTATTGCTTCCATTTAAATTATGACACCATACACTTACAAAAAAAAAATACTGTTGCAACTAAAGCTTTTCACGTTCTAATTATTTATTGAAATTTTGCTTCTAAAGCACCAACACTTGTCCGTTATTTTAAACAATATAATAATAATTTACTTTCTTATTGTCATAATAACAGTGTTTTCAGCGGACTCAGTAAAATCATTTAATATTTTTGTGAGATTGTTTGATGCATAAATTCTTAAGGTATGAAATATTATTCTTTTCGTTCCATCCATTTAATAATAAACTTTTGTATGGCTAATTTTTCATTTTGTTTTTTATCTCTTATATTTCTGGTTCAAAGTAGAAGGAAGAAGAAGTAGAAAAAAATTATTAAAGATATATAAATTAGAAAAGAAATACATATTTTTGATTCTACAACAATTTTAATGCTGCCAGGAATAAAAACTTAGAACATAACAGATCTAAAATATTTAAAACTCTCTTTTTTTTTTTGTAGAAATGTTTCAGATTTTACAAAACAAGGAGTAATATCAAAAATTATAGTTTGCCCCAATGAAAAAAAATTTAATCACGAAGTTATATTGAATCTTTGTAATCAATTCTAAAAACTATCCATTATTTACAGGTAAGTAGACTTATAGAAATATTCAAGACCTAAGGGCGTGGTCCATTTAGAAGTGATTTCAAGCTACTTCTTGTCGATGCTATACATCGATTAATCCCATATAAATGTTAAAAATCACCTGTCGCGTCAAGTCACGCAAATTTAATGAAGTCACTTCAGTAGGGAACATGACCTGACACTGTAGTCTTTATGGAAGCCACTTTTTATTGCACGTCTAATCTATGCTCGAAATATTTATGTGACAAGTGTCGATTAATCCCTAAGCAAAGTTGAAAAAGTTACTTGTCACGTTAAGTCAAAACAGCCTAACTATCATGATATTATTATAAAGTGCATGTGATCCTTCTCTGTTTAGCTATTTGATGTTTACCGAAAAAAGCTATAAATTTGAAAAACGGAAAGAAATTTTTTTTATTCATTGCAATTTATACACTCTTTATGTTTTTTACCAACATTACCATTAGGGGATTTACCCAGCGGGGAATTTTCGGAGCGCTCCTATACCGAGCTCAATTCGAGCGCTCTGCCACCATATTTATTCAGAGCACAATCCGAGCGCTCGAATTGAGCTCCTTTCGTACATGAGTGCTAATATGAGTAAGCTTTTATTGACACGTGCCGTTGTCTGATGCGTGCCGTATTTTGTTTTCTAGACAAGAATACAATTCGTTTTTGATTTTTGTAGCAAAAATAAAGCAAGAATTCTATTTGTATTTAGAATTTTACATTGACAGTTTCATTTGTGATTTTTCAGTGGAAAGTGTAAGGCAATTTTTAAGTGATCTTTAGTGTTTAGTGTTTTTTAATAAATAATTGCTTGGACATTTTTGGAAAAAAGTTTGATTGTAAGTAAATAAAATAAGATTTTAATTTATTAGATTTTTAATTATGACACACTTACAGATTACCTACATTAAACAAGTAATTGGAAAATCAAATCTTCAAAAATCCTTTAAGCTATTTTTTGGAGGAAACTTCATTTTCGAGCTTAATTGGGATGGACTTCAAAAAAAAGTCGCTGTAAAAAACTGTCGCTGTAAGTTTTTTAATACATATCTTTTCGGTAAGAGTTTATATATATATTAAAATATTAAAATGTGTACATCTGTGACTATATTTACTATATATGTTATTCTCGTAGAGGCTTTGAAGAAAGAAGATTACGGCTACAATGACTTCGAGGACGATATGAGAAAAGGTTTTCGTTCCTCGAAGAACACAATTTACAGAGCCAAATACGATAAAAAAAAGAATGAATGAATCCCGTGTAAGTATTCCTAAATCATAACTGTCTCTGTAATTAATAAAAATCTATTTCAGAATCCAAGCAGTTAAGGAGAAGTTAATTATATCTGTTAAATAAAATTTTTGTTAAAATAAAATTAAAAAAAAAAAACTATTCTTTTAAAAACAATTTCTTTTAATTTAAAAAATCTATTTCAGAATACATAGCAGTTAAGGATAATTTAATTTAAAAAAAAAATGAAAAAAAAAAATTATTTTTAAAAAAAAATTTGATAATTAAAAAAAAAAAATAAAGTGCTCGTAAACCTTTATAAGCTAAGCGCTCTTTAAGTCCTTCAAACTAAACGCTCTTAGAGCCCTTCAAAACAAGCGCTGATGTCCAATGACATGCAATGCTAAAACGTTAATGAAGGCTCTTATGAACACACAAGCACTCGGTGCTGATTTAGGAGCGCTCGAAGAGGTCTTTCCGAGCGCTCGATTCCCCGCTGGGTAGCTAAACAATTTTATTTGCTAATGAAAAAGTTAAATAGTTTATTTCATAAGTTCGCTACGAAGTAATATTAGAAATCAGTTAAACAAAAAATGGACATATACGATTTGGGTTAAAAATATTAACCCAAAAAATTTTTGTAGGATTTTACAACTTTTCACAAAAAAAAAGAAGAAATATTTGAATAAAACTAAAATTCAATCAAGCAAAAATATATATTTTTTTTAAACATAAAATAAGTAAGCAAGAAAAAAAATAATAATAATTAAATATTGAAATCGTCACCTACATTAAAATTAAATTAATATTTATTTTCTCTTAAAACTATAAAAAAAAATTTATACATCTGCCTACAAATGTAATCACAAATAAAAATATCAAACTTCACAATTGAATGATTATTGTCTCCCACTGTAATCGGGGGCCTCAGACGTCTGGCATACAATTGGCAGTACTATTAAACAACAACAACCCAACAAAAAAACAAAAAGTAATAAAGAAAATGAATTAAATCTACAGAAGTCAGTGTTCCACTGATGCCATCATGCGCTCTGCTATTATACAGCTATAGTTACAGCATTCATACTATCAAACAGATATGAAAAGCTTTTTTTAATTCCTATACAAGTTTCATTTTACAAATATAATCTAAACACCAAAATTTTCTACATTTTACAATCCTGATATTGTTGTATAAAATATACATGCCTTGAAATCATACATGAACTCGAAAAACCTAAACTTGTTTTTCTCTCTGATGACGACGGGCAAAAGCGGCGATGACCGACAACGGTGCCACCGATCTCAGCGCTGCTAATTCAACAACTCCAATCACCACCATACAGAAAAATAAAACATTAAACACATGCACAATTACTTTAGACCATTTAAAAAAAAATAAAATTAATATACTGTCAGCAACTGATACGAAGAAATCTGCAAAAACCACATATAGAACTATTTATGGAATGTGTAATAAAATGAAATCATTTTTAAACATCGTTTTGTCTTTTTCCAACAATTTTATATACTCAAAGTACATTTCTGTCAAACAACCTTTCTGATATCGATCCAAAATATAGGCAACATCAGCTGACAGATGTTAGCTTAGAACTTTTGTGACTACTCTTCTTTTAGTACTTAAAAAAATCATCGGGCCATTTGATAGCATCATTCATGTATGCCGGTCGATTACCGCTTGATGTTTTCAAGTTGAACAAGCAGGCTAAGTCAAAACAATAGCACACACACAAGTCCCTCTGTATTATAATATACAAATTTATACAGAATTTTTTATTGTATGCCCCAAAATTCCTTTTGGTATTTGTTTGTATACATTTGCAATGATGCCAACTTTCCAGAGTAAAAAAAATTTTCTATATCGCCAGACTAGTTACGTCTTTCCTGGCGATGTCATACCTTTAAGTTGAGGTAGGTAACAGCTGTGCGCTTTCAATTCAGCTACTCAGAACAAGAGAATTTTCGGTACTCTAAAAAACGGATGTGTAAAGTTTTGCAGTTGTGTCGCACATATATATATACCGGCCATTGATATTATTTTCAATGTATTTGTGAAACGTGACACTGAGCAAGTGCGAGTACTACAAGGCATTTAAAAACAGCTGATTGGTATATATTAAAAAAGATGAAAAAAGAGAAAATAAAATGTAATTTATATGAATTCATGCACTAAGGCTAAACAGTTGGTGTTTAGACGTTCGTTAGACGAGATGTTATTTTATACAAATTTGAGATAATAGGTTTATTTTCAATAATTAATATTTTTTAATGATTTTTAAAAAAATATTTGCTTTAAAATACAAAAATATTTAGAAAAATTAGTTTGAAATTTAATTAAGAGCTAATTCGATTGCAGTGGTCTCTAGAAACAATAATATATAGCAAATTTTTGTAATTATCGTTAACAAAAAAAAAATGTTAAAATTAACATAAATAATAGAAAAAATCTTGTTTTGTGTTTCGTGAAATAGAATTTAATTAAAAAAGCTTGATTTTCATTTTGTAATAAAACAAAAAATTACATACTCTCCCACTTTGTAGTATTAGAAGAAATGCATTTAAAAATGTATTTTTTCTTCTCCTCTTTATATTATTTTTCGTAGATAATAATCAGTGAATTTATTTTTAATTATTTGCTAAAAAAAATAAATGATAAAGAATTGTTTTATTGATTAATTATTTTTTTTTATAAATATTAAAAACAAATTTTCTGTTTGGGAATTATTCAATGAATCATTTATTTAGCATAAACAAGATGTCACCTTTATATTTTTTTAAATGGAAATTATTGCGTTAATTATTTATTACAGTTTTCGTGTTTTGTATATTAACATAATTAAAAATAAATAGTTATTTTAAATCTGCAAATCCGATATTAATAAAAACTTTTGATAGGGAGCCTTTTATACGTGATTCAATTTCAAAAAGGTGCGATTTAGTAGACTTGCTAGACTAGACAACCAATTGAGTTTTTAGTTTTTATCAAATAAAAACAATTCGATGATTAAATTACTAGAATCTTATTTTATTTGCCATTAGACAAAATAACTTGGCTTATTACAAAGATTAATAAAAAATATGAAAAAGAAAATGGTTGCAAGAATAAGTTTTGTGGTAAGAAAATAAATGGTAAAAAAACACCTCAGTAGGCATTATTTCCAGATATCCCTGAAAATTTGACTTTTAACGGATATGTAAAATAAAAAATGTCTGACTCTTGAAATTATTTAATTCAAAAAAAAAATTTAAGAACTTGGTTATTGGAGTGGTTGACAGTTTTGTGTTTTAATAATAATTAATATTGTTGTTTTAAATTACTGTTCAATATTTTTGATTGTTATCGTTCTACAAATATAAAAATATATTTCCAGAGGAAAGAAAATATATCGCTTTTAATATGTTTCATGCTTCTTTGTGCAAGCAATACTTCCAAACGGTTAATATTCGGTTACTTTTAAATTAATTAAAAGCTAAAGGTCAAATTTTATGACAAGAAACTATCTTGGAACCCTCAAATCTTTTATGTATTTCAGAAAACGATGTTGTAGATAGTCTGGTAAGCAAAACATTTTTCATTAAGTACATAAGCCAATTAATTGGCTCGAATTGAAGTTTCTCTCTATATCTGACCTGAAGAGGATTTATCTGATCTCTTCAGATCCAAAATAAATGATAACGGTATTACGATAGCTAAATAAAAAAAACAGTTCGAGTGAGGTAGCCCACTGTTTTCTATGCAGAGACCTTTACAATTGACGCATGTCAAATACTTCTATTTACATTATTTAAGCTCTTGCTCACGAAATAAGAAGGCAAACATAATCTCAGTTCATTAAACAATCAGATTAAAGAAACATGGATCCTTAGTGTTTTTGAATGCATGAAGTTATCGTGAATATGTTGAGTGACTTTCACCTTATTGGGAAAGGAAGCGAAGTGTTGGTCACCAACAGATGTTTGGTCCTCAGGGGTATGGACCCTTGCATAAAAACATATGGTCACGTAACAATATAATTTATAGGAATTAAATCTCCATCCAAGAAATATCTCTTAGGTAGTACAATAGATCTTATGAGCATTGTGAATATTCAATACAGAGAGAAAAAATCAAAAAATTAAAATTTCATTTCAGATTGAATGAGTGGCATTGACAAAAGTGTGATCAAAGGGATCATCCCCAATTCCCCATCTCCTGCCTAGTAATATTTTAGTGGTAATTAAGAAAAAGAAAAGTTAACAAAATCCTATCTCCGTCCATCATAAAAAGCTATCTATGCCACTGGGCTGAATATACTAAAATTCATTAAAATTAAAGATCTTTCACACTTATGGGTGACAAGGAAATTCCCGAACGTTTAAGGCTGCCTGCAGAGTGCCGGCTTACAGCTGAGCTGACGCCGATTCCGTTACCGAAGACTATAAAGTCGTTATGGGTAAATCAATAGGAGTATGCTCAAAGTGTTCAGAGTGCAAGCCTATCAAAGATTAGACTATCACAATGGGAATCAGTGTCAGCTCGGCTGTAAGCTCGACCGTAAGCCGGCACTCTGCAGGCAGCCTAAGGTTAAAGTAGCTTTTCTTTTTAAATAATGTGGAAATTTTCTCACATATTATGAAGATGGAAACTTAAATTGAAAGAAGTTTTAATTTTTTTTCGTACTGTACTAAATTTTAGCATGATAAAATCATGGAAAATAATTCTTCCGGATAATCTTAACATTTGGAATAAATCATTTCGGTTCATACAGGCTTTGATTTGATATCTAGAAATTGATTTACACAAATATGAAATTACATAATAAATGTATTCAAGATTAATTAAAATTATTTTTTTTTAAATTTCAATATTTTAGATATTATTTTAAATTAGTTTAATTAAAAGTAAACATTTTTTCGTGAAATAAAAAAAATAAATATATATATTAAAGAGAAAACTACTCACACAATAGCAATAAAAATAATTTGGATTCAAGCCATTTATAAAATCCTGTAATTCACTGCACATTATACGTCTTAAAAATTAGCTACCATTGAGTGTTGGAAGATAAAAACACGAACATGAACTCATTTTAAATTAATTATACTTCAATTAAGAAAAATATGTATTTTTACTGCTTTTCTTTTTACTTGTATTCTCTGTGTATGCTAGGAATGTGTATGAATATGAAAATGCATATGAAAATAAGCTTTATCAATAGCATTTATTTAATACAACGTACATATATGACACGTCCAAATTAGTGGAGTTGAAAATTTTATCATTGTTCCTTTTGTTTTTTTTTAAAGTAGTGCCTCGTCAAATGAGCCAAATTATATGAAAGTATTATATGTGACTGTATTTAGGAATTTTTGAAACTATTATTATTTATGTAGAATTTAATATGAATGCATATTTATGCAGAAGTTTAAGAAGGAAAAAAGAAAAATAAATTGCTTCTAATACACAAAAAGCTTATTTATTTTATTCACGCACACAAAATCATTTAATGACAAAAATAACTTTTAAAAACGGTCAGTACGAATTGATAACATAAAAATATATACTAAATAGGAAAGAGATAGTAGGCTATATGGATCTATATAATTTTGTTTAAAAATTTAATTAACAGTATAATTGTTATTATATATTTTTTAAGAAATAATACAGCATTAGACATGAATTTCATATATTTGCAATAAAATATGTATTTTCATGAATATTTCTATTAAAAATTTCATAGATGCACACACAACCACACATATATAAACGTATACATATATATTAATTGTATGATAAGGAAAAGAAAAACAACACCAAAAGGAATCTATTAAAGGTGAAACAAAAATTTAAAACCTAAAAGTTTATATGAACAAAAAAATTTATATATATGTATATAAAAAAAGAAGAAAAACACGACTTGCGCTCTTTTGCTACTATATTTTCTGCACTGCAATGAACAAATAAAAATTTTTTTTTGAGATCTGCTTTCGTTTCTTTTATATTTAAGTCATTTTTTTCTACAATACAAATAAAGGGAATAAATATAATGATTACAAAATAAAATATATATGTACATATTCCAAACCCTATTGTATACAAGACGATAGAGGTAAAGATGAGATAAACAAGAAAATATATAAGTATGACCAACACTTAACAAAAGATGCCATTTTGCAAAGAAGACGAAAACAATTGGGATTCTTAAATTGTAAAATGACGTCCTAAAGTTTTACCATATGAAATTGGTTACAATCCACACAAAGTATTTGATTATGGAAGCCATTTGCTATGCTGTGTTTTTTTATGTATATATATACGATGCTAGTGGAATACTTTTTTCCTTTTTTTTTTTTTCTTTTTTAAAAATAAAAAAAAACGCCTTATCAATAATAAAATATGCTAAAAAGAATAACACACACATAAGTATGTTTTTGTTTAAAAATTTTCCTATCTAGTTTTATATAAAGATAAACAAAAATATATGGCTTAAAAATTTAAGTTGAATAAATAAACTCATATTTGGAATTAATCAATATTTTTCCAAATGTTTCTAATTGAGTTAAAAGTTAAAAGTTTTTTTTTTTTTTTTTTTTTTTTTAATATGTCTGTATTTCTTTAACTAAAGAATATAATTCTAGTTAATTATATATCAATAGAGGTACGATAAATGTTGCTAACATTTTTATGGATCAGAGTATCTTTTTGACAAACCGAAATTTCGTTATAGACAAAAATTTTGTTTGTATAGTTATGTATCATAAAGGGGAGCGACAGTATATGAGTGCAATATAAAAGCTCTGAAAATTTAAATATACATATATATATATATTGATGTAATGTTGATAAATTTGAATATAATTAAGCTAAAGAGGGAGCCATATTGTTGAAATATATTTACAAAATTTTAAGCTGAAATTCACTGATATTCATTATACTCCGTTTTCCGAAATAAAATTTTATAAGGAAATTTTTTCTATAGACTTAACTATTATTTATTTGAACTGTTTAGAACAAAAGGAGTGAAAAATCATTACCTGAAGAAATTATATAATTTGACTGCATTTCAAATAAGTTTCCTGTTTGTTTTTGCTTTATTATTTTAATTATAATTTATTAATAATTATTTTAGAAAAATTTTACTAATTATTTGATACAAAACAAATATTTGTGTTCTTATAAGAATTTAAGGATTACATAATCCTTGTAGCCGGAATAATAAAATTATTTTTCTTATTTGTCCATTAAAAGAATAATAAAAACTTGATTTTATTTCAATGTATTAATAAGTTAAAAATATGGTCACCGTAAAAGTAATTGGAATTTTATTAAATTTTTTTCTAATGTTTATAATGGCAGAGGTTGGTCAAATCGAAAATTATAACAAGAAAAAAGTGTTTACAAGGAACATTTTTGTTATTTAATCTAGATAAAATGATTCACACGACATTAGTGCTGTCATTAGGATAAATTATCCTAAAAAATTAAAAGATCTTTGATCTCATTAATAAAAAATTTTGAAATCTGCAATTTCTTGCAGAATAAAATGAAATCCAAAGAAGTAAATGTAAACAATTGAACATGTAAATTAATATTATTGATCACCAAGCAATAAACATAATGTAAAAGTAACAAAAAATTATGAATAAATTAGACTTTAAATCAAACTTGTTCGATCCGAATTAATCCAGTCAACATTTTTAATTAAGATAAGTTTTGACTCTCATGCCAGGGACTCACTAGAGCTTATGCCTGGGACTCACTAGCGCTTAGCGACACAAAATTTAGTGCTAAATGCTAATGAGTCCATTAGTCTTCACTGATGTTCCACTCCACTGGTATATAAAAAAAACTCTCCATTTTTACTGTGCTAAGTCGTCTCCACACGCTAAGCGCTAGTGAGTCCCAGGCATTAGCGGCACAAAATTTAGCGCTAAATGCTAATGAGTCCATTAGTCTCCACTGAATTGGTATATAGCCTAAATTAATAATACTTGATAAACACTTTTTTAAATAAATATAAAGGAAATTTTACTTTAAAGCAAATAACAACACATAAATCACACAAATCGAGCTGTCACTTTGGCATTTTGCTTAATATCCTAGTGAGTCCACTCCGATTGATATTTAGAAAAACTCTCCATTTTTACTGTGCTAAGTCGTCTTCACATGCTAAGCGCTAGTGAGTCTCAGACATTATACAAATATATTTTCCAGATACATCTAATTGTAAGCTTAGATGACTATATCAAGACCAATTTTTAACAGTTCTTTTGAGCATATACAACTTTTATGTTTAAGAGATAAGCCTAGAAGGATCTAAATCCATTTTGTTCATCAGATTACTAGAGAGCCATTGAAGACGTGTATACTACAACTTTATTTTGTAATAACACCGCCAGGCGTACACAAGGCTGCAGCTTTAACAAAAGGTAAGACGGAGTTTTGAACTTTTCAAAATACTGCGTAATTTTTCTGCTTCTTGCTTTTCATTTTACCATTCCATATTAATGGATTCAAGTGAACTAAAAGCTTTAAAGTGTAATTTCATTACACATCACTTGCTAAATTCGACACAGCAGTTGACTTCGTGTGCTTTCACAGAATTAACAGAGTCGTTTGTTAGCTCTAATACTATTCCTTGCGTTTGGCGAATGTAACATCATTTTCAAATCTGTTTAGCCATGTTAGCTAACAGAAATGGTTGGTGACACAAGAGTCGCCATTACATGCACAACTTTTCGAAGTTACGGGCGGGGAGTTTGTAGCAACTTTTTGAAACTAAAAAAGAATCCCATATTAAAATGGATTCTCGGGCAGCGTTTCTAATATGTACATACAAATGTTGTTTTGACATTTTACATCTCTCATTGTTCAAAATTCAAAATTGAGGTTATATTAAAGATAATTTAAGTAAAATAATTATACATAATTGTATTTATTTTTGCTTTATAATTTTATAGAAAATAAAAACGAGATCTCTTCAAAAAATACAGTGTCATAAAACAATGAAAAGAATTCACAAACACATTAATGACTCCTCTATCTATATGTACACTTCTTGAAATTTGACTTATGCATTTTCGTGTGTCAGCAAATAGAAAAGCTGCCACCGAAAAGTTGTGCATGTCATGACGACTCGTGTGTCACCACTCCCAATGGGAATCTTTATCGTCCATTACAGTTTTAAAAAAAATTATTATAGAGAAGTAAAAAACCTTTTAGTGTTGTCCCTACCACACTGTCTTAAAATACTTCAAATCTATGATCTATGGTAAAAAGCTAAAATTATTTATAAAAAGTATAGGACTAAATAATTAGCAAAGTCAAAAGAATTAATTTTTTAATAGTTGTTATAACAAAATAATCGAAAAATATATTTTCGAATGCATATAAAAGGAGTAAAACCCAAAATGGTCCTTGTCAGATGAGTTTATACAGTTTATTTTTTCTTTTGGACATACAACGTTAGAAAAGTTGAAATGTAATGCGCGTGAAGCAGGATGTGTAAACTTTGTTGTGTGCTATAGGATACAATATTTCAGAAAATTCAAAGAAAATTTTGACTAATTTAAAATCAAATATAAAAATAATATAAAAAAAAACAAGAAAACAATTTAAAAATGGATCGATTTGTTAGTAATGATGATACGATTTCCTTTAATTTTATTATCCAATATAACAGGAATGCAGCCAACCTACTAAAAACGTATAACGTGCAATATTTCTACCACTTTACATGAGCAGAAAGCACTACGAACACACCCTTTGATAATCGGATGGTTTCGTTTCTTTTCAACTTTATGAAATATCTTACCACGGTTTGATACATATATATCGAATGCTTTTTACCACCCAATTTCCCATTTTCATTTATACTGTTGTATGCTAACATTTTCAAAATTTATATGTAGCATCCATCTATAGATAGTAGTCTGAAGGCTATTTTACACTGGGTCGTCATTTTTACTATAGGAGGGATGGTGGTTGGAAAATTGGGTAAAACTTTAAGTTAGGTATTGCCAAATGAAAATTGTTTTTCTTTTAGGATTGAAATAATTTACAACCGACTTTTCTAAAGTTTATTCTAAGAAAAGAAAAGTTTTTCTAGAAAATAAAAAGGTAATTTTTTAAATAAAAGATGACAAAACATTTTTGAATAGCTGTTAAATTTTGTATTTGTGGCTTTATTTGGGGTTCGAAGTTTTAAATCGAAATATAATATAGTTTTTTTTATTTATATTCGGAATTGAATAAAATTATTCACTAAAGAAATTATTGTATGATTTATTAGTGTATTGCTTAAAATAGTTTAATTTGTCATACGTGTATAAGAGAAATTTTTGACCCATTTTATTTATAATACAATTCTAAAAATAGATTTAGTTTATGATTCCAATTTTACCCAATGAAAATTTTTCGTTTTCTCAAATAACTATTCTCTATTAATTCCATTTGACA
Source organism: Acrocera orbiculus (assembly GCA_947359355.1). NCBI lineage: Eukaryota > Metazoa > Arthropoda > Insecta > Diptera > Acroceridae > Acrocera > Acrocera orbiculus. Next base: position 1,088,198 of record OX375757.1, read on the forward strand.
TGATCTCAAGAAAGCATAAGAAAGTAACTAACAAACTTTTGTTTTAGCCTTATTCCACTGGTGCTGTTAGTAGTTGTTATATTTTATGTAAAATAATTGTAAAATTCTAGACCAGATGCCATTATTGGGATGTACCGATTTTGATACTATAAATTTAAGAAAGAACAAAAAAAAAACCTTTATATAGTCCTCAGAATTAAGATCTAAATGGAAAAATGAATTTGTCATGTAAAATTCAACTCGATACGTTGGGACTAATTAACTGAATATTTTATATTAATGGAATTAAATTTTACAATTTATTACAATATTTACTTCTGTTCATACTTTTATTGTTTAATATATCTAACAATATTCCCAAAATATTTTTGAAATATTGTTAAATTCCCTTTCCTGATTACGCCACAATCCATGCCGTTGCATGGGTTTTATTTCCAAATCTAAAGGAAACCTTGTTCATATATGGTAGTAATTATGTCTTATTATCGATTAGAAAAAAAGGTTAGAATAAATCCAGAAATTTCAGAAGTTTTACATGGAAGAAGAACGGGAATAAAGGCAGGAGGCTTTCACTGATTACAACAGAATATGCAGATTCCGCGAAAAAGATTTGTTAGTCAAATTAATATGTTAGTAAAAAGTAATATTTATTATTGTAAATATACATCGAGATATATGCAGTTTTAATTGAGCTGAACAATACTCAGAAGATCACAGCATTTATGAATTTAGTAAGCAATCACTCAAAGTTGTAAAAGAGGGTTTTATGAGAAGACAAGTTAAAGTATATACTCCTTTAATATTTATGAAATTTGCAGAAATGCCCTCAAAAAAATAAAATAAAATATTCGCTTTATAATTTTGAATGAGAGACGATAATCACATGATCCTGATATCATGATGATATTTAATATCCGTCAATTCTTGGCTTTTCACGTTGAGCTAATATCATGATCGGGAAAAAGTGTTGTATTTGTATGAAAAATTCTATTAATATCACTGTCTTATTTTTTCATATCATAGAGCTTGGGAAACGTAATATACTTAAAATACATGCCACGAGGCAGGCCATACGTCAAGTCAATGTAAAACCAGTTTTTTGTCGATATAGCAAAATAATATACTAATCATAATATGGACGGCAATGTGAAAAGTCTATAATAGCTTTTCCAGACAGAAATCTTATGGACTATATTAGATCAATGCAAGAAAAAGAAATATCTGGGAATCAGGGATTGCCTAGGGACGCTGGAACCTTTTTAATGAGATCTTCGGGCAATCAAAGAGCCATGGTGGAAATTTTACCTCTAGCACCAGTCATTGGAAGCCATTGGTAACCTAACACTAGTCATAGAGGAGCTCATAGAACTTACAACAAATGCAGCTATTTTTGTTATTTTAAAATTTTAACAAACAATTTTCGACTACATTTGACGATCTTTTTGTAATTTTTAATTTGTAATTCTTAATACAAATTGTAAATAAAATAAAATAAGTTTTTAATATTTGGTATAACTATTATGGAAGGGGGGCGTTGAAACTTTTTTTCTTGTGGAACAGAAAAGGTTGGGAATTCCTGGATTATATGATGGAAATGTCAAATAAATAAAATAATTAGAAGCGTTTAATTAAGTCAAAAGAGAGTTTTAGAAAGTTTTAGTTTTTAAATTAAAGAACATAAAGACAAAATAAAAGTTTTTTATTTAAAGACAAAATAGTACTGATAACTGTTAGTACGCAATCAGTTTAAAAAGAATCTCTAAAAACTGGGATCAAACTGTAGTTCTAAATAAAACCAGTTTTTAGTATTACCCCAAAATTAAATTTATACTAAAAGTTAATATCTTGAAGTAATCTCTTATTTTTTTTTTTGAATTTTAAATTCTAAGAAAATTTTATCTTTTTCTACAATTCCATAGCAAATTGCAAATTAAAAAATTCTCATAGTATGGAAAATTCCATTTGGTGACTGAGTCTAAGCAATTTTTGCTATGTTTAAAAAAAAAGAAGTCTCATTAGCAAACAAAATACTTGATAAAAATAAATTTTGTTTTGTTTTATTTAAACAATTGTTGGAAAAATTTGTATATATATTTTTTTGATTAAATAAAAATATTTGTGTCGTTTGCTTCTTATTAAAAGGATTTTTGCATTTTTTTTTTGTAATTCTTTTAATTAACAATAATATATACGCCTTGATATAACCTTAAAAAATTTGCAAGAAGTTGAAATTAGCTTTCGTACGATTTACGTGATCTACGAACTGTTTGGCATGAGGCCAGACTATTTCTAGATATAATGAAACGGTAAAATAGAAGAAGGGGCATTCACACCTAATTTACAAAATAATATTTCACAAATTTAATACTTTCGAGTTTGAATGATTCAGGAAAATAAAATACAGTTTCAATAGAAATTGATAAATTTTTTTATTTTCTTTTGTTTTTGTGTATGTTTAGCTTAAGAATACATACAAAAAAATGTTTTCTTTTTAAATAACTTAAAGTTTAATGGAACAAAAATAAAGAATTCAGACATTTCAGTTAGCCAATTTTTGGGATGATTTTATTTAAAGTTATTTCATTGTTTATAAATGTCGTTAAGATTCTAAAAATAAATTTTCATTTATTTATACGAACATGAACAAAAAAAAAAATAGGTAATTTTAATATTTTAAAATTATTATTTGAGTATGAAATATATAAATTTGGTATCATACATTGAATGGAGTTGAAAATTTAATATTTTCACTCCAAATTGAATAATAACTGTAAAGAGCTTTGAAGTAATGTTTACTTCTACTTAAGCCTTCAAATGAATCAAATGACATTTGAATTCCAAGATTCATTCAGCAAATTTAATTTTAAATAAAATTAGCTTTAATTAAAGATTACAAAGTTTTTGAGTAAATTTAATAAAAAATGGAGAGTATAGAATGTGTAGAGTAATATAAACCTTTTGAAAAGCTATAGAAATACGCTTTAAAACTTTAAAATTGGGAGTAATAACAAAAAACGCTAAAAACGTGCTAAAATTAACAAAACTAGAATGTGTAATTTTGATGCATTTGACGGTATTTAAGCAGAAATAACCAGCTGAAATCTTGTCGTTTTCAAGAATAACAAGTCATAAGCAACAAGAGCGTCCTGCCGTTTTTTTCCAAAAAAAAACATCATTATTTATTTTATTAGTTATTAAAACTTTTCAATAAGCCATAATTGAACGAAATAATTATTTTCTTGAATTATTTTTTTAACTGTTTAATCAGTTAACGTACGACATAAAAAGAGGCGTAGTTTACAAAATTTGAAACACAATTGATCAAATGTTAATGTGTAGTTTCACTGTGCAACAATTAGAAAGTTCGAAGCATCTAAACATATTGTTTGCTGCTCTTGATAATCTCATTTTATATTAATAATAACAAATTGAATTATAAGACCAAAAAGAAACGCCTCTGGACTCTGAATTTTGGGATGATCACGATGATATTCTGTTTATCAAAGGAAAACCCATAAACTAAAATTGCGTATGAAGAGAAATAAGTGTAATGTTTCACTAAGACCATGGAATAACTCAATTTAAAATTATGGCGAAATTACACGAATTGAGCTTCGAGTAGCTTCCGCATCTATCGTAAATGTTAGATTTGACTCCTAGTGACACTATTAGTTTTAATGCAGGCTTTTGAATATTAAAAACAACAAGTTTACTAACCAAGTATGTATTTGGATTTTTGGATTGCTCATCTGTATCAAATCTAACATTTAAGGATCATTTATACAGAAGCGTTTTTTCCTGATCTATGTTTTTCAACTGTAAATTTCTTTTGGCAGAGTGCTGTCAAAATCAAATGTTTGTTTCTAAAAAACAAAAACATTACGCATCAAATATTCTAAGAAGTAATAGACAGCAACGTGCGCCTTAAGAAATTTAGAGTTGGACGAAAAGCGACGAAAAAAACGTACCAATTTGAATGTTCCTTTACCTATCTTCAAACGAGGGAAGTTTAATTTACATGTTATACAAATTTTCAATTATAATAAGATTTATAACTGTAATTTTTAAATTTGAATTTTAATCTGTAACTTCTGATCCCTTCAGAAAGAAAATTAAATGAATTTTAGTATCTTACCTCACTTTCTATAGAAAATGAGAACCATCCAGTTTTATTTGTCATTTTATTTTAAAGAATTTTTTACAGCTTCTAATAATTAGTTTTAATATTTTATCATTGAAAATGACCACTAAATCACAAATTACTTTGCTTATTATTAATAATAAACAAAAAAAAAAACACAAAGTCACTGACACTAAAAATGTAATTAAACTTACAAGATATATATTTAAATTATTTTTCTATTCCTATATTAAACATTAGTAAATATTTAAGTTAGGTTAAACAGGCAGTCAGCTAGTGAACTAGCCAGTTAGCAAGGAAGGAAGGAAGGAAGAAAAAACAAAAATTAAAAAGAAGGATGAGACATACTATATAAAGTGCATCAAGGTCCAAACTATTGCAATACAACTACTTTGATGTTGAATTATCAACCATAGTCGTCGATTCGCATATAGTAGATGAGATTGTTTCAAATACAGCCCTATCAAATATGGTAAAAACCTTTTCCGACACAAGGCCATAACCTCTGCGCCTATAGCTGCCATCTAATCGAAATATTGCAACATAAAAGCCGTCATGCTGGAAAGGTGTTGGTGTACATTCTATCTATCTATATTCTATATAGTCAGCCATTTAAAGGTTCCATTTGGTTAGGTAGACTGATTCTTCTCAATGTTACTACAATTTTTATTTTTGAATTTTTTAACAATTATTTAAACTAACTGAAATTTTTATTTAGATTTTTAAATTTATACCAAAGTAAAAAATTTATTTAAAAATTTAACATATACTTATATATATATTAAAAAAAAGGATCTTTGATTAAGATTTAGTTTAAATGTGTAAAATATAGATGGATGTATACTGATATAATAAAGATTTTCAGTTACACATATGTGTATAATAAAATTTTGTATATTTTTAGTCCCAAGTGTATTCTCTTTATATACAATTTACTTATATGAGTGTGCTAGGAAAATATATAAATGTGAAAAGCTATAGTAAAATCATTCTTTGCTTTTAGTACAATTTCCTGCGTACTTGTTAAGGCGCGGCTCGCAATTTACACAGAATGCAACAGCAACAACAACAGAATCAGCATCAGATATAGTAGAAAATTTAAGCTTTTCCCGGGGATACAGCATTAATATTGAAGAATTTAAAAAGCTTAGTAAGAGAATATATGTAGTTTTGGGATGAGATTGCAGAGTATCCTATTCAGATAACTATATATATACATATATATATAAAGTTATGTCCTACTCTAGTCAAAATATTTCTAAAGGTATAAGAAAGGATTTTAAGAATAAATATTGTATTTTTTTCTTTTATTACTTTTTGTATTAATACTAATACAATGAGTTGAAATTTAGGACAGTAATTTGACTGTAATTGAATTAAAGAAAATTATTCCTTAGCAACAATTTGTTTTTCTTTCTAGTGTTTTTTGTAATTTTTTTCTTTGTAAATTTCCTTTACACGGCTTAAAATCAATGATTTTATTCTTCTCAATATTTCATGTTTACTAGATCGATAAATATAGGATACGAAACATAAACAAGGCTCAATTAGATAAAAAAAATTTCAACTATTATTATTTAATTTTCTATCATTTTTCTTTTTTTAAGTTTTATTAATGATTTTTTTAAAGGAATTATTAACTATAAAACAAAACAACGAAAAAAATATTAATAAATAGTTCATAAAGGTATAAGAAACAAAAACGAAGAACAGAGGATGGATTTAAGTTTTCTTTCAGGTGCAAAAATTTGCGTAAATTTTGCCCAACAATTCCGGTTGAAATGATTAACAAAATAAAAATTTATTTTATTATTTGGTTTATTTTTATTCTGTTTCTTATAATTTTTCCTTTCCTTTTTATTGGCTGATTATGGTTTTATTCACTTTTTCTTTCCATTTTTTTATACAGAAGAAAAAATTCTTTATAAGAGGTAACTGAAATTTTACGTTTAAATTAACCCCTCAGAAGGAATCAATAAAAGTTTTTCTTTTCTTAAGTTGGTACTACCTTCTTTAATTACCAAACAAATATTTAAGCGCAATCTTTCAACTTTTATATTTGTAACACCAGTCAATGTCAGTTAACCTTAAATGTGTTCTGTGATTTTTGCTATGAAAAAATTGGTGAAACAAAAGTTTTGTGTTTCTATCTAAATTTCTTAAGTTAAATCGTTTAGTAAGGTTTTTGTCCAAAAGGTTGTATGTTCAAGACATAAGTATACGAGTGGGAAAAATTTTTCAAATAGGGCCGGCCCTGAAGTAGACTTGTTGTGGACATCCTTTGACGTCTTCTACCGATGGTAACATCATAAAAAAAGAAAATAAATGTTTGAAAATCGTCGTTGTAATTTAAGAAAGTTGGCTCGAGGAATGAACATTCATAAAATAACGGATAATTTAATTTTAACCAATGTTTGTTAAATGAGATACGTTATTGCAAAATTGGTTCAAAAACAGCTTAATTTTTTATAAAAACATGAAGACATGTTTACTATCCATCATTCATCGTATTTGCCTACTTATATGCATTGTGTGTTTCCTAAAACTGGAAAAGCTGGATAACATATTGAATCAATTGAAGACATCAAATATAATTAGCAAAGTAAATTGAAGAATGAATAGAGTGGGTTCGACGTTATCGAACAAAAGGGACTACTTTGGATGATTAAACTAAAACTTATGCATTTTTTTAGCAATTCTGGGTACTCTTTATACAAAAGATAACAACTATAAAAAGAGGGCAAAATTTCAATTATTATGGTATGATTTTTAGAAAAACGAAATGTTTAATTTTTTTCCAGGACAGCTAACAAAATTATCATTCTGCCAATTGTTTGCATAAAGTATTACTGAAAAGTAGCTACAAAAGTCGAAAGATTCATTGACTCATTAACAACTTACAAGTTTACAAGTTTTATTCTTTTCAGTGGTTTCGTTAACCTTTTGACCAATCCAATTTTCATATGGTAACGCTATAGGGCTATAATAATAAACTCATCCAAACGTCGGACATAAGCTTTCTTATATAGTAAAAGTTTATTATGAATTAATAGCTTAAAATGTGAGCCAGCTAAATAATAAATCTCTTTATTTTTAAAATTAGGCTCATTCTTTGATATACTTCTTCCACCATCAAGACTCATCCTAAAATATTTTACTCTATTAGCGAATATTAACGAATAATGAAGATTGGTTATAGTCACATCTTCGTATTTTTTAAGATAAGCTTGAATCGGCCCAAACGAAAATTTTATTCGGCGCTGAATAGGACGTTCTTATGTAATTCATTGATGCATATTTTTCTAATTAACAAAACTCAAAACTTTTTAACAAAACTTAATTGCAAACCGAGCTTCGATACAATCAAGATATCTTTACAAAAACAGAAAATCATTCTGAGAATTTTTCTAAAATCCACAGTGCCGTAATAGGTTGAATTTTTTCTAAATAAATCAACAGAAATTTTTGTGTCAACTAGAAGTTTGGGGTAAAACTAAAAAATTGAAAAGCAGTTTATTTTTATAATGGAAAATTTTCTTGAGCTAAGCTTTTTTTCTTAAATTTAAAATCATTAAATTTTTTTGTTGATCTACTTAAAGATGACAAAATTATTATAGTTTTTGATTTTTTGTTTGTTTGCTTACCCTTGCACCAATAAAACGAGCTTCAAGCAATTCTTGTTTACGAGGATCCAGTGCGGCCTGGAAGTGTTCCATTTTAACTGCAGCACCTTAAAATTTAAAAAAGAACGTTAATTTTAGAATATTTTTGATAATTAATGTGCACCAAAGGAGTATACATAATTAAAAGTTAAAATTTAAATTGTTATAACCTAAACATGATTTTCTTTAAGTTTCATTGTTCTAAATAAATAAGAATTCTCATGCCTGCTGCCATATGATCATCAGTAAATTTTTACATATCCAGACAGGCCACTCACAACTAAAACTATCAGTGTTCCCAGGTTTTCATATATAAAAAAAGAAGAAGATGACTTAACAGCACTACAGCTTTAAGTTAACGATTCATTTTTCTAAAATTTCATATTATTGATTAATTTCGCGTTGTATCAATCGCTATCTCACTTTCTAGCTTAAAGTACGTTCACAGTGGCCGGAATACTAGTCTAGTATTCTTAAACTTTTTAAATTTTGTATGGGAGATCTCTATATAGTAATGTTCTCAATAAAAGTAATTTAAAATTAGTTCTCTTTTTTAGTCTTTTGCAAAAAAAATACTAGATTACTTATGTTAAGACGGGAGGGAAAATTTGAGCAATTTTTTAAACTCTTAACATTTTGACTGTCATACCCGAGTTAATCTCGGGCACAGCACAGGTGTTCCAAAATGTCACGCCGAAGTATTACTCGGGGTAATTTTTTTTGAGTGCATCGTGTTGTTATACCTAAATACATCTCGGGAGGAGTTTATTTGCGCCCAATGCATTAGATGGCAGCACTTTACAAGAAAGTAGAGCAAATCGGGAAAAGATATCAAGGTTCTCCCGCAGTAAAAAATGGATCTCTACAAATAACAGAGAAATGAAGCTATTCTTTGGGCTAATGTTTCTTCAAGGTCTCATCGAAGGGTTTTACACACTCCAGTTTACTCAAAAATAATGCCCCTAAAGCGAAATATCCTATGAAATTCATCCCTTAAATTGGGAAACATAAACAGGAACTTAAACGAGATCATTGGACGTTACCTGTTTTTCTTGTTATGTTATTCGCTTTATATGGGTAGCCACGCACAAATATTGGTGAGATTCCAAGAAAACCTTTAGAATTTCTATCTGGTCTAAAGAAAATCAAGTAGACTTATTATAGCCCTTATATATTTTCCATTAAAGTGATCTATAATGTGACTATCGTTTTGAATTATTTAAACTTTCTTGATGGCAATGAGTAAATTAGTAATTATGAGGGCGTTAATTAAAGCTAATTGGCAATCAAAAAGGCGAAATTTGTTCCCAGAGGATTGTAACTAACAACGATAAAAATTATATTTTAGATTTAATTTTTAATAAATAGTAAAAAAAAAGGACGGAATTAGCTTCAAAGCCAAATAATATAATTAATCTTATATTACTGCGTTATTATTTTCATATTTAATTTTTTTAAATAAAATTTGTACGACTTTTTTAAGAATACAAAAATTTGATATGAATTTTTATTGCTAAGAAATGAAGACAGATGACTATAATATTTTTAAATCTATATAAATTTTAAAGAGTTTTAATCAAACTCAATGAAACTTTTTTAATAAGTTGTTTACGGTTGTTTTAAAGACGTTACTTTTAAAATATTGGATTCCATGCAATTTCCTAGCTAGTAGGTTGTTTCTTAGGGTAAAAAAAGCTTGGACTGATATGTGTTATCTGAGTACTTATCGATCAAAAGTCTTCTTAAAACGTTTGTTTACTAACTTTAAACGTGATCTTTTAACCAGAAAAAAAAAAAAACAAAAATGATAAATGATCCGGTCAAATAAATTAGGCAGATATCTGACTCCTTAAATATAATGTATCAATTGGCAGTCTATTCATTATTTTATATTAAGATTAGTCCGTGAGAATACTGTTCCTGTAATGAGTGCCGCGTTTGCTTATAATTGACAAAAATTTTTAGTTTTCGTTTCCCATTTTGAAAGAAATTGAACACTATGATTGTATTAAAGTATTAAGCATAAGGCTATGATCTCTATAAAAGTGACTTATTGACTTCACTATCACTAGTCACTAGTCGCTTCCTTATAATTTAGACACGATTATTTTTCTTATGGCCGCAATTAAAGAATTTTAAGTTGGCCGAAGTCTAAGATATCTTAATTTTAAGAGAAAATAAGGTAAATAAATTGATCAGCTGTATTGTTTATTCGTTCGCCTATGAGAAACATCTTCAGATTGTATGAATAAATTAAACTTTAGCCAAGCGACCCAAAAACAATTACTATTTTTAGATATTTTAACTTTAAAATTGTTTTCTTTGTTGTTGCTATGAATACACAGAACACAACAAAATATATTTTTTATTCTAAACTAGTGAGTTCCCGGCAAGTTTTGTTACACCTAAATGAAAAAAGTGTAATAAATATGATTTTTTTTGGAGTTAAAATTCGTATTTCCAAAATCAACAGATTGGTTAAAATTTAAAAATTCTCATCAAAGTTTACAATTTAAATCTTTTTTTACTAAAAATGCAATTGCGGGAAAACATGTTGATCTGATTTTAAACACAAAAAAACATTTTTTTGTCTTTGAACCTTATAGGTTTGGTGATTTTCAAGTCTGTAAGACGTATATATATTTAGACACATCCTTCTGCTTGATTTTAATTAATTTAATAAAAAAAAAACAACAATAAAATTTCTTTTACCTTCTCCAAAATATCGATGAAAATCATGCATTCCCCGTTTTCAGCATTATTTCCATTTTCACTCTGCAAAAAAAAAGAAAAAAAACTAAATTTCATATTTTCTTCAATTTGTAATATGTTAAATATTTTTTGAAAATTAATTAAAAGAAAAGGAAATAAAAAAGAAATTGCGGCTTGAGAGCTATGTTAAATAATGAAAAAGATTCCATATTTTTATATCAAAGATTTTGCCAATTGAGACTCAGAATTCATGCTAAAAAACCAAATAAATAAAAAAAATTGTAATTTAACGGTTTTTTTTTATTTAGATTTAAAACGATTAGACCTCTTTTCTCATTTGAATTCGCTGCCATAAGGACCACAGTCTAAATCAAGTTATTTGTCTTCAAAATTGTGTTTTAGGGTGATAAATTTTTTAAAAATTGTTCAAAAATAAGTTTTTTTCTCGACGAGATATTGTATGAAAAAATAACGAAAGTTGTTACAAATGTAAAAGTAAGTACGAGAAATATAAGTTTTTTTTAAAGTATTTTCCCTTATGATCAACACAATTTTGAATCGATTTTCATAAGTTATTTTAACTTCGATTATGATACCCAGAAAGCATAGTTTTTCAATACTTCAATCGTAGCTTTATCAAGGATGAAAAGAAAAATAAATTGTTGACTGTGAAATCAGGAAAGTGTGGCGTCAAATAATCGATTAAGGTATGACCTCAAGTTATCTTGATGAAGAATTATTTTGCCTTTCGGGGTTTTTTCTTATTTTTACCGAGTACTTCTGGCAAATAGATAGTTGTGAGCCTTTGAGAATTGAACATTTTAAGTTCTTCAATGTGCACTATTGTCACAATTAGAATCACTCTTTTAAGTGTATGAATTTTATATAATGTTTCATATCTAGAAATATTTAAACAGAAAATTTGAGAGTTGAAAATCGAGATTCAGATGAAATTCACGATTACAATTCGTTTTTTTGGGATCAGGCTATTTTTTTTCGGTATTTACTATTTGAAGTGTACGCCACATCATGATCCTATTTTCCATAAAAATTGAAAGAATATGAAGTCACTGATTTATCGATTGAATTTGATTCCATATGAACTTCAGTCTAAAGTGGAATCTTGACAAAACCTTGGGTTTAGTTGACCAATTTGCTATCTTCCCGTTGAAGTCTCTAAAATGTCCTTTTTCTTAGCTCATTACTACAAATATCTGACAAAGACTCAAAAAAAAAAAAGAAAAAAGAAAGTTTATTGGCTCACTAAAATATGGAAAAGATTATTAGAATTTTATTTTTATTTTTCTTTTAGGTGAAATAAAATTTTTAGATTTTTTCAGGACAAAAGAATGAGTTATTTAAGATATCAAAATTATAATATTTAGTTATTAAAATAAAAATTTTCAATTTAAAATACAATTTAAATAATATTTTAGAAGTAAAACCTTACATAATAAAAACAATGTTGAATATTTGAAAGACTGGAAAATTTTTCTTTTCATTTTGCTTATGGTATTTAGTATATAGGATTTAGCATATGTATGTATAACTGTAGAAAATGGGCAAACATTGACAACCGCAGGAAAATTTTCCACATTTCCGTCTGAAGAACTCGATAAACTTAAAGCTCAATACATTTGGCTGACTGTCTGTTGAATTTTCCTCATTATTGATTTTCCTCTTGTCCTATGTAATAATATAACATTACATAGAGCTTATATAAATGAATAATTTTACAACGTATTTGTCGATTTCTTTATGTAAACAAAACATAAGATATATATATATATATATATATATATATATATATATATATATAATATGTGTGTACATTGATTAGATGAGTTTCCAAGGGAAAATTTTCCGAAAATGCTTAGAAAAATTGATTTTCTGAATTGAAATTCTTTAATTTTCAAGAAAATTAAATAAAATTTTCTTATATTTAGAATATTTTTAATTATTTTTTGTTATATAAAATTAAAATTTTGCTAATATACAAGATTTATTGTCCTTGAATTTTGAGTAGAATTTATCAAATTTTTTTGTTGTTTTATTTTTAATAAAGGATTATATAAAATAAAAAGGGCGTTTTCATAGCTAAATTTTGAACATTCTGAACAAAGAAGTATGTGAGAAAAATCGATCCAATCAAAAACGTACTAGGGCTGGAAATTACGTTGTAATTTTATCCTTTTTTGTTAATTTTCTTTTAATAAATAACAGGGGAGGTAATATGACTCTTTAGATTTCCTTTCTTTTTGTACTTAAGAACTGCGTAAAATACAATTAATTTGAATAAAATTTCAACTGTGTATTTAGTTGGGATATATAAATGTTGGCATACATTTTTCTTTTATTTTCCATAAGAAATCTTGTTCTTATCGTTACTTCTAGAAGTAGTTGAGCAAACTACAAAAAAAAAAAACCATATGATCCAGTTCATATGACAAAGGATTAAGAAATTAAAAATTCGCATTTTGTGTTTTTTTTTGCTAAATTAAAGTATAGGATAAAAAATTTGGTAAAATTTAAATTAAAAAATTCTTCAAAAAATTTTGTCATTTAATAACTTAAAAATACGATTTTATAATTTAGTGGATTCCATTTCTAATACGAGAATTAGATATAAAGACAGCTAGGGTGGTCATATCTGGCAAATAGGATGATTTTTACAATAATTTGAAATTAATTCCCTGACGTTTGTGATGATTTCTTTAGCTGTGTAAAAGTATACCTTGTTTTGACAAAAAAGGATTTTTTAAACCAAATTTTTACGTAAAAATCTTTATATCCGGCTTGTTCTAAAGATTATAATAATAATTTGACTTTATCATATTTTACTAGTTTGGATTTTTCACTTGGGAAAAAACACTGAACACCAAATTGAATTTTTATGAGATTTGTGTGACAAGAAAGAGAACTACGATGGATTTACATAAAAATGTAGGAAACTTTTCTCAGTTTGTTGCCTTTTAAAAAAATTAAAAATCTCGTTTTACAACCATGAGTGACAAACGACATTGGTGTGAAAAAGCAAAAATGGCGAGAAAATTAAGGCATGTCTTCTTCTACAATCTTCCATCAGGAAAACTGAGAAATTTGTGCCTCAGAGATATTCGTAGCAATAACACGAGATTTTGCGTTTAACTTTCCATCCTGGAAGTCCCTGTTAGGGAGAACAGTACATCTCCAATGGGTACAATGAATAATCGACTACTACAAAATAATATTGCTAAGAGAGCTTTTTCTATATCTTAAACAAATTATTTTTCAGACCTCATGCATATGTCACTGAATTAGACTTACTCGGAATTCAATGTAGGCTCAGTTTATTTAGCAGTAAACTTTTTGGCTAGTGAAAATTTTTCAAGTTAGTATACACCAAAGAACTAATAACTGTCATTTGTATTTAAGGCTAAGAATGTTTAAAAGTAAAGCTTAACTCTAGATTCTAGAACAAGGGATAACCATTGACTAAAAAACCATAAATCATATTAAGACAATATTTTTTTTTCATAATTAGAAAATAGTTTCAGTGTAAGTTATTAGGACCAATGACAACGCCCCAAGAAAAATCAATTACAATTTTTTCAAATATGAATAAGAAATAAACCCCGATTTGACAGTTATCCCTTCGAATTTATTAAATGAAGATAGAATTAAGAAAAATATAAAATATTTAAAAAGTGAGTCGACAGCTGCTTACCTCAAACTCTTGCCCGGTAAAATAAAATTGCCAACAACAATACAAAAAAAAAGAAGACTTAGGTCCAACATGAATAACAACAAATCATTTCTGTGTTGAATTTAGAAAAATACTTGTGTACTCTATAGTGCAGATGGCATAACTAGTTTGAGGGTTGCCACGAAACTTTAAATTGTCATGAGTAATATTGTAATTTTTGTTTAATGCGATTTAATAATGCTCATACATTTATAGCTATTAAAATCTTTCATATAATTCTAAAATATAGAAAAGTTATTTTGTTATAAATAAATTGAAAATTTTCCATTCGACAAATTTCTGTTTGTTTTTATTAGCTTAATGTGTTTTCATTTCTATTTAACAAACAATATTTAATCATCATCAAATATGTTTTTTGGTTATTTATACTTTAATTTTATTGTCACCCTTGAGAAATGTATAATATTAATAGTATAGACATTTGAATGAAAAATTGCTAAATTCCAATACCAAAAAAACTAGAGATTAAAGAAAAATATTAAGCTATCAAATTTTCAAGACGTTTCGATTTTACTGACATATGACAAAATTTTAAAGTAAAACGTGTCTATTAATTGAAATTTTAACACCTTATGTCAATTTTTTGAAAAGAAATGAAAAAAAAGTGAACTCATATATGAAAACTTTTGTTTTTAATTCTGGTCACAGGTAAAAAAAAAACTTTAGAATTAAAGTTCCAAAAAACAAAGAGTTCATTTTAACTAGCCTGGATATTTGAATTAATTCTGAATAAATTATTATAAATACTAAAATACAATTTTCTGACACAAATTTTTATAAATATATAGAAATATAAAATTATTTCAAAAATGAAATAAAATCCCATTAAAAATAATTATAAACAAATTTTTATTACAACAAAACAAAATTAACTTGTCAACCATATAACTATATTTTGTTATATATCTTAAAAATTTTTAAAATAAAAATACTATATACACACACACACACACATACACTATTGAATGAAGAAAATAAATTTCTTTTTCTTTACACAAATTTATCCTAAAATGGCTTTAATTTGAATGAAAAATTACAGAAAAAAAATATCTTACCTTAAATGTTTACTATATAAAAAACTAAAAACCAATAAATATATAAATATATAAACAAGTTATTATTTTGCCATATTCATGAATTAATTAATACAATCATTTAAAAAGAATTATAATTGCTTTTTGTCTATAAAAAGAAATACACAAAAAAAAAGTTTGACACGAAACTTTTCGGAAATGTCAAAATAATTTCTGCCGATTAGTTCACTTTCCTAAGAAAACCACTACACTACTACCGTTGTAAAAGTCGAGTCTACAAAATGACACACAAAAAAAAAAAGAAAACGAAAAAAAAAAAGGCAACAACAAAATCCAATTTAGACAGCATGCATATCAACAAAAATCCCGGCTGTCTGCATATATACAACAAAACATTTTCCAGTTATCTCTTTTCAAATTTCCATCTCCGCGAACACAGAATATATATTTTTTATTTTGAACAGAAAATGAGCTAAGAAAACTGCACAATACGCACACACAAATGTCAATGGGAACTTTTTTTATATATACACCTATAAAGTCATTTTCATGTAGCTCTCTCTATATTACTTTTGTTTTCGCGATCAATACCTTTACATTATAAAAATTATGCAACCTTTTAACAAAATTTAACATTAATATATATATACATATATATATTTTTTTTCAAATGTTTAAAATATTTTCCTTTCAAAATCAATTTATCAAATTTAATATTAATTTTTAAACTTTTATTCTACGATAATAATAAAACAATTAAAAACCGGATATAAATAACTATGTTAATTAGATCAAAACTCATCGCCACAATTAAAAATTATTTACAAAAGAAAAAAAAACACAATTTCAACAAGGTTCAAAGATGGCTGATTGCAAGATGAAAACTTTGATCCATAAAACGTTCACCTAATTGTATATATATATTTATATCGTGTACCGATTGTGTTGTTGATAGTGGCAGCACTTGACATAGGTCGCCATTTATAAATATAAACATATTCACATATATTTTATATTAACTATATACATATAAAGAAATTTACACAGGAAACACATCAAACATTTCGTTTTTCTCTTTTCATTTATTTTATTCGGTCACGAAGAATTTTGCTAAAAAGTGCACTTTTTTGGTGCATGCTCACATCGATTTGTGTGATATAGCCTCTGTTGTCATACATACACAATTTGTGATTTTAATTTGAGTTTTTTATTTGTATATATGAAAATTGCATTTCTGTGTGAAATTGTGTTAGTATTTCTACTACATATTATTTTTCTTTCTTTTTCATTGAGGGAAGACAGCTGATTTTAGACATAAAAGAGAAATTTATAAGGGATTATAAAATATTTAAGAGATTAATGTCAAAATAGTAAATTTTTAGTGTTACCATTATTCTAATTTTAGAACTTTATTTATTGATAGAATATGTGGAAAAAAGAAAAGATAGTACTTCTTTTTTTTTCTTTTAAATTTTAATAATTTTTTAAAATATTGGAATTTTTTAAAAAGTAGTTTACGAACGTTTAGAAATTTTGACGACTAAAATTTTTCAAGTAAAAAGGGCAGAAAGACACAAAACAATTATTTTGAATCAATTTTACCCCGACCTCAAAATTTTCCACTTGAATATTTCGCTTCATTTCTTCTTGCATTTTATGGGCACAATAAACATAAATGACCAAAAGGGCGCTTTCAAGGTGAATTTTTTTTCAATTTACTTCAACAATGTTATTACATTAAAATAGATAGCTTTCAATAATTAATAATTAAATTCATTGCAATTATATTACTTTGAATTTGTTGCAATCAAATTTGAGTGTTTTTTTAACAAGTAGCAAAAGCTACTTCTTGGCTTGTATTTATAGGATTTTAAGTGTTTTTTCAAGTTTTTTTTATAACTTTTGAAGCAATAAACGTATATTTAAGTAAATATAAGAAAAATTTCAGCATACTTTTTTTAAGGTAACAATTGATTAATTTTTTATAAATCAAATTATAAAGATTAAAAAATTTTTTGATGGTAAAATATAAAAGTAGAAAATGTGTTGCTATATGAGAATTTTTCAAAATTTTTCTGTCAAATTATTACATAAATTTATAAAGTAATTTTGTCTCAAGGAAGAAGAAGTGACGAAAGGATAGTAATTGTAAAAGAAATGTTTTTTTATTTCTAGAGAATAGCCGTAATCAATTTTGTTAAAGCTAACAATGTATACTTGGAGGAAAAGATACCCAACATAATATTTTTGCTATTAAAAATAATGTAAAGAAATATTTTTCAATCGAAAAATCCCCAAAGTTAAAATTTCAAATAGTGAAATAACTTAAAAAGTAATCATCTTAGTTACGATTAAAATAGCTCTCAGAATCACAGTGAAAATTTTCCAAATGAGGAAAATTTCAAAGGATAAAAATTGCAGCTTCTGCTGAATTAAATAGATCCAAAACTGTTTTGAAAAATTTCAATTTAAGAGCTGGAAAAATGCATCTAGAAACACTAGTCTTAATTTAATAGAATAACAAAAATATTTAAAAATAGTATAATGCATATAAAATTTCTAGAGTTTACTAAATATATATATATAATATGTTCAAGGTATCTATTTGAATGCGCAAATATTTTATAAAAATGTAGACACTTAATAATAAAAAAAATGCAACTGCATTTACAAAAGAAGCAAATATGGATGTATAAATCTAAATCCTATAATTGGTATTAATGATTAAAACTAATAAAATTCTTGATTTTTCTTATTAATCGCACAACTTATCTATATATATAATTGAAGTTAAGTTATAAATAAAAATAAACATCTCCTTTAAAACTGAAAATTAAAGTTGAAATACCTGAGAGCATTTCAGATGAGATTCAACGTGTAAACCTTTTTCCTAAGTCTAAGATGCGGTGTGCTCTATTTTATAGTACATTTCTGCATTCTTTTAAATAAAAGTTCACTTTTATCGAATTTTTATTCATATAAAATTGATTTTAATAAAATTATTGAAAAACACTTAAAACAATAACACCTTGTATGTAATTTTAGTAAAATTATTTTTTTTTCTCAATTAAAGTATAAAAAAATATGATCACATCTGACATTTATTTTTTTTTTATTTGTATATAAATAAAAATCCTTATCTCAAACAAAAAAGTATATCACTTCTTTTATTTCTAACCATCAATCACATATGACAACTAATTTGATTAATTAAATAAATGTAAAATAGTTTTAATATTTAATAAAAATAAAATAAAACATGGATTTTTAATAATCTAAATTTTAAAACTTTATTGGCTCCTGACAAGAAAGAAAAAGACTTAACAAGGAAACGAGAAAGGGAATAGATTTCTATCTCTGTTACTACTGAAATTGACAGATTAGATTCATTATTTTTAATAATTTTTAAATGTTGATATTTATATAAAAAACACTTTTAGAGTAATTAAATGATGTTAATTAACATGAATACATTTAAGTTAAATTCACTTTAATTATTAATATTTTCTTAGGATTTGTTTTTATTACTTTTTATTACGCACAAATTAATTTTGCCGGCTTCAAAAAATGACATGTACGCTCTTTTGATTTTCATTATGAAAAAAATATGCCAGATCACAAATGTCAGAAAAATGTGCTTGAGTCTGATGCATTTGGATAGATTTCTTTTATATTTTATTCACTATTTTTTCCAACTCGACAATATATGGTAAATGTTTTTAAAGCAATATTCCAAATAGGTATAAAAAGGATTAATAATAGATCACTATTACCACTAATATTTATTATAATAATTTTTCTAATGCGCAGTTAAAACTTACAAAATCAAAAGGAAACACATTTGGAAATGAGTTATAGGAAGCAGGTAAGAATTTAATATGTATCTAAAATTAAAAGAACAAAAAAAAGGAAACATTTACTTCAAAATACATCATAGGCAAATATGTATGTCGTAATAAAAAAAAGGCAACATTTATTTCAAAATACGTCACAGGAAAATGTGTCATAACAACAACAACAAACGTTTATTTCAAAATGCGTCATAGGCAAATATGTCGTAACAAAAAAGGAAACGTTTATTTAAAAATACGTCATAGACGGCAGACAATAAAAAATCTAATACGCTATTAAATTCTAATGCGCAGTTAAAACTTACAAAATCAAAAGGAAACACATTTGGAAATGAGTTATAGGAAGCAGGTAAGAATTTAATACGTATCTAAAATTAAAAGAACAAAAAAAAGGAAACATTTACTTCAAAATACATCATAGGCAAATATGTATGTCGTAATAAAAAAAAGGCAACATTTATTTCAAAATACGTCACAGGAAAATGTGTCATAACAACAACAACAAACGTTTATTTCAAAATGCGTCATAGGCAAATATGTCGTAACAAAAAAGGAAACGTTTATTTAAAAATACGTCATAGACGGCAGACAATAAAAAATCTAATACGCTATTAAATTCTAATGCGCAGTTAAAATCAAAAGGAAACACATTTGGCAATGAGTTATGGGAAGCAGGTAAGAATTTAATACGTATTTAAAATTAAAAGATCAAAAAAAAGGAAACATTTATCTCAAAGTACATCATAGGCAAATATGTATGTCGTAATAAAAAAAGGAGACGTTTATTTCAAAATGCGTCATAAGCAAATATGTCGTAACAAAAATGAAAAACATTTATTTCAAAATGCGTCATAAGCAAATATGTCGTAAGAAACAAAGGAAACACATGTGTTATAGGAAATAAAAGACAATAATTTTTTAAATACGAGTATTTTATTTTGGTCCAATTTAATAAATTATGATTTAAATCAGCTAGCTTTGGAGTTTTAATAGCTTATAAGTTAATTTCAATGAAAGTTTACTCTAATAAAAGTAGATTTGCAAAGCAAGTTTGCTAGAGTTTCCAAAGGTTTCCATTAAAATAAAAGACAATAATTTTTTAAATATTTTATTTAGCGAAGCGAGCAGGGGGCGGAGCCCACTAGATTTCTATAAAAATTAGTGTTTATATTTAATTTGATTTTTTTTTTTTGATTATAATTGAAAATTTAAGTTGCGTACCTTTATTATGTAAAAATTGTGAGTTGTCATACTTACTTTTAATGCCAGTGAAGAAAAAAAAATTTGTTAATACAAAAATAAAATTTCTTTATACACAAAAGTCCAATTTCATAAATTTTTAAGTAAATTATGAGCTTAGAAAATATTTTTATAAGGTAATATGAATATAAAAAAGTAGGCGTATAAGAAAGTATGAATTTAAAAATATATTAACATCAGAAAATATAAGAAAAAATATAAGAAGAAATTGGCGTAAAAGATTAAAATTAAAATGATTCTTTTTTTATCTTTTATTTGATTGAATTGTTGTTATCTTCCTCTTCAGATTTGAAAAGAAGTTTTTAGGCTTAACAAATTAATTTTTTTTTAAATATAAGTAAGCAAAATTGTATAATATGTCCTAAGAACTTTAGTGATTTCCAAGCAAAATAATGTCGTAACATATTGAAGATATTCAACACTTAGGTATATAACAGTAAACCACGTGAAATGCGCTTATTTTGTTATTTTGGATTATTGTTTTACACCACAGTCAGTATAAGTTATTTGGTTTTTATTACTGGTAAAAAAAATTACTATAATATTGTTTTTTTAAACTTTTAGGCAAACATACTTTAAAATATTTTTGTACCCTTTCGGCTGCTGAAACGCGTTCCTCAGTAGGTTTTCGATTCTATGAAACAGGAATAAGACACAGGACGCCAAATTAGGTGAATTCGGTGGTTGTTGGAGGGTATTCGTCATGCTTTTAGTCAAAAACTTGCGAATAATTTTGGCAATAATTCTCCACTCGACGATGATGAAATGACGCCAAGCTTTGGTGGGAGTATCAGTGACAGTTGAGCAGCATAAAAAAGAGAAATTTACAGCCGAGTGCTAGGGATGTCACACAGGCGCCATACATAATTCGGCGAACTTTTTGATCAAGGTAGCAAACGCTGACTTAACTGAGGTAAAGACTGCAAAATCTAGGGATAATACCATAAAGCTTATGTGAAAACAAAATAATATAATCTATATGAAAAATAAGTCCGACATTATTTTTACCTTCTGTGCACCCTAAGTATTAGAATTTCTACCTACTTTTCTATTTTATTTGGACCATGATTTGGTATAATTTTCTTGTAAGAATCTCAATTTAATTTCTTCTGTATGAAATTTGAAATATATGTATCTCATGACGGCAGTTTACAGTTTTATCACAAATATTTCATATCTATATCGTCCCAGTTAGTTGTATCCTTTAATATTTTGTATAAAAAATTTATAGTATTTGCGTATAAAAGATAATTTTGCCTCAGGTAATTGTAACTATAATTTTATGTAAAACAATTGGATTCAGACTAGTTTTTAAGTTTTCATAATTTTTGTTAATTGGAAAATTAAAAGGGTCAAAAAGCACGCTTTTCGGAAAAATTTAAAAAAAAACTTCTTTGAAAATAATTAAACAGTTATTATTTTTTTAATTAGCAATTTAAAATTTGTCTAGGAAAATTTACTAAAACAAAACGCAAATCTATCCTTGTTTTAAGAAATTATTAGAAAAAACTATTTGAAAAAATTATCTAGTCTATTTGGAAATGTATATATAACGTAAAAATAATGTCTTTTTAGTTGTTTTAAATAAATGTCGTAACAAAATGTTCTTGGACAAAATTACCCTTCAACTCTATAAACGGATTAGAATTTTATTAATAATTGCTTAAAATGTTTCATATTACTTTTTAACGACGGAACTTTAAATTTTATTCACTCCATAACTTATTCTCTTCCTTCTCTCGGGAATAAATTAAATTTGTGTTAACATAAATTTCTTAGCAAAAGATAGCAAAAACTGTGCCGCTAAAATTTTTTTGGATATACGCAAATATTCAGGCGGGTATTAAAAAGTTGAAGTTTCTAATTTTCTTCCTTATCAAAGTTTTTAAAATAGTTTTTCTTAAATTGCAGATTCTACTTCTTTCCTTTGTTTTTTCTGATTTTTTACTAAAAATTATTAAATTAATATGTTCAAGTGCAACATTTAGCTCAATTGTTTGCCCTCAATTTAAATTATTTACTAAAAGCCTGAACTTGTTGAGCTGCTAAAAATGAAATAATAAAAGCTCAGTCTATTAAATTATTAGATATCTTATAGAGAGTTTGGTTTTTTTGATATGAAAATATATGATAATAATATTCTTACTGGTTGCATATAAAATTTTTGGATAGCAAGATGTCAAATAGTAGTGGACAGACATTTCTATGATGATGAAAATTAAGTTTTGAGATCCTGTGTAAATGGCGATAATTTCCTTGAGATTAATAATACTTTTTCTTTCGGTGGTAGTACATTTCCTTTTGTTTTGAATTTTAAAGATAATTTTTCAACTATAATAGATTTTAAAATTTTATTCACAATCTTAGTTTTGATTTTGGTTACCTAATAAATGTATGAAAAGAATTTCTCAAATTCTGTTTATTAAACATTCCTTGAAATTTGAAATTATTAAAGAATATCAGTTGTAATAGATTAAATGTGTAATACTGATCGAAAATGAAGAGTATTTTTACATGCAATATCGAGAGGATTGTTTGAGGTAATGTCAAATATATATTAAGAAATTAGTATTTTAGTAAAACTTGTAACAGCGATTTTTTGTGAAATTATTTTTAGTAGGGATCCCGTTGTCAAAAAAACTTCATTCCATTTTCATTTTCAGCTTAACGACAATCAAAAATGTTGTTTGCAAAAAGCCAAAAACATCATCATTTGCAATATATACACTTGAAGCTTAGCTTTCACTGGAAAGAACAATAGCTTCCCTTAATTTGTTATTAACTTATTGCTCAAATAACTTCCAGGAATTGAAAAACCAAAGCTTATTAAGTTTTGCATTACAATTAATTAAGCAAAAACTGCTCCAATATTCAAAGGACTAGGGCAGCGGTTATAAATTTGAAATTCATGGTTGCATTTTGGAACAATGAAAATAGCATTTCCTGTTAGAACTAAGATTTCTAATTCAAAAATCTTTCAAGACCGGTTACTATATAACCCAAAGAAAATAATATTAGAAAAATTTTACAAAATTGTTAAGGAAATAACGCCTATTCATTAGCAAAGAAGTTTTAGCGTTTGATCAAAAAAAGTAGGTTTTCGAATTTTGCACGATGATTTGAATTTTCTTTTTATTATGTGGGTACCAATGTCCTCAACATATGTTGACATGTTATAAAAAAACAAATTGAAACAATAAAGCTAAGTTAAAACAATATTAATTCTAATTAATGTATTCAGACATGCTTTGTGGGTTTTCTTAAGTTTTAAATATTATTTCACGTTATTAATAACAATATTAAACTTTTTTTTATCGGCAAAATAAATACAGAAGTTTTCTTTTGACTTCATTGATCAAAAACTACAATCTCCCATTTTATATCGGTAAGAAACCACAAAACTAGCAGCTTCTAAAATAATCTCTGAATCTCTTTGCATTTCACCTCCCTTATCGGTCAATAAACTCAAGTTTTAGTTTTCAAGTTTACTCTGACAGTAAGATTTTTAATAGAATAATAAAACATTTTTCCTGTTGATGTTCGTCATTCCATTTAATCAGATTAGAGGATTAATTCAAAGAACTGTTTATTCATTCTTGATTTGAGTTTATGAAAGCACTTCTAGTGTAAATTGCAACAATACAGTTGGAAAGCATGATGGAAGTAACATGATGGTTACTTTCATTTTGATTACTGCATGAAAAAATCTCTAAAACTAATAAATTAAATAAATAATGCTAACAATTATATTAGGCATGCCTTTAGCTTTATAAATCTAAAAATGGAGTTAGTTATTATTACATAATATTCCAATTAAATAATCAACCATAAATTTTAAAAAGAAGAAAATAAATGTGAAAACCTTTTTATTTTTTTTTTACAAAAAAAAATCACTTATTACTAATGCTTGTTGATAGCAAAATAAAAAAAAATTATACCTAAAAGTTTGGTGTGTAATAAATTGTAAGCCATTTTGTTTTAAAAAAATTAGGGAAAATATTAAGGTAACAAGAACTGTTTTTTATATTTATTTTTCTTCACACCATTCGTTTTCCTTTCGAACTTGTTCTTCTTCCGCAGCAGTAAAATCATTTTTGATATTAAATGTTTTTCTAATCTCGTCTGGAGTTTTTCCTTTTATCATATTAGCAACTGTTTTACAAGTTACATCAAGTAATCCCTTGATATCTAAATAATTAGCTGCCAATATCAATTCAAATAGTGTACCTTGGTCAACTTTAAGAAAATCTGCATCCCACGATGAAATATCATCAGTACGTTTTTCTTTATTTTCATCATCTTCAGTTGGTTGAGGATCATCCTTATGATAATTAGCCCAATGTAAAACTTTTCTTAAGATAGCAGAATTAACGTTTGGTAATGGTACAACAGCATCTTCGCCCTCATCCATTCCACAGTCTTCAAGCATTGTTTTAATAGTTCCCGAGCATTTAGCAATTTGTACGTCTGTGTCGAATATTTCACCGTCAGAAGATTGAAGCTTAATACTTGGCATCTTAAAAAATCAAAAAAAAGTACATTACATTACATTAATACAATTTTTATAATTAAATTAAAACCTTGAAATGAAAAAAATTGCGGTGACTGCTAAAGAATGCTTTGCCAATTGCTAATGACAGGTTCGTAAATTAAGAGCGATAAATTGATTAATGCATTTATACACAAAATAGGTATAAAATATAACTTTTATAACATAAAAAAATCTTTCCAAAAAATATATGTAGTGAAAATGTCGAATTTTAATACATATTCACCTTGGGTTATAGATTAATATTATAAATATAAATTAAACGGTGTTATTTTTTACTATATAATTTCATAGATTTAATTTAATGGCTAATGTATATTTAATATACATTGAAAAACACAAAGTGATATTTAAGAAATCCGCCTTTACTTTCTCTATCGGCCGGATATACTTAGTTTCTCCCATATTAGTTCTAATCCATCAGCAAGAACCAGGCTGATTTTAGCTCAAAAGAGAGAAAGCCGTATTGATGATAATTTCGAATATTCTTGATGGAACTTATAGTTCTGATTATTACTAACATTCTATCATGAAAATGTATCCGGAAAGTCTATTAAAATTTGCATAATGATTCCGAAATATTTAAAGGAGTTTACTATATCTTGTCGGTCACTTGTTCTGACGATTGAGAGCTTGGACTCAAAGAATATCTGGGCTTTTTCATTATCATTCTCACGCAACTAAACTCCTTTGTGTTTGAAAGTTAATTATTTAGTCGGATAGAAATATCAGATCAGACAAATTCAAACTCTCATAAAACCAACTATCTAATAACTGAATATTTTAAACAAACTTAATATTTTAAATTAAATTAATATCAGCGGGAAGAATTTTAGTTTGTCTTACTTTAATAATAATGGAATTAACCATAATTAAATCGAATTAATTTTGAACTATATGTAAGCATAAATAAAATAACTACAATTTTATTCAAGGTTAATATATTTTTTTATTTAGACTAATTGCATATTTTGTCTTTATTGAACAATTTGGTCAGCCCTGAAATCATTGTCGGCCATATTTTTGTAAGCGGGTCTTTTATTTAAATTACAAAGGGATTTAATATCCGCACATATATATATATATATACATATATATATATATATGTACACCATATATACACTATAAAATGTGGAAATAATTTTAAATGTGTATGTGACACTAGTAGAAGCAGAGAATTCGATTTTTCTTTTTTCGTATGCGGAAAAGTTCTCCAGAATCGGTAAAGAAATAAATATAATGAATAAGTTTTTATCAAATGCTTCATATAAAATTATGTTTATAATTTTACGTAACTTAGCTGGTTTCAAGGTAATTTTTACAAACTAGTGCTTAAACTTTTTTCAATTAATATTGAGAAATGGGCCGAACCAAAAGTGCGACATTGTTGTTTTTTCTTACAAATTTTAGTTAATGAACTAGGTGAAAAATAATAATTTCAATGTTTTATATACTATTTGTTTAATAGATATGTAATTATACATTTATTTTAATTTTTTTTTATTTCAAAATCAAGTGTTTCAAATAATCTAATATGTAAATCTTTTATATTTCATTTATTATCAAAGATGAGCTGGCAAAAATAATAAAATTATTAAAGAAAATGATTTAGATTATTGGAAGAGTTTTTTAAATTTATTTAATTGAAGGAAGAAAATGATTTTTTTATTTTGGACTATGAACAGTGAATATTCAATACATACGGTTTAGATTTTATGGATGTATTTTATACTTGTCGGGATATGAATTTGACATAGAAGCAGCTGAGAGTAGTATATTTAAAAAAACTATGCCTCTTTCAGTGATGCCATGTAAAGTTGCATTTTTCGTTAAGTTTAGATAAGAGTTTTTGCAATAATTTGAAAAGAAAAAAGCAAAAAACTAATAATGTTTAGTAAAATTATTAAATCGAAAAAAAAAAAATAAATTGCAAATATTAATACAATATAAACGGTTAACTAAAACATAGTTTTTTTATAAAGATTATTTCGCAATATCTTCGATAGTTTCTTAATAATTAATTGCATTATATTTTGCAAGATTTGATTAAAAATATTCAAATAAAAGTATTACCTTTTAATTAATTATTGTTTTGCCTTAAACAAGTTCACTTAATTAACTGTCATCAAAAATAATAAATTTCGATTTTCATATCATAACAAATTTAGTTTCAATTTTAAAATCAGAATAAAACTGAGCAAGCTATAGTCGCGGTTACTATTAGAATTTGTTTAAATTTCTATATTAAAAAAAGTGCATACTCGTTAAATAGGATATTTAAAAATTTATGGTATATTTTGAGGGATTATTAAAACAACTGTCGAAATTTCACTTGTATTGTTCACTCTAAAAAGAAAAAAACACATTTGAAATATATTTATTTTCACATTGTTAGTGGATGTACGATATTTTATTGGTTCTATTGCGATCTAGAGATTGTTTGACTCTACAGCATGAAGCACATAAGGCTTTTATTTATTAATTTGACTCATAGGTGAGTTAAAAGCTATTTCTCTCAACCATCTGTTTTAAATAAATAAAATCTCCAACATCACAAGGAAAAACGATGAATGGTCTTACTTGATTTAAAACGAGACGCTCGTTTTATGCAAGAGACAATTCGTGTATAAATCTAAACAGCAAAATTCTAAAGATTTGTGTTTATTCATATATATTTCCAACGGTAATCTAACGAAATGGTTGATGCGAAAACATTTCAAAATTCAATTTTTGTAATTTAATAGCCAAATTTTCAATAAGTTTTTTATGATTTATCTAAATCAAATAGCAATTTTTTTACTCTTTAAAAAGGCCGTTTTTTTTTGAAAGTGTTTCAATAGTAAATTTTTATAATATTTTATATTTTATTTAAGGTATCGTCGAAGGCAATAAGGTAAACAATATTCATTGATATACGAGTATTTTTGAATTGCATTCACGTATCACGTATCGTAACACGTATCCGAATGCACGAATTCAGATGAAGGAATAAGAAAAATCTGTCTCAAAAGACGTTTTACTTACGACACCAAAATCCAAAAAAAACATGTTTTTGTTTTATTTTACATTAGTAGTTTGACGATTTTATCATAGTGAAAGCGACTTCAAGCATTTAACAACTTTTTTCACTTATCATTTAGGTGACAAAAATTGATAAATTTAATTAAAATGGAAAAAGTCGCAGGACGTTAGAGTGGCCAAAAATTGTTTGATTAATGACCACAGCTTACAAATAGCTGGTAGTCACACCGAATATGATCACAGCCTTAAATATTAGGAGTATTATTTAATTCTGGCGTTTAAGTATGGATGCACTTTGAAAACCAGTTGCATCTGTTCTTTTATATAGAATAGACCTGTTTTTCTTTTGGTTTTAGTTTTAATTCCTTAAGTATCAAATTATAGTAATTTTTGAATTTATACTCCTATATTTTAAAATGGGGAATGATTTTTGTATAAAGCATAATTTACGTTGTCTAATTTATATGAATTTTATAAAGAAATAATGCAGTCTTTTCCAGAAATAATATCCTAATAAACTATTCCTTCGTTTATGTCAACGTGAGTTTAACAAATTTAAATGGGGTGATTTTAATTTGAAAGATTCGCCTCGATCTGGAAGATCCATAGTATTATTAAATGAGACTGCTTGCTGAAATCGAATCCAATCTTGAATTAATAATTCAAGAATTTTTTGAAAGACGTCAGTGTTTATGGTCTGCAGGAAAAATTTGGAAAAATCTGAAAAGAATGATTTTGGGTGCCACACGCGTGCGGCCTTGCTAACAAAATTTATGACCGACCCCATTTTTAGAACGAATCGTAACTGATGAAAAAAAATGGATATTATACGACAACATAAAACGAAAAAAGACAATGGTTAGTATTCAAGCAAATACCGAAACAAACTGCAATACTCAATTTAACACTTCTTAAGGTAATGCTTTGTGTTTGGTGTGAAAACGGCTATAAGTTGTTAATAAACATGGAATTATTCTTTAACGTGATAATTCCTGACATCATAAAGCAATAAAGGCTCGTGAAAAACTGTCCAAAAGTGGATGAGAACTTCTTCCATACTCCTCCTTATTCATCAGATATTGCAACTTCCGACTACCATTTATTTCGTTCTATGGGACAATTTTTTCATAATAAATCATATAAATACATAAACCATAAAAAAACTTCCCTTCAAAAAAATTTTTTCTTGTAAATCTGTCGAATTTTTTGAATCTGGAATATTTACCATGCATTTTGTATGATAAGCGATGCAATAAGCCTTTAAAACATTAACATGTTTCGCCAAATCGTCTTATAATGATAGCATGAATTCTTCAATAAATGAACAATTTGTTTTATTCAAATTATTTGGATTAATGAAAGTAATTTTGAAAATTGGTTATCTTGAAGTTTTTAACAAAACATTTAATATTTATTTATTTAATTTTTCAGTAAGATAAGGTAGCAATGGTTGTTGAATCAAGTAGTTGCCATCGTGGTGAAATTAATAGAACGTCAGCACGGCAATCATCCTATTTTACAATGACTTCAACAGCACCTGTTGGTGGTAGTAATCAGAGTTATAATGGTCGTTTACAACAATTTACTGGTATGACACCAAAGGAGTTATCAGAAAATGATGATTTAGCAACATCTCTAGTTTTGGATCCATATCTTGGTTTTCAAACACATAAAATGAATATTAGATATCGTCCCTTAAAAGCTGGTAGAGAGGAATTAAAAGAGATTGTCGCAGAATTTATAAAAACTCAAGACTATGATAAGGCTGTTAAGCAAATTTTTAAAGGTGATTGGATGCCACGGCATGTTATGCATAAAAATAAAATATCTTTTAAACGATTAGAGGAACATGTAAGTAGTTTTATTCAAAATAATTAATTTGCTATAAAATGCAAATTAATATATATATATATACATATATATTTTACTATTTTACAGATTATACGCTATCTTCGGGTTTTTAGTAAAGAAAGTGGATTTGGTATAGTACCATGTTATAGATATTCATTAGAAGGACAAAAAGGAGCTAAAATAACATCAACACGTAAATGGTTTAAATGTGATAATATTGAATGTCTTGTTGGTTGTATAGCAGAATTATCTGAAGCTGAAGAAGCTTTATTATTACATCCAGAAAAAAATGATTTTTCTGTTATGTATAGTTGTCGTAAAAATTGTGCACAATTATGGTTAGGTCCAGCTGCATATATAAATCATGATTGCCGTCCAAATTGCAAATTTTTAGCAACTGGTCGTGATACGGCCTGTGTTCAAGTTCTTAGAGATATTGAAATTGGTGAAGAGATAACATGTTTTTATGGTGAAGATTTTTTTGGTGATGGTAATTCATTTTGTGAATGTGAAACATGTGAACGTCGTGGATCTGGAGCATTTTCAAAAAGTAAAAAAGATACAGAAAATTTTCAAGATACACCTGGATATCGTTTAAGAGAAACAGATAATCGTATTAATCGTATTAAAATGCGTTCTAATTCAACTGGAAATGAAACTAGTAATGGTATATTAGATGCACATAAGAAATTAACTGATGATATAACAATACCAATTACAATGAAAGAATTACGTAAAAAAGGTGTTACAAAATATGATGCTGAAATTATAATGGCAAATTCATGTAATAAAGATAAAGAATTAGATGATAATAATGATAAATTAACACAAAAAAATAATAATAGCTTTAATAAAGATAGTATTCGTAAATCAAGCCGTTTACATAGTGGTAATAATAGTTCAATTACAAATTCAATTGATCAAATAAATAAAGATAATATATCTGATTGTTGTTCAATAGTATCTAAAAATTGTGATAAAAAAAATTTTGAAAAGCATGATATAAATAAATTATCTGATACATTAAAAACTAGACAACAGCAACGTCAGGGACTTGAAATAAGTCGAAAAAAAGTTAAATTAAAAAAAAACATTAAACATTTACACAATGGTAATCATCATAATCAAATATTTAATGCTGATGATAATAATATAAAAAAGGATATTCTACCTCATAATGCTGTGTTCAATGAAGATCACGAATCTTCAAATTTAGCTAGAAATAATATTGAAATTAATGAAAATAAATTAACTGTTAATAATATTAATGATGATGTGCGAATTTTACGTAATTATCGTACAAATAGGAAAAGAAGTATTGATATACGTCAATCATATGAAAATGATAATTGTAATAAGACTAAAGAGAAATATATTAAAACAGAATTAAATGATATAATTAAAAATCCAATAACACCACCTAAACTAAATAATATAAATAATTTTTTAGATAAAACAAATTCTAGTGGCGGTAGCAATTGTAGTAATTTTAGTAATATAAGTACATTAAGTATTTGCAGTAGTAGTAATACAAGTAGTAAAACAAATTTTGGTTATAGAAAAAATCTTTCAGCTAAATTTGATTCAATTAGTAATGAAATTAATGAAAAAAATAATTTATATAATAATAATGGTGATTGTAATGATATTATATGTATACATAAAAATAGTAGATTAAATCATAATGATAATATCAATAATGAATTTGAAATTAAAAAAAATTTAAATAATGATAATAATATTAATATAGCTATTGGTGTTAAATTACGTACAAGAAAAACATCAAAAAGTACTAGTGAATCAGAAAGTACATCATCATGGGAAAATAAAGCACCATCTATTATACAAAATCAAAATTATAATAATGATAAAATATTAAAAACTCCAGAAAAACGTTTAAAATTAACATTAAGAATGAAAAGGAGTCCTATTTTAGATGAAATAATTGAATCTGGTACAAGTCTTAGTGATGAAAGTAGTAATTTAGGTATTATTAATTCAGAACCAGAATATGAAATATTACGTATGGAAGGTATTAATGATAATGATAATGATTTTAATATAACACCTAAAAAACGTAAAAAACGTCATAAATCAAAAGAACATAGAAAAAAACATAAACGTAATAATACATATAATTCATTTATACAATTAACTCCACCAAAAAAACGTATACGTTTAATAATTGGTAATGAAACACAATTAATTGACATTCCACAACAATTTGATAATAATAAATCATCAACATCATCATCATCATCAGTTAATTCATTAAATCAAAGTTTACATAGTAAACATTCATTTGGCTCATGTAGTTTACCTACGCCAATTGTTAAACCAGCAATATTACATAATAATTCAAATTATATACCAACATCTATAAATAAAAATAATTCTTCATCTCCATCAGCGAATATTAAATTGAACTGACATTTTTTATGTTATTTTTCAATTGTTATGTTGATGTTAATTATGTTTGGTAGTAATTTAAAATTTTTTATATATGTATGTAAATTTTAAAAAATAAAAAGAAGAGCTTGTAAAGATATATATATATATATACATATATAATTTTAAGATAAATATATAGTTATAGATAATTAATAGCTTCATTTTCTTAAAAATATTGCTTCTTAATTTAATTTCAATAGAAAACAACTATTTGAATTAATAGTTTTTCTTTTTAAACAAATGTTAAAACAAGAAAAATAATTTGTTTGAATAATCAGTTTTAGATAATTTTAAAGGTTTTAATATTTTTTAACTGTGTTAAAAAAAACAACAAAAAATTATTTAATATTGTTGAAATTTGAAAACTTAACATTGGCTGAAAAACTTGTAAAAATGAAAAAAATATATGAAATAGAAGAATTTTTTATTCATTATTTGTTTTGAAAACTTGAGAACGATTTACATTTACAGTTCATAATTTATAATGAACGTATACTATTTTTTTCGATTGATTTAAGTTGTAAAAGTTGAAATGGAAAATGAGATTTCAAGAATAATTTCATGTATACTAAATAACTTAAAGTTTTCAAAACAATTTAACCAGTTAAGCATCGAATTTAAAGCTCTCACAGTATGTAAAATTTTATTCGATATCAATTTTGTTAAGGTAAAATGCTGCAAGTTTCTAAAATCTGCGGGACATTTAATGAGAACAAAGTAAGTAAACTAAAAACTTACTGAAGTTTATTTGGGTGAAGTGGTAAAAATCGGTCTAATTTTACTACATAAAAGTGTCAGTGTGTTTTCCATTTAGTTGCAGTCAAGGAAATTAAAAGATTTTCGTTATTTATATTAATTTTTTTTGTTTAAAAAAATTCCACTACTTTGGGAAATCAATATAAATTATACCTTAAACGATACATTTAAAATTCAAACAATAATATTCGCTTACAAATTATATTTTTAAATGAAGATCTTTGTATATTTTTTCTGATTGTTGTTAACGATCTGTAATACGTATTCTTGTTCAGTTTGAAAAACTTCCCAAAACTTTCTGAGTGGATTACTAGTTATTTTTGAAATGTTAAGTTTTATTTTCTGCTCACGAATAAAGTACATAAAATCCAAATTTTTTGTAGGGTTTGCTAAATAAATAATGTTCCTGAAAGAAGGTAATAGGGAAAAAAAAGCTAATGCCATTCACTTAAAAGTAAATCTTAATATTTTTTTACTCTATATTACGAGTATGACATAAAAGAAGGTTAATATTTTCAGTAAATTTATTACAAAACCTAAATATTTCACTAATTATTAGTAATAAAACATATTAAAAAATTAAACAGGCATCAAATACTAATGAGTTGACAAGTCTCCATTAAATTGGAGTCTAGTTATCCCTAGCTTGTCGATTTTTCCGATATGGAAGGAAATTTGATTGCATAAAATCGAGCGTAAATGACGGCCATATGTGTGAATTTAAACACATAAAATATAATTTTGGTTACATTTTGAATTGTAATCATTTAATTGCTTTCATAATCCGTTAGTGAGTGTAATCCGATTGGTTAAAATCTAATATCTTCATTTTTAATGCGCCAAGTAATAGGTTAAGTGAGCCTTAGACATTAGGCAAAGGGCTAATTATGCTCAAACTTTGTGCATATAAAAGTAGGTGTCATGAAGATGCATTTGCCGAAAATTATTTTTTGTAAATTATTGTTATTTTTTGGTTTTATGACTGTTTATTGTTATTTTTAGTGTTGATTCCTACTTTCTATTGTTCATTTTTTTAATATTATTATTTATCATTGTTATTGATGTTAATAGCTTTAAATAATTGTTTATATAGTTGCTGCAGCTGCAGTCAAGTGTTGAAGATTGCGACACCAGGGTCTTACAAAAAAAAGCACCTCTAAATATTTTATTTCTCTTTTATTTTTTCTTTTTTAAGAGCTCAATGTACGGTGAAAGAATATTTTTAAATTTATATTTATTTTTTAACTTATTTCTATTTATTTTATGTTAACATAATTTCCGTTTTAAGGATTAGTTTTTTGGTGACCTACAAAATTTCTCTAGTTGTATTTTGCAATAATTTCTTAAGATTTAAATGATGAAGTTTTCAAGATCTTTGTAGTATTAAACGACACATAAATCAGAACTAAAAATTTTAATTAAAATTAACACTAAATTCATTAAATCTTAAGTATTTTGAAAGTTAAAATCTTTGATACAAAGGAAAAGTGAGGTCAGTGATAAAATTGCGAACGACATTTGAAAAATTAAATAAAACTAAATGTTCTTCATTCTATGAAATGTATAGAATAGTGACATAACTAATGGAATTATAGCCAGTATATAGCTGATTTAAATTTTTGGTAATATTTTCCCCAAATATGAAAAAAATTGCTATACAAAAGCATTTTAACTTGTTTTGAATTTCACTTAAAACAACTATTAACTCTCAGAATTGAACAATTATTAAGATTGCAAGAATTACACAAAGTTCAGATAAATCTCAAATGATCAAAAACCCGAAAAATATGTTTAAGATTTTTTTTGTCTTCATATTACATAGGCTTAAATGAAAAAATTGTAGAATGATATTTAATACCAAAGCAATCGAAAATCAACATTAATTTGGAGATGTAATTAATTCAATACAAAAATAATAATAATAAACATTTTAAGATTATTTTAGTGTCCGTATTTTTGGAATTCCCATTCACGATTATCCAAAGGACAAACTTGCCTTGTTTTTAACCATCTGGATATACAATGAAAGTGAAAAGCATGATTACAAACACCCTAAAATTACTCCAGTTAATCCTCATACAGTAAATAAAAATACAAATCCTACCCAAGCAACTGTACATTCTTCACTTGTTGCCGATGCTTGATTAGCTTGGCATTCAATACATAAATCCATAATATGATTTCGGCAAATTGCACAGTTATCAACTACAATATCTAAAATAAAAATTTTCTGGATTATTATTTTAATTCGAAAAAATGAATAATACCCCAAGCCCATAAAGCAACGGCATTCCACTTTAATATGAAATATAAATTTTATATATGAAACAAAGAATAATTCAAATCTTCAAATATTACCTTTTTAACTTCAAATCTTTTCTTTTCACCTTTACTGCTTGATGAAGGAACTTCGAATTCTTCTTCGTCAACTTCCATTAGAAAAAATTTTTTTGTTTAATTTATTAAAAAAATAATTTCAACTATATTGGTAGAAATTCAATGCGACAGTCACGCTTGTCAAATAATATATTGGGTAACTTGATATCTTTAGAACTTTTTAGTACACATCAATGTGAAATATCATAGAAATAATTTAAATTTTTTAGACTGAAAGTTGATAATTGTGTATTATCGTAACTCAACATTGTTGAAATATATGTATAAATAATTTTTTCCTTATGAGAAAGTTATTTGTGGAAATTTTAAAAGCGTAATGTTAGGAATTTGAAAATTAAATTTAAAAATTTAGCTAATATTATACCTTAAAATTTAAATTATATAAATTCTGAATGAAAACACATTCCGCACGCAACGCGTGCATTGTGTTTTGCCTGGGACTCACTAGCGCTTAGCGTGTGGAGACGACTTAGCACAGTAAAAATGGAGAGTTTTTTTTTATATACCAGTGGAGCGGAACATCAGTGGAGACTAATGGACTCATTAGCATTTAGCACTAAATTTTGTGCCGCTAAGCGCTATTGAGTCCCAGGCATTTGAGCCAATCAGGGTATTCACATTGAGTCCGGTAACATTTAATTTCTAGATAAGCGGAGGTGAAAGGTAAGACGGAGTTTCGCAAATTTCGAAAAAGCTTTTACCCCTTCCTGAGGCAGAAATATTTCTGCCTCATGCTTGGTATCTTACTAATACACATTTATATACACGTGTTATCTGTAATATTTTCCAACACATATTCACATATTTTAGTGGACTGAGAATTGTAGGGGAACATTTCCGAAATGTTTCAAACCTCAATGTGAATACCCCCAATAGTCATTAATGCGTGGGTGAATTGTTTTCATTGTTTTTGGTACTGTATTTCTTGAAGATCTCGTTTTTATTTTCTATGGAATTAACAACAAAAATTAATACAATTATAACTTATTTTACTTAAATCACCTTTATTATAACTTCAATTTTAATAGGCGCTATTCACTATTTTTTCCGCTTGACGTCAAACCTTGCTTACCTCCTTCCACTCGTATACGTAAATAGTGTATAACATATTTTTTAAAATGGTGTGGATTAATTCTATAAATGTATGTTTATTTGGGGGTATTCACATTGAGTCCGGTAACATTTAATTTCATGGTAAGCGGAGGTGAAAGGTAAGACGGAGTTTCGCAAATTTCGAAAAAGCTTTTACCCCTTCCTGAGGCAGAAATATTTCTGCCTCATGCTTGGTATCTTACAAATGCACATTTATATATACACGTTTTCTGTAATATTTTACCAACACATGTTCACAGATTTTAGTGGACTGAGAATTGTAGGGGAGTATTTCCGATATGATACCGGCCTCAATGTGAATACCCCCTTTGAGAGAGCAATGCTTTGACATTTCAATTTATAAAATTTTATAGGTTATGCTACCATAGGAAATTCGAATACTTTTTCTTAAATTTTGTAAAATTAAATATTTAGGTGAAAAAAACTAAAATATTTTTAGGTGAAAATACTTACATAGTTCTGTAGAAAAAAATAACATCAATTTGTTTTAAGTGTAAAGTGTTGTTTTTGTGAAAAATAATGTTTTAATCACGAAAATGTCGCAAGGATTTTCCAGTAATATTTGCCATATTATGCAGGTAAGACTAGAATAAAAATTTCTAAAGTTTCTAAAAAAAGCAAAATTGAAAGAATTATAAGTATTTTTCTCAAATTCTGTTTTTTAAATATGATTTTAACTTTGACGTATAAACGCATACATAAAAACTGTGCTGTAGAAACCCAGCTTGTATTGGCATTTTCATATGTTTTCTTAGATGTGCACTCCTCGAAGGCAAAATTAAAATGATTTTTTGGCATGTATGTATTAGTGAACGACTAATACCGATGTAGGCTTGAGAGTAGAAAATTAAACATGTTTAATTTTTTACTCTCAAGCCTGCCATTTCCATTTAATTTCCATTGAATAAGAGAGCGGTTTGATGAGCTGGAAAAAATAGAGAATAGCCCCTATAAATTTTGGACAATGCCAGATGTAAAATGTCAAAACAACATTTGTATGTATTAGAAAAGCTGCCCGAGAATCCACTTTAATATGAAATTATTTTTTAATTTCGAAAAGTGGTTACAAATTCTTTGCTCTTTGTACGTCTTGCCCGTAACTTTGAAAAGATGTACATGTCATGACGAGTCGTGTGTCACCATCCAAATTTGTTAATTGTTTTAACAATTTTTTTGATCATACCTCAATATTTGTTATGTAAACGGTTTGCATACCCTGATTTAACGCATATTTACTACCAATTACCTAATTATCATTAATCTGTCTTTGTTTTTTGTTGGTAAAAGTAAACGGCAAAAATGAACCTGTCAATTTGTTAGGATATAAAAATATAAGGATATAAGAATTTAGGATATCAGATTATAAATAAAAAATAAATAAAAATTGGTATATAAAAACAAAATTGCGAATTAGATGAAAAAATTGGAGGAAATTGATCAACACAAAAAAATGAATTTTGGCCTACACAAGCGAGAAGTAGTACTATAAAAGAAAGTACTTTGCGGAAAAAAAGAGAGTGTGTGTTAATCTTTTCTGGAACCAACAAGACCGGCCGATATTGGCCAAAACTATGTTGAAAGAAGGAAAAAATAACATAGAATAAATCTGAAAAAATAACTAAAACAGAAAAATTTAAAATCATTAAAACTTAAGACAAATTTTGGTGTGAATAAACCTGGTATAAATCAGACAAAGTAATAAATAACTTAGAAACATTTTTAGTTGTGTTGTATTTTTTCATAGCTAAGCGTGTTTTTGTGAAAGGGTTAAGACCGGCCGATCCTGGACAAAACTTTAAACTTTTTCCTAAAAACTCGACTCAGAAAAAATCTCCTCAAGTACGATCGTCCGATACTGGCCAAAACTGGACTTCAAAAGAATGATGAATTTTTTAAATTTTCAATAAAAGACAGAATAAAGTATTTAAAATAAAACTTTGTATAAAAGAATGTTAGGAATTTTTAGGAACATTTAAAAATGTAGCTTAAAATTTAAATTATATAAATAAGAAGTATAATTAAATTTAGTTGTGATAATAATTTATATAAATTATATATATAATATTCAATAGGACTAATTTATAATATAATAAGTATTTTAATCATTTTGTTTTATTTTATACACTGATTTCCATATTTCAAAGAGGCATATTGTTGAATGAAAACGATAAAAAATAGCCAAAGGCATTGATACATGTGTTATTATAGTCCATGCCCATATTCCGAAAAATTCTAAATGGCTTTGACGAAATGCTGCTCTACCTTTAATTAAAGTATTAATAAACCACATTGAGATATTAGCAACAAGTAAGAATGTAATTAATTCTCTTCCAGGTTTTTTTCTTTGTTGTTGTGCACCCTTACAACGTCTCCAACTTGCATTTAATATAAATAATGTCTGTAATGATGTCTGAACTAAACCAATTATTTCAGCTGATAAACTTTCTTTAATTCCTGAATTATTAACTAAATAATAACTTCCTATAATACTGAACATAGCATAAAAATAAACTCCTGTTTGTGCTAGTACTAAAAGTGTACAATTTAAACTAAAGGAGTTTGCAAATTTTGAATTTGATTTGCAATAAAATTTTAAATCACGCATTTTAATCATAGCTGCAATAACAGCTAAACTTGTTATTGTATATAATAATATTTCACATATTGTTACTTCTTTAACAGCAAGTAATTCATATCCTCGTTCTTCATGTAATACAAAATACATAATTAAGGATATTATTGACATAACAATAACCAATATACCTGAGAACATACCCCGGTGTACACGAGAACAATCAATTGAAAAATGATGCGCACTACGAGAATTTGGTTTAATTATATTATTTCTAGTATTATTTTCTAAATTAAATTTTATTTTTTTCCACATTTCATATAAAATAACAGCAGATATTAACGAATACTCTATAGTGCAAGGAAAAAGAAATGGGGCTGCATCCTGAACAAGTGTTCCCATAATATTGGTCCTTTCGCAATTCAAATTTTGTTCGTTAGTATAAATCATAATATTACTTAAATTTTTATTAAATTTATTAATATCGGTTTTTAAGTGTATCATTGAATTATTTAATTTAATATTCTCATTTTTGTTTAAAGTTTTCGATTGTATAAAATGAAATATTTCATGTTTTGTTTCCTCAACTAAAACATATAACCATTCACATAAATTAGTTGCCACCATATGCATAAGACCAAAGCGTGTTATAATTTTATGTCGGCTAAAATCTAATTCAGTTGTATTTAAAAATATGAATTGTATTTGTGCCATTGTTAATAACATACGTGTAGCTGGTGTTAATGCTATAAAAATATTTTTACATTCTGGTTTTCCAATTAATTCGAAATATTGTCCAAACTCAAGACCAGAATATACCATAGCACCGATTCCAAACGCTATTGCTCCAACACGTAAATAAAAACTTCCAAATTGTATTTTTCTGCGTTTAATTTGGATATTGTTAGCTTTTTCGTCTGTAATAAAAATTTTTTTACTCAAATGGATTTATAAAATTTTAGTAATATATTAATCCTTACGATATGTTTTGATAACAGTAAAAAGTACTTTTGTTTTTGCATTTGTCAAATAAACAAAAATAACAAAAACTATACTTCCGGTGTAAAGATATATATAGAAACTTTGATAAACTGTTGTTTCAATGTGTGATGATAAAATTTCTGTAACAGGTAGTGCTATTCCGATCATCACAATGAGTTTACAATAAAGTGCAGACAGAGCATTGCTTAAAGCATCACTGAAATTTTATTAAAAACTTTAAATAATATAAGACAAGCAATATTTTTATGTTTTGTCTAAACTTTCAGTATTAGATTTACCCATAATTTCTTTTTTTGTCCACGAATTGTGCCTTAATTGGGTTTTTGAATAATTTTTCGCAGCTCAATGTAAAAATAATGAAGAACCCTATGAGTTATTGACGATAAATTGAACTGGTTGCAACTCATTTTGTGACGCATTTATTCCTTTGTTCAGTTCATTCTTTGAAACTTTAAACTCGTTTTTCTCGAAACTACTTTTTTAGGATCGGTGTGCATGATATCTCAAGTTTTACTCAACCGATTCAATTAAAATTTGGCACAGAGATTCTTTATATATTAGAGTATGCGGTTATGAAGAGTTTTTTATTCAATTTTTTTTTAAATTTCGAAGGGGGAAAACGTAACTTTTCTTTCAAACCGATGCCATTTTGTGAAAAGCAATTTTTTTTTAAAAAACTCTTCGTAGTCTCCTAAGCACACCTTTCTTCTTAAAGAATTAAAAATCAATCAATTGATTCAATCTTGTGTCTTTATGCCATTATGTTGCTATATGTTAGTGCTCTTTGAAAAGAAATAATTGTTTGTACGATTTCATGTTAGCATTATTTTTTCTTCGTGTTCTAGAAATGATGAGTTACGAGCCACATAGAGAGCATTTGCTGTTTTGCTGTTTTTGTTCAACTAAAAAAACAACAACGCGAGTGAGAGCCGACGAATTCTTGTACAAACATACCGTCCCAACATAACACAGTTGCGTTTGGTGGTTTAGATGGTTTAATAGTGTTGATTACGACTTGAAGATAAAGAACGTCCAGGTCAACCGAAAAAATTTAAAGATGCCAAATTCCAAGGATTGCAGGAGGGAGACGATACATAAACCGAAAAACTGATTGCAGGAAGGTTAAACGTTGGTCACCGAACGATATAATACTATCCGGATGCCATGGAAAAGATTCAGAATGTAGAAAAATATGTATATATAATCAGCTGAGTGACAGACAGATGAAAAGGAGCAAAGTAATGTGCAAAATTTTGTTTTCTTGATTTTAAAGAAAAAGTTTTTTGCATCAAGTCATGACTGGAGACGAAAAATGAATATATTTCGAGAGCTTAAAATATAGACAATTATAGATAGTCTTGGGTCAATCAACAACGTCTTCTGAAAAGACCAAATTGCTTAGGAAAACAAGACAACTTTGAATGTCTTGAAGGCCATTCCCGACGCTTTTTGTCCAATATATGCTTTAAATTGACCATTTGGTTACGGTAGTGAATGGTTTCACTACCTATTTGACTTAAAGCACAAGGACAGTTATGGTTTTTTTTTTGGTAACCACTCATTGCATTGTTTCCACATAAGTTAAATAGAACACATTTTTTATGGTGCTTTTATAGTATGGATGAGGGTCTTGTTTCATTATGTCCTTTACAATTTGCAAAACAATGAGATTCAGCTTCTTTAATTTTTATTTTTTGATTAAGTAAAATTATATTACTTATTTTCGTCCTTGTATGATTTCTCAAAAGTTGAATGACACATAAAAAACTGTTGGCAGAAAAAAACCAGAAAACCTTTTGATTTAACATTTATATTGTTTCTAGTTTCTTGCAAAAAACTAAAGATATAAAAATATAATTCTCCAAATAAATACAACTTACTCTCCAATTCGTCGATTTTTTCGTTTTGATTCGGACGCTATCAATGGTAATTTCTTTTCTGAATTAGAATTCGATGTATTTTGTTGTTGTTGGTACTCCGGATCTAAATCTTCATTCAAAGATCTTAAAGTGCATATATAAAAAAATAATAAAATTTTATTTCAACACGTTTAAAATTATTTAATTTTCATTACTGCATTATTCTAGACCTTTGATTTTGTCCATGAAATTGTGGTAATCGTAATGCTGCTAGTATTGAAGATGGTCGACGTGTTGTTATCATTTCTTGTAGAAAAATTGATTGACGTCGTATAACTTGCAGATCTTCTGTTAATTTTGGTATCAATTGACCCTTATTTTCATTTGATTGATCATTATAATTATTTGTTGAGTCAACAAGATCTTCAGATGATTGTCTTAAAGTTGATGATCCCGGAACACTAAAATTAACTTTTGTTATTTTTGTTGATTTATTATCAGCACTTGCACTGTTAGGAAATGCAAACGATGAGGATTTTCGTATTAATTTCATTTTTATTAACGTTATAACTAAATGTAATGCTTGCCATGTAGTGATCACAAAAACTGAAAATTCGAAAATAAATTTTGTTCATTGCTGAAAATATTTTGAGGGTATTCGCTAATTAATTGATGAAATTTTTTATCATTTGTTAATATCGTGATAATTTTTTAATGGCACGTGAATTAATAATTTTGTTATTATTTATCTGATAGCGTATTTTGTTTTGTAAGTCATATATACGTGGTGATATATACAATTTTTTAGTAAATATTGAAACTTTTTTTGAATAGTTAATCTTTACCTCAAAGAACTTATAAGATTGTAATAAATTAAGTAATCTTGATTTCAATAATAATCAAGTTTTCTCAAATTTCCTTTCTTTTTTATTTATGAATTGTTTTATTAAATAATTTTCAAAAAATGTTATCCTTGACAACTTAACCATTCAGTAGATAACATTAATCTGCAAAAGAAATTACGCTTAACAAAAAGATATTTTTTTTTTTTAATTTTGGTTCGCTAAATTCCGGAAATCACTTTCATTTTGTTTATTCAAAGAAGTATTTTTGATAGTAAGCATTATACTATTTTTGTTATGTCTTGTAACTAGATTTAAATAAATATATAAATAAAGTAATAAAAATTTGATAAGAAATTTTTCTTGGAAAGACGATTTTGGAATGAAAAAATACGAAATTGAAATGAAAAAAGACGAAATTGAAATTGAAAAAGACGAAGTTGAAATGAAAAAAGACGGTTTTGAAATGGAAAAGGACGATTTTGAAATGGAAACGGACGAATTAGGAGCTGAAAGCCTATACATATCTCAGAAGTTTTCTATTTTCGTTGAAAAATTCGGCTGTTTTGTAATTGGAAAACCCTTATCCTCATTTTGTAGTGTTGTTTACTTAATTGTTATTTTCCTTTTTTCTGTAAATCTTGAACTAATATTACAGCCAGTAAAGCAATTAAAACATGTAAAATATTTCCATTTTGATGGATCTTTGAAATTATCAGAATTATTGAAAATTATGATATATGTATAATAGAGAAGCGAAGCAAAGTGGGGAGCAGAGCAATAATAATTATTTTATACGACAGTAAATTTGTCAGTAAATTTAATGACTTCAAAGAAATTTCTCAAATGGAAAAATTTGTAATTTTTGCATTTTTTTACTTTAAATGTAAAGCAAACATACGCAGGATAAATATTTACTTATATAGATTTGATTGCATAAAATATTAATATCGTACAAAACTTTCGTCAATATGAAATATATTTTTGTAATTTTATGACATCTTTTTTTCACAAAGATATTAGAGTTTCTAAAATTTTGTAAAAATCAATAATTGTGGGGCATATATTATTAAATAAAATAAAAATGAAACAAAAAAAAAATTCAACACTAATAAAATTATTTTATTTATTATTAACCTTTTATATAACATTTCTTACTTTATATGTATTCTTCCATATTTCAAATAAACAAATTGTCGAATGGAAACGATAAAAAATTGCTAATGGTGTTGAAATATGTGTAACAATTGTCCATGGCCATAATCCATAAAACATTAAATGTATTGGTCGAAATATTGCACTACTTTTTATAAAAGTATTTATCATCCATAGTGATATATTAGTAACTAGTAAAAATGTAACTAATTCTCGTCCTGGTTTTTGTTTTATTTCATTACTACTACGACATCTACGCCACCATGCATTTAATACAAATAATGTTTGTAATGATGTCTGTATTAACGATAGAATTTCACAAATTAAACCATAAATTTCATATGGATATCTATCAAGTGTTAAATAAGATCCAATTATACTAAACATACTGTAAATATAAACTCCACTCTGGGCTACAACTAATAAATTACAATCTAAAGATGGTTCTCTATGACAA
Organism: Acrocera orbiculus; assembly: GCA_947359355.1. NCBI lineage: Eukaryota > Metazoa > Arthropoda > Insecta > Diptera > Acroceridae > Acrocera > Acrocera orbiculus. The sequence continues at coordinate 1,132,628 of OX375757.1, forward strand.
TTTGATAGTTTTAAATTTCTTATTTGATACATTGCAATCATTAGAGAAATTATTGTTATAGTTAATATTATTGATTCAGTTACAGTTATTTGAAATATGCCAAGATTTTTAAAATCTGGATTATCAAAAAATTCAAAATAAATAATTAGTGTAATGATTGTAAGGACCGTAATTAAAATTCCACCAAACATTCCGCAATGAGCACGTGCACAATCAGTTGAAAATAAATGAGCATCCTTTTCATTATGTGATATTTGTTTTTTTAATGATCGTTTTTCATGTGGTCGAATACTTTTCCACATTTCTAATATTGTTACAGCAGATATTAAGGAATACTCTATAGTGCATGGAAATAGAAAAGGTGCAACAGTTTGTATCAAATTTTCCATTATATTTGTATTTTGACAATTGATAATTGTATTTTGAGTATAATCATATTTTTGATTCTTTTGAAATATTACTAATGTAGAATTCAATTTTGATGCTTCCAATTTATGATGCATAAGATGAAATATTTCATGTTTTGTTTCTTCTACCAAAATTGAAAGCCATTCACATAAATTAGTGGCAATCATATGCATTAATCCAAAACGTACAAATGATTTGTATTTATGAAGTCTTAAATCTTTGCCATTTAAAAATATGAATAGTATTTGAACTATTATTAGGCATATCCTTGCTATTGGATTAAGGATTAGAAAAATATTTTGGCATATGTAGTCTTCTGCAAGAAAAGAAATAAATTGAAAACATTAATTTATTTTAATTTATCCAAAATATTTTTTACTAGTTATCTTAAAAAACTAAATATAGACATTTTTTTTCAAAAGAAAAAGTTTTCATATGAAATCTTTAGTGGGTTTCTTAGTTACTATGGATTATGGATGGTATGAATGCACCCCGACCAGATTCGACGTATTATGCTTCCCGCCAGACATGCTATGATGGAAACCTAATATCCAGTTCCCAGAACTATTTAATAATACTTAAAATCTAATATCTCTTAAACCTAGTTCCGAAACCCCATACAGGTCACTTGTCGAGTCAGAAGATACCTTACTCTCATTTACAGCACCATCCCACAGTCAAACAGCAAGTGGGTAGGCGTTTGCTCGACCTTGTGACAGAATCTGCAATTTAGAGGGTTTTTTTTAGGTTATATCATAGATTAAAAACTTCCAGAAAAATGAAATAAATTACTAGATTTTTCCTTTTTTGCGGAATTGTGAATGTTACAAAGATAAAGAAGCCTTAATATACTTGAATTTAAGTTTTAATAAATATTTACTAAATAAGTAAAATGTATTCTGTTGGAAAATTATCTATAAGATGTTTTTTGGGGCTTAAAATGTTGGTCCGCTTAACAAACAGTGGAAAATAGTTAGGGAACAGGGAAAAATGATCGTGCCAGCAAACTGATGCCGAGGTACATATAAAGCTGCCTATGATAAAAAATTTCAAATGACCTGAAACATATCTAGTGCAATAAGACTACCCTTAACCCCCTACAATGTAATAAGTTTGAACTTAGTCTTAGTTTACTAACTAAAAATAAAACCATGGAATAATTTATTCAAATTTTAATTGAAAAATCACTTCAAACCCAAAAAGTTTTACAAAGTTTCTTCTTAAAAATTAAGAATCAAAAAAATTAAAAATATTAAAGAAAAATATTTACTACAAAATTTACTACTATCACTTGCACAACTACACTAAGAACACGACCAAACTGTCAAATTCAGCATTTAGGCTCACTCACTCATTAATTTTATAACAGTTGTTAAAATTGTATTTACAGAATTGACAGCAAAACATTGAAGTCAATTTAGTCTTTAGAAAAACTAGAATACTGAATATTTTTGAAAAGGGTACGCAAGTGTATTTTTTTGAATTCGCTTTAATTACTTTAATTCAGCAAAGTAAGTAGGAGTAGTTAAAACAGGGGAGCAATATTGTCTAAAGCAGTTTTTCAAGCCTTTTTGCTAGTTATTGTTTTATTTTAAAAAATTATTGTTTAAACCAATGACTTTCTTTCATAAAAAATTATAAATTTTACTTTTTAAATATTTTTAAAATTTTAAAATACTCGTACTTCTTTTTAACTCACTCTTTAATTCAAAATATTGTAAGAATTCTAGTCCAGAATAAACCATGCTCCCAATACCAAAAGCTATGGCACCAATTCTTAAATAAAAGCTTCCATGTCTGACTATTGGTTTTTCAACCAAAGGTAAGTTATTTTTTGTTGTTGTCTTTGTTTCTATAAAATGAAAAAAAAAACAATGTTATTATGTTGTTTTACAAATAAGTTATATTAAAGAAAACAGAAACAACAATAAATATTGACAACTTACTGTAATATTGAACTAGGATGGCAATCATCGATTGTGATTTAAGGTGTGAACCAAGAATACCCAAGACAAACAACAAACTGACTAAATACAAATATAAATAAAATCCCTGATAAAAGGATCTGGGTGCCCTCAATGATAATATATCTGTGATAGGCAATGCAATGCCCAGGACAACAAGAAATTTTGCATAAAGTCCTGATAGTATTGTACTCATAGTATCACTAGAAATTTTAAAAAATTAATTTTTTTTTGTAAGTAATTTCCATTATTAAAATTTGAGCTTACTGCACTGTTTCATTTTTATTATTTTGTTGTTTAGATTGTTGACATTTTTTAATTTTTGATTTTTTTTCATGTAACTTAAAGCTTGGAAAAATTTTATTCCTTGTAGAAATTCTTCTATTGTTGTGATTAGCATCAATAATTTGCTTTTGTTCATTTTCAGATTTATCAATCCCATTTTCTAGTGTTAGGCAAGTAGAAAGATCAGGACAAGTTGATGTTTGAATTTTTCTGCAAAAATATAAAAAGAAATTAATTGAGCAGGAGAAACCGTGAAAGTTTTCTTATGTCTTTGGGAATATTTTAATTGATTTCATCCTTGTTTTAAACAGTCCAGAAAGAATTTAAATAAAATTCAACCATGCTAGCTTTACAGATATGAAGTCAAACTGCTCTTACTGGGGCTTTGAAGGGCTATTTCATTTTGACGACTAAGTTCTAACATTATTATTGAACTATTTTTTGTCACATTATAAATTCGCCTTTCACTGAAGTTAAAACAACCCGAAGAGTATTAAGTGTGTTGAAAAATTTAAAAAAGGCCAAAAACAAGAAAAAAATTTATTGTATTACAAGAAAAAACTCTTTCTTACCCCTATTTGAATAACACAAATGAAATAATGGATTTAAATTGGGCTAAAATAACAATTATAAATATTTTCCAAGTATAAATCTAAAGTAAAATGTAAAAAATAGCCAACAAAGCTTAGTTCACTTGATGCAGTTTAAAAGAAATATACATTTTTTTTATTTAACAAAATTTCATATAAAAAACATTCTTAAATTACCTTTGAGTGGAATTTAATAGCAAAAAATCTGATTGTGCCATTTTTCAAACACTGAATGAAACCCAAATATTCTTAGTATTATTGTGCAGCATAAAGCCTGCAATTAAAATAAATTTATGCATGTTCCATTCTTTAGGCGCATTTTTTTAGGTGTTAATTATACTAAAAATTATTTCAAAAGGTTAATGTAAAATTAAATTGGTAAATATTTACTCTTGTTATTGCCCCAAAATTATATATTTTCAAAAGTTAAAATATTGAGTAAACATCTTAAAAGCGGTTAATGTTAACAATCAAATTAGTTTTGATTAGGAGCTTGAGAATTTTATTATTCAGGAACTCTAGCTAGAGTTTCTTGAAGTAAAAATTTGTTTTGTTAGCAATCTCTTGATTGAAATCAGAGGGATGGAATTTAAATAAGCTTTTTTTTTTGTTTATTTTGTATAATTTTAGGAAATTATAAGAGAAATTGCTTAATATATTACTTAAAAGAAAAATTAATCACAGAATATGGTAGTTATTATGAAAAATTGATTGGGAAATGTATCGAAACTAAGAAAGCTTAAAACAAAAAGAGAAAAAAAAAGAAATATGTTAATATAGGATAAGTTTTATTGTATAGTTTTGTAATGATAGTAATTATCTGATTAGATCTAATTTCTGACATAATTATGTAACAATTATATTCTTCTGGATTTTAGTATTTAAATCTAAAAAAGCTACATTTTAGTGAGTGAATAATTTATTTTCAAATTCATTTGCCCTGGATATTTTCAACATGAGGTGTCTAAATTTTAGCCAAATTTATTGTAAATAAAATTTTAAAGTAACATATTTTTAAGTATTGAAAAAATTAAGTTGTGAGAATAAAAAGTGTCTTATAAAGACTTAAAAATGGATAAGTTAGCCCAGAGAATTACATATATTTAGTTATTTCAATTAAGAAAAGTTTTTTTTTCTTTTTCACATTTTTAAAATACTGTTTTCATTATTTAAAAACTATCTAAACAATTGAAGGAATATGTTTATCCATTTCATCTGAAAAGTTGCTTTGGAGGGAAAAAATGTAACATAATACTACAAAAATAGCTTGAGGAGATTTTCAAAATCTTACGAGCGTATATTCAGTTTTTTGTTAGAAAGTATGGATGATGATCAGACTAGTTTTTTAAAAATGTACAAATCTCACATTTTCTTACATGATGATCTGTGGTAATTAGTTTTGGCTGATCTTTATAGAGGTTGTCACTTAGCAATTGACGTCCAGTATGAACTAACTATACCAGAAATACATGAATGTTTTTGATACTAAATATTTTTGACTAAATTTACACTAAAACTCACGTTGCTTGGTTTGTGGAATAACTTTACTTTAAACAATAAATGAAATTGATTACGTCAACATCAATGAAAAATAACATAAAAAGAGGAATACTTAAATTTGAAAAAATGGAAGCGTGTTCGAAGACAGAATTACAATTTCACAAGACTTATCGATTTCTCTGTATAAGCATAATTCTTTTAGGAGCAGTTTTTAGTGTAATTGAGTTGCATATAGTTTTGTAATGATAGTAATTACCTTTAGATATAATTTCCAACATAATTTTGTAACAATTATGTTCTTCCGGATTTTAGTTTTTAAATCTAAAGAAACATTTTGGTGAGAGAATAATTTACTCTCAAATTCGTTTGCTCTAAATTAATTATAAAATAATATAAATAATATAAATAAATTAATAAATTAATTATTATTTTATTATAATTTAATACAGTTATTTTCTACATTTTAATGTTTTTTTTATATAATTTAAAGAACATTACATTTATTTTTTAAAAGTACATATACAAATCAGGAACATATACTTTTACACGTTGACGTAATGTTTATAGCTGCCACACATGCACATGAGCTCAAGTTTTAGCTTTCTTGAGGAAAAACAACAACAACAATTACCATACCCTCCAGAGTGTGAATTTTTCATTTTAATAATTCATATTAGCATCAAATAATATTTATTAGCTTTTACTATTGAGTAAATTTTAAATCAATATAGCATGATTTAAAAGGATCATTAAAATGCCTTAGTTTCTCCATCATAACTTAGATATAATCCTGTAAAAGCATTAAAGTTTCCGCTTCTCCTCTTAATGCAGGTACCACGTCCATCTAACCCAAGGATATCATTAGAAAAAAAACTATTTCACCGTTATATTATTATTAATTCTATTTTACCAATGCAATAATATTGCTGATTATTTAGTGAAAAAATAATAGATAAAATGTAGACAAAAATTATACAGTGTAAAAAAAAAAATGTCAAATTTCTTATTATATTTGATGTATGCACCCAGCGATGTCATGATGCAGAAGACTGACCTACATAAATAGGTAGTCGAAGCTCTCCATTTGACTTTTATATTCATCTTTCAGGCTCTAAAAAAACTTCCAGAGTTGGTATTTAATGTCTTTGTGTTATGTTTTTAAATGTCTTATTAAATTCGATGGTTTCATTGAGTAATCTGAACTTGATTCTATGCATACCGAGCATGATTTTATTGGACTTTGGAATGCATTTATTGTTTGTTTAGACACTCTCGTATTGATGTCGAATTCTGACTCAATTTTTTTTACTATTTCACACGTAGAAAATAGAGCACAGAAAATCTTTTTTAGCATTTTAATTTCGTTTTGGGACACAGCTTTAGCTAAATTATAAAAAACTAATACTAACTGTTGAACTGGTGACATTATTGCTTTATATGTGCATGAAACAAAAACTGATTATCCAACAGAAATTTTTAGATTTGGTTTCTTGAATAAGTTGCATATAAAAAAAATAACTGAAGAGTCAATTGAACATAAGCAAATAATTATTACGAGTACTTTTGATAGCAGGAAGTGATACAAAATATTTCTTCTACTTTGAGATAAATAGAATTTTAGCACTTACGCCCGAATTCAGAGTTCAAGCTTAAACTTAGTTCAACTTAAGCTCCATTTGAAGTTAAACATAGTTAAAAAAAAAGCTTCACAGTCAGCCAATAAGGCTAACAAATGACTGCTGAACTAAGTTGAAACGTCTAAACATGAGGGCTTAAGCTGATGAGAAGTTAAACCCAATTTCTTTTAAATCCGAGCTTAAACTGAAATATGATGCTAAACTTTAGTTAAGGTACAGCTGTTAATTAACTTTTAGGTAACATGTTAAGGTACTGTGGAATATTTAAAAACAATAAATATTATTATTTAGTGCATTATAATTTGCTAAAGATTTTCTTAGGGCAGATTTTCTGTTTTTCCATTATTTGGAAGAAATTTTCTTTTGAAAAATATTTAGCTTTTTGAGATATTTATAAATAAAATATTATGCTCTTTTACATGAATTATTCCCTGGTAAGTAATAGACATATTGCCGTTTTTTTGCCAAAAAAATAAAATCATAGAAATGGGTAAAAGATGTATGAAAAAAAGGTTTTAAATATATTTAGTATCCCCACATAGATAACTTGATATTCTTTTGAATATTTTTTTCACATTTTTTCGTTATAAACTAAAACTAATTTATTAACTTCTTTTTAAGTAAATATTCTGATTTTCTACACAATCCTTATAAACTGTGAAACTATTGTAGCCTATGATTTAATAAACTAATTAAAAATTTAAAATATCTTAAAAAAATATTCTAAAATGATGATAAGTAAATATATTTCAAATTTAATTTTCTAGATAAATTTTATTAACAAAAGGTAAAATAAATGTTGTCTCAGTATTCCTACATTTTACGAATAATCGGATGACAGTAAAATTGCAATTCAACCTTGCCATACCCATTTTGAACTTCAAACAAAAGCTTTAAGAGAAAATTACTAACAATAACGTATCCGTTTGTAAATTTTGTAACAGGTGGACCATGAGGGTATTTGAACACCAAATATATTTGATGATTCGATGGACTCAACTAAAAAAGGGATGCAATTTTCCTCCAATAGAACAATATATATATATTCTACAGTTTTAAATAAAAGAAGAATGGGAGCTTAATTTTTTCTAGTGACTGGTTAATAGATTGATATAGTCGATTATCTCATTAAGCCTTTAAATTGCGGATGCTTTTAGTTTCAGACTAAAAACCTTTACCTTTAATTATATTAAATATATCTTAATTAAGCTTCAGGCTTAAATGAATCTATAGACTTTTGTGATATATTTATTAATATAGTTAAGTTTTGCATTGATAAAATGTTGGTTTGTTTATCTAACTAATATTTAATAAGTAAATAATAAATAAAAATTAAATCATAAAGAACTACGTTTAAAGTTAATTTTAGTTATAATGATAAAAAACATTTTGCACGAAAGAAGCTTCAAAGAAAAGTGGTTTATTAAAAAGTTGTTTGAGATTTACGAGTAACAAGAATGTATCATAGGATGTAATTAAAATATTCTTTTAGTGGCTGCTTAGTACTTAGTGCTTTTTCAAATCTTAAGTGTGACCTGGTTAGATATTCTCCAGCTCATGACTCGGAAATATTTAACTGCGAAACTAAACGATTTTATTTTATTTATTAATTGTTTAGTAATATATTTTTTAGAAATTTATCTAATACGTTCATTTTGAAGATTTATGCTAGAGTTGAAACATTTCGGTGACTAAATTAGTTTTGTAGTAAACTTTTACAGTTTGAAAATTTCTTGTGTTCCTCAATTCCTTGTATAGATTTCAAATTGAAAGGAGACTCATAATCTAGACAACTAAAGCAATGGAGTTTTAGATGTCCATTCATCGTTTCAGACACTATCAAATATATTTTGGAATAGGTCAAATTGTTGTTTTGGAAAAATAAAAAAGAAGGCTGCCAAACTATCTTCATTAAACACAAGAATAAGATCTATAAAGAATAACAGTAGCAAAAGAAAAGTAAAAACAGAAGAAGTTTTTGTTAGCTCTGATACGTGATACGGAAGGAGATAATGGAAAAATCTAAGATGGCCCTAATGGAGATACCTAACATTGAGTTTAAAAAATTTTTTTAGAGGACTGGATCAGTCGCCTGTTGAAGGCTGTCCAGAATAAAGCCACTCTACGTGCTTTTTGAACAATTTTTCCTACTCGTATGATTGTGTTTTCAATAAGCATTGTTTTTGACAAAAGCCTTATTTACTTATTTTTGGCATAAAAGATTTTTTAACAATACATAATTTAAAGCAAAATCTTTGCTTCACCAATTTATTTATGATAAAATTCTCAAAACATTTTCGAGGTTAACTGATTTTGACAACAGTTGCAAACAGACTAGTAGACAGATCTCGCTGTAATTTCTTTTGGTAATTAAAGGAAGTAATTAGTTGGTAGCTAAAGAAAAAAAAGTTTTACCAATTTCTTTTAAGGAGTTTCTTTAAATGAAAGGCTTTGGGTACTTTTTATAAAAAATATCTATATATTTATATATATAATTAAAAAGACTAAAACCGGGAAGGAAAAGGCAATGAAGTTACAAGCATTAAAAGAAGTGCAGAATAAAATTGAACGAAATAATAATCTAACTATTAATTTTGATATATTTTCAGTCTTGTTTGTTTCACCTTCAGTCTTTATTAGTAACTCTGCAGATATTTAATTCAATTTTATTTTTTTTGTATACAAAGTGCATCATTAATTTCGATTTAATAATATTTAATGAGGTTATCGAATATCATAAAAGCTAAAAACTTGATTTAATAATGTTTAAAACTGCTAATAAGAAGTAAAAAATTCCATTAAAATAAAAGACTAAAAATTGGTATTGTATGATTAACACAGAATATATTAAATTAAACCATCATGAGGCTGTCAAAAAAGATTGTAAAGATGTCAACGAATATCAAGTTATCATGTAATGCTAATATCCAATTTAGGCTATTAACAATTGACAAGAGAGCTTGTAACACAAATTGAATTTTTGCTTTTTCTAACCACCAGTTAAATACTCCAATTTATAAACTGTATTAAAAATTTATAATTTCTAATATACAAAATTTCAATATAAATTCTTTTTGTCGAACAATATTTACAAACATGTTAATCCATTTTTAATATAAATGAAAATGAATTCAATTCAGTGACAAATACAAAGAAAAAATGACGGCTGTCCAAAAGGCAATCACTAGAAAAGTTCCATTTTATTTCCGGAAATGTGAATTACCGTTTAATATCTGGTATGTCTGAAAATTTTCAAAAAGCATAAAATACGTTTGTATTTAATTCAGTTAAATGATAGAATGAAAATTGCTACCTCACTAAAAGGGATGCTTAGGAAAATACTTGAATGAAAATCAAGAAATAAACACCCTTAAATTTTAGTACTGTGAAAATACTGAAGAGAAAATACTAGTTTTCGATTCATCTATGAATGTCCATGTGATTGTGGTGAAATCCATGAAGGATTTTAAATGTAATTGGAACATCCTTTAGGGCATACTGTTGCAGCTATTTAGTAAAACGGATATGAAGTACAGAAAATGAAATACTTGATAGTTGCTAAGTGTTAGATTTTAATATGAAATTACTTTATACTCTTATGAAATAATTAAAGACTTTCTGTTCTGGGAAATTATTTAAAATAATTCTAAGGGACTTACCAAATGGATATAGTAATTATATTTTCCAAATATTAAAAGATCAAAAATATGTAAAATAATAATTTCGATATTTGTAGGCTAAAATTTAGAATTTTGAAAGTGTTTTCGAGATATATTCTTTTTCAAATACATATTTATGACTTTTGAAAAAGGGTTAAGAGAGGGTTTTTTTTTGGGGTTAAAAGTTTTTAAAAGTTGTCATATATGATTATTAATAACATTTGTCTTAATGGTATTTATTTTAAAGCTTGGATTATATTTTAATTCATGTTTTAAAATGAGCCCATAAATTTATTTTTGAAATCTTAGCTTACTCCTAAAACTAATCTTTAGTTCAGTTTTTTGTCATTTTACTTTAATATCTTATTTATGATTATTTTTTATTTTTTAGGCTTTATTAATAATAAAGCTCATTGTTTAATAAAAAAATTTTAAACTTTTATAGCTATTCTCGCCATCATCGATCTTATTGACTTTTTGTCTCTGGCTTGACTCATAAACATACAATTTTTTGACGAAATTCATTTTACCTTCAAAATTTAAACCCTAATTTCAATGTTTTTCTAATTTTTCTGTACTCATCTTGACTTCTGGTAATGGTTCTTTTATTTGAGTGAAATCTCAATTCACTGGAATATTTTTGCATCTGTGTGTTCGATTTGGGATTTATTCTGCCAGGGCACACCAAAATAAATGCTATTTCGATCTTAAAAAGTAACACTGCAACGCTTATTAATACTTAACAATCATACATTTTTATTAGTAGGATCTAAGAGAGGAGGCAGAAAAGTTTGTGCAATATGATGTTGTTCAGAAAGTTGCGAAAAACAAAAATATCCCTATTGTCTTCAGCTTTTCCAGCCGTAATAGTGTAAAAATTTGGCTTGATTTGGCCGACACATTGACCTATACAAATGTTAAATATTATTTTTGTTGCACGTATGCAAAACTCCTTTGTAAAAAATTTTAAATAGAAAAATAAGTAGAGAAACTTTAATAAAAAGTAAATACTTTACAATTTCCTTAAATTATTTTCAAAAAATTCTGCAATTCAATTATTTTAATATAATTTTTTTCGATTGCTACTTTTTTTCAATAATAATCAAATAATTTTTTTAAAGGAACTTTTCTATGAAAATCAGAAACACAATGATAAAAATTCTTTCATATTTAATAAAATTAGTAAAAGCAAAATTTTTCAAGCAGACTTCTAAGTTAATTTTTGTATTTAATTTATTTTGATTAGGTATTGGAAAGTTATTTTTGAGTTCTAGAACTCAATGGGTTACATAAGATGAAATTATGCAATCAACTAGGATGTACAGTATATACATAGTTAAAAGAAAGAAAATATTCCAATAATAAATAAAAAAGGGTAACATAAATAAGAATTATGTTAAGAAAACAGCTGTCATTCCGAAAAGAATACTATTCTTACAACTTGAAAGCCAGATAAAAATAAAATAAGAAACTTCTTATCCGAAGCATTCATTTTTTTTAGAGAGAAGATATTATATCAAGATTTCTAGATTTTATTTTATTATGAAATTAAAAGAGAAACGCATTTTTTTCTATAGTGACTTTTCAAATATGCACGAAGCATAAAATATAGTCAAGTTAATAAAATTATAAAAATAAGTAAATATTTTTTTAAGATAAAATCAAAGTAGAGCTGCTTTTTTCTTCAGGTCCTCCTTTTAAATTCAAATCTTATTGTAGGAGAAAAAAAAACATATAAAATCTATTTGTATAATAAAATACTAACTTAGCTATACAAATGAGGCTTAAATTTAATAAAAAACTTATGATGATTTCCTAAAAAAAAACTTAGAAACAAACTTATTGCTGATGAGCTGATGATAACAAAAGACACTAATGAGTAGACAACTTAGTGAATAAATAAAGTCCCAAAGGACCCAAAATTATGTCAAATACAAAAGAAAAAATTTTCTATATAATAAACAAAGCCACATCAACATTGAATAAAATTATTGCATATGAATGTTTCTTGTGTTAAGGAAGCTGACTTTCATACATGAAAAAAGTTTTCTCATCACTTGCAGTCAGTTGAAAAATGGCAAAACTTTAAGTTTTAAGTAATATTTATAATAGTTATTCGATTAATTTTAAAATGTTTTATTATTGTTTTAAGTGCGGATAATGAAAGTTAGATAAAATTTTTATTTTGATTAATGTTGTGACTAATTTAAAGATTTTTTTATTCACTTTTGCTTAATGTAAAACTTCACCTTTTGTTCACTAAGCCTAATGAGCCTTTTCTTTAGATATTCAAATCAAATTTCACTTTTCAGAAGGAAAGTGATCAATAGTAGTAAATATTACTAGAAAGAAAGTTTTGATTTATTAACCTACAGTATTTAATATCATAGAATATCATAGAATATCATAGAATATCCACGGCATTGACTAACTTAAAAAACTAAACGGCTACAATTTTAATACCTTCTTCATTTAATATGAAACAAATATATTTTTTAATTTTTATTATATTGTCCTTCCATGATGTTGATTATGCATACGTAAAGGAATAGGTAAATCATTTTTCCATTGGGTGCGACTCAGTTAAGGGCTTTGAATGCTATCACAAAACCAAAAATAATGTGATAGAATTTATTTTTTCCTAGGCATCCATTATATTTATGAAAAAATTCAAATATAAATTTGAAATTAAAGCTTCATATCAAAATTAGTAAAAGTCTGGTGTGTAATTTATTATTATACTAACCTTAAATTGAATGAAAAGCCGGTGTTTTCAAACAAATTTTATAAATTAATTTGAAGTTAAACTTTGCTCATTTAGTATCACTTTTGAAAGCTTGTAAGCTTGTAATATATAGCTCACTGATTACTTTCTTTTATATCAGAAAAACAAAATGCCTAAAATTTTATTCAGTAAAACAGTTAAATTTAAATACTTAGCAAAGTACTTCAATGAAGTAATACCCTCAAAAACAATAATGTTATTTGCATTTAGTCCTTAAACTCATTCAACTTAAAGTCATTTTGATAGCAAAGAACCCTCCAATTGAGTAAAAAATTTTGTGGTGTGAAAAGCTTTTCGGCTGAAAGCACTTCAAAAGAAGGAAATCGTTTATTTTTTTCTGATTTTCATTTTTATTTTATTTCACTTTCTTTTTGTTGTAAACTTCTAAAGCTAAAATCGTTTAATGTTTTACTGGATCAAAACTGTTGCGAGGCATAATCTCAGTGTTTTTTCTCTATTTTTTTGAAAGTAGCAAAAATTATACGAAATTTAATCATAGAAACTAGCCAAAACTGCACTAGGTTTATGGGTTGTAACTAATTTGATTTGACAAGTGCAGTGAAATTATGAAATGGAAAAATTCACTTTTAAGTTTTTGACATAACGAAAAATAAGAGAAATATTAAGTGACATATTTTAACTGGGGTTTTTGCTTAAACTAGTGTATAAATTGGCTTAGATTGTCACACCTAAGCAAAATAGAGCAGATATGACTAGAATTGTTATTTTCTGTTGATATGAATTTATTTTCGTAATGAAAGACAAAATCAATCTAAAATTATTTTAAATAATTTATGTGTGCTAAGACATTCTTTTTAATGAAGGAAACTGTGGATTTTCGAAAATGTTCGCAGCTAAAAAAATATTTACTTTATAATAAAAAATAAAAAACTTTTAAAAAAATAAAAAACAAGCTAACAAAGAAAGTCACAAACTTGAATTCACTGATTTTCTACGTTATTGCTCCGAGAAGTTCAAAAAAATAAGTAGCCCGTGATTTAATATTAAATCTTTACCTTTCATTTCTTCTAATTTTAATGGATGCCGTTTTAAATTTTCCACAATCCCATCTGTTTGACATTTTAATGAGAAGTATTAAAACCTTCTATTTTTTTACATTTTCTGCTGAAAATATGTAAGTTTTACTGCTATAATCAGTTGAAATAGCCAAGTATTGTTATTTATACTAAATAATGTTTCTTGGAAAAATAAATAAAGTTAGCAAATATATTTTCTATTAAATTACCAAATATCATTGCTAATGGAAGCTTTGATTTTGCTGAACCATAGTTGAATCACTTAATTTATATAAATTTTTGTTCATAATGAGCTAAAATCTTAATTAATAAAAAATTATAGCTTAGGTTCTCGTTGAAATGTCCACGCAAGATGCAGGTTTCGTCGACAACGAACTTGTTTATATAAAGAAATCAGCTCGCTGATCCCGAAACCCGGTTTGTACGTGGCCAAATGAGAACTTAAATCAAAAAAAAGCTTGTAAAATATTTGTTACCATCTGCTTAAAATAAAAATCTTAATTAAAAATCTTTTGACTCTCTTAAAAATCTCAAGTCATTTTTTTCTTTTTTTTTACAATCTGAAAGAGAAAAAGTTTTCTTTTTGAACACTAAATTAAACTGAAAAATAAAAGTTTTGACAATTTCTACAAACAATTTCAAACGTAAAGAAAGTTAAGCGCTAATATCCATTTGCGGTTGGTGTAGTTTTATTTTATCTTTTAAGCTATCTCTTTTTACCAGTAATCCCAGTATTTTATAGTCAAAGGATGTCTGTTCTTTTATGTAATTCAACGTGAAAGTGTCGGTTTGACTTTTAACTAATATCAAATGACATTTAATGCTGAATTTTAGTTAAAAGAAATGAAAATATAAATAAAATAATTATAGTAATAAATATGTCAAAAGAGAGAATTTTGTTAAAAGAAAAGGACAAAGGAAAGTATAATCTAATCATCTATTCGTTTGGGTTGTGTAGCATTATAAAAACAAAAACTAATAATTTACTCCTTGTTGATTTTGCTAGCTCCTTGAATCCCTGGGGTGCTTTTTTTTGTGTATATAACATAAAAGGTGACAAGTTCACTTCTTTTTTCTGCCCAATTATACTTATGCAAAATAGATGCAATCAAAATTTTCCTCCATGGTGTCCAGGGTGAATATAAAATCTTAGTGAAATTGAATCCAAGTGAAATAAAACTTTATGCTTATAAAAGTTACAGAACTTAAAGATAAATTTCAGGTAACAAATCTTTCTTTTTTCATACATTAAAACTGTTGCTATTTAGTTTGAAAATTTTTCAGGTAAATTTTAATAACACGACAAAAAAGATGTAAAGTTTTCATAAGTTTTTAAATCTAAAAAACTATATTCTTAGATTTTGGTTCTATGAATAAAAACGTAATGGTAAAATGTGATTTCATGTCTTCGAAATTATTCTTCAATCAAACAAAATAAAATTTATTTATTTCTTAAATCTTTTGTTACATGTTATATACATGTAAATGGTATCTAGATGTCAATTTCCCTCTATGGTGAACAGGTCTAGGATTACGTCAAATTCAGTTATGAGATATAATGTAATTGCTACAATCTTCTTGAAGGCGACATTATTCGTTATTTTAGTGTAAGAAAAATAGCGTAATTATCTTACTAGAAATCCAATGCAATTAAAACCATGGTGGGTTGGTGTTTTGTTATTCCTTTTAGCAAAACATAAAAAAGTTTTTTGATGTCTTAACTTTGAACAATAAATTGTTCAAATTCTTAATAGCAATAAAATTTACTTAATTAGCTTTAACTTTTGGTCTAAATAAATTCAAAGTTACCAGTTAGTTTGATTCCTACATACTTGCCAATTTCGTGATTTATTTATTTTTATAATATCTTATATATAAACTAAATTACTCATTGATTTGATTTTAAGTTTGTTTAATCACTTTGCATGCTATGTAATATAAGATTATTATATGGTTTTTTACAGAATAAATTAAATATTACTTATGGTAATTAATGCTGTCTGAAAAATAAATTACTAAAAAATTAGTATTTGCTTAGATACCCAATCCGTTTCAATCTTATACAAAGTCCAAGCAGGTGTTAGTACTTGACCGGTTTCCTATATGATGGAAGATGATAGTAGTAAGATCTGAAATGAAAAAACTGATATTGCATATTCAAATGAGATTTGCGATACTTAACTATCAAAAAAAGCTCTAAGTTAGGTTAAAAATTTCAAAAGAAAGCTCACACAATTGATAAAGAACTTCCTGAAGAAAGGATTAAGAGTAAATCTGATGTGCTTGAACATGATATAAAGTAGGACGATAACACAAGAGAGTTAAATTTTCATCATCCAGGAATGGTAACTAATAGATCGTACTATAAGGCAAGAAAAATATTCTTTAACGGTATCTGCTACAAATGTAAGATATATCTACAATATTTAGTAAAGTGATTAGATTTCTGGTGTTAGTCGTGAACAAAGAGCTCTCTAATCTGAGCGCTCTAATCTAAAGTTTATTACTGTCAAGAGTAACCAATATGCATTTTTGAACCACACTATGATATAGTAAGCAGCGTCTGTACACGTAAGTCTCATTAGGTCTTTTGGCTACGTCATAAGATCTCAATTTTAATAAAATATCGTAGCCTGAAGCACTATGAATACATTGACATTGCTACTATGAATCTCCCCACTCTAAAATACATTGACAAAAGGTAATAGTGGGCTTCATATTCTAGAATGAGATATGAAAAATGAAAAATAGCGAAAATCAATGAGTAATAAATGATAATCATCAAGATTATCTCCTTTTTTCTTTACTTTAGCTCAGAGGGGCTTTAATTAGGTTTAAACTTTGGCACGAGATTTTAAAGTATGTTTTGCAATACAACATGGTATTTGGGAGCACAAAATCAAGAGTTAAAATGCTTGTTGGTTCCTAAATTGTAAAAACTATAATCACAACAACTCTTTTAACTTGCCTTTTCTTTATTTTATTAATTATTTATCTACCTATAAGGCACTTCGGGTTATAAATGCTTTGATCCTTTGAATTTAATGTTAAGTAAAAAAAGTTTATACGAAAAATTTATTATCCGCAATATAACGTTATAAAAATTCCTAAAAATAATCAATATAAATTTAAAATTGAATTTCTATTAAATTTTGAAACTGTCAAAGGCAACACTAGACTATATTCCAGTATTAAAGTTGATGAAGAAAAATCAAAAAAGTAGATACAAAATTGTTGGATAGCCGAAGGGTATAAAATCTTCTCAAATACTTTTAGACCTATCTCCAAGCTAAAAACGTGCAATTTTGTGGAAAGCTTACAATTTCTTGTAAATGACCCGTCAGAGAACTGCCTAAGTGGATTCGGAAAGCAATTGAAAGGAATATAACAACAACAAAAAAAAAAGTGAGAAGTGTGGTGCATTGTTAGCAGGTCTAAGGTTTCTTTTAAAATAAATTTTTGTAAAAATTTACCAAACGAACACTTCAGTGTTGGTTTGATACCCTTTTATGGATGAAAGAAAAATTGGTGGTAAAAGCATTTTTAAAAATGAGTGAAATTCAATTTTTACAGTTCATACAGTTAGGGAATATGACTGAAATTTAAAAATATTTTGGTACCATGTTAAATTGATTATTGCTTAAATTTTAAAAGTCATAAATTTATAGTTATAGTTATTGCTTTTAAATTGAAATTTCATTTAATTTTAGTTATTTCATAAAAAGATTAAATTGGTTTGAAGTTTTAAAAAGAATATTAGGTGAAAGCAGGAATTAATATCTATAGCGTAACATTTCTAATTATTGTTTTTTTATGTTAAATATATGTAAAAGTAAAAAAGGTAACATATATAGATCCCTAAATTTATCAATCACATTGACTACACTTAGTTCTATTTTATACCCAAGTGGAATTTCTTTGTACTAATTTTATCCTAGTTCAACTGCTATTTATTTAAATAGCCAGGTTCAAATAAGTAATAAGTTTATGTTATGTTGAAAGCTGAAACTAAGCTCGTACTGAAAAAGCTTAGAAAATTGTTGATCTTTTATTATCAGGGTGAAGTCAGGATAAAAACAAATAGAATTTCCATACATAGTATTCAGTATGAAATCAGGTTAATATATAAAAACATTTTTAGGATTTTCATTAGTTTTTAAGATTAATAGATAAAAACATATAGCAATATTTCTCTTATTTTATTTTCGTTTTTAATATTAACCAAACTAAAAAACGTTTTTTCTTAATTTCTAGTGAAATTAAATCCATTTTTACGAATTAACAATAAATTTAGGTTAATACACAAACACAAAAGCTTTGTTTTTTTTGAATATATTGTTGATTTTTTACTCACAACTATTAGTTATGTTTAAAAATTTTCTAAACAATAGTTGAAAATAAAATAATACTAAGGTACACAAAATATATCGTTTGAAATAATTTTAAGCAGTGCTTTGTTTAATTGATATTTTATTATGGTAAAATAGAAGCGTTAAAAATAAAAAATATACACATATAAGAATATTTTAAAATGGATTTAAATAGAATAAAAGTAATATTTTATTCATAGTATATCAATCACAATAACAAAAAATACAAAATAAATAATTATTTCTTTCACAAATAAATTTAATATTTTTATATGGAAAATTTTTGTATCATAAAAGTGAAATGGAATTTATTTTCAATTCATGCAAGTTTAAACTGAACATTAATTGCACTAAAACAATCAGCAAATCTTATTATCACTTGTACTTTAATTTGTACTCGTATTTTCCATAAGCGAGATAGTTTTCATTTCATTTTTTGAAAATCAACCTAAATAGAGATGAATTATCCTGCTTAATTTGATATAAAAATTTTTAATTTGCTAAATTCACTATGAAATATAGTTTTTATCATAATTTTGGACAGTTTTTTATAGTATAATAGATTTTTGTCAGTATTTTATACTGTTATACATTTACTTTATTTTAATTTATAAAAATTAGCCAAAAGATTAGGTCGAGTATAAGGATTATTTATTCTTAATAACCTTTTTTGCAATCAAAGTCTAAGTTTTAATGTATGCATTACTTTTGAAGTTCAGAAAGTTGGGTATGTTAAGTGGTTTCCAGTCACCTTCCCCAAAACTTTTCAACTTCACTTCTATATATATATATATATCCCTGAGTTTTATTTAATTGTTAACTGTCTCTTATAATTCTCCTCAAGGACTTTATTTTTTCGATTTTGTATCCAAAGTTTATAATTAACAAATTTCATAAATGTTTACACTCAGCAAAAGTAAGTAAAATTGACTAAGCTCGGTAAAAAGGTCAACACAAACAAATTAATAGAGATTATTTAAGTCGGATTCCACTTAAAATTTGACAAATAACGTCTTAAGTTACCAAGTTAAAAAAACAAGAAAGTTATAAATACTTGAAGCGCTGGACACATGAAGTTTAGTATATAAATTTGGGATAATTTTTATTATAGGTAAAAATATCCATCTTTTCTTGTTGAATAGATTCGACACAAGTAAGACACAAGTAAATTTAAAACTGTTATACACTCATTACCCCGTTTTTTAGAATTTTAGAAATCTAAAAATCTTATCTCCAATGTGAATTAGATTGCACGCATTTCATTAAAGGAGATTCATAATGCATGAAATCAAAAAATATTGAAATGCTTATAAAATCCGAATATGAATTTTTGTGGATATTATATTATGCTTTATGTCAAAGGATTTATTCGCCATGCTTAAAAAATTGCGTTTTGTTTTTTCCATTTTTAACAAAAATTAAAATATCTTTGCTTTTAATAATGCTAGAGTCTTGGCCTAAAATTCTTGAATTTTAATTATGTATCACAGGCTCATTTACATATAGGCTAATTAGGCCAGCTTTTAGGGGGGTGCAAAATTTAAAACATGAAATAATTTTCCTATAATAAAGACAAAAAGTCTTCTATTAAACACATTTGAATCATTTAATTGGTTCATCAAAAGGAATAAAAACAAAATAAAGGCGCTTAGAACCTGCTTTTATCACAGTTTTTTAAGAATTTATACTACATAGGATTAATGCTGTTAGAAAACACTTTCAAAGTAAAAATATGGACATTTATTTCATTTGTAAAATTATATAATCACTAAATTAAGTTTATTAAAGACATTAGGAATGATGAAAGTTAAGATAGCTTTGAAAAACAAGCTGTAATTTTTAAAATTGAAGTAAATGAAACTAATTTAAAACGTGAGAGAAAAAGAAAAAAACTATCGATAAAAGAGTGCACGTTTGATGCAAAAGAAATTTTCTGGGCGAAAGTGTATTATGTTATTTTAGTTAGTTTGTTATCAATATTAAAGAAAAGTTGTAATTTTTAATGAGATTTATGCCGAAAAATTTGAGTGGCTTATGAATATTAGTGCATATCAGTGAAATTAAAAATTAATCTAAATTTTGAATAGATTTATATCCTGAAGAAAAAAATATAATTTTTAATAAATTTATCGAAATATTATATATCACTTAAAATATGCATTTGTTCTACTCTTACAAATTGTTTTGTATTAAAATATTTATTTTAATAAAAAAAATTATTTTTAACCCCATAAAGTTTTCTTCATCTACAAAACTACAGCCAAATGTGTACCACCGGTGGTACACGCTGTCTTCAACGTGTTAAGAACCTATATGAGTCAAGACAGATTGAATCCATTATCGCTACTGCATATTGAATATGAAATCTTAATGATTTGTTGGAAGAATTTGCAAATATTAGTGTAAAAGGATAATCTTTAAACAAATTAATGAATTAAAAAGCTTTTGAATATCTAAAACTTTATCTTTTTTCTTCCTTTTTTTTAATGTCAATTTTTACAAAAAATTTATTTGTGTGTGAGGGGGGAAGAAGTTATTTACCTAGGGTGACAAAAAGACAAATCCGCTTCTGCATAAGCTTTATTCTACTTCTAATCTGTCATTATTTTTGGGATATTGATATAAATTGTTATTTTGATGTTATTTATTTTTTATCGTATATATTACGATGGCTAATATTAGCTAATATCACTAATATATGATATATTAGGCTCATCCTTATTCATTTATTCAAGCAGCATAGTGGAATGAAATTACAACGTAAAAACTAAAAACTTCAAACTTCTTAGTCGGAACATGGATTTACTTGAAAATTAAAAAAATTCATTTCGTTTAGAATGTTATAAAAAATTGAACACTAAGAAAGTGTTGGCTTTCATTTTTTTTTCATTAAGCCTAAGTCATTTTTTACATCCTTAAATTTGTTACTGGAAATGCTCTCAAGCTACATTTGTTGTAGAAACTAATGGTGCCAACTGCACCCAGCTATTTTTTGCGGTAGCTTGTACGAAAGAATCATAACTAAGTTTAATTAAATTGTTCAAATTCTTTTATGATTTCATTTTCATTTTAAGTCCTTTATTAGCAGTAATATGATACTTTGTCAATTCAAATTTTTAAACGAATTTTAATGATGACCAAGTCATCATTTTTAGTAAATTTATTAAAATTGAAATTCAATTATTTATAAGCCCCCATAAGTGGATATTGCTTTTGTTAAATCAGTCACGTGTCAAAAATAATTTTCTATATTTCAAAGGAAGTGATGTAGTGTGAAAACCTTGTGGTTGAAAAGTTTTATGCTCCGTTATATATCCTGGCATTATTTAAAACGGCTGCAATTTGTTGACATTTTGCTTCATTTTATCCATTTCTATTTTTCTTTCAATGTGATTTCACCTGGTATTGGGATTTATATCCGCTGCTATAGAAATATCTACTTTAAAATTTATTCCTCTTCTCGAATACTTAATAGAAAAAAACAAGAAAATGAATACTAAAAAAACCCCAGGAAAAAATTTAAAGAAAAAATTATTTTGAAGAAAAATGAAATAGAAAATATATTTTAAAGACTTTAGCTTATTTGAGTGATAAAGGTGGTTCATGTTGATAGAACCGAAGTCTTCTAAGTTAGAGAAAAAGACAAGAAAAAAAAAAACGAAATGAAAAAGCAAACAAAAACTGTAGAACAAAAAATCGAGGGTAAATTTTTTCTTGTTGAAAATTGAGAAAAAGTTAAATTTTCAAGAGCTTGAGGAAATTAAGGTATGAACTTCACTTTGGATGAAAAATAAAAAACAGGAAAAAATTTATTTAGAGGAACTGTTGTTAAAGATGTGTTTTCAAGACGGAACCGACCAATGCGCTACGGTAGCAGTTTTGATGCTTATAACCATCAAGAGTACACTAGATTGTGAGCTAGAGAAAATAGTAAGAATGATTGCACAGATGCTGTAAGAAGGATGTTGGTATATTAAGATTAAATTGATGACTTTTTGATTATTTTTACTGATTTTTGACTATTCTTGTATAGTAAATAATTTTTTACTTGGTGTGAGCTTGACTTATAGCTTCTTTTTTTAATGAGAAAAGATTCTTCTAGAATTAACTTCATTCTAAAAGAAATGGTTTATGAATTTTTCTAGGTATTTAATTGGATTTAAAGTTTTCTGGGCTTATTTTTGATGTATCACTTTGATAATATTGATTTTTTTTTCTAAAGCAGGAGTTTTTATTGTAAATTATAATTAAAGTGAATATATAATTTATTCAATATGTATTTTAAGGTCGATACTTTGATTTTAAAGTTTTATTGGATCTAAAATTTGGCATGTTTTGAGCAATATTTAAGTTTAATTTGATATCAGGATTTAAAGTAAAATTCGTACATGATGTAAAAAGGGTAAAATTTATTATTTGATAAAGAGGTAAAAAACAAATCTTTTTGTCCTCTTGATCGATTGCTTTAAGCTTTTTGATTAGTGTAGCGATAAACAAAAGCAATATTTTAATTTTAAGATAATTTTTATAATCATTAATTAAATATTAGTTTTAGTGAAATTGTCAGTAGTAAAACTGAAAATTCTGAGGTCAATGTCAGATAGGGAGATGCCAAGGAAAATATTGGCTTAGAATTTAATAACTTTGTTCTTTTAATTTTTACTTTAAAATTAAAAAGTAATTTGTAACTGTAGTCGTATCAAAAATGCACAATTCAATTACAGCTATATTTTTGATTACTTTAAAATATATATAAAAAACAAGTACAAGTAACTTGTAGCCTAGTTGACATAAAATTAAGTGTAATTTATATTTTATTTTAATGTTAACAATCAAAAATTTTCTAAAATGTGTTTTCTAAGATACAAAGAAACACAAGGAGAATAATCTTGTAACTAAGATTTTTCCTAAGGATTATTCTTTATTTGAAAGCCAACACAAGGCTTTTAAATCCCAAATAAGACACAGTTTTGGCTATCTCCTTCTTACAGATTTATCCGTAATACAAGAATAGAAAAAAATGTTTTTCAATGATGCAACTATAAAACAGCTAAAAAACAAAATTGGATGTATCCTCTCGATTACAATTTTAAGCCAATGGCTTAAGGGACAAGAGGTGAAAGCAAAGTGTTTAGAAGATAAAGCACAACTGAAAAGTTTTTAAAAGTTGCTTTCGTTGACACATTGACAGCATATTGTTTATTTTTTCAGCGATCAGAAATTTGTATGAAAAACTAACACATAAAATTCTTAATCTCTAATGCATATGATAAGTAATTTTAAGGTGGCATGAGGCTGAGTGCGAAGTAAAAAATAACAAAAATTTATTTTGGTCACATGAGACTGCTTATGATTCGGGCTAGTAATCGTCGATACCTAACAGTTGAAGCGTATTTATTCATTCATAGGCACTCATAAAAGCCCATTTTTCAAACACACACAATGTAAATATTTCCGCAAAATGATTAAAAATTATGTTTTATTAATATTTAAACTAAGCTATAAGTAAAAATGGAGGTTGTATTTTTATTCGACAACAGATTAAAATTATATACTCAGCTTTATGTAAAATTACAAACATTTTTTGATTAATAAAATCTTTACTTTAAAAATTTTGCTTGTTTTTCTTCCTGTAGTATGTTGAAGTTTAAACATTAATTTATGTTGTAGCTTGGATAAAAATTATAAAATGAGATGAATTTATAATGGAACCCTTATGCATATACAAAATAAGAAATAAGCACTGAGCTCAGCTTACTGTATGTATAGGAAATTGTATATATTATAACACAAAAAACTGCTGCCCATATTTATATTAAAAAATATAAAATTAGAATTGTGAAACTTGAACATAATGAATTCAAATAACCCTAAAGTTATACAAATACATTTTAATATGGATTTCGTTAATATATTAATATTTAAGAATTTCTCCTGTAAATTTTGATAAACGGTGAACGCCAACTATTTTGTGTTAAAGAAATTTAAGTATATGGAAGGCTAGTGACAAGTAAGGATATAATTTTTTCTTGAGAAACTCTTTGAGAAAATATTGTTTTTTATTTTTCCCTTAAATGCAACTTCGCAATAGATGTCCACCAAGCTGATTGCTACTTTTAAGTGTATAAAGATAAAAAAATATGGATAATAACATTAGGTATAAAAGTATTCGAATTTTATAAAAACTTTTGTGTTTAAACCTTTGTGATTTCCTATAATTTTTTTTACTTAATTGCACTATTAACTTTGAGTTTGAATAAATTTTATTCAGCAGGCATTTGGCGTCAACAGGCTAAAACAGTCTTTTAATAAATGGCTCTAAATTAAGTAGCAAGGCTTTAAAATGTCAAATTAAGTCAATACTTGTCCATTGAATAATTATTATTTATGTTATTTAGTTATATTTATAACTAAATAAAGAGAAAAAATCAAACTTGTAAATACAATCAATATTTTTATTTAGGAGATACATAACTAATTGGAAGGTATTTTCGAAAAATGCCGCAAATTTTATATCTTCTGCAGTCGTAACAATACTAAAATCATTACAATTGGAACGGTATAAGCTCATTTAACCATTTAGTCAAATGAATGTGAAATTTCTGTAATTTTATACGACAATTAAAATAACAACAACACTACCGGTAACAAAATTGTAACAGGTTGATTAAGCCATATTCTTGTTGATAGGCTAATATCCAGATCTCCCTATGGTGCCAGATTTTACTGCTAGCATTTTCCTATAGCTCATATATATACATACACTTTTATTTACATTTTTGTATAAAAACATACATATATATTTATATGTATAACTACAAATATAAAAGGATATTTTGGATGTCGATTTAGTATATTTAAAAACAAGAATATGCATTTTAAGATTTGTGTTAGTATGAATTTGGTCTGAACTGTTTCATTTATCCTACAGTCTAGGAAATGGAAAATCATGCTATTAGATTTTCAGTTTACTACTTTGGTATATACAAACAGATTATATCTGATTATGAGGATAAAATGAATATACACCAAAGCATTTATGTATGATATTATTATAGCTATGAATCCTTATAGCATTTAATAATCTGTTAATTAATTATGCACCCTTAGCGGTATTTTGTACATCATACTTGGTTAATGTTTATACATTTTAACAGAAAGATGATAAAAGAGAACAATTGAATTAGTATTTGCTTAAAATTGTTGTTTTCTTTTTAGGTGTAATCCATAAACTGAAATTTTAATTCAATATCAACTTAGAGAGGAAGATATTCATAGATTGAATTTTTTTTATTATTAAGTTTGGATATGGTATGTATTTTACAAACTATTTTAATTAGATTAAGTTGGTATTCATAGAAAATTCAATATTTTAAGCAGTGCTATGACTTTGTTCTAATATATGCTAAGAGTATATTCTTAAAAAATTGAGGAATTTATCTACATTAGGTTTTAACGTCAAGTTTGATGCAATGAAGAAGAAAAGCTTACCTCTTCAGGATTTGTATTGTAATTTTTTCATAAAACCTTAATAAATATGAATTATTTTTGTTGATATTTATGCATTGCATTGGTTAAAGTCATGATAAAACTTTTTTCATAACTCATCAAACTTTATTGCTACTTCATCTTATATTGTATTTTTCCCGTTGGTAGTAACTACGTTCCTAAACATCATTTATCCAAAGTTTTTATTTATCTTAAATTAATTATTCTTAGGTCATTTAGTGTAATTAAATTAGAGCTATTTATCAGTCATTATGCTTCAAGTCAAAGATGTCAATTTTAGTGCACAAAATAATGCATCTTGTATGTTCTTTTGTTTTTTCAAAATAATTTCCTGCAATTAAATTTTTGAGAATCCATAAAGACTCTTTACTTGATTTTTGAAGATTATTATTTTATGATTTGGAATGATCCAAATGTTCCATAATTTTATCTACATTCAATACAATTTTCGAAGTTTATATGATATAAAATTTGTTCGGGGAGTAAATAAATATTTTAAATTTCCTTGAAATAAGTTTCTAATTTGAGATTAAAAATCTAAAAGATTTATTATAAAAAGTAGTAGGTAATTTATCATTAAATTATCATTATTTAATAAAATTTGCTTAAAAATAAAATTTTCAGACGTTGACGAAAATATCGGCCACAATTAAGATCTTTATGTCAGTTAATGAAGATTAAGCGGTAACAAGCGTGGCTGGTTCTGAGATGGGTGATCGTGTTGTCGATAAATGTGGAATCGACAGTTGTCATTTTTATTTAAAAAAAAGAAGAGTCCTGCAGATACTAGACAAAACTAATTTTGTTAATCTTTTCTGTAAAGGTTGAAAATCACATATTTACGTCATTCGTAAATAAATTGTCAAGCAGTAAAGTTATGTGAGGAAAAAACCAAATAAATTTAATTTCCCGCTTTGGTGATCTTTCCTTTGCGAGTAAAGATGCCAAAGTTAACAATATGAAATGTTCTTAGTGAATAAGTAAGTATTTCTCTTTGTAGGTATTTCTTCAAGGAAAATTCATCTAAATTAATGTGGAAAAAAAATTTGTCTTTGAATTTTGACTTACTTTTGCTTAAAATAAAGCAGAGCAAGCTTTGCTTAATATTCACATTTTAAGGAGTATCAAATATGTATGTATTAAATAAAAACTGTCACAATAAAATCAGGTGTAAGGCAATAGGATTTCTCTAAGGATCATTTCAGAGTGAAATCTCTATAGAAAATACCCTTTTGTTGATGCTATTATACACAGACAGTTTTAACCCTTTACCTAAAAGTTTCTTCAATGGTTTACTTTTTCTTTGTTTTTTAATGAACAGAAAGATGCTTTTGGGACTGTTGTTACATTTATAAAACTTCATTTGTTTAGGAAGTAACAAATTCATATTTTACTTAGAAAACTTATTACTAAGTAAATTTCAGCAAAAATTCAATTTTCTTTTCATATAAATCATTATAAGGATTATCTTTTTTGGTCCGGGATTAAAATTAGGATCATTTGAAAAAAAAAATAGTGAATTCTTACAAAAAAAGAAAATTTAACAAAAATAATAAATCGATAAAACATTTTAGTTTTAATGTTCATTTTAAAGGCTGAATTTTATGTTTAATTTCATGTTTCAAAGCATCATTTATATCTGATTTTATGCTTTCTATTCAATTTTTTATCTTTTAAGTCAAAAAGCAACTTATCTGGTTGTATTCCTCTTACTAAAACTCAATTGAGTACACTTTATAAAGGGAATTTAATCCAATTGACACAAAAGTGGTTGCCACATTATAAGATGGTGAATGTATAGAATGTGACTGGTCAAAAGGATTCATTTTCGATTGCTACTTGTGGCCTCCCTTTTTGGAATGTAACTCTATTGCTTTTTAGTATGCGTACTCGTATATGTATTAAAGTATTTGAAATTTTCTAAATATGATATATATTATATAATATTATCTTTATAAATATTATGATTCCGTATTTTATTAATATTTTCCTATTATGTTCGATTTTATTGACAAGCTTTGAGGTTTTTGTTTAATTTGGGTTTCTATCTAATTGCAAGTGGTTAGATCAAATTTTCATTTAAGAGATAGGAATTGAAGTGCTGGCAATAAGTATAAATGCATACTTGTGGCTTAGTTTTATTCAAATGCTTTAAATTTGACCACATGAATATTGTGCTAGATATTCTCTACCACTAAACTGTTACCTGGGGTAGAAAATGTTTGAAATAGTTTTGTGTTTGTTTGTCTAATTTAATGTTTTGAGTATGTTTCGTAGATTTATTAGAAATTCATGATTTAAATTAATTTTGATAAGTTAATTTTAAAAATATTAAAGAGTATTTTTGTGTTCCTTATATTATGTGGTTTTATTTGACTATAGTTGTGGTGTTTTGTAATAATTGAGCCACCGAGGTGTAAAGTTAATAGAGAAGTTTGAGTATTTAGCAGATTTGTTTAACGCTTACCATTAAGCAAATTTCCACATAAGCAGAAGAAATTTTTAATTAGCTTATTTTACTTAAAATAAAATATATTTTTCTTTTAAAACTTGCATAGAATATGATTTGACTAATATTGCAAAATTCGAGGAATAATTTATGGTGAGTTTCATTTCTAATTTTCTAATTTAATTTTCATTATTTTAGTAAGAAATGAAAGGTTCCAAACTTATTAAATAAAATTTGACAATGAAATTATAATTGCCTTACATCACTGAAACTTATCAATCAGTCAAAATAATTGTCCACTTTAAAAATATCTCTTGAATTTTAGTTTTCCGGCAAAACTAATTAGATTCCTTGAAGCGAATAAACACACTTTCTAATACTCGAAATTTATGTAATATAGTAGTGATATGTTTTTCACTTTTTTGATATTTTTTGTCTCCCTACAGAGACTGTCATCCTTTAAAGTATCATCTTTTAAAGTGACATTTCATTTATATTAAATGAAATTAGAAAAAAAAGCTTGTAAAGTTATTTTAGAGAAATATTTTTACTTTAATTGGGGATTAGAGGGAGCAAAAATATACCTACATTTTTTGTAGTTTTTCATTGTATTAAAAAAACTTTTCAAAAATATACGCTAGTGAATTTGCCATAGGATGTCAAGGGTAGTAACTACCCATTAAACAATGAATTACCTTTAAATTTAGAAATTTGTTAACTAATTGAAAAATTTAAACAATTCTAATAAATAAGAAAGTCCTAAGATATTTTTAGAAAAGAGTTTTAATCAGCATTTTACTTCTGTATGGTTTCTGTAAAGAAAAACTTCTTAAATATACCCTAAACTTGGATACACGATATAAAAAATAGTTACATTAATTTATTTACTCTAAAGGAAGCTCTTGAAGTTTTATTGCTTTTTTTCTTTAAATTAATTTGCGGGGTAAATTCCTGATTTATTTATTTTGAGGTTATGAATACCAATGGTTAGCTTCAATTGTAATTGCATCTAAGCCATATATTTTCTCATTTTGTTTCTCTGAAACATTATACAATTTTATACAATGCAATGAGCTACGAACAGTATAAACTAAGAAAAGATGGGGCATAATATAAAGCTTAGTTTAGTTTCTTCAAATGATATGAAGTAGAATTTCTTAATATATATTAATTTTATTTAAAGCAAAGGAAACTAAACTTTTAGCTGTGAAATTGCTATAAAAATGCTTCAAAATGAAATTAAAATTTTGATCAATTAAGATAAATTGTAATGAAACAAAAATATTATGTTTAATTATGAATGTTGAAAATGTAATCAAAGCTAATAATATCTCATCTATGAAAATCCTCGATTAATTGTACAATTTCATATGTAAAGTTTACTATTAATCAATCCACCGAGAATTGAGCCATGCAGGCCGTTTTACACTCGGACCAGGAAGGGTATTCGTAAAGAGATGTGATATGATGTAATATTTTGTAGTTTTTGAATAATTTTATTAACATTTTTTCAATCAAGTCAGTATTAAATGAATCATATAAGATGGATGAAGTATTGCATTCATCCTTTAGGAATGCTATGATCTGTAAAATAAGGTACAGGTAATTGATAATAAAAAAATTATTAAAAAAATCAAGTTATTAAAGCCATTGAAGAAGTATTTTGTGAGAGTCTAAAAACATAATTATTTTTCAGATGACATTGACCACTTTTTGTAAGCTTTAAAAAAATTTACTCCTGGCTATATTGTGCCACATTTGAATTTTTGGCCTATAGGTGGGTATTTATCCCTATGAGACTGTAAAATCATGCATAGCTGAAATTTATCTGGGTTGCATGTGAACTTTTTTTCAATATAAAAATTCTTGAAATTATGTCAACAAAGCACCAAATTATTGTCAGCTATGCCTTTTTGACTTGTAAATTTTACTTAACTTTTAATAATACTTACTTTAATGGTAGAAGAATCCTTAAAAAGAATTAAAAACTTTTCAATAGAATTTGATAACTTTGATTTTTGTGGGTATTTGAAAGAGATAACGTTTTAATTAACTGAATTTATTCATAACTATAATAGTAAGAAGGTAAAAGGATTCAGAGCTTAACATTGACTTCTGTTTTCTTCTTTCAAATTACAGCCGATATTGTGGGGAAACTTAATGAAAGGGATACCTTTGTTAAGATAAGATTAGGTTAATTTTACAATCACAGCATATTTTATTTTCCTTTATTGCTAAAATAAAGCTTTAGTTATTTGGAAGGAAACTTATTCATAGAAGTTATTGAGATAAAAAGTGAGACAAATATAAGTTTGGACATGGTTGTTGAATTAAGAATCACTAAGAAAGAGAAAGAGAAGACAAAGAGAGAGTTAATCTCTATTTTCTATGAATTTCCTCCAAAAAAGGAAAGTTATTATTAATTTCTCTTTTTAGAGTTGCTTACGTGAAAACAGTGATTTCTGTGGTCAAATATAAACAAATCAGGAAAATCGTCAAATATTTATTACACATTTTATTTCTACTTTAGTTATAGATCAATGATCAATTTCTAAGATCAAAAGGTCAATTTTGGTTTCATAAATAATAAAACTCACTACAAATATAAAATATATATTCATGTCATATAAATGGCTAGTATTTAAAATTGAATAGAAAAAAGTAAACTTATCAGAAGAAAATTAACTCTTCACAACTATTCTTTTTCCTTAGGATACTTTTATTGGTTTTTGCTTGGAATATTTTTCAAGGAATTTCGTATTAAAACTTCACTAAATATGACAATAAGTCACTACAAGCCAAGAAAAAACATTTTGAAAAACTAATTCAAGGAAGAAATTTATTTGTTCTATTGAAACTTACTTAGATATATTGCTTGACCTAATTTACAATTGTTTGTTTTCCTTGCAGAGTTAAGTAATTATTTGTAAAACAAAATAGCTTTGGAATGTACTTGAATTGGTAATTTGGATTTAAATTCAAAATAAACACTTTTATCAAAGCAAAATTTATGTAAGAACTTATTAAGCTTCTAAAATAAATATATTGGGTTCAAAGACTATAATTAGATTAATAGGGTTTATTATACGTCATAACGCTTCCAGTTTTTCAATTTCCAAAAACATAACATCACTTATAACATCAACTTTTTAATAAAGTTATATTTTCCCCTAAAAATCTTGCCTATAGTCCTTCCCAAAAGATATCTTATTCATTAAATTGAATTTATATATTAAATGTCAAAATTAAATTTCAAATTGAACAACTTCAGGAAATGTCAATGTTATCATGAAAACCTCCTTTTCAGCGTTAACGTCCGTCTCAAACGACAATCTGACATAACTTTTTTTGTTTATTGATGTTTTGTTTCTTAGATTTTCTAAATTCTATTTTATATCTAATTTGAAAGGCTCTTTTTATATACTGATGGTCGATAAATGTAAGGTAGTCTCTTGTTTTACGGCTGACAAACTTAAATTATAGTTGAAATCAATTACGATGCCTTAGTTAAGTGAATTATATACCACATCAAGGGAATTTTGAAGAGGTTTATGAAAAGCACTCGTGTACATATAAACAGTCAAATATGTCCTTAAAATCATTGCAAATTTGTTAGTCAATTTATATTGAAAATAAAATTAAAGTTTTGGTTACATAGAGGTATAGTCAAGTTTTGATATTAGCTGTTGTTGTTGCTGTTGTTGTTTATATTACTTTATTAGTTAATGTTATATAAATTGGATTGGCATCCACAAAATTTATTGGTTGAAGCTCTTTTAAAGGAAAAAAATTGAGTAGTATGAATTTAAGAGTAGTAAATATGTCATAAAGATGATTCGAAATTGATAAATATGTAAGTCTTTATTATTAATAAATTTTGAATATAAAAAAGAAAAGTTTGTTAATAGCAATATTAAATAAAAATTAATAAAAAGTTGTTTTTAAAGGAGTAAAACAAAAAAAACGCTTTTTTCATAGCTTTTGATAAACTCAGCAATACTCAATGTAACACTAGGCTCGCTCGTTATTACAAGTGAAACACCAAAACAAAACAACAATTGACAATAATAGTAAAGAATTAACAACTAACAATAATAATTTACACTAAAACCTACAATTAACCAAAAGAAAACTTAATTAAAAAGCACAAGAATCAAGAATAATAAAAAACTATTGAATTTTAAATTTTGTGTAAAAATTTTGTAATAGAATTTTGTGATAGGATTACACCACAAAATAAATTTCGACGAGTTTTCTCATTTTTCCATGTAAAAACCTATTTCATTTAATTTTTCTTGCTGTTATTAAATATGATTAAAAATTTTCGGGTTTTTTCATTGCCTTTAAAGGCCATGAACTAATATAAGCTCAGAAAAATACATTTTTCAATTTATCTTCGTGTAGTACGCTCTGCCATTTAATTTGAATTTCATTCAATTTGCTTTTTTATATTACAGTTATTTTTTATAATATTTAACAATTTATTGTGTTAAAATTTCAAGGCAATCGGTTCAAAACTGTTGTAGTTATTGACATTTAAATCTTCCCACCCCCACGTGTTTTCTCCAAACTACGTCTTAAAACCTCGTGATCATCAGCATTCAAAAAATACTCTACCAATTTATTTAAAGTTTTACATTTACGTTTTGCATATACTATGTAGAGGGTTAAGAAATGATGTGGGCTGATCACGGTAAATTGATTTTTTTGACTTTGGAAACTTTTTCACTGACTCATTTCTAAATGTTTTTGTATAAAATTTTACACAAATTTTTTGAAAAGTTATTAAATAATTTGTAAAATATTTCAATATATTTAAATTAACAATATCTCTGAAAACAATTTATAGAAAAAGTGGTTTTTGTTCAACGATTATCGCTTAACCTCCTTAAATAATTAAAAATTTCGTTCAAAAATATCTTTTTTAATATCATAATAGAATTTTTCATAAAAAATAACTATACTATAAAAAGTAATAATACCTCTCTTTCATTTTGAAGAAACACTGTTTTACTAAATTATTGGCATTAAGCTGTGTTGATATTTTTACTGGTGCCCAAGGAATTAATACCGAAGTTTTTGCAGTCTATCATTTATTATTTACTAAAAATGATACCAACAATTAACGAGAAACAAAAGAAAAAGATTAATTTGTTGATATAATAAATTCAGTTATAAAATTATTAATTAAATACTAGAACCGAGAGTTGTTTTTTTCAAATTAAATTCGATGTTTTCCAGAAAAAATTGAACTATTTATATTGAAAGTCATAACACTTTAAACTTTTTGATATTATGTAATAGTAATTAACTATTATCAATACCAAGGAGATAAATTTTAAACGAAACATCATTTTGTCAAGACCACAAATAACTAAAGTTTAGATTAACCTTAAAATTTAAAATAGTTTATGAGATTTATTCAAGCATTGGACATTATTCCGGAAATTATTTCATTTTAGTTAAATAACCAATTCCACACCCAAAAATATCAGCGTAAATGCGCAATTCTATATAATATAATCACTATGTTATACATAACAATATTAAATTATTCATCCATAAAACTAGAAAAGACTAAGGAATCGTTTGGATTTGAGTAAAGTATACCACCATTTGGAAATCTATGTAACTGGCAGTTTAAAATCTATTTTAGTTAAAAGGTGACAATCGAATTAAAGTTCAATGAATCGTTAAGTGCCGAATTCACCTTACAAGTAAAATAATGTTAGAGAATCTTTTGAAAATGAGTAATCGGAAATGACCCACCCACTTGGATCCTGTCAAGCGTGTGATCTCAATATGAATTCCCTTTATTTATTCAATCGGGTTGAAATCTTTGCTTATGGGTATAAACTAACAAACATATAATAAAAAAAAAAAAGTGAAAAAAAAAGAAAAAAAAATTATTCTCTAGTATCTATCCGGATTCTGAATTTTTTGTATTTAATTTTTTTCTTTTACGGATGCCAGGAATGAAGGTTGTCAGTTACGGTTCAAAAGGGATTATTCTTTTGTGAATAGAGTTTGTTTTGTCTATCAGTCAGTATAGTGTTCATTTCTCTATTTAACACGTATTATTACAGTTGAATGAATATTTAGGTTTAACAATCGGTTATCAATGATTTGTATCCATTATTGGTACTATAACCTTTTGAACGTTACAATATTTTAGATTGTTTTAAAATTGTAGCTACCTAACAGAGAGAGAGAGATCCATTGGCTATAAAGTTCTGAAATTGTTCAATGTATTTGTTAAAGAAGTTATAGTATACACTTTGTTCAGTCAGTTAGTTGAAATGTTGTCATTAATATGTGTCGAGGCTCGTTGACTGAAAATTATGAGGAAGAATTTTAACTTTATGTAGTCAAATGATGTTGTACAGGATTGCATTTTGTAGTGAATTTATTTATAGGGACATTTTTTTTTTGAATAACTTGAAATCAATGGAAAATTAATTGGAAACAGTTTCAAAGTGATTTTTGTTAAAGTTATTTTGATGTTTGCAAATACTAAACACAAATTTAGTGATTTAGAATAAAAGCAAACAGTTAGTCTTTGAATTTATCAAGGAAAATAAATGACGCTATTTACCTAATAAATATTCAGGTTGAGTTTTTATTATGAACAATAAGAATTTGAAATGAAAGCTTTTGATCAAAGTGTTTATATATTTATTGTGTATAGAACGTTCTTTTTTATGCATTAAGGGGTTATATATGTTCTCTGCATTAAAAAAACCAGTTTTAGTCATAATATGCCAGCTGTCATCCATTTATGTTTTATTTTAAGATTTAAAATAAATTATATTTTAAAAACAGTTTTATTTTTAAAAAAGGGGAAAAGTAACTTCAAAAAATATGTATGTAAATACTTCTTCAACTCAAGCTTTACAAAAGGAGTTTTTATTAAAATCTACCCAAAAAACGGATTTCATATTAATATTTTTTAATAAATATGCGAAAAGCAAACATTTTTGTTATTTTAAATCATTACTAACAATAATTATATTTGATTTTGCTAGAAAAAGATAATATATATTTTGTGAAGAAACTAAACTAAAACTTGCTTTATCATTCTGCGCTTTTAAGGCTTTGGATGGCTTGCATATGTATGGCTGATGTTAGGAAGTATTCCACGACTACCGTGGAAGAAGGAAAACGATCAACACCTATTTTAAGTTATTTATTTATTCAAAAAAAAAACAACAAGTAAATGATCTCATATGAAGAATAATAACTGCGTTATTTTACTTAGGTGACGTTTTTGCAGATAATATGGGCAATATATGGAAACTAAGGTTAAGTTATTACTACATTCACTTAGTTCTTCATGTTTTCAAATTTTAATAAATCCTGCAGGATATAACTAGAAATTATTTGGCATGGCTGGTATTAAAAGCTTAAAGTAAGTTTTTGTCATTTTTAAAAGCATTTATATAATGCTGATAAATAAACGCAAAAAAATTGTATTTTTGTATGTCAGCCTCAAAAGTTATTTATCAGTATACAAAGTGAAATAATACCATTACTTAAGGGGTTGATATTGTGGAATGTCCTTTATAGTTTTTGATAGAAGTAAAAAAATTTTTGTGACTTCTATACAAAAATTTAACAAATAAAACCTTTATCACTAGGTCAATGTCTTTTTTGTGCAACACTAAAGCTACTTGACTCGTATTTGTAGTTGGATGTCTTCTGATTTATCACAAATCTTATGTTATAAGCGTATTTTGCAGGTTCATAATTACATGCTATTAGAGAAGAAAAGTATAATTGACAGACTCCCGCTTTTTTTTATCAACGAGTTTTTGAATTAATTTTTTCGGCTTTGAGTTAATTGTTCTACATTCTTTTCACAGCCTTTCAGGTGAACCATTATGAGGGATGTTTGCTATGGTCTTATTTAGAATACCAAACTATATTTGTATAATCTGTATTAGGGAAATTTGATTGAAATTGATTTTAAAACATGCGTCCATCATGATTAATACAAGTGTATTACACATTTCTTCATACAAAATTTCTTTCCTTACATTATAATAATGTGGAGAATGGGTATAACAGAAAATTCTTTTGATAACGTACACTTGCTTGAAGCCCAGAGCCCTATTTCAGAAGATATCTATTTGATTTAACATAGAGGATAAGTTAAAGAAAACATTAATATAGAACCACGTGTTAAAGTGTAAACAAAGTTTTTTCCTTTTTTTAGTATGTGCTCAAAAAAGGCATATGAAAGCAAATTATCAGCATTGATAATTTATATTTGAAAGCCTTTAAATTAAGCAAAATGAGGGCTGGAAACTATTATTTATCCTTTTTTCGCAAAATTTCTTTTGAAATGAAGTCAAATTTACTTAAAAGGTTTATAGCTGCACTTCCAGGCCCCTTAAAGTAATTTTTAATTAAAAAACCAGATACCGGCAGATATCTGCCGGTATTCCTATACATTTTGCTTATGATCATTGATATGAAACAACATCAAATCCAGGATTTTTCTCCTATTGACGCTTAAAAATGTACGATTTATGTCTTTTTTACTGTCTTTAATTGTATTTCTGATTATAAAATTGATTAGGGGCTTATTTATTTTGTTGTTGTTTACTTTTTGGTTCCTGACATTTAGAGACTTTTATTAGTGCTGTAAGCGTTTTCTCAATAATTACAGGAAAGTATGCTATAGCAAAGCTTAATTTAAAGGGATTTCCTAAGTAAAATTATTTCTATTGAGCTTTCATGTATTTAACCGTAAATAAATATTTTTTCCCAATAATTAATTTAAAAAAATAATATTTTAAGCTAAGGATAAAGTTCTGGTATAGCATTGCTTGTTCTATCAAGTTCTTATTTACGAGTTATTAACTTACTTTTTCGTAGAATATAAAAACCCCAGAAAAATAAAGATATCTTTCATGAATTTGATAAGATAAATAAATTAAAAATCTTTAAAAAATATTTGATTAAGAGATGAAATTTTTTATTTGAATAATTTTTATAGTGTTTGTGTTCTTTTATTCTCATTACCCTTATTCAAATTTAAAAATTCAATAATAATCAAAAGCTTTACAAAGTAAATAAAAATGAAATCCATTAGAGTATTCAGGCAAAATCCTTAAAATGCATATGTATATGCAAATTAAATTTTTATTTTATCATCTTTAGGTAGTAGAAGCTTATAAAATATATCCAATTGCCTGATTTGAACTTGTGTATAAATGTTAGTAAGCTGTAAAATACTGATACGCCCAGTGAATATCCGAAAATAAGGAAAATATGATTCACTATTCCTTTCAAATGTCATCATTTCTGTACAATGATGTGTCAGACAGTTCACAGTCTTTTTTAACGAATGAATATGAATGGGATAAAATTTTTACTAATGTTCAATTTCACAGCTCTATTCAGGATTGCATTTTGCTTCAAGCTATATTCCATTTAAATGGTATACATGGACATATATATATATATATATATATATATATATATATATATATATATATATTATATACAGGACATATTTAAGTGCAAGGATTTATCCTTTTCAACATTATATATATATATCTCCTATTCATATGTATATACATATATATATTCAAACCTAAGTATATTATAAAATGAGAATAAATTCATGTATGGAGCATACTATAAATCCCAACAAAAAGGTATGAAGTGCCGCTAAAATGATTTTTACCTAACTGAGTTACGTGTGAAAAACATTATTAACTCCCCCATCTAGATGAGTGTTTTCTTCCTCAACAAGATTATGTTTGCTTTCGATGATATTTTTTAATGGGCTATGCCATAGGTACCATAAAAGATATTTGAGTGTTGTTGATGTTATTGTTTATGGTCTAGCATCAAATTTCTAAGTTTTATTGATTTTGGGCTACAAAAACTTCTCAGAAATATAGCAAAATCCATCATTGCTAATAAATTATGGTTTTCTATAGAGTAGTGTTAAAATTGTAGAGGAATATAAATTTTTTCCTTTTTTTTTTATTTGGTTGTAATATTGACAGTCAACCCTTGGTTATATATTTGTTTTAAGTACACTTAGCTTAAAAAAATTAGCTTAATGGTTTTAAGTATAAATGATAAAGTTTGTGTGAACATTTTAGTTAATAAAAAATTTAGTCAAATGATAATTTAAAAATAGAAACATCTGCAAACAAGTGATGTACAGAAGTTGAGCCTAATATTATTTTACTAATAAGAATGTAGTTAAATCTTGTAATTTTCTTGCTCTTAAGAAATTTTTTCATTTTTACTTTTAATAAGTAAATCTAATTA
Source organism: Acrocera orbiculus (assembly GCA_947359355.1). Taxonomy (NCBI): domain Eukaryota; kingdom Metazoa; phylum Arthropoda; class Insecta; order Diptera; family Acroceridae; genus Acrocera; species Acrocera orbiculus. The sequence goes on from OX375757.1 coordinate 1,171,114, forward strand.
TTTTTTCTGTTAGGTAAAGTTTGTTACATAGAAAACGAAAAATATTTTAAAAATTAGAAATGATGTGAGGTAATAAAAAAAACTACGTATGAAGATAAAAGTTTTTATAATTAATTGCTTTAGTCTTTGCCTCGTGTCATTAGATAACTTTAGAATTAAATAAAACATCTTGTTAAAAAAATTTTTTAAAATTACATCTCATTGGGTGAAATATTATTTTATTATCTTCAATTGTTGCAAAAAATTGCTGAGCAGTTTAAGCAGCTATCTAACGCTCGTCAAATACAATGTATCAAAACTAATTAACAGATTGTGTGCTTTTACTTCCATTTTGTTCCTGAAATTCGACTTATTTTTTGTTGTTTTGATCAGTGAATATGGTTTGGCTTTAATTATTTCTTTAATTGTGTTTATTTTTGCTTTTTCTGATTATTTTATTTAAACAAAATTTGCTAAATTAAAAAAAGTAATAACAACAAAACAATATAACAATATATGCGAGTATAAAGCGAGATATAAACACAATATGATGTTCGATAGCAAACGCTGAAGCAAACTGTCTAACTTTGCAATAAATTTCTGAACAACTAATTTTATGTTATTCCGGTATATGTTTGGCAGTGTTTTCACTTTTGGCATTTTAAGCAATGAAGTCATTAAATTACTTCATTATATACTATAAAAAATGTTAGAAGTTAGTTTAAAAGCTATAATAAAAAAGAGTATTTAGTCGTGCCATCTATATTTCCCAGGATGGAATATTTTTTCTGCAATTCCAATTTTTCCTTAATTTATTGACATGCTTTACCAATAGGTTAGCAAAATACATGCATTACCTATACCTAAAATAATTGCTACTAGAGTATAAACAATATTTTTTTGCTATTCGAATTGTGTTTTTGTTATATGAGGCAAAATAAAAGACAGTGTGAATTTTGGAACATAAACTTTGATACATGACACATACTTACAAGCATGTATAACGCTACAGCGTTATATCCATCGAAAGTTTTCCGAACATTTTGAATTCAGTTTTTATGAGTATCTACTGTTGCTTGCAATGAAATTTCCAAAACAAGTTTCAAAACAGTGGATGAATTAGAAGACACATAAGGTTCCACTGAAACTCAAAATAATGTGAACGCCAGTCTTCCATAGCCAGGAAGTCATAAGCATAAAATCCTTTTCAAATTGTCAAACAATTACTTACACATTTTTGGTCCAAGCTTTAAAAATATAATGGCCAACGCTTGACACAAATATCATAATCTAAAGGTTTAGGATTTTATTGGCACACAATCGTAAATTTTTGAGATCTAAGTCAAGTGTGTTTATTGAGTCATTCTCAATTCTCACACGACTGGGCTTAATGCAACTTATTTTTATTTTACAAATTGAAATTTAAGTTGAAAGGATGCTTTTTAATGACATTTCACCCATAAAAATAACTATTGTATGAGTACTTGAAGTGTTTCCACAAAATTAACTATTTATAGGTACTTAAGAAACTTTAGATATCTTATTTGAATTATATTTTTCATAGTCAGACTTTGATAAATAAATTTAATACTTATATTCTAAAAATTATTTTAGTCAAAGAAAGTATAAAGGAAAACTTCCATGGTGGAATTTTATTCAGCTTTCCTAAAACTTAATAATTTAATTTATTAAATATTTTCAGATATAGAGATTAAAGAAAACCTTAAAACTATTCATAGTGTTTCTGTTATTACATTTTACTATAATTAATACAAAATGAACATGTAATCCATGACCTGACTTCTTTTGAAATTTTCTTTTTTGATGTGATTAAATCTTTATCATGCAACTCAAAGAAAAAAAAAAAGAAAAGAAGAATAAAGTGCATGTGTGGAAAAATAAATATGATTCCCTACCAAAGAAAGACCTCGAAGTAATATCTTTGAGCTCATTTCATCCTTGAAAAATAGGAGTAGAGCACAAGCTATTATAAAAGAATATAATAATGGCTTTTATAGTTCATTCAACAATCATATAAGGACAGCTAGGAGATAGTATAATCAAAAGTAAAAATTAATTTTTCCAAAATGCCTTAAAAAAATTTTAGATTATATTTTAGTCTATGGATTTCATTATTATGGTTTAATCCTTTTTGACAAGAAAAAGGGTTATTTGTAGCAAATGTAGTTACTTGAATAAATTTGTAGTCATTTGTGGAGAAAAGGATATTAAAGCTTTAAATTATGTTGTTAATCTGCTATATAAGAAAACTTAACTAAGTTTTTGTTTTTAATGGTTGAATCCGCAAACAAATGTAAGTTAAGAAAAATATCAAGCTAAGAAAAGAATTTATAATAAATTTTAGTAAAATGGCTTAAAACTTATACAGGGTTCTTTTTGGATTAGTTTTAACCATAAAGTTTAAGCGATTTTAGGATTAATCTATAAATCATTTCATACAAAATTTAGTTCCTACATGAATAAGAAGAAAGAATATGTATAGATCAATATTTGTGGGTTTTATAGCCAAAAAAATATAGCAGCAGTATTAAATGGTCTATTATGTGTCACGTGGTGTAATTTAAGGATAATTTCAAAAAGTTTAAAAATTTGTATCATTAAAGAAGACAGGTTTTAACTGCATATAAGTTTATATTACGACTCACTCACTTACAAGGCAGATAATTAACATTATCTAATTTTTGAGAATAAGGGATAAAGATCCTGAAGGGAAGTTGGAATATTTCAAATAAATTAAGGTCAAGTTTAATAATATTTTAGATCATGTAAAACAGTTAAAAGTGATTTTGGTTTTGTGTAATAAAAGTTCAAATAATAAATATTGTTTTTCTTCATGTAAGAATATGAGTGAACTTAAGGAGCACTATACACATACACATACTTTGATTTTTGGAATTTCCAGCTTTTCCGATTAATCTATTTAAAAGGGTCAACAAACCGTGTGCATATTAAAACTGTCAGTTTGCACTTTATATGATAAAGCAACTTCGACAGCTGAGAAAAATTTAATATATCATTGTTGAAAATTAAAATATTTTTCTGTACTCTACCAAATACGGCTTAAAATGAAAGTTTCCTTAAAAATTTCTTTTGTTTAGTATGAAAAATATGAAATCACTCTTAACTCAGTATGTTGAGGGTAAAATTACTTGATTTTTGAATGACTAGAATGAGTTCAATAGGATTAATTTTAATTTTGGTAGGAACTGGAAAAGATAGCTTTCATATTCATGAAGTGCAATTCTCAAATATTTATTGACTATTTCTATTAGAGACTTTAATTTACTTTCCTTCTAGTGCTGTAGAGGTTTGTTATCGATTTTTGAACACTTATTGACAAGTTATTTTCTTTAAATTTCACTAATATAACATCGGAATTCGCTTAAAAAATATTTTCCAAAAGTTAATCAGTTTCCAGTTCTAATAACGGACGCAGTAGATTCTTTACACTGAATTCCTAACTACTGAATGCGAAAACTACTTGGTTTAACTGATTAGGGATGAAATGAAAATAACATTAAAAAAAGTTTTTCAAAATAGAATTTTATTTGAGATCAATGAACCAAAAAGGGAAAAATAGTTATTTTGCTGTTTAATTTGAGTAGAAGTTTAAAAAAATCTTTTTACATGGTTTAATAGCAATTTTATATCACGAAAACTAAAAGTTAAGGGCATCTTTCGTGATAATTATTCATCACTGCTTAAAGTTTAATAATTACTAATTTACTATCCCTTGAAAATTTCTTAAAAATCAATAAATTGTATTCAATACAACAGCTATCAATTCAAAAAAAATAATTTTTCACACTTTTATTTTTGCGATATAAAATTGTAAATGAATTTTGTAAGAAGGTACCTTTCTCCTTTTGTTCCCATTTAACAGTTTAAAGAATGACTCTTCTTTTTTTAGCTCATTAGTTATATAAAATGCTTATACAAAAAAGTCTATTTTCTAAATGGTCTTCTCTTTTCTGTTCTTTTTTTTGATTGATTTAGAAATGTGACATTCGACAATAGACATAAGAAATCTGACCCTTTATAAAGTAAAGTCTTTCATGCAGTAAGGATCGGTGGTGTTGATCTTCTTGATTTTCATATCTAAATTGCACTATCTACAAAAGAAATTTAAGGACTTTCTGACTGGAATTTTCAATTTTGCTTGGCTAAAAGTAGATAGGAGACTAGAAGCGTAATGCCAGTGGAAAATTGCTAGGTAAGTATTAGCTTAGAGTAATTGGGGAGAGCCTATTAATTTCCTTAGGTAGTTACAAACTTTGTATTGCATTTAGAAATACAACATATTTCTTTTAAGGAATCTTGAGACTATCTTGAGAAGCCTTTTTTAAAACATGTTTAAAACATAACCTTTCTAAGGCTGCTGTTTACCATAATCAATCTTAATCAATTTTTTCTCAGGTTTTTGTTATGTTTGTGTATTAGTTGTCGTAAAAATATTTGGAAATGTATTATGTTAGCTCAAGGAATATAAATTATGCCAATTTTTGATTTATGGATGAATAAATTAAAAACAAAAGATATACATATATATTTCACCAGACTTCAAGTATGCCTCAATTAATTATTTGTAAAGCAACAAGCCTGAAAGAGACAAATAACATTCAGTTATAATATATTTACGTATTTATATACATATATACATAAGAAAAAAATGTAGCACCAGGTAAATTTTGATTGAACGAATACCGAAAGTATATAGTCACACTATTCATCTTCTATTTTTTTTAAATAAAGTCTTCTTATTATTGGGCGTGAATTAGGAAAAATAAACTTGACCTGCCTTAACTTAATTTTTGTCTAAATACAACAAAATCAGGCATGCCTAATGGGGACCAAATGCTGCAGATTTTCATGGGTCAAAATCAGGACCAATAAAAAAATCTGAATTGGGCTTATCAGGACCTAACATTGAAATTTCAGTCAAGTTCTTTTAACTAAATTAAAACAAATACACGTTTTTAGAATAAAATTTTATAAAAAGAAATTTTTTTAATATTTTGTAATTAATAGAAAAGCTGGCATGAAATATTGAAAACATTTTCGATTTTTCAAAAGTATTGCGTATCATCTCTGAATCAATGTTAAATGAAGCTACTTTCTATACTTTTAACTGTTTAAATAAAATTGCTTGGGCTACATTTTAAATATAGAATTCCTTTAAAGACAAGTACACAAAAACCTGAATATCTTGTAGAATTTCATTACTTTAAGCAAAATATAGAAAATTTTTATCAAAATATTTCAAATATTTGTTTTAGTATTTACTTGTGGAGCAGTATCCTTTGTTACCTTCAATTTCATATTTTATATTTCAACAACATCCGTTTTCCTCAACAAAAACCAATCATCAGTATCGTGAATAAGTTATAACATCGGAAATAACTTATAAATGAATTGAGAAGGAAATTGAGAAGTTCAAGTGTCAATCCAGATACTTCTATAGTATAAGTAAAGTACTTTAATATTAGGTTTATAAATTTATGTTGTTATACATCGATATACTATTATATATATATACCACAAAGCAATATAAACATTAACCCCTTATTTACTCCGATAAAAATCATTGTAAGTAATAAAAATTGAAAGTGACGATGAGTCTCAGGAGTAAATAGGATATTGTTAACGATAAAAAGAGCAAACTTAAAAGATTAAATCTATCCTGAAATGATTTTATCATCAACTTTTTTTCTTTACTTCTTTTTGCCACACATATGATGCTACCTCGTGTATTAAGTTTATATGACAAAATATCAGCTGTATTTAGACAAAGGAAATGAATCCATATCAGATATTCACGCAAATAAATAAAATAAAATAAAAATAAAATTAAAAAGGAAAGTAGCAACTATGTGATGCTATAAAGACATCTGTAAATTATCACAAACATATTAGAATTTAACCTGTAACAAAAAATGAAGGCAAACAGACCACTAAAACTTTTAATATCTAAATAAACCAAGTCAAAAATTATTCCCCCTAAATGGGAAACACTTTGTATTACTATATCCTCATTCTTTAGAAACTTACTAGGCAATCATCTTTTCCATACATTGGAAATGAAAGGTAAAAATTATTTTACCCTATGGCATCTAAGCCCAAATGAATTGAGGACATACAATTTTGGGTGAAGACATTATCATGAAAATATCTGTAAGTACCTGTAATTTTCACAAATATCTGTATATACATTCATATATACCTATTTGGAGCATTGATGTACTTGAGGGGAAGATTAAAAGAAAATCTGGGCTGACATACTAGATATTTCGGGATTTACTCTAACAAAGAAATTATTGATAAAGAAATTGTAAGATTTGGTTTGAATGATTGATTTGTGTGTGAAAATATAAGATAAACTTTTTAGTACAAAATTAAGTGATTTAGTTTACAAAAAATATTAATAATAGTTTGATTAAGGTAAACTATGCTTTGAGCATCTGCTTTGGGTTGTAAAATTGATTTTTAAATTTATGTTAAATAATTTTACTTTTTTGTAAAATTTTCAACTGTATTTGATGGAATTACCAAATATAGTGTGGAAAAGAGGATAAATTGGTTGATTGTATTAATTAATTTGAATAAATCTTCTATAGAAAATATCAAGGATTTCTAAACTGCAAAATATTATAATTTTTATATTTCTTTTCATAAATAAGCAAAATATGATTGTTATATTGTTTTAATAATATTTGGTTTTCTAGTTTTTAGAAGTATTCTCTTCCAAATCATTTTAAGGAATATAAACATAGATATGAGATCACTCTAAAAGAAATTTGCAGTCAAATTAGAAAATTATGAAATCAAAAGAAGAAAAATTGTTAAGTCTTTAAGTATCTTGCGGACCAGGAGCTGAGATTTGATGTTCGCATTGACTGTCAAAAAGCCATTATTTATCAAATAAGTCTTAAAAATAATTCTTGGATTCTTTTGGAATATAAATCATAAATTCGTAAATATTTTTATTTTTTGAATTTGACCAAGAGGAAGTTAATCCATATCTTATGGTTAATCTATAAAATGGATGTATTAATCAATTCTTATTGTTTTTCAATTGTTGATAAACAAAAAATACTTGTATAAATTAAGTAGTATTTTTTACCTTTTACTTCGCTTCCTATTTATAATCTTATTCTATAAAATGTTGATGTAACCTAACATGTTGTGTAATTGGTGAAGCATTCTATATGAAAAATACAGAAAAGTATATTTATAAAATCTAAGCAGTCAACGTTATTTATATTTAAAATTTTGTGATCCTTACTTATGTATATGAATAATTGTAAAAAATTTTATAAGATCAACGTCTTGCATTTTAAATGCATAAAATTACATAATATAAAACAATATTTCCAACTTTATTTTCAAATTGAAATATTTCATTTTATATTTTTTCATTTGAAAAAGGAAAAGAATTTGTTTTCCCTCAACTCTTATGCTACAAACCAATTTTCTTAACTAATTGCTAAAAAAATTATACCCATGAAGAATATTTTCTTAAACTGGCACATTAATGTCAGACAGGATATTAACAGTCTTCTATCTACCAACCTTGATTATAAATTGTTACAACGATGAGCATAAAATGAGCATCTAAAAGAAATATTAGATGCGACCAAGTAAAGTATACAAGAAATATTTAATTACATTGAGAATAAAGAATAAAAATAAAATCTTGGTAATTGTTCTCAGATTGAATTAATTCAAGGTTTTCCTCTAAATTTCAACCATTATTATAGCAGAGCATTACAATTTTTTTCTAGATGCAATTAATAAGATGATGAGCTTTTGGAGCTGTAAACGTTATGAGACGTTGATTATTCAAAGAGTTTTTAAAAAAAGTTAATTGTTTCATTTGCTAAATACTAATAAGGAAAGTGTTTTAGAACTCATATTTATCTATAAGTGAAATTTTTTGATTGCATGCAAATTTTGAAAAAAATGCTCAATAGAAATAAATTTTTCTCAAAAGAAAAACTTCACAACAAAGCTTACGCATAATTTATGACGAAAAATTACTCGTTCCAAACTTTTGTGAATATAAAGTAATTTTAGTTATTATAGTAACAATTTAAAGTCATGAGAAAAAGGACTTGTTAAAGGCAGACATATCTATAAGCAGTCAGGAATTTTATAAATTAATATGGGGTGCATTCATAAAATAAAGATCCGAGGAGGATCTAGCAACAGGAAATGTTAACTAAATGGTGAATTGTTTGAACTAAACTATTGCATTATTTTTTAATTGGGTAGAAATAGGTAATCGAGATATCTTACTGTGGTAGCAACATTTACAATTTGTAACTTAAAATTTAGTTTAAAATTAATCGTAGTAGAACGCAAACTTTGTTAAAATTTTTTAGACATAACCCTTGATAGTAAAAAATCAAGGGTAAAAATAATAAAGTTTGAAAATAAAAGAATAATTGTTAGAATTATTTAAAGATCTTCTTCTAATGCAAAAATTTGATGGTTTAATAGAATATTTTAAAAACTTCAAATAATAAATAAAAATTTTTATCATACCAATTAATATATATAATTCGCTAGAAAATTTTGCTGTATGTTAAGTAAATCAAACGCAAGCTTAACCTTTCAAAAAGCAAAAAAAAAGCTTAAAACTTAAGATTTGTCTTTTTGATAATTTGTTTTATGAAAGTAAACTTGGATATATATATATATATGTCATTAAAATTCAACAAAATTTCTTATATTCAATTTTCAAGACATAATATAATCCAGGAAAACAAACTAAAAACAATATAAACAAAATATATGTGTAGGAAAACTCATTTATTTTACAAATAATATTTTTTAAATTTAATTTGTAGTCAGTAGACCCAATTTTGTACTATAAAATTGAATCAGTGATGTCAGCCAAACTTTACATTTAATCCAAGGGTAGAGCGGTTAAAATTTGTTCCAAAATTTCATTGTTAATGGCCTGAGGAGTAAAAAAAGATGATATAACATAACCTAACCACCTACTGCTTTCTTGAGTTACAAATATATAATAGCCGAATGAGGCATGAGTGTTACTGATATTTCCATAGTATTTCTTAAAGTGTTGAGAAAAACACAAATAAGGATTTAATATATATATATATATATATATATATATATATATATATATGAAAGGCAGCTAAATTGAACCCCTTTTAAGGTTTTCAGTCACTCATTTTATTTAATAATATGAATTTCAAATAAGTTTGATTTACTTTACTTACTTTCAAGATTGTAGTGAAATTTGTTAGAAAGTTTTTATCGTAGGAAATAATTGTCATGTAGTTTAAAATTCAATGATAAATTTTTCTTAACTCACTACGCACTATCTATGTTGGGAAGTAAAGAACTTGTTATACCTTGCAAGGGATAAGAAAAACATTTCTGACATCTGCTTACAAATTTAACACAAGAAAAAAAATATATTAATATTTCTTCTTCCATCTTATAATGATCAAAGGAGTTTTGTTAAGAACAAAGATAAAAAGATTTTCACATAATTTTTGATTATTTTTTTTTGAAAAATTTACTATAAGTAAGTAAACATTTTGGTTCGTTATCATTTTACAATATTAAATAATAATATGTCCTGATTTTGAAATAAAATAATTTTACCATAAAATATTTTAAATTTTAGGTCTTTACAGTTTCTCTGGTAAATTACTGATCTTCTTGAGTTTTATACATGGCATTTATCTCTAATATTAAATTTTATAATGCTATAATTTTATGCCATCTATGAACAACTTGACTGCAGCAAATTCAGTTTTTAATATATTTCTATATAGCACTTTAAGAGTTAATAACGGTAGTCAAGTTTTAATGGGTTAGACTTTGCTCTAATGCTTTTCTCTAAGACAGACTTTAAATGATTTTATTACTACCGACTTACACTTATAAAGAAATTTAATAAACGAATATTATGTTTTTATGAAACTCATTTTATTTTACTTAAAAATCAGCTTAAATTTGTTTTTATAATCATTAGCTACAGTATTTTTCTTTTTAAAGTCGTTTTTAATAAAATTGAAGATATAAATTTAATATGAATTAACTTTAAAGCCACCCACACAGTGACAACTGAAATTTTTGCTATTATTATTAGCAAAAATCTGGCTTTTCTGAAAATGCATAAAACTAGATTAAAATATCTGGAGTAGTGAAGTTCGATTGCAGTTTAATAAGATTCGGTTTTGTTGCTGAAACGTGCTTAATGTCTTTGTGGGTGAGATCTCCAAGAAAAACTCATATCAGAGCTACAGAAAATAAAACGATGGTCAAACTTTGATTTTCTAACTTTTTTAAGTTGTATGCAACATTTTCTTAAAGAAACAAAAAAATCATATAGATCCTTTTTATTTGTTCAGAACTCAGAATGGATTTTTATTGCTGTTTCTTTTCTTTCTGAGCTTCAGAATCAAAATTTTTGCTTAACATCTATTATTATTAATTGTCTATTCAGATAAAAGTATATTTTCTGGAAAAAATGATACTTGAAGATAATCTGTCGTCTTTTTCAAGCATAATATTAACTAAAGTATGACATTTTTGATGTTCTAGTTGCATTTGAAAAACGCGTTAAATAATTTTACAAATTTAGGACAAGTCTTTGGAATTTTTGCAAATGTTAGCCACAATGTTCACGAAGTTTGTGAAATGCTACTTTTATAGATCACCATTTTTCTTTTAAAAAGCACTTATTTTGCCTTGAAAACAGCGTTGCAACAGTCTGCATTCTAAATGCGACAACTATCCTACTTTCTAGATCTTACCAGTTACTCTGGGTGTAGTTTAAGGTTGGTAAAGACAAACGTAAAATCCTAGTAATAACATTCAAAACCAATTCCAGACAAGCTGGTTCTACGTGAAATTTTTATAAAATAACTTTACTTAAGAAAAGGTACATCCTCAGTACCTTCAGTACTATATATATAAAAATAAATTCAAGAAAATTAAAATTCAAATTCAAATAAACTTTAATAAAATTATTATGAAAATCTTATTAAACCATTTTGTATTTACAGCCCGCTTAAATTTTTCACTGACACTTAACCATCTTAACGCTAAAAAAAACCAAATTAAACTTTATTGTATGTAATACTTGTCAACCCAAAAGAGAACTTTACTCTGTTAGGAAAGAAAATACTTTGACTTATGAAATCTTATTAAAAGTAAATTAAATGTTTACACCTTAAACCCTAGATAAACCCCAAAAATTTCTACAACTTTTTAGTAATATAGCAATCTAATTAAAAGACAGAACAGGAAAAATTTCTTTCAGAAGATTACTAAAAAATATTACCTTAACTTTGTTTGAGTTACTTTTGAAAAAGAAATATTTTTTTTTTTTTTTTGAAAAAATTTTTAAATGAAAATTCGTTTTGATTATCAGCTAGAAAAGTGCAATTCATAGGTTTCGGCTTCTTTTACCCGGATGTGCTGATGGCAATCTAGTCTCTGTAAATTTTTTTATAGAAATAAAAGGTAACTAATTAAAAGTTTTTAAACAAAATTTCTCTGATTTAGTATTAAAAGCAATTTTTCTTAAAGTGCCATAGCTTACAATTTTTATTGCGTTTGTGTGAAAAAAACATGAAATGGTATTGTTTTTATTTCTATTTCATTACGCAACACTTTGAATAAGATAACAAGATAAAAGTATAAATTGATATTGTTCCTCAGTTGGACAGTTAGAAAGTGTTTTTTAATTGTTTGTTTTACACTGTTTTATATTTAAGCACCCTATAAGAGATATCTTTTAGCCGTAAATGCAACACGGAAAGACGTATATTTTGATGACGCACGACTTTTCCTTGTCATTTGCTGTCAGGCTAAATATGCTTAGTTTTCCTATATAAGCTATATTTAGTTTCAAAGGGAGTGATAATAAAAATAAGTAAAGATGACCTAGAAATTGTCAGTGATTATTATTTGTTACATAATTCAAGATTAAGATATCATATTGCAAATCAATATAAATTTGAATATAATATACCATTTCGCTTTTCTATATGAAAAACATAAAGAAATGCTATTAGACCAATTAATTTACCCAAGAAAGAAAGATAATGATAGTTTAAAATTTTATGAAAGGAGCAGGAAAAGTTATAGTTAAACTGCAGTTTGCCATTGACGGAACTGATAATAAAAGACGAACTAATTTCACATTGGCAACATAATTTATATTGATTAGCATACAAATTATTATTTAATAATATTATAAGTTCTGTTATAATAAAAAACGATTAGAAATGCAGGAAGTGCACGTATTGAAGCACAACTTTATATTTTTATAGTAGAACTTGCATATTTCTCAATTTATATAATCGCTGGCATAGTTTCCACTTGTCACGTAAAGAAAGGATTTTCATTGCTAGGTTCCTAGTACATGTATTACAATCCATTGTTAATATTAAGTTATTCAATTATAGAATAATTGTAAATAATTGAAAATATATTTCATTGATTTAAAATATCAAGGCAAACTAATAATGATTGTAAAAATACAAATGCTTTTGCTGATGGAATTCATAGTTTTACCTTATAAGTTATTAATTAGTAATTTTAAGAAAAATAGCCTTACATCACTTTCATAATTATTTACGAATGAATTTTAAATTGATCAAAAGTGTGAACATTAATAAAATACTAACTATGAATTGTTTGAAAATAATATATGAACACTAAATTATAAGTAAATTATTAAATTTCTTATATTCCTTTAAAACAATTAACTTAAACTATATTTATAATAACGGCCCAAATAATACAAATTGAGATTATGAACAAATTTAACATATTTATAAGCTTTGGCCAAGGAGTTGGGATTAATTACTAAAGGTGTCTTAAAAATATAAAATAAAGGCTGTTGGAGGCACAAGAAATGTATTGATGAAAACATTAAAAGTAAGGGCTTCACTTTCTTGTTACTTTCGAGCAAAAGCCTCTTGAATTTTTCATATTCAATGAATGCTGATATCTTTTATTAATAATATAATGAATAGTGGGACAAAAATTAAAATTCAAAGTATAAAATATTTTCCTTTAATTAATAAAAATTATTTTGAGAATCATTTACCAACTTTGAAGAAATTATTCATACGAACATTGTCAAAAACACTCATTCTTATATTGATAGTTACTTATATATAGCAGAAAATTTAAGGAGTTAAGTTTTTTATGTACTTTAAAAATTGAGTTAAAAGGACTCTTCAAAATCCATATACTATACCTGAATTTTGATGTTCAAACCCTGGGAGCCCAACTATAACTTTTGTTGTCCTTTTTATTGAAGAAGAAGTCTAGTAAAGCTAATTTTGAAATCTTTTATTTAATGATTAGTACATTGTAAGACCCACTTTCAAGAGATTGTGGACCCTAAATGTAGTTGTGAAATGTGGTCAGAGCAATCCACTATTTCTGTTTTTAATTCTTTATTTTATTTTATAGAGTGTAACTAGAAAAACAAATATTACTTGGTATTTATAAATATAGTTACTAAACACAATATATTTTACATTGATTGTTTTAATAGATACTTAGAAAAAGTCTTAAAATATTTCAAACGCTCACAACAAATTAACTTCTAGTATCATCATTCTCCAGAATAAATATCTGAATATTTTTCTCACCTAGAATTTAATCTGAAATTTTTTCCAATAAATTATTGTGCTAATTGTTAATTTGATTACAATTTATCATTACAATAGGTTAAAGAATATGCAACAATTTTTGTTAATGTTACAGGAAAAGATTTATTTGTCCTACATGAAAAATATATCAATTGTTCTAATTTCAGTTATTTTTTCATATATATATGTATGTATATATATAACTAAATAATTAATAACAAGGGAGTTTTTGAATTTTTTGAGATACTTGAAATGAGTTCATTCAAAATGATTGATCATTTCAATTTATTTCTAATATTTTCAAAATTATAGAAGATACAATAATGTTTTGTTGTGTACTATTAAATGAAAAGTATATTTCCAGTCCAAATGTTTATCGATTTTTCTAAACTCAATTTTTATATTATTCAAATAAAATGGAAATTTCTAGGTTGAAAGGAATATTTATAACTAAAACTCTTTGAAGTTCACATCTTAGACGCATTTTAACATCCTTTTGACAAAATTTCTGTTTCTGTTAGCTTCTAACCATCACATCGCGAATTTCTGATTTAATTACTAGGCTAAATACGGAAGAAGCCTGTTTGATAGGTACAATGATTTATTTATCACCTGATTAACAGCTTTGCTGATAAATAATGAAAGATGAGATAAATTCAATGGGTTTAGGAGGGATATCTTTCTAATTAAAGCAAAGTTTAATGCTTTAGTGTGTGTTTTTCCTTTTAGGAGTATTTTCAAGGGTTTTTAAACTTAATAGAAATAAAGTTCTTCATTAAAGTAAGAATATATATTGTTGTTAAAATTTAGACAGCAAGTATTCGTTAGTTGTTTTCGACATCTTTTCAAATTATTTCTAAATTGTTTAAGAGGTTAAGGGAAGTTAATTTAGTGTAGAGTAATTTTTAGTTTGCACCAAAGATTCTTGTATTACAAGTTATGATTTTCCTTGAAGTTATACAAAATATTTACCATATAAATATACATTAATTATGAAGCTAATATTAATTCTAAAAAGGGGATACCATAAAAAATACATCAACGAACCTTACTTGAGCTTTATGATGTTTGAAGGAAGATAAAAGCTTCGAAAAATTTTTCATATTAAAAAGTTTGACAGGTTTTGCTCTCTTTTAAAGTGGTCTGTAAGACGAGACATTAATTTTGATATTCTTTTCTTTACTTCTTCAGTGGTCTACAATCCTTAAATGTTAAATGTTATTGTATACATATGCTAACAATTAGTCCAATTTTCCGTGTAATTCCGGAAAGGATATGGAAATCAATTTAAACTTTGAAGTTAATTTTATGGTTTAATCAAATTAAAAAGCTTATTTTTCAATGACAAATTAAGCGTAGGGAAGGATAAGAATAACATGAATACCTGTGCATTATAGAAAAAAGCCCCAAAACAAGCTAAAATAGTTTTTCTTCATATTGTTGATATCGTAGAAAATCATAATATTGGCAGATAAGCCTCAATCTCATGTGAAAGTTTTTCAGCTTTCGAATACAGGTATTTGTCAGTCATCTTAAAGGAGGCTATTGTTTTTTTGGCAATGAAAGAAATTGTGTATTCAGCTTTTGCTTTCGTTGCAAAATTTTAATATTTTTATCTTTCTTACATATTCAAAAGAAAAGAAAGGATAATGCTTAAGTTCATTTTAAGTTTTCGTTAATATTTACCATTTTTGTGGTGTTATTTGTTGCTTAAAACAACAAATTTGGAAAATTTTTCATAATTAATGAGTTGAACTTCAACCATTGTAGATTTTGCCGCTGATGTACTGGCATGCACACTTAATGATGGCTCCTTTGTGTTAATTGGCCTTTATGCAAGATATCCAAATCGGTAAAGGATCGAGTTCTCATGAATAGGTCTGCACATTCTATAGCTTGTAAACTGGCTTACCGGAAGAAAAAACTTCTTATAGAACTAAAAAAGAAATAATTTTGCAAAAAACAAAAAGATGTTTAGGACATTCTAAATGACATTCTCTCTATTTTATTGTGCTTTTAATGGTATTTTTTGCTTTTCAATGTATAATGGCTTTAAATAAGTTTGAAATTCGTTTGTGGTACACTTGATATCCCTGAAAAATGTTTCAAGCTCTATTGAGAAAATCTGATAACGTAAAAGAACAATATAATCCGTAATACCCAAAGGATGTTATCAACTAAAGATGTCAGTGAAGTCATTACAATAAGAGAAATTGATATTTTCCTCAATTAATTATATATTCTGATATATATTTCCTGTTCACAGTTATGCTATCAAGATATTTTCTGTTTTGATACTTACTCTTTGTTGCAATAAGTTAAAACTAGGTTTTTCTTGTGTACTATTTAAAATAGATTTGAAACAAAAAATTTTAATTTCTGAATCTCAAATTGGCCATAAATAAAAAATAAAAGGTGATTTATTTTTATATAAAAAGTATCGATTAGATATTTATTTAAATGTTAAAATTGTATTACGTATGAACAATTTAAGTTTAAGTCCAGCAAAAAAATAAAATAAAGTCAGATAATTTCATTTGAATTATTCAGTTTGGACACCTAAATACCGTAGAATGCATAATTTATGAGGAAAGCATGAATATATTGCAGTGTATTTTCAAAAACGAGCGATTGTTATAGCCTCTGCATCGACAGTCTAATGTTCATTCTACTTCAAAACAAAAAGGATAACATTTTTTTCTTGAATACAGCTTTTACAAATACTTTTGCAATAAATGAAACAGCAGTGATTACAAAAACAATAATATAATAAAATAAATTTTAAACTTCATGGTAGAATTTACAATGTTTATATATATGTATGTGTAACAAAACAAAACTAAATAAAATTAAAGAGGACATTATCTAACAAAAACAGGCAACAAATGTTGTGCAAATCATAAAAATAAAAGAAATAGTTAATGCGAAGCAAAATCACATGTTGGCATTTGTGCAATACTACTTAAAATGTACCATTTAATATTTTTCAAATTCAGGACTAGAAACAGAGATTAATGTTTCACATTAAAAACGTAGAATTACAAATTCTCTATTTTTAATGCTATCCTCGTCAAGATTGTTATAATTTGGCTACTGAAATTTGTAATTACTTTACTACTTGCATATATATATAGGATAATATTTATTTTATTCTTTTTTCATTGTTTTTGAGGAAAAGGATGAGAAAATTTTAAGTTTTTTTAAAAAAATATAAAAATATTAATTGCTTATGAATTTAGAGTAAAATCTTAAAAACTGTTGAGTAGAGGTTTTGGAAGATTTTAGAAAAACAACTGAATTCAAGAAAACCGATGAATTTGTGAGGTTTCTTTGTAAGAGTTCAGTTATTGTTCAAAGAATTATTTTTAAACTAATCCAACAATTATTTTAATAACAAAATCAATTAAATTTACTTTTAAAATGAGCACATGTCCGCTTACATTAATAAATGAGCTCTTTAAGACTGAGTCTTGATGTAAAACTCTAGTGAGAAAACATATGTCAAAAGGTAAAAATATCTAGGGACACTGGGTAGAAACAAAGATCCTTAAGTCTTATTTCATTACGAAAAAATTAACATCTAAAAACAATAATTAACACTGAAAAAATAGAATAAAAAATGACAAAAAAAGATTAATAATAATAAGAAACTGTTACATTTCTAATTACAAGTTTTTGTTAAATTTTTTGTTGAATTTCGTGTTATAACTTCGCTTTGGAGTTTCGTGCAAGCATTCCTTAAATGGTATTTAAATTTTTTGACCAAGCTCTGATGTAAAAACTTGCAATAAGGAACTTCATTTCAAAAAAATAAAGAATTAAAGTTTAGTTACAAGAATCTAACTATTTTGGTTACTACGTAAATTTTCAGACCTGCTTAGATGTATGGTATAAAACTTTGCAGTTGTACCGTTCGACTTGGTCTGGCGATGAGAATTATAAAATATCAAATTGGTTTTTCAGGAGATGAAAATATCATGATAATAAAAAACAAATGAAAGTGCTAGAAATAGAGGAACCGTAGCAAATTAGGTTAAGAGAATAGACTGCAGTTTTTAGAGTAAAATGTGTTGAATATGGATAATGCAGAAGCTGCATAAAGCTAAGATTTTTTAATTCGGCTATATTTTTAATGATTTGTCAAAGAGTAAAGCAAAGCTTCAAAGGGTGGTTCTTTATAAATTTCTTCGCTTCCCGTGCAAGAAAAATGCTTTTTCCATTTTCAAGGTATCTGATAAACAAAATACCGTATGAAAATCAAAGTCAGCTACTCATATGTTCCCTGATGTTTCAAACATATGACTATAATTTGGTTCTCAAATTTCAGGAACAGTTTTTCTAAAGTAAAAAAAACTCTCCAAAAATCAAAAACAACAATGCAGCTTATTAAGTTAAAAGTTATCCAGCTTAAATTTTATTAAGACTGAGAGACAAATTTATTTTTAATTAGAAACCAGAAAATCAATATTATTTTATTCAAAGTAGTTACTTATGCGAAAAAAACAATGTTTTCATTATTAATTAAGTTATTTCAAGTGCATTTGTACGACTATCACAAATAAAGAATTTAAATAAAATCTAAAAGAAAAATCAGGGAAGCTAAGGAGACATAATTTTGTTTTTTTTGTTTATAAAAAAACAAAAAAATCTGTCATGATTTCTTGTTAACTACATATGAAATTAAAATTTAAATCTTGAAATGAATAAAAAACGTGATTTGAAGAATAATAAAACATGCATTCATGTTCATCACGTGTCTAGATTTCACGTTATACCTAAAAAAAATTTCAATTTTATTACCAAAACAAATTTTTAAATAAAGCTTCAAAAAGAAAATAATGAATTTAAAAGTAAATTATTTAATTTAGGCTTACCTTTAGTCAAAATATTAATTTAAAAATTTTGTTCACTTTAATGAATTGTCACTAGTGTTTTTTCATTTTTGCAAAGAACACTAACAGAAACAAAAAATTTTGAAATCACTGTAATTAATGTTTTTTTTCTATAAAAATTTAACAAAAAAAAAATTAAAAATAAACATTTAAATTGAAACAGTAATTGACCTTAGACCTGTATTCTAAGGTAAAACCGCTTCGTTACGTGTTAAAAGACTGACTGACTTTAGAATTTTGCGACATTAGACTTACTCGATTTTCAAAAATTAAGTGATCCTTATGCCTTCACTAATACAACTACTTGGTTATCTAAAGAATCATTTATATATCCTTTATTAGAAAAAAGCTTACATTTACCAATTCATCCCCACTTTTCAAAAAAAAAATATATTGACTTGTTGCTGGCTATTTTACATTGTATATTTGGAAACTTGTATGAATATTGTGCTCTATTTCCTGTTCGTTATGTGAAGAATGTAACTTTAGAAAACTTGAATGAAGTCCTTTTGTATTGTAGTTTTACATTTGTATTAGTTAAATTTCAGCGCATGCTGATAAAAATAAATTAGAGTGGGTCGTTTATGGAGAATAAATGATAGCTTTTGCTCTCTTAAGTGGGGAATGAATTATGATTGGTTTGAAATAAATATTTTTAAGTTTATATTTTTAGAAATATTTATATTTAGTTTAATTCTATGTTTTCAAAATGATAGATTCTTATGTATCATTTTGTTAAGTAAACACAAATTATTTTTGCAGCTTATTTTAGTTAAGTTTTCAAAATATTTGGGTATTACCAAACCATAGAAGTCGATTAATAATAAGCTTCTTAGTCTTATATAACTTTGTTGGATTTTTTAAGACTTGAAAACTAACATAAAAACACCAAAACTTTAAACTAAAATGCTTTTAAACTCTCATAGGAACGAGAAGAATAAATTTATCGTGTTGCTTTGTGTTTTTGAGATAACGTAAATCTACAGGCTTTTTGGGGTAGAAAAACTGCTCTTAGGAGTAACTGTTGATACAGGTAGAGTTGCAAATTTTTTTTTAGAATCATGATTATTTGTGAAAAAAATTGATCAACATACAACGAAGTAGTTTTTTTTATCAATGCAGATCAATGATTATTTCACTAATAAATTAAAAGCTTTAATTATCCTTTAGGAATGTTTGTGTAAGTTTTATCTGACTGATAGCGTTTGCGATTAGAACAAGACCAGTTAAATTCTTTAAATTGATTCCTCATGAGGTTAAAAGCAAGTATCAAGCTTAGAAATGTTGTAATAAGCTATTTACTATTTTATTTTAGTAATGGATCGATTTCATTGCATTTTTGATGCAACTCTGTAGATGATTTTCCGATGCCCTAAATGAATCTCTTTAATCTAAAGGGGGTTCCCACAGGTCGAGCTTCTTGACATAGCAAAGGGTTTTTATTTTTCTTTCACTTCATGTATGCAATTTTTTTAGTTTCTCTGCAATATTATGTGTTGTACTATGACAATATGTATCGGTAATGGTATTTAACTGGCTGGCTAGATCGTAGAACATTTTTCAAAAAAAAATCACTAGAACTTGTTAGCCTAAAATTACGTATTTTTTGAAATCTTTATAGTGTCAGAAATGTACTTTATCTGTAGCTGGTACATTTTTTTCGCCATTTTAAACCTTCTACAGGCTCGAATAACAATATATATTTATAAAAATTCAAAATTCCCACAAATCATTATTTTTTGCAAAGATATTTGTTGAAATTAGTTGTAATTCTGGGTTAGTTTTTTCAAAAATGAACTAAAATGCAACAAGACATACATATTTTATTCATGTGTCTGAAACAATATAACTTTTACCTATGCCAAATACTTGTTGGCTAATTTATTGCATTAGTTTTTTTTAATTATTTTGTTGAATATAGTTTTTCTAAAATATTGACCAAAATTGCTTAGGACTTTTTTGTTGATTTTAAAACTCTAATACAAATATTTGGCTATCTTTATATATAAGCGAAGTGTTAAAAGTAAAATTAAAAGTAGTTTTAAAAGTAAAAGTAGTATTGATGACATATTAAATGATGGACAATTTTTGAGTACTTTTACATTTCAGGAAGAATAAATTATAAAATAATAATATCGTGGTCTCACGGTTTTAAATTTTCACTAAGTAAAACAAAAGCCATTTAACAACTCAAACAAATAGTTTCAGCTTTTTTACGATAATATTTTGCAAAATGAAAAAACTAATAACTTCCAGTCAATTTAATAATTTATTAATAAAATCTTTTCCTTATAAGTATATGTATATATGTATATGTATATATTTGAAAGATATTAAACATTTTAAATTTGTTCAATAAATCTAATTACCAAATTCATCTAATCTCCTCTGGTATCATTTTACTCTATCCACCTTAGACTTTACCTTAAAACTGAACTGTGCAAATTTTAGCTCACTACCATCTTTCAAAAAATATTGGGATATCAGATTCAGAGATTTATTTAGCATTGCAAACAAAAGCCATCCATTTCTCTTCAACACTTCTGAGTTTTTGTATTCATACCGATCGGAAAATACGAAAAAAAAAGTATTTGGTTGCATGGAAGTACAAAGCTTTTCTTATATATTTTCAATGTAAATTGTTTATCCTACGTTACTAATCCCCTTTTATCTGTAAGGATTTTTATGAGGCAGACGGTAAATCTTTTCCCTCACCTTTGTAACAAAAAGAAAAATTGGAGAAAGTAAAAAAAAAAAAAATAGGTAAGCTTATTATGGGCCTATAAGATTGTAGCTGCCAACCCTCTTTTTACTTTCGTCTTATATTCAACTGATATTTGAGCAATTTGCTTGTGGCCTGATTGTCACCGAAGGTGTAATCTGAGGGATGATGAGTTGATTAGGCTTCATTTAATTTTGAAATACCCTTCTCCCCTATTTTTTTTTTCTCATTTAGCATCAATTTGATGTTATTTTGTACTTGACGGATCATTACAGTTTAAATTATGTGAGAAACCCTGCTAAGTTAAGTTATATAGAACTTTAATTTTGGTATCTTATAAATGGTCATAGAAAATCTAATTTTGTTTTCATTAGAAGTAAAAAAAAAAGAAAAGTTTAGTATTTGTTTTTGAAAATTAGCTGAAAATTTAATTTCAATTTATTCTAGTAGTCCTCAATAAATTTTATTAAGGTAAGTAAATAAGGAAGGACATGATATCTATTTAAAAAATTTACATATACAGGAGAGAGATTAAGAATAACAGTACATTTAATATCCTTAGCTGATTTAATAACAGTCTAATATTCTGTATTGTAATTTAAGAGTTTTTTCTTTGCTGCATAAATCAGTTTACTTAAAATAAGTAGGGGACAAATTAAAATTGGGTAAAAATGAATTGTAATACTTAGGATATTTAGGAAAATTTTCAATTTAAAATCTGAATATTTAAAATATCAAATTTAAGTAATCACAAATTTTGGTAAGTTCATTCTAAGAGTTTGTAAGCTATAAGAATTTGATTAATGTTTCTAAAAGTCCTTCGGCTAAATTATATAAGTTTTATTAATTTTCTTATAGTATTTAAATCGAACAATTAAGCTTTTTGTAAAAATAGTGTTTGTAAATAGCTAAAATAGTAAAGAGACCGAGTTAGAGTAGATGGAATTTTAAAAATAGTTCTAGAAATATTTAATAAATTCGTTTTTAATTTGTTGATATTTTATGGTTTGTAGAAATGAACTATTAACTTGGAAGAGATTTCGGGAATCAGACTGCTGGCATTTGAATTATCGTTAGTTGTTTCACTTTTTAAAGTTCATCGTTTCCTTTGATTACCATAATGTGCTTCACTATAAATTCGTTTCACGGGGTAAAGTAGTTAATAAAAAATACCATTTGCCTGTTTTGAGTCATTTACGTGAAGAAAACCGTCATAATTGACGGGAATTCATGAGTTCTTCACCGCGATAATGAACTATTACATGATTACGGCTAAATTGTTACGAAAGCCATCTCTCAGGTGCCGACTCCGGCTCGTTGTGTTATTTTCCTGTTTTTGAAGCTCAAATATCCACTTCGGGGAATGCATCTTTTATCAGAAATATACCAGAAAATTTAAATTTGTTTATTTAAGTTGAGTAATTTTAACATTTAATTCTTTTGTTAGGCTAAATAAGTCAGAATTAAATGAATATATTTCAGAAAGATTTTATTTTTCATACAAAATTTTCTGGTAATTTAGTTTTATCAATTCTGAAGACTCGTTTTTTTAATTTGGCACCTCCTTTCAGCTGCCTTGACGTTTTTATTAATGAGCCTGATGAACTGATTTACACTTATGTCACAAATTTAGTCTCCCTTTAACCTCTTGAACCTACATAAATGCCGATTCTTTATCAAGCGGCTGAAAGAATATTAGCGAAAAGTCATCAGCCTCCTTAGTAAAAAGGTTAAATACATGTTTAAAATTTCGACACGGGTATATGTTCAAAGTTTAGAGTAGTTTCATAATAAACTTTAATCGAAAATTGTGTAACTAAAGAGTGTCTCTTACCAATCTGGGAACTATTGAATTGATTTCAGTTTAGGAATAATAAATAAAAGTGTCTTAAGTACTTGCCAACAGCTAATAAATTGATTTTGAAACTTTTGATGATGTTAAACTATCATAAAACAAAGTAATTTATTAAAAACATTAAAACCGAAAAAGCATAGAAAATTAAGAAAAGGCAAAAACTTTTTTCTTTACTAAAGTAAAATTTTAGGGGTGCAAAATCTTTATTGAAATAAAAATAAACGAAAAAACATTGAAATTTATCTAATCAGATTTACCCAGACCTTTAATAAATATGACATGTACACATCACAGAAGGGACAATGATTTCTTGTGTTTAGTCCTTGTAATCTTTTAACAAATCCTTTAAGTATTTTGTTTTACCTTTCTGGATAAAGTTACTAAGTTAACCCAAATTCATTCTTCTTTTAAACAGTTTGTAGCTCTTTTCAATAAAATAACTTGCACGCATAGTTTTGGATGAACAATTGAAAGCCACAAAAAGGATTTTAAGATCAAAATATGAAGAAAAGGGTTACTTACTTAAGATATAAAATCAAGGCAATATCTAAGGGTCATTTTGTCTAAATTAAAATGACCATCAGCCTGGATTTTAACCACTTGATGTATGCTTTGACTGTTGTTTTTTTTTTACAATTCTAGTGTTTGTTTTAATAAGCTTTCAGTAAATTTTTGCGAATATTTATATTTTGCTTTATGCAAACCAAAAAATTTACAAATAAAATGGCGGATAGAAGCTATTTATTTTACTTTAAACCTGATTATGTGTATCATTTTATGCCTTCTTAAGTTTACATGAACTAGTAATGCCTAGATGTTAGGTTTTATGAGACAATTTTCAGGATATAGCCCACCTGATGTTGACTTTATTATAGAATTATTCATGGAGAATTTTATGCACTACTGTGCAGAACCGTTATCTAGACATTATATAGCTAGTATGTCTGCAATTGGATGGATAATCGAATTGAAAATCATTCAGTTAAGGTTCATGTATCTCAATATCATATTTAAAAGCCTTAAAGTTGATAATAATGCAGTAAAGTTTGACATATATTTGAAATACCCAAAAAAATTTATAGTAAGAAATGAAAACTTAAAGAGAAAATTTTTATGTTACTTAATTAAATATTTCGAAATTGAAAAGAGCTTTTTATTTAGAAATTTCTATTTGGAGCAAAATTTTGACCTTAGGGAGTTGTTTGTCAACAAATTTCATGTTGCTTGGTCTAAAATCAAACATTTACTTTAGTGACTGCTGAAAAATATTGATGGAATACTTAAGTGTTAACTTTGTATATAAAATGAAAACCATTTGGGCTATTGATGTTTTGGTTATGTGCTAACAGAAGCGTAAATAGAAAAATGATATTTTGGAAGTTAGAGTATTTCCATATATTTAAATGACTGGAATTACTTTTGTTCAAAATCAAAAAGATATGATAATATTTTTATTAATAACTAACGTTCTTATCTAAATATATTTTGAAATATAGTTTGATTAAAAGTATAATTTTATTTTTCTCTTTTTAGTGAGCTCTTTAAATTCGAAGTATATTTTAATTTTTTTCACTTGCATTTCTGCTTTCAACTTTTAAGTTTTTAGTAATTCTATATTAATATGATTTTAGCTTTAAAAATTGGCCAAATATAATTTTCAAATTTTCTATGTTTTAATTTAGAAATATGAAATATTAAACTTATCAATTCTTAACTCTAACCAAAAATGTTAATTAAAAATTACAGACAGTATATAATTTAATTTTTTACTTTTAAGTAAAATATAAAAAAGTGCACGACTTAAGTGCATAACTTTTAAAGTAGCTATTATGCGTAGATAAGTAAAAAATGCCTTTGTTTAACAACAGTGTGTTAGTCGTAGACGCGAAGAAAGTAGTCGTTGAAACAAAATAGTAAAATATAGAATTAAAATTAAAATTGAAATGTAGACAATAAAACCACAAGACTCACAATGCATTTGAATATACTTCAAAAATCTTAAAACCCCAGAATTTACTTATTACGAGAAAAAGGGGTCAAAAAATCAATGGAGCACATCAATCTGTTGCTATAATTATTTATGAGTGAGAAAGAGGAAGGGGGCTGAAGGGATACAGTAAAACAAAACACTTCTTCATTAATTTCTTTCAGAGATATTTATTGAAGTAAAAAATCAGTCAATAACTTATTAACAACAATATATAAAAACATCACATGAAAAAAGCCCAAGTTGTGCTTCAAAAAGATAATCAACGGTGTTTACCATATCTCAGTCTCAGACTAAGACTCAGAAAAAAATTAACAAAAAATTAGCAAAAAATTAACAAAAGAGCAAAAAATAACAAAAATAAGAACGGACAATAATAAGAAACGATTCCATTTTAGTGTTAGAATTTATTTTTTTAAGAATTTCGTTTAGAAATTTCGTGTTAGCATTCTTGAGATGCTATTTAAAACTTTCAGTCTGGCCCTCATGCTGAAAACTGCCATAAGGAACTTCGTTCAAATAAAAAGGCAAAAAAAAAAACACCAACATGTAGGGAAGGCATTTTATATGTAAAAGATAAATCTTAAATCTCAAAGGAATTGCTACAGTGGTTCTTGAATGCCGATGATCATGGAAGGTCATTTATGAAAAATTTACAAGAGGAAGAAACATTTAAATGTCAATAAATGAAAGAGTTTTGACTTGATTGCCAAAAATAACTTTTACACAATATATTTTCAAAATGTTGCATAATGATTTTTATAAAATGTTATCCTTTTAGAAAATGCTTGCACATCTAAGGATAGTTTAAAAATTTCAAAGTTTTATTTTGTCCTTTTTAAAAAGAGTTTGAAAAAACTGATGAAGAAAATACAATTCCTTATACTAATATTTTCACTAAATTAAAAAAATTTTTATTTTAGTATTTTTGCTATTAAGTTATCGGAAAGACTTTAGATATTTTGATATTTTTAGATATTTTATATTTACTAACCTCATTAATGTCCTTAAAACTCAGATATGTCATCGGGTTTTAAATATAAGCACATCCTTATGTTTACTATCAGCTGATCTTTAATACGGCGAAAAACAATTTGATCTTTTTATATTCAATTATAATGAATACATTTAAGCGAAACTAAGCGTAGAAAAGGTAGTTTTATCATTGAAAAAAAAAATACAATCTATTTCGTTTAGGTAGCCTGGATCAGTTAACTGCATTTTTTATAAGCTTCATTTTAGTTTCCTTTAACCTGTCGTGTTCGTAGCTTTTTACAGTACAGGGATATGATTTGTGGACACTAAACTTTCGAAGACATTTTAGTTTCTGTTCTCTGATTTCCACTGAAACATTATTAGCAAAGGAAAAGGATTATCCCTTGATCCTATCGACACATCTTTAACTTTAAGTATTTATTAAACATTGGTTTTAATTTATAGCAATTTTTTTATTTCTCGACTTTTTGTTTAGGTACATGTAGATTTCATGCCATTAACAAAGAACTGGTGATAATGCAAAATTATTGTCTCCTATAATTTTATTCCCTGAGTAAAACATATTTCAAATCTATGTATATTCGGAACAAGCTTACCGAGCATACTGGTTCATTGGGAAGAAAAAGAAGTATATACATCGTCATGAAGTTACAGCTTCATTCAGAGATATATCCTTTGTCAGCACATAAATAGTCTGAAAGTTTGTTTCTTAAAATATATTATATCAAAATAAAGTATAAAATGAAATATAGTGTAAATAGTTAAATAATAACTTTATTTTAATTTAAATTTATTAAAATTTTGGTATAGATAATTATAAAAAATTAAAAGATTTATAAAATATATAAATATAAAAAAAAATCAATAAATATTTTTTTTATTGTGGATTAAAACCTCCACACTAGTATGATGCCATTATCTCTTGATAATTATGTTCATGATTCTTTAATTATTATTATTATTATTATTATTATTATTATTAAATTATTATATTACTAATTTGGCTTGACCATTCAGCTTCATTTGCATTACGACCATTTTTTTTATCATCAGAATCATCAATTACCGGTCTAAGTATATTTACCTAACTGCAATTTCATTTTTACATTCTGATTTTCTTTGCAGAATTGCAGAATATGATCAACTTTACTAACACATTTTTTTTTTTGTATTATTCATTTTTTTATAGTTAATAATCTTTTTTGGTAAATCTCAATTTATTTATTATTTAAAATGAAAAATTATTTAGCTTATTACTTTTATCAATTCAAATTGATGAAAATCTTCTATTCTTTTAATTAAGTATAATGCACTATAAACTAATATCCTCTAGAATAAATTTAAATTAATATTGCAAAAGCAGAGAAATTTAAGAGCTTGATTCGTTTATACAATTAATAAAAGAGAAAAATTTTATTGGATCAAAGAGTCACCAGGCAAAGAAAATCGAATTTCCTGTGTGCACTTGATGAATTCTGTGTGGTCCACTCAAACATTAATAATATTATTTTCTTCGTACTTGGATAATATTAAGTTAATTTTTCTGCTATTATTTTGTTTTCCTGTTTAAAGATAAAAGCTAGCAACCAGATTCATTATTACTAACACAAATTTATAATTGCGATAATTAAATTTTAAATTATATTTTATGTATAAATAATTCGTTTTAATTTTAGTTTTGATATTTACGTGTGTCTTAAAAAATATTTTTCAATTAAAATAGCTAATACAAAGCTTTAAACGTTTTGTGTTGTTGTCTAAGGCATTTTAAACAACTGCAATAACGTTCCTTTGGGGCCATTGTCTTTTATACAAGATTGGTATAACTTTGTTTGATTTAAGGATATAATCCATCAATTTCGATGTAGTTGATTGTATAACAAGAATTAAAAGGTAATTTTATGCAATTTACAATATATCAAAGCAATAACAACTTGTTTTAGCTAAAGTAAAATCTCAGCTTCTGTCATGGTATCAGAATGTAGACGAAATATAAATTTTGAAACATATTTTTTACCAAATTCAATTTTTCAAAATCAATCTACTGAATACGATATATTTTTTCATATCCATTTATTATTACCACTTAAATACAATTTCCAACAAAGTTTATTTAACTTAACAGCATCGAATGTTGCTTAGTGTAAATGATATAAATTTTTGTCAGTGCGAGAAACGTAGTAAATTCTTATCATCATTTACTTGATTTTACTATTATAGTTGATTTGTATAAGGTTTCATGAGAACTGAAGATATAATTGATGGCACTAACAGTCCTTGTAGTTTCACTTAAGAATTTCTTATAAAGTTTGCTTGTTCAGTTTGAATGGTTGCCCACTAGAAAAACCAATAATAATCATTGGCAAATATTATCTGATGTCTTTTTTCCGAAATTAAATAAGAAATAAATCAAACGGTTATTCAATGACTTCGAGTGTAAATCTTACTGGTAACACAGAACGGATTCAGTTCTTAACATTAGATTAGTATTAGACACTTTGATTAGTTGTTAAGTTTCAGAAATGGACTGAATTTTACTTTATGAATTTTTACTTTATTTTTATCAAATACTTAAATATTGAAATGTAATTAAGAATTATTGTTTTTAGATTTTTATTTATCTTGCTTTTTGTTCCTTGATATCTAAATCACTTTGTAATAAGCTATTAATGTGCTTATGATTTAAATCAGATTGATTGGGATAAACTATTGATTTCATACTTTGAAAATATTAATCTGATTATGTTATTTGGTATGGATTTTTTCAAAGAAATGTAAATTATTCTTTTGTTTTTGAGGTTTCAGTTTTATAGAATACCTAAAAATCTAGAATAAATAAATTTTTGCTAAGAAATCGGAATGTGATATGAAAATGAATCAAAGTGACAATATGTTTTAGTAAAATTATAAATATGTTTCTAGTTTTTTTTTTTGATAAAACAGCGTAAATAAAAACATGAGCATAAGATCTTAGAAGGTATTGCATGTAAACCTTTGCTATCATGTGTCTATTTTCTAGGTGCAGACACAATGCACGCGGAAGCGGTGTGGAACGCGATGTAATTTAGAATCCCGAAATTTTGTGAAAATTATTTTTTAATATTTAATATTATTTTGTCCTTTTACCTTATAAAATTTTTAAAATGATTATGGATAAAAGTGTTTTTTCAAAAAGGTTTTGAAATATTATTTTCTTTCATAAATTAAATTCATATCAGACAACTTTAGTCTTTTTAGCACAAGTTTAATTTGAGCCAAATTGTTAATTTGCTCAGAGGATTATTAAATCTTTCAATAAATTTTCATTCTTCATAAGCTTATAGCATAAAATTAAAATTAAAATTTACAAGCTTAAAAGCTTGCGTATATAGTCCTTTTTATGCTTTCTTATTTTATACTAAAACTGATTTTTATATTTCAGCGAAAGTCAATGTCTCTATTTCCTGAAAATTCAATTATTACATACGAAAAATTAAAAAAAAATTTTATTTTAAAATCTCTTTAATTGTCATATTCATTGTTTACATTTAAACCCTTTGTAATTGCATTTCCTATAATTATAATGAAATCCTGGTTGCTGGCAAATGAATAAAATAATGTTTTACACCTTTTTCTAGTGAATATCCTTTTGACATTAACTATAAAATGTTGCCAGAAGCTAGTACTATGACATCAGTATGACTAGAATTTCTATTTTGGCTTGTATGAATCGATGAAGAAATCCTTAAATATATGGAGAGGATATGCTAAACTAATCGATTTTATTTTACTTGTCCTAAGCCAAGCTTCATCTTCACCAACTAGTTTGAATATATTCAAATATATCTATATATATATCTATAGAAATGTAGATAGTATCAAAAAAGCTAGAAGTGTAAAAGGAAAAAGGATGTGACCATATTGCAACTGATTTATGATATAATAAATTCATTTTAGTTGCCTTTAGTATGTATGTAACATCCGAAATTTACCCTAAATATACTTTTTTTAAAGTATAAAACATAAAAAACTATAACAAAATAAAACGAAGTAAATAAAAGGATGCATGTATAAAAAAAGAACAATTTTAAATATTACCTTCAATCACTGACTACATTTTCTTTAGAAATAAATTTATCGCAATTTGACGATCATTGTTTACCTAGCACCCAATTATCCCTCTAGGCTATGACTTGTACGAAAAGAAAATGGCAGCTGCCCTAAATGAAATTGCTAGTATCCTTTAGAAATTTTTAACTGAGTCCAAATAATATGAGCAGTTATGTATTAGGATAATGGTTATAAGGCAACATGTTATCAATGATTATTCCATAGAGAATTTTTGTCCAAGCTAGCTTTACTAGAGGAATATCTGTATGTCTGCTGTAATATTTTAAAATGAAATTAAAAAGAGGAAAATATATAGCAAAAAATTTAACACTAGGATATTATTTGGTATAAAAAGTCTTTATGAGTTCAGTAGTATTTCTGTATATACTAAGGCTAAAATTGCATTTATTCACTATAATTATTTAACCACATTACACCATTTATTTGTCCATAGAGTTCTGGTGTTTAATACATAACAATAGCATACTGTAATGAAATCTAATTTACCACATTTATCAGAGAAATTATTTGAGGTCAGCTATCAGTCGCATTCCGTGCAGTTCAATTCAATTTGACACGATTTACAGTCCAAATGTGTGCTAGTCGTCACTTCCTTTTCTGTTATAGTGTGGAATTATTAATTAGTACATAATTTAGTATCTTTAATGTTCTATAATATAATTAATGATTATATTTTATGAATTATTTATCATCAAATCCTTTTTTTTTGCTATATACATATATATTTGTAAAAAAAATGAGTTATACAAGCATTTCATCTTACATGAAATTAAGTTAACATTATGACTAAAATTCTCTACAATATCCCAAAGCTTCTAATTCTTGTTTGTTAACAATATTAATGCAACAGAGATAATTAGTATGCTCATGCTATTATAATTTAGTACATGGCTTACATACGATGCTATCAGCAGAGGAATACTATTTTCAAAGTCATGAAATTGTTCTGATTTAATTTTCGTTACAAATTAAATCGATTATATGGCAGACATAAGCCTAAGTGCTGTTTACTGCTAACATAAGCCTTACACTAATATCAAAATATGAATTTTAATAATATTTGCAAAATTATGATTTATCTTTATACAATATAACTGGTTTAATTGTATTTATGTAAGTGTTTTTGAAAGTTATTAATTTGTGTTAATGCATTTTTTTTTTATACAGAACTCTAAGAAATACGTGTACGTGCCCCTAATTATGATAGGGGTCTAAGTTAAAATTTAAGAAAAAAAGAGCTTATCAGTTACTTCCCACCACATTATTTTAAACTAAATTTATGGAATGTAGTTTTTACGATATCGTCAAAAATAGGAAAAAGAAACCATTAGATGGTGGTTGTAATTTTAGAATCATATGGAATTCATTTAGTGTTAATTATGAAAGTCGTCTAAGTTAGTCAAAAATTTAAAGAAATTGAGAATGGACTTGAACTTGAAAATGGTGCGTGGCTCTGTTTTACGCCACGAAATAATTCACTTAGGCTCTTCGAAACTAATTATTGGCGGCAAATAATTTATATATTTTACCACTATGCCAACAGAGAGCAGTTCAGGTAAGTTGATGACAACGTACTTATTATGTGAATATGTTAATTATTCGGATCTGATGTGATTTATTGATATTATACGATCACGTAATACTTCCGAGAAGTTGAAAAGATAAGACAATTATCATTTTCAGATGAATGATATCCTAAACTTTTTGTTAGTCGTTATTTTTTTTATAAGTGAAATATGTAAGGGAGACATTTGCAGGTTGAGACAGAATTTAATTTTGGGCCATAACATTTTAATACAATAAAGTTATGAAGACTACAGTATATCGTTGGAAAGCGGCAAATCAGAGCAAACTTTTGTAGAAGATTTCTTTTGGATTGCGAGCAAAAACACATTTTGGCAGACGGTTTTCTAAAATATTAAGAATGTAACAGAAAAAAAATTCTTTGCAGGTTGAGACACCACTATTAGTCTACTGAAAAAGTGAAAAAATACAGTAGATATGCATGTTTTATTTAAGGAAATGGTCCAAAATGCTAAGCCCTCAGTAAAATTTGGTACATTTTACTACGTATTCAAGCAACTCCTCTTGTGCACCTCGAACACCTGAAAAAACAGTCAGTTTAACAAGTCTAATTTTTTCCTGAGAAATGAAAATCGTTACTAGAGATAGTGGGCAATACGATGATTTACGAACGCGAGTAGTTCAGTATCATCGAGCAGTGAAATATCTTGACATTTTTTGTTGATTTTCTTAATTTTGCGTACCAAGCTAGATTTCGGAATGCCGTATGCAGCTGAAACTCTCCCAATAGATGTATTTTTGAATTTTTATTCCTTTCACTGCTCGGACTAACACATAAAAATCATTAAAGCCGTGATTTGTTATTCTTTCTCGGCGGGCAGCCATTCTCAATCAAAAGAGCATTCAAAAAAAAAACTAATTAATCACAGTAAAATGCTTCGCATTCACTATATTAATGATTTCAATCAAAAATAATCACAAAAATGGCGGCTGCAAATACTCGAGACGAACCACGATAGTGTATCAACCTGCAAAAAAGTGACTTTTTCGAAATCCACGCTTTTTTCTTTTTCAGTTCATGTTTTACATCTTTTCACTTACATACTGAAAGACAATAAAAATCTAAAAAATACGCTGATTTACCCTTTGGAATTAGTAGAAAATGTTCACTTTATGCAAAATTTAAAAACTGCAAAAATTAGATCAAAAGCACAATTGTTAACAGCGTGCTCAGAACAACAGCACGGAATGCGACTGGTTTTTGTGGATGACTATGCAAAATGAACATGGGATGTGACATTACTTTAACAGTTGAAACTTTTGAGCAAGCTATTCAGCAACATTTTAAAATGGTGGTGTTTCAACCTGCAAAGCGTCTCAACCTGCAAATGTCTCCCCTACCTATACAGCTTGGGTTTCCATAATTTCCATGATGACAATGTTAAGATGTATATGTATGGTATGAAACCACAACTTCAAGAGGTGCACATGAAGTAGCATCATACTTTTTAGTGCATATGGAGGATATTACTACTCAAAAAAACGTAATAGCTTACAGTGATGCTTGTTCAGATCAAAATCGTTACACTAAGGTGGCATTGACATGGATGAAATTTGCTCAGTTATCAAACAATATCAATAATATCACAATAGACCACAAATTTTTGGTTTCAGGTCATTTCTTTCTATCGAATAACTTTGATTTTGGGTTAATACAAATGAAAATAAAAAAAGCAAATTACTTATACAACCCTGAGCATTATAATGAATTGATAGAAAAGTTGAGAAGAAGAAATGTGTATATTTTCATTAAAACGTATGTCGCAGCCGGATTTTATTTCAACGTAGAGTCAAAAACAAAAAGAGTAAAAAATACCGCGGGCGAATCTGTCTCTTATCAGCAATATCATGGATGATATTCTTGAAATATAAACCTTATGTTAAGTTCAAAAGTAAGATTCTCAGTTTTTGTAACAGGGTTCTAGTTTGTTTAAAAATAAAGTTTATTTTTAATGTAACCTTTGTCATTTTATTACAATATCTAGTAAAGGAAAAAATAAAGTTTTGGTAAAATAACAGTTTTAAACTAATAACCAAATTGCTTTATTAGAGCAGAAAGTTATCCAAATGCCTTTTACAGAGCTGTAGATAAATCTAGAACCCTTTGAAACTACGTGAATAATTATGGGCCAATTTAAAGCTATTGAAAAAATAAGATAAAAAAATGAAAAATATTTAAAGGTTCATCTCCAGCAGATAAAAATAGCATGTTTCTGATGTTAGATCTAATACTCTTTCAAATTTGTTAAAATAAGCAAATTTTGTGTATTTTAACTTTTTGTTCCCCAACATAAGGTGAAAAAAAAATTTTTAAAATAATAACTACAGAAATTCTACAAAAATTCCGTATTTATTTCAATACATATAATTTATATATAAAAAAACATATCTAAAATAATACCTCGGTGAAGTGAAATCACTGAAACTTAAGCTAAGCTGTGATAAACTTTAAAAATTTGATATTAAGAATATAATTAAATATAATATTTATATAATTATATAAATTAATAATTAAAGCACGTCATCTCCTTTTTCTTGACCTTACTAGAGCTGTTTTCCATCCTTATATTCTATATCATATTGTCGAGGGGATTCTATGTGATTGACTAATTTTGAATGTTAAACTTATTCAAAATGCTAACTTTGTAGATACCCAGTAGGGAAAGTAGAGATAAAACATAAATGAAAGAGGCCTACTTTTCAGACATAACGACAACTTTCTCGGGGAAAACATTAGTGAATTTTGTTAGAAAAGGGGACGCAATTCAGACATTATGGCTACTTTCTGCCGGAAAAGCTCTTCGAAGAATTCTTGCAAGAGTTTAGCATTGAAGTTTTCTCCGTGAGTTTCTCTTTGAAGAATTCTTGCGTGGATTCGGCATTATAATTTTCTCCGTCTGTTACTTTACAGAGAATTGTTGCATGAATTTGGCATTGAAGTTTTCTCCGTGAGTTTTAGGATGTTTTGAATTTGTTTTATATAAAAACTCAAAATTTTTTTGGAATAATTTTATTACGAAAAATCTTAAAACTATACATAAAAATGATTTTGAAATTATTTTTACATGATCATTTATTTTATTGATTTTTTTGTTTGGATATTGCTTTAAAAATGCGATTTTTTGCCATTTTAAAGGCATTTCGCATGTCTTTAACAAACTCCGATTCAGGGTAGCCGTCCTTTTTGATAGCTCCTTAAATGCAAAACATTATTTTACAATATCTTATTATAAAATTTTATACTTACTATATATTACGCTTAGTAACACAGGATATTTTTTAATTGGTTTTTTATTTTTCAACCCATGAAAGTTGAAATTGAGTATGATTTTGTCTCCAAACAAAAGGTCAAAGTGTTTGAACCCTTTTGGATGCAATATATTTTTAAGCATAGAAATCTGCAATATTAAGAATCTAAGTTGCAAATCAATTTCTTTTTGGTTGTATATAAATAACTTCTTAAAATTGCAATACACATGAATTACATCTAATAGCTTTGAAACTTACTTATATTTAAACTAGTCCTACACCGACGTAAGGCTGCTTTACCTTCTTCTGGGACGGCAACTTTGAATGAAAGAAACGGAAGCGCCATCTCTTTAAAAAATAAAATATGATACTTTATGATTTATGATACTTTTTCTAGAAAATCACCATAAACATTCATGAAGCACTGTAAACTAGTGTAATTAGCAATTACATGTAATACTTACCACTTTCAGAATTATTTTCCTTAGAAATGTTGTTGTTCTTGTTGTTTTATTTTTTGGTTTGTTCTGCTTTTTTTTCAAATTGAGTATCAATTTAAAAAAACCCTAGTCTAGTTGCACTCAATCTCACTATATATTATTTAATAGCAAAAAACGCTATAAACCAAAAATCAAAAGGAGAAAATGTCACTATTCACTATTTAATCAATTGATAAATGTCAAAAAACACTATAAAAAAAGGAATAATTGTAAATTAAAAATTACACTAGCACTCGCTGCCTTTTGCACTGAATTTAACGTAATGACTGCAATAGCAAGCAGAATCCTTTTATACTTATCGCGAAATATAAACTAAATTGCTTTTAAAATGTGTCTCAAACCTTGAACTTATGCATCAAATCCAATATATCTTTACTTAATCCCATATCGCTATAAAACCTTCCCAGAAAAATTATGAAGGCGCTTACCACAACGCGAATTTTATTATAGTCTAGGAATTAGCATAGTAAAATTTTTATTAGTTTTCAGAAAAACCATAAAAGGAATTTGAAACAAAAGTTGAAACTAAATTTTCTAATATTTCACTACACGAGAATAAATATTAAAATATTTGACACATGGCAAAACAATAAAATGTATTTTTCAGGGCATGCGCACTTAAAACCTGTTCCTTGAGCTTATGCGCATGCGTGTTTGGAAATTTGTTGTTGTTTTACATGTAAAAACAACTATAGCTACTTTCTGCAGGAAAAATAGCCGTGAGGGCGAATTTCTGCATGCTCTATCTGTGAATTTGGCACTTATGCACTTTTCCTTCATAGAGCACACAAGAATTCGTCGAAGAGAAATCCACTGATGCGCGATTTCCCTACTGGGATTTTTAATTTTTGCTGCAAATTCGTTTCGTAAATTGTGATTTTAGGAGATACTTTTTCAAACTTTTATTAATTCTCGGGGTCGCTTACAGAAATAAAACAAAAATTCATAAAACCACCTGATTCTCCAAACCCACGGTTTTCGGAATTAATAATTAAGTTACAAAAAATCAGCAAAGCATAATGGAAAATTTTTGTTTCGATTTGAAAGTTGTTTGAAATTGTTCAACGTATATCGCTTTTTAGGAACTTATACAAATAATTAAA
Source organism: Acrocera orbiculus (assembly GCA_947359355.1). Taxonomy (NCBI): domain Eukaryota; kingdom Metazoa; phylum Arthropoda; class Insecta; order Diptera; family Acroceridae; genus Acrocera; species Acrocera orbiculus. The sequence goes on from OX375757.1 coordinate 1,207,764, forward strand.
GTCCATTGGTATAAATACCACCAAAATCTTTAATTTTAAATCCTGTTTTCATATTTCTTCTCTTTATAACTTTTTTAGAACGGTTTCTTCTTTTAGCTTAACTAGCAAAACCCTTACATTCTCCGAAATTTTTTAGGCTGATCCTTTTAAAAGACTTTTACACCTTTTTATATCATGAGATATTTTCTTGCTCATCTTTATGATTCATGTAACATTCACATCAATTGTTAGTCCTACTTTTTATCTTTTAGGAGTCCTGCTATCTTAAAATAATATTAGTTACTTTGAGTTTTCCCTTTAAATATTAATTTATTTTCAAATATTTCAAAAACAAGTTAAAGTTTTGAAAAGCAATTGAATATTTCGTAGCTTTATACAAACACTCAGGATTTTGATGCTGTTTGCTTAAACTTTTAGCTTTAAAGGGTTTTTCCATAATATTTTTTCTGAAAGTTTAAGTTTATTTATTAAAGTATTGCTTTGTATGATGATTTTGTTGTCACTAATTGCTTTTATTAGCTGGAAAAGAATTATTTTTTGAGGCTAATTCTTACCTAAGTACCCAAAGAGATATTAAATATATTTTGAATTTTTTGATCTTGAATAACTTAAAGGATTATTCAATAAACTAGAGTAATTTAAGTAAGTTTTTATCATATAATTTTTTTATTAAATAAAAATTTTATGTTTATAAAATCATAATATAGGATTGAAAAATATTGAATAATTTAAACTAAAACACTTTATCATTAAAATACAAAAAAATTAAAATTTTCTGATATGTATATTTTTATGACAAATTTTATATAATTCTTTGATAGATTTTATATAATCCCTTGTTTTCATCAAATTATTAGCTCCAAGTTTGCATTCTTTTGAGTACACATGTCAACAAGAATAAATCTTGCAAAACCCTAAGCTTATACACAATGCTTGTGAAATTTTGTTTCTAATCTGTTTCCGTATTTTTGAGCATTCATATACACATATTTTCCCCCCAATGGTTTTATATACTGGAAAAAACCACTGAGGTGTATAGAATTCTGTAATGTCTGGATCGCTGGACAAATAATGTTTGGACAGATTTATTACTTGGATGAGTATTAAATCATATCAATTTCTGCCCTAATTAAGACAAAAGGATTGAAATTTTATACATTTTGAATATTTTGTGTTAAAGTGGAAATAATTTTTTGATCAAAAATATTTTGAGAAAAGTTATTCAATGAAATAAATATTGATCTAAATATATAAGAAAATTTGATTATAATAAATTTGTGGTTAATTGATGAAAAACAAATTTCTTTGAGATCTATGGGGTTGAATGCGTATAATTGCTCTAAATTTAGATAATTTTGACCAACTTTTACATATGTAATTCTCTTGTACCTAAATTTAATGTTACGTTTATATTTGTCTCTTTTTTTGGAAAACCATAACTTAAAGTAAATTATATAAAAATTGGGTTTTATTTTCAGAGCTTGAAAATATTCCTTTTTCAATTTTTTTCATAGCCAGAAAACAAGCAGGTAACCCAAAAATTTTAGGTTTGAGGCCTGAAATATAAATAGTAATAGTAAATATCTAAAAGAAGAAATATTTAAAATGTTATTGAGACAATCAAATTACAGGATATGGTTTTAAAAAGTTATTTTATGTTTCATGCCAAGTTTTAGAATTTCGTCTGTAGTATATCTGTCTAAAAGTTAGAAAAACTAGTCATTTTAAAACATTTAAAAGAAGAAATAACGTAGCATTTTATCTTTTTATTTAATCAATACCAGCAGCAGCTCTGAAAATTTATCTGTGAAGATCAGAAAGACGAGTGGTATTATTTAAGAAGGATCAATCAATCCGAAGCAATGCTAAATCAATTGGCGTCCATTTGTTAATGCTATTTAATGTTTGTTGAAGATTTTCTATTGCCTTAGCTTGTGTTATATCCGTTGATACTATTACAGTGTCGTCAGCGAACGTACCGATGCATGTATCGTCTGTTGTGTGGATGTCTGCAATATACACAGCAGATACAGTAGAATCTCGATTTAGCTCATTTTGCATCTGAGTCCATTATGTGAGACTCGGTCAAATGCTTGTGATACATCGAGAAACACCGCAGAGCAGTATTTTTTTTTTTCAAAGGCCTGTTAAATTTCAAGGTCCTGTTCAATTCGAACATTTATGTATTATATTTTTATATCTAGAGATAGTTTTTGTTAGCTAAAATATAATTTTCTGAATATTATTTTAAAAATCTTATGAAGTATAATAATTTTTAAAGCATAATCATTCCAAGTTTTTATTCTTTCTTTTTAAAATTAGTTTAGTATTTGTTTTAAAATCTTGTGGGTAAAAGAAATCCATAGCTTTTTATGACTAAAAATTAATTCTGTCAACTACATAAAAATAAAACAACTTTATTGACCTGTGTTAATAAACAAAACGTTAAATTTTTATTTTTTTAAATGAAATGTGACAACCTTAAGCTGGACTTATCCTTAAAATTATCTAATATATTTTAGGAATATTTTAGATAAGCTCATTTTTATATTGACTATTGGTGAATAAGTATCGGCTACATGTGGATAATTGTTATAACTTTTTTGAGTATAAATAAGCTAAAATTTTAACCCACACATGTGTCAAATGATTTCATTTTAGTCATTTGTACCAAAACCTTTGATAAAACTAAAAATTATGTTTTTACTTGTCTTTGATTAATTTTTTATAATTCACTTCAAAATAAATAAATCATAAAATTAAGTAATTTTTTGTCTTTTTATTGCCTAGAAATATTTTTCTTTAAAATATGCAAAAAAAAACATAATTGTAAAGTATCTAACTCATATACATCAATATTAGTTAGCAAAAATTAAAGGACTTTAAGGCTGTTATCAAAAAATAATAATATAATAATTATATTTCCTTTAAAGTGTAGTTTTCATATAGGATACAAATTCAATTAAAATCTTATTGTTTCAAAATATTGGTGATAGTAATTGACAACAGACTACTACAGACAGCTATAAATTCAATTTCAGATTCATAAAAACCAAAAAACCAAAACAAAAAATATTTGATTTAACTAGAGAAGCTTATCATCCAACATTGTCCATGTGTTGAAAAAAAATGAGGCTAATGGCAAGGATTCATTTCATTGAATATTCAACAACAATGATCCCACTTATTCATCATGTTAATAGTTAAATGAATTTTTACTTCAATCAAACCTTTTTCCAGGATTATTTTATAGGATTTTCCAATTTAATAAAACAAAACAATTTAATTTCAAAATTTAATTAACACATACGAGATAAGATCATAGTTTCTTTATTAAATTTTTTTAAATTTTATTTTGTTGAAAAATTTCTTTGTTCAAGATATGAAAACAATTAAAAGTTTTAACTTAAAATAATTTTCGATATGCAGGTTTTAAAAACCCATTATCAACTAAATATTTTGGATGATTTAAGGTAGGATTCTTTTCCAAATGTTTTATTACAGCCTGAGTTGAACGCAATTGTGTAATACCTTTAAATAAGGACTCACAAGTAAGAAGATTTTCTGGAAAACTTGTTTCTAATGTCTTTTCTGGATAAACTGGAACCCATGGTCTTTCTTTTGGTGGTAAAGAACTACCAAATGCAACTGTAACTGGTTTCTTTTTTAATTTTTTCTTTTGTATTGCTGCAGCCTTTTCGATCTGTGCTTCAAGTGATAACTAAAATAAAGAAAAATATTTTCAAGCTTTGATATTGAATTCAAAATTCGAACGATTATTTTTTTTTTTTAAATTCTAAAATTAAAAAAGTAATACTATAAATGTTCCTCATCATTTTTCAACTATTCCGTGGTGTAATTCAATTGAAACTAATAAATTCAGAAGTTCTTAATGAATAGTAAAATGTATTCAACGGGTTAGTTCCATTTAAAAAAAATAGTAGAAATACAAAGATTCTAATATTTTATATCAATTACTATTTTTATTGCTTACAATTAGAAGACTTAAATGACTTTATATTCTATTACATAGCAACATTATCTTATTTTTTATCAAACTTCATATATGACGGGTTAATAAAATTTAATTACCTCTGGTTTCTTCCAGCGGTTTGCTATTTCCATTGGAATACCAAACATTTGTTTTGGATCAACAGCAATTGCTGTACGAACATCACCTTCAATCTCGAATGAAAATAGTTTCATAACCATTTCTTTTGCAACAATTTCTGCATCGTCATCATCTTCATCACCAATAGCATTAATCCAATTACAAAAATCATCTGCAATCTAAAACTTGATTACATCAATAAAAAAAAAATCTTAGTAATATTTGTAATTCTTTATTACTTTATTCATTGCTACTTCTGTTTCATCAACAGGCTGCTCTGCTTCTTTTTTTTCTTTTTGAAAAACTTTGGTATCCCATATTATGGCTTTTCCCCCTTCAGTATTAATAAATTCAGAATACCAGCTAGTTTTACAAATTGGTTTTGATCTTTTTAGTGGTTTAAGGTCAATTTTTAAATCAATTTGTTTATAATCAATTTCAGCTCCTTGCAGTTGATCAGCTAACGTTGGATCTAAATACTTTGATAATTTTTTGTTATATTATTATATTTTTGAATATAAATTTTGATAATTTTACCCATTTTTCATCCTTTGATTCTATATCACTATCCTTTTCGATATCCATTTTAGTATATTTATGCATTGGAATTTGCGCAGCGACTCGTTTTAAGAGCTTTGGAGGGAGTACTTTTGAAGTGTTGTAGATTTTTTTATTAGAAATTCTGCACTTATTTTTGACCTTTTGGTCAATGTCATCTAAGTATTTTTTCCAGTCTTGTTTTTCCATATATTCTTCTTTCTCCCACAAATTATATTGAGGAACTTTTCGATACTTAAAATTTCGTTTTAAGTTTTGACAATACTCATTTGAGGCCATTGTTTGAAAATTTTAAACTGTTTTACGAGAAAGGCTAATGTTTGAAATTATTGTTTGATCGATAGCCTACTACAACGAGAAAGATAAAAAATTGATTTTTCGCCAAAAGCCATTGTGTTAAATTTTTAAATTTATTATTTTTTATTTTGTCTCTTTTTTTACATTTTTAGTCGAACAAGTACGAAAGCAAGTTCATCTCAAGAATATTAAGTTCAAATGATTTGATTTATATATGGCATCTGGTAAAGGTTAGTCTTTTCGGGTTCAATTTAAATTAGTCAAACCATTATAAAAATGTCTAATACTGACTTAGATGACTTGTGTAAAGTGATTTAGACTTTTTTGATAACATTTGGTGAGGATTGCTTCCAGAATTTAAGATTAACCTGATTGAAAAACAAATTTATAGAAGTTTCTATTTACTTTTCAAAAATATTGTGGAATTAGGTTAAGGTTATCGTTTAAGTCCATATTTTTAACTTTAAATCCTTCTTTAATATCAATTATTATTTTATTCGCTTAAAGCTAAATTAATTTTAATTTATATTTTTAATTTTATTTTAATTCTTTATTACTGTACAATTTACATTCAATTATTTGTAATACAATCAAATATATAATAATTATGAAAGTTGACTTTAAAAAAACACAAGAACTGAATTGCAACTATTCCGGAATTACTAGGAAGCCCAGTGAATATGGAAAATTACCCAATAAACAGCAGGGATCAATTTAAAGAAAGAAGAAAAAGGCAATTGTCTAGGAATATTGTTGATAAAACTGCTTTCAGTCGAGTAAATAATCAAATAGTATAAAATTATAAACATTTCTTTTCAATTTCTTCAAGAACTATCTAACAATAAGTCTAAGTCAACTCGGTTCTGAAGAAGACAAAGATTATTCATTATTGAGAGCAAAGAGAAAATTCGAATGACTTTATAATCAGACTTTTTTTTTACCGACTATTTTGAAACTATTTGAAAAATTACTACGAACAAGGCTCAAATCATTGGTGGCTATTACAAATTTTCAATTTGGATTCCGAAACAATCACTCAGCAATTGAACAAGTACAACAAGTTACAACCACTATTGAACAAACATTTAAAGAAATTTGATTTTCCGACAGTTGATAAGTTTTGGCATATAAAGGATTCATCTTAACAATGAGTAAGGTCCTACCTCAAAATTATTGTCAATTAAATCGCAATATTATCCTACGAAGTCAAAATAAATCCCTCCGAATGATAACAAACGCTGACAAGTATGTGAGCTATCAGGCAATACACAAAGGTTGGTTTCCAATAGTTTTCTGTTCTGTTTGATTTTGATTAATAAAGAAAAAATTAACAACATAATTATAATTATAATAAATATATAAAAATGACAAAACAATAAATAAGAAGAGCACGAAAAAAACAAAATGAAAATAAAAAGACAGGGTATTTTATGAATATTACAAAAATAACACACTTTATGTGTGTCGCTTGCTATCTCCTCTCATGCGATTAGGTTCCATTTTCCCTGTTTCCGAATAAATTATATATTAAGAAGCTGAAAAACTAAAAAGCATGAAACTACCATGATATCCATCCTGGATACTTGGATAGATTTTTAATAGATGGTTCTACCAAAAGCTGTATTAAAAGTGTCCTAAATAAAAAAGCTGGATATACTCCTGCCATCTGTCACAGCCCTATACCATATGCACACTTTGCTTCTGTCCTATTTATCGAAATCTATCATGATAGTTTTAATTTCACAGATTTCAGGGTTTTAAAATATAGCATGCGACTCATGTATTCGACTATAATCTTTAAAATCCGGCGATATATAAAAAAATCTGGCGATTACAAAAAAAAAAAACATGTAAAATGTGATTAGATGTTATGGGTAATACCTCCATTATACAAAACTAATAATTAAAGAATAAATATAACAATACATGTACTAATTAAGGATGAAAAACACAGCAGTTATTGAAGGACTGATAAATAAAAATATATGAGAGAAGAAATCATGCAAATTAGTTAGTTACGAAATAGAAGTTGATCAGTAGTGAGTAGGATATTTTTCTAAGAAATAAAATTATGAAAAAGATTAAAAATTGTTCTTTTTTTGTTCTTGTAAATATTAAAACTGAAATTATGAGACTCGAGTAAATAAATAATAATAATTGGATATTATAATTAATTAATTATATAAAAAGATTATTTTAAGTGTGAAGTTTTGTTGTTAATTAATTGCTAATTGTTTTTGGTTTGTTAATTTAGATAATTTCATTTAATTACATAAACACTACATAAATTACAGGGCCACCGGATAATTTGACTTGTTCTATTTAGATTGGCCTTAAATTGATATTACTTCACCAATTTTAGACCAATTTTATTAAATTATACCTTATTTTGTTTGAAATTAATTAAACTTTAATATCTCAAAATAAAAACAAGAAATATAACAAAAAATTTTTAAAGTATATTCCTACTTATAATTCTTATTCATTTCCATTCAGTGAGATTGTTTTTTCTTTATTCTGAATTCGCAATTCGCTTCATTCATTTTTCTGAAGTTTTTCTCTCATATAAAACTAAAAATTAGTTTATTAAATATAATTAATGAATTAATATTTGAACTAACTGTATTAACATCAATTGTCATGCACTACCAACACAAAAAAATTTATTTGAACTTGATTGGATAAATTAAAATGGGTTTCATTAACAATTGAAGATTTTTATGCAAGCTAATAGTAGGAATATAATGAATCAAAAAGTAGTTTTGTATAGTGTAATCCCCAGTAAAATGTACATTATTATGAAAAATTTAGTAATAATAACAGAAAACGGTTCGCAACCGCATATATAGCTCCTATCCTATTTATAACTATATATAGTTTATAGGAAAGGGTTATATAGATGACCAAGGCATAAAGTAGTTCCCTACAGTTGAATATAAAAATTTTAAGAATCAGCCACGTGGGACATTAGCTAGTCGCGATAAGTTCAAAAGGTTTTTTTTCAAAGCGCCAAAAAAAAGTTTTTCTCAAAAATCTCAGAATCCTTTCTGCTTTAAATTTTCTGGAACTCATTTTCGGTTTCAGCGTACTATTTTACATAATAAATGACTGTGAAACATTAAGGATACAAAAATTTTTGCTTTTTAAACTAGTGTAATTATTATTATAATTATTATTATTATGGAACTTAAATTTTGGTATTTTATTTTAATTTTAAAAAGTAGAAAAATCATAGATTTAATAAATAAATGCAAGTGAAAAATAATAATAATTGGATTATTACTAAGAATTATATTTTTCTGATTAAGACTTATGAATATCGAGAAATCCACGAAAAACATAGCAAAACTGAAATACAAGATTTTGTAAATGAAGACCACGATAAGGAAGATGGGGAAAGAGATCGTGAAACTGGTGAAAATTTTAAGGAGATTCTTTTGCGAGTTATATTTTTCTATTATTATTCAAAACTTATTTCATTAAATTTTCTCACAACTTTACTACTAAAACCCTAAATTAAAGTTAATATTCCATCAAATTTAATATCTAGGGTCGATGTTATTTCTTTTGACTACCAATCACTACTGAAAAATTCCAAGTTAAGATTTTTATTTTGCAGCCTGTGTTTCCACGTTTTTTATTCTATCAACAATTCATTTATTTAGTCAAATGTTTATTTGTTTAATCAAATTACAGTCGACTAATATCTGGTTGTAATTTGACTAGTATCCGTTGACGACGTAGGTGGCATGCCATAACTCGTGCTAGGTAAAAAGTATTATTAAATTTTTTTTTATTTCATCGAATCGACAGGTACAAAGACGAATCGGAACCACTAATAATAATAGTAATTTTTGATAAATGCAATATATATTATTAAAATATTAAAAAAACGTCATTGCGATAAATAAATTATTATTAAAATTTATTAAAAACTGGATTGAGGTATATTTATAGGGAATTCATTCTATACATATTTTTATTTAAATCAGATCATTTATTTTTAAATCACGAAAGAAAAATTTTTACGATTTTTTAAAATACAAGTTTATAAAATAACTTATTTAAATAATGAATTCAAGTAACAGAAATTTTACCTTTTTGAAAGTTTCATTTCTTCAATACAAAAAAGTATTAAAAACTGAATAATAATTTTTTCTGGTTTTGAATTTTCTTTAACGTGCTCAAAGACAAGAATTCAAAGTAAGTATAAAATTTGCAGTTAGCTTAACAAAAAGAAAGTAACTTTCTTATTCTAAGAATCATCAATAATTCGAAATATTAAGAAGGATAATAAACTTTGATAAGCTTCAAGTCTCAAGATGTGAAGTTTTATATACAAACAGTAGTAAAGTTTTGTTTTTCTTTGACTAAGGTGTCAAGAATTTGATCTCAAAAAGTTTTTGCTATTATTTTGGGCATATAAAAGAATTTCAAGGCTTACTCAAAAAAAGTTTCAAATTTTGGTGGATATGTTTAGCTATGGCTATGAATAAGAACAGGTCGTTCAGCTTAAATGTGTCACATACCAAAACTTCAAACAAAGTTTTTTTAAATTTATGATTTTCAAACGTCAGTGATTCATTCAGGAAAAGCATATAAGAACTGAGATTCTATGTTGCTTTTAGGTTTTTGTCTTAAATTTCTTTTAGCAAAGAAGTTTTATTGTTAGGATTCAAGTTTACTCCGTTTTCTGGCTGCAGATAATTTGGCGATTGAGAAGATTTCTTGCTCCCCCTCCTAGCTTTCTCTCTCCAAAATAGTCAAACAATAGATAAGCAGCCATTTCTTTATTTGGTGGCAAAATTTACTGGTTGAAGACTGTGATTTTCAAATTTTATAGAGGCGCGTGTGAAAAAGGCTCAGTTGTGTGATGAGTTATGTAAATATTCTTAGACATATTTTTGTCCAGCTTCCTTGCCTTGCAAAATTTTGTATCTTCTAAATAAAAAATTTCTTGTACTCTCTTTTCTTAGCAGACTTTATTTATAACTTAGAATAAGAGTCTCGGATCCAGGAATTTTGATTTTTCCGTTCTAGAGTAGGGGATAATTGGCTGTGAGCCTAATTTACATCCGCTTGAGTCCATTATCGTTAGTCAATTAGACTCCTCATCACTTTTAATACCTTAATGGCCAGAAGATTATTTTGATGTCACCTTGTTTTTTTCTGTCAAATACTAGAGACTCTTTTAAGAGTTCCAAATATCATTAATTAATTAATGATAAATTAATATCATTCTTTGCTTTGAATTTTTTCATAATCAAATAATGTGAGTAGTATAAATTTAAATTACCAAACACCACTACAGTCGAGCTAAAAATTCTTTTATATCGAAAATACTAAAAAATTTTTATGAACGTTTATTAGCGTTATATGTAGATACCCAAAGTCTGAAACTATACCTGCCATTGGTGCTTGGATTTGTCAGGAAGTTATTTATTTAAGGAAAAATTAAATTGCGTATAGCTCGACACAGTTTTTTTATATTCTAGGACAATAAATGGACAATAAATGATATTATTAATAAATAATATAATCAATAAACAGCCAACAATTTCACATTATTTATAAATAACATTTTTAATATTCTGTACAAGTTTGACAGTAACATATTTACACTTCTTCAAAAAAATACCTGAAAAATTTAAGAACTTTAATTTGTTTTGAAACTTTATAAATCACATTCAAAAATCAATTTTCCGCTGCATGAAGGACACAATTTTCTAAAATACAGACAAAACGATTTATTTTTGTTCACGTATTAAATCAAATTGCCTTCAAAAGATTATTAAAAAAATATTTCAAATATCTAAAGAAAACTTTTTCAATAATCGCCAATAGATTTCAAATGGAAAATAATAAAAAACAATTTAACTTGATTTGAAAAAGTTTTGTTCTTGTAACTGTCAGAAATTAGAGTGTGACTAGCAGCATTTGATGTTATTAAGATACTATGGAAAAAAGTTTAGAAACATCTTACGTGATAAAAAAGTGACAAAAAACGGTTAATGATATAAAGTTACTCCCACAATAATATACCCCAAACATGCGCAAAACCTTTCTATAGTGAAGGCGGTTTTTAGAGAAATTTTACCATGGGGAAATTTATTGTGGAATCTGCTTTGGATGACGTTTAAGTTTATATACGATTAGTTTTATCAGCTTTACTTTATGAAAGGATATTCTTCTCAAAAATTGATCAATTTAATTATTTCTGTAAAATTAATAGTAGGTACTAAATGAGATGTCATTGGAATTAAGCAGTTTTCATTTTCGATGCCTTTAGGTAATAGTTAATTTTAAGGATTTCTCTCAAGCAAGTTGTCTGTTTCTGTTTTTTGTTTGTTTTTTTTTTTTTTTTTTTGATTTTAAGCTGATTTGTACATTAATAAAATAAGCTTAATACCCAAAAAAAATATATGTGGTTATGAAAAATATTCATCCTTCCTTTACTCTAAGAAATTTCTTAGTATCTGAAAGATATTCTTAGATCCATTCTTTTTTTAGTCATATGTACGACTGTTATATTGAAATATGAAATTTTAATTTTAAATTTTGCTAGTTATTATTTATGTGATCCTGCATAAAATTTTTAAGTTAGTTTTTGTTAGATATTTACATAACCCTCGGATTAATCTCAGGAATTAGTCCTCTTCATATGTATCTCTATAAATAGGAAAAATCATTGGCTCAGAGCTGGAGATTCTGTCTTGAGGTGGACGAGATATCTACAGACCTGTGAGAAGATAAAGTCGAGGATTGCAAAGCGTCTTCTGACTCGCCACGTGCCGCAAATAAAGATACAGATTAGTTGAAAAAATGTTTTGACCGTAACAAGAAAGCTGGGGATTAGTTTTCCACTGTGTACTGTGTACTGTCAGTACATTTTGATCCTTACTACTACTAATTCTGTTTATTTTTCAAAATTTCTTCACAATTTTCGGCTAAATATATCAAATATGTCTTGAAATGAAAAAATTACCGTAATTCTTCTTGAGCAATCGTAACGAAAAACACCATAAGACATTTTTACCACAAATTGAGCACCATCCAACTATTATGATAACTGTTTCTAGTGAAGTGGTTTTTGATTTTTAACATGGGTAATTCTCACACTGCACTCTTTTTTTTGCAATATTTAGGTGAACATTCAAAAATTAGTAAAGCAACGCAAGCAATTAGAAACAGTTATACGAGAATCAAAAACGGCTCTCGCTTTTTGCTGCCCCAACTCCACCAACGCTGCTACCAAAAAGTTTTGAATATGAGAACTTTTTGTATGGTATCTCTTACTATGAAAGCGTTTTGACTTTATAAAGGCCATAAAACAAAGTTGATGGAAATTTTCTGAAATTGTAATAAATAAAAAATTAGATTCAAATTTTTTAACATAAAAAAAATAAACATTTGTTCAATATTTTGTGAAATTTTTGGTTTAAAATTTTCAAAATTTAGTTATTTTTAATGACCCCTCAAAAGCATTCTTGACACGATAACTTATTGATCCGCAATCGAAACAAAAATTATGTATTTTTGTTTCAGATTAGAGACTAAAGAAAAAAAACGGAATTTAAAATTATTATTTTTGTAGTTTTGTGGTCCTTCGTTTAAGGTAATATTCAATCTTATACTAAAGAATTGTAAAAGATTTGAAAAAGATCAGTTCATTGATTTTTCAAAAATCAACCGTCTTGAGGAATAAATTTTTAAGATAAATCTGATTGAAGGCTATATTGACATCAGGCCGAAAGTACAATAGGTGGAAATTCTCAAGGCACTATATCCAATAGTTTTATTCTGGTTAACTGGAAGTTTTTGGAGAATATGTCGTATTAAGAAACCTTCAAATATTTACATACAAATTTATCAATTATTTTTTTGGAATAAACTTTTTTAACTGACATTTTTCCTTGCAGCCTAGGAGTTCAATAGATCTTTAGTGGAGCGTTGTAAAAATTTAAAGAAATTTTGTAATTTAAGTAACTACTAATCAATATTTGTAATTGAAAAAAAAACCGATTTTCTCTTAGAATTTAATACCAAATGAAGAGTTTCTTAAATTTTTTTATTATCCATTCAATATTTTGATAGCTTCATCCTTAGAGTTTCTTTTTCATAAGTTTAAAATATGATATAAAAACAAAACTTAAACTTAAAAAACTCTCTTAACTTAAACTTTCATTCAATTTTTGTTACAATTTTTGTACATTTTATGCTATTTACTTATGTAAAAATAAAACTCTAATGTCACGCTATTCTAAAATTGCTTAGAAGTGCGAAACATCTGACACAGGATATTATTCTTAAGCAATTACAATTTTTGTTTACATTTTTGTTGTTTTTGGTAATTAACGATAATCCAGAAATTTCACAAAGTCTGAAACAAATTTAGAAAATAAGTTATGAAGCGAAGCAATTTATATCCCATACTACGAAGTCTTAAAATTCTAACCAGTACTAATATGTATATTTTAACGAAAAACGTATTTTCGTGTGAACATTATCTTTATCCAACAGAATATAAATGAACGTATAATGCTCTCTAGAAATAAATTCAAACAGTCTCTTCACAAATGATAACACATCTGTGTGTATAAAATTCAACATTTTCAAGAGGATGTAATTTTTCATTCTCTTCCTATACTTGGTAGGGGGATATGTTTACCTAAAATGAAATTTTAGGGAAGGCGCCCTTGAATTACTGTTAACACATGGTACTGAACACAAGGGAATCTAGCTCCCCTTAGTCATGATATTAGATCAGCATTTATGGTGATAATTTTTATGGAAAAAGATAAAAAAATTTTAATTATACTAAATATGTTTTAAATAAGGAAGAATTAGGAATAGTGAATTACACTAGGCTTCAAATTTTTAACTTTTTTCATTAAGCTCGACAAAAAGATATTTTTAAGGTGATATGGGGTTGGGGTTGCTTAATCGGAAATTCAAAATCATTTTTTCATTCACAGAAGCCGAACCGAATTTACCTTAAAAATATCTTTTTGTTGAGAATAATTTTTTTTGTAGACTAGTGCTATCTTTCTAAGCTATTTAATAAACAAAAAATTGAATTTAGAAGGACAAAGTTTGTAAAAATTTTAAATGTTTACTCGTAAAGCCTAGGCTTAAGGATGATTTTAAATAATTTTTCATTCATATTTTGTATTAAAAATTAGTATTTTTCATTAGTTATCCCAATTAAATATTCCTTAATTGTTTAGCTCTGTAGGTTGTTAGATTTTGTGAATTTATACGAAAAGACAATGTATTATTAGTCAATAACATTGGAAGCTAACAAATTTATGGCACCACCAATTACTAACTTATTTAACTTAAAAAAAAACAAACTAAAAGCAATATATGTCAAAATAGCATAGCATTAGTTAAAATTTTGACGGTTACAGTAGGTATTAATTAGATTTTTATTTTATTTTTTGAGATTTTATATTAAGAAATTTCATTAAGGATCACACTTTAGAAATAAGTAAAAACAATATGTAACGGCATTTTAAAATTACAAAAATTTAAGATTAGTTGTGGTGTTATTAAACGATTCTATACTATCAGAAAGAAATTAGTGTATGGTATTTTTTTCTAGTGGATATATATACATATATACATATATATACACATATATATATAAAAGGAAAGACACATAGGTGTATAGATATATAGATAAGTGCTTTAGCTTGAAGTTCCCCTTAAACGCGGAATAGTGACAAATGTCATTGTTTGTCCCTTGAAAAATATATGGAGTTTTGTTCACAAAAGTCCTAAAGACTTAGAAAATTTTTGTTCAACTCTCGCATGTCCACTCTCTTCGACATTTGTTAGTGTAGTTTCGTTTGCTTAAGTCGCGAGTGCATGTTTTAATTACGTGTTTTAATTTTTATTTTAATGTGTGAAAAAGTGAAATATTTATATTTAATTAAATAATTTATAAGTTTTTATGTGTAAAGAAAACAAAATAGAAAAATAAATGTATTTATATAAAAAAATATGAGTTTCCGTTCCCCTATTTCATTTCAAGCAAATAAAACATTTCATTTACAGGGTAGTGTGAACGAGAGAAAAAATATTATATTTAATATACCCTTTTTAAATATGCCAGCCTATATATAACACCGATATGCACGCACACACCCAAACGGACCGGGGACGTTTCTGTACTCATTTCCTATTTAAATGTCATCAGTGCGTGGAACTTATAGATTAACATTGCTCGGTGACCACTTGGTTTCCCTTTGTCACTGATCGAGGAGAAATTAACCGCTGGGGTCTTATCCATAAGTACCATAATATGATTGTTAGGTTGCCTTTTTATTTTTTGTCCGTTAAAAGTAAATAGCACGTTTTGTTTATAATGAAACGGTTGTCTACAACAGCGGTGCATAAACTGTGGGTTTACCCCTAAGGGGTCGCAAGAAAAATTTCGAGGGTCACCAAAGACTCACAAATTTATTTGTTATTTAACAAATATAAGACTTTTCTTCAACGAAAATCGGGGAATATGAAAATAGAAGTAATTTTAAAATAGATCTTGAATTTTTATGAAAGAAATTTGGTATATCAGTATCTAATAGCAATCGGTAAGCGAACAGATGCAGTGAAGCACTTGTTGCAAAAAGCATTAATGAAAAACCATACAATATATTGCAGGATGTTGTTTTTATAATTAATTACATTAAAAGCAATGCCGTCAATAGTCATCTTGATTGGATCCGGAGAATGAACTACAGCTGGCGATTTCCAATATAGAATATAGAAGAAATCATGAGGAAGTTACAATCGCATACCTCGCATTAATAAAATTATTATTTTATAAGATTAAAATATTTCATTTAAACCCTAATTAATCGTTATTGTAACCCAAAATAGCAAAATGAATTTTAGTTTAACTGCATTGAAGATTTTAAAAAGTTCTTTTCCACCCAGTGGTCACGATAAAATTTTACACGAAAAGGGGGGCCGCCATTGAAAATAATTTGCACACCACTGGTCTACAACTATGAAATGCTAAGCTATAAAAATAAATGCAGTTTTTTAAATATTACTGAATTTAAAAGATTCGTATTAATATCTTGGAAAACATTTTTATACTGAAGAGCGATTAAGATGCACACCATTAAACTTATTATATTAATAATTAAGTTATTTTAGTTTCACTCTGCATTATTATGGTATAAATCAAAGGAAATATCATTAATATGTTTTGTTTTATGGTATTTGTTGTTTTTATATAAAATACATTTTTTTATTATAAAAATAATATAATGAAAATTAGTCTAACTTTTATATAATATTTCAATATTCCAATGCGTATAGAAGCAAAATTTTTTTTTGAGTGTATGAAATTGGATTTAAGTTGGATAACCTAAAGCCTGCTACTATTTATATCGCTCTTTATATTTCACTTTGTAAAAGAACTCTAGTTATTCTTCTACACAAAATGACTACATCGATATTATGACATTGACGTATTCACGAAAACTTCTATCATTTTATTTCTTATCAGGAGCATGATTCTAAAGGATCTAAATGAGTGGTTTTTTATTGAACTGATGAATACTTCCTTAGAGTTATTTGGAGCTCTGAAATATACATATTTATAAACTTAAGTTTCAAAGCAACAAAATAACATTGGAAAGAAAGCCAGGTAGATATAATAGATGTAATTGCATATCCTTTTATGTAAAATTTTTATCTACTAGTGGCTATACCCTGTCAAAGAAGCGAAGAACTATGAGCAAAAATACCATGAAATTTACCTTCACAACGTTAAGTTTAACAAAATTAGAGTAAATATTTACAAAAGGGGGTCAATGGCATCCATATTCTGTCTTTGATATTCAGTAGACTACTTAAGTCTTTTTTAGAAGGAATGAAAAAGAAAAAATTGTTTTCACTTTTTAAATTTTTTGTGGTTTTTTCTGATACCTTCTTGAATATTTTAGAAGTATACTTTTGTCAGTTGAAGTAAACATTTGTCAGTTGTAAGATAAGTCCTGGGGTTGAGCATTCTGATCAAAAACCGGAAAAATAGAAAGCAAGAAAATTTCATAGCCGAGTATGGCTTACATTTGGTGACCAAAGAAACAATTTAAGCTTTTTTTTTTTTTTTCTAAGGTGGTACTTCAGGTGTGTTATATATTTTCTTTTTGAAATTTTAGCTTAAGTGTTATAAATATAAGCTTTAGGTAAAAGCTATTTGACTACAGGGAGCTGTGAAACTGTATGGATGTTAATTGAGGTCAGAGTACAAGAGTATTCATTATAGATTGGACTAATGTTCTTGAGCAAATTGTAAACATGAACATGCTCCCTTATAATTTTTATTCATCATTAAAGAATATAACAAAAATATTACTAAAAAACCTCTAATTTTCTATAAAGAAAAAATATTTAGCCAGCAGAGTGTCCATATATTCCCTTTGATCAGTTATTTCACTAATATAAAAACATTGGGCTATTTCTTGTCTCTCTATTTTAACTATTGAAAAAATTTTTCATTTGGTTGTCTTTCACTTTACGTTTTGCTTGTGGGGTGTTTTTGATTAATTTTTGTTGAGTTTTTGTTACAAAATTTGTTTGATATATATCCACATTATTAGATCACTCGAAGAATTCCAGTTCTTGATCTTGAGTCTTTTATTTTCACTATTTGATTTGCTACCTTGATTTTTTATTTGAATTTATCTTCAACATTATTGCTGATTAATGTATCTGTTCTTGAAGTTCTTAAAAATATTTAAAATTTAGAGCTTTAAAATAATTTGCACAGTCAATCATGTCCGGTGAAGAAACGTAGAAAACAATGAAGTTGTATTTTTCTATATCGTATGAAGTCATTGAATAAATATTATTCCATAAAAAAAAATCTTGAAAGATCACTTTTTTCAGTTTCTTCCAGCTGGGTATAAGCTCTCAAATATGGAGCCAGAGCAATGAAGTATTCAAAATTTTTAATTAATTCTATAATCTATAAATGCTTAACTAACAAACCTTAAAATTCATGATTTTAGTGAAAAAATACCCATTTTATTTTATTTCAGCTCATATGAGATCATAGAGGGATCCAACTTATTTCTCGAAAGAGGAAGGGGTAATTTTCAATTTGATTTTGATAAAAAAAAAAGGAAAAAATTATTGCAATAGAATTACATGTTTTTGCAGAAGGTCCAAACAAGAAGAAGATATCCATAAGGAAAACTACAAAAACATTTTTTTCTTATGAATCCAATCTGTCTTTGAGTAAAGATTATCTTATATTTTTCTACAAAAAATCACATACTTTTAGGCAAAAAAAGAATCGATTGCAATAAATATCCTTTGTAGATTAAATTTATCTGAAATTTTTTCTTGTTATATATACGTGTGAAGTGTAATATCTATAATACCCATCTCAGGAGGGAATTATCCATTTTGCCCGAAAAGTTTGGGATTTGACTTAAAGTCAAATTCCTTTTTGTAAAAAATTAAAAATTTTTCTTAATAATCATCGCTAAAATACCAAATATAGCTTGGTTGTAAAAATATTTTGTAATAATTCTCCTCATCTTAAATTTAACTACTAAGACATGTGATTTATATACTTTTATAACTATTAGTTTATGTTAAAGAATAAAATGTTATCAAAATCCTTAAACTAGCCACTAACCAAAAGTATTTACTTTAACTTTTTCCATTTAAGATAACCTGTTGACTCTTTAAATCTAAGTAAACTTATTTTCTCTAGCTTTTATTTTTCGATTAACATTGTATACTAAATGTGATTGCAGTGTCGTAACCCTGATCAAGCAAACACATACTCAGATTCCTAAATAAACATTTAACCTAGCCACATAAGTTTTATGTTGAAGGGGACTTAGAAGCAGTTAAAGGAGTTGGAAGTAACAATAGGTAAAACAAGATGTGAAACGACGACAACGGATGAATTCGAAATAAGATTCTGAAGTTACCTTTAGTCATTGAAAAAGAAAAAATTTTTTTATCCAACTAGCTTCTAGGAATAACATTTCACTTTTCTATTTCACGTTCTTACATTGTTTACCTATTTTAGATTGTATCTCAGGAGAAAATGACCCATTGTGAAATGAAAACCGAAAGGGTTTTCGATTTACTTGTATGAAAACCTTTTCTGTTAAGTGGTAGAATGAATTTGTCCACCCTCTCATAAATGTCATGGAAATAAATTTCACAGTTTATGTGATTTTATTTTATTCTTTCTCTTTATTTCGTATTAATATTTTATAAAATTGCTTTTAAGAAATCTATTCAATTGCCTGAGTAGATAATGAAGAAAAAATGGTTGATATTTATGAGGTTATTAAGTTAAGTGGAATTTCAGATCTAAAATTCAATTATATCTGAAATGATTTTTCTTATATCTAATTGTTCTATGAGCCAATCCATTTAGGCATGAAAATGAACTACCTGAAATTTGGCTACATGCATTCAAGCCGAAGGAAATCTAGGTTGTTTGCCTTGAAATTCGAAAAAAAATGAACAAATTGCACAAGGAAACTATCGGCACTGAAAATTTTATTTTTTTTTGGTTTTAAAAATAAAGCCATATGACATATGACTTAAAATTTTATCAGCAATATATTGGATTGAAGAAATTCTCTTTTGAATTATTAAAAAGTCCTTTAATAGTAAAATTATTCGAATAGTGGTAGAAAATGTACAACCATAGAAGCATAAAATAGTTTTAATCAAATTGTACAAAAAGTAGAAATACTTGCAGCCATTGACAATCCTGTTTAGGATTGAGGGGAATAATATCAATTTTTCATTTTCATTGTTTAATACATATAAAAGGTTTCTGTATTTTTATAAAAATACGAGCTGAGTCTGTGTTTGAGGTGTAATAAATTTGATTTAATATTGACAGTATTAGTCACATTTATATCAATAATCATAACTGTATGGTAGGTCAAATAATTTTGCCGTTCAATGAGAAATGGTGTAAATGATTATTATGGTTAAATTTTTTGAATATTTTGGTACTATTACTTATTTCTTCCAGATTTGTTAATTGATTTGTATTTTTATAGATGCATAGAATTGAAGTATTTTTTGAATAGTTTGAATATCAAACAGGGATCAAGATTTTCGTTTTTTGAAGCTTTAAAACTAAATAAATTTCATGAACCAATATTAAAAATAAATAAAGATTTTTTTTTTTTTCAACGAAGACAACTCAAAACTTAGAAACTCATAAGCCTTTCACGGAAAGAAAGTTCAAAAAGTGAATTTCAAATTATTGAATATATGAGGCTTATCCGTAGTAGCCTATTAAGTTTTCTAGCACCATTCAAAAAAACAACCTACTCATGCTTGGAATTCAAAATAAAGGAAATCTTTTAAAATAAATGAAAAATTAGTCAATATTGCTTTATTGATATTATTAAACTATTTTAAGCGGGGAGAGGATAGGTTAAGATTTCAAAACTGAATAAAATGAATGTATAAAACTCCAAAAGTATTGTGTCAAAATTTCAAGTCAATTTCAAAAGCAGCTTTCAGGCAGGTGGAGTAGAATGGGCTAGTTGACTACATTTGCGGAATGGGTTAATATTTTTCCTTTCCTTTACTCCTAAAAAATGATATTTTAAAAAAAAATTGAACTTTTACATTATAAATTTTGTGTTTTCAAAAACCGATTTAAATTTATTTTCAAAACGCTCAAGACTGTCATAGTGACTTGATTGACGTCACATCTTGCAAAACAACTGTCAAAAGTCGTGTTTATGTATAAAATTTTTCTCATTTCTTAGTTTCTTCATTTCTTCATTTAGTAATAAATTAGCTATGGTCAAGATTGTACTAAGCATATCCGTTTGGGGATGTTATTTAAAAAAAAAGTTCTCAAAAATTTGTTCATTTTCTTGTTTTATTTCAATTTTAAAATGAATTCAACTTACTACAAGTATTGTGTAGTGCTTAAGTGTAAAAGTATAACTATAAAACTACCAAAAAGTTATTTATTTATTTGCAAAATAGCAAACAAATCCAAAAAAAGGGGTTAAACATGTGAAAAACATATGAAAACATCAAAAACAAATTATGGCGTTTCCCAAGGTGTGAAGTCATGTTTTCTCAATGGTGTTTACGATCATGTGACTAAATTCATAATTTACTTAAAATTTATTTAAATACAGTTTTAATTTTAATAATGAATAATTTCCTTTTTTAATTTCTTGATATCATGATTAATCATTAAAAACTATAATCTGTCTAATATTTTCTTACAATTAATGGAAACAAGCCTATTATCTGGAACTATTAAAGGAAATAGATCAGTTAAAACTTAAAACTTAAATTTATTTTTAATTTTTACTTATATATTTACTATTTTGGTATATTTTGCGTTGTTAATTGTTGCTGTGACTTTTTTTATCTTGTCAAAAACATAAACAGAGAGAATATTATTTAGGTGATAATTATTTATTTAGTTCGAGCGCTAGTTTATTATGAACCCATTAATTAAATAAGTCAGCATTTGCTGTATCAACGAAAAATATCTTAAAAAATGCTTTTTGGTACTAAACTACCTTCCACCCCCCAAACTGACTTATTTTATTTAATCTTTTCCCCTTTGTGTAATTATATATGTATTCTATATCAAGTTTTAAAATAATTTAAATAAATTTGCACAAAATATATTTGTAGGTCCAATTAAAACCCATTAATTGCTTTTTTACGCGTTTTTAATTATCGAAAAACAAACTGAAAATGGTATTCGATATTTTTAAATGGCAACAAAACGAACGAAAAACGATAGTAAAATTTTAATTAACCCAGTCATGCTTGATATTGAATATTATTTGATTGACTATATTATCGAAGTAGTAAATTTCCGATTTTCAATGAGATTTGAATGAATATTTGATCCTTTAAAAATTTTTGTTATTTAATTGAAAATTTTTTCAGTAAAACACTAAAGTAAGTGCTAAGTTTAAGTATTTAAATCTTTTGAAAATTTAACATTCAATTATATTTTGACCTTTTTAGTCTTGAGCTTAGAATGTATAAATCAAATACCTTCATGACTGTTAGGTGATTAAAAATAGATTACTTACTCCAATCGAAATTATAACTCAGGTGTTTTCCATCCAGCTATGACATTCATAATTACTAAATGAATATTGATACCATAAACCTTAACTAAAAGTTTTATTAAAAATTAAATTATTTTTTGATTGTATCAACAAAAATAAAATTTCATTTATTTCAATATTAATTTAATTACATTAAGCAAAATCTTATTGATTCCTTTATCAATAAAATTTATTTTCCCTTTTAAGTGATTGTTGGTAGTCTAAAAACTCATATATCAACTGATAACAGGACTTTATCTTATAAGCTTACTTGTTGTTTTAGTAAAACTAATTTTAAGTCAATTGAATAGCCCTCGTTCAACCAATAATTTAATTATCCTAATCTATCCTTAATTAATGACAATTAAAGTGAAAATCAAAGGGAGCGTCCTAATGTTTGATAAAATCGCGATATCTACTTCTACAAATACAACTTTTTTTCTATCTACTACTTTCAAAATTCCAATTAAACTAAGGAAGTGAAATGATTTTGGTAGCTCCTTCCGTTATCTCTTCCCACCTTTAATACCATTTACTAGGTGTACGTTTTTTACTCACAATTTTTTTTTTTTGTTTCAGTTGATATAACGAGGAGGAGTTTTCACATTTTATCCTTCCATAATCTTTAATGCGTGTTTGTGCACATATTTTAGAGCTAGGCAGTAATTTATGCATTAATTGCTTAAAGGGATATGAAGATTTTAGAGGATGTGATTGTAAAGCTTGTAATTTCCGTTTTTAGTGTTAAATAGTATAAATAATTGAGTTCAGATGAAATCTGGTCCTAGGATTATATTTAGAATAAACTTAGACATTTGTGACGTAGATTTTTAGATTTTGAATTTAAAAATAAATCCTTTTCAATTTCATAGTGCAAGATTAGATTTTATAATCCGATATAGTTTTAGGTAAAAAAGTTTTATAGTTTACTATAACTATTCTCAGTACATTGAAATTAATTTAATTTTCTCTTATACAAAATTTTTTGTGAATATGTATTTCCAACAGCCAAGTTGAACGTAAGTTAAAATTTATCTGAAGTCTCTATGTCAGAAGCAAAGAAATTTATTGAATCTCTGAAAAACTTCAACTGTCGTCTGGGATGTATGAATTGAAAGAGAAAAGAAAGAACATTTAATATAACTAAAAATTGAACAAAAGCTTAAATTCAATCAATAATATAATATCCTTCAAAGCATTTAGGCTTAAATTTTTATCAGCCAAGTAAATGACTTGATGTCTGTACTTCTAAAAATATCTGATATCGTTGAAAAAAATTAAATAAGGGAAACCTAAAATAATGATTCATAATAATCCATTACCGAGTAATTGTTTAAAAGTTTTGTTCGCTTTTTTTTTTAAACAAAAAATTCAATTTAAAATTAAAATCTTAAAAATGCTACTATATGGAAAGAGAATTGTCTTTGTCAAAAGTTAAATCATTTTAAAAATACATCTGTATCGTTTGCAGCAAAAGAAGCTTTGCAGCTTTATTGTACTTGAAAAATTGAGAAAATAAAAATTTTTCATGATAATGTCATATATTAAGGATACTTAATCAAGCTGTCAGCTGGTTGACAATATGTATCTCATATGAGTATGCTATAAGGATAAAAAGGATATTTTAGCTGAATTATTGCAGTGTTCTATCGTCAAATTTTAGGTGTTTAGTGAGCTGGGCGGCTTTCTACATTGAATAAAAAATGAAAGCAAAGTTTGATGTCTTCTGTAAATAGAATAAATTCTAGCGTAAGAAATGGCTTATATTCAAAGAAGGAATAAAGTTTTTTAAAAGAATTTCAAAAAATTCAATAATGTCATTGTTTATATAACGAAAATCATGTAATGTAATTTTTATATTTGATATTATTCATTTGAATTATTTATTTATTTGAAATATTGCTTTGTTTTTTTCTTTTAGATCAAAGAATACTTGCTTCAAGTTTTAAGCTTTATAAATTTTTGCTTTAATGTTTGAGAACTGTTAATGAACTCTTTTATTGTTAATTAATCTACTAAAATGATCCTTAAAAGTTGTTATAAGTCAATGTTAAAAAGTTTATTTCTCAGGAATGAAATCCATTACTCAGTACTCAGTTTTGCACTTATGTCTCACATTCCAAATGAATTTCGAAGCATTTGCCAATTAAGCTTGTTTATAAAAAAGTGTAGTCAAATTTTTGCAATATGGAAGTTTTATTTATTGCTAATTCTAAAATAAGGACATAGAGATCCTGCACAAAAATATGACAAAAATGTCTAATTTCAAAGAAAAATAGCAAAATTAAAAGTTTTAAAAAACAATTATTAGGAAAATAAAAGAAGAGAGAATAAGATTTCAAGAATTAGAAATGTTTTCCTGGTATCTACAATTTCTGCTAGAATTTTTCTGAATAATAATTTTGATTCTAGTAAACAAAACAAAAAGTTTTAAAATATTTTTAAAGCGAAGGACAACAAGTGAGTTTTTGTTATTTAGCACAAAAAAATTTTAAAACAAAAAAATTACAATAAATATAACAAATATTTTCATATATGGTTTTTTAGGCTGGATTGGGATAGGTCTCCAATCCTTTTAATCTAGAAATATAAATAATGCGACTAATAACTATAACAACTATAGTACGTACAACGAACTGTCAAAGTGTTTTGCCAAAGGCAGCTAGATCCCTTCACTTATTGCTTAAAGTTAAAAATATCATATTTTCGTTACAACTTAATTTATAATTAATTTATTAGCATTGTTGACCTATATATAACTTATTAACTAATTATATTATTCACTAGTGCAGGAGAATGATCCAATGATTAATTCCCTAAAGTTGAAATTTATGCTAATGGGATAGCTCATACGGCTTGATTCTTTTGAGTCGTCTTGTTTGATTGGTTATGTCCAGTAGCTGATTCATTTTTGGGTTTGTGTGATGTAGATGCCTTAAGCGGGGTATTCACTATATTTCCGAATCAATGATTCGGCTCTCTCAGCCCAGATAAAGTATATGGCTGAGTCATTCGTGAGTAAAATATTCATGTTGGATATTTCTTCTCTTACTTGTGCTTTCCATATATGTACTTTAAATGAGAACTAAGAGCCGAATCATTGATTCGGAAATATAGTGAATACTTTGCTTTAGAAAGTTTGAACTTTTCTTTTAAATAATTTTACGTTCTTTCCACTGTAACAAACACTAACTCTCTTTATAGAGCCATAAGAGTTATCAATACAGAATTTACATGCCACAAGGGAAGACTCCTGGAGCTTGAATGAGGGTAAAAAATTTAATCAAATCAAATTATTTACAAATAATTTTTAAATTTCTCAACTTATATGAATTAACTTTGAATTAACTTTGAATTAACTTTGTGCTACACCTTCATTAAAAGTAGGAAAGAGAACTCTAAAAAAGTTGTTAATTTTTAGATTTGGACTAAATGTAAAAACAATAAACTCTTATCAATGTTTTCATCGTTAAACAAACTAATCAAAAATATTTTTCATTTATGACATCAAATTATTTTCAGCTAAAGATTAAATTCCTATTTCTAAGTTTTCAAAAAAACTAATCCAACAAAATATAAATTCAATGCATTTGTTCAAAGTTTGAAATCAATACTAAAAGTCTGTAAAAATGTAAGTGGATCCTGTTGAGTCCTTGTACCTTTTATTGGTACTTGAACAACACTAGGTAAATACTTAAGAAAATCGAATGAAGGACACATAAGATAACTGCTACATGGATTCTATCCGTGAAAAAGCGAATATAAAATTTTTAAACATTTCAACCGGTTGGTCCATAATTCCTCTGAAAAATTTAATATCAAAATTTAATGTCAAAATATTTTATGTTACAATGAAAATTTTTGTTTGCTTTGATACAGTTTGGGCATTCATAAGATTATCCTCAAAAGTGGAAAAAAACACTCATTTCAAAGCACATAAAGACATTGTTAACGATATGAATTTTTATTACATAAAGGATATTTCATCTTTTTGTTACTGTCATGTGTTAGACAACTTTTTGGACAAAAAATAGTGCTCTTAGGGTATCTAATCCTCTTTTAATTATTCTAAGCATATAAATTAATAATCATAAATTATTATTTCCTAAATTTTTTAGTTTATAAATGAATCATAAAAAACTACAATTATCAATTTATCAGTATATTTTAAACTACTTTAAAGCTGAAAATGATCACAAATCCAGACCACATTAACAACTGGCTGACAGTTACTAATTGGTCACCTATTATTGACCACTATTTGTACACTTTGTGATGTGTTGTAGGGTATAGTAATGAATAACTACTTTATCCAGGATGATTTATGTTTGACTATTGAAAATGTCATTCCTTGAATATCTGATATAATTTATTCGAGTTGTGTACCATATACATTTAGGTCTCCGTTTAGTTGAATAAAACTCAAAAGGTTGGCAAGGATTTTTGGATATATATAAACAAACATTTATATATGTAGATATGTTCCCTTTCGAAAAGCTCGCGTTTTCTGACTAATTGATAAGCCAGGATGTATGTAACTTCGATTCATAAATAAGGGACCAGAAAACATGTTCATACAAATCAATACGTCACTGATTTTATTTTCATGGAAATTTAACTAGTATAATTTAAATATTATTTTTTTACCCTCATTTCAATATATGTTTAATAAGTACTTAAAAATTGTACAGACAAAGCTTTTTAATTAATCATTTATTAAGTATTTTGTGGTTATTTTGAAGGTAAATAAAAGGTAAATAGTTGTTTTATGAAGTAATGAAGTTCTGCAACTATGATGATCTTTTGAAATTTAACGGAAATTGATTTAATTGTTCCTGTAATTTTACTTCTTTTATCATAAATATTTAAAGTAGTGTATAATAATTTCTCAAGCGTCAATTTAAATAATAATTGAATATTTTGTCTAATAAGCATTGCTATGCAACGTTTTTTCTGTTTTAAAAAAGAACAAAAAAAATCAGTGCTTATTACGTGCAATATATAATTTATTAGTTTAACAAGGCTTAACAAGGTATGGCTTTGGGGAAACGGATTATAATAAAAGTGCGCATATTGGTAGTTCATCATGGGGCTAGCTTAAATTTAAAGTAATAGAACGCAGCTCTCAAGCATTTTTATGTGAAGTGTTCCCAAGGCTTTTACAGTAATTTATATTTCTCAAATATCTATAATTGGCTCCGATTAGTGTTCCGATTGGGGAAAATTTGTTTTTTCTTTATTTATTTTTTGTTAATCAATTTATAAATAAACAAGATGTTAAATATTATTACTCTAATAATGTTATAATATTTAATTAGAGAATATAGCAAAAGTATTGCAACAATTTTTTTTTGCTTCAATATAAATTTTAGTTTTAAATATTTCCCAACATGCTTCTCCATATATTCAAATAAAAGAGGTATAGATTACCTGTGCTGCATAATACGACCAGTTAAATAAAGGTTTAATAAGGGCAGCCATAACCTCAACACAGTGTTTTTGTGATACACATTCCTTACAGACTTTTAACACAAACAAACAAAAACCTATAAACAAGGTTACCAATGCCATATTAGTAATTTACGTAATTTGTAAAAGAAAGTACAATGCATACTATAATAAAAAATTTGCTAATCGCGAGGAAACAAATGCAATATTTGTGACCAGTGAGTTTAGTTAAATTACAAAAACTCTTTTGCTTACAAAGGTTATGATTAAGTTTCTAATCTAGTTCGCCTAAAAAAAATTTATATAAAGAATAAACACAGTTGGATAAAGTGTAGCTTAAGAAATTAAGTTAGTTTTTAGTGAAAAAGGTTTCCTTTATAAAGAATTTTTTTAGTAAAAAAGTTTAAAAGAATAAATTGAAAGTAAAAGTAAGTGTGAAATATTGATTAATGGGAAATAGATGAATAAATAAAAAATATAAAAGAGTTAATAAGTAAAGTTTTTAGAAAAAAAGTATTTGTTAATAAATAAATTATACTCATTACATGAGTGGTTTTTTTTAAAGTGGTATAAGTCCATTCTTTCATGTATCGAGATATTTAAGGGTTTGCATTTCAATTAATTTAAAAATATTGACAAATATTAATCAATTCTAGTGATGTTTTTAACACTATACACCTTTTATATTTTATTAAGAAATAATAATTATTGGAAATATTTAAAAAGTAAACGATTGTTTTTAGTTCCAAATGGACTTATACCACTTTCAAAAATAACATATTATAAAAAATAAAATCGTGAGTGAGCTTAAGACAATATTTCTATAGACATTAGATTCACTGAAATGTATTTTTTAATGTAAAAAATTGAAATTAAAATGAAGACACTTAAACAAACACACGAATAACTAAGTTGCTTAAGAATTTATTTTAGTTATATTAAAAAGAGGATACAAATAACCAAATGTAAAATGTAAATTACTTTGTTGAGTTAAAAATTTATATTTCAAACTTATTTTTCTTTTGCAGTTAGCATATTGAAATATTCATGGTAAATTGAGGGTATGTAGGGCAGTAAGCTCATCATATCGTTGTATTTATCATTTGTTATTGGTCTTGAAGTTTTATATCGTGGCGACAAAGTCATTTTGCTGAGGTTTTTAGGTCTTCCTTTTTTTCCAAGTAATAAGGAAATTATTTTAAATGGAGCACTTTCTTCCATAGTAGTTTTGTAAAAAATTTTGTACGTGGCATCCCTTTTAAACGTCATCCAGCATATTTTCAAACACTTTGTAATTTCTCCATCTGTGTTTTTTTTACTGTTTGATATTGCCTCCTCTAGAGATTTGGTTGAGATAAAATCTTCTCTTTTTATTTCATAAAAAATGAAGCTATTCTTTTTTCGGCAAGTTTTTATTGCACTAAAATAGTCTTGTGCAGTATATAATTGATCCTTTTTTCTTAATGCTGTTTCTAAAACATCAACATCAGATATTGACATAATATCATCGTTTTTATAGTTTTGTGAATTCATTGTAGCTGTTTATAATAAACAATAATAAAACATAAAATTAAATTTTACAATGTTTATTTACTCACTTTTTAACAACTGACTTTACTTATTAAGTTAATTTTTCCTACCTACTCAGGCACAATGCCTACCAATACCGTTATCTTGATAATATCTGTTCTGTATACATTGAAGTCATGATCATCAATAACAATTGCAATATGAAGTAGCTTTATAAAGGAATGGACCACTTTCAAAAAAAAAATTTGTGCGATAGCATTTTATGCCCAAAATTCTTTGGTTATTTTATGAAAAGTTATACTCCATTTAAAATTATGATTATAAATATGGATAGAAGATGTCTATATCCTACTAAAATTTCCGTTAACTCATTTTTTTTTTAAAGTGGACTAATACCACTTTCAAAAAAACAGCTCACATATTTGGTTTTTAAATATTATTAGTTTGGGGGATGATATAACAGTATACAGAGTAACATTTAGACATTTTTTATGTAAAATATCACCATACCTAAAATGCTAATGACCCCTGAATAGTAAAAATCGAGGGATTCCCTAATTATTATTTTAAAAAATATCATCTGGCCAAAGTTTTACTTACAATTTCACGTGAAACAACGCAGTAAAAAATATTAGTGAGCAACAGTCTTGCTTTCTTGTAATTCCAACAAATATGTTATTTCAATAAAGAGATTGATATTGAACTCCCAATTTGATTGGCTTTTTAAGTCATCATCAACGAGCTTCCAATTATACTTTCTAGTTTGGGCTTGGATACACTTTGCTGTTTGTATTGGTCATAGTAATCTGCGCTTTTTGTAGTCAACGAATCCACAAAGTCACAATATTGTATGCTTAGAAATAATTTAAAACGTGTTCTTTTATAAAATAAAATAATAAAAAAAATAAATTAAACTCGATATTAAATCTGCAGTTTCAGGAATCAATTATTAGTTCTTATTAGCATAATTTGTGGCAATGTCCAAAATCAACTTACCACAATATCCTTATATGACCTAAATCATTCATAATTAAAAAAAAACTACCCAAAAAATTAAATAATATTGCTCGGATGCTTCTCATTTATTGGCATTGTTCGGTAAATACATATTTTGAATGTATTTCCATCCGGAAAATCCGCTTTGCTAGTTAAATATAAATTTCCTTAAATGCAAGTATAGTAGATATCTCATTTTACTTTTAACATTTAAGATATTTTCATAACCTTTGGATGGTGTAAAAAGTAATCTTCTGATAGTTAGATAAGCAAATAGAAAGCGGATATAATTAGTTTAAAGCTCCCTTATATTATTAAACTGGATTTTCAATGAAGAAGGAAATTCTATTGTTTTATTTAATGAAACCTATTTCCTAACCCAAAGATATTTTCCAAGTAATTATACCCTGTCAACGTTATTTAATTTGCAGTGTTTGATTTTATTTTGCCTATGTCAGGAAATATTAAAAACTATCCTTAGGCAATTTGTATACAAATTAATTAGTTATTCTGTTAATTTTTTTGCTATTTCTTTGTAAATTTAGTTTTCATTTCATGGAAATTTCACATAAAATGCAAAGCTAAGCTTTTTCTATTTGATTACAATGCAAAAAATCTTTTTGGTATAACAGTTGTCTGTTGAGATCTCATTACGGATACTTAAGGTAAAAAGTGACTTTCAAATTTCATAATTAATAAACGAAAACAATTGAATTTATAACACGTTGTTGTTTTTTCCTTGTGTATTTTGAATTAAAAATATGGAAGCAGTAATTGTAATGTGGACAAAATTTTCAGAAAAAATTATATTTTTAGATGAAAAAACCAGCAGTTCTAACTAACTTAGAAGATTAATACCAAATCAATTATTCTAATATATTTTTTGCAAGGAACAACATAAACAAAAATCTGGATGAGCTTCTTAAAATCTCTTTAAGTATTAAAATTTACTTAGTTTGAGTAATTAATACATTCTAAAACTTTGGTGCTAGTTTTGTATTTTAAATTTTATTTTAATTTATTCGTTTTTTTTTCTATTAAATAATATCTTATTTCCTTTATTAGCTTTTATATAAAAATTTATTTATTTATTATTAATTACTAATAAAATATTTATTTTTAAAAAGTACATCAATTTTCTATGTCTGAATAAAATAATATTTTGATAAATATTTGCACAAAACTATAAATATTGATTTTTAAAGCTTAAATTATAACTATCTGAAATGAAACCAATGTTTATATTTCTTGATGGACTCCTTAACTTGTGATCAATTGAGTAAATGTTTCAATTTTCATAAAACTGTTAAATACATAGTCTGAATATATCAGACATTTGCTTACTTTAGCCAATAAATTTTCATTTATCGTATAAGGACTACATTGATGGTAGCTAAAATGGCAATAAATGTGTTTATGATACGATTTATCTGGATATCATTGACCAATAAATGAGGACAAACATATATGACATGTTCATAAGAGAATTTGTTGTGCTTCTGAATATGTTGTGTTTACAAAAACTTTTAAGTTTAGTTTTTGGGCCCTTAAAAATATTTATGGAAAACTATAAAATATATATTTTATTCAGGAGTTTTCAAATAATTTTGTTTTGTAGCATAAATATTAAAGGCAAATGTTACTTTACACGAAAGTGAGTTGAGAAAACATTCTTTGTTTTCGTTATCTAATGAAATTATTCTTTATTTTGGTT
Organism: Acrocera orbiculus; assembly: GCA_947359355.1. NCBI lineage: Eukaryota > Metazoa > Arthropoda > Insecta > Diptera > Acroceridae > Acrocera > Acrocera orbiculus. The sequence continues at coordinate 1,239,526 of OX375757.1, forward strand.
AAAAAATGCCTTAATTGTGAGTTTTTCAGTAGTAATAAATACAGATTCTTGAACAATGATCCAGTAATAAACTTGTTTAAGTTATATTGAAATTATCAACCAGTCTTGATCTATTGTGTTCTCCGCCAGACATGTTATCATGGAAACCTAATATCCAGTTCCTATTTCCAATCCTTCCATGCAGGTTACTTGTCAAGTGAGAAGATATGAAATTACTTCTTACACTTTTAGAAAGATGAGTATTTTTCCGTGAATAATAAAGAGAGTATTAGTAAATTATATTTTTATAAAATAAAATACAATAAAATTTTTGTATAAAAAGGAGCTATCCTTCCTACTGAAACTTTTGCTTCTTGATTCAAATATGTTTTGTCTTTCTGGATTATAATATGCTTAGATAACGGATTGAGAAAAGCAGTTTTCCACAGTTTTGCACAAGCAAGCTAATGTAATAGAATATATAGTTGATCCTAGTCAAATATAAGACCTTTTTCAGTTATGTATCGGCATGTTCGTAATTAAAGTAGAAATTACCACATTTGTAATCTTATTTTTAATGTTATTGTGAATTAATATTCAAAAATTATTAAATTCTGTTTCAGAAGTCTTATTTAAGTTATTGATTATCGTGTTTTAAGTGATTTTAACCATCATAGTTGTAGTAAGAAACGGAAATTCTTACAAAAATATTGTAATACAATGAGGAGCAAAATTAAGAAAATATTATAGGAAGAAAAAACAGGGATCACTTAAATGGCATAGCTAATTGATTCCATGTTATTCGATACTAATAATTCATATAATTTTGGGGATAATGTTCTGTGCCATTCAAAATTTGATATCCACACCAATTTCTTTATTTGGTTCCAAAGATTAATTAAGAAAACCTTGAAGAAAAGAACGTAATATTTTTGTATTTTCAGTTGATCATAAACATAAAATTTATGAAATTTAGAAAAGTAAAACTTAAAAATGTTAAAGGTAAAATTTATAAACATAATAATTTTTAAATTATGTAAGTTCAGCCACTGTCACTCCCTAAAGATTGATTTGTTTTTCCGTCAATAGGTAGAGAAGCTTTTTTGTAGTTATAAATTAAAAAACCCTTCAGATTTTGCATCTCTTGAAGCACTTTCACCTTGAAAATTCAGACTGCGCAACGAGTATCTTATTTTGAATTTCTCGAGCCAGTCGTTACTCACACAAAATTACTTTTGTTGTTGTTCTTGTGTAGATGAATTTCCGATTGTTCACAGCCCTGCAAACAATTTGTCGGAGTATCGTTCGTCGCGATACAAAGCGCGAAATGTTAGAAAAGTACAAAGTATGCCAAAGAGTGAGAAAAACCCAGCGGTGAATTTCCCCTTCATATAAATGTATGAAGATTTGATCACGAAATATTCTATAGTCCTAAAAACTTAGAAAATTTCTGTTCAACTCTCAAAATTCATGCAACAAATAAGTCAAGATCTCTGTTCTTCGACATTGTTAGTGTAGTATTTTGTTTGCCTAAAGCCTTGTACAGACCAATGCGTTTTTCATTCGCACGACGGACAAGGTTGTAAAACGGGTGATGCATTTGCTCTAGCTATATAGCTAGAACAAAAATTTTTGTTTCATAATGGTAAAATACAACAAAAATTTTGAAGGCCATAAAGTGTCCTTTTACTATTATGAAACAAAAATTTTTGTTCTAGCTATGGCTAGAGCAAATACATCACCCGTTTTACAACCTTGTCCGTCGTGCGAATGAAAAACGCATTGGTCTGTACAAGGCTTAAGTCGCGACAGCTTGTTTTAAATTTAGTGTATTTTGTTTTAATGTGTAAACAATTGGAATAATTTATTTGTAATTAAATAATTTATATGTAATTTATGTGTTTAAGAAAAACAAATATATTGTTTATATAAAAAAAAATTTGAGTTTTCTTTCCCCTAACATCATTCATTTTCAGACAAAATGTATACAACCCCTTTAGAAGTCATGAAACCGCAGGATATATCTATAATAGATTTGCTAAAACACCTATACATTTAAAGATATAGCGGTTTGTATCGTTTGTCGGATCCGAAAATGGACTAGCGTTTTTATTGTGTGCGAATCCAAACGCGATACGGGTCTGGATCCGATTTCGGATGATTTGTTCGTAGAAACGATACGAAATCGGATTCGTTTTCGTATCGCAATGTTTGCAGGGAGCCTTCTACCTGACCATTTATCTGATAATGTTATTATATGTCTCGTGTGCAATCCACTCGCTTAAATGTTGTAGAGCAACTTGCTTAGATATTATCCCTTATGTTTTCATTCGTCTTAATAGTTGCTTCATGTAAATTTAATGATTTGGCTTAGGTTGTTTTCACTTCCTTCAGTTTTTAACTTCTATAAAATTACTGTTTTTTTTGTCAAGGGTATTTTTCCAATGCAATTTTTTTGCAACTTTCAGAATTGAAAATAAAAATTCCATTATTTGCGCAATATAACTTAGAAGCCTTACACACCTTCAACTTAAAAACTTTTAGTCCGTGTTTTGGAAAGTTTGAAATCAGTCACATGGACAATTACGCAATTACAACTATTTCTATGATATGAAAACTATTCTGTGTATATACATATACTTGGGTTTTTTAAAATTTCGATCTCGGCAAATTTTCATGAATTTTAGATTTTTCATGTCATTTTCTCATTTTCTAACCAAACGCGAATTAGTTTGAAACGTTGCACAAGATGATACTCTAATTTCACTAATTTCCCGTTACATTTGGAGAGATAACTTTGAAGAACAACCTTATATAATATTGAGTTAAATAATTTTCTAAGCTAAAACGTAAAACCTTTTTAACAATACCTTGTGAACAATTCACTTTGAGTTCACTTCACTACAAGTTTAAAAATTTTAATGTAAAGAGTACAAAGCTTTATTAAAATTACAATAGTAAAAAATAAAATAAATATTTATATTGAGATAACAAAAATATCTGGACTAATATTGATTTATTTCTAAGTTCAGAGTAGATATTTGGTCATAAAACCTAATTAAAACCTGCAAAATGGAGTTCAGTTAAAAGACGATCCAAGCTTATAAAATATTTTTTCTTAGAAGTTTAATAAATGCTCAGGAGAAGAAGTCACAAGAAATACATACCTTGAATTTATAGTCTTCCCCAGCTCTGTATATATTACAAAACTTTAAAAAGGGAACAATAAAATTGGTTTACAATTGATCTACAATAACTAATAATATTTTCCTATTTACTTTACTTTATTTTTGAATAAAATCTCGTATCAGGCAAAAAAGACATCAATAAAGCCAAACCTAATAAAGAGAAATAATAACAAAAAATTAAGATAATTAGTTTTAAAAATCATCTTAATCAAATTAATTTTGGAATCAAGCAATCAAAACAAGTTACATAACTTCTTTGATTAATCATAATCAATTTCTAATGTTTTTTTGGTTTAACATGAATTATAAATGTACCAAATTACAAAAATCAATTTCAAGAAAGCCTCTTTTTTTTCTATTTATAGTCGAGCAATAAATAGGCTTAAAATATGATCCAGGCTAACATTTTAATTAAGTTAAAGAAAATTGATTTTATTCTAATGTAGAAACTTTTGTTTGTGTATTACACATATTAAGTGTTTCCTTAATAAAAAGTTTAGGTTAATCAAAATGGCTTGGAATATCTGCTCAAAGGCTCTGCTGAGTAAAAATATATTCATATAATCGAAAAACAAAAAAAAGTTTCGAAAATTTATCTCCATTTTGTAAAACACAAACGATAAACTATAAAAAAGTATATAACAATAATGTCAGCAACTTTTTAGCAAAAATTAGGTTCTTATATCCTTAAGTAAACTTTAGTAAAAACTAAAATAAAGCAAAAGATTTATTTCTAAGTTGACTTGGAAAAGACAAGTGACTAGAAAAAGGCTATCTCAATATATATGTATATGTGTAAGTGACAGACAAATAGTAACACTTGCTTGAATGTACTTCTTTTTTTGTCTTTACTTTTGTATCCTGTTTACAACATTAGTTCATACTTAAAGTGTGCATTGTATCTCTGGCAACAATAATAAATCTTTTAAATTCAGCCTGTAAAAACATCATCCAGTTCTGTTATAAAATATTTATAGAAAATAAACTTTCCTAAGTTATTAATAGGTAACTTGAATTTATGTTAATTCAGGTGTGGAGCAATAAAAAGGACTCTATGAGTTTTCCTTAACTATAAATCGTTTAACGGATACAAAAACGTGAAGGCAATGAAAAGCTAAAGTAAGTCAATAAAGTCCAAGATATCCTGAGAATAGTATTTTTCTCATCGAAATCATGTTAACAGGTGATTTATCATAATGCAACCCCTTTCATATATGTTTTCTATTTTTAAGGAAAGTTTATCTAATTGCGTGAGTTAAAGTAATTAAATCCAAAACTCTTTGCCAGTTGATGCATCCGGTTTAAAGACTTAAAAAGGTATCTTTAAATCAAAAATCGGAAACTATATTTGCTGGCTGATTTTTATGCAATTTAATAAGGGGTCGTTTTTTTGTATTGTAGTTTTGTTAGTCAGGGAGGGTAAAAATCATGCACAGTGTTTAACTTAAGTGCCTATCTAGTTCATAAAGATGAGTTATTGCTGTTGTAAATCTCAGGTGAATATTACCGGCTTAAGGAAGCCGCTTAAATATTTATCATCAACAGTAGACTTTATTTGGATTATTTCTGGTGCTGAGAGTTAAGTGTGATTTATTTTAACAACCAATCAAATTGTTATTTAGATAATACACATTGAAAAATGTGCTTTGGGTTACGAAAAGGAAAAAAAGCATATATCAGTGTTGTGATTTATATTGAAGAAATTTATATAATAACTTAATTTCTTGATTTTCTTCAAGTTCTGGACAAGTATTAGGACAAAATATTGTTTCAAGTGTAGATATATAGGGTCTGAAATTATTGCCTTAGAAAATGTTCTGCTTTCACATAAAATTATTTAGATAATATTAATATCTTTCCGATTGATAGGGTTTGATTGTAAATTCTGCCATTTTTGAATCAGGAATTTAATTATATTCATTCACTTCCATATCTAGGAGTGGAAAAAATTCAAACATTGAGAATAGATGCAATTAAAACAATTAATAAAATAGATTTTCAACTTCAAAATTGCGAACTTACGTTTATTTGGGTAAGCCTTGAACCTCTTTGTTTCCTCTTCGGCCTCTTAAATGCAAACTTTTCACGTCTTGGAGATTAAGGAGTCCCAAAGAAGGTTAATTTTACTCTTAAATTTGGTGAACTTTCGCATATTTTGGTATTCTTTGGTAAACTTTGATCCTCCTTTGATTCTTTTTAACCTGAAAGATGCCAAATTTTATATACTTTGATGTATTTTGAAAAAAGAGGCAAAATCTCTCCTGTATTGAAATATATTCTCTCATAAAAAGCTTAAAGTATTCAATATTCAAAAATGTTTTCTTCTGCTATAAATAAATTTTTGTTTTTATCCCTTTGATTTGTTGAACAAAAAATTTCGATTATGTGGAATCGAATTACCTAACTAATAATAAAAATAAGATTTGATCCAGTGGTGTACCTAGACAGTCCGTTGTAATGGACAAAGTTATGATTTTTTTTCGTCAGAGTCTGAGCTTTTACTCGTTATTTATCTATAAAAAATTACATTTGCTAAGTATTTCAGTTAAAAAATAAGTTTAGGTCCACAAATCATTTAGAAAATTTTTAGCATTAATTTTCTTAGGATGTAAAAAAATTTTATCTATAAACTTCCTCCAAAATAGTGGAACCAGTTTTTAAAATTATTATTATTTTCTTTTTGAAAAACTGAATATAAAAATTTTGTAAAAAGAAGAGGCTTGTTTCACATTAAAATTTACGCAGATTAAAAAACGAGTGAATTGGTGCAACATGTGGTTTTTTGAAATATCAGGAGTGCTCAATGTTTGTTTGTTTTCATATTTAAGAATTGGATTGATTATTATTATCGGTCTAAGAATTAAAAGCACGCTAAAAGCTATCTTAAAATCTTTCTCATTTTCAGCTCAAATGGCAAATCTTTCCTAGGATTTTGTAGTATCCTCAAAATAAAGTAAAAACAAAATAGAAGAAAACACTTGTCTTAATTTGTTAAAAATATATTTTTGCGTTTGAACTAGTAGAGAAATTAAAGCATGAGATAATTCAAATATTTGCCCATCTCTATTTCTATTAACTTAACAATTTTTTAAAATACCAAATCAAATTTATATCCTTTAACCTTTATCCAAGTGCGGCAAAAGTTACTATTAGCCAATTTCCATTAGACATTTATAACCTATTTACATCAAACATTACGTCCATTAGGGATTTCAATTTATATTTTCAAAATTATTGACTATAATACAATCTAATGACATGGTTTACAAATATAGGCATAAATTTATCCATTAAGGGCTATTAAAACATTTTATTTATCTAAACAGCAGTTTAAAGCCAAAATTTATAATATTCAAAGTGGTAAGCTCTTGATGTTGTATTAAAATATACGCACAAATATAAAGCAATAAATAAATCTTATAAATGAGATAAAAGCAACGACTGCAGATACACGTTTTATGAAATCAGATACTTCGATTTTTGCATACAATTTCTGATATTCATTTTTATATGCTTCAAATAAAATTTAGTTAAAAAAAACTAATGCCTAATTAATATTGTTCTTTGTGTATTACATAAAAATGTAAACTGAAAATATTTATAATTCTTATTTTAAAACCAAGAAAGTAAAAGTATTTTTTATGACATAAATTTAAGGGTAGAATCTGGACAAAAGACAACCCTTTACAAATCATTAAAAGAAAGAGTCGATAACAATTGAGAAAAATGCTAAGCATTTGATTCATTAAATTGTAAAATGCAAAAGTTGAACAAAAAGTTTTCTTGTTTTCAGAAAACTTTTCTTTAACCAAACAAACATCAAAAATAGACTAACCAAAAGTTGAAATGAAGCATTGGCTGCAAGACTTAAACCAAAGACCAATTGAGCGCATCCAATAATTAGATAGATATGTCATTGTGTATTTTGTTTTCAGTAATTATTGTTGTTTCGTTAAACTTTTGTTAATTAAAGTCAAATTGAACACAATTGTGGTAAGTTGAGCCTCAAAGTCACTAAAAGTAAAACTGTGGATTTCAATTTTTTTAAAAAGAAAAACCATGAAAATAACAAATTAGGAAAAGTTAAAGATTTAAGTATAAGTTTTTCTATGTATAGGTAGTCTGTATCTTTTTTAAGCGGTTTTTATTTAGCTTCAGTAGAGTTAAACTGTTTTTGGCTGGCTGTCCAATAATGTGAAGATGATTAACAAAAGAAAAAAGAAGAAATTGAAAGTAATAGAAAATAATATTCCAGGCATTATTTATTTATCTGATGACACAGAAAAGTTTGCCTCATAAATAAAGATACTGCGGTATTTTCTCCTCTATATGAGCTGAGTGTTCTATCAGGACGATATTGTTATTATTATTAAATTTGTTTTGTGTTTTTTTTTTCTTCTGTTTTTTCTTTTAGTAAAATACAGCTCATTTCTACTAAAATTGAATATGTGGTCAAAAAATAGCTTACAACTATGATTCGTTGTAGTCTTGTTATCAGTGTGGTGCAGGCTTCTTTCTTAAGTATTTATGAAGTCTCCCTTTTGCCTGGCAAATACCATCAGGACTTGAATTTTTCAAAGAAATTCTATTTGTCTTATGTAATAGTCTTAAATTCTTCATTAGGTGTCTGAATTATTTTCATTAGTGAAGTTGAAACTTTAGCTAACTGATATGAAATAAAAATAAGGGATGAGATTTTTTGTTTTTTTTTACTTTTTTGTTTGTTAATTGATTGAGAGCAATTTTGAAAAAGAATTTGATTTTTTGTCTGTAATAAAATAATAAAACACTAATATGTTAAATATAAATAAATTAAATCTATAGTTTTATAGTGTTTAAGGATAGCCAGCTAAGGGTTTTAACTACTATTTTTAGATGATCGTAGCTTATTATGGATGTATTTTAATTAATTTTAATTTTAATTATTAAAATTTAAATTTGATGGGATTTGATGGCTCAAAGCGAAATCAGTATAAATATTATGAGTTAAACGCGAGCCTTTTTTTTTTTTGATTTTAAGAGATATTTCAAATATTTTACTAATATTATTATCTTATAAATTTCATTGTGTTGTTTTTAGTAAATTTTACTTTGAATGCCTCATATTTATTTATACTTAATTGTTTTGTGTTAGCTATTCCTACTTAGTTCATTTGATGTATGTTTTTAGGAATATTATGCGCTAAAAATAAAATCATTCTTGTACAGATTTTACAGATTAATTTTATTCATTTGTAAGGGAAGTTTGTCATTTTGCAAGTGAAATTCTACTACAGTAACAATTTTTCAAATTATTCATACATTTATTTAAAAAAAACGGACATAGACTTATCGATGAATAACAAAAAATTTAAAATTAATTAAATTATGAAATAAGTTAAATTGTTCCGTCAAATATAGCCGTTTTTGGGTTCATTGTCAGCTGTTTGGTAGTATGAACTCAGAATTTTTAGAGCATTTATACAACTAATATATTATTTTCTTTTTAATTAAGGCTCTCTTGTTGGCAGTGTATTAATTTATTCATGCTAAACAAGCACTGATACGTGACTTAGTAGCTAAATTCTGTAGTAAAAACAGTCCTTAGATTCTTAGTTATTTTTATACACTTAAGTTTTGTTAAGAATTTTTTATTTATAAATTTTAAAATTTGCTTAGTCAATATAGGAGCAAAAATTGGCTTAATTAAAATTACGAGTATGTGCTACAGTAACTACATTTCGTAAAAATTGACTTTAAAATAGCTCTCTTCGGTGAATTTGAATTTATTTAATTATTTGATAATTTTGAATAAAAATAAATAATATATCGATTCTCTTTTTTGAACAAATATAGTAAAAAGTTTTACAGAATAAATTCCGTTCCAAAAATGATAAACTTTGTCTGCAAAAGAATAAATTGACAAAAGGACGAACTTTATTTGCAAATGGATGAATTAAATTTATAAAGCCTGCATATGTGAAAGAAGAAAAAGTATAGAAATCTATAATTTTTATTACTGATCCAATTTTCAATACTAGTATGCCGTGTAACCTGTCTTACTTATTTTTTCCGAAATAGAATAAAAGTTGTTTGAAACTGAGCATTACAGTATACAAGGATTACATGCATTAACTTCATCTATACACAAATCAAGAACAAAGAAACAAATTGTTATGTGTAGAGAATTTTTTTCTCTGAAAAATACAAAGCCTACGATAATTACAGCGTCAATTATTTTTACCCACTAAAACTATAAAAATTTGGAAAACTATTCATCGTACAAATAATAACAGAATAGGAAATCACTGAAAGTTGCATCAATTAATTATTGGGAAAGGACGAATCCTAAAAAACAAATGTTGCATTTTATTGTTAATACGTTTAAATAAATATTTCGTGAACAAAATCTTCATATAAATAATACAAAGTTCCCGATTTTTCAAAACAGGCAAAGTCAAAAGTTGCTTCTGCATGCATCGTATTAACTAGATCTTTCTTCAAGCAGTTTGTGTCCTTCAAGATCTTAAAGAGATTTTCTAGAAGAAAAGATTTACGCTTTATAGATAGATACGATTTTGATAAATAACCTTTTGTTGCAAAATAATATTTTTATGAGCCAAACTTTGTGCTTATTTACCAGTTCGCCATAGAAATTTTCTTTAAAAATATAAAACAAATCAGGTTAAGTTAACTTTAAACTAATTTTTTTAACGGCATAGACAAATGTATGTATATGACAATTAAGTTAAGGTCAAATATTTAATTTTTATAAACTTCATAAAGTCTTAAATCTTCTTGAGCATTAAATATACATTTTGGGCCAATTTATTTTAATATTTAAGGTAGATCCGTAGTTTGTCAGTAGCTAATGAAAAATATTTGATTTTTATATACTACGAGGGTTAATCAAAAAGTTCTGAGTTACAACTAATAGGTCTTGATCATGAGTGCTTACATCAATTTGGTATAAATAGCTGTGCATATCTATGAGTTGTATTCATTTAAATAGCCCTATCAGTATTTTGGAATGCAGAAGGAATTATCATAATCGATTATTTGGAACATGGCAACATAATAATGGGTCAAATATATGCAGAACAAATTTGGAAGCTGCGAGAAATTATCAAAGAAAAAAGGGGAGGCTAACTTGCGCAAAAACTTTTGTTTCATCAAAACAAAACAAGTCTGACGTTGCGATGGCTGCAGTCCGTTATGCAAGCTTCGAATTGATGAATCATCTACCGTTTTCTCTAGACCCGAGTGGCTTTTATCCATCCCCACAATTAAAGGAGAAATTAAAATAAAGAATATTATAAAAAAGGGATTTTAGCTTTATTGAGAAAAGGTGGATGAAATGTATTTACTTGAAAGGAGACTATGTAGAAAAATAAATGTTAATTTTGCTCATATTGCTTTTGTTTCTAATTCAAAATCATTACTTTTTGATCAATCCTCGTATATACAGATACATTGGTTTTCTGCGTTTATAATTTTTTCTATATATTTATATAAATAAAAGGATTTGTGTAATGACATTCCTTAACAAATTACTTGTACTACAACTCCATTTTATTATAGCTTCCCAATGGAATTTATTACATAATAAACAAGGTTAAAAAAATTTTTAATTTGAGCAATTTTTATGATATTTTGAAGGTAATTATTTTTTTTGGAAATTTTATGAAGGTCGCAATAGTGTATTTTCAAAGGGAAATCATATAATTAAAAATATATATGTCCGAAATTCGACTATAAAGTGAAAAATTATTTTAAAATACTCACAGTAATGTTTTTTAACTCTACTAATCTCCTGAGCATCTCATCCATAATAATGTATGTAATACAGACAGACTATGGTAGATAAATATTTGTAAGGAGCATACAAATATTAAGGAAATCCGCTTAGTGCTCTTGTCCTTTCAGTTAAGAGTACCTACCGGTATTGCAAAATATCGTCAATGTTCTTAAGCTGCTTAGTTTATAAATTCTAATGAATTTTTGAAATAATATAATACTATGCAAAAGTTTTAAATTTTGGGAAAAAATTTCAAAACAATAACTATCAAAATACAAGGGAAAATTAAAAAAACAAAGTTTTTTTGAAAAGAATGTAGTATCTGAGGTGATAACAATGTACTTTGAACGCGTTGTTATATAACATTTTATGCTGATTTTTAAAACGACTTTTTATGATTGTGCAAAAAATATTTTTTTATATAACCTCAATTTTTACTTGGTTGCTATCCCTATTTGTTTGTGCAGTTCAAACTCAATTTTGACGCGCTTAATGACTTTCAAAAGATGTAAATTTTTTCAAGCACACTTGTTTAAAAAAATGGGATTAAGAAGCTAGCCTTTGGTCTATGAAATCTACAAATTCCATCTTTAAAATTGTTTAGGTATGCTTATCTTGATACTTTGGAGAAAAATTAATTTCAAGGATAAATATGATAAATATGATTATTTGACTCATCAAATTTCCAATCTCTAAATTAAGCTGATATTTTTTTTGATAAATTCTTAAGGCTTAAAGTATGTTCATACGAAATACAATGCAACCTCGATATAACGAGCCTCAATATAACGATATCCCTGATATAACAAATTTTTAGAAATTCCCTAGAACTTTCCATAAGAGTTAATGCTAAATAAACCTTAACATTACGAATACATTTGTCGAAAAACCTCTTTATAACGAATTTTCAATCAATGCAGAATGTAAATAAAAAGCATAACTCACCTCTATTAAACGAATTTTGTCAAATTGTAACCTTTGCATAACGTATTCCACCAAATAATCACACTCAAGTTCACAATAACAACAACAATTCCTGTGTCGACAGATATAGACTATTTAAGTTTTTGGTATAGACTGTTTAAATTTTCGTTCATGAAAATGTGTGTTTACACAAATTTTCTTACCTTGATAAAACGAATCGTAGACTTACCTAACCTCTATATAACGAACCTCTTCCTTCAGCTTCGTTATATCGAAGTTGCATGTAATTAAAAATTAAATAGTTGAAAATAAAAATTAAATATTAAATATTTGTTTTATTGGCTTTAAGTGTCTAAAATGTAAGAAAAATTAATTATACTTCTGATTAAGCAATATTTGAAAAATATCTACCTAAAACAGAAGCAAGGTGCTATAGTTGTAATGAATAGCTATGAGTTTTCTTCGTAAGTTTTTATATAGATTATATTATATTATTATATAGACATCTTTTGAAGAACTTTCTAAACATTCTCTTAACACTATATTCTTGCAAAGATTTCAATACATTTGTCTTGGTAAAAACCTTAGTTTTACTTTTATTTATAGTTAAAAAACCATACTTTTATTTTTAAAAATATTTAGCTGCTTGCATTTCAAATATTGCTTAATTTAAAGTATAATTTTATGTTTTACCTTTTAGGGTACTTTAAACCAGTAAAGAATATTTTTAATTTTTTTAATTTATATTTATTATTGTATAATTTGTTTTGTCCAGCGTACTTCCAAAATATTTGGAAAAAATTATTAAATTACTGCATTTCACAAACTTTAGTTCTATTTTAGTGGCTTTTTAGACAAATATATCAGAATTCATATGTTCTGCAAAACTAAGCTATAAATAGAAATCCATTATAAAGCTTGAAATTTTTACTGAAACAATTAAATAAAATTGATTATGTTAACAAATCAAAAATCAAAAAGAGAAAAATGCTTTACAATTTATGTATATGAGTAGCTGTAAATTCATGATTTTGAGACATCCTAATATCTCTTTTAGATTTATATTAAATTGATTTTCCTATATCCACTCCACCTATAGGATGGGTAGTTAAAGGAAATTTTTATCTTTTGGTATAGTTTCCATTTTCATATTTATTTTTTTGTTCTTTTTGATTTGAGAAATTTTATACATTCATTTTGACTGTAATGTACATTTTTTAGGCTATATGATATTAATAGCAAAGAAAATACAGGTTTATCTGTAACAAAATTACGGCAATAGCCATTAAAATTAAGCACGCTATTCTACAACATAGTATGACACCTGGCAGAGCTTATTTATTTACTCTTAAGGGTTCTGCATTATAATTAATAAATTTTATCTCGTAGCTTATAGCAGAACATGTTTATACTCAGCCTCAATAAAATATATTAATAATGACCAATTTAGGTGTAAAAAATATTTTTCTAGTACTGTCAAAGATGTCCTTTTGAATAAAAAACCTTAAAAGTTTGTTATTAAGATTAAATTTTTCAATTTGAAAATTATTCAACCATAGAATTTTATATGTGTGAAAATAGTTGAAAAATTTTTTTCTAAAGTTATTTATTATCAATTATCCCGTTTAAATTAATGAAAACATATTAAAGTTAATCCTATCCTGAAAATCATGGCTTTGAATAAATTTGTATAAGTACAATAGACCCTAAACTTAAGTACTTTATTATAAGTTAGACCAAGAGTTGAACAAAATCTCACCAATATGGGTGCTATCCCTTTGTCTGACTTCTCCTGTTTCCAGCATAGCTGCCATTCTCAGCAGATTTGCACATAATTAACGATAGTTTGTTTGTGTTAAAATTTTTTGTTGTTGGTACTTTTTTCTTTTTGTTTCTTTGTTCATTTTATAAAATTTCTGAAACATTAAATTGAAAGAAGCACACCCACAATGTATTGTATATATGTCTTGCCTAATTTAATATGATTTGCAATCTAGTGCAAACCTTAATTTAGGCAGTTTTACATAATTACTTAGATTTTGACTAAGTTACAAAAACCATTACAAACATCTAAATGCTCATAAAATGATTCAAATGGATGCAATCGTACAAAATTGTCTTCCTGTTTAGATAAAACTTCATGACATACTCAAAAGACTGAAGTGCTTAAATTTTATAGGAAAATATATCGGACCTGATTTGCATTAATTATTGAATATAAAGCTGTTGGGGCCATTTAGTTACTAAATTTTGATTGAAAATATATCTTTATGTTCAAGAAGAAACTTATTATTAGAAATAAAAAAACAGGAGAAATGTTGAAATTGGCCACTAATAAGCAGTTCATAATCAGTAAATTATTATTATTAAAAATCAATAAAAAAATAAATTTTGGAAAATGTTGATATAATTAACGTCTTTATGTCTTATCATTCGTCCAAAACTTCAGAAAAAATTAAATTGTTATCGATTTATAATTTATAATCGATTTATGTGGGGGGTCGACACTTTTAGTTTTCGTGATATAAAAATCGATATTTATCCTTTGATTCCCATTAGTAGATTATGATTATATATGGGAAAAAAATTCAATTCTCTAAATTTCAAAAAATCCATAAAAATTACTTTATTTTTTAATTGGATTATTGCACTTTTAATCCTATTTATGTGCATTCAATATAAATTTGTTTGCTTAAAAATATCTAATCAAATATATAAATAATATTTTTTAAGTAGATACATTTCTAAAATCATTCATTTAATAAGTCTCCCCGATAGTTTTTTATTTGAATAAAAGTGCTTGAAAAAGTATAAAATCTAAAAATTAAAATCAACAAATACAGTAACAAAAAGACTCCTAACAGTAAGTATAATAAAGAAGAAATTCATGGAGAAGTTAGCATTGTAAAATTTTCTAACTGTTAGCTCGAATTAAGTTCAATGGATTTGAACAAATTTAATTGACATTCCTTTGAACGTAGCAATAAAAATCAATTTAATTGTTTTAGAGGCCAGCATTGGCCCATGCAAAACTCTTTCTAAGGGGCAGAAAATGTTGAATTCCAATTCAATAAACAACTCTTCGGGCATTTATTGCTCCTCTTGAATCAAGTCTTTCTTTTTTACCATCTAGCAGTACTATAGACTCATCATCATTACCATCTCACGCTGGGGTTGTTTGATGGTTCGTTGACTATTTAAATTTTTGCAATTTGTTTTCTTTTGTTAGCCATCATTTCATTGGGAATATTTTAGATATACAAAATTTTATATTCAATACACCTATGTCTGAAAGTCCTGTCCTTATACCTAATATTATTTATTTTATTGAAATTATAATCTATACTACCATAGTTAATAATTTTCAGGATGGCATTGGATGAGATCGGATATATTCTATATGTCTTTTATAGGTATAGTCATAAAACCCATTCAAGCCCAAGGATGTATGATAATTCAGACGAAGTATAATCAAGAATCGTTTAAGCCATTGAAGAAGAAGGATTTTAGGAACCAGTTTTTTATTAACTTTAAGAAAAGTTTGTGGTAAATGAAGTGCATCAAGCTATAAACAGCTTCAGATGGTGTTGAATAAATTGAATTTAATATTTTTTTGTTTATTTGTTTTTAAAGGAAGTTTTCTTGAGAAGCAAAATTTATAAAACGATGTCAGCTATGAGATCTGCACCAGAATACGTATGTAATTGCATTACCGTACCAATTGTTTGCAATATTTTATTTTTTCACTTTAAGGAACTAATTTTAATAGCTCTATCTTTTTATTTGGCTTTAGCTGATGTGAATACAAACCTGTCATTCACAATAAAAACTTTGTATTGTATATATGTATATCCAAGGGTTAATATATTTTTCAGGAAGTAAACAGTCCATTTTGTAGAAGAAAATTTTTCTTTGATTTTAAGACTTTTAGCACTGAAAAAATTTTGCGAGCCCTGATTGTGGTTTTATTCTGGCTGATAAATTACATGACTTCCTGTCTATTGATATGTAAGTATATTCTAAGCCTTAGGTTAGTGGCAGTTCAATATGTTCTCAAATAATAATTATTTTTTGCTAAAAAATTAGTATTTTGCAGAGCTTTGAATAAACTATTTCAAGGATGGCATCCATTTTTATATATAGTGTTCGATAAAGTGTATCAAATGAGATGGAAGTTTAGTAGAAAAACTAATAATTTGCTACTTAAAGCTTAGGAGGCTAGCTTACATATTGTTCAAAACCTTGTTCTAGTTCATATTAAATTTATTATACTTTTCTTTTTATAACTACTATTTATCATACTTACCATAAACCATAACCATAGGCTATGTGAATAAAACAACGCTTAACAAAAAATATATTTCTTATTATATTCTTAGTATAAATTGTTCATTATAATTATTTTACAGACAGAGTTTCCGATAGTCCTTGTGTATACGACAATTGATTTTTTGATTTTCTATAAAGATTTATATAAACCTAAAAACTTTCTGTCTTTAACAGAAATATCTGGTCCTGGACAACCTTTTCATTCTATTATTGATGGTATCACACAAGAAAAATTCTTTTGTTGTAAAATTGTATCCTTCTTCCTGCAATTTTTCAAAAATAATGAAAATATTCTTAGAATATGACTTGGCATGCTCTTTTATTTTGTAAATATTTTTTTTCTATTTTTACTTCTGTTGTTTTCTATTTTGAAACAATTATAATTTTTACAACGAACAAAAACAAGAAACATTTTTTAAGCAAAATTCGTTTTATACTCGCTTTATATGTCGTTTTTAATTTTAAAAATGTAAAAAATTCTAATACCCAAATAGAATAAAATTAAATTGCATACTTTTAGAATTTATTAAGTTCCGCGGGAACATTTTTTCAACAAATTACCCATAAAATTTTATTAAAAAACTATTGTGTGAAGTAGTTTGGAATTATTAAGGATTATTATAAAAGGCTTGAATCATCTTAAATGACTTTGAGTCTTATTATGGTTCATATTTCTATTTAATTTCAAATAAATAGTTTTTTGGCCTCTTCTATCAGAATAATATTATGGGTAATTCTTTGCATTTGTCCACAAACTTTGATTAGCTTAACTTCAAGTTTTACAAATTACACATAATTTTATTTTAGCAAGATGTATAAATTCAAATTTCGTGTAAAAAGAACCGTGTAAAAAAAGATAATGCATTCATAAAAATAAACAATGATTCCTTCCCATTTTATCCACTTTAAATTGAATTCATACCTAAAAATTATTATTTTGGAGAGAATTAATTGAAAAAAATACTCGTCTAAGAAGAAAAAAATATTTTAGGTATAAAAATAGTTATAACAGATAGATACTTAATTTTTTGTGTCTTACAAAAAAAATTTGTAGAAACATTTTAAGAGTTAAATTAAAAATCTCAAAATTTTGTCAAATAATATAGTAATACTCACTTTCTTATTAAAGAAGGAAATATTGCCAGCATATAAAACTACTGATTTTTTAGAGTAAAGGATTTAGTTCTTGGATCCTACAAAATACTTTAGGTATTAAAATTGATGAAATGAAAGTTATGGATCGTAATGAATCATAGGCATAGAAATGAATTGCGGTTGTATTATCTTTCTTTCTTCTATTTAAAAACTAATAAAACTAGAAACAGCTTGTAGAGAGTTGTGCTTATTCACTATGAGGACTAAGAGACTTTTTATAACTACTTAAAGATATGCATAAGATGATTAACCAAAAAACTGAAAAATAGCAAATGTTGTGCAATTTGAAGACACCAAACAAAGCTCTGGCGATTAAATCATCCTATAAATTTTGTTTATTTCCAAAATATTAAACATCCTTTTAATATAATTTATATTTTGGGAAAGCTTCAAAAACTAAAATTAAAATCAAATGTTCCTACTTTTAATAATTTTTCTAAGATATTTTCCTGCTGCCAAACAATTATTTGACCCTGTTCAAATATAGTTTGTAAAAAATCTACAAAATTAAGTATTCAAAGCACTAAAGTTTTATTGATCTAATATTTAGAGCAGTTTTATTTGTCAGAGTAATAACATTTGTTGAGCTCAAAAATTCAGAGAAAAAAATCACACATAGACTTACAAAAAGCTTAAATATTATTTTTGTTCAACACATATTTTTCTTAAAATTAATTTAGTATTAAAATATAATTTTATTTCTTTTGTAATTTAATAAATTGAAGTTTTTGCAATATTTACCTGAATTAATAATATATTGAATAACTAAAATCTATAAGAAAGAGCTCCTTTTTAGTTACCTTTGAATTATTGTTTTTAATAATTTTATGTTGGTAAAATATTATCCTTTCCCTTAACACACGATTAATGAAATATTTATTACTCCCAAATATTCAAATAGTCTATAGAAGGATCTAAATTTTAAATTTAAGTATAGCTACATGATACAAATAAAGTAAAATAGAGACAAGAATTCACCTAATTGGATGGTAATGAATCTTATACCAATGGGAGCAGGTGGAAACATGATAACGGTTCAACCATAAATTAGTCTTAAATAAGGTAATAAGTTGTTTCGCGTTGGCAGTTATGTTTCCTAGGTAAACTGATGCTTCTAATTAAAGTCGCCCACAAAATATAATCTAGATGAACCTTGACAACTCTATGAAAACATATTATTTTATTTAAAGTCTGCAATTTGACAAAGATTCACTATTATTAATATTAATTTTAGTTTAAGTCTAAGATTCCCTTTTTTGGTATATTAAAAATGTCCCAAGTGTTTTAAATTATTGTTGTACGTTGTTATATTCTGTCATTAATGTAAATTAATTTAACATAAATATTTTATTAATTTTTTAATTACTATCACTATCTAAATAGATACTTACTGTATTACTGAGTGTTTTTAGCTTGTTTATTTTTATAACAGCAAAGAAAGTTTTTATTATTTAACACAGTTTTACTTGCACCGATATTTGTTGTGTCCTGCATCTGATGGCTTCCTAATTCCTATTTTTTTCTAATTGGACGATGATGTTGTGAATCTTAAATTGAAGCAATTGTTTCAATTGAGGCCATTTGGAAAATGTTTTTTTTTTCTAGCAAAAAATACACATTAAATTGAATTTCTTTTTTGCACCACTACTCCTGTCTAAAATTCAATTATGGCATCAAATTTTTTTTTTAAAGTGAAAAAAAGGCTTATAAGTTTTAGTATATTTTAAAGTTTAGAAAACTTAAAATTTTAAATCTTTAAATAACGAAGTGGTCAGCCGTTTTCCATTTAAGCTTCCTTCCTGTTTAAAAATTAAATTTATCATCCCGATAATTTTTTTTCGTGATTTTAGCCGAACCTATGATTAACGAAAGGAGATAAATTAAAATTTCACTTGTAGTTACACAAAAGAAAAAGATTAGAATTTCAGCTGGTTTTGGCTCAAACAGTTTACGACTTAAGTTTTAAGCGTAAATTTGCTTATTATTCACTATTATTGATAATTAATTAATTCGTTTAGTCTTCTGCAAAACAATTTACAAATGGAAGCTTTTCATTTTTTAAATAAATACTCCTTGAATATTTTTTAATAAGAAATAATTATAATCAATGCCTATTTTATTTAATTATAAGATAGTATAAAACGGATTATTTTCAACTGATGTAAAATTTGCTTTAAAAACTCAGTACTAATTAATTAAGTCATTAAACACTTTCTAATCTAATTTTTTAACAAAGCTTAACTAACTCGTAGCTTATACTGTTAAACTAGAGGTAACTCCAGTTAATTATTACAAAACGAATTTTGTTTTGGGATAGATAAATATTAAAAAACTAATAAGTATTATATTAATAAGATTCATTTATTTATTAATATGATATGATTTCTTAGCCATTTTGGTTATGTCCATTACTTATTATGGTCCAAAGAATACATTCTGTCGCAAATGAGATTCAATACTTAAGCTGCTGTGTCACGATTTGTGTGTTCAAGCAGAATTTTTCCATTAAAATAATCTTATTAGAGTCTATCGAACTTAGGATTCATATAGTAGTTAAAAAATATTTGAGAAATTAAGGATCTAAAATAAGAAAAACTAAATTATATGGCAAATATGATAAGAAGTTCTCTGTGAGTGCTCATATTACATACATTTATATATATATATATATGTATATTTTTCTGTTTAATTTTTATAATTAGAATTTCGAAGGACAAAATTTGAATGGTAAAGATTTTATCATAAGGTTTTAATTGCTAAAGAAAATGGCTAAACAGTTCAATAAAGTATATATAAAATCTTTACACAGAAAAAAGTGTTAACTGCATAAAACTAATAACTTTTAAATATCGCGTATTGCTTGGAAATTGCATTAGGAATAAAGTTAAAGTTTAAAATTGCTGTTATAGAAGGCTTTTTTACATTTTTACACATTTTTTATTTGAAGTTATTGTATTTGGCTCCTATTAAGAAAATTTTAATTGCAGAAAAATCATGGGAAAAATTTTAGTTATTATTTATATATTTGTTTTACAAAGCGCTTTAAAGCACTTTACTTCATCTTTTATAGAAATATTTATCTTTGCAAATCAAAATTTTCCCCAGTTTTTGTATTAGCACATTTTATTTCTATGGAATATCTTTGATAATAATTGGTAAATTCTAAGAGTTATCTCTAAGAAAAATGGTTTGATTAAGAAGAATTTTTAATTGCAAATCAATCAATTCATTCAATTTAAAATGATTTTTTTTCTTGCCAGAGTATTAATTTTTCTGTTTGCATTTGCAGTTGTTTTCTGCTGAATTTTCTTTTGGTTTTTCACTTTCAAATGCCTGAATATCTGGAACTTGATTTCCAAGGAAGTCAAAAAATTATTTTGCTCATTCTGGGAAGTCTCATGTCATAATCCAATAAAAGGACTATTGAGTTTTTAGCTGCTTTGACCACCTTTCATTAAGCATTAGTAGATTGCTCTCTGATTTATCTTTTCTCATTACTTAAAAAATCATTTTACTAGAAGTTGCTCTAAGCAGAAATCGGAGTCGTCAATACGTTCCTTTTTGACATTTTAATATATCTAGCCACTAGTGTAATAGTTTGATGATGATTTCATACTGAACGTACTGAAAAGTTTGTAACTTTAATACTGGCAGTGTTGAATCGGAACTTATCTAGAACTTAAGTATCAATTCAGTACGAATTTTTAACAGAAGATTACATGACTATAGGTACTGATAGGTACTGATTTAACTATTTAATGATGTACTGATTTAACTATAAAGTTGCAGGATAAATAGTATGAAATCATCATAAGATATTTCGACTCGACTATACCCAAATGAGTACATTCAGTATTAAATCATCATTATATCTATCACTAAATATAAATCCCAATATTTGATGTTGGCTCCATTGATTCAATTAACTATCATAAACATTATAAAGTAAAATAATTCATTAAAAATTTGTAAGTAGTTTTTTAAGCAAAAACTAAAAATTTCAGGTATTTATAGATTAAATCACATTAAATTATCTAAAATTAATTTCGTAGTGCAGAATTGGTTAATATAATAACTTACTTAGATATATTTTTTTATATGTAAGTTTTTTCTCGTCCAAAATTATTTTTAAACGATATCAAGATATTTTAAAGAAATTAAAAGTCAATTAGGATCAGACTATAAAAATAAGAATAATGGACAAATTTTATCAGATTTTTTCATACAAAATATTGCAAAAAAGTTTTAAAAGTGCATTACTACTTTGGATTTTCTCATGTAAATGAAAATTTAAGTGCGATAATAAGATAAGTAGATTTATGGTATTTAAAAATTTTATTGTATCTTTTTTTGAACTATTGAAAACAACCAGGATTAAACTGATGGGTTGGGGTAGGTAACAGTAATTTATATTTTGCAAAAACTTCTTCATGGTCTAATTTTACAAAACTCTTATGTTTTGAGTATGAAAATAAAAATGCTGGTACTTTTTTGCTTTCCAATTTATTTTGAGCAAATATCCTCTGAAAATTTTAATTTAGTTTTTATTGAATTTTTTTGTGTAATTTTTATAAATTTAACTATATACATAAAGTTATTTTGATTGGAATGGATTAAAAGAAAGTTATATAAGAGTGAAAAAGAGAGAAAATGTTCAGACTGCATTTTTCATCGGAAAGTTTTTCGAGACAGGGTATTTTTATTCATTTCTAAGTCAAATGATTGTTTTTAAAGAAATTATTCTCCTTCAAACACTCCTAGAAAGAAAAGACATGAATGTTGTTGGTCTTCGGTTATCATAGTAAATTACTTTAAGCTTTTGAAATTAAGAATTTTAAAGCTGCATCAATCATTTCTACTTAACTTTTAAAATATTTGAAAATATGTGTAGGTTTCATTACGTCAAAAAACAAGAACTACAACATTACATGCTCAGTCAGTCTAATTGGAGTGTATAATATAAAATTTCATTTGAATACTAAAGAAATATTTTGAGAAATATTTCTGAGCGTTAAAAAAAAAACTCTACCTGATTACTTGTTGATTTATGTGAAGAAATAGTGTACAAAATTTCAAAAGAATCGGTTAAGTAGATTTTGAGTTATGATTTTCACGGACTCGAAAAACGTTGTTTGTGGGAAAATCAATTTAAAGTTTTTTATACGAGGTTTTTACAATATATGGGAAGTGGTCCTTGAAGCGCTGTATCTTTGTTACTTTTATTCTGATGTACTTAAAATTTTGACACAATATTTTCGACATGTTGGATATTTAAGAAAAAATTTCAAAAATTCGAAAAAAAAAAACTTTGAAACCCTACCATCCCCTTAAAAATCATTTTCTTAAGTCTATAAAATTAAAACGTAAAAAGAACTTTGAAAGTGTAGACTTTCATTTATAATTAATGAAATGTAAAGAGAAAAATAATTTCGTCACGTTTTATAATTGAAACAGAAGAGCAAAAAAATTAATTTTTCAAATTCATATAAAATTAAATAATACAAAAAATAAAAGTGTAAGATGTGAAGGAATGTTAATACATAAATTGTTAAATATTACATTTAGCAAAAATTTTTTTTTTTTCCAGCTTAAGGTTGGTTCTAAGTAAGTGATGATAAAAAATCAGTTGTAATCTACTAAAGTTGATACAGTTGTGGTTTAAGTGTAAATAAATTCATTTCATTATTTATAAATGAAAGCTTTTCAAGAGTTCTTTTAATACTTTTTTTATTTTATTTGTTTTAGTAGCATACTAATTTTTATTTCCAATATTTAGCTTATACCAAATTCTCTGTCAAAGTAGTTCCAAATTTGCATATAAGATTTGCCTAAATTCTTACCTGAATAATATTTTAGGAAAAAATTTTAATCCCACTGTCTTATTGTGAAACAGTTGACAGTATCTAAAATATTAATTTTCCAAATTAGTTTAAAATTCTCTTGCTTGATTCTTCAGCATACATAGCTAGAAATGCAAACGGAATAATTTTTCCAACCAAATTAGGCTCTTATGAAGTAATTCTTTTTCCGAATAATCAAAAGCCTTTACCAAGTAAAAAGCTTATAAAAAATAAAAGTTTCTTAAGAATAAAAAAATACGTTTAATCAAAAAATTATCAACAAAATCTAACTCTATACAAGCCTAGCAAAAAGAAATCTTGTTAATTTTCCACACATCATTAAAATTAACAATTTAAAAAATATAAATTATGACTAAAAGTTATTTCTATAACCTAAACTAAATCAAAAAGTTTTCTAGATGTGAGCTAAAAGTAGGAATTTTTGTGTTAAGGGAACTTGTTTAATATTTAATTAAAAATTTTGTGTTTACAACAACAACAAAATTAAAACTTTTTTTGTTAATAATCCTAGTAAATAGTTTTCAAAATTTTACTTTTACCAACCACATTCATCATAAAACAATAAATAAATAAATTTATCTCTCCAAATTGAGTTACACACAATTTTTTGTTCCATTAAAAGAATAATAAAAAAATTTCAGTGTTATTTTCAGTAAATTTGTTTTTTTTTTAACATCATATTAATTAAAAACTAACAAATGCAGTGAAAATGCAGTTGTATATCCAACAATAAGTAAAAAGCAACACCTGGTGCCACTGATATTCCCAATTAGTGTTAAATAAAACATGCAATCCGACATCAAATTAAACTTACACAAAAGCCATTAAAAATATTTTTGTTTCTGGTATTTCAACTGGTCCAATACTTCCTCGTAATCCTTATATATATTTTTATATAAAATCATATTTTATGCCGTTTTGTTTTCTGCAATTCGTGATAGTTTTTTGATATCTGAGATCTTCGCATTTTGATTAAAGGTTGAAAAGTCTATAAATCATATTTGTTGCATTCTTTAGTTTTTGTATGTAATATTATTGTGCATATGCAAAAAAAAATTATCATTAATTCAATTAATTCAAATAATTAATAGGGAGTGAAATTTATTAAGGACTAAATACAGGCTTAGGCTGTTTTTCTGTATGGAAAAATGCCAAGAAGTGATTTACTTTAAGTTGCGTTATGGAAAAGAAAAAACTGATTTTACATTTTGATTAAAAAAGTTAATATAAAATTAAAAATGAAAATTTTAAAAGTAAAAGAAGAAATATTTATAGAATAAATTACTGGAGTTAGGTATTAGGATTAGGAGTTTTTTGTCTATTCTATCTGAGGAAAAGAAAATAAAAATAAATCTTTTGATTTGTTCTGGTTTTGTTTTTTAATTACTTTTATGTTTTCCTATACAACGTTTATTTTTAACATTATTACTACGTTATCCATATAAATACTACTTAAGTAAGCAATTGTAATTTGTTTTTGTGTATTAAATAAACTCATTAAAATTGATTAAATACAAGGATTCATTACTCTGATACAAAACTAGATTTTCACTCGTCTTTTTTTAACAGTAACCCATTAAACTTTAATCTAATTTAACAAAAATTGCTTATTTATTTTTACACAATTTTTTATAATGATTTCAATAACATAATCGAATATTTTATTTTTGTTCATCAGCCACAAATACATTTGTTCATATAAAATTATTTTTTCAATATATATATATAAACATAATTATGTGCTAGTCATTTTATAGCCCTAAACTTTATTTTATTCATCTAAAATTTAGGATCACCGACAAAATGTTGATTCATCGGCAGCACAAATAGCATGAGGAAGTGCAAGGAAAAGTTTTCCATTTGAACAGGCACACAATTGGTAAACTCTATGGGTTCGATCATAGTTTTGATTTAAACCAGTATTAGATAATTGAACTGTTTTTAGATTTGGTATAAAAATATTTGGTGCTTCAAGTCTTATCTATAAATAAAAATTATTATAAAAAAGATTGATTTATTCATATATTTTAATTGTAGTTATTTTTAATGAAATAAAATTGCTCACACTTCCTGCAACTGATGAGAAACGTAAATCGTTCAAAGCATCAATTTCTGCATTACCAGCAACTGATTGTAAATTTATTCCTTGGGCTGCATGCATTTCTAATTGACGAGTTGGCGATTCTAGCCTATCAATAAAATTATATAAAAAAGTTCTGCTTCATAATTATTGAAAGTCAATATTCTAATTCTTTGTGTACTACATTTTAACCAGTTAACCGTTTTCGAAGTGTATACACGTCAAATCCAATCTCTATTATGGTGCGTTCGACATGTATACTCACCGTCATTACCATTGACTATGAAATTTATTTTATTAATATTTTTAAGTTCATAATAACAATAAATTTTGCAGAAATAAATTGTTAAATTCGACAGTTAACTGTTTAATATACAGAAGAATTAACAGGTTAAATATATAATCCAGTAAATTAATAAAAAGAGAAAGTTAAAGGATTTTAGTAAGATAACGCTATGCTTGAAAAATGAAGCTCCTTTCAAATTTTTTTATAAAAAAAATCTAAAACTCTCAACTTAAATGGAAACTCAGAAATTCAACTTTAGTTCAGTTATTATAGTAAAGTTTAGACAATTGGTGGTTGATTTTCTTTTGAACAATTTGCATGGATCAATGCCAATATGAAAAAATAAATAATATTAGTATTGATCTGATTAATGGAATTAAGAAGTGTACAAAAGAAGTTCCGCCCTAGCTTTATGTGAAGAACTTTTGTTCGTATTTTGAATTTTAAATAATTTCCCCTTTTTTTGTATATTAAACTTTTTTTATATCATAATTAATTATTTATAAGATTTTTATGACAAAATTTAAAGCTACCAAAACATAAGCGATTAGTTTTTTTTGCTAAGCAGTAAAATATTTCAAGTGTAAAATAAAATAAGTGGGATATCCCACAAACTTAGTTTGTAAACAAGTTGCTCAACTATGAATCTGGATAACTTTATTGAAGGACAAAGAAATCATAGAATGCTAGTAGCAGACCCGACCGCGCGTTGTTGCGGCTGAGATAAGTTAAATCTATTAATTTATATTTAATTAAGCCCAAATCAGTGGACAGTATTTTTAGTCAATCTGTCTTTTGGCAATTTAAATAAATTCGGTGGTTCCCATTTTTTTTAATACGTTTAACAAAATATAATTATAATATCCCACAGCGCAATGGATATAAAATATTAGTAAATTATAATCTTCTCCAAAAAACTAATCAGCCAAATTGTATCTTTGGAGTATGTGAGAGAAATTGTTGCATCAATCAGCTATACTTGACGGTGCATCATGAAGCTGACTCACTGGTTTTTAGGCTCAATATTGCGAATTTTCCCCTTACCTGCTGTCTCCCTAGCCTAAAAAACCAAAATGAGTCAGTTTTATGATGCACCGTCAAATATAGCTGAATGGATGTTTTCAGCAGCGACTTTGAGGCGTGTTTACACGCGATAAGGAACTTAATTCTATAACTTTCTAACTAATTTTTTTTTATCAAAATCATTAAATTGATATAAAAAAATTACTAAAAAGAAGTTAATTATATTTTCTAAAAATTAGCAACTAGCAAATTAAGTGTAAACAAAAAAAGTGCGAGTGCCATCTATTGGGAGTGCAGATAACAAAATACATACATATGTTGTTTTAAATGACAGTTTGATAACATCTGTTGATGGCAGACAGAAGCTATGAGAAGGTGCATTTAATTTGCAATAACTAATTAATGAGATCACTAATAGAAAAAAAAAATCCTATCTTTTAAGCGCGACCAAATAACATAATGGTACAAAATTTCATTAAGATCGGTTCAGTATTTTTGAAGATTACCCTAAACCAACATCGTGACACGAGATTTTTATATATAAAGATAAAGATAAAAAAATTATAACCTAATTTTGTGATTAAGAAGAAAAATTTTTTGTCTCTTAATTTGATAAGATTATATTTAATTTTTATTATGTATAAATTTTTTAATTTAATTATTTTATTGATGAGTATATACTTTTTATATATTTATAGTAATTATTTACTAGGAATAAGTATCGAGTTTCCAGTGTGGAATTTTTATTTTAATTGAAAATTACAAGTTTCTCTTTTTTAAATTGGTTATTATCAAATTTTTTCTTTATGATTTAGAAAATAATAACAAAAAACACGTGATTAGTTAAAATCATTGATTTATTATGTCCAACTCCACTTTCCTAGTAAATCCTTTTTTGTCAGGTGACAGTCCAGAGGATGGATGAGCAAAGCAGCTTAATTCCCTTATCTCTAGTTTTTTAGGTTTTTGTTTTCCATGGACCTTTTATTTCGAGTCTGGCACTCTTCTCTTCTAAATTTCACCTTTTAGTAACGAAAACGATTCAGTGTTATCAATGGCAGGAACCACCCCTGTAGTTCTAACGAAATAGCCGCGTATATCGAGCTCGCTACGAAGCCATAGGAATCATAAGCCGTGCTTTATGTTTAGCCCTCAGACATATGGATCCTGGTCACATAACATGGAGATATTTTATGTTAGGCAATTGAATACTGAGTAATATAAAGCATTTCAAAAAATAGCCTACAAATACCAGTAAGCTAAATATTATTTTTATTTAAGAACTTTATTAGTATTGGAATTTTTAAATATTTGTTATTTAACAAACTTTTATTGTTTCCTTTGAAGTGCAAAACTTGTTTAGTTCTATATCCGAAGGAAGTACATGCTAAAAAGCATGTTTCTATGTACCTTTCGACTGCCCTATGGCAAAAGTATATATCTAGTATATTTATACACTAAACATTACAAACTGGAATAGTATTTTGCTAAAATGTAAAATATGACAAGTAGCAGATTTAAATTCTAACCAATTTTTAATATTAAAATCAAAACCGATTGCTTATTTAATTTTTTAAAGGTATTTTGGCAAAAGCTTTTCATGCAATGTTGAATACATTAACCATACATTTTTAGAAAGAAATTAAAAATCACTAAAAAATCAATATAGCTCCCATTCTATATCATAATTTCTGTAAGGTATTTGTGAATAAGTAACACTAAAATGAATTCAAAATCTACCACCATATTAATTGAATAGCTTATTGAAACACAATAACCATTGAAAATTTGAACAGGATTAAAGTGCAACAAGTTCATAATGAGCGTACAAGTATTGAATTTTAAGTATTTTTTTAAAAGAAATTTTCAAGTATCATTAATTCATTGAAAACCTAACAAAAAAGAAATAGAATTCGAGTAGTAAATTTTTTTTCTATAAATAAAAACCCTCTTAATACTTTTCAATAATTTGTAAAGATATCTAAATGTATTAAAGTTCTCTCAATATTTTTTGACCAAGCATCAATTGCTTTTTAATAAATATATTCTTGTGATTGATTGCAATTTTTTACCTATCAAATTGAATCAATATTCATATAAAGAAATAATTACGACCAAAGGGTATCAACATCCTCAAAAAGTGGTAAATATCAGGAATATGGCAAACATAGAGGTTTTTTGCCTATAACAAGATATGTTTTTTTAGAATTTGTTCTAAAATATATACTTTATAAAAGATATTTGTATTAAAATGGTATTCCTCGATTAAAATTAGCAAACTTCGAAGTTTTTTTGTACTTATTAAGTTACATGTTCTAAAGCAATCAAATTATGATAACAATGACTCTGTAATATTTGAGTTAAGTTGCTTGGTTAAACAATTTTATGTTGTTTTTTTCTTTACAAAAACAAAGTGCACAACATTCTAATTTGTGTGAAAGTTCATGCACTTTTTTGTTAAAAATTCTGGAAAATTGCTATAAAGACTATATTGACCTATTTTGTTTAGATTTAAATTTATTTTATTTATAGCAATTGATCATTGATAATGGCAACCATATTGTTACTAGTTGTTAAAGAGTTTAAATAAAGTGAGGAAATTATAACCACATTTTGTCAATAATATGGGTAAGTTTTGAAAGCATTCCAAAAAAATACTCATATAATAAGTTTTTTTCTCACTTTTGATGACTTCTTCTGTTTAGGTGTCCATTAATATGACTTCGGAGTTTTATTCATCTTTTATTCCAATATCACATAGTAACGAAAAAAATACCTTTTCTATGACGGTATTTTTTTCATCAAAAGACATAAAAAATTCAAAGCACGAAATAAAAATAATTTAACTATTTTAGTAGTTTCTAAACTAAACTTTATATTTTTATAATATGTCTATTATATTTTGAAAGTAGCAAAAGTAGGTTCTTTCTTGGAATTATATGAATTTTCGAAAGGATACCAGCCTCGAGTTTTGACCATTTTTCAAGTTGAGCCTAGGGAACACAACAAAACAGCAGCTTATTTACAATAAGAAAATTCTATCTACAATGATACAATAAAGCGAACAATATTTAGCAAATTTAAGCAACCATTATAAAAACAAAAAATTTAAGAAGGGTGTCTAGGGACACACGGCCGCTCCAAAGTTCTTTTAGTCCCACCCACAGTTAGTGGAGTCAATGAAGCTTTTAACTTGGAAGTTCGCTGGAACAGCTCCGATTTTGATGATTTTTTTTTTAAGTTTTGTTTTTCTATATTATTTAAAATCAGAAACCTCTGGGAGGGGGGAAATAAATTTTTATATTGTTTAAACAATAATTTGTATACTTATACAGGGTGACCCAAAAATGCATGATCAAATGCTTAGGATAGAAAGTAAATTAAATTTCATAGACAAAAACCACAAAAAGTGGGGCTCTAAATTTTTTCGTTTTCGAGTTACAAGTTCTTGAATTTTGCAGGCATCGTTATTACCCCCACGCACTTTATCACTTATAACTTTTGAATCAATGCGACGCCAACATAAGTTAATCTTTTTTTTTATTTTAGTAAACTTTTAATGTTTTCCAATGAAAAATTGGTATAATTTCAACAAAAAAAAAACGTTTCTCGCAACAAAATTAGCAGCTGCTGTGCACTAGACTTTACAAACCTTATTTAAAATTTATTTAAAATTCTATTTACTTCAAATATGTCAAATAGATTTCTAGCTTTACTTATTTCTCCTAACCCCCATTTTGGATACCGTCAGATTACTATGACCACATTCCATTAATTATGTAACTAAAATTATTAACGAATACTTTTATTTATTTTTTAGACATAAATTAGTAACTGAGATATTATGGCAATAGTTTCGAAAAAGTTATGTCATCCCTTGACAAATGGTTAAACAATCTGGTAGACTTAGTTGAGTGAAGTTGTCGGCTCTTAGTTTGACTAACAAAGTAATGTAGATAATACCTTAATTTTCAACAGGAATGTTGATTTTCTTGCTTACTTTTGTGCTTTTTTCTAAAAAACATATGATTCGAAGAGAAATTCATCAGTAGTTGATTCTTTAGGATCAACTGAAATTTTTATTTTTGTTATTTGTAATTTTTAAATGTATTTAATTTGATTTAATTCAAATTATTAATAAAAGGTAATTATTGAAATATTTTTCTATAAATTTCTGCATAACAAAGCTAAACTGTTAACACTTTTAGTTTAAAACTAAAAATAACTCACAGGTGGATTTTTCTAACGTGAAGAAACATCACTTCCTTGAACGGGAAGTAGTAGTCAAGCAGACTATACTACATTGGCATACTTGTCATAATTGACATTGAATAAAAAGGTTTCAAAGTTTGCCGAAGCAAAATATTACGAAGTAAGATAAAGAAAAAAAGCCTTAATAGAAAGTTTAACATTACAAAAAATAAGGTGAAAAAAGTAGCTAGTATTTTTTTGGCTTTCATAAATGTAACAAAAAAAAAAAAGAATTATAAATCAAATTTATTATTTAAAAATAATTTTAATGACTAATTGTTACTAAACTTGACAAGTAATTATAAATTTCTCCGCAACAATTGTTAAAATATATTTTTATCTATTTCAAATGCTAAGTCCACATAAAATATTAAACTAATTCAATTAGTTTATCTTTGTAAAGTAAATTAAGTAAATTATTTGTGTAGATTATTTTCATATTTGCATATAAAAAGTGAATTACTCACCTCAAATCTTTTCCAGCTTCCGCACGTATATGTGGTGTTTGTACAGATTCACGAAATATGGTTCCACCCTCACCATCAATTTTCAATGAATGTGCACCAATGGCTACTTCATTGCGATTTACAGAAAATAAATTTTCACCGTTTGTATCATTTATTCGTAGTTCATTTGTTAGAATTTCAAGTTTATCATGTCCAAGGAATAAATGATTATTGACAAATCCATTTTTATCTCGTGTATTAATAGTAAAATTACGTGACGATTCTGCAAATTAAATTTTTTAAATTAAGAAAAAATAAAGTTATACATTAATATGTTGTTGATCATTTAATTCTCTTGCCTATTGTAATTGGTTGCCCATGCCTAGAACGAATTGAAGAAGCGCGTAAAATATCTAAAATTAATGCTTGTCCTGATAATTGAACACCTCCAGCAACAATCTTTAATTGTCCCATTCCGTCCTTTAATTAGTAAGAAATTAAAATTAAAAAAGAAAAATTTTTTAATTTTATGACTTGCCGAAGAAAATTCCATAACTTTTAGTATCCATAAAGTTAATACCAAATTAACAACAATAAAAATCATTAGAACTAAAATAAGAATATAAAGACATTTTTTTCTCCATCCTTGTAGTCCTAAATGAAAACCTCTGTTTTCTTGTTGGAATAAATTGTGTTCATTATTTGCACTTGTTTGTTGTGACTGATTAAAATTTCGATTGGTGTCCGAATCCATTTCTCTTCTAACCACTGTTTCATCATTCCGTAGATTACTCCTAGTAAATGTATTAGACGAATTGTTGTTGTTGTTAAATTGTTCTTTTGCTTGATGGATAGAAGATGTGTTCATAATTATTACAGATGGACAATGATAAATATTTATATCAAAGTTAGGCAAATGTTCGTTGAATGAGTTCCTATTGATTACAAAATCAAAATTAAATCAAATTGATTTTGAAAAATGTTAGCTGGAATATTCAAATATTTCAATAAGTTCAAAAGCCAGCTTGGAATTTACGATAATAATTCATTTATTTCTTAAAAGAAAAATTAATTTTTTTTCTTGTCAGAAAGATGAAGATGATTACTAAGAGAAGTTTATTTTTAGATAAATTTAGCAATTTTTTTCGATAGATTTTCGTTTTGGTGGTGTCAAGCAATTTACATAAAAAATACCTCCTGCATCATCAATTCTATCATAAAAAGTTTATTTTAATGAGGTTCTTGGTAGTTTTTTAAATAATTCAAATAAATCACACACTTTTGAGTGAAAGTAAATGACAATAAATATTTTTCTTAAATTTTAAATTACTTAATGTGTAGTTTTTTGGATAAAGTGTTTGCTTGCATATATATATTTCTATATTTATTTATGAAGGAAAAACAAAAAACCGAAAAAATAGATATCCTCAGTTTAATTTAAAAAATTCTTTGGTTTAGTTTAGTACTAAGAATAAGACCCAAAAAAGTATTCAAACTCGAGCTTACCTCTTAAATTTTACAAAAAAATATTCTTTACATGAAAAAGTATCCACCTGAGTCAAGATTTTTTGTACTTATTTTATACCACAAAAATTTTTTCATTTTGAGCCTACTTCAGTCTAGAAGTACCGAGTCAGGAATTTTCTATTAACATAAGTGTAGAACTGAACCTGAATAGGTTCAATTCTTAACATAGGTCTAGTTAAATAAAAAGGATTTGATTGGTCCTGGCTAACCAGAACCGGGAAAATAGCCATTCACTCTTATGAAACTTTGACTTTGGTAAAGATAAAAAAAAGTTATAGATAAATTAATACATTTTTGAGTATCCGAATTAAAGTAAAGCCTTAAAATATTGTTTATATATTTCAAAAAGTCATTAACGTAAAATCAAACTGAAATGGAAGGGAATTTGAGATCTATGAACATATTTTGAGTTCCTACTTTCAGCAAGGAGTAAATAATAATCTTTTTTTAGTTTTCCTGGTGTAATTTTTATTTCTCTGATTTTTATTTATTTCAATGACGCTTTGAAGCGAATAAAAAGAAAAAGAGCACCAAACATATATACATATTTAAGTGTATGCATATTTACATGTATGCAAATGTGACATTGTATATGATCGTATACACAAGAACCGATTCGGAACTATGCGCGACATCTGTTGATATTGAATTCTGTTTTTTTTATGGAAAATAAAGCTATTTTACAAAATTCCAGCGCATTCCATCGACTGTTTTTCGTTTAATTTAATTTTAAATTCAAAAATTGTATACGGTCGTATACAAAGAACCGATGGGGGTTAAAAGAAATTCCAAAAAAACTTAACAATCCCAAAGAGAAGAAAAAATCTAATTAAAGGGAAATTCCAATTTTATTTGACATTGAATATTAAGCTATTAGTCTTTTAGATATAAAATCAATAAAGAATACATATCCCCAGCCCTAAAAATTGACCTAACAGAAAATTTTGTTTAATAAGTTAGCAGTTTACTGGTCAATTGTTCCACATTTGCATTAGAAATACATACGTATTAACTACAACTAGAGAAAAAAAACTAATGTTTTTCTATTTCAAATTCATTTAAAATGTGATAAAATTTCGTTTTTAAATTACGTTTTATTTTAGAAAATAAGCAGTAAACTAAAGTTCTTATGCTTCAATTTAGGAAATTTTTATTATATGTCTTTTCAATTTGGATGACGGCACTCCAAGTATAAGTTGACTATGACTATTTATGACTATTAAGTCATAAAATTGGTCGTTGTTTGTGTGACTTTTCTTCCATTACACAATAACATGATGGTAGTGTACCATATGATAAATATTTTTAATCCAAATATATTAGCTTGTGCCTTAGATTTGAGTTTAAACGAAAAAGATGTCATTCGAAACAAAAATAAATATGCTTTTATAACATTATATTCAAAAAATAAAATGTTAAATTCAGTTAAAAATGCAAGAGAACAAACACATTAGGTCTTGCCTCATTGGAAGGCTTAGCTAACTTGAAACTATTCAATAATGATTAATATACCATTCTTAGCAAAACTAATACCGTATTTTTATCAAATATCTTCTAGAAAGATAAATTATTTCTAGAAATAATTGACATTAGCTTTGAAACCACCAATTTTGTATAGAAATAAAACGTTGCTAAATATAATCAGACCCAAATCTGGTGTAAAATTTGGTTTGATATAAACTGATTTACAAAAATTACCATAAGAAAATATTTAAAAAATTACATTTCTATTTTAATGAAAAATCATTATAATAGAATTTGAGTTTTTGTTTAGAAAATGAAATATTAATAAATGATTTTAATCCGTTGCCTAAATAGCTCTGAATGTTGTATGTTTCTAAATGTTTTAATTGAAGATTTTCAGGAACGATGTTGCCTTTGGCTTTTATACTTATAGAAGCAGTTTCAAGTAACTTGGTACGTGCAACTTATTAATACTAAATAGATATTTCGTGAAGAGTAACAATTAATAAGATTAAATAGATAAGTGAAGAGTAACAATTAATTCTATAGCAAATAAAAAAAGTCGCTAGTTGCTTGAATTTACGGAAATATATAAAGTTGTATCCCTTAAACAAAAATTATAACCAGGCAAACATTTTTAAATTTGTATTTTAAACTTTTGCACTCCGAAAATTGTTTAATGTTACCGCAGTGGTGATAATGAAGTGGTAAGGTTTAATATTTTAGGATATTTCCTTAAAATATCTAGCAAGATCATAAACAAACCATTTTTGATAAAATAATTGAACACATATAATTAACTAAAATAAAACTTTTAAATTTTTATTTCTGTTCTAAGCACCTGAATTTTGATTTTCACTTTAAGTTACGTATTTGAAAAATAAAAAAGATCAAAGAATTTTATTTAAAATTAATGTCACTTTAATCACAAGATGCGAGAAAACTTGTCAAATAAATAAAATTTTTAATAAATCTAAAATATAGAGAACACTGAGTCCATTGAAAAGAAAATGTTATATTAATTGTATGCTGTTGTAATTATTCTCATTATTTACAACATTTATAAAAACAAAACTTCACAAATTGTATACACTAAAAATAATTTTGATTTTGATACCTAAAAACTCCACCAATAATTAAGACATACCTTAATAAATTCAATTGTTCTTCATCCGTGCTCAAAGCATCATCATCATCATCATCAATATCGGATATGAAATAATTTTCTGTGTCCTAGAAAATATTGCAAACAGATTCTATATAAAACCAATAACCACATGAGGGTCAAATTTCATGAGCAAAAATTTTAATAAAATTATTGAAATCAAATGGTTACCAAATGTTTATTTACTTTGGCGCCAAATTTTAGCTAATTTCAATATTTTAATATAATATCAATATTTAAAAAAAAGAAGGAAAACACACACAAAAGTAATAAACCCGTCAATTTGAAATTTATATATTTAAACACAATAATTGAAAGGAAAAAATTAATAAATAAATGAAAAATTATTATTAAATAAAATATCGATCACGTTTCAGTGCAAGCAGAAGACGTTTTAATGAAAATTTTCTTTGATTAAAATTCATTGGCTGGCATAAGATATAAAGTAAAGAAATTTTGTTATCTGTGACATTTTTGGAACATCAACATAAGAACGGGTGACAGGTAAAAGTTAAAAATAAACAAATTTTAGTATGGTCAGGACTAGAAGATATTTTGTTGTCTAAAAATAATTTTTTTGAAGATATGTCTAAGATCACAACAGCTGGAGTTGTCTGAGATTTTGATAGAGACAAAGCTTTAAATTTGGCACTTGTTGCTTTTTTGAACAAGTTTTTTTCTTTTTTTTTCTTTTTAATTGCTTATGGGCAAATATTTAGTGAAATAGATCAGTTTATAAGATTTTTTAGTTAATTTTTACCAATATTATTTCTATTTACGTTTAAGTTAAAATAATTACAATGTTTTTTTGTTTGTATATAATTAATGAACACTACCAAACCAACTTTGCTCAAAATCAACCATTACAAACACAGTTAAATTGCATTAAAATAACAACCACTTAAAATGTTTGTATATCTATCATTAGTCCTCTAGAAAAGATTATAGAAATTTTTCGTCTAACCTTCTAATATGCCCTTTTATATGAAATTTTAGCTAGAGATTTATTCTTTAATAGCTCTCGAGATACTACGAAAACTTTACGTAATAATTTTGCTTAGTAACAACAAAAACAAGGTTTTCAAAGAATCACATCTCATAACTGAAATGACTG
Organism: Acrocera orbiculus; assembly: GCA_947359355.1. NCBI lineage: Eukaryota > Metazoa > Arthropoda > Insecta > Diptera > Acroceridae > Acrocera > Acrocera orbiculus. The sequence continues at coordinate 1,276,095 of OX375757.1, forward strand.
CATGAATGCTGTTACTATATATCTTGTCCATAGAAAACTTTACGTATATACTGTAAAATTAGTGCACAGGTTATACCTTAAGGATTAACTTATTCGAAGAAGAATGTAGCTTACAAACAAGTTTTGTTATATACCCTATGGGTATTTTGATTTAGATATTCATGCAAAAGTTGGTTTTAAAAAGCAGGCTATAAACACGTCTCATGGTATGCAAGAGAAAATATCCGGTTTGTTTGTATTATATATATATACATATATATAGATTTACATACATATAAACATACAAACAAATATATACATGCATTATTTATTCATTTGATATGAACAAGGATGATAGCCACTAGACAGATAGAAATAATACGATATTCATTTGGGGAATTGTTAATTGGTTCAGTGTACAACACTATAATTTTATTTGAAACCCTATGATTTAAGTAGTTGGTGTGAAATCTCCAACTTATTTTTTTTTTAAATTAACTTAATATAAATTCCGTTGAAGTTTTGCTATAGTCAAAGTCTTGGAAGCCAAGATTCACATGAAATTAATCATACTTTAAAGTATTTCGACTTTGAAAGTTATCAGCAAAAGCAAAGTATTAGTTTTTATTGGCCAACTGCTAGTTTCAGGATTTTTGTGGGGTTGTATTAACTATTCGATATCGACTTGCCAACATTACAATAGGAGAATGAATTTATTCTCTCATCGTTTCCACAAAAAAATATTTAACTTCATTAATGATGCATTGAAGATACGAGAAACCATGATTATCTGATGTTCTTGAATGGATTGGCGTCAGAGTATCTATGTATATTTTATATATACATATACATATATCTATATATATAAAAATCCTCGGTCCCGATGTTTGACTGAAATGGGTTAAAAAACTACTGGACCAATAGAGATAAAAGTTTATATTTTGTAATTAGCTTAATCGCAAATAGGATATAGGATAGTTTTTGTTTCGATTTATCCGTCAAATATTTTTTTATTACGATTAATGGTAATACATGTAATAATGGGTAGGTACACGTGATTAATAAGATAATTATTAGACCTATAATTGTGCTGTGTATATAAAATTGAATTTTTTTTCTTTGAAATTTTTGATAGAAACTGGCATTTTGGTAGTAAGGATTTTTTCAAGGTTAGTAAGCGTCTTTCATTTCATTTGTTTTATTTTTTCAATTAGTGAGTGTTATTATATTGTAATTGAAATTGTGATTTATTATTAAAATTGTGATTTAATATAATTAATAAACTGAGCGGAGCGAAGCGAGCAAGGGGCGAAGTCTATACAGTGTAATTCAATTGATAAAGTGATATCTCTTGGTGGAGACGAAATCCTTCTAGAGAATATTATTCTACAATATCCACCGGAATATCTATTGTTATTAACACCGTCTGGTTTGCCAACAGAAGAACTAAAGTTAAAGCCTGGATGTATAGTAATGCTTCTAATAAGAAATTTATGTATAGGCGATGGATTGTGCAATGGAAAAAGATTAGTAGTCATAAAAATAACGAAAAATATATTAAGTTGTGAAATATTAACTGGCAATAAAAAAGGTGATATGTTTATATTCCTAGAATAACTTTAGACACAAAAGGCAATATAGATATGCCGTTCATATTGAAAAGATTGCAGTTTCCAGTCAGATTAGCATTTGCCCTGACAATAAATAAATTACAGGGTCAAAGTTTTAATAAAATTGATTTACATTTAGCGCATTCAATATTTACTCATGGTCAATTGTACGTAGCTCTGTCGAGGTGTAGAAGTAGAGCAGGAATAAAAATTGAATGTAACTTGAAAGGGAAAATAGTCGAAAATATAGTACAAGAGCAAGCCTTAACATAATACGATAGATGATGGTAAGAAACACAAATTTTTTCTTTTTATTCTTATTTTTTTTTTCTCCTTCAGTTAACCTCTTCACGGACAATTTTTTGTTATGAAAATAAACAAAATGACTTAATTCATTTTAAGTTTAAGATAATCAATGTACATTGTACACAAATAAAAATGTTTACTTTTCTTATTCAGGGACTCTGTGTTTAATAAACTGTTATTAAATTTTTATTCTTTTTTTACTATTAATTATTGACAGTTACTATAACTATAAAAACCAAATGTTCACATATGTGGGCAAGGGCATGAAAAGGTTAAATCAAAATAAAATAGAATCGAAGTGACTGAGCGGAGCGAAGCCTGTGAGGTACTGAATGAAGCGAAGCGGGGGTTGGTGAGCGAAGCGAGCAGGGGGCGGATCCCACTGGTATACATATATATATATATATATATATAAAATCAGTCTAAGTATGATTGTGTTTGCATACCTCAAAAAGTAATTCATCGATTGCTAAAGTTTTAAGAAAATTTGTAATATACTCGTACTATGTCAGAGATATTTGTTTGAGAATTTCTTTGAGAATTAAGTAGTGAAAAGCTAAATAATTGTTAAACAGCTAACTGTGATGGATATTTTGCATAATGGTCAAATTAGAAACAAAAACTAAAATAAAAACAAAAATAAAACTTGACTAACTAAGATTTTGCTTTATAACTTTTACTTCAGTTGTTTACACGATTGTTTAACCATGCTTCAAACGGATTTCAAGCAAATTTTACCTGTAGTTTCTCATTAGCATCAGCTTAAAAAATACTAACTGAATTTTCTACAAGAATTTGACGTATAAGTTAACATAAATTTGGATGCCTATCTACATAGTGATCGATCAAGTGAGATATTCTTATAATAATTACTGAAAATCTAGATTTGCGGGTGTCAATTGATCTGAGGTGAGGAGCAATTTTATTGTCCCATAATTTCTAAAGTTTAGTGGTGCCAAAAAGAAAATTTATTGAAAAAGAAATTTCCAATATTCAAATCAAGATTGACTAAATGAATTAGCTATCCTAGAGGCCAAGAATAAAGATGTCGAAAGGATTAACAATACTAATCAGACAAGTATGAAAAATATGCCTCGACATTTTATAGATGTAAACAAAATAGTTAATTGCCCAACAAAGTTTTAAATTTATATATTCTGCCAAAGATACCACTGCGAGTACAAAAATTTAAATTTGATGTGGCAATTATCATATTACCAAATTTAAAACAAACAAAATTTTGAAAAGCTACGTAGCTTGCAATAAAAAAACTGGAGAACAACCTTTTAGAAGGCACAATCGTGAAAAGACTTTCAAAAAGTGTAAATATCTTTATTTCTGGATTATAGATAGTTCTATGTATTTTGATTTATGAGAATACAATTCTGATTTCAGTTAGCATTATGTAAACACCATCAACAAAGCTTTGGTTTAATCTTTTAAACTGCGCTTTTGATATGAGCAACTCTGTAAGTTGCGTGTTGTATGTTTGATAGAGCAGATAATTCAAATACAATGGAATTGCAAAGAATATTGCTTATGTGTAGCATTGTTAAATTAAATTTGGAATTAGAAAATAAATTTAGAGAACTTTTTAATTGAAATCGGAAGTGAGAAAATTTCAAGCTTCGTTTATATGCTAGATAATAATGTTGCGTTCATGAATTGACAGTTTAGATATATACCAACATTGTGAATGTGTCTGTTTGTTTATTTTACTTTACTTTGCTTCCAGTTCAAGCCACAGCAACGTGTGACCGTGTATAGATAGTATAATTGTTACTCACATCGTCAACGTATAATCCCATATTTACACTATTGAATTTCAGTTCTTGAATATTTTGGAATGAAGCCTCTTTTAAGACTTCGAAATAAGGCTAGGTGGCCTTTCGAAAACCTTCCACTCCTTTCTGTTACAAAATATCTTTCCCTAGTGCATTTCTTTGAGATGTGCAAAAACAAAAACAGGTAAAGTAGACTAGATTTGGCAAATGTGGTGGATATTAAAGCAGTTCAATGCACATTTATCTATTATTAGGTGTTCCCTTAAATGACTTGTTGTGCAAAAATACCCTTGAACAGTTAAGCGCGTTTGTCATGTATACACGTCAAACCAAATCTCTATTATGATGCGTTCGACGTGTTTATTTGTTGTCTTTCCCACTGACTCTGAAAACTATTTTATTATTTTTTGAGATTTTTTAAGTTTATAATAACAATAAATTTTGAAAAAATAAATTGTTAAGTTTTTCTTACGTAGAAATTTAGTCCTTTGTTTTTCATAAACTTTTTAATATAGGACCATTGTACCCTGTGTTCGTCGTTTATAACCGTCTTGCTTGGTTTTAATTCCGCACACTTTGAGGAGTTTTCAAAATTAACTTCGACACTTAACTCGTTAATACGATATTTGTGCTTATTTTCGTTAATGTTGAATTTGAGCTGTTATTTTTGTTGTAACTTATTTTACATACTTTAAGTGAAATACAACAACTTCTTAATACCATTCTTTAGAAACTGCTATAAGAGCGTCTCTATATATGTGAATATTGTGTTATATTTTGATACAGTTTAGATATAAATTGCTCTTCTTAGTTTTTTTGGTACCCAGAACACATTTATGCTTTCATAAAAGTTTTCACTTTTTGGTGTGATTGATATTGTTTAAGAGTAATATACAAAAGATATTTTGTACTATATTTTGATCCTTAATAAACTCTTTTATTAGAAAGCGTAATTTTGCTTAGAGCTTCTAATAAAATTTTTACAAGCAAAATTTTCATATATCTGCGTTTGTTGAAACTAAGTTCAACTAAAATTAATGATAACAAAATTAAGCAAAATCAAGCAATGTAGTGTTTTTATTAGCCATTCAAAAATCAATGATGCAAGCTAGAAAATTAATTATATTTAAATTATAAAAATAGTGCAAAAATTGAGTCACATTTTATCCTTAATTATTTTCATTCTCTACTTAAAATAATAATTTTCTCCTATATAAGAGAACTTTAATTTAAATTATATAATCCAATACTATACATTTTCTCTAAAGTTTGCAATTGCACACCAACTTTTAAATCTAAAAAAAATATTTGAGACAAGTTGCTGAACAAACTAGATAACAGAGATGTTTTGTTAAGATTAAAGAAGTTAATAATAACCCACAAAGGTGATAACTGATTTTAATTAAGCAAAAGGTCACAAAATAAATCATTCCTTGTCATCAGTTTGAAGAAATTTCTAATATAATTTAGAGAAGGTCACAAGTCTACATAATACCTAGACGAACATAACATTTAAAATCAACGTGAGTTTACTTAAATGTATACGATTAGCAGACAAAATGATATCTTCTAAAATAGATTGAATCTTGTTAACGTTAGTCAGGTGAGTGAATAGTTGATATCCTACGATTAATTATACTTTCTAAATACTACAGTAAAGTAGACCTCTCATTACTTGTATTGCGTGACTAACACATTTTGTTGATGGAAACTATGAAATTGAGATTGAAGCCTCAAAATGTCACATTAGTCTTTTTGTTTGTTTTCAACTAATTAAATATTGATTGCTAACAATTAAAGCTTATTAAAACTGATTATCTTTAGTTTTTTTTCCTAATTTTATCGTTTTGTTTGTTTTAAGATAGTCAAAATTTTTTTCTTTTTTCAATTTTACATCAATTAAAATTTAAAACACATGAAATTTATATTTTTCGTATTAAAAATAATTTTATCTCAACACATGCTTCTAGCAATTGTTTACTATTTATAGATTTTGTAGCCTCCTTTGTTTAAAATGATTGTAAAATCTGCTATTATTGTAAAATATTCTATCAAAGTTCTATTAAAATAAAAATTATGAGTTTTCTCTTAAATTGCCTAGCAGACTATTAAGATTTGTTTAGTTTTTGGGAATATTATTTTCATATATTATGGAATAGATTCAATTTCCAAAAATTTTACAGTCTACATATTTCAAGAGTTTTAGTACTTAAAGTTTAATGGATTTTCAATTGATTGCACTAAAACTTCATTTATGTTTAAAAATATACATTTATTAGGTTATAAAATCTATTTTTTCCTCTTTTTACAGTTACTAGATAATCTTTGAATCTATTTGGAGCAGATCTAACTCTTATTCAAGTATAAAAAACTTTAAGTGTAGTTGTGTGAAAAAAGTATTTTTCATTTAATGTGACTTTTCGTAAAGAAAAAAAAAGCTTTAAAAATAAATAAAAATTTTAGGAGTTTTAAGTTTCTAATCTATCTACACTATTGCTAGATATCAATTTTTTTATGAAAAAAAACTACACTGACTGTTTCAATGATTAATACTAGCAGTGGTATTGGTCTACTAATTAAAATTAAGTTTTTAGCCTAAGAAAAACTTTTTCGAACTTTTTTCAAATGTTAACATTTTCAAATATTGGTCTGAATCTTAAACATTTTTTTTACCAAATGGAATAAAACTGATTGAGTTAGAGCTTAATTAAATTAATGATATAACAACAGCGATATACATTAGTGTTTAATCAAAAATATTACGTCAAAGTATGGCTGGATAATTATTTGAATTAAACATTTTTATTTACATCGACGATAAAATATGTATTACAATAAATAATAAAATGATAATAAATAAATGAAAAATAACTAATAAAAAAAAATGTAAATGGTAAACCCTTGATTCAATATGATCTTCTTTAGTTAATTCAGAAGGTATATCTATAATTTTGGATTGCATATAGACAAAAGAAGAGTTTTGATGTAGGCTTAAGTAAGGTCGAAAAACCGATAAAGAGATGGTTTTTAGCTTAATGGGAAAAGTATAATTCAAATGAAAAATTTCAAAATGTTAAGTAATAGAAATCCACTAAAAATAATTACTAAAGGGTTAAATTTGTTCATGATCACGTGAAACGTCTTAATTTTATTTCAAAACTTGACATGTCGGTTCCACGTATTCTAAGAGAACGAAATTTGCTCCGTTATTTTTTTCTTAGCTTGTATCGGACAATATCATGATAAATTTTGAAGTGTGCTGTAATCAACTGGATAAATTGAATGATTCACTCAGCAGAAAAGGTTAGAGTTGATCAATAAAAATGGTAAAGTGTTCTTCTATGATAATGTGAAACTTGTTACAAGTTTGGTAACTCGCTAAAAGCTTTTCTAGTTTGAATGGGATATATGTACTACTACATCCACTATATTCTAAAGATTTGGCTCCTTTGGAATATTGTTTGTTTCGGCCGCAGCAAAATTTTTTGGATGGGAAGATCTTCACTTGAAATCAAGGTGTCAAATATCACTTGGACAAAGTTTTTGCGAACAAAAATCAGAAGTTCTATCAGTGTGGAATTAGAATAAAATGGAGAATATATAATATATACACAATTTCATAAAATCGTGTTTCATTTTCAACAAAAAACAAAAAACGAAATTATTTTCCGAGCAACGCAATAAATTAGATAAAATATTAAAATTGCAAATCTAAGCAACTAAGCATCTAAGCGTTGATAGTTCACTTTGGTATTAAATTGCAGACTGCAGCTTTTAAAGGTTCTAAATTTTACTAATAATAGCACCAAAATTAGGTCACAAAAATAATGAGAAAACATTAAAAATTTAGTCCAAATTAATCAAAATTCATGGTAACCAGAAACTTTAATTTGAAGTTATAAAATATTAAAGGTATGTATATGTAATATCCAAAAAAAATGGAACAATTAACGAAAAATCTAACTAACCAGATGTGATACAAATTTCGTTATTCTAAAAACAAATTATATCTCGCAAACTATTAAAATATTGTTGCCGGTTGGTATCAGTTTCAAATCAAAACATCAAAATAAATGAATTTTTTTATACCTCAGCAATTTAAAATTTCCTTGATTTGGGGTAGTAAACGTTGGTTATTCAAATACTGACAATAGAAAAAATTATATACAACTCCTTTTTTCAATTTTCAACAATAAAATAGCCCTTTTTAAAGTTTTGAAACCCAGTGTAATTACTTTACGAGTGATTTGTAGCGAAAAAAACATTTTTCATACATTCGGTTTTTTTTCAAAAAACAAAAAACTTTCAGCCACCTTTAATTAGCCAAAAGTTAAATACGAAGAAAGCAGCAAGCGTGTTTTTTCAGCCTCTGCAATTACAATTTGTTAGCTCCTCAGGTTAGATATGTGAATTTGTTTTCTAGATAACAAAAATTGGGAAAGTTTAGTGCATGTCAGTCATTTACCACCAACTTCAGAAGGATACAATTATTTATTACTTTCTTTTGACTTATCAATTTTATATCTGATTTTATTTTTCTTTTGTATACAAAGATTACAATTAACAAAAAGAGTGGAATCACACTCAAATTACGTAAATAAACTTATACAGATTCTTCATTGCTGGAATGGGAAATTTAATTTGAAAATAATTGAAAATTTTTCTTTTGGGCTTGATTCACACGTAGCTGATACGTAAACTAATTAAAAAATGTTATATGCTGCTTAATTTTTTTTTTGAAACTGTTCTAGACATCTGAATTCCACACAAAATATAAAAACGAGAATCATAATAAGTAAAATCACAAAATTTTCAAACCTTTGTGATATATAAAATGATCCAAATGACGAACTAAAATCTTGTTAACAGTTTTGTGAAAAAATTATTAGGAAAATTTTTAAGCAATTTTAAATTGGTTGAAAAATTTTGTTAAATTTTTGGCTGTTTTAAACAATATTTGGTCTCAGAAGGATAAATAACGAACTTTATAAAGCATTAGCAAAAAAAATTAATTATTTGAGAAATTAAATTTATCTACATTTGTTTTGATAATATCTAAGCTTAATTGATGGCATAAAAATAGTAAAAATATAAATGTTTTATCATCATGCAATTTTTAGCGCCACGTACATGATGATTCAAGCCGCTGAAAGTTATCTACAGACTGTAAGCTTTTTTACATAATCGTTGCTTTTTTATTTATTTGCATCAAACAGTTTGAAAATCCAAAAACAAAAAAATGCCAAAATCTTTGTTGGACCATAACTTGAATATAACCAAAATATGCAAATAAAATCAAACTTTGTTCGGTTTCTGGATACATAAACAATGGAGACGACTATCACTTGTGATATACAAGCACTGTGTCAAAAAAGGATTACAAAAAATACAAGTGTTCCAAAAATATCGTGTAAAATTTTTTTAGAAAATATTCATAAAACTTTTAGCACAATACATTACAAAGACAAAGAAATTATTCATAAAAACTTAAATTTTTCGATGCAATTCTTTAAAAATTTAACAAATTTTACACTATCAAAGCATTACCTCTTTACGTAGTTTATCATCCAATAGTGCAATTTTATCCAAAAATTTCCAGTTTAAATGCTTTGAATTTACATTTGCAGATGAAAATATAATCTCCTGATCTGAATGTGCTTGAACAACTTCATTGACCATTTTACCATGACATTATGATATGAAATGCACTCGAAATTGTATACATCACATGTTATATCTATCAAATACACAAACATTCACAAATTTTAATTGACTTCTTCACTTGACAACAAGTGCATATTGTTGTTATATAACCGGCTAAAGCATTGAAATGCTTGTCATCATCAACAACTCAATAAGCAATACTTAATACACTTCATCACTATCAACCGCTAACCACAATCTACATTTCGTCAATAAATTATTTTCTTCAATTTTAATTTGATTTTGAAATTTAGCCTAACGTCTTTATCTTTTACCAGTCGACAAGTTACTGAAATGAGTTCTAGTGTCCTGTTAGGCTTATATTCTAAAATTTGCACGAATATTTTGCTATGCGTACTTGGTGTATATCCCAACTGAGATTCAAAAGGAAAATTACTCTGCTGCCAAGAATATTGTGGAACTTGCAGGAATAATTGAACAGACCACGTGTTTTCAAACGAAATTATTGTACTGCGCATGACATGGGTGAATATGTTGAGAAATACATTCAAATGGTATATGATTTTGTCTTGCTGGCATTTACTCGAAAAACTCTTGAAATTGTTGACTATATAAAATTAGAAGCTTAAAATATTAATAATATTTTGTGGGTGAATACAAAACTTAATACATTTAGAAAGACGAGTATAGCATATATTTAAATATTTCTGGTCTAATTTGAGTCTCACCAAGTAATTTACAAAAAGTTTCTTACTACTAGAAAAAGCCTAAATAACTCAAATTAAGTTGATCACCAATGACAGCTAATCCAAAAGAATGGAACTTGAAAAAAAATAAATCCTTAAAACTATTCAAAGCTAGTGACTTCCCAATAATTTAAAAAAAGTAAAGCAATAAAATAATTGAATTTCCTTAGATAAATTGAAATTAAAGAAGTTAAGGAAAATATCAAAGGACTTTAGTAAACCAAGGAATAATCATATAGTCGAAAGTTTTGCACAAAGTAAAATCCTCTTTTCGTAAATAGCATTTTGTTTTTAATGGACCAGATTAATTCAAATCGAGACCACATTTTCCTAAGCCCAAATTTAATGTCGCCTAGCCTATTGGACTCATATTAGCCTTTAAATGAGGATTTAAAAGAGATTCAAAGAAATTTTTATTATTCGTTGATTTTCATTTTCTCAAAAGTTTTCGTTCCTCGAGCACATCCTTGGATTAAATAGAGTTAGTAAAGAATTTATTTTGATTACCCTTCATGAAAAAAAAAAAAAAAACAAATTAAGGCAAATAGGAAATTTTTCGTCTGTCTTAGAAGTAGCTTTGGTAACTGTAGACTCCGCGGAAAGTGGAATTGTTATTAAAACAAAAAGATACGAAAAGAAATGCTTAAGGAAGAGTTTGAAATTGCTATCAATGAAGATTGAGAGGTTTTTTTCAACAAAATTTACAATTCAAAACAATTTTATATGCTTTAAATATCATTACTTTTGTATGACTTTGACTGATGCAGCTAATATTTTGTAATTTAATTAAATTAAATATTTGCAAAAGACAATTTAATATTCTTAAGAAGCACTAATCATTACTTTAAAATATTTAAATAAAAAAAATTATGTTTTTAATGGTAATAAGTTTAATAAATTGAAAATAAAATAAATTAGACGTTAAAAGCAGTATTTTATACTTCATATTTCGAGAAAAGAAAACTATGCTTTTAGCTTGGTTTCAGAAGGATATCTTTATAGGTTAATACTTGAATAAGTGGAGGATAGGAATCAATATAAAGATCCTTTAAGTATTTTCAGCATATATTTTTACGTAAGAGTTTAGTTGAAGTAAACTGAACTAAACTAAACTTAAACTCAAACTAATAAAATTTTCATATCGCTTGCATATTTATCATTTTTTTCCTGACAGCTTACCTAACTTGGTTTTATTCACGGCCTTCTAGAATTAATATTACATTTCTTAGTTCAATTATACTATATAATACAATATTAATATACAAGATATATTTGAATAAAGATAACTTGGCCTTAAATTTCAATTTTTAAATATGTGCATAAAGGTAAAGGTAAGTTTTCTCACTCATACAACTGGAGCAAGCATGGGTATAATGAAATATTTCAAGTTGGGAAAATTTTTTCAACACAAAAATAAACTTCCTAAATAGAATAACCTATTGTATAATAAACTTAATATAAGGAGCCGATTCTTTGCCCAAAGAATCAATGAAAGAATATTAGTTTTTAGTTATAAGACCTACTTTATCGGGAAGAAAATCAACAATTTTGCTTTTGAGGTGTTTCAAAAATTACTAGCATATCAAATTTACTATGAAAAATTTACCAACAAATATTTGTCTTAATTTTTAATATCTAAGCTTGTGTTAAATTTTTATTGCTTGTAAATATAACAGATGCAATTCATAAATAAATGTATACCAGAATGAAACTGATAAAACGTAAGAAAATTCATTAAACAGTTAACAATTTTTTTCCTTAAATTAGAAAAAATACATTAACAATGAAACTTCAATGCTACTTGTGAAAATCCATTATAAGAAAAGCATTCAGTAATAAATTCTACTTGGACTATGAATTATAAATCAAAATTATTAAATTATTAAAAAAAAAGTAATATACATTATTATTACATATTTCACTTAAAAGCTTAAAGCAAGGCATTTTTGTATCTACTTATTAAAAAAAACAAAATTATTTTTTCATTAGCTTACAAGAGAAAAGAGGATGGACATATCCTTAAAAGAACTCCTTTTGAACAATGCAAACTTCAAAACAAAAAATTTAATAGCTATTGTATATTGATACAGAAAAACTCCTTTTTTCTTCCCTTTTTAAGTATCAAAAAGAAAGAATTTCAGGTTTAATCTGATGAAAAAACAACAGACCGTAGATTCTAGTCACATCACAGCATGCAAATAAAAATTTTTGTCAACTTTATGCAAATTCTTGGAAAAAAAGTTTTTTTTTTAAATTGAAAGTTAGCTTGAAATACCAGGGAGAGTTCACCTGCAGTGAAGCACCTTAAAAAAGTTTGAAAAATTGATATCTGCTTTGCTAGAAACTTTTTGTAGCGATTGAAAGAACTTAGCTATTGGGTTTGGTCTATTTGATTCAATTATCAGTACACCATATTGTTAAAAAAATTTCAAGTAAAAGTACTTAAAAATATCATTTGCGTTCAATTAAAAGTAAAATTTCATGTGGAGAAAACAAATGATCTGATAAAGTAAATTTTATATGTCTTGACCTTAATCTTTTCTATGAAAATTTAATTGGATTTTTTTGAAGTTTAATTTACTAACAATAAGTTTATTATTAGTTTTTTTAAAAATGTTTACCATGATCACAAAGAGACTTTCCAACAGCATATAAAAACCATACAGTTCTATCTACTAAATTATTTATTGCAATGGGCTTTAGCCAATGTTGATATGATACTAACAGTAGGAAAACAGAGCTCTCTTATAGCAACAAGAAAAAAAAAAACAAAGAATAAAATATTTATTATTCCCATCAGATTAGACTTTTCACAATAAGACATATTCCAAGTATTCTACAAATCAATTGCTAAAGTTTCAGTTAACATCTCTTAAAGTTATGAAAATAATGTGAAGCAATTTGAGTAGGCCTTATAAAAGTAGTAAATTTCTAAAAACAACTTTAATATGAAAATAGTTCAGATAATTGATTTTATTTACCTTGTAGTAAACACTTGACTGCTAGAAAATTACTTTTACGATTTAATTGAGCTTATGAAACAATTATACATGAATTCTTTAAATAAATTACTTAATCTTAAATAATTCTTTTTTATGAAATTTACTAATTGCAAGATTTATTTATATAACACCCTCAAATTGTGTGTGCTTTGCAGAATTAAGAAATTTCTTCAATGGCTTTCATTTTATCACATTATTTTTTTCAGTAAATTGCAGAATGTAATACTTTTTGTTTGTGCACAAGATACAAGTATATGCAATTATTTATATATATATTAGCCACAGACCCATTTGAAATTAAATAGGGTAGACCGGGAACCAACGCAGCACTTTTGATATTTTTGCTTCTACAACAAAAAATCGGAATCAAAAAATAAATTTAATAACACAGTCTTATAGTAAGACATAATAGCAACAATTTATAGAAGAACAGTTTTCAGATTGTGGGCTACTTTTTTTTCTGTTAATGTTTGAAGTACATAAGTCTCTTAAAATGGTCGATTTTCAAAATCCCGGTGTCCAACGCCGCATATTGAATATTAAAAGACATGGTCATTTATTTTTTAAATAAAAGATATCTTTTACTTAAGTCTACAAAATTTTATTAGGAAAAATTAAAAAATATCAAAAATTATTAAGAATAATATTTTTTTGTTGCGCTTTTTGCTTTTGAAAGTTTTTTCGGTTTTGGCGCTTTCTTTATTTCGCGAAGTTTATCACGCTCCAATAAACATTCTCTCTTGGGACTATCTGTCAAGATAGAAGTTTCCCCTGGCTTACAACCGCGATTTAATTTTCTTCTTGCTTCTGTTACCTTCGGAAGAGATTGTATTTCATGTAAAATTGAAAAAAAACGATGATGTGCTGCCGTTCAATGACTCATTTACTGATGTATTGTGTTCACTTATTGGTAAAAAGTCCTGTTCTGACAAGATATTTCTATTGAACCGATAAATTTCTGTTGCAGTGAAACCAGAAATAATGTTGCTTCTAGTGAAATAGTCATCGAATGCTTTTTTCACAATTGGGGGTATATCGAAAATAGTCATCGCACGACCAACATTTGAAAACATTCAAGCATCACTGGTACTATTGTAAAAATTTTTGTACGATCGAAAACCGCTTCTATCAAGCGGTTGAACTTGTGAGAGCAATGGGGTGGGAATGTTAATACAGATTCCGTTTGCTCGACCGAATTTATTCATGCTTCACAATAATTTCACCTAAAGCCTTCTCAACTTTTTCCGGTGAATGGTGCCGATGCATACGCTTTACACTATCATTTTTCACTTTTTCAATAATTTTTGTGCCGTTTTTGTGTTATTTTTCAATTTTGGTTTAGCCATTATTGCATATAATTACTCAAAATTATAAAAAATAACAAGAAAATATTTAAAAAATAACATGATATTTAATTTAATACAAATAAAAAATGCGGCGTTGGTGCCGGGTTCTAATACGGCGTTGCACCTTATTTCAGTGCTTACCAAATGATGTACACAGACGAAAAAAAGTTGGACTACTAAAAACACACTTTTCGCTATTTTATTTTATTTGATATTTGATCGCCAAACTTTCTGAATACGCTTAGTACAATATTACCAACATTCACAAGAAAGAAAAAAAAATTTGTCCCGCCGTTTCGGAAAAAATGGCTGTGGGGCGTTGCATACCCCGCGGCGTTGGTTCCCGGTCTACCCTACGTTTAAAAACTTCACTTTTAGCTTTTAGAGGTCCATAATTTTGTAAATATGGATTTGATCATAGGGTTTTACAAATAATTTTGAAACACAATTTTTTTTAAAAAGAAAAGCTTATGAAAAGAAATTGAAGAATAAAAGAAATTTGATATTTGATATTACAAAGCTAAAAGTTTATTTTGTATTTTACAAGCTACCTAGATCCTAAAATTTATATTTTTATATTGCTGAAACTTTGTCACTCGAAATTATCAAAAATTAGGTTGCCCCTTAAAGTATGCCATGGTGTACTTAAGGACAAGTCGTTCCTAGTTGATTAAAATTTAATTTTGGTAATTTTATAAAATCAAACAAGAGAAAAGGAAAAAGTCACCACATCAAATTAATAATTCCTCAAAAAATAAAAATATTCTTTCAATGAAATGAATATAGTGATTGAGGTGCGTAAAGTCTTAATGTCTTTAAAGTCTTTAATGTCTTAAAATTTTATTTAGAAACAAGACACTATATTGAATATCTAAAAACTTTATTAACCTACACAAAAAGTATCCCATCTAAAAAATTATAAATTCTCATTTTGTGATATCGGAGCAAATTGAAAAATCATTAACACAACTGGTATTTCTCAGGCACATATTAAGAGTGGTGCACTTCATTCTGCCATCCAAGAAGAAAGATGCCAAAAGATATAAAGCATCTACACCGGTAATTCAGTTTTTGAATTTCCCGTCACGTTTTAAGTAAATCAATTAGATTGTCATAAATTTTGTCCAGTTGACACTCAGGAAAATTTTTTTATTTTTTTTTTCGAGTTTTCTTTTGCTCACCAATGGTTCTTAAAATTAATTTTTGATTTTGTTTTTGTCTATACAAATAAAAAAAAAATAAAATTGAAGAAAATATTGCGTTGTGAATCCGTAAGAACTTTGATTTAATGTTCCCCGAAGTTAAATTTTGCCCAAGCATAAATTTTAGAATTTCCTTTCTAATTTGGGAAGGAAATAGATCGTCTATCTTGAACGAATGATGCTAAGGTAACCAAAGTAAAATTTTGCATCAATATTCAATGCAATTTCCATGAAAGCTTCACGGTTTTAATTGCTTTTCATAGAATATCAACTATTCTTTGAATTTTGTAAATCATTTTAGATAGGATGGTGTTAGTTTGAATTTTAAACTTACATCCATGACATTTTGGGAATTTGTTAGGAAATCTTAGAGCACATTTCTGAATATTATCAAAGATTTAAAGAAGGGGTGTCACTAATGAATAATATCAAAGAAGAATAATTAACTTTTTTTCTTATTTCGAATTGAATATTTAAGGGAAATTTTTTTGTGTATATTCATGTAAGAAGTAAAGCTATTATTTTAGTGAAATACAAAACAGCTTAATGAAAACTCCCCGTAATTGAATATTTGCTTATAGTTCTGATTCACTAAAATAATTCGAGCTTCAAATTATTTCTGTGTTCAGCTTATTTAACAGATCTAGTACTTCAGCGGTTCGCTATTTGCTATTTTCTATTTTCTATTCTCTAAGGCTTAGTAAATGAATTCATCATCAAAGACAAAAGTAAATTATTTAACATGTCCTGCAAATAAATGTTAAGGAAGTGTAAGGTAAATGTTTCATTTTTGATAAAATCAAACTTTTGTGAAAAATTGTATATTTATAAATCATTTATGCCTTGGGACTTAATAACTGATACTAATGAGCTCTGATAATTTGAAAAAAAATAAAATTAATTTGAATTATTGACAGATATTGAGGATATGAATAATAATTTTTTCACACCAAGCCGTTTCCGTTGTATCAATACCAGAAATTTTGCTTGTATCTATACGGGTTTTACATTATGCGTAATGTTAATGCCATGTTATAGTCGAAATGTCAAACTTTGTATAAATTTTGGGCTATATTGTATTTAGTGGAGCTTCGTCATGAGAGTGAAATATAGAAAAAAATATAAATTACATAAAACAGCAAATATTTTTGCCTATTCGAAAAAAAATCAAGTTCAATATCACCGTCTTTGTTGACAATTGTAATACAGCAACGGATGAATGATTAATATAATTGGTTCAATATTACCCAAATAAAAGACAAATTTTAATTGAATTTTAAGTTTTCTTCAGCATAACAAATAGCAAAAAAAGGATTAAATTAAGTATTATATTTGTTTATACTTCGTGTACCTTTAGCTGACTTTTACATAAACATGTCACACTATCCGCGGATCTATATTGATCTCATTGGGTTTCATAGTGAGAGCTTAAACTTTTGTTCAATCTCTATTTCATTTGAACCTTGATTAAAATGTCAAAGCGTTTTACGGTCTACCTTTTTAGCTCATTTAGTTTAATTATTTTTACTTGATTTTATAACCAATTTTTACAACAGATGATTGAAAACTATTGAATTTTGTGCCTCATTGAGTATAGAAGTCAATGGTAACAAAGTAAAATAGCGAAAAGTGTTTAAAAACAACTTAAAATTCCATTAAAAATAAATATTTTCATAATTTAAAAACTTCTTTTAATTCAATAAAAGAAAATTGTTTTTAAGTAATTATTATTACTAAAAAACGTACTTTTATTTTAAATTATTTCTGTATTTCACACAACTATTCGAGTAAAGTTATCATGCGGGAAGCCAGGCATTAGATCTTTCTTTCTAATTTAGAAATTTTACCCATGAACACAGAAAGAAGTATAGAGTTAAATTTTTAATGATTAAATCAAATATTAAATTAAAATTAAATCAAAAACTTTGAGATACATTTTCCTTTTTATTTTGACAAAATGCGTTTAACTAGTAACAGAACATAAACAAAATAAATATCTTAATTAACTGTCAATCGTGTTTCATTAATTGGATCGACTAGCTTATATGTATTAAAATAACAAAATTTCCTGACTATGAATATTTATGAATTTATGGAAATATAATTATACCTAACTGTTGTATCTTTCACAAAATTAATTCAAAAGGTTTTCATAATTCAGTTTCATATAAAAGGTATTTATCTTAAACTATATTAGGAAGCATAGTAAAAGGAGTTTAACTTATGTTAGTTTAAAGCTTAAATATTGCGAGACAATGAATAAAATTTCTGATCTAAATAAAACGGAAGCAATCAGTTAGTTTTTTTTCATTATTTACTTACAATGAATGCAAATTAATAAGCTCATCAGATGTTTTTAATTTACCCTCCTTTTCAAATTGTTATACTTCCTAGTTAGCTTGAATAGAAAAATGCTTCACAAGTTTTCAATTATTATAAAAATAAAGAAAAATAGTAATTTTTTATCTTTTATAGTATGGTACATAGTTAAACTTATTCATCCTTTTTTGTAGGTTAAACGCATCGGTTGACTTATATTACTTTCTAACAATCTCATCTAAAAGGCGTTTAATTACAAAATACCTGGCTATAACCACGAAACCTTGTATTCATCTGAGTTCATTTATACAACTTATCTTATGGTATTGCATATTGTATATATGGATCACAAAATAATACCACCCACCGGTGTGACTCTACATGTTGGCAAACAAACGAGAATACTGTATTGGACATACCCTCAAGTCAAAGTTCTCTGGATGACCTTATGTGGCTACTGAAAAACGTCATGATAATATGTTGACATTCTTTTGTGGTTACTCTTTGTCAACAATATGTGAATGAAATTTCTTTTTTACTGTGTACTCAAGTAAAATTGTTGCCAGAGTTTTTGGCTAATTGGAAAATAATCGCCATCTGAGATTAAAGTACTTTAGTATGTATCCATTAGCTTATAAGTCTGGCAAAGAGGAACTCATTCGATTGTAATTAATATAATGGTAGCCACTTAATTACATCTATTGTCTCCAGAAAAAATGACAACATTGAAAATATCTTGACTATTAGTCAAGGAAAAAGTCAATTTTCTTATCTAGATTAACAAATAATTTTTAAAATAGAATATGAGCCGAATTATTTATTAAATAGTAGGGCGGATCAGTGAAAAAGTTTAACGATTTGTAAATTTATCGTTAAAATAGCCTTTGAGATTTTTTAATGAGCTTTTAGTACAAACAATTTTAATAGAACTTCACTTCCTGTAATATTTATAAAGAAAACTTTTAAATTGATATGTTCTATTTGGGATATAATATTTTTATTTCAGGATTTGATATAATTTTCAAAAAGATGAGGAGGTTGTTCCTTTGATACTTCAAATATGGGAATTTGTATAAGGAAGGAGTTCGAATTATACCACCCATTCGATTTAAAAAAATTTAATTTAACACTTTCACAAATATTTTTACGATGTTTTAGCCCTGTCTTGGCGCTTAAGAGATAAATTTTGTGATGAAAGCATTCCCAGCTATTAAACTCAATTTCACTAATTTCACAGTTTTACTCAATCTTTTATATCAAGATGTATATCAGGATCAAAAATAAAATGCAAAATACTTTTAAACAAATTATAAAGAGAAGAATATTAATCAAAATCATACAATTGTCTCAACAAGTGTAAAATCCTTCATTTATGTGAAAAATTGCAATAAAAACATAGTTAACTAATTGCCATATTTATTTCTTTATTTATTTAAGTCGAGAAAAAACATCTCAATTTTATTTGCTTCAACAATCAACAACTATTTTAAAATTCAACAACTATTTTAAAATTTTTTATATTCAAAATATTCTTTAACGAAAATAAAACAAAAAATATTAATTATGCAGGACTCATTATTTCAAAATATATACAATATTATCAAGAAACTTAACAATTATATGTTGGTCAGATAAATTAAATAAAATAAAAGGAAGTTTAGAAAGGCGAAAAAACTGTAGCAGTTAGTGGAGAAGATCTCATTATTGCCCCAAAACTTATGAGAAGTGCATGGCTACTTAGATTATGTCCTGGAATGTTTATATAGCTTCTTATGTTGATTATTTTGAAGGTAATAATAAAAATAAATAATAAAACTCACTGAACGATTTTTTTTTAGAAACTAAAGAATACTTTTGGATTCTTTTTATTTTAAACATTTTTCGTTTATTTTTTGATTTTTACAATTAATTAAATAAGGCGTCGAATTTAATTCTAAAAACATCTCATGTGTGGAATTAAAATCAAGTAATAACGTGTTTACACGACGAGCACAGAGTAAAATTACCTTATTAAAAATTTTATGTAATACTAAGAACTACATTTTTATATAAGAGAAACTTAGCAATTTATTTCTGTAAAAGTTGTTGTTATTATAAACTTATAAATTTTGAAATAATAATAAAAAAGTTTTCATAATCAATGATAACGACGTCAAATGCACCGCCATAGAGATTTGGTTTGACGTGTATACACAACAAATGCGCTAACTTGAAAAATTAAATTATATTAAAACTGGAATTATAAAAAACAACAGGTTATTTTTCGGGGTGGGTAACTTTCTCCCGCTCAAAATGGATGAAATAAAAGCTTAAACGCAATGCACGTGATTGTGGAGCGGAGAAGGAATTCATAACAGTTCCGCTTCCACTCCGTACCTGCCTGCATTGTGTTTAAAACTTAAGTGACAAAATAATAATACGCGAATTACGTCAGTGAATTTCTACACTAAAAACAAGGTTTCTGCAGACGGTAATAAGATACTTTTCGCCAGCAGAAACATTTTTAAGGGAATTCTGCCAAAATAAAATATTTTTATTTGTGTAATAAATTGCACATTAGGTAAAACACAATATTTTTTGAATATTTTAAAGAAAAATTTATTAATCAGTCTAAAAACCAATCTCTTCGGGGTAAAATGTATTTCGGGTTAAAAAATAAATAAATGTTTTAAGTGAGTTTTCAATAAATGTTTTTAAATAAGTTTTTACTAAATATTTAAAAAAAAATTTTTTTCCTAAATAAATGTTTTTACTCTGAATGAATGTTTAAAAATAAAATATAACAAGCTTTTAAGATAATTTTGTGTTTCATTAAAAACAAAAAGAATTTAAAATGTCACAAATATAACTCATGTACTTTTGGTTAAAAAAACAACAACTTATCCAAATTAGTGTTCAGGTTGATGTTTTTTCCATGTAGGAAGAAGATTAAAAATTTATAGAAATAGTTTTTGGGCTTAATTTCTAATATTGATGAACATTGTATTATTGTATGCTTTTATTCAACTTTTTATATCTGTTTGTGTATTTATGTCGCTCAAAGTAAAATTTGATGCATTAATTTGCATTGAATTAAAAAGTTTCAGAAGATTTTGTTTGAGAAAATAATCTTTACTAGCAGTAAATTTAAAGCTTAAGTTAAGGTCATATAATTTTGAGTATGTTCAAAATTTTCAATGGATGTATACAATATGCATATCTAATAAATAATTAATCTTATTGTCCATAGTTGATATCGACCTAGTTTATATAATGTTAAAGAAAATGCTCCAGGCTAAAATTTACCAAGTCTTAGGATGCAAAACACAGCTTGAGATCACCTTAGTAACTTTAGAGAAAACTTTTAAGTAGGAAAACATAATTCTACATGAAGTTTTGCAAAACTTTAATTACAAAGATCTAATATATACACTATTTTATCTAATAAACTTAACTATTTAGGAAAAAAGTGAAAAGCTAAACTTTTGTCATAGTAATTTTTGTGTGTTTTTTGTTCAGTTTTAGTGAAGTTTTAGAACTTAACTTTCTTAGGGGCTGAAAAAAATATTGTAAAGAGAGTGAGACAATTTTTTCTCATTTTCAAAGAAAATATATTTACTTGGATATATGTAAAATCACTTAGATGTCCAGGCTAGATTAGAAATTTATTTAAAATTCAATTTCATCCATTTTTCAATTTCATCCATTTTCCGGGCTTATTGTGTGAAAATTATTATATAATTAGCAAAAATCATAAATTTATCAATTTTAATTCGAAAATTACTCTGAAAATATAATCATTTCAATATCAAATGCAAAAACATTAAAAAAGTTACGACTGATTTAAATTTCAAGTTCTTTAATCGTTTATATTCTAATTATACTTAAAGAAAAATTACCTCCTTGTAATATTTTTTATTTCATAAAAAACTTATCATGTCTAAAATTATTCCATAGAAATCTATCTAACTAAAGAAAGATACTGGTGAAAAATAATATTTGTCTCTATTTAGTTAAAACTTTTAACGGGGAAAGTTATCTAATAAACTCTTGTTTAAAAATCCAAAGCACCATTATTTGTTTCTTTCCTGAAAACAGATGAAATTAATATCGGTCCTAAAATTATGCAAACTTGTTGGTATCATTTTATTGTTGTATGCAAATTAATGTTTACCACCCTCAAGGATAAGATGTTATTTTCGTTACCGATAAATTAAAATGCTCTCAGAAATTGAATTTTTTAAATCTGCTTTTGGTGTTAATTTTTTTACCTAGAGGGTAAAATGTTATAAACAGCCCATTTTGAAGGGATGAGTTTTGTAACTAGACCTCAAATTTGTTATTTAAAGATAAAAATTGTGTTTCTTGGTCTCTTAAGTTTTTTAATTAAATCAACCTACAATTATATGCTTTGGGTGTGAGTTTGATTTTAAAAGGGGTTAATAAGGTTATGGCAACAAAAATTCTAATTAAATATTTCTGTCCTTTTAACGGGTAAAAAAACATTATGTCACAGTTTTTTAGAACCATCAAGCAGAGTTTTTGCAAAAATATCAAAGGGACACTATAAAAAACAATTCGTCTTATATGAAAAAATTATTCTATCACATTTAATAAATGAATTTTCTCTTTTGGTGTTTGCAGTGAGTCCACTGCAATTGGTATTTAGGAAAACTCCATTTTTACGGTGCAAAATCGTCCCATACGTTAAGCGCTAGTGGAATAACAAAATAACAAAATACTATATTTCTACAAAAACAACGAAATATTCATAAAAACTGGATTATTATAAAACTTATTGTTCAGAAAAATTTTGGAACAGTAGTGTCAGGCCTAGGCTTGGCATTGTGATAAAAATAGAAAGTTTTATGTAAAAAAATCGAAGTGTTTTGGTGTTAGAAATTCATTAAGAAAATAATTGTAACTGCCAAATGTTATCAAATCCGATAGCGTTTTTGTAAACCAACTTCTAAAGAAATACAGAGCATATAGAGTTGTCTCCTTCTATATGTATTTACGCTATATACAAATTTAGAGGATACTAGCAACCTCAAAAGCATTTAGTGCTAAATTTTTAGCCAAAGAAATAGTAGAACAGATGTGCTCTGAGGTGGTTTTTTTTTTTGTGTTTTTCTAAAAAATATATGCACGTAAGCTTAAAAAAGTAGAGATTTTCAAGAACAGGAGATTTATTTTATAACCATAACAAATAAAATATTTTGCATAGCTTATGCATGAAATCTTACGATTGACTTTTCATCCTAGCAATAGTTGTTGGAGATCTGTTCAAATTTCATCTTCAGATAATGAAATAAAAGTAAAAAAACTAAAAACATTATAATTTCTTTGCTCAACAATAAATTACTTAGAAAGCACTCCATTCGGCTAAAGAATACTTTAACAAGTGCTCATAAAACATAACAACACTTTTTTTGCATATCTTTATAAACGATTTTTACGTTTGAACCACTTTGCCGTAGTACATAAAAATAATATCAACTTGGTTAAAAACCAACAATAGCTCATTCTAAGCTATAATTTTTAATTTAAAATTAACAAAGATTGAGAACTCTTTTGCCAAAAGAAGTAAACTTGGGTAATTCAAAACTAATTTCACATCTTTTAAATAGGATACTTCATAAAACATCCTTACCTACTTTGGCACTAATAGCATTATTTTAATGAAAAATAAAGAAATTAGAAGATCTTTCTGATAGTAATAGTAGCAATATTTTGACAATAAATCATTTTGCAAAAATTAATTTCCGCCACTCATAAATCTTCTTATAAAGTGTAGAATGCATCGAAGCAAGAATAATAATATCCTTGCATAAGATTGTATGCGTGCAAATGTTATTCGTTTTGTGAACGATAAACTTTATTCAAAAGTTTGCAATGTGTATGCCCTACAAGTCGAGAAGTCTGTCTAACAAAAGACAAAACTTTGTAAACTTCTTGTGCTAAAATTGTCACGTACGTCAGTATATTTATGGTGACGTGATAGAATTTATTGATGGCTAGGCAAAATGCTTTTGAAGCCAAATATTTAATTGAAGATTCTTGCAAGAATCTATAACATGCAGGTATGATTATTTGTGCTTACAATAAAAAAAAAAAAGATGAAAATAAAAAAAGATCCTTATTTAGAGTTTGAATTGCTTGGATTTGATAAGCTTATCGCTTTTTTAGTTGAATTGATCTGACTTGTCTTCAAGAATGATAAATACGCTATAATAAATTTAAAAAAATAAACGAATTTAGTATTTGAAATAGGTAAAAGCATAAGAGATTTATTGCTTTGCTTGTGATCTATTTTTTATTTGGCGGCATGTCATTGTTTTTAAATATAGTTTTACAGCTATAATAGTCATTTACGAGTGAGGAATTAACAAAACCTAGCTAGGAAAAATGATTTTTTTCGTCAATACAAGAATTGCTAATTTATTTTATTAATAAATACACAATACAACATTCAAACAGTCATTAGCCGTGAATCTCTGAAGGCACCTCGTAAAAAAGTAATTTTGCAACTTACGTTATAACTTATCATTGGATCATCCGAAACAAAAAAATCAACAAAACAAATAAGGTGACACGTTTTTTTTTTATAGTAATCACATCAGGATTTTTTTTGAAAGTTTTGAGGTAATTGCGAAAATGTTTCAGGCATTTTTTGATGCAATTTTTGATAGTTTTGCTAAATAACGTAAGCTGAGCACAATTTTCCTATGAAAATAAAGGCCAAAGATGGAAAAACTGTAATGGATAACTAAATTATTTGTATAGTTATTCACCAGATTAAAAAAAACCTACTTAGTGATTCTTTTAGTTTCTTATCTATCACTATTATATCCCGTATGAATTAAAAACGATCTTAAACTAAAAATAATATTTCGATAATTACTTAAACAATTTCATAATGTTTTCAGTCATTTTCGTAAGCTTTGAGTTTTTTGCTTGTTTTGCTTGTTTATTTATCTAGTGTAGAAGATTTTGACCTAACTTTCTATTCTAAACTACGATATAATATATTAGACATAGAAAAATTAGAATAATTCTATTAGATATTTTAAGGTACCTAATTTCTGAAAAAAATGTAGTCAACAAAAAATAAAGTTTACTTAAATAATCCATAAAATAATGAAAAAATTTGTACTAATTACATTTAAGTAATCTTCAACCAGCCGGCCAGATATTAATACAAAGGACTTTTGAAAGAATCTACTCCAATGAGAAAACTTGTCTTGATAACTTAAAATACATTCGAGTTATAAATTATTTTAAAAATATTATTTTTATGAGAATATGACAGCGTTGAAAAATTTTGAATGATAACTAGCAAATATCTCTAAGTTTTTGTTTTTGTGTTTAGTCAACACGGCGATTTCTATATAAGAATTTCGTCTTTCATAGTTTTGGTTTTTCTTATTGTATTTGAAATGAAGCTAGTTTAATGACAAAAAAATGAAAATAAATCATCAAAATAAATATAGGTGTCCACCTTTTTCTTTGTTTTTAAAATAACAAAAATCAAATTCAATTGGGAAATGTGCCAAATTAGAAGAAAGCAATTTATATAACGTGAATAACAATGTGGTGAACTATCTTAAAATATAGCTAAACTACATGCTGACATTTTTCTGGTATCTTTTTCCAATTGTTTGCTTCAGTTTACTGGAAATTCGGAAGATTACATGAACAAATGTAACGTAGTAGAAAGATTTTTGAAGTAAAATTAGTCCGATACTAATTGTAATAACTTATAAAGTTGAACCATTATTTCTAACTACATTAAGGCCTAAACTAACCAGATTTCGACTTTTAACTCTATAGTATGCCAAATGTAACAAGGAATGATTTGCTAATTTTATAATAAAATTATTACTATATCCCCAGATCTTATGCTTTTATTATTCATGGTTAACGCGCTTTGCAGGGATTAAGTTTAAGCAATATGTTGTTTTTGAGATAAAAATAAGATTATTTTAAGTGATCTATAATATTTGGCAATTATAACTTATGTCTAGAAATTTTCTTCTAAGTCTGTTCCTTTTGTTAGTACTGAATACTAAAGTTTCTTAAATTACTCTAACATAATTATATTATAAGACTGTTTTTCGTTTGCAACTGTAGAAGTGAATTTTTGTGACATAATTTTCGAAAAATTTTAAGTAAACTTATTTAACTTTTTTGGTGAATTATTAATATAAATAAGAGTGTTTCACAGAAGTAATTAAAATTTAAAATTAAACTAAAACACTTTATGTTTATTTAAATTCAAAAACAATGAAATATTTATAATCTAAATGAACCCATATGCTACATAAGCTTAGTATAAAATCTGTAAATCCCAAAAGGATTTCCCTAAGTTTGAAGTGAATTGCTTATTACTTTCATATATTCTGTCCAGCATTCTGCACTTAGGCTAAACAGTAATTTAAGTTCATTCTAAAGTTAGAAAGATTTTCATATATATAGAAGACATATCCAATTACAAATGAAACTGTTTGTCCCATATGTTCTAGGAAGTTTTCGCTTAAATGGAATGGGATTAATTTTGTATTCACCACATCTTGTAATTGTAATAGCCTAAACATCTGTACCCTGGCTGGACATTCTACTTAAGGTTAAAAGGGTTTCATAATCTCCATTTCAAAATTACATGTGTATTTTTAGAGGCAAAAAAAAATTATTATAAAAACAAAAGAGAATACCATTTTAAATTTTGATACCGAGCTTAAGTAATAACTAAAGTAAGGTAAATTACTAATGTCATAATAATGATGCCTAAAAAATGTTTTAATACCTATCTACAAACAATAGAGTTTTAATTAAATCAAAATAATAAAACTCTTTATTGATGCTATTAGACGAATCAAATGGATGAAAGTCACTTACCGCAGTTTATTAAGCAATTCACTTTCAAGTTGATATTTTTAGCTTAGCATGAAAAGGTACCGTGTAATACTGATATACTAAAATAACTTTAACAATAATAAAGTTTGGCATGAATACGTTTTGAATAATTAACATGAGAATTCGTAAGTATATTAGTTGCATTGAATTTTGCACATGTAATTTTGAAATAGCCTGAAGGTATGTAAACTTGCATACCTATAATTTTATAATTCAAAAATTAATTAAAATTGCGTAATAATAATTTATGATTAAAAAAGTTGTAGTTGGAAGTTGTGGCTATATGTTTTGCTGATTCGTTACGAAAAGAATAGAAAAAATGGTAGATATTGAAATTAAATACAAATTTTCATGGATACATATATGATTTATGGTGCCCTAAAGATGGGAAAATAAATTTATACATTAAATTAAACAATATTTGAATAATATCTTGTGAAAAAATTTAGATATATTTAGAAACAAAAGTGGCTGGCTACATGCAATCCCAGCGGATAAATGTTCTTGAATTCCATATATATGTGAGGCAAAGTTTATGATACTAACCACAGTAAATAATTGGAGTGCTTTTTAAATGCAGATTGTAGCAAAAGAATAAAAGAAAATTTATGTTAGCTATATTTATTCTAGTATATAGAAATTTTTCAAAAACATTTTTGATAAATATTTTGAGAATTTAAGTAGGCAGGAGGTAAATAACATAATAACAATAAAATACAAAAAATTAAAACATAAATATACAAAGAAACTAAAATTAGTTTGTCAGTCAAATCTATTCAACTTAAATTATTGCGTGGAGTATTAACTTTTGATAAAAACTACATTTAACATTAAGTCATTATAATTTACACAAAAAATCATTCTGGACCATAAGAAAAACACGAATAGCAAAACTTTTGTTCAGCAAAATAAGTTTGTTGGACCTAAAAATTTTTTGGGATCAATTTTAGTTTAAATGAAAAGGACTGTTTATAGATTATAATACTGACTTTTGTCACTAATCAGTTTTCAGTTAATTGACTGTTTTAAGTGTTTTATTTTTTGTATAGAAATTAAATATAAAATAAATTAAAGCGATTGTAGATTTTAGATCAAGCAGGCTATAACTAAATTTATTTGCTTTAGTTTATCTAAATATTATATTAAAGTGTCAAATTTATTATATAAAAAAATAATATTTTTAAATAAAAAATATAGTAAACGTTTTTGTGTAGGTGGTAAAAAGTTAATAATGTAATTTAAATTTAAATAACTATAAAATTACCAATTTAATTAATTAAACTATAAAACTAAAAAATAACAAATTGGAACATAAATAATTTTTCACTAAGAGCACAATGTTTTAATATAAATTTAATCCTTTTATGTTATTGCTTTATAAATGAAATTAATAACAACATTTTACGACAAGCCATAGAAACGATAATATAAAATTAATGAAATTTTGTTCCTAACATAACCAATTCCAAGATCTTATTAAAAATATTTATGTGAAATTTTCTATGTAATAA
The DNA here is from genome assembly GCA_947359355.1 of Acrocera orbiculus. NCBI lineage: Eukaryota > Metazoa > Arthropoda > Insecta > Diptera > Acroceridae > Acrocera > Acrocera orbiculus. The sequence goes on from OX375757.1 coordinate 1,304,459, forward strand.
AAATAATCATATAATATAATAGCCATCTGTAAATTAGATGTCATATATTATGCCTTTACATAATTAAAATTTTAATTTAAGCCATCATCAAAATTTTTTAAAATAAGGTAAAACTTGTTTGTTCTAGAAACTTAGATTGTTATAAAAAGTCCTCTCGTTAAGTCACTAAATACCGGAACATTCTTTTCCTGAAAGAATTCCAATTAAAATTTAACTTCTACAGTAATATTAAATAAATTTTCACTTGGAAACTTATCAAGGGTGCGTGAATAGCGCCAACAATAATCATTATCGCAAGACATATATACATAAAAGAAAATATAAAATCTCCCCTGACGTACTCTTAATTTCAACTTGTAATAACTTCTCATCACAGGTATTTTTTGTTTTTGTCTACTTTGTTTTCCATACAACAAAAAAAAAATGATTCAAAAGTAAATAAACTCAGATAGTTCACATGAAACACTTTCACCCCTTAAAGGCTGTTTGTTGCATTTACTAACATTTTTTTCATTTTACCTTTTTTACGTTTTTAATTTTCCTGTGGTATTTCCGGTGTTCCGAGTCTATTTGAATATTCGTTGCTCCAATAATACTTTTCTTGCTGGCAGCAGGTATATTCCTCTGAATTTTCTACCTTTCCAATTTCAAGTAGTTTATCAAAAAGACAAAATACAAAAAAGTGCAAAAGAAAAATAAGACCAAACAACAACAACAAATTTCTTTTTTTGCCCTCATATTGTAGATAATCTCAAATTGTTTGAGTTTATTCGCAGCACAGTTACAGATATATATATATATATATTAAAATGAACACTAGCACCTGAGGTTCAGGTTGTGCTTTTTTTGTAAATTAAAAACAAAACGTTGTGAATTCAAAAGGACTGAGATTGCGAATATAACAAAACAAAAAATGTGAGCAACTTTAATATAAATGCTAACACCCTAAGTACTTTCAAAATGATGCCAGGAACAATGGTAAATTTTCATTTAAAGTTTTTCTCTTATATCCAATTCGTTGCTGGCGTTAATTTTATTCGCGATTCCCACTTTAATGAAACAAAAATTTAGAGTATGGCCTATGCTTAAAACGATTTATGATTAAAGTTTAGAAAAAAGTACTTTAGGTATTTTTATTTACTTTTTTGTATTATGCAAAATTACTTTTATTTTACTTTAATACGTTCATTATTATACACATTTTACAACTTAATAAAGTATTGAAATACTAAAACTCAAGATATTACGCTATATCGATACATTAAATATCTTGAGTGAAATATTTTATTTTGTTGATATTTATATAAGACTTTAATAATTTTTTATGTTAAAAACGCTCTTATAGAGCTTAGATGTAGAAGTGGATTATTTCTGCAGATTGAGTCATAGCTGACCGTAGTTTTCTTATGCAATAAGTACGGTCTTCATTTCAATTTACAATAATAATGAAATTGATTTCAACTGAAAAATTAATAGCTGTAGTCAGCATAAATACTTTTTAAAATACTTTAATAAAATCCAAGCTGTTATAATCTAAAAACTAATTGCACTGGCTTGCAAAAATCAAATTACAATAGTTTAGGTATATATTTCAAAATATTGGCTAAGCTAAATTTTTATACTCAAAATGTTGATTACCATCTAAGATAAAAATACTCACTTAAAAGTAATAAATATCAATTTAATTAAAAAAAAATTCTTATTACAAACCAAATTTTTTTCAAATTACGAACCGTAATAGAACTTTCTAATTTACTTCCAGTCATCTAATGTCTTAATACTACAATAAAATTTTAGAATGACAAAACTTCAATACTTATACACTTGAAATCATGAAACCTGTTCAATTTTAAGCTATACCTATCCTATAGCAGCTCCCATCATAGCTAGTGACTGTAGAATGAAAAGCTATAAGGACCACATAAAGTGAGAGGATAGCAAATGAACATCCGGAAAACGACAAATTGTTTTTCCTCACTCGATCCTTTCCAAACCGACAAGTGCCCAGTCAAGTGAACATCAGGAGCTTTAAGATAATTGATTTTTGGTACAAATCGTTCGCCACTTTAAAATGGAATTCAAGAGTTGTCCAGAAAACTTTTCTCTTTATATATAAAACTGCTGCCGTATTTGAATTTGCCTACAATTGGACTGCAATGAAATTTAAATACCCAAAAAGCCAATTCATTTTCTAGATTTTGGGGTGTTTTATTAGGCAAAACTTCTTAGCTAAGATGAGAAAGGAGTCAAATGGAATATTCAAAGTATTCAAGTAAGCAGTCAAACTCAATCTATTTTACCCTATCCTAAAGCCGTGGTTTAGTCAAGTGCTTCCAAAATAATGGGAAAGAATGAAAACGGTCGCTTAAAATGCTATTCTTTACAGCAATAAATATATAAAAGGTCCATTTAGGGAGCATACTGCAACATATGTTTTAGATAAAAAGGCGATTTGCTTAGCTTGAATTCAGTTTGTCTGAAAAAATTGATGCAGCGGAAAAAGGAATTCTTCTGATATCTGGACGTGATATCGAGTTCAAATGATAACTATGTGTCTGGAAGATTTTTGTATTAGTCTTTTAGTAGTTTTGCATAGTTTTTAACTTTCAAAGTATTATAGTATGATGAATGATTTAATTTAAATCATAAATTGTAGTCTATAAATTATGAAAAAAGATATAACCACGAATATCTAAAAAAAGCATATTTAATATCATATTAAAGACAACTATTGCATTATGCTCTCTCTATTTGTTTTATGCACATATTATTTGGTACTTTTTTTGGCAGGCGTAATGGAACAAATAATAATAAAATCCAATCACGTTTTCACTCAATTACCTGTTGAATTTGTTCATTTGGGAAACGATTTGTTGCTTTCATGTTTGTTTAAGAATAAAATTATTCTAAATCCCACTCAAAAATCTGATGATAGTAGTATCTACGGTTTTATCATTTATTTTGTTGTCATCCCAAAGGTATCAAAAGGATGAAAAATGACACCATAGCAAAAAGCAAGTAATATTTTTTACTCTGCTGGAATAAAAATGGAATAAAATCTGGTATAGAAAATGAATTTACTAAATTGAACCTGAAAGAAATGTTGTAATCCGTGCTAATGCTAGCAATCACATTTAGAATACCAATAAGAGACTAGGATGTATTTAATGATGGATTTATTGAAAGGAATACTCCAATGGTAAGTTTGATGAAAAAATAAATAAAATGGATTTGATTTTATGTTTAATAAATGGAATTGGTAATTGAATTTTGGAAGGAAACAAAAACTGGTATTTAATTGAATATAGTCAGTGATTCGAATACCAGAAAAAATATTGTTTTCAAATTTCTTGAGTTTTTAGTAGCTCTATTGAAACTATGTAAAAAATGGTTAGTGTCTTGAGTCAGTTATAAAACTTTGCAGATATTTTGGGGCAAATTTTTCAACAGGCAATTTCCTTTAAGTTGTTACTTCTTATTTAACCTTAGAAAATTATAATCAAAACAAATTTCTTTTAAAGCAAACTAGTTTCTCAATTGGTACGAGTTATTAGCCCCAAAAATCAGTATTTTCGTCATTGCTTATTTCTTTTTTTTTTAAATTTCAAAGTTTAATTTATATCCTTAGCTAGTATAAGCTTGTTTGTAGTAAAACATCGAAAGATAATTTATTTGGGTGAAGTATTTTTTGGATATCCAAGAAAGTATCATCACAAAATTTTTACTAAAAGTTTTAATTGGTTTAAGCTTAGTAGCTTAGCATGAAACTTTTGTAGTTTTCACCTTTATATCTGACTTTATTGGGTAAGAATTCAACACAGAAACTTACCAAATTTAAAATTAAAAAGTAAATATACAATTCACAAGCCTCTTAAGCACCAAAATTTTATAGGCAATCCTTTTGGTTGCTTTGATGAATAAAGAATCTTTTAACATTGATGTGACAACCGCGTTTAGTTTTTTTTCCAAGTTACATATCTGACGAGTTGAAAAATTGGATTCATTTCCTAATATTATTGATTACTATAAAAGCAACTAACAATTTTCAAGATAACAACAATGGTTTTGAATAACTGTAAGCTCCCTAAAATTAAACAAAATCTCCTAAATGTATTCTAATATACCATCAACATGTTTATGCGGCAACATTCTTACAACACTCTATATTTAAATAATTTTAAAATGAATTTTGTAATTCCAAAGCAGTTATGATATGTGGTCATTGCTTAAGTTTGCCGGCTTACAGGGAAAATTTTTGACTTACACACAAAATATTTTATAATAATTGTAAATTAGAATAGTCGAAATTTTTTGTGGCAACAACATTTTATACTCTTTTTATTAATTGAAAACGATTAATTGTGTTTTACAAAAATTTAGTTATGTTGTTTTTATTCATTTAAAAACGAGGATGTTTAATATAGCCATACACATATGAGTAAATTAGTTAAAGAAAGAAAAAACAGATGAAAAATTATTTTACAATAGAAAAATATCAATAACCAGACTCTATCACTGTATGAATTAGTTAACGTACGATGATCAATTCCATACTTTTACTGCTGCAAAATTGAAATATGTTCACCACTTCTCATATGGAGAAAGACACAAAATTTCACGTTAGGAGTGCTTCCGCTTTGAATAAAATATAGATGAGAGCCTTTTCGGAGATGCTTAAAGCCTTAAAAGATAATAATAAATTATTTTTTTAGATATGGTTGCAAGGAATAAGATGTTTCCAAATAATGCGATAAAATGGAAGGATTTATGCTTTCAACATTAAGCAAACTGATAGCATATTATTCCGAGATGCGACAATTTTCAAGTTTTATATAAATTACTGTAAATATTAGCTCAAATGGTATTTATTATAAGATCTTAAGTTAAATATATTCTTTGAATCATTTTGATTTATTTTAAGCTTTTTACATATACAATGAGGTTTCTCAGAATTATAAACTTCAATTTATGGTTTACACACCTAAGTCAAGCACCAAAACTCTTAAAATTTAAGTTGTATAAACTCCAATGAAGGTATTACACACTAGTATGTTCACAGCTTTAACATCTCTTTTAATTAATGCACTAATTTCTAATGAGATCCTGATAAATTTATTTTGTCAAATAATTATTTTCTTCCCATGCTTTAACAATTTAGTTCAAAAATAAAATAACTATTTCAATCATAAAATATTTTAAGAAATTAAAAAAAAGCATCAATTATGATAATTTCTATATTTAATTAAAAAATACTTAAAATTTTTATGATGACAACTAAAAAAATATTACTAATATCGAGACAGAGAGAGAGATAGAGGGGGAGAGAGTAAATAAATAAATTTTTTGAATCCTATTAACTCAATGGGTTTAATAAAATTATCCAAGTTAATCGTTTACGTATCTCATCACTTTTTAAAATAATCATTAAAAAGTAAACATTTCTTGTTTAAGGTACGTAATGAAATCAACCAAAATCTGTCCTCTAAGAACCTATTCAAAAGAAAATCCTATTAAATTATTTACTTAAATAAACAGACATTGTGGGCAAAATGAAAGACAATTTCAGAAAATTTAATTAAACTAATTAACATTTTACGAAGCGCTTAAGACATGGTAAGTACTTAAAATGAAATTTGATCCTCTAATTTACATAAGGCTGTCACCATTCAAAAGAAATCATACCAAAAGTAATCAGTTTTTACCCAGAAAAAGGACAAACGTGACAAATAATATCAAAAGTTATACTTAATATTACATCAGGTGTTATCAGGTTCTATTTGAAAAGTTAGATCCTTTACCTTATCCCCCTCAATCATATAACAAAACTAAGTAAGTGTCAACCAGAAAATGCATGGTACTTTTGATAAAAAAAATTCTACGTGTCGCTACTATTTTTTGTAATTTATGTAGTGCAAAGCATCAAGTAACAAACGTGGGGTAAATTTATCTTACTCTGTAGTCTTAAAAGTTTTTTTCAGAAAAGTTTATAGCCATTGAATCTTATTAAAAACAAGATACGTAAGACTTCCGTTTTTACATAGATTTTGTAAGGCAAATTCTTCAGCTTACCTTTTCCATCCTTAGTCATTTCTCATAAAATCATATATAATGACTACTTCTATCACCTGAATACTATAAACAAGCATCCATATTTCTTTAACTAAATAGAATCCTTTTGAGGTCAGGACTTATTTGTTTCTTTTTTACACATATAATACATATATGCTTGTATACATGTATCCTAAGAATATTTATATACATATGTATATATAGCATTTAGAAATTCCTTTATATCGTATTCTTTTCATATCTAAGAGCGGATTAGAGTGACAGCCCATAAGGGAGACATTACAAGATAACATCAAGTCAATCGTTGTACAAATAAAATAACAGACATTGAGAAATTTAAAAGGAGGTTCAATGGTCAAGTGAATCGAAAGACGAAATATTTTTAGTACTATGATATTTTTCAAACTTTTTAACTAAAATGATATCCTGATTGCTTGTCATTTTAAGTAAACTAACATTTGTTTCCTATTTTTAGCAAGGAAATTTTGTTAAAGATTATCCATTTAATTGAGGAATATTTTTATTGTTGGTTCCATATAAAGTAGAGCATTTTTAGCAATAAACCTATGAACATAAGTGTGTCAGACTTTTTGAATTTAAGGAAAAATTTTTGACATACAATTACTTTAGTTATAAATTCAGAAAAGTTTTGGCAAAGCTTTATTTTTCACATAGTAGAGTGTATTAATGGTAAGATTAATTAAACGACTTCGATTTTGATTGATTATAAGTGACTATTCCTTTTTTAAGTTTATATTTAGCTTTTTAAGAAAAAAACCAAATATTTAGTTTCGGCTTTCAAAAAATTTATTTTGTGATCATAGTTACAACGACTCCAGGCGACTCTTAATTGTATGAATTATTGATAACATAGAATTGGAAAAAGGTATCAATTATTTTGAAACGGAAAAAGTTAATATTTAATTTACAATCAAAAATGTGGTAAGAGACTGATGATTTATTGAATACATCCTAAACAATTTAATGCCTGCTCAACTAATTATTAATGTTTCTGATCATTTATTTGTATTAAAGGTTAAGTGTACGTTTGTGTTTCTTCACATTTATAAATAAAACGATATAAAATTATCAATTTTCTTTTATAAGACAACTGATATGACGGTTTAGTGAAGTTTTATGTTAATTAACGAAAATCAAAAACCACTGCGGTTACATTCTGATTTTCAAATAAAATCATTATATCATATATACAATATTTTTATAAATATTAAATTGAGTTTTAAAAAGCACTTAAAAAATAAACTTTAAAAAAGGAGGAGTTAAGGCTAACAATAAGTTTGAAAGTCATAATTTCAGCTTAAAGCACAAAATTCACTTCAAATCAACTTTAAACTCTTGCCAAGTGCATTTGGCATATAAAACTTTTATTATACCATTTGTTACAAATACTTTAGGGTAACCAAAATTAATATTTAATTAATTAATATTTATATAAATTTACTAAAATGGAATTTGATTTGTATAACATACTGAAGCTGTTTGATAATTTTTAATCAAAGATCTATATTCTATATCATTATCTATAATTTTAATTCAATAAACCACTCATTCTTTGCAACTACTATTCAATTTCAGTGCGTAATTAAAATTTTAATATCTACAAAATTAATTAGTAAATAATCATTTCCACGCTAGAATTCGTTATAATATTAAGCTCTTTGATACTGTATAGTTCAAACTCCAAAAATATTTTGTTTTGCCGGCATCATATAGATTACAAACGGAAACATTTTCATTTGAAATACTAACGTTCCTACTGTCTAATGAAGGATTCAATTTATTCAATATTGTTCGGGATGGAAACCACAGCAGCAACCTTATTTCCTGATATAAAGCTATTGAGTCACTCTATACCATTGGATATATTAGATCTCTGTTTCCAGCTGCTGCATGTGGTGACATTTACTAAATTTCTTATATATATATTTATATATAAGAAGTATATAACCTCTCTATAGTTGCTTAGATCCTTCGATTCAATATTAAGATTTTCGATGAGGGCAGCAATTTTGTTTCCTTTGTTGAATAAACCCAATAGAGTAGTAAATGTATTGCTTTTTCTAATATTTTCAATACTTGAGGTGTTTTAAGTAATTCAACGATTAATATCACCTGGTTATGCACTTCTAGCGTAGCAGAAATTTACAATATATAATATTTAAAGAAATATTTTTATTGATACTTTTAAAGAAAAATTAAAAAATTTTCAATTCTGTATACAGGTTAGTAGTAACTTTACCAATTAGAGCAGATCTACAAATCTAGCTCTGCATATATAAATTTGACACCTCGTTGAGTACAAAATTCTTGTATATCTCTATGCAAATTGGACTACAGTATATATCATATATATATATATATGATTCTCATTTTAAAACTCATGAATTTTTTATGATTACAACCAAAAAGGACAAACATTTAACAGTGCTACTTTTTTGAATGTTTTATTCTTTTTGTTTTCAGGTATAAAAAATGTAACAAAAAAATTTTGAAATCTGCAGTATTCAGATATAAAAAAACTATTGTATTTAAATTTTTTTTTCAGTACTTAATGATTCCAAAGGATTTTAATAAAATTAGCATCATTTCACGAAAAATGATTCAAAATAAAACAACAAATTAATTTAAGCTACTTAAAACCGGGTAAGACCATGGAACAATTGCGACATGTTTTTTATATAATGAAGAAAATTAATAATAATTTTTTTATATACATATAACAAAAAATAGAAATACAGAAACAACAAACATACATATATAGATAGAAAACAATTTCTATTCAAGTGCTTGATATGCACCAATATTAATTCTAAATTATTTTCTTATACAGTCCTTAGCTCGAAGGTGTCCATAGTTATAATTTTTTCATTTTAAAAATATTAACATTTAAATAAATTGTAAAATAAGACAAAAATCATTTATTTAGATGATTTTTCAATATTAGAGTAAAGCAATTTGAATCAAATTTATATATTAGTAATTCAAAAATTATTGATAATCTTAGTTATTTTAGCGGGAGATAGAAGCTATTAAGTAGCTATAATCGATCACTCTTTAGATAATAACCAAGCAACTATCAACACTTTCTGATTGTTGATTTCACCTATGCTGTAATTTTGACAGGTAGAAATCTCAAGACATCCCAAAATTTGGGGGTTTCTCCCGCAACCAGTACCCTATTGAATCATATACGTTTAACTTATATAAAAATTTTCCTGCATGCACTTTAACCAATGTTTTATTCATCTATCCAAATATGTCTTACTTAGATTCATTGGATCTCCATAACTGAAAAACCAAATTTTTTAAAAGAATTCACAATTTCGCAAAATTTCAATAAACTTTGTAGAGTTCATAACCTCAGTTCTTTTAAATTGGCACCTAAGTGAATTGAATTAAAATTTATTTCATTGTACCATATACAAAACGAAAATAAATTGAATTTAATTTGAAGTACATGCAAATAGCTTAATTCAATATTAATTCCAATATCTGCAGCTATATTTAGAACATATTTTATTTTTTGTAAAAATTTATGAGACTTTCTCAATTTATAAAAATTGAAATCACTTATCAAATACATGTATATGAAAACCATCATACCTTTTAATTATATTCGTCGTGTTCATTTTTCGTTTAAAAATTATTTTTGGTGAAGTTATTTTTAATTTAATTTTATTAATAGTTTTAAAAGTGACTGAAGTGAACGAGATATAAACGCGTCAAATTTGGTTCTATTAAGCTATAATTCATATGATATACCCAGTGCCGTCTTAGGACACTCCGGGGCCTTTGGGCACACAAAATTATGGGGCCCTATTTTAAAGTAAAAAAGGAATGACAAGAAAAAAACATTTTTCTGTTCTCTTTTATAATTATTTTATACTTATTGTAGTTCATTCAAAAATGTACACAAAAATACTTTTGATAGTGGATTTTTAGTGGATTTATATTCTACTTTGTATTAATCAAGCCGCAGGCAATTTTAAATTAGTACATATAGCAATGAATAAGAGTTAATATGTATAATAAATAATTTCGGGAATAATTTTATAAATCTTCGCAATGAAAATGCCTTTTAAAGTATACAAGGCACCTCAATGCAAGACATTTCTTGGTGGGATATTGCTTATATCTTTTATATCTTTGCTTATGCTTTCCAACATTATTCAAAATATAATTAATTATTTCAATAGCAAATACTAGTATTTTGGAAGATTTCATCTCAACAAAATAAAGCACTTTGTTTCCTTAAATATGAAGAAGAAACATCATTTCTTCTTAACGGTGACTAAAATGATATATGAGTTGGCTGACAATTAACTGACAACTGTGGAATTGGCCCATATTTAATGGTGCATAGTAAAAGTCAACAGACCGCAAAAATATTGTTCACAAAAATGTCAAAATATATCGATAGCTTTTTTCTTTTTAATTTAAGCAATTCATTAAATTAAAATTATCAACCAAATATGTATTTTAATATTGAAAGTGTCAGATAAATATGACGAAAAAAAATGAAATACAAAGAGAAAAATAAAAGGATTTTAACGAAATAAATAATTAATAATCTCTTAATGATATTCATTTTCATACTGTTGAATTAGGACATATAGATAAATAATTCCCCTAATAGCATTTATTTATAATATAAACAAAAAACAATAATATACATACCTTCTTTTCATATTATCCTGTAAACTGTTTTCATTATTTGTTATTAATTTTAAAACAAATTTCTCTGGCTAAAATTATAGCATAAAAACTACCTTATATGATCAGCAAACAGCATAAAGAAGCACTTATTAAATACAATTACCGTGTTTACATAAAAATACAAGTAAAAACCTTTAAAGGCAATGAAAATACGAGCAACGAAGTCTTTTAACATCCCCCAAATATCATAAATCCTACCTCCAATTACTTGATATTCGTCTAAAAATTTGCTTAAAGCTCCTTATTTTTTAGCTAGCCTTATTTGACTTTCACCCTCTAATTTAATGTAATAACAGACGTCTTACGACAAAGTACTTTTGCGTATTCTTTTACCCTCAATAAAGCCTGATACCGACGTGATCTCAGTCCACATCGTTTCATCTTATAGGTCTTGGTATCAAGTGTTTGACTACATGAAATAATTCCTTCATGAAAAAAAAAGTGGTTGGGCGTGTGAAATTGTTCAAGAAATTTATATCCTGTTATTAAAGGGCGGTAAAATACTGGCTTTTCTTGACTTTTACTTTCATCTAAAAAGATTTCGAATGTTAAATGGATGCATACTTGATATCATTCCTTTGAGAGTAGTAAAATGAATAAAAAAGATTAGTGAGACTTTTTTTGTAACTCGATAGCATTCTTCTACTTTACTGTAACTAACGGTAGGGACATTTAATTTTTAAAAAGGGATGTGAAATTTAAGAAGAAATTATAACCTTAAAGGCTAAAATTATAAATTGAACGCCATATTTTTCAGGGATAGAGAAAAATTTTAATAAACAAAAAATACCAAAAATTCTTTAAAAATGCTAATTGTTAGCTTATACTTTTCTTAACATCATTTATATTTCTAAAAGGTAAAGAAATAACAGCTCTTAATAAAAAAAAGAGTAATAAAAAATACATTTTTACTGTAAACACAGCTGATTTGTGATATCGGAAATTATTCATAAAGGCAAAAAAGTCATATTATAAGATCCAAAATTGAATAGAATTTTATAGAAATCAGAAATATTTTATAGAATATAAGAGAAATATTGAAAAATTTTCAAATAATATTATTACGAGAGTTTTGAGGTTGCAAAGAATCTGAAATTCTCCATAATTTTGTTTATATTTTTTTGATTCTCTTTTAATATATTAAGAATACAAAAAATAAATTTATTTAAAAAGTAAGTTATGGATAAAAAAGTTTTTTGGAGGAAAGAAATTCATCCTTCAAAAGTTTTTTCATAACACTCAAACTATAATCTTGTCTTATTGAAAAGCGTTAGTTAGTTTTATGAATATAATCCACATTTTGGCGCCACTTGCTTTTTTTATTGCGTAGATATGATTTCATAAAAAATTAAATATAAATTAAAATAATTAGAAAAAATATAATATTAATTGAAATATTTTTAAAAAAAATTTTATTTTACCCAAATTACAGAAAAATTCATTGATATTTCTTTAAAAACATTAAAACACGGAAAAACTTCAAAATGATACTCCTTTGAATCAAAATTGATATGCAAATTTTATTCATAAATGTTTTACAAGAGTTTTGAGAGATTGTAAAAGCATCAGAGAATATATGCAAACATTGTCAGGCATTGTCGAGATTTAAAAATATCAGCAAAAATACTGTAGCCTGTTAAAATGTATAAAATGTATATCAAATTTATTTATTTATGAGGAAATGGTTTTAACAAAGAAAAATCGAATCTCCTAGCACTATTAAGAGCACTCGATGTCTTTAAGTTTCTATTTGCTACATTTACAAAATATTTTAGTAATATATTTAGCCAATAATTTATTGATTTGCACTTAGAAATAATTTTCTTTAATTCAAAGTTGTTGTATTGAAAATTTTAATATATTTCTGGTTTGTAAAAGCATTAAAAGTAAACTTTGGCGTGGGTGGCTAAGGCAGATCAAGTAGCCACATTTTTCAAAAATTAATTTTTCTATTACATTTCCTTAGTATACAAAATCTTAGAAATGTTGTGTTAGAATTCCAAGTCAATCGGGACGAAACTTTCGTAGTTATTAACCTTTAAGTTTCATTGCCTTTAGTACTATTCGCATAGTTAAGTTGCTTTTTTTTCGAAAAAATACCTTAAAAGACTGAAATTATCGACATTCTAAAAGTAGTGTATCAATTTGATTTCTGCATATAAAATACTTCCCCAAAATGGGGTTGTAAAATGACAAAATTGCACTTTTTTTTTTGTCTAAAATCACTAAAGTATAGAAATGACAGTAAAAAATTGAAATATATATTTACTTTAATCATACTTCTAAAAAAATTAATTAAAATATATTTTCTTGCAACTGTTATCCCTTACTTCCTACGTTTTAGGTACGCTAAAATAAGAAAATTACATTTTGAAATTCATTTCAACTTCATCTATCAGTTAATAATAATCCTTAAATATTCACCTCCATGATTATTTTATCTATAGGTTTTTGTTTTGTATTAAATAATAAAGGATCTAATAATGTGTCACTAAAAAAAGTAAGTAACTAAAGTTTTAGAAATAATTCAATTAAAATAGCAACAAACTTTAATCCGATATTTAATTCTATGATATTAAATTTTCATGCTGGAAAGGATTTTACATATTTCAGAACATATGGTTTGAATACATAAATCCTTTTTGATGGCATTATTATTTCCTTTTGTATTTAATCTATTTAGACACATATAATAAATATAATAAAGTTTTTTTTAAAGCAAATTGACTTAATTTAGTTTTTTATATATGCTTTTTGCTAAGTATATTTTCCTAGGGTTTTGGCCAAAATATGGGCCACAATAAGACCTTCAACTAGACCAATGACAACATTTTACTATTATTGTTTCCTTTGTGCTTAAGTCAATTTAGAAAATTAAATTTTGGTCTATAGTTAATGTAATCAAGCTATTTGTATACCCCCACAATCTGGGCATACCTAAAGGATACGTTATTTAAATTCAAAATAGAGAAGGATACGTTTAAAATTACTCCTCGATTATCTTTGTTTTTGTTTTTATTTAGATTCAATTTAAAAGATATTTTAATAATTAAAGAAAAATTTATTTTTCTTGTAAAAATAAATATGATTGACTAGATTTTAGTTTTGGAGAAAGGGTTTCTATCAAACTTAAGTTTTGTTTTTTGATGGTGTATCGTAAATGTTTTTTAATAACGTTAGAAAAAGGCATAGTCGGTAATGTATTTAACTTACAAGGCAGCTTCAACATTCTTATATATCGAAAATTTATCTTCTTATAAAAATTCGTTATTAAATTACTTAATAGACTTTTTGGTCCACAAAAAATGGAAAAATAAAAAATTTGTTTAACTTAAAGCACAAAAGGATATTATAAAATGTTTTTTGAGATTTCACTTTGTCTAATTTGTCCAAGAAGCTCGTTAAACTTCGATATCATTTACAAATATAAATTTATTTAGAATTAAGCGGTCATTCTAGTATTTAAAGTGCTTCAAACAAAATTTGTTTTATTAGTTTATTTAATTAGAATTTAATTTAAAATAGAAAGTACCTAAAATTTGTCAATAAAATGAAACGGTTTAAGAGTTAAACATGTATTAAAACTACATGAACTATAAATTTATCAACGTTTAACTCTTTAAACTTCCATTCAAAGAGCTTTTTTCCATTTTTATTTTGGATCGGAAGAATTATTTAATATAATACTCTTTCAAAATAAAATGAGAACTCTATTTTAATTTTAATTATTGCTTTGAGTAAAGCATTAACCATAACTTAGCTCGAAAATGTAAAATAATATTTATTTTGAGACAAAGAGAAATAATATTTTTATAATTACCTGTATTGTAAGAACTTTTCTTACATATACACTTTAATACCATTATAAACTTTACCCAAATATTAAAATTCATTTAAGCCCATACTGAGGCAAATTTCTAGGAGACAAATAACAAACAAAAAGCAATTATAAATAATTTAAAATTAAAATAAAAACCAAATTCATTGTTGAAAATTTAATGTTTGCTTGTTTTAGGTGTTTACCAATCCTTAATTACAGCTTTAGATTCCTAATATAATATTCATTGCCTCCTTTGTTAATGATGACCAACGACAGTTAGAATTTTGTTTGCAACAAATGTTTCTCTATTTCTGAATTAAAATGTCTAAGTTGAGACTAACAATTTGTGTTATTGTAGTGTATTTAGCACATCTGCTACTTCTGACCATAATTTAGTCATCAAATCTCTATTCACCGCGATTAATGTCCATTTCTATTTATAAAACATTACCGAATGTAGATGTCATTTATTAAAGTAAAATAAAATAAATAGTTTCCATATCCTTAATGTGTATGTGTATTTGTAAGTATGTGACCACAATCTAACTTTTTCAAGTTTTTAGCTTATGACTAATATCTGGCAGGATGTTTTAGTTTTGGTTTGTGACCTTTTCTAAAAGGCAAATCAATTTACTTCACATTATACACATGCAATACATCTGCTACATAAATACTACATAAATTTTTTTGGTTTTATCATATTTTTTGGCTACAAAGTCTTTATTAAGCCATGGACACATTTACTGTTGTACGTTTTCTTGTTATATAAATGTCTTGAAAGTTCTATCAGGTGAATAATTTAGATATCTCCTTCTGTCATTTTTTTTGAATGATTAGTGGCTTAAAAAAATATGTTACTGCAATTATTTAAGTATAAACTCAAAACTAGTTCAACCTTTATTTGATTTTAAAAAAGTACAAACGTTATATTTAAATTTCTGTTTGTCCTAGCTTAAAGACCATTTTATGTTAATTTGCAGCAAATTTAACATTTCATATATTTTTGAAAGGTCAGAAATAGTACAAATCTGGCATAAAGGGGTAGAAAAAGTAGATTTGAAAGCTGCTTTCTAATGTTAGATTGTTTGAAAAGAGATGAGTTGTCGATTATATGGGCCGGCAACACATAACAAATAGGAAGAAGAGGAAATTCAAGCTAAATGGATTATTATTTAAAACAAACAAATTATATTAATTAAATAAAATAAAATAAAAAATAACGTTTAATTATTTATGTTACGCAGCCTACCCATTTTTATTTCTACATTTATAGAGTTAATCCTAAAGTCAATGTTTTTACAAGGTTTCATAGACATTGTGCAGTTTTATATCCATTTACTTTTGATCTTTCAAATAAAGTTGGTCAATTAGCTTTAGGTTTTTTTTTTTGATATTTTTGTTTATGCTGTAATATCTAGGATTCCCTAGTACATGTCGTGTTGGATGACTTTATACGTTACATAAAGAGTTTTACCTAAAGCAAAACTCACTAACTTTCTTTTATTTATAACCAAAAGCTATAGGTTTTTGTACCGCGAAATGCTAGTGACAATTTTAAAATTCTTTTATAAAGAGCAAAACTAGCAAAATTCTTCATTTTCAGAAATTACTTTCATTTATACATATATCGACAAGAAGAGCAATCGCCAGAATTGTACAATTTGCTTAGTTTGCAGGTCTCCTAAATGGCAATTTATAACCCAAGAACTGCTAAATGACAAGATATAACTTGCTATATCCCAATATTCTGACTTTTCATTAGCTGCTGCTATTTGAAATGATGTTTTGCTTTCAATTTTAAAAGGGTAGTTAGAAATTTACATGTATTAAATCAAACGACAATTACCTAAAGAAGCATTCCATGAAGAACTTTATGCCGTTCTAATTTGACATGATTTAATTGTTTGAAGTCACATTTCGGCATAGAAAATGATATCTTAAAGAGTTTTATCACAATCCCAAGTTCTAGGCTATATATGAATTATTTCATTAATTGCTACAAATATAAAAAGAATTACTTTCCAGAAATATTCAGTAAAAACTATAAATGGAAAAATGTAATTATTTCTTACAAAAAATATTTTTTTTTAGAGTTCAAAAAGATTTCATACAATTCCATAATTGTCTGATCTTAGTTGTAGTTTGTTGGAGTTCTAAAATTTTGACAAAGTTGAATCAGCAAAATTTTCTCTGTAAACTAATTACACATCATTAGTATATACAGATTTGAATCAAAACAATTAAAATCTTCCAGTTCATTAACGTAATCAACTAAGAAACCTCTTCACTCCGATTAGCATCCCTTTTATATTCATCCTATATTTACATTATGGTCCAGATTTTCAAACTCTATCTAACTGTAATTATTTTCTTAACTGAACCTCTAGACGCTAGAAGAAAAAGACGATTCAAATCAAATTTCCCACTAAAACTTTCAAACGCTCAACTTTTATAGAAAAAAGAAAGAATACACATATAAATGAGGGTAGAAAGCCTGAGCAGATGGAAAAACTTTTCTATAAATAAAAAACTTTTTTAACATTGTGTGATTCTCGTGTTACATTAAACCATTAGTATTAATTTGTTGTTTCCAATTCTATACTATCTAAATTACAAAATGAAACGGCAGATAATTAGAATTTATTAAAA
The DNA here is from genome assembly GCA_947359355.1 of Acrocera orbiculus. NCBI lineage: Eukaryota > Metazoa > Arthropoda > Insecta > Diptera > Acroceridae > Acrocera > Acrocera orbiculus. The sequence goes on from OX375757.1 coordinate 1,321,734, forward strand.
ATAAACACAAAAACAGTATAAACCAAAAGCAAATAATTTTAATATAAGCAATCAAATTGACTTCAGTGTCATTCTATGAATTAGTCAGGATATTGACTGTAAGGAATATTAGGCAATTGCAATTCAATGGCTAAATATTGATTTGTATAAAACTTTTATTCCGATAGTAAAGAACATTATAATTTTCATTTTTCTTAATTGTTGCACCTTGTTTGTGTTTTTCGAGTTTTTTGAAGAAATTAAGTCTTGTTTGAAAACGATTATTGTAATCAATATAAGTACATACTTAAAATGTCGAATAATTATTTAATTTATTAAAAATAAACCAATTGAGATTGTAATAAATGTCAAATTAAAATATTGAAATAATTTCTTGAAAAAGCCAACATAAATATCTCAAGACTTTCCAATATCAACTTTAATTACGACACCACCAATGGTGACAAATAGTAATATCTGAGCACTGTTAAACCAAAATGCCTTTAATTTTCCTGGAAACTGCACACTTAACTTGACTAAGTATACCCTACATTTTAGTATTCTAGACACAGTTGTTCCTTTATGCACTTAAAAGGATAGTATCAACAGTAGCAATAATATAATTAGTGGTGGTAGTAGTTGAAATTGTAATATATAAACAGAAGCAACGACAAAAACAAATACATAAAGGAATCGGAGAAGTAAGTACAATACACGCTCCTTATTTTGCTTTTGGCTACAACTATAGCACCCAAAAACTTCTTAAGGACATCAACCCCATTCAGTTAATGGATATTATAAATTTAGACTTAACTGGATATATTTATTGTATACCCTTCTTACTATCAAACTCTTCTATTAACTTCCAGCTGTGACGGAAGTACTCCCTGACAATTTTAATGCGCCATTGGAGAAATTTCTTAAGAAGTCAGATAGTCAGCAAATGAAACTTATGTTTAAGCAATTGTCTGTATGTTTAGGAATTTATATATCTTTGAATTATTTTATCCTAAATAAATTGGATTTTGATTAAACTTTTAGTTTTTTTTTCAAATTTGAAATTAATGACTTTTAATTTCAGTTTATTAGATAAGAGAGTAGATGAATACATGTATCATTTTATTTGTTGCATAATTTATAATTATTAAAAAAAATATATTCAATTTATGTTACACATACATACTGAAGCCAGAGTTAGAGAACTGGAATCCCACTTACTAAAACTTACAGTTCGTTTGAAATTTATAAGCTAGAACTAAAACTTTCAACAGAATTATTTTGTAAAGTTAAAAAAATAAATTTTATCTTTCTAGAATTTGTGTAAGTACGAATTCAGGCCTTCTGGATTTGAAAGAGAACTTTTAACCCTTTGCACTCTAGACTTTATTTTATATGAGATATTTAAAGAAAAATTTTTTACAAAACAGCTGGAAAAAATATTACGCAAATATAAGATAACTGTCTAAATCGTTTTATTTAGGAAAAATTAAGACACATGCATGATATTTTTTCAATTTTATAGTCTTTAAATGTATTGATTCCAGAAAAAGTTTGTTAAAACTCATAAGTTCCATGTCTTTGCTCGTTTTTATCCCTCCGTGAGAAGGCTACACAGTCCCTTTTCCATTTCCTTGCGAAAAGTATGTACTATAGCTTGGACTTCAGTTGGAGAAATAAATGGCCTACTTCAAGAGGCTCCCTATTACAACTTCCCCTACTTTGATTTCGTTAAAAACGTTAAATTTGTATATATTATGGAATTATAAGCTAAACTGTAGTGCGAATACAACTAATCAATTGCAATTTATTATCATAAATATTGTAAATTTACTACAATAATTTTTTAATTCCTTAAGTTGAGTCAGCAGTTATGTTCAAGGCTTTAAATATACATAAAATTTTCTTTAGCTAAATAAAATTAAACGTATAAATTTTTAATACTAATTATAATATTAATTTTTGTATCTATGTCTAGCAATTTTTAAATGGAAATTTTTAAGATAAGCTTATATTTTTTTCTGATGTTTCACGTAAATACTCATAGAGACAATAGAAATTATCTTAGCAATAGAGAAAAATAAAACAAAATTTTGAATAACAATGTTAAGAGTATCTTTATAGCGTCACAAAACACGATATTTCTTATTTAATTAAAACAGCTGAACATACATTAAATTGACTAAAATTAATACTTAGTCTCTAGTTTTTCTTAAAAAATAAGATCTCATAACCAAATTTTAATTTAGTAAGTGCTACTGTCTTTTTCATTAGTTGCTAGTGTTGATAGTAAAATAACTAAATTAAGTAATAAATTTAATTAAATTAATAAAGTGCTTATTTAATTATTATTTAAACAAAACAAAAGAAATTTGAGCTTGAGAAAAGTACAAAATGTGGAAACTTTTTCAATTGTATTTTATCATATTTTTGATAAAAATTTATTCCACTTTTGCAAGTGGAATTGGTTGTTTTACAAATTCATATAATCAAATAGAATGTATACTACCTCTAATTCAGAATCAACAATATTTGCAAAATGTGAGTGCTTTAATAATAAAAGATTCAACAGTTGATATTATACCAATGAATTTATTTGCACCAACTATTACGAAAATACAAATTCAAGATTCCAATATTGGAAAATTGTACCTTAATGGCTCTGCTCAAAGCATTACCTCACTTGTATTGACTAATTCGAAAATAATAAACTTTAGTCAACCATTGTTTGAAAATTTGGAGAAATTAGAAAAAATTGCATTTTACAATGTTGATCTGAACGGTGTGATTCCAAAAGATTTCTTCAAAGGATTGAGTCACTTAAAGTACATTGAACTACATTCATGTAATATTAAAAAAATCGAAAATGGAGTATTCAGTGACTTAGTGGAACTAAAAGATTTAATTTTACATTCTAATGATTTATGTGAAATCCACTCGAGCCTATTTAACAGTTGTGCAAATATCAAATTGTTAGAAATTAGAAAATTCAATTGTCCAAATTTTAAATTAACACAGGCTGTAAAAAATCTTAAATTGGTAGAAACAAAAATTGAAAATATTTCACTTCATTCCGTGCAAATATTTAATGGAGAAAGTACTGGAATCAAAAAAATCAAAATTTTCCATCCAAGGATTCTAAAGCATTTATTACTGGAGAAAAATCATATTGAGATAATCAAATTAGGAGAAATTGATAGCAATATAAACTACCTTTCTTTGAAAAATAATCCTTTAAAAAAGGATTTTTGCAATTTTTTTGATCATATGAAAAATCTAGAAACACTGGACTTAAGAGCAACAGGACTGAAGAATTTAAATAAAAATTGTTTTAAATCCTTAAGCAAGTTAAAGACTCTAATTTTAAATAATAATAAACTCGCTGCTGAAGCTCCAATATCATTTGAAGTTTTCAAGAAGCCAATTGCTATTATGGTTGATTCCTTTTTGAAATATAACCAAAAGATTCAAAAAATTAAAGAAAGGGCAATTGCTGCAATATTATTTGGTTAAAGTTAAAGTTTAAAGCTAAATTTGTTTTTCATTTTCACCTTAATTATAAATATATTATGATAATAACTTTTTGTGTAACAAAACTTGATTAAATTGAATTCTTTCTGTTTTGTAGTTTTTTGTAAAATATGTCGTATTGTTTTGAGATATATTAAATAAATTTAAAAGTTTTATTTTACTTTTTTTATATCGGTTTGATATAAGATATTTTAAAATTTAATTTAAATAGCATTAAAAAAACTAAAAACTAGAAATAATAAATTAAGTAAAAACATATAATAATAAAAGGATGAGGAAACTAAAATAAAAATATCCACCTTTCAAGATTTATTACAAACTGCAATTAATATAAATGAATGAATGCAGTTGAAGCTAAGTTGCGCATTTATGTATTCCCCATTTTTGTTCTTTATAGAAGATTATGATCCGATTTTTCACCAAATTATAGAAAAATAAAATAAATTAATCGAATTCAGAGCAGTGGTTAGCTCAATATGAATTTTACTTTTAAATTACAATTACAAATTTAAATTTTTTTAAACTGTTTTATTCTTTTTGGAAATTTTTCCATACTGAAATCTTCAAATCTCAAACATTATTACTATAAAGTACTTTTAAATTTTTGTCCCTTAGTTGGGGATTTACAGATTCCACAAAGAGAATTTCTAATATTATTTGAAATTTGCGCATGTCATATATAAAATTTAACCATCTTAGAGATCTTAATAAGTAATGACATAGGGGTGGCGCCAATATCTCTTTTAACAATCATACGCCTCATGATTGGAATAATTTACGCAAGACGTTTCAACACTTTATGGCTTAGGTAAGTTCAAATAGGCCTATCCAAGTATTAAACAAATAAAATGTTTCCTTTGTACTTTTTGTAGTTTATAACTAAATTAAAAAATTTTAAGTGGTATATTTTCATTTGTATTACAATTAGCAGCTTTATTATTTATTGTTCTCAGTTTATATCAATTTTTTTACTTATTTTACTTATTATTAAATCCTTAGTTGGAAAGTTGGAAAGACATTTACGGTGAACACTTCCAAGAAATTTTATTATTAAAGATAAGTAAATTACAAAAATTATTAATTTTAGATAGCCACTATTTTAGGTAGAATAATAGCAATCAAACTTAATTCTCGAAAAAAAATTTTTTTTTTTTTTTGTTATTGCAGTCTTTAAACGTTTTTACTGTACTTTTGAACTGTTTTTTGCTCAGTCAAAAAAGTGTTGTAAAATTTTTTTGAAAAACTTCTAGAGGCTCAGATTGATGGCAGCAGTAGATTTTATAATAAACAATGATTGGTTTTAGTAATTATAAAATGAAATGAGACAAGAGATCAAACCAGCAGCCTTTTGAAATTTGATAATTACAAATAGTGCCAACAAGCATGAGATTTACGGATATAACTTTTATATAACAAGAACCTAATGAAGTAGAAAACTTAGCTAGACAACTAAATTGATGCTTCTCGTTTGACATTTAACATTCATATTTTTTAATGTCCAATATTATGTACTTTTGCTTTTATCAATAAGTAATGTGTTTTGAATCTACAAGTCTTTAAATTTTGTCCAATACACTTCTACCTTTTTTTTAGTAAACAAATTGTAACTTTGATTCAGTTGATGGCTCTGAAAATATAAATTTAAAGATATCGTAGCTCTACCGTTACTAATAAGTGTAATCCCTTTATTAACATCCTTTGTTATTTGACGAAAAGATTGCTGGTGTAATTTAGACTAAGCAAGTACTTTGTTTGATAATTTTAAAATTTCATTTTAAATAAGAGTCAAATTCGGCTATAATTCAACAAAAACTTGATTGGTTTAAATAATATTTTATTTTTTATAAGCTTTTATTTAACTTTTTTTTTGTTCTGTAGAGGCTTGTGATTGACATTTGAAGTCTTTGCTGATAAGCTATTTGGTTTAAATTTTGGAGAAATAAACCGTTTGTATAGAGTAGTATAATCTAGTGAAAAAGATTTTGCCAAAACATTACTTCTATCTTACAATTAGTTATGGCAACAAATACAGGGGAGTCTCGCGACAAAGTTGATAAAGCGTCGGGGTAAAATCTTCATGCCCTCGGATCGAATCTCGTCCAAGCATAAAATTTGCCTAATTCTGCCTCACGCAAATATACATATGTAAAACACATCCCATCAGTCATAAAGCATTGCAAAAGATGGATAGAATGAGAAATTATAAACAGGAATTAACTTAAAAAAACTTTTCTATATTATTTGTTAGCATTTTGCTTTCCTTTGAAAACAACATGAATTTTATTGGCAATCAACATTTTAAAATATGCAATTTAACAATTGAATTAGATTTGATTATAAATAAAATTTGGATGTGCAGATAGTGAACAAAAAATACGAGTTGATAGAGGTTTACCGTTAAACGAGGAAGGAAAAAAAATGCTGCAAATAAAATGTTGATGTCCAAATAAAAAAATTAAAGGAAAACTAGTTTCTTTGTCTATCATTTATATTATATGGGTACAGATACCACCTGGAAGGTATACATCTATTTAATATCATCTATCATTTAGAGTAGAAAAACTGTTCCAATATTCACAGCTATTATAATGAGATTCATAAATACAAAAAAAGTTATTTAGACTAAATTTTAAGTGTAAGGAAAGTATTCTTGGATAACCCAACATTTATTTGCAGATCCGACCAATTCTATCAAAATTTATTTAAAGTAACAATTAGAGCTTCTATTGTGAAAATATTGCGCAACAAACTCACTTAGTTTTTAGCTAAAAACATTTGTTTCACTTTAATTTTAGCATTAAATTGTTATATAGGGAAAACAAATATTTAGCATATTTTCGGTTAATTTAACTTTTTAAAAGCCATTCTTATCATTATGTGTCACATAAAATTAGACAATAGCATTTTCTAAGAAACTAAAATAAATATTTATTAGAACTAAGCTACTGATCATTTGTATTGCCAATTAACACGATATTAACGGTATGAACAAAGATTTCTGATCAAGCAAAAAATTTAGTTATCAAATTGAGAAAATAAATTTTTTTTGTGTAGGCAAACAAATACTGTAGGTAATGGGGTTATTCGGTTTATTTGTTGAACAAATAGCATTTTTTCTAGAACTATATAGTCTGTTATAGTTATAGTATATTTAATTAATTTTAATTATCGTGCGCAATATAACAAAAATACCGAAAATAACAAGCTTTAAGAAAATGCTTTAAAGGAAGTTCAACTTCGGTAATTATACTCCGATTGACTTGAAATTTTGACACAATATTTTTAAGATATAATTCATCAATTTGAAAAAAAAAATATGGAAATAAAATTAAATAACACGCCCTCCCTTTAAGATATGGAAAATTAATGTATGGGTGCATTCTTTAAATTGAACTGTCGCAGTTATTTAATTTGGGATGTATGTTTTCTTTTTTTTTTGTGAACTTAATTTTTCAGATTATTTCGTTAATAAGGTGTAAAAACCTTTGTTTTGAATGATTAGAAAGACTGCTTAAGCTTAAAGTGGCTTTTTATAGTAACGAGATTCTTGAAAAACTTTTGAAAAACTTAACTTAAATTTTAATTTCAACACTCTAAATTTCATCCCGATAAGCTACTCCTTGAATAGAGAATGCAACTGCGAATAGAAAATCAAAAAACAAGGAAAAATCCATAAAAAACCAAAACATAGCACATTCATAGAAAAAGTTATTTCCAAAGAATTCATTATATGTAGCTGCTTCAAAAATAATTCTTTCTGAGCAATATCAATGCCAATATTCTTATCTTGTAATTGGCTCAGCCAATAACTCAGCATTAGAATTTTTGGATCAATTAATTAAAGAATGTTTAAGTGTTCATATAAAGTAAAAGACACAGAATCTGCTAGAGTCTATGCGTTTCATATAATACCCTCATGTGCAGAGTTACACACTAATTTTACTTTGTGTATTGCTGAGTAGCACTGCATATTTTTTAAAACATCTTTACTTGTATGATCTGGTTATAAACGATTTGAATAAAAACCTTACTAAACCTTCATTTCTCTTTGAAAACCTAGAGCTTATAAGCATATGAAACATGTTGTAAGGTAATCTCTGGTGCTATCTCTCGATTCGACATTAAGATACCTCCTATTCAAGTCCATTACTATGATTATATGACTTGTCATCTGCACTGCTTTAGCAGAAATACCAATTTTGGTTGATATGCTTACAAATTTCATTTGTTTAGGCTAAAGATCTTTGATGCAGTCAAAACTCTATAAAATAAAAAACTTTCTACATGTTTAAACGCAATCAACAAGAATACTTAGGACTTTTTCTCTCAGAAATTAATACTTTTCAACTACTTGAAAACAAAAAAAAAAAACCAGTATTGTTGGATTATTTGAATTTTACTTGTGAAAAAGAAATCAGCACTTAACAGTAATGAAAATCAATACGTAATTATTACAATAAGAGTTCGAACTAATATAGTTTTAAATTTGCAAGGAATCCTGGAAACAGTATGCATTAAAAATCATTGCTGCATATTCTCGCCGTTACTTAATATCCTAAATACCACTTTCCTAAAATCATGATAGGAAAAATAATTTTCTGTCAGACAAAATGTTATCAAAAAATAATATTTGTTTGCCCCAGTATGTATCTAGGTAAAAGCTAAACCAAAAGTTAAATATTTCAAGTTAAATAACTAAATAAAAAGACATAAAATAATCAATCATAGTTTTCTGGGTTAATAATGTGGACTTAGCTAGATGCTATCATTCAATAAAAAAAAGTCATAAAAAAAATTTTATGTTTAACCTTTTGGTCAGAATCAACAATATTACATCAATCGACCCCTAAAATTAATAATAAACGTGGCATATGACTAACACTTATCCCCAAAAGATATGAACCACAAATTCAGGATATCCTTTTTGCTTACATGTCAACCCATAATTACTCATTTGGTAAGGTTATAACTTTATTCGTCTTCTGATGATGGCTCTCTATTGGGATCACTTTTTATATTTCATAAATGTTGATTTGAGGCTGGACTTTCATTATCTTTTTATTACCTCATTATTACATCATAATTGTGAAAGCTGTTAGTAAAGTTAATAAAGGAAAATAATTCCATAGTACTAGGGACTTAATGTTAAATATGCTCGTTCCCTTAATCATCGTTAGTCAAAATTAACTAAAGTATTTATATTTTATAGAATTTTTAAGAAAAATAAATTATTATAGGCTTAGAATCACTTTAAAAATCTTCTTGACTGTCAATAAAAAAATATATTAAATTTGTAACAAAAACTTTGATGCACTGTTCATTTTCATTTTTTTCTTCATTTTACTGGATTTTAAGTGCATATTTTTTTTTACAAGAAGCTAAAATTTATGATTTCACATTATTTGTTCCTAAGTAACCAAAACTATGTTCCAGTTAATAAAAATTTATGATGGCTAAATAGAAGCCATGATTAATGCAGATCGCCACACAGAAGTTAAATGCGTAGCACTGAATTCAGAAACTTTAGCTCCTTAAAAAGTAATATTTAGAGTTATAACGACTAAAATAAAACTTTTTATAAATATCTGGGTATAGAATATGAAGTTCGACCTTCAGATAAATTGTGATCCCCAATGTACTAGGGTAGAGCTAATGTCCAAATTCAATATAAGCTTCTTTAGTAATAGTCAGTATAATAAAAACCGAAAGGCAACGAGTATTTAGAGTTTAATTCTATTGATAAATATTGGAGTTAAAAATTAATTCCTATAGCCATTAAGCCCTAAGAACACATGTCTCACCTTGGCTTGGGTTTTTTGTTCCCCTAGTTTCGCTAATATACCAGATGCATACTAGGTACTGAGCTATTCCACCACTCCAAGGTTGGAAGCCCGAAAAAATTATACTATGTAAATATATGCAATGTATTAGCGAAAGGATCGCATTTTTTGCATGCGAAGCGATATATTTTTTAGTTACATTTCTTTAGATGTGCATGTGCAATTTGAGTTAAATAACTAAAAAAAATTATGATTTTAATAAAGTTTTATTTCTTTAATCTTTATAGAAATGTAAAAATGGTTTCCAGTAAAAATCATATTCCTCTTATATTTAGAGCTGTTTTTTAAAGCAATACTTTGCTTGAATTTAACGATTAAATATACATGTAAAATATATTTTCTATGTTATTAAAATCTTTTTATAACATAGAAAGTTGTCTGGTTCTTGTCAATGCTAAAAATCTGTTCGTACACATGAATTTGGCAACTTCTTTTCTTCCATTAACGCTGTGTCTCCATTAGCGTTTTGGGCAGCAGTATTATAAACGCTTTTATAGTAGTTCTGAAGCGCGGTTACACTTAGAAGTATATTGACGACAATTATTAAATTACAAGTCATTCGAAAAGTATAATTTGTGCCTTGAAACTAATTTTATTGCATTTATATGCGTTATTATTTACGGAAAGACATTTTAATATAATAAAACTAGTTAGAAAACATAAGTTATAGACTTTCAATCAAAATGTCAAATTCAGAGATACTATTGAGTATAATCGCGCCTTAGAACTACTATAAAAGCGCCTATAATACTGCTGTCCAAAACGCTTATGGAGACACGTTAAACATTGACAGTTGTCAAAAAGTTTGTGTATATTTTCAAAAGTTAGTTCCCGTGGTAATAAAATTTCTTTTTTTTTTTACAAAATGGCAACAAAAGAAATATTAACATTTCAAATTGGAAACTATGCAAATTTTGTTGGTGCACATTGGTGGAATATTCAGGTTTGCTTAATTATTGTATTTAAAAAGTTTGCATATTAGCTATAAGTTTGAAAAATCTATTAGTAAAAACAATTTCCTAGTTAATAAGAAAGTATTTTACACTTCGAACTTAAAATACTTTTTATTAAATTTATTCTAGTTAACTGCGGGTCTTATATCACTTTTAACAATCATTATAAGATTATTAAACACTTTTTAAAATTAATTTTAAGGAATTCGCCTTTTCTTATGAAGCAAGCAGTGAAGCAAATGAGCTAAATAATGATATCCTATTTAGGCAGGGCTTAGATTTAAAGGTAAATTAATAATATTATATATTTTTTGCTACTATAAAATTAAAACTTGAATTTAAGGGCAATGTAACTTATACACCACGTTTGCTTGCAGTTGATTTGAATGGTTCATTAGGTCATCACCCAACTGCTGGGACTTTGTATGATGAAAACGAAATATGTTGTCTTGAAAAAGACAGCCAAAATTTAGACAATTTATTGCAGAATGTACCATGGAAAAAAGATAAAATTGATGTTATACAAAAAGATAAAATTGAAAAACCAGAAATTCAAAAAGATATGGACAACGATCTTGATATTGAATGTATTACTTGGCTTTATTCGTGCTGATATATTAATTTTTTCTTTTTACTTTTTCTTTTTAAAGCAAAAGAATATAATTTATCAGAAAATGTTACAACATGGACAGACTATTTATATACTAGATATCATCCAAGGACTATAAATATTATTAATGAATATAAAATGGCTGAAAATAAAGATACTTTTGGTACATATTCTAATGGTACAATGTTTTGGCAAAACTCTGAGTTTAAAGATGAATTTACTGATAAAATTCGAAATTATATTGAAGAATGTGATTTTTGTCAGGTAGCTAAAATTTTATATATTTTTTAGTTCTTGTTCAAATGTTTTCATTTTTTTTAAAGAAAATCATTAAGGTACAGAAACGACGGGCTACTATAGAGATGAGCAAATACTAAATCGGAAGATATACGTGTGTTACCTTAAAGTAAACTTCTTCTTCTACTTCTTTAGTATTTTTAATTTTGTGCTATTCTTTTGTTTTGTGTTTATTTGTTGTGATATCGGGTAATTATATATTTATTTTTTTATTCAACATATGGGTTAAAACTCTTTAAGATTGCATACCCCCATATAAAGCAACCTTTCTTCCCTATTGGCTTAGCATGAATTTAAAAATTTTTAATAGCCGTCACAAGTGTAGTAGCACACAGAAATACAGTCGTAAAAATCATTTCGCTTGGAATACTCAATATATTAGTGACTTTTAATTGATCACTGGTCCGCAACATCGCTTGGCGTCAGTTGTATGTACAGAAAATGAATTGAATTGTTCAGAATTTTTCATTACGTTTATTGAAAATGTGCTGTTTAGCATAAACACACATTTAACAATTTGTTGTTTAAAAAAAAGGAAAACTAATTCAATTCAAACCTTGTGTCAATAGTAGCAATACTCTAAATATTGCAAGTGACTAAAAATTTTTGCTAAACTAGCAAAGCTGAGCTAATCAATGCTCAGCAGCCCAATACAAAGTTAAATAATAAAAAAATTTAAGACTTTTTAAAACAAAATAATTACTGCACACAGCATATTAAATTTAGTTCTTAATTATTTTCTTTTTACAGGGTTTTCAAATAATGTTTGATGCAACAAATGCTTTTGGTGGCGTTTCAATGAAGTGCCTAGAATATTTAAATGATGAATACTCAAAATCAGTATTAGCAATTCCATTAGTTTCACCGAAAAGTATTCTTTTTGAAAATGCTGGTCAAAGTTACTTCATTCATATAAATTTTAATGTTATTAAATTTCTATTTTTACATTGCAGATGAAGCTATGACTGATTCTATAAGGACAACAAATTTAGCAATAACATATAGTGGTCTTGCAGAATTTAGTTCACTATTTATTCCTTTATCAACGAATGAAAACGCTTGGCGTAAACTGGGAAAGCCAAGAGAGTTTCCATCGATTACATATACTCCAGATAGTTTTTATCATACATCAGCAATATTAGCTTCATATTTAGATACATCAACATTATGTTATCGTTTAAAAAGCTCAAATTCTACATGTACTTTACCAATTTTCTGCTCAAATATGTGTAATAATGGTCGAAAACTAGCAGCTGCATCATTTTCTTTTCCATTTGGAATGTATTCAAATCAATATTTAATCGAATATTTAGATAAATTTGAGGGAAATATGTTTACACAATTATCACCCGGATCAAGTGTTGGAACAGATTATATAACACAGACAATGTGTATACGGGGCATAAAAAATTCTAAACTTAAGGCAAGTGGGGAAATTAAAACAGATCAAATGAAAATGGCGGCATATAAATGTAATTCAATATCAGAAATGTTTCAATTATATTTACAATGTCAAAATCATGCTAGTTTAGCATATGTGACAGCTATACAAGAACCACAAAAAATAAAAAATCCATTTCCACGTGAAATATTTCATAAAAACTTAAACTTAGAAGGATTTTTAATAGAAAGTGAAATGGAAAATGATCAAAGAATTGCAAGTATACCAACTGTTTCTTTAGTTGAATCTTCAAGCAAACTATCAGATACTTTAGAATCGTTATATCGTGAAGCTAAACGTATTAAAATTAACAAAATTCATCGATTTAAAGAAACTGGATTAGAATTAGATGAATATAATGAAGCACTTGAATATTTATTACAATTCAAAGATAATTATGAAGACAATAGCTTTAACTTATAAGAATTAAAAAAAAATTTTTTTACAGTTTTTAGTTTGATATTAAACTAGCCCCTCTCATTTCTCCAAGCACTGGAAGTAGTGAATACCCCTCTTATTTATGGGCATAGAGTGCATGTTTTATTTCATACTCACAAAATAATAATATTTTCATCATTTTAGTTTTTATAAGTGCAGGGACAGGAAGTTGTTAATAGATATTAATTCTTTTCCCTAAGTTCAATGAATTATGCAACAAGAAAATTTAAATACGAGATGCGTGCAACACGGCGTCTTATGCCTGTTGTATGTTATTTTACATTTCTTTTCCAATTTCAATTTTGGAATTACCTAGTAAGGGAATCAAAATGTGCTCAAACTGTTTTGCAAAGTAAAGGCTTAAGTATTGAATACTGTCATACTTGATTACATGTTAAACTTCCAAGTTAATCAAGGTCCGTTTATTATTTGAGAAAGCAAATATTTTGTTTTTGGAGATTACTGAAAAATTAGAATCAGCAGTAGCTATTGGTTTTTGGTGATAAGGTATCAGAAAAAGGACTAATTTTAGGAGAATATTAAGGTTACCAGGGATTAAAAAGTACATTTGTAGGCATTGAGTATCTTTTAAATTTTTTAATTCACCGTAGAATGAAATTTCATAGAACCTAAGGAAAAGAGTTTCAGTGAACCGAAATTGTAAAAAACGTACTTACGGGTAATAATAAGAAGACTTAGGAGCAGAAGAATACTAGGCAATATAAAATATTAATTTTAAAGATAACAAAGATTTTGAGGGCTTCCAGCATTAAATCTAGAATAGAGACGGGAACTTTGAATTTACATTGAAAACGATTTTTTTGTTCTAAATAAAATCATATGTAACATTCTCGAAGTAAATTTTGCAATCGGTTTTTTAAAAATAATCAAAATTCTTGTGCTGGATTGTAGTTAGAGAAGCTTTATCGTGAAACAAAAATAAATAAAATAAAAACAATAATATAACTAATATTAGAATTTCAACTCAATTAATATTTTTACTAATTTAGATTTTATTAATAAATGAGAAAATTCACAGTTATTTTATATACATAAGAAGCCAAACATTAAATCCTTTCCTATTTTGCTCAGGTCTTCCTTTCATATACTTAAATATTTTTACATGAAGCCTGTTCGAGGTGTTTATGTAGTATTCTTCTAAAACTAAATTTTAGATGGAAAAAAAATTTAGATTTTTTGACTCTTGTACAACCATGTTACATATATGTCTCTTAAATCAAAGACAGATTATGATATTTTTCATGAAATAATTTATAGTATTACTAATCATTTATTTTTTCTTTTTTACATAGTTGCATTTACAATTGAGTCTTTCTAGGAAGCACTTATTTTTGTTAACACCATGGAAAGTTTATATACTAAGCAATAAAGCTTTATTAAAATACAATTCAAGAATTTTGTATTTAAGTATTTTAAATAAATACCCTTTCCTTTAAAAAAACATTTACAATACACCAATAAAACCTTTAGAAGAATAAAATAGGCAAAGTTCATAGTACACTTAGATAAAACAATGAAATCACTAAGCAACAATAAATAAACTACCAAGTTTTGTGGGAAGTTTGATTTTACTAAAAGCAACAGAAATAGTTTATACAATTCAAATGTCTCGATTCAGCCCTAGGGTTCAGTCGGATCTACATTTTCTGTTTATAAAATTCTCTCTGCATATTTATTATTCCATGAATAGATGCACTCAAAAATCCTTGTTGTTAAGAAGAAAATGCTATAACATTTCCAAAAATAAAAAATAATGTATAATCCTCTTCCAAACAATATTTATTCAAAATACTTATATTCTTACAAAATCTTTTATTTTCGTCTTTTCTGTAGGGTTGATGAATTAAAATGTAGAAACAAGTTGATTTATATAAAAGCCTAAAGTACAAATTGTAAAAAAAAATAATAAATATAAAAAATAACAACAAAGCTAAAAAGATATAAAAGGGGAATGAATGTTGTACAAAACAAAAATTTTTCCATAAAATTTCAATTTGCAGCCCATTCATCAGAATAATTGAACACCCCTAGACAATATGTGTACCCAGGAACCGGCATTAATGTCCTTTTCGCTAAAATTATGCCCAACAAAATGAACGGTTGCCTATTTACCAGCCCATCTGGATATGCATATGACTTTGGGCATTTTACATATGAATTGCAGCACTTATTGTCTTAAATAATTTTCATTTTATTATTTAACTAAATGTTGAATATAATTTCGTAATTTTTTTCGTTTAGGATTGTTAAATGTATTGAACATTTAGCTCGTATATTCCTAAAACAAAAGAATTTTAAAATGAAAATATTTAAATTAAAAAAAAAATTTATTTTATTTTCTCATATAAATTACTTTTATATTAAGGTACTTCAATAATCAAAACGAAATTGGCCTTTTATTTACTTTGGTTATAAATGTTTCTATTTAGCGCATGAATTTCAATCATTACCTTCAAAAAATGGAATAAATTTGTCTTTAAAGAAACTCTATTTTTGATTTGCTTTTTATTAGCTCATTATGAAGTCACAAATTTTGTTAGGAAATAGGCACTGGAAAAAATTTAAGAGTTTTTATTGAATATAAAGACGTCAGGTAAAATTAATCAGATAGAATTAAGAAAAGATGGTCATAGTTGAATCAAGCCTACGATGCAAAATTTTTAAACAAAACTAATCATGAAAAGATACGCTCATGCCATTGATAAGTTTTATCGAGCCTCATTATCTTCGAGGATATTTACCAGAAATAATACACACTTGTAAGTTTCTTTTCATTTTAGATTCAATATTCCTTGGTCATTTTAATAAAAAGATGAGCCCATTTTCATGCATATATTAAGTGTAAGCAAATATTTGTTAAATTATTCATTTTAAATATTATAAAGAAAATCTTTCTTTAATAATTAATTAAACTACACACCATATATCACCAAAATTTATATTTGATGCTTATACTCTAATTTCTTATTTATATTTATATCTCTACCTTTTCAGAAAAAATCTTGTTATGTTTGCTACGTTATTTATAAATATCTAAAAAGAAATTGGAGCCTAATTTTTGTTTTTGCTTTATTTTTGTGGTTTTTTTATATATATATTTTTGAAGGCTAATGCTATTGTATGTTTACCTATTTCTTGAATTGGAAATATATTTTAAAGCTAGAACGACTTCTGAATTATTTACAATTGTTTCGGGACAATAGTTTAATGAAAGTGCACAATTCATCTATTAAAAATTTAGAAACTATAAAGAATATTAGAACCACCTTTGATGTAATTTTAGGAGCTATAAAAGATTTTTTATTGCAGTTATTTTATTCTCAATTACAATAAGTGCTGATGAAGTGCAGGCTTCGATGTATATTCTCTTTTTATTGACGCATATATCATGATCAGTATGCTTTAACTTATAATAAATGCTTTAAGATTAATTATTTATAAATATAATATCGGAAGCTGGTCATCTGTTTGTTGTTACGCATTTATTTCTTATTATCACTTTTGAACGTCATATAAGATAAATACAAGATGAATAAAAGAAAAAATACATGAATATGATAATTCAATTCTTGACAACATTAAAACTTATAATTTTTAAATATTAAATAAGTGACCCGTAAATTTATATATGATGTTAGTTTGTTTGTTGAAGCCAGTTAAAAATATTAAATAAATAAAAACATTTCAAAACATTTTTTGGTGTCAAGACCTGATATTGATTGTGTATCAAAAATGATTATAAGTTTATATAACAACAAAGTTTTCTTTTTTAGTAGATGTCTTAAAAAAGAAAAGAAAAACAATTAGGTAAGGCTAGTTTTTCTAAGAAAGAGAGCTAGAAAAATTGAGGATGAAAACCCTTCCAGAGTGACAAATTTTCAATGATAAGAGATTATGTTAGTCTTTTACAAATTATAAAGAAATGCAACCAAATATTAAAAATTTACACCATGAAAAAAATCATTAGGAGAGAAAGTCAATTATAAAGAAGTTGTGGAGAAAAAATCTTTATTTATTATTTTAATCTTTATTTACCAAAGGAAATTAAAGCTAGCGATAAAATTTTAAAAGACAATTGCTGTATGCTTTAGCGGAATTCTCTTAAACAATCAAGCCTACTTGAACAAGGTTAAAATTCGGAAATATTTTACTATCAATCGAAGATTTTGCTATGCCTTTAGAAGTAAACACACAAAATCCATCAACACTCAGCGATTTATGTTTTATTCAACTCAACGGCAATCAACAACAAAATGCTTAACAACATCTCAAAAATTCAATGTTTAAAAATTTCATTTAAAAGATGAAACAACATCTATATTAAAAAATTTGAACATTACATAATTTCAGAAATCGATTAACAATCCATGATGGAGAGACCATCACCAGCGCACCACTAAAAGCGTTAAAAAATACATTGTACTTTTAATAAATAAAACAATAAAAATATTGGCATTGCTGACTAAATTTCATTATTGTGAACAAGCTAGATGCGAAGCTGTGTCGGCAATGTTAATCCCTATAAAATCCAACAGAAATGCATTCCACTGATAAATGCATTCAGATACTCCACTGAATCCTTTTATTTCACTACTTCTTAAGCATTAAATTATTAAAACTGAGATTTAATATTAATCTATTTGAAAAATATTTGAATAAAGGATGACATCTAATGTAATCAACAATTCAATTAGATTGAATTAACAAAGATTTACAATGCTTAAATTATTTAAAACAAAAGTAGTACTAAACTAAAATAAAAAAAAAAAAGCAAAACAGTCATAGGTAGTATCAATCTTTTGCATTTATTTATTTACTGGCAACATCAAAAATATTTAAATTTTTCTTTAATTTACAAAACTTTAGAGAAAATTTTTTGAATTGTTTTAAAAAAATTAGAAAAATGATTTATTTTGATATAGTAAAAAGATCATATATTTTTCACTTTTTAAAGTCCTTCTCCTATTATAATTAACTACATACATAAAATTTTTTATGAATTCTGTAAGACAACAATATTAAGTATAACAGAAGTAACAAATTAAAAGATTTGATCACTTTATTACTTTAATCTTCACTCAACTAAATAAATATTAATCCTGTATACTATGAAATAGACTGACTAATTTATCGCTTTAATTAATCTAACAGGGTTAATTTCTTATTTAAATAAAGACACCATAAAAATCTCCTTTGTTGCCATTTTTAGACTTCAATAAGATTTGTTTCGAAGATTTACTTAACATTATGACCTACATACAGGAGAATATACCTTTTTCAAAGTTATATAAATTAAAGGAAACATTTTATAAGCAAAGCAACCTTTCATTAATATTTGATATATTTTCATTAATTTTATTGACCTTCTCATTCTTTTATCTTTTAAAAATTTATTTTATAATTATTGCTGCTTTATTTCATTAGGTTTAAAAATTTGATTAGAGTAGAAAACATATTTCTGAGAACAAACACAACGTAGAAATGTGGAAAGTTATAATTTTAATTAGAATTATGAAACAAAAAGAAAAGAAACAACTATTTAAATCTTACATTGCTTAACTTAAAAAGTTTTGGTATTAAATTAAAATCAAATTTGATTTAGAGACGATTCAGTTCTCCCTAAGAAATCTAAGAAAATTAAATTCAATTAGAATACAGTATTAATCAAACTTTTCTACAAAAACTTGTAGTTAATTAATCACCGAATCCATTCGAAATATCCTTTAATTTATTTGAATGTAAATATCTAACTAGAAGGTTCATTGAATCTATATTGAGATAAAAATATTTTAGTATGTATGTATATAATAAAATATATAAAAACAGAATTCAGATATAAATACTAAAAAGAATGAAAACGGCAATGATTTTGGTGTAAAGAAATAGCAAAAGGGATCATGATATCTTTCAAAATGGGATATGAAACTAAAACGAGACCCCTACGGGACATGAATTCGTAAGTATTTTCCTTTAATAGTATATTCTAGCGTGAATAGAAAAAGAAGGCTATCCATTCATTTATATGAATTCAAAAGGAGCCACTAAAAGCATTTGTACCTTTGGACTAGATAAAAATTGATAGCTGAGTAGATTTTGAGAACTTTATATATGAAATTACTAACCTTACGCTTTTACATTCTGTTTTTAACTTTATTTATTTAATATCTTTAATAAAACTTATCCAACTGCTTGAGTTTAAATTAAAAGTTTGCTAAGCGTGGGCTACACCATATCTACTTGCTTGATGTAATGTCCTATATTTATGTAGGTAACACTAAAAATATTTTGTCATACTAAGCTTACATTAAAAGCTAACACAGATCTGCCAAACAAAAATCTTGTTTAAAATCTGATTAGTGTTTCCATTAGATAAGTTGGTGTTTATCATGAAAATAATTATACAAAAATTTTACCACGTCAAGTTTTCATAAAAATTGTAATTTTGTTTGTTGAAATTTATATACAATACGAAATTTTCAGACTACCAGTGAAAAACGGTTTTTTTAATTAAGAAATACTTTTATTTTTTTACAAAATTCTCATTTGCTTAAATTAAAAAACATTCATTTAAAACTTTTCAGCTTTAGAGACAGATATAAGCTAGTAGAGGCTGAATCCAGAGAATAAAATGGATGCTTCAAACCTCTATCACTTCAAGCTCTGACAAATTAGTTTTGATCCAAAATTAACATTGCTTAGAATAAGAGAATGTTATTCAGAGAAAAAATTTTACCTACATATTGCCGGATCATGCTACATAGCCAGTAGGGAAATTACCCATCAGTGAGTTTCTCATGCATGAATCATGTCGAAAAGTTCACTTGTTAAATATTTATTATTGCAGCATGCAGAAAGTAGCCATCATACCTACTTTTCAGTCATATTTTCATGCAGAAGTCGTCATGACGCCGAGTTTTGCAGCCGTTTGTTAATTAAATGCATGGATGTTTTGCCCGAGAAAGTAAGTCTTATGACTGAAAAGTAACTCTCTTTTATTGATGAGGTAGAGTTACTTTCCCTACTGGAATATATTACATTTATTTTCGATTTTTAATTAAGTATTGAATAGCTTTGTAAAATAAGAACTTACTTTTTATTAATCAAAAATCCTTTATTGACTATAATAATTAAAACGTCAGATTTACCATATTTACGGTTTTAAACAGAAATATTTGTTTTTTACTTTTTGCTCAAAAATACTTAATTTTCTTGAGTTAAATAATTATGAACTTTTCCTGAATTCAATCTTATGGTATTATTTTAAATAAATAGAGAAAATAAAATAAGCATTTTGTTTTCAAAAATATAATTCTAGGATAGTTTGAAAAAGAGAAAAGTGTCATTCAACTGTCGCATGAAAATCACCGACGATACAATTTTAAATTAAAAAAGGTCAAATTAAATTTTATTAAAAAATATTGCATTGAGAAAAGTTTTAAAAATATTTATTATCCTCAAGGACTATTGTTAAAAGAAATTTTACACTCACCAATCACTTGAAATTTTCCCAAGAAAGTTTTATTTTGGGAAATTCTATTCATTTAAAAAAAAAATTCATAGAATCAAAACCAATAATGCTTAAGTATGTTTCTGACAGTGAAATTAAAATGACAATAAGATGCTCCCAATTGTCAAACCTTTTTATAGTACAACCTTAGGTTACATAATTGAGGCTGTCTTCGTGATAACTTCTGGGACTAAACTCTCAGATATGGTTTGTAAAAGATAATTTTTTCTTTTGGAATAGTTCGTGCTTTTCTCGGTTTTTCATTAAACTTTATTAGGTGTCAAGAGCGCATAGTGTTATGTCAAGTTTAGTTTTTTGCAATTTTAGCTGCAATTGATTTTTATGGAAATTTGTTGGTATTGATTTTTTTTTTTTTAATTTTGGAAGACAATAATATCAATAGGATTCTATACAAATTTTAAGTAATTTCTACAATGGAAAAGAGAATTGTGTATCTAAGACCAGTTTGGCATTTACAAAGGCTTTTGATTAATTTTTCTTCTCTAAAAGTGAATTTTAACCGCATTTTTAATTTACTAAAAATTTCATTGTGAATATTTTTATATTTATATTTCAATATTACATGCGATGCTCTCTTTTTTGAGTATCAAACGTATTAAATGTAATAGATGTTCCAAAATTCCTTATTGCCCTTTCTATATCAGACTTTAACTAATTACTTGATTGCTAAGGGCAACCTAAATTTCAAACCAACAGTTTAAATAAAATTTTCAATATCAATTCAAATTCTCCTTTGTATTTCATTGATTTTTATTTTTAAAAATTAATTTATTTACTGCAAATGGAGGTCATTATTTGTATTATTCCCTTTCAAAAGAATTAAATAAGCAAACAAAAAAACAATTTTTTTTAATGAAAGCCGTTATGAAATTCATATTATATTGTGCTATGGAATATGAATATTAAATAAAAAGTTATGAAGGAAGCAAAACAAAGCTCTTAGTAGCTATGAAGCTTGCAAATTGCTTTACGCCCATAAAAATTTGGCTCTCCTGTTTGTTTTTTTGTGTAATTACAAAATCTGCCAGCGTAGTTCTCTTGGTAATGGTGTCAGACAATTTTATTTAAATTTTCTGCTATTCTTTTGCCTGAAAAAAATTAATTTATGGGATGCGGTTTTATTTACTTTAAGCTCTTTAGCTTGTAGTGTATTAAACATTTTTATAATTTCTAATATATAAAAACAAAAACGAAAATATAAAAGCAAAGTTTATACGCAGACATTTTTTTAGATTTTGTTTGAGTAAACTATAGTAAACAAATTACACCTTCGATCGATAATTAATGTTTTGAAATTTTAAAATTATAGGTTGTATGTTTAGTCACAAGTTAAATACAATTTATCAAAATCTTTTTTAAGATTTTAATTTGATTGCGTTGTAAACTGATGCTTTAAATTTTCAATTGGTACAAAAAATTAATAACAAAAAAATTAAAGACACCATCAGGCTGACTTCAATATTTTAAAATTAGCTTAGCTCCCTTTATAATATTTTTATGTTATAAATATTATTGAGAGTTAAATGTATTTAGGCAAAAGCTTTTCCCTCTTCTATTATAAACACCATTTCATTTCTCTCCAAAAAAATTACTATCTTCTTATAATGTTTTTTGAACTTATTTTATTGCTGTTGTGATAAAAACCAGTTATATATTTGCCTTCTGTATCAAATCCTTTAAATCAAAACAGAAGTTCACTGAATTTGAGCGAAGACTAGTCTTTCTAAGCTCTGTAAAATTTATTGCTCTTTGAGTGTAATGCATTATCAGATTTAATTGTCAACGTCAGCGCCAAAATTCAGTACATGAACAAATCAAATACATTTCATTTATGTCTTAGCCTTAAATAAATTTTATGTCCATATATTTTGTTTTCGAATAGTTTTACAGTAACCATATCTTTCATATATAGGAATTTCATTGTTGAATTCTCTTTATGCATTCAAAATTAGGACCAATTTAAGCAACTTATTAACCACGAAAGAAATGTTTGCTTAGTTTAGATAATTTTTTATAATTATAACACTTTCATAGGAAAGATGTAATACGTTGACTTCAAATTGATTTTAATAGTGAGCTCACTTTGCCATGAGCAAAACAGGTCAATTCTCGCTATTTTAAGTAAATAAGAGTTGGAGCCGTTATGAAATTTTGGTAAACAAATTTTAAAGTTTAGCCTTATAGACCAATCGTCGTGTAGTTTTGGCTAGTGAAATGATTAAAGAAAAATTAAAAATACCTCAAAAGGTTAGATAGCTGATATGTAAATTAATCGATGAAGGAACAGGATTTCTTCGCATTATAAATTTGTATACTATTTATTTAAATACAATAGGTGTGTACCGGGTAAAAAAAAATTGATATCGTACAATTGCACAATAAGTGTCGATCAATTCTATTCAAATAGGGAAATTTGCTTATCTAGTGAAGTCAAGCAAATGTATAAAGATTCTGAAAGTAAGTTGTAGTCAATTCAAGAAAGACCACAGTTTTAAAAGGACACATATAAAAGACCGCAAAAGCAGACTTAGGGTATTCATTTAAAAACAAAAAGAAACTACAAATTTATTCTTCCATATATATAAAACTTTTTTTCTCTCATTAAAAAAGAACCAAGATTTTTTCTCCTATATAAGCAATTTAGATAGAATTATATTTATCTCTTTGCTCAATTTTGAAATTTTTTAATCAAAAGTACAGGTAAAACATAACAAATTGTCAAGTTGATGAACATATTAAAGCCTGGAATTGAAGTGTGGAAGCTCACAATAAAGTATACTATATTTTATTTAAAAATCAAAAATTCTAAATTAATTACAGATATATATGTATAGAATTCAATTATAATACACAATTCGGTTAATAACTCTAACTGTAAAATTAATTTACAGACCTTCATGGGTTTTATTGTATATATACATATATTTAGCATAAAATACAGCATTTTATTTTAGACGTACCGTAATTTTGAAATAATAAAAAACAACATCTTTTTCTATCTGAAAAGCATGAATCCATACTATAAAAATTACTATTTCACAAAAATTTAACAAATTTTTTATATAGTTGTTTTTATCATATAGTTAAAATACTTACTAGTTTTTAATAACGGACCTTAAAGTTTTTATTTGCAAAATGACACTCTGACAAGTCACAAAATGCTAAATTATTGTTTTAATTAAAATAAAAACAACATTTTTTAAATAGTTATTAGTTTTAACTTTGTAAAGTTCTTGTTGAAAATAATTCCATGCATTGTTTGATTTTGCTTTAAGCCATTTGAAATTGGGAAAGTATTAGCAAATATATTTGGGAAAAATCGTGTAAAGTAAATAGGATTATTAGACTTGAATCAAAATAATAATTATTCTAAGAATGCCTAAATACCTTATACCATTCCTTAAAAATAATTTCTCAGACATAAACTTAAAATTCAAAATAAGCAAATTTTTAAAATGTGATATTTTTTACAAATATAAATAAAATTTAATAAATTCAAGAATATATTATTTAATTTTCAAACAGTTTTTAAGTTATCATCTGAATAAATTTTCTTTCAAATCTCGCTTTAAAAAAACTCAATCAAGATAACAAACTCACACTTTATATAAAAAAAAGGAGAAAATCTGAGTTTTTCTTTTAGGACAAATAGTTATTTTTTGATTACTACTATGATATAAGATTTTATTAAATAAGTTTTCATTTAATGGAAAGCAAGTACTAGGCAATTCTTTCATTTCTAGTTTTTGACAAAAATAAAAAGTATCCTGGAATAGATTAGAACAATTTCAGGGTTTCAATATCAAAAAAAAAAGAAGGAGAATATCTTAAAAAGAAGTTTGATAAAGGAAATGAAGTAATTCAATCCCATTTGAGGAAAACTGTAAAAAATTTTTACAAAAATATTTTGACTGGACACTGTTGATTGATATCTGAGAAACCTTTTTTACCTCGCTCTTACTATATATACAATATGTCCCAAGAATATAAGATAAGCATTTTATGAAAAAAGTATAAGATTTCATTGACAAAAGCAGAAAAAACAGGGTTCTACTTTTTAGATTCCATTTTTGCCCCAGTATCACTCATAACTGCTTCAATAATATCACTAGCAAAATAAATCATTTTTTAAAATGAGCCTGAACGGCACTGATGAGTATGAATAGACCACTGTTTTTCACCTTATACTTCAATAAAATAATATAATACTTTCAAAAAAACTCATTAAGAGTTTTAAGGATATTATAAATTAGAAGGCGGAAAATAAAAATTCAAGAAAATTAATTTTGCTCACATTTTTAAAAAACTTAATGTTAAATACAATTTTTATATATTTTACCTAAAGACTGTGTTTTCTTACTTTTCAATTTCGCTAGATTTTTCCATCATATTTGTTTTGTTATCATCTTAAAATATTAAAAACAACGAAACTCATGTTTTAATTCTTAAAACGTTGAAAACTTTTTTAATTTTTAGTTATCAATAAAGATATTGGAACTCGAAGTCGTAAATGAATGTTGGTTTGTGCGGAAGCAAAACTATTTAAGTTTGAAACAAGTAATATAAAAATAAATTTTCTAAAGTATATTCCTACTTGAGATTGTTTTTTTCTTTTTCTGAATTCAGATTTCTTAAATCGTTGCATTCAGTTTTCTGAAGTTTTTCTCTCATATAAAATTAAAATTAGTTTATTAAATACACTACCAACATAACAAAATTTATTTAAACTTGATTGGATGATTAGAAAAGGGATTTATTAACGACTGAAAATTTGTAAAAGATATTGGACATTATGAGCTAATGGTAAGAATAATATTTGAACTAATTGTATTAACATCAATTGTCATGTACTCCCAACACAACAAAATTTGTTTGAACTTGATTGGATGAATAGAAAAGATTTTATTAACAATTGGTTTTTGAGCAAGCTAATAGTAGGAATATAATAAAGCAAAACAAAACATTAAAAGGTGGCCAAAAAGAGTTATATATAGTTTTCTGGTAATTAAAATTTAATTCTTTATTACATTTTAAATTATATTACCTAATCAGAACTTAACAAAACTTAAAGACAACTAATTTATTAAAATTTTGAAATTTTTACTTATGAATTCTAATGTAAACACACAAAAATGCTATAATTTCTTTGTTAGATAAAAAGAACTTAAGCAGAATATGACTGTTATTCAGAAAGTTAGAAAGTTAGAATTTAGCAAAATGTTAATAAAGTTAAATGTTCCTGTCAAAAAGTGAGCTATTAGTCCAGTCAAAATAGACATTCAACTTCGGAATGATTCGCATAGAGCTGAAAATTGGCACATACCTTATTTATGTCAATACAAATAAAGGGTCAAAAGTCCCCATCGATCCCGCTTGTGCAAAAAATTTTATTCAAGGTCAAAGGTCACAAATTTCGGTTTTTTACAATTTTCTCAGAAACAGTAAATTTTATCGTAAAATAGTTTTTACAAAAGTTGTAGATCATAAAATTCTCTACAAAAAATGTACCAACACCTTTTCGTACGAATTACCATTCTTGAGATTTCGCAGTTTTAAAAGTTAAAAAATTTATATTATACATAATATGCACACATTTCCGCACCACCTGTGATGTAATATACTGGGCGTATTTTTTTTAACGTGGTTTCCCCAGTAGTCATAATCAACGGATTATTGCGATGAAAAAAGTTTGACTGAAGAGAATTAGTGAAAAAAAATGGCACGGGTTATCTTTTTTTAATGTTTTTATTGTAAATAATTTTTTAAGTCGACTTTAACAACTATTTCTTCATCTTCACTTTCATTTTCTTCTCCTTGCAGAGAAGAACGGTTTCTTATTACAATCAGTCTTGCAGTTACAAAAAATAGTATTGAGTAGTTTTTCTGGAGCAGGCTTGAGTAGGGTTTGAATTCAATGTGTGTAAATATTTGCTCCATCGCTAAGGTAATGGTCATTTTAAGGACGACCGACTTTATGCCCCGTAGCGGGCCTCAAAAACGTATTATAGCAGTTGCTGTGGTACTTAACTCCAGCAGCAACTAAATCAAACACATACCCAATGCGGGCAACAACAGCTCTTGTTGCGTCATCAAAGCGAGTCCGAGCTACCTTAAGGATAGAATCCTTGAACTCAATTGTGGAAACATTATATATTTTACGACGAATATGATGCGTTTCTTCTTTTCAGCTGCTTCATCTGCTTCATCGCCGCAAAATAAGCAATATTTCTTAAAATTGAAATCGGAATATAAATAGTCTGAAATAAATTTATTAATTTTGACACTTTGAAACTATTTAATTTTCATGTGGACAATGTTTGTAAAGTAAACAAACTATATACGCTAACAAATTATATTTAATTAATATTCATGAAAAAAAACCATCAAATATGTCCATTAAAAAAGGAAATTTTATACGAATCAAAACCCGCCATATTGAGCGTTTATTTTGAAAGTGGTGCAAGTCCATTTTTGAAAAAAATAGAGATAATGGCAGTTATAGATAAAACTAACAAAAAACTAATAAAATAACAGAAAAATTAAAACTTAAAAAAAATAGACTTGCACCACTTTCAAAATAAACGGCTCATATAGAGAATTTTTAAACTTAATTGAAGGGAAGGGGGTCGGCTAATTTATTCACTTTCTCGTATTCTAGTACGTGGTGGACTTGTCGTGGATGTACTAGCTGCAGCGATACTACTCTTTCGAGTGTACATTTTACGACACTGAACATGGACTGTTACAGAATTAATATCTTTCAAATATTCAAAATGATTGTCATTTCTTTCAACACTTGCATCAATTAAAGTCTTCATTCCACGATCAACAATAACAACTTTTTTCAAAGGTTTATTACAAATAAAGCAATTGTCAGACATTTTGTTAAAATTATCAAACACCACAAATTGAAATTGAAAATATAATTAAACAAAAAAATGCGCCTAGTACATTACCTCGTAGGTGGTGCGGAAATGTGTGCATATTATGTATAATATAAATTTTTTAACTTTTAAAAGAATTAAATAATTACTTCAATTGAAAAAAAGAGGTTAGAGCGTTTTTAAACATTTAAGTACAACTCAAGGTCTAGAAGAACTCGCCGTGTCGCCAAGTTTTGTTATCGTTTCGCTATTTGCCTTTTTTAGGGTACTTACATTGGAGTGGAATAATAATCAATTCTTAAAAATCAGAAACAAATAATTCCTGAGCTAAAAAAAATACAACCAAATGTATACCACTCCATTATCAAATACTTCAAATTCTGCTTAATGATATCTTTTCTAGTTTCGGACAGTTTCTGCAAAAAAGAGACAAAACAAAAAATATTTTAAGGAATGGTAGATCCGGAACTACTTAAAGTAAAGTGTTTTCCTATTCAGCTTCTTATGTTTTTCTGTGGTATATTTTAAGGGTCTCTTAGATATTTGAGCAAGCATTATACAGACTTTTGTACGAAATTTATAGTATTTTTTTTTTCTTCCTTTATCCTCGGTCAAGTGTAACCTTTTACAGTTAATTAATACTTCAAAACTACAGAGATTATTGGGAAAAATATATCGAATAACTTTTTTAAGCATTTTTTAATAGCTATTCATAACCTCAGATAAATATGTTCTCAGTCAATTATATGAATGTTTATGCAGTTGGGTAAAGGACGACATATGCTTGCATTGTTTTCGGCAAATTACATTTCTCTTATTTACCATATTTTTCGATGTTGCATGGCTGACTTATTAGTTACTCATTACATTTTGGTATTGGTTTTCATTTCATAAGAATTTTATTCAAATAGAAAACCATGGACAGTATTTTTCAAATTAAATGATTTACTAATAATACTTAAGTAATTAATTTTCTGATTGGTGTAAAAAAAGAACTATTTTTGGTAGTATTGCTTTGTAAAATTAACTGTGATAAAAAAGAGAACTAGTCAATTTTTTATTAAATTGTACAAAATTTGAAAAAGATCGTTTCATTATTTCTTCTAAAATCATGGGAATGAAGTCTAAAATCAGATTTTTAAGGAAAGCGTGATTAGAGACTGTCAGGGATACAGCTTGGTCATATGCATTTGCTTTAAAAGTTTTTTTTCTTTCAACTTTTACATATTTTTTGTTAGTTTTAGTTTGAAAGCAAAAAGGGTCAGGGTTTTCAGTGCAATATTCAAGGATCAATGGAGCCTAAACACTTGATTAAATCATACATACTGCTCCTTTTTGCATTCACTGAAAAAAATAAATTGGGATGGTAAAAAAATAATTACTTAGTTCAAGTAAATATGTTCTCAACATAGTGGCAAGTAGATATTTTTGATTGTTGAGTATGTGATTTACTTACCTTAAGACACTGCTGAATTCTTGTTTCAAGTTTTTTTTTCTCCATATCTAACAACCGAAAATATTAAGCTCAAGCAAACAACGTCTTACACTAAATTATGCATGTTTTAATTCAAGAAAATATAGCTTTGATTTCAAAGTAAGAAATGTATTATTATCGTGGGAATATTTAGTTTATGCAAGTACGTTTGAGATTTGAATCATGATTTTAAAGACATTGATTGAAGCTTTTTTTCTCAAGGGGGGATTAAATATTTTGTTAAAACAAGTATTTCTATTAATGCTGAAAGGAGTATAAAGTTTTGAAACTAAATTATTTCCATCGACATACAACAAACAGACAATAAAAAACAAACAATGAAGTAAACAAAAGAAAAAATACTTATTCCAACCATTCCTAAAATTCCTAAAATTCTTAAAATACATAAAATTTATATACTTACCTTTAACCTATGCCCATGATATAGCTTAAAGTTTTTGGAAAAATTCAAAAGTATTTATATCCTTCTTTTATTGCAAAAGCGTGAATTATATGAAGTTTAATTTTCCCATATGAAAAACACCGCACTCAACACCACTAAAGCGTTATGTGTATATAAATGTACCCACACCTCAACTAAAAAAAATAACATAAAAAAACTCTGAATTTCACAACACTTCAATCAAATCTCACTAAAAAGGTAAACTTTAAAGCCATCATTTTATCAAACCATGATAATAATTACTTAATTGAAGTAAAAAATTATTTCGTAGTTTGGTAAAGATATTTAGAGTATTTATTTCCTAAAAGCAAGTATCGAGTTATTAGACTACATACTCTTGTTGTATAAATATTGAAATCAAGTAAATATAATACTTAATTCAAGTTTTTTTGTCATTGGACTATAAAAAAAAATACTTTCCCAAAGTAAATAAAGTCTTAAGGAACTTTTATTCGAACCAATATACAAATTTACTTGAATTGAGTATTTAAGTTATTGACTCAAGAATTATTTCCTTGATTTCCGTAACCAAAACATCAAGTAAATGCATTTACTTGAAAACCCAACTTTTTTCTTTCAGTGTTGTTAAAATAATTTTTTATTAAATAAAAGATATCATTTTTGGGTTATTTGCTTGCGAGTTAGTCTGTAATTTTCTAATTGTAACTCTACAAACATTTCAATTCAAGAATGACATCTCCTTTCACATAATTTCAACGAGTTCATATTCTGTTAACAAATGGGAGAAAAATTTTAGAATTATTTTGAGAAAAAACATCACATCATATCACTCACAATGCGAGACAGTGATGGGATACTTGATGTTTTTGAATATGTGGGTGGCATAGTATATAATACATGAAAAATATCATGTGATTTTGAATTAACACCGTTTCTCGTGACACTTACTCCACATTTCCCATAACATCATTACATAAATTTAACCCATTCAGTGCCAACTACGAGATATCTCGTAGTAAGCGGTTGTACTAAAAGTGCCAACTACGAGATATCTCGTAGTAGGTAGTGTAAAATTTGATCGGTTGGCACTGGCGGCAGCATACGTAAAATTTGCTTGGCACTGGCGGCAACACAGGTAAATTTTGCTTGACACTGAATGGGTTAAGTTTATCGAAAAGATGTGAAGATATCATTTATAAAGTGTAAAATTTACTGAATCATATCCAGTCACTAATGTAAAACTATATTTTTTCAATGAAGCACGAAAATAATAACTTTATTAGTTTTTGATGAATATGAAAAGAAAAGAATTTTATTCTTGTAACATAATTGAACATATTATATATACATATATTTACAAAAACAAAATCTGTATTTATTACTTTTGATTATAATTCATAATTATACTCCTAAAAATTGATTTTTACAATTTTCAATTATTTTATCCAAATGATAGTTCCAAAATTCTACTGCTTTTAAAAAATTTTCTTCAAATTTCATGTTTTCCATGAAAGTTTTGATTTTTTTTAGATTATTGCTCTATTTTGAACTATTTTAATTTGGCTTCCTATTGTATAACTTTAATAAAGGTGGCTCAGATTTATTATGGAAAATTTTGCTACTTTCATATATTATATAACAGAAGATCTTGGCCAAAAGATAAAAATTTCAAAAGAAAATTTAATTTTTAACTTAATCAAAAAATATTACTTTTAAAAATGTTCCCAGGCAAATACTATGCAAATAAAATGTACTCAAATAAAATCAAATAATATCTGACACTATTTAAATTGCAATTTATGAATATTAAATATTCTTATAAGTAAAACACTTTTTTTTCCTTTTATTACTTAAGTAAGGACAATTTGTATCAATAATGTTTCCCTAGAGTATTTCATGAAAAGCACTAGAAATATTTTCAAAATGGAAACATTACATAAAACTTAAAATGAAGCTGCTTTTTAATTAAGTTAAAGAAATATGTGCTACATTATCCTTCAGCCTTTCTTATATTCAATTTGTCGGTACATTCATTCAGTTATATGACTAAAAATTTTTCCTTAGGGATACAAAATTGCATAAAGGTGGGATACGTTTGTGTAATTTTCAAATAAATTTTCACGCCTAGTAAATTTATGAGGTGATCGTAAAACTCATAAACGCTGCCATTTTTACTTTCCCATTGTGGGTACATCTTTCCTTACATCTTATGAAAATTCCTTCATTGCCCGACTTTCTTTTGTGTTATATGGTTATGAGAGGGGTGGAGGGTTTGTCAAGTCGAATAACTGTGGTAGATGTCCGTGTGAAGTAATTTTAAATGAAAAGTTTCATCGTATTTAACTAAATATGTACGAATGTTAATATAGTTCTAAACCTAAAGACAGGACAAATTTCTTCAAATCAACTTTAATATATGTAAGTATACACTTAAATATATGCTCTTCATAAAATATACAGCAATTGACATTTCAAGCAGCTGAGTAAAAATAGATAAATACTGAAGCTTATGTTAGGTGAAAATTAAAATGAGGCAAGAAAATTGTTTGTTATTGTCAGAAATTCATCGCATAGTAAAGAGTTTACTAGTTCTTCATTTTTCAATTCTCTAATTTTCAATTATCGTGATAAATGATCTAATTTTAAGTGCTTGTCACGGATGCTGAATTTTCAAGCTACATAATTTAATTGATGAGAGGAGTATGTCTCTCATTAAGAAAAACTTTGAAAAAACGTAATGCGTGTTTGAATAGCATTAAAAAGAATAAAATGCTATTCTAATGTCGAAAATAATGAATTCATTTAAAACATTAGTTTAAATAAATTTAATAAAAGCAATTAAATAAAAGATATTTGCATTATAAGCTAATGGGCTTGGCAGTCAATTTCCAACAAACGTGTTTACAATTTAAATTAGAGTTTGACACTAACAGCACGAGTTTACATTATAAATGCACACAAATAACTAAAATAAAGTATTTTTCACACTAATTATCGGTCAGTAAACGGTCGGAAAAGTTACACTGAATTACTAGTTTCCTTTTCTAGTAATATAATTAAAGTATTTTAGAATTCTTAATCAAGGCTTCGTGTTAAGGTAAATAATTCTTAACCCTATCTTTACATTAATTAGAGGTCAAATAGAAATTGCTTTGTGTAATACCGACAGAATTCTCTAAAAAAATTAAATACTAGTAAATCACAAAAAATAAATTTTATTTATTTTTATTAAATATTTTGCTTGAAATTTTTATTTAAAACTGACTGGTTAACATTTTAATGAATAATTATATATATATATACAGATATTATCTGGTTGCCAATATTATGTTGTTTGATTGATCTTGCTCTCATGGAAGCACTCTAATTGTCGAATTTTTAGTTAAATAAGTTATAAAATTTTCAGTTATCGAAAGAAAATCAAAGTTCTTGGTTCTAATGTGCATTAATATACCTAGTAGACTTTACGATGTGCTAATGTAAATTTAATGATTTTTGAATGCTGCAATTTTGTAACTCAGCTCGTAAATTCGATGTTTTAGTCAATCTGAGCAGAGTATACTGAATTATCTGCTGCTCTGTTGGCTTTATTCTTTTCTTAATTCACTATTTTAGATTTTCGTATTAAAAACATAAGAATATATCTTTTTAAATTTTTAAAATAATATTTTTATTTTTAGCTTTTGGACTTTAAGTATTAATTATTGAAAATTTAATTGAGCGAAGTAATAGAAGTAATATAACATGACTAAATATGAAAAATAATTAAGCCTAAAGTATTTTCGAAATATTAATACGAACCAAGCAAAAAAATTGAAATAGTCTCCAATTTTTTTGGTGCATTAAAACAGAACTTAAAAATATGTGAAAAACTTTAATTAGCAATAGCTAATTTCCATTTAATTATGAATATATTAAATGATAAAATCATGGCAAAGTGACCAAATTTTT
This sequence comes from Acrocera orbiculus, assembly GCA_947359355.1. NCBI lineage: Eukaryota > Metazoa > Arthropoda > Insecta > Diptera > Acroceridae > Acrocera > Acrocera orbiculus. Next base: position 1,355,102 of record OX375757.1, read on the forward strand.
GAATATTACAAGCTCATTAACCATATGCAAACTATAGGCCATAAAATTAACTGAAGGAAAATGAATTATCAATTTGGTGTTTTAACTAGCAAAGAAGTTTGCAAAACTAATCGAATTTCAATTCACACCAGCTGCAATCAGCAAAATAATTTAAAATAACATGAAATGATGTCAATGGTCACAAATGTATTGAAATTTACCATACTCACTGACTAATTGCTTGAAATGCCATAGGGCTAAATGACTTTTTTTATTTATTAATTTTTCTTTTTAATCAAATATCAAGTTTTTTTGTGCTTTGAAAAATTTACCATTTACCTGCAAAGCACCTATATAAATCTAAAGGAAAAAAACTGAACTAAAGGAAATTTTACAAGCTTCTAGGTTATTTTCATAATTAAAATTTTATTCTTTTACAGTTTAACCTTAAATAGTTTTATAAAGCCTTTAAAGGTTATGTAGTAATAATAACTCATGCAATTAGAAAAAAATGGTACTATTTTTATCAAGTAAAAAAACTAGATCAAAATGTTATTTTGTTTTTTTTAAATGTTTAAAAGGGAATACCACATTTTAAACCTTTTAAATATTTTGTATTCATTAATCTCTGGCGTGCTTTTACATCGAAAGTATCCTGCTTTTAGTTCTTTTTTCCATGCAAACCACAATATTCCTAGCTATCTTTCTACTTTAAACTGCTGCAGTATCAAAAGTGTAGCTAGATTATGGGAAAGTATTATTTCATTTTTACGCCACAGAACTTTGGAACTGTAAAACATGTGTATGAATTTATATTATATTTATCTAAGAGTATCTATTCCTTTATATCAAATAACTGGAATTCTATCCTTATTTAATTAATTTATTAACGTGATATTACTTAAAAAAGATAGCAATAGAGAAATCTTTTCGAAATTGCAATAATTAAGAACAGAGAAAACTTTTTTTTCCAAACTTTTCACTATATATTTAGAATAAAATTTGGTGCAATTATTTCCAAAGTTTTTATTATTTTCTTTTATTTTTGAATTTACTTTAAAATTTAGTGTATTATATAGAAATATTTTAAGCAATTTTAAGTTTAATTACTCTCTGGAGCATATAAACAATATTTTCAATTATGTTCTTTTCTTAGGAGGTGAAATTTTTGAAGAAATTTAAAGCAAATAATTCAATATTATATAAGATAAGAATATCTTTCGTAGTTCTTGACCAACTAAAGCTTCTAATTGTGACATCTTAGCAAAATTAATGTTTAAAATATGCTTGCAAGATAATTAAAAATTACAAAAAATTAAACTATTTTACTCTTTTTAAAAAAATATTATTGCACTCTTTATAGCTTTTAATCGTTTTTACAAAAAACACATTTAATATTTTCTTATTTATCTCTTAATATACCTCTATTTATTTAGTACTCAAAAAACGATATTAATTTCCATATTTAAAATTTTGTGTAAGCTTTTTTTACGTTTTCAAACTCGCATAAAAAATTTTTTCAGATTGTAAATTTACAAATTCAAAGCTAAAAGGATATTTTCTATAAACCACATCATTCAAATTTTATATTCAACAAAGAACATACAATTTTGAAAATTTAATAAAACTTTCCAGCATAGTTTCATAGAATACTGAGATCCATTCCAAGGGTTTGTTTTAGTGCTTTTTGTAGCTAATCGTCCACCCACAATCAATCAATACACTTGGAAGACTTTATATCCTTTGTTCTGGTATACAAAGGCTTAGATCGAATAATCTAGAGACCAAGAATGAAGAAAATAAATTCCATAAGTTATTTAATTTTAGTTTTATTATTTTCAATAAATTGATCTAGTAAAATATTTTTATTAAAAAATATTTTTATAATTTGGTCATTTTTCTTATTTTTGACAAATAATAATAAAAGTACTTACGATATGATTCAATTCTTAGAGTTTTTTAAAAGTGAAATGAAATCTATATTTTAGGAAATGAGTAAAATATGTCTGATGCGAATATTTACATAAACATTCATTCAGCAAATAACACCCGTTTACTTAATTTAAACCCCTTTCTATCACCATAAGCAAAGGATTCGAGACATTTCTCTTGGTAAAGCAATTAACCCTATTGATTTTATAAGGGTGAAATTTCATTCTTTTTTTTGATAATCTATGAAACAAGTCCTTATGTATGTTCTTAAAACAGTATACCTGCCAATCATTAGGATAGGTTCACAGAATTTGCAATTGCCACAAGGATCCTAAGGGAATTTCGGAGATGGCTTTTTCTGCTTTTTTTTTTTCAACTTTGGATATGACTTGAAATTATACTAACTGTTGAAATACTGGCCTTAACTCCAAAACTTGATGCGATTTGTGCTAATGAAAGGGACGAATTGGAAGCCTTTTTAATAGAGCTTACTTTTTCCTATCATTAACAGCTTGCGAAATTCTCCCTTTTTAATTTTTCCATAGTTTTCTAGATTTTTCACATAATTATAGCCCACATTCTAAGTTCTGTTTATCTTTTGCGATATTTTACGCTTTGATAACCTTTTTCTTTTAAAGTCGAAGTTTTTTTTTTAAATTAAGTTGAAACTAAGCAATTATTTAAAAACTAAAACAAAATTGTTTCAAAATCTACACGAGTAACACGAATGCTGAACCTATCCAATTGACCACTTTTATATAGGTTTTCGGTTATTATGCCATAACTTCCACAATATGCGATTGTTCCTCTAAATGACAGCTTGTATCAGAAGATTCAGTTACAGTCATACGGATTCATGGTGTAGTGAGTAAGGTACTAAATTGACCATTTTTGTTGAAGACTTTACTAAAAAGTGCAAGATAATAAGAGAAGTATGAGAAAATCGTGAGTGAAAAATCGAAGAACTTTTTTCCGAGGAACACCACATGGCAAAAAGTGTCTTAGGAAAAAAAAGTTATACCAATTCCTCAAACGTGGGAATTTTTATTTACAGAATTATAACTTTCTGATCACATGGTTTATCAAACACTCTTAAGTTGCATTCTATATTGCATGGGACTCTGATGGTTTTTTTGTCGTTATTTATACAACAATTGATTTTGCTTTATAGGAAGTTTAGATATCAATGATAATTTACTTTCCATTTAAAAGAAAACCAATTAGAGTTGTATAAATAAATACTTTAACAAATTAAAATTTTTTTCACCTAAATTTACTATAAAAAAAGAAAGTATGAAAAATAATAATATTCAATTTATTTACAGAACCTTTATTCAATTTTATAATTTTCGACACATATAAATGTAATTTATATAAGTTAATATTTTTTCTAAAAGCCTTTTCGTCAATTTCTACTATGAAGTTTTGCTTAAATTTTGAGCTTCCAGTGTGTACAATTAGTTCTACTGCTAGATATATTCTATATGTACATACGTCAGTATCAATATAAAGGAAATAAAAGAAAATTATATTTACTCACAAATAATTTCTTTAGCATCTGTCAGCTTTAATTGGTTATAATGAATCCTAGGGTAGTTATGTATTAGATATGTAGCAAAGACAAGCTATCAAATTCTCTTGACATTTTTTTCATGCTCACATCTCCACTCGTTTCGCTATGCGATAATGTTATCTGCTATAAAAGAACTTTTGAAATTGGACACCCAAAAAGTTTCCATAACTCGTGCTGTCATCAATTTTTCCCAGACTTTCAAATTAATTTGGACAAGGATTATATAGGATGTTTTAATACTAAGACTTTTTAATTTTCATTGACATCAAGAACTTCAGATATAACAACTTGTAGACACAAGTTTAAAAAAATAAAACTCTTATGGTAGAGATTGGTTGTATTCTACCAAAAAAGAGGTTTTATTTATTTTTGTTTTAGTCAGCTTATCTATATTATACAAAGAGCTTCTAAGAATGTCCGGGAAATTGGGTTTCTTTGTTTTTTATTTTGGCATCAAAATCGCGTATTAAATCAGGCAAATATGCAAATCACTTGTTGGCAATAAATTCACGTCTGAAAGAACTATGTATGGAATTTTTCAATTTCACACATGTTGGGCTTAGAATTTCTTGAATATTGCTTAACTTTTATTTTTATTTTTGGAATTTAACTATTTCAAGGATTAGATTTGCAACTTATAAAAAAGATTTAGGAAAATCTATTTAACATAAATCTTAATTTTGACATTTTTGTAGAAATTATCTGCTTTTTAGTGTTTGGAAAATTGCAAACCTAATTCTTTACCAGAACAAGAAAAAATTTTAATAAAATATCATTTCTTTATAACCACATTGGAATCTTCAATTCATGCAAAAAGTTGAACTAATTGTTGAGGCTATTTCATATAAATTAAAGCAAAGAAATTGCTATAACTTTGAAAGAAAATAATTGAAATTAAAATTCATAGTAAAAAATTTTCTCAGACAGATTTGAATAAACTCTATCATACCTTTTGTTTCAAAAAGTTTTTCAATTCAGAATTTTTAATGAAAATTACAATTTTACTTTTCATTCCGCAAATGAAAAAGCAGCCAAATGATATATTAAGCTTTTTACTTTTAGTTATAATTTAATTTAAGTTCTTCCATTTTCTTTTTGACTATTAATATTTTTTTAGTAGTTATGTCACTTCAATCACCAATGCTATGCGAAATTTATAAAGTAGCAACTTCTATGCATTTTTTTGTTTTTGTTCTTAAAGTAAAAACTTTACTAAATTTTGATGAAGAAAAATCTACAAATTGTCATTACGCTATACATGTTCCAGGTTAGAAAGACGGATATCAGGCTAAATAGCGTTTTTGCTTTGTTTATGAACGAGTACAATTCATCTATCTTTTAGTCAATCTTATTCTTCTAGCCTCAGTCGCTATTAATACTTTCACTCAAAACTTGAATGAATAAATTTATCTCTAAAAAATTAACAAAGTAGCTCTCAGAATTATTTTTAATGCAGAAAGCAGTCAGACAGCAATTTTCATGGATATTCTAGAAAAAATTTCCATTAAAATTTAGCCATAATGACTAAAAATTGATGAATTATTCCTTCATTCCCTACTACTATAATCTCCTGTGGTTTTAATCTATGTAAGAAAATCATAAGCAGAAATATACCCAGTGTTATCTAAAGCAAAAAAAGAAGCTTAATTTATTAAAAAAATAATACTTAATTTGTTATTTTTATCATTGAAATTGTTTTGCAAGAGAAAAATTATACAAAAATATTATAGTGGTTTAGAACCCATAATTATCTTTGGCATTTAGTTAATAAATTAAATAAAAAGTCAGAAAAGTTAATTTGTAGATAATAAACAGTCAGAAAATTCAATTACTGCAAAACGTTTGTTAATTTCTCAAAAATTCACACAATTAACTAACAAAATTGTAGAAATACTCAAAATTTTGTATTTGTTGCAATGAATTCTTTGAAAATTATGGAGCGTTTAATTTCTTTATCATTGTGAAATTTCATCCTTGGATATCTTTGCATATTCTACATACACATTATTCCCATTTGTCAAATAATATTTCACTGGAAATATACTTTTCTCTTTGGATATATATTCCTAAAAATTCATGTATACATAAAAAGATTATGATAGAATTATAAAGTGAACAAACAAGCTTATAATCTTCGTACAAATCAATTTTAAAGAAAATATTAATTATTTTCAATTACCAATAGAATTTTCCTATATATATTTGATCAAAGTTTTAAATTGAAATAAAAAGCATAATTTATTCAGTATTTGAAAAACTTTAATCAAGCTTTCGTTTTGATAAAGTAAAACAAACAAATCTCAAATTTTTTATTTTATTGATTATATTCCTACTCATTTACATTTCACACAAAATAATTTTCTCTGTAGATTTTCCTAATTGTTGCCACTGATGAACCATTTTATGCCACCTTTAGCTCTTTGAGTAGAATTTTAACGAAAGGCAATATAAATCTATTCTAAAAGTTTCATTATTGGATTTTCTTTAGGTGCTCATTATCCTTTTGAATTTTCATTTAACTTAGCCGTTAATTTAGATGCAGTGAAAATTTCTACGATAATATTCTTAATTACACTAAAAACACGGTAAGAAAAAGAAAGAGAAAGAGAAAACAACGAAATTAGTCAGCTTGATGTACGTGCTTTGATTATATAGAGATTGTTAACCTATCATCTTTTTTGTCATTCTGTAATAATTCATTATAAATGCAATTATCTACTTTGCATTACCGATGTATGTCTGTTGAAATCAAATCAATGATGTCAGCTTTATCCTCTAAAGTAGAAATAATGAAATTAACACATATAAAGTATATATATATACTATATATATATATTATATATATATAGTATATATATATAAACATAATAGAGCAGCGAAAATCTCACGTACGTACGTCATTTGATAAAGGAGCCCATCACGATCCTTTTAAGCATATAAAACCAAAAGGTTCAGGGATTTTATAATAAAATAAATAGAAAGGATAAAGAGAATGCCATCCTATAGTGTACGAAAATTGTCAATTAACACCTCATGATTTGCTCCTTTTTATGCATAGCTATGAGATATCATTGATGTGTGCTTACTTAAATTGTCTAGTACTCTATAGAGTTACCACTTAGTTATCATACTCTTATATATAATAAACCCTTAAACAAACACTTGTTATTGATTAAATCACCTAAAATAATAGGCTTAACTGAGTTAACTTGAATAATAACCCGAGTAATCACAAGGTGGTTGATTGAATTGAATCTTCACTGAAGGGTTGTATCGATTAAGTATATAAATTATTGGAATGAATGTATATTTTTTAGAGTAAACTTTGTAAATATTTGAACAAATAATAAAATAAATTAACAATAAAAGCAAAATTTTTATTTTTTATGCAAAAAAATTTTAATTATATTGTTATGTTGTATGGCATCGAAGCCTTAAATGAACGATAGCTTTATGAGCAATAGAAGTCACTTTGTTTGATATTGCCTTAAGGCTACATACAATTTACAAAATCTTTGATTCTTGTATTTAGCTATATATCAGGCAGTTTGAATTCTTTCAATTGCTAGTCTTTCATTGTGTCCTTTCAGAGTAATTATTTTATTTAAATAATTATAGTTAGAGAAAACCAAAATGAATATGCAAGTTTTGAAAAGTGTAAAAAATCAAAAAATTTAAACCAATACTTAAAGGGACAAGGCAATAAATACAATATATAGCTAAGAATTTTAAGTAGTGTTTATGGTGAACAAATAATTTTTTAAAACTTCAAAATATAAATATAAAATCATAATTTTTACCTTGAATTGATTTTCAAGTACCTAATTTCTTTTTATATCAATAACAGTAGCTTATATATGCCAAAATTATTCGAAAATAACAATTTTGTTGCAAGCAAATACTATATTTTATGATATTCTTAATTCAACAGTTCTTAGAGATATCAAAGAAAATCAGTGCTTACAACCCCATAAAAGTATATCCCTAAAGCTTCAGATAAATCAATCTAAAATGTCGTCGTAGCGAATTGCCTATAGAATAACTAATCCAACTCAAGCACTTATACAATCATCAGATACATTGATTGTTACAATACTATTGAAGGGCAATAAACATTTCTATATGCTACCTAAAACGATATATATTGGCACATATCATCTTGCTATGATGGTGATGGAAACTAAGCAGAAGAACATTATACTTTGGATAAAGAGACTAAAAAGAAATCAAAAGAGCAAAACAAAAAAAAAAACAACTAAGTGACAAAGGACTAAATGTATACCCCTTATAAGATTCTGTTAGAAACGTGATCTGAAATTTAACTAATTTAACCAAAAAGTCGTTTTCAAATACAAACAGAACGTGACAATCTTGTCATGATGTGGCATGTTACAGTTTCTTCTATACTATGGACATTTTATATCTAGTAAAGAATTTTTAAGGGACAAGGAAGGATTATATTGTTGAGATGATGGATAAATAAAAAAACTAGGGATGAAAAGAAATCGCTGACTTGCCTTAAGGTCATCCTTAATTCAGTTTGCCTGCTCTTCTTATTTAGCTGGAGGGAATATAAGTTAAATGGAGTGGTGAAGATTCAAAATCTCTAAAAGTTCATAGGAAAGTAATAAAACAATCCATGTGATTGTAATAAATAATACAGTTAGCTCAATAAATTATATTTTTTGCCACGTTAGAAACTATACTTTTTTTTTCTCTTTAAACCCCTATCTGTAGTTCACGCAAGTAAATTGCTACCAATTTTTGCTTAGTTCTTAATAAATAAATTTTTTTATGAAATTTTTTATTTATCCTTCAATAGGATTCTACTTTTTTGTTCTTTTGAACTTTAAAAAATAAATTGAAATATTTTAATCGGTTTAAATAGCCAAGAAGCTAAGATTTCACAAATCACTTTAACATCTTTAATTCATACTTTCCAGCAATTATTCCTACGAAATTCTTTAAAAAGAATGTCAGCCGATAGAATAAACTACGGGTGTCTTAGTTTTTGGAAAACTATAACATATCTGAATTTTAAGAAAGTGTAAGATTTCGGGTTTGTGAGGTTTCCTTGTAAGTTAAAAATGAGCCATTATCATGACACGAAGGAAGTAAAAGCATTGAAATCAGTAATTTTTTTCTGTATACCAGTGTTTTATTTAAAAATATGAAATAGATACTTTGACATAAACTTTATTTAAGGTTTCGCTTATTTATATTAATTAAATCTATTCAATAAATAAAAACGGAATTTAATGGTAGTTCAAAGGTGTCTCTTACAAGTCATAGATCTAGGTGACTTGAGAGTCATCCTACCTTAAAGCCACAACTGCGATAACCTGACCTGATCCCTCTGTATTTCGATATTCCTGATTAAAAAAGAAATGCAAAATATCTTAAAAATCTTCAATACATTTTTAGATATTCAATCATTTTTATACTTTCAGAAAAATTGAGTTTTATAATAGAATTTGAAAACCAAAAGTAAAATACATAGCAACTGTTTTTCTATTAATCATTTAAAACTCTTTATAATTTTTCTATAAAAAATAACTTATCATATTAATCATTTTTTTTTTGTTCAAATTTTAAGGAATATAAAACAACATCAACATATTGCTCAAAATCTTTTCTCATGTCAGCTCTCAAAAGTTTTTTGCAACATCATTTCCTATTTCATCGTATTTTGCTAAAATATGCATTAAATATATGAACATAATCTATAGATACTATCAAAATAAGAACAACTTATTTTCCTTGTTACAACCAAAAAGGATGGAAGATGTTCTGCTAGTGACATTTTATGAAAATTCTTTAAACATCACTTGATTAACTTTGGCAGACTTCAGAAGAATATTAAAAAGTTTTTTAAATACAATCTAGTGCTTTCGCTGTCAAAGAAGAAATTTTTTTATTTATTTAACTGTTGTGAGTTAAAATGGATGAAATTTACAATTGCGATCGTGGCTACACTTTAAATGGGAGTTTTCCGATGTTAAACTATTAAAATTTTATTATTTTGAATATTACAAGTTAAAATTTAATACAATCTAAGGAAAATATAGGAACTTTGTGACTGAAAGATCAATTTTATTAAACTCACTTAAAAATCATTTAGCATTTATGTGTTTTCAATACTTACAACAGTTAAAAAGTTTTAGTTAAATTACCAGCACTAAATTTTGTAAAAAATAATTGAAAAAAGTGAAAATATGCTTTCGCGGTTTATAGTGTCTTACGAAAAAAATAATAAAACAAAATTTGAGTAATGCTCTGTAAAAACATTTTTAAATATTTAAAAATAAAGTCTTAAAAATTTAGGTGTAGCTATTTTATTTCATACTTTTATTTTGAACTTTTTAGTTTTATTATAACATTTTAATTGTGTATCAATAAATTTTAAAATTATATTGAATTTGGTCTTCTCTTACTAGACAAAGATACATTGACGGAAATAATTATAAACTCATATGAACTTAATTTTAAATCAAAAATATTTTATCAGGTTATATTGCCTTTTACCTGAGTTCAATTTTGCAGGTTTTAATTAGGTTTTATGGCTAAATACCTACTCTGAACTTTGAAATAAATATTAACTTACTTCAACTTTTGTAATAATTTTATTTATTTGCATTTGCCTTTATTTTTGTGTAATTCTATAAGCTTGTTAGGCATACTTTTGATTGAATTCCTCAAAACACCTATAGCTCAATTTAGCCACACATTTGTAATCCAGTCTTCCAATTGCTGACAGTACATTTGCTTATTTTCTAACCAGAGGTAACCTGCATCTTAGGTTGAAAAACTGCACAATTTTCTACGATGATGCTCTAGTTTCACAGATTTCTCGTAAGACTCCCCGTTTCATTTGGAGCTACGATTCTCAATATATATTTTATCAAAAAATAAGACAAATACATGAAAAACAAAAACTTTATTTTTTGTAGTAGATGGCCTGCTAATTCCTGTGAACTGGCAAGCTTATTATCAAATGTGCTGGATAGAAATTTGTTACATAAAGTAATTTTGCTCGGTTTTATTGCTTAAGGACGTACTCAAATATTTTTATAGTTTGTAGAAAAAATATTCCTTACGGAAAAAAATTCATTTGATTCATTAGAATTTTGTACGATTGATTTTCAGGATTTCAAGTGTAAATCAACATTTGCTCTTAATGGAAATTAAATGATTGGAATATCTATTCCTTTTAGAATATGTCTTGCTTTTACTGCTGGTATTTGTTTTTATGTTTATCAATTTAAAAAACATACGGGTCTCTTAGTCTTTAACTGGCCATAACACTTCTGAACTCAAACAAGGTGTTCAGTTTGAGTAGGTGATCTTTCCTCCTATCTTCATAAACAAAATTTCCAATTTTGGAATAAATTCTATACTTTGGTATAAATACTATACTACTACAAATACTTCTCTTGTAAGACATTTAGTTATACTCAACATAACCTGACATAATTAAAACATAACCAGCATAGATTTATGATACATTTAAAACAAATAAACTAATTCTAATAGCATAATGGAACATAACACCTGAAAAAATTTCAAAGATTTTCAGTTTAGCAACTAAGAACAAAAATTACTAAAAACTATGTATTAGATTTTTCCAATAACAAGCACTTAATTAAATAATAACCAAAAACTTATTTCTTAAAAAGAAGTGATATCCTGTCACTTATACGTTTACATATCTCAAAACCAATATCAAAGAAAAGTTTAGCACAATTAAAAAATTCACCAATGATGATAGCGTTTTTAGTTTTCATATAAAAAAAAAACTAACACACAAACTTGCATTATAATATTTACTTCTCCTCCAGTAAAATGATTTAGTGCGCAGTTTCAATATTTCAATCAACTGGTATCAAAATTCTTTCCTCACCATTCTCTGAGTAGTAAAGCTATGCACGTTTTCACTTAACAGTTTGTTAACAGTAAAATTTTCGGGGTTATCCATCAAACAATTCCATCATCAATGTTTCCCCAACACAAAACTCTACACAATTGAGTAAAATCACTTGGATATCAGTCGTATAGACGAACTATTATCTTCAAATTTGTTAGTCCGCATGTAACCACTCTGTGTATAACATTGAATTTTTATTAACGCTCTGTGTAAATGCCAGTTTTACGGGTATTGTCTTTATTGAAAAAAATATCCTTTTGAAGTAATAGTTTTTGAATTAAAGTGATTTTTTGAAAATTTATTAGCAAAGTGTTGATTTTATTAGCTACTTGCTAAAATAATTAAAATAGTTATGTCTATCAAAGTAATTAATACCTTTGGTGATTAAATATTTATAACAAAACACGAATATCTTATCAAAAATTAAACTGTGAAATAAATACATAACTATAATTAATTCTATATCCTTTATGACTGCCTTCAAAATAATTACTTAATTAATGTGCTTAGTCTTAATCGAAGTCAATTAATTGCACGCTTTGACTTAATTTTGTATTCATTTAAGTATTTGAATGTCAGAGGCAGTTATAACTTTTAGTTCGTTATTTTAATTGAAAATTTTTAAAAAAACACGCATTTCGTGTTAGCTTTGTTTGATTATTTATTATTTAAAAGCATAATAATCAACATTGGGTAAAAAGTTTTAAATTAAGGATTTAATATTTTTTTGTATTAACCAAAGACTATGCCACAATTGAAAAGTAAGTGAACTAAGTTCTTGCTGTAACTATAATTTTAAGTTTTATTTTTAAGTATCTGTTGTTAACACTTTAAATAAGTTATAGAAATTAATTTTTAATATTCCAAAATTGATGATAGCTAGCTCGTTCTTTGTAGGCTACTTAATATGAAAATCTGTTTGTCCAGTTACAAAAATTTAAAAATTTTAAATAACAAAATATTTTTCCAAGAATTTTCTAACCCTTTTTCTTGAAAACTTTATAACAACTCGATGATAAAACTTCAAATAAATATTTAGATATTTTTTGGCAACAAACCTTTTTACATTTGTTTCACTTTTGTACTTCTCGTAAAACTACAACTTGTTTTTATAGTTTGGAATGTGATTTAAATTTATTTTTTGAAAAATGTTGCTTAAAATGTTACCACAAGGCAAACAATGTATTAGTCGGAACGAGCTGATATAAATGACGACGCGTTGTGATGGAATTACTTTCTATTTGTCTGTTGAGCTGTCATTTATATAGAAAATTGAAAAGAAGAAAAATCTTTGAAATTTATTGAAATGAATAAGCTTTTCATAGAACTTCATTATATTTCATACAACGTTCTTCCTTTATACTACAAAGCTACGTTTCCAGACTTTTTATAGCATCCTAAGAGATATTGTGCAAAATTAATGTGTTTATTTACATTATTTTGTACTTAAAATAATATCGATTTGTATTTCAGTAAACAAATGATCCAATTCTTTAATATAAAAATACCTCAAAATGTTTTTGTTTTAATAAAATTTGCAGAGTTTCAAGTATTCAGTTTTTCTTTTTCCTAAAAGCTTTAGATAGATGTAATTAAATGTAAAAAGATGTGATTAAAAATTTATTTTGTTAACAACAAATATCTTCAGACCTTAAGGTGGCCATTCTTTATATTAAATCCTGTTAAACAGATTTCGGAATGATGTCATGGTAATATTGAATTATTTTTGAGGTTTTCGTCACTGCTTTAGTTTTACCTTCGTAGCAGTTTTAGTTGTTGTTATTTTTTTTATCAAAAATCTCTGATAACTAGCAAAATTGCTGACTATCATTGAGTAAGAACAACAAATTCAGTGTAGACTGGATGGGTTTAATTTGTAATTTGTGAAATTTACTCACACAATACATTTACAAAAATAATGTATTAATTACTGTATTAAAAAAAAACGTTTTGTCATGTGTCACGTGATTACACCAACATAAAATGAAAATACTTGTTACAATAAAAGAAAACGAAATACAAGAATAATTGTTTATTAACTCTAATACAACTCATTACGTTTTTTTTATATACATAAATCTTATAGAAAATTACATATTTATAAAAATTTACCCCACTGAAAAATGCATGCACACCCCCATATAAGTTGAAACGTTAGATATGAGATATCGTACAGTCAAACGATATTTCATTTTTAAGGTCAGTTAGAAAAGGTTCAAATATTAAATAGTAAAAACAAATTATATAAAGGGGATCTACCTATGTCACAACTGTCAAATTACACTATAAAATTTATAATTGCCAAAAAACTAAATGTCAAAACACTTAAGCTTACAGTATAATATACAGGGTGTCCCAAGATTGGTGGGTAAAACGCTTAGGGTAGAAAGTAGATGAAATTTCATCGACAAAAAACCCAAAAAGTGGGGGTCTAACTTTTTCGTTTTCGAGCTACAGCCCTTTGAATTTTTCAGGCTTCGTTTTTACCCCCATGCACTCGATCACCTATAACTCTTGAATCTATGTAATAACGAGTAAAAAAAAAATACTTTTCATAGCTTACAATATTGTTTTATTATCAAAAAAAAGAAAATTTAAAAATATTAGCAAATGGCTGAGAAAAAAATTATTAAGTAAAACAGTTCATCATCTATCATAGCTGCCCGTACATTGATGGAAAATTGGTGCTGAAATCTTGAAGGCCGAATAGCATGTGGGTTCTCTCTAGCCCATTTATGTAAAAGAAGCCTCATCCGTCCTGATTGCTTTTTTTAACTAACTCAGGTTATGAATTCATTAAATTTTGTAAAATTTCTTCAAAAAAATTTTGTAGATGCATTAGAAGAGGTGACGATTCCAACAAGTCTCCGGTTACACGGTTTTCCAGTTCATTTTGGCCTCATTTCTACAGTATCTTGACAAACACTTTCATCAATGGATAGATGGAGGTAGACCTGTAGTTTGGCCCCAAAGATCTCAAGATCTAACCCCTTTGGACTTTTTTCTAGGGAAAAAATAAAGAAAATTCTTATTAAGTTATCGGGAAAGGCTCATTTTGCTAAATTTTTATTGCACTATGGAAATGAGTTTGGCCATTACAATGCGCACATTTTTTACTGGAAAACACTTGTAGTTTGAGAAAATAAAAAAAAGGAAAGCAAATTATGTTGGCGTTTTTTTGAGAAAAAGGCAAAAAACGTCAAAAAATGCCCGAGATTTTTGCGAACAGTTTTACTTAAAAAATTTTTTCTCAGCCATTTGCTAATATTTTTAAATTTTCTTTTTTTTGATAATAAAACAATATTGTAAGCTATGAAAAGTATTTTTTTTTTACTCGTTTTTACATAGATTCAAGAGTTATAGGTGATCGAGTGCATGGGGGTAAAAACGAAGCCTGAAAAATTCAAAGGGCTGTAGCTCGAAAACGAAAAAAGTTAGACCCCCACTTTTTGAGTTTTTTGTCGATGAAATTTCATCTACTTTCTACCCTAAGCGTTTTACCCACCAATCTTGGGACACCATGTATACTGTACTTATGTTATTTATCATAAATTTAAATTTGAAATATGTATCTCTTCAAAATAAAGAACTTTCTTTGTGTTATGTTTTAAATTTTTAAGTATCGTTAATTTCATTTCATCCCTGACTTTATTTTTCTTTTATATCGTAAGATTATAAATAAATTTTACAAAAGTTAACCGTTAACAAAACTTGCTACCCAAGGTGTTATATAAAAACCAATGAAACAAACCAAACCAAACAAATGTCAAAGCAATAATAATAATAGTCAGATCTTCAACAAAAAAGTGTCTAGAACTATTTCCGAATTGAGAAAAGAAAAATTATATCCATTCTGCAAATCACGGAGAAAGAAAAGTTCAATTTAGAAATTATGGAAACCTTTTAATGTAATAATATTGATCTTTTTCTTTATTATAGATCCATATACTCCACATAGCTAGGACACAAACTAATAAAAAACTGTTATTCACTTCTTTGCTTCTTTTTGAAACAGTTTTAAAAATTCGTTATAGAGATTTATAATAAGTGAAATCACAAAATATTCAAATCTTTGCAAAGTCAAAATTTGATATAAGCCTTTTTCATGAGTTCTATTCAATTGACTGTATTGTCTACCAAAATATTTTGAGGTTCCAATTAAATTTGATCAAACCTTTTTTCACAGTTTTGTAAAAACTGAGAAATTTTTAAACTGCATATTTATGTGAAATACTATCATATTTTTTATAATATTTGAATATTGCGAAATAAACTTGAAACAAAGCCTTTACAAAAAATACACGGAAAACCGTAAAACTCGTATAAAACTACGAATATATAAATTTATTAGAAAAGTTTCGTTTTTTAATTTTTAATTACTTTGAACTTGTTAAGCCAGCTATAAGTGAAATATGCTTAGTTTCCGAAATATTACTTTTGGAGCAAATAATCTTAGTAGGCATTGTGCCTGAGTAGGAAAAATTAACTTAATAAGTAAAGTCAGTTGTAAAGAATTCAGTAGATAAACATTGTAAAATTTAATTTTATGTTTTATTATTATTTATTATAAACAATTACTATTAGGGTTTTTTTTTTCAAAACCAAAAATTATTTCTAAACACATATTGAATTAATAGGAAGTTTATTAATGCATCAAAACTTTAAATTTACTTAAAACCACATTGTTTTGTTTTTAAAAGCGGGAAAAAAATTGATTTATGTTTTTCTGCAGATAATGTGTAATTTTTTTGGTTTAATTAATAGCACAAAAATAGTAAAAATAATCTCAAAGGAACTATATCTCAAAAACTTAAAGGAAAATTTTCGAATGCCTGTATCTTGTATATTAATTAACAGAAGGCAATAATTAAGCACTTAAAAACCATTAACAGAATGTAAGCTTTTCAGCACATTAGTTTTATTAGTTTTTATTTATTTGCCTTAAAAAGCTCAAAAATGCAGAAAAATTAAAGAAGCAAAAATATTAATTGACCCATAATTTCAAACTTATCAAAAAAAATGGAAATTTCAAAAACACCTTTAAGTAACCACATTACATTGCTTTCAAATTGCATAATTATTTTTCAGCTAACGCTTCTGATATTGCAAATCTGCTCAATATAGTATCAATTTTTTATATTTGAATATTTATATTGCATCATTCCAGTGATTTTCGCCTTCCACGATTGCATGTCTTCTAAATCTACTTTGACAACTTCAACAGCTATGCCTCAAAAGTACAATAAATCAGTGGTGGCTCTATTTTAGTTCCTTAAAAGTTTAACTATTTATAAACAATAAAATTTTGTTACTCAAGCTTGTTTTGAATTATTTTATGGCAAGAATATCATTTCCAGCTTTTGTTTAAATTTATGTGGTTCTATTGAATAATCTAAAGATTTACACTCCGAAGGAGATATTCTTATAAAACTCTCTAAAAATTTTCGTAATCAGCAGTTGGTTAAACATAAAATAAATAACTTTCATTTATTTAAACTATGTTTCTTTTAAAAATAAAAGATATATTTTAGCTCCAACACCTTATTTCCGATTTGTAGAAGATGAACTACGACTAACCTTTTCCTTAACACTAAAAACAAATGTAATAATATAAGCTCTAAGCAGAAAGTTTTTAGTTTTTATTTAGTTAGAGAATTATTACCTTAAAACACTTCTTTACATAAACTACGGTACAAGAACATTAACATTAGACAGCCTTAAAATTAAGATTCAGATTGTTCTCTTCAGCCAACTTGATATTTATAACTTAGATAATGGAAGATAGCGTAAATCTTCCTTTATATAAACACGTTCATTCTACTGCAACAAAACTTAAGTATTCCCCAAAAATGGACTACCAGAATATACTAAAAGGACATTGGGAACTAAAATGACAATACAAGTAGGAGAAGCAAAGAAAAGCATTGACTCAATTTGTATAATAAGAACGTGCTATATCTGAAATGTTTTTGAATAACATAAAGGCAGGGAAAATAAAAAATTTTCATTCTTTACTTAAAAAATGAAGGGAAGCGTGTTCTGTAGGGTACCATTTAGAATATGAAATAAAATTTGTGGCCATATAATAAGAGATAGGTGTATATTGTTAGTAGGGATAGGCACTGGATATCTTTTTATGTAATGAAACTTGTATCTACAATGTCGTTTCAATTATTCGTTATGGTAATATAGATAAAAATAAAACAAGCGTATAAAAGCATAAAACGATTCTTGAAATCCTGTGATTTGCTTCAACTGAAAACATCTACAGATAACACGTGCCATCTGTTTTATAAAAGATTTGTTTTCTTTTTTGTTATTCTTATAATCAAATTCAGAGTAAAAATAAAATATCGATTCTAGCTAGTGACAAAAATTATAGAATATCCTGTTGAGATATTATTCTTCAAATAGGATTTGATTATTCATGATAAAATTTTAGATTTATTCGTTTTGTTGTTGAAAAGATTTTACTAAGTTGAACGAGTATGAGTGGAGAATCTCATAGAATTTCACATTCATTATTATTACTGGAATTAAAAATATATTTAACAGTTTCTTTTTTTATTATTTTCATATGCTGTATGGTAAATAAGCAACAAGAATTAGTTTTTAAATTATATATCTTTTATCCAGTTTAGAATTTTCCTCGAATATTTGTCCCCTTTATTACTTTATCCAGAAGACATATAAGTTTTTGTTGTTAAAAATTGTAGATTTTTCTATTTATAACTCTTATTGTATTTTTAAATAATAGAATTTTCGTTCAGGTAGTTATATAGGTCAATGTGTCTGAAGTTGCAAAGACCATTGCTGAAACTTCTAAAAACTCAACAGCAACAGTCTCTGAAGTGGTTCAATAAAAAATTCAAAAGTTAAAAAACGGCACCATGAAGGAAATTATTGATATCAAAAATCTAATGCAAGCTGCATGTTATAAAGTATGGGAAGAGAATTTTTTTCATATTTTTTTTATACTTTCTAACTATTTAATTTAAGAAAATTATGAAGAGCCTAGTATCGCGGAAAATTTCGATCAACTGGATATTATTCAAAAATAAAAATAATTATCAATTATTTTTATTATTTTAAGGATTTAAAAATTTTCTTAACAAATTTTTTTGTAAGTGTTTTCAAATTACGCGGTCGTGCTTAAATCAGTAAAACTTTTAAGATCCGATACTATCTAAAAAGAAAATTTAATTTTGGTAAATATCGATTTACGTATGATGAACAGAAGGATTTTAGCAACTTTTGGAAGTTAAACAGAGTCATATATCAAACTGGATTTTCATTACGTAAAATCCCATGATCCTATGACCAAGAAAAAATAGAGTTACTACCAAAAACTTGTGAATATGGGAAAATTCTATGCATCCTGGGCTTTCAAAAGTAAAAAAAAAATAATTTATGAGGGTAGAGATATCAATTTATGGATTCTATTACATTGAGAGATTTTATTAGCTCTAAGGAGACTGTACCAGATATTCACTACCTATCGCTACCTACAATTTTATTGAGTTCATGAAGCTTAAATTGAAACCTAAAAAATATTGAAAAAAACTTAAAAGAACAAAAAATAGTCGAGCATAGAGACGTTGAAGTGAAATCTTTAAGCTTTGTGATAACACACTGAAAATTGTAACCATTATACCTAAACTTAAGCTGAAAAACATAAACTGCAATTTCGATTTTTAATTTATAAATGAATTTTTCTTTTAAAATTCAAAAAAATCATTGATTTTTAAACTAACTCTATTTCAGAACATATCTTAGAATAGAAGCCATGTGGAAATCAAATAAAAAATAATGTTAATTAGAAATTCATGATGATAAATAACATCACCAGCCTTTTGGCATTTGACTCTAAAGCTTGGCTCCACAGAATAAAAATTTATATATTTGGAATATTTATAATATTGGCCACAACTACTTGTAAAGGTATTTTTTTTTATTCTTTTATAATCAAAAAACAAAAAGAATAATTAAAATTTGGCCAAAAACTTTTTACAATAGCAGCTTTTGAGCCAGATTTCGTATTTCCATTGGAGAATATTACAATAGCACAAGGAAGGGATGCAACATTTACATGTGTTGTTAATAACTTAGGAGGCTATAGGGTGAGTGGGGAATCAACACAGGCAAGGGTATGTAACGGTTTTACGAGAGTTATAAAAAAAAACCACAAAATCAGATCAGATAATTTAAGATGAGCACAAATGTATTAAAATATTTGCACCGAAATTCTGGCACTTGTTTCATGGAATGCAGCACCAAAAAAAACTGTACTCAGTATCTATTGTCTTTTTCTATATTTAACACACTCCTTTTTTTTTAAGTTGAGAGCACCCAGCACATATCCTTTCTTTTTATTTATGTGTGTACAAATATATGTATTTAAAAATTTATAGAAAATAGATTGAAGTTGGTTAAGGTGCACATAGCCATGATGATAAATTACATATATTTTTTGTTAATTTATGATTTTTTATCGATTTTATTCTAAGAACATACTTAACTTTTTTTAAATGCCGATTTTTAGTTTTTAGTAATTCTTATCTTTTTCAAAATTATGTATGTCAAGCTGTATGTATTATGTATGTCATGTTAATTAATTAATATTAATGTGTTTTTCTTTTTTAACTTTTTTTGTTAAGTGTCTTAACTTTTTTTGGGGGTCACGGAAATTTGATTTATTCAAATTGAATTAAATTCTTCTGCTTTTGTTACTCTAAATGAAATATAAATTATGCTTTGATGTTCGGAGAGAACATAAATTACTATTGTGCTTACACTGCAAAATAAAAATAAGGATAATATATTAAATAAAATCGCAAAATTATCAATTGATTCTTTGCGTTCCGTTTTTTTCGTGCAATATCTCTTACCTGAAAGTTTTTATTAATTTGCTAAAAAAGAAACTATTTTTTGACTTTAGATTCAGCGGTGTACCTTAAAAGTATACATTTTGAGTAGGATGATGTGGAAATTAAATTTTTAAGCCATTTTTTCTTACTTTTTTGATTTTAGAACTAAGAATTTGAATGTTGACAGACTTAACATGTTGAAAATTGTTAGTTTTGCTTAAAACCAATCTTATTAAATTCTATAAATTTCTTGTTTTCCGGAAAGAAAGTAAACAGTTAAAATACCAACTGTTAAATGTTATTAGAATTATATTTTATGTGTAAGTTTAAACCATATCACCATTACTGTCACTATAACATTACAGAATTGATAATATTTCCTTTTCTATACGTTTCTATTCTTTCCTTTAATATTTTTGTTAAACATATCAGCCTCTATTCCTCTCTCCTTTTTGAATCCTTTTTATTTATTTTAGGAACATGCATTTTTCTGTTCAAAGAACTTTATAAATGTTAAGAATTTCTGCCGGTAAATGCGGATAACTTTGACAACCTTATCATTTTTATAGCCCCGTTTTAAAAATTACCCAGATACAATAAAAGCAGCTATTTTTTGCTTAATATTCAATTAAATTTCTGCACAAACTACATAAATTTTGTTAACTTTAAGCGTATAACCACTAACAATAATGAAATTTGTTCACATCCAAGCTAGAAGCAATTATAATACAAGCAAAATTTTAGTTACACAAGTTAGCAATCATGTTTAATGAACAAAACATCAAATATAGCTGAAAACAATATTTACAGCGCTACCGAGGGTCTAGCTATATACTTGGTGAGATACAAAACGAAATTCGTTTAAAAGCGATTTTGTAAATTACTGAGCAAACAATGCACTTTAATAAATCTAGGAGTTAACTGAATAGACAGACGTGATACAGTTGCCCTCAAATGTACAAACGCTACAAAAAGTTTATTTAAATAAATCTATTGTTGAAAATGCTGTACTTATTTTGACTATTATTATATTTTATTGAAGTTGGTTCCACTTCTAATGTTTATTTACTTTTGGTGAAGAGAATGGTTCCCATGACACATTATCTTGTTGCTCCTCAAACAGAAAATTCTATCACATTGTTCGTATCCTCATTTTATATGTAACTAGAAAATATTGAAGAGTTTAGGAAATTTGATTTTCAAATGAAATGAAATTTGTATTTTGTATATAAAAAATAAACGATAGTTCCTTAACCCTTAAATTGCGACAAAGTTTCTTTTGACAAAGTTAGCTCTGCGTTAGCTCAATAATTAGCTTGGATTATTTAATCGAATCAATATTTGGAGCTTTGAAATAAATAATATATGACAATATTTTATACTTATGAGCGTATAATAATTCTCAGCATCAAGAAAGAAAGATTTTTTGCTAACGTTTTATTAGTAATAAATTTCATTAATACGACGTTGTGGGTACTTGTTTATTTTTCTGAATCAAACTTTCTTATGCAGACTTTTAAGACAATATTTGAGTAAAATTATTTGTGCTGCAAATGTTGGAAGGCTTGTAAAACTTTTTTTTTCTAGAAGAAATTCTATAAAGATTGGTTATAATAAAAATTTAAATTCTTTTAGATTTCTCACTAGAGCTATAATTTTTGCCACCTCTTGGAAATCGTAGAAGTATGTGATTTATTGAAAATTTTTTAGCCAATCCTTATTCTTTTATAGTCTTTCATTCTCCAGATATTTTTTCTTTTTGATATGATTATTATACTCAAAACAATTTATTTTTTTTTCTACACAAGGGGTACGCAACTTTGTCAATCTGTTAATCTTTAAATTACGTTGAAAAATAAAGCAAAGGACTAATAAAAGAAGTAATAAAAATAACTTTTATTTTTCACCTCTAATGCAAGCCAAGGAATAATAAATTTTCATTGCAACAAGTCAAAACACGCAGTCAACATCATATCACTTCTACAGATTATAAACATAGTAACCTCACTGATTATTTGATCGATTTGATTTGGTAAATTACTTAAAAGGATATCACCAACCATATTTGAATATTTCATGGGCGTATTACTCTATTTATAAAGCAATTGAAATATTGTAAAGTCTGTGCACAATGGGATGCTCCAAGCATCACTACAGTTTGGAAGAAAATTTCTTCTTTTTTTGATATTGTGATTGAACAAGAGTCATATATGCATTCATATGACCCAAAAGAGAAAAGACAGAGCGCTGAAAATCAGCATTTGTATTTCTCTCTGACAAAAAAGTTCAAAACCTCATCATCAAGTTTATGCGACAGTTTTTCTGAAATGAGTTTCAACGGACAACTCTTCATGACACTGAAAAGCTATAAAAACCTTCAACGTCAAGTGCTAAAGGAAGCCTAACACCTTTAATTTTGCAACATGGCAATGCTTGTTAAAGCACTTGACGCACTGAACAGGTTCTACGGAACCTCGAGTTTAAAGCCGTAATGTACGCTCCTTATTTTACAAACCCTACACTTTACAAAATTTACAAAATTTTTAAAAGTGATCTTAAGGATAATCATTAGACGTCTGGAATTCGCGAAAAATCAAAAGAATTTTTCAGTGACAGATTGAAATGTTTGCTTAAAGAAAGATTTTATCCTTAACGATTTGTCAAAAATTAAATATCTGATTTTGAAGCCAAATAATTCTACTTTAATTTAATTTTTTCCCGATCTTTCTCGACAAACATGAGTGCATTAATTTTCATTCCAACACTCTTAACTATGACTTTTATTTACTATTCGGATTTGTATTCTAAGATTACTTAATTTTTCAAATTAGATATACCATATCTACTTTTATTTTAAATATTGTAGCTCTATTATCTACAGCTTACAATTTTTAACTTTTTTCTGACATTGGAATTTTTTAATTCCAATGGTATGACTTGAACTCTCCTCTCATTTCATTTTTTATTCAATTTAACTGAAAGTTACTATTTAATGGCTGCTGAGATGCTGAGTCTGCCTCAAAATTTTTATTGTGTTATGTTTTTTTATTTTTAGTGCAAGCAAGGGTGAATTTGAGTCTAACAATAAGTAAAAGTTTCTATAATTTTTAAAATAAACTATCCATGACCTACGCTGAAGGAGTCGGTTAGGTTTTTTTCTTCTATTGCTTTATTGTAACCATAAATGGCCACCCCTTCAGCAGCTTATGAGAGATAAATGAAACAATGGATTAAACGCATTCCATGAAGGTTATTGTAATTATTTTGGAGGATAACATTAAGATATACAAAAAAATTTGTGAAAATTTTACAAATTATAGAAGCTTTTCAATACCACAGTCCTTTTTTAAACTCAAATTAATAAACACTTAAATTTTCATACCGAGTAGAAATTGATTTCTGAAATTGTTTTCATTTTTGATTCCTACTGACTTCGATATTCCTTCAAAAATTTATCGAATCCCTCTTAAAATTTTGCATCCTCTCTTCTAATTAACTAAGATTCCAATTAGATTATTGATTCTTTATTCTATTCATTCTGGTTCAAAAGTTGAAATTTTGCTCTACTTCACATTTAACAATTTGCAGGAAGTCTAAAAGATAAATGAAAAATTACAAATTTTTTACGTCTGTCAAAGTCATCAATTATTTTTTTCATTAAAATGTAAATATATTTAGTTTTTATTTTAATTGGGAAGTTTTTAGTTTTTTTATTAACCTTAATTAATGGCTTAACCATAACCAATTTCATTCTTTACAAAATCATTTGATCTTGGGAAAGAACCGAAGCATTATTGCACTCTGCATGTGTTGGTTTAAATCTATGTATTAAAAATCTAAAAAACTTCTTTTTTTTTCATTTATAAATTCACGACAATAGTTTTTTTATTTGCTGAATAAAATGATTTTCTTTCGTTGTTTCAATATAAAAAACCCCTAAATTTTTTGATAATTAGGTAGCATGGATAAAGGCAGACGCTAAAGCAATTCTGGCAATTCATGAGCATGTAATAACAAATAATGATCGGCTAACTGTCACCCATAACGATTATAATACATGGACTCTAGTAATACGAAACGTTAAAACGGAAGACAGTGGAGAATATATGTGTCAAGTTAATACAGATCCAATGAAAATGCAGGTATTTTATGAGAAATAAATGTATTCCCTTGAATTTAGATGGTTTAATTAATTTTGAATTTCAAATAGACCGCCTACTTGGAGGTTGTAATACCTCCTGATATTATAAACGATGAAACCTCTGGTGATATGATGGTACCAGAGGGTGGATCGGCTAAATTAATTTGTAAAGCACGTGGACACCCCCAGCCTAAAATTACATGGCGCCGTGAGGATGGAAGAGAAATAATTGCACGAAACGGGCCACATGGAAAGACAAAAGGTAAAAACAAGCGATACTAGAACTTCTTTTTTTCAAACAATAACTAATCATATTATCTATTCCTTTTAATTTCGTAAAACTTATTAAACCATAGCATTAGCCGTTGAAGGTGAAATTTTGTGGTTATCAAAAGTCACGCGATCGGAAATGGGAATTTACTTATGTATTGCATCTAACACATATCCGCCTTCCGTCAGTAAAAGGATGAAATTACAAGTTCACTGTAAGTTTCTTAATTTATTGTTTTTATTGTCGTTACTTTTCCGGATTATTAATTGAGTTTTTCATTTTGATGGTGTCCTATAGTGATGCCCATTGATTTTGGCTAGTATGTAGTTATAAAAAGGAAACTTATTAAGGAAATGTCTCAATTAAGTTTGTATTTAATGATAAATGGAAATACCATTCACCAGATTAAAATAAAGGTGACCATATTAATTAAATTATCAAATATTAAAAGAAATAGTTTCCCTAATTTGTTTTTGTGTTTATAGTATTTAATCATAAAAATGTCAAACTTGTTTTATTTCTATAATTTAGAGCTCTTGAAAAATTATGAAGAACAATAATGCAATATTTTAACTACAAGAAATATGGTTTTATATATTTATGAACTTGTGTCTTGGTTCATAATATCCTTAAATTGTTATGGATTTCACTTTGGGTAATAAGGGTTGTGTTCCTATAGGGAAATTTCATAAATTTTTTGTACTTTTAATAGACGTAAGGTCAAGAAAATTTTATTGAAATTTTATATTAATTTCAAATTCAGTGCATTTCTAAAAAAAGTGTGAGAAAAAATATTTTAATGATCCAAAAAGTTTGTAAAATTTTCAAGTTGAATATAAAAAAAATTTTATTTTCATAAATTTTATTAATTGAAAAATATAACTTTAAAAAAGGAGCTTTTAGTTTTGTTTCAATAGTTTTAGTATTCCATTTTTTATGAATTTAAATGATTTGAAAGCAGAAGGTAGAGCCAAATTCTTTTTTCGGGCTTGCTTAAATTCAAATTTTTATCGTTATGTTTTTTTTATAGAAGCAAGTGTAACCATTGACCATTGAGGCTGGACACAATATTTTGGTTGAGTGGCATTCAATTATTATTCCTTTAAGAAGGTTTCAATTACTTCTACAAGCTTATTACAGTTTTTTAAAATATAATCGTCATTTGTCATTAAAATTCTTAAAAATATTGGACTTAATTTCGTTTTAATTGAAAATAGTAAAATTGTGTATCAATTTTTTTTTTCTTATTAACTTGAATTATTTAATCTTTCATTTATCCAATAAAAGATTTTCTTATTTTCTCTAATAGTTCATAGGTTTACTTATATTTAGAATAAAATATACTTTTAAACTTAAAATTATCTGAAGAAAAACAAAAAACATACATTTGAATAAATATTAGTAACATTTAAGTCTACACTTCTTTTAAAAAAAGACTAAAATGTCAACACGTTTTTATACGATATGTTTTTTTTTTTGAATTGCCCTAAACCAAAAATATAACACAGTTGTTCTATATTATAAGAA
Organism: Acrocera orbiculus; assembly: GCA_947359355.1. Classification (NCBI taxonomy): domain Eukaryota; kingdom Metazoa; phylum Arthropoda; class Insecta; order Diptera; family Acroceridae; genus Acrocera; species Acrocera orbiculus. Next base: position 1,381,316 of record OX375757.1, read on the forward strand.
TTCGTATGACTTCGTCAAGCATTCAAATTAATATATTGAAATTTATACCACCACCATTTAAAAGGGTATGAATACCTTTATAAAAGCTGGAATTGTTACTCGTACATTTCTAATGGGCATTATATCGGACATTGCACAGTCAATAAAGAATTTTGACAACTGAGCGTGTTTAAAAAACTTCCTTAGAGAACAGTTTATATCTTTAGATTTTTTATCTTCTCCTCTGAAATCTATTTAAATATCTCTCCTGTATTGTATTGTTAGACTTGAATTCTTGATTTCAAGATTTTGATTAGGGAAGATTTAAATCCTTTTAAAGCTCTCTTTATTAATAAATATTGCAACGAATTTTAAAACAACCAATACCAACCAACCAAATTTTTAACGCAATCTTAAATCATAGGATCAGGAAATTTTTGGGTATATAATTGTGTGATGTTTTTTAATTTTTAATAAGATTGAGCTTGAGAAATATATTTTAAAATGTTTTTGCCTTGTGCCAAAAAACAAACTGCTGAAACCAAGCTTAATTGGCAAGTCGAAGACTCGATTTGTTATATGCTTTTATTTACCTTGCTTTGTCTGTTTGTTAGGTTGTTTGTCTGTCTGTGCCATTCAAACTCGATTTTGACGCATATAATGACTTTCAGAAGAAATAAATTATTGAAAAAATACTTGATACTCAAAGCATATAAATAAAAATGTAGTTTTAATAAGTTAAAATATAGAATTACGGAATTATGGCCCGGTTCATGATGTATTCAAATTTCATTTTAACACCACTAACTAAATTAATCCCTACGACTTTGAAATTTTTGATGTATTTTTGGTTGCCTTTAAATTTTGAAAGAAAACATTAAATTTGTTTGATTAGCATAGCTGGCTAAAGGTTTGCAAAATTTAGTTGGTTTAATTCATCGAAAAAACTTAAATACAACTTTGTTTGATTAATTTTTAAAGCTTAAACTATATAAATGTAGTAAAACTAAAAGTAAAAAATTTAAAAATAAAAACATTACGTAAAAAAATTAGAAATATGCCTTTATATATTATTGTGCCCTAAACAGGAGAAAATAAAATTATACTTTTAATTAGATAGAATTCGAAAAATAAAAATATGGCGATTAAATTATAAGTAAAACCAAGATCAAAGTTTTCTCCAAGCCAAGTGTTTTAGAGCCATTATAAGGACAGAGATTTGAGAAAAGTAATGGAAATGGTTGGAAAGATGACTTTATTAATGATTGCATGCAGCCAAAGAGCGATGCATGGTAAAATACCCATTTCAGCAGCCCAAGCATAAAGCTTTTCACAAAATATTTTGCTAAAATATTATTTAATTAAGAGTATAATTCTTTTTCTCTTTCTTTATGCCCCACTTTTTTAAACCCCAAAAGCTAATTTTGAATTTTTTTAATTTTTTACTAATATTTTATCCCACTTTAAATAATTAGTACGTCCTCTAAGAAAAACATAATTCGATCTAAAAAATCATAACAATACAATTTTTTTAGGTAGTTTGAAGATAATTTGCTACACCTAACAAAATATTTTTGTCATAGAAAAAATGTTAAAATATTAATTCTCTACAAGGGTTTTAAATTTAATTAAATCAAAAACCTTGTTTTCGAACTATGAACATTTTTTTTCTAATTTGCATGTTTAAAAACTGCTTTTTTTCTACACTTAATTCCTATAAAAATCTCCATTATGTTTAATTTTAGTTTGGTTCTCATTAAAAATACTTCCTGCCGTGTTCATTTATGATAAAGAAAAATTGTGCCAAAAGCAGGCAACGCAAATAGCTTATAGTATTTTTTTTTTTGAATATATTTCAACTTTCTAAAACCCTTTATTAGTTGAGTATTGAGATATAGGGTAGCCTTTTTGCAGCTTTCATTTTCAGCCTACACTTTAAAAAAGTCAATCATTAGGATATCATTAGTCTTTAAGCAAAAAACAACAAAAATACAAGTTACAAACAAAAAATGAATTTTCCCACATTGACATTTGATGGAAAGCAAGCTATAGTCAAATGTAATTTACTTTCTTGTTTTTTTTTTCATTTTCCATTTACTTTTTTTTAAAAAACAAAAAAAACTAATAATTCCAGTTCATCCCTTGGTACAAGTACCAAACCAGCTAGTTGGAGCCCCAACAGAAACAGATGTCACTCTCATTTGCAACGTAGAGGCGTCACCAAAAGCTATAAATTATTGGCAAAAAGAAAACGGTCAGTATCCCTATAACAGTGACATTATTAGACCCATGCTGTCTTCTTAGCTTGTATTTGTTGGAGTTAATATTGCTATTTGTGTATCTTAAAAATTGCTACTTTTTTTTTATATTCATTGGGTAAGGAAAAAAATTAAGTTAAAAAATATGATAAATGGCAGGAAGACAGTTTTCATCCCACAATTTTCACATCATTATATTTGGGTTATATGATTTTTGATTATTTTTAGGTGAAATGATTATACCTAATGAAAGATATGAGATACAAGAAAAGGAAAATTCTATGTATGCTATTGAAATGGTTTTGAATATTCAAAAATTACATAGATCAGATTTTGGGGGTTATAAGTGTATTTCAAAAAATAGTATTGGAGATACTGAAGGAACTATTCGTTTATATGGTAAGAATATGTTTTTTCATGTTTTTCTCTTATTATATTCATAAGATTGAGATATTATATTCATAAGAGAATTGGAAGAAGGTTGATTTTAATTTCATTTCAATCGGTAAGGTGTTTTCGATATGTAATAAGTAATTTTGTAAGCTTGGAGTTAAGAATGCTTTGTAATTGAGTGAAAAAACCCTGAAATTGCGTGCTATATTATTTAAATGAATAATATTGTAAAATTTGAATTAAGGCGAAACTAAATGTTGCAATCAGACCAAGTAAATATGTATATAAATTAATATTTATTTAATTATATGACAATTACGGCATCGCAAGATTAAATAGAAACAATATAACTGATTTTATGCCAGTAATCTTAATTCATATTTTCACTACGAGATTATTGCTGAATTTATAAGCAGAAATAATTTGTTGTGAAAACCATTTCTTTTGAAAATAATTAAAACTTTAAATAACTTTAATATTCGTAGAATAATATAAATAGAAAAATTTTAGATGTTGTGTATTCAAATAATTCACAATTGACAAAAAAGCAATACATACATTCTACTTTAATTATATCCAAAATAGTTTATTGTGTTATTAAAGGTATTAGGGAGACAAGACATTTTGTCAAAACACGTAGCTTATACTGGAAACGCAAATTCAGTTAAAAAGTACATTAATTCACATTAACTAAATGTTTCCAGTCTTACAAGAATAGAAAAATCTATTCAGTTAAGGATCATTCACACGAAAGCGTTTTTTCTGGCACTGCCCTTTCTAATTTAAAATTTTTGAAGACAGACTGCTCTCCTTTCATTCATTCTTATAAGTCAAATGCTTCCCAGAGGTTTTGAAATATGAATACATTTTTTTGAGAGGTGAAAGTGAAAGTGAAACAACACTTACCTAGTTTTATTTCACACATTTTCGAAGGACAAAGAAAATATATGTCCATATAACATTGAAAGTTTTATTTTTGTTTTTGTTTTTGAAGGGTGTGTTAGTTTGTGTTTTATAAAAATGAGGTGTTGTTTGTCCTCTCACCACAATCTTACTTAATTTAAATTATTTAAACAAATTTGGTTGAAAAAAAAAAATAGAATTACAAGGGAATACATATATATACACTTATGTATGTGTTTGACTTTATTATGAATAAGTAATAGAAAATTTAGCTAACGAGAAAGATAAAATATTCTCATGAATAAACGATTTATATTTATTACTACCCGAGCATTTAAAATTCACTCAATCAATCTTATTTCTAATTTGATCGCAGTTTCAAATATCACGCTTATTGGAAAGGTGAGATAAAACATTTCTCCATGCGAGTTCGATTTAAAAAAGAATGCAAGGAGCGGATTCTAGCCACAGGGGTTTTTCTAAAGAGAGCGTTCCGTTTCAAATATTTTTAAAAGGAAAAGACAGCATCTCGCATCAAGAAATTTAGAAATGGCGTGACAGAAAAAACACTTTGGTGTCAATGATCCTTGGCACACTCGCCAACTCATTACTTGTGGTGTTGAAATAAGTCTGTCAAAAAAATTAAATGCGCTTAAAAGGATATCTGATACAATTGCATATAAATATTATGAAAAGTGTATTTCAAACTGAAAACGCATAATATTTTGAAAAACAATACTTGTATGGTATTTCTATAATTTGTATTTTCAGATTTTACAAATATGTATTCCCAACTTAAAATTTAAATATACGAAGTTACCCTCGGTTACAAATGTTCCAAAAAACGTTAATCAAAGGACTTTTAGTATAATACTGAAAACTTTTAATGTCTACACAACTTATGTTTCTGTTTTATGTTTCCTTAAACAAAATAAAAAAAAGCACTTATTTTTTTGTATTTAAACTTTTAGAAATGGAAATACCCGGAAGCGATAAATTTCCTCTTAACTATGATGATGAAAATTTTCAAGTAGGTTTACTTATATAAAAATATAACAATATAAAAAAAAATATTTTTCAATTTATTTGAATATTTAGGATAAAAATAGTATGCATGATATTCCTGAAGAAGGACTAATAAATAAAAATGGACGTTTTTTTAAGGGCTTAAAGCGTGGTGGCACAAATGATTTTTACAGCAGAGGTACTCGATCACGTCATAAATTTTTATTTTTATTATTTATAAGCTTTTATTTAAAATTTTTTTGCCATTTATTATCATAGCTCGAAATAGTATAAAATTTTGGTAAAAATTATTATTAATTTGTAATAATATTAAATTGTAAAAAAATTCAAAACTTTTTCGAAAAACTGTACCCTAAATATTTTTTTAAATGTGATATAATACAAGAACACTACTATAAAGCAAATTTTTTAAGTTTTGATTTTAGTAACATATTAACTTGCTTAGATAGTTTTAGCTGAATATATTTCGTTATGTAATTTTATATTTGAAGATTATGTAGATTTATTTTAAATAAGTTCTTTTATTGGATACTATTTTATTTTATTAATAAAACAGAAAAAAATTAGCTAAACTAGTTATAAAAATTATGAGACTGGAATACTTTGATGGTTGGAACTACTGTTAAAATGTTGATTACATTAATTCATTGATAAACTAAGATTCAACTTGGAGGAATGAATATTGCCAAGCTTTAGTTTTTTTTTTTTTTTTTTGAATTGAAAAAAATATAAACAAACCCTAAATTGATTTCTAAACCCAAAAAACTCAAAACCATTTTATTTCAAAGTATTTAGAAATGAATAGTTTAAAAGGTAATTTTACCATTTCTTAAAGGAAGGACTAAATTTTAATCAATGAAAAACCGAGTAAACTTGTGCAAGTCCTTATAATACTATGAACAGTATTGCACGTTATTTTTGATGAGAGAATATGTTAATAATGGTTTTAATTATTTTAAAATTTTAATTTGATTTGAAAAAGAGCTCTTTAAGTGCCAAATATAGCTAAGTGTGAAAACAATAAGGAAAAAGAAAGAGTTAGTAATAGAACGAAATGAAGGAATTGTTTCAAATAGCTCAAAACTGTAAATAATATCAGTATAATTAAAATATTCAAATGATTATTAATTAAGAGGTATACATATGGTTTCTTCAATTAGAGATTTTGTATGCGTCGATACATTGTTGTTACGGGATATATAAGAAAATAAATAAAAAGTAAATGTTAGTTTGTTTAGTAAGTTCAATGTAAATAAGACTGCTGTCTACGAAATAAATAGTAAAATAAATAAATATAATCAAAAATTCACAAATTTAATTTATCATTTTTTTAGTTATATGAAAACTTTAAAAAATTATATTTAATATTCTTCTCTAAAAAGTCTTAAGTTTTGTTTTTAAACATATTTTCCAAAACCTCAGAGATAATCCTTAGTCGATATATTCCAATAAAGTCTCAACGTTGAGATGACTGATATTATGGCTTTTCTCTTACCCTAAACCGCTAATGTTCATAAATATAAGGTATAGACGAAAGAGTTCCCAAACTTTTGTGATTCTTGACGCCCTTATGAATTTGCAACAAATCAAATCCCGCTTCACATAGATATGATGTTGTGAAGGTAATCAGAATCCTTAAAGCTTTCGTACTTAAGGTTAGATATCTATTTTCATTTGAAGTACAAAGCTTAGCTTAATCAGAGCAGGTATATTTTTCTTCCAAGGGCAGATCAATCAGGGGCTCTTCTTCTTATGAAGTAAGTCTTCTGCTGGAGCTCAACTGCAAAAAGATTTTGGTCTACGCAAATTTTCAATCATCATCTTCTGTGAAATATTTCGCGAACCAGGTAGTAAGCTCTGAAAGATGGTTTATGAAAAGAGATACAATGTATGAGGGCCATACATTGGCGCAACATGGGAAAACAATTTTTACTATCATCTTAAATTAGTTTTTTGATTCACAATTCCTGAGTCCTAAATTTTTTTTAAAAAGTTTAAAATATGTATTTTATTCCATGGAAAGAAATATTCAAGGCATTCTATTTATCAAATATGTTACACAACTACGCCAACTTCAGCAAAAAATTGAGTTCGACAAAGCTAATAGCACTCACATAATTTTCTTCTTGCAGAAAATTGTAAATTTTGTGACGCATTTCAAATAGCCAAGACATGGACATGGCCATGTGATACCGATCATGACATATAATAGTATAAATGGGCTGTGTACTTAGCTCCCATATTCTTGCATAGTCTTTTCGCTAAAACTTCGCTATATTTTATGTAGTTTACTACAGTTAAAACGTATTTGAATACAGTTAATTCTGGGCTTAGCGAATTTGATGTGAGTGTTTTTCTGTAGATGGTGCAATAGTGCTTAGTTGCGAATAAGTTCTTTTAGTCTTCTATAATGAGCCGCAACCGTTTGAGCACCATCAGTACATACGCGGATATACTGCCAATCCAATTGATCATCCACCATAAATTTACCGAGTACCTTAAAAGATTTACAGCCTTTCCGCTTCTAGTGATACTATTACAAAATAGAAGATCATCAATAATAACTGTAACATCCAAGAAATTCATATAGCCGATAAAGTGTGCATCTTTGTTATTATCCGTAGCCTCATTTAGTTGCAGACCAAACACCTTGGTTTTTTTTTTTTTTATGTTCTGAAATTTTCTACTAATCGTGCTGTATCGACTAAGATACCTTGGAAATTTGTTGTATTTGAAGATTATCGGACCTAAATAATAGCCACGTCAAGTTCAGCGGGTAGGATAAGCCCTTTTGGGTTAGTGTGTAGTTCGCTACACCATATGGCTTGAATAATAGTAATCGTGCGTTGCTTGACATAGATACCATGTATCTTCCTACTAATTACATTCACGAAATTTATTTACCATTTTAAGAAGATATATCAGTTGAGCTTACTTGGAAGTATGTATAATCTCAGGAGCGAGGATTTCTTAACGGAGCACACACTATGGCCTCTTATCGTTGTTCACTACTACTGGAATGAAGCAAAAATCTAAAGGTGCAAACACAATGCACGCGGAAGCGGTACGGTAGGTATAAAAAATACAGTAATTAAAAATATGAAGACGATAACATTCGCTAGCTTACTACTAACTGAATGACCAACTTCTCACTTTAAACTGACAGATGCCTACAAATTCAAAATAATATAAATTCACAACAATTTCAAATAACGAAAATTAAAATTTCAATAGGTTTATAGAAATTAAGAGGGGAATTTTCAAGGATTTGTGGTGATCGCCGCAAGGGAATTCTGTTTGGAACTGGGTCAACACAAACAGCCATAACTTTTAAAATTATTAAATTTTTGTTTTCAAATTTTTGTGAAGTCAATTCGAAGCATTATCTAATGATGCCATATTTTTACTTTTATAGAATAAAATAATTTACTGGAAAAAAAAATTATTTCAAATTATCATTTTTTCATGTCTCTGACTCGACCTCCCCCCTTACTATTTAGTTCAAATTCATATTTTTTTTAAAGCTAATCCATATAAAAATCACCCAAAATTGTTTTAAAAAAACACATAACTTTTAGTTTAACCTTCCAAATTTATTTTGTCCCAGCCAAAGTAGTCCCAATTGTATATAATACATTTATGATAAGATCTGATTCTTTCCTTCTTTCATTTTTTGCAGTCTCAAAAAGGTATTACATCCAGTTCAATTAAAAGTTTTAAAAATAGATTCCACGAAGCCGCTATTCCACCTTAAGGAAGCGGAAAAACTCACATGATGATTAGTCAAATGTACAAATGTTTGTGGCTTAATATTTGGTCTCAGTTATTGCTCTGTGTGAAGACGCATTATTATTGAGCAAAATCAAAGAAATTGGGCAAGTCCATTTTAAAAAAATTTTTTTTTTGATAGTTTTATCTATAACTACCATTACCTCCATTTTTTTAAAATGTGCGTGCGTGCCACAAGGCTTCTGTCCTTGGCATCCACTGTCTTGTTGAACTATCAATCTAATCAACTAATGTCAAAGCATCAACAATGAGGATGCTAGTTCTTGGATCAGGGTGATTTTTTACGCAGTTTTTAGTACAAGATTTGTCTAATATATTAACTATATTTTTCAAATTTTAATAGACCTTACCTACAATCAAAAGTTTCGAATTCTCTTTAAGCTTCAATCAAGTCATGATAACCAAAACTCCTTCATTATTTCTTAAAATTCGCTTGAGTCTTACACATACTTTAATAATGAAAAAATAAATTTTTCTTTCAAAGGAATTCAATTTTTACTTCACGAAGCTTTAAGAAGAAAAACTCTTTGCATACATAATTTAGTAGTTTCAATCCATTATTTAGCTAGAAGAGTCCTTTCTTTAATTTTTTTTTTACAAAAAAGAAGACACATAAAAAAAAGTTCAGTAAATTTCAAAGTTAAAAACAGTCGCTTATTGCATTGGTTGAAATATTTTTTTTTTTATAGTTTCTTGTTTAGATGTTCTTCAGTTGCAAACAATTAAAATAAGGTCTCATTCATTAACGTTTAGAAACTTTTTTCTTATTTTGAAATTTTCCTGTTGTTATAACATTCTTTATCAAGAAATTTACTAAAGTAAAAATTTTTTTATACAAAAGAAAACATATCTCTTTATCTTCGGAATCAAGAAAATACACAAAAAACAAAACCAAAGCAAAACAAAAATATACAAAACAAAATTACTAAGGTATGCACTTCTATAAATTATTGCAGGACAAAGGATATATTTTACTTAGAGTTCTAAAGGGTAAATATTTCACATTCAGAGCTTAACGGGCAAAATGAGCGGCAGCATTGTAAATGTTTGTAGCAAATGTGAAACAATTTTGTGGTCCAGCAAGAATTTGTAATTAAAAAATGCTTACATTTGTAAATAGTTATTTTATCTTTTTTATGTATCTTGAGCGAATTTTGTGGTTTTATTTACTTTCTACATGAACTGGTTCAAAATAAAATAAGGATCTTTAAAATGAAGAACATATGAATATGAATGAATGTATGTTTTAATTTTTGTTTTCATATTTCAAATTGTTGTTGTTATTAAATATTCAATTAGACTACATCTTCAATTTTGAACTGTATCGCTTTTATAATAAAACTATTGTGTAATGGGGAGGTAATTATTTTTAAACGAAAAAAAAAAACATTTTAAAAAAATTAAAAGCAAAATAGAAACAAATTAAAACTATCTTGGATACGTCAAAATCTATCCGCATTTGCGTTAAAAATTTTAGTTTCTTAATCAATGCAAATCATACCAAATTGATAAAATTAACAAAAAGGTCCTTATTATATTAAAATTTGAATGTATTGATATCACTTTCCTGTTTCAGAAATTGAAATTATTAAACATTGAAACCATTTTTAAATTAACATATTGGTCTATAAAAATCCATCTTGACACTTTAGTCTGTGGGAAAAGTGAAAGCGAATTGAAACGATTTCAAGCAACTAGCAAAATTTCCATTTTGTATTGGATTGATTAACACATGGGATCGATACCTCACACGATCAAAAATCGCTCCCACTATGCCCACAGACTTAAAATTTGACATTTACATTAATATATGTATTCGCCTACAAGATTGATGTGTTTGTTTTGACGCATCCTTTTACTTTACTACACCGGCAACCCATGTAGAATGATTTACTTTTTGTATTGAAATATACTTAAAGTAAAGTAAAAATCCAACAGTCCTTTTTTATCTAAATCTCGGCGATTGACGTGATACTCAATTCAATATGTCGATCGTTTTTCAAGACTTGTCATTATTTTGTGTGTAAGCTCGGTATTTGTTGCTTTCAAAATTCATAGAAAGTTTTTTCTAAAAAAGATTTTATATTTACAAAAAATAAATGTTTTTTTTTGCAATTAAGCTCATACGAATCCTATTCCACTAACATACTATAAGAGTAACAATAAAATTTTCGTTATAAATTTGTTTACCTTTCTATATATGTACTAAAAGTATATTTCTCTAACAATTGTTTCTACGCTTTTGTATTCAACAACTTTTCATTCAAATACTAAACAAAAATTTCAGGGTATTTGAAAAACACCCCAGGGAAAGTATAATGTTAGAACAATAAAGCATAACTGTAGACAAAGGATTCCATTTTATGCATTATGTGATATTGTATAATCCCGGACAATAGATAACGTTAATTTTCGGAAAGATTTTAAAGTTCATATACTGATTGTATCATAAATATTTTGATTATTACTTTTCAACATCTCATTTCTATATGTAGAATTTCAGCGTTAGTTACATGAAATCTGTCGGTTTTTTGAATAAATCCAACAATTTTATCAGTCACCTAACAATATTAGTCGAATAAGTTTATTTGAAGGGCAAAGGAAAGGCGCCTATTAGGGCCAAACATGGTTTTGTTATACACCAATGCCCATTGTGGTTGTAGTTAATAAAAAATAACCTTTTCTAAGGACATATTCTTATATTAAGTTAGTGCCCGACCAAATTAGACTCTTCTTCTTAATTCTTCTTAATCTCTCTTTTATTTTATTTCATTAGAAAAAATTATGAAGTATTTTATTTTATTTAAATCAGATTAGCATTGGAAATTTTCATTAAACAAGAAATGTACCAAAACTTATTAAGGGCTAAAGTCTTTTATACAATATTAGCTTAACAAATATGTGGTAAAAATTTACTAATATCATTTGATTTCTAACCAGTGGACAATATCTTAATTTAGAAATCAATTTGGAGACATGTGGTCACTAGATGGAAAAATCATATTTTGAATATGTTTTGTAATCTCTTATTGGAAAACAGCAGATGTAAATATATAACAAATTTAAGTATAGTATTTTAGGCGTTGTTTAATATAATTCTTTTGAATTTAGTAAGTAAATATAAAACAATAACAAAGATGCTCTTTGCTTGATTGCTGGACAGGTGGTGAAAGAAATTTTATAATAAATCCACTTATTAGAGTTCTACATCAATTTCTAAGTTTTCTTCTGATTTAAATAGTTTTAAGAAACTCTATAACTTAACTGACTTTCATTAATAATTGAAATCTAATAAATAAATAAATAAAAACTTTGGTGACATTCTAAAACTCCCAAGCCTCGGTTACTTTAAACAATATTTTTTTCAACTACTTCGGTTACTTTTAACTTCTAGTAGAAATTTATCTTTTGTAAATTGTAACCTTTTGATACTACTCATCATTTTTATCATAATCAAAGTCACTGCGTTGTTGGGCTAAAATATTTTTAGTGAATAATTTCTTGAAAATAACTTATGGTATTGTTTTCAAAAGCCTTTATAATAACTTGAAAAAAAGGAAATATAATTTCTATTAATATGAAACTTATCAACCAACTTAAAAAGGATGTATTTAATTCTAATACAACGAAATAAAATTACATTTTGAACCTAATATTTAAATCCTTTGAGTGATTAACACTTAATTCTTTGTATGTTAATAGATATTTATTTTTAATAAAATATGTCTGAGTAATTCTAAACGAATATACCTTCAAAATATATTGCTTTCATTGCCATTTACTAGAGCAAATGAATGTGTCAAGTTTACTATTAAAAAGCCAAAAAAATTTGAAAGAAATAAAAAAATTTCAAACAAATAGCAGCGCCTACAGAAGAAATTAATTAAAATCCGATTGAAAGAGGCTGAACTTCAAAACCACATAATCAAAAAATATATATTATTTTTTTTTATACAATTTTGTTTGATTATTGAAACACCCTTTTTATTTAATACCCTTATAGTAAGTAAATCAATAACTTCGGTATTCATTGAAATTTCACCAGGCTGGCTTTAATTTTTTTCATAGTAATTAATTACTCAATATATTCTTTCTCAACAATCAATTTTTTTTTTTTCAATGATTTCGGTGAATTTTTAAATCATTTAAATATATTTCGGTATTATCTGCTCCAATGAAAAAAAAATTACTATCAAACGTTTATGTGAGAGCTGTTTTATAGTCTTTGAGATAATTTGCAAGTTTCAAAATGATATTATATATTAAGTTTATCTAAATTTGACAAAATGTAGCATGATAATTTTCAACGAACAGTTTTTTATTGTTTTAGGCTGACTTACATGTAACTTGATACCACTCGACATGATTAAATTCACAACACCGAATGCCAAAATAAGGCAGTTAACACTTTTATGTAGACTTATACAGTTAAAAATATCATCCTACAAAAATACTGTTTTTTTTTTTTTTTGCCCAAGGCACATTTGTCCTTTTAATAATGAATACACTTCAGTATTTAGCTTGAGTGACAAAATATTGACGTTGAAAATTTTTTAATTATGTCAGCTAAAAATACATTCAACTACATATAAGGCTACCTATACTCAAAGCTCAATAAGTTTCCTGTATAGTATGGAACTTGATTTTGTTTTAAAATTGTTAAAACTTATAAAATTTAATACTCACAACAAATTGGCCAAAATTAGTATTTTTACAAAATTGCTGAATATTTAACCACAAGCAAGTGCTTTTATGCTTTAAAAAGGCATAATTTCTAAAAATAATTAATAAGTGTTTTAAGCTAATTAACTTAACTTAGGCTAAAATACGTGTAAAATAACGCGATAAAATTTATTTCAAAAGTAAAATTGGACTGATCTTAACAATTTTCGTTAGTATAGGGTAATATAGGTAATATTAGGACAAGTACAAATAAGGAGCTATAAAATAATAAAATTCAGGACTTAAATGACCTTGGTCTTCTGTACGTTTCAATTAAACTTTTATAGTTTTTGATTCGAATTAACAACTGCAGTAAGTAATTTAGGGTTTTCTAATTTAGTATTCTAACACAAACAAATCAAGCGTTTTTTAGCTTAAAAAAATAAGTGACCCATACAATTATTTAAAAAAAAACAAATAACATTCATTTTTCAATTTTCCTTAATCTCTAAATACCAATTTACTCGTATTTTATTATACACAAGTTTCACATTCAAAACCCAATAATCCATTAAAGGACACAATATTACACTGTATTTGACTTAATACAGACTTATTTCATGTATCAAAAGAAAATTTACAATTTGAAACACGAAAACGTATCATTGTGTCTATCTTCTGGTCGATTTCACAAAACTTTTATCCTTTACAAAACGGAAAAGAAAGAAATCTTTTGATTTTACTTTTGAATGAATTGCAAGTTGCATGCAATGACTAAAATACCTTCTTTTCTTGAAATAATTCAACTAAAACCTTTTCAATTCAATCCTTTTTCAGAGTTAATTCCGTTACTGAATTCAGACATAAAAAAAAATATCGTTGGAGTTTTGTGGATAAAAAATAAAAGATTTTGATTGATTTGCTTAGAATAAAGAATTGAAAAAGAAATTAAAGAAGAGAAATCTTTAATTGAGTGCAGGACCATACAACTGCATGGTCTTGGGAGTTTGTAGTATCAGCATGGAATTTTAAAATGGATTTTATTTTAAAAGCTACTAATTTATGATTTGAATTTGAAAAAAATATATATTAATTATGAATATATGAAATAGTTTAAGACAATTGACAAATAGAAAAGTGTGAACATAACTAAAGTGTCCGATACAGTGTGTTATCAGTGTGAAATTTTAAGTGCACTACGCCTTAATAAAGAATTCCGAGTATTTAGGTATTTGTTGTAAATTAAAACGAAAAGAAAAATATTTTTAATGAACAATGAACAATGAACAAGCTTCCTTTCTCTGACTTCCATTAATTATCCATATGAACTTCTTATCTTTGGTTATTAATGAATATCTTCCTTTCAGTTGAGTAGAGATATATATATTCGATTTCTACAGAAACTTTTCCTTTCTATTAATCTAAAATCCTACATCTTTTAGATTGATCTGTAATCATTGGCTTCTCATTATTAATTAAACTAATAATATTTATCAACAATATTTTTAATTTTGGATAACGCTATTGGAGAACTTCAACTCACTTCAAGTTATTTTAAAGCTTTTTCTCTTGAACCAAAGTACTAAAGAGCAACAACAAAAGTTTTGTTTAAAATATATATCTTGATATAGCCTAAAAAGCTAAGAATTTCAATGAACTTCAATATAATTAGAAAAAATTTTGCACTTAGTCTATTTGACAAATCTTATTAAATATAATTTTGCACTTAATACAACTTTTTAGAAGATTTAACAGGCACAAATAATATTTATAAAACTAAAAGTTAATCAGACTGCAACTACTTAAAATAATAATATATAACCATTATTTAATTTCCTAAAGTCAAAAACTATATGCTTAAACCAGAAAATGGAAAATTGCAGGCCATTCCTCCTCCTTTGAAGTCTATTTGATTTTCGTCTATCTTATTTACAAAGCACTAGAGTAATTTTTTCCTGGAGGATCCATCTGTGCGAGTGTGGTTTATTTTTTATATGAATAGCAATTCAAAGAATAAATGGATACAATCAACTTGAGTCTATTTGCGTATAAGGAAAGACTATGAAATATTTCCCAAAAATAAAAAAAAAACATTTAAAAGAATTTTATAATAAATTATTTTAACAAAATATTTGTCTATCCCAGCAATTTGAAAATAAATATCTATAAATTAAGATGTGCTGGATAAATCTGACATAGTCATAGTTATTTGTAAACTCAAGTGAAATGTTCAATTTCACGACTTAAAACTTACAATTAGCGCATTACATTACTGACTTAGCGCGTTAAAAATTGAGAGTTTTATCTAGAGCGAATTTTTGATGAAATTGTATTTTAGGTTGTTTACTCACACAAGTCACCATCATTGACGTTTGATTTTACACAAGCAAATCTTTGATCTTCTTTGAAAAAATAACAAGATTACTAAAAGTAGTGTAAAAACATTATTATGACGTCAGCTAAGTTATGAAAAATGTTACAAGAATTTATATCAAATTTATTAGTTTTAACTTTTTCTTTTTTTCCTGGTACCTACTTAAAAGCCTTAATTATGAAAATATTCTGAGTCATATATTTCTTGTGTTGAGATATTTGAAGGTTTGAATTTAAATAAATTGAATAATATTTTAAGACTATGTAATATTTAAGTTTTAAATTTTATTAGTCTTAATTAATCAAAATTTATTATAATTACAAAATTTTTTGCAAATTTCATGCGAAAATGTTTTTTCATAAATCAAATTAGCACAGAAAATTTCTAAAATTAACTAAATGATCTTTAAATGGCTTAGGCCATTATTTGTTTGTTTAATAATTTATGTTGAGAATATAATACATATTTATCGTTTAATCTTTGAACATTAAGTGTTTTTTAATTGGTTTAAAATGTTCCTGGTAAATTGGTGGAATATAGGGTAGCAAGCACTTTAACCAGAAAGCATTTCTCTTCTGTCCTTGGTCTATTGGATAATACATATAATGGCAGTAAACTAATAATTTCTTAAAGTTTTGGTATCCTTCTTTTTGGTGTAAGATCAAAAACCAAGACATTAGCATTTTCCAAAGAGGTCTCATAAAGATCTTATAAGTTCATTTATTAATCTTCTCCTCCTTCTTATTACTGACTTTTCCAGTGATGGGATACAAAAAATTTATAGTTAATTTTTAAAACTATTTTTTGTAAACTTTTTTGTAATATCACTACTACTTTCATTTTTTGGTTAGAGTCTGCGCAAGCATCACTATATTTTGAGCAATATCACTGAGCAAGCAAGCCATAATATGCTTTTGAGCAGTCATAGTTTTTACATGCACCGAAATACAAGATACTACTTCAGAGCAACTTTTGATGTTTTAAATTCATCCCACACATACATCTTCACATTTTTATCAAGGAAATTATGAAAACCTTAGTTATATTGTAGATATACATTTTTTACTTGTAATAAGCTACTTATGACTTAATTTAAGAATTATCATCTCTTTTTCATTACTAAATATTTAATTTTTGACTTTAGCAAACTATATTCTTACTATGAGAAGCTTTTTTTTACACCTTACAATTTTGGCATAAGAATTTGCGTAGCCTTAAGGCTACGTAAAGTTTTGAAAATTCATTAAAAAGTTGATTTTTTGTGTAAACATCTAGAAAGTTTCATACATCTGAAAAAATGGAGCTTTTAACAAGCTGTGCATCGTTGTATGTATCTATTTTTTTATATGATAAAAGACCTTAGCTTAATTTCAATTTAAATAATCACTTTACTGTTTTTATTGCTTTTTTGAAAGAAGTTATTAGACAATGAAGCCCCCAAAGTGCTTTCATCTATTTTCGAACCGTGTATTTTTGTTATAATACAAACCCCTCCTATGCCATTGAAGTTTAATTTGATTAAAGACAAGGATTAAATTCTAAGAACAATGTTTTATGTTATAAGATTTACAGTATAGTAAGAATTTTGAAAACTTCAGTTGACTTTTTTGTAATAAAAAATGATTAACCACAAAGTCAAATTTAAATATATAAGAATTTAGTAAGAATTTTTAACAAGCTTTATTTAATTATTGTAAGCCAATTTAAAAATATATTAAAATTTTGCAAAACTCTTGTGCTAATTAAATTGGACTTTAAATTTGCTTTTGCCAACATTCTTACAATCGAAATCGAAGTAATTTAAAACAATTAAACTTTAACCGCATCTTATTCAGATCAATTGCTCAGTAGTAAAACTTAAAAAATTGATAAAACTATAACACTGAGGAAAATTTTGTTCGAGGGTAAGTTTGGTGGTAGTTTTTACCCCTTCACGGAGAACATTTGCAAAAAAAAAACACAGATCTCTCAGTTTTCAATAAGCTTTAACATATCCGAGTTTATAGTAAATTGGTGGGTTCTGGTTGTTTGCCATTCCATCCTATTACTTCATTTTCTAGTTTTCCATCTGGAAGTCTGGATTTTGCCTCGCATTTGACATGCCACATGACATTTCATGCCTGAGGAATTTCTCTTTTTTTTGTGTTGCTAGCTCTCCGTCTATTAGAAAACTATAGAGGAACTATTGTTCGGGCTTTGGTACCGATCTACTTGTTTTTGGTGGAGAGGTGTGATAATCTTTTTTCATTGTCAATTTACGAATTGCTTTATTTTTTTCTTGAAGAATAATAATTAATAATATTGCTTCGATTTATTAAACACAAGCTCACAGATTCCACTTAAGAAACCCCCTCTTTGAGCATTCTTACTAAAAGTTTCCTCTGATACGTCAGGATTGGTATTGGTATTTAGGAAAACTCTCCATTTTTACTGTGCTAAGTCATCCCATACGCTAAGCGCTAGTGAGTCCTAGGCATTAGACATAAATGTTAAGAAAACTGCCTAAAAGTTTAAGTTTGTTGTGTTGTTATGTGAATAGCATAATAGACCAAAAATCTTATCAAACAAAAATTAAAAATTGCATACAATTCTGAATTTCCTTAAAACACATATATTTTTTTAGTAGCATAACCGATCATTGAAATTTAAATTAACCTTTTCAGGAATAAACTGTAAAATACTTGAATATTTGACAGCTAAAAATTTTCTGTGTTCACCCTTCTCCTAAAAAATTCTCTCAATTTGGATCTTTGTTTTAAATGAATAAGAAAAAAAAACGTGAAACTAAATAACAAAAGCTTTTAATATTTATCTCTTCTGTACTCAATCAAAAAAAATAATGATTGACATTTCAATGTTCAATGTGAACAAATTTTTTATACACATTTTCAACAAATAAGAGAAGTTATAAAAAAAAGTCTTAAGCTTCATGCTCAAAAAAGAGTGATTTCAAATACAGGTAATTATTCTTGCATCTATTTCCAAGCCAAAAATTTGCATCAATAAATCCAAAATAGTAGTTTCTCAGAGTTTAATGGAGTTATCAGAAATTATTATTCAGTGAAATTTGTAGGAGTTTAAATAAAATTTAAACTATGAGAGATATGACACAGTATTTAGATTTTAGTTTGATATCCTAGTAGGAAATTTCTGCTGATTTAGGGGCTTCTTCCTGTTAAAAAATTTCAATAATAATTATTTTAAAGGAAGTAATAAAGATACATATTCAATGAAATTTAAGAAAATATGTTTTTTCTACATGTTATGAAACTTTTTAGGGATAAGAGAATTCCTTTCACAACGTAATTTATTTGAATTATTTTCTTTATGAAATACAACTAAAACAATCAAGTTAATTGTAATCAGAATTGAAATTTATGATTGAATTTGATAGATGTAAAAATAGAAAAACAAGATCATATATGATGTCAGAGCCTGATTTTTTTACTAATTTTGAAAAATTAAAATAAGATAAACGAAATATAATATACTTCCAAAATATCTGATACCCTCCTAAATGCACTTCTATAAGAGACCGACTCAATGGCTTGAGTTATAGCCAGAAAATAAGTTGTATCCATTTCTGATGTTACTTTTCTCGGAAAGCAGGTTTTCCAAAGCTGGAAAAATAATTCAAGAGAGTAGCGATATCCATATCTATATGGCTCTTATTAAATCAATTGAGAAATTTTGGCTGTAGTGTTTTCAATTTTAGTCAGTCTGTCAAAAATTAAAATCATTACGTTAAACTCCTTTTTACTGTATGGAATTGTTACCAAAAGGATACTATATATATATATATAAATATATACTACAATTATTTTTATAATGACCTCTTGATATTGTTTCGAATCTAAAATGCTGCAATCAAAAACTTCGTAGTCTTTTATTATTCATTACTTAATTATGTTTTACCTTTGATCATCCTTTTAAGAATTTTTTCATTGTAAAATTTTTAATTCGATTCCTTTTCTTTATTACTGTATAATTTTTTTCACTTTTGTATTTATAAAGTTAGAATATGATTGTTGCTCTTGTATTTATTTTATTCTTCATGCATACAAAATAAGTTCTGACCGGTTCAAAGTTTTTACTGATTTGAATTGAAGGTGCTCCAATTTAATTTTTCATGGATTCTAAACTCTCTGCCTTTTTTATTTGCTTGAATTTGTCGATATTTTTTTATAATTTTTTTTGTCTTTGTTTAAAGCCCATTTGTTTGATTTTCTCACAGCTACTATCAAAGTCTAATTATTTTTTAATTTCTAAGAAAAGTTTTTATACATGGTTTTTTCTCTAAAGCACGAAATTGGCTCTTAAATTTAGTGTAGATTTTGAAAAAGAGGAAACAATTAAAAAGTGTTTATTATAATTACAAGTCTGATAAATTAATTATATTAAATTCAACACATAAATGTAGTTAAGATAAATGTAGCTTAGGCGAAAAGTTAATATCTCTAATATCAGAAATATTGGTAGAAAAGCGCATAGTGGAAAATACAACACAAAACAAGTTAACATAGGCGCTAAAAGTAAAGAGAGTTCTTCCTTTTTAAAAAATTATAATTCCTTAGCTTACATAAGTAAACTGCAATGAAAAAGCAATTCATTTAATTTAAATTAACTTTTGAATATTTTAGACAGTTTTGTTTTACCTGTAGTGTTTGTATTGAGAACAAACTTTTTTCAAAAATCATTTAAAAGCACATTATGGTAAATATTAATCTAATTTTTAAGATATTTGAAACTTTTTCATTTTAAGAGAACTCTCTAAGACAACCCCTAGTTTTTTGGTATACCTAAAGAAAATTTAATAAATTTGTGGTATGATTTTGTTTTTGAAGAAAAAGTTTCAAAAAAAAAATGTATACTGAATTAAAGTTGTTAACCTTATTAAATTTATTTGCAGGATAAACATTTAAAATACTGAATTCTAGTTTTATAAAAATTAAATTTATGGTAAAAAAATTAAAATATAAGACAAAAAACAATTTTTAGTCATTTAAATGCCGTCTTGCTTCTTTTTATATCTATATAAAGAATCATGAATGAAATCTCTGGTCAGGAATAAAATTTCGGGTCTACGATTAGTGAAAACTTTAAATTATTTTTTCCTTTTATTAATTTCCAAAGAAATATACAAATTTTGAAAATCAATAAATTTTAAGTGAAACATTTTTTGAATATTTCTTATTATTAACATGGTAGGCACACTGATAAAATATGATCATATTCCTAATGATCATTAGCACTTTATGATAATATTTCCCAGTGTGTCAGTAATATTTACGTTATACAGGGTGTCCCAAGATTGGATAGTCAAACGTTAAGAGTGGAAAGTAGATGAAATTTCATCGACAAAAAACACAAAAAGTTTTATTATTAAAAACAAAACTTAAAAATATTAACAAATGGTGGAGAAAAAAATTATTAAGTAGAACTGGCATTTTTTGACGTTTTTTGCGTCTTTCTTCAAAAAACGCCAACAAAATTGTCTGCTTTTTTTTTAATTTCCTAAACTACAAATATTTTCCAATAAAAAGTTGGTAGATTGTAATGGCCTAACAGTTTTCCATAGTGCAATAAAAATCTTACAAAGTGAGCCTTTCCCGATAACTTAATAAGAATTTTCTTTATGTTTTCCCTAGAAAAAAGTCCAAAGGGGTTAGATTTGAAGATCTTGGAAGCCAAACTACAGGTCCAGCAGGTGAAAGAGGTGAAAGTGTTTGTCAAGATACTGAAGAAATAAGGCCAAACTGAACCGGAAAACCGCCTCCGAGACTTCTTGGAATCGTCACCCCTTCCAATAAATCTACAAAATTTTTTTGAAGAAATTTTACAAAATTAAATAATTTCATAACCTGAAATAGTTCAAAGAACCCATCAGTTGATCGTCTATCATAGCTGCCCATACATATATTGATGGAATGACGTTCATGAACGTTATATGATTTTTAGCTTTAAAATGATCATCGGACAACCCTAAAGCCGAAAATTTATTTTTCGGAATAGCCTTTTGAAAACTGAATCAAAACAATATGATTTAGAGAATGTGTTTCACAAATCAACCAAATTGGTTTGGTTAACCAAGTTGGTTGAAGGAAGAGAAAAGTAGTACGTTCAATAACTCAACTAAAATATGTCAATTGTAAAATTAGATGCCCTTTGCACACTTTTAGTTTTGATCAAAGATTATTCAACAATTTAGTAATATATTTATTAGCTTTTATTATCAAAAAAGTTAATAACTTGAAGTTTTACAAAATTTTTCTGAACCCATTATCTCTTGCTCTTATCTCTCTCACCAAATGAACACTTCCTTCAACCAACTTGGTTGATTTGTGAAACACATTCATAGTTACTTGGAAAAACATATAATAAACATCCCAAGCGGTAAGTTTTGTTTACAGTAATTAGTAATCTTAGTAATGAAATAATAGTTTTTGTATTTTGGGTAGCAAAATTAAATAGCAACTCTTCAAAACTCTTCAAAAATAAACAAAGTCGGCGAAACAAACAACTGTAAAAATTCAAATCAGCCGTTTTGAAAATATTACGTTTCACCTGTGTGCCACCAAAATTTTATGATCTAAAATATGATCATTAGAGGCAAAATTTGATCATTAGGAATATGATCATATTTTGTCCGTGTGCCTACCGTGTAATTAATTTCTTTCCTGCTCTAATTTCTTCTAATTTTTCTTAAGCTGATTTCCTTAGCTATTTTGACTAAGTAATTGAAATCTAGCATTTATTGATTATTATAGAAAAATAAAGAATTTTCTTCTTAGAAAAATAAATAATTTCCACCATAATAATTTCCATCAAATGTCTCCGATACAATCATCAAAATAAATTACTGCCAAATGACTTTCTTCAAAAATTAGAGTTTCTATATTCATGAAAATACTATCAAGTATTTCAGACTAAATTCAATAACATTTGTTAGATATTAATATTTACTTTACCTGTTGAATTTTCCAAAAAAATTTTTATTTTCCTTTGTACAAAAGTACAATTAAGGACATGAATCTTCCCAATTTTTTACACTTCATAATTTCGAACAAAACGAAACGGATCAAAGAATTTTATCACATAATAATATCTTGAGTATACAATTTAAGGGCATCTATTGAGGATGAAAATTTCCATACAAATATTACTGATTTAGAAAAAAAATGGAGTTTTATAGAAAAAGGAAGCACACAACTATCGATTGTAGCAGGAAAATGTAAAAAAAAATTCAATATTGCTTTTATCAGCTTAAAAAGCAGAGTAAACATTTACTCTTGACTTTAATGAGATGACAACGTTTCGCAACATTTATTTGCATTATATATATATGTATATATACATATATATCTATATATAAATATATAGATTCAATGTAAAAAATAAGCTAGCATAACGATAGGTTCGTTTCAAGGACTAAATGTGAGTTTAAACATATATTGTTCTTCCCCTAGGGCATAGTGTCAAGTATCATCTGCAATTCGAAGCATTTTAGATCAAACTTTACTTCCTTTGGCTTATAAGAAATTTTTACAGGTGATCATAACTTTTTTTATTTCCAACTAAATGGGCAATAGACGAAGAATATTTTTCCTTTACGTGGCTGTTAAAGAACATTTCAGTTACCGTCATAAAGTATTGAATAGAAAATAGTGGTAATATGAATGCTAAACTAAAATTTTTTGTTTTACTGAAGAATAAAAAACACAAAGTTAGTAGTTATGGTTTTCTAGATAAAAGTTGTTAAACAATATCGATTTCAGATGCACATTTTATGGCTTGGAAATTTTATGTTAAAGGTAATTAATCATAAAAATGTTAATGAAGGGAAATATAAAAAATACATATTTTCAAACAGGTAATTTGTAGAGCATGGAAAATTATATTTAGTCTAAAAATAGAAAAAAAATATATAATAATATTATTAAACTGAGCCTTCGTCATTACAGCAATCAATTTCCTTTAGATATTTTAAAAGGTAATTAAATAACACGTGAGTAATATTTAAAAATAATTTTTCACTTACTTACAGCGGAAACAAAATTCAGTATAAATCATCATAATGAAAGCCATTTTTCATTTTTATACTAAATAAGAAAACATGAAAGGTAAGAATTTGTATTTATTGCAGCATGACAATAAGTCTTAAAAATAGCTAAAGAAATATAATTTAGAGCGTATTGATATTTCATTTAAGTTTAAATTTATCAAAAGAACATCAAAATTTTGAATTTTTGCTTAAAAAAATAGCAGGAGCTATTACGAGCTATAAGTCAAAAATTAAGATTTGATTGTTTACAGTTGAGTTTTAGAAAAATGAGCTAATGATGGTTTACAAATACCAAGAAAATTCCGGACAGCTTGGCGATAGCGGGTCTAATAAAGACCAGCCATAAATCTAAACAAGCTGTTAGAATTTGACCATGTCTAGCACACTCTTCAAATCTTCTGAGCCGTGAATCCATTGTCATCATGGCTTGTCCCAAAAAGATTAATTATTTCAATCAAGTATTTTATATTTCACCTAATTTAATGACTCACTTTTTTTATATAGAAATATCAAAAAATTAAAGCAAAATTGAACAAAAATTGAAAACATAAACATAAATTACTTTTGACATTTCAGAAGAGTTCGAAACGTAGAAAATATTTTTTGAAAACACTTTAAACTCCCTTTGAATCCTTTTGCTGTCTCTCCCCAAGTATTACATTTCAATAAAAATATTTTCACTGCATATATATTTTTAATAATTATGTATGTACTTTTACTTTCAGAATAGTGAAAACTTAAATATTTAAAAAGTTGGAAAATCCATGTAGAAATAATAAAGAACTGTAGAAGTGAGCTTCTCAAACTCAGGGTATAAAAAGTCAAATTTTAAGCTCTTTCCAACACAAGAAAGAATATTCAAAATCCATTTGTCTTGCATTTTTCAAAATTTATTGTATTCGTTCTACGAATCCTTGTGGCGCTTGAAACTTCTTAAGTATTTTTATGTTAAATTTCAAAGCATTATTTTAGGTATGTAGAATCATAAACAGTGAAAAGAGATCAATAAATGTCTGCTTATGAAAAGATAATACGAAATTGCTATGTATATATTTTTGTAAATTTAGTAATGCATTTGAAATTCCATGAAAAACTAAACTTGTGCTGGTACGTTTTCATTCATAGAGTAAAAGCCGTCTTCAATTTATTCTACTGGTATTGATTCTATTGATATTGATGAAATAATACCATGCGCTTTATATATATAAATAATTCATATATATTACACCATAAAAACTTAACTTCAGAAGATATATGTATGCAGATAGTAAGAATGAGGTTTATTATTTATAAAATTCAGCTTGGACCTGCTTTGAATATTACCCAAAAGGTTTGTACTAGCATAGGAAGGCTATAAAAAATAATTGTATTACATCTGCTATTTACCTGGTAAGCTTATATAATTTCCGTCTCTTGGTCAGCAGGGTTAATTCAAGTTGATTAAAATTCACAATTGTGAAAAATCACAAAAATTCACAAATTCATGTTGTTATATACATCAAAATGATTTTTAGCCCGTTTGAAATTTTATTAACAGAATCAAAAATATCAACAAATAAGTCAGTGGCAAAACCCTAGTCATCCTTAAAAAAAAATCAACTCATGGTGATCCCCATATCTCAGCTGGGAAATATCTGAAATTACAAAACTGGAGCTCCACTCGAAAAAGACGTCTTGCGGTGACCACGATATCTCTGGATAGGATCATCTAAATTAAAAAAGCCTAATAAATTGCAACAAAGTAATGTATAGTCTCGGGTCTGATCGTAAGGAATAAGCAAAATAAACTTTTTTGACAAAATGGCGGCTTCTCAAAAAAAAAACAAAAAAATCGATTTTTGACAAACAATTTTACCTTAAACTGTTTATAAAAAAAAACATATTTATTGTTCAGAAAAAAATCCACGATCAGACCTTAAAAAATATACTTAAACTTTTCTTTTCTGAGAAATGCACAAGAGGTGGGAAAATTTAAAAATCAATTACGGTAAGAGCCTTATCCATATGACTTGAAATTTCGATACAACCTTCTCAAAATGTTATACAATAAAAAAAATGCCATAAAAAATTGAGATTTTTGAAAACCAATTTTGCACACTGTGTTTAAAACGGTTCATATTTTTTATCCTCAACATTTTTTTATTTTAAATTAAACGGAATTATTCGTAAGTTTCATACGTTCATACGTTTCAAACATATGGTGGTGTCAGTTAGTTTAACGACACAATATATTTTGTTATCTAGGCTGGGAAAATATTCAAAAGTTGGCACTTTTTTTGATTTCACATGATTCCTTGATGATTCACTTCAAATGTATTTTCCAGCTTTGTTGTTAACGTTTTTATATGTGTTTTTGAGACAAGAATTCTCAACGTGGTCTTATAAACATAAATGGTTCTGAATGACTTAACCACTTGATATATTAATATTAATACAGTAACACTGAAAATTTCCTGGCTAATATGCTAGTGAATTTATTAGAAAAGCTTTAACAAATATAAAAACTTTAGGAGTAGATTTTAGTTTTTACTTGAATGCTAGTAACGAAATTGCATTTTTATAATTCTATAAAGTTTTACACTTGAATTCATTTTGATACTAAGAAAACCACCTTGTATCTCCACCTTATTCTGTTAATAATATCAAATCATTTTCATAAAATCCTGGAGTACCGTGAAACTCTTTATCAGCTATTCCCAAAAGGATTTCATTTTTGTCACATAGATACTAAACTTTAGGAGAAATTTAAATACATATATGTGATTCGAATTGGTTACGACAAGGATCTAAAGAAGCTTTTTTGGCCACAAAATTACTTCAACAGGAATTTTTGTTGCTTTCTTTAAAATTTTAGAGCATCAATAGAAAGTGATTACAGAATTCTCTCGACTACAGCATAAAGATTGCTTCAGCGGACATAAATATTTTACTGCAATCGTCAAGGAAAAAAAAAAGCCTTTCGTAATTTTTAGATTTTGTGACCCTTCTGACTGTCAAGTATTTCCCTTAAGGACACTTTAAAGTCCTTTTGTCTAGTTTTTTTTTTATATTTTCCTTTATTACTTCTTTTTATGTTGCTTAAGGGAGTCTCGGTCAATATAGTGACTACATGCAAATTCATGGATTAAGTAGGGTTTTAATAGCACTCCATGGTAACAGATATTTGATATAAACTACGTTTATGTTTTTTTTTTATATTTTGACATGGTAAGCAAAGCATTGTTTGTTATTTCTAAGTAAACTATTAATATTGTTTTTTCTTCTTCGTTTAACTTGTTTTCCTTTTCAAGCTAAAAATGAACGAAAGTCCTGAGCAAAAAATATTTTAAGATAAACAGAGACTAATCACAACAATCAAATAACCAACTTTTATTACATAAAATCATTAAGGGAATTCCAAACAAAACGTGAGATGAATAAAGCGTTCATCAGACGTGTTTTCTACTCTTAAATTTCATTAATTATTAACTTGAACTTAAACTAAGCAATTATCTAATTTCTGAAATAAGAAGTCTATTATGTTTAGAAATTAAGTCTAATTCAGGTCAATGCCTTTAGCTTTGTCCCCTACGAATGTAATAACAATTGCTTAGACTTTACACAAAAGCATAGCATAAGCCCATAGAAATAGCAATGGCTGACAGTTTTGAAAATTTGACGTAATATTCCCAAAACTAGACATACATATGGAAATATAAGCAATATAGATTGGTAGTAGTAAGCAAATTTAAAGGATCATTGCTAGACACTTGTCAAATTTCTTGATGCATCAGCTAGCTCTCCTCCAAAAATTATAGTCCTGATGTAAGCTATATTTATAATACTTAAATGAGAGCAAAATATTTCTAACAAGGGGTATGAAAAACAGCAATATAGATTTTTGAAGTAACAAATTAAATGACATAATTGCTTGTGACATTAGTCAAATAAGATATATTTTGTTGAAATCATGATGTGGACAATTTTTAACTAGACTAAAAATGTGGTCCATGAAATTTATAAATAAAATTATGTATAAAGTTTAAATAAACCAATAGGAGTAATAGTTTGAAGGAGAGAAAATAATGAAAAGTTGTTTCTACAATAAAGAGCGTTGAATAAAACTTTGATGCTTTAAATCCTCACATTTTTATATAAATTTCAATTAATCTTTTTATTATTTTAATTTATATTATTTTTCTTTTTTACCGGATTTCCTTTTGTATTTATTTTATTGACTTATTTGCGTTTATGTTTTCTCAAAAATCACATTACGATAAAGATAAAACATTAATTGGTCACCCCTATAGTACTTACTAAATGACGAAATGTGAAACTGCTAATTGCGTAAACTTAATTGATAGCCTACTAGAAATAATAACTAAACAGCTCTCATGAAATAAAATACTCATTTATAAAGGTGACAAGCACTTGTCCCTCCCCAAAGTGGCCAAACCTAGAACATAGCTTTAACGCACTAATAAATTGTTCTCTAAAATAAAAGCATTTTCTTATTTATACAAAAAAAATGTACAAAAGACATTTCGAAAGTATAGAAAACCATTGCCAGAATATTTGCTTGAATATAAAAATGAGCTAATAAAGTAGTCAATGAATTTAAATACTTAAAGGGTCAGATTAAGGTCTATATCTAAAAAAGAACCCACACAACAATAAAAGACATATATTTAATTACATTTGAGGTCCTCTCTGTTTCTTTTTGAAGCTGAAATCATCCCAGTCCTCACCTATTCATTAGAATTGATCTGGAAAGAGTTGAGCTTAGTTATCCTGAACGTAATAGGCAAGTAAAGTGGTATTTTTGGAAGTTACTCTTGGTATATTGAAATACAAAACTTCCTGGCCTGCATATGAGTTGAATAAAATACACATAAAATGTTTCTACCACCGACTGGATTCCCGACATGACAGAAAGGAAAAGATAATAAGAGGATGTGTGGCCTAATAAAGAAAAAACATATGACAATCTCGACACTGGATGTTTTTTTGCAACGAAACATGTAGCTTCAAAGCTGGTAAAGGCTGACTGAGAAAAGCAAATTATTAAGAAATTTTTATCCACTGAAATTAAAGATAAAATAACCCTGATTTCTGTCTATTGATTCTGATATGTGTAAGTATAACCGTTTTATGTATACTAAAAGTATATTCAAAGCACTTAGGATAAAATCAGATTGTTTTCTATATGATAATGCTGAAATTAGTACCTCTGGCTGATAAGCTTTAATCAATAATGACAATATGATAAAATATTAATTTTTTGTTTAAATTTCAAAAGATGTCTAAATTTAAAACTTGAAAATTTTATCTATTCATATCTACAAGAACTAGATTCAGAATACCAACAAGATGTATTTCTATTTTAACATTAAATTAAATTATGTAAACGGGTGATACCTGATAGCCATCAGCAGTTCAATGAACTCAACATAATCATCTTTATACAACTAAAATAGATGTAGCATTATAACTGGATGTACAAAATTTGAATCTAATAGCTAAAATTTCAAATATGTTAAAGACTCCCAGCTTACACCCAAACTAACAAATTGTCGACAGTTCCACTCAATTCAACCGAATTTGAACCTAAAAAAGGACTGCAGTAATTCCATTTGAGATTCCAATAACAGCTTCTCTGGCTGGGGCTGAATATGTAGAATCAATAGAGGATATTCGAAAGGATTGTGAAATTAATCAATGGGCGTCAAACTGAAGTGTGAGTTAAGGATATTAACATCGAATTTGTGCTTTGTTAGTTTTATTGTTTCTATGAGTTTTTTGCTGGATTTTTAAAATTTTAAATTTTTTATAAGACTTAATCAAAAACAGTTTTTAAGAAAATCTGCAATACATTAAAGGGACATCAAAAAATGAAATAGTCAACTTTGAGTTGAAATTGTTTTAAATATTATATTCAACTACAGAAAACTTAAAAAAATTTCATTATATTGAATATTTTTTAAAATAAAAATTAAAGAAATGTACTTTTGCACTAATTAGCGAAAGGTAATAATACTTTATTTAATCTTTTCCAAATTTCTATTTACAAATAATCAAACTATATACATATACACATTTTACTTATGGACTAATGGTGCAAGAAGTCATACTAAGAAATCGATCACACATCAAAGAGTTTATTACTTCCCTTGGTTAGATATCACTCCCGCAGGGCTTATAAAAGTTTTTGTGATTGCAAAAGCAATTTCCTGTTATTTTTCTTTAACCCACAAGCAAAAATAATGTCATTTTTCCTTTTTTTGTGTTGTTCTTAAAAAAAAAAAAAAAAAAAAAAACGAAGCCCCACAAATATTTGATAAACTTCGTTGTTAAAGAAGCATTGATGCTTACTCTCATGTGATTCAGAAAAGATGGTATCTAAGACAGTGTCCTAACCTCATCATCTTTTTTTTCCTTTTTTTTCAAAATCAATGCGTTTATTGATTTTCCACATAAGGAAATTACTTTCTTTTTAATATTAGCTTCCAATTTTATTTTTAGGTTAAAAGAAAAATTGAGAAACCCTAAAGCAGAGGGTGCTGATCACGTAATATGTGAGATGAAGAAACCCAAAACAAATAAATAAATAAAAATTGAGAAATTTAAGTAACCTAAAAAGGTCGAATTTTACTATATTGGGAAAAAAATATAGTAAATTCAATGTTTAAATAATTTTATTATCTTTGAAAAAGGTCAACTATTCTGAATTTAACAAGTAACTGTTGAAGTATCACAAATTTTAATTTTGGATAGCTAAATTTGTCCTAGTCTTAGAGTGGTCTAAATTAAGTCCATCTTAAGATAATTATATAGACCTTTATTATTTAGAATACGTTTGTATTTTAGATATGTTCATAACATGAATAATCTAATTTTTGGTTCTACAAGAAAAATTTTAGCTCCTGGCAAGCAAATCTCTTGCTAACAATTAATAAAAGCCACTTTTAAAAGTAAAATACTTTTGAAAAAAAAGAATTTATGGATTCATTCTTACTTAAAGAGTATTTGTAACACAATTTTGACCTTTTTGGCAAAAGAGTTTTGAACTCAACTCAATTCATTCAAAAGCTTCTCTAAGCTAAGAATGATTTTCTAATTTATCACTCTTAATCTTGCCCCTAGTATGATGGATATTTTCTCACCAAATCTCTTTCTATGGAGAATTTTTTCACTGACGTAATATTTGGTAAATTTCTTCTTTAAATTATCTCCTAAGTTATGATCTGATTTCAGAGTGACATGCTATCTTGGAAAATAATACGATGAAACCTATTCATTGATGGTTTGTTGTTGTTTGTCAATTGTAAGCAAATATGGCATTCACTTGGAATAAAATGGAATTTAAGAACTTTTAAGGGGTCTAGTTAATAAAATCAGGATTTTTAGATTCACTTCAAAGCTATACACTTAGATTAATTAAAAATTTGAGTAAGTTTAATTTATTCTAACAATTTTGAAGAAAGATAAAAGCACCAAATCCATTTGAATCTGTCCATACATTGACTTGAATACTGACACTTGTTTTAACTTTGAATCCAAATTTTAATTTTAATTTTTACTTTATAAGTAGTGGTTGAGATTCAGGAAAACTTTGAAATTCTTTCATTTTACTCTTTTCAATTTTAGTAATTAATTTAACACTTAATAATGATGCTTAGTTAAAATTTATCAGTAAAAAAGATTTAGATTTCTGAAAAGAGGTTTTTACCTCTATCTGAATAATTCTTATTCAAACATAATCCTAAACATTTTGATTAAATTTTTCTCTTCTATAAAAAGATTAAAAAGAATTTTAACGGTAGTGAAATCGGTAAAAAAAAATTAGTGATGTAGATTACATTGAAACATTTTTACTTTTCATTTTTTTGATTATATCTACGATATAAGGTTTCCAACGACAATAGCCTTAATTTGAGCACAAACTGAATTATTTAAAAAATTAGCTAGAAAGAAAATTAAAAATTTGGTTATGTTGTTTTTTAAAATAGTTCCCTTTTAAATCTTTTATTTTGTATGCATGATATGTTTAACTCAACCATTTCGAAACCGGTATTTTTAAAAGCCAACTTTTGAATGCTTCGACTGTAAAATAAGGTGATATTAAACGTTGTCCATGCCATCGGAAATCATTTATGTTAATCAATTAGATTAAATTTCTAACCAAAAACTGATAAGTTATAAATATTAATGCATGCATAAAAGTGTATTTAATTTTGACTTTGCCCAATAAAAAAAAAAAAAAACAAGTAAAATCTATAAGTATTTTCATTAAATCAAAATTTCGTCTGTCCATTTTTTCTTTATGCCTGGGACTCACTAGCGCTTAGCGGCATAAAATTTAGTGTTAAATGCTAATGAGTCCATTAATCTCCACTGATGTTCCACTCCATTGGTATATAAAAAAAACTCTCCATTTTTACTGTGCTAAGTCGTCTCCACACGCTAAGCGCTAGTGAGTCCCAGGCATTAGGCATTTAGAAAAAGATGATAAAGGCTTAGCTAAACTAAATGTACGGAAAACTTTTTCTATAAAAATAGCATCCAATCAAATTAGTTTAGAAGTCATTTTCATTCAAGCAAAATTTTACTTCTTCTGACATAACAAGCTGTGTGGCATTTTGATTTCTTTATGTTCTACATTTCGTTGTTCTTAAGATCTTGCTTAAAACCAAACAATTTAATGAAATTTCATATTTAACAAGAAAGTAACTGTACCAATTGTAAATGACATTTTTATAAATGGTTGCCAAAACACGAAAAATCTTGTTATTAATATCAATTGCTTGTTTTCTACAAAGAATTTTTGAACTCATATATTGCAGTGTACAATAAAAGACGACTTAAGTACACATAAAATCGGAATTAGTACTCTGCTAGACTTTAACTTCTTAGATACCCATTAAAGTTTTAGTTTAATATTTGCAAAAATACCTTTTCATTTCACTTCATGCTAATAGAATTCCTCAATTTTTCTTAGGTGATAAAATGAATAACTCTTGAAATATATTGAAATTCTACTTATTGCACTTTCATATCGTTTGAGTTCAAGTTGACATTCAGTACAAAGTTCTTATAAACTTTTCTGCTAAAAGGTTCAGAAATTCATTTCGTATCATCTCGTATGATGATGTAAAATGTAGATGCAATATCGGTTTCTTAATACTTGTAAATATTTTTGTAAAAAAACTTTTTAATAGATCGTTTTTCCTTCTATCGGATATCTAGCCTTGATTTTTTATTGCAATAATATCGATTTAAGCTGACATTAAATATTTAGCTGCAGGAATTTATGTTGAAATATAAACTTTATATTTTAAGGATAAAGAGTATTAATATGATAGCTTTACACAGTTTTTTGTTATGAAGTCTTGTTTCCTTAAAAAATTTGCAATTTGCATTTAAATACCATTTCTCCATATCCGCTTATACACAGTTTTCAATACACAGAATAAAATTTTGTATTAAGAATCGTGTATTAAAATATCGCCTTTAAAAGCCTGTATAAGGAAAAATTTGAGCATTTATTGTGAGTTAACAGTTTTTCCAACAAAATAATATTAAAAATTACCCTATTTATTGTGTCAAGGCTATATTTTAAATGGTGGAAGTTTTATAAGTATACTGAAATTTTTTTTGCTAATTTTCCCAATTATTAATTTTATTAATTAATTTCAACATTTTAAAAACTATATTCCAGCAGAATTAAAAGATTCAATGGTTATTTTTATAACAATTATTTTCAAACTTCCTTCATATGTTCTAATATTAGCCTGTGGAGAAGCTTTTGCTATACGGGAGGCTACTACAGTGTATTAGACGTCAGTGGAGGAAGGGTATTAGTAAAAAGTGCAAAGGTGCGTGTACACAAAGGGTTAAATAAAATCAAAAATGGATTAGACTAAAACTTATTATCATTTAAAGACTTTTTATAAACCAGAAAATAAACGTCCGCCAATATTTGTGCATTCACAAAGCATTGCTCTAATTTTAAGTGCTCGAGTTTTGAGAGATCATGGAACGGTCAATTTCAAATCATATACTTCTATTCCATTGTCCTGTTTTTGAACTTATAGACATTTTGTCGACCCAACGTGAAAGTCATTCAACTTATAGAAAGAAGGAAGGTAAGCTAAAGGATACTATTTTATACTAAATACTAATTATTTATAGATTAAGTAATTTAAAATATTTAATATAACAAATTTTGTTAAAAGACAAAGTGTTTTTGATTGTGTAAATTTTTAAGTAGCTGACCAAATAAATTAAAATAAAATGTATATAAAATAATAACAGAAGTAGTTAGTAAAAAAATATCTTAGCAGTATTCTATAAATTTAAGCAAACAAAACTAATTCAATCAGTTAATAAAAAGTACTTTTGAGTACGTAGCAAAAAAAAGCTGAATACTTTTCAGCTGTCCCTTTTTAATTTCAAAATTTGATTTTTTCCTTTTGTTTTATGCTAATTTTTCAAGGATAATTTCAAACTATAAATCCATCTTGCTGCTCTAAAGCTCAATAAAATATCAAAAAATAAAACATAATTTTTTTAAAAAATAAAAAAATAAAAGTTTTCAACGTTTTTTACCAATGTTATATAAAACATATTGATATCAAAATTATAAATACTAAGCTTGAAAATCATCTGGTTTTGTTAAATGAAGATGAATAAAAAGAAGGCCCAAACTATGCTATAAAAAGCTATATAACTATTAAAAGTTCCCTCAAATTTATTATGTAGTATTTCCACTGACATCAAACATCCGATGATCGTCAATTTCATGATTCCCTTTGAAAATGTGGATTATATGAAATATACTACAGGCACTCGTTAATGTAGCTTTTTTATCTATTTTTTCGTATAAATTCATTACTTAAGTATTTCAACAGTAATTTTTCTATTTTGCTTTTATATAATAATATCATGCTGCTATGATAGTGGTTAAAAAAAAGATAAATTAGTAGAAATTCCATTTCACTAATGCAGTGTACATTTAACTTGCATTCTATTGAACAGAAATGCATTACCTGAAATTGAAGAACTTTTTTTATAGTTCTATAACCAATACCAGACACTACAAACAAAGTTTCCATGATTGGTTAATTAAACTTCACGCGCTCAAAAGATCATTTCTTAAGTTGATAATATTTTATGACACTCTTAGTAAAAGTCTGAAAGCAATCCAATCAATAAATTTAACAGTTGTTTGTGTTGCTCAAGAAAAACTTAACTATATTTTCTTCAAAAGAACTAGGATTATTCATTATATGTTACAAAGGAGATGATTGCATATGCAAAAAGCGACTACATATTCACAAAACTCATTATAAATCAGAATGGACGCTCAAAAAAAACCAAAACTTAAAAATATCATCAAAAGTGGTCCGAAGTTTTGTTCACAGTTTTCTTTGATTATCATGGTTTGCTATGAATTCCTTCTCAAGTTCTAACAGTGAATAAGGAATATCATTTGGGCGTGATGAAGGGTTTGAGTAGTGTTTTATCAAAAGGGCTAATTCCGTGGTATG
This sequence comes from Acrocera orbiculus, assembly GCA_947359355.1. Lineage (NCBI taxonomy): Eukaryota > Metazoa > Arthropoda > Insecta > Diptera > Acroceridae > Acrocera > Acrocera orbiculus. Next base: position 1,416,290 of record OX375757.1, read on the forward strand.
ACAGTTAATGGATTTTGCAACACAACATTGTTTTATATTTGAACTGATTATCCTTTAGTTTATTGCCAAACCTCCATCCAAGCATAGGTCTGAGTAACTTTTACTCCACTATCAAGAGAAAGAGTTACGACTTTCAGCGCTTTATGAGAAGTACATGAAAAACTCAATTAAGCGCTGGAATTCGGAATCTAATTGTGATTCTTTTGAAGTAAGAAGGAAAGATATACAATAAAATTCAGGCAACTATGTTTTGATATTAAGGTATATGAGTCAATCATAACTTTTTTTATAACTTTGTTCTTTAATGTAATTTAAATGTGTTTAATATTATTACCTAAATTTAAAATGGCCTAGTAACAGATTTCGCATATTAGAATTTCATAAAAAAGTAAAAGTTCTGGTAGTTCAATGTTATTGTTTTCATAATTTATGATTTTTCATTTTTTGAATATTTCACATTATTTTTTAACCAAAGCTCTTTTATTAAATTTTATTTAACATAGTGAAATTCTTTCTACAATTAAGGGCCTATAATCTCCACGAATATAAGGAAACTATACTAGTCATGGATTTTTAATATGCCCTAAATGTAAAAAAGGATTGTAGGATCTTTTAAGATATTTAACTTTGATTCATTAAAATTAAATTTAAAAGGAAATATTATTTAAATTTTCAGTAAAAGCTCTTTTACAAACATAATTTTTTTTTAAAAAAGTTTTAATTTCCGATTACTTTATACTTTATTTGGATTATACAGATTTTAGCTGTTTAGATGTTGAGCTGTCTGCGAATTTTTCAAATGAGCTTTTATTTTGGTATCGATTCCCTAAAATTTAGGCCAACAAAATTAGTTTACAATTTGAATGAAATGTTCAATACTTGCAATGGATACATAGCTGGTATTATTTTTAAAACAGAGACGATCAATGGTATTTTAGCTCAAAAAACTCTCAAGGACATAATTACTTGCTTGTATAAGGCTTTATATTTTTTCTTGACAAAAAACGAACTTATAGCCAAGTATTTTCTTCCAAGTCATTCAAAAAGTCAAAATAATAATTTAAATTTTTACAATTGAAGTAATCTGAAAGCAAAATTTCTTTTGCATCCCAAAAAAACAAAATCTAAAACTTTCTTGGCTGATTTCTGAGTTCACACCACTCAACAAAGTTTATCTTTTATTTATTTAAAATACTGATCCTGACTGGAATTTTCTTTTAGACAGTATTATTAAAAATTGATTAAGTGAAATATTTATCTATATATTAATACGCAAGGCGTTTTCTTGTACTTCCTTTTTAAGATATTTAAACTCAACCAATTTTGCTCAAGCCGGATTCATTTTAAGGGCGGAATTGAAAAATTATTTCAAAATTCCACACATGTCACTCGCAAATGAGTGATGAGTGCTGCATATTTTTTCCCATATAAAATGTATGGGAAAAAAAAACAACAGAAATATAAAAACAAAGCAAATCTTTTTTCGATGTATTGTTTAAATTTTCAACAACTGGGTGATACTAGTATTTTATTATTGTATATAAATAAAAGGCTTTAATGAAAATTATATTCTTTTGTTCGTTTAATTTTACCTATGCAATTAATTCAAAATGAGCGTGAAAAGCAATTAAGTGAGGTCGCCTGCTTTTTGCCTAAACAGTGACGAATTAGGTATGCCTAGCAATGTTACTTCAGCTTTAAAAGTTTTTCGTGGTGTTATGGTCCCCATAAGAAACTTAAGCAAGCGTTTTTTAGGGCCTCACTTTAAAATTCCAGTCGGGATGTTAGAGCCAAATGTGATAAAGCAAACGAAAAAGTTATTTTTTATCTGCAAATGTGTCGAATTGATTTTTCTTTTATTATTAGTAAATGTGGAACTTTTTGAAACAATTTCTGTTAAAATATTGCGCATATTGTCTAATAAGATTCTAAGATTCTAAATCACTCTCAGTTAATTGTTTCACTTTCAAAACGAGGATTTCTATTGTTGATATGTTTTTATTAATTTTTTGGACATATCTGATGCAAACTGCATTCAATCTTTGTATAGCGATATTAAGTCATCATCAAGCAATTCAACTTTCTACTGCTAAAAGTTCAAATATAATTTTAGCAATACTTTTTGGTTACTAACCATTCAAAAATTATAAGTTTAATCATTGATTTATATTCAATTTGTTGTATTTAAAAAAAATTCTATTACAACTTTGAACAACTGTCAACATACAAAACAGTTGACAGATGATAGAAATTTCTTACATGCTAGTGAAATATCAGTACCATTTTTTAAAAACTTTTATAAATAAAAATAAACTAAACTATATAAAAACAAACGTAACTGTACAAAATATATTTAAAACAAAAGCTCAACAGCTATTTTTGGAAGGCTGTATATGAGAAAAAAAAAGTGTTAATCATTTTAACAGAAAATATGACATTGTAAGATAACGAGTTCACCATTTAGTTAAATACAAATCTATTTTTAGTTCTTCTAAAACTACACAAATTTTATCAATAAAAGTTGATGGAATTAGATAACAATTAAAACAATTATTAATTAAATCAAATAAATGCAACAGCCTAGACCAATGTAGATTACATTTTGAGTAACAGATGTTACCATGTTATAACATCCTCGACAACAAGAAATCTTGAACTTTTGTCCTTTTCTATGGTTACTTCATCCCTTGAATTTCACCCCGTTCACAATTGTAGACAGTTATTTGAGGGTATGCTAGTCAGGTTATAAGAATGTGATAATACCACATGGTCAAGAGAAAATTACATTAGAAAGTTTTTATCTAACCAAAAGAAAAAATAAAATATCCTTGTAGAGCTCGTCTTTCATATTATAGAATATCTTTTCAAGTATCCCCGAAGAGCTTTAGGTCAGATAAAATAAACGAATTTCATCTATATTTGACAAAGCTGAAATACAAACTCTATGTGATGCTTTTGATATCATATGATCTAAAATAAGTACTTTAGATCGAATTACATGAAAGTATTATTTTTGGGAATTCATGAGTTGACATGTTTTAGATTAACCTACTTATCGATAAATAATATTTCATCCATTTATTTAAAAAAAACTTCAAGATATAACGGTTTTGAACACTTTTTTAAAATGTTTTTTAGACAAGATTCGAATACAAAACTCCATATAGCAGACTAGCAAATCTTTAAAATATATTTTCTACATTTGCTATCAAATTCTTATTTTTATGGTATCAAAATCGAAAGCGAAAAAACCTTATTTTTATTGAATTGGTTGTTTTTTTTTTTGCTCAAGGATTTGAGACAGTATACTCAGTCTATTGGCCATACTTCATTCTTGTTACTTGAGGATTTTATAGCCTTTGTTATGTTCAACTTTTTGTATTGTTGTGAAAAAATAAGTACATACCGAAAATGCTATCAAAATCAACCATTTTATTGCCAAAAATTGATTGCTAAAGTCTAAATGTTTTCCCACAAATAACAAAATTGGCTTTGTTTACTGGATTTCTTATATAGTATAAAGTTTGCATGAAAACAAGTACTTTTTTTTATCCTTTTTAAGTATATTTGAATTGTTTTTCTCAATTGTAATTGAATGAGCCCTCGCATGAGCTGCATTTGGAATTCAAATGAGTTAGTTTTGTTATACCTAAACTGTTAGGCAGTTTGTTATTATTATTATACCTTTCTTTTTGTAATGTAAAATCATTTCAGTTATTTTGCTTATTGAGTTAGGCTGATTTACATAATGGACTATTTTTGGTTCTCAAAGGATGTTTTATCTTTCCCTTCATTTCAGAATTGTTGTAAAAATAACCTGAAATATGCTGACTGGATATCTTTTTATTTTATTTAATTTAGAAAAAGAAAATCTACTATAAATTGATAGAAATCAATGTAAATTTTATGAATAAAAAATACAATGACAATATTCCCGTCATTTTTCTGATAGAGTAGTTTGCAGATGAATAAAATTAAGCAGTTTTTAATTAAAGATAACACTACCCTACAAATTTTCAACTTTTTTCGCTAACCACAACAAAAAGATGTTTTTTAGGGTAATTTTGGGTCGCTGAATCCGAAAATAATAATCATTTTTTCATTCTAAGAAGCGTTTTTGAGATATTCCCAAAAAACATGTGTTTGGGTGTATTTTCTTTTCTTGATCTATATCTCAGGAAATAATTTTTTGATGGACAAAAAATGGCTTGTTCTAAAAAGTTATCATGTTTTTCTTTTATTTGATATATATAAAACATGCAAATCAATGAATATTTAACGAAGTTACAGGAGATCAAATTTTAAAAAGTGATTTTTTTCACCATTTTTAAAAATGACCCATTTTTATTTGCTTTTTGCCGTTTGAAAAAAATAATTAACTAGAATTTTTAAGACTTTAAGTAAAAGATGAATTTGTTAAAAAAATTTTAAAGGTAAAATCTTTAAGAAGAAAATAAAAATAAAAGAGTTATAGATCATTAAGTGGGGACGTGATTTTTTCATTTTTCAGGTCTACCACAAACGCTCACAAAATCCTGCCAATTATTATTTATTTAGAATTATAATTCTAACTAGTTTCTGAAATTGTTGTAAATTACTAAATTTCCTGGAAGGAAAATTTTGTAAGAGTGAAATTATGGTTTCGTATTTCTCAACGAAATATAGGTATAATTAAAAGGCTGTAGAAAAAAAGTTAAATTCTGGTTTTTTTTAATCACATGATATAATTAGTCAAATTTCATAGAAACTTGCTTTAAGTTATCACATCTTTCGAATAACTTTTAAGATTTTTTAGTTAAACTAGAATAGAAATATAGATATATAAATATATATGGAAATTCGTATAGTTCTTTGCTCAGGTGTCTTTCTATATCACCTTACTACTAAATGAAGTTGATAGTGCTTTATCGTCAGTCAGTAAAAAAGGTTTTGAAGAACTACTTTAAAAGGAACTTTGAAGCTATTAAATTATTCACGAAAATAAGTCAATAAAATTCATTTGAATTCACTTAAACTAAAAAAGAAATATAAGAATGATAATTCAAATTTAAATATTGTAAATATAATGACTGGCAATATCTACTGTATGGTATAGTGTTGAGCTACCAATTATGTGGGTCCTTAATGCAACTAAAATGTCAAAACCTGTATAGGATAAATTTTTTCCATACCTACCATTCCATGCTAACGGTAAGTATACGTATAAAGATTTTTATTACATATTATTTTTTTAAGAATGACGTTTTCTAGTTTCTTTATAGAAGCTATATAATCATTCTAAATACATTCACATCATTTAAACATACAAAATAAATAACTTTACATAATTATTTACTGTATTTATTGATCTCATTCTAAATATTTAGTTATTTTGTATATAATTATCGACTGTTTAGAAAATTTATCTCTAACTGCCTAAAGTCCTATTATTCCCATCTCTATGAAAAGCTTGTTTCGTTTACTTTCCACTGATTCAAACCAAAAAATTCCAAAAAATTTATTCTGATTTTATTTTGTGCTTTTCATATGATCGCAATATCAAAAAAAGATATTTTGATGATTTTTACCAACATTTTTATGCTCACAAAAAATGATAAACTTATATATGTGTTAAACATGTTTAATATTTAAACTTAAAAGAAATTATAAAATGAACAACTTTAAAAGGATATAGTTTTTAAGCATAATTTTGGTTCTAAAGCCACACAATTTAGACAATAATTTCTTTTAGTGTGTGGCTCACTTAAAACCTCTCGAAGTGATACACATTAAACAAGTTATTCCAATGCTATCCCATGTGTAAAAAAGTAAAGATTACATGGGAGTGTAAGTGATTGCATGAGCTTAAAATATCATACGCAGGTTTAAGTGTTGGAAGAATGAACTATAGGAATAACAGGTAATATAAAATAATTTCACTCCAAATATACACATACCTATGCAGATATCTATGTACATTTTTAATAAAGGATATTATTTTCTATGACTCTAAGTAATTTTAACTGATTTCCACTGAATACAGTACTCACCGACAAAGAAACCTTTTGAAAAATCAATTTCATTTCACTTTTAAAAAAAGAAAAATATTTTAATTTTTGAACTTTGAAATTAAGGCTCATCCTTTAGAAGCCAAAAAGAAGAAGGTTTATTTAGGGTCTTATTTATATTTTTTTCATTACAGACAAGTCTTAATATCAGCTATAGCTATAAAGAAACTTATCCAATATGTTGAACAGACAGAAAAATTTACTGGGTGAATTAGGATAATTTTTTACTTTCAAGATTCCATTAGATTTTGGAGTATGTATACACAGTCTATAATACTTGAAATATTAAAAATTTGGCAAACAACTATACAATCCTTTTGCTATAGTCTTTAATAACTTTTCATATAATCACAAAAAAAAAGCAAAAAACGTAAAAGAAAATACCCAAAATATATATTTTTTTTTTCAAGCACTCTTTACTGGATGGAAAATGTAAAAGTGAATTCATAAAAATATACAAACTAAAAAAAGAAAATAAACAGAATTTCTTCTCATTTTTATTTTCCCTGCAATATTTTAGCTTAATATTTAAAATAGGCAAAACATAGATATATATACGTATCACCCTATATAATGGATACAAAGAAGAGTGAACCCATTGACAGAGAGAGCAGTTTTTTAATAGTATAAAAAGCTGGGTATCTCATATGCAGCTAGAGTAGTATCAAAAATGGCTTATTGATGTGGGTTTTGTTTGTCCAAAAAAACACAAAGTTGAACAGATTAAAAGATTAAATTCACACGCATATTCATATTATATGAGGATTTACAAACCCAAAGGTCATAAAAAGGAAATAGGATGCGATTTTTTCTACAGTAATTGTGATATGTAGACACAGTTTTGTAGTATGTAGTCAACACGATTTTCAACTTTTATAATATTAATACTAGATTTGAAGGGAAATTGATTTTTTATTGCAAATAATATTTGTCTGAAAATTTCCTAACCAAAGATTAAGGTTTAAATTCGGAAATAAATGCGAATATTCAATTCGAATGTTTAACACTAAACAGGATCTCAAAAGTGCTTATAATAATTTAAGATATCCTTTTCCATACCCAGAATTTTTAAGAAGATTTGCTTATAAAAATAAGTTCACAATACTTTATTTAGGAAATTTAGCAATAAAACAGACTTAGTATCGCGGTTAGTATCAAAATTTCAAATTATATTTTCCTTTACATCTGAAAAGTGAATTATTTTACCAATAAAGAAAAACAGGATATGGGGTAAATTTAATAGAGCATGGTACTTAAAAATGTGAGGTTGGAGTGCATAGTAGCTAGAAAATAATTTATAGTTTTGTTTTGACCATATAAAAAAATCGATAACTATGATCCAAATAACTGTAACTTATAAAAAGTTATTAATTTTAATATAATTAAGTTTGATGTTGATATTCGAAGACAATAAATGTATTTTATATAACATTTCCAACAAATTAATTAATGTATTTCAAACATTTCATTATTAGAACCATGATCTTTTTCATTGATCCTTTATTTTTCATTGATTCATGGATATATTATTATTCTAGTTTCTTCAAAAGTTGAAAGTTTTCAGCAATCTTTACAAAAAAGTTGCCAAGCCCAAACTTTTTATAATACGGGTAGGGCTAAAAACGGCTGATTGGTAACATGACATATATAACCAACAAAAAAGTAGATAAATCGCAGATTATTATAAAATAAGACAATGTGTTTTATTATAAATTATTTGTGCTATTAAATAATTAATCAATAATTGAGATTGGTTAAATTTTTTAAATAAATAAATATCAATTAATTTTTCTGCAAAAGATGCTTAGTCTAATTAACAAATATGAATGGCAATAGTAATGTTCCGACGCAACACATTCGTCATATATGCCTCTTTTTATTTTTAAATTATAAAGTCTTGGATTTAAATAATACACAGACATAAGTCATTTATTACTTATGCAATCCCTCTTTTCTTTTCTTTCCTTAGAGCATTTTTATCTAAATGTATTTCTTGTTATTTTTTTCAATAAAATTTATATACTAATAAATACATAGTAAAAAATTTTTAAAACCATCCTAAATCTGTTTAATATATATTTTAAGCTTTAAAGCAAAGTAGCTACACATCACAAAAACAAACCAAAAAACCTAAAGTGTGAAAGTCTAGAAATTAAAATAAAACTTGTATTTAAGAAGACTAAAATGACTCTTTCATACCACAGACACGTAATTTAAATTCCCATCAATCTCGATACTGGGCAAACTTATTGGGCGTTAAATTGAAAAATTCCACAAACTTCAGTTTTATTTTAGAATACTTTTAAGGATTTATGCTGTCAATGTTGTTTTTGTATTTCATTATTTCGATATTATTCCATTGACTTGTATTGGAACGTTAAGCTTGAGTATCTAAACACAAATAAAACGAAATCAAAAATGGAACAGTAAAAAAAAACTAAAAATTCAGCAGATCATTTATTTAGTTTTGTAAGATATCATGACAGTCTTGAGGATATGAAAAGGAAGTGAGATATAATACTTTTTGTATATGGAAATGGGATTGAAATAGTTCAACTTTAGATAGATACTATAGAAAAATATCTTTATTTTTAACTAACTTAAGCTGAAAAATTCAATTTAATGTTGAATTTTATTAATTGGTTTGAAAATTTAAGAGTATAATGCATAGTAAATTATTCCACATGTCAGACGAAACTGAGATTTTTGACTGAGGAATATAAAGATGCAGCAGCTATTAAAAAGTATCAATACAAGTAACAAACAAAAGGCAACAAAAAGAATTTCAACCAAAACCAGCAGTTAATGGCATGTTAAAAAAGTAGCTCATAAAAATATTCAACGTTTAAAATTTTAAAAATTTTTATTTTACATAAGTACAACAGCAATATTCTAGATGTATTAAAAGTATCAAAAATTTCATCCAAAAGTAGCAAAAACATTTTTCATTGTTATTTTTATTTAGATTAATTATTCCTATTTAAATTGTAATTGTTTTACTTCATGAATCCTGAATCTGGGAGTTTTTGCCATTCACTTCTTTTGGGAAAAAGCACCGCAATTCTGGTGAAACTCTTATACGTGTCCTTTAGGCAACTATTAACTAGTTATCCAAAAAGCCAAACAGTTATAACTTCCCTAGAATTATGATTTCCTTTAAAATATATTTTAAAATTATTAAGTAAGATTTTTAAAAACTCCCTTTATCTCTAATTTTTCGTAAACTTTTCTTCCAATGAAGTGAGTATCATAACTAGCCCAATTAATAATCTCGAATATGAATAAATTAAAACAAAATATTTCCAGGAAAATATGATGCAGATACATCTACTTCGGTAAAATCCTTAGAAAGGTCTCAAGGGAATAATTGAAACACAGACAAGTATATGAGATCACGTCGTTAGTATTGCTATTCCAATTCCTATTAGAGGGCTTTTGTGGTTACATGTGTATATCAAACTACTTGTAAAACATGTTCGAACATAGTTTAATAAAATTAATTACCTAATTGCCTTAGAAGTTTCCTTCAGTAAATTAAATACTTAAATATCGAGCAAGGATTTAATGTAAGGTAAACGCTTTGTAATTCAACTTGTATATGAGATAGCAATGTGTTTTGACTGAAAAATGCAATTTGAGTAACTTTGCTATTTGCATTTTATCGTTTAGCTTGAAGCTGGATTATTAACATCTGACTTGTTTTAGTTTTACTTGTAATTTCTGCAGGATTTTAATGATTTTAATGGAAATCCACATAGGTAATAGACTAAACGTATTTGAAGATCTATTTTTATATTAAGCTGATATTATCAATAAAAAAAATAACAAAAACTTTTAATACTTGAGTATTGTTAAATTCACACAATTAAAACGATAAGTGATATTATTAAATTACTAACACGCTAAGTACAATTCAGTAATTTTACTGAATATTCATATCCATATCACTTCAACTATCTACAAAGATACGTCATAAGCAGTCAAATAAGCGTCAACCATGTTCAGATGAAGATTCTCGATGAGAACTTTTCCATCCCTCAAATCAAAGATCAACGTTTAAAAAAATAACTCAATTTCAAAGCAATCAAAATTGAAAGAGAAAAAATTTGTTGATTAAATTGATATTTTTGATTTGTATAATTAGATATCAAAAGTTATATATTCTTTTATTAATCTATTCAATAATGACAATGAATAATTTTAGTATTAAGCTTCTTTGTCTATAATGAGCCTATCCTGATTTACCTAATACGATATTTTTTGCTGCACAATAAAATACTTTTGCCTAGCAATCTTTCAAATAATCCCTATAAAAATTGCAAATCATTTTTAAATGCAATTTTTTTATATTTTTTATTAAAATTGAAATTTATCCAAAAAAATTTTGTTTTATTTTTGGAAAATTTTGATAATAAAAAGTTTGACGTGATTTTTAATAATTTATCAAAAAATTTATGAAGTGTCCCACAATAATATAAATTCCTCCAGTAAGGGTCAAATCTAATCTCAGTACTGATTCAAGTAAATACAGTACATTCAACAATAGGTGTTGAGATTCTTCAGAGTTAAAATGCTCATATTAAGGTAGAGTAAAACCATGCGCAAACTTTGCTCAATATAGAAGGAGCCCCACTTTGCTCTGGAAGTTTCCAGCAGGGAAAATTTTTTGGAGCATCGATAGTTAAGGCGGAGTCTCGAAAACTATTATAAACCATTTATATGCTTTATTTGCAATGCAATGAACTAATTTTGAGTTTATTTTATATTGCAAATAAATAATAATACATTTAGCTTTTTAACATGTTTAAGCATATTTACCAAGAAAAATTTTTATTCATTCTAAGGAATTTTAATTTTTATCAAAGAAATAAGAGAAAACATAAAATCAAAGTAATTTAGTGCTTAAAATAAATCTGAAAACATAGTTTCTCAATATTTTAGATGTTGTTTATATTTTTCAATACTATAATTTGATTTTTTAATAACTTTTGAGCATATTTAGAGTATTTGATGATGTTTTAATGATATACAAGTTGATAAGAAAAAATTTGAAATGGAAAGATGTGTAACATATCTAACTTATCCAATCATTAATTCATAAATATTTTGGGTGTTTTATAAAGCAAAATTTCTGAATAATAAAATTATATAACAAAAAAAAAAGGGATTGAAACCCTAATTTAGCAGAATATTTTATGAAAAAGTTGAATCAAGAAGATTCAATCAAATTCAAATCAGGAAGAACAACAAAACATTTATGAAAAAATTCTTATTTAAGATTTTAAGCCGAATTGATATAAAAATCGACTCATAATTCAAAAACCATCTTAAAACTTAACGATTTGAATTTCAACGAGAATCACAATCAAAAATAAAAAACTAAAGAAATCTTTGAAAGTATAAAGCTTGTATTAAATTTAGGACATAAATTCTGGAAAAAGGTAATCATAAGTAAAACCACTTTTTCAACAATAAAAAATCAACTATAAAAATATTTAAAAAGGTTATTGAACATTTTAGCTTTTAAGCAGAAAATATAAACAAGTTATTTCAAACATAAAAAATATCTTAAAAACATGATAATTAATCTACATATTTCTTTCTTTTCTTTTTGCATTGCTGGTAATTTTACTATATTTTATGATTTTATGAAATTTATGCTAAATATTGTAGTAAGTTGATAAAATTTTCTTAAAATAAAATACAACGAGAATCAGCCTGAATACTCAAATAGAAACTACATTTATTTAACCTAAAACGAAGCTATTGTCATGTTTTCTTATAATTTAATATATTTTTACAATGCTAAAAGTTTTCAAAATAAAAATTTTTATTGTGCATAAAATGCCAACGAAACTTACCAAAAGTAATAAAGGCTTCATGATTTATTTCTTATTTGTACGATTGATCAATTTTAAAGTTTTAGTTCATTATTAGTGCTCATTTCAAGTCTAACAAAATATTAAATGGCTGAATATTTGCCTAAAAAAACAGTAGAAAATAATTTAAAGCCATAAAATATATATTTAATATTATGCAATTATATTTATGTTCAACAGAAAAATCTATAACTTAAGCTTTCATTAAAAGTTTAACATCTACTTACCAACTTATAAAAATTAAATAAAAATGAATAACATGGAAACTTGCTATTTCTTGCTATTTCTTACTATTCTATATGAAAATCTTTTCTTTTAATTCTATTTCCCTAATTTTTTATATTTTTTTAATTATTTTATATTTTTTCTAGCTATAATTGATAATTATTAATTGATTCTATTAAATATTTATCATAAATTGTTATAAAAATTAAATAAAAATGAATAAAATGGAAACTTGCTATTTCTTGCTATTTCATACTATTTATTCTATATGAAAATCTATCTTTTCTTTTAATTCTATTTCCCTTATTTTTTATATTTTTTTAATTATTTTATATTTTTTCTAGCTATAATTGATAATTATTAATTGATTCTATTAAATATTTATCATAAATTGTTATAAAAATTAAATAAAAATGAATAAAATGGAAACTTGCTATTTTTTGCTATTTCTTACTATTCTATATGAAAATCTTTTCTTTTAATTCTATTTCCCTAATTTTTTATATTTTTTTAATTATTTTATATTTTTTCTAGCTATAATTGATAATTATTAATTGATTCTATTAAATATTTATCATAAATTGTTATAAAAATTAAATAAAAATGAATAAAATGGAAACTTGCTATTTCTTGCTATTTCATACTATTTATTCTATATGAAAATCTATCTTTTCTTTTAATTCTATTTCCCTTATTTTTTATATTTTTTTAATTATTTTATATTTTTTCTAGCTATAATTGATAATTATTAATTGATTCTATTAAATATTTATCATAAATTGTTATAAAAATTAAATAAAAATAAATAAAATGGAAACTTGCTATTCAACTTGCAACCTCCTCAGCCGAAAATGAAATCTGTCAAACTGCTTATTTAAATTCAAGCAAATTGCTTATTTAAATTCAAGCAAGGAAAAAACAAAATGCTATAGACCCAACTATAAATATTCAGATTTCTGCCTACTAGTAATGAAAAAATCTGAAATCAGATTTTATAACGTCAAGTAATTTTCTGAAAAAAAAAATAGAATCTGAAAATCTTTGTCTGATTTATTTTTGATAATTTGGCCAGGATAACAATTCTTAGAATTGGAAGACTAAATCGGAAATCATACCTAAAAGTTAGTTGACTTCACGTTTATTCGTCAAGTTAGGGAATTTTCCTGTTTGAAAAACTTAACTAGAAGAGGACTGCCGCCAAGCCGCTAAATAGTCTTCAATAGCATACCGATTAGCATACTTTAGTAGATTAGCTTTTCACAAGCAAATAGTCTACTTATCAACAACCCTAAATCGATATAAGGCCAACAATTATTATAATGCTATTTATTGATAATACTACAATCCTAATCGGTTTATTATACAAACAGAAGTAGTCATTTTAGACATTCATTTCTACTTCTTGTAAAACCATTCATACATTTTAATTAGTGAAACTTTTTTTTATAAGTTTTTTTATATGTTTCTTTTTAAAAAAACGCTTCATTTTCCTTCATCAGAAACTAATTCGTTCACTTTAATAAAATTAACGTTATTCAATTATTCTTTAAATAATGAACTAATCGAAAAAAATTCAACTTGGTTTACAAGCGTTTCAAATTAAAATGCAACCAGTGTAAAAAGAATTATGTATTCGAAACATTAACTTTATGTTACAAACGAAAAGTTTCCGAGAAACCTTCTCTAACGAATTTTATATTTAAAAAGTTTTACGAACTTGGCAAAAGTTTTATTCCTAGTATCAATAACATAGATATACCTTTATACTAGCTAACAAAGGTATGCTCAATTTCAGGCTCTTTTTTCAATTTTTCTTTTTAAGCTTCTGATAATATTTTGTTTTCAACAAAATGAAAAATCTAACTTTCTAACTTCAATTGAATTGGAGTAAAAACTTTTCATAATTTTCTTTTCAAGTTCAAGGAAGTAACACTAGTTTAAAAGAAAAAACAGTTCTTTGTTTAATGGGAAAACATTCAGTTTGTATTTAATCGGCAAATACTATAGTATACAAGCTTATTAAACAAGTGTAAGTATTTTGGCTGCATTTAGAAGTCCTTAAAAATAAAGAAGGAATATATTATTACTGAAAGGCAGTTATTTTTTTTAGTCTTAACAAATTTCGTTTTTATCTGGCAACAAACACCACCACCCTGGATCTTTTCTTTAATTGTAAAAGTTCTATTGATAACTTTTTTCAACAATTTCGTAAATTATTTATTCAATCAATTTTAATTTTCTTGTGTTGCAAATAGCCTACCGTATTTTTTTAATTTATCACTTAAGCTGACCAAGTTTGATATTAAGTTAAGTTTTGCAATAAAAAAGTCCATTCCAATATGAATTATTCAAAGTATTTTCAACAATATTTTCTATATAGCATGTCAATAGATTTTACATTAAATCTTGCTAATTTTCTAATTTTTAGCTTTATTATAAAATATTAATTTTTCCGCTAAGATGCATACATGTACAGCTTTTAATTTTTAAAATTAATCTTTTAAACAGGTGCAGGCTGAAATGATATCGTACCTACTCTCACCGGTGAGACTCGACGATAGTAATTGACCTTTGGTACATTACCACGACCGGAAAACTTTTCTCGTTTGAGAAGGAAATATATTTATTAAATTAAATTTTTATAAATTTTATCATTTGTAAGGACTGCTTTGAATTCATATAATTTTAATAGCTGCAAATAGGTAGAATAAGAAAAATAATAAAAAATGTTGAGTTATGCCGAAATCATAGTTTTTTTGAAAATATTGAATTCCAAGAGATTTTGAATAATTTTGATTTTAATAAGCATACATATTTTTAAGTATTTTTTTATATCAAACTTTATAATTTTAAAATAAACTAGCATCAAAATATAAATATTTACCGTAAGACCAAAAAATGACGTCTAATCTGAATTCCATATTAAAGTGTGTATTCATTTTAGACACATGGCGTAGAAATGAGATTTAATTATACCTCTTCTACATAAATTTTTTTACTCGTATTTTTTATTAATTACATATCCTTTTAATATTGTTATATGATTATCCCTTATATATCCTAACATAAAGTTTATTTTGTTTCATGTTTAAGATATATTTCTTCTAATAATCTTGAGGCCTGACTCAGTGCTTTTAAGATGGCCTAATTTTCTAATCTAACTTAAAAAACTCAAAAGAAATTTTCAGACTTCCTTCACTTATATAGTCCTAAAATAATTTATGTTATCTCTTTACATTTAGGTGTGACAAAATACACCAGAAACTAACTATTAAATTAATGAATAAATAAAAAAAATTCAGCCAAAAAAAGTAAATATGGAATATTTATAATTTGGGTTAAGATGATACATTTTAAATCTTTATTATAAAAATTTACAAGGGTTTGTTCAACTAAAAATTTAAGTATATTTTTCTATCAATTAAAGTAATTGTTTTTTGTAAATATTCTAACAAATTTAAACGTTTAAAAGTTTATTTCTTCATTACATATTAGGTTGAAAAACTATAATACAACTAATATAATTCCATTTAATAGTCAAGTGTAATTGTGAATTGTTCCTTCATATTAATACCAGGTTTACGTATAACAATGTCATATTCATATGGAATGATTTCTAAATTATATGTTTTATGTGCTACTTTTAATTGAGCCGATTTAGGTGTTCGTTCTAATCCAGCAATTATAACGCGCTCTAGCCAAGTTTTAGTTGGGAACCTTAAATCTCCAGATACACTATAAAAATTTAAATTTTATATAAAAATTTGAATCATTTTAATATGTATATGTGTTTTTCTTACTCATTTCTTAATGTGTTGTTAGCAAAATCAAATTCAATATATAAAAATTCACTTTGTCGATATTTATAGCTTTTCTCATCATCAATAAATAATGTTCCGTTTGCTCGCTTTAAACGATCCAAACAAACTACCAAAGTGAATGGATCATCAATCATTAAAGTAGATGCACGACGAATTCTTTCTTTTTTTGGAATAATAGTTCCGCCTCTTTGAAAAACTGGAATCTGTAGAAAAAAGGAAATAGTAAGTATAAAAATAAAATATTCGGAATGAAGTTCTTTATTAATTTTTGCTTTCTTCAAGTTAGGGGATTTAAGTCATTGTTAAGACCTTTCGGATTTGACAAATGATAAGTTTACATAGCATGAACTCATTCCAGAAAATTCTATGATCTAAAAACTGAAAAATGATCTGAAATAAAAATATATTACCTGATCTCGATAAGCTGTGAACGTTACATATTCTGTTTGACTATAAGGTTGATAATCATAAATGCTATACCATATATCACCTTCACCATTTTCTTTAATTGGAAAATATACTTGAACTTGTGTTGCTCCCTGATCTACAATTGGCCTTACAAGTAACTTATCCTGAAGTAAATGTTGATTATCAATAGCATAGCCATTAATATCTTTTGGATAATGAGCTAATAATGGTCTCATAATTGGATAACCATATTTTTCATGTTCATAAAACATTGTATACCATAAAGGTAAATAACTATAACGTAATCTAATTGCATCTCTAATTATCATTTTTGTATCACTTGGATATAACCATGGTTCACGTCGTTTAGTATCAATATGTGCATGTGAACGATAAAATGGTTGAAATGCACCCGCCTGATACCATCTTTCAAATAATTCAGAATCAGGATTACCAAAGAAACCACCAATATCTGCCCCACAAAATGAAAACCCAGCAACTGCTTCTGATAAACACATTTTAATTGAAGCTGCTAAATGAGACCAATCAGCTTTATTATCACCAGTCCAAATAGCTGCATATCTTTGTGATCCAGAAAAATGACCACGTGATAATATAAATGGCCTTTGATTTGGATCCCGTCTTGATAACCCATCAAATGTTGACATTAAATGCATATGAGCATATAAATTATGTACATCACGGTGTTCCCATTCACCATAATGGATATTATCTTTTAACATTGTTATTTCAGGACCATTAAATACAGATGGTTCATTCATATCATTCCAAATCATAACATCTTCAGTTGTACCTTTAAAATTTTCAATTAAATATTGATCAGCAAAATATTTTCGTACAACAGGATTAAAAAAATCTGGATAACTAGCTGCCCCTGGCCAACACCAACCTTCATAAACATTTCCATCTTTATTTTTAACATAATAACCTTTATTTGTGCATTCGTTATGTACAAAATAGTTCGAATCACGTTTAATATGTGGATCTACAATTATTATTAAATGGCGACCATTAGATTTTAATTTTGCAATCATTTCTAATGAATTTGGAAATGCGATAGCGTTCCATGTGAAATATTTTTTACTGTCTGTGTATTCAATATCTAACCACATTGTATCCATTGGTATATCATGCACATCAAAATTGGTTTGTACATCTTGAACATCTTTTTCATTGTTGTAATTCCATCTACATTGATGATAGGCTAATGTATACATCTATAACAAAACAAAAAAAGAATTTAATAAAATAATCCCACATCAATAGTATTCGGTAAAAGCTATTTGATTTTTTTTAAACATCATTTACTTAAAATCTAGTCATAATTTATTGAATTTGGTCAACAATGGCCAGAACTAAATTTACTAAATTTAAGTCATAACAAATTTTAAGGTTATTCCTCTTAAAATTTTTTAGCAGTAATTAAAAGAATAGAATCAAATCTTAAGAATGTTTCAAAAACGTTATTTTCTGCTTTTCATCGATATAAAATTTGACATAGAAATTAAGAAGGAAAATCCCAGCTATAAAGAAATATAAATATTTATAAATCCTTTAAATATTTCATGCTATAATCAATTTTTTTAAAAAACTATATAAATAAAAATGAAAATGTGTGTATGAAAACTCCATACTCCAAATGTTATTCATTGATTAATCTCAAATTTTTAGAAAATTTTAATCTAGTCCTTTGACAAATTTTTAAAAAGCTAGTTAAAAGGTTACACAATTGTATTATTGAAATAACATTTTCACAAAATCCCCACAAGTTTCAAAACAATCCATTGGACTACTTTGGCTATAATCATAAAGCTAAATTGTGAACACCAATTGTTTTGGTGTGAAGCAGAATTATTTATTTTTAACAATAATTTGTATTTTTTTCACGGATTTTGAATGAAAAAATTTGTTGATGTTTATATTGTTTACTTTTTATTGAAAGCCCATCATTTTAAAACTTATTAAGGGAATTGCTTGATTCTGCTACGCACAAGAAACAAGACGGTTTTTGTCTCATGCCAATAAAAGTATCGTAATCAAATTAGCCAGCCGTTTGTTTTCTTTCTTTTTTTGCTCTATTTTGATCACAAGAAAAAAAAATGTAGATGATGTAGCGGTAGTTGCGTGGAAAAATAATATTTTTATTACTTTTCAATTAAATATAAAAAGCAACACAATTTGAAGTAGATTTTAAGTTACGCATAATACTGAAATCTTTAAGACATAAATGAAACTTGATATTAAAGTTAATCTTGGCGACAAATTTTGTGGCTCTATTTAATTTAAAATAATAAGAAAACACCTTTTTCTTGAAATTTAATTTTTTTGCGCATGATATCTTTCTATTGAAAATAATTATTTCCATTATAAACCTCTAAGTAAATTTATTTCTGTTGCCTAATTCTCGTTGAATCTTGCCATACATATCAGAGTTTAAAATTATAACCTAAAAAAAGTATTTAAATTATGATGAATAAACACGAATATTCTAAAAAAAATATTTCTTTTAAAAATGGATTAATCCACTTTCAAAATAAAAGCTCATGTTATTAAAAAAATATTCCTTCTCGAACAAAGCATATTTCACCATGTCACTACAAGTCATACATTTCAAGGGCGAAATTAATTGACTTGAAAGACAAAAAACCGATTATTTACAGCATTTTTTAGGACATGGCCACCAGTCACAAAAAGTTATTACTATTACTACTACTTCTTCTAGTACTACTACTAATACTAAATCTCATGGAGTCATCCTATTTTTGTTTTGAAAGAGAGTGATAAGAAATAAAATGGAATTTTCCTAATACTGAAAACCAGACAAGGTAATTAATTTTAGTAATATCAGAGCAATGTAAACCAATTTAAAATACTACGACTTATATTTGTAAATAAAACTTTTAAATGAAAAAAATACCTGAGGAAGCTGAGTAGTTCCTGTTAAATCAGTATATTGTTTATAAGTATCTAATGGAGTTGGCCCCAATAAAATAAAGGCATCAATTATTCCACTCTCGGACATGAAATGTGCATTTAACGATTCATCTTTATTAGTTCCTAAAACTAATAAAAACAATACATTATATAGTATTTATCTATCAAAAGTAACAGATTCTTCTTTCAGTTTTAAGCATTTGCATACAACGTACCAGAATTTACAATAGACTGCACAACATTATTTTTAAATTTTGGATTATAAATATCAACCCAAGTTTCTGCTGCGTTTTGCCAGAAAATACCAGCTGATATCGTCGGGCTAAAAATTTCTTTTAATAAAATTGAATAAGATTTTAAATGAAATATTTTACCCGTGTCCATATAAAACAGGTACTGAACCATAAATTGCCATTTTACTATCAACCTCATATTCAAATACATCTAAATTATATAATCGATATGGATCTGTACCAGTTGTTGGCTTAAGAGCAAATGAATCAGCATGCTCTGGTATTCCATACAAAATTTCTGCTTGTGGAAATGAAAAATCTAAACTAATCGCTTCAGGCCCATTTGGTTTAGAATCTAGATGTGATTTGAAACTTTCATCCCATGATCCTTCTGGTTCATTATCAATATTCTCTTGTTCATGTTCTTGTTGTTGGACAACATTCTCATCATTTTCATTACCTTCTTTATTCTCATCATTTTCATTACCTTCTTCATTTTCAATTTGTGATGAAGGCTGAAGTTTTTTACGTAAATGTTCGAAATGCATTAAACCTCGAGCATTTAGAGATATTGATAAAATTTCATTATGATAAAAATCAATACGAAATGGTGTTGAGTATATAATAGCTTTATTTGTTCCAGACTTTATTGTTAACTCTCCGTCATGTTTTTCATCTGCTGTAAGACTAAAATATCACAATAGTATTTTAATATTTACAAAGAAAACTGTTTAAACATTTAAAATAATTTACGGCGTTTGTAATTTTAATTAAAATGCTATTTGTATATTACCGTTGCAAAATTTTTAACATAAAACTTTTACTACATAGAAAAAATACCTGCAACACGTTTTGCAAAAAGCGATTACACTTCTCTGAATAAAATTAAAAATTAACAAATTTCATTTGCAATCAAGCAACAAAATTTGAAGAATATTTTAGAGTGTTTTGAACTTAAGACAAATGTAACGGCAAAACCCATATTTATTTAGTCATTTTTATTATTTGGATACTCTTTGACCAATTTTCATAAAATTTCGAGTTAAAATTAAAAAAAAATCAGCTATTTTTGATAAAATATTACCTAACAGTTTTTGGACTTTCTTTTAATGAATCCTGTACTCTATATCTCGGTTTCAATGGAGATTTCTCATCAATTTGTACTCGAAAGATATTATTCTATATCAAAATATTGTTTTAAATTATTAGACACAACTTGCAATTAATTAAAACATACCTCTATTGCTTCTAATTTAAGTACAAAAATATGATTATTTTCTTTATTAATTAAATCAATTGCAATATTATCTGAATGAATATTTAACGTGCCAGGAACAACAGCAAATTGTGAATTTCCTGGTACAACATTTCGACATCGTCTATAAATATTTAATTTTAGCTAAATTTGTTTGAAAATTTATCCTTAATATTAATATTTACGTGCAAAAAGTGCTTTCTTTGCAAGTTTTAAAATTATTATGATCCACTGATATGCATGTGAGTAGCAAGGAAAATGATATTATGTACTGTAGCCACATTTTTGCTAAAATTAAAAATAAACTATAAATTAAGTAAAATATAGTATATAATTATATATAGTAAGTTAATTTACTAATTTAGTTTAGTTGTAAAACTTACAAATTTGAAGGATGGTTTTAAGGTATTGCACTTAATCCTTGTGTGATTAAAATAAAAATCTAATTGTTATGATAGGAAATTTTTGCTCAACTATATACAAAAGAAGTTCATATAAGTAAATGCAAAAGAACTAGAAAAAATGTTTTGTTAACAATTTTACCGCGATTGAAGCAGTACAAATCGTAAAAAACAAAGCTGCATGCCATTTCGATTCAAATTTTCACCTGTTTCAAAAATTATTGAAGTGATTTGTGTCCAATTGAACCAGAACGCTGTGGTTTACGCTGAAATGTTCGATGACCAATTGCCAAGTAAGCCATGTCTGAAGCCACAAAATTTCTCAGGCAAGAAACAGATAAAAATAAATTATTCGAAACGATGCCTACATACAACCTGAAGTTTTATAGCAAGCACCAGGTGTGGCTGATTATTCCATATCAATATCGCACATAAAAACCATGAATAAATGAAACTTTAAAAGAAGATTTATTTAACAAGAAATATTTATGTTTTTTGATATTTTTAAATAAATAAAATCTAACAGATGTGTTTCAGTTTTAAATAAAATTCATACTGATTTAGATTTATTAGAAAATAATAATTGAAACGCGAGTTAAAAAGGAAAGTTGTTTCTGGTAGATTCTTTTCATTTTATTTTTTGAATTATTTTAAATATCATTAGTATTTTTTTAAACATAAATCTACGGTTTCTAGTGAAAAAGATCATGACAAAATTTCAGTACAGAAATTGCAGGCATTTTTAGCAACACTTTTTCGTCATTGTTTTGTTTTCCCAGTAGGCCAAGTAAGGACAAAACATCAATAAAATTTGTTTGAAAACCGAAATTTACCGGTCTAGCTACTTTCTGCATGAAAAAATATCGATAAATTTTTCACTTATGCGCGTTTTAATCAGAAGCATGCCAGAATTTCTTGCAAAGCTCATTGATGCTCATTTTCCTTACTTAATTTTTTATGCTGATTTGTCTAATCAACTCTAGTTTAAAATCTAATCGTCCTGAATTCAATCTGATTTGATATTGAATATCAAAAAATCTGTGATTTTGTCATACGCTAGAGTGAGCAGAATGAATTTATTTTCATCTTTTCTTTATTTGAGTCAAATGAAAAATTAAACAAAATCCCTTTCGTTTACTGTGGTCAGTTGTTGATTTTATCAAACTAAAACAACATTTGTTTAGCTACAAAATATTAAATAAAGGAACTTAATTATTATTTTTATTTAATAATTAATAAATTTATAAAAAACTTATTAATTGTATCGATAAGATAATTAAAAAAGAGTGTTTTGTTTTAGTTAAAACCCAATCAGAAAACAAAATAAGATAAGAAAAAGTATTACAAATTTTCATTTATAGACCTGAAAAATTTTCTCATATTTATTCTGATTCAACCTCAAAAAAGTTTTGAAGAATTTGCCATTTTTATTCTGATTTTAGACCAAATTTCCTGAAAAAGTTTCAGATTTTCATGCTGATAGCACACTGAATGCCCCGGAAAAGTTAATTATTATTCGTTTTAAATAGTATAACCGTAAATGAAAAAGATTATACAGAATTGAACTTGGTTAACTATAACAAGTTGAGTAATATGAAATATGTAAATACGAAAAATTCTTGGATATTTATTATTGACTGATTATGAATCACTTCTGAATTCAAAATTCGATTCGGACACGTTCAAATTTCATATTTTAACTAAATTATCTCAAATGATTTGAACTTTACAAATCATTTATTTATTTACCAATATCTTTTTAATTTTCAATTATATCTATCTGGAAACATTCAATTCTATCTAAAGTATACTATTTGACAATTTCTATAAAGTTTACATAAATGTTATTAGCACATTGTTCTCCAATTTCATTTGTTCAGTTGATATAATAAAATATTCTAATTGATGTTTATTTTTAGTAAATAATTTACATATATTTGATTTGAATTTTTCAGCCACAAATATTTAAACTATGTGTTTGTTAAAAGAATATTAAGGACAAAAAAATTTAATTCTTCTATTATCGTTCTTAAATATAAAATTAATAGCTAAATAAACAGGAATTTACTTTAAAGCAAAATAAAAATCTTTTAATTTTATGACGAAAAAAATTTAATGTCGTTTAAGCGAAATCATTTAGTCACATATTTTTCACTCAAAGGAAACCAAAGGTTTTCAACTGATTAGTAATTCAATTCATTTTTACTTAAAAATATTATCTTGAACAAATGAAATGCGAAATCTAATCAAATAAAGAGATAATTACCTAAAATTTGTAATTATAGTTTTTTTAAGCTCCAAACACTTACACTAAAGTTTAAGTGTTTCTATTGAATTTTTTTTAGTATGTTCTCAAATTTTTTAATAAGTTTAAACTAAACTTTCTTCAGTAAAGAAAAAATTACCACACCGGCTAGAAAGCTGATGTGTTATCTACCATGTTTTATTTAAACGTCACCTGTGACTTTGTGAATTTAGAAAATTTATCATAGAAATATAACATAAAAATAAAGTTCACCAAATATGTTCAATATTAAATAAAGTCACTACTAAGTTTTATTTACATGTTTCCATGTTATGCTTCCAAATAATAACATAAATTTGTTGGATAAAAATAGGTGAGTTGGTGAGCCTTTTTAACATAACTACGAAGAAAGCGACTAAAATTTTAGTCATCACAAATCACTAATCGTTTAAATTTGTAAAATGGGTGTTTCATGTCCAGTATTATTATGAGAAGATATATCTTAATTTTTCCCAAGAAAAATAAGCACACGACTTATTGTTTAAACTTAATTAATGTAATGTAATGTAATAAAAAAATTACTGAATAATAAATTTTTTATTTTACTTGATGAATTGTTAAAAATTTAGTTCGTGCTTTACAGCTGTGCTAGTTAATTTTTCATATATTAAACCTCTAAAAAATTTAGTAAAATACTAGGGGATTTCTATTGGCCACTTTTTCGAAGAAATTCGAATTTTATTCAAGAACGGCCCCAAAATTCGCCATTCTGGTTTTTTAATATGTTCTATATATTAATTTTACAGCTCGGCTGTAAGCCGGCACTCTGTAGGCAGCCTAAGGCTGCGTTCATAGTGAAAGCTGGCGCTGGTGCTGGTGCTGGTTGCGAGATTGCTGCAGAAAAACTTATTCATAGTGGCAGCTGGTAGCTGAGCTTGTTTATAAGCGATAAATTTGTGTACAACAACATTAGAATGAAAGAAAGAAGGGGAAGGATTATCATATTGTTTCGGCTGGTAAACGTCATGTATACATATATTTTGTTGCTGAAATTAAAATGCATTGGTTAAATTTTATTTGAAATTATCCCAAAATTGTTTTATATTTCCAAGAAAAAAATTCCTTCAAATTTTTACCTTGAAAGGATTATATTTACATATAGGATGCATAGTATTCTTTCTAATATTCTTAGAAAATATTTATAAAAGATTTTGTAACCTTTATGGAAACTCATATGTTTTATGGAAGGAGTTTTCAAAACATGTATTTCAGGATTTTAGTATTATATTAGTACCTGGAAGCAAATTATATTGAGTTTATATGGGCATAAGTCTAGACATTTGAAGGAGTAAAAGTTTTTATCAGATTTCTGCAGTCTACTTCACAATATATTACCTGAAATAAGAATTTTTTAGATATATCAACATGAAATTTATCACAATTTAAATATAATAATTATTCTAATAACTACAATTTTATCAGCTTATATAGTAATTATTTTAATTTAAATATAATTAAAAATCATTATCTATTATAAACACTTAATCTAAAAATATTAATTAATTGAATTAAAACAAAAAATTAATAAAATGGCTTCCATCTTTCCTCTTGTTGCTATATACAAATTTTGAACTATAGCTCCGCTATATGATGTCACATGGAAATGTTTCGTATACAAGCTATACGAACCATCTTCAAAGCATGGCTTCAACTCAAACCAGCTTGTCAGCCAGCTTTTACTCTGAACACATTAAGCTGGTTGCTTTGATTTGCCTTTAGCCACTTTTCTCGCACCCAGCACCAGCGCCAGCGCCAGCTTTCACTGTGAACGCAGCCTAAGTATATGTAACAAACTTGTAATTTCTTTATTGCATTACTACAGTGAATGCCATTCCTGGTCATTTCTAGACTAGTACAATGTCTGTAAGTAAAACTTTAAAGCAAAATATTTAATTAAGAGCTAGTTGGGAGCTGATTGTACTTTAACGAATGCAAAAAGCCAAAGCTTCTGAAGGTTTTCTGTGGTTGTTTTTTTAAATTTGTAAAGAAAAATATTTTTTTTCTAAGTTTTTTTTGTTGTGATGTCGAGCTGTGGTAACGGCTGTATCAAATATATATGTGACGGTTGGTAGCGAACGAGTTAATTTATCAATAAGTATAACAAATGATTTATTCTTGCAATTTTAAAAAGATTAAATAAAAATGGTTTAAAAAAACCAAAGTCATTCATAAAAATCAATTATTTATTATAAATTTGTAAATTTTGTGGATAACAAAATTAGAAAAGTAAATAATACTGTAAGATTCTTAAGTTTGAATTGGTTAACAGGATAGAATGGTTTACATCCGTTGTAAGCAAGCGAGAAATTAAAGTTAATTTATTTTAACATCACATTAACTAAATTGTCAATATAAAGACGGAAGTTATGCCCATATTTACATCAATAAAAATTATTTGAATTCATAGTTTTCAGATACGACAAAAATTTGTTTTCGAAATTACTTCACCTTATTCTCTTCAAAGGATTATTACTATCACTTTTTTAAAATTGGAGCTACTTATGATTCATGTAAAAAAAGTTTATTTCTAGGAAGTTTGAAATTTTACATTATGTATCAACAGAACCATTGAGAGTTGATAGTAAATCAATTACACATTTTTCTTTCGCAATTGCATGTTTAAACGCATTTTGCATTTGTTCTTCATTTAATGATTTCCCACCTGGTACTAATAAATAACATATTTTCGAATTGCATAATACTAGAGTTACTATATTACTTGCCAATTCTTCTTCATATGAAGTTGGATCAACAATTAAAGTTTCACTATAAAGTATAATAATTTAACAAAGTGAATAAATTAAATATATAAATTTACCTATCAAAAATCATTAAAGTCATTGAAACTGGTGTTGAATATGTAGGTAGTTTAATTTTCTTCTTAATATCGACACTAATTTCATTTGTATCTTCTTCATAAGTAACTTTAGGTAAATATAAATTCCTCAAAGCTGCAACTAATGCTAATACTGCTGCATCAATGACACAACCATCATCATCAAGACATATTAGATCTAAATATAAACACCATACTAATTTATTCTTCATAATGCATAAATCATTTAGATTAATTATTTCTGCATTAACTAATATATCGTTTAAATGAGCACTTAACATTTCACCCAATTCATTGGCATTTGTGTTCATTCGACACTTTGTAGAACTAAACGATGTAAATTCAATATTAGCTATTAAATATCCTAAGTTTGGTTCACTCTCTTTAGGTTTTGCTAATTCTGCTTTTATACCGCAAACAACTTTTGTAGCTCCAATTCTTGCCAATGATGATGAATCGACTGTATTAAATGAATTAGTATGCACAGCAAGTGGACGCCATTTATCAAAACCTCTCTGATCTGGGCGAATATTTTTCAATAAATGCATGTGATAGAAGTTTCGTGGATTTATAATTCTAGAAATATTATTTTAATATTAAAAAAAACTTTATATATATCATTACTTAATGCACTCAATTAAGATCTCACTACATATTAATATCTAAAAATTTGATAAAATTATTTTATGAAGATTATGTAGGGAAATAATTAAAAACTTAATTTAGTGAGCTAAAAAATATAAATTCGATATAACTCACTTCTCTTCGTATGGTGTTTCCATTTTTAATTATAATATTTATTTATGCCGTGTTTTTGTATTTTTTATTCATCAGTCAAATGTAAATTTTCCCTAATTCCTATTTCTTAAATGGTTAAAACTTTTGGCCGGTTCATATATAAATTTATTACTAAGCCCAAACGTCAAAAAAAATGTGTTATAGTACTAAAAACAACTGGAAAATAGCTGCAGTTTTGTCATATATCTGTATATCTACATTGGCGTTTTCGGAAGCGCTTTTGTAGAAGTTTTTATAACAGTTTTAAGGCGGCCGCGGCGTGGGTTTATATATTAAATTCTTTTTTATAATTCTTTATAATTAATTATAAAATTTTTTTTTATTTTACAAATAAACAATACATATGAAAACCTACATGTATACAAAATGAATCGAAAACTCAAGAACGGCTGAAAAATACCGTTTCTGGAGTTTTGTCACTTTTGAGCCAGGTTCATGAGGCGTCTTCAAATATTGCCTACTATCAGTAGTTTTACCAGGATATACTAAGAATTAAATTAGCAATAAAAGTGTCACAAATGCAATAAACAAGTAATAATAATCAACAATATTTTACTAAAAAAGCAAATTCCTTTAAAAAAAACTTGCCAACCAAATTTTGATACTCCCATTAAAAATGTAGTTATAGCGGCAGCTGAAACCGTTACTGTAGTAGCGAAGTCACTTTGGTCTGCACGAGCCTTTCTTCTTGAAATGATGGCATTACCAGTTTTGTTGGAGAGGTTCGTTGTTGTTAGAAATGTTTATTTAGCAGCAGTTGACGAACCCGACATAGAATTACTCTGCATGTTTTTAAAAAAAATGGTTTTTTAAAAGCAGAAAGATTTTAATGATAGCCCATGTTCCGTATTGTTATAATTTGGCATTAGTAAATTTATTTTCATGCCGATCATCAAGGAAAAGCATTAAGAATCAGTTTAATGGTTTGAACGTATACAAAAGTAATTATATTATATAGGAGAATAATGTCAAAGACTATAAAATCATTTTATCAATAAATTTTTATTACTTATTCTCGAAACTTATCGATCAACTGTCGTAAAAGTTTATTTTTTTAGTTTTTTTTTCTGTGTTATATTTATACTGCCCTAAATACACGAATTTTTGATTCCCAAATACTATGCTGCAGTCTGAATTATCTTAAACA
The DNA here is from genome assembly GCA_947359355.1 of Acrocera orbiculus. NCBI lineage: Eukaryota > Metazoa > Arthropoda > Insecta > Diptera > Acroceridae > Acrocera > Acrocera orbiculus. The sequence goes on from OX375757.1 coordinate 1,444,600, forward strand.
ATTCATCCAGCATAATAAATTTCAAAACTGATATAAATAAAATTATTATTAAAATTTTTAGTAAAATCTTGTTAATGTTTTCTAAAAGAAAATTATTACATAAGCACAATTTTTATTTTTAAAAATTTAAAAATTACTTGAAAATACTATTTAAATTTTTTGTCAACAAAATATTATATAATTACAAAAAAATTTTAATTTTATTAAATAAACTAACCTACAGTATTGTAAAAATTAAAAAGAAAAATGAAAATTATCTTCCCTCTTTAGTATTTTAGGAAATTAACCTTATCCTCATCTCAAACCACTGACAATACATTCTATGCTTTTTATCCATTACTTTATCTATATTTTGCCAAGTTCTTAACTTTTTTTTTTATTATTTTGTTTTAGTGTGATGATGTGATATATTCCATTGCTGACGGAGAAGAAAGCCTCGGCTACATTAAGCAAATCATAATGTAATCCATTTCAGTGGACAACAGAAGAGCTTCTTACATTTGCTTCTGTGTCACAAAACTTTATGTCTTCTTCTAGTAGCAATATTTTTTTAGCTACATTCAATATTTAAAATTTTAATTAAATATTAAATCGGCATCTGGTGCTCCCTTTTGGTGTTTAAATTTTGATTGTTTTGATGGCTTTATTAAACGGTTAGGAGTTTGAATTCTCTGACATTGCAATAATGATTCCTGATAATCTTCTTCTTCAATTCTTTCAGTTATATTTAATGTTAATCTTTTAACTTTTTCATTTTCTTCTTTGATTTTTTTTTCTTGAAGTTTTAAATTAATTACTAATTGACTATCAGATGGTGCTTCAAATTGTTTAAATTGTTGTTTACTACCCTTTGTTCCACGCAACATTAATACAAATGGTACAGCATTTTCTGAAGCTGTTGTGTCATTAGTTTGTATTTGTTCATAAGTTTTTTTATTACTTTTCATCATCATTGGAACTGGAATATCTTTAATATTTGCTTTAACGTTTTCACGTAAGCGTTCTTGATAGCTATCGGTGGCAATTTTTTCAAACATTTGTTCGAATTCTAGATCTTCTTGTGTTTTGCTTGGTTTAATTGGCTCTTCAATATTATAACTGGGGTATAACTAATAACAATAAATGTATACATATATTTAGAAAAATTTCAACAATGAATTTGTTTTTTTACTAACCTCTAAGTCGTTATTACAATTTTCATCGTCATTTTCACTTTCTTTTCTAACATCTTCGTCAGATTCTGATGATTCATCTGATGTAGCTTCAGAATTCTAAATTATTTATATATAAACATTTAATCCTAACTACAAATTTCTGTTATTTTTGTGAATTTTACCTCTTCATCTTCATTATCCTCAATAGTAGGCAATCTAGTAGGCCCTTTCCAGCTAGCTCGATGTTGTGCTATTTCACTCTTGTTTGTTTCTTTAGTGACAATTTGTGGATAAAATTCTTCTTTTAAATTGGCAACTGCTTGTTTAGCTTCTTCAAAGCTTTTGAATGGCTGTTATAACATTTTAAGTTAAAATTATTATTTAAGAAATAAGTGTAAAAGTCTGAATTTTATTATGATAAAGATCTTAGAGTATTGTTTTATGACAACATATCATGCTAATGTTTTAGCATCAAAGACAACAAATACCTTTGTGACTGCTAAGATGGAAATCGCAACAGACAAAATAATCAACCGTTAACATACCATTAAACACTCAGCCTAATGGAAAATTTTAGAAAATATTGGAGCTGATAATTCAATAATTTCAAGATTTATTGCTGGCAGATTTTCATCTTCTAGTTTTCAGCTTGCAGGCTTTAACTATTAAAAAGTTAAATGACTGTAAAATCTTAACATTACATTTAGGACTTTGCAAAAATTTTTTTGAAATTTTGTTATTGTCGACGGAAATCAATAAATTTCAGGCACAGGAGTTTTTTGCTTTATGAATCAAGAAAAATGGTTATAAATCTTTTAACCTAAATAAATTCAATTATTAGTGAAAGCACAATCAAAATTTTATCCTTATTATGGGATTATTGTCAAACGAGGAGTTCATCACTTAAAAACCTAATTTCAAGTTGGAGAAAAACTAGAGATAATGAAACTCAAGTTTTGATTGAACACAGTTTTCCTAATATTAGCCCGAGTTTTGACATTCAGAATAAAAAATGATGCAACATATGCCAGATTGCACAAGAGTGTAATAGAACACTTTACCTAGAGAATTGAAGCAGGACTAAAATCAACATTGATGATTTGCCAAGAACCAAGGATACAGCTTACAGTTTGATTAATGATTATCGTAAACAGCCTATGAATTAAGAAATACAGTCAGACTAGTTCAGTGGAAAGGTATATAAAGAAAAGGAAAACTTTTCTGTGATTAGCTTTGGAGGCGGTGACACTTGGCAGTCAGCTTAGATGTAGTTACCTAATGTGATTGAATAGGAAAGCAACAGAAAACTTTAGCTAGAGTTAAAGCTGGACTTAAGTCAATTTTGATAACTAGAAAGAACCATGGTATACAGCTTGCAGCTTGATTATTTAACGTTTTTATAGAAACTTAAAAACCTAGCGTTTGAAAAAAAAAAAAGGAATTTGCCTGTACGTTGACTTCATTTCTTATCACATAATATAAAGTTTATATAATTAATATTAATTAATAATGATTTTAATACTAACTTTTAGTTTTGGTCGGACAGTTGCTAAACAATCTCTGTACATATGATCAACGAGTATTGGAAATAAATCTGATGTATTCTGTTGACTAAATATTGGATTCTTCTTCTTAAACCAATAATATTGTTGAAAGAATATCAAAAAATAATCGAGTCTAAAATGGAAAATTTTTATATGTGAAAAATTTAAAACAAAAAAGAAAAACAATTAATTAAAAATTATGAAATGAAACCTTTTACGACTTGCAAAATATTGTCCACATGTTTCTAAAAGTACACAAGCTAATTTTAAACGAAATAAGCTATCTGGTGGATCAAGCGTTGAATGAAAATTATCATCATCAATTACAATACCAAATGATATAATCGAATATAATGTATTTAAAACATTTATTGAATCAACCAAACGATAATTATATAATTCGCCTAAATATTTAGCCATTGCTATTCGTCTTTGTGCTAGTTTAGGTGAATGTATTTCAAGTCCGGCTCTTATATCTTCAAAAACTGTATCAATAACACGTGTAATAGCTTTTTCTTGATATGAACTTAAGCCAGAAACTAAATCAGCAAGACATCTTATAAGTGGAAATCTTAATAGATATGCTTTTGATAAACATTTTGAAGCATAAATCATAGTATTTTCATCATCCCAATTTAAACGTCTTATTAATTTAATACAATCATCTACATTATCTTTGCATAAATCTTCAAATATTAAATGACGTATAAATTCATGTAATGGTGGACGAATTTTTTTAGTTTTGGCTAAACATTCTGGTGGTTTAACTAAATAATAAACATTTTCAATTTGTGATGAATGTCTTGAATCTAATACAGTTGCTGTTTTTAAACGTATCATTTGATCAAGATAAACATTTGTTCTTAATCTTGTTGTACGTGTATTATATAAATATTGTCCAGCAACTTCTAATAGAGCACATGCCATTTCAATTTGATGATGTTGAAAATCATGTAATAAAATTTTTAAACAAAATAATGCTTCGAGTTTTGGATATAAATTAAATTTAACCAATTCACCAATAAATCTAACAACTTTTATTTTAGATTCGATATTCATTTGATTTTTCTTTTTTATATGCCATTTAAATTCAATTTTAAGCATATTTGATAATTCAATAGCAATATCATTAGCAACCATATTTATGATAGCTACAAATCTTGCAAGGAATGGTAATAAATCGAGACGAGTTCTAAAATTACAAAAAGAAATAAAAAAAAAACTTTTCAATATTTTCAAAAGAAATTCTTTTTTACCTTTGTACCCCAAAAATATATTTAGTTAGTTTTTTTCTATTATTTTTTGTATTAAAATTTAATAAAAATTCAATAGCTGCCGAATCAATCATTTCTTTGTTTACACAATTATTTAAATTTTGAAGAAAACTTTCAAATTGTTGTTTTATATTGACACAATTTATTGATGTTGGCATATTTTGTGGTAATGCAATTTCTTCAGGTGATGGTTCTGGTGTACCTGATGCTATTGGTGGATCAGATGATGTCGATGGTGGATCATCAACTTCTATTTGTTCAGGATCAATATCTAAATCTAAAGTTTCCTCAGATATTGTTGTTTCATCAGTTGGAATTGGTTCCTTAAAAAAAATAATTCAAGACAAATATATTAGGTTTTGATTGAAAAATATTAAAACATGTTAGAACTTATACTGTTTGAATTTTTTGTGTTTAATTTCAATAAATTAAAAAACGTTTTAAAGATAATGTTATTTAAAAACCTAAATATGCAACCAATCTAATATTAATAAAAGAACACTTACATTTTTTGGTACTGAAAAATTTGGTAAAAATAATCTTAAATCAGGTAAATCTGTATAGAAACTTTTTGTTTCCTCATCACCCCATGGATCAAGTTCCTCAAAATTATTATCTTCAAGTAAATTATCAAGTACTGATCCTGCTTTTCCCATTTCTAATTCTTTAGGTAATTCTGGTAATGGTTCATTTAATAAATCTGATAATGTTTGTGCTGATGATAATAATTTATCAAAATTTTGTTGCATTAATTCACATTTTTCACGCCTTTCAACAGATACTTCTCCTTTTGATTCCATTATACGTTTAACACTTTTTGTCATTGTTTGTAATTCACGATGTTCAGACAACAAATGTTCACATAAATTACGAAAATAATCTTTTAATAATGCTCTCAAATTTTGTTGTTTATCATATGGTAAAAAATTTGACTTTGGTATTGTAATTTGATATTTATCAGCAAGTTCAGTAATCCTTTTTGATAATAAACCTGCATACTCTTCACCACAATGACGACAAAATGATAAAATTATCGAAAAATTACTGTGATCTTCTTTATCTTGTGATATTATACTAGTTAAAACATTTCCTAATAAGGATAGACCTTGTTTTGTATTAATAACTCCAGAGCTAACAAGTTCAGCAAAAAGTCTTAGATCTACTCTTAATTTACTTGGATTTGATATTTTTTCACCATTTTTAATAATTAATATTTTTTGCCATGCTTCAAAAAAATGTGTATCAAAATCTTGATAAATTTGATGTAATTTCGAACATAATTGAACAACTGCATTTACATCGCTCATTTTAAGTTTAGCCTCAGATAATGAGCTACAAATTTCTGATATATATTTGGTTAAATTTAATCCATTCATGTCCTTAAGCGTTGTATCCAGTTGTAATGCTGTAAAAGATTTAAGTTTTTTAACAAAAGTTGTATTCCTTTTTAAATTGGAATCAAGCCGTGTAAAATATTCTTCCGACGGTCGGATACATTCTCGATTTTTGGCACGTAATTCTTCCTTTGTTGAAATGCGTATTTCTAAATCTTTAATGAAGTTTTTAACTTCTTCGATTTCTTCAGAATTTTCTTGAACTTTTTCATGGTTTTCATCTGAGTTTGTTACAATTTCTGCTTCTTCCATTCTTGGGCATAATTTAATTTCTTAAAAACTTTGACAGGTGGCAAGCTAACCTAACTAAAATTGTTTTGCCTTGTCATAGGAGCGTTTTTCAATTAAAAATGGCAAGTGCTTCCACAGTTAATCCTTTTTAAATACGATTTATATTGAAGGCTTAAAAATTAATTCAAAATAATATATCAATATTTTTATTTGCTTTTTATGAAAAAGGTAAAAATCACAAAGAATTTGACAATTAAAGTTTTTCTATTTTCTTAACAAATTATTTTGCCTTAAAGTTATTAGTGATGAATAATTGGAAATTTTCATATAGGCCGTGACGATTAATGTCAGTGATTATTTGACATTTATTTAGAAATATGAATATATAAGCAACGCTTTTAACTAACTATTATATTTTTAAATGACTTGCGGTAAATAATAATGTTTTATAAATATAATAAGATATGTTTCTAAAAACCTCTTTTAATATAATTAATTATATGCGAAAGGGCACATTAAAATAAAGGCAATTGTTTCATTGTATTGTCGTATTAAATAATATTTTAAGAATGTTGTGCTAAAATTTCAAATTTTTTAAATATTTTTTGCGATTTTTGGGGCCGGTCTCCATCGGAATATGTAAAAATTACTACCCCACACCAGTAATGGAAATCTCCCTTAAAACTCTCGTAGTTTGGAATCTCAACGTAACTTTTGCACCTTTTTCAGAGTTTAAAATTTCACTTGGTGTCTGCATTAGCGTTTATATTGGATTTTATAGGAGCCTGTATGATGTTTTTATTTCACATCGTTACGGTTTTGTTAAATGACAAAATGGTGGACTTTTTTCTTGAAATAACGTTATTTTGAATCCAAACGAACACAAAAAATTTAAAAATAAAAAGGATGAATGGGGGAGTATATGAGTTTGTGTTTTGTGATTCAGATTATTCAAGGCTGATGATATATGGTGATCACCCTAATTAGTTTGTTTTGAAGGATGACTTGGAAATGCTTTGCCACAGACTAATTCCTCATAATTTTGTACAAAAACATTTCCACATAACTTCCTTGTAGAATATTAAGTTAGTACAGCCAACAGTTTTACTTTAAATATCATTAAAAACTATAAAAATATTTACCATGTTTATTAAAAATTTTTCAATTAAATTTTAATCTCAACTTTTTTTCATATTTTAATATAGAAAATTTGCTATGAATTTCGTGGTAAGGCAATCACAATGAGTTTTTAAAGGTTCCAAGGAAATTGTTGAAGTGGAAGTTGTCATAAAGCTAATATATAAGTCAATACGTAATAAAATATTTTTTTTATCACTCAATTTTAAAATTTCTAGTAAAACATTCAAGGTTATGTTTTCTTTTCAAACATTATCATCAGGACGTTGAATTTATTGCCTTGAAAAAAATAATTGTCATACGCTAGAGATGAACAACTGATTAATTAAATTAGACTCTTACCTTTTGCAGATATATCAGGCTAAGTGTTATTCAAAATTGAATAGAGAAAAGATTGTGTACATTTTTTGCCATATATCATATTTTAAAAATTGAAAACTGACATTTAGCTTTTTCACCTAAATAAATTATCTCTAATACAGTCATAAATGGAGTCCTTATATGCTCTAATGAGATTATAAGCAAATAAAGACTCGGATATGTTCCTTAGGGAAAATGAAGCTTACAATTTCCAAGGTTAAATCTTTTGGCCAGTTTTATTATTTTACCTACTTTATGAAATATTCTATCACCTTATGTATCTATTTTTGCAGTTATTTGCTTTTTTGCTATTTTGGCAGATATAGGTAATATTGGGGTCATAATATTTTTATGCTGATCCCATTGTGATGTAAAATAATATACAGCCCTATTTTTACTTATGGAGAGTTTTGCTATTCAAACTTTGAAATTGAAATGCTGCGGTCGTGACAAGGATACTTGATAGCTGAATTTAATTAAAAGATATTTACAGAAGAAGTTGTATTTTTGTAATTATTTTAGCTAAAACATTTTCATCTCCAAATCTTTAATTTACATTGTATTATGTTAAATATAATAGTCAAGGATAACAATTAATTTATGATAACAACCAAGCAATATTTTAAACTTCAATATTTTATTAAACTATTTCCTGGATAAAATCGTCTGAAACCAATGCAACGCTCACGATCTATGAATAAAGCATTGGCTTTTCTCTTAAAATCCGCTTCCAAAGCAGTTCGTGTTTTCAGTAGATACTGATGCTGAGATTCAGCCTGTCGAAGCTTATTTTGTAAATTTGCGATGCACTCTTGCAGATCAGAGACTTCTTGGACGAGTCTAAGCTGAGCAAAATCTCTAAAATTTTAATTTATCAAAAATAAATATAATATTTTTTGGAAAAATTTCATTTGGTTGTAATTGAAATATAATTGAGGAGAAAGCTTAGGATAACGTACTTGTCTATTGCAGTGCTGGAGCTAGGTAGGGTGAAAGAATTGGTTTTCACCGGATGCCATTTATTTGATAGTGACATCGAACAGCGGAAAAATTTTTCCACACAAAAATAAAAAATTCATTTCTCGTATGAATATAAAATGAAAGCGGAAAGCGAACTTCTTTTGAATAATAAATGAGAAAATATTTGGTTAGTTTGAGATTAGAAATATATTAAGCCTCCCGCATACCAAAGCAGAGGCTTTTATAGCCGCAGAAAAAATTTGAGCCTCGCAACAGCTACGACTGCAAGTATGAAGTCGCTTTCTGTAATCACAGTTTTAAGCATTTGGCTGCTTCTTTTTTTATAAAGACGTTATAGAACTATAAAAAAAATTTTGTATCTGAAAAATATCTAAATTTTTTGTCATATCCATAAATCTTTATGAGGAATGAGAAACTATTTAGTTATTTATATATGAAAGTTAGAATTTCTCACATTTTGAATTAATTTAGTTAAATTCATTGAAGAAAACTTAAAGCCATATCTTTTTTCTTCAACAATAAATCTTAAGAGATATTCTGGTGGCTTATATTTGAGGTCTTTTTAAGGTTCATTTAACTATAGTTAGAAAATATATATTACCTGCATAGTTCAAGATCTTCTCGATGTGCTCTTGTCTCAAGTCTTGTTTGAGCAACTTTTAAAGGATTCGATTTATCTTGAAGTGCTTTTCTTAACATTTCAATGTGTTTTTCCAGATCATTAATTTCTTGTTGTAATTTATGTAAATGCATTTGAATTTTACTTTTAGCCTCACATAATTCAGATGAACGATGATTTAATGCAATATTTGTGCTATTCCAATGATCTAAAACTGATGTAGTTACTGTATTAATTGTTATAATAGCATCACTACGTAATTGTGAAGATTTTTTTCTTTCTGACTGGGATCTTTAAATAAAATTTCTTTAAAGTATATCTAATTGTTTATTGTTAAAATTTATTTAACCTGTTAATTCTCATATTTGAAGCATTAGCCCACGATTCAATGGAACTAATTGTTGGATCATATTTTTCAATACCACCAAAATAATTTATGTCACGGCTAAAATTGTTTAGTTTATGGCAAACAGTATCAATACATAGTGTAGACTCTTTATGTGTTATATCATCTTCCAAACAATCCTGAGCTGCTCGTAAGTCAGAGAGTTGCTTAGTTATCTAGAAATAAAAAAACTGTCTTCTAACAAAACTTTTTGTATTAAATTTCTATTTACTTTATCAGAAATATTTTTTAGTTGTTCTTGTCCAATTTGAATACAATCAACTTCAGCAATTAAATTTTTTTCAACAGTATCATGAACTTTTTCAATTCCAGTTCGTGCTTCTCTTGCATACAAACATTCTTTGGTGACTTTTAATGGTGCTTCAAGATCATCAGCTACACTGAGAACTCTACGTTTACAGTCCGAAAGAGCTGATATTTCAGATAATAGTTTGTCATGTTCATTATTTAATTCATTACGCCAAAATGTAACATCAGTTAATCTTTCGCCAATGCGTTGATTTGAATCACGTTGACCTTGACTAGTTTTGTCATCGCATTCTCGTATAACACGTACAACGTCAGTACGAACAAGCTCAGATTGTTTTCTTGTAAGAATTTTAGGAGGAAAAAATATTATTTTAAAATAACTTTAATTTCAATGACTTTATTTAAAACAATACCTATTTGCATTTGATTCAGTGTACAATGATAGGCACTGATTTAACCATTCACTTGGTGTATATCGTGTTTGTAAAGCCATTTCTGTTGCTTGTTGGGGATTTTTTTCAATTTCGGTCACAATATTTGGAAAACGTGATATTTCTGTTGTTGAGTTTTGTGAGAATACGGAGCTCACATTATTCCTTGGTGTCATCCTTGAAGCTGGAACTAGCTCTAAATTTTTCTCAGGATGGGTAAAATATTCCAACTATTATGAAAAAATTATTTTATAAGCTACATTTTTCTGAGGTATATTACTCCTCTAAGCCACTTTTATTAGTCTAAAGCAATTTCGTTTTTTCCCTGTCATATTTTGACTTACTTCAATAAAAAATATTTTTTTGACTCCTTATAATTACTTAACGTTTAAAAAGAAAACATTACAAAAATTAATTTTTATTATTTAAGAAGGTGAATAAGAATTAAATTTTAATTAAAATATTACTGAGAGCTGAAGAGGGGTCTGTTTTTATGTTGTACTGCCAAAGAATGGGCAAATATGCAGGCTCACCAGATTATATTGACATAAATATAAATGTAAAAGTTGATTGGTTCTATGAGCCTGGTGAGCAGGCTCGAATTCGTTGTCAGTTTCAAAATAAAAATTTCAACTTCAAGTAGCTTAGAATTTTATTTAAATATTTTAAAGTTATTTTACAAACCTGATCTAGTCTGTCAGAGTTTGGAATAAAACGATTTGGTCTTGAGTAATATGTCGTGTGGCCCACAGTACTCCATGGCTAAAATATACAACAAAAATTATTAATAATATTTTCTATTGATAATATACTAATAAATTAAATGCTTTTAAAGTTTTTTAAATGCTTGTTTAGATTTTTAAATAATATTTCGGGATCCTCGAGTTATATTTTATATTCGAAATGCTCTAAAAATTGAGAAAGTTTTTAATAAAATTGTGTCTGCTGTAAAAATTATTATAGTTTCTTATTGAAAGTATTAGAATATTACATGTAGGGATTTTGCAAAAAAAAAAGGGTTACAAATTGTTAGAAAGTGCTTTGAACTCTTCCAAAAGAATGTTTATTGTCTTACATAATCTTTAGTAAATTGCTTGTAATACTGGTTTGGTTTTTCCAATAATTTAGCACTATTCCAGTTATCCATTAAATTACTTTCTACAAGCCTTGAATCAAAAACTGAATTTTCACAATAAAGCATAGTGTTCGACTGCATGACTTTTATAAATAAAACTAACAACAAAAAACAAAGTGCTCTTTTTTTTCTATTTAAAGATAAAACTAAAGAAGTTTTTGTAAGTCAATTTTGTATTTAGCAAACAACAAAGTTAAAGATTACACTCACTATTGGAATATTAGATTTAGTACGGTTATACATTCAATGGCAGCCTTGCTACAAATTTGCAGAGATAGTTTCTGATTTAAACGGTTCCAAACTTTGGACATAGTAGTTGCCCCATCAACAAATTTAGTTAGACAATCTTTAACGATTTGTGCTATTTTCTTCAAGGTTCTTAAAGTAGTTTCTAGTAAGTTTATTGATTAAACAAGATTATAGGAAAAAAAAGTTTCTAGTTTGACTTTTACTCTTTCCTTTTTATATATGATTGTAGTTTTTGAAAGTTAAGCAAGAAACAAAATTGCTCTCCTTATGTGAGGTAGACAAAAAATGAATTCATGGATGGTGAACTAAAACAGCACAAAATAAACAAAAAAATAATAATAATAAAACTTTATACAAACATTTTAAAAATAATTATTTGCCAATTATATTAAAAAAAATTTTGCCATTTTTTGAATTAAAGAAGATATTTTTATCAGTGCTTCAGTCTTTGTAAAAAGTTAATTTTCTTTGTGACTGTTTTTGCTATTATTAAAAATTCTAAGGGAACCTGTCAGTTTTTTGCTGCTGTAATATACCGTTCTGATATCTTTGAAAATCTCATAATATCTAGGTTTCAGTCTACAATAAATTCTAATGACTTAAACCAGACACTGTCTCCTGCCACTCTCTTATTCTTATTGTTATATAAGTGATGAAAAATATATAACATAAGAAATATCCTTAGTTATGTCTGCTGGAAAAACAAAACGACAACTTAAATTCTTAGCAATATGCATTTTGCATCAGCTAAAGGCAACTTTGTGGATGCTCTTGATAACGCTATATAATCGAATACTATTCAAGATTATAGCATTCACATGGGATATATCGATAAAAGCACCAAGATGTCAAAAGATTATAGTACAGAATACGGTAATGAGCTAACGAGTTTTTTACCATTTAACAGATCTTGCTTGCTATCCTAATATATTTTAATCTCATATAAAAATTTAGTAAAACTTGAATTTATGTTTTAGTCAGAATATTCCTATAAGAAAATATTACAGCGTTAAGTGTGTCAAGCGGCAGTTCAAGTCCATAATTGGACTTTGAAATTATAAAATTCTAAACGTTGGCATCCCGAGTCGAAATATTTGATGATGATTTTATACTGAATATACTGAAAAGTTTGTAACATAAGATTATATGTAAAAGATAATACTGATTTGAGTATAAAGATGCAGGATAAACAGTATGAAATCATCATAAAATATTTCGACTCGACTCAACTTTCAAATACAATTTATCAAATCAAGCGAAATTTATATTAAAATATTTACTGTTTTTAAGTTATTTTTTTGCTTTTAATCTTTCCGTGCATAAATTTATGACCTTTAAATTCTCTTTTTCTTAAAAGGATGAAGACATAGATCCTTCTTTTCTGAATTGAAGTATCTATTTTATTACTTAGAGAAAAATATAGGTGACTATTAATTGAAAATTAAATTGATGAATATTTAAAAACCCATAAAAAATAAAATTAGTACTTTTTAGGTAATTGCAGGATGTCAAACGACACATGATGACATGATAGATTTTTATTTGTAGATATTTCATACAATTAATGAATTAACTACAGTAAAAGCTCCTTATTCGCGCTTCCTTCATTCGCGTTTTCACTATTCGCAGCTAAAAATTTCTTTATTCGCGGATCTAATAGGTACGTACATACATTTCTGACTGCGGAAAATGACGAAGAATCTATGCAAGTTCAAACTTTGACTGCAAACATAGCCGAAATCGCGATTGGAATAGGAAGAGATGGGTTCGAACAGATAGAATCAAGTGACACTTAGGAATTGCTTGAATCACAAGATGAAAATTTGACTGAAACCGACTTGGAGGAAATGTTAAATTCACAGCCCATTGAAGAAGAGGCTTCAACAAGCACTGAAAACAACATTTGATTTGAAAAATCTTAGTGAAGGTTTAAGAATGGCAAATGAGCTTTACGATTTCTTTATGAACATTGATCCGTCTATGGAACGAAGTTTTATTTTTAAGTGGCAAATTGCTGATACGACTGCTCTGTATCAGTCTGAATTGAAGGAGCTTTTAAAAACTGCCAAGCAAGAGAAAATTACAATATAATTCAAACCATTGCCTAAGCCTTAAGATCAAAATGTTCAAAAATTTCAATTAAATTGATTTTTTTATATGTTTTTTTTATTTTTTTTTATTTTTTCACCTAGGAACGTATACCCTATAATCTCATATAAATTAACATTCCGTATTCACGATTCCTGTATTCGCGGCATATTTATGGAATATATACCCCGCGAGTAAAGAGCTTTTACTGTAGTAATATAACAAAAAATTTTTTCAAAGTATATTCCTACCTATATTTCTCATTAATTCCCATTCAGTGGATGGTGATACACGAGTTGTCATGACATGCATAAATTTTCGAAATTACGGGCGAGACGTATAAAGAGCTTCCTGCAAACTCATTGTTCTTTATGCGTCTCGCCCGTAATTTCGAAAAGTTATGCATGTTAAACTAGACACAGCCTAATCTAGACACAAGTGGGGTATTTACATTGATGCCGGTATCATTCAATTTCATGGTAAGCGGAGGTGAAATGTAAAGCGGGGTATTCACTATATTCTCGAATCAATGATGTGGCTCTTACTTCCAATATAAAATATATGGAAAGCATGAATAAGAGAGAAAATATCCAACATTTTGGATATTTGGGTTAAATTGTGAAGTGGTGCTAGGGCATTACTAACACACATACGCGAAAAGTTCATTTCAATTTTATTTTCCTGCAATACAGATGGATACTTTATCATACGCAACTGTCAAACTGGCTCTAAGGCAACAACAAATTATATGGGAACAAAACTCTCACACACACAAGGAAAGAAAACGTGTATGATACTGTAAAATGAATTACAGCAGGAAAATATGAGAGATGAATCATTTTGACTCGGAAATATAGTGAATACCCCGCTTAAGGCGGAGTTTCGCAAATTTCGAAAATATTTTTACCCCTTCGTGAGACAGCAATATTTCTGCCTCATGCTTGGCATCTTACTAATATACATTTATATATAAACGTTATCTGTAATATTTTACCAAGCCATATGCACATATTTTAGTGGACTGACAATGGTAGGGGAACATTCCGATTTGATACCGGCCTCAGTGTGAATACCCCCTTAGTCATCTAAATTAGCAGTTTCAGCAACTTGATAGATTTGTTAAACACATCAATCTGGCAGTACTGAAGAACATTATTTACTGGCGGCTCTTTTTTGACATAAAAAGCAACCTCCTTTGGAAATTTTAATTATTTAATTTAAAATTTAAAATTTTATTTAAACGACAATATTCATGTTAACATTATAATGGTAAAATTATGTGATCTACTACTAAATCTATACAGAAAAGTAAGGTTATCATTGGAAGTGTTTAGCTCAATTCATAAATATGTTTTTAGAAGTCTCGTCCTCATTTTCGGCCGAAATTTTTGGATTCACTACGCTTAACTGTGTGTGGTGGCCACGGAGGAAACGGTTTACCGAAGTATGGAGGAATTGGAGGCCAGGGAGGGTGTGTTTTATTAGAAGCTAATGAAAAAACATCTTTAAAGGACGTGGAAAGATTGTATGTTCTTAATAGTATAGTCAAATAATATAGCCTTATCTATTTTCTGTTCTGAAGTAAAATATAAAAATTAATTTAGCAAAAACGATAAAAATAATTATTACAAATTTATATCTTTTCCACTCATTTTTTATATAAAATGGAAATATAAATTTTAATTATATTTGGATATTTTTGTTAACAATTATTATTTTAGTTACAACACAAAACGTATTAATGCTAGCCATGGTGAAGACAGTTCCAAAAATCGTATTCTAGGTCGACGAGGATTAGATGAAAAAATCAAAGTACCAGTTGGTATCCAAGTATTGGACCAAGCTGGGAAAATAGTTGCAGATCTAAATAAAGCTGGAGCTACTTGCTTAGTAGCCGGTGGAGGTGTCGGTGGTTGTACTGGCAATTCTTTTTTAGGTGGTCCAGGAGAGTCGCAAACAATTACACTTGATCTTAAATTGATTGCAGATATCGGTCTTGTTGGTTTTCCGAATGCTGGAAAGAGTACATTTTTACAAGCTGTTTCGAAAGCAAAACCAAAAATTGCATCGTATCCATGTATAATTGTTTTAAAAAAAAAACAACTGGTTTCAATTGTTTTATTAAAAATTTCAATTTTAGTTACAACTATACGACCTCAAATAGGAATTATTGAATATGAAGACTATCGACAGGTTTCTGTTGCTGATTTACCCGGTCTCATTGAAGGAGCACATGCCAATATCGGTAAATAAATCTTTTCTATAAATTTTAATTTAATGGATATTAATATTACTTAATTAATAGGAATGGGTCATAAATTTTTAAAACATGTGGAACGTACTCGTTTATTATTAATGATAGTAGATGTATTTGGTTTTCAGCTAAGCTCTAAACATAAATCCCGGAATTGTTTAGAAAACCTATTTGCATTGAATAAAGAATTAGAGCTTTATGATGAAACACTCTTGGAAAAACCATGTGTGCTCTTGATAAACAAAATGGATTTAGATAATAGCAAAAAAGAATATTTAAAATTTGAAAAACAAATTCATGATCTTAAATGTGGCTTAGATATGTGTCCAGAAGATTTAAGACCTAAAAAAATTATAAATTTTGATCGAGTTATGTTGATTTCAGGGAAAACTTCATTTCAAGTAGATGAAGTAAAATCGGAATTAAGAAAAGTCTTAGATGAAGTAGCAGAAAAAAAGTTAGAAGGTGATTATGAAACGAATTCTATTCATGAAAGATTAAGAGAAAGAGGCCCTAAAATAACTTAGCGTTAATAATGTGTATTTTTCATACATATATGCCTAGCTTTATTTTTACTAAAAATATGTATAAAATATTAAAAAAATATTACTGTTTATCTTATCCCAGTTTTTCTATTATTAGTTAAAATTGGCACTCACAAAAAGTGATGTCAGATTGTTTTGCTTAGCGTCTTCATCAAAAATGAATACATTTAGTTGCTTCTATGTTTCTGGCTCGTTTGGGTTTCTAGTACTAGTTTCATCAACTATCTAACAAATTCTTCATTTTATGTTTCATGAAATGCAATTGTCATTATTTTATTTAATTCTTCGGAAAAGTATTTAAACTGTTGATGGATTTTTAAATAATTCTGTCTTAAAAAGTATTTAAATCCTAAACAAGGGATTAATTGTTAGAATAGACCCTTATATAACTAAGTAAGAAACAATTTGAGTTAAAAATGCATTCCAGGCAGTAATCTTGCTCCTAAACGCGATAGAAAAACTTAATAAGTGAGCCGAAAGGGAACCTTAGAAGAGATCAGAGCTGTTCATTCCATCAACAGCCTGAAATTAATCATTAAATTTTTCTGGCAAGTTTTATGCGAAAACATATTATTATTATTATTATAACTATGAGTGGGATAGTAGGTTTTCCCTTTTTTAATAATTACCACCAAGACGTAAAATTGGAAAGACTTTTTATTGAAAAATAATTCTTAATTCATAAATTTTATAGTTCATAAATGTTGTCTCATATGAACTTTAACTTGACCAGGAGTACAAAATGCTTTATTACAATGATTACAAACATGAGGTAAATCTCCTGTATGTATAGTTTGATGTGTTTTTAAAGAACTTAAACTATGATAATATTTATTACAAATATTACATTTATAAAGTGGTGAAAGTCCACAACTAGATCTCTCGTGATCTACGTAAGCAATTTTAGTTATAAATTTTTTATCACATTTTGAGCAAAATTTTTATTAAAATTAGAAGTTTTATTTTTTGTTTTTTGATGAATAGTTATTTTATGTTCAATTTTTATACAAATATCTCATCCAACTTTTGAAAGTTGTTTTAACTGATTGCGAAAACTATTTTTGCTAGAAAAAATTTGATCACAATCTTTACATTTAAATGATTCCTTTTCTTCTAGTTGACTTAGAATAGTTTCAGCAATATTCAATAAGAATTTATGATCATTTTTTAGATATTTAAGGTAAGCTTTCTTTTGTTTATAAATTTTTGGGCAAGAACAACATTTGTATATTCTATCAAGAATTTTTTCGATTTCTTTGGGAATGTTTTTAAGTGCATCAGTTAGTGGCTGTTCTTCGCCATTTTAATTAACGTTTTCACATTTCTTTGAACAATCGTTTTCTTCTTTACTATTTTCATCGTATTCAATGACCGATGATGGATAGCCTAATGAATTTAAATCATCTTTTGTTGAAGTGTCCTCCAAGATAATATTTTCTACCTATAAAAAAATTAATGAAATTTATAAATAAGCAAATAAAGTTTATTGAATATCTTCGAATCAAGTACACAAATCGAGTTTAAACATGTTTGAAAATTTTTATTCAAAAAATTAATGTTTCTATACTTATTTACGAATTTTTATAAAGGACAAGAATTTTAATATTAAATTCATACTTATTTATTAAAAAAAACTTTGGATATAAAGAATCTTTCTCAGAAATGATTGTTATTTACATTTTCAATATTTATTATAAAGTTTATTAATTTTACTTTCATACTTTGTTAAGCTATTTAAAAATTTATTTAAAATTATGGCTATCCAGCCAAAGAACAACTTTTAAAATTTAAAAAAAAAACATGAATTTTAGACAGTGATAGGAAATTGAAGTAGCTACGTTAATCAAAATGAAATCTAATAAAAAATAGAATTTTTTATTACAAAGGAATTTGTGATAAGTTATTTGATAACAAATGTAGCTTTTAAAGACAAATAATAAACGAATAGTACAAATAAACGAAAGGGCACAAATTAAAATGGAGGATTTTAAATGAAAAAGGGTTCTATTGAGCTTTTTACTTATTTGTGTAGAATAATTTTTAAGGTTATACTTTTTTTTTAAAAAATAATCAAAAAAAAACGCTTGAGTAATTTTTACTTACTTCAATAAATATTACTTCTTTTGGTTGAACCATAGAAAAACAGTCTTTATAAATATTAGAATCAACATTATTAAAATTTTCGATTTTAAAACCAATATTTTTATTTTCTTCATCCGATTGATCATTTATTATCTCTTTGTATTCATTACTTGTTTCATCATATTCATTAACAATATCTAAAGTTTCAAATTTAATATCTTCATTTTAATCATATTCTTTTTCAGTTATTATTAAGATATTGGATATTATGAGCTAACAGTAAGAATAATATTTGAACTAACTGTATTAACATCAATTGTCATGCACTGCCAACACAACAAAATTTATTTGAACTTGATTGGATGAATAGAAAACATTTTATTAACAATTGAAGATTTTTACATACATTTTGCAAGCTAATAGTAGGAATATAAAAATAGAAAATTTTATTTTATATGGCTGAATGGAAGAAGAAGGATAAATAATGTTATGTGTAGGTTTTATTTACAATTTTAGAGAATAAAAAAAAAGTGCGGAGAGTTGTGAGATTACAGCTTCTTAATCAGTCGCAATTTAATAATTATTACTAAACTTTTCGAGGGATGATATAAATCAGTTGAGAGTTATTGCATTAAATACAGGAATTTTTAATTATGAAAGATGCTAAAATATAAATAGCGCACACTCTAAATACACTACACCTAAGTAGGTATAGCAGGCTTACGATTTCCTAATCCAAACAAGATTCCACTTTATTTCGGCATAGAGCTCTAAGAGGATTATTTTTTTTTTTTTTGACAAAAGCTATTTAACTCGATTACATTCCTATACAAGAAATTTATTCTAGCAAAAATTGAAGCAATTAGCTTATCGGTAAGTATTTTAAAAATTGAGCACAAAACAAAAATTAAAGTAAGAAAAAGTCTATAGAAATATCTAAATTAATTAATAATTTTGGGCGATACAAGTCCCAAAATAGCTTTACATTGAATTCTTTAAGAAAAAGTAAAAAACAAATTTTTTAGCATTATATTTTTTATTATTTATATCAATCTTACGATATGTATTCTATACAATTCTTTCAATTCAATTACATTTAATATAATATATATTCATTTGAATTTTTAGCAAAAAGTATTTTTTTGCATTTTTAAAAACAATTGAATCGCGAAATTGACTCAGTATCTAGAAAATTTGATATGTACAATTTAGATACATAAATTTAATTAGCTTATATTATAAATTTCACAGATTTTCAGCAGGTTTAAAATTTAAATACACAGACTAAGTTCATTCTTTTTCATTTTATTTTTTAATTTGTTTTGAGACCTAAACATTTAATTAAAAATTTATTAATTATATTTATAGCTAAATTTACAAATAATTTTTGGATTTTCTTCCTTTTTGTTTTTATGAAATTTTTTCAACTAGTATTCTGGAGATAAGAAATTTTTAAAGGATTTATTTTCTACATATATTTACAGCTTTGAGTATTATAAACAAAACAAAATTAAAAATAACTAAAAATCAGTTATATTTTTCATACTTGATTATCAACTTTATATTTACTAAAATTAATCGTTACGACTTTATTTCTGCTATAAACTATCCAATTCTAACAAAATATATACTTTTATAATTATATTTCTTTTTCTAAATTTTCAGTCAATATATTTCATTAATTTAAGAATTTGATAATCTTTTTTTGGGACATAGAAAATTTGAAAAAGTGTCACCAAAGTATGTATACTTTTTTGAATAATTGAATTAAATTTTTTTACCACAAAACTCAAACAAATGCATAATAAAAGTCTTTTCTCATTTAATGAATTTTTTAAAAAAGAGATTCGTCAAGTTTTACAAAAATTCTTTTATAGTTGTTATTTGGCTACTGCTTTGATTTTATATTTGAAATTTATTCACAATTGGCATTCAAATTTTCATATGCCTAAATACTAGGACATTTTTGTGTAAGAAATGATTATTTAATAATTTATTGCAAAAAAATTGATTACGTTTAATGCTTAATTACTTTAGCCTTTATTTTGTACCTTTAATTTTTATTCATTTTTAAAGTTTAGACAGCTGAAAGTATTCAAAATCTGAAATAATTTTATATTAATATAATATTAATATTTGAATAATGGACAGAAATAAAAGTACACAGGCTTTAGAAAATAATTTTTTTAAGGCTATGATCTTTATAGAAGTGACCTTTATGATTTGTATAGAATTAATCGATATTTTTTACGTAAATAATCAATAACTCAAACGATTAAAAGGTGCTTCCATAAGGACCATGGCTTTATACACAAAAATTTTTAAAACATATTTAATTAATGGTAAGCGCTTATATCAGTTCTGGTTTGATATGTCTGTTAAAGACTCATGAAAGTGAGGCAACGGATAGCTTCAAATAGTTTGAAAAACTTTTGACTTCAAGAATATTAGACTTTTCTACAAGAAAACAAGTTTAGAACTACTTCAACCACAAAATTAAAACAAGTTTTTGGGTAATTATGTTCTCTAGAATTTTTGAAGTTAAATTTGTTCATAATTGTAATAAAAAAAAAAAAACATTGTAATTAATTTAAACATGTGGGAAAATTTAAAAGAAAAATCTGTGGGACAAATAGTAAAAATACGAAGGAAGTTAGAAAATTCGAGAGAGTGACTGCAGACAGTTAATGAGTCAGTAACACAGTAAGGGTTGATAGCTTATTAAAGCTAAGGGAGTTACATTTAAGATATGAAATGAGATTAGCTTTGATTTAAGAACTTTTTAAAAAAGAATTTTCAACGCCAAAATTTTGTAGCGGTATAATGTAATGAAAGAAATCATTGTAAGGTGTAATTTTCAACAGAAAATATACCCCGAAAATACCAACAGCCTTTGAATTTTTTTCTAGAAGTTTTAATATTATTTAAAATTCTTCAAGTGGAAGAATATTCCGTTCTTATAACAAAATTTGGTAATGAAAAGTTTTTTTTTATAATAATTCTGTTCAAAAAATTAACAATCTTTAGTTAGGCTGTCTTTATAACAAATCGAAGCTTGTATAAAATTAGTGCCAATTAAATTAAACGGCAGAAATTGCAGTTTTATAAAAAATTATGTACTAAGCATTACAAAAAATTTAAAGTGTGCAAAAATTAGTATTTTGGTTTGTTGGTAGTGTTTAACTTTTTGAGCTTTAATAATATCATGAAAAAATTTTTATATTACTCCTTTTAAATTTTTCATTGCTTTTATTCTATTTCTCAAATGATTTTAAAGTATAAAATAATTAGTTAATAATTTTTGAAAGCTTAAACGTATTTAATATTGTTGCAACTGTTTTTTCTCAAATTTTATAAAAGATTTTAATTTGATATTGACTTTACGGATTTCTAAAATTTCAATAAAGAAATCAGAGATTATAATTAAATTTAGTAAGGCCACGGTTTTTTTTTTCACAATTTTATGCATCATAAAATGTTGAAAGTTACAATGACGAAAATTTGACTATAAAATGAATTTTAAAATTAAAATATATTTATTACTAAATATTATACTATACAAAGATTATAATTATATTTGATAAAAATACTTAAAATTAGATAAACTTAATTTTAAGACTAATTATACAAAACAAAGAAAAGAAAAAACAAGCAGGAATGGACAGTGTTAAACATGTGTTGCCAATGAACCCTTCTTTAAATTTCCATTAGCCGGAATTATAAATTGTCCAGATGGACTTGTTAATAATTGTTGTTGACTTTGTAAAGTTGATTGTGATGGAAGTGTACAAGTACTACCAATTATTAAACTATTATTACTAGTTGTTAGGCCGATATTTGAACTATTTCCACTACTCAAAGATGAATGATTTCTGGTAGCATGATGATACGGTGGGGGTGCTGGTGTTGCTGATGGATTTGCTGTACTTGGAGGCGGTAATGGTGGCAGTGATACATTTGATGTTCGTAAATATGGATTACCATAGGTAGCATTATATCTAGGATCTATATTTAAGCCATTTTGTAGTAATGGTTGAGCTGAAATATATTGAAAAATTTTGTTTATAAATTATATAGTATGGAAATTGTATCTAGATAATTAGCGTAATATTTTAAGTATGTATAACAAAATTTGATAGCTAAAGCAATAGAATAGAAATAATAAGTACAACAAAAATTTTTGAATTTGTTTGGATTATTTAGATTTCACAGTAATAAATTATTAGTGGCGTCAGCACTTGTCTTTGAAATTTTACAAAAAATATTTACCTTATTCAAAAAATTAATAAAAAATTAAAAAAAAAATTTATTTATACTCGCTGCAAAGCTCGAGTCAAAGTAATAATTCCGATCAATTAGATCAATTGAAAAGTTATAAATTCATTGAATTCATAGGGAAGTATGGTTAAAATCAGCTTTTTAGGGATAGCAATTCAATTGTGCAGTATCAGTTTGTACTCTTTGGTAAAGTTTGAAAAACGGTTCTTCTTACTTGAAAAATCATAAGAAAAGATTTTCAAAATTGTCAAAATTTTAGTATGCTAGATCGGGCTACTTAAACACTTTTAAATGTTTCGAAATGTCGTAGTTATTAAGAAAATAGATATTAAAGTTGGATAACTTTATAATTATTTTAACTTTAGCACTCTTTATTTAGGTTTTTTTATCACTGCCCATTTGTACGTTTTTACGCATTTTTCTACATTTTATTAAAATGTTTATATTAATTTTTGAATTCTACACATTCCTTACTTTCAGTTGTTTTTATTAAATTTACTTGCAACAACATTCATAAACTTTATAATCTTTAATTAAAAACTATTTTCTTGTAAAATTAAAATGACAAATTCTTGAATGACATTTGATCTCATAATTTTGTATTAGTTTCCTCTTTAGTGCTATAACATCTAATGGGTTATGGTACTGTTATTATTATATAAACTTTTACTTATTTATTGAAAGAAAAACTGAATTTTTTTTGGAAGATATACTTTGAAGTTAAATATCCAAAAAACCAAAGAAGAATCAAAATTACTAGTTGAAAATAATCCACTGATTACAATTAAAAAACTAACAAAAATGTCAAAAGCGAAGGGAAAGCTAAGCGCAAGAGCTGATAATTGGCATTGACTTAGACCCTTTCTTAACAGGCGGAACTACACAGAAAGTCACTCTTGTATGGAGAACTGTGTACATAACTGGTTGGAGCTGTGTAGTAACTACAGCCTTTTAAACCCTGTAGTCACAGAAAATTGACATCTATTGTGAATTTTTTCTTATTGGATCCTCCTGCTTTGTGTATCTCTAGCTCTTAGCTTTTCTTTAATTTTTTTAGTTAAAACACTTTCAATTGTGAATATGTATGTTCTTTATCAGATAATAAATGATCTGGAAAAATTAGTAAAATGATAATAATTTAATGGTTTTTAAAATTTATTACTAGGATTAATTTCTTTTAACACATTTGACATATCAGAATAAAAAAATCCTGGAAAAAGATTTATTTTGGAATGAAAGAACACTTCAATAACAAGCAAAATCAAAGTTAACCTGAAATCGCTGATTTTCTTATATGTCAAATATGTTGGAGTTAGTCCAAATCTTACGGAATCGTATGTTTTTTTAGAAATTAATATTTAGCTTAATGGAATAATAAGTATTCCAAAAATTTTAGCACGAAAACAGACTTTTGTATATCGATCTATGATTGAGTTTGACTTCATTACGTCAAACAAGAAGAAAAGTATCAATTTCCCTCTATAAAGCTTAGGGACTTCAAAAATCAAAAAAAAAAGAAAAGAAATCCTATTAGGTATGGAATCATATAAGGATCCTATATATTACAAGCAGATGGATTCCCAATGCAACTTCAGAGCTTGTTGTAGATCATCATTTGTTTCAAATTGTCTTCCATCAAGATAAATTTTACGCGCCAGCAAACCTCAAACATTTTCGATGATATTCACATCTGGCGAATATGCAGGCCATGTTAAAAGATTGCTGCTTTGTTATAGAAACTACGTTTTTACCATGTTAGCGTTATGAATAGGCATATTGGCTTATTGAAATATCCATTGTAAAGTCTCAAATACATTTTCAATTTCAGGTGTAGCGTTTTCCACAATACCTCTATATGCTAGACTATACTGTTTACCCTTCATATGAGTCAAATCTATAGTTCTGTAGTGAGATATATTGTAGTACCCCATAGTATCATAGTACCAACTCAGATAGAAACCGTTCTTTTTCCTTGAAACCATCAGGGCCGTCTAAATTCAACATATTTTCATCTGTAAAAATAATGCATTTCCACTCTACGATGTCGTCGTGGCAAAAGAGGTGATTTTTTCAGCAGTTTTTTCATTTCCAAGTTTGGAGATAACATCAAAATTTCTCTTACTATTGAAATACTTGCCTTAATCCCAAAACTTGATGTAATTTGTACAACTAAAAGAAACGAATTTGAAGCTCCCTTTTTCCTATCAACAACTACTTGCAAAGTGCTTCCTTTTTGAGTTTTTCCATAGTTTTCTGGATTTTCCACATAATTATTCTCTACATTTAAACTTCTGTTTATATTCTGTGATATTTTGCGGTTTGAAAAAACTTCTTCTTTTAAAGTCCGAATACGGCATTTTTTATTTCCCGTTAAAGTTTTTCTTCTATGCATTTGGATTTTTTTTTGTTTTCTAAATTAATTTGGAACTAAGCAATTATTTAAAAACTTAAATAAAAATATTGTAAAATCTATTTCTGAATAAATAAAATGAATGTTGGACCTACTTTATTGACCACCTTTACATAGGGCTCCAGTTAATAAGCCTCATTAAAAGGATTACACACTTATTGAAAAAACCAAATAAGGTATATATAGATATTGACTAATGACGTGTAAATGTTTCTTAAGGTTATGCAGAATTAAAAAAGTTAGGATAAAAAAAGTAAGCTAACAATAAGTGGTATTATTCCCGCAAAAGACTCGGTTTAGGCTTACTGGAAACTTTAGAAGTTATAAGACAACCAAAAACACCAGAGTTCTAACTAGGGAAATCCTTAACCCAAAGTTACTTAAAAATACAACTATAAAAAGTAAACAAAAAAGGATTAGTTTAAACAATTTATAAAAATTATAATATTAGAGAAGTACAAAATTATATTTGCGTAGCCTGTATAAAACGTATATGTATAGAAAATATATGATTGAAATTCTCCTAAAATTAATTTAATATTGGTTTTTCAATAAACTGAAACTGTAAATTTTCATTAAATATAAATATTTGATTAGTTTTGAAAATATTTGTTTAATGAATTAATGAGATAAAATATAATTATACATATATACATATACATATATAGTATAAGTAAACTTACCCATAAGTCCACCCTGTAATGAATTCAAACTATTTTGTACATTTGGAAGTCCATTATCCTGTCGGGGATCATTTCGATTTCTTGTTAGACTTAAATTTCCGGATGGTATTTGCCCGTTCATATGTGATGTTGGTATTATTATTGTATTATTATTAGGACTAGTATTAGTATAGTTGGAATTTCGTATTGTATTCAAGTTTTGGGGTGGTGGACTATAGTCACGTGCATAATCTACATAGGGTACATATCCATTGTTATGTTGTCCAGTTTTTGTTGTCTGATGATGATGATGCTGTTGTTGTTGTTGTTGTTGTTGCTGATGCTGCTGCAAATGAGCTAAACTATCAGAATAATCACCAGAATATCTGCAAGATAAAATAATATGAAATTTGAACTTTAGTCTTTTAACAGAGGATAAAGTAAATTTTAACTGAAAACAAATATTATATTCAATTATATTAGGTAAAAGTTATTTTATCTAGTTTCAAAATAGGAAATAATTTAATTTGTGGTTTTGTCTATTTTGGTTAAGTTTTGTCTCCATTTTAGTTTCTATTCAATTCTAGTATTCAAAAAAGCTGATAAATTTTTAATTTTCTTTTTATTTTTTTGTAATATAAAGTTTTATAGGACCTAAACTTTTTATCATGACCACTGATTATTATTATTCACTTTTCATGGTTTTAAGTCATGGTAAGAGTCTTAATGAGATATGTAAACTTTTTTGTTAGATAATGAAATATTAAAAAAAAAAAAAAAAAAAAAAAAAATTTTATTTTTCTTCTTATTTTATAAACAGTGTCAAAATTAATCATTTTTATGGATAAACCAATTGCTTAAGAAAATGTTTTAAGGCTAGTAAAAGTTTTGATTAAAAGAAATTTGATCCTGTATTTTAGATATTATCACGTTAAATTATATTCATTTCTTTGAAAAGTTAGCAAGCTATGCGCTATAGGTATACTTTAAAGCTTTGTTTGTTTGTTTTTTCTTTTTTTGTCTTTTAATTTTGAAATTTACTTTAAATGTTTTTTATCCATGTAATAAATTTATAACTTTTGACATAAAAATTGCCTTAATTCAATTTACTCAGTTTTTATAAATTGGTCTAGATAATGTTTTTTAACGATAAGTTGAAAGCATTTGTAATGGACATTTGAGTAGATATTTGTGTTTTAGATAAACTTTTAAAAAATTATTTTTATTTTTTTCTTTTGTTATTTTTTGTTTTATTAATACTTATTTGTACTAAATAATTAAAACAGAGTAATAATATTAATATATTTTGGTTTAATGAACATTGCTATTAATTTCAAAATAATATTACTTCTTGTATAGCTAAACATAATAAATTTATATTTTAATATATATAAATTAGATTAGAAATCCATGCCATAATAATGGAATAATAAAATTAATAGGTTTCTATCTTTGTACGAAAGCAAAAAGGCACGATTTCAAGTTAATTATATCATTAGGTAAAGAAATGAAAAAATTAATCTATTTGGACGAGATTTCAGCATAAAATTTTTCTTAAAATCAGGAGGTCTGAATGTAAAAGAGCAAAGACTTGTAAAAGTCTAAGAGCTTAAATAAAAAACTTCTAACTTCTAAAAAACTGTTAACTTATTGTGTAAAGTTGTAATACTTATTGATTAAAATCATCATTAAATCATTATTAAATTAAATATTAGTGTATGAAATGCATACGACACATGCTTTAGACAAGCGGTGCGCAAACTGTGGGTCGCGACCCCAAGGGGTCACAAGAAAAATTTTGAGGGTCGCCAAAGTCTCACAAATTCATTTGTTATTTAAAAACTATAAGACTTTTCTTCAACGAAAATCAGGAAATTTTAAAATAGACCTTGAATTTTTACGAAAGAAATTTGGTATATCAGCATCTAATAGCAAGCAGTAAGCGAACAGTTGTTGCAAATCACATTGATGAAGAACTATACACAATATATTGGAGGATGTTGTTAGTGTAATTAATTACATTAAAAGCAACGCCCTAAACAGTCTTCTTTTTTCAATACTCTGTAACGAGATGGGTTCTGCGTATAAAACATTGTGACTACATACCGAAGTTAGATAGCTCTCAAGAGGCAAAATACTGCGACGAGTTTTTGATTTTTGAAACGAAGTATACATATTTTTAAAAGAGAAAAAACATATTGTCAAATTCACTCTTCATTCAACTTTGGCTCGGAAAACTAAGTTACATGGTTGATATCTTCGAAAAACTTAATGATCTAAGCTTGAGTCTGAAGCTTTAAATTACAAACTAATACTTTGGCAAAGTGCATTAAACAAAAACAGTATAGAAATGTTCCCGTGCTTTTCGACTTCATCAAAGAAAATAATGTAGATATTTTGTTATTTAAAAAATTAATTTCCCGTCATATGACGAAAATGGGAGACAACTTTTTAAAAAGGTTTGAAAAATTTCCAGCATTGGGTTGGATCTCCAATCCACTCTCATTCCATATTTTAAATTCCAATATTTCTCTGAATGAAAAAGAACAGTTAATTAATATTTCAAGTTACGAAGCACTACGGATTCAAATCAAGTCCCAGTCATGCCAAAATTCTGGCTATTCATTGGAAACGAATATACCGGTTTGAAAAAAATAGCCATAAATATTTTAATTCAATTTGCATCAACTTACTTATGTGATACAGTCTTTTCAAAATTAGTTGCAATCAAAACAAAATATCGCTATCGATTGGATCCGGCGAACGACCTACGGCTGGCCATTTCTAATATACATCCGAATATAGAAGAAATCATGAGCAATTTACAATCGCATACCTCGCATTAATAAAATTATTACTTTATAAGATTAAAATATTTCATTTAAACCCTAATTAATTGTTATTTTAACCCAAAATAGCAAAATGAATTTTAGCTTAACTGCATTGAAGATTTAAAAGAAAATCTTTTCCACCCAGGGTCACGATAAAATTTTACACGAAAATGGGGGTCGGCAGTGAAAATAGTTTACGCACCACCGCTTTAGGCCATGGGTGTTAAACTGAAAGGCTTATATGGCCCAAAACTAAAAGATTTACGTCAAGGAAGGAAACTTAAAATACATAAACTTCCTATGTTATGTGTGTGAACCATAGTTTTGAAGTTTTTTTAGCTATTAGTAAAAAAATGATTTCATTGAATCACTTTAACAAAGTTTTTCTTTGTAAAATTAATTTTTAACGACTGGGCACTTGAGAAATACTTCCACATTAAATAAAATGCTTGTGAAAACAAAGTGAACGTAGATATTAAGAGGCACACACAACTATAACTAGTGTGACGATTTAAAAAAAGGTGATTTTTGTGAATTTTTTTAAAAAAAAGTACTTATTACACTGAATGTTTTGCATAAATGAAAAATACAATATAGTTTTTTGAAGTAAAAATATTCATTTTTTAGCACCATTTATGCACCATTTCTTGAGTCTCAAAAAAACAAAAAAAAAAAGGTTCTCACACTGCTACAGTTATTTTGGCCTTTACAGTGCCCGTATTCACCCAAAACACCCAAAAGATCATTAAACTAGAAGATAATTTCCATACAATAACCAATGATTTTGAAAAGAAAAATTAAAATGACACAAAATGACGAATTCTAGAAAAAGCAATTGAAGCTTTGCTAAAAAATGTCTTTAAAGACGAAAAGAAAAATGTTAAAAATTATAAGAAATTATAAACGTATTTAATTTAAATTAGTAAGAATTTTGATTTATGTTTATGTTTAATGTATTTTTATTGTTGTTAAGATTCCTTTTTATTTCCTGTTAGTTTTTTATTACTTCGAATACATATAAAGTGGAGTTTTCTATTGTATTCCTTGATAAAAAATAAAAAGTTTCACTTATAATTTGCATTTTATGCTGAAAAATATATGACTTTTTGGCTAAACGGATTTTTTCACTAAAATTATACTTTCAAATATTTAAATATATTAAAATATATTCAAAATTATAAATCTACAAAAGAAGTAATTTCCAAGAATCTCGATATAGTTTCAGAATATAAAAAGTTAATTTTTTAAATTTTAGTGCAAAGTCTTGCTAGTTTTATTAACAAGTTTATAGGAAGTAAAATTTTTCCTAGAATTTTAGCACTTTCACATTTTACTTTGCAATGACGGTCTCAATTAGTGGAAGATAATTTTCTTTTGAAATCGATTTCATGGGTGCATAGCAATGACTTTTTAATGAAAGCGTTAGAATTTCATTAGTTGAATGTTTTCTAGTAATTGATAATAATTGAAACAGAAGTAATCAATTAATTACATTGTCTTCAAAAAGTTTCTATTAACAGAATCACAATTATAAACTGAACTAAACTTTGATCAATAATATAAACTATTTTTACGGTGAAACAATTTTTTTAATGTATTTATCTAACTGGATTAGGCAACTTCTATCATCAATCTTAATACATTTGAGGTAAATGGAGCTTGATTTATACAAAAGTAATGCAAAATTTTCTATAAAACTAATAAAAGTATTTACGTGTTTGATTTTACGCTAAATTAAGGATACTTAAATTAAATAATCTTTTAGATAAATGAGAGACAAAAGAAAACGCAAAACGTTAAAATTGAAATAATAGAATCTAAAAATCACGACAAATATACAGATCCTGATGGCTTCTTAAGCAATATAATTAGAGTATTATCAGAAATGGAAAATGAATAAAGGACATGATGAAAAGAATCTCAGTGATGAGCATGATTTCTATTGCGGATGTTATAAACAGCTTAATTAGAACCAAAAATTTATTTTATATTAATTAAAAAGGATTATTAAAGTTTAAAAGTTTGTCATGAAATATCTTAAAATTTGTAGAGATGGTAAATGGTTAGCATCAATTTAAGTTAAAGTAAATTTTGACATAAAAGATTGAAATAAGAGTGTTAAAAACTATATTTTTGTATAAGAAAATAAAAAGAGAGAAGAGAAGAAGTTAGATTGCAATTTTTTTTTTAATTTTCTTTGTGGATAAATGAATTTTTTTGCGGATATTAAAATAAATAAAAAAAAGAGTTTTATACTAAGTTCTAGAAGAAATTTTCAAATCAACAATTAAAGTAAACTAAGAAAAAGTAAAATAGACAAAGAGGTAAATAGGGTTTAAGTGGACGAAAATTAATTATGAATAAATCTCAAGGAGTGTTAGTTGTATTTATATTTCCTGTAAACTTTACTATATGATATCAAAAAATCAGAGAGATCAAAAAATGGTTTAAAACATAAGTTTTATTTATTCATATTTCGCAGTAGGAGATCAGAAGGTAACCAATGGCAGATAATTAAAATATGGTAGACAACCATAAATTTGAGCTGTACTCTTTTCTGTTATACAAAAGGTTTTACGAGAATAAACTACATTAAATTATGTAAAATAAAATAACTTCTTGACAAATGGAGGATAAAAGATTAAATGCACCAAAAGCTTAGTGGAAAAACAAATACAAGCAAAAAAGAGGCAAAGAACGAAACTAATCAAAAAACTAAAGATAATACTAAAACTCCATTGAAGCTGATTTTTTTAGCTTAAGAAAGAAAATATGTATTTTGTATATATGACAGTCGTATTAATATACAAACAATTTAAACATTTAAAATTGTTTTTAACCTAGATTTAAGGTTTTTTCGTCAAATTTACTGTTTGTTCTCATCATTAACAATGAAATTACATTTTCATAGCAAAAAAATATGAACTTTATGCAATCAAATATAAAATCAGGTTAATCGTAAAGGAGCAGACGTGGTATTCAAGTTAATTACTTGGTTACAGTTTATTTAAGTAATATGCAACCTATGTATAAAAAGTTATCGTTTTTTATGTTCTTTTTTAAATGAAAACTTTTTTTTTGATTTCGGTACTTTTTGGCTAAAAATATTTTTGATGAATATGTAAATCTCTTCTTACTTCCTAGCCTATTTTTTTGATAAACGTTGATGATAATGAAAAGAATGAAAAAAAATTATAATCAGGCTTTTTTGTCATACCAAACAAAGCTTTAATTAATACAAATTAAAAAGAATTCAACACATAAATATATTACTGAAAAAAAATCCTAATTAATTGAAACCTCGTTTAAATTAAGTTAATTATTGAGATATTCTTGCAATAATTACCCAGAGTAAGAAATCAATTGAAATGATTCAATTCAAGTTAAACAATTTGGTAAGAGAATCTTAAGATTATCAAAATTGTAAACGAAAGTTTTTATACTTATGTCATTTGTTGCATTCATCATTTTAATCAGAACATCAAAATTACTGTACACAATAGTTATCGAGATAATTAGATGGTATAATGTTTGCTTTGAACTTGAATAGGTTTTCAAGTGAATTTATTAGCTTAAACCCATATATTATAAACAATGTTTGTCAGTACATACAAAATTTCACAAAGCTAATAAAAGACTCTTTTTGTTAATAAATCAACATCCTTCGAGTCAAACCAACTTTCCATATCTTTTAAGAGTTGTATAGAATACAAGTAATGCATGGATACCACTAAAACAAAATTTTCAAAATTATTTTTTAACTTTAAGGGGGTCTTCTGTTTTAGAAATTCAAAAATATCAATTTTTTTTTCCATATTTTCATAGTTTAGCTCCTTACAAAAATATTCTGAAGAGGATTTTTCGAAATTCGAATTATTTTCGGAGTTACAGCCCATTTTGTGACACATTCAGTGCTTACATTAGTTCAATTCAGTCTTTAAAACTTTGAACACGTTTTTCTAGAAACTACTTTTTTAGGAACGGTGTGCATAATAT
Organism: Acrocera orbiculus; assembly: GCA_947359355.1. Classification (NCBI taxonomy): domain Eukaryota; kingdom Metazoa; phylum Arthropoda; class Insecta; order Diptera; family Acroceridae; genus Acrocera; species Acrocera orbiculus. The sequence goes on from OX375757.1 coordinate 1,476,910, forward strand.
CTAGAGTTTTACTCAGCTGAGTATATAAAATTTGGTGCAGAGATTCTTTATAAATCAGGCTATAGCACAACAAAGAGTTTTTTCCAATTTTTTTTTTAAATTCCGAACGGTGAGAAAACCAAGAAAAAAACGTAACTTTTTTTTCAGACTGCCACCATTTTGTGAGAAAAAAAAAACTTTTTTAAAAAAAACTCTTCGTAGTGCCATAAGTATATTCTTCTAGTTGAATAATTAAGAAAGATTTTTTTGTTTAGATTACCAGAAAGCCTGGAATCGTGTACACCAGGAACAACCTTCTTTAAAGAGCCCCCAATTTGCCCGCCTGTAATATTATTAATTTTTGAAATTCTCAACACATCAATAAACAAAAAACAGAAAAATATTTGCTAGAAATATTTATTGGTTCTTTTATATGGCGTCCGAAAGAACGCCCAAAATTCAGGCGTCTAAATCAGAAGACCTCCTTAAGGCAGATTAAGAGTTAAGCTTAGCAACGGATAACCAGAGTGTTTATACTTAAAGAAAAATAGTTAGCGTGCTTTTTCAAAAAGCAGGAAGACTTATGAATTAAAATTTTATCTTATATGTCTTCACCAAACAATTGTCCAGCTGGAAATTATTTTTCGATATGTGGTTAACCGTAGAAAATCATTATTATGACAAATCATCATAAAAATGCGTTGTTCATAGTATTTTTAAGATGCTCCATAAATTCTTAAAAGCTTTTTCAATTTCGATTTGATTTAGTATATAAAAATATCATTTTTGAATTTTATACCTAGTAGCTTGTCATTACTTTATTTTTCCCCACTTAGAGTATTCAAAGTGAGTAAAATGTGAAGAGGTTTACAAAAAAGAAAAAGCTGTCCCACATGTGATACGATAACTAAAAAATGTATATGTTGATATATTAATTCTCCTAAAACATTAAAACACAACAATCCTTAACACAGTTGCAAATGCTTTATATGCTGATTTAAAGATTTATTTCAATAATTATTCCTTTTTCATATCCTTTTGAAAATTTGTTGAAGTAAAGCTCAAAAAAAATTAAAAAGATATCTGCCAATTTGAATGGCAATGACCTACAACAACCATTCATTGAAGACTTATCCTCGGCAAAACACCGTCGAAATCTATTCTAAGTAACAGTAAACATGTAAATAATACTCAGTTTCAAAAAAAATTTTAATTCTGTTAAGTGCATTCACCAAATTGGAAGAAAGTTTTGAATTTCATAAAGAAATAGCTTGTTCAAAACATCAAAAGTAGTAGAAAAAGGACATAGAAATATATCTTTATATATATTAACTTTAGTAAAAGGAGGTGACATGAAATTAGTGATAACAGTCTTAGAGAATCCTCTCTATAAAGAATAGATAACATTGAATAGGGACATGGTAGAAGTTGCAATCCTATGAAGTCTTCACAACCTTGAGTTTATTTAACCCAAAAGTTATGCAATTCAAGTGATAAAGTGACTTCATTAAAAAATTTTACTCTATTCAAATATTTTTTAACTTTGTTTTAAGGGGATTAACTTCTTTTATTCTATTTGATGCATACGAAACACAGTTTCATTTTACATGTTCCTTTGATATTTTTAAGATAACATCTTTGTCTCATAATTTCCCATTACTATCGGGGATAATAGCCTTAAGAATAGTTTTAATATTTGCCTTTCGGTCTAAATATGGGAAACTAAGCTTTTGAGAATTTTAATGACAAACGTTCAAAAGGAAGTTCTCAATAATTCAATTTACATTTTCTATATTGCATAACATTTTAAAAATATTGTTTAGAAATATCAAAGCAATCGGATCAAAACTCTCGTTGTTATGGATATCTTTCCAAATTTTTGTACATTCTTTAGATTTTAAAATTTTAAACGAGTTTTTCTCGAAGCAATGGTTTAAAAGGCTGTGATCAACGACATTCAAAAACTACTGTACCAATTAATTTGAAATTTTATATTTACTTTTTACATACAAAATATCTCCACCAACGTTACTTTTTGTTTTTCAGTACCATTTAAAGGGTTGAAAATGGCCAAAATAACGGACTTTTTCGTTAAAAATCGATGCTTTGACTTCAAGCGACCACAACAAATGTAGAAATTTTGAAATTAAAGATCACTGGAAGGAGAAAAGACTTATGTTTTATTTAAATAAATTTGGTTTTCTGATTAACAATATTGGGCCAATAGGCTGAGATATGGCGATATACCGTAAATTGATTTTTTTGAAAGCCAACTTGGGAAATGCTTTGCCCCTGGCTTTTTTCTTAATATTTTTATACAAATATTTTCACAGAATATCGTTGAGAAGTTCTTCAATAGCTTGCAAAATATTTCAATTCACTTTAACAATTTTCGTAGAATTTCATAGAAAAGGTGCTTTCTTCAACCAATATTCCTTGTTTTCCCCTTAATAAAAACTTTGCTATATCCAACAATTTAATTTAATTTGCAATATTTTAGAAGCCTACAAAAAAATTTAAAGAATTTACTAGATTACTTCATATACATTTTAATATTGGCACAAAAGATATAAAACTATATCCCAAATAAGGAAAAATAACAGACAACAAAGTAAGATGGTTTTCAGTTATTATCAGTCGGTAGATAATCAATCAACTCTGTGCAATTTAAGTGTTTAATAGCTCACATTTACTTAATTACTCTTAGTTTCCTTGACATAGAACTTATTAAAAACCATACTGCTTATTATCCAGGAAAACATGGCTTATGCCACATTAAAATATTTAAGTATAAAAATTATTCTTTACTAATACAATATTTAAAAATTATAATTCTCACCTGTAATCACCAGGAATTCTAATTGGACCAGCCAATGGTATACCAGTGTTATGTCCGTTTCCAGGTACTGTACCCAAATTATTTGTAGCAATTCTTGTAACTACACTATCTGTGGCTGAATATGTTTCAGAACAATCAGGTTCACATGATCCTGATCTAATATCAACTTTCATATCACTAATATTTGAAGAACGATCACTTTCTTTACATGTTTTTTCAGTAATATGATGATCTGGTATTACATCTGCTGGTGGAAGTTTCTTTTGTCCACGTTTTAAATATAAAATTAACATCATTATAATCATCATAAGAACTGCAACTGATGATATTGCTCCAACAATAACCATTAACATTGGAATTGTTTCTGAAATAATGAAAAAAAGAAAAAGAAAACAAATAAAATTAGAAATCAATGACATTAAGTTTTATTTACTTTGTGGTATAAAATCAATTTCGAGTGTATCACTGCCATATTCATTGACCACAGTACAATTATACCGTCCGAAATTATTTAATTGACTTTCACGTATAACTAAAGTTGATCTAATACCTTCGGGGATTTCATCCTCTAATATTGTATAGTCTGGATTATAATTATTATTTATTTCATGATTTTGAAATGTCCATGTAACATATTCTGCTTTTGGCACACTAAATGCTATACAATCAAGTCTTGCGTTATCACCAATCATACCAAATTGTATAGCTGGTGATGTTATCGTTGGTGGACGTTTTAAATAGATTATAGCTTCTGAACTTATTTCTGGAAATCCCATAACAATTGCTTTGCAATAATATCGTCCAACTGTTTCTTCTGCTGCTGTTATTGTTAGCTCCGGTGATGTTTCTACAATCTGAAAAATGAAAGAAAAAAAATTTTCAATTGATTTATAAAATATTGATATTATATTTAAAGTTTTATGTTATTAAAATTGAAAGGGATTTGGATATAATTAAGATGTGTAGGTTTTCGGAAAACCAAAATGTTGTCTAGATGTTTTACTCTTTTTTGTATGACTAATATATCAAAAGCATGAGAGGCTTATTCTTAATCATGACGTTAAAGAAACCTATAAACTGGCAATGAAAAAAAACTACTAGCAATCTAGTCAAATAGACAAAGAATTCAGATCTTTAAAACTAGTTTAAACTATAGCCAATCAAATGTCAAGAGTATGAATTTGGCTCTTTGGTGTTTTTTGTAGCAAGAAAACAGGTGATCAGTTTTTGGCTGCCATTAGAAATAGACACGACTTTTGTTGGTAGGATATAAGTCACATTTTTTAATAACCATAAACTTGGCTAACATTTTGTAATTTTTTGGTATATATTGAAGAATTTTCATCTGTGAAAATTGAGTACATGGCTTTTGACGCATCTACACCATATTTTTTAAACCTTTTTTTAGTTTTAAATGAGAGGCACCGTTTCTTGTTTTTTGAATTTTTATTCAATTTCTGTGGATTTAAAAAGAGCATAGAATTTGCTAATATGTGAATGTAACAAAGTTATAAATCTAATACCTAAAATGGTGAAAATATTGTCTCACAGAACTATTATTAATTGCCTCTTTTAGAACTCTTGCTCAAGCAACTCATTTCCATGATTGAACTCAGTAGTTCACATTAACACATTTAGATTTTATGTAACTTTTTAGTTTCCAATTTTCAAAATACATTTGTGAGTAGTGCCGCCATTTTTTTGAAACTAAGCGAACAATCTGGCAGTAGAAAGATATCCCGTTTAAAAGGTGACACTTATAATATTAAATAGTTATGAGAACTTTTAATATATTTCCCCTCAAACGGTATTTATTTAATCTCCTAAACTTCTGGAAAATAGATACAGATTTAATAAAACTTATCAATGGCCAAAAGACCATTTGATTTTGTTCTAAGTGGTTTTTGACACAGAATCCAGGTTTTATCTAGAAAAAAAAAGTGAATTTTTGAAAACTTTCGTGAGACTTGGGTGCTTATTTTTATGAAAATGATTGAATGTGTTGCTTTTGCCTACTTATTCTAGGGAAAAGGACATTAATTAGAATTTGTCAATATGAACTTTAGAGCTTCACGTATCTTTTGGATTTGATTTAGAAAATTACTAATATATATTTTTCCAGTGATGCTTTTTCATGGACAAAAAGTCGATTGGAAAAATTTATCAGGTCACTATCATAAAATTTAAAGCAATTTAATTCAAACTCTTCTAAAGCTTGTTTTTATTTATTGATGCTATAAATAGTAAAAGTAAAAGTTAAACAAAAAACTGATATTTTGAATAGTAGACTGAAAAATATATAGAATTAAAACAATCTTAAGCCAATTAAGCTAAATTTGGTAATATTATTGAAATTTTCTTTTTATTAAATTAAAACTATTATAACAATTTTTTAATAATATTTCACCTTTCTTTATAACATTTTGATTAAGAAATTTTGACAAAATTAGGTGAAAATTGCATTTTCATGTTTTTGCATAAATAAATTGCATTCAAAGTACTAACATTCTGAAAGTAAACGAAAATATAGTTATCTAAGTGCATTTTGAGTATGAAGTATAATAAAAATCAACACTTGAAAACGATTTGCATACTATCATCGGGGTTGCAAATAGAATTTCTTATGTAAATTTAAGTGGGACCTAAATAAAGACGAGAATATCTTATTTTAAGTATAAGACATAATCTCAAGCTGATTTTGAATTGGAAACATTTCAGTGCATGATTTGCAATACAAGAATACTCTATAGAAATTTTAGTATGAAATAATATTTAGGTATTATATATATATATATTTATATATATATTATATGTTTATATTATAGAGTAAACATTTACAATATTTATCAGATCGTCTACACATGCTGTTCTCTCTAGAAACATACTCTACTCTATAACATCGAAAACGGGAAAGATTAAATTCAACCTCATTTAATCAACTTACCCGGTCTGAGGCTTCATTTATCCAAACGATATCAGCAGGTGGATTACCATCGACGTCACATGATAGAGTTACTGTCGAACCTATATCCGCTTCAACAGACTTTGGTTGTATCCGAAATATTGGGCCATCTAAAAAAAAGAGAGAAATGAATTTAATTTAGTAGTAAAAAAAAATATATAAAATTTAAATCAACATTTCAATTTTTATTAAATTTGCAAAATAATTAATGCCTAGTCGTGTGTACAGTTTGAATCCTTTAAGCCGGACTAGTAATTTGTTCAATAGTAAAAAATTTCATTCTACTTTATAATTGGATCAGGAATTTTTTTATATGAAATTTCACTGGATATTTTTCTTTGTCGTATTATTTAAAAACTAAATTGACTGTAGTATAGTAAATAAAATAGTTACACTGTGTATAATATTAATCAATGTATTCTGAATTGGTGAAAGAATTAAAAATAATGTTAAAAAAAAATACAAAATAAAAAGATTGAAAATATTCTTCTATTGCTACAAGATATTAATCATACCTAAATATTAAAAATGCCATAGGAAAATAGGTTTGTGTTAACGAGAGCTAATAAAAAATGGCATCATGCATTTTTATTTTCAACGCACAGGTATAGTTATAAATTGTCCGCAAACATTAGAATCAATTATAAATGACCTTACCACCACCAGTTTTAAGCCATTATACATCTCATAAAATTAAAATTAATATATTTCAGTTATCTTTCAGCAGTTGTATTTTCTAAACGCATTTTTTTGTCATTAATTAGATGAAAAGTAAAAGTAAAAAAGATTCAAAGAGCTCTCGTTTAGAAAAACATACAGAAAATTAAAATTTTGAAAATAACTCCTTATGAACACTTAGGACGACATTGAACTTAACACATAACTGCGAAATACCTTTCAAATGGTTTTTTAATTTTCAAATTAAAACTGTATATATAGCCGCAGTTGTTAAGATCATTATTCTACAAGGGCGCTGCTCAGGTGATCATACCAAAAAAAATGCTTCCAATTAAGCTTGAATGCTAAGTCTTTGCGTGCACCAAAGATGTAGCTGTCATCTCCGGTGTGTGCAGAGCTTAGAACAGAGGGTTTAGATTCTCATATAAATTTTAATTGAGCTGATCTTTTTGTTCTCAATGAAAAATATGTAATGACTTGATAGCAAACCTGATATGTTATATGTTATATGTTTTTCTTCAAACATAAGTTTTGAAGTAATTCAAAAAATGAAAGACAAAAAAATATTAAAATAATTGAAAGAATGTATTTCATTTTGAAGGGAATAAGTTGAAAATGTAAACAATAAAAATATCCAAAATTAACTTGTTACTTTTTCAATGTTGTTTTATTTAGTTAAATTTTATTTTTGTTGTCTTATAAAGAAGAATAGTCATAACTTATGAGTTACAATACAATCATTTTATAAATATTATACATGGATTCCAAAACCAACACTTTATGTGTCTTGTGTCTTGAAAGATTTGAGACTAAATGTTAAGGAAGACTTTAAAATTTTTCATTAGCATTTTCTTGTTTACTTAAAACTATGCTAACCAACAAAATTTGCACTTGAATATTAGTCAACCTTCATGAATTTTTTAACAGATACAACTCAAATAATGTTACCAATATGGGAAGTAATGAAGTTTTAATAAATATTTCTCAAGAGAAAGCAGTTATTGCCAAATAAGAAAATCTTCTCTGTTGGTTGGCAAAAAGTTGAAGTCTGGGTTGAATAAAAAAAAACAAACACAGCTCATTCGTTCCTTAGATTAACTTTTTGGAATTTTAAGAACATTTAAATGGTGAAGAAGCTAAGTATTTTCGTTTTTTTAAATTAGGAATATTCCCACCTGTCTTTATAAGCATACTTTTTATTAAAATTCTTCATTATTATTATTGTTTGTTAAGAGCAAAGAATTTTAGCTATATTAATCTATGAAAACTAAATTAAAAAACTATTTCATAAATAAATAATTCTACATCTTAAACATTATGAACGTGTAAATCTTTGAAGGTAATAACAAAGTCTAATTTACACTTGAAATTTCATACTATGTATCGTTTATTTCGACAAGAGAAAGTCTTGAAAAAATTGTATATGTGTCATCAAAGACTTTATTGTCTGATTTAGTAGGTAATAGATAGCCCTAAAAATATTGTTAAAGTCCTATAATCATTTACATTTACATTTATAGTATTTCAAAAAGATTTTAATGAAAACGATGACAGCAAAAAATTTTCTGGTTAAAATTTAAATTTCATCAACAGACTTCGAAAGAGTTGGGGATTTCTAAAAGGCATAACTAGTTCAGTTACTTGACGAAAGTGATTTTTGTAACTAAGCCTTTCACTAGGATCCTTTATAAGCATAAACAAATTTTTTGAACATGATAATCATAGTGATAATTAAAGAAAAAAAAGGTAAGATGCCTAAAAAAATATGAGTCTTCGCAATAAGCTTTCAACTCTACTGATCAGAGATAAGAAAATAAGTAAAAATTGATATCCACTCTGCTTAGTTTTTTTCTGGCATTGTATTTAAAACCCTACTATGCCACACAAATACCTATCAAAAATATAAAAATAATTTCTTTACTTTAAATTTTTAATTTATTTAAAAAAAAGGTGGGCCAATTCTCTACTGTTTTTAGCATTTTTCATGGGACCGGTGTCATATTAAAAAAAAATTTGTGGTGCCAATATTTAAGTATTCTTCTTTTATTTCGGGAAAAGTAAAGGATTTTTGCAGATTCTGTCAATTTTAATCTTAATATTATAGTGAATTTGAGATATTTTTTAATATATAGTATTTATAAAAGGGACAAGCGATTGCTAAAACCAAATTGCTTTTATATATAACTATTAGGCTGTTTTTCTTGTATTTACCAACTCTAAAAATTATAATAATAAATGCTCAAAGCTAGAAACTCCCATTTGTATTTAGTTAATGAATTTCTTAAAACAAATAAACCTACGGCATCCACATAAAATAACCTAAATTTATACTTTGAAATATATAATAAATATTAGGTTTAACAGAATCAATAGTCAATTTTATAATCTAACTGTTTTCTTATTGATTTATTTGAATTTTTCAACCACCCCCTTAGCAATTTCTGAGAGGTACTATATAAATACATATGTAAATGAATGAATATAGCCAAAACAGTACGTGCTATTTATCTAACTCTAAAGTGGGGTTAAAGTTTTGAATAAAAGATGACTTCTTGTTTTAGTTTAATTTCCATCTTTTATATTTTCTTCTAAAATACATACATATTTTAACAAACTCTAAAATATTCTTGAAGGAAAAATATTACTTACAGCTAATGTCGAGTGTTTCACTTTCTTCACTTTTACCAACCGAGTTGAATACCTCACACTTAACTATAGCATCATGATATTTCCGCGTAACATTATGAATAATCTTAAAATAAATTGAAGTTGAATAATTTAATAAAAGCTTAAAGCAATAGAAAGGGGTCTTACCATTTCTGTTGTATAGTCTCCTACCACTAAATCATCATTTATGTACCATCGGTAGCTAATGTCACTGGGATTAGCATCAGCATGACATGAAAGACGTACTTCAGCACCCTCTGAAATTCTACCTCCAGCCAAAGTTCCACCAATCACTGAAACAGTTACCTTTGGAGCATATTTGACCTATAAAATTTTACATTCAAAAGAAAAATAGAAAATTTTTACAGTATGCTAAAATTAGTATTTTTATAAAAAAGAAATTATTAATTTTTTCTTAAATGTTAAAAATCAAAACCTAAATCAGAATATTTGAGGCGCTTAATTCATTTTTAGTTGAAGAAGTTGAGCTTGTTTGTAGTGTAAGAAGTTTTTGTCTAAAATAAAAAGTGCTTGAAATAATCTCCAAAGAACTTTTTGCTTCACTTATTTTCAAATTCATAGTAGTGGAAATGGAAATTAGTAAACTTATTTTTTTCCTTCTTATTCTGATTCACATACGCACCCAAAAAATATCTTATTTTTATTTCTCCAAAGCAATTTAATGGGCCACTGCTTGAGGTGAGGTACCTTAACCATAGTATATCCGAATAATTTGGTTAAAGCATGTGACATCAGTCACTGGATCAAATATTGTGAAGCTTTTTTCATTGAAAAATGGTAAATGGGTGCTGTTTCAATTTAATAGGATATTTTTAATTTAAAATTGGAGCGACAATCTGAGTTGGTAATATATTTTCATTGAATTTTTTCAAATACTATAAATCAAGCTTCAAATTATTGTTACTGTCATAAAAAAGAAAATAAGAGACAAGAGAAAATTTTGGGAATAATATAATTTCGGAATACACTTCAAATTTTATTTACCGCGCTGTCAGTTAGTCTCAAATTATAAATTTTTTTCAATTTTATTTGCTCTCGATTGTATCTTTAAAAAATTTTCCTTAATCTATTTCATTGGTTTATAAAATATCAAATACTAGTAGTAAAACCAAGTCAAAAAACTAATCATTAATTGCAATCATTATTTGAAAATTTTTCAGAAGACTGCCAAAAATTTAAATTTTAAAGTAGGACACTTTTTGCATTATATCGAATCATTCTAGAAAAAATTTTAATCTCTATGATTTATTTGAATTTAATCATTTTATCACTAGGATAAAGAAGACATTATGACCAATTATAAACAGTGTTTTTCAACTTCATATGAGAGAAATTAATACAAAAACCTAGAAAATGATAGATTCAGTAATATAAAACTTGGTAAATTATAAAATTTTATAGAGCTCAAGAAAAATTTCATTTCAAAAATATTACTCAAATATGGGGGAGTGAATTATATTGTTTTCTTTCAATTTTTTTTGCAATGCCAGAAAACTATTGTAAAATATAGCTAAAAAAAAAATTAAAGTATTGACAGGAAATCAATAATGTTGTGTTTTATTTAATTAAATTTACCTCAAGTAAAATTTTAGCTGAACGATATGTTCTATCTGCTGTATTTTGTGCTTGACACGTGAATGTTGTGTTATGGTGTTCCTTTTTTGGTGTTAATTTCAATATAGATTTTGCAGTATACCTTCGGGAATCTAAAAGAGGCTCCTTAACATAGTCAATACCCTTACTAAGAACATTTCCCAGACCATCGATCCATGTGATCTAAATGTATAAAGACAAATGTAGATTAGATAGAAGCATACATTATTATTTATTAATGATTTGATTATTTATTCATAAATTATTCCATATACCCAGTGGAATTTCTATAGTAGAAAAGGGAGCTAAAAATATATATATTTTTTAGCTTTCCTTTTTTTTTACTTAAGTGCGTACTTCTGTTTCAAAAAAAATTTTAAATAAACAAATAAAAAACAAAATTTAAAGTCAAATAAAAAGACATAAGGATGAAAGTATTTTGAGCTTTTTTTTTTCTTTTGGATGCTCAAAAACGAGAAAGGTTCAAAGACATTCCACCCATCTTCTTTATGAATATTGAGTGAACAAAACTTGACAAGTAAATTGCCATCAGTTTTATTTGTTCTATTTCATATATTTGCGGTTTTATATGAGGGTATACAGAAATTTCAGATTATTGATTTCTATTTTTTCCTAAAAGAGTTGATGGAAGTTGCAAAAATTGAAGGAATTTTTATCTGCATTCATATAAACGATTCCATCAGCAGTTTATTCTTGAAAGCTTAAATTCAGGTTTTTGGTTTTACTTAAAAGAAATGCAGAGTATGCTCTTTGCGCCTACTTTAGCGTTTATTTCAGCACTAAAGTTATGCTGCAAAATTTATTACATTAATTTTAAGAAAAAAAAGTTTCTATGTTTACATTTGCTTGTTTTTCATTTAAAATAAAAAATATCAAAAAGATTTTACTGTGGGCAGAAGAAAAAACTGATTAAAATAGAATGTTTTAGAATCCAATAGAAATTATTTTAGAAAATATTATTGAAAAAACTTGAAACCCAGAATAATCTTTGCCAATAAAAAAATTGTTTGAATATTCAGGGTTTGTTTATTTCCTAAAAGATTATAAGTTGATTTTTTTAAAACTTTTTTGACAAAACTTTGGCTTTACACAGTTATTTAGCTAAATATTATTTAGATTGGACAATCAATAAGCCAGTTAATCAAAATCAATTGATTTTAGTTTAATAATAAAACTGAATTTTCTAATTGGAGTTAAATAAACTTTAAAACCAAAAGTCTTTAAAAACAAAAAAATTTAACTTAATCAACTAAAAGTGTCTTTTTTTAAATTCTGCCAAGGATTAGTGAGGAAAGACATGCCTCTTTGGGTTCATTATTTAGGAAACAGTTCTTAACTATGACTGAAATTAGATAATTGTGCCTAAGATACTAATAAATGCCAAAAATAATCATTTTTATTTAATGTGATTATAAATAATGGAACTAGTTGACATTGGAAAAACATCCAAATTAATTTATACTACATTCTGCCCTTTTAGCTATGCTCAATACTCGATGATAAGTAGTAGTCATTTGTTATATTTTTAATTTTTACGAAACTTATCATTTTTGAATTCGCATCTTCATTTAATTGGCTGATATTGATATTGAATTTATTGGGCATGTAATGAAAGAAAAACAAATAAAACATGTTGATATTTCTCTTGATATCATGGTCCTCTTATTAGAGAAAATTAACGTTTATGTTTTTTTTTTGCGTAAGCACCTCTAAGTTGAGCGGAAGTTGAATCGGATATTTGTTAAAATCGCCGCTGAAAGCTTGTATAGCATAAATGTTCCTGGACGGGAAGAATTCATAAGGCTAAAATAAATTATGATTGATTTTAAAAAACTCTTTAACTGCCAGGAAAAAACAAATACTTATATCAAATTACTAAATTTAAATTCCGGAAATAATACGTTTTTATAAGTTCCTGGGACTTTTACGGACATATTTCAGTAATCCAGTTTCGAGTTAGTCAATTTTTATTGAAATTGAATTAAAATATTTACTTCGTAAACTGAATAAAATTTTTTATTTAGACTTTAGACCTTTTACCAAAAACAATTAGGAATGAATCAAATTGAAAAAAAAACGAAATATATTTTTCAAAAACCATTTATGCATCAAAGTAATAACTTGAGTTGATTGCAATTGATTCCGTCAATTTTTGGGTTTTTTGCCTGCTTTTACTAACTGACCTTCCTTTTTAGGAAAATAATGCAGTGTACAAAATAAAAATTTGTTCCAGGAATTAGCTTCATTACCCTTAGATCAAATGTGAAGATAGAAAAGGTTTAAGTACATAAAGACGTAAACAATTATAATTCACAGCTGAAACTTAATTCTAAGCCTCCAACAATAAAATACTGATGAATTTTACCACAAAAAATTGAATAGATTTGTATTTTTTGTATTAAATACTTAACAATTTCTTTTGTTAAGTCATTACCAAAAAAAGAAGAAGCTACTTTTTAAGTACTTGACTGACAATATATTTTGAAATTTTCTTTCATTTAAATTCCAAATAATTCAATTTCAAAACATTTTCTAAGTACACTACCACTAAAATAGATTACAGTCCAAAATAGAAAATTAAAATTATCCACATTCCCTTTGTAGTCTTTAACTTAAATCCTTGATAATCGCTTTTATATTAGAACTTATTTTCATGTTCCTTATAACCTTAAAGTACAAATTTCTAAACTTAACATCAATTAAAGTTAAATTATTAACATTTAATAAGTGTGCTAAGAAGTCTCAATTAAAGCGTCCTATCTTTGCATTCTAGTAAAAGCTGTTTAAGTATGAAAATCCTATTCACAGAAATGAATAAATTAAAGTCTTTAGTTACTGAAGGGATTTCAAAAAAGGCCCAAAAAGGGATTCATTTATGATAGCATTAAAAGAGAAAATTTATATTAAAATGACTTACCTCAGCCGCTGGTTTCCCACCAACTGAAATACATTCTAATTCAATTTCACGATCTTCTGTTGTTACAAGATAATCTCCTTGGATAATTTTTGGAGATTCAGGTGGAACAAGTACAGTTAACTTAGCAAATCTTGAACGTATTCCAGGTTGACCTATAATTGGAAATATAATTACAAAAATAAATGTGTTTAAATTAAATGAAAATGCTGAAAGTGTTAAGTTTTTATTTTATTTTTTCAAATCAATTTAAAAAATAAAATGTTGTATGTAATTAGAAAATTGCATAAATATTATTTAGTATTGATTTAATACCTTTAGGTCCTGGGCTAACTTGACATTGATACCTTGCATCATCATCCAACATTAATGGATAAATATCCAAAGAAAAATCACCTAATAAACAATTATTTTACAGTTTGATTTGATTGAAATAAATTCAATTCCATTTACCTTCTTCATCACTTCCAACCATTGAATATCGTTCAAAACCACTTAAATTCCTATGTTCACCTAAGCCAAAATCATCTTTAGTCCATTGTAGTGAACCCTCCTTGCCAATAACACGGCAAGGAAGTGTTACTCTAGACCCAACTACAGCAGTCTGATCCTGTGGCTCCATTGCAAATCGCTGTCCAATATTATTATATTTTTCTGAGCTACCATTATTGGTTTTACCACAATCACCTATCCGTACTAAGATAAGAAGAATTGGAAAAAATATTATTTTGTAGGTATTTCGTTGTTTTGACATATTTGAGCCTATGTCACTTTTTTTCCTTTTCCTCGACATAAAAAAAGTCTTTTATTGTTAGCAGCTTATTGCTTTTGGGTTTTTTGTAGCGAAAAATTTCATCTTAAGCTTTATAAAAAGTAGAGGAAATATCTGAAAATAAAGAAGAGAAAACAAAAAGTTTTTATAAAGGTTAATTGCGATTTTGATAAAATATGAGAATGTTTCGTTCGGGATTTAGGGAGTTGTATTTTATCTAATGGGGTCAGAGGATATAATTTTTTTATTTTTATTATTTGTTATCGTAAGTTAAATGATATTTTTGAGGTTTTCTATGGCATTAACTGTAGCAGATATCATAAAAGAGATTTTTATATTAAATCAGTTAAAAAGAAAAAAAAGTTTCCCAACTTAGTCTTTTTTAGAAATTTATTTAATATATTGTGTTTTAATTTTTAAAGAAAAAACATTTATATTGAGATTGATGTAAAGAGTTAAAGCATAACTGCCTAGATTTTAAAAATATCTTTCAAATGCTGCCGAAAGTACTTTTATGATTTGCTGTTTGTTGCAAGGATTACTCTCAATCTGAAAATGTAATCTCAAAAAAATATTTTACGCTACAGAATATTTTATCATTGAAAGTTAAAAAAAATAATCTATTTCTCCTTTAATTGACAAAATGAAAGCACTTCTAATTTTTACTTTTCGTCACTTTAAATACAGAAGGTTGAATTTTTTGACTAAAGAATTTAATTTTTATCCATTTGAGTTATGATTTTACTTGATTACGAATAATTATTTGGGAGATTATTATTTTTAAAAAGAGTAACTAACGAGGTTTGTTTTATTTCATTATGTAACAGTCGTAAGTATACATGCCATTGTGTTTTTTTTTTAGTGTTCACGTAACAGCAAATATAAGTCATAAACTATAAAATAATTTAAAGTTTTCTAAAAGCTAGTTTTTATCCTTTTTGTCTTTTCATAAGGTTCAAAAATATATAAGTTCTTCTGTATTACTTTTCTTCGACAATACCTCTAGCAACTAAGGATGTATTTTCCATTTGAAAAACTTGACTGAGTTCAAATAAAATTTTCAATACAATAATATTATATTTTATGACTTTAGTTTAAATTTTTCTTAATATTAGTATACTTTTTGTGAAAGCAAGGACACAATACCAACTTATCTAAGTAAAATTGTATCGGTTAAGTACTTTACATTAAAGTGCCATTGCATTCGTGTTTTACAGAATCCTACATTTAACTAAACTAAATAAAAAATGTTCTATTTTCTTGATCCCAGTTTTGACAGGTGAGAATTTAAATTTTTATCACTGCTATTTGAAATCAGTTTTAAGGTTATGTTGTTTAAAATTAAAACTGTTTTAAAATTTAAAATTAAGTTTTTAGTTTTAATCTTTTTATTCGAATTGTTACCAATTTTGACGATTTTTTGAAAGATAAAAAAGTTAAGTAACAAAATTTCAATTTTTTACTTATTTAAAAAACAAATCGTAATTTTAATTATAAATAGAAAAATATACAAAAGGTTACATTTGATAAATGGTTGTGTTTCCAAAGCTTAAAAGTATTACTAAAAATAATTTGGCAAATTTATTCCGGAAAATGGACATTTACAAAAACGCACAAAACAAAAGACTGTAGGCTTCTAAAATGCATAAAAAGCGAAAGACTAACATACATATTTAAGCTGTAAGGATATGGACTCTAATTACGCGTAAAGTTTCAAATTTTCTTTGCTTTAAAAATCAAAAAGAAAAGTAAAAATCCTTTATAGCTTGTAAAAGAATTATTATTCGCATGCTAGTGCTTAATCCAGTTCTCAATATATTTCTGAAAAAGGCTATAAAGTTATGGGCATCAGTTCCATTTGCAAATTTTGTTTTATGGTTTGACACCGAGTCATAATATTTTCCTTTTAATAGTAACTTAAGTCTAGAAAACTTGAAATTAACGAATTTTTTTTAATATTTAGTTAAAATTTGTATGGAAACTAGTTAAAGAAGTTCTATCCATGTTAAAAATTAAAGAATGTTTGTTTTTTGTTTTTACCAAAATGAACAATTTTTAAAGGCAGAACTGTGCTCAACTGAGTTTTAAAGTGTTATTTGCTTAGGAAAAAAAGTTCTTATTGATCCTTCTACAAGGAAAATTTAATTTACAATTCATGGAAACTTTTTGATCAAAAGAGATATGAAGAAACCTTGAATGTATCAAGCAAGATTTTTGTTTGAAAGAGCAGATTTAATCATAATTAATCAAATCTTAATTAGTGAAATTTTATAGTAAGAGAAATATATTCCAATTAAAAATTGCAAAGTTAAAGAAACTGCTGTCTGTAAATATACACAATTTTCATATTTGCGAAAATTGCTAATTGCGAATGAAACCAAATTTATTATTTTATTGTTTTTGAATAATTTGAAATAAGTTTGTCTTATTATATCGTATTGGCAGTGGCGGATTTACCAGCAGGCTGAGTAGGCTATAGCCTAGGGCGGCAAATTTGGGGACCGATTTTTTTTACTGTCTTACAGAAATCAGAAAAATTTCTATGATACGATTTCATTTTTCCTTGCAGAAAGAAATCTACAAAATATAAAAGCGAAACGAAGTGACAGACATTCTTTTAAAATTAGAACAATTAGAAACTATGTTATGGTTGTTGTGTGGAATGTTGTTTTAGAAACAATAAACAAAGTGAATGTTCAAATTCAGACTTCTACCGTAGATTTGATTACTGTAGCTGATCTTTATGAATCTCTTCTCAAGTTTTTCGTAGATCAACGAGAAAATTTCAAGTACTTCGAAAAAGAAGCGATGGAATTGAGCGCGTCGAAGCAGTACACAAAGGATATTGGAAAAAGTCAACCGATAAGAAAAGAAAATTATGATGAACCACCCGATGAAGAAATGGGAATGACTGCGAGTGATACTTTCAGGGTGAACACATTTCGCGACATCATTGATAGACTCGTATCCGCATTGGAAAAAAAGCAAGAGGCCTACAACAAGTTTAATGAAAAGTTTTCATTTCTGACGAAAATAAATGAAATGTCATCATCAACCCTTACCAACAAAGCTATTTCACTGGCAAAAATGTATTCTAATGATTTAGAGACTGACTTAGTTCAAGAATGCACACATTTTCAAAGCTACATTTCTTCGAAAAAAATTTTGGTAAAACCAAAGTCTGAATCATTGGAAAGTCTGACTTCATTTCTGCAAAAACAGGGTTTATAAAACGTCTATCCCAACTTGGACATAGCTCTTCGTATGGCATTATGTACTCCAGCGACGAATTGTTCGGGTGAGAGAAGCTTTTCATGTCTAAAAAGGGTCAAAAATTATCTGCGATCGACCTTATGTCAAGTAAAATTAAACGCTTTAGCTCTTTTATGCATAAAGTCGGCATTAATGGAAAAAATTACTTACGACGATATCATCGATGACTGCTAAAAATCACGAAAAAAAGGATTGTAACTTAATTGAATTCCATATTTTTTAACTGTTTTTATGCAAAATAAATTTTTTTTAATTACGTTTACCGAGTGTACATTATTGTGTTAGTATTATATATTACCCCACCTCTATACATAGAAAATAATCTAGGAACTGACAATTGTAAAGGTAAGAGCGGCAAAAATTCAATAGCCTACACTTGGAAAATTAATAAATCCACCACTGCGTATTGGAGATTTTAGGTTTAATTTAAGTAATTCCGTCCTGCAATCAAGCTAAAGAAATGAAATGAGTTCTTGACATTTTAACATTGATTTTTATCGCAAGGTTAACATTTCTTCAGTTTCAATCTTTTTATAACACATTAGATCTACAGGAAAATTTTCGTGAAGCACTTTTGGAGTACATCAGTCTAAAGATTAAAACCTGCAAAATTTTTACTATGTTCAGATGAACCACTGATTTCAGTCTAGCATTGATGATCTTGCCAAACACAATTTTTTCCCGAATACAATTTAAAATTTTCCTTTAACTTGATTTGTATTCTGTCTTGATGAATATTTTTATAATTTATTATTAATCTGAATCTAAAATAGAACTTACAGTTTATATTTTCAAAAAAACTTGAAGCTCAGATTTGGTTCTTACTTTGATGCAATTGTATTAATGACTTCCTATAACTTAATTTCAAACTTTAATATAAATGCTTTTACAATTTATTTTCGATTTTTACTTTACAACGCTGTTATACTAAGCTTGTCTCAATAGTTTATCATAAACATAGCTTACTCAAGTTTCTACTTTATTTAAGTTCTAAGGTTCTTATGAAACCTTAGATATTAGAAACTTATAATAATCTGCATTCAAACAAGATCTAAATGCATTTCAAAATTCTAGTTTTCATTAAAAAATCTTCTACAAAACAACCAAAATAGAAATATTAATTAAATTTTGTGTTAATACAAGCTATTCAAAACTGTAGTAAAACCTTTTTGATTTTTAAAATTCTGTTATTACTTGCGAAAACTGACTTCAGACCACCAACAATTACTAAAGTCTTCTTTTTGGCAGTCTATTGTATTAAAAGTAAAAATGCTGACATTTGTCACAGAAATTAAAATTTTTTCCATTCAGTGCCAGCCATAACAATGGGAGCACTAAACTCTTTGTCTACAATAGGATTCAAGTTCTTGTCATCACCAGTTCTTAAAACTCTCAAGTTTCATATCAATTAAAATAATTATTTGTAAAACATGAAAATTTTTGAGCAAAGCTTAAGAAATCATTTCCCCTGTTAGCAATAAAGAAAATAAGTTATCCTAAACAAAATAACAATTCCCAAACTTTATATTTCATATTTCATTTTATTACAGAATTTAAAGCGAAAATTTTTCTTTTAGTTTCAAACGTAAAACTAAAAATACAATTTGTTTTTCAAATTTTTGAAGTCTAATCTTTTAGTAAAACTATTAAAATTTTTTTGTCGTGTATACATAAAATTGTTTTATGCTTTATGTAGAAGATATTAGGTCCTTAATACATGAATGTTTATGTATATAATACATACAGTTAGGAGTGTAATAGATATATAACTCAAAAAACTCCATCCTATATATATTATTCTTATTCTGTTAATGCCTCATGAAAGTTTTTTCTCACGTTTCGAGCTCCATTGTATGAAATATTGAAACTTATGTTAATTTAACTATAAATCTTCAGGTAGAGTTATTGGAGTGGTTCTATTCACCAGAGTGCAATATTTTTCAAGAGCGATGTCTTAAGTTTGAAAAATATATGTAACCTAATTATTCCAATTTACATATACATATAAAGTACAGAAGAGAAAAAGAGTTTTCTTTTCATCAAAATTGTCTTACATTTAAAATGATACTAAAAGACAAAAAACTGTTCTACATTTGGCATAAGTATAAAATGTATACCTGAATCACGCAACCAGTTCCTCAATTCAAAAAGAAAAACAAATTTTATTTTTTAATAGGAAATGAGATTTTTTCCTTCCAGCTTAAATGTAAACTATAGACAACATAAAACCTTTCACTTGAAGTTGTATTAGTTTTAGACACATATGTGACAATAGCTTCAAGTGTTTCTGCTTTGGTTTCGAAAGCACATTGAACAAACTTTGTGAATCCTTTGTGTCAAATTATAGATTCCTTTAGGATATGGTGATATTCTTAACAGCTAGCAATAGATAAAGTTTTTGAATGCATAGCCAAAAATTTAATCTTTTGTTTTTGTTGTTGTTTTTTTCCTGCGGAAAAATCAACTGCATTGCTTTAAGGGTAATGTCAGTGAGATTTTATAGATTTTTCAGGTTAGAATTTTATTTATTCTAAAACAAAAAAAAAACACAACTGATTTATTGAGATGATTTTCAGTATTTTGAAAACGTGATAATAGTAAAATCATAAGAGATGTTGAAAGGATTTATCTCAGAACAAGACATTTTTAATAAAATAAAATAACTTTTGTATAAACTTTGACTTTTTAGAGAAGCCGATACATTACGAAAGGGTTTGAATTTTGATCTGCGTACTTATTTGCTATCAAGTAAAATAGAATAGTATATTGGAATATGTTGAGAAAATGAATAAATATTCAGGACTATATGGATTTAAATTAGTTGAAAGTAGAGCTCAAGTAAGGTGTGGTTTTTTGTGTTTAATATTTAAGAAAATTATTTTCCAATACACAAAACAATTAGATGATTGCTGATACAGCAAAGCATATAAAAATACAGATTTATTAGTCCTGTTTAAAGGAAAAAGATACACCTAACCATTTGTAATTCCATAACCGGAGAGGATAGTGAAATGAAGAAGGTATTTAACTCATTGTTCTTCAAGTGTTGGCCATAGCAAAAATGACAATGATGAGTTAAGACGCTTTATATTAGGAACCCAGTTAGTAGATTTATTAAAAGACCAACAGAAGTAGGAGTATATTATAAAGTAGAGTTCTTGGAGCTGGGAAATACTTCTAAAGTATTTTCAAACCTCTGCTGATACAAACAAAAAAGAGAAATTGCTCATTGTTTAAGCTCCTTGCTTAAATCATATAAAAAAATTTGTAAGTCTTCTTTTCTTGGATTTTTTTTTTCTGTTTTGTTTTAACCTACTTAATATATTGTAATGATGAACTAAATTTTTTTGTATTTTGAGATGATTGAATTACTTATTTCCTTAAATTATTTATATCAAACTAGCACATCACACTATAGGATGCATAAGCTTAAGGATTAAACCTCTTTTATATTTATTTCTTTTTGATTTTGTT
The DNA here is from genome assembly GCA_947359355.1 of Acrocera orbiculus. Classification (NCBI taxonomy): domain Eukaryota; kingdom Metazoa; phylum Arthropoda; class Insecta; order Diptera; family Acroceridae; genus Acrocera; species Acrocera orbiculus. The sequence continues at coordinate 1,498,103 of OX375757.1, forward strand.
CCCTCATTCACTTATGCTCAAAACTCTTTAAGGTTTAAATTTTAGTATCAGAAAGCCAGTATTGTGCAGTGCTGATAACTATCATCTGTACTGCAAAAGCTGTACATAACAAGCTAATGACATTTACCCAATCAAGACTATGAATTGCTCTTTAACAAAAAGCAAATATTAAAAACTCATCAACAGAAAAAGCAAAAGTACCTCACAAGGAAAGTAGCGGAGATGCACTAACAAAATGCAGTAATATTTTTCCCGTGATACCTTTTATGACAAAAAAGTAACTGTATTCCATTGACGATGAATTCTTATTCGGTTCTAAATATGAAAAATTTTAATCTCTTGAAAAGTTATTAAGCGAGAATAATGAATAAATGAGGGGTGGCATTCGGCAGATACGTTATTCTATTCTACTGATTGTAAAAATTTCTCAATTGGTCTTTTCACTTATAAAGAGGTAACACAAAAAATTATATTTTCTAAAATGAATTCATACTATTGCGTCACCTCCTTATTTTATTAAGTAAAATTGTTTTTTAAAGTTTAAAAAAATTCACAAATTACGTCTAGTACTTATTGTTAGTCAAGGATATACATATATACTTTTAAATACAATACTAAAAAGTCGAGAAAAATTTGGAATTCTTTGGTAAAGCTTTTAGGAAACAATATTTAGCCAGAGAAATAATTACCAAAGTTTTATTTCATTAAAAAAATACATAAAATATTTTTAAGTATAAATATTAATTTCCAGTTTCTAAATGCATTTACAGCGAAAATGTTAATGAATAGCTAGATTTTTTGTTCAAATTTGTTTATGATTATCCTAATTTCTAAATTATCATGATAATGATTAAGTTTTTGTACAAAAAAGGAAGAATTACTATAATATACCATGTACATATGAATAGCATTGCTTTTGGATAAAATTTATTAAAACATTAGTCCTTGCGTGAGAATTCTTCATTAGCTTAATATATTAAATTTGCGGAAAAGGGAAATATTTGGATTAGATTTGTTTTCAAACATATTTAAATCATGAATTGTTATTATTTTCAATACTTTTATTTATCTTACTTTTGGTAAAAATGTTGGAAGCAATTTTTAGGCTACTCTGGGATTAAATATTAATTCAGCATTTTTCACACGTTTTTTGTGTTTGGGTGGCAACACGTGCTTTTTTTCACGTTATGAAAGTTTGGCTATGGCCATTGAACCAGTTTTGAAAGAATGGTTTTCATCAAATTCTACTTTCTGGTTTCTTTAACAAATTAATTCTACAATTCTAATGAAATTTAAAATTCAATAAAATTCTACTATTCAATTAAAAAATACGTGTGTCTTTTTAGATCTATGTTTACTTTTACCTACAGTTATGTGATGTACATAAAGTAAGATAATTTTTGATTTAAAATAAATTTACAATATCTACAAATTTTAAGTGAATTGGAGTAAAATTAACAAAGTGATTTAAGTTTATCTGGCTGATTTTCTATATCTAGTTAGCCGGCTGTCATGCAGTCAGCGTACGACAAGATTGGAGGAATTGAGCCAATAGAGAAAAATAATAACTGCGAATAAACGTCCGAATAATGATGTAAAAGCTCGGTATTTTATGGACCTGGTACCAATGAATCTTTGTGATTAATACAGAATTATCATGGATTTTATGTTTCTGAAACTTCAAAGCGTTTTTTCTGAAACTTGTCATTTTTTGTGTCAGTTGTGCTACATTTAAAGACAAGATCTTAATCATTAATATTCCTTCAAACTTGTGAAACTCCAACTCTGCATATAAGTCACCAGGCAATACGGTCGACATTTTTCTGTTTTTTTCAGTTATTTTTTTTATTACACTATAAAAAATACATATGTCAATTTTTTACAAAAGCTGTACTCTTAACGACAACGAACTACATATTTAATTGGGGTTAAGCTTTAAAACGTTTCATATGAAACATTTCATAATTTTACCAATTTTCAACAAAAACGTAGTCGATATTTGAATTTTTCTATTCTATATACCATTTTGTTATTTAAAAATAAAATTGTTTAATTCTACCTCTACGCTTTCAGTTAATTTTTATAGAATATAGTTGACAAAATTTTTTTGATAATTTAAAATATTAAATATAAAATAAATGAAATTGATATGATTGCATTTTGTTTAATTTAAAAATAAGAAGGAATTTCTAATAAAAAGGCACACACGTTACACGAGGGCATCCCCTTAAAGTTCTTGAAGTAGATTTAATTTTATTTTCAAGCACATGGAAAGATAATTTTACACTTCACTAGTATTAGTTTATTCAATGTCAATGTTTCAAAAGGAAAGTTCTAACAAAAAGGACCAACACTAAATGTCAAAGAAATAAATAGTTTTTAAGTCAATTGGTTTACCCAAACTAATAAATAACTGTAGTGCTAATAGTTTATTCCTTTAATGCTGTCACTTTACTTCTTAAAACGGAACTTTGTCTTAAAATTGTCTCTTTTTTTTTTTTAAAATCTATCAAAAATGCTGTTAGGGATTATTGCTTCAAAACAGACTATTAATTCCCTGAAGACTTTAGGTGATATTTTTTTAAAATTTCATCCAACAGATTTGTGCTGTTCAAAATGTAATTGATTTTTCGATATATCTGAATTCCACAAAAATATTTTTACTTTTCTTTCAATATCACATTTAATACTAAAAATTGAGCTCCATTGGAAAACACAAAATGGGGTTAACTGAACCAAATGAAGCCAAGGGCAGAAATAATTGCTTCCCAAATTTGAATTTATATGATATCCTTAATGTGCAATTTCTTAAAAGGAATAAACTTATTGAAATTTTTTATATTTACTTTTTTTGTGAATATTGAAAATCAGGTAATTTAATAACTTTGAAGAAGGACAAAAATCAAAATCATTTTCATTCTTTTCAAAGAAACTTCCTATTAGAATTTCAAAATTTGTTAGGATAGCATCTTTAAACAAATAAAATATCAGGATCAAATTGTTTATTTGAATGTGATTCAATGGAGGAATGATTTTGGTTTCTTTAAAATTGAATCTTTGAATTTGATTGATGGGGTCTCATATTGCAAACAATGATTCAACACTTTTTGGTTATATATTTCAACAATTTGATTATCCCAAAATATAGAATTTTCTTATCATAATAAATATCAGTTGCTAAAAAGGATTCAAAATTTAATTTGGTTGGTTGAAACATTAAAAACTAGTTGTCAATCTAGTTTAATATTTGCTGTAGGCTTTTGTATTTAATCTTATCTAAAAAGGACGATATTAAAGTTACTAAGGGTTTGTGAAAGTTTTAATGTCAAAAACCTTTTTATCAATGCTACGAATAGGGAGCTAAATTACTTCAAATTTTAATATTGAAGAAGGATGTAAAACAGTTATTATATTTATTTTTTATATATAGAAAATATGAAAATTTCTTTGCAAGTTTTAGATTAAAGTAAGCAAAATAGTTTATGTGATTTATTTATTTTTACTTCTTTTTTGGTCATGTGTCATGTGCGGAGAATTGTGACAATCTATTCGAGAAAATTATAATATGATTATTTGATGAGAGTTAAAAGAAAGGTAAGATTGTTTTATTTTTTGAACAAAAAGTTCTCTAATTTTTTCAGTTATGATGAAGTACAAGCATAGACATTATTTTTCAGTTTGATGAATTGATGAGTATGCCACATTTTTTAATAAATATTTAAGAGTAGAAATAATTTGATATTTAGGTTGAAGTCATTGTAATTAAGAATAAAAGTCTGAATTTGTATTTCACGTTTTAGTGTTTTAATATTTATCAAAAAATGCTGATTTGTAGTTGTTAGTTTTAGAAACTTTAGAAACACAATTATTTCGACACTTTATTGCAAATTGATATTTGTTTTTATGATTTTAGATTTTATTTATCATGGCACCAAAATTATTAAGACTTAATTAAGTGAGTTTTGTCCGTATTTTAATTTGATCAATTTTTCACACAAAAAAATGATGAAGTATTTATTGTTGTAATACAGAGTTCACTGGTGGGAAAAAAGTGTATGACATTTTCATAGAATTTTATTTTAAAAGAAACACAATGAATGCTTATGAATGTTGAATTTATTTTTAATTAATCAGATTTACAATATTTTATGTAAGTTGAATACTGCTCACATTTAAAAAATTTCTAAACTATAGGCAAGAAGTATAAAGACCAGACATCTGTAAGACTCACACAAATATTAATGGTTAAAATTTTTCATAAACAAAACATCTATTACCGAAGAGTTATGTATGTGAACAATACTCATAAGATATGGTCCAAGAATAAAAAATAATATTGGACTTCCTTTTCACGTGAAGTGCTTTATCAAAAAATTTACTAACCCATTATAACTTTGCAGTAAAGAAATTTCTAACTATTAAGGACACTTTTATTAAACTTAAATTCTATTTGAATCTTATCTTATTTGTTACTCTTCCAAAGAAATTGAGTTTTCTACAAAAAAGAAAAAACTGAAATTAAATTTAAATAAATCCAACTCTAAAATGAAATCTTTAAAATGTTTAAACTAAAAAATAATTTTCCTAAGAAATTTTCAAGAGTTGAATTTGGTTAGCAGGTGAAGTTGAAATTTTTCTTTAACAAAATTTTGTTGTTTGTTTATTGAATAAAGTTTATTCAATTGGGGAATAAAGCTTAAATTGATATAAATAAATACTTAAGAATATTTCGACCAGTGAATTGATCTTTTAGTTAAATAAATATGCTTGCAATTCCAAATAAAGTATTTTGAAATTTGTTATATTTCAATCAAAAATACTAAAAGAACTAGGTTCACTTTCAACATTATAGAAAAAAGATGTCTTTTTTTAATTTTATTTAAAAATATTTTTGAAAAGCTTAAAAGATATTTGGCATAATTTAGTCAAAAAAGGATTTACGTTTATTTAAAAGGAAGAAGCTACAGCTAATGTGTTAGAACTTTCTATTAAAAATAAAAGAAGCAAAAGTAATTTTGAAAATTCAGAATTTTCATACTTACAAGTTTAGATACTATTGAAATTTCGCTATTCCATTGAAAACTGTCTAATCCTGAAAAAAAAGAAAATGATATAGTTCAGTTTTAAAGAAACAATAAGTAGCGAAATTTGTGTTAAGGATAAAACATTGAAAAAAAAAAAAAATAATTGAAAGTTAAAATTTTGAGGTTAAAGCTCCCAAAATATTTTTCATAGTAAAAAAAAAATTTGTACTATGGAAAAATCTTTTGAAAAATCATACAATAGCTATCATACCATTCTTTCCAAAGATGTATATCCTTTCTTAAACTCAACAAAAACTTCAAGGTTAATGCCATATAAGAGATTCGTTTCAACGGAACAAAGAAATATTTTGTAAAGAATAAACTTTTAGAATGGATTAAAATGGTTTTATTTCAAAATACATTAACATATTTTCAAGGTATAATTTTTGATTTGAATCAGTTTAAAATTCTTTAAAAAAGAAAATTTTTTATTCACTTTTTTTTCAATATTATAAAAATTCAAGTTACATTAATAAAAATTGCAAAAATAATTTACCCTACTAGAATTTGATATGTCTCTATTTCTTATATTTAACAAAAACGATATTTTATATAATTTAATATTTGTTGGATTTTTTGAAGGGATTTTTGGTTAATTCGTTGAAAAAAAAGTATGTTTCCAGGAGTTGTGCTTGGCAATACTTGTAGTTCTAGTCTAATTGATTTTTTATATGATTACAAAACATTTGAACAATAATTCTCAAAAGAATAATAAGTGATCAAGTGGCAGTATCTGGAGGCACCTTTCACTAAAGTATTTTTGCAGTACGTAACACAACACGCAACAGAATTATCCAAAACCAAAAAATCAAAATTTACTTTTTACGGATTTCTTTTAATATTTTGTATGCTATTTTTTTGAATCATTTTCATTAAGCTCTATTAGCTGCTTGGAAAAAACTCACTACTGAACTTAAGAAGCAAGAGGATAGTATATTTTGCCATTATCAAATCCATTTGGACCTATGGGATCCAACTGTGGGGGTGTACTTGCAGATCGCATTGAGCAATCATACAGAGATGCAAAATAAAACATTAAGACTGATCACCAATGCTTATCCATATATATAATAAATAAAGAGTTACATGAAGACCTCAACATTAAGTGGGTAGAGGATGTTATTCAGGAGTATGCTACTAGACACGAACGTAGAAGGCTATACCACTCAAAAACCCAGGCTATCCAGCTGCACGCCATTTGCAAAGAATCAAACCGCATGAATTGACCACATAGGTCCAATCACATAGTAAAACATACATGGGACTACTCAGTGGATTTTAACACACACAAGTTTAACATATTTCAATACTACCAACACACCTATCTATCAATAGTACTAATAAATTAATAGAATGTATGTAAAGAAAAAATATAATTTTCTCTAGTTTAAACGTCATTTGTCATTGAATTGACAAGTGACGTTTTGAGCTCTATAATTGATTGTCACTTTGTTATAACCTATAGGCATCTCGACATAAGTGTAAAACAAGAATAAATTAATGTTATTGCTTAATATTAGGATTAGGAACAGACATAAGTAGTTAATAATAAACATTAAATGTCGTTTCTCTTACAGGTATGTAAGTTTCCTAACGTAAATACACTTTTAATGTCATTTCATGTACCTAAAATAAAATAAATCTCTTACAGAGAAACAATTTGTGTTTGACTGCGTCGTTCTAACCTTATGAAACTTCCAATATTATAAAACAACATTATATATGTATATATTAAGATTGTAACATAAATAATTTAAAAAAAAAAAAATTTCATCATTACACCTGAATAAAATAAAAGTATGGCGGATGGCACTCAGAATACGTGAGAGCTCATATTTATTATATGATAAATTTTAAAACTAAATTACTAAATTCAAATAATAATTACTTTATCGTTCAATTTCTATCAACAATTAAACCGAGAACAAAAAAAAAAAAAAGAATGGTAGCATTTTAAAGTGTGATAAAAGAATTATTTCTAGGCAAATAACGCTGCATAAGATGTTTTTATATGAAAAGCGAAAGAAAATTTTTTGTTTTTGTATAGAAATGTTAATACCAAAGGAAAAAATAAACCTTGTTATTAAGAACAAATTTGGTAGTTAAAAAAAATTGGCTAAAATATAGAAATTTCAAAATTTAAGTAACAAAACCTATGAGCAATATCGAAATACTAACATAAGAAATATAATAGTGTAACCCGTGTATTTTCCTGAAAAACAAATATTTTTGTTTTTGTGATTTCAGTTTGATCATAAAATAAAAACTTAATGGGTTTGAGGAAGGAACAGTAAGTTTAGACCTTTCTATTAAAATTAATAGACTAAAAAGTGCGTCTACTACCAAAATCACTATGTAAGCTAATTTTTTTGTTTTTTAAATTGATAATATCCTTTATAGGATATGTTCAGTGGAATCTAAAATTAAAAATGATTTTTTTCCAAAAAATGTTCAAACACAAAACATTCACACAAGAAATTTCAAGTTATAGTCAAATCTTTTTGAACAAAATTTTCAGATGCATCCTATGACAATATTTTTTTTCTATCTATTTGAATGTATTGGTTTCAGTAAAAAAATTATTAAGGTTTGTGATCCAGGAAAAAGTATTTTTCTTTAAAAAAATATGTTTATTATTTTATTTAATGAAATTTAATAAAGCTAAAGAAATGAACTAGACACGCTTAATATTTTTTTTTAGTAACAATTTAAAAGATGAAGCAGCTTTAATGCCTGCTAATGAATTGCTTGTGAAAATATTCCTGATTACAGAAACTGTTTATTCAATAATTTTCTCTCCACTTAGTAACTACTCTAGTAATCTACAATCAACTTTTATTCATTGTCTTGCTCTCTATTTCGACTGTCGTAAAAAATTTCATGCAATTTCATATCAAAATTTTTAGTTCAACTTTACTATTGCAACAAAACCTTTACTATTTCATAAAATAGGTAAAAACTGTGCTTTGAATTAAAATCTGTTGTTGTCATTTTCTATTAAAAGTCAGCATTTAGTGAACATTTCTTACAAAACTACAAATTTTGATACCAATGATAACTTCTAATTGCAATTTGAATAAAATTGAATTTAATTTTTGTCCAATGAAATGTTGTTAGTCTTTAACATACTTTTCCTATTTTTACATCCTTTTCAAGATCAAAGCTAAAGCATTGCTTATGCTCTAACAGTAGCCTTCACCCTTGTTCTATATTCATTCTAGTAGAACAAATTGACTGCAAAATTCAGTTTGTCCTAAATTAAATTGGGCTATGTCCTCTAAGGAACAGTGTTTGGTCAATTAGCAAAATTACCATTTTCTATTCAAAAAAATTTTCAAACTAAAAAAAAACTGTTTGCTAGAGGTTCTTATAAAAGGTAAAATGGTTTTACATCTGACTCAATTACTAATTACTAATTTAAGTATAAATAAAAACGCGATTAATTTTACCAGATTTCTTTTGAAAAATTATTTCTTATGAGTAAAGTAAAATGAAAAACTAAAACTTTTTCGTCGTTTTGACGATAGCTCGTATGCCAGTATTAAATTTCATTGAGTAATTTTTATTTGTGCAACCATTTACCAAGTTTATGGAGTATTTTTGCCAACCGAACATGAGTAGATTAGACTTTTAAAAGTCGTTAAATAAGCAAAGCTTTAAAAAAAATATAAATAAATTAAATAAAAATAAATAAAGTAAAATTTTCAATAAGTCTGAAAGCTGACACAAGACCTGTAATTTTCGGAATGACAAATGGTGTGACTTTAAAAAAGTTACTGTAGTTGAACCATATTACAAGTTGTTGAAAGTACTGCTTCTGGATCTACCATTTTTATCAGATTAGGCCTCAGAAAAAAAAGAAAGTTTGGCTTAAATAAAGAAGTTATCACCTGAACTTAAAGGGTTTTAGGTTCAAAAATAGATCGTATGATATATAAAAGTTAAAAAAGTGCTGGAATCATGTTTGACGAAAATTTGGATTCAAATTTTGCAAAAAATTGTATTTCTATGTGTCATCATCGAGACTAATTAACGTATGTATGAATTGTTTCCATAGAAATTAACTTTGAAAAAGATGCCTGAAACGTGGAAGGACTGATCCCATCGATCTGACCCCCAACGTCAATGCAGTGTGTTCACTTTCAAAGCAATCGTATAGAATGGGACGACGAGTACACGATGCCACAGTATACTACTATCTCAGTATTGAAGGTTATATGAGGTAATATTGTATTTATGAATATAAAAGTATTTTCTAAATATCTAAGATTAATTTTCACTGAACAAGGAAATAATGTTTTGTCAAGATGATTAAAACTTAATTAAATTAATTGAAAACAAATTAGCAAAAAGCTAGCGTCTTACAATTTAACCAAATGACCTGCAAATTCAAAAGAAAAACTTAATTATGTTTTATTCTCGCCATAATTATTTTAAGTTATTCCTTGAAGGGAGGAGGATTAACCAGTTTTTCCTCTTATATATGTATGCAGAATACCACGGATTATTAGTTCCAACTTTACATAGAATCAATAAGATTACTGTCACTTTTCCCATAAGCCAATTTTATTTGCTATTGAGCAAAAAGCACATAATTTGTAATGCACTGAGCCCATAGATTAAAACATCATTTACAGGATAACTATTCCTCGTAAATTTTAACTGAAAAAATCTCCCTGAACCACAAAATGGAAAAGTATTGATATGATATTTCGACACTGGCATTAGAGGAATTTTTTTTGATAAAATATATGAGAAAGGAATTATCGCGTAAATTCCAAGCATGAAAGAATTCATTATATTCAAACAATATCGGACTAAATAAAAGTTTTTTATTTGTTATAACGAAAGATAAGGAAATTGAAAATTTTATGATTTTTTTTTTAGTACTGATAATTCCATTTATTTTTATTTGTCACCAGCTTACTAAGTTTTTTTGTTAAAAGTTGCGATACTTCTGTAAGCATCTGTAAGCTCTTAAGAATATAATGAGTTTCCTGCTTTTAAGTTAGTTTAATGTTTATTGAAGAATATCAAATGTTTGGTATTTAGTTTTATTTTAAATATCTTTACTTAGGACTTTTGAAAGATTTTTCTGTTGAAAATAAAAGCTAACTTGTTGTTTAAAATAAAATAATATCCTTTGAAGTAATAACTTTTTCTTTTTAACAAATTAAAAGTGTATAGAAGCTTAAAATTTAAATAATTTTGGAATTTTGATTAGTTTTTTTATGTAAATCAACATTTCCAATAGTATGATTCAATTTTGTTCTTATGTAAATAGCTCTTGGGTAAAGCTTTTTAAAACCATTTTCCAGTTCAATGAAATTGTTGAATTCTTATTGTTTTTAATTAAAGAGAAGCCTTTTGATAAAATTCTGAGCAGCAATTGAGCATTTTGCAAAAAAACTGAAACTTTTGGAATGAAATTTTATTTATGTAACTTCTAATTCGATTATATCTGTGGATTGTTTTCTGCTTTATTAATTTTTTAGAGATCTTTCACACCCTTTAAGGATAAAAAGCTTAAGTCAAAAGTTAATTGTGAGTTAATTTTAGTTTTGTATCTTTGATAGTTTTTAACAAATGAAATATTGGCTGAATGAAAGTACATGTGGAAAAAGTAAACAAAAACTTTGTGTTTTAATTGAACTTCACTTATTTCTAATGATCAGTTGACATGGTATATTTTACTGAATTACAAGCATCTCTAATGACCTATTAAACTTTTCTATGAAATTTTTAAAGTTATCTTGAAGTCTATGCCAATGATTTCTTGGTGCTTTTTCTCATAAAAAACTCACAAATTTAATTGAAAAGTCGGTAGCAAGTTTATTTTTTATGACTTTTCATTTTATTATTGTTTTTTATTAGTTAAGTTAATTAGTAGTTTGACAAGAATTTTGAGTGTGTTTTAATTGATTCCTAACAAAAAAACCTGTAATTAGACCTCAGTAAGATAAAATGATAATTTAAAATATTTCACATATTGATTAGGTATGAACAAAAATTTTGAAACTCATTTGAAAATATTTCTTAAAACTGTATTTTAGTAAGAACTTATTTAATACTTAATAAACGCTTTTAAATTTGCTACCAATCTAACCTCTAATAATCCAAAAATTATTTCTGAAAGAATTTATAAAAACAAAATTCAAGTTTTTTTTAATAAGAGGCCGAAGACGGCAACTTAATAAAAAAATGACGACAAATATTATTTCAAAGAATTCTTCAAAATAAAAAAAAAGAGAATAAGGTTAAATTTCTGTAAATATAACAAAGAAAAATATCAACACATTAATCTTCAAAGGACAAAACATACAATGGGGGTGGCTAAGAGGTTCCTATAAATGATACAAAAGTAAACAAATTTAATAAGTTTTAACACTACAAGATTCTTTCTTGTCAGGACACCCAAAATTATCATTTTTTAAGGTCAACTGTATTCCACATAAATTAATGACTCATTTTTGGTTTGGATATTGACAGGTATTATTAATAAAATAACATATAATGACTTTTTCCATCCTTCTTTGTGTTTAGATATTTTCTTTTCAATTGTTTTTGAAATCTCAACTACTTTGAGTAAATAAACCACAAATATATTATTGCTTTTAATAGTGGAAAGTGAAACAAGCTAAGAAGAGATAAGACAAACCTCCCATTCGTAAAATTTAGCAGTTTGAAAAAAGACAAAAAAAAAAAACAAAGAAGAAGAATAAAACAGAACCTTTGAGCATTTTCGTGTTATCATTTCTAGTCTTAACAAACAATCTGAGTGGGATTCTGTCGTAGTTATTTTCCCTTGTGTAAACTTTCTGCTTTGGTATTTAAAGCAATAGATAGCAGAATGGCACTTTTGTATCTGTCCACACCCTCTTTCCAAAATAATATAAAACAAATAGAGCAACAGATGAAATGTAAACTAAAATAATTTTTTTTTTTTATATACGTTATTTTGAAAAATTTTATAGAAAACTTTTATTTAACTTGTCGAGAAATGTTGACAAGTTTTTTTCATATGAAAAAAGTTTTTTTAAAACCTAAAAAAAAGTCTTAAAGTTTTGTTGGTTTTCTTTATGTAAAACTTTAAATCCTTATTTTATTTAGAACATTCGGATTTTTGTCTCTAAAGAAAATTTTTTAATCAAAAAGTATTTTATCTAACTAAAACTTTTCTTCAGGTGAGTTCAATTAATTTGTTTGTTTTATTTAAGATGTGAGAGACAGTAGCTGGCTTATAGGATATTGAGGTTATCCTTTGTTGATTAAAGCAGAGCTTATAGTTATAGTGAGCAACGTTGCCATGCCAATTTAGCTGGTGTTAGCTTTTTATGTATCAAATCATATTATTATTAATTAGCTAAGTTGAAAGAAACCTCAAATATAAAAAAAAAAATAATTATAATGACTTTTAAGATTTTTCAGCAACTATTTTGGAATAATTTAAAATACTTTTAAATCAGAGAAAAATACATTTTTTATTCCTTCAAACGTACCAATAATTCAATTTCATAAACGCTATTGATGACTTTTATATTCCTGCTATTAGCTTGAAGAATGTAAAAAATTTCAATTGTTAATAAAATCTTTTCTATTCATCCAATCAAGTTCAAATAAATTCTTTTGAGCCTGTAGTGGATGAAAATTGATTAGTTTAAACATTAATTCTTTAATTATATTTAATAAATTACTTTTTAGTTTGATATGAGAGGAAAACTTCAGAAAAATGAATGAAAGAATTTCGAATTCAGAAAAAAGAGAAAACAATCTCACTGAATGGAAATGAATGAGAAATATAAATAGGAATATATTTTAAAAAATTTTTTTTTTATATCAGTTGTTTATATTATTGTTGGTTTCTACATGAGGGATAGGCAGAAAATTTTACATGGCATCCAAAGAAAGATAACACGGTATTCCTACACCAAACACTTTACAAAATTTTAACAGAAAATTCGAATATAAAAATGTAATTGTTTCGTACTATTGTTAATACTTTTTGTTACTAAAAGAGTCTTTTTACCTTTTATTTTACTATTGTTCTTAGTATTGATATACTTGTTATAGGGTTTGACTTAGAAAATTTCGTTTCTAACAGGTGTCCATAGAAATTTAATTTACTTTTTTAAAGGCAGTAAATAAAGAGATTAACTATTCTTATATCAGCTATTCATATGTGATCCTTGGGAGCATATACCTATACTTAATAACTCTACAACAAAACTAACTGAAACTTATACTGCAAGAAATTAGTGAAATAGATTAAATTGATTACCCAAGATTCAGAGCAGATATATATATTGTAAAGTACAAAGAATACAAAATGTGATTACTGGAATAAAAAACAGACTGAAAACAGTAAAACAAATAAAACAAAAGATAGTTTAATCAAGTCAGTATAAATTGAATTAAATCTCTGCAAATGTTTTGTAAATTCTAAAGGAAAACCAATAATGTTTCGTATATATACGATATTGAATTGGATTATTTACAACTGAAATTGAGTTGTCTTGCAGATATTTTTCCCGCATTAGTATTTTTAATTTTTCACGAATTTTATTTAGATTCTTGAAGTGTGTTACAACCAAAAATTTAATCAAGCGTTCTTAGTGGCTTCTAAAAGAATATTCTGACTTTTTTCTCAGTTAGGCTAAGCTAATGCTCTTTGGTTTTTATTTGATTGATTTTTGGACGGCATTCTTTTGTTATTCAAAGGCGACTCAATGTAGTTACAGCGCCAGACAATTATTCTATTCTCTTTATGTGTTTACTGAATTTTAGATCCATCTGGTAAGTGATGTAGCAGAAGTCATACATATTGCACCGAAAAGTAATTTTATATTTTACTTTAATGGAAAATATAATAAGTAATTAAGAAATCGAGCAAGACAAGGTTTCTAGTCAATAATGATATATGTATATCAATTTAAATTTGGTATCTATTTATATAAAAATAAAAAATGTATGATTTAAACCAAATGAATAAATAAAATAAAATGAATAATCTAAAAAATATATAAAAAAATCTCACTTGATTTTATTTTTAATTTTTAAAAACTAAAAGTAATAAGCAAAATATATTTTGATATTTAAGCTGAAACTTAAGGAATAATTTGATTTACATTTTTCGGTAATTCAATAAAATGTTTGCAGTTTTCCAACCATGTTGACTTTAATTCTTTCCAATTATTTTTGCTACCGAAAAGCCAAGATTATGTTGAAATTTGTATAAAAATGTGAGATTAGGCGCTTTTGTCAAAAAAAAACTTGAAGAATATTTTACAGGGTATAACTGTGCATAGTCATTTTAAGTGATAATCTGAATTATAAAAATTGGTCTTTTCAGTATATATGTATAACTTTTAAATATCCTAATTATTCCTTAGTTTTTGTATGAATTTATCCATTTTTATAAAGAGAACAAACCAATAATATTTTCTATGTTGACTAATAAGATAAATATGATGTATATGACAACGACAGAAAGATCTGGTTGTATAAAAATAAAACCAATCACTAGTATGAAATTTCAAAATATTATTATTTATAGAAAAAATATATCGAAACCAATCACTAAATAGCTTCAAATATACAATTCTAGAATACCCACAAACGTATACTATTCTTGCATAATTTAAGAACAAAACGTGTATAGGTTTCCATTTATGGTTTACTAAGAAATAAATAAATTATCTACACAACGTTTTCAGAATATTTTAGGATATCCTTTCTTCTATTTATGCGGATATAATGCCATCTCCACTTCATTTTGATAATAAAATCTAGGCATGATGAGCACCAATTCAAGTTAACTTTAGTAGAAAAGAAAATAAATCAAAATACCTACTCCATTTTATTAGCCTACTTTTATTAAATCAATATAATTTAGTTTGAGGATTTTATACAAGATACAATTGTTTAACTACTTTAAGAACTTTGATTTATAGTTAAAAGGGAAAGTCAAAAAAATAGGAGAACATAATAAACCAAAAATTTAAGTAATAAAATATAATAAAAATAAAATCAATCAATAAGAAAAATAATTTGTTATTAAAGCAAAATTTCATTAACTTTAAATAATTTCAGTTATACACAAATATTTGATTTATTGGAGCTAGAAAACTAAAAGTTTTTTGATTATTAAATTTTGTTAGTATTAAGAAAATTTCTTCCACTTCACACAACCCACTTTGATTATTAGTTAGAAATCAGAATTTATGAAAGAAACCAACCATCTTGAGCCACTATGAAAACTTAGAAATTCTATTGTGAATGTTTGTGTTTTGAAAGAAACACACATACGTAGTTTGAATGATAGATCCCCCCATATAGGGTCGAGGACTTTACTATTGTTTTCTTAGAGTTATAACTTTTAATTCATGTCAAATCGCCAAATGGTTTTAATGGTTTTTTTTTTTGTGTTCAAAATGATTGTTAAAGATTGTTTTGGTACTTTCAAATAAATTATTGTATTAAACGGTTCATTTAAGTAAGTTAATTGCTTTTGAAGCGAAAGTTTCTTAGGTCGATAAATATTGTTAAATTGTATTAAAATATAATTAAAACAGTCAGTTTGAAAACGTGTATGAAATATAGTATACAACGAGCATAGTTGAAGTGATTTGATTAACGCATCAAAATGATGAGAATAGTTACAAGAGGTAAGTAGCTAATATTTATTTGAATATAATTGTTTTGAAGTCCACGATATGCTTAAATGGATGAATTTTGTTATGGAGGAAGTTGCTTTATTCAATTTTTATACGACTTACAACTTTTACCACTTTTATGCAACTTGTTAACGCTTGTCATTTAAGTAAATGGCATTGAAAAGCCGTCCGACAACAGCTTGACGAGTAGATATCGCATATATGCAGTGCTCGGTGCGAAAAGCTTTAAGTTGCCTTCAATATTACAACAAACTTAAGGATCTTTAAATGTAATTCTAAAAAAATTACTACTTCTTCAAATACTTTTTTGAAGTTGATATAAATTCTTCTAAAAAATAGATTTTAATTTGTAATATTCCTTTCTTATATCCTGCACTATTAAATCTATTAAAATGTGCTTTCTTTTAATTTGATGAACTGTATACAGATTCTCAACAAATCAAAATGTGTATAAAAATAAACAAATGTAAAAAACTCAAATGAATAGCAAAAGGAAATTTTTCATATTTAAACTAATCACAAATTCATATTTCCAAGTGCTATATGAACATTTTATCAGTCTTACTTTTCTTTTAAACAACTTGTTTTGTAGTTTTTTATAGAACTTTTTAAGAATTTTTCTAATTTTATATTTTTTGTCTTAAAAATTAATGACTTACACAATTTAATTTATCAAAAGCATATTTTAATGAATTGATAATTTGTCAAAACAAAAATTTAATTACAATAAAGAAATATTAGCTTGTCATTAAGTTCAATTAAAATACACACTTAAACACTAATTATAATAGATAAAGTAATCTAGATAACATGTTATGAATATTTCATCAGTAATTTTAACAACTAACCTAACTATCCAATACGGAAATATGAAAATATCAAAAACACTATTAGCTTAGTATGGGTTTTCTTTGAACAATAGATCATTTCAGTACATTTTCTGGGTTATCTATAAAATGCTATAGTATAAGGATTATAGCTAAAATAGAATTCGATGAGGGAGAAGATATATATACGATTGTTATATCTTCTTTATCAGATATGATACTCGCTTTTCAAATAATACAAAATTTCTGACAATATTGTGTAAACTATACAAAATATATATCCTATATTATATATATATATATTGTATTCCAGAAGGAGGACACCAACATTTATCGATTAAATTTTCAATAGAAGTAAATGAGGACACGGTTATAATTCATTATGATATGAAAAATGATATTTTCAATTCCATAAATTGCAGAGCAATACAATTTTTTTGCCTTGCCTATTCAAATTATATTTTATGGTTTTTAAAAAATATTCAAATAATTACCTTATCTTTAGCAGCATTAAACTTTTATATTTTGTTTGTTTAAGGATATTTGCTGGAAAGCACTTGATTGTTTCCCATAACAATATTTCTAAGCTTAACAGTAGTATGAATATAAAATTTCATACTAAAAAATTTATTACAATATTAAAGTACAAGTTTTTTTTTGAAAAATTTGCCATATTACTAAAGAAAGCACGTATTACCCGTCACTGGCAAAAGTTATTCTGGTGTTTTTCATTTTTGTATTAGAAATTTAATATAAAAATATATTTTGCGTTAAATAAAACAAGAAAATAAGTCCTCTTTGTTTAGGAAACAACAGATTATTCACGCTTTTGTAAATCTCAAAGCTAAGGGCTAAGGGAGCATGGAGTTTTCCAAAGCCCAAATATTGTTACAATTTTTCTTGCATTTTGCTGTTTATTGTTAGTTCAAAATAGCATATTGCTATAATATCTCAATGAAACTTATTAAATCGCATTTGCTTTGCTAATGTATTCCTAGTTTTACCATTTAATTTTTGGTTGCAATTTCAACTATTAAGAATTCTTTTTCCAAATATTAAATACGTTTTTAACAAAAAGTTAAATAGAGATTAAATAAGAAGTGTAATCCGAGAATTAAGCCAAGTATACTATGTTGTCTGGATTCAAATATTTTCATGCTGATCAAAAATACTACCTTAGATATAAGAGGATCAGTTTTTTAATAAAATACTAACAATTATTTTCAGCTTTTTGGTGATCAAGGTTAAACTGTCTCTGTTAGCTCAGTTTGACACTTTCAAGTTCGTAAAAGTATACCAACAGAAAAATTTGAGATGAATTAATTTATGTTTAATAAGGACACACCTGCAACGCTCTTACAGTAGAATAATTCTTATCCAAGAAATAACCAGCGTTATACGAAGATAATGAAGTTGATTACATTACCAGATATACTAGAGAAATTTACTATCTATTTCTTTTTTGACTATTTAAAAAATATATTATAGAAGCCAAAGAAAAAAAAGTACACATGGATTACAAAAACAAGTAATAATAAGTAAAAAAATAAAGCCTACAGATATTAATTTTATTTAAAGCAATTTTCCAAAATATCTTTTTTGTTGGATGTATATAGAAAACCCTTCTGGAAAAATATTATTTGCGTGACCTAAATAATTTAATTATTTCAATTTCGCATAATTATTAATGTTAAAGTAAAATGTTAAAAGTACTAAAGTAAATAATATTTTATTAAAAGGATATCAAATAATTACCGCAGTCAATGAATTAGTATAAGCTGACAACAAAAAACAAACCATGTTCACCAAATTGCAAATAAGGACACAAAAATTATGAGATTGTTAGAAAATTTCTCGTTTATATATTATATTACAATAAATAGATCCTGTATAAGCTAGCAGTTTTGTTAAAATCAATAAAAATTATGTTAAGCTCTAATATATTAAAACTGACATTATATCAGTAAAAAGATTTTTTATTTAAATATTTTTGTTAAAAGATTAGTTTCAACAGTTTATGACAGAATATATTGTTTTCGTGAAATATTAAAATAATATGATGGACATGCAGACATATTTTCACTGTCTTTCATCAAAACTCTAAAATTTTTATAAAAAAAAGTTACAATATTGTTAAAAAGCTTGACAGCTAAATTTTATGATGGATTTAGTTATATCCTTTGTTGTGATTTTTGGTAAACCATTAGCTACGATTTTATAATATATGAAAAGTTATTAATGTTTTTGTAAAAAATAGAATATTTGTATTTTGCATTTTGTATATTTATAAATTTTAAATAAAAATTAAGATTGTGAGCATTTGAAATACAATAAAAAAACAAATAATTTAAATTTCTCGAAGGATACAATAATAAAACTCTACTTAATATTTTACAACAATAAAAGGAATTAAGACAAAATTCAATGGATTCATAGTACAAGAAAAAACTTACAAGTGAAACTAACGTGCTTATGATTTTTAATGGTTTTGTTTTGTTTGATGGTGTGTCTTATTTTTATCCTATTATATTATTTTCTATAAAATATGAGTCTTATCTCAAAGTATAAGAAACAAATTTTACTTTCAAGCAAAAAATTAAAAAAAGGAATTAATCAATAAAAAACCAAAAAATAAAAACTAAAATTATTTACAAACTAAGCTATCCTTATCCACTCCGCAACCGCGTGCATTGTGTTTGGCCTTAACTTGGTAAGAAAATATTTTTCGGTTAAAAGAATCCAACAGTTTTTTCCATTCTTATAACAATTCAGAATCGATCACGTGAAAAAATACGTGAATACTTTCATTTCTCATGAAAAAAAAACTCGCCTAAGGTTTATAGTTATAGAAATAGTTTTTCCAGAAAATTTCTTGGAAAAAATATTATGATAAATTGAATATTTGAAAATGTTTCTTTTTATCAAATATTCATTTTTGCTTATATTGTTTATTAAAAATAGAAAAATTTCATCAAAAGTGACAATTTTCATCGAAAAAAGCAAGTTTCCCATTAAAAAGTAAATCGCTTACTTTGCACTCATCAATGCCAAACTATATTCCATGTCAATAAACCCTTAAATATGCGTATAATTTATTGTAGTTAAATACAATTTATTCTCAGTGATAAAATATAATAATAAAAGAACTTAAATAACAAACATCCTTGATAAAATCATGACTTTGCTATCTTATAAAGGAAAATTATTTTTCTGTTGCTTGAGTGACATTTTAGAATATTCTTTAGATTTCTCTTTCCCATGTGAAATCCTTTATGTTTCTATGCTTTTGTCATATTGTGAATGTAAACAAGATTTTACAATTAAAGGGGTGTTTATTTGTATTTTAAATTTTTGTTGCTTTTTAAAATGTTTATTTTTCATATATTCAAAAAATTCTATTGTTGATATTTGTTGTATCACTTTTTTTTTATAATTTCATCTTAGGAACCTAATTTTGTTTCTTGTGATTTATTTATAATAAAAATATTAAGAAGTGAAATAGTTGTAAAATATGCGAAATAATATTTTCCAATTATAAATCAATTAAATTAAGCAAATATATATTCGTTTTGTTTGGAAAGATCTATTTTAAGGAAAACTTAGTTCTTTTTATTTGCAGCTCTTAAAGATCATGAAAAACCTTAATATGTATTGAAAATTTTCCAAAAAATATTATAAAAAATGTGCTGATTCCGTAAGAAAAAAGGCCGTGAATCTGAACAATGGTTTAGAAAGTGAAAGATTTCAGAGCAGATTTCGTGCTTATTACAACTTTACGCTTTAAACACAGTTAATCAGCGATGTTAATTGAGCAGAACAACGGTTAGTAAATAATGAGCTCGATCTTGGAAAGCAAAGGATATGTTAGTTTCAGGAATCCTTAAAGGATGCAGTTTTCAACGGTGGCTTTGTGAAGCAAATTTTCAGCATATGGATTAAATTTATTATTATGGGAAAAAAGGAGAGGTTGGAAGGTTATTGCTTATGGAAATAGATTGAGTTTGTTTTTGATATTTTATTTGGTTGGTAGGTAAATATTATCAAATTATATTTGTCAATATTAAGGGACAAATGTCATTTCCTGAAATGGAGCTGGAAAGGTGCATAAATAACGCTTTGACTAAGTTTTAAAGAATTTTTTAATATTTGAAAGCTTAATTGAATCGCAGTCTGTTTTGATATTATTAGGCTCAAAAATTCTGTTTTGTCTTTTAGTTTATGAAACAAACATAATCTCTTTAGTGTTGTTTCATTGCTAATAATATCCTTAAATATAGAAGTTTCTTTCTAACAGTAGTCTTCCTTTTGTTTCATCTTCTATATTTATAGATGATTTTATAAAAAAAGAAATCATTTGCTCCCTTAAAAATAACTTTGAAAATGTAGCTCTATAAATTGTTTTTTAACATTTGACCAAATAAGATAAGTTGTGTTGTGTTATATTGATTATTTTTCAAAGAGATTTTTTGATAGTATTTTCTATATTATTCATAAAATTGGTTAAAGGATAAAAAATGGTTTGAGTTTTTTAAAAAAATCAATTTATTTTCGTCTTTTCTTAAGATGAAATTTTTTATATATTCTGCAAAAAACCAAACGTTTAGTTATGGAGCGATAAGTACCACTAACCTGTCTCATAGAAAATATTACAAAACATCAAAACAAAACATTTGTTTTTGTCGAAACTATATTTCAAAGCGTTTAGCAACTGTTTTTGAAAGAATCTTTTATGTGATTCTAATAAAATTTTACACAGCTTATTAAAAACATAAAATACCGATCCTTGATTAAAGGAGTTTTTTCAAAAATAATACTTTTATTTTTTATGGTTGTTATAATCAAATAACTTGAATTTCCAGAGGTCGCAATTATTTTAGCCTTAACAGAAAAAACTTTCGATCTGGAACTATATCATCTATGAAACTGATGCTTTATTTTTTAATAAACGGTTCGTCACGGCAAATATTACTAGTTGGACGAAATACAGCTGATTTGACGAAAAAAATATAGAATTATAATTTGGTATTGTTGGTTTTGTAAAAAAGATTAAATTAATGTATTTATTTAAAAACTTCTTTGACGACAATGACAATGAGATGAAAAATTTTTTTGAGATATTTTATATAGCATACTTTTTGCTTCCTTAAGTTATTTGTTAATGCTTTTTAATTAAAAAATTACATTTAAAAGTTTACTATACATGTAAAAACATTTTACTGCAAATTTTATATCATAACATCATAGTAAATTTATAAATGTAGGCTTAACTACTCTTACATAAAAAATATCCTACTATGAATATTAAAATAAAGGACTAAACCACACCCAAAGTTTTTTAATGCATTACTTTTATCTTTAGAAGGTGCGGTCAATCAGATACGTCTCTAAATATCTAATAACATCCCCCATGTTTTCACTTTTATATGACATCAAAAACACCATTTCATATCAAGCAAAAGTTATATAATTATTAAATATAAAAGACATTATAGTGGTTGGAAAACAAGAGAGTCCTATAAAAGGATCTTATTTTTAAAACGAACGAAGGTGAAAAATTTGTAGTCCATCATTGAATAGCAAACTGCTGACCTTTGCTAGAAAACAAAAAAACTAGGTTAGATTTTTTTGATTAAATGTTTATTCTTGCATAAAAATAAGTTAAATGCAATTAAAGTCGCAATTTAATTTCGTTTTAAAAAATTGTTTATAAAAATATTGTTTTCCAATAAGTTCAACTACAGCATAAAAAATTCAAAAAACTAAAAATTCAAGGAAAAAGAGAAAAAGGAGATTAGTCAGAAGAATTACTGAAGTGTAGCTAACATGGAAAACATTTCGACGCTATATACAGATGTTTCAAGCCTTTGATAAAAAATCCTGTATTATATTTTTTTTTTGATTTTTTTTAACACAAATAAGTGCATAGCAAAGGAAATTATATTTGAAAATTTAACTTGGCTGTGTTGTGCAATACTTGAATTTCAGTTTGAAATTTCTGTGATGTAGAAAAAATAATAAAAAAGAGTAATAAATTTAGGCTTTATGGTTGTGTAATTAATCTGAAAGCTGTACAACAAGTGGCAAATATGAGATGATTTTAGTATATGCTTATAAAAATTCTATTTTCATTGCAATTTCAAGTTCCTGTAAACATCAAAGAGTTTTTTTTAGAAGTTTAGAGCTTTATGATACTTTAGACTGTTATCAGAGACTAAAAAAAGATTCTCAAATTCAAAGAGCTGTTGTTGTTCTAGAAAACAAAGGCTGTATTTTTTGTAAAATCCTATGTGAAAGCTAAAGTTTCCTCTTAATATGTTATAAATCAAAAGCTGTATGTTTTTTCAGCTAATTTAAAAAAAAACATCGTATTTTTCAGAATTTTTGTGCTTACAAGGGAAATATCTAGAGATCTTCTGAAATTTGGAATGAATAAACAAATTTGTTGTTCTTAATCTTTGGAGAATAATAAAGTGGAAATATTATGTTATTATATTAAAAATTTTGTAATTAATGATGTGAAAATATTTGGTTTTAGTTCTATTGCTTACAATTCAATGAGTTTTTGAACTTCGTAATATGGTACTATTGTTGACAGACAGGGTGAAAAAATTCTTGAATGATTTCATATTCGTTTGAAATTTAAATTTTAATTGAGTACCAAAGTATTTCGATTTTCTTTGAGGCATGCGGAGTTTAATAAGCAAGACAAAATCAATGAGAAAAGGAAAAATGCAAACACCAGTGATTTATTAGTGGAGCATATTGGAGTACTACTAATATTGGTGATACGATAAAAATTCTCAGCTTTGTTAAATTTTCTTGCAATTAGTTGTGGTATAATTTACAAACTAAAATTCTGAATGTATTAAATTTTTTGTATATTATTCCTCATGCATCACTCAAACTCAAAGCTCCATTTTTTTATTCGTTATTTCTAATAAGATTTTCAAATTATAAAATTTGTTTTTTTTTTTTTTTTTAAAATAACCGGCACTAAAATTAAAAATATACATTTATATCACCAAATAAAAGCACCAATAGATAAATAATGAAAACTCTCTACATTCATTTCAATAAAAAAAAAGCAAAAAAAAATTGAACAAGGATATTTCTCTGTATAATATGTTCATCAATGGTCACATCTGGTGAAATTGTTAGCCTAAAACTATACCCCAACCCAGAAATGTTTTTTTTTGTTTTTAAACAAAAGGCTACTATCATAAAGCAAATAGCTGCCAAAATAAAATGCTGTCGCATATCGTCACTGAAAAGCGGAACATAAAAATGTAAAAAAAGGAAAACTTTTTTAAAATAATATCGTTCACACCCACACGCTTCATCAATCTTCTGTTGAGTTAATTGCATAGTAGAAATCCGTAGAGTAGTAAATGTACGCTTAAAATCTGTATAGAGGCGGGAATTACAAATTTAATACAGCAAAAAATTGTATTTCCTCATGAATTTTAGCCGAGTTAAATTTATTATACAAATACTGCGATAAAATAAGTATTATACAAAATTGCTTTAAAAATTCTATAAATATGAAAGGTGTAGAACACTATAGCTAAAGTTCTTCAAAACTGAAGGGGATTAAAATTTTATTTGCTTTTTTAAACGTAAAGAACTATGTTCAGGAGCTATTTGGTTGAAGAACGCTTACGGTATAAAAGATTGCTAGGTACTATTTGGAAATTTTAAAAGGAATAATCCACGGAAAATATTGTATTTTTTTTCTTCGAAAATCTTGGGAAAAAGCTTTATGCCAAAATATCTTTCATCTCATGCTTTCAACCTTTTTTTTACTTCATATCCAGCTTTTAACTAATGAAATGGGCACAGAATATATAGCGTAACTATCAGTTCTGGCATAGTATCCAAGTGAAAATGTTAAAATTTTAAAGTACTTATTAATAAAGTTAGAAGACTACAAAGTATGCAAAGATGTACTCATTTTTTGAATATTAAGTATTACAAGTAATGACCCAAAAAAAAGTTCCAGGAGCTAATTAGTAAAATGTGTTGAAATTTTTTAAAATTATTTTTCAATTAAATTATGAGATATTCATTTCTATCATTTAAATTATTATTCACAGACTTAAGAATGACGTGACATGATTTTTCAAAAGAAAAAAGAAAATTCAATGATTTCATGATGCTTTTAAGGATCAAATTCAAAAAAGGAATATACTTTAGTTGAATAAAAATAGAGTCCAACTAAAGCTTGGTTTTAAGTTTCATAGAGAATACTTGAAATTACATTATTTGAATTGCTGTGCATGTTATGGAAGAGAAAAAGGCATCCAAAATTATTATAGAAAGAATAATTAAGTTAGAAATTTCTGACCAGTTTTGACCAGATAGAAAATTTTATATGCATTGATTATATGTAAATTTGAACCTTCCTTCATTTCCTGAGAGTGTGTAAGCAGCATTTGTGTATTTTTTTAATTTTTTAATTCTTGTGTCCAAGTAGAGTAAGCAATGGGGTACCTTTTAATTGAATCAATGGTGAAAATTTAAAATATAACTAAGAATATTTTTTTAAACAAAAAAAAAAGTAATTTAATTTGAGTGAAAGTAAATTATAATAATATAAAGTAAGCCTTTTTCTTAAAAGCCTCCTCTACATTATAAGATTGAACAATTAGGAAATAAAAGCAATAGCTCAAATCTTTAGATAAGTCCAACCGATAAAAACCAATACTAATATAGTTTAGACATAAGTCCTTAAGCATTCTAATGTGGCTTAATACAGTCGCGTCAGAAAGCATATTGCATCAGTCTAAATCAGTTCAAATATATACCAAAATAAAAATAAAATTGAAATTAGAGATGAAAGTCACAAATAAGTATGTGTAGTGTACAGTTTTTTAATACTTTTAAAAGTTCTTTGAATAAGAAATACCAATACTAAATACTTGTGGTTGAGAAAAACAAGAAAAGGAAAAAAAATGTTTTAATCATATTAATTTCCCGTGGCATTAAATTTTGGCCTCTTTAAACAAAATTACAATTAAATTAAGAGTTTCTTCAAAATACTTTGAAAAATTGTTTTTTCTTGCAAACTTGGTGATTATGTTTTGTAATTTGAAATAGTATTGCACATAATTTTTTTATTTTATGGTTTATTTTGTTCTGGGGATCCCCCAGAGGTTAGAATCTAAAACTAAAAGTTTTGACGAACTTTTTTTTGACAATTGACAACAAAATTGTTAATTTTTAAAGTCACAGCTGCTTCATTTTTTGGTGTTTGATAGAAATTGATTTTTCTTGGATGTTTTAAAAATGAAAATTATTAGATATTCAACTTAAAAAAATGTTAACTTTTACCTGATTTCTCAATATATGCTGGCCTGCAATTAATAAATATTGAGAATCTAAAATCTTGCAACTGCGAATAAAAACTCATTTAGATCTAATCAGCATTAAAATTCTGTAATAGTTTTTAGGTATTTTTCATTATAAAAATACTAACTATAAATGTTTGCTATCTTTGAGTGTGTATTTTTGCTTTGATTGTGTTCATTTTGAGTCTCTATATCAGGGATAGTGTTGAAATATTGAAAAGCAAGAAACTGAAATTTGTGATCTTGTTGGGAATCTTGATCTTAATTGAACTCTTTCCTTAAGATCATCAATGTGGAATCAATGTATTGAATCGATTGTTAAATTATTATTTTTACTATTTTAAATGTAATACAATGTTTTTGTTATTATTTAAATATATTTTCCATTAATATTTTTTTACTCTTTTTCAAATAAATAAGATATTTGTCTTTCACTTTTGAATATAAATTTTAATGATCATTTGATTCCAATAAATCAAAACTCTAATGAAAAATATATTCACGGCGTGCTTGAAATATTATTTTAGCACGGTGAGGACGGCGTGTACCACTGGTGTTACACATCGGCTTTAATTTTGTAAATGAAAAAAACTTTATGTGGTTAAAAATAATTTCTTTTATTAAAATCAAAAGCTAAGCAATAATTTGTGCAAGGCGCCACGATATGAGGTAAAGCATGATTTCTACTGCCACTGAAATAGAAAAAACTTCACCGTCCCTCAATGTGTTTAATACATTGTCCTCAAAACTAGATTTTTCAAATTTGCGGCAGCTGTAACTCGCGATAGCAAATCTTGTTTTAGCATATTTTACATTTTTTTCTGCATGCAATGATTTCCAGTTTTATGATTGGATGGAAAATATATTTTTGCCAGGCCGAAAACAATCCAATTTTTTAGCAAAATTTTAACTTTTTTTCTAAAATCCGTCATTTTGATTATTTATCACAATCGTAGCTTATTGTAAAGCGTTCTAGTTTAATGAAGTTTTAGGTTTTTTTCATTTCCGTCATTCTAAAGGCCTGTATCCTGTATCCCTACAGCAGTGGGAGACCTTTTTTTTTGTTTTGAAGAATTTGGAGATCATGGATAACTTGCTGAAAAGCCAATATTTTTATTTCAAAAAATTATTCTGTATTTTTCATTTATTATTTTATTTTTTATTTTTCATTTATGCAAATTTTAAAACATTTGGTGTCATACTTTTTATTTAATAAAAATTTTTTAGTGCAGTCACAAGAATTATTAATATTTTTGGAAATAAAATTGGTGTTGGATTAAATTTAAAAATTACTCTATAATATATATAACTCTTAAGTTAAAACTATATAAATATTTATTTCAAAATAATTTATTTTAATTGAGATTTAAAATGTGTACCGTAATTATTTGAATTTAGATATTTTCCTATTTTGTAAAAGGTAAGAAAATATTTTATACTATATCTAAAAAGTGTTTTTATACTGGTCCAAGTATACTTAAATAAATCTTTTGCGGTGGCTACTCAAGTAATTAACTTTCTTACATAAAATAATGAAGAAATATAGAGTTATGAGAATATTTATTGTGAGCCTGGAGTAATGTATTACCACAAAACCTCTCATCCACCAACTCATTATTTGTTCTTCGTCATACATATAAAATTTATAAGAACGTCTGCTTTATTCTGGTTTATGTTTTTTCATTTATACCATAACTCTTTATGATTCCTTTGTATAAATAATTAGGTATCAAATTTGTTTTTATTGTTTTAGAATGAAATAAATTTAAAAAACAATTCCTTTAGATAAATTAATATTAAGGTAATTAGAAATTATCAAAAACTTGTAATATATATTTTATTTGGAAATGCTTAATTAACGTAAATTAATAATTTAATGTGAAGAATGTTTTATTATTTTGTATAAAATTTCTTTTTTTGTAAAATCGATGACCCATGCGAAAAAAAATTTCAAGACTGAAAACAAATAATACAAAAAAAGAAATTTGTTTTCATTATGACTATAGGTCTTATTATTTCGTGCTATTAAATTGAAGAGAATTGGAGCAATTATACGAGGTCAACAATTTCAAACTCAAATTACATTAGTCACGCATCATTGGGGGTCATAAAAATTACTAAATACAAAAAAACAAAAACAAAAAAAGTACACAAAACCAAAGAACGTGTACCTTTTCTACTGTTAAAGTCATGGATCAAATATTATTTTCATACCAAACTGAAGTAGCATTAATCGTTCCTGAAGCAACTAGTGGTAAGAATATTAATTGGTTCCATTAAGCTAATTGAATTTTCTAAAAGCTTTTCCAATTTGAAATCCTGAGATTGTTGAATGGGAAATCCAGGAAAAATTATTGTAGAGAGTATAATATCTAAAATTCTTTACAAATTAAATAGGTATAATCTGTAAAGTCTTCTGGTTGTAGCAGTTTATCGCAAGTATAAAATTTTTCTTTTCAATAACATAAAAATAATAATTTAGACGAGTACATTTAAACTCTTTTTATGACTCCGCAGATTGCATAACTGAAGACGCACAATAAAATTTAAGATGAAAAGTAAATATGGTTCTTTACCTGAGTTAGCCATAAAATTTTATTTATATTAAAGAAAAAAGAAAAGAAAATATATTTTTTAAAGTTTTGTTCAGTTTCTGTAGGCAAAATTTGTATCTATGTCTGCCATCAGATCCCTCTATTCATAAATTCTTATAACAACAATGTTTTTATTTTTTTATGATAAAACCAAATATTTGCACATAAGATGATATATGCCTTTTTTTGCGCTTTTCCGCTATTACATTAAAAGGTTTCAGGATGGATATGGAAAATAATATTGAAGGCTTTCGTGTCAATTACCCATCAGTAAAAAATTTGGGTTCTTGACGGTTTTTTGGTCTAACTGTTCGCATTTAAAAAGCCAACCACTAAGTTAAA
The DNA here is from genome assembly GCA_947359355.1 of Acrocera orbiculus. NCBI lineage: Eukaryota > Metazoa > Arthropoda > Insecta > Diptera > Acroceridae > Acrocera > Acrocera orbiculus. Next base: position 1,526,970 of record OX375757.1, read on the forward strand.
ATGATAGGACCGCCTCGAGGATACAAAAACAAAACAAAAAAGCAAGAAAAAAAGAGAAGAAGAAGAAAGTTAAACAGTATTGTTGTTTTTTTCTTCCATTTTGGGGACAAATGGAAAATTTTATTAGTACCCTTGTAGTTATCATTTTTGAATTTTTTTTTTTAGCTTCTGTTGAACTCATATTTCGTATTTTGTCGATTATACTTTCAAATACATAAATAAAAATTGAAGAACATAAATAAAAGAATTACTGTTTTTTTTGTAAATAATTTAAGGAAGACAAATAATAAATGGAGTTCATGATGAGTGAAATTTTATGTTTGATGAGGGCCAAATAATATTTTCCACGTGTTATGAATTAATCTTGAGAAATAGTATAGGGAAAAAAATTGAATTAAGGGTGTAAAAATAGTTGAAATTTTTTCTATGTATATCTAGATATGTAGACTTTGCTATAAATTAAATTATGGATGTAAGAATTATGTAATTTTATATAAAGTATTGATCATGAAATTTTCTGATTGAATTTAGAGGTTTAAATTGAAATTGAGAAATTGAATAAAATCGAGCAAACATATAATATATAACTTTAAGTAGATATTTATTGATATTGATGCTTTATATAGTTCAAATACAAAGGTATACAAAATCAAGGCCAAGAAAATTTTATTTATTTTTTTTTTGGGTGAATCAATTTCAGGATGTAAGAAATAAGGCCAGTTTTCATTGTATCTATCCTGCAAGGTTTTTAAGAAAATATTACAAAAATTTTTAAAAACTCTGGATTGTTATAATTAAAAGTTATGATTTGGTCAAGTTGTTAAAAAATATTCACAGAATAAAATTTGAACTATCAAAAGTAATCTGTAGGAAAAAAATTTAATGCTAATTAATTTTCTAATACTTCTATTCCCATTCTTTTACTCTTGATCCATATTTGTTTGTTTGATTCATATTAGTTTGTTTGTTGATTTAGTGCCAAGAAAAAGTCATAAAAACTGTTCAAAAATTAGTGGCAAAATTTGTTGGTATTTCCCTTGGGATGCGTGTGGAGGACGGCACAATGCTATATTAGATGACTGCCTATTGAGGGTATATGAGATTCATATGATATGTGTGCTTCTTTTTAAGTATTAACCATCTAGAAACAATAGTTAGAATGAGCTAACCTGGATAAAAAAACATCACTTCGTTTAGTGGATGAGCTAATAGAGAACTTATGAAGTTAAATATTACTTACATCACGAGATATGGATAAAGAAGCCTTGTGCAAAATGAGCGCTGTGCTTGTTGACATTTGGTAATCAAAAACAAAAGCCAAGCCTAATTCAGCAGTATTTGAATCATTTCAAAAAATATTTGAGTGATTTTGTGTAACATTTTTATATTGAATTGTAATCTAGATCTACCACTATAAGCCACACAAACAAATAACAATCAAAGTAATCAGCTTTACACCAAAAAAGACAAAGTGCATGTAACCTGCCAGTAAAGGGCTAGTATTTTTTGGTATACCAAATGAATTCTGTAAATTGATTATTTCGATAAAAGAAAAGCGATAACATAAAAATTATATTCAAAACTTCTGGATTGATTGAATAAGAAAAATTCACCTGCTCATAAAAACGTTTTGAATACGGGAAAATTTAGAGGTTATAAGTATTAATTGCCAGAGCATACACCTCATTCCCTAGAATAATTTCCTCTGACTTTCATTTGTTCCCAAAATTGAAAAAATTCTCTTGCCGGAAATCATTTTAGCTTGAACATAGTTGTAAAATTGGCCGTAAAATATTAGGTAGGTCACCTCAAACCAGGTACACTAAGGTCTTGTTCATTAACTCAAGGGGGGTGATTAGTGGGATCAATCCCCCCCCTGGCTAAAAATGCTTTAGAAAAATCAAAGCAAATAGGCTTATATAGCTTTTTTAATAGCTGAAATTCGAAAGGTCTCAAAAGATATGTTATATATTTTCAAAAAATTTATTTTTGTTTCTCGAAGAAAGTTTGAAAATTCGAAAGTTATTTTTCATCTTGAGTGGTCGCCATCAGATCCCCTCCCCCTATCGCAAAAAAAACTATCTACGCCATTGCATTAACTGCTCCATATTTGCTACGTTATAAAACCAAGAATTAAGCACTTCTAAGATACAAGTGATATTTTTTGCAAAGCTGAAACAAAGGCTTTAATTTGATGAATAACATGCTATCTTGCTATTTGATAAAGAATTATTAACTATGAATTTCTAATACCATTATTAAAATTTTTATTAATACAAAAATCACTTTTCCCATTTTGTGCATTTAACATAATTCTTTCACTTTTGATTTCCTTAAATGACAACATTAAATCTAAATCTCCGAAAAAGTTTTCTCATTAAATCAAATGACTGCTTTAATTTGAAACAAAAGTAGATGAAACTCTTTACATTTTGACAGATGCTTCATAGATCTAATTTATACAAAACAATAAAATATTGAAGACTATCTTATTGTCTAATTTATATCCTTTTGAGCTATTATTAACAAAATGTGAAAACATAGTCATCATGTTTAAATGTTTCCCCATTATCTACTAGTTGAGTAATTTAGAATTTTGTTAAAGTATTGAAAAATGAAGTTGAAAAATGACCTTTTACTTTCAATATAACTTTTTACTGAATAATTGCAATTCAGTTCATGTAGAAAGTTGAAGTTTTTGAATCAATTGGCCTGATATAAAGGATATAAAAGCTTATTAAAAATTTCATTCTAGCATAATAGTTTTCGTGTCTTATACTTCTTATGAAATTTAAACTAAGTTTGCAGACTATATGAAAAGGGATTTTGTTTCTGTTTGTGTTAAGTTTTGAGAGAATATTATCTATGGTAAATGTTGAAATTGGCTTTTGGTCAAAAGACAATTGAATATTATAAGGACTTTATATATTATGGACTTTATGATTCTATCAAATATTCAATATTGGTAAAAGGGGATTAAATTACATTTATTTTACTTCGGCATATTATTTGAAGAGTTGAATGTAAATTATTAATGGGAATTTATAGAAGTATCAAATATTATGTGTTCTGGTTATTCAAGAAACCAAAAACCTACATAAGAATCCTTTTGGAAATTTACTTAACAAAGTAATACTAAAGTACAGGAGATAATATATCTTCAGAGGAAAAGAAGTGAAAGCCGAAAAACCCTGCTGTTAAATTCATGCTTGGCTTAAGATATCTATAAATTTATAAAGTAGAGCTTAGATATTGTAGAAAGTTCTAAACAATCTCTAAAAAACAAAAACTTGGTCACATTTGGCAGGATGGACAGCAACATTTTTTTGGGCAACTGCTAAAGGCAAAAAGTGCATTTAATATAATACATCGTTTATACAAGCAAAAGTAGTTGTGCTGGGAGTAATGTTTACGCAAAAAATAATTTTAATTTTAATAACGATTATGTCAAAAAAAGTGAAATTCAAGATTTAAACTCGTTGATAAGTTTTTTAAGAGATTTTTTGGTATTTAAGCATCGAATTTAATTTTAAAAACCCCTCACTGTGTGCAGAATTAAAATCAAGGAATGACGTGTATTCCCGAAAAATGCAGGGAAAAATGTTCCTATTACAAAGTTTTACAAAGAACAATTTATTTCTGCAAAATTAATATTATTTTAGTATATGTGAGTAGTGTAAGAAAAATTTTTTGATATGATCTCGACGCCACCAAACAATGGACAACAGGGAAAAAAGTATCATAAAAAAAAATAGGAAAAGATATTAAAATACAGATAAAGACAAGGCTTGCTAACCAGAACCTTTAATAGTTTTAATACAAATAACAAAAAAAAAACTTATGATTTTTCGCAAGAAGGATAGAATACTCTGAAATCAAAATAAATTTAAGAGCCTAAAAAACACAAAAACAAACACAATATAGAGAACACATTGTAAAAATAGTTGCTTTGTAGTATTGTTTAGAGTTTAAAGTTCCAGACTAAAGGAACATCATGGAGCGTTGACTGTTTTTTTAATTGCAAAACAACAAGCAATTTTTATTTAAAACAAATAATAATATACCAAAGCTCAAATCTAATTAATTAATATACAGAAAAAGCAAATCAAAGGATATGTTAAAAAAAGTCAATTTAAAAACTTATGCTTATTAGTTTCCCTAAATATTATAAAACTGGTGAAATCTGTTTTATGTTAGTTTCACACATTCTGATACCCATGTAAGTAAAATATTATTCAACTTTTTAAAATAGAGCATAGTGAAATTCAAATGGTTTATTTTTACATTTTTGGGACGTATGTTTTTTGGGTTTCTAATTTCTTTGACTTAATTTGTTCACTTTTTTATAATATTGTCTGAAAAAGAAAATTCCTAGATACTAATTTTACTGCGGTATTTCAAATCTTAACGCTGAATCGCAAATAATTTTAATATTGATAACGCCACAGATTAAGCAAAATTTAAGTCATATATTTGTAAAAGTTTCACTCTATTTTCTTATTCTTATTAGTTTTTACAACTGAAACTAAAATCTATTTAAGGCTTATAATCTTAATTTTAGAAAATTAAGCTTTGTGAATTTGATTGTTGTTCTTAGTTTAAGATTTTATATATTTTAATTTTATGACAAACGAAAACCCAAATGTATATATTATTCAGCTAACTTAGTGACTATTAAAAATTCCATAGTAGCTTTTCTGAACTTAAATTAACTTTGCCAACAAATTTCTTGTTCATTTTAATTGTTTACAAATAAAGTTACAAATACAAAAGTATGTGTAGCAAATATATATTTAAAGCATTGCATATGTTCAATGTTAAACAAGTCATTGATATCATCGGTAGAATGTCTATAGCTTTAAGACATGTTTTATAATTAATTGATGAATAGAATTGTTTAAGACAGAATCGATAGAAATTAATTTAATTAGAAGTTGATTTTATAAAATACGCAATACGCATCAGCATAGGTATTACATATACCACATCCTGGAACTCATCCAAAATAGAATCGAATTTAATTTTAAACAAATAATTTTACAATAGCAAATTATTTTAATTTTATCATGATACTTTTGTTAATATTCAGTATTGTCTATATCAGTGCAGAACATTCCAAGGATGAATTTAATTTTCATTAATATATATAAAGTTTAAATATAACAAAAGATTCAATTTCAACTTACTTAATAATTTGTTGTTATCTTTATTGAATTAGCAGTTTTTTAGCCCACATAAGCATCAATCGTAAAAGCTAAAAAAAAAAAAAAAAAATAATTCAATTAAATTAGCATAAATAGGTATCATAAACGTTAAATGAACAATTGAAAGTTATTGACTTCTAGTTTGTATACTAATTTTATGTAATCGAGAATATTTTCAACTTTCTTACTACTTAAATCTATGAAAAAGCCATGAAAGTAGAAACAAGTGTCCTATTTAGAATGGAGAAGGAAGAAACTATGGCATATCAAATTTATTACTATAGTCTTATATCTAGGACTCTCTTGAAGAGCTTCTTTTTTTGTCTTTCCGTCATGTTCATACTAATATTGTATGAGTAGTAACAGACGATCCTAAAACGAAAAGCCCTTAATTATTCCCTTGTTGTAATAAAGCAGCTTCCTCTTGAATAATTTGCCCTAGAGGTCGTCCTTACTTTTTGTGCTCAGATATATATACATATATATATATACAAATGTTTTTTTGTTTTGTTATAGAACCTGACGTTTACTTTTTGTTGTACTGAGTATACTTCGTTTACAAAACCTTAAGTCGATTTTCTTCCTAGAGTTTGGTATTCTTTATATCAACAAAAAAAAATATTTTTTGTTGAAGAGCCGTTGTGTAGTTTGTTCTTCATTAGGCTGTTTGCATGCCTGGTTTGATGGCTAATTTCATTTTTATTATCAAACATCAAAGAGATTGAAGTATAAACTAAAATTGATGAAGTTATTGAACAAAAGGTCTTCAACCTCATGAAAAGTTAATTGCTATGAATTTTATTTGAAGGATCATAATATTAAATTTTTTGTAACATGAAGACATTAATTAAATTAAATAGAAGTCAACATAGATATCTTAAGGCTTAATTATTATTTTTTAGTTTTATTTTATTTTACTATGCTAGAAATAAAACTAAGCAACGCTATTTGGAATATTTTAATAAATCAACAAATTTTGATTGTTCAGATACTCATGGCTTTTGACATATATTAAGTCAAAGTGTAAAACTTCTTAAGCTTAGAAATAAAAACGTAAAATTATATTAAAAACAGAACTAAAATTCTATTTTTGTTAGTAAAGAGTTTATGACCGGATGCTTCCTAAAGATAATCGTTTTTTGAGTTAAAGGAAAGGATTGAAAATATAATGGTGGTTAATATTGAAATTAGTGTTATGTTACTTTTGATTGTAGCTTGAATTGAAATGAAGAGTCAAAATTATAGCAAAAACAAAAAACTGGTGCCAGACTTACAATCACATTGAAAAATAAGTCATAATCAATTTAAAAATACTGTAACAGAAGAACTTGATTTACAAAATTTTTATAAATGTATTTATTTTAAAATGCAACATTTTATCTGCTTGAAAAAGATAGATAATTTATCCCAGGAAAAAAATTTGATTTAATTTTACATATGTTCTACATGAAAGGGATTAAAGACAAATTTTACCAAAAATTGTGTTTTTATGTGTCAGCTTTGTGATATATTGACCAATGTGCTTCTATTTAGGAAGAAAGCTTCCAAAAATAAAATGACAGTTTTATACCTGTTTGATTCAACCAAAAAATTTGCTTACCTATATTTTTGACAGATATTTGAACATATTTAAATATTTAATAAAATTATTTAGAGCTTACAAAAAAAAGAAAAGATATTCTTCGAAGTAAAACATAATATCCTTTCAATTCCATAGAAAGTTTAATTTTATTATTCTTATTTTATTTGGCACAATTTTGTGATGGTTGAGTTTATTTTTTAGTATTGGATTCAAACAAAAATATTCTATATTTTCATGTTTCTATCCCTTAGAAGCTTAGAATTATTGATCAAAAGCATTAAATAAAATAAAAAATATGTTGATTATGTTGATGTAAAAATAAGTCACTAGGGTGAAGTGAACTATTTTTCTAACAATAAGATAAATTTATTTTCTATGCTCCTAATAAGCACAGAATAATAAAATAAAGATATTTTGTATAGAAAATCAAAGAACATACATATATAAAGTGGTATAGAAATTTAATCAAATTAAATTTTGATTATGGGTTTTGTAAATTATTTTTCAAATTTGGATACAAATGTACGTCAATACAATTGGAGCCTCTAAGAGAAAAAATCAAAAAGAAAAAAGACATAAAACAAATATATTTTTTATTCACGCAAACCCAACAAAAATTAAATAGGATAAAGAGCTAAGATAAAAATCCCTCATCCAAAATTTATTTTCAAAATAAAGCAAAAAGCTCAGAGAAATCAGATCAAAGGGCTAAAAAGTCAACACAATCAGAGTGCAAATTATTTTACTGAATTATTTTCTTTATTTTACTTGCCTGCTTTACTGAATATGTTTTCAAACTATTTTTACTAAGGCAACATATTAATAAAATACATATATTTAGTACACTAAATATACATATGTATTAGTAAATATTTATGTATTTATTTTGTTTGCAAGTAATTGTGTGCATAACCTAACTTGACCAGTTTATGGCATAAGAAAGTTCTTATTTTATTTTAAAAATTTTAAATCCTTATTCAAGAAGACTTGAACTGTAAAGCAGTAAAGAAAAAGCCAACACAGTAACTTAAAATGTTACTTTGCTGACAAATTTAAATATTGAAGTATCAAAAATCTTCTGATTGAAGATATTCCCGAAATATTTAAACAGGCTTGGCCTTGTGTGGTGATTGGCTTCAAATATTAATTATTGATATTTATTGAGGAGCTGATATTGATATTGATATTGATGATAAATGATAAATAATAGGGCTTTGATGGGATCTGGAGTGGTATTATCCTTTATCTGGAAGTTGTGATTTACAGTCTTGAGATTTGCTGCTGAAATTGTTTCGATAAAAAAATTTTCAAATGAAGTCACTAAATTTTTAAATTTTTTAACGTCAAATTTCAAAAGACAAATTGATTTAAATAGAATTTTTTCTATAATATTTAGTCTCGAAGCTATAAAAAAGTGCGTACATATTGGTGAAGAACCGAATGAAGATATAGAAATATTTAATTCACTCCATGCCACCTTACAGAATATAATTGCATATCATTGTGCCAGTCATCATATTAAGAACTATCAGTAACGAAACATAATCTTAAGTAGAAAAAAATAATGAGCAATGTCCTAAAAACAACAACAGTATATTTCAAATGTAAAAATGCCTTCAATGATTTCAAATGAAGTACCATTCCCAAACTTATTGCGCTTTGCACTAAATTTTAAAAAAGCTAAAGATGATATTTAGAAATTTAGCGGTTTGGATCTAAGTGTTCTTTCTTTAATCCTTTTCCTCTTCCTTTTAAACTAATCAGATTAAACCAAAGTAATACGTGGTCAAGTAAAGTGACTATGTGAATATTATTTTTCTGTTACTGTTCCTCTCCCAATATCTCATTTTACCATATTGAAAATTAATAATAGGTTACCCCACTTGGCTGGACTTTTATTCACTTTCATAACTCTCAAGCCTTATAAATACAGATAATAAAATACTAGTTTTTTGACATTCTATTTTAGTTTTGAATTGCCTTTTAAAATTTGATTTATGAATTAAATAGAGAAAAACTGAAGTACAGAACTATAACATTGATTGGAATTGTATGAATGAAGAGTTTATTAAGGATGGATTGCATAGATGTTGTATATCCTGAGTCTGAAAATTTTTAATTTAGATCGTTTTTTTCTGAACTGAAAATAAAGACAACTTTGTTGTCAAGTATCGCCTATGAATTAAACTTGTCGCTGATTTTAAAACATGATAGGAGATATCTGGCTGTGGCACTAGCACAATCAAATTCATTTATAAAAAATTTGTTGGATTTTAATTTTTTCTACTGTTTTGTAAATCATTTTATTTGTTTTTTTTTTGCAACGTTTTTTAACATTTGAACACTTCTAAAACAGTAGAATAACCAACCTTCAGTATGACTATCAATCCTGGATTTCCTGACAATCCTAACGATGGTATAACCTAATTTATTTTTTCAAAGTAAAAAGGAATACATATATGTATATACAATAACTAAGCTTCACGTGTACAAGAATTGAATGATGAACTGCTTCTGATGATGACGATATATTGAGATCGGGTAGAAGTGACTACACCCTGTATACCGGGAATGCTGATACGATCCTTGAATAAATGCAGACGACACTTTGATGAATGAATCTTGTTGACATTTGATGTAAATAGAAATGTTTTTGAAATTCGTTCTTTTGTTTTTTTTTTTTGTTGTGTTTTGTTTTGGGTTTTCCTATTTGTATTTGAAGCTTGTCATTTTGATGACTCTCTAGTTTTTCATTTTATCTATACAATTTTATTTAACAAGAGTGACATAAAGACAGATGAACTTAGCTGACTATTTGAAATAGTTTTAAGAGGTTTAACTGACTATTAATATTGTATCTTATACATAGTACATAGCTCCAATTTGATAAGATCTTCTTCCAATAATCAAATTGTTACACAAGAAAAAATCTAAACAATAAGAGTTAATTATATTATAGAGCTTATCATTTCTCACATGTTTCTAGATTTTGTTTTATCTTTTAATACTTTGAAAAGGATGATAAGAGTTAGAAAGGAACTAAGGGCTGGTTATTTCTAAGGGAATTTTTCACATGGGTTTTTACAAAATCTGAGAGTTATTTGCTAGAATGGACAAAAATAATAATAAAATTGATTCATGCTTTTTTCAATTACTTTCTAGTTTCCTTTATAATTTAATTTCTGTATATTTGTCGACACGATATTAAAGTTGAAAGGCTTAAATGAGATAATAATCTATTTTTAAAAATTCCCTTTTTCTTTTATTAAAATGCTTAAAGTTTTATTTGATATACTTTTATAACTTATTCATATGGTATTAGTTTTTAGTCCTGTAGAATACATTCGTTTGCAATTAATGTGTGTAATTAGTCATTACTTTTGGTTTCTGTGTGAAGTTTCATTTTGTAGGAATTCATAAGGAATTAAAAGCGTTTTTCAACTAACTTCAACTAACATAGTTCCTTTTTTGTAAGTTCTCAAAATAAACATGTATTCATGAATTTAGCTGCCTATAATATTTTAGCAGGCGATCATTCATTCTCTCGTCTTGACCCAAGCAATTGCCTTAATTTAACATCCAAATGTTGCATCAGTTGCACTTTCTTCACTAAAAAAACAAAATGTTGCGTTTTCTCTTTTTATGCTTTTATAAAATAAATGACTTAAGCTTTTACATATTTCTTCAAAGTTTAATCTAAAGTACCTATTATTAATCAAAGTACTTGTTTATGAATTTTTGACAGCTAATCTTCAATTGTAATTGTTACTTGGTAAAACTTTTATGCATTTTATATATTAGTCCTTGTGCTGAATTTTTTTCAATTTGACTTACGAGTGAGTATTAAGCTATTCAAGTATATTTGTAGAATTGAAAATATATCATTTTTTCAAAAAAGAAACTTAAGCTTTAAATAAAATTGTAGAAAGGAATATTTTGTAAAAGTCCTTACAAAAATATTCCATTTTTATGTTAATAAATTCAAAACAAATGTATCACAATAAACGATTTTTTCAAACTTTGTGACAATTTCCAATATCAGCCTTTTTAATCAAAGTCAGTAGACCTGAATGACATTAATTATATCCATTTAAAAAGCAGCTAACATAATAACTTGTCCTATCGGAGGTGAATTTTTCAAGAGTAATCTGATATGGCAGACTTTGAATTCCTTTGACTTTATTTAATTAAGTTGAAATCCAGTAAATTTGAAGCACTTATTGCCTTAGAAATTAAAAACACCAGAAATCAATTTTAAATTTTTTAGCAATAAAAAAACAAGAGATATTAAGTTTTATTTTATGAAGATTTTATAAGCAAAAAATATTGATTTATATAACTGCGTGTTTTTTGTTTTGCTTAAATAGTAAAGTACTGAATGTCAAGTTAAAAAATAACCAGTCATAACTGCACATCAGGTAATTCTACAACTTAAACATGATACAGCTCTTAGCAAGGATATTTAATTATTAAAATACCTTTAGTGGTATATCCGTGTAATTAATTTTAAATATCAAAACTCCTTTGTTTAATATTTTTGCTTACTATTCTGAGCAAATAATTTGCATTTCACTCCTCATTGGGGTAATATCGTGCTACTTAACTTTATGTCGTAAGAAATATATTTCGTTTTTGTTTTTTCTTGCTTTATATAGTTTCCGGCTGTGAATTACATGTAATTACGACTTAAATATTAGACCATAGAAATTAGTACACAATAGAAACTTAAATGAATTTCGTGCAAATTAAGAAGGAATAAGTTAAAGTTGAGAAGTTTCACAATATTATATTACTACCTTATATGTTTTTTTTTTGACATTTGAATTTTGAGCTAGAAGAAAAAGAAAATATAACTTTTCAAAAGCTTATATATTGCGTGTTTTTGTCAGATAGTAGTATTCTATTTAAGGGGATAATTTAAGGATTCTAGCTTAATTATCGAGCGCTTTTTTCAATCTCAAAATCTGTGTCATTGTCACAATCAGCCAAAGAAGGTCAACATTTCCTGGCTCTTTTTTAGGAGTTAATAGAGGAAAAATTTGCCAAAATTTTTTTGATATCAACCCCTTGAAATCGAAGTGAATTTGGGTAAGTCCCTTTTAAACACTTCTGGTGCAAGCTCATCTATTGATTCAATAACTTATGTAGGTTTAAATAACAAAAAAAAATATTTTCAACATTTTTATTATTGAAATAAATAGCCAAAATTTGGTGCCAAAAATAGAAGCTTAAAGCGAAATCAGTGACAACTGAAAATTATGAACGTATTAGATAAAAACTTTTGAATCAACTTCCTAATAAATTTTTGCTTAGAAAAACATTATATAGAATTTAAGCAGTCAGCAGTTCTAAATCGGTACTTTTAAAAAATCAGCGTGACGTTTTGCAAAAAAAACTATTTAATTATTTTTGCTAGTTGAATATCGAAGGGATATAAATTTTTTTATGGAAAACATGTTACAAATTATGTTCAACTTTCGAAATATCAATATTTTTTTAGTTTATTATTATATCAAAAAGGCTGTGAAAATTTCAGACAAAAGTCCTAAAAATTTACAAAATTATAGCAGCTGCTGTAATGAGAACGCTTCGTATTCTAGAATAAATTTGTTGCAAAACTTTTGAGCAAATTTTTTTGTACACGTCCTAAAGAGTAAAAAAAATCTAACAATCTGATTGAGCTTAGATTTAAGAATATTAATTAACACATTAGTAGCTATGGTGGGAACTAGTATTATTTTCTTGAAATTATAATTTCCGAATTTTTACTTCAATTAATATAAAAAGTAATGATCTTTTAAGTTCGTTATTTTTTAATAGAAAGTGTGATCTTACATCCTGCCAAAATGACAGCTCTGTCGATTAATTATCTATTTAGATTATTAGTTTCCGATATCCAAACTTGACTCTACACGTACAGCCGACCACCCACATTCTCTTAAGGTCAAAATCAATTCTTAAACCCATATAACCACTTAAATTTACTTGCTTGACAAAAAGATAAATACAAATTTTATATATAAATGAATTAAGATAATCCCATAATATTTTCAATCAAAAACTACATCCCTTTGTTTTATTAAACCAAAAATTATGGTCTTTAAAAAAATTTATTTTGAAATATTTCTTAAACATTTCTTAAAGTTAAGTTAGCGGTCTACATTTATACGATATCCAATGGTTTGCTAACATACTTGAGAAGCAAATATCATAACTAACATTAATGGCGATATTATATATAAATCCAACAGGGCCTGAGAAACCTATTTCGCTGTTTCTCATGATGGTAGTTCTTTTAAAATAAGAATAATGTCATTAAGTATAAGTCAAAATCTCTAAATCGGAGCTTATGGAATATCTTGATAGAAATAAGGTATATAGGACTAAATATCACTATCCTCAAAAATTGTGTGCTTAATTTGGTAGAACGTACATTCGTAATTTTTCCTTCCTTTTGTACTTTTAAAAAAACATCACTAAAAAAGGAAAAAATTGTTTAAAACTATTTTAAAATTTCATTTTTACTCCCTGGATACACAAACTTGCATCCCATAAAGTTTTTAAGCCGACTAATAAAACTTCTAATTTCAAAAATAAATGTGGCCAGCTCATATTTATATTCGCATATCTTATCTATTTCTATTAAAATTTTTTCAAAGTTTCAAAAACAATTTTCATTTAGATTCTACCATTGAATTTTTCAATATAAACTCTTTCGTTGTCTCACTTTTTTTTTTCAGATATTAAAATTTATGCTTGGTCATTATAAAAAAAAAAAAACCAAATATTTTGCAAGTTAGGTCAAAATATTTACACTCCTACTCATTTTATTTATTAAATATGTGTGCGTGTGAAATGAAGCTATTCAAATAAATGACAAAAATTGTTGGCTGCTAGCCTATATACAATTGTCTGGATTTAAAATGGATATCCAGCATATATGCAATTGTAGCTACAAAAAATTTCTACAGGGCATTCTATATATGAACTGAAAAGCTCCAAAGAATTATTTATGTCATAGTCAAAACAGGCGACGAGTATAACTGAAAGCAGTGTTCTTTCATGCTTCTTTAAAAAGAATTTTGCTCATATATTTGTTTAAATATTATCCTTTGGATCCATTGGCAATTATTGTATGTGTTGTACGAGTTGTACAAGATTTGTTAAATATTCTTTTATAGACTAAAGGAATGGTTACGCTTAATGCACGTATACACATTTTAGTTGAAATGTGGTATTTTTTCTAAAGTCTTGCTTGTATTTACCCTATCCTTAGTTGATTCTTCCTTTTAATACTTGTTTTTCTGTTGCTTTAAGAATATCATTGCATATTCTTTTCACAATTTAGGAATACTGGTTGTGACTATATCTTATCCTTTCTATTTTTAACTATACAGAAGATATAATATGCTTTTGTATACTAACATATGAATTTTTTTATGCATGGTTCAACATCTTCTGACTAAAAACAATGAGAAAATGAACGATTTAGATATATCAAAAATTTAAATTTTTCTCTATATTTCCCTTGTAAATCCTTTAGCTGGACTTTTTTCAAAAAACAAAAAACAAACATCTGAAAGCTTTACAAAACTATAAAAAATGATAAAGAAAATACGTTTTATGGTTCTTCGAAAACGGAGTATGAATAATAATGTGCATTATTGCATTTGAATTTTGCTATGTCGGGTATTTTAGAGTTCAACTTCTATTATCCAAAACTAGAAAAATGGAATATCTAACACTAGTTGAATATTGCAGAAGAAATGGTACATAAATTTCAAAGAAATAAAGGAATAGTCGAATTAAAATATCATAAAATCATAGCAAGTGGAAAATTTAAAAAAAATCGCATATCAATTCTCTACACAAGTTTTGCATATTTTGAAATTTTTTCTAAGGAAGAAATAACCTTGGGAATATTTAATTTGTTTAGTAATTTATTTATTTTTCTACAAATGAATGTTTAATTATGCTATTTTAAGGGGTTGTGTACCTTTTTATATATATCATCAAGAACAAGTGTGTAGTAAAGATATTATGTGTTGAAGTTTTCCCTCTCCATCTCTTGATTTCAATTGTACTTGCTCAAGTTATTAATAATAAAATATTTATCTTTCAGCATAGCTATGAAATTTGAAGGTGATAAAATATCCTCCACCAAAAAAAATGCAACTAACTCCATTTTGGGAGGAAAAATTCAAAAGAAAATGATTTTTTTTCAAATAAAGACTCAACTTGATGTCATGAAAGGTGTTGTCTAATGTCTTTTTTTAATCTATTATAAGTTTTTTGTATGGATTTATGCAGAAAAACTTAAATTGCTATAGGGTTGGTTAAGAAAAATGCTACTTTAAACAGAGAGCTTTATGCACAATTCAAAATTCTCATGGTTAATTTTGTGGCGTGACTGGTAGAGACATGTGTGTTGATTAACGTTATGAACACCAAAATTGTCTTATTGTTAGATTAAGTCCTGAGCTCAGCAGTTAAACCAAAAATATAATTCCTAAAATAATTATAGCCAAGTATTAATCAAATTCATATATTAGTCACCAATCAGTAATATGAATTTGAGCTTTCATTTAAACTTAAATTAGAAGAAATTTATAATATGAACTTCATGTAAAAATTCAATAAATTGAACTTGTTTACCACCTTGCATTCTGGTCTGGACGCCTGAATTTTAAGTGGTTTTTCGTACGCCATAAAAAAAATCAATAAATATTTTTACCATCAATTTTTTTACCTTTTATTTATTGATATTTTAAGAGTATAAAACATAAATAACATTAAAAAAAAAATTAAAATTGAAAAAACTGTAAGCCGGCAAAATGAGGGCTCATAAAAAACTGACGTTATCTTGCGTGAAGTATTCTAGTCGTTCCTATGATTTGACAAGTCTTTTTTAATTCTTCAGGAAAGTAGATGTAGTTAAAGAATTATGATGAAATTTTTTTAAAAGAAAGTTTTTCACAAAATGGCGGCAGTGTGAAAAATAAGTAACGTATTTTCTGTTTTTTTTCGCCTTTAGGAATTTTTTAAAAATAAAAAAAAATTAATTTATTAAAAAACTGTTCGTAGTGCAATGCTATAATATATAAAAAAGCTTTGTGGCAAATTTCAAGTGAATCGGTTTAAAACGAACTTGAGAAATCATTCACGCAGTTTCGAGAAAAACACGTTTAAAGTATGAAGGCAAGTTTCCCACATTGTGAGTCGGGCTTGTAACCGATTTTGCCGACACGTCACAAAATGAGCTTTAGTTCCGAAAACTATTTAAATTGGGAAAAATCCTCTTAGTAGTATTTTAATTAATGGTATGAAAAAAAATCGATTTTTTCGTATTTCTAAACCAGAATACCACTTAGAGACGAGCTTATACCAGCTGAAACTTTTGTTACCTAAAAATATTTTGTATATAACTACAATTAACATGGATATAATATTCCAACATGTTTCATTAAATATTGGCTTATACCAGGCAAGGCTTTCAAACAGCGGGTTTTTTCTCTCTAACATTCCAAGATTATCTTTACTGTTCCGTTAGAGTAACTAACGATTATGATATAGAATAACAATTACACAACCAACCTCAGAATACTATATATTGCGACATTAGACGTTATCATATTTATAATAGCATGAAATTAATTTTAAATATTTCAATTTGGTTGCACTAGTATTAAATATTATTATTTTTGAAAATAGTTACACAAAATTTACTACGTACTTTTATTTAGATAATGGATACTATCTTGGATTTTTTATGAAAATATTACCTGAAATTAAAAACAATAATTTAGATTATATGAAAGACAAAAGCAATAATTATAACATACATAAGTAATACGAAAAGGAAATAATTTTTATGCTAAAGGCAGTAAAATATATATAAATTTACATCTCGATTAAATAAGTCATAAATTTTAATATTATTATACAAATATATCAGAAATCTTCTTCTAAAAGTTATGATTATTTAATCAGTTGAAGAAGAATATTTGAGAATTGGTAAGATAAACATTTGTAGAGCCTCATAAATATACGAGTAAAACTTTTAATATAATTTTCATACAATCTAAGTATGTATCAGTTAGCATCAAGAAATTACTGGAATACCCATTTTATAATTAATGGACCCTCTTCTGTCAAGAAATTCTAATTTATTCAATATTTGATATTCAAAAAGCCTATGCCAGAATTTAAGTACATCATTTATTTAAATTAATACTTTATTTTGTAAACATTTATTTATTCCCATTGTAACAAATTTTATACTAGTTTTTTTTCTATCATTTTATCATTTCTAATTTTTTTAATTAATACTGTAAACAGTTTTTGAATTTTGTATAGAAAGTATGTAAAATTAGAAAAAATAAATAGAATATTAGCTTCATTTCTTTCAAAACCTTGTTAAGTCTGGTGTTTGATAAAGTCTTTAAAAAATTGGTCAACTCTCATATAAAGCACATTCAGCAAAATTCAGCAAAATGATTTAGCTTGTTCAGTAGAATTTCACTATGTTTGGTTATAGTTCTCAATAATATTTAAAAATATATTGTATACCCTTGAATTTTAACTTTTTGAAATTGATAATCTAATAACAATCTTAAACAATATCTTTTAATGAAAATCTTCACAAACTTAAACGTTGGAATAGACTTATGAAGCATGGATTTCAAACGAATCTTTTTTAACCAATTTTTTATTTTCTTTAATAAAGGTTCTTAATGTAAAGCTTCATTTTCTGATGGAATTATATGTCAAAAGTTAATTGCATTAGTAATATTGTAATTAAAAGAGGAATGAAAAATAAAATTTTTCATAAGAAATAAAACTTTGAAAAAAGTATTGAGCCAGTCTTGGCCAGGAGTCAAATTATAAATATGACATTTTCGCTAATTTCTATGTACAAAAAACAAAATTATTAAAACCTCAAAGCATAATATTCAATCAAGTGTTAGTTAACTGCTAGAATGTAGAACCTTGCATTTTGCAAGAAGCACTCTTTTGATTAGGGGTTAAATAACGGGAAGATTTAAGGGAAAAAAATATTTCAAGAATATTATCCTAAAATTTGAAGACAATCAGAGTAAAATTCTTGAAGTTATTGACTAGTTAGTGTTCTTCTCCTAACTCTTTCATCTATTCTTTTTTAACTTTCGGAATTTTTCGTCAAAAATAGCACTTTTATCTTTAAATGAGCACCAAACACTTTTAAATGAAAAAAAAAAAAAACAATCAGACAATATTAGAGGAGGATTTGATGATACTTTGACTAGATTTTATGGGTTTTTGATTTCAGGTAATTTCCAGCTGAGATACAGTGATCACCACAAATCATCTTTTTCCATATACGTCCTTGGAAAAGCTGTGTCACTGGTGTGTTTGTAAATATTTTCTAATAAAAGACTTACAGAATCTTGTTAAAGGCATGCTTAATAATGTGCAAAAGGTTTGAATAAATTTGCTCAAACTATATTCAAGAAAAACGAAATTACAAAGAAAGTGTTTTTTTTTACGCTAAAAATCTTACCCCTTCCATAAGGCAATCATTAAAGTTTAAAGTAAATTAAACTTTAATTTTTTTTTTCATAATTTCAAAATCATGTCCTATCAAAACATTTACTTTTTTTTCTTCTTTTTTCCTTTTTTAAACTTTTTGAAAATCTTATATTCTAAAGATAGTTTTTAAGTGATCAGTTATTATCATTGGTTGATTAATACAAAAGATATAAAGCCTGGATCTGATAAATACCCTGGATAAATAATAAGCTTGATATTTAATTTATTTTTATGAAACAGCATTTTTTCGTCTTCATATATAGGTCTTTTTTCGCATATGACTCATTTAATATAACCTAAAGGCAAAGAAATTCTTGTGGTTTTCCTTTCGCAAAAATTGTTTCCATTGATATTTGTGTACACTTTTACGATAGGTATTTTTGATAATTTTTATGTCTTTAGTCAATGAATTAAATTGGTTATTTTAAAAGACTTATGTTTATATTTAGTAAAACGTTTTAAAGAGAAAATATTCCCTTCATTCCTTCGATTGTAAATATATATATCACGATGGTATGGATTTTTTCAGAAAAATAATTGCAAAAATTACTTTGACGAAGCTTTAAACAAATGTTAGTCATCATTTTTTGCTAAAATTATAACGATTCAACAGATATAAAAATTTTCAAACTACATAACGAAGACTCTCATGTAAACTAGAAACAGAATTATCTTAAAAAACAGTGGAGCTTTTCGTTTGAATTTAATACCAACAATTTGTATTGTGGAGTACCTTAATAAATGATGCAATCCTATCAGTTTAAATATTTCATAGTCTTTAAATCTTAAATAAGGACTATAATAATGACTTGCCAGCCCTCTGTTTTAACTCTTATTGAATAACCCAGTTCGAAAGTTCTTAATTATTCATGTTTATTTTAAATTTTAAACTAAAATAATTCTAGTTAAATAGGCCTTTTCAATTATTAACTTTTGAACAAATGTTTATAAATTGTCCTTTCATGTCTCAGGGGTATTTTTTTTCTAGTAATTGCATAACTCACGGAGTACATATTTTTAGAAATAAAATTAACTTTCAGACAAATAATTAAATTTTCTTTGTGGCTTTATAAAAATTTTCAATCATATTTAAGAAATGCGTTTTTTTTTGTTGGTTTAACTTCTTGATTTAAAAATTTCTATTATTGTCAGATATTGTTTTGAAAACTTTAATTACATAGAAACAAGAATCTTGTAAAACAAATAAAACAGCAATTTTAAACTTAATATTTCAGTATTTTTTTAGAGCTAACATTTTGGTATTATACTTTAGCTTTGGCCTAAATCATTAATTCATTTCCCGGAATAATTTGGCTAACCTTAATTACAAAATAATACTACTAGGTAAAGATTGTAAATTATAAAATATACAACTTAAATTATTGATTTCAGGATGAAAAACTTGGCCTCCATTATAATTTCTTATATTTGAAGGAAATTTTGAATATTTAACGCTATGGCTTAGTATGCGTGAAGTAAAACGTGTAATATAATATATTTTTAACTATGTACTATATATGCGCATAAAAGTTGATTTCTCAAAGTGGTAAAAATTGTTATAGCCATTCAAGAATTTTTCATAATTTTTTAGTGGAAGGTACTCCAATGGAAAGTACTTCATTTGATATTTTCTTGGTTTTTTAAATAAATAATTCAATTGTAAAAATACTTTTAATTTTGTGACCAATTGAACTTAAAATAAAAATAAATTGTACAACAAAACCCTTTCAATGTTAATTTGATGTGGTTTTTGATTTAAGTAGGTAAAATCTTATGATTTTCTGACAGTGAGGTGAAATTATTGCATCTTTTTAAACAATTCATTATTATAAAAAAATTATAGATCATTTGAGAAAAGGATTAGTGAGCTGTACATGTCGTCATTTATAATACTAAAAAGGTATTTTCAAGCTTTCAATTCTTCAGATCATTTTTGCTTATGATATGAACTTCAAAATAACTTTCAGATTTAAAGTTTGGCTTCTTCACATGAACTATATTTCTTTCCTCGGAGATACGCAAGCACTATTACTTAATGCTCAAGGGTAAATTTGATGAATATAAAAGATACAGAATTAACCAGAAACTAAATTTATATAAACTGAGTTTTTTTAACAATTTACACCACGAACAAATGTTTTAATAAAAACTCAATTTTTTTTAACTCATAAAGGATTGCTTATGCAATTTTTTCTGTCAACTGATGGAATAATCTTTGTTGATTGATTTTGATTTTCTGTCAGCTGTAAGCAAACATGGAATTTACTTAGTAATCCATTTTCTACTGCATTAATGCACAAACCATAAATTAACTATTAATAACCAAATTATGGTTGCTTTTCAAAACAATCACAAAGTAAAACACTTCTGAAAACAGCAAATAAAATCTTCCAACGGTTTCCTGAAATTATGCATCCAAAGTTCCTTCTAAAAGTGGATTTTCATGATTGGACAAAGCCAAACAAAAAATAAAAACTCTCAAAAAGTAAAAAGAAGTATTATATTCCGCAAAAATAATAATTTTCTAAATGCCTTAAGACATTCAAATGTTTACCACTGTGTATTCAAAGCAATTAAAGTTTTTCTGACATTCAGCATAAGAATGGGTAATTAAAAGAGAGAAAAGTTATTTATTGTTGCAACAATTTAAGTATAAACCATATCACCAGCTCCTGTCATAAAAATTAAATTATTCTATCAAAAACAAAAATGTTATGTTTAACTAAGGAATTAAAATATCTTTTGATTTCAACAGTTAACAACCAAAATAAATACATTTAAGTAAACATTGTTAGAACACGACAAAACAAGACAAAACAAATATAAATCTAGTGGAATATTTACTCAAAAGTCAAGAAGCGAGCTACGAAGAATTGTTAAATTTTAACCAATTGACTTAAGCGAAATGCAAATTTCAGGTACTTTTCATTTTTTTTTGTATATTATAGTTTAGTTCAGTACATTAGCAGTTTTTGGTCAAGTATTAATGTCACCTATGAATATAACTATTTGGATTTCAATAAATTGTTTAAACAATTATTCATAGCAACCTGGTTTTAATATATTTGCAAATGCTAAGTACATTTTGTGACATACGCAAATCTCGTCAAGTTTAAGTTTTGCAAAGCTAAAAATAACACGTAAGAATTTTTTGCTCAAATCTGCATAAAATAAAAACAAAAAACAATTATCTAATTACTTAAGGTATCCTTTGATTCAAATTGTAGTCCATTGGGGTGTAATCCCAAATTCTAAGAATGTAAACACTTTCCACATAGATAATTATCAGCTAATTAAAAAGGAAAAGGGTAGAGCAATTATTCTGATTTTTTGTTTAGTTTAAAAGATTTACTACCCAACATGCGAATATATTTTATTAAAGTCATAAGTAAATGCATAGCTGTAATAATTGTACGTCAAATAGTACAATTATGGATACTATATAATTGCTGAAAGGACAGAAAATCATAGCATGACAACTTGAGTTTTGAATATTGACTTGGTTAATTTAAAATGATAGACTTTTGAAAATTTAAAATATTTATTGTGTTGTGCAATCATTACTAATGACAGTAAGTTAATTATATTGATTGCTGGTATGAATGGTAAGCGGAAAATATTGAACCATTGTTTCGTAAATAAAACTTATTGTTTGGTGGAAAATTAAAGAGAACTTTAACAATTTAAGCCTAATTTTGAAATGCATGGATTTTGTCTTGTTAAATACGCAGTGGTGAAAAAAGCTTTTCATGTCGTAAACTTAGAAAACTCTGTTTGTTATACGAGCGTTTATATAAATTTTGTAATAAAGCGAGTCTGACTTGATTTAGTAAATATAATATATATAAAAATACATAACTTACGTTATCATTTTCAAAACATTAATAGATTTCTTCAACTCTCAAGGCATTTGAAGGAAAATATAAATGTGTATGTAGGCTCAATTTCAAATGCGTACAATATTATCCAACTATTTTGACTTATAATACAGATTTTAGATAAAAATGTTACACATTATTTGCTAAACAGAAAATACAATTATTGCAGCACTCTTTAGAGCTTATGAATAACTTTGAAGGATAAATACCACAACATTTATCTTTTTCACAGCAGATTCAGATGACTGATTAACTCGTTATTTTGATTTTATTATGTTTTGGATAGCTGCCAAATAATTACTCATCAACCTTTTCTAGTTTCGTCTTCGTATATATGTGGTGTTACAAGCCCAGTTGCGATTTCTCTTTGTTCATTTTTTTCTTCTTTGATTTAAAGTAGGATATAAATTTCTCAATAAATCTATATTTCCCAGTAGTAGCACTAAAGTGGGTCCAATATTCTTTGATATCCGCATCTTCTTGGTTTCTGACACTAATAGTCAGCAAAAGATGCAACCAGCAAAAAAAGATGTTTAAAGTTTGGTGTTTTATGTTGCTTTCAATCGATCTTGTAACACCCTGTCATCTTAAAAATTTGTAAGTTTTATAATAGTTTCTCATATTTGTCAGCCGAAAAATTTTCTGTTTGGACTGCTATATTATCTTTTCCGAGAGAAGAAATCCCTTTATAAGGCCACTGCAAATTATGTTTCGTCAACGAACCTGACTTTGCTTTTGACGTTGAGATTTAAATTTTTTTCATCTTTTTCTCGTTAAATGTGTATCGCAAATCTTTTTGCAGCAGTTCATCATGTACCCCAACTCTTCATCTCCATTTCTTTTGAAGCTAATTCTGTAAATATACACATCCGGAACAGTTACCAAAAACAAAATTCTCATTTTCACTATTGAACTAATCAACAAATTTGGTTTAGTTTTCTTGGAGTGAGTTTACACTGGACAACTCAGAGCAGAAACTCACAGCGATTCTGTGAGTTTTTTATGAAAAATAACTGGTTTGTTAACCGAAATTGTAAAAAAATGTGACTAAGAAAATTAAGTTGTAATACATACAAAATTACAGTAAATACATACAAAATTTACTTGCTTAGAATATTTTGTAAGATTGCATACTTGGAGGCGTTTCAAAATATAAAATGTGTTGAACACATTGACGTCGGCGTGTACCATCGGTATGGTACATACGCGAATGTTGTTTTATTATGCTGCGGCTATAGTTTTGTTAGATGAAAAAAACTTTATGAGTTAAAAATAATTTATTAAAATTAAATTTTAATTTCTTGCTAAAGAACATTTTGTGCAAGACGCCGCCACCAAAAAGTTGTAATGTTTATTAAAAATAATAAACAAACAAATATCTTTTCAATATAATTACTCATTTTATTCTTATATCGCTTAAGCCTGCAGAAATTTTGAAAACCTTTTAAAAATACCAATTCACACTCTGATTTACTAATTTTATAATTGAATAAGCTTAAATCACTATAAAGTGCTAAAGAAATAAAATTGTAATTAGATATAAGATGGTGTTCTAGGTTCATTTTATTTTATTTACCAGATTAAAAAGTCTTTTGCAATGGTTCTCATTTAAAATCTCAACATTTTGATTCACTTGAATGGTAAAATTTATTAAAATAGATATAAAAAAAAAGTTAAAAATGCTTAGACTGGCGTTTAGTTTATTCAAAGTAATTGGCAGAAAACCACAAGTAATCAGTAATTCAATCAATGGTCAACATGTTGTAAATCGATTTACTGGCCAATATAAAGCAAATAACTAACCACAATATTTGGAAACCAAATGAAATATAGACTTAATACTATCAACGAGCGTATATCAACTTAGAGAATTTTAAATGTTTTTACTTCTAGTTCTGCTGGCAGGAGTCTAATAAAATGAACAATTGTGTTTTAAAAACATTCTTTTCTTATCTTTCGAATAGAAAATATTGCAAAATCTTTCCCAAACACAATTTATATACGCCTTTAATTGTAAAATTTCAAGCATATTTGGCTAACTCTCTTAAATGGTTACTAGGATTTCGCAGTCTAAAAAAGGCACATTTTTATCTAATTTTTTAAAAAGTGAATGAATTATTTTATTCAAAATTTTTAACATAGCAAAAACAAAACTTAAAAAATTTTGAAAATTTAGACATAAGGATTTCTCAAAATTGCTGTTGACCCGATAACTCATGATTCGTGATTCATCCAGAAACAAAGAAACAAAATTATTACTGTTAGTAGTTGTACAAAAGAAATATAAATAAGTAAAAATTTGGCAGAATTTTGTTCCAAAAATTACAATTCTAGGCATAGTTTGTACTTCGTTTTGCCTCATAAAATCGGTTGTGATTTCGGTTGCTATTTGTTCAAGCAATAGTCAGTCTTTTATTAAAAAGATTGGTTCAATAGTTTTTAAGAAATCATATTAACTGACTTCAGAAATAGAGTTTCGAGAACAACGCGATTAAGTCCGACAAAGCTTCCCAATGCTCTATCTCGAAAAGTTTTATTCTGACCAACATGCAGATTTTGGAATTAGGATATACTTCACTGCTAAGTTCAAAACTCTATTCCAATTTGCAATCCATAAAAATAGCTTTAATTAAATTATTTGCAGTTATTATGGTAAAATATTATTGCTTCAAAAACACCACAGAAATTTTATGTTTTTCACGGAATATGGGTTAAAGTATCTTATAACATGTTAACTATGTTGATTTGGTCATTTTAATACCCTAGGCCATATAAGGGATTAACAGTGAAAAGGTTTGAATAGGGTTTTTGCTAGATATTATCCCAATCAAATATAGCTAACAATTACAAATATTAAATACAATTTAAAACCTAACTAAAAATTCGTTTTAAAATGTTACAATTCGATATTTTTCCCTCTTTTACCCTAACTATGATTCGATGTACTTGCCTCTAGTACTTGCCATAGATTTACTTATCCATGACTTTAATTTACAATTCAAGAAGCAACCAGCAGCAATTATTTTTCATCCCAAAGGAAATTCAATTGATTTGTGTAAACGATTTACACTTAGGGATAGAATAAAGGGTAAAATTTGTTATTTTATGTAGAGAAATTCATTTCAATTATTTTTTGAGGATAGCAATCTTTTTATATGTGAAAAAAATAAGCTTTTTGGTAGATTATGTGATACTGTTTAATTTTATAAAATTCTCATAGTTTTGGTAATGTTTTAATAAAAAAAATCCCTTATTGAACGTTTGTAAAAAGATGTTATGTTTATTAGCTTAAGCTAAATTTAGAATTGCTTAAAGTTTATTGTTGATTTCTATTAATTAAAATTAGCTATGTTTGATTTTCCTTAAAATAAAATTAAGTCTTACTAAATGTAAATTGGTTAAATTTAATCAAATTAACAAATATTTCGCGTATCAATTCTGAGAGATTATAATAATAATTTCAAAGATTTAAATTTCAAAATCAAAGTTTCATTTGATTGAAGAGTACTAGTCATTAATTATTTTAAGTCACATACGAAGAAAATGATTCCTTGATTTTTCGCTTTTAAATAATTTTTTATTTTTCAAAAATTAGAATAACTTTACATAGTATCCTAGTATTGAATTTGAGATATTGAATGAGTGATATTTATTTTTGAAATAGTAATAATAATAACGTTATAACGTTACGTTAAAAAGGAGAATAATATTTTGTATTAATACAAAAAAAAACCATCAATTACAAAAATAAAGCAAAGTTAATTTTTGAATTTAAGGACAACACTAAAAGGGAAAAATAATTACAAAATGAACATAAAGTAAATGTAAAACATTTAAT
This sequence comes from Acrocera orbiculus, assembly GCA_947359355.1. NCBI lineage: Eukaryota > Metazoa > Arthropoda > Insecta > Diptera > Acroceridae > Acrocera > Acrocera orbiculus. The sequence continues at coordinate 1,553,040 of OX375757.1, forward strand.
ATATTGAAAATTTAAATGAATACCATGAAAGAATAATTAAAATCGGGATATATGTATGTATGTTTACACGACAGCTTTATACTTTTAGACTTGTGTCAAGCATGTTCTATTTTTTTCTTGTTTTTACTATTTATAAACAATCCTTAAATTTTTCTTTTTTAAATTTATTTTCATTTTGTCCTTTTAAGTTCTATTTACCTTTCACTTTCAATATTTGTGTTGAATTAAAGTGAATGTATTATGCATACATTCATATTATTAACGATAATTTCAATATGAGGTTCTTTTGATAATTTAAAAGTTTTAGCTTGTTGGCTTGAATATTCCTTTGAACAGTATAATTGAGTTCTCTTAATTTTTACTGGTAAAAAGTTTTACGTACTTTTTTCTCTCATAGCTGAAATTTTTGATGGTTTGAATATAACAAATTAACCTTAAGTATGCTCTAATATTTGACTTTTTTTTACAAATCTTTAGTATCCTCGCGTCCCGAATCCATTTGAACTAAGCCTTACATTTATTAATAGTAGAATAATAATTAAGTATGCAAAACCACAAATTAAACTATGTAGTCTAATTTTCAGTCGAAAAATTATATTTTTTTGTAGGTTTCACATACTTGTAGCTCTCAACATTTCCGTGAAAAAATATGAACTACTTAACATTGTCCAAAGCATTATAAGCATCTGGGTACAGACCTACCTTAATCTAAACAAACATTTCAAAACTGTTTGAAAAAATATGTTTAAAAGACTTAAAATACTTTTATTTTATGCTTCCGAAAGAGCTACTCATTTGAACAAAAGAACTACTGTTCTGCTCTATTTTAGAATATATTCTAAGACTTTGACAAAGTGGAAAGCATGGAAAACTAATTAAGTACTAGTCTAGTACTTTGCTGCTAGAGATTTTTATTATAGTTTTTTGGATCAAATTCTATACACATAAACTTTATTTTCAAAAGCTTACAACAAATCAATTTATACAGAATGTCCTATCTGTTGATTGTTTATACAGGGTGTCCCTGCACGAAGGTTACAAACTTTGAGGGTGGAAAGTAGATAAAATTTCATCGGCAAAAAACATAAAAAGTGGGGGTCTAACTTTTTTCGTTTTCGAGTTACAGCCTTTTGAAGTTTTCAGCCTTTTTTTTTACCCCCACACACTCAATCACTCATAACTTTTCAATCTATGCAATAATGAGTAAAAAAAAAATAATTTTTCATAGCTTACAAAATTGTTTTATTATTAAAAAAACAAAAATTTAAAAATAATAACAAATGGTGGAGAAAAAAATTTTTAAGTAGAACCGTTCGTAAAAATCTCGGTCATTTTTTGAGGTTTTTTGCGTTTTTCTTAAAAAAATACCCTAATAATTTTTATTTTTTATTTTATTTTCTTAAACTACAAATGTTTTCCAATAAAAAGTTTGTACATTGTAATGGCTTAACTTTTTTCTAAAGTGCAATAAAAATCTTACAAAGTGAGCCTTTCCCGATAACTTAATAAGAATTTTCTTTATTTTTTCCCTAGAAAAAAGTCCAAAGGGGTTAGATCTGGAGATTTCTGAGGCCAAACTACAAGTCTACCTCCACCCATCCATTGATGAAAGTGTTTGTCCAGATACTGAAGAAATGAGGCGAAAATGAACCAGAAAACCGTGTAACCGGAGACTTGTTGGAATCGCCAGCTCTTCTAATAAATCTACAAAATTATTTCGAAGAAATTTTACAAAATCTAATGAAATCATAACCTGAGGTAGTTCAAAAAAGCAATCAGGACGAATGAGGCTTCTTTTACATAAATGGGCTAGAGAGAACCCACATGCTATTCGGCCTTCAAGATTTCAGCACCAATTATCCATCAATGGACGGGCAGCTATGATAGATGATCAACTGATTGGTTCTTTGAACTACCTGAGGTTATGAATTCATTAAATTTTGTAAAATTTCTTCAAAATAATTTTATAGATTTATTAGAAGAGCTGGCGATTCCAACAAGTCTCCGGTTACACGGTTTTCTGGTTCATTTTCGCCTCATTTCTTCAGTATCTGGACAAACACTTTCATCAATGGATGGGTGGAGGTAGACTTGTAGTTTGGCCTCAGAAATCTCCAGATCTAACCCCTTTGGACTTTTTTCTAGGGAAAAAATAAAGAAAATTCTTATTAAGTTATCGGGAAAGGCTCACTTTGTAAGATTTTTATTGCACTTTAGAAAAAAGTTAAGCCATTACAATGTACAAACTTTTTATTGGAAAACATTTGTAGTTTAAGAAAATAAAATAAAAAATAAAAATTATTAGGGTATTTTTTTAAGAAAAACGCAAAAAACCTCAAAAAATGACCGAGATTTTTACGAACGGTTCTACTTAAAAATTTTTTTCTCCACCATTTGTTATTATTTTTAAATTTTTGTTTTTTTAATAATAAAACAATTTTGTAAGCTATGAAAAATTATTTTTTTTTTACTCATTATTGCATAGATTGAAAAGTTATGAGTGATTGAGTGTGTGGGGGTAAAAAAAAAGGCTGAAAACTTCAAAAGGCTGTAACTCGAAAACGAAAAAAGTTAGACCCCCACTTTTTATGTTTTTTGCCGATGAAATTTTATCTACTTTCCACCCTCAAAGTTTGTAACCTTCGTGCAGGGACACCCTGTATATTTAATTACTCACTTTACTGTCAAATAATTTTTATCTTCTGTTTTAACATACCTAAAGTAAAAATTATTTAATGAACCTAATGAACCCCATGAAACCATTGGAATTATTCCAAAGCTCAGTGATCGTTTTTTCTCTGGTATTTTTTATGTGAATCGGTCTCCAGGATTTTGTGATTTAACTACTTTTTATGAGGTTTTTCATGAGAATAAAGTTTTTATTAATACTCTACAGACAGTTTAAGATCTGAGGTATAACATTCGCAGAGAAATAGATACCATAGATTCCCTAATTCTGCAATAAGTTATTGAATATTTTAATGTTTGAGTGCAAAGCTGTAAATAGAGACGTGGGGGTAGCATGTACGATATTGTTCTTAATTCATAATTACCTTAAATACAACGTTTACTTTAAAAAAATCAATTTTGTTTGTAAAAAACATATTTTAAACAAAAATTTCTAAATTTTCTCGGTTTTTTGCTAAAGAAAATGCAGTAAAATCAAATATTAGCATTCTACAAAAATTATATTATATCACCCCTCCAAAAATCAAGTAAAAATGTATAAAAAGGATTTGATACAATAGTTACCAGTTCAGAAATTATAATTTCCCGACGTCCCCCACTTTTAAATTTTGTATTAAAAAATTGTAAATGGAGCTTGTCAAAAGTATTATTTAACCTTCTGTTCCCATTTAATGGAATGAAAAATTATTTTTTCTTTTTAAATCGTTAATTTTGCAAAATGATCATACATAAAACTAGACAGCTTATCGTAAGTTATTTCACAATTTCATCATTATGTTTTCTGTATTTGTAAAACAAAAAATTTTATTAATAAATATGAAATACTGAATAAATAATAAAAAATTATATAAAATTCAAAAGATCGTCTGGAAAATTTTATTCGTATTTTTTATGACGATAGCTTCAACAAGTCTCCTGCGGTTTTAAGACTTCCGATACCTTGTACCAAAATAAAATAATTTAAGATAAACGCATAAGGGCATAAGCAAAATATATGAAAAAATTAATTTCCTTTGCATTTCAAGACGTTGAGTGATTTATCATAAGAAAACTTACTTTCTAGGTTACAGATAGAACGCTATATCTCCATTAGTTTTGTACGTTACGTTCGAAATAAAATAAATATTGTAAAGTGGCATTAATTTTAGATGAAAAAGAACTACATATTTTTACAATATTCTAATTAGTGTTTTAGTAATACGCAAGCTTTCCCTTTGATATACAATCAAATTTATGTTTTATTCCTAAACAAATAATCACTTAAAATGTTTTTTAAATATCTTTAATTATTGCATAATTATGTTTTCTTAAGTTAGGACTCTTAAATGACGGTTACATATTTGTATATTCATTAATTTATTTTCATCAGATTTCACATACTCTTAAATTTTTTAAAATTTCAACTTAAGGTTACTTAGCTTAAGGTAATTCTGGATGTTGATTTCTAATTTTAGACAGTTTGAAAATAAATATCTTAAGCACAGTATAGGATTGGGTTTTCTGCCATATAAAAGGCTACCAATTTACTTCAACATAAACATTAGACTTCACTGCATAATCAAATCATTAAAACTGCCAATTAATAAAAATAATTTTTAATATTATTATTAAAAATCCTTTTAAAATATTTAAGTCAAAATCAATCTCCTGTATGTTTTCTGATAAGGTTAAAGCTTTGGGAGTTCTACTTTTCACTTGCAGGAAATAACTTTATAACTTTTGATAAAATTTTTCGAAAATTTCCTTATGAGTTCTTTGCTAAGAAATAGATAATTAATTACTTGCTCAAGTGTCACAAAAAGTTAGATTTTATAAAATTTTTCAAATTCCTCTCAATTTATGGTTTCATTAGCAAATCTTTATATAATATCTTTCAAAAATACTCATGCATTTTCATAAAATATCTTGAAAATTTTCAAAATTGATTTATCTCAAGTCCTTTAAAGAGCACAAAATTAATTAAAATCAAGCTACTTAATATCTTAGTATAAAAAAGTAATATTTTTTTAAGAATATTCTCTATTTTTCAAAAGTAAACTTCAATCAACTTTATAAAATTCTTTTTCAAGATCTTATATCAAATTTGTTTTAAAAATTTCAGAGAAGTTGTTTTCAAGGGCTTACTTGGAAAATTTCAATTTTCATTTTTAATAGAAAAACTTGAGGAGATATACTAAATCTGCTTTATCAAAAAATTAGACATTGCTTGCCTCAATTGTTATTTTATATTTAAGATATTAGTGGTTTAAATAGTAAATAAGGAATTAAATTTTACTAATAAAAATCTCCATTAAAGCATAAAATATTTTTATCTGAATTTTTACCATAAATCTATGTTTAAAGTCTTTCGGATTTAAGCTTTATGTTATTGCTACAAAACGTGTTTTGCATTTTTCTAAGTAAAAATTTATATAAAAAGAGACTTGCTTTTATTAACAGTACAACATTTATTTTTACTTTGAATCTTTAAAAAAGAAAGATTTACTTGCATTAGATATTTTGTGAAATAACATTTTCCCTAAAATCTATTATTGAAACAAATGAAAAAAATCAAATATCCACTAATTAGGTTCATTACTTGCATTAGATATTTTGTGAAATAACATTTTCCCTAAAATCTATTATTGAAACAAATGAAAAAATTCAAATATCCACTAATTAGGTTCATTGAATATACCCAAGCATAATTAAGAAAAATAATTTTTTGTTAGATATTTTTGCTTGTTTTCCAGATATTTAATTGACGTTAGAGCAAATGTCATTCATTAGAGCTCAAAATTTAATTTAGAATCCATAGCAGTAGGAATAATTTGAAAATTTATCTTTTGCAGCAATCTGTCTATTTAATAATAAAAACAGTGATATTGAGTTAGATTTCTTCCAGGCTCGTGATGAATTGATCATCTCATTATTTTGATAAACTTGATCAAAAAGCTTTCGGAATGAAGTTTTGCGCTCATGTGACGCTCCTAGCACTCACATTTTTTTATCATTTGTTATTCCACTCAATTGTCATTGATATTTCTAACAAAGTTTTGCATTGTTTCATCATAAGTTGAGTACATGTGTCTTTCTGTTTGACTTTTTAAAAAATTTTGCCGTAATTATCAGGGAGTTTTAGGCTAAAAATAACACAAATACCATCCAACAACCACCAAATTTACCTGATTTGCCCCTCTTTGACTTTTTTCTGTTCAATCGTATCAAAAAACCACTTTTGTTTCTGCAGCCGAAAAAAGATAATGGAAAAATCGATGGTGACCTTAATTTAGAGATTGTGTATTTTTTTAATAAATTCAGGGAACTTTTAATCAATGTAGGACGTTGCACCTGTTTCAATGTCCTGTCAATGTTATTTAAATAAAATTAATTCCGAAGTAGTTTTACAATTTTATTTATCTTTCATCTGTTATAATCTAAAATATCTAAAAACAAAAAATTGCATTGGGTTATAAGAGCTTGTAGCTTAAAAAAAGTGAAATACTGAATGGATCTTCCCTTTAGTCCTACGTGTAAACGGCTGTAGGACTTTTTATTTTATTAAATTTTAAAATAAATTTTTCCAGCAAAAATTGTAGCGCTTTTAGAAAAAAGTTCAAAAAATTTTATTTGTTATTTGTTATTAAGTTTTACGGCAAAACTATAAGGCCAGCTGGATAATTATATAATTTTTGTCTGGAACCCAAATATGACATTTGAGAATAATAGCCAATAAAAATTGTTCATATACACCTAGAAAAATTCCAAGGTCTGGGTATTATTTATAAGAAAAGGAGGCTTAAACACACCAAACCCGATAAACTAATATATTAAATATAAAATAAATAAGTAAAATAATTAAAATTATAAAAAAGTTGTTACACCTACGCACAACTTGCTTGGTATGCACATTTTAAAAGAAGTAATAAATACCTTAATAAATAAATACTTTTCTTAAGATCCCTTAGCCTTAGCATATATGATGTGGGTAGAACGTCACTTATAATCTAAAAGATAAGTCGCTTATAGTGTACAAAAGATTGGCCAGAGCATAATTTTATAACGCCACAAGGTATGTAATTCTCTAGCTATTTTTACTTGTTTTCCAATTATATGAACGAATTTATTACAGCGCAGTTTTCGTGTTTTTAAAAAACCCATAATTGCCTTTTCCTTAATTATATGAATAATAAAACATTTTCGCAAATAAAATTAGTTCAGTTTATAGGTTATTGCTACATAGTTAGATTAGTAACATAATATTCTAATAATAATAAACATTTTACTAAGTTTTTGTAAAAAAATTTTCTAGACTTATGTAGTTTGTAAATCAAATTCATTTAGCATTTTAAAAGGAGTAACTAAAACGAATTTATTCTTTGGATATCAGAGTAATCAGAGCGATACTATAAACTCCCAAAAGTAATTTAAAATCACAATGAACAATCGAATTGGAAATAAAATCCTTGGAGACTAAAAGTATTCAGTTTTTTCCCGGTTTTTTTTTTTTTTTTTGGTAAAATAAAATAAAATTGCGGAAATAACAATTGAGATTCCAATTACAATTTCAAATATATTAGGTAAGAGTAAAGCATCCCTCCACAATGTAACTTAAACTTAATCTAAAATTAGAGAATCTAAAAATTGTGCTAGACTACTTCCTTTTATCCCCCGGTGAGTAGATTTCATTCATTTTCAGTTTTTGACGTTTAGGTTATATTATATATTAGAACATAACATTGAAAGATTTAATTTCTTGATGATTATAATCAGATATCCTGAAATCCATTTTTCCTAGGTAAAATGTAAATAGTTGATGGCTATAAGCAATCTCGAAAATTAGCTAAGCAACAGTAGCAACTTGATTAGGGTAACTGATGACAAGAGTATAAATGGTAACTTTGTATTAATTAAAAACTTCCTCAACCTTTCTGCAAAACTTTCAAATAAATTTAGATGTTTATCTCAAAAAATTAGTTAGCCTAATGTCTTTGTTGAACTAAATTGGTAGCCCTGTCAATGGCAGAAAAACCAACCCTATACTGTACTTAAGACATTTATTTTCAAACTGTCTAAAATTAGAAATCAACATCCAGAATTACCTTAAGCTATTGTCGAAATTTAAAACAATTTAAGAGTATGCGAAATTTGATGAAAATAAATTAATGAATATAAAAACATGTAACCATTATTTAAGAGTCCTAATTTAAGAAAACTTAATTATGAAATAATCAAAGATATTTAAAAAACATTTTAAGTGATTATTTGTTTAGGAATAAACAAGGATAATATGTATAAAGAGCTTACAAAGCCCTAACAATCAATTTTAGTTTCATTTTACAGCTTATGTAAATAAAAAACCTTTGCGTGTCCTTTTCTTCACTTTTAATATGATAACAAGGTTGAATGCGAAGAAGGTAATCAAGGATTCATGGGCCTTTTTAAGCATGTAATTGGGTCAAAATAACCAATGCAAATTTGTTTATTATGAAATTGGGTAAAAGCTAGAAGCCAGAATGAAGAATTGGGGTATGATAGAGACGAAAATATGAATTCGTAATTATAAAAGTTTCCTTTAAAGTACAACAACAACAAAATATGCAAAGACCTTTTGATAATAGAAAATTGAATTACTAATTGTAAGCCTAAAATTTTTTTAACGAATATTTTTGAGAGAAAATTAAGAGATATAAACTTTTTTAAAAAGGAAATTTAAATAAGATTTTTTAATTTAAATGCAAAGGAAGTTCAAGGATGTGGTACCATTCCGAATTCAGTTTAGCAGGATTCAGGATAAGTAGATGGTCATGTAGTAAATCTAAAAATTCTCCTATGCTAGTTCTAAATCAGAACATATGAGCATGTTGTTCTTGATTATAAACAACAACTTACGTAGACGAACTCATTACTTGGAGCCAGATTCTGTCTTTGTGAAAAGTATTAATTACGAGAAATGAGAAAATCAAATTGTGACATATTTACCATATATTATATATCAAAATCACTTCCGACAAAATCAAAATCTGGCCACTAATCTGATACTTTTAAAACTGGTAACTTTACTCAATCTAATCAATTGAAAATCGCACAACTTTCGGAAACCTCAGCTCATTTTTATTGATTTACCAACTATGCCACATTACTGAGAAAAATGTGCACAATTTTTTTCCTTCTTTAAGATTATATTAAGGGAAAAATAATAACCCTAGCTTATATTTATGGTTTTTATTATTCTAAAGAAAAATAAAAATAAAAGATACTAGAGTGCCTTTGGAGTGGCAATAATATTAAGTATCAAAAACTAGTATGGATATTTTCTTCTTAGTATTGAGTATCTTCAGTTTTTGAGTATTTGTTTTATTTAAAAGATTTCACAAAGCCAGAAAAAAAGTTGAAATCATTTATAAACCAGGACTTTTTGAAACCTTTAGTGCTTCATAGTTAATATAGGAAGTTTAAGAGAGTAATACGTCAACTTCTGAATTCCCAGTTAATGTATTTATGCAACAAGACAGGTAATCCTTTATACAGAACAAGTTATTTCACTAAAAGTGGAGCAAGTTTTGACACTAATGGATAGAATGGCCTTTTTAATCTGAAAGTATTCTAGCCTTCTTAAGTTGAATATTAACAAATCAAACTTTTGTTTACTTTGACTAAAAATTTAGACTCTAATCTTCCCTATTTACATGGGAGCAAATTTAGGGCTTTTCGATGAGTTAGTAATCTATAAAAGTCAATAGTAAATTTTATTTACTATAAATCCTTTTGCTTAGTTGATTAATTCTTTGTTTTTTCGAAAAAAAACCTTAAATGCAAACAATTATTTTCAATATTAAATTTTTTCTATTCAAACAACTTTAAAGGTTGTATAAGAAATTTTTCGCTACAAAGAATTAATCAATTTACAGCATCTTAGGCAAAGATCCACTTTTTAAAGTTTACATTTAAAATAGTTCAAAGCTTCCAGGATAAATTTTTATAGTAGCTTAGCGAGTTCAATCCTGTTACACAATTTTTAGTGTTGCCAACTTAAGCTTTTGGGTCAATTTTATTTACTTTTCTTCAGTAAATCTGTATAATAAGGAAATAGAATTCAGTTTTTGAAAACAACCTTTTAAGATTTGGTTAATATTATTAAATATCCTGATATTTTAGAAAAATTACTATTTAGGCTGAACCAAATAAGAGAATTCAAGAATTTTTCAAGAATTTTTCTGAAATTTAAAATATACATTCCGGGATTGTGACCAACAGCTTCCATTTAAAGATTTAGATTTGCTTAAAGATTTTAATATTTTAATCTTAAACTTAAAGATTTTTTAATTAAAAGCCTTGAAAAAACTTCTGTAGCCATTGAGTTTAAAGATATATATGATATTTTTTGGCTTAGTTCAATTGGTAAGAGAGTATTAACACATACACGGATTATTATGATATTATCAGCAAATAAAAACATGAATGTGTTTATTTTATAACTGCAAAAAGAAAACTTTTAATGTCTGAAAAATACTTTAAGGATTCCTTGGTAGAAATTCTTATAAAATTTATAAAAAGAAACACAAACCAGAATTAAAATTTGATTTGCTAGAAGAACTTTCTCCTCTAAACTTTTGTTCACTTTATAATTTGCATAAGGATTAAGAGAATGTTTGAAAAACTTTCAAAGGGTTTTTAATAACGATTTGAAATAAGTAAAAAGTTTAAAAATATTTTAGGGACTACTTTATAGGATAATTGGTTTCATTATTTAGTATGGTTTTATACTAAGGACACAAACATTGCACCCATAGAGAAATTTTTAGTTAAATTAATTTGTTAAAAACCTTACATTAAAAATCTGAAAGTTTTATAACACCACTATTATTATTTGAAGTGCCAAAATGTCGAATTTTGAGCCAAATCGGCGTCCTTTGCAAGAACTTTTGATCAATTTCTTGAATTCAAAAAGATTTATAGCTGAGGTGCATTGGATAAGCTCATGGTACCTGCAGTTTCAATGAAAAAAAGCTATTTTTAATAGTTTAAAATATTTAAAAAAAGAAAGTAAAAAATAAATACTGGAAAATTGACAGTGCATTAAGGCATTGATTTGGATGTGTTATTACATTGAGACTCGAATTGAATGCAGGAAAAATATTTCTTTTAATTAAAAGAAAACCTAAAAGTTAATTATACATCATTTAAAAATATGGGTAAATAGGTAAATAATGGGTTCTACAATACATGATTTGAACCTAAATATTATTAAAAATGTCTTTTCGACATAAAAAACTAATTTTTTGCATCATATACCATATAGGAAGATTCTTGTAATGAAAACTAACGAAAAAAATGTTTCCTATATTTAATAAGTAGCTCAATACAAACACATATTTTGTCATTGTTTTCAATAAATCCAAGCAAAAGATTGTACAGCAAAATAATTTGCAATTTGTGCATTCTGATTAAATATTAACAAATTTTGTAATCAAATTAAGAAAAAAACTTTCTTCCAAATTAATTTATAATTAAAATACCGCAACACAAAAAATTCATTTTTTAAGTTGCTTATACAGCAAATTTTTGCTAAAATAGAACTAGCCCAAAAGAATTAAATTCAACCAAAATCTAATTCAATTATAAAATTTAAAGCCTTTAATGTTTTAATTTAATTTCTAAAAAAATTTTCTTGCTATTTATTCAAAATATTTAATAAGGCTAAAATCTTACTATCATCAGTGATTTTGACTGACACTCACAAAATTGTCGTAAAAGGCTTAACAAAAGGGTTTTCTAATTTACTATCATTTAATAAAATCATGAATAAGAAATGTTTTTAATTAATTTTAATTTGAGTTAATTTTTTAATTTTAATTTTTGATTAGATGAACTTTGGGATTATCAATGCTAGTTTAACTTTTGAAACACAATTTATGATTCTTTTTTAATTTAAAATAGCTAAACTTTTATTTTAATTATTTATATAAGTAGAATAAAATTATCTTTTTAAGCTCTGTAAGTCATTATTTAAAATTAGTAAAAAATTTACCATCACAATTTTTTGCCTTTTTATTAATTTTAATATTTTTCACTGAAGAGAAATTTTCAATTTGTAAGTCCGAGATAATTTTGTTTTTAAATGCTAGTAGCATTTAATTATATCAGGTCAATCAAAATGACAGCTATTTAAAAACAATAATAGCAATAACAATACGAAAAAAAGGACAATGGGCTTAAAAAATTAAGAAATAGAGCAATGCTATAAGAACAAATGACAAAAATATTATTTAGTACATGGATAATCACACAATCAGTAAAAGAATGGATTTTGCATTTATTAATGGTACAATGTATAAAAAACAAAATTTATTACGGAAACTAGCAGATGTCACTTAATCAAAAGAAAGACAAACATAAAATAAAATAATAATAATTTTTTAGCCTCTTTTACCATCATTTACTTTCTTAGAATTTAAGTGCTCCTTCATTTTATACAATAGTCTCTATCTTCCTGATTTGTCATATTTTTTTCTTGTTTCTGGTTTCATCATCCGAAAGCATCACCTTATGCTGAGGTTGCTTCTTCCCTAATTACTTTCTTTGTATATATTTATGCACATCTTTATCCCAGAGAGACAGAGGGTGCTAAATAATGACATACCCAGAAGAATGTATGGAGTTTTTTTTTCATCTATTCGTATAGCTAACCATTAAGTAATATCAGATGTTGCTTACATTACATAAATATAAAGTCTCCTATTCTTTTTACATAGCACAAATGTGTGTTACAAAAATGAATTTTAGCTACCTTTCAGCTAACACTTATATCTACTTCCTTGATGTTAATTAATTTTTTTAATATCGTTCTTATAGTTCATCAAGCATCTTGTTTTTAGGGTTCATGAGGTCAAGTAGCCTTTATTCGGTTTAGCATGGTGAATAATTCTTTATTAATTGTTGCATAATATGTAGTTTTCTTTTTCTTTTTTAATTTTAAAAATTATGTTATACTAACACGAAGAAATTCAAATTTATTAATTTAAAACAAAAAAAAATAATTTTATCTTTTTACTAACTTTCAAACATACGAGTACTTAACAAAAAGAAAAAAAAAACATGAAAATATTATCCTTTGATCAGTTGAAAATTTCCACTTATAAAACCTGAACTACTTTAGTTTTATTAAGATTCAACTTTACGATTTATCTGAGTAACTGGTTTTTTTGTGTTAACCTTTTTAAGTTGGGTATCATTAAATGTGGATGCAAATTACATAAACCAGAACAGCATCTTTTGCATTTTATCAGGATATTGTAGCCTTTTTTTATTTTAATTAGAAGTCATAGACTACATTTTTAGACAGCAGTGTAATTGCAATGATTACTCGTCGAACCAGTTTTAAATAAAAGAGTTTGTGCTTATTATTTACTAAATACCTTAAGTAGTTTTAAAGTAAAAATCCTCTAATTGAATGTAGCTTATATCATCAGTCAACCGTCTTTAGGAATTTCATTTTCTAGTTTCTCAGGTTTTTGTACTTTTTACATTCATTTTTCAATGATTGACATTTAGCCATGAACAATTGTAGTTGGTGTAAGAATTGCTTAGGGCTTGGATTTTTGTTTTACAGGCTGAAAATTCATAATAGAGTTCCTAATTTCTCTATAAAGGCTATATTTATACACATGATTCTTATACTCTATTTCGTTTGCCTTATAGGGTTTAAGTAAGGAATGAAATTTTCTCTTTAAATTTTACAATAGATTCGTCTATACAAATAATTTAATCAGGAATAAAGTGTTGATAAAATTTACATTCTAAATAGTCCAAAAAACAAAGAAGCCTAGCTCGTTGTAGCCCAATTTTAAGACTTTTGTTTCCCGAGTCTGATGTTATTAAATGGAGAATTTAAAATATTTGATTAAATTGAACTTTTTAAGCATCAGAAAAAAAGAAGGAACTCTACTCTTATATCTACTTCACCATAATTATTTATAAGTCCACTGAAAGACAAAATTCATCTTTTTTTACATCACGCCATGTTTGCAATATAGATTTTTTAGATATATTCTTTGAATTCAATTCCGATTTTTTATATTTATTGGTTTTTGTTATTATTTCCTGTACAAGCGGTTCTGAGAAAAATAGTTTAAAAAATTTTATCAGTTGAAAAATATTAAATGGAGTTTAGGCCAGTTACGTTTATTCCAATGCAAAAGTTTATTCATAGTGGCATATATAACGAATATTAGACTCTAATTTAAGCAATTTTGGGTTCAAAAATTTAAAAGCAAATTTATCATTAGTAAGGACTACAAAAACTGACCCTAAACCTTTACATAAGAAAAAATTAAATAAATGAAAGTCTAAACCTAAGCAATACTAATACTTTCAATAAATTAATTTTTTTTTTAAATTTATTAATGAATAAATATAATTAGTTTGATTTAAATCAGTTTCAGCAACATAAAAAATACGGAAACGCTATATTTTCCATCCCTTGGCACTATAATTTAAAATAAAGCTGAAATACTTCTGCTATTACTTTCATTTTTATTTTCAATATATTTTCTGGAGAACTTTGAATAAATTAAAAGAAAAACGATTGTATACCTTGATTTTTGAAATTGAAAAATAATCTGAGCACTATACTTGGCCCTAAACAATTCTACGAGTTTAAAAAAACTTTTCTTTTTCGTTTTTATAAACATAGACATTAAGAAGAATCAATTAATTATCCTACACAATATATATTTTTTATTTAAAATAAAATCTTTCTTAAAAATTCTTAATTGGCCATTCATTAATTTTCCTTCTTTTTTATCGAATTTGTCATTTTTCCTGCTTAAAAAACCAAACAATAATTTTTATCATTTGGACACCATATAGAATGAAGCTATTAAGGTGCTATGACAACAATTGAGGACCATATGTAATATAAATTGTAGTGATTGCCGTTACCTCTAAGTTCAACCGAAAACCTGGAAGGCTATTTTACAAGGTAATAACACGAGATGTATTTCATATAATGAAAAAGATACAGAACTAGCTCAGAAGCTAAATCCAAAAAAGAGAACAGAAAAAACAAACGAAAGAAACAAAAATTATAGTTGATTACCCACCTGACTGGTTTATAATTCTTAAGGTCTGGTTAGGGGTTAATCGTGATACATACTACATACATTTATATATAGTATTTATAAAAAGCACAAAAAACACTTACTGGCTTGATATGCGGATTATTAATAACAAAAAAGAAAAATAGAATTGAAATCACCTAAAGAAGATTTTATTCAACTCTGATACAATCTTAATAGGCTCAGAAGCTGTTCTCTGATTGGTCAACGGATACAGGTGGCCACACGTCATCAATATTCTAAGGTATATAAACAAAGTGAACGACTTTTTCTTTGACTTTCTTTAGTCGTGTGTATTATTAAAATCTTTAAACATAGAGCCAAGTTTCGGATACACAGATAAAAACCTGTTTGTTTGATTTTTATAGCTAAAAGTGTTGTTTTCCTGTTGATTCATATCCCATGGTAGTTAATTAATGTTCAAAAAGGCTTCAAATGAATTTTTTATGACAAATGTATCAGGATTGTATTCTTAGCTAGAACACAGATTATTTGGATTTATTTGTTAGAGATTCATTAGGATTATGGTGAAATTATCAAAACTGATTTAATTGATTTTCATTTATTTAAATACTTTTTTAATCAAGTTTAGAATATAATTTTTTTTTATATTTTATTTTGTTATATTTTTAAATATTGTTCAGATATTTTAGGCATAATTTAGCTTTTAGTGGCTAACTAAAAAAGATTAAAAACTAAGACGGCATCGTTCGCTCTTTTCAATGACATTAATCTTCTAAAAAAATGATGAACTAGATAATTATAAAAGCATTTAAGCAGTATTTTATGTTTGATTTAAGACGATATCAGCCATATCCAAGTTATTTTAGTTTTCTTTGGGGTACTTTAGATTAATAGCAAGTATATTTAGGAAAATAGAATAGTTTTGAATAAAACAGAGATAATATTATATGAATTAATCGTATTTACACGTTAACGATTTTATTAGTTTCAGTTGTTATCGGTGTTTTTATAACCTTTTTTGAATCACTTTAAAAAATTAAAGAGTATACGATTGAAATTGACTAGACATTCTAAGTAAGATCAATGGATTTTATGTGAAAGTCTAATCTAATTTTTTTTTTTTTGAAAATGAAATTCATTTAATTAAAATCAGGAGCTCTAATAAACTTCAATAAATAATTGTTTGATATACTTAAAGATAATATATATTTTTATTTTTGGCCTTATGATATTTTATATGAATATGTAATCAGTAAGAAAAGCTTTGAAGAAGGAAGAAAAATTTAGTGGAAATTGATGGTTTTAGTATAGCTCCAGGATTTTCACAATTTTAAAACTTTCCATGACATTAAACGATAAAATGTAAAGAAAAAAGGCTTTCGTCTAAAAGTTAAAACTTTTTTAAAATTTTCAATACTCATATGACTAGAAGATTTCTTGAAAATTGTTATTAAATTTTATTTGTTATTAATTTTATTGGTTGAATCTGGTTGAATTTCATGATGGTTGGTTAACTGCTCAAACTCTTCTTATGATAGCCCATTATCAAATGTAAGCTTCATTTTTAGCTTAGCGAAAGATATTATACTTAGCGCGTCTTAAAATAGGAAAACTTTGTAATCCAAAAAAATTATCCGTCTTACTTTCGTTAAGCCAATGCAAATAATTTTTGATTATGTTTACGATTTGTGTGTTTTACAGTAGACCCAGTGCTCATGAGCTTATTATATCCATCACTGTCAGTAAACTGCTCAAAGTTAGAATTGTAAACGATTTTGCGTGCGTATATTGCTTACTTTAGTCAACTTTTCATTTCTGTCAAATCCATACAAAATATTACCATCCAATATTTTAGCAGAGCTGTTTCAAGATTAAATCATTTCATTTAATCTAATATTAAATAAACGTATTCACTGGTTCAGGGAGCCTTTATTAGACTTTATCTGACACTTCGGTTACTAAGATTTTTTTTTAACTTCTCTTAGTCCTCTTCATCTAATTGTAAGTCAAGTTTAATGCAAAATTTCAATAGATTATACAATCATTGTCCGATTTTAAATAATATTAAACAAATTATTCAAAAATTGTTTGGTTTTTAGGTAATTTTTTTAAAAAAAATTTTTCAGAACCATTTCAAAGCTATTTAGAGTTCAAGGAAAAAAAGGGCTTCTAGTTTGTTTATGAAAACCAAAAAGTACTTTTACATTTTTTTTTTAATAATATAAAATAATAATAGAAGGAATATTTCAAAACCTTTCAGTCCTTTTATGTAATTTATTCTCATATTAATCAGGTATACGAAAAATGAACAAAGCTGACCCACTATTCAACTTGTCACTAGCAGAAATTTTGCAACACGATTGAACCCATAGAGTATTATATACACAGAAGAGTTGAAAAATTTTGAATTTTCCAGAAAGTGAATTTAAGAAAAAAGAACTAATAAATCCCTTTTGGTAAAAATGGTTGTTATACCCTTCAAATTGTTTGCAAATTTGTGATGAACATTGTATGAAACCTAATAATTTGTTTTAGAAAAATGAATCAATTTACCTGAGTTATTTAAGGAAAGAAAGTGAAAAGTTTAAATACAAATAAGAGTTCTAAGCTTCTTTGATTTATTTAAAAATAAGTTTACAAACAACACAATCTCCAAAAATTGTTTTTCATCTTTTTATTTTGTAGTTTTTCATTTTATTCCTGCAAAAAAATATTTTGTTGCAAGTGTTGTCTGGCCTATTATAAAAATATTCTTAAATATGTTACAATTTTACGTATGGGGTATTTTTACCTAAAATCATTATTTTCCATGAATTTATTATTCACTTTTAATTTATTATTATTTTCTGTTGCTTTACCATTCCTTCTGAAAGGAAGCATCACTTAACCGTTATTTTTATTGAAAAACAGTTATTATACGTTATTTGAGTTTTATTTTCAACCCAAAGTGGTTTATTAACCGTTTTCAGCAAATTTTGGTATTATTTATAAAATGGGGAATACTATACTTTTGGTCATTCTTAAGACGTGTATTATTTGACAGTTTTAAAAAGAAAAAAATCTTATCAAATATATATGTGTATACTCGTATCTGTGATTTATTTAAAAAGGTTTTTATATCTATCTAAAACAAAACAAAGCTTTAGAGTAAAAATTTTGAAAGAAATTTAGGAGTAGAAAAAATATTTAATAGGATTTCTAGGAACACCTTCCATAAAGCAACCCAATTTGAATAAATAGTTAAAAATTAAAATTAACCAAAAGGAAAAAACATTGGCAAAAAAAAATATTATTAACAAAAAAGATAACCATTAAAAATGATAAGAAACAATTACAATTTTGTGTAAAATTTTATCTTAGAATTTCGTTTAGGAGCCTGATCTTAGCATTCTGTGAATGCTATTTAAAATTTTCAGTCTAGCCCTCATGTAAAAACCCACGATAAGTAGCTTCGTTCGAGCAAACCTTTCCCAAAGGAAAACGGATGCAAACAATACCTTATTTTCTGCTTTTCTTTTCATTATTTTCTTCTTCCTCTTTTGTTATTTAAAATTTTCAGTCTAGCCCTCATGTAAAAACCCACGATAAGTAGCTTCGTTTGAGAAAACCATTCCCAAAGGAAAATGTATGCAAAAAAATTAGCTTATTTTCTGCTTTTTTTTTCATTATTTTCTTTCCTTTACTTTCTTTCTGGTTTTTTATATCTTTTTCTTTTCTAATTTCTTTTTTATTATTATTTTCAACTATTTCTTTTAATTTTTAAGCCCAGAATTATATTTGTTCCATTTTTTCGTTTAATTTAAAAAGAAAGATTGAATAGGTAATGGTTGAACTCAAAATATTAAAGCAGTTTCAACAAAAGGATAACTGAAAACTGAAGATAAAGAAGTACTTGTAGTTATTAATGGTTATACCAAAGATACCGACAGGCAAGGCTTCTGCGGCAATTTAAATAAAAAGTCGGACAAAAATCAAAACCTAATATTATTAATTTTTGGGTTTTAATAAATTTTAAAGTTTATTTTATGTGTTTACGAGTGCTATGCATTCTAACCAATGGTTATATGTCTTAAAGTGCCGTATAAATGAAATAAAATCTTCATCCGTCATAACAAATCAATGAAAAATCCTGATCATTATGAAATCAATAGTTTGTTAAAATTCCATCATTCTTTAGATAAGTATTTCTAATATTTTTCAAAAATATTTATTAAAATAAGTTTTAAGCCATCTAATAACAATTCGATTAGAAACAATACGAATAATACAAGAAAATTTTCTATAAATTGGATATAAGGACACTAAAGAATTTCATTGAATTCATTTTTCGCATTATTGAATAATTTTCTCTGCTGGTATTGGAGCCAATAAAAATCTTTGGAATGATCACAATACTTGAAAGTGGCTGCCAAGTTTTTCTTTGTAAGGAATAATTTTGAACTTTATATTTCTGTGAAAATTTTATTTTTCTCGGACTTGTAATTTTTCAAACTTTCCAATCCAAATCCAATAATACATTGTTCAGGTGAAAAGTATTACATGGGAAAAAATTGAAATTTCATACATTTTTTATTGCACTCAATTAAATAGAAAACAAGAAACACTTTGCGAACAAGAAGTGTATCCCAATCAACCAGTTTTTATTATAAATAGTTTTTGATCACTAAAATTAGGCTAGGTTTACATAATTTTAATTTTATAATTGAGAAGCTTTTGGTTATCTAAAGCAAAAGACAAAACTATAATGTATAAAATTACTTACTTAAAAACACGTTTTTGTAATCATCAAAAGGAAAAAAATAAAAAAAATTTCTTCAAGCATCCAATGAGGATGAAATATACCTGCAAAAAAGGGAAAAAATATTACTATTCTTAAATATTTTAGTTAGATACGAAAAGGTAAAGGAAATAAGTTTCAGCAGTACATAATTTACTTCTGTCTATTTTTTAGTTTTCCTGGCAAGTCTTTGGAAACAGAATACACAAGGATATAAAAAATTTTGTGCAAATACTTTGATCGTATATATCTACTAAAAATTAATTATAATTCAAGCAGGACTGACTTAAGACAGTGTACTAGGACCAATACTAGTATTACTAGCTTATTTTTAACAAAAATATGGTTGTTACATTGGATGACGTTATGTCAATGTTGGCAAAAAAAAAAAAATAACACGATCAGATAAATTGCAAGCAGCTATTCCCGAGATAGAAAGCTAGACAAAAACGTATAAAACTAAATAAAAACTAAATCTGTCCTTATTAATTTTAAAAGTAAAAATCTTGAGTAAAAGCCAATGTATGAAAACTGTTAAGTTACTCCATATAGACACTCGGCTAAATATCTTGTAATGACGCTTAAAGCCACATTAACATCCCAAACCCGAAAACAAAGAGAAAAATGTTACCACCATAAGATTAAGTGCTTTGTAATTTTGGAACATTGGAAATGAGATTAGGAACAAATAGTTTATTCGTATTTAGGAACTAGATTGATATTTGAATGAAATAATAAAAACAATGTGTAAATATTTTTCAAACTCTAATCTCTTTTCTTCGAAAACCCATCAAAACTTAACGTCAATAATTTTCTGTGATCCTTTTAGTACTCACGTTAAAATATCAAAAATTTTAATTCTACAATTTTAAAAATAACTTTAAAATATATTTATTAATTCACCTAAAACACTTACATGAAGATGAAATCATAATTTTTCGTCCTCTTCTTCTTTTTTTAAAAAAAAATGTTATTGAGGGTGTTTTACTACTTTACCAAAATTTATGAACACATTATATAGAACGTAAAAGCCTCTAAATGTTATTCTCAAAGGACATCAAAACATATAACTTTCTTTTCGAAGAGTTATTGTTATTGGAAATTAAAGTTTGTTTTAGCTACTTTGCCTTGAGATATTCCCGTAAAATAAAAAGAGACATATCTAATAGTAGGCAACAATCCGAACAACTTTTTCTAATACAAAATTGTATCTATTTCATTCTAATCTAGAAATTTTGTATTCATGTAAGACGATGGTAAAAACGTGAACAGATTTAATCTTTGTGTAAGGATCAGTCATGTCCTTCGATTAAATTGTTTTAGCTGAGAGCAAATGAAAAAAGAAATAAGTTAAAGAATAAGAAAATTCTTTGCTATTATCTTCAAAATTCAAAACCCATAATCTTGGATAGACTGATAAGCTTCTTAATCCTTTATCCACTCCCTCAATCTCATCTAATTGGCCATAGTATTCAAAACTTTAATTAGCTTTTAACATCTTTAGTCCTGGTAAATCTTGTGAATTTTCAATGTTGAAAATTACAGATGATTCCTTTTGTTTTTTTCATCAATTTTCTTATGTTAAAGTGAAAAATAATTTATATAAAAAACAAAATAAAAGCACAGATATTCAGCTGCTCAAGGAAATCTGGTTTTACTTACTAAGGAGTTAAATTTTGTTCTTTTAATTAACAGAAATTTAGAAAAGGTTTTAATACAATTTGATAACAACATGAAAATTTATTTTCATTCTTGTCTGTGATGTAAATATGAGAGTGAAATTGGTTTTGATAATACATACACACAAAAAACAAAAAACCAAATGAAAAATTTATACTATTGGAACACTTAGATTAGGAGGGCCAGGGGTAGCCAAACCATGTCACGTTGGATGATTACAAGTGGTGCTTTGATATGTTTTGTATTGAAGTCTGAATATATATTTAGTTTGCAAAAGAGCAACGCGAAGGAATATACGTGAAAAGCTTAAACTTGGTTTACCTTTAACTAGGAACGAAATATCAAAAAACTAGCTAAATCCAAACAGACTTAAGTAATGTTTATGTGCTGTAATAAACATTGTTTTAATTACAATAATTAAACTAATTTTTAAGTTAGCTTTGACTTTTATTATTTCTATTTGTCAAGCAAAGACAACATTAAGATTCAAGCTACAAGCTAATCTCGCTTTAAAGGCAAACGATACTTTCACAACCATCATGAAAAGATTACCCTTTCATAAAGAAGAGCGATTCGGACTATTGTAGATTAGTGTTTAATTAAACTTTGTGTAAATTGATCTAAACTTCTTTTATTTAACAAACTTATCGAATTATAATATTTCAGACTGTGTTTAATAAATTTTTTTTTTTTTTTCTAAAAAAAAGTTTACAGTTTGAATAGCTCAGAAAGAATTTAATAATTAATTTTATTAGAATTTAGATAACGATATCACTCTTTGTTACTAATTTCTTTGACTGTGCTAGTTTTTTAATTTTTGCAACGATGACATTCAATTTTTAAAACATTAAGGATAATTTATCTGCAACTGTGAATATTATCGAAAATTAGGTATTCATTATTAGTTCGTAAACATGCCGAACTTCTTTAAAAAACTTTAAAATTCTTTTTTTTGTGATATAAGGAAGCAAATATTTTGTGAACTATGATTATGAAATTAATACTATACGGGCTAGCCATTTCTAATATTAACATGAAGGGTATTTTGAAAAGAAACTAAATAAATATAGAGATATTATTGGTTTATTTTGTGTAATTTTTCAAAAAACTTATTATTTACATTGTTCTTTAACTATTTTTTAACAATCTTTTTCAGATACACATTTTAATTTTATCCCATTATCTCTATTTTCCTTTGATAGAGTTATAAAACCCATTTCACTTCGTGTTTATTATTATAACCTTTATCATTTAGTATATGATCACTAGACAATTTGTGCCAGTAATAACATGACAAAAACTTACAAAACGACGAAATAAAATGCATTGTAAGAAAATTAAAAAAAATCTCCATAATATTAACAAACAAAAAAACACAAAATAGGAATAGAACATTTCACAAAATAACCTTTTTAGCCTGAAAAGAGTCTCTTCAGAGACTTGTTAAAAAAAGTTTTCGACTGTTAGTATACTCAAAATCCCACAAATAGGGACATATATTTCTGTGACATCAAAGGTTGTTCAAACAATGAATGCAGTTCTAATTGTATGACAACTCTAAAGGAGTACTCTTTAGAATATGTGCTTACATCCTTTTGAACTTAAAACTGAAAACTTTTTGATCTACTCACAACGCAAAGTTGACATGTTTTTACTATCTATCCGTTAACAGTACTGAAAATAACACCAAACAGTCTTATCCTTTCCTTATGCAAACAAAGAAGAGTAAATTACTACTAGGCAAGAAAACCTAGAAGTAAGTCTTCAAGGCATTAAAATACTTAAGAGATAAAAACATAGAAACGAGGAAAAACTTATGGTTTCCAAGTGATGGGGCTTATGTGTAAATTTTTAAACAAATGAAAAATGTAAAGACTTTAGGTTGACTATTATGACTTTCCATTTATCATGAATCTGTGCATAGTTATGGAAATCATTGTTATTTTAAGAAATTTTAAAATTTTTAAATTGAATTTAATTAGTAAAATATTCAAGAGATTGAGTGAACGGATATTCAAATTGAACTAAAACTTTTACCTATTAAGCTAATAATTTTTGAAAGTACACAAAAAATGACAAATATGAATTTTGGAAGTTCCTATGTTGAACCATTTTAGCATGTTTAGTTTACTGAAAAGAGCAATTGAAGAGTAAAAAGACTTAAACTAATGACTTGAGTATGCAAAACTATTTTAAGTGGTCAATTTCATGCTGGGTAAATGTGAAATAAATTTAAAAGTTCAATATCTTTGGTAAAGTTGAAATCAAATATCTACAAAGCGTGAAC
Source organism: Acrocera orbiculus (assembly GCA_947359355.1). Taxonomy (NCBI): domain Eukaryota; kingdom Metazoa; phylum Arthropoda; class Insecta; order Diptera; family Acroceridae; genus Acrocera; species Acrocera orbiculus. The sequence goes on from OX375757.1 coordinate 1,576,534, forward strand.
GAGTAAAATTTATTTTAAAGTTAGATAAAACGTAGTTCCCTCAACTACATAAATTATCAAGATTAAATTAAGGTGTGAAATTGAAATTAAAGTTTTCTAGAAATCTAAAAATCATCCAAAAACAAATAAAGAAATATCTAAGCATAAATTTCATCAAAAATTAGCAAATTAATCTGTTTAATGCCCCTTTGTAGTTATTGTATTGTCGGGGATAAAATTCTTGTTAAAGGATTGAATTAAATTTAAATGCTTGAATATATTGATCTTAGCCAAATTGATTTTGGTTTCTACAACGAAAGAGAAGTTTACCATAAAATTGAATAAATATATATTTTTTTTTAAATCCACAACTTTAAGGTTCAAAATCCTTCAGAATTTTAGTAAGTTTTCGATATACATATTTTCAAAATGGTAGTTGAATTTATTAAAAAAAAATAAGATGCCGATTTAAGTGTATTTCATATAAACAAAATGTTATTCTTTCCAATAACAATTTTTTGATTATCATATTCCATCATTCATCTTACTTTGTTTTTTTCGTCTTGAAAATTTGTTAAATCAAAGATTTCCTGTAAAAAAAATATACCAAAAATTTATTATGCTTAGCACGCTCACAGGTGTTTCCAAGTTACACGAATCAATGTTCAATATTTTCCCTAAAATGATTTCAAGCGAAACTTTGTTAAAATAAAAGAAAAGGTGATGGATTTATTTGTACAGTGTAAAACAACAAAATAAATTTAATAAAATTCAATGTGTTTCTATTTTATATAATAAATTAGGAATCAAACACCAAGGGTCACGTTGTTTTGCTAAATTTGATAGTAGCTCATGATCATTTTCAATTGGATGGAATTTGTAATGCTTTTCCTTCAATTATTCATCAGAAAATGTGAACTATGAGGGTTTTTTGTTTATCTAACTTATTCTCAAAATTAAGGGAGACATATCATTGGATTTAGGTATCTATTTTTGGACATCTGTCGAATTTACAATTTTTCTAGGAAATATAATAAAAATATGAGCAAAGTTCAGATTTTATTTTTTATTAAATCAATCAAACGGAATTATATATATCTGTTAAAAATATCCTTTTTGTTATTAAACTAAATCAATTTAGTGCTCTAATACTAAGGAACTATATATCATGAAAGCAAGAACAAAATATTTGGATTAAATTTTTTAAGAGTATAAATAAACTCTATGAAATATTACCATACACAATTAGGATAAAATCTCATGCAGTAGTTTATATAAAATTGAGGATATCAAGAATAAGCTTCATAAAAATTTCTTTTATCGGTGGATGGTATTTTACTTGTAAGCTGTGCATTTTTTTTGTACATTAAATTAAATAATAAAAAAACTTGAATTCTGTTATATAAATGTTTCAAGTACTTAAATTATCAGCAAAAGTTTACTATCTATCAGATAAAATAACGTAAGGACTAACATTTGGCATAATTTTCAAAGCACTTAAAGACGATATTCTACTAAAATTGTTAATTTTTTACTAATACTGTTAAATTTTATTCATATATTAGATGCTATGAGGTGAGGGTGAGAATTATTGAAAAAATTATTTTAAGATTTATTGAACTTTATGTATTTAAATCGAAGTTTTTATACAAATTTTTCATTAGTGTATTGCATGAAGTGTTTGATTCTTTATAAATATTTCTAAAATCTAAAAATCAACATAATAATATCCTGTACTCGGCAAATGCTAAAGTTAAAAGCACCAAGGTGTGATATAACATCAAGTTTTTACAAAAGTGTAAAAAAATAATCTTGAATAATTATTTTTTAAATTTATTATTTATAAGACCTTCGCTTTGTATCTTTTATCGAAATCTCATGGATACTTTCTAATAAAAAATTAATTTTTCATTTCAACTTTCATAGGATATTTATTGTATTAAGAAAGCTTGAGTTTTGTGGGCCATTATGAATTATATATTACATTAAGAATTTTAGAAAAACAATAGGAACACCGGCTATAAATAAAAGGCTGCAATTAACTTTAAAAATTTTATATCATTAACAAAAATTAGAAATTAATCAAAACTTCGATGCAATTATCTTAAATATTAATTATTCAAAAATTTTCGGTGCAAGAAAATTCAAATGAACTATCGAATATTTTATTTCATTTTAGTCTATTTTCAAAATTTTAGTTAAAGTCACACTAGGAAGCTTAATTTAGAAAATTACACTTTTTAGTCTCAAATGTCTGGTAATATTTATTAATCTTAATATTAATTATATTACATAAAATACGCTCAGACCTGAGTTAACTAAAAGTTAACCCTAGATTTACGAGCCTAGCATAACGTTGATTTGGCCGTATCGAGATTTTGTTTTAATAATAAGTGAGAATGGAAAGGGGGTGTAGAAATTTCCATAACTCCTTTTTTATTGCGAGAATCAGAAAAAATTGTTGGAATATTTTCTTACTGAGTAAAACGCCGTGAAAACATTCTGTAAGAAATAAAAAAATAAAAAATAGAAATTGAAAGTTGAATAAATGAATTGAAAGAAAAACTATAACAAAAAAGTTAGATAAAATTAGAGAAAGTCATAGATATTATTTTAAGAAATATGTTTAAATTACTTAAAATTATCAAGAAATTAAAAAAATGAACACAGTTTCTTATATTTTGAGATAGGAGAAAAGGATAAGATTATACAAAACTATTTCAAAAAAATAAAAGGGAAACCCCGATATGGAATTACTGAAATAGTCATTATTATTATTATTTTATTGTTACTATTAAACAAAAAATGAACATAATATTTAAGACTTCTTCAAATTGAAATCACAATTTGAATATTTCCCAAACTCAAAATTCTATTAAGCAAAGGAAAAATTGCACGCGCGAAAACTTTGATACATACATTTTTCCACCATATTGGGTTCAAAATTATCAAAAATCGTAACCACTTTTTGGAATTTTCGAATCTTACATGCTCGATCCAAAAACTGCAAATTTCTGTATACATTCGTCATCTTTGATGTACTTGAAGCCTTCTAATGTACTGAACGCCAAGCAAAGTGTGAGCTTTGGTCAAGTTGAATCTGCTAAGTAGGCTGGTCGAGCAAATTCAAGTCGGGGTTAAAAATTTCAACTCGGGAAGCTTCATCTATGCTAATACTTTATGCGTTCCTCTTCTTTGCTTTGAGTCCATTTAATTTTGTGGTAATTTTTGTAGTGCGTAAGCTTTACTGTTTTATACTTTTAGAAAAACAAATTTATTTCCTTTGTAGAAATTTTTATTCTAAATTTTAAAATAATGTATTTCAGTATTTTTGGTAAAAAAGTAATTATTTTCTTATTATTATTATTATTTTCTCAGTTTCTTATTACACTGTCGATATTTACACTAATTGATTTAAATTTAAGTAATTTGCAAAATAAAAATAATACAAATTTTTCAAAATTACAAATCTTACACTCTATTTTTTAAATTCTAAGTTGCTCACAAATGATAGATAATACTTCTCACTTAGCAAGACAGAATTGCATTTTTGTGAATGAAAATGGATAAATATTTTTCACTCTTACCCCGCTGGGTAACAATTTCGACCCAGAAGAGAATTTATTCCAAAAGCTTTTAATGTCAGAAAATAATTAATTTCTTATTTTAGAATCCCTAGATGTGAAGTAATTTTAGGACTTAAAATATGGAAAGCAAATGAAAAAGCTTTTCTTTCTGGTGCCTTTTAACAAAATCAAAGAATTGGTTAGAAGTACTTATTAGAGGACATGAAGCATCAGTGAATTTTCACGTGATATATTTACAGTGATGTTCATGCAATAATATCAAGACCTCCTGATTGCTTAAGCTTAAGCTAAGGCTACGGTTAGTGATGTTCTTGAAACGATATCAAAAAAAAATTTGAAGAAACTATTTGGTTGAGTTTTTTTTAAACAGAATACTTATAAAAATAAGCGAATGCTTATAAAAATCCATCAAAAATGTCATTCTTTAGATATCTTATCTGAAAAAAAATGAACTCAGCATTTGAACTGAATCAAGGAAAATTTAATTCAATAAAATTCAAGATTGAATAATAATTTTTTTTTTTCGGATGAATCATTTTAAAAGTTCATTATTAGAATGACAACCCTGCTTGCACATCAAAATATTTATGGAATCAAAGGGAGCTTTGAATATTTCTTTATAATTCAAAAGGGTTTCTAAGGATAGTTGAGTGAAATATAATAAGGATATCTTTTTTCATTGCCTGAAGTACTTTTCTCACTAAAACAACAAGAGGAACTTAAGTGGTGTATTCTGTTTTCTTATTCAGGGTATTCAGGAAAACAGACAAAATTTTTTAGGCACTGATTCTAAAAAATTTTTTTTGTATTACTGTTATATACAAAACCGAATGTTATTATAGTCTTATTTTTCTAACCAATAAAATATGCATTCAAGCAAGAATTCTGTAAGTTTGAAAATGTTAATGTAGGTGTAGGAAGCTTGATTTCTCCTCCAGGAAGAGTAAAGATCTTGAAAATTGTTTCTTTTATGAATAACTTTATCAGATTTGAACAATATTCTAATAAAATTTTAATTCTACACTCACAGAATCATTTATTGATTTCTAAGCTTCTGTATTGCTAGTTCTGCCTAAAACAGTATCAAATTTTGGCCGTAGCTTTGTCTTAATTTTTTCTGTGATTTGAATTAGTAAGTGTAAAAAAATAACAAAGAATTTAAATAACAATAAAAAATACCACTCATACATAATCGAATACAGTTATATAAAAGTTTGCTATTGTAAATAAATTTTCCCCTAACTTTGCATTATCATAGCCAATGAACTGTATAAATTAATACACACTGCATTGATCCTTTTGAAAATTTTCCACCCTTTTTAACATAAGTTAAAAGTTAATAACATAAAAACTTTCTTTTCTGTATAATTTTTAATCATTTTACTATGACAAAATTGCCAATTTGTTTCTATTATAAAATTGTTTTATGATTTTTGTGTCAACAAAAGTTGGAAAATCAATAAAAATATAAAATTCGATATTGTTACTTTGAAAAACTTTTCATCTAAAAATTATTTTCTAATATAATAAATTTCAACTAAAGAAACATATGAGAAATTTCATTATAAGAAGGACGACAAAAGGAGACTTAAAACAAAGAAGATTTTGAGATATTGTAGAACTTTTTTAGTAAGTCGAGCAAAATAATACATGATTAGAAGAGATGCCTTTCTTTAATATTTGTTCTTAATTGCAAAAATATTTTTTTTATTATATATGTAGAAAAAATACAATGATTTGCATAAAAGTTATAATTTATACGCATAGAGTTTGATTAGAAAGATTTTGATAGTTTCTTTAAGAGAGAGTTAAGGATTACATTTTTCAAAAATTGAAATTTATTCACACATTTTCTTGTTTCAAAGTATTTTAAAATTTTATTGTTAAAATCAATTCTAAACTTTTTTAGTTATTGACATTAAAATAAAAATTCCTAAGAGAGAAAGAGTTAGGTTTCAGATTTTAAAACTTTTAACACGTTTTTCTTGAAACGAGTTTTAAATATCAGTGATTTTCGACATTAAAACCCAGCTCTACCAAATCATTTCTAAATTACCATTTCACTTTTACATATAAAATAAACTCACACACACAAAAATTTAAAAAATGACAAAACTAATTAAAAACAAAAGATCACTGAAGAAAAAAATAACTAATGTTTTAGCTAAATAAATTTAGTTTTCTGTTTTCCAATTATTTATTCTAGACTGAGATATGGTGATCACCATAAATTCACTTTTTTGAAAGACTATTCGGGAACTGCTTTGCCACTGGCTTTTTTTTAAAAATTTTTATATAATAATTGTTGAAAAGTTATTCAATAGCTTATAAAATATATTTATTTTAACCATATTTCTGAAATAAATTTCTTTTAAATTATCCTTTACAGCCTTTAAATCTTAATAACGTATGGACCAATTTAGGCATAGCGAGAGAATTTTCACTTCCTTATGATTAAATCACGTTTTCTTTGAAGTATCAAATTATTTTAAACATTTTTGAACTAAGTTAAATATAACTTATTTCTACAAATAAGTACCTATACAGAATAAAGATATCCTCATACAATCATTGACATCATATACAAATATATTTTATACTATACAGAATGATCTGAACCCGAAAAATAATAATTTAGCATGTTCCCGTGCTTGTTTTATGTAATGTTAAAATTTTATTTAGCAAAATTATGTAACAATTTCATATTTTATGAAACTAAATTTCAACTTAAAATTAACCACATGCTAAAAATTATGTATGTCATACATGTACCTGCATAGCCGACAAACTCCATAAAACTCTCACTTAAACCACAATCCCTTTTCCAGGCTATTAAATATAATTTTGTGTTAATACCTTCAAATGTCTCTATTGTTCTATATTTTGTGCTAAGTGAATGCTATTTAGTGGAATAACTAGCCTTCTTTTTCAAAATCCTATTTTGTTAAATTGCATCTATTACCCTTAACGATGGAGTCCCTATTTAAGGATTTCAGTTACATGAAAATTGCTAGTAGGGTGTGAAATTCTATCTAAAGGTATATACACATTTTTAAGAGTTTTCTCTAGATCACCTCATTTGACTTTGAATTTTATTTTTAAATCATAAATGTCCTTATCATTTGCACATATCTAAATAAATATATAGAAACAAGAAAAACCATAATGCAAAACCCATTAACTTTTCTAATGCTTTTGCTCATTTCAAGTGTAAAACAAAAAAAGTTCATAAATAACAAGAAACAAAAAAAAAAAACAAATTATCCATGAGATGCATGCAAAAATCTATAAAATATTCTTCTGTCTACGTTGCATTAAAAATCACATTAGTATTCCAAATATACAATCATCGTTATCCTTCATGTTTGTATAATTTAAAAGCCTTCTCGAGCTGTTATAATTGAAAACTTTTCTGCAACAGACCCAAATCATACCTCTATACATGAAGAAGGTCATGTACGACTATTGTATTTTACGTCAAATTCCCTTACCTTGTCATCCCTGTAGCTGCAGATATTCTTTTATCAAAAATTTATTTGTAATTTTGTACAGATGAAAGCATAGCTCTTAAAATGCATACAAATTACGTACGGTAGTAATGTTTTGATTTTTCTTTTCTTTTTTTTCGTTTTTTTGAACAAAACAAAAAAATAAAAACATTTTTAGGTCAATTTCAAGAGGAATGTAATGATAAGTGCCACCTATGGGTTACCACAAAAGTTATACACTAGATAGATTTTTGTGATATAAGTATAAATAGATCCTGTTTCAATTGGTTTTAATTGGAAAATTGGATTTGCGGAACACTCAAATTTTGGGTTAAAAAAGTTTAACTGATTTTCAATCAATGTATGGATTTAATTAATTTTAATACTGTAAAAAGTATTAGGTCAAGCTTAATTAGGGAATCGTTTTACTAGCAAATTGCTTGAAATAGTTCCACATATAATTTAATTAGCTATACATAAAAAACAAAACTTAATTTTACACTACCAATTACGCACAGTACTGAATTGTGATACTTTTAATAGCATATATGTATTTAAATTTTGCTTAAAAAGAACTAAAAGCGTAAAACATTTATGTTTAGTTAGTTTTTTATTCTTACTTCCCTGCTAATTGTAAAAATAACAAGGTTCAAGAAAAACAAATTTATCTTTATATTATTTACATTTTGATCAGATACATTATTCTTCATGAATAAATATTTTCATCCCATAACTAAAACGCTTTGGTAGCCAAGAAAAGCCAAGCCAAGGCCAAGAAAATCCTCAAACAATGAAAAAAACAATTTGTGACAATAATGATGCTTAAAAAAATCTGAAAGTTAACAGTACGTATGCACTAATTAGAAATTTTTAGTTATTTTTCTTTAAGCTGGTGATCAACATGAGAAAGCGTCCATCATTTTAAGTCGGCCAGATATAAGAACCAATGCACCAGACGTAGCTAATTATTCTAACAAGAAAGCGTCGCAAATCCGAACTCATCGGTTTTCTCCAAACTCAGATATGATATAGTTTTTCAAAAATTTAGGATCCCAAAATTTTTTATTCGGCTGAAATTCGCTTTAAAAAGGGTCAAAACTACCCTCAAACAAACTTTTCTTTATAACTCTAATTGTAATTAAAATTTTTAAACAAAATTAAAAGCAAATTATTTGTATCAAAAATTAAAAGCTTTATTGTAAGTTCCTTAGTTGCATCCCCTAATAAATATAAGGGGAAAAACATTTTCTCAAAATTTATAATACGTTTAAAAATTTTCGCAAATTTATTGGGCATTAATCTTAAAAAGATAATAAAAAAAATAAAATCGGTGTATTTTTGGATTTTTCAAAAAAAACAACATAAAAGTGTTAACTACCCTTTATACAAGCCAACGAATAAATCTAGTTTATATGAGAATTTCACAATATTTTTATTCAAATCATTATCTCTAAGTATATGAGTGATATATGTATATTGAACGTTTTGTCAATGAATATTAATAAATTTGAGTAGAATAAACTACCCTAAAAAATTTTTTCTTTGTAACTCAAGCTCTAGTAGAAATTTTTAAGTAAAGCACAATTTGTTAAATCGAGCTCAACGATCATATCTCTAATTTTTTTTTCTCATTTATTAAGAGCTTGAACTAGTGTTCCAGTGACAAGAACCATTCTTGTTATTCTAACGCAATAGTCGCACATAACGAGCTCATAATATGGCCACATACATGAAATCTGCCAAACAGTGGTAAATTCTCAAAGGATATGAACTGTTATACTAAAAACACAAAGTCGTTTTAATTTCTAAGTAAAAAATTCAATTTGGTGTTTATATATTTTGAAAAGTTTTTTATATCCTTTATTTGTTATTCGATATTTAATTGATAGATTCTCATCAATCTAATCAAAATCGATCAACTTAAAAATTAATAAAATATATTTATCTTTTTTTACAAGATATTTTTGAAATATTTGTAATCAAAATAATAATTTTATTTTTTACTTTAATTACACCTATCACCTAAACCTAACAAGCGTATTTTTAATTTATATTTTTTAGTATTTGTTACATCCTTTGATTTTGGAAAATATAATTATTCTAATTTTTATTAATTTTTATTTTATTAAGAAAGTTAAAAAAGAATTATTTCCTTAAAAAACAATCAAAACTTAAATAAATACCAAAAACTAAAATTACCTACAATGAATTTCAAATCAATAATTCCTGCTAAAATTAGAAAATTATTTCAAAAAGTTATTAGATGCCGCCATTTCGCTTACTTAAATCTACCCAAAAAAACAAATATTCAACAGTATACTTTAATAGCAGCAATTTTTTAAGAAAGAAAACAAAAAAAAACAACAAATAATAAATTTTCAATAATTTTTTGCTTATCATAGATTAAATCAATAACCACAAGAACAATTGAAATTGAAAATTGTAATGAAGCCATCATCATCATTATCATCATCATCATCAGCATCAACATTAAAAGCAATAATATCGATAGAAAAGTTTCTGTCACCGTCTTTGCTACCCATCATCTTAGAAGCTATTAAGATACAGTTCATTAATCTACGGAAATATGGATTTCAAATGATAACTTGGTTATCGAAATTTTTTTTTTTTTTATTTTCCTTTTTTGTATTAAATATTCTAAAGTCCATCAACTGGAAGTGTCTAATTTAAGTCATCAGGCAATGAAGAATTCTATCTTAAGAAATCGGCTGCCTACAAAGACAGCTCTAACGACTGTTGATCCGCTTCATAAGCCGATTAAAAGTCAATTTAAGGTTTGGCTAGCAACCAGACCCGGACAGCAATTAAAATGAAATTTAATTAGACCGAAACAAAATTAAATTAATAATTTTTTTCTCTCTGTGCCATTGAGTTTTTTCTTTCACTTCTCGTTTTTTTTTCATAGAGAATATCAGAATAAAGTTATCTTAGAATGGTTCTTTGCACGAAATTAAGGGTTCATCAGCATTAGGGTTGGTTGTCAAAGTAGCTTCTGGGTTTCTTTTTTTGTTTCATTAACTTTTGAGAAAAAAAAAATAAAAAGTAGATTTATCGTCTATTATTTGCCGTGTTCAAAATTTATAATCACCGAAATAAATTCATTGTGATTAGGACTGATGGAAAAGGTTCATTTTATTTGATTTGTTTTAAATTATTTTAAGGGGCATTCCTTTATTATTTAGATACCTCATTTAAAGGCTGATAATATTTATGAGAAGGTGTGAACATAAATTATGTTACAGCTACAAATATTTTTTTTCCATTTTTTTGTGTTTTCATGTTTTTTTTTGTAGTTTTGTCTAAATATTTCTTATTGGAATGTGTTAAAAAGATTTAAGAAACCAATATGTAAATAAGTTTTAAATAATATTTTATTTTTTAATTAGTTAAGTAAATCAACATACTCCAATAACTAGAATTTAGTGTCATCAATTATTTTAAAGTTTTTCAAATCTTTATTTTTAAGCATGCTTGAAAAAAAGCCTTGGAACTTAACAAGAAAAAGGATTATATTATTTGGTGCGTGTTTTTCATTATAGCTGAGTACAGTTATTAAAAAATGCGAGTAAGTAAAGTTTACTCCTTTAAAACTGTTGATTAATATTATGGACGATATTTTAATATGCTTTTTCATTGCGTGCTAGATTAAAAAAATCTAAATTAAATTTTCAACTCATTTTTATTTTAATGAAGTTCCTTAGTGCTACTATTTTATGAAAAATTAATGGAATTGCACTAAAAAAGCATTTGTTTTTGATATAATTTGCTTGAACTTAAGCTAAGAAAGCAATTATCCTATAATTATATCATTTTCATATGAATAATCTCAAGTAATTTTTAAATAAAATTTATTTTAAGTACCTGTCAACATTTTTTTAAGTTCATTGAAATTTACTTTAGCAAAAACGATATCTAAGCATTTTTATAGAAGGAATATAGTTTTTGAGATTATTCACAGTAAGCATTATTGAAGAGTCAGGAGGAAGAAAATGGTTAACATAAGAGCACTTACAGCCAAAGCTTATAGCGACGACACTGTGAGTTTTGTATGGAAAAATAGCCGATATATAATTTTGAGATTCTTCATTTTAGAATGTTGATAAGCAACTAATAAATTATCTCAAATGCCAAACAAAAAATGCTAAGATGTCAAATATTACCAAAACTTAATCAGTTATAACTTTAAAGAAATTAAACAATCAGCCTGATATTGCATTGCTGATAAAATAAATAGGCCTTCCATATGTGGACTAGGGGAATAACCCTGTCCAATTTTTTTAGAATGTAGGACTCAAATAAATTTATTATATATGGAGAGCCAATTTGATATTATTAATTAAAGTACATCCAAAAAAATTATTAATGTTTTGTTCAATTTGTGATGCAGTAAAACCTACAGTTTATATTTTATTTCTGAATTTTCGATTTCATTAGCTTTCGACAAAATTAATTTGAAAAGAAAAACGTTGTTAATAAAGGTATTAACAGTTTTCTATAAAAGGCGAGATATATTTTCATCTTTTGAAATATGAAATGGTTAAATATTAAGCCATTGTCAAATTTTTGAGCAAAAGCTTTTTGTGGCTGGGATTCTGTGGTATTTAACTTCCTCTACTACCTTCTAACTCTCTCTACTCTGTATTGCTCTTAGCTCTCTCTGCCAATGTATGAGCCTAACATATTCTAAAAGAAAATATACTTAAATTGGTTTTTGTTAAACACGAAAAAAGCTATCAATATTTTTACCTAATTACCACTGATTAGGTTGAACTGGATATAATTTAAGTAACAAAGTTTATCTGGCTTCAAAGGAACCACTTAAACTAAATCTAACACATTTGGCTGATTTTACTAACAATCAAATTTGAAAAATACTTTTAAATTCAGATTTTTTTTTTCAAACACAATAAAAAAACTTTTTACTTTACAAAAAATCCAGTATTTGAGATTTTAACTACCAAAATATTCAAAAAATACAAAATTCTAAAGAGTAAGTATATTTTTAATTTGAATTATACACAACTTTAAAAAAGGTTTAAAATTTTAATACAAGGATCAAATGAGAAATTGGACAACAAAAATATACTCGGATGAGAGGTAAATACAATCTTTGAATATACCAAACTTATGTCAACGTTAATGCACTTTGTGATAAAAACCTTTGACCTTTTCGAAAATTTTTGTTATCCCCTTTGTTTTTTTTCCAAAAGAAAATTTTAGGGCATAAATTTTCAAATAGACTATTTGAAAATACTTTATCAAAAGGATTAGTAATTTGATTCAAGGGAAGATTTTCAAATATTTAATTCAGTTTAAATAAGCAATTTATAAACCTTTTTTTGGCAAATATTTCAGATTCTACTTAGATAGATTACTATTTCCCATCTCATAGGGTTTTGTGGTTAAGGACATTTGGACATTTGAATAAAACTTTTACTTTCGTTCTTTAATTTTAGATTTACATTAAATTTATACCTAGAATTTAATTTAATTCGGATACAATCATATCAATGGATTAACAAATTTGATTTTGAAAATTATAAACTAATACATAAAAATGTATCTTCAATTCTTTTAATAAACAGATCAATAATTACTAGCGTTATTGTAAAGTAAATTCCTTGATTTGGAAATAATAGCTACTAATATGTTTTTATGTCAGATAGGAAATTATGAAACTTGTAATTCGAACATTAGCTAACATACAAATGTAAGCTATTTTAAGTATTTGGATATCACAGTTTAGGGAGCAGGTCAGGCTCCGTGTTATGTAAACAGTGTGCGTACCCTTATTTAATGCAATTTTACTACCAATCAATCAATTAAACATTTATAATCACTAATCTGTTTTTATTCTTTTTGGTAAAAGTAAGTCAAAAAAGCAAACGGCTCCTCTCTACTTATAAATATTTTATATGTTCATTTACAAACCTATTTAAATAAAAATAGCTTTATTTTTTATAAATTTTTACAAGCTTAAGTCTGATTTTAGTGATAATAATAAGAATAATGATAATAATAATAATAATGGTAATGAATAAATAAAAGGGGCAAAGTATATATTATATATTTAATAATTGGAGATTTTCACTATTAGCATGTTAAGTTAAATAAATAAATAAATATTTATATTAACAAAACTAAACTTTCGTCATAATCAGTAATATTTTCGGAAAAAATTGGTACATTAGCACGGAAAATAATGATCGATGATCATAAAAGAAATACGAAAATTTAGGTTTGAATACAAACTAAAAGAATAATTAAAAGAAAAATGAACGTATGTATATACTAAATAAATAAGAGTAGACAGCTTAAGAACCTATACATTATTTCACTTCTTACGAAATAATAATTTTTTGCATGTAAGCTAAAAATTATTGGATCAGTCCAATAAGTTAAATAAAAAACAAAAAATAATAAAAGCAATATTGTTTTGCAATTGTAGCACAAAGCAATATTGCACTACAGAAAAACCAAAAATTGCATGACAGAAAGGTACTATAAAAGAAAGTACTTTTCTTTAGAATAAGGCAGTCTGTTGTACTTTTTTGGTAACTGAGGTTGTTTTTGCGGGAAGGTTAAGACCGGCCGAAACTGGCCAAAACTTTAACTTTTCCGCAAAAACAAGACTTAGAAATAAAAAATCTTTTTAAGTGAGACAAAAACTGAACTTGAAAAGATTTTGACCATTTTGTTTATTCTTATTATTAATTTTAATTCTTCAACTAAAAACATATGAAGATTTGTTAAACCAATAGTGCAAAAAAACAGAATAATTTTAAATAAACAAAAAAAAGAAAAACTCTGAATAACCTTTAAATAAAGATTAATTGTGGGACTCTACATGAAATTTGGTGTAACAAAAAATACTTACAATACCTCTTCTGTGTTCTATTATCTTATGAGTTACTACGAAAACAGTTAAGACCGGCCGATACTAGCCAAAACTTTAACTGTTGGAGCATAAGAGCTGAGATACTACGAAAGCAATTAAGACCGGCCGAAACTGGCCAAAACTTTAATAGCTGTTCTCAGTCAAAAACAGAAAGCATTGTATAATTTAATTAAAAAGTCCAGTAATGTATACTATCATTTCCATCAGCTGACAAAAGACAACCCTTGTTATAAATAATATAACATCAGCAGAAAATCACATGAGGAGCAGGATCACATGAGATTAAGAATTATCTTGCGATACGGGTTTTGTTTCGGTTTAAAAGTATCCAAAATTTGACATTAAGGTAAACAGTTTAAGAGAACTTAATATTCCCTCTTTTCTTCTCTTCTTAAGTTGTCGAGGTGAGTCACCCTTAAAAATGCTCTGCGACTTTGAATATAAATAAATTATTTAACAAAGTACTTGTCTCAAATTTTTGTTGCAAACCAAACTTCCGATGCCAAATCATTAAAAATATAAAATAAATTATCACAAATAATGAAACGTCAAGTGATCGATGGCTTATCTTGATGTGGACATTGTCAAAATGAAATAAAATAAAACATAATGTTTAAATATCGTTACTTTGGTGTAAAAGAGTTGACTTAAAAAGTAAACATTGATAGAATCTCAATTTATGAATTTTTAGGAATTTTTTAGACATGAACCTTGCTGGTGTAAAATTCTTTCCAAAAGCGCTCAATTTTATCAAAAAACGGACAGTAGAAATTGATTTCTGAAGACTTGATATTTTGTAATCAAGACCTTACAAAATGCATTACAACTGAAGGCAAGACATGAAATTACGTATATTGAGATATAAACGAACAGAAATATGACTTTGGCACTAGCACCACGAGCTGAACGCGAAAAATCGCCTGAAAATTAAAATGTTGCTCAATATTTGATAGTTGGTTAGTAGTGTGATACATTCTGAATTTCTTTCGGATATAAAAATAGTATAAAAATAATATTATGTAAATATTTTGAGGAGCGATAATATGCGAATTAAAAGACTAGAATTGCTTTCATGATAATAATTATTCTTTACACAGAAGAACTAGCCAAAAACTCAAATATCGAATACATACCATATTTAGTACCGTGTGAGATTTTTTGTCTTCCCCAAATTCAGTGGAACTCGTTTTGAATAGTTTCAAACTCAAACAGAAGACAGTACCTTTTTTGATATATTTAAGGAATAAAATCATGTTCTAGGTAGAATATTTCGATCCTTTTTAGGCAAGCCAAACATTGCTTGAGCTTTTAATGAATTTTTTTTTTAGTTAACGGCTTGACTTTAAAATTGTTTTCACCTTTAGAATTGTTAGTATTGAATTGTAGCACGTGCACCCTCAAATTTCAAAATGAATTACAAATTGAGCAAATAAAAATTTTTTATTTAATTTAAATTAATTAAAACTCCTACTATAATTTTATTTTGGATAAACTATATGTCCATACAAAGGGATACTAAAATAAGAACTACAAGAAGAAAAGTCCAGAATTCTTCTTTTTCTAGATATTCCAAATTAAACACATAGAATTCATCTTCGCTACTAGAAAATTCAAGGTTTCTATTGATATTTGGTTCTTCAAAATTCCTTTTCTTTGCCATATTTTATAAGGCCTAAGTTGTGGTTAACAAAATATAAAAATAGCACGCATATACGGATGACTCCATCTCTCTTTTTCCAAAAATGACGATAACAAACTTTATTAACCGACTATTGTTATTATCGTTTAACCGATTATTGATTATTGTTATTATTGTTAGGCTGAACCTAACAGGTCTGTATAGCGGCACTAATTTTTTTTTAGAATATTTCTACTGCCGTGAGTATGGCGACATTCATTCGTTAAAGGTAATTAAATAAATTTTGCTGACGTCTTGATGCATTCTGAGCCAAAAGTTCTTAAAGTTCTCTCAAGATTAGCATTGAGTACTACCAAATTAATTTAACATAAATTAAATAATTAAAAATCTCAATAAAAAAGATATTAACATAATTTTGTAAGTTTATTAAATATTAATTTTGTTGTTGACTGCATACAATTACTTGAATTGGAAACGTATAATAAATAAGAAGAAAAGCATTTAATGGAACTAAAAAACATATTGCTAAATGTACACAACCCTCAATTGTATTGTTTAGTTACAATTCTATCATAAATTTAAATAACTACCTTCCGTCCATTGCCGACATAATAATCTTCAATTAGACAAATACGTTCACATTGAATAGAACAAGTTGAGCATTTATGGCCATTCATCCCTCTTAAAAGGAGCAGGTTAAAGAAAAATTTCCCTGAAGGTACTTTACAGCAATAACAATTAATTTGTTGTTATAACAAAACACTAAAAGCGTCTCTCACCAAATTACCATAATATGTAAATTGGAACATGCACTGAATGCACCTGAAAACTTTTTTTGTTATATTTTCTCTTTTTCCATTTTTGTACAATATATCGTTACTTATACACACGTGCATATTTTGATGAAAGTATTAGAGAAAAAACAGTTTTTGTTTCAACGACAAATACTTGTTCTATATTTTATGTATTTTATGGAGCTTCTGCGTGTACCTTAGAAGACTATATTTTTAGACCAGTTTTTTTTAGTACAGAATTGAGTATATCATAGCATTAGGTATAAACAATGCATTTACATAAGTTTTATGAGTTTACATAAATCCTTTGTTAAAAGGTTTTGGAATTTAAATTAAGAACTTTTGAAAAGAAAGAATAAAATAAATTTTAATAACGCATTATGAAAAAGTATTTTAAAAACTTCTAATGATAGTTAATTTTTACAAGAACTCATCAACTTATTTAATGTTTTGACGTATTAATTTTAACGCAATACTCAAAATTTGATATCAGAT
This sequence comes from Acrocera orbiculus, assembly GCA_947359355.1. Classification (NCBI taxonomy): domain Eukaryota; kingdom Metazoa; phylum Arthropoda; class Insecta; order Diptera; family Acroceridae; genus Acrocera; species Acrocera orbiculus. The sequence continues at coordinate 1,593,435 of OX375757.1, forward strand.
TTTGTTTTACCTAATCCTCTTAAATAGCACTCAATATAGGACAAAAATTTTAAAACATAAAAACGAAAATATGAATGAAGTTTTAACTTGTTTAAACTGACATTAAGAAAGTTTACCCTTTTCACTACAATAAATTACAAATAAATTAAATTTTCAAGATGAAAATAATATGGAAAAAAAATATTACCTAGTATTTCTAAGACTATAACTTGGGATCAAAATTTTTCCATAATTTTTTATATTTTTAATATTTCATTTAGAACAGTCACATCAGCTTATTAATTCCAATTTATTATGCACTTCACATAACCAGCTAAAGATATGACAATCGATTGGTTCTTTGAATTTTGTTTTACGGCTTCAATTAAAACAAAACTCTTTTCATTTAATGTTAGCTTGAAACAAGGAAGCAGGGTGAATGCATTGCTCAGCTAAACATATTTGTTGAATTAACAGCACGTTTTCATTATGCAAAATCTCGAAGTTGCTGCATTACCGATTTAACCACTTTTGACAAACTGGTTCACCCGCTTTAGTGTTTTATCATAGCCAAATACTTTTAAAATATCACTGTTTCACAAATAAATAGGAATTCATGGTGAAGTTAAATAAAGAAAGGAAGAAAAATTAAATTTTAGATTGACTTTGATGACATTTTTTGTTTTGGTTTCAGTCCTTATACAGCGGCTTCTAATGATAATTGTTGACTTATCAAACCAAAATCAATTATAATTATAATCTTATCAACAGTTCTGACAATCATTTCCCTTACAAATGTTATTCTTTTTTAAGAAAATTTAATAAAAATGGAAAAACGATTTTTTCTGATCAACGAAAACAACTGTCAAAACAATACAAATAATCACATTTAGCTTAAACTAAGGCTAACATTGTTTTAAAGAGTTATCAACTTATGAAAATAAACTCATCCCTAAAGCACTGGAAGTTCAATTTAAAAGTTATAGAAATGGAAAAATTTCTTTATGTAATTTTAAATTAATATTAGCATAAATTGTAGAATTGATCTATTTACTATTGTTGTTCGTAATTAGTATGTATATGACAAAATTTTTTTTGATTTTAATAAAAAAATCTTAAGCAACAGTTTATCTCTGTTGCTAGGTTTTTATCATTAAAGAAAAGAATCATCCGAAAGTTCTATTAATACATAAATGAATAAATTAGTTAAGATCTTTTGTATTAACTTTTAGACAATAGCAGATGAATTTAGTTGACGTCCCCATTTATCAAATTTAAAATTAAAATTAGTAAAATACAAAAAGTAAAACAACCAAAAAATTTTTGTATGTATCTATCATACCTTTAATAGCCGTAGAATTCATTACCCTACAAGATAAAATTAAGTCATTCAATCATATCCACACCCAGTTTAATATCGTATAAGAAAATATCAAATACTTTTATTTTTAATGTAAGAAAAAAACAACTATTGATTAATTTATGCTAGATTTGAGCAATTTTTTTTATTTTTTGTTTTAAATTTTTCTACAAGTTTAAAAGCTACCTATGAATATTTAAATCTGAAACCACACTTTAATAATAATATTATTATTATTATTAATACAAATAAAAGAGAATGGATAAAGTTTAAAAGAAAAAGGTCTTCTCATTGGTAAGAATAACTAACATAAATCTTACTAGTAGGATGTATAAACGTCTGTTTAACTTCCAGCTGTGAACCATTTTATCTTAAATCTAAAGACAATTTCTTTAATGACATAATAACCATTTCTAATATTTGCCGCCATGAATACAGTTTCTTAATTAATTCTAGGTTAGTCAATTTATTCATAGTTTTTGTGGAATTTGTTTTTTTTTTGATCCTATGTTTATGGAAATTATATCTGAACAAGTAGAATATTAAGAATTTTAAATCAAAAACAATTCAGTATCGTACACAATTCTTAATATTAAAATTTTTTATTTTATTTCATTTTGTTATTGTGATATGGGAAAGAAACCTTTCATTCTAATTAATTAAAAATGTCTATTGGTGCACACTTTCACAATTTAATTTATTTACTGCCTTACTAGAAATCCTGTATTATTATTAAATAAAAGAAGTTGGATGTGAAACTATTTTAATGCAGTTAACCAAATATACATACATATCTTATATGGGCAATTTCTAAGAAATATATATTTTATTAAAAAAGTGCGTGGTCTTTGAATGATTCCCTTAGGAATATACTCAAAGTTTTTATGTGTACTAAAATTTGTTGATAACATTGCTCTACTGAACAATATATCTGAAACGACTATCTCACTATTAAGCTGTCCTTTTTTTTATTACCTCTTTTACTCTTGTAACGTTTATGATTCTCCAGATATTGACACTGCTATTAATATGAGCTCAAATTTGCATTTCAAAGAGTACATTAAAAAATTGCATAGCTTTGTTAAAATGATAATAGAAAATTATATAAATTTTCGTAATTAAGAATCAATAAAAATTATTTCTTGTCATAGTTTTAAAGTAAAAAAAATTTTAATGGAAAATTATTCTAAGCATTTAGAAGAAATATTTTTATTTTCACCTGTGAAACTGTCATTTAAAAATGATGGATTAAAAGCTTGAGAAAGATATAATAAAAAACAACAACACATTAACTAAAGCATTAAACAGCTGTTGTCCTAACGCCCACTATAAATACACTTGAAATCTGAGGGCGTTTGCTACTATGAACAGTAGATAATACTTAAATATTATTAAATTTACAACAGATGGCGGCCAAATATTTAAATTTTTATTTTTTGTGTCATTCTTTTTTTAACAAAAATAAAAACAACAACAGAAAAACAGAAATTATACAAGAAATAATTTCAAAAAATTATATGACACCACAGAATGTGATAAAAACGCCCACTTAATTTTATACGAAAAAATGCTGACTCATAGAATTTCGCTTAGCGAATTAAATAATAATAAAAAAAAAAACAAAACGAATACAAACATTTTCGGTTGATAATGTCCTTTTGATTACATTTTTGTTTTTCTCTTATTGCTATTCACTTTGTGTAAGAAGGTTCAGTGTACGTCAAACAGAATTTGCAAAATATAAAAAAGTAAGAACTCATTTGATATCCGTTAATTCACTTGCTTGCATCCCAAAGTGATAATTCTAGATTTATATTTAAACTTCTTGTCAGTGAAATAAACAAAACTTCACCCACGTAAATGATTTTTAATTTGCATAAATTAAGTATTTATTTGTATTTTTTTTTTTTGCATTAACTGGTAGTAAATTACTTTTTAATATTCACAATTTTGGGGTAATGCAGTTTTCCTTGGTTATAGCATCGCTATTTTTTGTTTTTTTGTGATTCAAACTATTTAGAATAAAGTATTTAATTTTTGGTAGACAAGAAAGAATAATTTTGATTGGCAATTTTATAGCTGAGACAGAGTAAAAGATATTCATATTTGCTTCGTCTTTTACTGCTTCATTGGAATTTCAATAAAGTGCTGTGTTTTTTCCTTGATTTTCAATATGAGGGCATTAAATAAATCTGTTTGGCCTTTTTTATTGGTTTGGGTTAAAATTTGCAAAAATTAATGAATATTTATACAAGCTTTGAAGGAATTTAATATATGTATGTATACGAAATGCATTATTTTGTTTTTATGTTAATTAGTTTTAAGTACTGTCTTTCTGAATTTATTATGATTTTCAAATGATTTTTCTGGAAATAAAGGTCTGATACTATCTTTAATAAAACTGCTTTTACAGCTAAGAACGCTTGACTTAATTTACGAATTTTTAGAACGTTTTGAATCGTCTATTATGTCTAACTGTCTAATGTATGCGTATTTAGGAGTCATTTAGGCTTAACAAGATTAAAACATGTTTATTTGTTGCTAGTACCCATTCTCCATTGTGGCTTATATACATTTTCATAATGCACGGAAGGAAATTTTGTTTGAATAAATGTGCAATACACGTGTATTAAGCATGTTGCAATCGTGTATAAAATACAGCCCTTAAAAGTCTGTATAAAAAAATATTTGCAATTTATTGTGAATTGACAGGTTATCCAACATTGAAAATTCCTTGTATTTATTGGCTCAAAAAGTGAATTTTTTCGAAGTATATTAAAATTTGTATATTTAAAAATAATTGATCTTCTTTTCAGGTTATTTTTAATATAATATTTAGAAGTTAGCTTAATACTGTTTTTGCAAGTAAGCAAATTAAAATTATTTTTTGTAACACAAATTCAATGATTCAATATTAACTTTTATGACACTTTTTTTGACATTTGACATTAACACAGATTATGCCAATGGAGAAACGATATTTTGAGTGGCAGGTTAATACGCTGTAGAAGCCACAATGGTGAATGGGATAAGAAACACTAAGTAGTAGTAGAAGTAGAAATAGTAGTAGTAGTATAGTAGTAGTAATTGAAAATTGATGAGAAAATTATTGTATTTTAAAATACTAACGGGTTAAGGCATTGCATTGACACTGGTTTTGTTGTAAAATATTAGTGAGCAATGTTGTCGGAACAATTACTTTCCAGCGGTAAAGATCCGCTCTTTGCGTGAGATGCAATAAAAAAACTATCATTGATAAAATCAATTTATGCACGCCACGTACTAATTACCATTTAAGTGCAAAATAGCCTAGAATATTAACCGACCTTTTGGATGTGTCCGTAAATACTTGTAAGTAACTAGATGGATTACATATGTTTAGTATCAAAAAATATCGAAAAATGATTTGTGTCAGTTTTCTTGTCACTTAGAGACTATGTGACGTAATAAAATGTTATGAGTAAAAAGGTTAAGTTTAAAAAACTTAACTTCTTTTCTTATTACGGGTAAGAGATATTTATAACAATTATCATTATTAATTTAAATACTAGGTTATTATTTTCTACTCCTAATTGATTACTGAGAACTCTTAAAATTTTTTAAAACAGAAAACAAAAAAGATATTGATTGAAAAATAGGAATACTTTCCGCTTTAAACCGCTTTCAAAAATAATACCAAGAATGAAAAATATTTTTTCTTCAATTTTAATCCTGAAATTTCAAGAAAAAGCCTCACTAATACACATTACTCTGAAATTATTTATACTCAAATTTGTTTAAAATAAAATATTTGCTACTTTAATAAATAAGAAAAAAAGCATAAATCGTAATATATCGTAAAAAGCAACAACATAGAATATGGCTTAATCCTTGAATAGATTTCTATTTTGAACTTTTCCACAAAATCCACTTACGTGAAAATTTAATTTTTTTTTTACGTAAACTTTTCATAAATTTGAACATCTAATCAGAGATAATTTTTTTTTCTATTCATTTTTTATTTCTTATTGTTGTTGTTTTTGCTGTATTTTCCTTCTATGGTTTCTTGTTTGCCAATACATCAATTTTTGATTTTGGATTTGAATTGGATTTTGAGATGAGAAAAAAAACACAGCTTTAAATCTTTAATCTAAGCCAAAAATCAATGAATTGGTTTTGTGGATTGCGGATACAAGAAAAGCTAACATGATTTAGTCAATTTTCTTTAATTCTATTCTTTTGATGTATGTTTTATATTGATAAAGAAAATGAAACGATATCAAATTGTTAATTTTAGATAAATAGAAGTAATAAGATTTTCGAATTGTTAGCTTTGTTAAAAATTGTCAGCCGATAATTAATTTTCGGCTTTGAGTACGTTAAAAAAAAAAGAAATGATAAATTTATCAGCATTTGTTTTTTTTTGTTTTGTTTGTATAAAAATTAAAAAATTGTTCGTTTCAAAAACTATCAGACCTGAAAAGCAGTATTTACAATCTTCTTAAAGGAACTAAATCGATTTTACATAACAAAAATAGCATATTTTTCAATATAATAAATTTTTCATCTATAGTTAAAATTTTTAAATGCAACTCAAGCCTAGATTTAATTAAAAGTTCTAAAAATTCACCAATTAGGACCCTCAATTTCTGGTGAACCCTCAAAACTGCCGTAGACTTAATAAATTATGATGGATTTTTCCAAAATCTAAAACTCGAAATAGTTTTTATTAGTAGAAGTAAATATCTCATGCTTTGACGAAGAAAAATTTAAAAAAATTTAAACTTGAGTTTTTATCAAAAAAGTATTATTTTTTGCATAACCTTTTTCACTTATTTCCTTCTAAAATTAGTTGCCATTAGAAATCAAAAAAACAATCTTTCAAAATCAGAAAATCTCTACTTTATGAATAAAAACCATTTTTTTTTAAATTACTCTCAATTTCGTTTTATATATAAAAAAATAAGTACTCTCAACATTTTAGGACACTCGTTAAGAATATATTCAAAGTTCTTTTTAGGTTAGAATTTTGAAAAACCCAAAAAATTATTGGTTTTTCTTTTTTCTTCAATTACGAGTATTACAAAAAAATAACTGCTTACAATTAATTTTAACAGGCATAATAAATAAAACAAAAAAAAGTTATTATTTCAATTTCTAGTTTACATATCCCGTAAATCTTAAAAAAATGTTTGATTAAGTATAAAATCGGTTTTATCCGTAATTTTCTATAAAAAAATAACTTTCAAAGCTCTTTTGTTTAAATAGAAAGCAACGGAAACTAAATACTTTTAGGAAATATCTGAAAGTTGCACTAGTTTAGCTTGAATGGTTCTGGGCTTTAAATGATTGTAAAATATTTATCTTTTTTGTTTTAGATACTAATATTTCGGTCAACATTGACAAAAAAATAGACAATTGATGTATATCTTCTTTCAAATATTTTAGATAAAACAGTTCTTTATATTTCCTGTAAAAGTTTTAGATTGTTTATATTTCCAGAAAAAACTAATGAAAAAAGTGAAATTATATATTCTACTATTGTCTACAAGAAACTGTATAATAATTTCCAAACTAAATGGAAAGTAAATATTATTCAAATAAAACGTATAAATAAAAATTTTAGATACTTTTTTCTTTATTCATATTAAAAATTTCAATTTCAAAAACTTTTGGTGCTAATCAAATTGGCTAAAAAAACTAAAAGAACTTTTTATCAAATATTAAGGTATTTGAATTTTATGGTAAGTTTTTCCATCATGAAAATATTTGAAATAATTTTTGGTCAATCTGTTATTCTTCTGGCTGATTATGTCCAAATCATTGTAATCCTTTTCATTTTCACATCTGTTAAAACTTGAAACTGAATTTATATTTAGTAGCCTAGAAAATCCCAATTTCAAAAAAATAAGATTGAAAACAGTAGAGAAAAAGCTAAATATTTTCACTTGTTCACACTCAGGACTCTGATGTTGAAACACCCAAGCAGACGTGTCATTAGTAATAAACCTTTTGTCATAGAGAAACGCGTTTATTCTCACTCCATGTATTTTATACAGATCTGTATTTCGAGCACTTTTTTTCCGCTGGGGAGTGTTACCAAATATTTTCCAAAAAATGCAAGGAAAGTGTTAAGTTTAAACGCAAAAGAAAGTTTAAAAATATAACATTTGTACTACAGTCTTACTACTACTTTTATATTCTAGTTGAACTCCGAGCAAATGGAGTTAACATTATAATTATGATTCAAGCCCAAATAACGTCGATTTATGTAGGTTGAGATACTTTTGAGATGTAAGGAAAAGAAGCAAAACCATAATGCAGCAAAGAAGACAAAGGATGAAAACACAAAAAAAAACTAGCACAGCAATATACATAAATAACAACGCTACTGACATAAAACATTATGTATATAAGAAAAGGAATATAAATGGTTTTCTTACAATTTTTATTAAATAAAAGACTAAACTACACTAATTTCAGTTAATCAAATAAATAGGAATACTTTTTTATGCCTTTCTCTCAACATTGACTTGCTTAAAAAAAATAACTAAATATAACTGAGAGCATCTAAGTTTCTTTCTTTTCTTTTGTTTTTTGAGCAATTAAGGTAAAGAAAACACGCCGCAATCATATTTTTTTAATTGAAGGTTACTAAAACTCAGTAGAAACTTTTTTCCAACTAAAGCAACTGCCAGACAGCAGATAAAAATTTACATATTAACATAACACAAAACGGAACCAACAATATGTGATATTCAGTGCCAAATAGCAGTTGTGTAAAGTAAAATCTTTCACTCTTTAACATTACCAAATTACTGAATACAAATAACCACTTTCTTCTTGATAGTTGAATTTTAGATTAAATTTGATTAGATTATAATCTAATTAACAAATACATCGCGACATTTGATTGTCTGAAACAAAAAATTAGATTCAAAGAACTAAGTTCTTTGTCTGTTTGACTAGAATGGAAAGCGATGGAAAATATCTCAACATGCATGTTAAGAAACGCAAAACTGATGGTTTTCTAATCCGAAAGAAATTTTCCTTTTTACTTTATTATAATCAATCATTCTAATTATTGCTTTTCCTTGTTTTTAGAAATAATCAAAATTTCAATTTTTAACAGAAACTAATACTGCTGATTTTTGTATCCTTTGATATTAACTACTAATAAAATTGTGATATATAGATCTACTATCCTAACAAATATATATCACAACTTTTGGTAAAGTATTGCTATTAAGTTTATATCAACACCCAAGCTTAATATTTTAAAGCATTTTGGGCGATTATGTGAACACTAAAACTACATTTACTTCAATTAGTTTTAGCAACACATGCAATAATAAAAAAAATAAGCACAAACAGTCTCTTTGTGCTATAATTAAATTTCTCAAAATTTCAAAACAAAGACTAAAGGAAAGTTAAATCGTAGTTGAAATCATTTTGGTCCAATTTAATAGTTCACCCAATCTAAAAGTTTATCTTTTACAGGACTTTAAGTATGAAATCGTCAGATTGAACAAAATGAAGTCAGCACAAAAAATTTTAACCAAAATAAGCTGACCATATGTCATCATCAAATTCAAAAATTAACTTTAAATTCAGGATTACATAACTTTTCTTAGGGCAAAACATTTATTAATCACAAAAATTTTATATTGAAAAAAAAATACTTTTAAACCAGTTCAAAAGTCAATTATTAAAAACATAATAATTATAATAATAACAATTAGATATTCAAAAAACATAAATATTGATTTGTATAACGCTAGCTAACAATAACTTTTCTAGCTGCGAGCTATAATTATTGAAAACTAATTTGTTTAAAACTAAAGTAAAAGATAAACAAACCTCTTATATTAATTGTTTGACTAAATTGTATACAAATTGGACGAAAACTACTTAAAAAAATTTAAATAAAAAATTTATGAAAATAATAAGAAATCAATGTAAATAACTTAAAATATTTCAGAAATTATACAATTATTACTAAATCGAGTATTTACACTTGGTGTCAGTTGAAAAATTTAAAAAACCACTTTAAAAGTGAAATTCTTTATATAAAAATTTTAATTAAAAGTCCATCGTTTTTAATGATATTTAAATGGTTTCAAATTCATACTCATACTTTCACGCGTAACTTTGATCATTTTCTATAGTGCAGGTTTTTTGTTTTTATTAATTATATAAATTGAAATATTCCAAAGGAATATTCTTTTTTTTAGCTTAATTAGTATTAAGGATAAAGCGAGATAAGACTGGATTCAAAAATTGCAAATTAGATTACAAATATGAAGGGAAACACTTTGATCTCAAAAGCCTGTCAGGTGGGATGAGATTATAATGAAAAGCAGAAACCTATTAAACTAGGTTCTAACCAGGTGTTTGTCACCACAAGGAGGTTTTGTTTTCTCTACTTTGGATAGTTGGTATGAATGACCTACTACACAATTAGGCTTACACTATGCAAACATTGCTGATAATGTTCAATTTTGCTAAATTTTTTTGCAAAGAAATTTATAAGATTTCAATCGATATTGAAAAACAAAACCACATATAATGTCACTTTTCGCAAAAAATATAATTTTACGTGTCTTTTGATGTATGAACCTTAAATGTTAGTATCTAAAATTCTATAATTTCACAAACAAAATAAAAATACTATTTTGCCTAGAAGCTGGAATATAATTCTACTCATCTGGAGTCACGTGGCGGTCGGTGATCTCTGCAGCATTTGAAATGGGTCCTTCATATTTTTATGACAAGCTCATGTATACTTCCCAAAGTTTTATGAGAATAGAAAGGACTACTTATAGAAAATTAAAAAATTCAGGTAACGAATAAAATTTTTCTTTGACTTTTTTTATATCTATATAACGACAACTGATCGTTAATAATGTTCAAGGACATACATATATATATAATGACTTTTATTCTCATACTATGCAAAAATTTAAACAACCTAGATCAAGGAATTTGTAATTTCTCCATGACACCTCCTTAAAAGCAATTAAAAGGGTTTTCTAAGCCAGAAAAATATTTTTAGTTTTTCAAACATTTCAAACATAAGCAAAATATCTATAAATTTTTTGAAAGGGAATAACTAAGATTTACTTCATGAGAAATTGAAGGGCTACAAAAACAAAAAATAAATTAAACTAAATTGCTTACCTATTAGATTTTGGTATTTCATCAGAATTGCTACTTTTGTAATCCAAAATGTTTCCGCTAAATTGAATTTACCTTTTTAGCCATTTAATTATATTTGTTCAGTATAGAAAAATCGGTGTTCTTTTTTATACAATTTTTTTTTCTATCTTCAAAAAAATTTTTCCTCAATACTGAGACTAATTTAATTAATTACAATATATAAAAGTTTTGCAAGGCTTTTTCACTTGTTTTTCAATATAAAAGAATTAACAGACTAAAAGCAAAAAAGAAAACATAAGAATAAAATTCACAAAGATAATCTACTAAAAATTCAGGAGCTTGAAAAAATTACAAACAAGTCCCAACATTATGATTATTATACCGCAATCATATTATTTGATCACATATAACACAAAAAAAAAATGATTTCACGCCTCACAATTGCCATTTGTTGAATTCTAATAGGAATTATCAAGAAACACAATCAAAATAACTGGCACTGCAGCACTGAAAGGTAAATACAAAAATTGACCATAATTAGAATTTTTGCGCGCCCGTTTTTAACAATTATATTTAATAGAAATAACTAATCATTATAACTAGACAGTTCACATTTTATTTTGAAATCAAAGAAGAAAACGAATCACTTGTCACTAATTTTACCTCATGATAATTTTTATCAACCAGAGAACCGTTCAAATAATTTCAATTAACTAAATACAAATCCAAAATATAATTCTAGCTATGCTAGAATATTTTATTCACATTCCAGAATAAGGTGTAATTGTATACTAAATTCACCTCAACAAATATTTTAAATAAGGGATAAGTGTCCGAAGAATGTATCTTCAATACAAACAAATTAAATGCAAATAAATGATTAAAGATTTATACACACAATCGGATTAAAAAAGTAAAAACGACATAAATTCCGTTTGGATGTATGATTATTTTTTTCGTCTTTTACTTAAAAACGACAACGTGTACCGATAAGAATATCCTTTCAAAAAAAAAAGAAACAAAAACACTTTTTTCATAAAACTCTGCACAACTTCCAACGAAGTCCTAACAGTAACTAAATTTGTTCGGGTGGCCAGGTTGCATTCATATGTTTAACTGGAGAACACACGCATCAAGCAAGATGAAAGCTTTTTTGAAATCGCGAATAGTGCTGGGCGCGTGCCTTGAATCTTTTTTTAGTTCATAGCTCGTTTCAGAATAAGTAAACTCACCATGGAGTAGTTCCCCATATTTTTAAGGGGTCATACTCATAATCCGAAACAGCAAAGGGAGCGTGAAGAGAAATAACAGAGATATTCTCTTAAATTTCATTTTAATGCAGACATAATTTTTAGTTTGTTGGCTTTGCAAGTCTTATTGCACCACAAGGCCGTCGACAAGGTGAGGATGTGCCTGCGTCCATTTATTATGATTTATAGTCATTTTTAATGTTCTCTGCAGGTGCTTGTGGGTGGGATTTGTTATATGTTTGATCTGAAGGGGAAGAAATAGTTTGTTCTGTTTATTGTTTTTTTTTTTGTTTGGTTACCTTTTGAAATTAATTTTAGGTCAATATAAAAGTGAAAGCGTTCAACTTTGAATTTATTTATTTATAGCAAGCGTTATAATGTCTTATTAGTCCACGTGCTATTATTAGTAATTTTTTGCTTTGTCTTTTTATTATTATATGAAATCCGATAAAATTACGTAATCTTTTGACAGGCGTATTAATTAAATTTTATTTTTTTAGAAAAAAAAACAACTTAAATAAAGTTTTACTTGCAGTACGGAAAATAGTTCAAAAAATCGAATATGTTGAAAACTGAATGAATCTAATATCAAAGTTTGAATTATTTAAGGCTAATTGAACAAAGACCTTCCCAACCTTTTCTGTCCCAACGCCCACTTTACAGAAAAAACGATTTCAGCGTCCCCCTCCATAATAGTTATAACAAACATTAAAAACTTATTTTATTTTATATACAATTTGTTTTAAGAATTACAAATTAAAAATTACAAAAAGATCGTCAAATGTAGTAGAAAATTTTTTTTTAAATTTAAAAATTTTTATTTTTTTTTTTTTTTATTTTTTTTTTATTACATTCCATTTCATACTACAATCTTAATCTTAATTAATTTATTAGTATTATTGATATCAGCTATGTATTACTTAAGTTTTAGTTAAGTGTGGGAGTTCTGTCCAGTGATCAGTTCCCTATTATATTGTTACATTTTATGTATATGTTAGTTCATGTGGCTTGGTGCGTTGAAGTCTTCTCAGTTGTCCAGTTATATCAAGTAATTTAATTGCTTCTATGTTGGTATGATGTAGAAGCCGTGTCTCATGTCTGGTCGCATATTCGTGAATGACCTCTTCAACCCAATTAATTTTTAGGTCATGATGGAGTTCTTTGTTGGTTATAAATCTGTACGCGTTCGTAATCAATCTCAAGAACTTATTTTGGCATTTTTGGATGATTTCCCTGTTTGATTTGCGTGTACATCCCCATATCTGAATACCATAGGTCCAGATTGGTTTAATTATAGACAGGTATAACAGCCTTTTGTTTTTTAATTCAAGTTGAGAATGTTTCCCAATTAGCCAGTATAATTTGCTTGTTTGATGTTTAATCTGTATTGCTTTCTGCCTCACGTGGTGCTTCCAGTTGAATTTAGAGTCTAGGTGGAGGCCCAAGTATCTAGCTGATTCAGCTTGAGGGACACGTTCACCGTCAAGATATATGTTGAGGTTATTATTTTTCCTCTTCAGTGTGTATGTCACTTGGACTGATTTGGTTCTATTGAGCTTAATTTTCCAATCATTGGTCCATTTGCTGACGTTGTTTAAAGTCCATTGCAGTTTTTCCATTGCTTTGACCTGCGACACATCGCTCGCTAGGATTACTGTGTCATCTGCAAATGTGCCAACGAATGTATTTTCTGAAGTAGGTAGATCTGTAGTGTATAAGAGGTACAACAGCGGACCTAGTACGCTACCCTGCGGAATTCCTGCTTTCATTGTGTAAGTGTTTGACATAGCCTCTTCATTTATTACTCTATATTTGCGGTTTGTGATGTAGGATTCTAGTAGTTTACACAGATTCCCTGGCAACAGCAAGCTCATTTTGTGAATCAGTCCTTTATGCCATACTCGATCGAATGCTTGTGAAATGTCTAGGAATACTGCAGTGCAGTATTTTTTTTCCTCAAATGCTTGTTCGATTATACTCGTGACTCTATGAACTTGATCAATGGTTGAGTGTCCACTTCTAAATCCGAACTGGTCAGGAACACCTATGTATGGCTTAAGTCGTTTTATTAGTAGTTTTTCGAACAATTTTGCGATTGTTGGTAGAAGCGAGATTGGTCTATATGAGCAGATGTCCTCAGCTGACTTATCTGGTTTTTGAATCATAATTATCTTGGCTGTTTTGAAGCTTTCCGGAACATATTGAAGTCTTATGCATGCGTTGTAAATGTATGTGAGCAGTGTAATTGCTTTTGCAGGTAATTCTTTCAGCAGCTTGGGAGATATTTCATCCACTCCGGATGCTTTCTTAATATTGAGATTGTTATCTATCTCAAGAGCTATTTCTGTGGCTGATATTTTTTTAATTATTTTTGATGGTTGGTGTATTGGAGTTGTATTTATATTGGAGTGTATGTCATGTGGAGTAAATACTGTTGATAGATATTGTGCAAATAGCTCTGCCTTTTCGTTGTCGTTACAGACCCATTTTCCTTGCTGATTCCTTAATGAGGGTATTCTACGTAGTGGGCGTTTGAGTTTCCGTGTCGCTTTCCATAGGGTGTATTCCTTATCTTTGTTTGGACCTATGTTTTTAACGTAGTTGTCGAAGCATTCCATTTTATGCTTTTTTAAGAGCAAGTTCACCTTATTGCTGATATTATTGAATGTTGTTTTATTGTTTGGGTCTCTAGAGGTATGCCACACCCTGCGCGCTCTTCTTCTTTCCTTTATATACTCTCGTATATCCGGTGGATAGTTAATGTTTGAGTAGGTTGATTTTTCTTTTGATTCTTTGGTGGCTGAGATTGCTGCCCCCCTAATGTTTTTAATGAGAGTATTTGTTTGTTTTTCTATGTCGTTCTTGGTCTTCAGCTTAACTTTTAAGTCTATTAGTTCCTCTAATTGATTTCTATACAGGTCCCAGTCTGTATATCTGTTTGTTAAGTTTCTTTTGTTTTCTTTAATCTTTATGTTAAGTGCAATTGTAAGTAATACGGGGGTGTGATCCGAAGATAAATCGTATGTTCCTTCGATTGCTATATTGTTATTTGGAATTCCTTTGATTACGTAGAAGTCAAGCAAGTCTGGGATTTTATTCAGGTCGGTGGGCCAGTAGGTTGGTCTGTGTGACGATTGATATTCACATTTACTATTTAGAATGGCTCTTAGGAGCTCATTGCCCTTGCCTGGCGTTGTTAATATTGATCCCCAAGCTGTATGTTTAATATTGTAATCACCTCCCATGATGAATCTTGGTCCTAGCTGGTTGAATATTTCTTGGAATTGTTGCATAGTTGGCTTATATTTGGGCGGGCAGTAGGCAGACGCTATTTTTAACTCAGCATTATTCCATTGGATAGCTATTATGGTAGCTTGCATATAATTTTCTCTTATGACTGGTAGTTGATGGTGTTTTATATTATTTCTGATGATTACCGCCGTACCACCTCTAGCTCTTTCGCTAGGATGGGTTGTACAGTAGGCTTGATAACCTAAGATTTTGATATAGTTCTTTTCAGTGAAGTGTGTTTCTGATATAAGTGCGATATCTATATTGTTTGAGTGGAGGAAGTGTTCCAGTTCTAGGGCTCTTGCATTTAGCCCGTTTGCATTCCAGGTCATTATTCTGAGTAATGTTTTCATTTTTGTTTATTCTTGCTTCTTGTGGTTTTCTTGCTTTCTTTTGTATCTTTTTGTGATATGCTATGTTTTTCTAAGATATCCACTCGTTGATTTAGTTGTATGAGGGCGCTCTGGATTTGTTGGAGCAACGTTATGATTTCTTTATCATTTACATTGGGCGAGTTGTCATTAGGTTTTACTTCAGAGTTTTCATGATTTCCCCCTGCATTGGTTTTAGCCACTTGTGCATAGGACATAGCTTGTGTTGTAGGATTGTCTGTGGAAGTTTTTGATGCTTGTATTCGTTGCATCACAGTTGTTTTAAATGTTTTATTATTTTTGACCCTGGCTTGGTATACAGAACATCCTTTATAGTTTGCGGTATGCCCTGTTTCTTTACATAGTACGCATGTTGGCGTAGTGTTTGGTTTTTTCTTACAATCTTTGTAGTGGTGATTTTCAGCGCATTTAACGCATCTTGGTGCCCTTTTACAGAAGCTTTTGGTATGACCTAGTTGCTGGCAATTTGTGCATTGAGGAATGTCTCGAACTTTTCTTGGCGGCTCAATGGTTATCTTGCAGTACGCTATGTTTTTTATGTTGTAGACGTCTTTATTATTATCCTTAGGATCAATCTCGACAGCGAACAAGGGGAATTTAATTATCTCCTTGATGTTGTCTTTATTTATTGTTTTGTATATGTTTGTTATTTGCCTGACGTTATGTCCCATGTTCGTAAGGTCTTCTTTGATTTCGTCGGTGTTCATACTGCTAGGTAATCCTCTGATTACAAATCTGAAGGAACGTTCCTCTTTTAGCTGGTAGGTATGATATTCAATCTTATTGTTTTTATCATTAGCACTTGTAGTTGCTTCACTTTTGATACTTTCAATCGTATGTTTCAGCTTTCTGTATTCTTCTGCGTTAGCAGTGGTTATCTTGATGTTGTTATTTGATAATGTCTTGAATTGTATTGATTCATACTTTGTGGTAAGTATCTTGTTTCTGAATGCGCTGAAGTCATTCACATTGCTTACAAATATCGGAGGAGGCATTGGGGGTTTTGCTTGAATGATGTTTTCTTGGTTGATGTTTATGACTGGTTAAAATTTAAAAATAGCAAAAAATAGTCTTTTTGATAAAACTAATAAGAATGTTGAGGCTGGTAAAGTTTCACTAGTTTGTGAATGCCGGGTTCCAATTTTGTTTACATCAGTCGCAAATCGCCACGCTCAGTAATTTGCAGTTGATTCTTTTTCTTGGATAGTTAATTCGTTACTGTTCTGAAGCCACGTTCAGCTAAATACGTTAAAGGAAATGTAATTAAAAATTTCTATACTGCTCCCACAACTTAGGGTAAAGCGCGGATATTGATATTTGAATTCAGAACTCCTGATATCCATTTTTGATTTTTACTTTAAGTTCCTAATTTGTTGTAAGTTCCATGAGCTCTTCTTCTAAATTTGATGATTCCATTGTATCTGCATTTGCGAAAGGGTCTAAAATCCAACCTGGTAAATTCATGTCCAAGATATCCAAGAATCACGAACTGAAATTAGCATGAAGACCCTCCAAGTGTCAGCAATAAGTAAGTAAATCTCCTCTTTGGCTGGAGCTGGTGATATTTTTGGAAATTGGTTGTATATACCTCTACCTAGATTTCGTTTAAAAATAAGTAGCTTCCCCATAAAGGCAGTTAGGACGTCTCTTGTTTTAATTAACCTTGCAGTTGTAAATTTAATTCATTAAATATATCAAATCGGTCTGTTATATAAGCGATATCCCATTTGGATCTTATCAGGATGGTACGTAGTTTTTGGTCCTTATTTTCAAGAAAATTCAGTACTGAATCAAATAGACTGTAAAATCGATTCATACAAGTACCTTTAGAGAGCAAATGAGATTCTGTGTGTAGAAGCAAGTGATTGTCACTACAGAGCTGGCCAAAAAGTCTGTCATTCAATGAATTTCTTTTTATCTTATTTCAATTTTTTAATTTAATTCAATTTTTTGCCACCAAATGCTGACTAACACAATGTGTTAACAAAATGTACGGCGAGTACATTTGGTACTTTTTGTTTTGAATTTCGATTTAGTATAATAATATATCTATTAATTTATTCATCTATTTTTTCTAATAAAGAAAATAAAGCTTAATTAGCGTTTGAATATATAACGTAGATAGTGAAGATACATTGGTTTTGTAATCAAGTATAGCAAACTACTTTATTTTTATCGAAACATACTTGATACTCCTACTAGCTTGCAAAGGCTAGTGACAGAGGTAAAATATCTACCACAACTCCTTGGCTGCCTCAACGCCCACCAACAAAGGCTCCAGTGCCTCTAGTGCCATTGGGAATCCCTGATCTAGACCCTAAATTAAACTGGAATTTTCATGTGCGACAGAAGGCCAAACAAGTTAAAGAAATAACAAGGAAGTACGACTGGTTAATTGGATATAACCTGCAACTGAGTCTAAGGAACAAAAGATTAATATATCTGACAATAATAAAACCAATCTGGACATAAGGAATACAACTATGGGGATGTATACATGAATCCAACAGAAAAATTTTTCAAACTAGTCAAAATAAATTCCTTCGACTAATTTCAAACGCATACCGATACGTGACAAAAAAAGAGTTACTCGAAGACCTAAAAATTAAATGGGTAAAAGATGTTATACACGAACACGCCTCTAAACGTGAAAAAAGACTCCATCATCACCCCAACATTGAAGCTATACTACTTCTGGACACAACAAACCAGTTAAGACGGCTGCATCGTTTGAAGCCACATGAACTAACTTAGTAATAATGACCGTAATACTAACACTAATGGGGAAGTGATCACAGGATCATAACTCCCGCACATGTCATACACACTCTTGTTAATAATACTAATAAATTAATTGTATAAATTAAGATTGTAGTAAACTAAACACTGAATACAAAAAAAAAATATGTAATTATGAATTTTGATATTAAAATTATTTAATAAGCCTTAAATAAAAAGTTATACAACTTTTGCACAGGTTGAGAGCCAAAAAAAATGTAAGTATACACACAAAAATCATTTCAGAGAGGGAACTATATTTTTAAGCATTTACTTTAAGGTTATTTTGTAAATTTATTGTATTGTATTATGTATAATGTCTCTCTCTGTGACTTATGGAAGGAACAGAATAAATTACAGCTTGTGAATATGCAGCATATGAATCACTCTCAATGGTTTCTTTATAGTGAGGCTGCTGACGATATTTAAGTCCATCACTCCGTCTTAATTCAGATTCCTTCGCATCATCAGTTTGTGAAATGATTTCTGATGGAGGAAATTTGCTACTGTTGGAAGTTTTTACATATTCTGTGTCATTTTCACAGATTTCGCGATTTGTTATTGGAATTTCAGATATTTTGTCAACCTTTTTTGATAATTGAGGCCTAGAGATATTATAATTTCTTTCCTCTATAATAACATCTCGCGCTATGAGAAAGTTTTGGTTTTCAGGATTCTATATCTTATATCCATTTGGTTCATAGCCCATAAGAACTCCTTTGAGAGATTTTAGGTCACATTTGTTATTTCTTGTTTTTAAAAGGATATAAACAGTAGATCCAAACACCCTCAGTTGATTTAATCTGGACCCATAACCTATTGTATAAAGTCAACACTTGGGTGGTCTATTTTATATTGAAACACAGCTTTTATAGTATTTTGAAGTTTATTGTTTAAAGTGAGAAGAACAAATAACTTGTAGAGTAAAATGATTTTACAGTCATGATAATAAAAGCTCTACATATACATGGATACATCATTTACGGCCTTTTGATATTATACGGATACACAGAGTACATTGTTATAAGTAATTAAAAAATAAACTAATAAATTATATTATACATGGTTTCGCTGTTTTTTATATTTTCCTTTCCATTAGATAAATTGGACTCCTCAAAAAGTAGAGATGCCTGCGCGATTGATGACCATAGCGCAAAAAAAAATTAATCCATACACAGATTTTCAAACGATATTAAAATCAAAGTAAAAAAAAAAAAATTTAAAAAAATATGAATATGAAGCCGTTTCTAATAAACTATGATACATCTGAGATTCAAGGAAATTAATAAATTTGTGTTCATAGGGTTTTCTTTCAAATTCATTCAACGTTACTTGAAATTTTTTAGCAAATTACACTAAACTGTTAGTTTTTACTGCACTTGGCCAAATCTTAACTATCCAGCAATAAAAAATGAATTTCAATTTAATCAATGGAGTTCCTAACCTTTTAATGACTTAAAGCAAAATAAATAATATTTACTAAAAAAGAAGGAAATATATAAACAAATTTTAGTTATAAAAGCAAAGGACAGAGATAAAGTACAGCAAAAAAATAAATTTCAGATCCCTGATAGATAGTGTTCAACTAACTTGGGATGATTTATATCACTTATAGGTCCAAATCTATAGAGGAAAGTGATGAAAGAAATAAAAACTAAGTGTAATCATTACTCAGCTTTTATTGATAAAGAAATAATTACAATAAAATAGTTTTCAATAGCAATGCTTATTTTTTTAAACTTTTTTTTGCCAAATCAAATTTAACTGCTTTTATTTGTATGTTTCCTATTGGAATACCCAATTTGTGTATCTGGCGGTAAATACAAATTAGTTTCTGTGGAACATACTGGAATTTTTAGTAGCTGAAGACCACATTTTAGAGCATAAACAATGCTAGCACATCCTTCTTCAATTTCAATATGCTCAATTTCTCTGCTGTCTACAGTGCTGTCTACAATCAGTTCTCTCACTGAATTAATACTTATATTTTTCAAAAAAGAATTCTTAAGGAAGATATAAAGTGAGTCTAAATTGTTTTCAAAAATTAATTCCTCATTTTTAA
The DNA here is from genome assembly GCA_947359355.1 of Acrocera orbiculus. NCBI lineage: Eukaryota > Metazoa > Arthropoda > Insecta > Diptera > Acroceridae > Acrocera > Acrocera orbiculus. The sequence goes on from OX375757.1 coordinate 1,613,685, forward strand.
ATAAATTAGAAAGTAAAGAAAGCCTTTTGAGTGAACTTATCATGGCAAGCGCCTTGGTGTTGAGGTAGTTTAAACTATTGTCTTCTAAATTGAGTTCCTTTAAAACTGGCAAATTTTGAAATAAGTTATGTGAGAAAATCGTTAAATTACAGTATTTTATGCTCAAAGTCATTAAGTTTTTTAAACCTTGAAATGTAGTATTTGCATCGATTTCATTTAAATTCATATGTGATATCATCAGAACTTCTAAGTTTTCAAACATCGAAAATGATATATTTTCCAAATCAACTGATATCAATTGCAAGACTTGTAATGTATAATTTTTATTTGGTAATGCCAAATACTTAAGTGTTCCATCCTCAAGAGCCAATGATCTTTTTACATTACGAAGAAAATTTTCTGGAACATAATCTAATTCCACATTTTTCAGTTTTAGGTAATCGACTTTTTCAATATTAATATGAATATCTTCCTGAGTCAGATTAGTGCATACTGTTCTAGTTGTACTAAAAAACTTTCCAAGAAACTCACAAGATCCACTTAAACAGTGTTCTACCATCACAAAGAGAATCACTATTTCAAACACTTTTTGAAACATTTTTAATTTTTGAAAAATTTCTTTAAATTGTTAACTAAAGTCCTTCATTAAACTTTATATGAGTTCAGTTGAGTAGTGATCTCCAGTTTATATAGCCAAAATTATCTGCTGCTTAAAAGCTTTTTCACTCAAAGGTAAAACTGTTTTTAATTTATTTAACTCACTATAAAATAAGAAAGCTTTTTCTTAAGTAAAGTTATTAGATGACTACCACAAGTAAGTATGTTCATCATAAAGTTTTTTTCATTTCCTTGTTCGTTGTGCTTAGCAGAATTAACATTTTAGCTTTTAAGCTTTTATGACTTAAATTAATGAAGTTAACTGCAGCTTAAGTAAGAGATCGGGTAAGGAATGTGTTATTTGGGCTACTCAATACCAAATTGGAAATTGAAAAATATAGTAAAGCTCCATTAATGAAAAAACTAAGAAAAAGAAACTACCGTCCATGTGATTTAATTATAAATACCACGAAAATGTCAACCAAGACTAGCAGCGTAGAAATTTCTGAATCTGATTTAAATCTATTCGAAAGGTTTATTTAGTAGGTACACCAGGTCATAAAATCTTCAGCTTTTGTAAATCTACTTAAGTTAAGAACTGAGTCTGCAGTGAACCTTAGAAAACTACATAATTGCCGAATCTTTGATGCCCGACATAACTCAGGTTGATTAAAATTTGCACTTTTCAGGTCGATCAGTTTCGAAAATTTCTATTCGGACCAAACCAAAAAAATGTTCATTTTTACCCATACCGAAATGAGAATTCATATACACAAAATTATCTCAATTTGAGCTATGGGATGAATTAAAATGCTGACAAATTTTTCGAATTGAGCTACATAAATTCCCCGCTGGATATTATTTTAATATTTCACACATTTTTAGACTTTGTTCGTCTTAAACGAGGATACGAGAACATGTTGGCAGAGTGGTTAACTGTATAAGTTGTAAAGAAAACATGTGTATTTCAAAATGATTAACAGTTTTTATGATCCCTAATTAATTCTAGAGTTTTTCAATGGCAAAATATGGTAAATATATTTACAAAGCAGCAAATGTAAGACTTTGTATTTTCTTCTATTGGTCCTTATTGCAACGTCTTCAAATGACTTTTCTATTCCATTCCATTCATTTGAATGACTAATGCCGATAGCTCTCAAATAAATGGAAAACCCCATTAGGCGAAAGCACGAGTAACCATTTTCATAAGTATCATGAGCCAAATATCCAAATATCACATTTTTTACTTTAAGTGTTAATATTACTTTACAAAAATGAGGATGCAAGCCTTAGGACCAGGTCAACAGGTCTACTTTTACCAACAAATAACTTCCTTTTAAATTTGTTAAAAATTAATTTTATCAATAATTGAATTAAAAAAGGCAAATGTTTTTTGGAAGTTAAGCTCTGGCTTCATAAAAATATTCACCAGTAAAAGAAGTACTTTTGCGTTATATTTACAAGAAGCATAATGTTCCATAAAAACCTTTTGTTTATTAAAGCAATAAACTTTGTCTTTATCGGTTAAATAGTAATCAATTGTAAACTAGCATTCATAATATTAGTACTTTAAATATTAAAGAAATATTTGTTTGTAAGTGGTAAAGATAATAACATTGATCAAGGTGCAAACAAAGCAGCTTTTAAAGAAAATATTTGCCCTAAATATTCTGAATGATATTTGTCACGTTAAAAATAATAGTTAAAAAAACAAATTGCATTTTTTTGTAGCTAAAATATCTTATTTCATCTTTTTGTGAAACTAATAAAATGGTTGTGTGTAATTTAAAATTAAAGGACTCTTCAATTTGATCCACAAAACAAAAAATACAAGTCAGAAAATTAAAAAGAAATCTTGAAATATTTATTCCTTTTTGACATTAAAACTGGAAAGTATAGTTGAACCGTTTATTTTGAAAGTGGTGCAGGTCCAATTTGTTATTTCGCGATATTTAAAGGTTTGCATTTCAATAAACTTAAAAATATTGGTAAGTATAATAGATAAATTTTTGGTGTTTTGTAGTATCATATAATGTAAGTTTATAATAGAATAGTGTTTACTAGGGTTTAACACTGTTCACGTTTTTCGAATATTCGAGTATCCAAATAGGAATTTTTTAACTATTCGAATTATTCGAATAATTCAACAGTATGCTAAAAACTTTCAATCTTGTTCTCAGTTTTGACACCACGATTCCGGATGTTGAAAATACTCGTTCGCTTTCCGTTGATGTTGGTTTCACTGTTTGAAGAGCATTATATAATAAATCCATATTCTTTGATCTGATTCCAGTGGTTTCATAAGGTTGAAATTCTTTGTTAAAGGAACTGAAATCATCCCCATTAATTGCTATTACAGAATTCTTTCTTTTTTGTATTTCGAAACTCAACTCATAGGAAACTGATAGTGATGTAGTTCGGGATCAGGTTCATCATGAATAGATAAAATTTCTGCATGCTCTTCATCAGTACTTCCCTGTGCAGTTTCTTCTTTTGGAAATAATCGTTTCATTAGCTCTTTGGCATATGCTAATGTTACGTTTCTTGGCGAATATGAAAACCATGTATTTCCTTTTGATGAAGAAAAATCTACAACACTTCGAACTTCCTTTATTACCTTGTTGTAGTTTAGTTGGAGAATAATGCGATGGTTTTGTTCATTATTTTCAAAAACCAATTCACCATTTTCAAATTCGTTGGAATTGTCATCCGATTCTAATTCTGAAAGTTCTGAACTAATTTCGACATCACATATATCTTAACGAAAATCCAGTTTCTCGCTATTATTGTAGAAAATATCCATTACAGTCAGATGAATGGCATGATTCATGCATTGCACGTGGTGAGAAGGACTTTCACGCGCAAACTTACACATAACACTAGCACCGTCAGTCGTCGATGCAAAAATATGTTTTTCGAAAATGACTCAAAATTCTTTCAAATGTTGGTTGACGATTTTTTGATTTTCTATGGCATCATAACTTCCAATTAGCCCCAAATTTAAAAAAAACTGATTCGTTACAATGAATATTAATATTGAAATATTGCTTGTTGGTAAGACTTGTCGTCTCATCGAGAGTAAAAATGAATCTTTCACCACTGCTTTAGTTTCTATTTATATTTCCAATTGTTGTGGCTTTTTGCTCTCCAAAATCAGAAATTACTAAATCCATTACTTTTAATGGATTTTTTGGAAGATTATAGCTTTTATCCGAAATAGTTTGCCTTCTGAATGAACTTTTTGTTATTGCGTTTACTGTAAAATCATCTTCAGAAATTCATCTTGCCACAATTTCATTTAGCTGTTGTCTCTTCATAAAATTAAGAATATTTGAAATATTTTTTTAAACTAAATCACGACCCATAATCATTAATCCCTATTCGCCGAATAATGATAAAAACTATTCGAATATCGAATACTAAATATTTTCTGAATTACTCGAATAGTATCCGACGAATATATTCGTATGTTAAACACTAGTGTTTACAATGCAGAGTGCAAAAAGTAAAAGTTTCCTTATATCTAAATGGAATTTTGCCTCTCTTTCAAAACTAATGAATTATTGTAACCCTTCATTTAATTGAGAATTTTTTTAATTGCATTAGCCTTTTTTTGATTATAGAAACAAAATACCATTCAAATTTTTATAGATATTTATTCATTTCATAAAAAGCGAAACAAAACAAAGAATATTCTAGTAGAAAATAACATAAGAAAAAAATATTCCGTTATATTAAGAACTTCAATTAAATTATACATTTTCAATTTATACGTAGGTATAATTTTATTCAGGATTTAACATTTTAAAATATTCATGATGAAGAGGAGGTGTATATCCATCCAGCATCTCCTTCCATCGAAGCTTTGTAGAACATTTTGCATGGTGCATTTTTTTCTTTTTTAAGCCACTTTCTCCAGAAGTTGGGTTGAAACAAATTTTTTGCGCTCCATTCCATGTACTAAAAATGTATTATGTTTTCGACAATTTCTTATTAGTTTATAGTAATCCTGGAAATGTGGTTTTCCGAATTTCTATTTCTACTACCCCAAAATCAAATAATTTCAATCTAAGATGGACTTGCACCACTTTCAAAATAAACATATTTTCAATACTGTTAAGAGCTGAAACTTTCGTCTCTCAAATACTATAATTAGCATTTGTTTTACTACAAATTGTTTACGCAGAATTAGATCATAACAAGTTTTATCTATAACTACCATTATCTTCATTTTTTCAAAAATAGACTTGCAACACTTACGAAATAAACGGCTCAGTTAAAGAAAAGAAATTTTTAAATAATAATTTATGATATTGGACGAATTCAGTAAAGATTATTCCGAACAGGCTTATAGAATTACTTAAAAATAGGAGCAATATAAAGTTATTACAGAAAAATGAGGGGAGCTTATAGCCATTTCAGGTTTAGAATATGAATTTAGTTCTAAAACTCGTTTAAAGCTAATACCCGAACATTATACGTAAAAATTACTTCCTGCAAAATGTAACACAGTTAAAAGGCAATATACTCTGATAAAATTATTTTAATTCGAAATCAAAAATATGGTAAAATCCAAATACTTTGACATTATAGCTATTTCCAGCACAGTTTTTTATATATATTAAGGGAGTCAGCTATTATTTATACTTTTATTTTATATTTGGTAATAATAAAGGTTAAAAATCTTTTGTCGGTCAATTCATCTACTGAAATCAGCGTTCATTAATGTGAGGAAGCATTAAAAGTCAGCAGTCTAAAGGTTCTCAGTTATTTTTCTATGGTAACCATAAACTTTTGTAGCAAGTTTCTACAATATATTATGTACCTGTACACTGTTAGGGAGCAGGGCGCACTTTTGCATTTTAAACTGAATTAATAATAAACAAAAATTTAAAAATACAAGGGGAAGTAAAAGGCTTGTACTAGTTTTATAATCTTATATTAGAACAGTCGAAACGTACAAAATAAAGAAGTACGTTATTTATTTATTCGAAACAAAAGGCAGTGATAAACTAAAATTAGTTAATTAGTTTTTAATAAAATGTAAAATTATCATACAATTTTGACGTCGTAGATTAGTCAATATTAAGCATTCATGTGTTAGACAGGAAAATATTATTAATCGATGCTTTATTAAAAATAACTTTTTCCTATATAATTGTAAACTTAAGATGTTAATTCTAAGAAGGAAATAGTTTCTCAAAGCATTGTTTATTTTAACGTAAGGCAAAGCTTTCATTTATTTTTATATGTTTCCCCAAGATTTTTCCCAGAAAAACCTAGATGCAAAGATAAATTTAAATATATTCAAAAATATATTTCTCTAATAATTATAAAAAGATAAACGTGAAAATAAAAACAAAAGTTTATTATGATAAATGATTTCATGTTACTTTATACATAAAAATTTATTAGCAATGTGTAATGTGATTATTAAATGTTTCGTGAGGTATTGATAACATATTAATTTTTTTAACAACAAAAACTCAACTGTCAAATAATGCGGAAGTTTCAATTTCTTTGTGTATATTTTCTAATCATCACATCGATACAAGTTTTTGAGAAGCTCCTTATGCATTTTAATTCTTTAAACAATTTTAATTACATGCTTTCGCGTTGCTAGACAGCAACTCATAAAAAAGGCGATCAATTTTTGTCAAGCAAATAGGAAAAATTAATATTCGATCTTCTTATTAGCAATTTTAAATATCTATAAAAACAAGATAAGAAATTTTTTATGTTTTTTGTTTGTTATATTTTCCTATCAGTTGTAATATTATGTTTACTTCAAAATGATTAACTTCAATACGGAATACTAATTCACATACTACTAAATATTCTTTATTCATACAAGAAAAAACTTATCCTAATAAAATATAACTTAACTCTAACAAAATAGTAAAATTAAGATTAAGTTGAATTCTTTATTCGTTATAAAATCTTTATTATAACTTATTGCAAACATGACAATATATAAATATGTGTATTTATAATATCTATATTATATATTTTTTTTATTTTTCTAATTCAAAAACATGTTTAACATTATCTTTATTTATAAAAAATCTTCCATTCAAGCACTAAAATTATATATAAGTTAAGAGGTTATGATACAAAGGCAGTAAGCCATGAAAAAAGGCAGTAAGCCATGAAAAAAGGCAGTAACCATGAAAAGTGACGTTGACAGTAAAATTTTGTTTTGAGTTAGTTTTTTAGTTTTTAGTTTTTGAGTTATATAAAATTGTATTTTGGTGTGACAAAGTTGAGTTTTCGTGTGAATAAGCTAATATAAAATTATTAAATAATAAATAGTTTAACTGACGCCCGAGCAGGGACCAATACTAAAATTGTGAGTATTGGTATTAATTAAAGAAGAAAATCGAAGAAACAAAAAACGGATCAATACTAGCATAGTGAGTATTGGTATTATTTGAAGAGAATCAATGAAGGATTTAAAAAGGAAACGAACTTCTATCAAGTCAAGTATCTCCAGGTTGGATACTTGGTTGAGCAGAGTGGAACAACTTTCCATTACACCCAATGAATGTCTCAGTAGACTAGAAAGATTAGGACAGCTGTTCAAAGAGTTTGAAGAAACTCAGCAACACATTGAAAATTTACTAGATGAAGAATCCTTAATTGAGAGGGAGCTCGAGTATAGGGAAAATATAGAAGACAAATATTTTGCATTACATTCAAGGCTTGAAGATAAAATGAAAACAGGCAGTAGTTCGCAATCAACAACATCAACAGTAGAATGTTGTATTTAAGAACAGGCAAGGTTACAGCTGCCATCAATACAGGTGCCGACATTTAACGGGAAGTATCAAGATTGGCCATCGTTTTATGACATTTTTTAATATGATGGTGAATAACAACCAGCAGTTAGCGGCTATTCAAAAGTTTCAGTATTTGATGATGTCATTAAAGGATGAAACAGCTTCAGTACTCAAACATTTAAATATTACTGATGTCAATTATGAAGTGACATTAAACATCTTAATAAAAAGATATGATAAGACAGACGTAATTTCAGAAATCCATTTATCAGCAATGATGGAAACTCCTACAGCTGGATATCCATCAGTGGAGTCGTTGAAGATTATACATAGCACGTTTGATGAAAGCGTGCGAGCGTTGAAAGCAAGAGGTTTACCAACTGAACATTGGGATTGTTGGTTAAACTTCATTATTGTCAACAAGTTGGAAACAGAGTCTCAACAACTGTGGAGAAGACAATGCGCATCTGTATCAAATCCAACTTTTGCGAGTCTAATGGATTATTTGGAAAGAAGAATTTTTGAATTGTCTGTATTCCAAAAAGGCGTGATACCAATGAAGCAAAATGCAACATATTCAACGAATCAAAGTCTACAACAGACTCTATATAAGTTGAAGTGTGTGCTATGCAAAAAAGATCATTTTGTTGCTAGTTGTCCAGAGTATTTTGTGATGACTGTTAAAGATCGTAAAAATTTAGTGGTAGAAAGAGGCTCATGTTTCAATAGTATTAAGGGAAAACATAAATCAAATGAGTGTAATTCTCAAATAAAATGCCGTACTTGCAACAAAAGGCATCACACTACGTTGCATCCAACAGAAAAAGGTGGATTAAAAAGTAGTCAATATTGTAACACATCAAAAGAACATCAAAAAATTTTTAATATTGAAACTCAAAAAGAGGAAAACTCAAACGATGAAGAAGAAGAAAATTTTTAGCTAAATTTTATGATACGCGCCTCTCTAGCCTTCCCTACTTAGAATATAAAACTAAAAATGGAAAGCTTTTAAAATTTTTGATTGACACGGGATCAAACAAAAATTATATTAACAAGAAATTATCACCAGGATCCAAGCTCTTAAAAAAGCCTTTTATAATAAAAACAGTAAATGGAGCTATCAAAATAAGTAAGAAAACTAGTGGAAAATTTTTTCAAAGTGTAGGAAATAATATTGAAACAGATTTTTTTATCCTTCTTGGGTTATCAACGTTCCATGGAATCATTGGTGATGATACCTTAAAAGAGCTTGACGCAGTGATTGACAAAAAAATTATTAACAATCACTCCTAATATAAAAATTTCAATTAAAGAAAAAGTAACCACACAGGTTGGTAATATTGACATTGGAGATAATCACTTGTCTGCAGAAAAAGACAAGCTAGTCGAAGATTTAATCCATAAATTTAAGAAGCTTTTCGGTCCAATGCAAGTCGGAGACTTAATAGATACAAGCGTAGAAGCCGAAATAAAAACAACAACTAAGGATCCCATCTATACTAAATCTTATCCTTATCCGGCTAATATGAGATCTGAAGTGGAAGAGCAGATTCAAAAACTTTTACAGGACGGGATTATAAGAATCATCTAAAAGCCCATACAATTCCTCCATATGGATTGTGGATAAGAAACTTGATGTTTCGGGAATAAAAAAATTTCGAATGGTTGTTGATTACAAAAGATTAAATGCTGTTACTATTTAAGACACATATCATATACCCGATATAACAAACACTATTGCAAGTCTAGACAACTCAAAGTTTTTTACAACTGTTGACCTAACATCTGGATTTCATCAGATAAAAATGAAAAAAAGTGATATTCCAAAAACAGCATTCTCGACAATGAATGGCAAGTATGAGTTTCTAAGATCACCTTTTGGTCTCAAAAATGCACCGTGCATTTTTCAACGAATGATAGATGATGTATTGAGAGAGTTCATAATTAAAAGCTGTTACGTGTATATTGATGACATCATAATATTTGGGGGAAGAACTGTTGAGCAACACCTAAAAACCGTTGAAAAAATATTTACAAAGCTAGAACAAGCCCAACTTCGGGTTAATTTAGGGAAAACTAAGTTTCTGAAAACAATCTCGGAAGATTTCAATTAGTTTAAACAAAAAATAATTAAAAGCTTTTTCAACTTTGAAGAAATTATTATCTTTGGCGGATGTACTTATTTTTCCGGATTTTGAAAAAACATTTTTACTTAAACAAGTTTAACAAAGATAATTTAATTGAATCTTTAGGAAAAAAACTGCATCCTACCATAATTAATGGATTAAAAATCCCTGAAAAATATATTCAAATGCTACAAGAAATTTTTAAGGAATACTTTGCTAACTTCAAGATTCGTATAACTCAAAAAATTGTTCAAGACATAAATAAGGAAGAGGAGAAATTTAAAATTATTCAAGAAGAACACAAAAGAGCACATCGTAACTCCCACGAAAATAAGAAACAAATTGTTGAGAAATACTACTTTCCTCATATGGCTAAATTGATAAAAATGTACACACGAAATTGTGACATTTGTAACATGAACAAAAAAACTCCAATTCCAACGTACCCAACCGAGATACGTCATATTGACTTAATGGAGATGAAGAAAGAAAAATTTATAACATGTGTTGACAAATTTTCAAAATTTGCAAAATTTTTTAGAGTTAAAGATAAAAACGTATTACAATTAAGAGATAAGATTACAAAAATCCTTCATTAGAAGTTTCATTAGCCCAATAATAGCCGACTACATCAAAACACTGGGAATTGAAGTATACTTCACACCAACACAGAGAAGCGAAGTGAACGGAACAGTCGAAAGGGTACATTCGATAATAATAGAAATTGTACGGCGCTTGCAGGAAGAGTATTAAGAGTTCTCCTTAAAAAAATTAATTAATATAGCAGTAGACCAAGAAGTAGAAAAGAAAACCAAGTGATGTATTTTTTGCCAGAACGCAACGGTTAAGCTACCAAGAGTTTATTGATTTCAAGACAAAAGTAAATGAAGATGTTCTAGATCGAATAAAGAAAAACCAAAAAAATTTGCTTAAAAGACAAAATCTGAAAAGAAATGAACCTAAAACGTATTCACCTGGTGAAACAGTTTTTGTAGCAGTAAAGCAAATCCAAGGCAAAAAAAAAGCTAAATTTAAAAAAGAAGTAGTGGCTAAAGACAATAAAGTCACTATCATGACGTTTTCAGGAAGACGAATACATAAGGCACAAATTAGAAATTAATATTGTTTGCCTTTTGTTGACTTCACGAGACGTGAATTTTTTGAAAGAGGAAGAGTTAAGGGTTATGATACAAAGGCAGTAAGCCATGAAAAGTGACGTTGACAGTAAAATTTTGTTTTGAGTTAGTTTTTTAGTTTTTAGTTTTTGAGTTATAGTGCGTTTTCACTGACGTTAGTACTTAGTATTTAGTACTTTTTTAGAAGTATTTTTATTGGAAATCTCTAGCTTAGTTTTTAAATATGTCAATAATAATTATTGAGTAGGTACTAGGCACTAGGTTCAGTGAAAACGCACTATTATTTGAGAAATAAACTAGAGATTTTCCCTAAAACTACTTTTAAAAAAGTACTAAATACTAAGTACTAAGGTCAGTGAAAACGCACTATTATATAAAGTTGTATTTTGGTGTGATAAAGTTGAGTTTTCGTGTGAATAAGCTAATATAAAATTATTAAATAATAAATAGTTTAACTTATATATATATATAAATCTTATGTCTAATTATTAATCATACATTAAAATTCAAATAAGTGTTAATATTTTATTTTTACGGAATTTGAACAAAAGTTTTCAGGAATTCTCAAAATACAAGACAGAATAGTTCAAATTCACTTATATAAGAATAAAGCGCAAACGCTGAAAAATATGAAAGCGCCGATCTTAAGATTTGAGAGGGAATGAATCTCTATGTAAATATCTCCTATATATACAACATATATCAAAATTTTGATATAGGAAATCGCATGAGATTTCATGCTTCCCACGACAGATGGTCCAAATATCATATTGCACATTAAAATAAAATTGATAAGCACATATTATATTGCACATGCAAATATCTGTGCATAAGATTTTGTTTTGGCTATCCACCCGTGTAGAAAAGCTGGGCCTGATGATTGTGAAATGAACCCGATTCCGACCTGAATGTACTGATTTTAGCCTGAATTGATCCTGATTTCATACTGAATGTAACGAAAAATATAAACTTTTTAAGTAGAAGGATTTTTTTTTTTTTTAAATTTTTAAGTTGAGAAAGAAAGTTCCTTGCAAGATGATGAAAACAAAATTTTTTTTTGTGTATTTAGGACAAAAGCAGATTTATAATAAAGAAATATATATGCAAAGTGTTATACTTAGAATGAATTATTTTAAAAATACATTGAAAATATCAGTTTTCAACTGGATTTGTATTTTCAAAAGAAGTAATTTCAAAAAGATTATATTTCATAATGTATTTTCGAAATAATTAACTCTGAATAAGTACAACACTTTACATATATTTTTATATATATTCAATTATAAATCTGCTTTCGTCCTGAATATACCAAAAAAAATTCAAAAATTTCGAACCTGAATTGAGCCTGGTAATACCGAAAAATAAAGTTCTCTTTGAACCTGGTAATACTTAGCAGACTTCTCTAAAATTACTTACTTGGCACGCCGAGTGGACAGTGACAAAAATTATTAAAAAAAAATTTGTTTACATAATCTTGAAATTTTATTCAAAAAGATAATCAAGATCATTTAAACGAAAATAAAATATAAGTATACTAGAAAAATAACAATTTTGGCCATTCAAATAGGATATTTCTTCCAAAAAGCGAATGTTAGGATTTGGTGAAAAAACAAACTATGAATATCTGTCTTAATATTTTATTTTATTTGTGGTTCCATAATTTTTGCTTTACTATGCAAGGAATAATACAACGTCTAAGCCTTAAGCGAAATTCTTTGTAAAACTTTTAGATTTTTTAGCATTTTTCATTAAATGAATTTGAATTGTATCCAAGCTTTTCTTTGTATTTATAGTTTCATTATTATACGCATCCGGTGACTGTAGATAAATTGAAGAATTGAAAGTTTAAGTATGTTATGATCAAAACTAAATGGATTCTCATATCGGACGAAAAATAAAGGAATAATTGCCCAACACACAATACAAAGATTTTTGAACTGAATTGATTGACTTGAATGCCATTCAATAATGAAAGTGTGTGTTTTGTTTTTTGGGGCTTTTTTGTGAGTACCAAAAAATGGGAAATTACAATCATAGAAAATGCAAAATATGTTAAATACATAAAAATGCGTTCAACTGTTTTACTCTTAACATTAATATAACGATGCCCCATTTCCTATAAGAAAATTTTTCTTTTGTGCTGCTATCTGAACTCATTCTTCTCCTACAAAGTGACTTATCTATCATTTAAAGTATCTGAGGGATGTTTTGTTGACATTTTTTGTCTCCAAAATTTGAAAATAAAATTTCTTATAATTGAAAATGTTTCTCTTAATTACAATAAAGCGCAATTATTATCTGAATATTATTGAATGTTTATTATTCAAAAATAACAATAACTTAACTTGAAAATATCTAATAAGTATTCCAATAATAAATTTCTTTATTTATTCTGGAAGAGAAAAATGCATTTGCGGCAAATAAGTTATTTTTTCAAAATTTTTTACCAATATTTGAATAAAATACTGATATTCAATTGATCTATCTATGAATTGTTAGCTTAACATTTAGAATACAGCTAAATTCAAAGGAACAGTTGCTTAGACAAACAAAAAATATATCATTTTTATCTTCTTGACAACAGAAAAATAAAATTGGCATTTTTCTTTTGTGTTTTTAAATAAGCGCTTAAAAAAATTTGCAATTTGAAACTCATAATTATGCCCAAATTTGAATTATTTGCAATTGCGTTGTTACTTATCAACTTCCAAAATGAATAAAAAATTGTTTTTCTTTTTTTAAACAATTATTTGAATATGACTTGAGCCATGCAAAACTCGAATTTTGTTATTAAGCTGAAATTTGGTATCTAAAAATTTGCTAAAATTGTGACCTTTATTCGACCTTTATAAAAATTTGTTGTGAAAATAATTCATGGCCGTATTAATGAAATAATTAATTGAGATTCAAAAAACTTACCCAAAAAATTGGATGCCTTTTTTTGGATGTTAGAAGTAAATCCACTACGATCGTTATTTAATTTTTTAAATATTCTATGTCCTTAATATATTAAAGATAACTTGCTTAAATTTGATTCTGTCAGGTGATTCAGAAAATCACTTCCCCTTCTAATAAAAGAGGATGAGTAATACTTCCACCATATTTTGTTTGGATGAAGTGATTAGAGGCATGTTTCCCTAAGGAATTTTCAAATTTGTATTTTTTAAAAAAATTAGATTAACTGCATAGTACCAATAGCTACTTCCAGGAGCAAAAAACATTATTTGTAGGCTTAGAGCTTTATGTGTCGGGCTGTAAACAATACATATATATATATACATACATATATCATATAGAAATATGTGTATATGTCGTGACTTTTCCTCTAAGATTCAACTTGATCCGAATATACCCGACTGAGCATAATATGCGTGAGCGCGACTGTTCAGTTTCGTTTACTACCCAGAAGAAGCCTGAAAAAGTTTTCGATGTAAAGAAAGACATTATTTCCACCCTTTGAATCAATTGAAATTAAAAAATTTGAAGAGAATCATTTGAGAATTACATATCGCAAATTTTGCTAATGTTTTCATTCTAATTTAAGCTTATTTTCGGCCATACAAAAAAAATGCCCATCGTAGGTAAAAATATTTCATTCAAAAGTGAAATCACTATACTACCAATAGTTGTTTCAAGCTTTGTAGTTCCTTCTTTATACAGCTAGCGTCATGATAACCAACTTTGTAAATGTGGTTTTGAGAAAAACGGGTGTAAGGGTTAAAGAAATTTTGATTTTAGCTGAATTAGGAGAGGATACTTTCGAAATATAGCCTTTTAGAAAAAGCAAACGAAAAAGTTTAGCTTACATCCTAAGTTGACTTCTTTAATATTAATCCTCTAAGCTTTTTAAAATTGTTTTCAATTTCTCATTTTATTGAAAAGCCGGATATCATAAGCAAAAGCTTTTTAAAGACTTCATATATATGGAGGATATTAATAGCAAATTCATTGAGTTCTATGCCCAGCAATAAAAGTTTCAAAAAAAAATTAAAAAAATGACAAAAGCTTTAAAATATTTCAACAAAAACATATAATTTCTAATCTCTAAGCAGCAAAATAAATAATAAAGAGAGAAAAAGCTTCTTCAAAGTATCTTCATTTCGAAATATATAAATTATTGCTTTCAATTTCAAGTAATTAGACCATTCAGTTAGACATTGAGTCAAGTAAAATCAAGTAAAATACTTCAGAAGGATATCTTTGAAATAATGTTAAAAAAAATAGTAAACGTTTTATTTTTTTTTACTGCTTTTGAAATATGTAAGGGAGAGCTTTGCATCACGTGGCCAAGAAATTTACATCAAACAAATTTCAAAATATTTACTTCATTATTATGCAATAATTTAACACAAAATGATTTAAATATAAATTTTAGTGATGTAGATTTTCTTAGACTTACTAATACAGAACTGAGCTTAATACCGGAAAATATCCTTCGTGCTGTAAAACGAGGGATAACAATAGAGGGTGGACAATTTGAGCAATTAGGATCTCCAAATGCTAATTATACAATATTATCTATGCAATTATTTGGTGTTATGGTAAACGAATTATCATTTTTAGGATTTTCACAATTACAAACACTTCGAATGACACATATGAATTTGAGTAGCATTAACAAGAGTACATTTAAGGGTTTAAATAGCCTTCAGTCACTTTTCATCAAATTATGTGATCTACCTAATTTTTCTGATGGTTTTTTCAAAAATTTACCATTATTATTTGAATTGCATTTAAAATATAATTATAATAAATACTTAAACACAAATTCATTAAAAGAAATAGCTTCACTTAAAAAATTTACATATTATTCTACTTCATTTGAAAATCAGGAAATAAATTTTGAAAATGATTTAACTATGCTTCAATTTTATTTACGTAATTCAACATTAACGAAAATATCTCTCAAGTCAGCAAAAGTTGTAATTGTAATTGGTGGAAGAGTTAAAAATATTGAAATCAAAGAAAAGTGTGTAAGAGCTATTATAGCCAACTATTGTGGTCTAGAAGATCTTAAGCTCCCAAATTGTGCGAAAACTTTTTTTATGAATTTAAAAGGAAATAATAAATTGAGCATTGAGTTTTTTAATGAAACATTAGCAGCAGATGGAAGCAGTACTTTAAATCAAGATTAAGTTTATCAAAAAAAATTTTTCAATAATTTTAATATTTTACGTTTTAATGTATAGAATAAAAACCAAAACTATTTGTTAGAAAATTATGTATTTCAATCTTATTTTCCTTAATAAAAAAATTAATCATTATACTTTTGTTTTAATTCCATTTATTTTTTATATAAATGAAAAAATAGCTCATTCCAACAGTTATTCCAACAGCTTTAAATTCCCAAATATTTAGTAACAATTCTGAGCATAGCTGGATAACTTGTTTTCATTTATCAGGCATACTTTGGTTGAAGTGTGACTGGAATTGACGGCCTACTGTGTTCTTTTTTTGAGTATATTCTGATTTAGTTTAACTAGTGCCCAATTATATCGGTAACAAAAATTACTTCAAAAACTCTACAAATATGGATGGCTCACTTGCCAAGCCGATTAACTCCACTTGTTGAATATTTTAAGAATTTAATACCAAAGCACTTGATTGGCTCCAAACTTTACATATCCAAAACAAATTTCTCTAATAATAAGTATTAATACCACTAAATGACAAAATCTTTTTAGCCATTGAAAAATAAATAATTTGTGTCAGAAGCCAATCTTATTAACTCCATATTATAATGTACAGTAGAAACCGAATTCGCAATAATTTTTTTAGAGTCGGCTCCTTCAAAATTCGTTTTTTAAAATAAGAGAAGTAACAGTGCTTGTGCTTATGGCTTCATATCTACAGTAATTTTTTGCGTTATTTTTTTTTATTACATGTGACGACTATACCATATCTAGTGCTGACATGAGCTACACGTGTACTAATATTATGAACATAATATTCTCTGAAAATAGACACACAAAATGTAGAAAAAAGCTGCATTTTGTTATAACCCGCTTACACAAGCCACTACACAAGAACTTATAATCCAAGGAGGAACTACTTAAGTCTGGACTTAAATATTAGGAAAATGTATGAACTCTACATCGCGCTATGTACAGAAGAAAATGTAGAGCCAGTGAAAGAAAAATATTATTACAAGATATTCTCGACTAAATTTAATTTACATTTTAAACAACCATCCAAAGATACATGCAACACTTGTGATTCTCTACAAATGAAAATTGGGTCTTCAGACAGCAAGGAAATAAGACTTGCAAAAATCGAAAAGGACGCTCATGAAAAGGACGCCTAATGACTCACAATTTGCTATAATCGAATCTCAAGCAAAAAAAGCCCAGAATATTTTTTCGCCAGATGATTGGTATAATATAATAAAGACCTGCAAAAAGAAGGCACCGTTTCATATAGTTCAAATGACGCATCAGGACTTTTTCTCTACAAGTACTTTGGAAAATTCTATCAATAACAGAAAGACATCAGTTACAGTGATACCAGTAAACTGGCTCAAAGTGCACTGGATAAAATTAGAAAAGTCAAAACCCCACCTGATGTTAGGTATGAAGATCCTAAATCTTCATATCTTCTTAATTTTGAAAACAAAAAACAACAAGAACAAAATATGTATGTATGTTTAATTAAATTATTAATATAATAATTATTATAGAACTTTGCCTTTGATTTGTTTAACCTAGTTAAATGAACCATAGTAAACGTTGAAAATGCGGAATTTGCAAATTGAAATTTATTTCATTGATTTGCAGATTTCGCAAAAAAATATTCTAGAAAAAATAAAATTTTATACAGAAGGGGGGATTAAAAATTCTGTGTAAAAGCAGACTAACGGTAATAGTTTAAGTCAGTTGCTGTAAAATTTTGTAAAAGACAAACAACAGCCCTACTCGGCAGGTGAGTCTTCTTTTTTTTAAATAAACAAATTGCCCCAATTGGCAATCAATAAATAACATTAAAGTGTTCATCATTTCCCTTGGTTACCAAAGAGCAGCGTTTCCCACTAAAACTTTTGGTAACTTACGAAATTCACCTAAGGTAATATTATTTTAGTATTTTTAATAAAGGAGAACGTTTTTGAATCTTTTAGCTACCAAAGACCAGCGTTTCCCGCTAAGACTTTCGGTAGCCTAAACAGATTGCCAATTATCAAAGACCAGCGTTTCTCGCTAAGACTTTTGATAATTGAGAGAAATATTCTCCAAAGATAGTCGCTTTTAACAATTGCCTGGCATCCAGCGCTACCCGCTTGAGCGAAGGTAATTGATGAGATCTTCTCTGCAACGATTAGATAGGAGTTTCCCTTTTTACATAACATTTCAAGGAAATGCTCTGTACGGGCCCTAATTTGCCTATATTTTAAAGTTAGTTTTTGTACCTTGCGAAGAGGGCTACGTACCTTTTTAGGAAATTACATAACACTGATAAAATTCAAGTGTAACTTTAATGACGATATCGTATTTAATGCCATAAATATTAGAAGGAATATAGCAGGTAGACCACTATGCTTAAAAAATGTGAACCAGCCTTTATTGCATCCAACAGGCAGAACAGTGACAAGAGAAAAGAGGAAAGACATGATGGACTTGTTGAAATTCATTCCTCCTATTAAGCACGAGTATTATAAAACTTTAAGGACAAACCGACATGATGGGAGTTCAAATTTACCTAACGAAGATGACATCATTTATATTGATGATAAATTAATTTAAACGAGGTAATGATGCTCGTAATATTATGCAAGAGTAATAAAATACTTATTATTCATTTTTGCTAAAATCTTTAATAAAACAAATACCAATTATAATGAAGTTTTTCCGTAATAAAAGAATAATTCGAAGACTGAATTTGAGTTAATAATTTACTGCACTTGCCAAATCGATTAACTCCCTTGATCACGAAAAAATTGTAGTATTAATAACAAGTACTCCATGTACTTTTCATTTGTTGTTAGATAAAAGATGCGAATGCAGTAATACAGTCTACATCGTATTTTTGAATTGTTAATTTAAGAAGAATTTTAAAAACAAATATATCATATTTTGTCATTTTTCTCGACTCATGTTTTATGGAGTTAATCGATTTGGCAAGTGAGCAATCCATATGGCAGGGCTCACTACACTGCAATAAATTACTTTACAAATACTCGTGTGTAGCGTAAATGCAAAAATCTACAAAAAACTAAATTTAATCGAAAATTGGAAGTTGCTAAGAATGAAATAAAACTTATTGGTACATGGTTATAATCACATCGAGCCATATAGAGGTACAAGTTGTCAAAACTTCGATGAAAAAGAAGATAGGAGATGAGTTGGTTCTACAATTTTTTAACAGTTAAGAAAATTAAAACCAATCAAACCTTAGATGCGGGTAAGAGAACGAAAATCCATAACTTCTAATTCAACTTTTTATGCCACACCTTATGGTCTGACAGTCTAGTTAATAGCTTTGTCTCCCAATATTACTCCAACACTATACGCAAATGCTTGATATGATCATTAATGAGTTTTCTTGTATTTTAAGAACTAGTTATTGGTATTTAATATTTTCTTCAAATTTGTTTTCCTAAAAGTACAAAAAATAAGAACAAACCTCTTTGAAAAGAAATAAGTAAACACTCAGCTCCTTCCTTATCAGAAACAATTTGGTTATAACCAAGACCTTCAATTTGAAAACATTTCGACAAACATTACATCCTCTTTATAATTAGCAAATAAAAATTCGTGGAATTTTTGTTTAAGCATCTGTTATAACAGCCATGGTATATATTGGGTACGTATGTTATTTACATGTATACACAGTTACAATAGCTAAAAATAAATCTGCCCTAAAGAAAATTTTTGATAGCACTTGTCTCCAAGAAACATATCCAACTTGATTAAATTGTATGAGTTCTTGAAATTAATTCATTCAATTTTTAATTGTTGTTCAAAATTAAAAGTTTGCATAAGTTCCTTTGAACAGGTTTGTTTACAATCAGATGGCTGAGATTCAAAAAATTACTATTACTTAATAATTTCTTCAAAATATGACCAATAAAATCTAAAATTTCAAGGTGATTTTCAGCAACATTATTTGTCAAGTTTTGAGATTCTTTAAGTATTTTTCGTTAATTGAATTTGAACTCCTTACATTAACATGAGCATCATTTCCATTTTAAGATAATTTTTCTGTATATTTAAAGAAAAACACTGCTGCTTCTTTTAGGACATTAATTTTATTCACGATCATTTTTTGCTGTAACAATTTCATTTGTGCTCCTATTTGAACAAATTCTTTTCCTACAAGCTCACTTATTTATCATTTAAGGTATTTGAGGGATGCTTTATTGTATTATTTCTTGTCTTCAAAATTTGAAGAAAAAAATTTTTTATAATTGAAAATTAACTGCGGAAAATGTTTTTCTTAATTACAATAAAGCGCAATTATTATCTGAATATTATTGAATGTTTATTATTCAAAAATAGCAATAACTTAACTTGAAAATATCTAATCAGTATTCCAATAATAAATGTCTTTATCTACTCGGGAAGAGAAAAGTGCATTTGAGGCAAATAAGTTATTTATTCCAAATTTTTTACCAATATTTGAATAAAATACTGATATTCAATTGATCTATCTATGAATTGTTAGCCTGCCATTTAAAATACAGCTAAATTCAAAGGAACAATTGCTTAGACAAACAAAAAATATATCATTTTTATCTTCTTAACAACAAAAAATAAAATTCTTTTGTGTTTTTTAGATAAGCGCTTAAAAAAATTTGCAATTTGAAACTCATAATTATGCCAAAATTTGAATTTTGCAATTGCGTTGTTACTTAGCAACTTCCGAAATGAATAATAAATTGTTTTGCTGGTTTTCTTTTTTTAAACAATTATTTGAATATGACTTGAGCCATGCAAAAATCGAATTTTGTTACTAAGCTGAAATTTGGTATCTAAAAATTTGCTAAAATTGTGATCTACGACGTTTGAAAACAATTTTTTGACTATAACAATAAATTTTTATCAGAAAACAGCAACAAAGTTTGCTAATGAAAATAATTAAAAACCCAATTAATAAAATTTTGGTATTTTATTAGGATTCAAAAAGTTATTCCAAATAAATTAAATGCCTGTCCTGGAAGTGAGATATAAAGTCACTGTGATCCTTAATTAATTGTTCAAATATTCCATGTCCTTAATATCTTAAAGATAGTTGGCTCAAATTTGATTCTGTCAAGTGATTCAGAAAATTACTCCCCCCTCTCAAATTTAAAAGATTGATTTCACCATATTATCTTGGATGAAGTAATTTGATCATGTAATGGCGATGCTTAGATATAGGATGGAAATTTTTACTATGGGTTTGGTAGGAATGAATTGTTGAACCAAATATTTTGAATATTTACCCTTTGAGGGCTGTATACTTTATCTTAGCTATATTCCTTGCTGCTTGCGAACATCTCACAAACAAATAACATTAATGTTAATTGAAAAATTAAATTTATAACTTTTTCAAAACTTTTGATGTCAAAATTTTTGATATTTAAGTATTAAAGAGTATACCATCTGCTGTCACTTGAAATTTGATTTTGACATGCATTTTTGAACTATTTAGTAACTGCACAAGGTCTTAAAGCGATCCTTTTGTATAAATAATATTTTTCTTTCAGTCAGTTTCTTCTCAGTTTAATTGAAGTTGATCATAATCCCTTGTTAACCGTGGACTCGTGAATTTTAGATTCAGCTATCAATGGTTTTATTTTGAATTTGCAGTCATTGCAAATGATGGCAAGGTGTTTGATAGCTTGCAAATCACTGACATTGAAGAAATTTCTAGTTCTCATGATCAAGTGATGCTCCTTGAATTAGTAAATACTCAATCAATTGATAAAAGAATCAGGAAGAAAAAAAGTATGTCATGATTAATAAGACCCTGACATAAATAATAGCGACTTTTTTTCATTTGTTGGAAGATTGAAAGGCTTTAATTTTGAGTTAAGTGCATCTTTACCATGGAATATTAGTTAAAATTGGGTAAAAAAGCTTACTGCACGCATTCAGAAAGTTGACAAAATCTTCATAAAGTGTACAAAATTGTTAAAAATTTTATTATATTATTAAGTAATAATTTTGCGAAATATTCGATGCTCACAATGTTAAAATAGAATTATTTTTGTATGTAGAATGAATAGCATTTCTAATTTAGACTAATTGTAGCTGTTATAGTTCCCTTATAGTGCGTTTTCACTGACCTTAGTACTTAGTATTTAGTACTTTTTTAAAAGTATTTTTATTGGAAATCTCTAGCTTACTTTTTAAATATTTCAATAATATTTATTGAGTAGGTACTAGGCACTAGGTTCAGTGAAAACGCACTATTATTTGAGAAATAAACTAGAGATTTCCCATAAAAATACTTTTCAAAAAGTACTAAATACTAAGTACTAAGGTCAGTGAAAACGCACTATTAGCAACTGCAATTTCAGCCAACCGTACCCTTTACAAAGAATATAAAACCCCTGATTACAGAAGGATTTCTGTATTTCTCTTATTTGATTTATCAAGGTAACTTAATAAAATTTTCTAGCTATGAGTGCTTTAATCTAAAAGTTTATTTCTTATGTATTACATAACTCAATCGATTCTTTTAAAAATATTTTTTGATTGTTTTCTTTATTTGGCAAAAGCTGGCTGAGAATTTTACCTACAATAGATTTCATAACGTTCCTGCTTTCATACAAGTTTTTCTACCAAAACTTGAATTTTTAATGAGTAAAAACATTAGGAGGCTGTGCAAAAATTTATCATCTATTCATCAAAAAATATTGCAATGTTATTTTTATTGTTACAATAGTGTTTAAATATTAGACAAAAAAAGCCCTTAGTTAACTTTAGCGTAAAATTATTGCCACATTAACTTCTTCTTAAAAGCTTTAAAAATTTCTCAGCACACTTTTAAAGCCACCAAAATTTTCACTCTCTAATGAGAAAAAAAGCTTTAACTCAGGATCTAGTCGAGGGTTTAAGCAATATAAATTCTGGTAACACAAGCCGCTACATACCAGAAGCAAGTTTTTCAAGCTCCAGATTAAAAGTTTTTGAGATATTAACAATAAAATGCTTGAAAGGGTAACACAAATTTTAAGTTTGTTAGTGATAATAAAATCTTGTTTATCTGGCTATTGTAATTACACTAATTATAATGATCATCAGAGTTGTTATTTTTTGACTGAAGATGATTTACCAAAGAATTTTGGAAGTATCAGAGAGCTAACACTAAAGAAATCAGAACTAAATTTTATTCCAGCAGAATTTGCAAATGTGAGAGATTTAAATCTAATTCTTGGAAGATTTAATCGTCTTACTGCTCCAAATATCATTTATAATACTAAATATTTAGATATAATTAATGTTACATTAGGCAATGTAAATACTTTGTCTTTTGACCAATTTCCAGAACTAGAAGCATTAACTATAAATGCAGTGAATTTAAATGGAATTTCAGACAACGCTTTTCTAAATTTAAACAAACTAAAAACTTTGAAGTTAATTAAATGTAATATTCAAGTTTTTCCCGAAGAGATAGAACTTTTACCATTACTTTTCACGCTAAAATTTATTGAAAATAACATAGAAACATTGAACACAAGTGTTATTAATAATATGAATTCATTAAAAGAGCTGCATTTATCAAAAAATAAAATAAAAAATGACGTGTTATACTTTGATAGGGATTTTGAAAAGTTAGAATTTAAGAGAAATCAATTAAATATTACAGGTGTCATTGTTAAATCAGTTAAATATCTTGATGTGTCTTATACAAAATTACATTTTATTGATGTAAAAGAAAATTGTTTAATCAATCTTAATGCAGTAAATTGTGATATCTCTTATATTAAAACACAAAATTGTATGTCTCCCAGAAAATTTAATTTACAAGGAAATAATGATATATATATTAATTTTACAAATGGGGAATTCCCTTCTGAGTTGTACAATCCTTTCAGATAAGGAAAAGTAAAAAAATTGTTAATGTTAAAAATTTCAATAATAAATATTTTTGCATGATTTTTCAAAATCTTTTATTTATTCCTAATCGAAATTTTTCCTCTTAAATCAAACTTAAATTAATATTTTGAGCTTTCAAATATACTTAATCTATATATGTATTAAAATTTTTACTTAATTCAACTTTTGGATTCATAAATGCCAACTCAATAGCATATCTATCAGAAAGATCTAAAGGTGACACATAAGAGGACAACTTTTTCGACAAAATTAAACTTTAGTCATCAACTTAAAATCTTTTATGAGAATTTAAAAAAGCGTTACTTAAGCTTTTCTATACCACCGATTAGAGCAATTC
The DNA here is from genome assembly GCA_947359355.1 of Acrocera orbiculus. NCBI lineage: Eukaryota > Metazoa > Arthropoda > Insecta > Diptera > Acroceridae > Acrocera > Acrocera orbiculus. The sequence continues at coordinate 1,637,697 of OX375757.1, forward strand.
ATATTTGGACTTGAATTCGATATTTTATACAAGTATAAAACTAATGCGCTGGCTTTGTCACTAAAATTATTGCGGACCAGGCATGTCATTGTGAACTCTACCCAGTAGGCGGGTTTTTTTTGTGGTGATATGAAAAAAAGTGATATTGTCAAGGGATTTAATCGAGAAAATATCAAAAGCAAAAAATCTCATTCCCAATGGAAGCAATTTCTTCTAAAGTTTAAGTTTGAAGTTGGTTGTGATTGCTTAACAATCATGTTGACTTGAAGCCTGCTGATAGATTACGCTTGAGCGTAGCTTCCATTCCATATATTGTAGCTTCCTTTTATTCATTGAATCAGTTAAACGGGAAAATTTAACCGGCCTTAAATTTAGCCAAATGCATGAATTGCATATCACCAAAGCTCTTACAATTCAAATCAACCTTCTTCCAACGTAATTTTTCCCTTAATAAGAACGTTATATCCAAGGTTTTTGAATTGGATTAAAAAGTACACAGTTTTGACATCCCTTTGTGACTCTTTCAACATGGCTATTTCAAGGTATAAAAAAATAATAAAAAAATCTGAATTTATATTTCTTGTTAGTATCTTCGCAATAAATAATCTTGTTTCTTATTCACCATTTAAACTTTTTTACTGTTATTATATTCCTAATATTAGATTACATCAAAATCTTCAATTGTTAATAAAATCCTTTTCTATTTATCAAATCAAGTTCAAATAAATTTAGCTGTGTTGGCAGTGCATGACAATTGATGTTAATACAGTTAGTTCAAATATTAATTGATTAATTATATTTAATAAATTACTTTTTAGTTTTATATGAGAAAAAAACTTCAGAAAAATGAATGAAAAGAATTCCGAATTCCGAAAAAAAGAAAAAACAATCTCAGTAAACGGGAATGAATGAGAAATATAAGTAGGAATATACTTTTAAATCGGCGAAAAATTTGATTAAAAAAAAAAACCAACATCAAACAATAAAAGTCTCCCTACAAATTATGCTGATCAAGGTAAGCTTTTCATACCATTTTTTAAAAGAAAACCTCGAATATTTCAACTTTTTCTAAATCAGTTTTAATCAAATTTCGGCCTTTTTTTGTAGAAATATCCAATTAGAGCTGCCAAGATCTTTTTTTAATGAGAAAACACGTAAAATTTGTAATTGGTGAATGTCATTAAAAAAAATGCCCAAATACCCAAATAAAAATGGCAGAAATTCAGTTTTCTTTTTATTATCTGAACTTTTCAGGCACTTTGGGAAAAATTTATTAATATATTCAAAATGCAACCTGAACAAAACTGTTGATTTTTTTTTTTGCAGTTTTAATAGATAAGCATTTACGAGTAGACTATACAAAATATTTTTAATGTTGCACGAAGAGTTGAAATAAAAATCTACATCTTTTGGATAACATTTTGATTCGATAAAATGTTATGTATGCGTAAATTGGCACAAAAATTCCGCCTATTTGCATTACGAATTTTATGGAATTGCAGAAAATAGAAAATTAAGCAAAAAATAACTCAAAAAAAAAGAAGAAAGAAGTGGTTTTTTAGCATATAGAGGAAAAAAGTAACGAAGATAGTTCTTTGCGACGAGGGTGGATATGATACTTGTTTTGTAAACATTTTAGGCATCCAAGCGTGTAGTCTTTAATTACTACTATAATATTACTAGCCGCACAGGAATGGGGTAGATTGACTCCCCCGATCTTAAATTAATTTTTATCCTTTCATTCAAATTTCATTTCTGCACTATAGAGATTTATTTTAAATAATGAATGAAAATTGAGACTTGTTTTAGAGTCATAGACAAATGATTCTACAAAATAATATAAGGAAAAAAAGAAATAAAAATAACTTTTCCTTTTAGGGGGAAGCTGAAAAAATCAAAGAGTCCTTGCTCTCTTTCAAATTAACCCTACGCTTGTTTGCTAAAAATATCAAAGTAGTAAGCAAAAATAAGACCAGTTTTTCGAGATTATCTAAATCTGAGCGATTCCTTACTCGTTTTGCTCATTCAGCGAAAAGTTGCTGTTAGAACTATTAAGCTAGTTGTTTTATATTGCCCCTGTTTACAGGTCAAATAAAGAAAATTAAGTTAAAAAAACTGAGCAAGAAGTTTCTTCGGATGATCGTCTAAGCCCCACTCCCGTCATAACATAAAAAGTTTGATAATTTTTGTAGTTTTTGTTTCCAGTTTGGTCAAAAAACCTCACAAGGAATATCAGGTGTACATGACAAGTCGTTTAAGAATCTTTTAGTTTTTGTAAGACTCCCGAAAATGTTTTATATTAAAATAAAAGAAATTAGATGTTTTAGGTGTCATTTCTTCTATTTACAAAAAAATAAATTCTCTAAAATATTGAAAAAAAAAATTTTCCAAAATTTTTAATGATATTCATATTTTAATAGTGTCCTCAAAAAAGGTACTTATAAATATATTGAATAATAGAATGAATAAATTTAACAAAAGAACCAAATTCAAATTTATACAAACTCTACGAACCTTAGAGTAAATTGAACAAATAAATTTTATTGTACCTAAGAGTTGAACGATAAAGAAAATAAATTCAAGTATTCATCATTGAAACATTTTTTTAAAAAATAATAAAATTTTCCTAAAAATTTGAGTAATTTGCATCTGTTCAATCATTTGATTAAACACAAAATGCGTAAGTAGATCTCAAATATTGGGAAAGACAAATGATGAAGTTATTAAACAATATTGCATCATGAAAAAAGTTTTTTAACATATGGAGCGAAGAATATATTGTATGTATATACTGTATGTTCAGTGGAAAAAGGAAAAGTTTTTAAGAAAAGAAAGACATGGCCGAACTTGAAATGATTTTACAAAATAAATCTGTTTGAATTGTCCATTTTATACTTGCCCTTGTAACAATACCTTTATACGAAAATAAAATAACAATTATGAAATAAAATTACTTGGGTAAAATTTTTCTTCTTTTTGGTTTCCGTAAAATCAAAAAGAAGTCAGAAATGCATCAAAAATTCATATGCATATTGCATATGCATATTGTTAAAAGCCGCTTAAATATAAACCTCATTATTGTCCTAGTAGGAAGCCCGTGTGAAATATTGTTAAATAAATCACGCTTTATGAAGAAAAAATCTCTAAAGAACTTTTCCAAATAAAATCTATTATGTTATAGTCTGGCAAATATTGTGTATATTGTGTGGACTTAAAGACATTGTGGGATAAAAAAGGCCTAGAAAAAGAAAGGGTCAAAAAAAGATGCGAAAGAAGAAAAGCCAAGATGAAAAGATTGATACAATTGTATAGAAAATTTCAGAGTATTTTATAGCCAAACTAACTCTCCTTGGAGTTTTATTAAAAACGTATGGTACCAAAACTGGATCTAATGTATTTGAGTTCAATATGGCACATAAAAAAATCACCTCATATTATATCCGATGAATAAAAAAACGAACTAGGCAGAATTCTCATAAAACGTGTCTTTTTTGTCATTTTACTTAATTGATCTGGATTCAAAAAGGAATAATTAGGTTGGCTTTTATGCAACTTTTATGCAAAAACATTGCAACTGTGTTACAGATAATGTCAAAAATCAACAATTGTGATTTAAGTTAAAAAATTTTGTATTTAAGACTTTAAGTCCCTAAATAAAAACTAAATATTCTATAAAAATTTTAAGTTTAAAACCTTTAAGATCAGATGAGAAATGAAAATTTTTAATTTATTTAGTGTGGACGATAGTTTTTAGTTTAAAGAAATGACTCTAACAAATTTTTGCCAACGAATCCAATGAAAATAATTTATCGCAATCATAATTAAATGAAATAAAAATTAAATTATTAAAATATTAATCAAATTCTATACTTTGTGTAAATAAAAGTAAGAAATTGTTGCAGAACGACTTGAACTATAAGTCATTATTGATTGAACTAATTTTTGTTGGAAGCAGGATAAAATTTTTGAAAATTTACTTAATCCGGTCTATACCTTGTGATGTTGGTAAAAATATACTTAAACATTTTTGATAAAGAGAAAGTTAGTTCAATAATCTAAAATAGTTAGAAATTTTAGAATGCTATAAACGTATTCAATTGCCTCTTTTGGGAGTCAACATTTTTGGTATGGTTCGGTTTTATTGAGCTCCAAAATTTTTAAGAAAAATATTGGCATTTAATTCTATGTCGTTCTATTTTTGTACTTTTGTACTTTTGCTTGAGTTTGTGTGAGTAAATGATGTTTTATTCAAGATAAGAAAAACGAATTATACAAGTATTTGGTTTTTTTAGGCATGAAAATTGGAGAATTTTAGTTGGAATTGGGGAGGAGTTGAAGTTTTAAAGAGAAAAAGCTCTTTCAGTATTTCTCTGGAAGTTTTTCACTAGTATAAATAACGATGCAGGTACCGCAATAAAACACAATTTGTTGGAAGAAACAAAGTTAAAAAGTTCAAAGAATTTGGGAAGAAAAATGTATAAAGAAGCACTTAAAATTTTTGTCTTATTTTTAATAGTGGAGAAATGTTTTGGGGGATCCTGTCAGCGACTGCAAAACAATCAAGATGTAAATATTATAATAAATAAAACCTTCATTTATTGTTCTGATCTAACAAATGATGACTTTAATATGAATATCGGAGAAGTAGATTTTCTTACACTTAGAAATTCTCATTTGGATTTTATTCCTGATGATTATTTAAGAAGTTTGAAGGTAGCTTTAACTCTTGAAAATGGAAAATTCAATCGCTTAGTGTCTCCAAATTCTACCAACACACTTAGCGTTTTGAGATTGCATGCAGTTCAATTGGATGAATTATCATTTCTTGAGTTTAAAGAATTAGAAGTTTTAACTATATCAAAAATGGATTTGAGGATCATTAATTCAAATACATTTAAAGGTTTAAATAAACTAAGTACAGTTTATCTAACTGGATGCATATTACCCACATTTCCCAAAGATGTTTTTTTAGATTTGCCATCATTATTAGAAATACATTTGACCAAAAATGAAATGTTATATCTCAATACAATCGCTTTTAGTGCTAATAATGGAATTAAAAAAATTTATCTTAATTCTAATTCATTTGAAAACAAAGAATTGAAGTTTGAAAATGATTTAGAATGGCTTGAGTTATCCAGAAATAACAACACACTTACAAATATATTTGTCAAATCAGTTAAAAATTTGATTTTGATTGGAGGAAATATTGGAAAAATTTTCATCAACGAAAAATGTTTACATCAAATTACAGGGAATAAATGCGATATTGAGGCAATATTTATTCCAGAATGCTCTGAAATGCCAATATGGAAATGGAATGGAGCCAAAATGCCAAGAACTATTTTTCATAAGTAAATAAACACTTTTCATAACAAAACAAAATATATTTTAATTGAAATATTTAAAACAATGTAAGAAAAGATGGATTTTTAAATAAAATAAAGTTGAATTGATGTAGAAAAGTTTTTTATTACTCTCATGCCTGCCTTAAGTAAACCAATTAAATAATTCCTAAAATAATAAAACTTCAATTCAAATATTATGAATTGTGATTGTAACAAAAATAGAAAATAGATTTTTTATAAAGCTAAATATTTTTCTTGAATTTGAAGATTTCAACTTAGATGAAATAGTTTGCAGTACTTTAACTAACCTTCCTAATGAAAAAAATAGGTCAAGTAAGATCAGCTGAACGAGGGACTCTATGGACACCCTTATTTTTCATTAATGCTGCTGACGTATTTTTACCACCTGTTTTTGTCTTCCCTAGAGTAAATTACAGGGACATTATGTTAGCCAATGGTCCTGCAGGTAGAATTTCTGAGGAAGAATTTATGTTATTTGTGACAGATATATCTGATCCATCTGTGAAGGTCGATATGGACAAAGTACATAATCTCAATATTAAAACAATAGAAAATAACTTGAGATCCAGTTCATCTGCTACTTCTACACTTACAGCTCCGAGTACCTCGGTTCAGGAAATTATTCTGTTATTATAACAAATACTCCTGAGAAGGAAAAATTGGAAGAAAAGGAAGCTAAGCAGAAAGAAGAAGGAAAGGAATACCCAGGAAATGACCACCAAAACTGCTTTAAAATATGAAACAGATTAAAGTTCGTCATATCCCAACAGCATAGTTTTATTGAACTTGAAAAAACTTTTCCAAGAAATAATTGTAAGAATAACTGCATCGTTTGTTGTGGAAAGTATAAAAGTACTAAACAAGAGTTGTTTCAGTATAAAGTATGCTCTGGTTGAAGACATGAGTCAGCAAGCCTGCCATGTCTAGCTCTTTACTGCACAGTTCCAGAAATTGACTGCAACTTTTGTTACAAGTTACTACAAGCTGAAGTATATAAAAATGCATACTGATACAGGAAATTTGAATTGTGTACGACGACTTTCGTGAGTGACTGTATATATATTACAGAACTTCAAATGACTGATGCTCCTAATAATATTTGATAAAATTAAAGAAATCAATTCCAAAACAAATTATCACAAAAAATCTTGATTTGTATTTTTGGTCATTACCTTCGCAATCAATAATCCTGCAACTTATTCACCATTGAGATATATTTACTGTTGTTGAAATAATTCAATCAAAATCGACGAAAATTTTGTTTAGAAAAAATAGAAATGAAACAGTGGAAATAGCTCCTGCTAATCAAGTGAAGCTTTAATAACATTTTTTTAAATAAAAGCACGAATATGTCAGCTTTCTGAAAATCATTTTACTACCTCAGGGATATGTTTTTCTGTCAGTCACGTTAATCATTTCAAAAAAGATAGAAATAATTACCTAATACCGTATTGTATTGGAGTTCTAATCGAATTTCAGTTTTTTATTTTTAGTAGAAATTTGGAACTGCCCTGCTCTGTTTTGTATGAGAAAATGCTGAATGCCTAAAAATGACAAAAATTCAGAAACATGGTTCGACTTATTAGAATTTTTTATCCGATCTTTTACTTTGGCTAAAATTTCTGAATATATTTAAGTTCAACCTGGACCAAACTGTTTTTTTTAATAGGTAAACATTTGAACTATACAAAATATTTTTAGTGTACTACGGACAGGTTAAATAAAAAGCCAAATCTTTTGGATACCATTTTAATTCGATAAAATTTTATTAAATGATTTACGTACCAGCGTAGCTTGACTGAAAAGATTATGCCCTTCTGCATAACGTATTTTATTGAAAATAGAAAATTGTGTAAAAAATAACTCATATATAAAAGAAAGAAGTGATTTTTTCAACAAAAAGAAAGAAGTGGTTTTTTTGTGATGGGGTGGATATGATTCTTGTTTTGTCAGCATTTTAGCTATCTTTGCTTTTTTTCGTTAATTACTACTAAAATATTACTAGCCTCACGAGAAGGGGGAATGTTTTCGATATCCCAATACAAATATCTTTCCTTTTATTCAAATATCATTACCAGACTCTAGATTTGCTTTAAATAATTAGGTCATTGCGGAAACTGAGGCCTGGTTTAGAGTCAAAGACAAATTTCTTTATAAAAAAATATTAAAAAATATATAACTGATTGTCAAAACCTTGGAAAAAAATAATATTAAAGAAAATATTCATTTCGAAAGTAAAATATTTTTGTTTAACAGGATATTTGGCCTTACCGAAGTATTTTTTCGAGTCTTATATTGTTCAGATTAAAAAGCTTTTTATTATTTATTGAAAATGTATATGTGTGTATATATATGTTTTTTTTTATTTCCTTCGAGTTTATAACAAGCTACAAAGTGTTATTAATATTTACACACACAAAAAAGTAAAGATACAAAAACTAGTTCGAACCTTGTGGCTCATAGTTGGTCTTAAGACTAACTTTTTAATTACTATTAAACTCCAAAAACATTTTAAATTTAAAATTAAGATTTTATTTCAAGGGATTTGTTATCAGATATCATTCGGATTTAAAAGTTCTTAACTATTTCCTACCAAATTTTGTCTCAATGAAATTTCGTGGGATTTTTGTAGTTTTCCACGGAATTTCATCAGAGTTTTTTTGTACTTCCAAAATTCAGATTTTTGCATTCTGTAAGCTGCATCCATATTCTTGTTCTGACTCTCTTAAAGATTTTCAAAATAAATAGCTAAGCTTTAAAAAACTATGTTCCCAATTATGATTTTTCATTGGTAAGTTCTCTCTTATTAAAAGATCTTTAAAAAGTTCAGTGCTAAATTTTCTTACGTTAAATAAATATGAAACTTTTAAGCAGGAATTTTCAAAGGTCTAAATACACAAAAGGCTATAAATTTATTTTGCAAATATACTTTAAAGTTTCTAATTTGTTTAAAAAATACCATTTGAATATATGTTATTATTGGCCTTTTGTGTCAAGCAAATTGAAAAAATAAATTAATTGTAATTGAAATTACAAACGTCATAAATGCTAGACAAGTGGTAAACATGTTTGCAAAATTGGACAGAAATAAACAAAAATTGACGTCATTAGTCTATTTATTAATGATAGAATATAAATTTCAAACTTATCTTATGCGAAATAATTTTAAAAATTATTTTATTTGCCTAATACTCAAATGTTTTGCAGATAAAATAAATTAATTATGCTTTCAAGTAGAAAATATAAATTTAAACAGTTTAATGATGAAAAAAATGGATATTATAATAGCACAAAAAATTAAATAACTTAAAAATTGTTATGCTTTTTATGCTAGGAAATTAAAAAATATTTTCAAGGTTACCTCAAAATTTTTAAAATACTGGAATTAGCCTTATCTAAGCTAATAAAAATTTAACATTTAAACATGTGAAATTTTATTAACTAATATTTTAACGTGATTACAAAACAAAATCGATTCCAAGGACATGCCCCTCAAATCATTCACTTTTCCTTTTAGGGGGAAGTTGAAAAAATCAAAGAGTCCTTGTTCTCTTTCAAATTAACCATACGCTTGTTTGCTAAAAATATCAAAGTAGTATGCAAAAATAACACCAGTTTTTCGAGATTATCTAAATCTGAGCGATTCCTTACTCGTTTTGCTCATTCAGCCAAAAGTTGCTGTTAGAACTATTAAGCTAGTTGTTTTATATTGCCCCTGTTTGCAGATCAAATGAAGAACATTAGGTAAAAAAACTGAGCAAGAAGCATGCTTTGATTGGTTCTTCGGATGATCATCTAAGCCCCGCTCCCCTCATAACATAAAAAGTTTCATAATTTTTGTAGTTTTTGTTTCCAGTTTGGTCAAAAAACCTTTTAGTTTTTGTAAGACTCCCGAAAATGTTTTATATTAAAATAAAAGAAATTCGATGTTTTAGGTGTAATTTCTTCAATTTACAAAAAAAATGCACAAAAAAATAAATTCTCTAAAATATTGAAAATAAGTTGTGCTAAAATTTTCCAAAATTTTTAATGATATTCATATTTTAATGGTGTCCTCAAAAAAGGTACTTATAAATATATTGAATAATAGAATGAAAAAATTTAACAAAAGAACAAAATTCAAATTTATACAAACTCTACGAACCTTAGAGTAAATTGAACAAATAAATTTTATTTTACTTAAGAGTTGAACGATAAAGAAAATAAATTCAAATGTTCATCATTGAAACATTTTTTTAAAAAATAATAAAATTTTCCTAAAAATTTGAGTAATATGCATCTGTTTAATCATTTGCTTAAACACAAAATGCGTAAATAGATCTCAAATATTTGAAAAGACAAATGATGAAGTTATTAAACAATATTGCATCATGAAAACAGTTTTTTTAACATATGGAGGGAAGAGTATATTGTAACTGTTTGTTTAGTGGAAAAGGGGAAAGTTTTTAAGAACCAAAAGGCATGGCCAAACTTGAAATGATTTTACAAAATAAATCGGTTAAAATTGTCCATTTTATACTTAGCCTTGTAGCGATACCTTTATACGAAAAAAAAATCACATGTTTGTAATTCACACTCGCTAGATATGAAAACCGATCACGTGACCATATGTTTTTTTGCAGGAGTCCATACCCTTGAGGACCAAATATAGTCATTTATCCAGGTGTCTTTTAAGTGGCGGCGTAGCGAGCTCGCTATGCGCAGCTAAGGCGTTAGAATTGTAGGAGCGCTTCTTACCACTAACACACTGGACCAAATCTCGCTACTGTTTGGCCCTCAGGGGTATGGATCCCTTCAAAAAAGCATATTGTTTCAATGTTTTGGAGTGATATTCATGGCAAGTGTTGAGTTGCCCATATAAGGACCAAGACTACCAAGATATAATACTGTGGAAATTGCTAAACCGGAGTTATTAGGGAATATATACTTCTCTATAAAATTTTTCATTCTCCATGATATTTTCTGCGAAATCTGCAAATTGATAAAATAAATTTTGATTTGCAAATTCCGCATTTTAAAAGTTCATCGATTCACCTGAACTATATACAAATTTTTTACTTTAATATTAATTTTGCGAAATCTGCAAATCAATGAAATAAATTTTGATTTGCAAATTCTGCATTTTCAAAGTTTATTATGGTTCATTTAACTAGGTTAAACGAATCAAAGGCAAAGTTCTATAATAATGAATATTTTAATAATTTAGTTAAACATACATACATATTTTGTTGTTGTTGTTTTTTATTTTCAAAATTAAGAAGGTATGAAGATTTAAGATTTTCATACCTAACAACGTTTTCTAAGCTAATACATCGATATTTTTCATCGATATTTGGCTTTTTTTCAGGACAGCCAGCCCAGCCATAAGATGGACGAGCAAAGGGGCTCAACTCCTTTGTCCCGAATTCTTTTTTTCTCTTTTATTTAGCTATGATTCTGTTTTTGCGGCATGTAGTCCCCCTCTTATTCGAGCCTAGCGCTCTTATCTTTGTTATTTTCCTTTCAAGTAGTGAGAGTAAGTATCAGATTGTCGTAGGCAAGAACCACTCCTCCAATTCTACCTCTATAGCCGGCTAGCGAGCTCGCTACGACTGCCAATAAAAAAAATAACTGTTAGATCGTGCCTATGTTTTTTCCCAAGGTTATGGACCCCTGCAAAAAATATATGGTCATGTAACAACAGAGCAAGTATAGCCGGACATATTGTTCAAAAACTTTTTACGAAATTCTTCATGGGCAAATTTATAACGATGAAATTGTGAGTACGGAAATTCAGGTTGTATATCCACTGGAATGCGGATGTTATCTATGCGCAGTTAAGATTAAGAAGGAAATTCGTTGGTTGGAAAATATTTAAATAAAAAACACTTACAATAATCATTTTAACTATTTTGTGCTTTATTACACGGAATAGAAATATTATTTTCGACACTTAATAACGCCTTTCGACGTGCACCTATCTCTCGAGCACGTTCTTTGAAGTTTTTGCGATGTTCTAAATGTTTTTTTCTTCTTAATTTTTTTTCTGTCGCTATTTACGACACTTCTTTTTGGCATACTTAAAAATATTTTTATAGAAATAATAATAAAACTATGCACATAAAAACAATACACAAAATACGCAATACAATAATTCAAAACAGTTAGTCATAACAGTCAAATCATATATATATATATATATATATCTATATATGTCAATATGCACATATACATATATATAAATATATATATATATCAAATTCAACATATATATTTATCCATGGTGTCGCTTTATCGTTACATTGAATTTCAAATCACAACGGTACTAAAGAAGTTTTCACTTCAATAAAATAACAATTTGTAAGTAAAATTCTTGGGTAAAATTTTTCTTCTTTTTGGTTTCCGTAAAAACAAAACGAAGTCTGAAATACATCAAAAATCCTTTTGCCCTTGATTGTTTATTCAATCAAAAAGTACCACTTTGAATCAATTGTCATGCGTATTGTTAAAAGCCGCTTAAATATAAACCTCATTATTGTCCTAGTAGGAAGCCCATTGTCAAATGTATCAGGCTTTATGAAGAAAAAGTCTCTAAAGAACTTTTCCAAATGAAATCTGTTCTGGCAAATAGAACAAGAGATAGTGTACAGGTCTTTAACTTTGGGTATATTGTGTGAGCTTAAAGACATTGTTGGATAAAAAAGGCTTAGAAAAAGAAAGGCTCTGAAATAGATGCGAAAGAAGAAAAGCCAAGATGAAAAAGATTGATACTATTATATAGAAAATTTCAGAGTATTTTACAGCCAAACTAGCTCTCCTTGGAGTTTTAAGTTCAATATGGCATATAAACAAATGACCTCATATTATATCCGATGAATAAAAGAACGAGCTAGGCAGAATTCTCATAAAACTCCTGACCTCTAAAAAAAAAATCTAACAAGGGGAACACGCGACCTTGGGGAAACGGATTTGAATGATAATCTGCATAGTAGTAGATCATGATGAGTGCACCTCAAATATAAAATACTAGGACGCAACTCTCAAGGGTTGCTGAGAAAACTACCCCTAAAGATTTCACAGCAGCTTAACTCCGTAAAATATTTGCGAAATTTCAAGCGGTCTTACAGGGTAGGTAGCAGCGTGGTGGTTCATTATATATTATCTAGTAGTGTTGATGAGTTCGAGTCCCCGTCCGGGCAAGGAGTTTTTTTTAATATATATGTGTTTCTTAATATATTTTTTTTATTTATATTATGTTAAATTTTATTTGCAAATTAATTAATCATAATTAAATATAAATCTAAATTATTTTCTATTAATTTTAAAATAAGTAATAAAAATGAAAAATACACAAAAATCTTGTCCGCCCTTCAATGTTACTTGTAATTTTGAATAATCTTAATTATATTTAAACTGAAACTGATTAATTTAATTTTTAAACTGAAAAACAAACATTTGCGTATCATTTAATTAATAAAAACAAAAACGTTAATAATGGAATTTTTTTAAATCTCTTAAATTTTTTTAAATTAAAAGCTAAGAAGATATTTCGCGTATCACAAAGCGATACCTTAAACCAGCGATTTCCAAACTGTGGGTCACGACCCACGAGGGGGTTGCGGAATAACCTCAAGGGGGTCGTGAAGTTTTTAATTTCTGTTTTACATATATAAAAAAATACTTACAAAAATCTATTTAGTACAAATTTTTTGTTGCGATATAACTTTATTAAAAATCCCTGTAAATGCCGATAATACTATTGTGAAGTACGTTGGCTATCCCGTTCAAAATTTACTCAAAGGGTGTTCGAACTTAAAGACGAAACTGCAATTTTTCTTGCTGAAAATCACAATGATGAGGCGTCTTCCTTTCGCAACGATAACTATATTCCTTAACCTGCCTATTTGGTTGAAATTTTTAAAAAATTAAGTGATTAAAATGAATCAATGCAAGGTCCACAAATGCATGCTCTGATTCATAGAGACAAAATGTGCTTATATTATTTTATTGTTTGATCTAATAAGGGGGCCGCCAATTTTTTTTTTTCTTATGTGGGTCGCAGTATCAGAAATTTTGGAAACCGCTGCCTTAAACGATGCTTGTTTCTCTAGCGAACTTCTAACATCCCCTTGTATATGCCCTTGTAAAAGGCAGCATTTATTTGTTGCGCTAGATGCAGGCTAAATTTTTGTTTTGGCTGCTTTTACGATGATTATCATTGTGGTTCATGTAAAAAAAAAGATAAATGAAAGCTAAAAACACATTTTTTATTTAATTAACTACCATTTAGGCCATTGATAGGCCGAAAAGTTAACTTAGCAGCAAAATATCATGTTGCTTCCACATTTTCATATAGAAACCAGTTACTTTCATCTTTTTGAGCAGATATTCAACAAAATTGTATCTGCATACTGAATGTGTATATTTTTCTAAATATCCTTACAAATTGGGCGAGCTTGCATTACAAATTTCCAAAGAAGGCCCTTATATGATTATTATTTATTAATTCGCACGCTGACAACTGTTATTTGCAACCATTGTTTTTAGAGCAGCCATGTGCTGTTCTGTAGAAAAAAGTTTTTAGCTTTAGTTTAGTATATATTGGCTAAAAAAGCGTGTCTTTTTTGTCTTTTTACTTGATTGATCTGGAATCAAAAAGGAATAATTTTGCTGGCTTAAATTGCCTTTTTATGTAAAAATGTTGCAACTGTGTTACAGATAATGTTAAAAATCAAAAATTGTGATTTCAATTGAAAAAATTTTGTATTTAAGCCTCTAAGTCCTTAAATAAAAATTAAATATTCTATAAAAATTTTAAGTTTAAAACCTTTAAGATCAGATGAGAAATGAAAATTTTTAATTTATTTAGTGTGGACGATAGTTCTTAGTTTAAAGAAATGACTCTAACAAATTTTTGCCAACGAATCCAATGAAAACAATTCATCGCAATTATAACTAAATGAAATAAAAATTAAATTATTAAAATATTAATCAATTTCTATACTTTGTGTAAATAAAAGTAACAAATTGTTGCAGAACAACTTGAACTATTAGTCATTATTGATTGAACTAATTTTTGTTGGAAGCAGGATAAAATTTTTGAAATTTTACTTAATCCGATCTATACCTTGTGATGTTGGTAAAAATATACTTAAACATTTTTGATAAAGAGAAAGTTAGTTCAATAATCTAAAATAGTTAGAAATTTTAAAATGCTATAAACGTATTCAATTGCCTCTTTTGGGAGTCAACATTTTTGGTATGGTTCGGTTTTATTGAGCTCCAAAATTTTTAAGAAAAATATTGGCATTTAATTCTATGTCGTTGTATTTTTGTACTTTTGTACTTTTGCTTGAGTTTGTGTGAGTAAATGATGTTTAATTCAAGATAAGAAAAACGAATTATACAAGTATTTGGTTTTTTTAGGCATGAAAATTTCGAGAATTTTAGTTGGAATTGGGGAGGAGTTAAAGTTTTTAAAGAGAAAAAGCTCTTTCAGTATTTCTCTGGAAGTTTTTCACTAGTATAAATAACGATGCAGGTACCGCAATAAAACACAATTTGTTGGAAGAAACATAGTTAAAAAGTTTAAAGAATCTGAGAAGAAAAATGTATAAAGAAGCACTTAAAATTTTTGTCTTATTTTTAATAGTGGAAAAATGTTTTGGGGGATCCTGTCAGCGACTGCAAAACAATCAAGATGTAAATATTATAATAAATAAAACTTTCATTTATTGTTCTGATCTAACAAATGATGACTTTAATATGAATATCGGAGAAGCAGATTTTCTTACACTTAAAAACTCTCATTTGGATTTCATTCCTGATGATTATTTAAGAAGTTTGAAGGTAGCTTTAACTCTTGAAAATGGAAAATTCAATCGCTTAGTGACTCCAAATTCTACAAGCACACTTAGCGTTTTGAGATTGCATGCAGTTCAATTGGATGAATTATCATTTCTTGAGTTCAAAGAATTAAAAGTTTTAACTATATCGAAAATGGATTTGAGGATCATTAATTCAAATACATTTGAAGGTTTAAATAAACTAAGAACAGTTTATCTAAATGGATGCATATTACCCACATTTCCCAATGATATTTTTATAAATTTGCCATCATTATTAGAAATACATTTGACAAAAAATGAAATGTTATATCTCAATACAATCGCTTTTAATGCTAATAATGGAATTAAAAAAATTTATCTTAGTTCTAATTCATTTGAAAACAAAGAATTGAATTTTGAAAATGATTTAGAATGGCTTGAGCTCTCCAGAAATAACAACACACTTACCAATATTTTTGTCAAATCAGTTAAAAATTTGATTTTGATTGGAGGAAATATTGGAAAAATTTTCATCAACGAAAAATGTTTACATCAAATTACAGGGAGCGAATGTGATATTGAGGAAATTTTCATTCCAGAATGCTCTGAAATGCCAATATGGAAATGGAATGGAGCCAAAATGCCAAGAACTATTTTTCATACGTAAATAAACACTTTTCATAATAAAACAAAATATATTTTAATTGAAATATTTAAAACAATGTAAGAAAAGATGGATTTTTAAATAAAATAAAGTTGAATTGATGTAGAAAAGTTTTTTATTACTCTCATGCCTGCCTTAAGTAAACCAATTAAATAATTCCTAAAATAATAAAAATTCATTTCAAATATTATGAATTGTGATTGTAAGCAAAAAAAAATAGATTTTTGATAAAGCTAAATAGTTTTCTTGAATTTGAAAATAAGGGAAGGTCAAAAAGTCTCAAGTCTGACAATTAAAATTAGAATTTTGTATGCAAAGATTATTTTATTCCTAAAGCTACTTCTCTTCCAGTTTCAAACATTCATTCTAATGCTTTCTCAAATATCCTCTACCATTCGTTTTCGGTTGAGGCCTTCTTCTTTTTCCCTGAAGTTTCAAGGGTCTTGATTTAACAAATATGGTGGCCCAAAATATAAATGAAGTTCAACTTGTGTAGATTCTTCCTAACTAATCCATGCAACAGTTACTGTTGTTGGTTTTGGTTTCTGTATGTAGTGGATGGACCGTAACCATTCCTTGTGAGTAACTTACCATGTCGATTTTTTTTTTTATTTTCTAATCTAAATAAAAAGCATTTGATTTTTATTCGACATTTGTTTGCATATTTTTATCTCAGTTTGTTATTTAACGATTTGTTTTTCTTTTAACTATAAATCCGTTGGTTGGCAAATAGCTGCTCCTAATTTGAAAAATAATTGGTTTAACGACCATTTCAAATATAAATTAAAGATTTTCTGAAAGTTTTAGTTTTGAGAGGATAAATATGCTCAGGATATAGTTGATAGACTACTTTTTTTAAATATATTTAAATACTCTTTTTTTCAATTAAAAAAAAAAAATTAAATCAAAGCCATAAAAATCCACAAGAAAAGGCGAATTCCCCCAAAATCAAGACAGATTGATCCATTTACTTTTCTATTGAGTGTGGGGGTAGGCCCTTAGTCTATAAACAGACAAAAACAAATTTTCTAAAATATTAATGATTATATCCACTGTGCCATCTGGGAGTGGTCTGCAGTACTATTTTTCTTCTATGAACATTTAATGATTCTACTATTCTTTATTTACTATACCATATCTTTTTTGTGTTTTTTGAAAACTTTTTCTAATCATAACCCAGGTATTAATTAATTTGGCTAAAAATCATAATTAAATTGAGCGGTATAACTTTAAAAATCAATGGGGTAAATATTTTTTATTAAAATTTAACCAAGATAAACACCCACAAGATATTGTTACTTAAGCTAATTGTTAAGAATTGGAAAATAGAACGAATAAATATTGTGTAATGAAAAATGAACTTCCTTGTATGTAAACGGTTTCTTTGAAAATAATGTCAAGATCACACGCAACCTACTAAATTGCAATGAAGCGTTAACCTAATATGAATATGTTAAATTTAAAATTATGATAAAAAATTGCTAAAGTGTTCTCATAAGCCTTTTGTTATCCAGATGACAGGCCTAATTTATTTTAAACTAAATTGGAAGCTCTGACAGCTAGTTTATCATAAAATATAAGATCAATATCATTAATGATATGCTTAGTAAGTGTAACAAGAAAATTTCTGAATAAATATTGATCAAGCATACAAGAAAAGTGTTTTGTTGTTTTTCAAATATTTCTTTCCAATATATCAAAGAAGTTTTTACAACATTATCAAATACACGATGATCGTAATATAAGAATGTGACTACTTACGCTTGGCACGATTAATACACTTTGTAATTTGATATCGAAAAATTTTTACATCACCTTGAAGAAGTCTGACATCTTTTTTAAAGAATTACATGATCACATTAATACTTGATTTTTTTATCATTGATCTGATCTTTAACGAAATTTTTTTCTATTATTTGATGTTTAAGAAATGCTGTCTTCTATAAAATAAGATGACTTAACAACTATTTCTAATGCTTTTAGGCACGGCACTTAAGTATCAGTTTTGTACTGTCAGCAAATATTTAAGTCAAGATTTTCAGCTCCTGAATATATAATAGACTTTGAAGAATTGATTAGAATAATATTGATGCACTAAGAAAAAATATAATAAAAAAAAAACGTGAAATTATCAACACAGAATCAAAAGCGTCTTTTTGATCTTAAGAAAATCACTGAGTATGTAGTCAAAATTGCTTTGTGAAAAACATGAAATTACATAGTGAAATGTAATAGTGTAAATTTCTTCAAAAGGTTTATTACAGGAAATATTTGTTGTATTACTTTCTCAGCAAAGTGCTGACTGCAGATAGTTTTTTATTACCTTGAAATTTTTTCATTCCATAGAATTCATAAAAATACAATTTTCGAGTACAAAATCAAAAAAATTTAAAAATTTATAAAAAATATGCAATAAATGTAAAATTTTATATCTCCAAAACGAAGATACTTGTAATAATGAGTTCACAGTATTATGAAAAGCGGAAAAAGTATATTCTTTCTTTAAAAAAGCCATTTTGGAATAAAGTATGATTGTGAAAATGAATCCGGAAACATTAAAAACTGTTGTACACATATTTGGGAAATATAATGGTGAAAATTATTATGAATTTCAATTTTTTCCTCTATATTCTTGGTTTCTTGAGAATAGTGAGCACGATTACTTCGCGGACTTTCCTTTTATCTGTCTAAGATTTCCATTTTTCCTGTGTGGTTTGCCTTACACTATCTCACATGCTCTGATCAAGTATAATAAAAAAAAAACCATTACTATCGATTGCAAAAAATAAGAGTATAAAAATCATCTATTGATTTAAATTATCTACACTGAAACACAAAAAGAGCTAAATTTGATGGCTGCTTTGAAGAATGATAAAATTTTTTTCCTCAGAAATGTTATCAAATACTTTTCAACAAGGTTAATAAACATAGAATTAAGTTAAAATAAAATTTAAATTACTAGTCAAACATTTTCGATTACAGAATGTTGACATATAAGTAATCAATTCATTATAATTAACGATTTTCTTTTAGCATTATAGGAAAAAAAAATAATAATAAAAAGTTTAGTTCTTTTCTTTTGAATGTCATTGTATGAAGTCTTGAGCTTATTTGTCTAATAAATAATTAATCCAGAATAAAGTTTAGTATATACTCAACTTCAACAAAGTAACTCCTAAGATAAAACACGATTTCACTTCCTTTTCCTTTGGAAACGAATCAAATCATTCTGTTTGTTCTTTACATAAAAAAGACGGGGATGAGCACTCGGATAGAAAAAATTGAATTTCTCTTTTATACAAAAAGGAAAAAAGCAGTTCAAATGGATTGTTAAATAGTAAAATTGTAAGTTTTTGAGTCGAAAGGCACTTTAAACGACAAACAGGAAGTTTTTACATGAAAATGGCTTCCCTTGACTGCCAGAAAAATTTATTAGGATCCTTCTTTTCATGTTAGATGTCATGAAATGGTTTACAAAGTACTTTTTCCGTGGTAATAATTTTTCATGGTTTGAAATCGAGCTTAGTTTAAAATGTTTTTGTTTAATTTTATTAATATTTTTGATAAATGTATAAATGCTTAAATGATTTCTATGTAAAATAATTAGATTCTTTGACAAATATGAACCTTTTAAATTAATTCTATTTATCTGAATATTGAATAAATTTGAGTAAAAAGCCTATATTCAAATTTATAATTAATGGCAGTTGGCATAGAAAAGAAAATAATTAAACTTATGTTGACTTTTATTGAGCTGAATCTTTTATCTGAAAATAAACGTTAGTAACTTAATTGAATCAGGGAATGAACGTCGTTCAAGGTAAAGCACACAGTAATTTTGATTTTTTATTTGTTCTTAAAATGTATTTAAATTTATTTGAATGAAAAGGTCAAGTTCAATAGTAAAAAAACAATTTTTAAAATTACGTGTAACTTTTGGAAAAACTAATCATTTTACCGACGTAAAGTGGTAATGCGGTTAATTTTGCTTGTTTGTACGTAGTTTAAGTCAGTTTAAGAATAACTCTAACACATTCACTTTATTTATTTTAAATTTGATATTTTCGTTTCAACACATCGTTCAATGAAATTCTTTGGCCTGACGCATGACGCCTAAAAATATATTTTTTTTAACATAAATTTTTATTCATCAATACATTCTCTTTCGAACGGCCAAAAACTTTCACTGCATAAGATCAATCGAACAATTTGATTTTGATTTCAATTTTATGAAGAAAATTAGTATAAAATTTGTGTAACTAAAACTTTAATAACTAGCCTTATAAAAAGTGGTTGAAGTACAAAATCTGCATGCAGATATAATACAGTTTACAAGTGTAAAATAAAACGCAACTTCCTTTCCAGTCAAGATTATTCCTTGTAGTTCATTCCTTTTTGCTAAATATATAATTTCTAAAAAGTTATGAACTCTAAGGAATGTGCTAAGTAATAATACTAATAGAAGGACATGTTTTTTGTTTAAATTAATTTCATGTATTCTTTTAGTTTCCCTTAAGCCTATTGTGTCGAGGTCAGAATACAAAATAAAAATATGCAAAATTAATTACAAGCTTTCTACTCTCGTGCAAAGTTTTTGCAAGTCATTGGCTATCAAATTTTGAAAATGTCATTAGTGAATATGTTTCGACGTAAAAGAAAACTTTTGTTATAATTTAAGTAAAAATTAAAAAATATAAAATTACCAGCCACCGATTTATTATTTGCATAAAAGAATTACCTAAAAAACTACAACCACAAATAGTTTAAGAATGACATTGCTTAACTGTTCCCACAGTAATTTCCTTCTATCGTTTTTCTTTTCTTTTTTCTTTTAAGTCTGCTGTTTTTTTCATGTATAAAATTTTATTTTACTTTATAGTTTCTAAACCCTCATCTTTATTGCCCTTAAAAACTTTTACCTTAAGTACTTGCTTTGAGCACATTAAGAGCTATAACTACAATTGACAGGGTTTTAAGGAATTTGTCCTTGGCTTTTAGTAAAGATTCTAACATGTTTCAATGCCACCACCAAAAGAGTGGTAATGTTGACTTGTGGTCGAAATACCTTAAAGTGTGGTCTTGAGTTTTTGCTAAAATGCGCACTTAAACTTAATTGCAATGGAAATGTAGTAATCTCTTGAACTGTGATATATTTTAGGAGCACATTTTTTCTTTGCTAATGCCTTGTGTGGTTTTTAGATTTTTCTAAATTAAGAAATATTTTAAAGTGAGTTTAAGCTTATATTGAAAAACTGAATTTTTTATTTTAGCCTTATTGGACTGAAAATATTTGAGTTTAGTGATTTCAATAGCTCTTTATGTAGTTTACCCAAACGAAATGCTTTAAACACAAAGCTTGAAAACGTCTTTAATAAAATGGGCCGCAAAAAGAGTTACATGCTATTTTGGAAAGGGCATTTTAAAATTTAAATAAATAATTCTTAATAAGTAGAATATTTGTAATCCAATTAATGTTTCCTGGTATTTATTTTTTGTAATGTATTCCTTCTTGAATGGAATTTTTTTTATTTAGTTATTTACCAAAATCAATCTTTCTTTTGGGATAAAAAGTAAAAAAATTGAAACTAAGAGCTTTAGGTAGATATTGATAAATTTCATTAATTAACAGCTGATTCGATAGTTTTTAGTTATCTCGAAATGTGACTTTAAGTTAAGGAAAGATTCTCACTTTCCAGTATTTCATTATCCCACTATCATCGTTAAGTTTTTTGTTAATTTTATAGCCAAAATATGTGCAGTTCATGTGTACTTTCAATTAATATCTGTTAAACGCATTACATTTAGTTGTTACATAGTGCAATATTAAGGTATTTTTGATGAAAAATAAGTAAAATTGATTCAAATCATGTTCTTTTTTCAAATTTGTAAAACTTACACTTAGTCAGAATCACAGAACTCTAACTATATTTGATTGAACAATATTAATATGTTTCAAAATTGGAAAAATTTAGTGGTTGGATATTTTGACTTTCTCTTACTTCTTTATTTTCCAAAAAAATCAAAGGAGCTTTACATTTTCCAATGAGATTTTAGAGAAACCGCTGAATGAAGTTTTTCTAAAAAGTCTTCTTGTTTTAGTTTGAAATACAATTTTCTTGTCAAATAAATCTATACCAGGATGGAAATAAGATTAGAAAATTAATAGGAAAATATCAACTTAAAGTATGCAGTTTATTTATATATACATATTTATTCAGTAGGAATAAAATAAAAAAATTTAAAAATATTAAGAGAAACAATTCTTTCTTTTTTTTCTTTTTTTGTGAATTCTTATCGCTTAAGGACCACTTAGTTTTATGAAATTCAAACAAAACCAACTCACCAATTTAACTAATCCTCAAACCATATTTGGAAATGAATATGAATACAGAGCTTTTCCGTCTGTGCTTTTGATGATACAAAAGCTATGTAAAAATTCTAGATATGTAGAATTCAAACTAAGTGTGACTGCTAATTTTTTTGATAAGTGCATTTAAAATCGCCTAAAGCTGTGCTGATTCTGCTGGCATTTTACCACGTAGCAAATCACAATTATTCATTATTATTATAAAATTAAGAAAAAATAATAATAATTAAAAGTAATACAAAACATTTTAAAAAAATAGCACCCTATTTCTGGCAGGTAAAAGTTGTTACATCGGTAGCAGCTGTTGCTATGTCAGGATGCAGCTCCTGCTTTCGTGTACGCTACGCTATAAAGTGAAGAGGCATAATTATAATCACAATCTAAGCATAAAAACAAAATAAACAATTTTTTATGAGTAATAAATCTTCTTCTATTTAAAACACTAGCCTGAAACTCATAATTTTGGGAAACTCAAGAAAGTTCAACTCATTAAATAACTTGAAAAAGTAAAGTAATCAGAAACGAATTTTACATTGCGTTATTCATGCACTTTCAATTTGCTGATGAAGAAAATCAAAATACATGAAATCAGTCGCAAATTGCTCCCGCAATTAACATATATAAAAGATCTGGCCCCCAACTACTCTCCCCTTTCCAAATCATAAAAAGATGCTTAAGAAAAAAAGCTTAAAAAGAAGTTTTCCTCAGAACTAGAGACTAATTATGTGCCAAAGCTTCAAATAGACAGTAAGGAAAAGTTAGAGAGCTGTTAAAATGAAAATTTAATCTTGAAGAAAACATTTGATGAATATTTAGCAATACGTTAGGAAACTAAAATTTTGGGATTAATAAAGTTATTAGGTGTAATTAAGTATATTTCAAGTAAAATAAAGAAAATCATTTAAATTTCATGATATTTATAATGTGGTTTACCTTCTAAATATTTTACCCAATCTTCGATTGTTTTATATATAAAAACGATATAAATTTTGAAAACTTAAAATAAAAAATAAATAAAGAAATATTCAATAAAATAGACAATTTTTCGAAAATTTATTCGATTTCCCTTTCAATACTCATAAATACAATAAAGGATTTAAAACTGACTTTAATTGCTAAACTAAAACGGATTAGGGCAAATCCATTTGTCACTGAATTTATCACTGATGACCTTCTCTACCCCCATACGTCTAACCCCCTGAACACAATTTATTTTTTTTTTTTGTGTTTTTTTTACTTTCTATATATTAATGGCAATATCCAAAAGTCTAGTCCTGTAATTTAGTAGACAAAATTCCCTTATTGGCTGCCAGCTCTTTTAAAATACTTGAAGGCATAAGTTACCCTTCTATTGTAGGCAAAGTGCCAAAGTATTTTCTGGGCATACAGAAAGTTATTGATTTGTAAAATAAAACAGAAAATTTAGCAGCAATTTTCTACTAATCCTTTGTATTTGTGCTTTTGTTTAAAAAAACAAAAATTAATAAAAAGCAAATACTTTGAATCCTAATAAGTAGAGGAATTATATACTGCATAAAAGGACTATACATAGTTTTCGATATGGGATCAAGAAAATCCTCTTAGGACTAAATTACAATTTTATTAGATAGAAAAAAGCTTCACACTGGATTTAATTCCTAAGAGTTGTTATATGATCCTTATTCAAAATATAAAAACAAAAATAAGTATATAAAGTAATTTGTTTATTACCATTTCTTTATCTGCAATCAAGATGATGGTTTGAGCCTTTATTTTTAGCTTCAACTTTTTGTCTACTAACTTTGTAGGTCTTCAATCGTTTAATACATTTAGAAATAACGTCCTAGAATTTTTTATTTTTATTCTGAAAAAATGACTATCAGGTTTCTATTTTACTTATTTGATCATGAAATATATTTGAGTGGAAAATAATTTAATATTTGCCTTTAAAGAAAATATTATTTTAAAAATAATAATGAACCATTTATTAGCCACAGCTTCAGAGATATCCCTTGAGGTGATAATATTACTGCCTGAAAGATGCATATTTCCCAATTGTTTTCCTCACACAATTACTAAACTATTTAATTGTTTATCCAAATTCAGACATTGGAGCCTGACTTCTG
The DNA here is from genome assembly GCA_947359355.1 of Acrocera orbiculus. NCBI lineage: Eukaryota > Metazoa > Arthropoda > Insecta > Diptera > Acroceridae > Acrocera > Acrocera orbiculus. Next base: position 1,662,008 of record OX375757.1, read on the forward strand.
AATAAAATTTCCTTTACGTTGCCACAAAGTGAGATTCATTCAAAATTGAAAAAAAAAACAAATTATTTCTGTTAGTAAATGTATAGAGCTCTTGTTTGGACGAAGAAAAATAATAAAAATTTTTTTAGAATTTTTGGACGAGATGTGTACAACAAAATGCTATCTAAAAATTTAAAAAAGTCCTTCATTCAAGGACTATAGTCAATCTTGCATTCGAGAATTGCTTGAAATTTATAATTTATCATGACAGTAGACTTCAAAAGCAGAGTTTTGTAAAAACCGAAACTAAAGATTGTCTACACCAGGCAGGATAATACAACAAGCTGAATTTTCCAGAGTTCTATCCCTGACACTTTTATTGAAATAAACTGAAACTTAAAAACATAATCTTAACATATTGTTTTATTTAATAAGATAAAAGATATTGATTTATTGAAGTTATGAAATCCATGTAGCCCATTAAATGGTTTTGCTTTTAAGATCTAAACCTTAAATTGAATTATTTTTATATTAGACAATAACATAGCTTCTTGATAGCAGCTAGAAATAAATTTTCAATACTATTTGACTCTTAAATATTCCCTCAAAGTTCACAGTATCAATGAACTAAAATGTCCAAAATCATACCATAAAATCTAATTGATGATACAATCCAACAAATATGAATATATATATATATATTAATACACATATAAAAAATAACATTTGTAGTGAATGCAACACCCTGAAACGACCATTACCTCGGAGGACCTATAAAATGTTCTGTATGAGTGTTCCCTTGGTATACACCATTTAGGTAGGCCATAATGATACATCGTAGAATCTAACTTTTTGGTTGTTTTCTCTTCAAGTGGCCATAAAGGATAAGCGATCCTATAATAAAGCTGTGAACATGGGCAGTACACATAATTTATTATATGCGCGAATATATTGCTAAACAAATTGTGTTGTATACAGCGGTTTTAAAGGACAATCAGTGTACACATTTGATGTCATTTGAAAGTGCCTTTTGAAATTGATGCAATCAAAACCACTTTTTATGATTTAATTTTTACTATTAAGTCTGATGTTGTTTTTGTTACTAAAATTCTCTACAGAGTTCTTTAAATTTCATGATAAAAATTTATGTGGCTTAGATTAAATGGAAGCTACTTTTTTTTAGTTGCTTAAATCACTTTATTTTTATTTAGCTGATGGGTATTCTCCGGAGTTCTATACAAAATTTATGGGTTTAGAGGCTTAATATATTTTTATGTACTAGATTTCATAGTTTTAAAGCTAAAAGAAATTATTACTTGATATAAATTTTTTCTTTGCTGTGTTATTTATTTGTTATTTTGTTTGAAAAATTGTAAACTGTCATTCGGACTTACGTCAGATTAGAAATTTGCCATAGCTTTTATGATGTACTTTTCAATCTGACTTTTGCATTAATTAACCCAAAAATTTAGGTTTTAGTTGTAAATATTTCGCAGTGTAATACAATTTTGGCAAATTTTGAAATCCAAACCCAAAAATCAATGAAATGCTTGCATGGAAAGTTTTGAATTTTTTTAAATAACGAACATAAGAATTTTCGTCTATATTTTGAGAAAAGCATTCCATTTTTTCTTAATACAAAAAGCTCGCAGATTGGTTCTTTTTAGGATGAAAAATCATTTAAGCTAAGAATTCAAGGAATTAATTTAATTTATAGTACTTGACATTTTTATTAACAATTTTCGCTCAGGAATGCAAATGGTTTTCATATCTGAAATAATATTTCGAGCTTAGAGGTACTGAATTTAATTAGTTTTGAAATTTTGGAAACATCAGAAAAGCTTCGTTAGGAAATTCCTTTATATTTCCTTAACATTATATTCAATTTTAGAATAAAACAACTGAAATAATAGTAAAATTTATAGATTGTGTCAGAAATTAAAAAATATTACTTTATTTATAATACTAATAATCATAATTATTAATAAGATATTTTAACACTAATCTAAGTTCTAAATTTATTTCTTTCACTGCTAAAAAATATCTTTTATTTACTATAACGTACGGGAAAATTTCTTTTGATTTAAATTGCACTCGTGCAAGTCAAAATACGATTGTTATTGATTAAAAGTGCTAAATTCTGATATTCAATATTTTTACTTAAATTTACTTCTGGCTGATTTTCTATGTTATAAGTTCTTACTATAAAAAGCCAATAAAACAAAAAGTAATAGAGTATAGAAGTGAAACGAAAGCTATAAAATGTATCTCTTAAGTGCAATGCGAATCCCTAGTGATACAGAAAACTAGAAAAAGAGCAAATAATAGAAAGTAGTAAGATAATAAAATCCAAATCCTCAAAAAATATGCTTTAAGGGGTTTTGAATATTATTTGCAAATGTCTGGAAAAGAAAAGAAAAGAATCATTCAGGCTTTTAGACAAAACAAGGAAATATAATTATAATTCTAAAAAGTGCATTTTTTATTAATGAATCACTTAATTAATAAATTTGAGTAACTTTGATTGGATTAAATTTTTGGATTTTCCATAAAAATGGGAAATTTGTGATATTTTCCTTTGGTTAACGGAGAATTATAGTGTTTTCATTTCTTCTGGTATTACTTCAAGTTCATTAGTGGCCTCAAAGTCCATTTTCGTGTCCAATTTTTTTTCATACACAAAAAAATTCATAAAAAGATAATAGACAAAGTACTCAATTATTTTCAATATCATAGAATGTTGATAAAAAATTTAATAAATGCTATAAATGATCTCTTTTGCGTTCATTAGCTTCCAAAAGCCCAACGATAATTGGTCTTAAGTATACTTCTTGAGGCGAGGTGCGCTCTATTTTATTTCATCACTAACTAGGTAACACTAAAAAGCTTGTTTTCAAAAAGATCATTCCATTTCAAATACTCTTCAAAAGAAAAGGCAGCATCCTGTCTGAAAAAAGTTACGCTTGGAAAATACAGAAACAAAAACAAAAACACTTGGGTAAGAATGGTCTTTTAGGCAAGCTTAATAAAGAATAAATGGAGCTTTAACGCTATAGCCTCAATGATTTGAATGAAGCTTGAAATCTCATCTTAGCAAATTTTCACTAGTATAATATATACTTTTTGATTTCTAAAATCTTCATTTGGTGTCAACTTTCACTTAATTCCTACCTCAAGACAAAAATTTGATTTAATTAACAATTTCCTAGTTTTTTGCTGCCTTCGGTTGTATTAGTTTCCATACAATTCTTACAGCAAAGCTAACTGCTACCTCATTTTCATTATATTTACTGATCTCGGGAATCACGTTGCCCAAGTTATATAGAAAATAACAGTAGCCGAGACATAATTTCACACAGGTAATTAACATCTTTTTATAAAATGTGGGCAATGTAATTGTGAACAGTAGTTATCAAAATGTTGAGGTCACGTAAAAGTTAAGTTAAATAAGGGATATACTTCTTGAGTTCAGATCATTGGTTGTTGTAGATATTGCGTGTTAATCGGCAACGATCATCCTGCTCCAATTTTTCTTCTTTAATCCATACTCAAATCATTGTAGGGTCTAATTCTCCGCTTCAAGTTATTTGCTGATTATTATTTACCTTGCCTTGAACAAAACGAAATACAAAAAATACAAATGTTGCCGCAACATCATCGTAGCTATATAGTAAAGAAAATACAAAAAAATCAATAATGACCAGAAGGATAAACCTTTTTTCTTTTTATATAAAGAATATTTTTGACGTTATTGCCGTCAAAGTGGTAAGGAGCCTGCTGTTTACAGTGTGTATACTTATTTCAAGATACATATCTTCATGTATTGTTATTTTAACTTCTAAGGAAACAGGTTCTTAATGATCAGAGAATGTCTTTGATATATATATATTTATATATGTATATATATATTGAATCTTTCCAATGATGTTGTTCAATGAATGCGTTGAACGCAGTTTGAAAGCTGACAAAGGAAGCAACAAATATCTTAAGATCGTGTGACCACCTGTACTAAAATATCGGATGCAGAAGAACTGATTATTTCTTCAATGGATAAAATCAGAGGTATAGATGTTCGCTAGGCTGTTATTATACTTAACCGCAGCAAAACTAATGTCAGGTTGCATTTTTATGTCATTCCTTCTGGTTTCTTTTTTTGTATTTTTCTTAGTTTAATGGAATACAGAAAAAAAAAGAAAGGTGATTATTTAATATTTTGTAATATAATTTTTTTGTTTTTATAATTTAGATTCCTAAACTTTTATAATTCTGTTGTTGAACTAACACTTTGTAATAAAAGGAATTATAAGGTTATTTAAGTAACTCTGTCGCCATAGAAAATTGAAAGAAAGCTTTTTAAGGTGATTTTCTATTTAATATTATACATACCTTTGAAGTAATTACAATTTTTTAATTTAACGTATAATAAGTCATCCCTTAAGAAAAAAATATTTATTCACCAAATATTAATATTTATGTAGCAAGCAAAATTTATCAAAGTTTGTAACTTTTGTTTGGCAAAAGAGACATTGACTTCTTTTTCTTAAATATCGAAAACGTAGTAAAAATGATGCCTAGAGATAACAGGAAAAGAACCATCGTTAGGACATTCCAAGCTCTTTTTGTTTTGAATTTTAACGAATAAATGAGAGCATTATTTAAAAGCCTTGATGTGTTGAGAGTGGCGTAGATAACTTTTGCCGATAGGGAGGGGGGATATGATGGTGACCACTCAAGATAAAAAATATCTTTCGAGCTTTCAAACTGTCTTCGAGAAACAAAAATAAATTTTTAGAAGGTATATAACATATCTTTTGAGACCTTTCGAATTTCAGCTAGTAAAAAAGCTATATTAGCTTCCCACTGACCCACTAAAAATATGAGCAAATAATTTAGCTTTAAGCAGTACCTGATATTCAGATAAGTTTCAACACCAAAAACTGCAATGGAGCAGTTCCTTGGATCGAGGGAAAATTTTTGACATTGTTTGGGAAGATGACATGACAATCAAAATGCTTGAATTGGGATTTACTTATTAGTATTATTATACTACAGCATCATCACATCATGGTATGTAACAAAAAATCTCAGATAATACAACCACAGATATAATCTTTATTATCAGAGATACCCTGCAGTAAAGGACACTAAGCTCACCGATACTCTTTCTTATTTATACATAAGGTCAAAGCAAGCCTGCTCTGCACGGCCTTTGCAGCAGAGTTAAGGATTTTGTGTAATATCAATCATTTTAAAAAAAAATTAAAGAAAAGATTTTCTTTTCAATGTTACTCAATATTAACTTTTGATTATAAAAATCTCTACCCCAAGATTACTTCTATGTTCAAAAAGATATTTCAAATTTTATTTCTTTTATGGAGTCACCAAAGTCTGAAAAAAAGTTCCTCATTGGACTAGAAAAACGAAATTAGTTTTATTCATTCTTTATATGGTTTCGTTCTATAATATCGAAATTTTTTCTTGAGATGATCATCAGACACGAGCTCATTATATTCATAAAAAAAAAAAGAAATCAAAGTTTTTCAAGGACTTCAAGTATATCCTTGTTATATCCTTAGCATTATATGTTTTTTCCTAAAAACCTGCAATTCGTTGACAACAAAAGATATGAAACATGCTTGGTATCATTTTAGCTTCAAAAAGATAAAATCCTTACAGGCGAAAGTACGAATTGAAATTTAATTTAGAAACTTTTTATAAATAATTTTATTCATGAATTAATATCTTTGAACTCAATTTGAATTCTAGTTGAATTGTGTCATTTCTTTTATCCCTTGCCAAATTCCTTGCAAGAACTTTTTTTTCTTTGTTTATTAGAAAAATTTTCATAAATTTTAAGAAAAACAGAAATTAGCTTTTTAGGCATCAAATCAATCACTGATTTACTAATAACAAAACTAGAAATCTTGTTAAAAATATTTTGCTAATAATTTCATTCAATAACATCTGGTCTTAAAGGGATGACAAAAGCAAGATTTACGTATAAAGAAAAAAAAATGATAGTGTTTGCAATATCATCGTCATTACAGACCCTAATTTTATTTGAGTGGTATTCATAAAACTCCTTTTGATTGTATGATTTTAGGATTGGATTATTTTTTTTCTTTATCTGTTTGGTTTTCTGTTTTTCATAAAAGAAAGGTAAGACCCATGCAAACATGCTGATGGTGCACATAACCTTTTACAGCTCATTGATCTTAATAATTGGGTTTTATACAAATAAAATTTGAGCTAGGGACAGTTTTGTGGTGTTGGATAGATATTTGCTTGTATTTAAATTATTTACTTAAAATAGAACAAAGCAAAAACTTTTTAATGAGTTAGAATTGAGATTGTCATATAATTTAGAATATTCAAGACATTAGGTTTACATTTAGGTCGAACATGCAATTACATTTAAGAAGGGTGTATATAATACTTAGCTTAGGGTAGGATAAGGCTATCTAATTGAGAATAATAAAGAAAAGAAAACTTCACATCTTAAATGCGTTAATCCACTTGCTGAGATATAGTTTGAGTCTGATTCGAAAATTACTATTGTTTTAAAAGCTGCTTGTGAACAAGTATCCTTTTAACATGGAGAATTCTTACTCTGCGCTTTTTTCTTATAGTTTTTTATGAAAAAACCAACAAACACAATTAGCCAAGTATTGCTCATTTTAACTCTTTTAGTTCTCTTGACTTGAATTTCATTATGAAGTTTTAAGTGTTTTGACACGAGTAAAATCATAAAAAATCAAAACGACTATTATTGGAGCGAGTTATGAAACTACATGGAAAATTGGATTAAATGCTGACATATGTTTCTAGCTTCAAATTCTTATTATTTAAAAGTTTTCAGAAAAGCGTTGGAGATTTTGTAGAAAATTTTTGTAAAACTTATTTTTAACTTAAAGAAAAAATATTTTTTTCTTTCAGTCTGAGAATATTCATGCATGTTGCATGATTTTCAAAATTAAAATTTTGACTTTTATAAGGATTTAATTCAGCTAAAAGCAGTGGGTCAAATGGAAACTTATGACAAATGCAACAGCGAAATGAAGATTTTCAAAAATTATTGCTAGCATTATCTTAATATTTTTTTAATGACCACAAAAGATAAATACCTCTTAAATGTAAAGAAACCAAACAGTTTTCTAAAAACCAAAAACAGTTACGGCTTTGATGGATAATGTAATTTCAAAAAAAAAGTTTAGATCTTTCTATCTATTTTGAATGGAATAGTTGTAAGTTTGAAAGTGTGCTCACTTAAGGGATGATAATCAGTTGCTTTTTTTTAACTCTATTTAATAGCTTTGATCAGATAAAAAAGCTTTCCCCTTATGGGCTATTATAGTCAGCAGAACAAAAGGAGTCAGGCTTGGCCAATCGTATTTGTAAATGTTTGACTAAAATTGCATAATAACTAAAAATATATATTTTCATTTATAAACCGAATAATTTTTTTTTTTCTGAACAATATAACCAGCTGGAAAAACATAAGTGTCCTAAGTTGTCAACCAATTAAAAGAGAAAGTTATACTAATCCTCAAGCGCAAGAAGCTCAATTTACAAGTTAGGAAAACTTTTGTGTACACTCAAGTGTACACTTGGCTCAAAAGGAATAACTATATTAAAACTAAATTGCAGTAAGTAATTATTATTATTTCAAAGACAAACTTTTATTTTGAGCTGAAAAAAGACAAAATAAATATAAGCTCAATTAATTTCTTTTATTCTTTTATTAATTTTATTAATTATTCTTTTATTTATTATTTCAAGCAAAAACTTGAACTTTTAAGAGAAATTTATTTTATTTGCAGTTTTTTTGCCTAAATTGCAAATAATTATTTGTAATTTTTTCATTGGTTCATTTATTTAAGCTTCAAATGCTGTAAGCAACCAATTAACAACATTAAAAAGCTTAAATTAACCTTATTTCTATGTGTAAGTAAAAGCTTTTACAACAAGATATATATGGAATGAATTCAGAAGCAATTACTTCAGTCCCTTTGAACGAATTCCAAATCATTTTTAAGACGTAAAAAAAAATTCATAAAAAAAATGTCGAAAGTAACATTAAAATTGTGGATCTTTCTTTTCATAGTAAATACTTGTTTTGGTGGATCTTGCAATATTTTGGAAGGCAAATCAATATTCACAAAAGTAATTTCGAAATTATGCACAAATATTACAAAATATGAAATAAGTTTTGATGTCGGAGAAGTTGATTTTCTAAAAATTATAAATATAGAGCTCAAATATATACCACACAATTTAATACGTGGTGTAAAGAGAGTATTAAACATCGAAAATGGTTCATTTGAACGTTTAGTAGCTCTAAATACTTCTTATAAAATTGAAGTGTTATTATTACTTGATGTTAAATTAAAAAACCTAAATTTTTTAGAATTTCCTGAATTAGAATATCTACACATATCATACATGGACTTGACTAATATTACAGCAGATACCTTTATGGGCTTAAATAATCTTAGAAGACTAGTTTTTAAGCTTTCAAATATAAAAACTTTCCAAGATGATATTTTCAAAAATTTACCGATGTTAACAAATTTGAATTTGATTAACAATGAAATGAAATTTCTCAACACAAATGCATTTGTTGCTATTAATACCCTTAACGATATATATGTGGAGTCCAATTATTTGGAAAATAAGGAATTGAAATTTGATAATAATTTAAATAGTCTTCAGCTTTATTGGAGCAATGTAAATTTAACAAATATCACTGTTAAATCCGTAAAATACTTTGAAATAAATGGTGGAGTAGTTAAAAGTATTCAAATTAAAGAAAACTGTACTGATGAGGTTATAGCAGCAAATTGTGGTCTGCAAGAACTTAAAGTTCAACGATGTAATGACGAAACTTTACTGAGCGTTATCGGCAATATGAATGTAAGTATTACATACACTGATTAAATATTGAAAGAAATCTCAGCAGTATAAGTTCAATTAATTTTTTTCTAATGCATAATTCCAGGGAATTGTTAAAAAAATATTTAGATTCAAATAAATTATAATGAAATATTAATGTTTTTCTTTGTATACTTGAATTTTTCCTCTTTTCCGTCCTTTATGTTGATTTATTACCCTTAATCCATAACTTCCTGAATACTCTTTGCACTATTATCCTGTCAAATTGTATTTGCATCAGCAATAACAATAGAAAAAAAGTAATTTTATTTAGCCAATTTTATTTAATAATCTGATTAAGAATATTTTCGATATTTATCATATGTTTTGAAGGAACATAAAAAGCTCTTTGAAAGAGATCGTAATAATCCATATTTATTTAAGGATTTAGTCTAGCTTCAAAGAAACTGATTTTACAAGAAAAAGAAGATTTATATATATATACCCTTGCAGAGTTAATTGCCTAAATTAATTATAAACTTTTGGTAATTTGATTTACTCATTGAAATTGCTTGGGATATAAACATGGATGTATCTTCGTGTTCTGCTTGATGATAGTATAAGATCCAAAGTAGATAACAAAGTCAAAAGTAATTGCTTGCAGTTTGCGGAGAAACGCATACGCGAGATTTTTACATAGTCAAAAATAAGCATAATTTAAAATTATAATTAAAAAAATAAAAATATTCATTATTTTTTGTTTTTTGGGACCATAAATCCATAAGGGCCTTATAAAAGAAATAATAAGTTCAATTAATAGCTACGAAGCTATACTAGAAAACTTTTTTGTTTCCATTACATTTTCAAACAAGTTAACGGTGTAATACATAACGCTAGGTAGCTGATTCAGAAAAAACAGTATTTCTGTTATGTTAAGTCATGATTTAAGGCTCATTGGAAACTTACTTATATTTAAAAGTAAAAGAAGCATATGACGGTTTAATTATGAGTGAAAGTCATACCAAAATTTTTACTTAGCCAAATGCATTAAAGTTATCAGAAGAAATATTTATAAAAATAATCAGAAATGGCGTTAAAACTAGTCCGTGCTCGATGCATAGCACCATGTACATTAATGCAGCTATTTACATTTTTCCCAAGATATTTTTCAGTATTTTTTAACTAAACCTATAATTTAAGATTTTCCTTTTTGGTGCTCTATGAACCATAAAAGCATACTTCTAATTTTTTCAATTTATTTCCAAATTTATAGTTTTCAGTTATTTTATGTATATTAGAATACTGTTGTGAATTTGAACGTAGTATGCTCACTACAAAGTAGGCTGTGAGTTTACTATATATGTATAAGGAGCTGTCACAGACAGTTTAGTCAGTTTTCGAATTGCAGCTTGAGCTCAGTTGGAGTTCAGTTTTGGAGAGTTGCAGTTTGAGCTCAGGTAGAGTCCAGTGAGTTGGTCGGCAAGCTGAGGCAGGAAACAGTTTGAGCTCAAGGGAGTTCATTGAAGTTTTTGGAGTTAGTCGACAAGCTGAGTCAGGAGTTCAAGTTGAATTCAGTTGGTGTTATAGTTTTCAGTTGCAGTTCAAGATTAATTGAAATATTATTGTATTGGTGTATGCTATTAAACATCAACGCAGATTACTACACCATCCAAACACCGAGCCTATCCAACTGTTAGATACTACGGAGAAAATACGGCGACTACAACGAAACAAACCACATGAACTGACTACATAGAAACAAATACATAATATAACAACAAATATATGGGACTAATCATTGGATCAGTAACCAGCACAATTTAATCAACATCAACGTCACCAATCAACAATACTAATAAATTAATATAATATAATTAAGATTGTAGTAAACATAAAATTAAAAATAAAAACATTCATTGACATGAAAAATTGTTTTTTATACATAATAAGGGATTCAAATATGTGTAAACACTTAATTGAAATTTCTGTACGCTGGAAAAATAATACAATGTAAAGCATATTTGTATTATTACAATAAAACAAAAAACAAAAAAATATAAATTCCTTAAATTATCATACTTACCTATGAAATATTGACTGAAGACATTTTCTAGAAATTTAACTAACCTGGAAATTTTTACAAAAGCAAAAGGTAACAAAATTTGACATTTTTCAATTGGTTCAATGTACGCATTGAAATATATTTTCATTCGTTCATAATTAATATTCCCCATATTTGAGGATGTTATTTGCTGGAATTTTTTTTTTTTTTTCAATTATTAAATTTCTTGAGAGAATACTTTATTTTTAGAAAATTAAAGAATTTTATATTGCTTTAAATATTGACATACATTTATTTGAAATAATGCAAATGTTTTTTTATATTTAAATACAAAATCTGTAAAGCGATGACCTGAAATAATGTGTTATAGACAAACGCAAATTAAAATGTGTCCTTAAAACTACACGACTGAACTAAAAAGTTTTTAGTTGTGGTAACATATTTTGATTTCTTAAACATATTTATTAAGTACATAAACTTTTAACTACTATCAAATATGGTATTAAAGTAAAACAGATGAAGCTGAATATACTTTTTTCATAGTCCATATATCATGCAGGAAACGATTACTTTCTTGGCTATTCTAGTATGATATTCATTGATATTTTAATAAAGTAAGTAGATGGATGGATGAAGATGGATAATTCTTTTCTACTCTGAATTATTTTGCATTAGTGGACCTATTTTTTCAAAATAAAGTGCTAGGAAGCTGCATATATTTAAGTTATTAGACGTATGTTTAACGGTAATATTCTTTCAATTGCTTTTTCATAGAGTACATTTATTAATCCCATAGGATGTTTCTGTCAAGTTCAAGAGGACATTCGTCATAGTTAGGTCATAGTTAAATGCTCAATATGAGTCAACCTCATTTCAATTATTAGCTATGATTTTTAATATTTTTCTGTATTATATATTTTATTAAACGTAGAGGGTTGGATTGTATTGGGCTCTTCAAAAAACCATTTTGTTTTTTTTCTGTTGGTGAAAATGAAATACTATATTTAAGAGTGCAAAAATATTTCATTTAACTACATATTATCCCGTTTAGTCCAATGAATTTTGTTATCTTTCGGGCCAGAAATTAAATCCGCATTCATAACACTTCTGATCTTAGCTAGCAAAAAATTGGTCAATCCTGTACTTTTCTGTTTGAATAAATATTTCCATTTCTCCAATTGGTCATAATACTCTTCAGAAAAAATCGTAGTCTAGTCCGGTAGGAGCACCAAGAAACAAAAAACGATCACCTTGAAATCCCATCAAACACAAGCCTTCGAAGTGGTTTGAGCAGGTGCATCTTTTACACTCCATAATCCCTTGCGCTTAACATTTTTGTAAATAATTCATTTTTTGTCCCCAGTTCATATCAAAAATAGATAATTTTCTTAACATTTAAGAAGGAGATCACAGCCGTTAATGCAACGAAGAAACATTAGTTCTGTAAGAAGATATGGAACTTATATGCCAAATTTTGGAATCAAATCAAAATATTTCACGTGATCATAAACAGTCGAATTCAACAAATTTAACCTTTCAGCAATTTTACAAGCTGTTATTCGTCGGTTTCAGCAAATATGCCATAAAAAATTGTACAAGATAAATAAAAATGACCAAAATTTACAATTTATCAAGAGAACTAAATGGTTGTTATTTAATTACAATTCATCTAAAGCAGGGGTGTCCAACCCGCGGCCCAAAGCAAAATTCCATTTGGCCCGGAGAGCTCCAGACGAAAAAATTCATTAATAGTCGGCTTTGGTAGTAAGGCCATCCAGTCATCAAAGATACTGCTTTCTTCATTCGTCCAATTGACAATACATCATTTGAAATATTTTTAATTCTATACAAAACGCCGTAGGTAATTTTTTGCACATTAATCAGATATCAGGAAAACGAAGTGTTAAGCTTTAAGACATTTAACTTCTAATATTTATAAACTAATAGAGTTTAAAATTAGTACATAGTTGTGCCATAAGCTCTGTCCCTAATGTTTTTGTAAAGGGAAAAATATTTATGTACTCAATTAAATTATTTATATGTTTTATTACAAGCTAACATGGTCTTAGGTCTTAATATTATATAATCTTATTCAAAATGTTCACTCTTTCTCTTCAATAGTAAACATTTTTCATCTGTAAAGAGAATTTTTGGTATATTTTCCCCACGTACGTCTTCAAGAGCCATCAAGAACAAGTGACCTGATTTCCCGAAGCTTGTCATTAAGTTGACCTTTGAAAAGCGCCAAGATTAAGGTCCTCTTTAACAATACGAGACATAATCCTCTTGCAGATTTTCATCTCACGTGCCATGATTTTTTGTTTTCGGAGCAAATTTCTAAGAATTAAATGACACACTGATCCGACGACATCTTTTGTTCGACTGGGGCGAGGTCTGCCACTTCTTAGTCGATGTATCGATTGATAGTACGACACATGAATTTCTTCGTGATTTGCAGGGGCTGGAGAAGTTCAAATATCTCCTTCTGTTCTTTGTTGCATTTGTGTATAGCGTAATCACTGCGATCCTGTTCTCTTTGACGCACCACTCAATGTTACTTCTTTGAACGGCTATTGACTAATGATGTTTTTTCGATAGCGCATACCCTATTTAAGCTACGTAATATTGTTTGTACGTATAAGATTCACGTAGCGGAAGAAAATAAGAAACAGAACTTATGGCACGACTATGTATAAAAAAATTAAACATGAAGACACAATCCAGCGAAAAATTTATATACCATATTAATGCTAGGTATATTTTTGCGTGGTCCAAAATAATTTGTCCACTTTCAATGTGGCCAAGAAAAGCTAAAAGGTTGGACACCCCTGATCTAAAGCTTTCAAAACTACCCTTGAACCAATATTCTTGGTAAAAATATATTATTTGTGTAAGCCTTTTAGAAATGCTAATCATTAACGAAGAAGGATTAAAGAAAAATTCAAAAAATTCGGAATAGTAAATTTAGAATTATCTTCATTTTATTAGGAAAAATAAACGAAAGTATTAATTTAGTGTTAGTTTTTTCTTATACAGGAGTGACAAGGCATGCAAATAGACGATAAGAAAAAAATAGTTCACCCTGTAAATCTTCATTAAATATTTTCAATTTTTTGTTTTGAAATTTTCCAGCTTATATTTATTTCATATATTTTTCGTTAGTGGGAATCTTCTAAGAGTAGATTTGAGAACAAAAGTTGGCAGCAATTACTTTGTCTCAATCAATTTAGTCTACAATTAAGAAAACTGGTAAGTTCCAAAATAAATGTTTTTCTGATTGAAAAAATATGTAAGCTAATTTATGCAATCAGTAAATCGTTCTGTAACTCTTTTAAATTAAAACCAAACATTCATAAAAATCTATACCCACAAAGCTACATGATGTGACTTAAAGCTTTTTGCCAGAAATCTGTATATAGGTATGTTCATTGTGATCTGAAATTCCGTCATTTTAAAATTGAAATCATTTCATAAATTACAAAATTATAGAATTAAAAGCAGAATTTGAAAAGGCCTAAATCTACCGTTGAAGTGATCTGAAACAGAAATAAGAAGTTCCATTACGACAGCTTGGAAGCTTCAACTTCCACATGTTTAAATTTCACAGCTTTTTCAATCATTTAAGCAAACTAATTTCACGCAAAATGTCTAAGACAACTGTCAAAGACTTAAGAAAAATTTTGTATTATCATGATCGTGCTGAAATGAAATGAAAGCTTTGTAGCATTTTAGCCGATTTTTTGTAAAAAAAGAGGAAAAAACTTTTGCTTATTAATTAAACCTTATCTTAAATTATATATTTAATAAATTTATCTAAAAATATCTAAGAAAAAAGATTAAAAAGACATAGAAAATGGCAAAAGTTTCACATACATCCCTGCGTACAGAACGGAGGAATGCATCGAATTTTAAGAGCATTTCACCGCTGGGTATGACTCTATAGAGAGTAAAAGCTTTTACTGGAGAGTTTAGACTTAATAAATTGTGAAGCTGTCTTATCAACTGCCTTAAAAGTAATTTATCCATTTACGAGCTAAGAAGAAAAAATGTTTAAAATATTAATAAAAATTATTTTACTGTTTTTGACAGTTGATAAGTGTCTAAGTGGATCCTGTGAGCATAAAATAAAAAAATTTTTTAAAGAACAAAAGTTTGTATACTGCACAAATCTTACAGAAGAAGAAATTAATATCAATGTAGGATCTGCTAATTTTCTTAACTTGGAAAACACAAAATGGAAATTTATTCCAGAAAATTTTATTAGTGGCATAGAGAGAGTTGTATCTATCAACAAGGGGACATTTGAACGTTTAGGAGCACCAAATGCCAATTATACAATTCCATCTTTACAATTATCTGCAGTTAATTTGAATGTATTATCATTTTCTGAATTTTCTCAGCTAGAAGTTTTGAAAATATCAAATATGAATTTAAGCATCATTGAAGAAAACACATTTAAGGGCTTAAGTAAACTTGAAACACTATTCCTATATAGGTGTTATATAACAAGTTTTCCAGAAAATTTATTTAATGGTCTATCATCACTAAAAAAATTACATTTAAGCAAAAGCGAAATAAAAAATCTTAATACAAATGCCTTTTTAGGTGCTACTTCACTTAAAACTCTTCAGTTACTTACTAATTTATATAAAAATAATGAATTATACTTTAAAAACACTTTGGATCAACTTAAAATTTATTTAGGCCAACAAAATTTATCGAGTATTGTAATTCAGTCCGTAAGACATTTCATTGTAGATGGTGGAAGAGTTGAAAGAATTGAAATTACAAAACATTGTGTTGAAAAAATCGAAGCAACAAATTGTGGTCTCAAAAGACTCATTATTCCAAATTGTCCTGAAACTTATATGGATTTGGAAGGCAACGAAGATGCTAAAATTAATTATATTACAAAAGTGTAAGATTACTTTCCAAAAGCGTTATAGGCTAAAAATGTGAAAAAAAAATTGTTTTTAATTTTGTTTAAATGAAATAAAACTAAAAGCTAAAATTTTTGGTGTTTGATTCACTTTTTCATTCATTTTTTAATTTTTTATCTTAAATACTATATAAATTTCAGATTTTAAACCAAAAATTACTGTTCTCAAGCTATTGTCGCATGTACATAATTTTTTGAAACTGTAACCATCCAAAATTTTTTTAATTTTATTTTGCAGTATATTTTGGAGGTTGTTAGAGAGGCAGGCTCATTATAAGACTAAAGTAAGTAATTTTCTAGATTTCCCGGAACAAATTTTGGTCTTTTTGTACCGCCTGTAATGTGTTGTATAAAAATAAATCAAAGAAATTCTAGTCTAATGTAGTAGATTAGTTTCATTTTTTGAAAGTTCTCAGATGAGATTCAATGCGTGCTGAAAAAAGTAAAATTTTAATTTAGATTCTTTAAATATTCCCTCAATTTCTAAAAAAATGCTATCGCCTTTAATTGTTTTATCTTTGAAAAACACCTGAGTTAAATCTATAGTTTTTGGTTCCTAAACTGACCTTCTTCACTAAGCGGCATAGATTTTAACTTTTTAAGGGATTAGGGGTAGTCCGAATTTTCAAAAAAACAATTTTTTTTTGCATTTTCTTAAAGTATAATATTCTCTGAAAATTTGAAGTAAATCCGACAAAAACTTTTTGTGTTATTCAACAATAAACAAAGGGCTTCCGGGCTCTACATTCATAAATCGAGTGTAAAACTTTAAATGCGTTTTTCTCAAAACTATGTCTTTTGAACTGGTGACCCCTGTAACTCGGAAACTGCTTGTGAGATTTCAATGAACTTTATACAGCTTTTGGAAAACATTCACAACTAGTGCCTGATTGCAGGCACTAGTTGCTATAATTTCTATTTTTTATAAACTAACTGCTGGTTTTTCCCCAAAAATCTGGAAAAAAATTTCCTGTTCCATTTGTTAGTTTTTTTTTTTTAAAAAAAAAGACAGTTGTTCACTTTCATTAAAAGTTTTGACTACTTCTAGTATTCAAAAGCTCTGCTAATCACCTTTTCTTTTGACTTTACCTTTCTTATTAGGCTCTTTTATTGCTTTCCTCTGCATAGAGCATCGAACATAAAAATAATAAACGTATCATATTTCTGAGTAATTAAAAATTGAATTTACGGTCCATTGTATTCAAAGAATATGTCAACGCTGACTAATATTCTATCAGCTTACTTATTTTTATAAATCTTGGTGAGCCTCTTTTATACATCTTAGCACTGCTATATTTCATGTTTGTAAAATAACCACGACATTTTTGCTGACCCAAACTAGAAGCCTTTTAGGTCTTTTAAAAGTCGCTTTATTAGTGATTTTTTACACCAATGTAACTTACTTTTTTTTAAATTAAATTTTTGTTATTTTTGTTATATTTTACACATTATGTAGGATATATCTCGAGTACACTCAAATGTGAAATTGAAATAGTTTATCTCAATGAATGATTTCTCTGTGTATTTCCTTTACCTTTTTGAAATGGTTTAACTGGTACAAATATTTTTGTTGAGCACAGAACAGAAAATAATTTTAAATATTCTTTTAAATCAAATGACTGATTGATTGTATATTAACTGACCTCTACCCCTCCTATAGTTTACAGACTACTTGCAAAAAAAATAAATTTGTGCATTGCTGAAAGAGTTTTAGTACCCCAAAACTATATTAAACTTGAAGGAAAAAGTGGACATATTTTGGGGTAAGAAATGACAACCACAGCCAAAAAAAATGTTTCAAATCCATATTTTTGGGAAATTAAAAGAAAACAGCAAACATAAATAAGGAAAGTTTTTAAGTATATGATTGTTAATATGAAATTCATATGCATAGGACCCCTAAGCCAAAAAATTTCATAAGTAAATACATAATATCCTGATTTGATCTCTCTTCTAAATTTGTGTATTTTTTGACCATGCAGCACATACGCATAACTTAATTGAAACACGTAAAATTATAATTTGAAAAAATTTTAATTTTACTATTACCGTAGCTCAAAATATTAAATATGCACACAAATGGGTAAAGTAAAAGTTGTTTTTCACTTGAAATACATTTTAAGAATTCGTTATGCAAATTTTCATCTGTTAATAAAATAAACTGCTTCTATTGTATTTTCAAATTTTCTAATTTAAAAAGCTAATAAAAAAGAATGCATTGACACTTTAAAGGTTAAAAATAACAATGAGTATTGCAAATATGATAATAAAAAAAAATGAAATTATAGCATACTAAATTTTTTAAGCAGTTTTTAAGAAAAATTCAAGAAAAGACTTCTGCAATTTATGGATTTTTAATTTCAATTGAGTTTTATTATTTGACAGAAATTTGAAATAAAATTTGAAGCATAAGCTTTTGTTTAGATTTACAAGAAGATAATTTATCTTGCATTTAATTCCATTATACCTTAAGAGATTTTTGGAATTAAATTTGATAATTACCTGACTTTTTTGAATTATAAAAAAGGGTCATCATTTTCAGATAAAAATTCATAAAGTTGCTAAAGTTAACATTGTTTTATAATTGACTTAAAAATTTGTTAAAAAATTTTTCAAAAAATCTAATTTTAGCAAAAGTTTCAATTGATAAATTTTGCAAATTGTATTTCATATTCAAAATGCTATCTTAATTGCTTTTTTTATATGAAATTTATTTATAAGCAAAAATGTTGGCTTTCTTTTTCGGTTTTTTAATGATACTTCAATATCATCCTTTATAAGAAAATAATGGTATCATAATTAAATGATAGTTAAACTTAAGGAAACCTAAAAGATTTAGATTTTCGATGCACTTTTAAGACCTAAAAAGTGAACAGAAAAGTGAAAATGAAATTCAAAATTGAAATTGTTACTATTATTTGAATATTAAAAGTTTTAATTGAAAAATTTTTGAAATTTTCCTGGAAAAAAAATTTATCTTTTCATTTTCTTTTCTTATAAAAGAACAAATAAATTTTATTCTCTTGCATAAGCTATGATTTGCATAAAAATGTTTACTGCTTAATCTTTTTTTATCACGAAAAAAGAATTGTAAATATTTCAATTTTCTCCTTTGAAGTTAATTGATTCCATCTGTTTTTTAAATTTTCAATTCAACATATCACAAATAACGTTCTAACAATTACTCTTTCAAAAATTTTTAATTTTTTCATACAATTTCTTGCAATTTTATTTTGAAGAAAATATTTTTTTAACATAAAATAGAAATTTTTTTATTCTATTTCATCTGCAAATAATACAAAATTTTGGAATTATGATAAAATATAATAATTGAGTTCAAGATAGTTTTGTCTTAATCATTTGTTTTTTTAACTTAAGTTTTAGTTTTTACTTAAATCCATGGCGTATAGGAACTACATTTTAATAGATAAAAAGAACTTTTCTATGTCTATGAATCAAAACGAAATTTGATTTCCTTTAAAATCGAGTTATACACAAATTTTTAGGAAACTAGCTGACATTTCGGGGAAATTTAAATTAAATTGGATTTATTTGAAATTGATTTTGATTGTAGACTTTTAGTGTTAAAACCTTACTATCAGGAAAAAATTTCAGTGAGCTGCAAAAATAGACAGGCAATTTTTTTGAAACTAGTTGTACTTTCCGAAATATTAAAATATCATGTATGTATTAACCGTTAGTTGGTCATTACTTTGAAATGTAAATCAATTTCAAAAACTTATGGCCCAAACAACATGACGCGTTTTGCGTGGTGGAACGCGTTTTCATTCCGAATTCCGAAATTCAGCTCTATAAATTCTTATAGCTGTGAGAGCTGTCACCGCACCACTGCCGCAAATCGCGATATCGTGTTTGGGCAATTAAGGTTTGATGAAATTAAATAAATAAAAATTAGCTCTAAAATTTGAATGCTATAGCATTTATGTCATTTTGCAGCACTATGAAAATGTCCTGTCCGGGAATGTGTTAACGTGTTGTTTGAATACAAATTTTTCTTGAATAAATGCCAGTTTTCTTTTACTTTCCAGTATGTAAAACTCTTATAACTATATCCAAATTCGGAAAAATATGCTCAGAAAGGCTTTCAACTGCATTGGAACCTTCTTCTTTTTTCCTTAATTGAAATTTATTCAAATATAATATAAAATATAAATTAAAAATAAAATTAAGTTTTTTAAGTAAATTAAAACAAATTACAGAAAAAAAATATTTTTATAATATTTTTATTATTAAACACTTATCAAAAAGATTCTTAAATTGAATATAAATAAAACTAAATCAGAAATAAGCATTCTTTTATCCCATAAAGGTGTGTGAAGAAAAGCTAATCCGTCTATTGTACTCTACTACTAAAATCATTTAACATAACTAAATATAATTTTTATATAATTATAACCAGATATAATTTTTTATTTGTGTTTGTGGATGCTCTAATGATCTCTCCAGATTGTAATTTAAATTGAAAATTCCCTTGAAATATGGACTTTCTTTAGTAAAGATAGATTTCGATAAATAAGTAAGAGACAAATTTAAATCAACTTTTAAAAAAAGTGTTTATGCATTAAAAGAAGAATTAAACTAAAATAATATAAAATAAATTTAAAATTAAGGACGTGCATACACAATGAAAATTATCACACTCAGGTCAACAATTACACATAAATATACTTACTGTAGAGATTTGAACAAATTGTAACAGAACTTTTCTCATTTTGCATATATATTAAGACTATAAATTTGAATTTCATACAACTCATTCCTTTGTTTCACTCTTAAAACGCTTTTGAATGACTTAAAGTCAGGCATGATAGCTAAAGAGCAAATTAACTTCTTTACTTACTCTTGGCCGCATAAGTCGACCTTTGGATTTTTATAATTACAGTTAATGCCAATAATAAATAGAACAAAAATAGAAAAAAAGTTTGCAAATAAGATATTCGTCACAGAATCATTAAAAGAAGTAAAAAATGTTTGGTTTGCCGCGCTGGTAATTGTAAAAAGAAAACAATTTCGTTTTTTTATTCTTCGCCATAAAAGCAGTTTCCCCTAAGATGCACTATGGCCCTAATAGATGACTAGCTTTAATACCCATTTTCTTTTATATAGTAATAATTTAGATTAAATTTAGAACTACAAACTTTTCTTTTTTGGTCACACTCATCTACTGTAAAAAAGTATCGGATCTTTATGACTGCCAAAATTGCCTTTTTAAGGAAACTTTCGTTTCCTTGTAACTTAACACTAACTTATTCTTTTTTTTTTCTTCTTATTTTGTATCTACTTTCAGCAAAAAATGTATAATTTTTTGAATCTTTTAATCTGACAGCTTAAAATTTTGTTTAGAGAAAGCTTTTAGGTGTATAAATATAAAATTTTCCTGAAAAATCACCTTTCAAACTCCTAATGGATGTTCTAGTAAGGTATATGAAAATGAACACAAAAATAAAAGATAAACGTTCAAGAATGATGTACCTGAAGACTCTTTAAAACATATCTTTTAGCTATGAATATAATTTTTAAAAGATATATGACACGATGAAATTTTCAGTCATTTCTAAAGGAGTTACAATAAACAAAAAGGAACGATAACTTTATCTGCTATTAAGAAACAAAATAATGTCAGTGTACTTTGAAGAGTCCTTAAAACTCTTATACGATGGCAGGGGTAGCATGTAAAAATGAAAAATATGAAGAAGAAAAAAACAACATTTTCCAGAGCTTTTAACTATTCAACCACAAACTTATACTATTACAAACTCTGTCAAAGTTTTTTAACCTAATAACATTCGCCTCTAATATTTTTCATAGATGGTGATACTATAATAAAAGATAGCATTCTTTATATTTCCCATTGGATATTTGTTTCATAAAATAATGCATCTTATAGCTCAATGCGATAACAAACTTGATATAAAAAAAAGTACACTATAGATTTGTCTGCCATATATGTATATAAAAAATGGAAAAAATTCGTCTAAAATATAATACCCAGAGTACCATTTGAGTACACATCCTTAACTAAAGGAAGAACTTTATTTGGTGCATTGGGATCACGATAGAAGAGACTTTCACATCTTAAGTAAAGAATAACTTAGGTACTTGAACGTGACAAAGATGTCTAAAAATGTCGCATTTTTCCTATACTAAAGCTTTTGTATAATGTACAACAGGAATAAAGCTTGTCTCATAGAGTATTATCGTCTGCATTTTTCTGCAAGTTTCAAGTACACAGATTTTTTCTTTCTTCTCAAGCAATATTGCATCTAAATGAACTACTGACTTGCGGTATATACTTGTGAATACAGGATGTAAGCAATTTTTAATATTTTACAATTATACGAATTAATTATTTTAAATTTTAAGTATAATTAAAAATCGCAATTTTTAACAAAATACTTTGAAGTTAATACTAAAGATCTTGATTCATGTACCTACATATAATAGATTTGAAAGTATCTAAGATTGACTAAAAAACATAAATTAAACTGGTATATAGGTATACATTAATCTTTTCTTATAGCAGCAAAAACAAGTGCAAATAAAAATAGAAAGGTAACGCTTTGATCAGAATTCCATCTGGGCAGGTGCTTAGCATAAGTAATTGCTACCAATGGAGTTTTGTTATATGAGAGCATAAACTAAAACGAATGAATTTTGTAATTTTACTTTTCTGCAAAGCAATTTTGCCTGCGGCCTAGTCTTGTCTATCTGAAAATGATGGAATTTCTTATGCTAAGATGTTATAATTACTTTGTGTTGTTTCTTGATAAGCTATTTATGTATTGAAAAGGACTAAACCTTACTAAATTAAAAACAAAACTTAATTATCATGTTCATGGTGATATTTCAAGAATCTAATATTGCTTATCAAGAACAATGTTGTCAAAAGGTTGAAATGGCTTTTGTCAATTATTTTTCATTTTCCTTTTTTTACACCTTTATTTCATTAGAGAAATTTATTCCTTTTGAGAATTTGCATTTTGCTTACAAACTTTATCTTTGGTTTAAAAACTTTTTAGTTTTAAGGATTTGTAAGTTGAAAAAAGAAACTTTTAAGAATTAATCTCCATTTAGAAATTATCATAAAGGAATTTTAGTTTTTCGCTAAATTAAAGTTGGTTTGCTTTAAATTAAAATTCTTAGGAGTTTTTTGTTAAAAAATTTAATCCTGAATTAATTTAAACTTAAGGAGCAGGAATTATGCACGGGTGTATGCGAGTTATTTTTTCTGATTCTGACAAAGATTTTTGGTATTTAAACTCAAAAAATTCTTACTTTGTCATTAAAGAAAGGATAGGAATATAGGTGAAAGACATACAGGTAAGATATCACAGATGTTCATCACCGTTTTCTCTGACACTACAGTACATTATGGCACATCAAAAATAATAAATATTTATATATTTTTGTACCGGCAGTCATTCAATTTAAGGCCGTGACTAAACTATTCCCAAAATTGAACTGCTAAAATTTCATCACCAAAAATATGAAAAAAAATCAAAAGTGATTAGATATTTCCCATAATTTGTCAAAAAATTGTTTTAATGGTAACAAAAAGTGGAGGAGCAAATAGCAGCTTTGGAAGCCATATTTGCCAAATGCAATCAATGAATTATCGTATTTATTTAATATTTGGCTCAAAATTACAAAAAAATGGAGAAGTTTTATCTATGTTAACAATCGAAAAACCACCACAAACATCTGACAAAATTTCACTAATATTTCGATCCATTTTGACAGAAAGTGTCCAAAATATTTATAGCCATTTCTAAAATACGAGATATGGAAAATTTAAATTTGCAAACTATGGAAACCTTTTGATGACATTTTTTGAAAGTTAAATTAGGGAATGCCATTTGAAACCAAAAATACACTTACAGCTCTTACTTTTCAAAAACAATAATCTAATTTATATTTCATTTATAAATATGAACTAAAGATGAAATTCTTATTTTAGGGGTTTAGATCTTAGGAATTTTCAATAAAGAGAAAGGAAAAATGAAATTAATCATAAAATATACACGAAATATTGTTGCAAAGTCGGTTCAATCAATTTCCAGTAAAAAATTCAGATAATTATTATTTTTATTAATGAGATTTCTTGTTACTTTGGTTTTATTAAACCTTGTATACTGTAAGAAATATTTAAGAAAATAGTTTTTAATATATTAACAATTATGTCAAAATTATTATAAATATGACAACCGATTGTTTGAATTTATTACTAATAATTTCGCCAGTGTTTATTATTCAAAAATACACAAATTTTAAATAAATTGAAGTTAAATTCCAAAAATTATTCCCTTAGAGAATAAACTTTATTTATCTCATTTCATCAAATAGAAATCAAAAAACTAAATCTATATATTTCCTGTGTTCTACCGATAAAATTCCTTCATAGGCCAAAATATTATTGCAGACATTTCTTGGTTTTAGATAAACTGGGAAATTTACAAGTTTTATTTTTATAAGTATTAAAGGTGTGTTCATAAATTTAATTAAGTTTAAATTTTAATTTTAAGGTTACCCTGAAAGTCAGGTTTATATTAACATAAGTAAGTCTAATCAACCAAATTTGGAAATTGTCCAATCAATTTGTATGTTTTTACTAATAATATTACGTGTATTTACTGATAATTCCTTAATTATTGCTCCTTATTTTGATCAAATAATTTTCAGAATTAATCAAATATTATAATTATGTTTTAATATAACAAAGTAGAATTTATATAAGTATAAAACATAAACAATGTAAGAAATTGAGTTGGATTCATTTGATTAGAGTTACTTTTAGTTAAAATTAATTTGAAAATTAATTAATACAAAGCAGAACAAATATCACATAATTTAAATTCATTTATTTACTTAAGTGTTAGTATTTACGCATTGTGTTAAATTAAATATTATATTGTAAAATGAAAATATTTTGCAGCTCAGAATATGTTCTACATATAATAAGCTTTAAACAAATACGAGTTTTTAATTTTCAAAAACATTATCAGCTTAATAAAATGTCAAAGTAAAATAGAATACCGACTTTGAAAAAGCTAAGTGTGAGAAAAACGCTCTTGAAATTTGAAAAGAAAATAAAAAGTTTTAAAATAAAAAACTTGACGTTGTTACCTCGCCATTAATTTATAAAAAAAAGTATGTAAAATTTGAAAAGCATCAGTCCAATAGTTTTTAAGCTACAGTGCAATTTAAAGGCAAAATTAATATGTTTTACATTAATATACAAAAAAGGTATAACTTACAACCCCCTTAAACTAAGCTCGTAGTATTTAACAAGTATACCAAATCCTTTTTGAGGATCTCATTAGATTGGATTAACAATTAACAATTATTTTCGACTTTTCTCAAAACATCAACTAAATTGAGCTGCCATAAGTTGAGATTGAATTGTAGTAAAACTGAGCTTCAAACTGAATTCTTTATCATTGCTTAAATTTTTAAACTCCAGGAACATTTAAGCAATACACATAATAGGTTACACACATTTTTAACAAAACTTAACATTTTGTTAAATCATAAGTTTCCTATTTCTCGTATTTTTTCAAATAATATTGTCTATTTTCAAAATAAACTTGGCTTGAAATAAAAATTTAGCTAAATTTAAAATAATTTTGTTATACAAACTCAAAGTGCAATAAACAAAAAATTAATTACAAAATTGTTACACAACTCATAGTGAAGTTTCAATCTCAATTTTTCAAAACAGTTTCTTCAAAGTTTCAAATTAACCAATTCATATAATTTGAAAGTTCTCATTTAATACAACTTCCGACAAATTTTCGACTACCAATCGATTCTATCTGATTTATAGTCTACATATGGTTGTACACATTTGGTCTTACCTGGAATCCCTCTAAATAACAGCCAAAGGATATACAATAGAATTGGATAAGAAAAATTAATTGGGGCAACCTTTTGTGTCTTTGTTAAGGTCCGGACATTGTTCTTCCTAGAACTTAATTTCACCTTTAATAGATTTACTAGCTATACTAGTTACAGCTAGAATTTCATCAAATTGTAGTAACCCATTGGGGAGGTTCTGTTATGTTAGTCATTGTCATGGATAGAGAAACAATTAAGAAAAATAATGATATCGGCAATTTGTGGAAGTTATTACGTTAATGGCTTAAAATAAATTTATCAATTTCAACTGAAAAGATATTTAAGGTAAATTATCTTAAAATGTTTCTTCTGTTTTCAAAAAATTGACGCAAAAAAATTAATTAACACTTTTTAACTAAAAATATTTTACGTGTGCTGTATAGTAAGAAAAATTATATTTTAGCTTATTGATGAGTATATTAAAAATATTTTATGTAATATGTGTAAGGTCAATTAAGTCTGTTTAATTATTTCAGTCTTTTATGGAACTAGATTTAAGCAAAAATATCTAATTTAGACTCAAAGTTGTGTTTTGGTATTTTTTCCCTCACTTAATGATAAAAAGAAATAAAAAAAGTAGAAAACACTAAATAGATGAGCATTTATATTGTAGTAACAAAAAAAGGAAAAACAAATTTGTCAATAAAAACCAAACGTCTGTTTTCTTAAAATTACTTTTCTTACACTGAAGTAGCTTACCCCATAGAAAGTAAGTGTTTAAAATCCATTCAGTAGAACAGTTTTCTTTTTTTAAAAAAGTAAAATGTAAAACAAACAAAAAGAAGCCAGAGAAGGTTTATTGTCTTCATTTACACCTTCATTTTTTCCTTATCTCAACTACATTCTTATTTTGTAATGTTCTTTGTATTTTTTTTTTTTTGCTTTTCATTTTAAGCTACGCAAAAACAAATGTTTTTTAATTTCAGTATTCTCATCGGATGTATCATAATTTCTTGTCAAGTGCCCAGCAATTTCATTTTTGCTTTTTGTTTCATTTAGCTCCTTAAAAGTATTTTGTCTCCTCTAAGCCAACAGAACTGTATTACTATTTTGTTATAAGCCTAACCTAATTGTTCTCAAGGGAAGACAATGAAATTTGATTTCAGCAATCCTTGTGTGTTAAAAAGACCTAATGTCTTGTACATAAATTTATA
The DNA here is from genome assembly GCA_947359355.1 of Acrocera orbiculus. Lineage (NCBI taxonomy): Eukaryota > Metazoa > Arthropoda > Insecta > Diptera > Acroceridae > Acrocera > Acrocera orbiculus. The sequence goes on from OX375757.1 coordinate 1,688,928, forward strand.
TTTTGCGCTTAAATGAGATTTTAAAAAAAAATGAATTCAAAATAAAAATCTCATTTATTTTCTGTTGAAAAAATTTTTAGAAATCTGTGAAAGGAACTTAACTAATCAAATAGAATTGGATGCTGGTTTTATATCCTTAGAAGTAAAATGAATTTATTAAGACAGAAAATTACTTTATTTAAAGATAAAAATACAATGTGAATATTTTTTTATGTACTTAAACAGTAAAGCACTTTTGTTAAGCCATTACCTTTAAGAGAAAGTATTTGTAAGCTTAAAACCTAGTCTACAAATTATTCTGCACTTCATTTTTTTGCTATATAATGGCTAATAATCCTATAAATATCTTACGTATAGATTTAAAAACAAAAAAGTACTTACGTAGGTCATTTACTTTTAAGAAAACTTTTAAGTTTATTTCTATACCAGAGAATAGAATCTCTTCATATTTCTCTAGGGAATTTTGTAGCCAAATTTAACTTGTCTGGATTAACTTTATTTATATATTCTAAATTTAATGAAATTATATTAGAAATTAAGGGTAGGATGATTGTGGTATTTATGATATTTTTATTACAGTCCTTTGAATTTTGTAATAAAAATTGTTCATTCAATAGAATAAGGGTATCCACTATAGTTTTAAAGTTGTTTGAGGATCTTTAAATTTGTAGCCATTTATCATTAACTTTTTCACTGAATTGGGCTAATAAAACTTCCTAAGCCTATACAAAGTTCTACTTTTTTTCACTGTATTTGCTAATAGTTGAAGCCAAATTTTTTTTTTTCAATGGGGTTCATTTTTTTTAAAATTAAGTGGTAAAAATTAGAAGCATGTGTGAAAAGTTAAAATTTAAACGATTTATATTTTCTTTGTTTTCCGTGATTTGATTTTGAATTATTTATAGAAATAGCAGGATGAACTACAATAATTAAATAAAGAATCTTTAATATCTTATATTTATTTGGTCTTTTTACACAAAAGCTCAAACTGCCAATAAAATATTGTCGAGAAATGTTTCTGGTATTGTACGTTGCATCATAGCGAAAATGTCACTTTGTGTAGATTTAGATATACTCGTATATAATAATTTATTTGTTACGAAATTTGACATCTACCACTTTAGAAAAAGATGAAAAAGTATCCAGAATTTATAGAAGATTCATATAGTCCAAATATTTGTAGTTCTTTTTTGCTCGGGTATATTTAATACAAGCTATCTGTGGGTTAAGACTTAGGGTATAATAGCCTGTTGAATATTTTCTTTCGGTTTTGATAGTTTAAAAATTTTTTGATAGTAAGTTTCTATTCTCATGCTAATGGGTTGAATATCGTGGCTAATTGATGAGGAAAATTAAGGAAGCACTAAATTTTCTTACTTTTGTCTTCAAGACTAACAACCATAGTATTTGTGATTGTTAGTATTTATTCAAGAAGATTCACAAAACTTCATTTTAATTTCATAGGACTGCAGTTTCCTACATGCAGATCATTAAAAAAAATACAAATTGCAATGGAAAAAATTTTTTCATTTTTGGCCTAAATTGGAACTTGTTTTATTGTTTTTTAGTACTATGACTTGTGTATCCCACAATGACTTCCACATATTTTTAGCGAAAACGCTGAAAAAATGCTGAAAATTCCCATTAACCAATATAAAATGTGAAACTTGCAGTTTGATCAAATTAATACTTAATATAAACCTGATATATTGGTCAAAAGGTCTCGAGGCTGATTCATTTTAGGCAAAGCTTATCACAAAGATTTCTGTAATGCATTCATTCAAACCCGTTGAAAGTTTTTCTATAATGACTGTATTAAATTTTTTATTTTTTGTTTTAAAAGAGCTCAGCTTCGGTGATCGATTCTTTGATTGAATAAAATCACTTTCCCAGGAGCATTCTTTCAGACCTGAAGAAAGTAAATAATCGCTATATCTGGAGAATTGAAAACACAAAAATGCAACTCAAACTGCGTTTCATTGAAACTAAGTCAAATCTTTTAACAAGTTTAGACACTGTGCGTTTGATTAAAGAACTGATTTTTGATAATTTCTGCAAAGTCTCGATTGTTGTACAACATTGTTTACCGTTAATTAACCAATATTCTGGAGTTGTTTTATATACATAACTAAGCTCGTTTTACACTAAATAATCCAAGCTTTAGTAAATTTGTAATTTTTCTCATCAAATTTTAATAATAAAACAGCACGTGATAATACTTTGAATTTATTGTTGTCAAATAAATCAATAACGAAAAAAATAACGTCACTAAAAATATAGTTTCTTCTCAGCCGAACATTTTATGAAAATTTTACATATTTCATTGGAAGGGTAAATATCATTAAAAATATTTGTAGTTTGTAAATAAGGGTTGCAATCATCAAGTCAACCTTAGAATTGGTTGACCACTGATGTAAATATTAATGAATTTTAAAATTTTTATGGACAATATTAATGCTGAAATTTAATTTTTTCTTTGCATTACGTAGCTCTGAGATTTATATTTAAAAGAAAGAGTTCTTAAGGGAGAGGTTTCGATTTAATTTTTTTTAAATTAATGTTTAACATCTTAAAAATATTGTTTCAAAATTTCAAGTTGATCGGAATAAAAATACCGAAGTGTTCATTATTTTCCTTAGAGAAAGGAGTGAATGAGCAACACTTTAAAGCGTTTTCCTCGCTAATTGTTACCTTGAAAAACATCTCCTTTAATAAATAAATTTTCATTTTTTGGTCTTAGATGATTCTGTTACGAATAATAATGAACATCGCAAAACTATCTCATTTTTGAGGTGCTTCCAGACATTTACTATCACTCCCTCACTTATTAATGAAAATTTGGAAAAGCCTTGTTCAAATTTTAAGTGTTAATTAAATAAACTAGAACTACCTGTATTGCCAAAAAAAAATCTTGAAAACATGCCCTTTTTTCAACGAACTAGCGGAGCCTCCCGCTTAAGCAAATCCTTTCCCTTTTACCAGAACCAAACCTAAAGTAGATTACAAGCTCAAAACTTATGGTAGAGTTCTCAATACAATCATATTCCAAAATTTCAAACTGTATTCCTATTCTTTCAATCAGAAAATACTATTATAGTAAATCACCAAATAAAAACAAAAACAAATTACCTGTCAAGACATAACGTAAACAAATAAAACAATTACATACATAGTTCTAAATAAGGTCATAGCAGTTTAGGAAGAACTTTAACTACAAGATTTGATGCCAAATTAGGGAAAACAAAAATTATTCTTGAATAGTACTTAAACAATTTTAATTGGCTATGAAACCTCATTACTTGGTGAGCTGATGAAAGAAATAATTATTTGTGAAATTCCTACAAATGTTCTCATACTAAACAATAAAACAACCTGCCAAACTAATTCCTTTAATTGTATGTTTCACTTGAATTGCACAATAAAATTCTACATGACACCAATAGTTTCTTATTGTTTGACCAGCTAGTCAAACACTAATAAAATTATTATCTCTATAGTTTTAAATTGAATTTAGGTTTAGCATTTAAAATCTTTAGCATAATTAACACAACCTTAATTTCAACACTGACATCAAACTTGAATGGCATTCAATTGTAATTAATTTTAACTAAAATAGAATACTTAAGCTGCAATACATTCATTTTATTAAAAAAAAAAAAAAAAAACGAAAATAAATAAATTATTTTAACACATGACAACGCTTGTTCTTTTTTGCATCTAAAACCTTCAAAATTGATTCTTTATAACTTTATCCCTTATAAAGTTCATGGTATACACAATTTTTAATCAAGATCCGGAAATTCTTTCTTTTTTTGTTTTTAATAGGGTGTAAGAAAAACCAGTTTAATTTAGGTTGTCTGGTTGCCTTGCTATTTAATATCATTAAATCTGTAGATTTAAAATCCAGTCGCGTGTATCCTCCATCCATTCGAAATTTTATTTAGGTATGAAGCCTGACGGCACAAATACTGGAGGTCATTTGAAAATTTTTACTTCAATGGTGGGAACTAGCGACAGGTGTGTCTCATGTATAATACAAACATTTAATTTTAACGTCTTGTGACAGGTTAAATCGTTACGCGTCATTCCTTGTCAGCTTGATGGTATTACTACTCCTTCTTAATGGTCACTGTTTCAACTCTGTATTATCATTTAGTTAAGTTTCTTTTGGCTTGCAATTTAAATTACGTAATTTATTTTAGTGAATATTCTTTGTAGATATTTTTTTTAAAAAATAAATGATGTTGTTCCGGTATTGTAGGGTCGACAAATTATATTTTGCTTTTAGCATTTCGTGCTGCTAATTGTTATTTTGCTTTGTTTTATCATTAAACTGTCGGAAATATTGAATTTAGAGAAAGCTAAGGAATCACATTGATTTCGAAGTTATTTTTGTGACGACATACAAATTGAAGTAAAAAAATAAGTTATAAATTTTGTCTTTATCTTGGAAAATTTTTATAGTTGATAATTGTTACATAAAGAAGGCCTAATGGGTTTCCAGATTAATTATATGTGAAACTTGCTGTATGTCACCTTTGAGTTATTCAAGTGAAATTAAGTCTGCTTCTATTTTACTTTAGTTCCTAAAAGATCTTATAAAAAACCACAGTAAATTTCTTTAGGATTAGTAAATCATAAGTTAATATATTTTCTGCATATTTCTTTAAAAAAACATTCAACTTCAAATTGCAAAATATCTTTGGCTAAGTTAAAAAAAAAAAACCAATGCAGATACGAGCAGATCATAAGACTTTTTCTTTTTATTCGTCATTTAAATTTAGAATTTTTAGATGAATATGGAACAGTCAAAAAAAAAAAAAATTAGTTGTGTTTTATACGGAAGTATCTTACTTCATTAACCTCACTTTTTAAAATTTGGAAATGGATATATCGACATAATAACCTTTGCAATTAGCTGGCGTAAGGACTGAATCACATTTACAATATTTTCATTCCTGATGCTTAGTCCTGTGGAAAAAGTTCTCTTGTATACGCGAAATTAGCTTGCGGATCTCGAAGCTAATCCAAATTTAGGATTATTAATTCATAGTTATCGTTTTGTATTAATTTTTTACTATTTATCTAATTGTAATTAATTTTAAATAAATTTACAAAAGTAGCAAAAAAAAGCTTCATGAAATGAAATTTTTGTGCTTTGAAATAGAATTTGACGTGGGAAAGGGTTAAAATTTTTACTAATTTACCATATTTTTGGATTATGTGAAAAAATTAAATTCATCTTTTCAATATTTTAATTATTTGAAAAAATCAAATTTTGAACATTATTATTTGGGAAATTCGTTTATTTTTTTAAAAAATTCAATACTGCTTTAAATATATTTCAGTAATTTATTCAATCTTAAGCATCCTTGAAACACTTCTTTAAATATTCTTACTCCCGAAATTGTGAACGAATTTTTTTGCCCTTTTGCTATTTTAGACATAATAATTTTATTTTCTTTAATCAAACCACCTCTTTTTCAGTAACGATTAAGGAATCTTATTTTTTGTAAAACAATAAATCTATCAAATCAAGTGTATATCCCAAAGCGACTATAAATCTAAATATCTATGACATCGATGAGATTTAAATGTGTGATTTCAGCTACCCATACCGATATAAGGAACCCTTTTCAAGAAAGTTTATCTTTGACAAAAAAAAGAAGAATAAAGAAAAAGAACAAACCGAAAAGAAATACATTAATATTACATTATGCACAACCTTGAGTTGAATGTATCCAATATTCTTATAAAAGACAAATATTAAAGAAATTTAAAATAAAAGAACTCTAATATCTTTTTGAGCGTTGTTTTTTCGATCTCTGAAACTGTGAAATAATCAATTAACTATCCCAATAACATATTACCATCACCTACAAGAAAGGCGGTGATGTTCGTTTTATATTAACAATAGTAATAAGATTGAAATTTTGTTATTTTTGAATATTCAGTGACTGCCAGTTGGAAGCTAAATCGGTTTTGTTGTTAGAGAAAAAGATATTCTATTGACAGCTCTTTCAATCTAATTTAGATAATTGACACCATGTTTGAAAAGTGAATAACCTTATTTCAAAGAATCTACTATACAGATCCGATCAATATGATACAAAGAATCTAAAACTGAATTTCCATAATAGATAATATTTAAAAATACTTAAAACACCTGAAACAACTCCCTAGATTGTTGACGGTAAATCTAAGTATAAAAATCTACACTTGATACAGTTGACATCTTTTCATAAAGATCTTTATACATAAATCGGGATTCAATATCTTATATAGTACGGTGTTCTACATTTGTTAAATCAAATAAATTGAATCGAATAGCTGTCAATGTATCCCATTAGATGTGGTTGTACATACATAAATTTTTGAAATTCTCAGGTAACTATTATCATATCAATTGAATACTAATCCCAATAATTTGTGTGATGAAAGTCACTTAGCAGATTACCGGAAAACATCAAAAGGGTTAAAGGCTCTTTGGTATTCCTATTCCTATTTTATAAAGGATATACGCTAATCGATTTAATAAATTGTCGAAAAATTAAAGCTATCTTGTAATTTTTCTATCCTTCAGCATACTGGGTGGTTTTAGATTGTAAATGATTCTATTTGAAATATTCTTTTAGATTTTTGAAGATTCAACAACTTTCCTATTTTAATCGATTTATATTTGTGGATTGTTTATTAGGTTTATCGATGAACATTTTAAATCTGGTTCCATCACCATAAAAATCAATTCAAAAACATTATTTTGGAATTATCGAAAAACTAAAAAAAGGGTAATAAAATGTCATATTTATACTTTGAATATTTGAAAATTTTCAAATGGGTTAAAGTTGGGCCACCTACGTTACAAGATAATAAATTTTATTACTTAATTAGACAGTTGATTATTTTTTTCAGAATATATATATGTATGCATTTGTTTTATAGGTTTCTCTAAGTGAAAAAAAGAAGATTTTATTAGATATAAATTAATGCAACGGGAATTATGATGAAGATTTCCTTTTTTTTACGAATTGATTTATATCAATTTGATAAAAATATGAACAGTTATTAAATATTCGGCTTCGATTTCATTCAGTTTTAACGAATTCAGTAAAAAAAAATTATGAAAATGTTAATTTGAAACTCAGGCTCTGTTGGATGCAATTTTATAGTTTAAAGTTATTGACTATGACCAGATGTAAAAACTGTTAACAGAAAATCATAAAAAAAAGGAGTTGTGTAACTTAATATTCTACAATAACAACTGATAGAGGAGCATAAAAATTTTTTGTTTAAAAATAAATTAAATTTTTAATTTCTTTTTAAGGTGAACTTATATTGCTGTTCAGGACTAAGTTTCTTTTTTTTCTTATAAATTAATAAATTAGAATATTAATAAAATTTTTTGGATGAGTTGCCTTATTTATTGAACTGTTTGTTTAAAATATAAGAATTTCAAGTCAATTATTTGGTAACAGAAAACTCTAGAGGCTTAGATTATGTCCAAATTATTCATTGTTGCTAAATTATTTGGCAGTAGTTAGAATTAGTTGTAAGTACTTATAGTAATAAGCAATAATGTGATTGAATACATTGAAATACACCTAATTCTCTTTTTGCACAATAAAAAACGCTTCTGGGAAATTCATGTAAAAGAAAACCGTGTGAAAAAAAATACCATACAACAAAATTTAACAAGCTTATATGCATAAGAATAATGTACTACTGTTATTTATTTAAGCAGCAAAACTAAAATTCACAGAGAATAACCATTACCTATTAAAATTGTTCAAAGGATAAATAATTTCCATTGTGACAAATTAATGGGATGATTCTTGCCATTAACAACCTGTTCTTATTCTCGCTACCACAATTTAAAATCTCAAGAGATGAGCACTAAGCTCAAAAGAATCCTCTTTGCTTGTCGGACTGGCTGACATTTTTTTCGTGCCTAGCACTCCTTTCTTTAAAATTCCACATTTAAGTTGCAAGAATAAAATCCGTGTGTTGTCAATGTCAGAAGCCAGCCTGTAATTTTAACGCAATAACAGCACATAGCGAGCTCGCTACGCTACAAATGACACCTGATCTTATTCACGTTAAAATAAATTAATTAAGCAACAAATTTTCGCCAAAATACCAAATAAAAGTATTTTTTGGTACTTAAAATAAATCTTAAATAAATTATGAGGATGAATTAAGTTAAAATTCGTGTATATGCAAGTTTTAAAATTTATTGACGACTATTTTACCTAATATGGGTCTATTTGGCTGGTCCTATCGATCTATATTTAGTGAGAATCACACAGCATTTGAAGACTCAAAACTTATTATCAGAGTAAAGTGCTAGTGTAGTATAATTTAACTGCAATTTTAGGTACAAAAAACAAACAAACATCTTAAGTAATCTTAAGTAAAAAAAAAAGCAAATAATTAATCTAGAGGAGTGCCGCTATGGCACGAACTAGGATAATTGAAAGAAAAATTTTTTTCACGAAGTTATGACTGTTTGAAGTCAAGAGACATTTTTTTTACCACTTTTTGATATTCTCAATATTCTCCCTTAAAGTAGCACCCCATTACCCAAATATCCAACAAAATGTTATCTGTAATTCAATACTAAATTCTAATTATAAATTAAAATATTTTTATGATCCTTACTACTTAAGCGTAAATCTACGTCACGATATTTGATAATTACCTAAAACTAACAATTATGTTTTTACTACCAACATTTATATTCAAATCGAATAAAAATTTCTGTTGTTTATAAAATTCAATTAAACCAAACTCTTTAAACAATTTTTATTTTTTAATAATTATTACAAACAGTCAGAAGTACATTTTTAAAAATAAAACGATATCATTGTGTTTATTTTAGAAAAATAAAAAAAGTCAATTCTATGAACAATACTCAATTTGTTAAGCAATTAAATCAGGTCAACAACACATAGATTAGGGTGAAAATTTCTTTCCTTTTCTATACCAATTTATTTTTTGTTAAAGTACGAAAGTGTCGTAATATAAATTTATATTTAGCATTATTGTTGCACATTACAATTTGATTAATCAAATAAAAAGTAATGAATATACCCATACAACATTTATAATGAAATCGAAATAGGAAAGATTCCATTAACGCGTGTACAAATTAAATCTACTAATAAAATTATAGTTGAATGTAAAAAAACGTATATTTTACTTACAGAGTTTTTGATATGAACTTGATTTCGTTATTTGCTTAAAATATCTTCATTGGCTTCTTTAATCAAATTTTATGGAGCTTAATTCGCATACAGGTGTTTTATTTTTGTTATTTGTTTGAATTTCGATCGATAAGACTAATTTTTTATTTCTCATTTAGGTAAAAATTAAAATTTTACGAAATAAAAACTTTCACACCTAATTTTATAGGTAGCATAATATTGAAATTTATGTGGGTAGATTTGGATGTGATGTAAATTGACTAATATTCGTTCTGGATTCCTAGTTATTATTTATATTAAAAATTAATCCACGTAACTATAAAAACGTTTTCATTTCTATTAATTATATAAGTTAAATTAGTTGACTAATCCCAATCGATGTAGTACTTGATCCTAAAGCAATATAGGGAATAGATTTTATTTTTTTCTGAGTTTAGTTTCTCATAGAATTACTCGTTTTTTTTTGAACAACACATAAGCATACAAATGATGGTATTTGGTTTTGAAAAGATTTTTTCTTTTCTTTTGTTTTCAAAAAAAAAGAAAAAACAACAAAAAGTTCCAGTAGTGGCAAATATCTAACCAAAGTAATTTTTCTTGATAATAAAAATTTATGTCACAGCAAATAAAGCCTTGGCTGTCATTTGAATTAATTATTTTGTCCTTATCCCATCCTTATTAATATGCGAACCTATGGCTTGTGGTCCTACCAAAATAACTTGGGGGGAATACAAATGAGATTTATACGGTAGATCTTCTAATTTCTTGCTAACAAATAAAGATGTTCCTTTTTTTCGAAGGGGAAAGAGAGTCAAATAGTAATTACGGTAATCCACCGTAAATTTAGCTGCTGTATACCAAATAAAGAATGTCAACACTTTTCTTGGGAAAAGTTTGTTTAAGTATTATATTGAAGCTTAAATGCTGGCCGTAGATGATAAGGTGCTCAGTTTTTATTCTCATTTCAAAATTAAATTTAGATTTAGCATAAGATAAAACATATTAATTAAGAAATTTGATTAGAAAAGTTGTTCTAATTTAATTAAGCTCTCTTTTTAATTGTAAAATTTTTAGTTAAACTTTAATAGCATAAATGACATTGAAAGAGAGCTGCTTGATCCTTTTTTAGTTAAAAGATGTAAAGAGTTTTGAATGACTTGTACAAAATAAAGTTATTATTGTATGTAAATTGTCTTGTAACCGTAGTTGTATTAAATAGTTAACTATAAATTTTAACAGCTATGAAATCAAAAATGGAACTTGTAAAATATTTTTGTTACAAGAGTTATAGAAATATTCAAAAACAGGAAAAGTAGAAAATAAGACAATAAGTTCCAATCACAGTACATAAAAATAAATTTCTTTTTTGTCAAAATTTCTCTCAATAGATTTTATCAACCACGTAGCAAAATTTTTTTTCCCTTCAGCACTTTTTCAAAATCTACGAAAATTTAACAATTGCTGGAAGTCAAATATGCAATTTTATTTTAATTTGTGTAATTCAGCCATCATTTATACAAATTACAACAGAGCATCAGCCTTGTTTTCTTTATATTTGCCGTTTGTTGCCATAAATTTCTTTAAGAGATTTAACAGTAATGAAATTATAAATGCTACATGTTTTTCTTTCTATAAAATATTAAATAAATTAAAAAATACAGAAGCCATGACCTTTTGGTGTCTTGCGACAATTTTAACAAGCTGATCTCAAATCAACTGTCTATAAAGTTGCTAAGAGGAAAAGTAATTAATTTACGCTTCATTCTTTATGCAAAAAAACTATGGAATCTACCGAATGCAGTATTCTTGCTTTTGCTCAATTTTATAAGTCAACAGTTTGAGATCATTTTTCGTATGGACAAATTTTCATGTTAAATTATGAATACATTTTTATTTTATATCTAAATAGAAAACCTACTTTTTGCTGTGCTAGTATTTTCATTCTTCATATTTTTTATCTTCAAAAAGCTATTATTAATTAGCATACGAAATTTCTTTTAGTAACGTGCAGCAACACTAAAAATACTTTAACTTCTAAACTAAGCGTAAAATTATCATAAGATTTTTATATACTTTATCGAAAGGTAAAATTGCAAACTGAGCAGCAAATCTAGTCTTTAAAAAAATGGCCAAAAGATTTGTTTCTAGGTATATTTTTGTTTCGCTAATCATTTGTCTTTGTTTTTAGAAGCACCAAAAAACAATTTATAAATGCACTGATTTGAGATTTTTCAATATTTTATGGAAATTATTATAATAGGTAGCCCAAAAAGCAATCAAAATTAAGTTATAATACCCTGAAGCTGATGGTGTATATAGAACTTCGCAAACAATTAAGGAAATAAATGGAGACTGGTTATCAATTGTCTACAGTTCAAGATCATCTTAACAAGTTAGAAAAATTGTGCAGGAAAGGAAATTGGGTTCTTCATAAATTGAGGAAGATGGGGCCCTATAAAATTTAGTTTGAATATGAAGCCGATCTTTTCTTACGACGAATTGTTATGAAGAACTGACAGTACTAGTACGAGAGGGCTTACACTACATAAATAACACAGGAAAAAATAAGGATAATTACATTGAAAATTTGGCCTTACTTATATTATTTACTAGAATTAGTGCCGTCAGACTACTACCTTTTCAAATTGTTAGAGGATTTAGAGATCGAAAGTATAGCAATGTTAAAAAAGTTCAAATGATCTTGAAAAATTTCTTTAATGAAAAACTGAAGGACTTTCTTATTATTATTCCTATTAAGGGAACCAACTAAACTGTCATTACGCCGGCAAAAGTGTCAGGAAATTATGGAAATTATTTGGTTGACTAGATATAAGATTTCTGCGATAGATAAATTTTTTTCATCAGAAAAAAAAAATTTTAATAAATTTCGGATCCCACTAATCTATTAACCAATTCCATTGTGTTTGTAAACGATGATTTAATAGAATATATATGAGATATAATTTAAATCCTTAGCTAAAAAAAGAACTTAGGTTTTACAAAAAGAAACAAATCAATAGAAAAATCTTATTTGTTAAAGGTAAACACAATAACGTGAATAATTTCTTAAAGTTAGCAAAATATAAATTTTCATTCAAATATATTGAAACACAATTTTACCAAAGAAAGTTATTTTTTATCATAATAATTTTGCTAAAGTAGTTTCCTGGAAATAAAATGAAAGAATTATTCACCATTGTGCTACATTTGTTATGTAAAATTCAATGATAATAGTTATCTGGTTTCCTTCCTTCAAATTATATGCAAGGATTTAAGCATTTGAAAATTTTGCTTGGAATCACTACAATTATATGAAATTTAGTATATTATCCCATTTAAACCTCTTATGCCAGCGATCAAGCTTAAAATATTTTTGGGTTAGTCTGATAATAAATTTAATAACCAATTAGACTTCTTTGATTTCTTTTGATAATGTTTAAATTCTAAATTAATATTCTCAAGATTTTTAATATTTAAATTGTACATGTAATAAGTTTTGCTCATGATAGAGAAAGGTAAAAATACTCCACAAACTAGGACATGGACCATAAATAAAATTAACCTATCTATGATTTTTATTTATAATAAGTAAAAATTATTGGAAAATTTTGATGAGATTATAATTAAAGTATTAAACTTTATTATTATTTGCTCAAGATAAAATTCAAATCTAATAAAAATTTAATACCACAAACTCCTATCTATACCGTCTTTTTTTAACAATAAAGTTTTATCAACTAAATTTATAACTTTGTTCTGTAAAATTCTGATCTCCTCTTCCCATACAACAATTTTAAGTACAGCTTTTGGTTTTTTATGAATTTAATTCACTCTTTGCAAGTCTTTAAATCAAAATTTGTGAACACGAAATGCATTGAGTTGATTTTATTTGTTAATGAAAAGTTTTTCCTTTTCCAAATGTTTATATTTTTCTTTCTTAATCCCATTTAAAAAAAATCTAATATTCGATCCATTTCATAATTTTATAGCCAAAAAATGAAAATAATGCAATTTTTGCAAAATCTTCGTTTTTCAGATTTTACATTAAGACTTCAGTATTTTGAATTTTTTGTCCAAAAGGTAAAAATGAAATTGAATATTGTTTTAAGATTATTTTTAAATGTTTTGATAACAAATCTAAGGAGCTGCTAGAGATTTAGATCCTTGTGTCGGTATCGTCTTATGAAATATGCTAAAATTTTGAATTTCAATAAACTTTATACCTGCTATTTTTTCAAAAAATTGTTGAAACAAATAAATTTACACTTATCTTCAGACTTAGTCTAGTTAGAAGTCTCCAATTTTAGTTAGTATAAAAATTACTTGGAAAAAAATTAATAGAAAAAGCTTTCAGTTTTGTACGCTTTCGTAAATTTATATAAAATTTTAAAAAATGTACAGAATGATGACAATAATTTTACAAAACAACATAGCAAAAAAACATTTTTATTTCAGGCCAATAGCCTATTTTTTAAACCAAAAGGAATATTTTGACGGACAGAATTTTGGAACAGCGAATCACTAATGACGTTCGGAATAAACAAAAGTAAAAAAATTAATAAACTTACATTAGGTGAAAAGAGTGCTCTTTTTAGGCTATATTTTAGTGAGCCTGCTAAAGATAACCAAATCTGTAGTTTTTTCGAAAATAATTACAGATTAATTACCTGGAATCAAAGAAAAAAATTAAAATAAACAAATAGCTCATCCTGAGTGGTTAAAAAAACTGGTTTCTGATTTACTAATAAATTATTAAAACTATTATTGTAATATGCAAACTATTTACACTAACGTCCATATATAAAGGACATGAATCTTATAAGCTTACAAGCTTAGTAACTTTTTTAACTTTTTAGAAATTTTTATAATAACATTTCTATTGGTGCTTGGTTTTTGACTTTGTTTACATCAAATATCATAAATGCTCTTAAAAAAGCAAACATTTAGAAATAAATATAAACAAAGTACTTACAAAAAAAAAGTTCAAATTTATATTTTTATTTTCCAAACAGACTCAACTCAAGTTTAATGAAATATTCAAACGTCACCAATTTATTGTGAGGCTAAAGCCACTGTTCGTCAAGGCTGACAAGGCTTATATTGAGATACCAACCGTATTAAGTTAATCGACTACCTCCAAAAAGGAAATACAATGACCAGGAACTATTTAGGGTATAAATTCACAAAAAAATTTAGCCACATATAAAAAAGTGCAGTTTTATTAAGAAAATTCCCCTTATCAAAAGTTATTGAAAACAAAAGCTAAATTAAACTTTTCCTTGCCTTAACTTGACCCTATTTGTCATATAACCCTAATGACAGCTGATTGTTTGAAAATCTTTAAAATTTCTCCAAGGGCAAAGTGCTTGCTTAAATGAAGAAGTAATAACTAAAACTGAGGGCTATTTTAAGATTAAAATAATAATTATTTTACATATCTGCTGTAGAAAAAGTAGATAAGCGTTGAAATGAGAGCATTAAATTTGAACTGAAAAATAGTATTTTCAAGAGTCCGACTCAGGAATTATTGATTCATTTATTAATTAATAACTAGTAAATAAATAAATTAATTGGAACCTACGATCATTATTTGTTTTATTATTGACTTGAAAATCTTTCCAAAATATTTCATAAGAACTAAGCAAAATGAGGCAATTAAGGCAGTTTTGCTCATTAATCAATGTGCAATAAATGATAAATTTTTGGCAATGAAGGAGGAGCGGGTATGATTACGAGCAATCAGCTTTCTTAAGCGTCTTTTCTTTTTTGCTTCGATTATCACTAAAATACCTAGCTCCTGTCTACGCCACTGGTGTACATTCAGACGCCTTTGAGTTTTTGTGCTTTTTATAGTATGAAGTTTTTCCAAATTCTGAAAACTGTTATAAAATTAGCAATAATTGATGGATGAGATTCATATCAGCGCTTAATTTAGCATAAAATATTATAAGAATAAATTATTATCAATTCATAATTTAATTCCAATCTCAAAATTGCAATCCAAAAAAAGTTGTTTCAAAAAGATCTTCCCAGAATTCTATATAGATGATAAATTTTTTTTATATAAAAGATTTATATAATTTTAGTATCAAATTATGAAGACATAGTTGGAATAATCTATGAATATATAACATTCTATGAATAATATAACATTCACAGATTTGTTACCAGAAATATGAAATACAAAATGTTTTATGTTTTTGACATAAAATCAAAATATACTATATATATTTATAGGTATATTTTGTTAATATAACCTCCCAGAAGAAAAACTGTACTCTCGGTTATAGCATGAAGTTTTTCAAAATTCCAAAAACTTTGCTAAAATTAACAATAACTGAAGGATGAGAATTTATATCAGCGCTTATAACGCTGATGGCATAACCAGTCTCAAAATTGCAATCCAAAAAAGGTTGTTTCAAAAAGATCTTCCCAGAATTATATACAGATGATAAATTTTTGTTATATAAAAGATTTATACAATTTTAGTATCAAGTTGGAATAATATTTATTGAAAAATATAATATTTATAGATTTGTCCAGGACAAAATGGAATATGTTTTTGACATAAAATAAAAATATACATATATATATTTATATATTTTGTTAATATAACCTTCCACTAGAAAAATCGTACTCTCGATTACAGCATGAAGTTTTTCAAAATTCTAAAAAATTTGCTAAAATTAACAATAACTGAAGGATGAGAATTTATATCAGCGCTTATAACGCTGATGGCATAACCAGTCTCAAAATTGCAATCCAAAAAAGGTTGTTTCAAAAAGATCTTCCCAGAATTATATACAGATGATAAATTTTTGTTATATAAAAGATTTATACAATTTTAGTATCAAGTTGGAATAATATTTATTGAAAAATATAATATTTATAGATTTGTCCAGGACAAAATGGAATATGTTTTTGACATAAAATAAAAATATAAATATATATATTTATATATTTTGTTAATATAACCTTCCACTAGAAAAATCGTACTCTCGATTACAGCATGAAGTTTTTCAAAATTCTAAAAAATTTGCTAAAATTAACAATGATTGAAGGATGAGAATTTATATCAGCGCTTATAACGCTGATGGCATAACCAATCTCAAAATTGCAATCCAAAAAAAAAAACATCTTCTCAGAATTCTATATAAAAGACAAATTTTCGTTATATAAAAGACAATCACACAATTTTAATATCGAGTGATGAAGGCATAGTTGGAATAATGTCTACTTAAAAATATAACATTTATACATTTGTTACTATTTATTATTATATTTATTGTCCTTTTTTCATTTTGTCAACAAATAATATGACAACATTTCAGTAACACCTTTCATCGGGTACTTTTATTCGATTGTGTATAACACCCAAATATGATAATATTTTTACAAAAACGGTCCAAAGCAAAATGAAATATTATTTTGAGACGAAAAAAATAAATATACATAGATATAAATGTTGTATATGTATATTTTTTGTTAATATAACCTTCTACTAGAAAAAACGTATTCTAGATTATGAAAAATGACAAAACATTGTGAATTATGATAGCATAAAGTTTCTTTCATGAATTTTTGTGCAGATTATTTAATAAAAAGAAGATTTGTTCGAGGATATTAGCTAGCATACGCTTAAAAGGAATGGTAAAATTTTCAAGGTATAGCCCTGAGTGAAATTATTTTGATATAATTTATAGAAACAAAGAGAAACAACTCGACTGGAAATTAGTTAAGGGAAGCCTGAACTTGATCCGGATTGGATTCGGCTGTAGTCAATTAGATGCTTTGGATCAATCCTTGTTTAGGAACTGATCCAGAAATATTTACTATTGCAGTCCTCCTCATGGAAAGACTTCGATAGCCTGATGACTGCCTTAATAAGGTTTTGAATATTTCACCTGGATGAATTTTTTTCGCTGATCCAATCCTGATCTTAATTGTATCAAGTCAATTTTATTGCGATTTTTCTTGGGAAAATTAAACTTCATATAATTCGTGATTTTGCAATGGAAAACGGATATAAATACTTTTGAATTTATTCAAAAGCTTTAATCTATATCACGGACATAGGTTAAAGGTAAGTGTATAAATTTTATGTATTATTTTAGGAATGTATTATATTTATTTAGGAATTTATTTATTTTGTTGTTTATTGTCTGTTTGTTTGGTTGTGTGTATGTATACATATATCAATTCATGTCCTGTGATCGTCTAGAAATCATAATCTGAACTAAATTTTAAAATAAAATCATAAAATTTTATCTATCTTTTGGATTTATATATTTGATCCATGTTGGATTGAGCATGGAATAAAACTTCTTTTTTTCCGTGTTGGATTTTTCCTGCTTGTTTTAAGTCATTTAGAGAATTTTAAATAGTGAATTACACTTTTTCAAGGGAACTATTTTGTGCTTTTCTTTGAGCACTTCAAAAACTTTTATAAAAAAGAAATATGCAAAAACATGTTATTATTTTTCATTTCTGATTTACAGCTGAAGAAGACTATATCAAAAATAAAGAAAAAGAAACTAACAAACAAATTAAAGAGTTTAAATATTTTTTTTTCTATCATTGTTTGATATAAAACTGCTGGTGATATGGAATTTATGAAATTATTTCAACTGAAAGTTATGATTAACAAGAGAAATAAATTTAAAATTTAAAAAAGTTTAAGCCCTTTGAAAATCTTCTTTTTTGTATTTATTGATCCAAAAAATTCATTTCATCATTGTCAATAGTATTAGTTTTTCAATTGTCCCAAAATTAATATTTTCTGTTTTCATAAAATGCTAAAAATGATTTTCTGGGCTTAGTATTTATTTAGCATCATCACCTCTAAGGTTTATGGTTCCATAGCAAAATATCTTTTTTAATCATAAAGAAAAAATGAAAAGTAGCCATTAGCTCAACAAATAAAAGTTATTTTTTTTATTCTTTTCTTTATGATTTCAAAATAGATTAACTTTTATGAATTTTATTTTCTGGGAAAATGAAAAGTTTACACTTATAATCCATTTGATGAGTGCTTTCGATGAAATTCTTATTCAAAGCTGTTGATCATTCTCATTGGATATTAAAAAAAATAATTCTTAAAAAAATTTCCATAATAATATCCAGCTAAAAGCAGAATATTATACCAATGATGGTTAAGTCATATTGAGTGCTCTAATACCATGAATAACTTAAGTTGAATGACGCTAATTGATTTCCATTGTTCTTAGAAAAAAAAAAGAAAACCAAAAAAAGATGCCTACTAATATATTTTGACTTCTGTGACTAATTTTAGGGCAGGTCAATAGAATTAACTCGCTTTCATAAGAAAATTGTGGGAAGCTTTAGTATGGGAATAGTTTAGTTGATATTTTTAATTCATTTCGAATATGGCTTGAGGTATGAAAAAACTTCTAAGCGACATAATTAAAAATATTAATAAAACTTATTATAAAAGTTTCAACAAAAGAGTAGGAGATAAGCTATTAGATCAATATGGGAGAATAAAGGGAACTGAACAATAATGAAATGCATTTTTGAGGTTCAGTTTTTAGAAATATCAGCTGCTGAGATGATATAAACGTAAAAAAACTAAGGTTAAATTTTAGGTGAAGTGTTGCAAATTAGCTTTACTATGAGTTGGATGGCATTGCAATTTGGGCAACCGATAAAGAAAAAAATATAGAAATTTATGTTATATTTCAATTAAGATAAGCATAAATTGTGAAGTTATTTATAACGTATGTGACTCAATATGGGAGTGCTTGACTTTTCTTCAACAATTTTTTAAATACTTTGTGCTGTTATCTAGAAAGATTACTTTCCAAAATTAATCTCGAGTTTCAGAAGTTATTAAATCTTTCCAATTATTTTCTAATCAATTGAGATGATACTGAAAAGGAACACAAAACTTTCTAATAGACAGAATTAAACAGTGACGCCAAAATTTTTCCAATAAAACAATCCTTTCCTCAGTACACTACTCCCAAATGTTTTGGAATACTAAGAAAAAATTTTTGATACGTTTCTCGATTCTATGTAGATAATTAAATCAAATAGATTTCATATTAATACAACCGTAAAATAGTTTCATTCTTATGGAACACAAGTGATATACGGGAGTGATACATGAATTACGAGGTGCAATAGATGACTGCTTTACACTGTGATATCTATAATTATCTATAATTTTTGAGCAATTAAAAGCAAAAACAAATCGGCTCTAAACACCGCTTTTGACAATTTTGTTAACCTTACTGACCTCAATTGAACACCAATAACATATTCAAGTGCTTAGGGTTATGTATTCCTTAAAGTAAGAAAAATATTTTAGAAAATATCTCCTTAGTACGTAAAATAAAATTGATTCACTTGAGTGAAAATATTTAAATAATCGGAGTTTCAAAAGTTTCAATCAGAAATGAAAATATCGAAAGTAAATTTCTAGTTTCTCTCAATTTAATTCAACTGGCAGGAAATTGCTGCCACTCTTTTATAAAACTTTAGCACTGAATTTAGATAAACATTTGCCCATAAGAATTAACTACAAAGCGTTAAAGCAAAAATAGTCCTTCATTCAGTAAACTTAAAACACAATAAAAACAAGAAAAACTTTTTATGTGATTATATTTTGCCCTGACTCATGTACGAGGATATATAAAAAGTTTAAACCTTATAAAACTATGTTACACGTGTAAGTTTTAATTATATTGGCTGTTCTATATGGCAAGGCAATTACAGAAAATAGCTTGATAGTATTGGTTAGAGTAATTAAATTCACTTTATAGGTCGGTACTGTCTTTAAGTTTAGAAAATCATTTAATGTGCTCTTGATGTTATCGAATACAAGCCAAAATTTATGGATACAAAATTTTACATAGAAAAGGAGCAATGGAATCAGCTTGTGATGAAGGTGTGCTATACAAATTAGCTGACTATAGTTTATACATATTTACATATTTTAGCTAATTAAAACTTGAACTGATTTTCAGAGAAACAGGTGAAGCAGATGGAGAGTCGACATATGTTCCAAAACTAAAACGTTGCAAAATATGCTTAAGTAATATACTAAATTGAAGTTCGATTTGAATTTTTGCAGTATATTGAGTTGATGTAAATTAATTAAAAATATTCCACTTGCAGAAAAAAATTATTTCACTTTTATTACAAAACTGAAAGTATTTTATGTTAGTTGAATTATTTATATATGATTTTACTTAAAGTTTTAAAAGATATAATGCCAGTTTTTACAAATTTTATGTTTTACAAAGTTTGAGGTAAATATCTGACATATTAAAAGTAATAAAGTAAACTATAAACGTTGTTAAAATATTGCTTTCACTATCACTATTTTTCGCTATTTTTTCAATGCAAAAAACAGTAAGAGAAAGACATTTTTTCGTGTTTTTTAGGAATATCCACCGTTCTGTTTATTATCAGTTATTATCAATAATTTTAATTTACATTGTAGCTAAAATCAGACTCAATCAAAATTATTTTTACCTCTTTCTCTAACCCATTCTCCACCGAAGCTTATACTCATTATTACAATACAACGACGGAAATTTAGAATGAAGAATCCATACAAAATCTCCGTCGTTGTATTGTAATAATGAGTATAAGCTTCGGTGGAGAATGGGTAAAGATGAGCAGTTATTACCACATTATAAGAAAAATTGATTTACCGAATCTTTGATGATGAGATATTTTTGTTTATAAGGAAATAGAATAAAAATAATTTTTTATCACTTTATTTGTCGAATTTGGATATCGATATCTTTCACTGATAAAGTTACCAAAAATATCCTTAAATAATCCTTATCCTGAATAAGAAAATCAAAATAATCATGAGAGTGCATAGCTGTAGAAAAAATGGCATTTTGAAGAAACATGTTACGATGAAAGAAACGCATGTCACGCAAGTTTAAATACAATATATATGTGAAAACTCTTTGAAAAATCCTAGAAATCGGACAACCTAACGTCTACCTAAACGTATCGATTTCAGATATTGTTTCAATATTTCACACAGTCAAATTAGGAAACTGAATATATAAAATTCTAGGATTTTGCCAATCTAAAGTCGGAATTTATAAGGATCATAAATTCTAGTCTCTTTCACGCGTAGCATTCATGCCTTTTTATAGGTAGATTTCTGCATAGATACCACAACAATGAATTTCCAAAAAGGAGTTCGAGGGAGAAATTTAATTACTGGGCACAAGATAGCTGCTCTTTCATCTTTTGTCTTTCAATAGTCATTAAAATAGGCTCTTTGAAAGTGGGAAAAATAAAATTGCCATCTGTTATTAATAAAAATTTTGGAGAAGCAAATTAAATATTGAAAAATAATGAAAATTGTACTTTTAGAAATTTATCAAATGACATAATTCAATCAGGAATCGCTTAATCCACAGAAATATTTATTGTTGCTAAGAAATGAATGAAACTTTTAATAACCTTTTAAAGAGAAATAATAAAAACAGGACAAAATTTTACAAATTCTTTCATATCGTTTTCTAAGAAAAACTGTTTCTAAGGCTTTTTTTATACTCGTATCCGTTTTTTTTCATATATTCAACCCAACTTATTTATCCTTGAAAGCCACTTCTATAGCAAAATATTCTTGTTATTTTACAAATGAATTTAAGTCCGCCATAATCAAATTTAATTACATTTTTATATTAATCTATACTCATTTTTTCAATTATGGAATCTATAGCAGCCCCATAAAAATTCCTTAGAAAATTAAACGTGGTCCGTATATTTTTTTGATTTCATGTTAAAGTATCATTTTACGTTTATCCATAAGAATATTTATTTTGATATTAGATGGGGAACAAACAAGGGAGATTTTACATGGGCTCGAAAAATGAAAAATTGAATTATTCCTTTTATAAGATACCTGCAAAAATATTGATTTATTTTCATAGTTATCGTTATTAAAATAAATCAATTCAAACTTTCGCATAAAAGAGTTCAATGTAACTGAAATAAATATTGCTTGAAATTGATTGACAGGCTTTAGGGCTAAAAAGAATAAATTTGATCTGATGCTTAAAACCATTCGAGCATAAGAGCTAAGTGTTTCACGTTGATTGACATCTTTTCAAATGTTTGTTGTTTGATAAATTTTTTGTATCAAATGAAAAAAACAATACATTTTTAAAATCCATCACATTACTAGTGAAATTTTTATTTTATTTATTTTTATTTTTATTTCCTAAGCAATTTAAAGAATAATTAATTAATAAATCTTATTTTATTCCAAACCGAAATCTGTTCTTTAATTAAATCAAATTCGTCCTGTAAGGCACACTTCATGCTTTATCCTAAGATTTAATTTTTTTTTCTTTTCTAAAACTTGCAAAAACAATCCATTTAATCTGAATGTTACAAAATTTAATTGAACTGCATTTTTTCAAATTTATTTTCATATCTATAATATGAAAGAAGGATTTACACAAATCTAATACATAAATTTTAATAAACAACTACATTTCTAGAAACTAAAATCACTATCAAGTATTTGAATACAAATTCTCCTAAATGAGTTTTAATATAAATTATTAAAAGATCACATTTTTACATTGCGACTAAAATTAAATTCCATTAGGAAAAATACTATACCCTTAAGGGATTCCAGTTAGGAAAAGGTTAAATTGTAATCGCTTGGGAGATCCTGATATAAAATAATATCAACTAACATTTATCTCCTAAAGCGAAAGTCTACAGCATCAAGAAAACAAATTTACCAAATCAATAGCAAAAGCTCTCTGTATAAAAGTAACTTAACCAATGTTATTCAAAATACTATACTTATGAAGTACCAATGGGAAATATGGTCCCTTTTCTAACTTTGTCATCTCAGATTACAACAAAAGTCATATACGGACAGTCATCAGTATTTAAGTTTTCAAATCTAATGTGATAACAATTCGCATGAGGCGTCATTTAATTGCCCTTGTGTCAGGAAATTTCTATCCCTAGAATTGTGGGAAAAATCATCAGTTTGGACCATATTTTCACTGAACATGACACAAAATGAGTTGCTTAAGGCGGATGCTGACTAGGCATGACTAATATGTCAACATGTTACTTTATTTATTGGGTGGAGACCTATGATATTTTTCAATCAATTATTACGATGTTGTTATATTATTTTGACAAAAAAAGATTTTATGAATTTTGTTTTTACAAAAATAGAAGGAAATCGGGAAATGTTGTGTTAAAGTAAAAGGAGAATTAGACAAAAGTTTTCATTTATTATAGAGTATAAAATTGATAGGTCAACTTTAAAAAGAGTTGAATGTTCTGAAATCTTTCCAAAATAAAATCAACTGATAGTAAATTCAAATCCTATTTAAAATTTTTGATTTAATATAGAAAATAAAATTTTTTTCGATCTAATAATATACATAGCAGCTCCTAGTATATTAGTGTTAAATACAAATTAAATAAATTTTATTAACATCTGGAAAATAGTTTTTAAAATTTAGAAATTAACGTGTAAAATTTTTTGTTCAGTAACAATAAATATTCCTTCATCCCCAAATATATACCTATATAGGTATAGTTATAGGTCATCCCCAAATATATAGTTGCTGCAATAAGGCTAGAGATTGAAAGAAAATCAATCACAGTTATTGGTCAGAAATTGATAAAATTTTATTTGTTGATTTTTTAATTTTCAATTCAAAAGCAGTGAACTTTAGGTAAATTATTTTTTAACATAACTTGTCAAAACTTATTTAAAAAATATTCTATTAAAATTCATGAATTATACGTCCATTCCGAGGAGTGCTTGGCACTCTCCTTTTTATAATCCAATAATTAAAGTGCAGGATAATGAGTCAGATAAACATTTCAGTAGAGCTCATCAAAACAAAAATCCCATTAAAATTCAAGCCCTATTTGCCGATTCCAGGTTTTAAAACACAAGATACTCCATTTTTAGCATTTTATGATTAAAAACTGAATGAAAAAAAAATTAAGGAGAATCAAACGATCAAAAAAATTTATGTGGAACTGAACTTTATAAACGTGAACATTTCAAAAATTTAAATATATCATTTTATTTTAATTACTACAACAGCATATTTTTAAAATTTTAAGTGAATATTAATTCACCAGTCATTTATAAAATTTAAACATATTTTTATTTGAGGACTGAGTTTTAGCTAGTGTTAAACTTTGTTTTTATATTCTGCAATTATGCTATAAGCATATTAAATACATGAAGTTAAACTTAACTTTTTAGGAGAAAATGTTGGTCCCTTCACTGAATTTGTAGTTTGTTAAAACGATAAAATGCAGCATTGTCAAAAAAGTTTACTTTAGTGATTTGCATATGCAAATCATCATTCTTAGAATTGAAGTAGTTAAGTGATAAAGTTTAAAAGCTATTTTAAGATATTTTATCTACAGTATAACTTAATAATTGTTAAGTGTCATCAATTTTAAATTTCATTTTCTTTTCTTCTTTAGCTAAATTTAAATTTTAAATACAAGTTTTGATTTAATTGAAGCTTTATTATAGTGTAATTTACTAAGAGAATAATTGATAGTTTTATATAAGTGCATTCATTACCAGAAAACAATTCCTAAGTAAGTATTTTTACTAATATTTATATAAAACTACATTACTGAAAAATTAACTTTATAGCAAATTCATGTGTAATAGATAAATCTTTAAGTCTAACCGCAAACATAATAAAACGCGCCTAGCCGTTGATCAAAAGCAGTTTGTCTATAGCTAAGATAAATGCTTTTGGGTCAGTCAACTTATTACCTCAGGTAATGTCAACCATAAAACCGCATTAACATATATGCACTAACATTAAACTTACTAACATGCTAACATTCCATCATTTCTAAAGATTTTGTTTTGTAAATTGATTCTGTAAAGTTACTTTAAAGGTGTGCACTGATGACGGTAATTGTTATTACTTTTAATATAGAAGCTAGAATAATAGTTAGGATTAATGATTTAGGACATAATTGCCACGCGTTACCTCTGGTAAGGTATTATTCTTGTATATAATGGAAAATTTGGTTGAATAGCGGACGTCATTTGTCTTTTTTGGTAATTGATTCTAAAATATATAAGACGCAAAATTCTATATAGTATTTATTTGTTTCTCTTTTCTATTAAAAGATTTGGTGGTAGTTTAATGACTTTTAAATGATATAATAATATTTTCTTAACTCTGATAATTGTCTTCCTATGCCTAAGTTTGTTTGAGGATTGCATGCGAAATTTATAAGGTTAAAAAAATCTTTTAGATTAAAAAATATAATGACATTTAAGTGTTGTCAAAAAAATAATTTAATGTTTTACATTTTACATTACAAATTTTGAAAAAAGATACAAAATAATATTTTTGTGACAGGGGGACACAAGCGTTTCATAAATCTATGAATTCGGTTCCTTTAAATTGCAAAAAATATATTTCTTCTCTTCTTTCATTAGGACATTGGTTAGCATATCTAATTAAATGGATGATTCCCAGCTCCTAGTTCTAGGACATGGTCCATTGAACACTAAGCATAATTTTCTTTAATTTACAAGGATCTTTTATGTATAGCTGCTTCATTAGTTTTCTTAGTAGTTGCTGTGCACGATTTTTTTTTTAATTTTCTTTGCCCGTCAGACCTTGAAATTAATCAAAATCATCCTAAAACTCTAAAAATCATACTTTTATTTCTTTTTTATTTGCTTTTCTACATATATATTAACATAATAACAAATTACTTTTATCTATTGTAAATAAGAAGTTTGTAATTCATGATTTGATTATATTAAAGACCCGCATCTATTTGTAGGCAGCTACAAAATTTTTTTAATAGAAAAGGAACACTGTATAGACTGAGACTAATTACTAGAACTGATAGGAATAGATTGATTTGTGCTTAGTGTAGCAGAAAATGCAACTGTTCTGGTCCTATTTTGTTTATCTTAAGTCCCTTCTATTCCACAAAACTTAAATTAAATCGATTCTCGTTACGGGAACGAAAGTAAGCAGCAATGGCATTTGATGCTAACAGAAGACACCTTCGTGCTAAACGACCCAATTAACAGAGGCTGACAACGAAACAAATTGGTTAATAGTAGCTATCTGATGGTTCGCTAATGGTTAGCTTTAAATTATTTTGCAAGTAAAACTGCCAGAGCAAGTGAATAGATAGCTCACTAGATGGCATTACAATATATTGCTCAGATCAATTGAGCATATAATGTAAAATGGTAATAAATTGCATTTTATAATTTTCATTGAACGCTCTCAAGCAAATATCTATTTGATTGAAATTGTTCTGCTTAGCTTGCTGGTTTAAAACAATTTAGACAAGTATAACAATCTTCAGATACTAATATACAAAATTATATAAAGAATGTGATACTAAATTTCAATCCTTGCAAGAGGATTAGTTCATACAAACATGTTTCAACTCAATGAGTTTATGACTAAGTAGAAGAAAATTAATATCCTTCTAAGAAGTTCGCAAGGAATGAATAGAATGCTTTGGTATGATAACACTAAAATTTAATTGTCTACTCTCGAATTTCCTTAGAATTCTTATTTGACCTTCTGAGAAAATAGTTTTCATGTTGATGTAGTTAATTAAATGACAAGATGAGATGAAAATGTTTCATCTGATTTGAATTTAAAAATAAGCAGATTGGAACTAGGACGTGATTTAATTATAAAATGGCATTAATGATATCAATGGATTATGTTTATTATGAATTTCAAAAGTCTTCCTTGCTGCTAAGTAGTATGTTCCTTTAAAATTTCAATATTAGTAGGTATCGGAAAATTTAATAAAATTTATTTTAGATTTTTGATCTTAGAAATTTCGAATTTAGAACGAATAGAATGAAATAATCTTTGAAATAATAATTTTATTTAAATTAGATTATTAAATAAAATGGTTATAGGAAAATCTAAAAAGTGAGACAAGGATTATAGTAGATAAAGCTTTCATTCAAAATATACCGAAAATATTTCATAAAACACGACTTGAAAAGGAAAGAAAACCCAAGATAGCAGGAAAAATTGCCTCATATTACAGGCGCTGATAAATTTTACTTAATCAAAATAGAAGAGTCTAACCTTTAAAGACGGACTACAAATAGGCAAATTTTCTTCTGAATCAGGATCAAAAACATTATAAAAATCTTCATCAAAATTTTGCCTGCTAATTACTTCCTACGACTTAAAAAACAAACGACCAAATACAGATCAGGTTAGGAATACTGTTTACTTTAAGGGAAAAGATTTGACAATAAAATTTTCTTCTATTCTTGCAACTATCTTCGAACCAGTAAACTTGCTTTAGATCCGTGTTTCAAAACAAAATTAGATTTTTATCTTTAAATATAAATATTTCAGTTATTTAAAAGTTCACTAACTATTGGAAATACGTCACTCTAAAAATAAAAATATTCTCAAACGAAATTCAAGGTCTGCTTTAATTTTACATTGCTGAAATAGAAATCCGGAATTTAAAAATTAAAAATTTTGTACAACTTGTATGCTTGCGTTTTGGGCAAATACGAGTTCTTTAAAGCTATTTTTAACATATTTAAAAATTCGGTAAAGAAATTCGATTGGTAACATAAAATTAAAGGGAAACACTTTATTCAATTCTATATGTATACAATTTCAGCTTGTGTATATTTTTGTTTACAAAGCTCAAAAGGAAATTAGATGGAAAAGCTATAACTTTATTTTAAAATCACTTAAAAGAATTAAGATAGCGTTATTCTTCTTGTGGCCAAAATCAAAGATATCTAAGAGTTAACATTATTTTTTAATTTAATATTCAAAGTAAGGTAATCTCTTAGAATTCCATCGACGTCATCATAAAAGAAAATGAAATAATCTATTATTTCACAGAATTTTTGTGTTTACTTAATCTGTCATGGATTTTTAAAGTAATTAAAATTTGATGTGCCGAATATTGTATTCCAAAATATCAAGTGGCCAAATGCCAGCTGCAGGCAAAAGCAAATTAAAGACCAACGTCATAGAAGCAAAGGTCTCGAATTATTTTGATTCCAGCAAATTTGTCATTTTAAAAAAGAAACCGGAGTTCAGTTACCAATTGGATTTACGTTAGAAGTCACTATCAACAAAGCTCCCAGCCAATCTTTTATAGACTGGGACAGTCTACAGACTATAATAGTTTTCCTGTTTAAGGTTTTGAAAAGCAAACGATATTTTTATATCTTCCCAGAAAACGGGAAGTCAAAATTTTATATTGTCATAAGCAATGTGTGGTATTAGTTTTTTGTTGGACTGCGGCAGAAAAAATCAATTTCGAAAAAATTAAATAAGGTTAACGATTTATGCTCTGTATTTTTAAAATCACTAAATAAAATTAACTGAAGGACATTAGTTAACTTTCAGTAGTAACAAAACTAGATAAAAATTAACTCAAAAGACACGATAGACGTTTATTTCTGATATCATCTCCTTCTAATTCTAACTAAAAAAAAAAGTTTTTGTTTTAATAATTTGATTCAAAAAACACTAAAATATTCGTGTTAACTCCTAGAACAAAAAAAAAATGTATTATTACCTAAGACACTTATTTTTTAAACTAATAGCAGTTAGGATAAACGTTAGCTACTTCCTGAAAGATTTACTATATTGACCTAGCAGCTACTAAGCTTTGATATGGTTACAAAAAACAAAAAACTAATATTCATTTGTTAAATAAAAAACACAAATGACAACTGTTAAGCCTTTCAAATTAAAACAATTATTTATTTAGGTATTCCAAAAGTATAAAAACCTATACTGTTAGTTCCATTAAAACAAAAAATATGTTGAATATTTGCTAATATATTGCCTAGAGAGCTATCTAAAGATATTTAAAATAAAGATATGCCTCTTTAAATACTTAACATTAATCACAAAACTCATTTAATATAAGAAAATTGTTTTTCTACAAGTGATACTACTACCGATATACAAGAAATATTTATTTGATAAGCCTCATCAAAGGCGGAATGAATAAATAACATAAACTAATCCGAATATATATTTCTAGTCTTTGTTGTTGTCAAACATTTGACCACCATGATAGACTTGGATGAACAAATTAGCTCCTCAGTCAACTTAATAAAATAAAGAACCTGTCCATCTAGTGAAAATTTATATGCTATTGACTAATAATCTCAGCAACACCTCGAGCCAAAGTTTAGGTTCTGTATCCCTTTTAATGCCCAGTTATAAATTTACGCAAATGATTAAGCATCAGTCAAGATATCATAAGCTCAACTAACTAGGCAGCATTTTGAATCTATACCAAAAAAAAAACCAATTGATCTAGCAATAGTGAAGATGATTAATTAAAGGGCTTTCGGCTAATTAACTATTAAGTTATTCGAAGAGTGAATAATGTTGGTGAGCTACCCAAAAAACCTACTTAAATTGCCTATAGTGGGCATTTGTTTTTCAGGATTACATACACATAAAAAGAAAACGAAAAAGAAAGGTAGATGAATCTATCTTAACGGATTACTAACATTAACTAAACAATCTAGACCAATGTTTGTGTTATCATATTTAAAAAAAAAGAAGAAGTTTTCTCTGTATTATCATTATTATTATTATTATTTGATTTTTTGGTTGTCGCTGGAGCTGTTATTGGAAATGAAAAGCACATTTAAGAGATAATACTTTTCTCTGCGGTGGTCTTTAATAGCTTCCGATAGATGTCCTCTAAAATGAAAGCAGACTAAATCACGAGGATATTATAAGCCGACTTTGTTATTTATATGCATCGAACTTGTTCTTGGTCATCTAGACACAAAAAAAACGATGTTTTCTTCATTTTACTGTAAAATATTACGATTAAGTCTTAAAGTATTAACTTGATACTAAAATTATTATTTTCTTGAATTATTTATGACTTTGTTAAAAATCTTTACAAAAATTTTATCTTGAAGTGAATTTGATTTTATTGCCTTGAGATATTCTACGTAAATATTGTTTTTATTTGGGCATAGAGGCTAACAGAATTTTTAAAACAATGCACAAATTTTACTATTTTACTTATTGTTAGTAGCTGACTATTATACTTATATCTGGGATCATTATTTTCTGGAAATCTTTAATTTTCAGGTAAAACTTCTCTAAATTTTCATGTAAAGAAACCACAAAAAATCCATTGTAATAGCATCAATTTTAGGAATTCATTTATAAGAGCTCTGTGTGAAGTCCAAAAGTAATTAAGAACTAACTAGGTAAATTGTATAACACTAAACTTTTCCCCAAAACCTTGTGTGTTTTATATGTAAGTATATTTATATGTATGTCAAAAAATCTCCCATTTGAAAATATACTTACAAGTTCTGTGTTATATGGAATCAATAAAACAAGGAGAGATTCCATAGTTGTAAATATATATATATTAAATACGTATATTTATTTTTGTATATTTTAACTAAATATATTCGGATATACAGGAAATACCTAAGCCAACCAAATGCCACAGAGTGTATAGTGCTTATCTAAAATATTTCAGGACATTTACGTAATGCAACTGAAAATTGCTGACTAATTTATCAATCTCTATTGTCATTTATCAAACCAAGGATCGTCTAGATGGATCTCTGTCAGAAAATGTTTTACTATTATGGCATAAAGAAAGGAAGTGATTTTTTTGTTATTCCATTTTTGTTTTTTCTTACGCCTTATTTTTTTTTTTTTTTTGCTTACCATGTCAAGTACTATACAACATATTTTTATTTTTAACTTGAAGTCCTTGGGGAGATTCAAAAACTGAGTAATGGAAGTTTTATATAAATCCTAATGGATGCCTTGTTTTTGAATCATTAACATTTTGTTACAAGGCAATGTTTTTTTTTCTTGTCCTTAAATAAGATTTAATATTAATATTTACAAGAATAATGTTTTGTTATTTGTTTATAAAAGTGATCCAAGAATAATTTCTAGCTGGTATTATAACCATTGTTCAATGTTAAAAAAGTTAAGAAAATTAGATATAAAAAATTTGTATGAAGTTTTTTTAAGGATATTGGAAAGATTAAAGAAATTATTAAATAACTCGAGCTTTGAACTATAAAAGAATGCATTAATAGGCTAAAGATGTGAGACTTCTTCTTCTTTTGTTTAATTTTTTACACCTAGCTTTCAGCTTCTTAAGAGAAAATCCGAGGCAATATTTCTTATATAACTTCCATTTGATTTATTGGAAAAATAATTCGGAAATTCTTTTTGACTTCAGGAAATAATGTTTTCAAAACTATTTTAATATGTTAGGGATATGTTTCATACTACAGGATAATCACATTTTCTTTATATAATAAAATTATCTTCATTTTTGTATTCTAGTAAACTGAAAAAAAATTTATGCTTACATTAAATATAATAAATTATTATTATTTGACATTAAACTGTGAGTCCTGGGATACTATACTGTAATGTATCTTGTTTTGTTAGAAGATATAGTTAAAATATTGATCCCTAATGATAAGTTAAGATTTCAACAGCTTTATTGAATTTCTAAATAATCCATTCGAAAAAATTTGGCTCTTAACATACTTTTTTAATAATATTTATCAAAATAATAAAATATGTAATCGTTAATCATTTTAAATTAAATTTGCTATCATCATCAATTGAATAAAATAACTTTTAGCATAAGATTCGAACAAATCACGAACAACTTCAATTAATCTCATGAACAAGTTAAGCAAAATTATAATGGTGAGAAATACGAATTACATGACAACTTGAAGAACTTTCTGACCAAGTTGCTGATTTCTACATAATCCTTTCAGGCATAATGATACTTAGTAAGTGGCAAAATGGTATTCAACAAAGACTGAAAGTCTTCTATCAAAATCATCTCAAAAACCATGAATGAGGTCCAGAACAAACAGACAGACAATTGGGTTACCCTCTAAAGGATCTATATAAGGGCAACTGGTGAAGGCAGCATGAGCCACAAAAGTGCTATTAATCATCGTGTGGTATCATTAATTTTCTCAATCCTTATACTTGATTGCTTTCTATGTTTATTGGTAGAAGTATGTTTCTTATTATTCTTTTTGCGTTTTGTAAAATGCACAAAAAATATTTTCATTGAACAGAGTTTTAATAGATTGTACTTTTTCGATTTTTATGAATTTTTCTTTTTATCTTCAAAAATTATAGTCCTTAGTTAGGGAATTCAGTTGCGTAGTTATTTACAATAATTTTTATGTTCTTTTATTTTGCCAAGTAATTTTAAAAATTCTATCTTTTAATAACAATTTTCAAGTGATGTTTCATTATTTTCATTGAAAGTTTATACTAATTAATTGGCAATTGCCAATGGAAGTTTTTAATTGGAATGAAAGTAATAAATTGAATCGTATTATGTTTTTGTTAGACTGTGGCAGAAAAAAGTCAATTGTAAAGAAGTTAAATAAGGTTAACGACTTATATTTTGCAATTCGAAAATCATTAAATAAAATACACTAAAGGATATTAATCAACTTTCAGTTGCAGGTTACTAATTAAAAATTTAGTCCATCACATCAAACGCAAAAGTCACATTGAAATAGATATGAGACAATAGACGTCACGCGATAGATGCAACTAGAATTTATACTAACTCAACATAAAAAATTAAAAAAAGAAATTTTATTGGATAAGGAATAAAATTAAAATTTCTCAAATAAATTTTCAACTAGAAAAAATCGTAAATGGATGATTTTTATTTTCATTGTGATGTAAGGTAATATAAGATTTTCTGTATATATTTTTTTATCTAAAAAAGCTTGGCCTAGTCATAAAAAGAAGGTTTACCACTATAATACGAAAAATATTTGCAAAAAGCTTACGTAATATAAGGCGCCATTTGGCTTTTTAATAAATTACTTACAGTACATAAACTAGCAAAAATATAATTATCGTCTGACAGCCTGCTTAGAATTTCTACCTACACAAGTTAACTATGATATAAATTTATACGTAGGATGATGACGTCCTTGCTTATTAGTCTCTAATCAAATTGAATGCGTATTCAATAAGCTTTCACTTTAGTCACAAAATCAAACTCTTTACCTTAAAATGCTATTAATCATTTTACACTTGATTTTATGACTAAAGTGCTGATTTAGGAAGCCTACCTTATAGCCGTTAATATTATTAATTATTGATTTAATCCTGCCAACTGGAAGTCTTACATGTTTTAACAGATGACGTCTGTAAAATTGATACTTGAAATAATATTTTAATTTTGACTAATGATATACAAAATATACAGGTTTGCATCCGTGTTAGGTAAAAGACCCTTCTAAAAATTTAGGCTAAATAAGGTGATTGATAGGTGGCCAAAAACGGTGGATCTATCAGACCCAAGAGTTGTGATATGTAATGTATGATTGATGAATGATATCAATATTCAATATTTGGCGTCTGACTGTGTACACCAATGGAATCCCAAATGAAAGAAATACAAAAATTTTGTATAGTTTAGTAATGGTTCTTTAGTTAGTTAGACGTTACTTTAGAGCATTGTTGCTTTAAAAACTATTTTTGAAAAAACAAAAAAAAACAATTACTAATCGGTTAAAATTTTTCAAAGTCATTTGAATATTGAAAATAACACACATGCCGTCTTCAAAATAGGTTCGGCTCGTTAAGGAGTTAACATGAAGAAAATCCAATTTGCTAACTGAAACGATTTGTAACTACGAAAGTAAAAAAACATATAAAAAAAAACACAATATTAAAAAATCAAAGTTAGCTTTAGGACCGTTACATGGTAAATTATTCTTTGTATGCGGGACAAAAATTTCATTTTTCATTTGTTTTACAGCATCTAAATATTTTGTGTAGACAAAAAATGATAGAAAACCTGAATTTGAAAAGTTAAATCATTTCTTTGGGTTTATACACAATTTTTTGTTTTATTGATCTTTAATTAATATTTTTAGTATTTTATTTTATTGGGATACTTAAAATGATGGATAAAAAATATTTAAAACTAATGAAAAGAAAAACCAGTTGTTTTGACTGGACATTTATATTATCATCTTGACATGAGGCTTATGAGGTCAATTTATTTTATTTACTTGTTGGCAAGTTGTCTACAGCTTCTCTATAGATTGCAATATTTGTAACGATGCAGTTTTTTACTTTTTGTGCCAGTCTAAAAATTTATTTGGAAATCTTACTCTGCCTGTCGGTCGATGGGGTGGTTTTCAGAAAAGGTAAATGTTTCGCTCAAAAACATTGAATCTATTTTAAAATAACTGCTACTAATGTATATTTTCCAGTTTACTAAGAATTCAGCCTCAATATGGGCACGAAAGCTTTTATAAACTAAATTTTGTTTTTCATATTAGCCCCTTGTGTATTAATTACGAGTCCTACAAGTATAAATTACTACTCGTTATAATTAATAACAAATAAAATTATCTATTTCGCTGTTATGAATTTTTTTAAAATAATTATTTGAGGCACATAATTAATCCAAATAAGTAATCATTTCAAACTTGACAATTTATTTAAACAATTAAAACTACAAGGGTTTAACCTGTCATAAAGTTTGCCTTTGATTATTCTATTAAAAAACCCCTTCTGATGGGTTACGGTTTTTCTGAGCTAAACTGAATTAAAAATTAAAAATTTACTTAAACATAACGTAAAATATTCTTGGCAAAGTGAATAAATTTATCTTTCAAAAAATAAAAAATCTCTAAAAATGTCAAAATGGTAAACAAAATTTAAAATTTGTTGACCTACATTTTACAACGCATGAAATTTCATCATATACACATACAAAAAAAAATAAACATTAGAAAATATAACTTGTTCTTTTCTACCATCCAGATGTGATGAGTAAACAATTATCGTCTAAAATCCAGAAAATCCTAGCATGACAAGGAATCAAGAAAAAAATAAAATAAATAAATAAATAAAAAAGAAACATCAGAGAAGAACGAAAATCTGAGGTTCGTTAATATGAATGACAAGTAGGATTTGCAAAGCTGTCAGAAATAGCTTTGTTGGTGGCATAGCAATACCAATGTTGTCGTGTTTATAAATCATAATCTATGCCGCATTTTTCATAAATCTAACTAAACATAACCCCTCTTTTATTTATAAATCTGTAAAAGATGTATCTTTTATGAATTTAAATCCACCATCACATATGTAAATTCAGGAAGAATGTATATGCTACAGGATTTTGGAGAAGCTTCTAAGGTAATACAAATAACAAAATTAGATATTTGTATTATACACATATGTAGATAGAAACATATATAGAATCATCAAAGAGCTTATAGTAAAACAAAATTGATGACCGTTTGGGGTTCAATAAATTCTGTTATAATGCTCCAAATTTTAGTCTACAATAAAGTTTTTCAAATTGCACGTACAAATAATTTTAGTTGTGGCTTAGTCCTTCCCACTTCTTGCTATTCCTATTGTGTAATTTCTACCTGACCATACAGGCTATTTCTACTTTTACTTATATTAGTTGCATAAATTAAAAACATGAATTTACTAAAGATTTGTCTGTGGTACCCATAATGTTCCAATCATAGAAATTTCATAAATCATTAAATTTTAAATATAGGGAGCTGTTTTGTGATTCTATTAAAAACAAAAAAAAAACATTAATTAATTTTGAAGGTGCATTTATTTTATGAAAAGTTATTTTATTCCATTGAGAGTCATTTCAGTTATTCTGTCTAATTTGTAAAAGGCAAACTTTTACGTTAGTTATTTCTCATACCTTGCTAACAAAAAGAAGAAAAAAAAAGTTATATAAAAAAGTTAGAAGGTAAGTTTTGACAGCACGTGACAAGTTTATAATACTTTAAAAAACTTTATGACAGTTCTATTCAGTTTTAAAATTAAAATGGAGATATTTGTGCAGTAATAGCTATCAAAAAGTTGAGAATCAACAGTCTACTCGTATATATCCGCAAATTAAGGTAAAATTTAAAAAATAAAAGTAGTTAAGTTCTTGTGAAATGACACTAAATTCATGATAAAAGAAAATAAAAAGAAAACATTTAATTAATGATTCATTTATATTGTTGAAAGTTTCTGAAAATGATTAAAATCGTTAGAAACTAAATTTATTTTTCAGAAAATTATGTCTTAGGGTATAAATTTGAAATTCAAGTAAAAAGATATAAAAATAAATAAATATAGGAATTGGAATAATTACCAATTTCAACATTTAACTAACTGTTCTGTTGTTTTTTTTCAGTAATTACAAGCGAGTTTCTCAACTTTGTGGATATCAAAAGAGTTGAATTCTCTTGAGTGTAGGTAAAGGTTTTTATGTTTCTATTTTGAGAAATTTATTTAGTTTTACCTTTAGTATTTCTTTTTTTTTAAATTCTGTAAGTCAAAGTTTTTTCACCAATTTTAGCTTCCAGCTGGGCCAAAAGCTTAAAAAACTGAGGTTAGTTTTCATTTATTTTGAATTCGAGCTACATAAAAAATTTCCTTGGTATCCTAAAACTGCTAGCAGAATGATTTAAATCAATTTTTTTACCCCAATTTAAGACAAAACTGAAGTATCAAGTTCAAATATCTTCTAAGCTTGTATTTTTAATTTACTATAACAAACATTTTTCATTCCATTGTTGAAAAATTCAGCGCCTTTTGTTTTTGCATGTTTAAAAATCTTAAACTTAAGCCAAAATATTTTTTACGTTGCTTACTAAGATTCCTTTGATTTTTACCAAATGCTTATTGGTTTGGTCACAGTATAAATTGAGTTCTTGGCTTTATATTCAGTCACAATTTTTTCTCCGTAAGAAGGCGCATTATTTTCGTTCAAAATTCATGATTAATACTACCAAAAATCTAAACTCCTATATCATATATTTACACAAAACCACCTTAAAAGGCTTATATAGTATTGCTTTTTTAAAGTTTCTCCACCCGGAAAAAAATCAAAATCTACCACATCATGGAAGCCAAAGAAAACAAATTTATTCTTTTTGTTTTGACAGGAAATGCTTTGAGCATATCATTATTCTTCATTTGAAAATAAATACTTGATAAAACTGACTTGATTATTAGCTTTATACATAAAGCCAAAAGGGAAAGTGGCTTGAGAGCACTCGCACATATGCAAATGACTTATTCTCTTACAAAAACTCATGTTTCCTGTCAATAGTTTTCAAACGCCAATAAATATATTCTTCATTATATTCTATAGCCATTATCTTTTGCTTACCATCTCAATTTTATTGACAATTTTTTTTAAATATTTTACTTGGTCTTCACAGATTCATTCAATTGCGACAGGAAACAAAGCCCTTTTACGCCATTTTTTCTTGCACTATTTCAAAATAATGATTGATAATTCTAAAGTTTTGTTTAATTTTAGAACACTTGAAAGGAAAACATATTTTGAATTAAATGAGATACTTCAATTGTATATCTGGACTCAAATGCGTGGTAAGTAGTCATCGTGCTACTCACAATCAGGTTAAAATTTGTAAAGAATTATAAAGTTTAAAATATACATAAAAACAACAAAAAGTTTTAACAAAATTTTTGTTTTTTTTAACAATGTGTCACCTTACAATTTTTTTAATTCAATTGTAGAGAAACCAACCGAAAAAGAAAACGAAAAACAAAAACAAATGCATGTGTAAAACAAAATTGAAGTATCCCTTTATTTCTAACAAGAAGGGACATAGTTTTCCTATCCGAAACTAAATTTATATCCTTCTGGCGCCAATTGATTATTTTGTTTTTTTCACCTTATTTTTCCTATGATTCATAGACGGTGATTTAACTCTTTATTAACATAGCCGAATAGCCGAATAGAAATAAATTTTCTACAATTACTCATAATACTAAAGATGAGAGGGAAGTTTATTTTTTTAGCCTTAAAGCATACATATGTGGCCTACACAAAACTAAAAAGATAAAAAATTACTTCCAGATGTATTCAATCACAGTCAAATATTAAATTTGATTGAGTTTTTACTATTTAGGGAAGTTTTTTTTCTATGTAACATTTTTTAAAGAATAATTCAAGGAATACAAAAGTGTGGGGATCTAAAGGGTAATAAAAATGATTATAAACAGATGAAAGTAGTCAACATATTTCAAAATATTTTTGAACACATTTTCAGATTGATTTATTTTAAACATTCAGCGAACTGAGGTATTAAAAAAAAAATTTGATTTTTTAACACTAGAAATATGCAATGAGACAAATTTGAGTCTGTTGAGCATGTGAAAGAAATGTTGGTATTACCTGTGTACAGCTTCTTAGTCTCTAACCTAAATTTTTTTATATGTAAACTAAAACCATCAACTCAAAATTTAACATAAAAGAAATTGACTGGCCAACTGCCCAAAACTACAATTGCAAGATACTATTTTCCCTCGCTAAATGCCCAGTCTTAGATAAAAAATGGCAGAGACGTAAGTGTTGACTTTTTACATTTTTGTATCTTTTATAACGCTATTTCTGTTGAATTTAATTTTAATACATATGCAAAAACTGAAGGAGAAAAACCTTAGAAAACTATAACTTCCAAAATATTTGGGAAATTCAAATTCAAGACCCACTTTTCTGTTCTCATTTATGTTACAGTCACTTTCAGCGTATTAAATTACTTAAAAGGCAATATTCACAGTGTCTGATGTCCCAAATTAGCATTTTTTGATCACTTTAAATGCATTTCTTATATCCAATGATATACAGTTTAAAAATAGAAAAATATGCTAGTTAATTTTAAAGAAATAATTCTCATTAAGCCTTATGAACCGAATATCAAACTTTTAACCACAGTGAGAAACAACTCAAATAACAAATTTATAGCTAAAAAGAATAAAACAGTCATTTTATAAGATTTATTTTTTATCCCTGTAGACATATTGAATAATATTCCCATTGGTGTTGAAATTTGTTTTATCTGAAACTTTATTTTTCATTTTATCAAAACAGTTAAAGTCTCATCTTGATTCAGTTTTGAGCAATGGCTTTAAACAAATCCTCTTTGACTCGGTTCTAGGGTAACGTTTTGATATATTTTAACATATATTTGAGGTAAGCTGATTTTTTCAGATAAATAAATATATTTTCAATTTTATAAACGCAAGAAAAAAGTAATAATAATAACTATAAATGTAAATATCACCCCTGACATATCCTTGTCAGCATCGTTCATTATTTTTGACATTTTCAATCAAATCAAATTGCTAAAAATATAGGGTTGAATAGTTTTTCTAGATATTCCCTGGAAACCTTGGTTTAAAATAGAATACAAGCAATTTAAAAACAAGGTGTGCATCCGCATCAGTATCATAGCATAAATATATATCTTAATGTTAGGGGGATGCTACATAACTTATACTTATAAATAGGATCATTTAATGCTACGATAAAATTCATTCGGAGAAACTCAATTCCGGATATCATATAGAAGATGTAAATTTTTCAATCTTCGTGGGGGTCTGGTAGCTTATTTATAGTTTAACATAGAGTCTTAGAATATTTATATATCAGGATGCATCTTGGATTGTATCTAAATTTACAAATGTTACTTGCAGCCTTTGAGATAAGCAATCATCACGTTTTGAGAGTGTTTATTTAGTTTAACCTTGAAATATCTAATGAATTGTTTTTGACTCTGTTTGTTGTTTCACAATTGATGTTTGAAAAATTTTGTTGAGGGAATAAGATTAAAGACAATTCCCGTACTTCCTGTGTGAAATAAATCATTGAATAGTAAAAGAAGTACGGCATACATTGCGTTTACATCAAGTCCTTGTGACCTTAAGTGATCGAAACAAACTTAAACGATTTATTTAAATTTTATTTCACCCTAGATTTTTTTTAGAAAATAGATGTTAAGGTTAATTTTTGAAAAACAAACTCCAAACAGACATTTATAAATAAATTAATTATAGAATATAAAATAAGTTGTTTG
This sequence comes from Acrocera orbiculus, assembly GCA_947359355.1. Classification (NCBI taxonomy): domain Eukaryota; kingdom Metazoa; phylum Arthropoda; class Insecta; order Diptera; family Acroceridae; genus Acrocera; species Acrocera orbiculus. Next base: position 1,729,077 of record OX375757.1, read on the forward strand.
AGAATTATTCCAAAGTTTTTCTCCGATTTTAAGTAAGTAATAAATAACTTTTGCTAAAGACGTGATTTTTTCCAATACTTTTATATTGTAAAAATATAGAATTTAATTGAATATTAAGTTATAATAGGAAGTAGAAAGTTCCATTGGAAAATGTAGCAACATTTTTCATTAAGTTATTCAAGAATTGATTAAAGTAGAAAAATGAATGCTGAGCGTTAAATTTTACATAGAAAAAACAGTGGAAAGAAACAAAATTTCAATAACGCCGATTTTTTAAGTAAAATGTTATTAAACATTGACAAAAAATTTGCTTAAAATTAGTCACTTAAAATATTAACAAAGTTATTTTTTTGAAATAAGTAAATTTTAGTTACCTCCATTAGTCAAACGGGTATAATTGATAACTAAAAAACTTGAAATTCCTTCCCAATGACTAAAATATTGGACAGTTTGAATTTCTTTCAAAAATTTTTAACCGCATATCATTTTAATCGAGTCTTTTAAAATTTAATCTCAATATCTTATCGGAAAGTGATTTAAACCTTGCTTATAAGGATACAATTCCTATGAAAGTAGATTTAAAAATTTGCAGTGACTTCATACATTTTCGTGACTTGAAGCCAGAAAAAACTGTTCCCATTTGCAAAGGATTGATAGACACTAATCGGGTAAATATATGGAATCAATAAGTTGTCCGATAACAAATTGCTTCCATATTGACCACAACATGCACTGCAAATGTCAAGTACAAACAGTAGTTATTTAGGCCTTTGGCTGAGAGTGAGATGTCCTAATTCCACTTTTCTCTAAACATATTTTTTTCAGGTGAGTCAGTCAAGTTAAAGGCTAATTACCTTTCATTTTTTCTTTTATTTGCCTCTTCGGCCTCAAAATCCGCTTTTCTCGGAGTGTAAGGCTCCCTTTTAATTTTAGCTCATCGTTTTCATAATGAAAACACCCAATATTGCTTATGGCAAAAATTACTTCTTAATTCAACCATAAAAACCACACATAGCAAGCTAACTAGAACTCCATACAATTGACACCTGATGCAACGTGTCTTTATTTTAATTTTCAGGTTTACAGAATTAATTTACAAAAGGATTTTGTAAACCAAAAACCTAATTAGCATTAAAAACAATTGGGAAATATGAATGTCGTAACCTTCAGAAATTTTAAAAGTATATTTATTCTGTTTAATTTAATTTAATTAAAGGTTTTGAAACGAGGCAGATATTAAAACAATGAAGTATTTGCATTCTTTATTAGGTGTTCAGATATATATCCGCTTAGATTGTTTTGTTTTACTTAAGACGATCAAAATTAATATTTACTCTATGTTAAATTTAAAAATGTTGCTTTATATTTGCTTAGTGTTTCTTGTGTATACATCAACTTGCAATGGTTTAGTTCATAATATTGCAAAAATCGAAAAACAGAACTTAAACATGACTTACATCAGTGTTGAATTTCAAAATTTGATTACCTTAAACAGAGACGATATTAAAGAGATTATGGAAACTTTTCAAAGTAAAATTTTACAAGCTGCCAATCAAATAAAATCTAAAATATACTTAGCCCTAGATCTTTGCTCTAAAAGTTTAAAATTTAGTCATATGATAAAATTAAAAGAAGCACTTTCTCATGAATTAGAAGTAGAACAAAAATTTTTAGAAAAAATTCCAGTAAATATAGAAATTTTGACTGAGAACTTATTAAAAATATTTGAGGAAAATATGAAAGAAATACCTTTAGTTATCTCTGATATCCTAGAAAATAAGCTACAAAAGTGCTCACACAGTTTATGCCTAAATAGTGTAGAGACTTGGGCACTAAAATTATTTAATTCAACTAAAACAGCATTAAAATTTTGTACTGAATCTTTAATAGATAATGATGTTAGATTTAACATTAAAATTTCATCTGAACTTATCCGATATATTAAGAGAGAAACAGATCCTAGTGAATATTTACTTCATAGTAAATTGAATAATCTAATCAAACAGTTTGATACATTTGAGTATTTTTTAGTTGGTGTAGTGCAAAAACTCAAACACAAGTTCTCCATATGTACACGGATTTTAAAATTCAAAATTATGCTTGAAACTAAACTTGGACAACTAATTTTGAAAGATATGCCAGTTTGGCAAAAACTAATTTTAAGTTAGCATAACAGAAAATGGAAATTTGATAAGTTTTATATGAATTTTTGCTTTTATTGTCAGGAAAATTTGTTTTAAATTTAAATCAGTTAAAAAAGAGTCAATTGAAATAGAAATCGTTTTTAATCCAAATTGGTATTTCACTTTTATTAGAGAAGTATATCCTAAAAATTTTTACTTATTTGATAAATTTGTGTTACATTTTTGACAAATTCCAATTTGTTAAAATTCTGTAGCAATTTTAGAGTAAAATCTTTTAGGAAATCTGTACCTATAGTGATTAACTCATTGAACGCTATGATCGCATATACATATGTGTTTCTGCCTATTATATACAGCTTGATATGTTTGTAAGTTTAGAGAGGATATAAAGATAAATAGTAACCGCTTGGGTTGCTTTATTGTAATCGTTTTTCAGAATTTTTCATGAGTCTTGTGTGTACAATTGGGCATTGGTTTACAAAGTGTCGCTACCAGAAATTAAGATTTTAAGAGCAGGCAATGGTAAAACACTTGTAGCTGACAGCGGGCACACGATTCTTCCTTTACTACACAAGAAGAAAACCAATGCATTTGAATCAGTGCGAAAAAATATGAAAAATTTGCCAAAAATAGAAGAAAAATTAAATGGTACAGAATGTGCAAAAAGATCGAAAAACAATCTATTAGCGTTAAAGTTGGCAGAAAATAAATACGATTTCCAAAATTTACAAAAAAAAAAATTTTCCTAAATTCTATTGCACTTCTTTAATATTCCCCGCAAAATAATCACCAATAGAACTCACTTCTCCGTGAAATTCTAATAAGCTGCTGAAGAAATAGCCAGTTTTGTTTTATGGTTTCAACAGAGCCAAAACGCATTTCTTTTAAAACCAAATTAAATCAAGGAAGCCGAAAAAGTCACACAGAGCTATGGCTGGCTAATATGGAGATTTGGTTTGCTTATTTGTTGAATACGGCAAGAAAACGGGTGCAGTATGAAACAACATGCTTCCATGGTGCGGAATTCATAAGCTGCACGCCACTGTTACGGTTTCTTTAAAGAAATTACTTCACACAAATCATTAATTGATTATTTTGAGATTTTAATAAAATGCTGAGCATCTTACTTTTATAATTTTTCTAAAGAATGAGAATAAATCTAAAAAACAATTGCTTGAAAAGTACCATAAATTAACATGTTTTTAACTATATTTATTGAAAAATTGGATAGTTTTCTATATAACACCTAAAGATCCTTCAGTAGTTTCATAGAACTTTTGAAAACGATTTTACTTTCAACTCTTACGAGAAACCAATTCACAAACATGTGAGTGGCATATTCCTTTAAAGACAAAGTGAATTATTAACCCATAAACACTCAAAACTTTATATATATATATACCAGTATATATGTAGCCTCATCTATGCTTTTCTATCAAAAGAGCAAATCTGAAGGACTCTCCAAAGCATCTAAGATATATTTATTCTTAACCTTAGGTTTAAAATTTCATTACTGGTGGTATGGTGCTGCCATAGTGGAGAATGTAATTAAGGAGATTTATGGTAGCATTTGTGTAAATTAATGCATTTAAACTTTCTTGCACTTGGATTTAATTACAAATGTGATACCTTAAGTAATTGTGGCGAAAGATAAGGTTAACCAGACTACTGAAAATTAATACCTGAAATCATATTCAACTGAAATTAAGGCTATGAACCCTCCCTTGTTTTGGTTTATTTTTCATTAGGTCTTCATCATGAATTTTATATACATGTCCTATATTTTTATTGAATAAGAAAATATTTAAAAAAACGTAAAAAATTATTGTCCAATATGGGTTTTCTTTAGCTTCTTATAGTAAAATTTATTTCGGTATTAGCATGTCTGGCTAAAATTTAATATGAATATTCGAAAATGACTCATTTTAAGAGGGAGAGAAGAAGGTATTAATATGAACGTATATTCATTCAAACTACCATACTTGACATAAATGACTCATGGGTTAAAAATTTAATAATGAATTAGAATAAAAAATAAAACAGTAACAAGGAGACAGAAAAATGAAATTCAGTTCTAAACACGCATTTTAATCGATATTTTAAGCAATATTTAATTTTATTCTATAAAAGAAAATAAGGGGTTACTACACCTGTTTTAAATATTTGACTATATTTAGCAAATCATATTCCTGCCTTTCACGTTTTGACTTATGTTTCTTTACATGTTTTCTATTTATTTTCTTTTTAATTTGTAGTGGTTTTTATTTTTTAATAAAAGGGACACATATTAAATTAAATATTTGAAATCAGAGTAATTAATCAATGTCGTTTAATCTTTTTATTAGCACAGAGAATAAAAAATTTTGGGAAAAGTTATTGTCAAGAAAACAAAATTGGATGAAAGATTTCAAACTGTATCCCTATGTAATTAGCACTTCTAAAAAATGTGTGAACAATATTTAACTAAAATTAATTAATATTTTAGCTAAAGTTATTTTTTCCTATACTTATTATGGTAAAGAAATGATTGAAAAAATATAAAATAAATAAAAACATAATAATGAAAATATATTTTAATGGTTAACAATGTCTGAAAGAGGAAAAAATAAAATTGTACTTTTATATATAAAAACTGGTGAGTTGAATTTCTTTAGAGTGAGTTGAGTGCTTTAGTTTATTGAAAAATATGAAAGCAGGATTAGAATTCTGTAAAAAATTCAAAAACTAGACTGTTGAAGACTGAAGGAAGTTATCTGTTCAGATGAAAGAGAAATCAATAATTCAGCCGGATGGGAAAGAATATTACTGGCAACGACCATATGAAACATTTAAAAAGCATGATGCAAAACCAACTGTGAAACTTGGTGGAGGTAGCATTATGGTTTGGAGCTGTTTTACATAGTTGCAAATAGTTCCATAAGTTGATAGATGGACTAATGTAAAAGGATGACTATCTACATTTTTTAAAAGCAAATCTTCTATTTATAGATCTAACTAAAGCACATCAAAAAAGTTGTACAGAAACGGTTGTCAACCCAGGAGTTTTAGGTGATAAAATGGTATGCGCAGAGGCCAAATATCAACCCCATTGAAAATTTATGGCTTAATCATAAAAAAAGGTTGAGTATTTACGAAAAAATTTCCAAGATTCTTTCAAGATCTTTGCTACAAATTCAGACTGACTGGAATAATATAAAAAATCTACATATCAAATAATTAGTAGAGAGCATAACGAAGCGCATCAGAAAATTAACAAAAAAATAAAGATCTTTGGGTTAAATACTAAAATTTCATAAACGATTTAGTTTTTAAGGAACGTATAAAAATGGATCGATCCAGTTTAGATGTAGATTACATGTTTGCTTGCTCTGAAGCTAATAAGCCTGAACGTGCACCATAGTTAATTAATGATAAATTAACTAATCTGCAAAGCAACTGAGAGCTGGGAAACTGGTGATATGATATGGTGATATGTAAATATGTGGTGATATGAAAAATATTTCCAACAAAACTAATTTTAAAAAAAAAATAAAAGCTTTGACACTTTTTAGAAATTCGAATAATTTAATTCTTAATCTGTGGCAAATATTGCATCAAGATCAAAATAAAATAATAAAATACAGTAACTTTTTTTTTGACAAGATCAATAAAATTTCCCTGAAATATTTAGAGATCTACTTAATTAATACACGCTGCTATTCTTTTATTGTATCTATTTTGTTAAGAAGAATATAAAAATGTAAACTGAAGTTAACTTGTTGTTCATCATTTTTTATAATCTTATAAAACGGTCTTACGATGTTCAAATTTTTAAACATATTTTGATAGCTATAATGATATTTGCATACTACAAAGTTAATTAAAAAACTTGTTTTAAGCTTCAAGAGTTTTGCTCATGAATTAACAGAGCAAGGAGTGGAATGTTCTTTCAATTTGGTCTTATTAATTAAAAGTTTACGAAATTTTTACAATAAACTTTAAGTAATGGGTAAATATTTGAAAAATATTAAAAGATTTTTTCAAAGGAATAAATAAAATTCATTTAGCTTTGATGGCTTATAAAAATATACTTTTTTCAATGCTATTGAAACAACTTTTACATAGCACGGAAAGAAAATATCTTTTGAAGTAAAAGTAATTAATGAAATATTTTCTATTACACAATTTTTCTCAATAAAATTAATATTACTTGATATAATGACAAATAATAAAATTATAGGAAAAAAAACACCAGTTATTCTCTTAGGCAAGAACTAAAAAAGTTATCAAATAGTAACTATCAAAATTGCTGTGTAAAGTTTGGTGAATGTCGCCGTTTTCCTGAATGCCTACATTATTTTTCACTGCAGTTTTGGTCTTCTCTAGTATTTTATAACATATTCATTGGTTGTAGCAAATTCAGCCAAACATAATTTTTGAAAGGTACCAAATTATTATACTGAACTTTAACGAACGGGTTTGTTTTGGTAAATGGATTGCTATAGTTCTTCTTAGCTAGCACTAGGTGGAGACTGTTTGTTCTTTTTCATCTAATATTTGACTGATTTTGGCAAATTATAATTGGTAATAACAACAAATATATAGGAAAAAAGACTAATTTTGTATACAAGGGCACAAAAGAGTTTTTTGTTAATTCCCATACTACCCATACTATCGGTCATAATATTTGAAAATTTAAGCTCTAAGCCCTAAATGGCATTCAAAATAAAACAAAAATTTTATTAAAAATGCTCTCTTAAAACTTTTCAATTCAACTGCAAAAAAGAGACTCTTAAACATTTACACTTTACTTAAAAGCCGTCTTTATCGTTTAGCAGCAATTTTAATATATTCTGATTAAAGCCATTCTTATATTTAAAAGTATCTCTTTTCCATTTCTCTAGTTTCAAGTAGCTATGAAATGTTGCGGTAGTCTGCTTCAAATTTCAATTTGACCCAATACAAAAATTTGAAGAGTGTCAATAAAGTATCTTAAAAGGATAAATGTGTAGTCCGTGCTGGTCTGTTTGCTATATATCCTCTTAAAAATTATGAATAGATTAAATATTTGAGTCAACACTTCTAAAGTGAACTTAATACTAATAATCTATTGGCAAAATGAAAGATATTTTTATTGCTATTGACCATTTGGAAACATATTTACTAAACCAACTCAAAGGGACTACATATTTCATTGAAACCGTTTAAATGTTTACACTTGAAACTGTAGTTCACATATGTTAAGTACAACAAAAAAAATATCATAAAAAACCATTTAATCTGTTTTTGTGCTATTTGACCTAAGATAAATCAAAATGAAAACATATTCAAGGATTTTCTTATACTAAGAAAAAGAAAAAAAAAAGGGTTCCTTAATACATTTTGTATATATTATGATTTTAAATAGGAAAAAATTGTATTAAAAAAAGGTTCAAAAGGATAAAGTTTTGTATATCCTGAATCAGTCAGAACAATTATTGTCAGAGTTATATTTAGCGTATCGTAATACATTTTTTTATGAAGGAGGCGTATTTAAATAACATGAAAAAAATTTTGTGTTTTAGTACATAAATAAAAAAAGGACTTAGAAAATATTGCCGATTTAGAAGCTTAAGAGATTTCATAGTAAATTTGAAAGATTTATACACTTAAAGGAATGTTTTTAGAAATATTATTATTTAATTATATTTTGCTAAAATATCATTTTGTTTTTGAAAAAAAAATATACACATTCAGTGGTTTTTTTTAGAAATTATAATTTAAGACTATTAAGTCAAACAGCATTAAAATCACGAAGATAGAGCTTTGTGAAGTTTCATCTATTACCTATAATCGCGTTTTTTGCTAAAATCTATTTTTGAAGTCAGTTTCCATAATTCTCTAAAAGAAATTATGAACCAATCCTTTTAAACTGAGCTATATAGTTGAGTACTACAAATGTGTCCAAATTACAAATTAATTATGTAAGAAAATTCTCATAAATGGGATAGAGCTAATATAAACAAAACTCAGCATTTTCAGTTTAACAGCAAATAGAAAAAGTAAAAGTACATTTCTTAAAGACTGCCTTAGGTTTATCAAAATATGCATCCTCTTAATTAACATATGTATGTACTAACTAAAGAACATTTTATATAACAGCAAACTCGAGTTCAAAATGATCTTACTCAACGAACTCAAATTGGGCTCTTGTCATAGAAAAACAGGAACGAAAATGAAAAGATATTCAGATCAATTTATATTGCACAGATGCAATGATCGGCAGAAGGTGGACTGAAGTAAACCAAAAACTGTGATTCTTGCAAATAAACCTCATTATCCACGGCTTTTATCACAAAATCTGCAGAGAAAAGGCATATCACAATCCTGGACTTGAATGTATGTAATTCACTAAGTAAGGAACACTGTGATAGATATCACATCACGAGCTGTAGGAACACAATAAAGCCCTTAAAGGAGTACTTATGCCAGAAGATAATAGAGTGAAACAAACCCACGAAAATTATTTTGCACATTGCGTAACTTTATTAACGAAGAAAAATAACTTCAGGATAAAAGATTAATCAGTTTGATGTCAAATGTATTTTCAAGGGTGAATTAGAAAAAACACATCGCTGTATTTCCAAAAGATAATCATAGTACAAAATCTTCACATCACGTTCTGCTTTATACTCTTTCTATAAATTTTCATTTTAACAGTATTTAATCTTTAATTAGTTTTTATCAAATTCATAAATTCAATTTAATTTTAAAACACTTACTTTAATATTATTACGATTTTAAGAATTTCTTCTTGTCCTCACAGCTATAGAACCCATTTAAAAAAATTGAAAAACATTTTAATTTTTTATCTAATATCAAATTTTAATATATTTTTCCCATACGTGTTTAGGTTCAATAAGCTTTTCCTCACAATATCAACAAAATAAATTTTTCCCAAGCTTTAATTTGCGTAAGATATTTATAATCATTTTTCAATAGCCCTAATAAAATGTATCTTTATCGTACTCAAAAACTGAAAATACCTAAGCCAAACAAGATAATTGCCAATTAAAAATCTAAAAATGTTTTAAAGAACCTCGAAATAATTTTAACTTTAACACCAAACCCTTGAAATATATTGACCATATATCATCCCTAAGCATGCCGCCGATTCAGAAGTAGTCAAAAAACATTTAATATCATATAAATAATTTACAACAACAACATATACATGTATATATATATATATATATATATACATTTGCTTAGAAATACTACATAAGCAAGAACCTGCACTAATCCACTCTTCTAAAACTATTCACCACTATTAATATACAAACATGTTTATTACCCAAATAGAATTCTTATTTAATAATTGATTACTAGAATTCATTTGAAGAGTAATCGCCTTGTTCTCCAGGGACGAAAAGTGTTTTCAAATGGTTAACTAAAATGCTGTAAATCATATTTCTTATATTACCTTCGTAAAGCTGTCACAGCCTTGGATCATAAAACAAGAAACGGGACCACAGAGTATTTATGACAACAGGAACAATAATTCATAATTAAAGTTTGTTGAGCATGCCCAGTACAAAAGTTTTGTTTTTGTGTTTGACTCAATTGTTGAATAAGAATAATAAAAAAAAAAAAAATCAATAATAGAATCAATGTTGAATTGAATTTGGGCTCAAATTTTTTATCAAAGTTATGTCGGTTGGAATTATACTTTGCGGAGATTTTATAGTTTTGTGGTTTTAGTTATTTTTGTTGTAGTTATTGTACATGTAACATTTTAAGGTAATAGACAAACCGAAATAAAGCCGATTGTATGATAAGTCTGGATTAAAATAGCTGACAGTATCATTTAGCCATGAAAGGATTATCATAAAATTAATATTGCTATTTTTTTTTTTGTTTTGTACTATTCCAAATGATGGAATTTTCTTGCTATCAAACTCTAAAATAATAATACTATACAATTCTGTGTGTAATAAAAGAAACAAACAAAAGATAATGATAATCAGTTAAATGTATTGAAACAGAATTTTTAAGAATGTATTTAAATCATTTGACCTTCAACTATTTCTACATGATTTTCATTTAAATCCAAGTTAGCTAATAATGTTTCTGTAAAATGTATTACAAATACATACGTAAGCTCGATTCTCAAGCCTATTTTAATGGAGGCATACAGAGGATGGAAACGATTTTTAAATTAAATTTGCTGTAAAACTTACGAAAAGTTCTGTTTGTATTGAGATTTTTAGTTCAAGTATAATAAAGTTATAATCTTATTCCTTATCTTATATTAACTTCAAAAGTTTTATACCACTGAGGACATAGTATTACTTCTTTAGTATTAAGGTTTTTTATGAATATATTAAAAAGAACTTACCTAAAAGAAAAGTTTTTTAAATCAAAAACTAAGCATAATAATTAAATAAATATTTTTACCTTTTTATTCGGCATTTTACTTGTTCTTGGAAATGTATAGCAGCTTTAGAAAATAGAACACTACACTTTTTTTGAGTTTTCATTGTTTTAAAAGGACAAAATGGATGTCTTTTAGATATTCAACATATGAAACAAAAAATGACAGCTGTCTTTTGGACTAGAGCAACATTTCTAAAAAAGTAATCATGGATACCGGCAAAATTTAGTAAAAAAGCTTACAAGACCAACATTATTATTAAAGTTGAATGTTTTAGTTTTACAAAATTTTTAAGAAGCTGTTTAAGCGAAAAATGATAAATAAATGAAAACGGATTAGATTATATAATTTCAAAAATTTCTTTTATTCTCTATTCTTTAAACAAAAATAAAAAGCAATTCCAGTATTTTCACGTTATCAAATTTAAGGAAAACTGCACGGATCAAAGATCTAATAATACCAAAAATGGAAGCTCTTTAATGGTTTAGGTTAATGATTGTAATGATAAAAGTAATTAGTATTTCTTTCATAACAAAATGGCTTTCCACACAACCCAAGAGGGAACAATAAAACTTCTCAATAGAACTTCTCATATCCGGCTTCCCTCATAGGTCTATAGGCCATAGTCAAATATTTTATGGAATTGAGAAATAAATATGTTTTCATAAAAAGTATAAAGAAAAAATCGTGTCAGCATGCGACATCGATGAGCTTACCAAGAGCTATTTTTTCCTGACAACTGGGGACAACGTACGGACTTATATGTATATGTGGCGGGCAATTACCCGTCAGGTAGTATAAGTCCTATATTTTAAAATTATTTCTTTCTAGGCCCATAGACCTAGGATGGCGTGGAAGGACATTTGAAAAATATTTAAAATAATTTTTAATATTTATGTTATGAGAGAAAAATATCAATCCAATTATCAGCCAATATATATGTATGTATTAACAAGTAAGTAGTTATTGATATTAAAACGAACATCTGGACGTCCACAAAAAACTGTTAGATCTTTTATTAAAATTTATTAAAATTGTGCATATATGTAAGAAAAGATCCATTTCAATTTAAGTCAAAGCTCGCAGAAATAATTTTATTGCAGAGGAAATTGTGGGATAAGCTCTTCTGTTGACATTTTATGCATAATTTCCCTTTATTTAACATAATCTAAATTCATGACTAAATTTATATAAATAAGAAACTTAAAAATTTTGTTGAGTTTCCTATTTTTATTTTAATAATATTTTTACGGAATTAAAAAAAAAAAAATAGATATCTAAATTTTAGCTGTTCAGGGCTACGAAAACCAACAAGAAAAAAAATTAGACTTGTTTTTCTAACCCTGTTTGTCTTATAACACCCTTCGGCTTAAAGTGTCCTTAAATCCTGGTGCTTCGTAATCCGATTATGTCTACTTCATGAAAATATTTAAATATCAGTATCAGCAATAAAAGAGGAAAAAATGGACCTGTTTATATTTTTTTCGAATTGCAATTATTTTAAGCCTAAATGATTACGCACTTAGTCTTTAATTCAAGGATTATCAATCGTTGAGGGTTTTGCTTTAGAGAAGGAGATATTTGGAAGGATATTAGCCTTACTTATATTAAGCTGTAGTGAAAAATCAGAGAGATTGAAATGTTATCTGATGATAAAAAGTAAAATATCTAAGTTGAAATTTGGTAGGTTTATTTTTTTAGGTTATTTTATTTCCGCTAATTATTATTCAATGTCGTATTACTGTCAACTTCAACACTTTGAAGTGTATATAAAAACTTGAATTATTATTTCAGTAGTTATTAATTTTAAGGATTAATTATAAGGGGATATTTGCATAGGAGACTATATTTGGTTTTCGTGTAATTTTGCTATAGTTATGGCAGGGAAAATTTACTTGGAGAATAATAGATTATAATTTAAGGAAACTTTTTAATTATACTTTGTGCAAATATATGGTTTTTAAACTGTAAAAAACCTTACAAAATAGTCTCGCAAAAAAAACTCTTCTAAAGAACAAAACTTTTATTTTGTTGCTCAAACTTTTAAATATCATGGCAAAAATCTAACCGTCTGATCCTGTTCTGAGCAGACCTAAAGAGAGTAACTCTGACTACAAAATCTAAAGAAAAAACATAGTTTAAGTGAATTCCATTAAATATTTAGAGCTTCACTTCAATTGAAAATTGTTTAAACTTGACTTTGTTATAATAATAAAATTCGTGAGAAAACTATGGATGAAAGTTGATAGTTTGGTTTTTTTCATGTATTATATTTAATTGCATTTGGGAGCAAAACTTTACTCATTCTCTACATTCAATTAGAGTGACATTATATGGTTTCTGAACTAATCATACACACAGCCATTCTTAGGAAGAGTTTTTTTTTTTAATTTTTGCATGTTTTGTCTGGAAATCGTTGATAGCTAAACTTGTTTGCATATACCTTATAGTATCTGATTCCTGTGGGTACAGCTTCTTTTAATCATAGCTAACGTGTTATCGAATTCAGAGAGAGTATTTTCTTGCTTTCTATTGTTATCGCAGGTATTCAAATTGGAAACCTTCATCCTCAGTTGTTGCAATCAAAATACTTTTTCAGATAGCTTATATGCAAATCAAGATGAAGTGTACTTTTTAAATTAGAAACTTAATATATTCCGAAGTAGAATTCTGAATATTGGTTGACAATTGCTCGCAACCCATTTGGATTTATTAAAAAGATGCAAGACAGTTTTAATCAACTTAACACTTAGATCTTAAAGCTTTCCTACAATGTCTAGATAAATTACTAATGGATGTTTTCAATTTACTTGGACATTTTTAGAGACTATATAATTAAGTAATTAGCAAAATTATAGACAAAATTGTCCCAGGAAACTTTCGTATCCATGTCCATCAATTTATAGCAGGTGCGATCATTGCAGTACTGAATCAAAAAATATTAAAAAACTTTAAGGAAATTTACGAAGTAACACGGGCTAATTTTTATGTAAGTTTTTGAATCTAGTAATTTTACCGAAACAATTGTTGAATGTTAAAATATGCTTTCTTATAATTTAAATTTATTTATTTATGAAAATTAGAAAATTCCTAATTTTTTAATCATTTATAAGAGAAAAAACTTCTAAAAGGAAGATTATCTCGCAAGACTTCAAGATCGTTTCACATATAAAAATATTGTAGCAGAGGAAACAGATTAAATTCTTTTGTGATAGATCAATTTTATTGATCTAGTACAATACTCAATTAAAGTTTGCACTTTTTTGCAGTCTGCTGTTACAAAAGTTTGACATTTGTCTAGTTTTGGCGGTAACCAAAATGAAATGTCTTCAGATGAGCGCCATTTGATGATAAAATTGAAAGTGATTGAGATGAAATCTTTTTTTGTTGTTTTCAAGCAGAGTTCAATACGTTTAGCATGAAAATAATAACAAAATTTATAGAATTAAACATTTTTAGGTATTAATTTTTTTTGTTGATATTTTAGTTAATATTTTAATAAAAAATTTATGTCGCCAAGCTGGCAGCAAATTGAGATATGTGGAAATACATTTCAATAAAACTGAAGAAAAATTAATATAGTGATTTTGGTAAAAGCTGCAAACAGTTTGGTGATTTTGATTTTAATATATTTACCAAACGATATTTTCAGACTGCAGTTGTGAGCAAGTTAAAACTAAGTAAATTGTAACAAAAAACATCATAAAAACAATCATGTATAAAATTTGCCAATCCAGAAGAATTATTAACATCAAAACAAGATCAGGTAATATATTCAGTAGCTTTTCTCTTTATAGAAGACGAGAACTGTGATTAAATCAAATTATTTTTAGGTATGTTTTATTTTAAATTTCCATGGATTACATTGGTTTTTGCATAAAATTAATATGACTTATAGAACATCGGATTAATGATATATCCCTTCTAATAATCAGCGGCATCTTCATGATTAATTTTATGCAATAAATAATAATTTAAGGTGGCTTTCATTAGTGTTAAAGTATTGTCATCTTTTGCTATTTAGGTAAAAATGAATTATGTCTTAATATCATATAAATTACATTTTGAAAATTAATTTCAATATAATTATTGCTATTTATGGCTTAATAATAGCTATAGAAACTGCTATAAATTTTATTTGCCAAGTTTTTACCTTACATTAAGGTAATCTAGTTAATTTTTATATTTATAAGATTTTTATTTAAATATTTTATATAAATTAAGAGTGTTGGTCAAGATTTACTTTATATTTAAGCCAAGGTGTTTATTATTAGAAAAACAAGCTTGGTGACATTCTCTAATAATTAAGTAAGAGATATTATGCTTTAATATTTTATTTTATGTGATGTGCATATTTGTAAAGGAAAAATCGCTAAATCGGAGGCAAAATACAGGAATATTCAAATCAGTTGTAGGATGGAGCTAACTTGTTGCCTCTTGTTTGACAAATACATATAATAATATATATTTGTATATTGTATATGGCTATTATTTTTTATAGCTTCCTTATGCAATTTCACTGCATTATTTATTATGGTAAAAATGTCGTCATCTTGTGTGTATTAAATTTTTAAACTGACCGCTTTTAGCTGTTCCCTCGATTGAAATGCTTCTTTACTGCACGAAAAACTCAGAAAAATTTATCTTTTGGTAATTCTTTGGCGTCAGCTAACATTTTTGAAGTTTAATTTTTTTTGGTAATTATTTAATTGATTTAGAATGATGGTTTAAAATTATAAATTCAAAGGAGTTATTAGTATATTTATCTTGAAATTTTTTAAATAACCAACCGATGGATTTTAATAACGCGAAACATAAATTTTTCAAAGAAGCAAGCGAATGCTTGAATTGCATTTCAGATGAAGCCTTAAATGTTAAAATATACTCATACAAAGTGGCTTTGCTTGATAATAAATTAGGCTTATCCAAAGCATAAATGTAAGAATATTGCTTTTATTTTAACTTGTGTGATAAAATAAATTAATTATAATAAATTTGATGAAAATACCATTAATTAAGAGATTGTAAGAGATGAAATCACTTATTATTGCCTGAGTATAGTTAAACACATATCAAATGTCAAGATTTATAAATTTGTATTTGAAATTATTTGAACATGCGTGAAAAAATTTATGGCCATTGAAATGGACAACAGGTCTTTAATGTTCATTTTACTTGCATAGAAAGTTTCTTTATTTTCTAAGTTTTTAGTGAAGTTAATATCCTAAAATCGCGTTAAATATACGTAATAAAAACACTGTTGATTAAAATTCGTTATAGAATTATTTTCTCTACCAAACGAATGAAAACAAAGTAAATATTTTTAATGAAACATTTCAAAATATTTTCTATTACTGGTAAAACAAAGATTTATTAAAAATTTTAGACAGTGCACATGTGTTTTTCCATTGCATTCTGATTTATTACACCTAGTGATCTCCTTTTTTCTTATCGTATTCTGACCAGAGGTCAACAGTATAATACTGCATTTCACTTGCTGGTCTGGCAACAACGATACTGTTTTGTTGTATTGTTTGGTGTAGTGTAAATGTTTGTCCCATTTTCATAAGAGCTTCCAGAATGCAAAAGATCTAGAACTTCTTTATCTGATTTAATGTCCATTTTTGGAACTTGATGAATACCTGATTCAAATTGATGATCAGTTTATCTACTCGGCTCATCCCAGTATTAGATAATCGCATAAGCTTAGGATGAAGTATTGATATGATATGTACCTTAAGAACTTTGTTGCAACTCTTCATCTTTCTTCATCTTATTCTCCAATTTCAACAACATTCGATGTCTGTTATAAGTGGCGGGCTCCCATACTATTTAATCTGATTGTATCTCCGGTATATAATTAACTTTCCCGAAGAGCCTTTATTAATTATAGCTGGAAAAGTAGTCGTAGTAAAAGATAAAATGGCCAGAATTACTTGTTCCTTTTGCACAGTGATTATAAACCATTTTTGTCACAAAGTATAAATATTTTGATGTCACACGGTTCTGGTTTCTGCTTTATACATTGTTTGATTTGTAATTTTCTTAAACATAAACCGCAAAGTTATTTTATGTAAATTTTGAATTATTTTTACAAATATTTAGTCCGATATTTTATTGTACTGAAGGACTTAAGAAGAATTAATTCTTAAAACTTTTATAATTGTTTAATGCTGAAGGTTGAATTTAAATATGAATGTTTGCCACAATAGTGAACTTAAGAAAAAACTACCAGAATTTTAAAAGAAAATATAAATTCCCACATAATTCAAGACTGACTTTTTGGCTTTTTTTTCGTTTCTTTCACCAAGCTGGGAGACACCCTACCGACAATTTGGTGTCATGTTTTCGCATTTTCTGTATACTTTTCGTTTGCTTTTTAGCTTATGACATCGTCGTTTTTTTTCCTTGATTCACATCTAGCCTTTGATGTACTTTGAAGTTTAGGAATAAAATGGAAGCTTTTAGCATAACTAAAGTTTTTATAACACAAGCTTTGTTATTGTCATCATACAGACTAGACTTAATTGTTTTCATAAAAATGCATTTAATGTGATATCATAACTTAATTGCTGGCTTTGATTTTGTCCCTTTGATTTGTGTTTGACAAAACTAAGTGAATTTTTTGTCAATTTAATTGATTTTGTCCCTTTGTTTAGTGTTTTATCAAAACTAAGTAGATTTTTGTCAATTCTACTATTTTTACCTTGTGCAAAACTTTTTTATAACTTTGGCGTATAAAGGTTTTCATTTAAAAATTAAGTTTTTTCTAAATTTGTTCACCATTAAAGTGATGAGCAAGAATTCCTTGTGAACCAAGAAATTGTGTTCAATTTAACTAAATAATTCTCATTATTTCTAATTTGTACCTAAATTTTTATGATAATTCTTCTGAGCAAAATTAACAAATTCACAATCTTATTTGCTCTAAATAAATTTCCGAGTTGTTCAAATGTTAACTTTTACCAATTTTTCATCTTGGGCTAAATGCCATATTTTTGAGGCCATTTATTACAAATCTCTTTGTTGTCGGGTTAGTTGTTTGCTACTCCAGACAAACGGGAGATGTTTTTAAAAGCGTTTTGATTTATTGATAGTGTCTGATCCTATAGCAAAACGAAAAATAATGCACACACAATAAAAAAAATATATAAATAAAGCTATTCCAGTCTACATTATTTACCATATAGCGAAATTTTAAAGGGAGCTATTTTAAGCTTATGCCAAAGTCCATACAGGAAATCGTCGAGACATATGGTGACTTGTGTTCCCACTTAATGCAATCAGCTCTTCGGTATAGCCATTTGGTTGTGATAATAAGGATGCTAAACACAAAAACTTATCTGCAGAAATGTTTTTGAATTGAGTTTTTTGATACAAAAAGGAAATCGTAATTTCTTGGAAAATATTGTGTTGAAGTGTTAACTTTTATTTATTTTTCCAACAGAAAGATGCTGTAATGTATATCAGCTCATCGCATTTATGTCTACACAGTAAATTATTTTTTTGTTGGTGGTATTTTTTGCAAGGGGAAAATCTATTTTAAGTTTTTCTTACTTTTCTCTGACTGCAACGTATTGAATGATGTCATAATTTTTGTTAGAAAAGTTAATTAGAGGAAATAAGGTAAAACTTAGCAAAAAACAAAATATTTAAGAGTTTTGAATACAAAAATAATATCAGTAATTAAATAACTGTGAAAAATACGTACCTGTTGCTCACTACCCTAATTACTACTTCTCATTTTTCTAATTTCTCAGTTTATACAAGTTCCACAAGGGGTTTGAGTACTCCTAACATTCCTAACATTCACGACATTTCATAAGTGAAGTTAAAAAGAATCCCTTAGAAATTTACGAAAATTTCATTCTAAAACAGAAAAGCTATGCCGGAAATTTGTGAATGTGAAGAATCGAAAGAAAGTCGCCAAAAATATGCCGGAACAAGTCATCATAAAGGATAATTTGAAGTGGGTGTACCATTTTAATATGCAAAATAGTCATCTTTATGACTTTTAAATTTTTCAAAACAAATTGCTGTTTCACAGTAGTCATTGTCAGTGAATAGACGAGGTGAAAAAGAGTTTTCTTAAGAAATAAAAGGATTTCCAGAAAAATGCGTATTAAACTACTTCGATGACTGGATTCATTGCTGGCGTATATGTATTGCTTTAAAAGTGGCCTAGTTTGAGGGCAAAAAAGGACAAAAAATAAACTTTAATAAATATTTCAAATTTTATTTAAGAAGACTATAGTTAACGATATGATCAACTTCATAAAATTTATCTGCAGTAATTTTTTCTAGGCACCAAAAAAATAATCTTTTTTCTCTGATCTAATAGACAAGAGAACTGGTCTTACATTTTGTGCCGAAGGTTTTGTTTAATAGATCACCTTACATGCAAGGTGTGGAAATTGATGAAGCCAGTTGTCCTCAATAAATATTTTGTCTTGTGCTTCGAAGAGCAACTCACGTTATTTATATGAAAACAAAAAAAGAGTTTTGATTGTAAAGAATATTCCCTTAGGGTAATAAATTTTAAAATGCTGTGAATAGAAATAATAATAATAATTATACCAAAGAAAAGATCAAACAGTGATTTATTGAATACAGTTTTAAATGCTAGGAGCAACAATTTACAAATATGGAAATAACTGGTGTCGGCATAACTAAAAAATCTCCAGAGTACTAATTGATTTTAAAGCTGAACTGATATTATTCTTGCTGTAAGACAATGATTCATAGTTATAAATAAAAATGTTTACATGTTCAGGGAAAAATTTTGACTGCATGTTAATTTTTGTCTATATTTTAATTAAATATTAAATAAAGTAACACAATAGAAAATAAACCTTATGTGATTTATTATGGGTTATAGATCCTTAAATAAAAATTTTTTCATAAAACAAAAATCTACGACAAATAGAGAAAATATTGTAAATAAGCAGAGCTAAAATTCTTAATGTTTGAATGTGCGGAGCTAGGGTTACTGCCAAGTAGGTAAACTGAATCCGTTGCCTGCTTGACTGCTGCATCACTTTCTGTATTCAATATTAAAATAAAAATTAAAATAATTTTTCGCCCATACATGGTCCCGGCTACACTAGTTTCAGAAAGGCCGCAGTGGAATTTGACCTTGAAGGACATGTCTTTGAAAAGAGATATTAGGAAAAATGAGTTTTGATGCATGATTTTCTAATTGAAAAGTATTACTTCTTCAATTAAATACATCATGGATTAATTCTTAAGAAAAAATTATGCCTGACATTTCAATCCCGTTGCAATTATTTCTGACTTCAAATAAGGGAAACTTAAACAATTTGGCTGCCAATTGTCTGCGGAGTAAGGAAAATTAACAGCCCTTGTCAAAGAGAACCACATGTTTTCATTATCATTATTATTATCTTCAAAATAATTAAATATTAAAAGCTCATAAAAGGCTGAAGGTATAGTCATAATTTCATACATCGAACTTTCTTTTATGTTTTTAATATAAAATATATTTTATATAAGTCAAAACACTTTTTTCTTAATAGCAACTTATGTCGAGAAGTAAAAAAAACAGTCACACAGAGCCATATTTGATGAATGCATTATTTAATTGGTCATATTTGTTGAATATTTGGCCAAGGCCTTCAAAATAGTGATCGCAGACGTTATGCGTTATTTTGGCGTTAAATGAGTTAGTTAGTACACTACACACCCGGACGGGCTTCAAACGCATAAATATGCCCTAGCAATACTGTTTAAAAATTGGAAAAGAGTGGACTGCACCACTGTTAATAAGCAAAATAGTGAAAAAAACTTTGTCTTTTATATGATTGCTTAATTTTTGTTTCTTATAGAGCATTTCCATTCTAAAGATTGTTGACTTGTTGGCAAGTTGGCATATTGAACTCATAAATCCATGTCTCATCACAAGATCTAACGCATTTCACGGATGTCGAGATGCTATTTGTGTTTCTAATCATCTTCTTTGTTTCATTCATGAGGCGAAAATTTGATAAGAAAACGAAAAACGTTTTCTCCGGTTCAACACACTTTCAAAACAGTATTAATAAAATCGGATTGTGCTGAAACTTTTAAAGAAGGTGTCTTAGACCAGGCCTGCACAACATACGGCCCGCGGGCCGCATGCGGCCCGTCTGGTGCTGGCTAATGGCCCGCGTACATTTTTATATACATGAATCAAAAGACTTCATAAAATTTCTAAAAATCCAAGTTAAACAATATTCTTGTGTTTGCCATTTTGCTATTTGATCGCAAAGTCTTTTTTGCTTGTTTTTCAACATGTATAAAGCGAACTATTGTTTTAGGGAAAATATGTACAGGTAAATTCTTGTAAATTTCCGTAGCGTGCATATGATTTCTCAATTTTTTAAGGCCTAGGCATAACTAAGACAAATAATTTTTTCTGAATATTCTTCTGGAGAATTTTTTTTATTTATTGCATATACATCTATATTTTTGTTTTTTTGTCAAGTCTTCCTGGGTACTTTAAACTTGTAGCCATTTTAAAAGTTAAGCAGTTGTAAGACAACTCAGTAACAGTGAATATTATTATTTAGAAATCTATCTCAAAATAGTTAGAAAACTAAAATTAATAAATCTACATAATCCACATTTTTGGTTTTAATAGTTGTGAAAAATATTTTTTTTTGAGAAAATGAAGCAAAAAATTGAAAGGGAGCGCAGAGTTTTCAATGCCGAATGGACAAACAAATACTTTTTTACAATATTTCAAGAAAAAATAATTTGTCTTGTGTGTGGTGAGACATCAAATCCTCACTAAATTAGATGAAACTGAGTGAGAAAAAAATTAAAGCGGCTAGTTTGATGGCATCTATATTTTTTAAGAAAACAACAACTGAAAACAAAACAGCTACCAAGGTAGGCTTCCAGATTTCAAGAGAAATAGCTGCTGCTGGGAAATCTTTTACTGAAGGCGAATTTATTAAGAACTGTATGTTGATGTCTGTTGCTGAATTATGTCCGGAAAAAATTCGGCTGTTTGAGAATATCAGTTTGTCAAGAATGACTATAAAGCGAAGAATAACTGAAATTTCAACAAACCTTAGTAATCAGCTGAAGCAAAAATCTCGAAATTTTCTGTTTTATAGTTTATGTATGGATGAAAGCACAGATTTACAGGATACAGCACAGCTTCTCATTTTTATTAGAGGAGTTGATAAAAATTTTGAAATTACAGAAGAGCTTGCTGGTTTGTGCTCCTTACCAAGTCGTACAACAGTCGTACAGCAAGCTCAAATATGACACCTGAATATGAAAAACTTGTTGACGATAAAAAATGTAATATTTCTCATTAATATTTTCCATCATAAATTTTAATAAAAATAAAAAACACATGTATCTTTACTAGGAAATTTTTTTTAAAAATTTTATTTAGCAAATACTTCCAAGACATTTTTCCCTCTTCTAAGCAACAAAAATGGAAAAGCTCCGCTCCAGAATATGTCAAATTTATTTATTAATAAATATGAACTTTATTTAACATAATAATGGTTAATTATATATCAGCAAACTTAGGAACTTTTTTTATTTGTTAATTAAAATGTGTAAAAAATATTTAGCATCCCTGCGGCCCTGAAGCATTTCGCTTGAAGCTTATATGGCCCTCAACACCTTCGAAGTTGTGCAGCCCTGTCTTAGACTGATGCCAATTTAAAAAAGTTGGTTCCTTTGTTTTATAAATTTTTGTATATGCTAAATATTTCTGATTTTTAATTTTTGATTTTCCCTTTGTAATTCTAAATCCTTTGCTTTTACTTGTAAGGATTTTTCAGACTGTTTCAAATGAGCCCTTTCTGGCTTTTACTTATATTAGTTTTGCGGTACTATAAGTATTAATAAAACCTAAATTTTTATTAATTTATTTGCAGTTAATTATTTATGTTATTTCGATTTATTTAAAATTAAAAAAAATATTTTTTAGCTCTACAATAGGATATTTACCAAAATTTATATTAATTGATTTTTTTATCGATATCGATTTTTTAGATTTATGCAAATTGCTCCATACTATCTTTCACAAGACTTATTTAAGGACTTATTTTCTATTTTAATTTTTCTTTTCAATTGCTTCTTGAAACGGAACTAATCTTCGAAGGTACCCAAGAAAATTAAAGCAAAAAACAAACAATTTTTTTTCTCTTCTTTTATAAAAGTATTTTGCTTGCTTTAGCATCCTGATAAGGCACACACTCATTGCATTGCAATTGTTCCTTACCATAGGGGTGACATTTTATTCATTGAGCAATTATACAACAAGATTTCCTTTAAGTCCTTAATAGAATAAGAGTTTTGTGCCATATCGTTCATTGTCAACAATAATGAAATATATATATATATATATATACATATATATATTTATATATAGGAAGACAAAAGTCATATTATCCTTATATGAAACAAAGGACAAAATAATAAGATATTGCCATCATATTAAGGACTGCTCCTCTCTTGAGCGTGTCTAGCCAGACATGTTCAAGGATCCTACTTCTGACTTTTCAATTTTCTCGATTTAAGTATAAGGCACCACTTGAGTGAATTTCCTATTTTGTTCTTTATGAAAAATTTGCATTAAAACGAATTCGAAAAATAAGTACAAGAATAGGAAAAGGAAAAAAAAAATTTTTCTTTTATTGTTAATGCCATAGGTTAGATTTGTATGATTTTATTTTAGAAAATAATCATTCTTTCACATATCAAACGAAGATATTACCTAATTTTTTGTAGGATAAATTCATTAGAAAAAAAAACAACACATGCGTTCAAGAAAAAAGAAGAAAAACACATTGAAAAACACAAAACAGCAGCCCAATTAAAATTTCCAAACCATATAACAAAATCATTAAATTAATTGGTTAGTCACTGATGAGATGTATAAACCGTCTATACCTTAAGGGCTTATTTGAATCGAAAGTGAAACTTGACATTTACGTTTGGTGTACTTAAGTTTTTCTGTAGAAATTTAGCACATTAATTGAAATCTTAAATATCTGATTCGTGTTATATAATAATATTGACGCACAATTATAAAATTCGTACTTTAAGTATACTTAAACACGTGTTAATAAATTTTAATAAGGTAATAATTGATTTTATTTTTTTTATGATTTTTGTTTACTTAATTTTGTTAATAATTTAACTATTATTTAAGTAAACTAAGAAACTGCTTCAAAATGTCAGTTAAATATTTTGCAATTATAAAATGTTAAAAACAGAACCTGTCATTCCAAATTGATAGCCCTTCCAACATTTGTGCTAATTTGAAGTTAAAACTAGGATAAAATAATATCAGGTGTCTTCAGATATCATGAACAGAGAATAAAATTGTGTTTTACCTGTAAAGTTATATGCTTTTATATTCAAACAGGATAATACTTTGAATATCAAATTTGGGGGATTTTTGTTTCATTGTTAATTCGAGCTACTGGGCTAGAGAGGAAAAATATTTACTTTTATTTTGTAATTTTCCTTTTATTTTAGATTAAAGTTGCATTTTGTTGTAAAATTTCAAGTAATTCATGAAATTTGTTGGATTTTTTTTCTTTTGTTTTCGTTTTTCTGTAATTTTGGGATTTATGATTTTTCAAATGCTTTTAAAAAACAAGAAAAAAAGAAAATTACTCTTTAATTAAATAGAACAAAAATAGTTTCCATTTTAAATTTTTCAGAAAAATAAGAAGTGACAAGTTTGACAAATTGATCTTATTAATTTGCAATATTAATATAAACTTAAGGATGCTTGTAGTCTTTTCAATAAAAGATATTAAAAATTATACGGTAGACAAAAGAAAAACACAGCATTTATTTGCTTTAGAAAAATTTACTTCAGTTATTTAAAAATTCGCTTAACTTCACACAAAAGTCAGTAATCGCTTCGCTTTGCAATCACTAATAGTTATTTTGTTTACTTTCTAGATGTACTTTTTGAAATTATATGGGTTCGATAATAATGACACCATTTATGTTCTAGGCTAACATAGGAATAAGTTCTTTGACTATGGGAGGGTGGTGTCAAAGAGAGTAAAGCATCTTCTCACTTAACAAGTAACCTGCATGGGTTGAAAATAGGTTTGGGGGATATCCTAGCTCTGGCAAAGGAACTGGATATTAGATTTACATAAAAACATGTCTGGCTGGGTGCACAATAGATCAAGACTGGTTGTGGTGCAATTTGTCCTCTTATATTTTACTATTACTATTACTAGGAATAAGTTCTTTGCAAACAAGACAATTTTACTACATACGAGCTATTAAGAGCATAAACTAAATAAAAACCAAAACTAGACTGCAATAATTTCTTGCAGATCATTTCGTTTAGAATACTCAAAAAATATCAAATATTTAAGTCAACTATACATTTTGTTAGGCAAGCATCATTAAATCTAAAATATATAATTACGATACTAGATTTTGTGTGCTTTTATTGTGTTTGAGTTTAGTCATTAAGAGCTTTGTAATATTTTTCTTTTTCAATAAGTTTATCACACTAAACCCTTAGTCATAGCTCCTTAACCCTTCAATTGTAATATTTGATGCTGCTTTGAAAACTAAATTTCTAATTTGCTTTTTAGGCAATCATAAAATATACAGATTAAATTTTTTTAGATAAAAATACGAATCATATGTAGGTTGGCTTTGTTGGTAGAGTATAAAGAGTAGGGACATAAAGGACACTTTATCCAGATAAAGTACTATGTTTCTTAATAAAAGCTTGTTTAATTATTAATAGACAAAAATTAAATATTGCCAAAAGTTTTGAAAAACCGAAGCACTTTATTTAGCTTTAATGACTACCCGGTAAAATTTTGTATCTCTCGCTTTAAATTTTTACTGAAAAAGAAAGTCATCTCAAATAAAATAAATTTTAAACATAAATCGATTATTACCACAAATATGAAATCTTAGAGAGTTTTATCAAAACATTTAACAAAAATCGACCAAACCTATAAAATTAATTTTAAAATAAATTAAAACTTTTCAATGTCGATTTGTAAGTTTTTTTTATATACTTTTTTATATGTAATTAAGGTTTTAGTTTAATACCAAGTTTGAAGTACAATTTTTAATATTTGACTGACACTTGTCGTTAAAATTTTCCTGTTTTTGCTTCTTATTATGTCATTGATAGGAAAGATATTTATCTTTTTAAAACTAAAACAAGGCAAAATACATTCTTTTTGATTTCGTATAAAGGATAGTTATTTTTCAATGTCCTTAAATGTAAATATTTCGATAAATCTACATGAAACAAATAAGAAATAAATCGAAATTGGTTATAAAAACTCTATTCGTTGGGTCCATTATTTGAATTTTTCATCTACAAATCCGTTTAAGTTGAAGGGTCTGTCATTTTAACAAAAGAACTTTGTCTCTGGTATTTAATGATTTATTTAAATCCCTAGCATAGCCGAATGAAAATTTATCATTCAAAAAGAGATCAAATTGCTAAAAACCAAGTTATTTACACTCTAATATACGATTTATTTCCATAAACTTTGTGATAATCTCTTTATCGCAGTTTTACATAAGTAGAATTCTAGAATTGCTTTATCAATTCAAAATTTTGGCTTGGTTCCTTTTTTTTGTTTGTTGTTGTTTTGATTATTGTTGGATGCAAGAAGAAAATAAATTGTTCTAGTAGTAAACAAAAATATAAAATTTGAATGAATTTTTAAGGTTTTTTTATTCTAAGAAAAGGTCAACAAAAAAAAAATTGAAGTTATAGGAATAGCATGTTCCAAAAAATTGATAAAAATAGAAAATTATTCCATAAAAATAACATTTTTTTACCAATCTATCAATTGCTGAAAATTACATGGATTTTTGCGGGAGGGATTATATCGAAAGTACAATGACTTTAAAGTTATTTCAATTTTTCAAAATAAATAATATTTAAATCCTTATAAAATATTCGGGTTTTTTTAGATTAATCATTATTCTTTAAAAGAATAGTTCATTGTCCGAAGAGGACTTAGATCTATTTTTGGTACAATAGCAATTTAAATCAAAACAGAAGCTACTTTTTTGTAGTGCGATTGTACTGATTAAACTCATTGTAATTTTTTTGAAATTTCGTAAATACCTGATTCAAAGTGACAATTTATTTACAATCTAATCAGAAAATGACCCACATTTAATTAAATTCTTATTTACATTCAATATTAAACTAATTTTTAATAGTAATCTTTAAAATAAGTTCAAAATCAGCGACAAAATACTACTAAAGAATATTATTTTTTTCTCATCCTTTGTTATTCTCTAAAGCACACACAGCTCGATGAAACACGTGTTGAGATGCTTGAACTTCTTTAGAAATTGTTTTTTTCTTCTGCGATTGTAGTCAAATTAAATTCAAAATTTAAATTTGTGTATAATGCTAGGCTTGCCCTAAAGAAAAATTGTTGTCAAACCTACCAAAATCTTTTCGGAAAGTTTCTTATTTTTTTTGTTTATCCTCAAAAAAAGTAGAAAAATAAAACATTCAAAAAAAATTATATTACTTTTGTGTCTCTGTCAATTTTGTTGTCAATTCACTAAAATCAAGCTCATTAATTTCTTTCGTGAAATTTTGTCGGCAAACTGCCTTAGGTTCATAAAAGTTTATACATAGCGTATTTTATATATACCTATATACTGTTCATAATAACAATTTGGAGATAACAATATGCAAATTACACAAAGAAAACCAACCTAATCTCTTAAAATCGATTCAATCAAAAGCAACTTAGTTTGATCGTTCCACAAATGACTTAATCTGCAACAAGGAGCCGTAAGAAATTTCAAGAAATGCTCAAACCTCTTTTTTACTGTAATCAATCTAATTTTCAATCGAAAAACCGAAACGATATAAATCTTTTACTGACCATTCCATTAACTTGGCAGTCAACGTAATCTGATAAAACAGTCAAAGTCATCCCTCAAGGTAGTAATGACTTATAGTTCCGGTAAAAGATATTTTACTTTATATATATATACATATATGAATTTGTATAACTTAGCCCCTTTTGTACAATGAACTAAGAAGAGTGACCCTAGGACAAAGACGTTTTAATAGCGGACGTAGATATTTCACCTGAGCATACTACACGTAATGTTTTTTTTGTAGGGAGACGTAAAACGATGAAAAAATTCTGTTTCTTTTTGTAGAACCTTTTTGGTTATTTTTAAATGGAATATTTGCAACAACTTTTCGATTGATTAAAAAAAGTTTCGAATTTTTACAGAATAAATTTTTATTTTAGATTTTTGAAATTTGTATTCTGTTTTGTTGTTTTGTAATATCATCCGAGTGGAAAACAACGTTTGCTTATTGTTAGTGAAAAATTTATATTTATTTGTTTTTTTTGCACTTGTCAAATAACATGATGAATGATGGATCAAAATAAGTTCCACGGATAAAAACTTTAATAAATCAAATACTTTTGTAGTTTTATGTTTTATTCTTGATATAATCCTTAATGGGTTTTAATCTACTATTGCTGTTACTGCTATACAAGTCTAAAGATAATGTTTGCACCCCAATGTTACATAACTGTATGTTTTTGTAATGGGCTGGTACCATTTGAGAACCAAATCATAGATACTGTTTGCAGGTTTAATAGTGAGATTCCTTTCGCGGTTATTACTGTAGACCTGTGTATGGTTTCCATGACTGATAATCTGGCTTTTCTGGTCAGAAATCCAGCAGGTAGGGAGCATTAAGCTCCAAAAGTAAAAGATTTCAAACAATGAATGGCCAAGACAGAGTCAATAAAGAAATAAACTAGTTTAAAATTAAAATGATGGATTTAAATGGCTAAAAAATTTATTTTATCCAAAAGGAAGCTTACCACATTATAAATATTATGAATATAAATTAATTTTCTGTAATTTAGTTAATTAATTTAATTTTTATACAGTATATAAAAGATAACCTAACTTTATCGATTTCGAAGTAAAATTAATTTAAAGTCATCTAAAATGTCAAAATTCATTTTTTAGATTTTTTAGATTAACAAACATTTTTTTAGCGCGCTGACTAAAAAATCCCGATTTTGACTCATAAAAATGTAAATTTTGCCAAAATGCGACTTTATTAGTCAAGATAGTCCAATTAAATAGTGAAATCTTTATTTGAAAGCTTCTGTAACATTTTTTTTATTGGTCATGCAAAACATTTTACCTTAACCTTGGTGATAAATTCGTTTGAACTATTTAACTCTTTTTCTTTGGATTATTTTTCTAAGGTTTGGAAAACTTTTAATTACGAGAAAATAAATTTGGAGGATACGCTGGATGCCGAAGAAATTTAAATCTCAGATCATTTCAATGAAACCACTTTTTTTTTCATCTTCTTAAGGTGACGTACTTTCCCGAAGTATTTATTTAATTGCAGCAATTACGTAATGTCATATGGTTTTCCCCTTTTTAAAAATGAGATTCGTTTCTTTTATCTTATTTAATCTACAGATGAAGTTTTTTATTATTATCCTCCATTGATGGAGGATGTCAAAATGTTTTTATTATAAGAAAAGGAAGTTTTAATCTTTATTTGTAATTCTGCATAAAGATAGCACAAACTTAATTACTGATACATAATAAAGTGTGTTTGGCCACAGATTTACCTGCTATTGAACTATAATACTCCAAGTATCATAGTTCATTCCTCAATCCAACCAGTCAAAATTCTTTATAATCTAGAAATTAACTAAAAGCTAAATGTAATATTTATATAATGAAGCAAAAAATTTCTATTGCATAAAATTCGAATAATTCAAGCTGCATAACGTCATATTACAGACAAAGATAGTTCATTTGGCAAAATATCTAGATTACTATTTATTTGGCATTTGTCCAATTTTTGCAATTAGATTTTATATCAATTTACTTTATAGCTGAGCTTTTGAACAAAAAACGTTCATTTAATTTGACTTTCTAATCTGGGTATCAAAGGCTTATCCAGCAGCTGTCAAAGATAATAATTATTTTGAATAGACATTTAGGCATTTTGGATGAAAGTTTAGTTACTAGAGGCTTTAGAAGATGGACGATATAATAGTTCACGTTGGAAAGGTTAACCTACATTTATCCCATCAAGCGTTGAATTTATTTTCCCATTTTCTCTTGTTTTTAGAAACTGTTTACATTGCAAATGTCTGATGATGCTTTCTCTTTTGCGGGGATTTTTACACTAACAAAAAATGTTTCAACGACCCTCTTATATATAACAAATACTTTCACATTTTTCAAAACTGCTTCTCCTGAAAATTTAACAAACGTTTCTAAATAAAATGTTTTTATGTAGTGGCAACATTTTCATCTTTATCTTATATTTAATAATATTGTTGTATTTATAAAAATGAGTTACCATCTATCATAATCCTGATAGGTCAAATTGGCTTGGCAAACTGTCTAACATAGGTTTTTTTTTCAAATATTAAAGGTTGCAGTCAGTTCTTCACAAAAATTCCAACTATATTTTTATATTAAAATATTTATATATATATGTATATTTTATTATTCTTTAGTATATTTTTTAATGAAAAAGTTTTTAGTAAACAAAAACAAGGAATTCAAAAATTTCAAAAACTCAAGTAGAAGTAATTATATCTAATTACAACTTTTGAGATAATTTGTAACAGTTTTTGTTATACATTTTTTTATTATGTTAATGTTAGATGTTTTTTAAATGTAAAATAGATCAGTTTTGGTGGCTTTTATCTAGGTCCCCTAAACGAATACTGCTACTATTTTTGGCCATTGAAATTGATGGCGAAAAAATACTTATTTGAAACACATGCAGAAGTATAATAAAAATATCATCAACATCAATTAAATACATTTAACACTTTTATCAGAATTAAGAAATAACTCAAAATTTTTGAAAGTTTTTATTTTTCTAATGATTTTTAAGGAAAAGGAAATAAATAATATTAATGTTTGACCTCGTCTTATATATCGAGTGACGATTGTGTGAAACATCTTCGATTAAATCTTTAATCTTTAATTCTTATTCATTCAATAACATTAAAGCAAAAAGAGAAACTATTTTCCTGTAAAATGAATTACGTGTTTGATACGAGCTTTTCATTTCGTTTAGAATAAGGCTCTCATTCTTGACATAGAAAAAGGATTACGTCTCCCCCACGTTATTTTAAGTCAAGGAGTTAATAATATGTCATAAGTGTTTTATACTGTAATAAATACAAATATTTCCTGATGCAAAAAAAAAAAAAGCGATTAAATAATTTCCGCCACGAAGTTTAATTGGCACTGCTGCCAATCCCAAAACATCGAAGTGTAAAACGAAAATACAAAACTTCAAACACTAGCATTAGTGGCTGTTGTGCTTTTGAACATTAGTCAGAGTACTTAAACTCTATAACTTGCCGCTAATATTTGTAAAGGAATATCTAATTTTCTGCTATTTGAAATTAATTGTCTCGCTGCAGGTCTCTTATTAAACTACATTCAATAATATAGAATCAAACGAATACAGTAAATCGCTATGTAAATTAATTGCAAGTAATCTCTTGTCGATATATTTTCTTGTTTTCTTTTGTTTTTGTGTAATTTTTAGTAGTAAAAAAATTCATCTACAGTTGTTCATTAAGTTGCACCTGCAGAACATGTTTTGCAAGATTTAAAATGAAGTGCCATTTATCATTGGTAGTTTTCATGTTAAGACGTTTTGTTTACTTGCACCACTTTTTACTGATCCTAAGAATCTTTAGTAAATGCTTCCATAAATTTTCGATTTCCTGACTGGATGTCTTATTAGTTGTTTGATTGTGAAGTGCAATAATGAAATTTAATAGGATACAATGAAACTATTTAAATTTCTTTTAGTTGGTGGTCAGAGGATATCTAAGATGGCTTATTAATTTTTTTCTTTTTTTAAAATTACGAAGCTAATATTCTAATTTATAAACCTCCTTAACTGTAAAAAATTTTTCTTATTTTTTTCTTATTTATTGTTTTTATAAAATAATTGTATTCTGGGCTTTATTCAAAGATATTTCATTAAATTTATTTGTTATTTTCCAAAAATATTATTCAAATAGGAAAATTTTTGTTTGTTTCTAAAAGTAAACTCCGTTTTAATGAGAAGTGAAAATAAGAATGAGAAGTTTTTACGCATTTTTCACGTGAGCAATTTGAAGTTACAACAACTAAAAAATGAAATGAGAAAAACTGTCAGAGCTCAGCAGTTAATATCATTAAACTCTAAAGGCATAACTGCCGTCGCAAAATGTTTCTTATTTTTAACAAATGTTGTCAATCTTTTTAATTATTTAAATGAATTTAGTTAAAAAATTCAATTTGTTGTATTTTCATAACTTTAAAACTTATTGCAAATAAAACAGCTTGACATTTTTGTGTACATTAATTTAAGAATAGTTAAATTTTGGAGAATAAGTTTCAGAGGCATTTATAAAATCCTTGATTTTTACACTAACCCTTACAAGAGCTCTATTGTTCATCAAATGAAGAACTGGATTAGGATTCTTGTTACTTGTGAGGATCTGTCCACACCTTAACTAAAAAGAAAGCCGAGAGCGCTGGGAAGCTTTCCACGTGAAAAATATTTTTTCACCGAATTAAGGGCCATGAAAATGGAGAGAGAAGTTGATATTAGCTAATAATAAAATAAAAATCCGGGCTAGAAATCATTTAAAATCATAAACTTGCTTACGTTAAGCTTATGAGAAGTTTTATTTATGTCAATATTTGTGACGACAACTTATTAAGTTTTCAAATTTTTAAATCAAATTAAGGACAAGGCAGTTGTTTAATATATTCAAAGCAAGCCATGTAATATTTTGTTTGAAATCAGCTTTTTTTTTAAATATACAAAGGTTCAAAAAATAAAATGACCATCAACCACTACAGTTCTTTTTCTTTGCATTGATTCCATTGAACTTTGTGGTAATTTTTATTCTTTTCTACCATATAAAGCAAAATTGCATACCTTAAGAAAGGATAAATTCTTTCTCTTATGTTTTGCACACCATATTTGTTAAACCAACTCCACTCTTAATCCTCTTGCGAAAAGGGATACGGTATGCAGAATTACATTGGTAACTGAACACATGAATATGTTTTAATATAAAAAGCTACTTACGAATTGTATGTAACCAACATAAAATCCTCTTAATTAAATGTGACAATATAGCAAACTAATGAAGCAATGTATCTAATTAACTTTTTTCTAAAATTTTAAATAAGTTTGACAAAGAATCATTTTAACTATTTATAAAAATCAAGACATTAAGTAATTTGCCTAAACTGAAATAAAAGCCAACTAAGCAAATACCTTGTAAATTAATTAAAATTTTTCGTAAATTAATCTTTTTCACAATTTATTTCAAAGGTTTTGAATTGATTTTCAGATTGTCACAAAAGATTATATAACTTGTCGGTATGTACATAGAAACATATGTTCATCAAAAAATGTAAACGTTTTATGTAAATTATTTTATCTGATCGACAAAAACCAAACAAAGCCCAGACAAGCTTATAAGGCCGCTTAAACTAATCAAGCTATTAATTTGATAATATTTAACAAAGTGTCCACGAATTGTTTGAATAGACGCCATAATTCTTAGCTACTTAAGCTTTAAAATAAATTCAGTGGAAAAACTTCAAAAAGAACAAGATCAACTTCTTCTCCCACAACTAATAGTAGTGGTCACAAAAATTTCTCCCATAAAATACAGCCACATTGCCACCTATAATTGGATTAACTGATCAAAATCTTCTACTGGAATCAATGTATCCTCTTAAGAAAATAAAAAACTAACTTCTTATAGCTAAGGGTTTTGAACTAACTTAGCATTTTTTAAAAATAGATCATTCTAAAGTACTCGATTAATGAAATTTACAGCGGTGATCATTGGCCATGATAATGCTTAGAAGTGGTGGTCATTTATTTGGGTGTAACTTAATAAGTTTTAAAGTTTTTATATAGATTTTTTAGATATATCCTAGAATCTAGATTTTTATGGTGTCGAATGAATACATTTATGTCATGTTTGATTTGCTTAACAAAATTTATTCCTCTTTAAAAAAAGAAAGCTTTAAGACATTTGTTTTTTTTCTCCTGTTTTTATAATTATTTTTTATTTATATTATCTATTCACATACCAGATGACGATCTAATTGAAATTCTTAAACAGTAAATAGCATAGGTCAAATTTTGACAATTTTTTTTATACATATCTCAGTATTCTGCTTCATTTAAGCCCACATACCTGTGAATAATATTCAATTCAAATTAGTTATGACTAGCTTAGGCTACAATTTGAAAACTACAAAAGAACTTTAAAATCACACCTCCACAGTTGGACTGTGAAATTCCATCAAAGAAATTTTTTTCTTGCCTGACACGAGGACCGCACCTTACAAGTTAACAAAAAATAAAAAAGTGCAGCATAATTTCATATGAAATTATTATTTATATTTGTTGTCAAAATTTAGTTGAACAAAGTGCAAATTTTTGGTGACAAATATTTTTATTGTTGACTTTTTTTACTATCATTTCGGCTACTTTTAAATGCAAATAAATTCAAGAATGAGATACAGTTGAATGTCCGGTTAATACCACAAGGTTCTAATTTGTTAATATGTCAACTTAATAAAATTATCAGTCTCATGTTGTTAGTTAGTTAGTTTCTTTTTTGTTCTTTTATAAATAGTTCTGTAGAATTTTTATTAATTAATTAGAAAGAAAAGAAAGAAGTTTAGAAACCAAGACTTGTTTAAGTTCAACTTGTTTTTAGCAAAAATTTAAGCTTATAAACAGATTAAGATTACCTATTCTTCAGACCACACTGGTCCAAGGTGATTATTTCTTTTAAAAAAAATAACTTCTGCTTCTGCTTTAGAAATTATTTTAATCTTGATATGGAGCAAGGAATAGTGAAAGATAACTAATTAAGCTTCATTTGCAAATCTTGCTCATAATTTTCTTCAAAATATTGGCAGATATTATGTTGAGGGAATATTTTTAATTCAGTTAAAAATACAGATTCAGGTAATTCCATTGAATTCTTACAGCAAAATCTTAATAAATAATGACATTGAATCTCCAAAGGTGCTTTGTAAAAAAAGTAATCTTCCGGTATACTTTTTAGCTGGATTATACCAAACCAAAAAGTCAGTATGATTTTATTAGGTGGAAGTGTTTACTGAGATAATCCTGCGAATTTAATTTTAGTATTATATCAATTTTCATAGCTCTCGAAAGACAGACAGGATTTTCGTTGAAAAAATTAACAAATCTTTTATTTTGTCAAAAAAATTAATCAAAAAAAATAAAAATCTCCACCGCGTTACATGGTGATTTACGTACTACACCAGTGTACAAAATTTTGAAAAAATGTTGTTAGAGCTGACACTGACATGAAAAATGACAAGTTCCAGAAAAACATTTTGAAGTTTTACAGTGAAAAATTCATGATAATTTTATTACAACCAAACAGAGTCACCATTGCCAGGTCTATAAAGTACAGCACTTTCATTTCCTCAATCCGATTTTTATTCGAAGCTATTTTTTGGCCTAAAATTTTAATTCAATCTTCTCTTATTCTGGCTACTGGGTAGCTCCCCACCAGTTATAAAAAATCAGCAATCAACACTTAAATTCTAATTTACTACTTAATTTTTCTCCGATTAGCTTGAAATTTTGACACAAAATTCTCGAGATATTTTGGATCAATTTAAAAAAAATTTCAATACATAAAATTCATCAATTATTTTACATTCTCCAGCCAACCTTAGTGATATTCTTGTAAATACATTAATATTAATAAGATGTGATTACGAAACACTTTTTCCTCACATATTTTTTGATGAAAATCCATGAAAATTTGTTTTCCTTTAAGGTTTCTTAAAAGTAGAAAAATAATATCTTGTTTAAGGAAATAGTATTTAGAAGTACAAATTCGATGATAATTTTGTTAGTATTCCAGTATCACCCATGTCTTCGTTATATCCTTTATGATATTTCATACCAGGTGCCTAAAATAATATCATTTTTAATATAAAACATCAAGAAAATTTTAATGTTACATCAATCAATTCAATATTTATTATAATAATTAATTAAACATGGAAAACAAAAGGATGAATCTACGAGGGTAGACCAAAAAGTAATGCAAACGAAATGATCTTCAGAAGCACGCCAGGTGGCATTGAAATTCAAGAGTGGAATCTCAAGACATTAGGCTATGAAAATTTGTTCTAATGCTCTGTCCACGTTGTTAAATAGCGTATTCTAAAAATGACTTCTATCGAGATTCTTTGTCGTTTAAAGGCTGTTAATGGTAACAAGGATTCTAAAAGTACTACCATAAAAAGCATGATAGTAAAATTTTGACGCTGCAAGTCTTAAAAAGTCATAATTGCTAAGTAAATACGCAGCGGATGTTCTATCACTTCTGCAAACAATAAACATTGAAAACTTTTCAATGATTTGATTCAAAATGGCTGAAGAATCGCTCAAATGGGTATTGCAAACCATATTTAGATATCTATGAAAAGTGGTGTCTTTCTTATTAAGTAATTAAAATACCGTAAAATCGGTTCACAATGTGTAAGACAAAGTCTAACAGATGAGAAGAAACTACAACAATTGGATTGCTGCAAGCAACTTTTGTGACGTTACTCTTAATGACGCAAAGTGGTACTACATACTTACATTTTGCCAAACTTCATGTAATATTCTTGAGTCTTCTGCACTTCTAACTAGTTCAGGTACATCAAATCTTGGAACATTAAAATAACACCATAAACTTGATTTATCACTTGTATAACTTATACGTTTAGCATTTAAATCACCTTCGGTTGGAAAACGCCAATCATTCATTTTTTTATTATATCTATCGACCTCATGTTTATCAAAATCGATTCGTTCAATATCTTCAATAACAATTTCATTATCACCGCCATCAGACCAATCATAAATTAAGAGTTCACAATGACTTTCCATTGCTTTTAAATATTTTTGTTTGTATTGTACTTCTATTTCACTTAAATATTCTTTGGTAAAAACTTCTGATTTTACTTCATATTCATATTGTCGAGCTTTAATATTTTCCTTTAAAGAAATTAATGTTAGGACAGAAAAATGATTAGGACTTGAAAATAAATTGATTATAGTCACCTTAACTTTTGGAACTGGAACATCTAGATAAATAATTAAATGAGGTCTAATTAATTCACCAATTGTATTTGTTTTGATATCATAATAAGCACTACGTGCTAATTTAGAAATGTAACCATTTTTGTGCATTGCTTCAAGAAAAACAAAATCAGAAAATGGTGATCTATCCAATACAACACCTTGACCGGTAGACAAAATATGTTCTAATGCATCAATATATTGCCAATATCGTACCATATACATTCGAATTTGAAATTGTGCAGCCAATATATGATTAGGATCTATACAGAAATTTTTTTCATCATAACTTCTACATAATTTTGGTAATTTTGGATCTAGTTTACGCATATCATATCCATATGAATTTATATACATTAAATCTAAATCAGCTTGAGGTAAATGAAGCATATCAAATTCATCGGCTATATCTTTGGCTAGTTTTGATTTACCAGCTGCTATAGGTCCTTCAATTATTACAAGTTTTGAGTTTTCATCCATGCGATGGCTTGTTTTATCAAATAATGATGCTAAGGCATCATAATGTTTCGTTTTATATGGAAATGGTTTGGGTTTTGGTTGATTCGTTAAATCACGTAGTACTTTGCTTTTTATACCTCGTAAATTGTTGCAAATTGATTTCTTTACACCTAAAAATTCATTAAATTTACTAAGATTTTTATATCGTAAAACTCTATTCATTTTTTGATATTGAAATGTGAATAACCCAGATTTTTTCTAGTTAAATTCTAAATTCAGTTTGATTTAATTTTTCTAAATGAATGCCTTTTTTTAATATTGGCTAATTACAAACTGAATAATAAATAAAATTTTTTTTGACATATTTTGACTTATTCAATAACTTTGCAGCTAATTGAAGTCAGCCATGGAAGCTTGAAAGTATATTTTTAGTTTTTTTTGTAAAATATTTACAATATGTAATGTGATTGGATTTTAATCCAACCAGAGTGGAAATATGAAAACTTTGCACGGATAAAAAAAAAAAAATACACGGGTTCCTAATGAAAAAATTGGCACAACAAATTTGCAGAGTAAATTTAATGGTTTGTTTCACGCTGTTATTTTATAAAATATTTTTTAAGGCTTTTTTTTCGGTCTTTTAATTTATCACGGTGTTTGTCACATGGTAAGAACACAATGTTGTCACTGGGATTCTATTATGCTTTTTCTTTGCAGGTTTTTTCATGACAGCAATAAACATATCGATTTGTCCTCGATAGCTCTAGTAAATTTTTTGTTTACCTTAACGATTGTTTGCTACCCCGGGAATAAGTTTTCTGACCTTATCAAAAGTGATCTGTTTTGTTTTTGCAGAGAACTTCTGTTTGGTTTCTGTTTACCCATTCAGTTAGTATATCTTAGGCTATTTTTAATTCCTGCGGGTTCGAAGATAACAGAGTCATGTCATACTGCATACATAAATGCAGTGGATATTTGAATTTTTGCTTTAAAGCTGTTGAGATATTGGCGGTTACCAAACTGAACAATAGTGAACTCATTGAGTAGGATGCAGTATAATAGTTTGGTTTCTCTGTCATCTAAGTGTTTAAATTTTTCAGTTTTTCGGCAATAATATTATTGCTCAATCGATCAATCTACACCAAAAAGGTACTCAGTGGGACAAATGGAATGCTCTTCCTGGTTGAGTAGTAAAAATAGCATTCAAAAGTACTCTAAAAAGGTCTTTTAGCAAATAAATATTTTTAAACGTGAGGTATAAAAATTCACGTGTTTGGCCACAAATTCAATTTAACAACAAAAAATACTTCATCGGAAACTGATTAATAGATAATAATTAAAAAGTGTTTTTTTCTTTCAGCTAATGTTTCAATATAATAAAAAAAGAATAATCCAATTTCTTTTATGTAACAAAAATTTTAGGCTTTTTCTGAAAAAATATTTTTCAACAAATAAATTGAGCCCTGATTAAATTAAGGATACTTTCTGCTATACAAAGTGAATTCTTACAATCTTGAATTAAATTAAATAGTCGTCCCTTTATCTTGTCTGTTGAAGCTAAGTTGTTCTAATGTTGTGTGATGGATTAGTTTTAAAGGTCACCAATTAGAACGATCAAATTATCACTGTATATCATTTCCTCAACAATAAATAAAGTCTTTTTACTACAAACAACTAAAAAATTTTTCTTCTTCGCCTTTTATCCTATCGTCTTTTATTCAAGAAACTTTGTTGGTAGCTCTAATTGAATTTTCTAGCAAACTGAATTTATTTACTATAAGATTTTATCTTATAAAATGAATGGACCACATTTTCACCAGAATTGGGTACTTTAAGTTTTTATTTTCTTTAAGGTAGAAAGTTTGAAAAATAAGCTAAATTCAGTTTTAAGGAACTTATTTTTCCCAAGTTATCGAAAGAAAAACAAACCTTGCATGTCACATGCGATATTTTCTTGTAAATTTTTAAAACCTAGCAGGAAAATATTTTTAACAGAAAAAAAAATCAATAAATTTTCCAAGTGCATGTAAGTGTTAGCTATTATGGTTGATTTTAGGAAGGAAACAAAAAGGTTATAGGTAATTTTTATTCAGCTTAATCCAATTAGTTTTCAAGAAATTCG
Source organism: Acrocera orbiculus (assembly GCA_947359355.1). NCBI lineage: Eukaryota > Metazoa > Arthropoda > Insecta > Diptera > Acroceridae > Acrocera > Acrocera orbiculus. Next base: position 1,768,385 of record OX375757.1, read on the forward strand.
ACAATGACTAAAGCAGATTTTGTTGGGAATTGAATTTACCGATTTTAATTAAAGAATTGGACTTTATTAAACTAGCTGAATTCATATTAAGTGTTTTTAGATATTTTTTGTATTATTTTTCACAAAGTTAATTTGTTTGAAATAGTAAAAATATTTCATAATGAAATTATAAAAATATACCCAGAAATTCTTATGAAGTTTAATTCAACAACTTGGAAGGACTTTTAGTCTCTTTATTAAGATTCTATTGTTTTTTCGGTACAAATCAGAAAACTCATACAGGATTCGTTGGAATTATTACTAAAAAGTCGCTAGTGGCATGGGTGTCTCTAAAAAGAATTTTTAAGTAACCGTATAGCTTAAATTGCGGAGTTTTAAGTGAAAATTTGCTATAAGAATATAATAAGATAGGGTGCAGAATATATTTAGAAGTATTTTATAAAAGTATTACTTAAAATAACTACAAAAAAAGTATTGAAATTGTCCTTTTATCTTTGAAAATTATTTCATATAATAGCCGTACAGTGCTGAAACTAAAACCTACTCACTATACTTATGTATGTTTTGTGGACAAGATTGGTAAAATTATTTATGAGCATACAAACTAACAAGATTTCAGTCTAAATTTTTTAATGTTTAAAAAAATATCTAACACCTCTAAAATTATATACAAAAAAACTGTTCCCCGAATTCTTAAAATTTTTAACAAATTTACGACGAATGAATTAAAGCAAATCAAGCCACTAAAATCTTAATTTTCCAGTATGATAAAAATTAATTTATTTTTTTTGATTTACAAATAAAAAATTTCACTAGCAATTTGAATAATTTATATACTATACACACCCAAATATCAAAGAAAATTCTCTTGTTTAACAAATAAAAGAGACAAAAATGTTCCGAAATTGAAATTCACCACAGTCAACAATCAAGAGAAAATTTAAACTGAGACTCTTTTTTGAAAACGACTATACCACATCGGGCACGCGTATGAAAATACGAACTTGTACCGAAAATAATAGTCGTTTTTTACCCCTCTGCCCATTTGATTGCACTTTTTATACCATTGAAAATATACAATATTTTTGATTTTTCTTTTGGTCAAAATGACTCTCATCCAACAACAAATCCGCGTGAGCTGTTGAGTATCATTTCTCACTCTTTGTAGAGGGGCGACAAATTAACGTGCGTGCTGCAGTTTTACTTGGATTTCATGAAAAGCTGCTTCAGTATGGACATGAGCTCTGTATAACACACATCTTTTTTTATTGTTCCGAATTAATTAGCGGCGAGTGTCTTGCGTAAAGTGAATGCGTGAGTGTTAAAAAAGGGAAAATAAATTTTCGGTAAAAATTGATATTGCACATTTTGATTGTTTTTTTGTGTTTTTGATGATACTGCTCTTCACTTTGTTGTCTGGTTTTTTGTTTTAGCTTATTTGCTCTTTTGGTGAATTTACTTAATTTCAAGAAAAACAAAAAAAAAGGACATATCTCTGACTAAAAATAACTTGCCTTAAATATACTTCACCAGAATGATGGGTGCTTGAACCCATTTTCACTGCAATTTTTGAGATAGCTTTGAAATTTCAGTGCAAGTGAATGTGATTTATTTGTGACTTTTGTGTGATGCATTTTGGATATTTAGCACCAATTGCACATTTTACAAAAAGGAATTTGAGATTTTTCTACAGATAAGAAGGTATTTTTAGAAGTTTTATTGCTATCTCTTAGACGTTTTAGTATCAAGGACGAAATTTGTAAATTTTAAAAATATGTATAATATAAAAATAGTGAAAATCCAAGGAATATTTTTAATTCAGGGGTGCTCGAAATTGTACGAGTATATAGTTAATTTGACCGGGAATGTAGGTTGGTAAATCAATGAGACTAGGATGTAGGAAGAGCTCCATTTATCTTACGAAAATTCTTTTAAGTGGCTGCAATTGGGACTTTACTATTCTTCCCGAATTAGGATCCCAATTCAGGTCAGCAGTGTAATATATAGAGTTTTTAGAATTAACTAAGAAAATCGGCTAATCCACTAATTTTAAACACTAAATTTAGTTTCAACTGAGTCACTAGTAACGTACACCTGAAAGAGTTTCAAATTTATTGACCGTAACTTTTTCCTTAGTGGACAAAATACTAGTTACTGATTTGGTGATATCTGAATTTATATGTGTTTATGTTAAAAAATATCACCAGTAAATAATTCATCAATCGAAAATACAAAAAATGGACTATATGGCTAGACTTCAGTAATATTTCATGCAACGGCAAGAATAGTCACTATATCTGAACAGTAGATATCTTTCTTTGATAAATAATCCCTACTTTTCGGTATATTTTCATTAATCGTAATCACTGAAACTTTTTCAAAATGATTCTTGTGAAATCCGTTTTTGGGGTTATTTTTGGTCGCCAGTGTATCAATCAGGCGTCTCTTTCGCACAAAGGCAGAATTCTCGTACATAATTTGCTATGTAGAATTTATAAAATTCTTTGAATTGTTCAGTTCACAATCGTTCATATTGTCTACTTTTTCGGTTTTTTCATATGTGGTAGTAATTTTTGATCATTCTTCATTTACCAATCGTATTCAAAAAAGATAAATTCACATTTACATTCAAATTTTTTACCATTTAACCGTTGAAAATAGTACAATTTTTACCCAATTTTGGTCTGTGTTACGCCATTGAGGAAAAATTTTCACCACTTCATGGTTTTTCAGTAGGTTTATTTTACAATACTCACCATAGGGCAGTTAATAGCAAAATATTTGATGGAAAGTTAAAATTTTTGTCAGCTTAATTTTTGTACTTCCTCGATAAAAGTGAAATATCTCTTTAAGTAATGCAATCTCTAATTTTTCTTTCATATTCTGCTTTAAGATGCGCATTTAGACCCAAGAGTCGTGTATATTTTTAGATCACATTTGGACCACTTAGAACAAAAACAACAATGTAAGCAATTAATTGCCGGTCTCTTCTTCTACTGCACTTATAAAGAATTTTCAACCTCAACTTCTTATAAGTTTTTTGTTATATTTTTGTTTATGTCATTCCAAGTCACAATAAATCAAACAAAACTTACCTTTGAAAAACTGTTAAAATTTAACTTACATCTGATACAATGATTTTGTTTATTGTAAACAATAAAATAAAAAAAAATCTAATAAATTGTTAGCTCTCTTCAAATACTAATACCCCTTTTGACAAGGAATTACTAAACAAATTTTAATGTTATATTACTATAAATATAAATTAATTGAAGTTTGATTATTCATTAATGTCAATATCTTCAACGTTAAATTTATAACAGCCGTTGAATACATATACAGAGTGGGATATTCACCTAAAATGAAAAATAAATTAATTTTTAATTTTATTAAATATCAATAGAACAAAGAAAATTAAGTCAATAAGGATATCATTTGTAATTGTTATTTGAAAATTTATATCCAAAATTAACAACTGTAACTTATTTCATGATTTAGGAAATGAAATTATATACTTGGGCTAATTTGCACAGCTATTGAGGAATATGATTTGCTTTATAAATCAAATCGAAATTAATTTTATTTTATTATTTTCCTATGAAAATTTATGTTGACAAATTTCTCTTAAAATTAGGTCATTAAAATAAAATCTTAAATTTGGTTATTAAAATTGAGGAAGAACTTAGAATTTACCAGTTTACTTGAAACTTATTGTTAGATGTAATGTTATCAATCAAAGACCCAGATTTTTTTTTATTTTTGCCCTGTGGACTATAAAACTAAAGGGGGAAAAACCACCCTTCTAAAAATTTTCTTTTATAGCTTAAGTAGTACTTCATATTTTTCAATGAAATTTTATGATTTTATTAAAAACAATTATTTAATGCATTTTCTTATTTTAATCCGATTAAATCAAATTTTTTTTCATTCAATTAGTATTTGTTTTTTATGTAATCAAAAGAAAATTAATTTTAATGAAAATATCAGCAAATATTTTGCAAAATTATGAAGAAATCAAACAAATATTTTCCAAATTATCAGTTTTTCAAATTTTAGGAGTAAAAACCACACTTTAAAACTTTCCCTCTTAAACACATCATGCACAAATTTAGAAATTTTAGTAAAAATAAATTATGCATTCTTGAAATTATTGACATACTCTTTACCTTTCAAGAAATTCCCAAGAAACCAAGTCACAGGATCTTGCTGTAATTTCTTATCAGAATTACGAGAAATAAAACGATGGCTGAAGTTATTAAAGCAATTGTGAATCATTTGTTTTCAATTAAATACCAAAATTTAATAAAAAAAAAAAACAAGGATCGGGTAACGTTTAATTTTTGTAGACAACGCCTGATTGATATTTATGGCTCACTACGAACACTTACTAACAGTGGTCACAGACTAGTTGAGTCTACAATCTTCTATGGTTTTTATTAATTTCAGGCCCTGAGGGGCAATTCACTAAAATGTTCAAGAAATGTAACTTTTACAGATTGTAGTAAGCTGCGAATACTAAAAAAAGTTCATGTTTGTAAGGAGTCTATTATTAATCTGTGCTTTCTGTGGGCTTAGTAATTTTTCTTTATTTTCACACTAGTCCAGGATACAAATCTTTCATTTTTGGGCTTATTAAAATCTTTAGTTTTTCGTTTTCTTCTTCTTCTGATACTTTCTCACAAGCTCTGTACGACCTACTTTGTGGCAGGTCTAAATAACGATTAAGTCTAGCAATAAAACTTATTTAGCCAAAAACTGATTTAAATATTAAATAGCGAAATTCTAAAAAAAGAATTATCAAAATATTTACACAATATTTTTTTCTACGTGTTCTGTTTATATTTTTCCTAATAAAAATTTTCTAAATTAATTTAATTTATCTACTGCCTGTTTAAATTACAATATCAAATATTTTTATTACAAGCAGATGGCTTTAACTTTAATTTTTAAATTTATTAAATTAAATCAAAATTCAAGGCCTTTTCTATATAAGGTGCGTAACATTCCAATCGGTTGTAACATGGAACATAATTCAAAAAAACTGCCTAAATTATCGAAATCCAGTTTGAAATTTTTATAGATATAAATTACAAAAGGTGAAAAAGTTATAAAAAAAAAAATCAAAACTGTATAAGGCTAAGTACAGACATTAAGGTGTGTTTGTAATAATAATTAATATAAGATAATCCAAACGTGTTTGATTGAGATGTCGCGAAATATTTGCCAAGGTTTAGATTACATTCACTTTAATAGGCAAATAGTAAAATTCAAAGCTGTGTTGAAATTTTATACTTAATTAAATTATCATTTTTATTTAATAAATAAATCCTCGTATGTAGGTCATAATTTTAGAATTTGAATTTCATATTTTTACTGTAGCTTCAGATGGTGTAAAACTTTCCATATATTATTTTATTTCATAAAAAATTTCCTCTAAAACGCATTTATATAAAAAAATTGGCTAATGTAAATGCTGGTAATATTTTTAAACGAAACTGTTTTTATCTTTTTACCTTCAATACTTACAATAATTTTCGATGATGATTTCTAAAATAAAATGAATTTTTTTTTTTTTGCTTTAGTTTTTGTAATTTTCCTTATGGCATCTAAAATGATTTCCACAAGCCAAAAATACAGTACAAAGAAAAATTACTTTAGGGTATATATAAGGGAGAGGCACATAGGGGAGAAGCACATAAGTATGTTTTCCCCTGTTTACACTCTAAGCTCTGACGTTCAAGCTCTGAAGTAGTCGTGTCATTAGTAGGAAACTCATTCCATGTTTTTTTTATACAAACCCTTTCGGAAAACTTAAATATAACTTTAGATAAATAGATAAATAAAACATTTGCACCACAACTTTACATCTACTTCAATATATTGATTGAATTCCGAACATGTGTTGTTATTGGGATAAGAAATTTAATTCATGCCGAAATGGCGTCGATGGACGTAGGCTGAGAAACTTTTATTTCCAAAGGAAAAGAAGCAAAATGAGTACAAGCAGCTAAAATGGCACCGACCAATAAGCGAGGTGCAAAAAAGAAAAAATAACCGTTATAACCAATCCAGAAGATGTGAACTTCTGCGTGATTTGTATGAAATCTTATATTCATCGTTTACCATCAATAATCCCTGTAGAATAAATAAATAGACCATAAACATTCAAAATTTGGGGTTTGGCTTCAATTTAGTTTCATTTCTTGAAATATTTTCATGGTGCCAAACATTTTATATTTCCAAAATCATCCCAAAAATAGTTATTTTTAAACTAAGTTGATTTCTGCAGTGTACATCCTTCAAATTTTCAGAGTTGGAAATGACAAACATAAAAACACCATTTCAGCCTACGTGCCCTTCCCCGACAGTTTAGTCAAGTTACTACCACCACAGTGTCAAACGTTATTACACCCTAAAAATCTTTTCTTGGATGAACATGAGTTACAGCAATTTGAATTTTGTTAAACAATTTATCAGAGCTGCCTTTTCCGAAAACAATTCTATAATTCTCATTTTTAATTAATTACAAACTTTACACCAATTGTGTAGAAAAAATTTGAATGATTAACTGATCAATCATCCTTCAAAATACTCCGATAATGACTCTACTCTACTCCAACATTTGATGATGTAGTAATCTTCTCCCGAAAAACCTATACACTCGTTGCTGGAGTTATGATGCCCCTTTTTCTTGTAAGTTTTGTTATGAAAAACTTGAAGTTATAACACCAAAATTATCAAATTGCGAAAACTTTATAAACCATAAAATTATCAAAGTGATAATCCCGTAACACCCACAGAAACTAAATAAAATTTTGACTGTTTTTAGTTAATGTTTATGAATAATGCCATCTGGTTGACAATTGGTGCAAAAAAAATACAAAAAACAGCAAATTTTTCTAGTCATAGTTTTTTGTTTCCAGTTTTTTTTACAGTTACGTAACGGAAAACATGACCCAAACCAAATTCTGGCTTTAAATATAAATCAACTCAGTTCGAAGCTTGTTCTAAAAACCTCTCGAACTAGAAATAAACACAATTCTTTTTTCTTTCTTTTATAGACTGTAATTTTACTTGCTTTTTGTTTATGTATGTAATCGATTTTTGAAATACTTGCATTTGCAAATAACTTATTTGAGTTATTTGATTCAAATTTTACTAAAATAAACTGCTTATATAAAATCCCTTTCCCCTTTCTCAGTTTTGTACATAATTACCATAGAATCTTGGAACTGAACTTTCACCTACTTTGAGTTAAGGAAGTTTTAAACTGCTTTTAAGACAATGTTTTGTATTAAAATAATTTTCCACAAAAATTAAGTCGTTCTTAGTTCCAGTCACAAATATAGTCAAATCTGGCGACTGAATTCTCAACCACTTAGAGATGAGCTATTTGAATTCCGATTAAAAAATTACAATATAAAATGCTTGGATGACAGTGCAAAGTTGCTTAAAATCGTTGTAGGACACTCAACCCACTCCCACTTCTAGAACATACATAATATAATAATGACCAATTAATGTCTTATCATCATTAGAAATTTTCACTAAAAATTCATAAATTCTAATTATTGAAATAATTATTCATTTAGGAATTATTAACACTCGACGCCCCACATTTCGATTTATTGTGATTTGAAAATGAATTTTTTCTTTTGTTCTAGTTCAACGGTATAAAAATTTATTTTTGTCCTTTTAGTTTATTTATTAATTTTGTGAAATAATCATAGATAAAAGTACTTACATTTATCTATAAAAACATTTTTAAGTTTTGTTAAATATTTGAAAATTACCTAAATTTTAGAATTTCATAAATATTTTCATTAAATTGGGTGTAGGTTAATTTATTTTTTATTTAAAAGCTCTTAAGCTCCTTTTTTTTGTTTTCTTTTTTATTTTTACATTTTCATCTCTGACAATATCCAATTTTAAAATACCTTAGTGGAGAACGACATAACCTATTTGTCTTAGGCACACAGTTAAAATAAGACAAAGTAATTACAATTCAATACAGCTAACTTTCCAAACTGTGTGTCATGGATTCCAACAATGTAGAAATCAACTTAAAATTTTTACCATAAAAATGAATGATGGGAACAAAAGAAAAAGTCCATAAATAATTAGGCGCATTTGTTACAGAAAAAACATTGAGCAAATTAAAGACATCTTTCTTTGTTTTATTTTTTGTCTTTCGGGTTTTTGCAAATTGATAAATTTCACAACCTTTGTGAACTTTGTGAAAAATTATTTGCAAAGTACAAAACTGTTAAAAAAATTGATTATACGTGCAAAAAGTCAATAGGCTTACCTTTAAGCTGTTAAGTTACCTCCTATTGTTAAACCTAACTAATAATTTGCATATTTTCCTTGCTCGTGGCCAGATTGTTGCTCAATAACAACAATAAATGACCTCTGTTTAAATCATTTATAATTATTACATCATTATTTGAAGCACATCATCATTTAGTCTCTAGTAATGTTAGAGTAGCACATCTTCATCTTTGAGAAAAAAGAAAAATATTCAGTAAGAGCTATTCAAATTATGAGCATCCGAATAGAGGCATACAGACAGATTGATGTCAAATACTTAGCATAGCAACGATCATTATTTAAATTAGACAGCACTAACAATAACAAAAAAAGAAGAAGAAGAAAAACAAAATAGTTTTTTATTTTAAATCTCAATAAGAGCGACAAAACTTTCAGCTTTTGATTCGCCCACGCTTAAATAGCTTTTAGAAGTGTTGAAACTGTGACTTAATGTTTGGAAATATTTTCAATGATGATGGAATACCAAACTAACATATTTGATGGCCCTTAGTGTCAGTCTTCTTATTTTAACAATAGCTTCCAGTAAAAATTCAAGAAAATATGTATATAAAAATTCCAAAACTAAAATTTTCTAATTTAGTTTAATAATTACAATTGCAAAAATATCAGAAATTATGTTGATACAATTTTGCTGTATAGAGTAGGCAATCCATCGTTAGGAATAAGAACTATCAACTATTTGGAGAATAGAATACAGAATAGTACGTCGTTTTACGCTTCAAAAAAAATTATTGAAAACTTATTTTCAAAGTGATGAATCTTCATTCAAACTTGTAAGAAATTTACGTCGAAAATTTGGTTAATTTGAAAGACTTTCAACACAGTTTACGGATCAATTTGTTAGCAAGTTCATCAAACTGTGTAGCTATTAGGTAAAACAACTCCTTTACGTACTCGACTTGATCATAGTGTGCATGAGCATCTTAATATCACCAACTTGCCATTATTCTTAATAATTGAACATTTTATGCACTATTATGACGATAATTTCTCATAAAAACTTTAGTTTGAAGCCGTACAATGTTTAATTATAGCAAGACTTGAAGCAGTAGGCAGTAAAAAATGGTGACGGGGACTCTGAGGCTATGGGTTATTTTTTTTTTTAACTTTAAAATCTCCAATAAGTCTTCACAAAGTTTTTAACGGCTTAAGCTAAATTAATGCTGTTTTGTTTGCAAATGTTTTAATGTGTTAGTGGCAGCAAGTACTTCTCGGTTTCTACTCCAAAAGCTGTCTATAGCAAGCTCGCTAGGACGTGGGTGATACAGGCACGGTTTGCTAAAATACAACCTATTAAAAATTGTCCATTTTCACTTTTTCTCAATGTATTTTCCAGTGTAATAATTTTCAAACACGTTATAATAATTAAGATTTAAGTAAAAATTTATCCTTCTTTTAAACCAAATTTTATGGTACCGCTAAATATCTTATTTTGGTAATGTGTTAACATATCTAAAGCTTAGCTTAAGAAAATCGATTATTTCGCTCTTTTTAATATTTGAATTTAATGATTTAGTAATTGGCTTTTTATGCAAAATAACTACCATTTTGTAGATATGTGTGAATGACCTTACTTAAAACCATACGTTTTGGATACCTTCCGTGATGTATAATTAAAAACTACTAAAAACCTATTAGTCTATGGTATATTTAAGAAACCAAATTAAAAAACAAAAAACATCATTGATAGTAGCATTAATTAATGCATTTCAAGCTTCTGATAATAATTAATGATGGCCTTTGTCATCAGCTTTAGCTTAATTTTATGTAATTTTGACCTTAGGAAAACGCCTACGTTATATTTTGGTCAATATTTATTTAAGTGATATACCAAAATACCAGAAACCCTTTGTTTCAGGTGTTTTTCACTTTTTATGAGAAAATCAATGCAATTACTTTCACTAAAGATGGATTAATTCTTTCTATTTTAATCATTTAGAGTCTTTTGCGCTATAATTATTGACCATTATATTTACTGCCCTAATTTTCTTAATCGAGGTTACATATACCAAACCAAAACGATTCTAAGATTTTGTTTTTTCTAAAATTAGTTGAAATAATTTATATTTTTTACCTACTGGATTGATTTTAGTTAATGTACACAATAATATTTAAATACTTCTTATGAGATTTACCAAATTAAATCTTCACTTTACGATCTGACACCATTTAAATTTTTACTTCGTTTTTACAACTTCCTGCTTTTATTATTTCTTACATAAAAACTGACAGCATAGGTATTATAACTCAGTAGTATTTTAAGTGTAGGAAATTAGGCCAGTAAATATCTAAAAGTTATTTCCTTAATTTATTTCTTTAATGATACATTATATATTTCTTTTTTTTTACAGATGAAAAACTTTTTCTACGATTTTTTTCCAGATATATGCTTGGAGTAAATTTATTGAAATATTCTGCAAGTTATTGAATAACTTTCTATGAATATTCTGTAAAATTTTTGTATCAAAATATTTAGAAATAATCCAATAGCAAATATTTGGTAAATTATCTTCGAAAAACGTCAACGGTGATCACCATTTCTCAAACTGGAAATAACGGAAATCAGAAAACCAAATATTTTTGGGTTTTTCCTTTCTTTAATGATCCTTCTTTAATGAATTTTGTCATTTTTATGTGTTTTGTGGTCGTTTGTGGTCAAAACAGTGAGTTTTTGCAAAAAACTCCACCATTTTGTCATTTTTAACCCTCTGAATGGTTAAGAGCTTAAAGACTAGTATTTTTATTAAATTAACAATCTTAACACAAATATTTTTTTTTCTAATATTTTTTTCTACAATTTAAAATTTTAACAAGGAGACTAACTCAATTTCAATTCCTTTTTTGTGTCCAGCTAATCAGACATTTAAGTCTTTTTCAATATAAAATTTTAACTTTTTAAAAAACAATTATTTTTTATACCATTTCTAAAAAAAAAGGTGTTACTGAGAACAGCTTAGCAAAAAAACTTAACAAATTTAAAAATTCAAAACAAAATCATTTATACAAAGAAATCCACAAATGTTATTACCAAATTTATATGCCAATATTTTAATGGCATAAACTTCTAAAAGCAAATGTAAAAACTTTTTTGACAATTATAAAGTCTCAGTGACATTAAAAATAAAGCCCAGTAATTAAAACCAAATTAAATTCAAATAATAAAACCTCATCGGGTGAAATTCATGAAACGAAGAATTTCAGCTGTGTTGAAGATGCCTATTATATTATACTCTAACTTTACTTAATTAGGATAATAGAACAGCTTCTACCGGTCAATTGTAAGGTCAGAAAGAACTTGTCACGTGTATTGCTCACTGAAAATTGAAAGCGTAACTTTGATCAAATAAAGAACTGACTTTATTGGACGTGATTTATGGCTTTCTTAATGATAGTTGAGTTTTAGAGTTTACAGAAGTTATTTGTTGTTGTTGACAATATTTATCTTATACCATATCTAATTTTTTGTTTTTCAAAAGCATAAAAATAAAAAAAAGTAAAAATATTACTTGGCTTGTAATTAAAAAAATCATGCGTTTCAAAAAACTTCTTCGTTATTGTAATTAAAAAACCGGCAAAACCAAAAAAATTGAATTTAACTCTTTCTTATGAAAAATGTTTTCTTTTTTATTTTCAGATAATATTCATCAACGAATCCTAAAATTTATGACGACAAATTGTAAGTACTTGAAAACCAATTTTTTAGATTAAGAATAAAATTTTAAGCTGAAAATTGAAATTATTAAATTTCCCAGTTTCCCAGCATAACTTTTGATAATTTTTTTTCCATAATTTGTTTCCGAAAATTTTTCAATGTATTTATGCTAATCAAAATTAAAATCAAATTATCTAACTGTAAAATATCTCGCTGACATCATTCCATCATGGAGGGACAGTGCTGCACGTGAAGATTAGAATAGCGGATGCTTATTTTTATTAGTATTATAATAGAGCAAGTAATTTTATCTTAATGGAACTTTTTCAAAAATTGGTGACTGTTGAACAAACAAAAAATTTCAATTTTTTAACTGAATATTCTACAGAAAACAGACACAATTTCCCATTAATTTGAATTAGTTTTTTCTATTAATCATAAAAGCTTACTTTCATGTATTATTCAGTGGCGTTTTATGAAAATGCAAGCATAGTAGCTATGTTTGCTTTGTACATATATGTAATTCTATAGAACCAAGTGAAGAGTTTACAAGCATACATACATACATTAGAGGTTATTGAGAAGAACCAGCGCAATTGCATAAAATTGTTTTCCGTTCCAGTTTCAATATTTGAAACTGATATATAGATATCTAATTTCTGGCCACACTTCTTTTGTGTTAGAAAACAGAAACAGAGCTTGTATCAATGCTTAACATAGAGCTGTGAATATAAGAGGTTGCGGTTATGAGGTAATTGACATAATGAGCTCTAAACTTCTAACGAAGCTTTGAAACTAAATGTTATTTGATGAAGGGAATCAGAGAAACAGAAATTATGTAAAACATTTGTAAAAGAAACAATTTCTATCGTTATCGAATAAATATAGATGTACTATATATGTAATAAAGCTGGCTCCCAATGAATGATTGAAGATAATTTTTTCATCTAACGATGTCAGTTTGTGATTGAATCAACCCTAAGAATTTACTCCTAGCTTTCTATTGAGGCAATTGACTTTGAGTGGCTTAAACTACTTAAAAATTATATCAATTCAATGAGTTCTTTTGAAAAAATGTTTTTAAGGTAAATACCGCAGGGAATAAGGGACTTTATTTGATATAATTTAAATTAATAAGCTTCAATTTATTTTAATGCTTAGGCATGATTTCTGTAGATTTAAAAAAAATTGATCTTATAGAAAGACTTTTATCGGGTGAATTTTAAATATGTTTTGATAATGAGCCTTAAAAGAGACTGAGAAACGTTTATTTTGTTTCAGCAGTAGATTTCAAATAGATCTATTGAAAATTTCTGTAAAACATTTAAAAATAAAATTTTACATGAAATAATTTCAATTTTATATCATTTTATATTAAATGGTTTGTGCAATCTCAATGAATTATTACAAATTCGATTTCATTGCATAGAAATAGAAATTTTAACATTTTATTGTGATTAATCTCTTTTTCTAATTGCGAATTTTCAATGAGGATTTGACCCAGTCTCATTAATAGGGGAAGTGAGTAGAAAAAAAGGGCAGAGAAGGGATATAATTTGACCTCCAGCTGAGATGGAAAGCAAAAGATGAAACCAATTGACAGATGAGTTAAGTTTACAATTTTTTTTTTGTAGTTAATGAATTAATTAGAAGCTAGAAAAAAATGGAACCGTGAGTAAGTCTAATTTCTTTTGTAACGTGGAAAAAAATTTATTTAAATTTCTGTGATTTAGTAATAGTAGTGGAGGTTGTTTTATTAGTAGTAATGGTAGCCTTAGGAGTAGTAGTAGTTGCTGTGGAAGTAGCAATTTTCGGAAAGTAGTTGTACTATTAATAATAATAGTAGCAGTTGTTTAGGAACTTCTATCAAAAGCGGCCACAACTGATATATTCCAAATTTTTGGCTAAAGCAAATAAGAAACAAATTTTCTATTGAAAAGGAAGCATGGACAAAACTTTATGTTATTCCCTGAAGCTTTTTATATCTAAATAAAAAAAAAACAATTATTTGACATCACTACGAAGTCATTTCAAACACTTCGGCCAACACTTGAAAATATTTAATCGTTCCTTAACCCGTTAAAATATCAAAGTTAGAAATTATGCTGAATGTAAATTTTAGAATTCAGCAATATTCTTTTTATAGCTTTTTTTATAATTGAAATCTTTGCCTTGAGCTCACTCACACAAAAAGCTTAATACTTTCTTTTTTTTTGGGAAATTTAAACCGAACCTACAAAAAATGTCAAATCTAATCAAATTTGCGTTTATAAACAATGTTTCATATATATTTTTATGAGTTGTATGGAAGAAAAATATTCTTTCAAAACTATTGAAGATTTTACTTCCCTGAAAAGCTAATTTAAATATTTTGTGTTTTGAAAAAAGAAAAAAATCAACAATAATAATAACATTACCTTTAAAAAGATTGGAGCTCATTTCAGAGAAGAAAAAATATATTGTTGTTGTTGAAAAATTTTCTTGAAATTCTGATGAGAAAAATATTCATAAAAATTTTTACTAAATCTCTTTTAAAAATAACCATATGCAAATTTAAAAAAGGTATGTATAGTATTTTCCTAGTGCAAAGCATAGCAAAACTATACAAGGAAAATAAGAATGAAATGAATGTTCATCCAAGGGAAATTACTTTTCTACACTAAAATTTGTTTCCTTGTAAACGACAGTGTTGACCAAAAATAGGCTTAAGAAAATCTCACTTAATCTTTAGAAGTTTATTTGTTTTATATTTTACAGTAGTGCAAGGACAAATATGATAATAAAAAACTAATTAAAATTTGTCGTTTTTTATATCATTTAAGCGGATTATGAATAAAAATGTGATAAAGACCTAGATTCACTTAAAATATTTTATATATAGTTTTTTTTATTTTTTCTTCATAATTTTTTCATTGCTTTAGCATAGTTAAGGGAAGCCATAGAAGGGTTGTATAGCATTTTAATACCTCACACCCTTTTAGAATATTCCTGTTTTATATGATTACAAAAACTTTATTGTATGACAAGAAGCCCTCATTTTAAGGAACACCAGTAAGATATTCAATCATTATAATATATAAAAAAAAGACTTTACCATGAAGATATCAAATTACTGAGGACAGTAAACCGCAGTCAGGAATGGCAGTTAATGCCACAATAATCTCACATATCAATAAATCTGACTGATGCCAAGTTATGTGGAGCCATTATTTTTTTGTTTGTTTTAGTTTCTTAAATGGAGAGATGAGCTAACATATAGGACCTAAGTTAGCAGTCAGACTGATAATTATAAGAAGATCTAACAATTCAGCGTAAAATGTAGATTATTATTTATTCGATCGTTTTATGCTAATCAAGCTTAAGTCATGCTATTGGTCAGGTGTATATCACCGTTAATAAACTTTTCCAATATTAGCCCAAATATAGTCAAGGAAGCTAACTATCAAGAATGCATGGATTTATTTTAGAAACATTGATAATATTATGTTGTTGGAGCTTCTAGTTTTTGCTACTGTCTGTTGCAAACAAAGTGGATTTGTTATAGCAAAAAATGGTCCTTATGAGTTTTTATCTTTTGATTAACAAATTAATTGTCTATTAAAGCTTTTAGGTCAGATTTTTTCTTCTTTTTTATGCAATTTAAAATTATAACTACAGAAATATTGATTTGGATATTTTATAAGTCCTTTTGATATCTTAATTTTAAAATTAGCTCTCTAAATTTGAAAATTTGGTTGACTATATGATAAGCTTTTTAGATTTTTCTTTACGTTAGTTTTTGAGGGTTTTTGTTTTAAAATCAGTTACAGCCACCGAAGCTATCTCCAAATTAGATTGAATTTAATTTTTTAAGTGTTTGTATCAATTTTTAGTCTAATTCCCTTTATTTTAAAATGGATTCCCTGATTCAGAATTCCAGTCATCCAAAGATTAACTGGAATTATGTTTGTATTTTTCATGCTTTTAAATTATGAAAATAATTAAAACACTTTGAATTTGAATTTGAATTAAAACAAAAATACTTAGAATTAGGATGATTTTCAAATTAGAACTAAATAAAACTGTTAAACTATATAGACATGAGCTCCAATTTTTAAATTAAATCTATTTCTGGAGTAATAAAAATAAAATCTAAATACTTTTTTGTATTTTACCTTATACATTTTTTTGTTAGTTTTTTATAGTTATATATCTGCTTGGTAAATAATAAAAAACTATAAAAGCACCAGAGATCTATTTTTTTCAAATGTTACCAGAATGTCCTGCTGTCAGAGAATTTTATTAAATTAAGAAAAATATTCTAAATAAAAATCAAAAGCTATGCAGCTACCATAAGAGTACCCTTTAAATTTATTAAATTAAAATGTATATAAAATTTCATTCCTGATTATCAAATCACTGTAAATATTTAACATTGTGACATTTTATTTTTATTATTTCATATTTATTGTAATTTTTAATTCCAATTACATAAATTATTCAACAAAAGGATTCTCTACTAAAACAAAATAATAAAATGTCAAATAAATAAATAATATTCAAGACTTGGTTAGTAAATTATTTTGTAAAAACCCTACTGCATTCTTTTTTGTTTTGTTTTTTTAAAATATATTTCTTGACAATAAAAGTACCCAAAAATTGCTCTTATGGTGGTAACAATAAGTATTATAACAATAAAACTAAGCAAAATCTGTATATGATAAAACTGTTCCATCTTTTGAATCAATTACAATTTTTTTAGAAAAAGAAAAACTGCAGAACCTGTGAACAAATGCCCTTAAATTTGTTTATAGAATCTTTGTTAGTAGAAAAAAAACCAAAGTAAATTTTATGTCCGATTGTACTTACAATCAAAATTATATTCTCAGATATAATTAGAAAACTTTTCATGCTGAACTATAAAGTAATTTCTTTTCATATTCAATTTTGGTAGAACCGCTGCAACGACTACACAAACAAATCAAAATTATTTAGAAAACCATATTATACCAAAAAACTGAGATAATTTTTGAAAATTACAAGTAAATTTTTTTATTTCATAATTAATAACGGGTCAAGAGAAGCTGAAAAAGATAAAAAAAAGTCTTGTGGCCAGTTTGAATATCAATTAGCCTTAAAAATTTTTCCTAATGCTACTGAAAATTATTTATTTGGTACTTAATGAGTTTCCGCATTCCTCTGATTTATGTATAAAATTCCGTCATAACGATGCAATTAAACTTAAACCGTAGGCAAGTTTGCTCTAATTGAAACTGTTGAAGCTGGACAGTAACAAGAAATAATCCAAATTCCAGTAATCTGAAGAATATCTTTACATACAAAAAGTAGGCTACCTAATAAGTATGCTAATATTGACCTTAAAAATTTGTCGAATGGAAAACTTGGGAATTTATTTTTATACCTTAAAAACTCTAAAAAGTTAGAAATTTTTAATTACAAAAAAAAAAGGAAATAAAGATTTACCAAAAGCTCGTACAGTGTCAAATTTTACTATTTAAAAAGATTTCAAATTTAATTTTTGTAGTATTTACAGTAGATTTGCGCGAGATACTTAATGTTTTCGTTTTTCAAAAAATCCTTCGCATTTGGTAAAAAATTAAATCTACGTCACAAAAAATTATTATATATTGATCCTCTTAATCAAAGAAATTTAGTAAAAATTCTACTCACGTTAAAACTTTTTGCCAGTGATCAATAAAGAGCTCAAATTCATAAGTACAACGAGATAAAATTTATAATTTAAATTAGGACTCAATTTAAGAAAGAGTTTTTGGTTTTTCCTTTGATTTAAAAAGTGAAGACCCAACAGGGCAGTTACGCTACGATACAAAATCAGAAATGTTTTAAATTTTTCATACAAATACAACTAACAAATATGCAAGCATAGCTCCTCTTAAATTCTCACACACAGTAAAATTTGTCTAACTTCAAAGTTGTTTATAGAATATTAAAAAAAAGATCTTAAGCTAAACGGTTTTAATTTTTGTTATTGAAATTAGGGCTAGTTATCTTGTGACCAATTTATGTTTATGACCTCTTTGCTAACATCTTCAAAAAATTATTTAAATCTTTTCTACTCGAAAAATATTCTATGAAACTCAAACAAAACA
Organism: Acrocera orbiculus; assembly: GCA_947359355.1. NCBI lineage: Eukaryota > Metazoa > Arthropoda > Insecta > Diptera > Acroceridae > Acrocera > Acrocera orbiculus. The sequence continues at coordinate 1,786,478 of OX375757.1, forward strand.
AAAACATGCAACACGTGTTCGCTTGCATCAATTCTTTAACACTATGCAACCAATGAAATTACTGAGAACCTTGACAATCATTTTTATTCTTCACGATCATTTTTTAGGCATACAATTAATCATGAGTACACGTCGAAATATACAAAAGTAGTTCATCTCCAAATTTGAGGTGAACAAGCACTCAAAACCCGTCATTTAGATTACGAGATAAAGTCAATGTGATAAGATTTATGTAAATATTCATGAAGCATCGTACAACTCGTCATGTTGCGTTTTGTCTAGCTTACAATTATGGTCAACTATTATATCATCGAAAGTGAGTAATTTTTAAATATTAAGAAAAAATTATGAGACCTCAAAGTGTATTTTGATAAATTTCCATATCGGTTGACTGCTTTGTATAGTAGCCACACCTACACAACTACCTATTTTTATCAAAAACATATGAAGCAATAATAATATAACTTTATGAATATATAATATAATCAATCCACGAATGCGTTCGAATTAATTTGTAGTCTCAAAGATATCAGAAACCAGCATGAAAAGATTTAAAGATATTAAAACGTCAAAACTTGTAAAACAGGTAAAGTTGCTAAAGAATGTCGCAATTTAACGAAATATCAAAATTATTGTCAAATGTGTTTATTGGCGCCAAGTTATTTAGCATTTTACGGTCAGAGATGTATCCCATCTGTAAAGGTCAAAAATGAATTTTGTACCGCTAGCGTACTTTTAATGGCGGTTTATTTTGGATTAAGGGTATTTCTTCTTTATGTTTGGTAATTTCTTTTGAGAATATTTAAAAAATTTTTTTTATAATTTGGGTGGCAACAATAATCATTTGGAAATATTGGCCTGAAAATAAAACTAAGAGGAAGTGAATGTAAGTTGCCTCATTAAAATTTAAGGACCTTAAGTGTAAGCTAATTATGTATTCCAATTTGGGGACTTCTGATACTATTCTTAGAAATAAATTCTTTAATGATGCTTGTTATTACGACATTTAAAATTTCATTTTATTTTATTGGTTAAATCTTGTTTATTGGTGAAATTTTGTATTGGATTCAATTTAAAGTCATTCTTGACATTTGAAAAAAAAAAGTATAGTAACTGAAGAACTGCCCACGTACTCGTCCTCGATAGGTACTACAGTTTATTTTTATTTTTATTTCTAATAAACAAAGGAATTTATGATGTAGGCGTTTTCTATAGAACTCTATACTTACTTCATGTACTTTCATGTCATATTTTCGGTTCTTTTTTAAACACTCAGTTGTCTACTTACGTTTAGAATTGAAGGTCATTAGCCGAAAATCAGTTGTCAACAAAACCGGCAGTTGAGTACCTGAAATGATTTTTAAAAGTTTTAAATGTCTTTTAGCACAAAAGACTATAATTATTTTGATTTTTGTTTTGTACAAAAATAACAGAAATAAAATTTCATTGACATAAATTTTTTGCAATTTTATTTTAAGTGTTTTGTACACGTTCAAGTTTCAAAGAAGGCAAGTACTGAACATTTTATCGTTCAATTAAGTTTTATTGAAAATTTTCCGTTTGTTTGTTATAATCAAACTAAGCTTTGGGCTTATTTTAATATTCAGAGGAAATTAATAACAAAAAATTTGTTTTTGATATCATTTTAGGGCTAAGTATATTTGATTTATTGCAATATTTCACTATCTTCTGGGAGCTCTAACCAGATTTTAATTCAAATTTGTGCAAAAAATTAAAGCGATCGCTCATAGTTTTTTAATCATTTATTTACATTATTTATTCTTGGAATATGACCGAATTATTTCAATGTATTTTATATAATATAAATTCCGAGTAGTTAATCTGAAATCTGACCTCTAATACATATAAAAAGCTAAAAATTGCCCCAGGTTCTATTTTCTTTTTTAGTTTTAAAATTTTTACAAAGTCTAAATTTTACATAATTTTTATTTTTGTCTTATTTTTTATGCATTCAAATTTTTTCTACAATGAAATAAAAAGGCCTTTACCAAGAATTACGGAATTAAAGCTTTTATTAGGTCTGAGTGAGCAAACATTCCAAAAAGGTGTAATATTTTTAGGTATTTAAGCTACTGTTACTGTTTTTATTTTTCAGAACTATTAAACCATATTTATTCAAGATAATATAAAGCTAAATTTGAAATAAGAATTCTCAAATTCTTAAAAATTGACAATAGTCAAGGGAAAAGATTGCAATTTGGTTGAATACAAGTTTTTCATTTTTGAGAATCTCATAATGACAAATAAAAATTATGTATGACATCTGGGGATACCCAATGTAAGCAAAATAAAAATGTGCTTCAAATATTTATTCCAAAATATTCTTACTTCATATAGTTTGAAATACAAGTTATTAACTTGGGATGTTCTTATTCCTAAAGACACTATTCCTTATTCAACACCTTTCTAAACTTCTCAAAATTTTATAATGCAGTCGACAATATGTGTCCATCTTCAGAAAAGTTTCTTACTTTTTGAGATTAATAACTTTTCCGCACCTGATGTTTTTTGTTCAAAAGAAAGAAAAATTCCATTACATTCTAACTTTCTTTATGCGAATTTCCCAATTACTCACATTTATATTTTTTATTTTTACTTAAAGTACTTCAAGATTTTGAGGCAAACTCTACATTTTAATATTTTCATTTTATAGTTATTTAATATTAATTATTATTTTGCTCTTTTCAATTCAAATTATATTTTTAGTTTTATTTTAATTCTTTACTTTTCGTTCTTTAGACTTAATTCAAAATTACACAATATTTTTTTAGATCAACTGAAAATTAATGACATTCTAAAATTAAATAAAATTAAATAAATAAATAAAAATTATAGTTGAGCTAAACTTATAAACTATAGGAAATGTTTCAATAATTTTTCACATTAAAAAGAATTAAAAATGGTGGAAAATAGTTTTATCAATAAATAAAATCAATTTATATGTGCAACCAATCAAAATTTTATTGAATGAATGTAAACGATTGACTGAATTCTTGTCATGTTAAGAAAATCTTTTCCTATTACAGAAGAAAAACAAAAAAATATCGGCTCTAGAGCTCCTTAAAAATCATAAAATGTCGTTGGGCAGGTAATATACTAAATATTTTAATATTTTAAACGAGCAGGTGCTTTAAAAATTTAATCATTATATTTTTTTATTAATTAAAATAAAAAAAAAACCTTCTCAAATATATACTTAAATTCCATCAAACTTCATTTCTTTCAATGACGCCTAAAAAGTAATAAAAAAGTCCTAAATCCCCATAAAATGTTGTCTTTACAAAAACTACCTCATCAAGATTCTTAATAGGTTTTCCTAATGTCATGGCATCATCAAAACAAATAAAATATTTAAAGAATACTAATTGCTAAGTTCTACAGTTTTCACTTAGCAGGAACTTACCTTTTATTGACCTTATTAAATGAAAATTGGTTTAGCACCTAAAACTATGATTGCTTTTGTTAGTAATTGTCCCAGCTTGTTTTTGTTTTTTTTTCTTTTAATCCTATGGGCATAATGCTCGTAAAATTAAGCTCGTATGCATGAAATTAGACGTAAAAAAAGTAAATTGTTTGTTTGGGAGCTTATCATTTGGTGATATTATTGCCTGATATGGTTACCTTTTCAAATATAATTAGAAGTCAATGATTTTCAGCTAATTTATTTTTCTTCTTTAGCTAAATTTGTGGAATTCAATTTGAATTATTTTCGTGTGATAAATACTCAAATTAAGTAATTATTTGATAGTGAAAGTTTTTTTATACTTATAATAGTTTAATGAACTATAATTGCTCCAATTAACGCATTATGAATTCCAGAAATTGATTTAATGTTTTTTATTTGCGCCTGTTAAGAAAACTAATTGAAGTTTAGTTATATCAGAGATTAAGCGTTTGGCATCAGTGACGTTTAAGTGATGAATAGTCTGTATAACCGCATATGTTACAATTGCATTTCCCTTTTGTATATTAAAAACAAAAAGAACAAGGTAACAGAAGGTTGGATCACAGATAGTCGTATATCGTAGAATATTCCTACCTTGGATTTATCATTTTAGAAAAAAATATTTGCAAGGAAATTCTTTTCACTTTTTATTAGTGCTTTTTCAGAACAAAATATTATCGAAACGCAAAGTAAAAGGTATTCTTCTTAAATACTCAGATCTTATACACGATTTTTGATAATCAGAGTGATTAAAACCGACGCAAAAATCCAGTCTTTAATTTGCTTAAGCTAAAATCCTAAAATTGACATAAGAAAATATTTGCTTTATGTTAAATTTATGTAACACAAGGAAGGAGTGATAAATTTCAGATTTCGTCACCTATAATCACGCTAAGCATACACAAAATTTTCACCGCATTACAGTTAAATGCAGAGGAGCTCAGGAAAGTCATCCATTTTTTCATCCATTTTAATATATAAAACTCAAAGCGTTATTTTTCTCAACATTAAAAATGGAGTTTTATCCATCCATCCAAATTTATTCATCCAAAAAATTATTTCTATTCCCATCCCATAGCCCATACCAATTCCCTGCTCCTAATTTAATTACGTGTTAACCCTTATTATCTGAAATCAAATAAAAATTCAAATAAAATCGTTTAATAAAATTTTTCAAAAACAAAGAAAAAACAAAAAATCTAAAATATTTTAATAAAATTCAATCAAAAAAATATAAATATATTTATAATAAAATTGATCATAAAGGTGCAAACACCTTCAAAATTTTAGGTCTTGGCCAAACTCAATATTCAATAGACCCTCATAAATTAGTGTACATTGCCGGTTAAAATCAAACGTTAAAAATTTGTTTGAATAAAACAATAAAATATTAATATGTCAACTTTTTGAATAGCATCGCTCATAATTATCGATAGAGTCTTAAAAAACTAATTTTTTGTGATGCATATTAAAAAAGCCATGTGAAAACGATGTAAATTACATCAAAATTTAACACACAGATAACTCAAAAAAGTAAATAATTTAAATGATCACATGCACACAAGTATAACATATAAGTGTGAAACTGACAATGAATTATAAGTTTTAGACAAGACTTTTGATTCTAACCTAACCATCCAATTATCTAATTATTATGAGTACAAAATTTTCTATTAGACACGTTTTGTTCAATTTGTATAAATAAATTTTAGGTTCAATGTTAAAGGGTGTTCTTTGAACAGCTTGGGGTATTAATACTCCTTGGAGATTAAATTGTTATTGACATCAAAGCACATCAATATTAGTAATCATATTTTATTCACATAAAATTATGTAATAATCAAGGAACTCTATTTATTTAATTTTTTATTATGAGAACAGGTTTTGTTTTTTTCTTATTTTTATAATAAAAAAGTGGTGAATATAGTTTTTTCTTCCTAAATTACGTAAAACGCTCCATGTGATCAACCTAAAATCAATATTTCAAAAACCATGAGGATTTTAACAAAAATTTATTATAAACAAGATAATTTGGTTAGAACGATGAAAATAATGTGTTGGTTTCCTGCCCTACATGTGTCCTTTATAGTTTAGTATCGGCACCCTAGTGATTTAATTGTATTGTAAGTGAGATAATTTCTTGTTGTTTACCTAACAAGTGTCAAGGCAGCAATTCTAATGTCAAGTATATGACATAATTATAAAATTCAAAAATTTTTTAAATTTTAAATTCCATTCTTTATTTTATTCAAGGTTTTTTAATAAAAATATTTCCATAATAAAACTTGTCTTAGGCCAAGTGTTTGCTTAAGGGGAAAAATAAAGGCACAAATAACCACAAATAAACATTAAATTTTTAAGTAGGAGTTGTGATTGCTAACTATAGTATAGCCAAAGGGAAATTCAGAAATGATCTCAAGTCCTTAGAATTGATGGATATGCTTAAGCTTATCCATAGAAATTTTAGGACAAAATTTTCCATTTAAAATTTCTTTGATACAATTATTTTATTTATTTCTTTAATTATAATTTTTCCTCCTTAAGACTTTGTTTTCACTTTGGAACTGAAGATAGTTTTTACTGAGTTGCATTTTGCAACAATAAAATTTGAGTTTAAATTTCAATGTAAATCACTGTTGCAATTAGTTTAACTTGATTATTAAAGCCAAAGCTCAAAAACAAAACCTAATACTGAAAACAATGCTAAAATTGGAGAAAAAATTGAAAATAAAAATAGGGCGTAAATTTGGTAATAAATCAAATTTGGTTTTTTTAAGTAGAAAAACAATTTTGAGCTATTATCTTAAGGCCCGGTAGTGAAATTAGAAATATATAGAAGAATGAATTTTAGAAGACTAAAATTCATATATGCAGTTGGATTCAGCAAGCTATGGATGAGAATGAGTTTGACAGGATCAAATTCATGTAATGAGTTTTAGAGTGGGGTAAAGGGGAATGTAGTAAAGCAGAAACAAATTTGAATTCCAATATTGTCGGCTTAGAATAAAGCCCTTATGGAAGTGGCCTCAATCGACTATCACTAACTATAGATAAGAAATTTTGCCATTTTTAATGGACTTATGGACACCTGTCAATAATTTGTACGAATTTGACACATAGCAAGCAAGATCACAGCAAGATCAAAACTTAATCCAAGTTTGCTTCCATAAGGCTGTAGTTCTTAAGTATGTAAGTTTAAGCAATTTTTGGTTGTATGACTTATTTATGCTATTCACTTGTATGTCAAATATTGATAAATTCCATATGAAAGGCAAAATTTCATTTAAAATTCTGCTAAAACCAATTTTTACAGATCCTACCTCAAAACCGAAAAATAAATTTTCTTGTTATTTTATTCAAAAATATTAGCCATGAAGATATCAAATTTACTGAAGACACTAAACCGCAATCATAAGGAAAAGTAAATGTCATAATTGTTTCAGATATCAATAAATCTGACTAATGGCAAGTTATATGGAGCCAAATATATAATTTTATATTTCCTTAAATGGACAGACAATATAGGACCCAGTTAACAGTCGACTGATCATTAGAGGATCCATCAATTTTGAATAATGTGTGGAATATTATTCATTTGATTATTTTATGCAGATCAAGCTATAGTTAACCAGATGGTTTCTGGAAAACGGAGAAAAAACGCTAAAACTTGTTTCAAATAGGACCATGACCTAATCTTTGTATAAATTTTAAGTGAATGCTAATTTTGAAAAACTACAGAGTTGATTTTGCCACTTACTAGCAAGCTTTGTAGTTTTACAACGCATTCTTTGGATAAATAAAACTTTTTAGATATATTTAGTTAAAGTTGGAGTGTCTCTTGTCTCATTGTTTCATATAAAAGTTAAGAAGTTCGTAATATTTTAATGAAAATTGAGATTTGTAATGATTTTTTTAAACTTTTGTACGCGTTCAATACAATAGTCAACTTTTTTGCCTAAAAAATTTCAAGAAATTTCAAATATTTGCAAGTAATGCATCCATTACTTAACATTTATTGTTTTTTTTATGATGAGCCTGTGTAAATAATCCATCAAAACATATATTACAAAATTCTCTGAGATTTCTCAATTGAGTCTCTTCGACGTTAAGAAATTTTTTTTACTCGGACTGAACATAATTTACTTAGATAGTAATTAAGATTGTAACGTAAAAGTTTTTGATTTTACATTTATACAAATTTTTATGGTTAATAAATCTCAAATCTTCACCAACCGAAATTCAAAACTTTGAATTACAGTAAAAATTTATTCGAATAATTAAAATTAGATTAAATCTGATTATTAAAATTTCATTGAATAAAGCCCAATAAGAAGGTCTTTTGCTTCTGTTTAAAGGTGGTCGTCAAACTTATACTGAATTAATCTGTAGAGCAGTACAACTTCTACGTGTCAGTCGTTAGGTCAGAAAGATATTGTCACGTGTATTACGTTAAACTTATGTTCAATGACAGCTGAAAGCGTAACTTGGATCAAATTTAGTGTTTTATCGACGTGATTTATTATTTTCTGAATGACATTTGAAGCTTAGGAGTTAAGAGAAACTGTTTGTAATTATTGACAATATTTGTCTGACACCATAGCTAATTTGTTTTGTTCCCAAAAATTTATTTTTCCTGTATTTTAATGAGAAAACCATGCGTCTTCTAAAACCGCTTATTAATTTGTGGTTTCTGTAAAAAAGATCATTACATTTTTTTATTTTTTATGATAATTTCTTATTTTTTTATTTTCAAATAATACTCCTGACCGAATCTTGAAATTTATGAAGACAAAATGTAAGTAGTTGAAAAATAGCCTCTTTTTTTGCCAAAAATAAAATATGCATATTTAAATAGAGACAACAAAATTTTTTAAAGCTGGTGACTCTAGAATAAAAAAAACCAGAGATTTTATATTTAATTTTCTTGGTAATCAATCGCAAATAGACACAATTTCCCAATAATCCGTACTTATCTTTCTTTTTAATAATTTCCCGCTCTACATCCAAAAGCAATAATTTGTTTCACATTTGTTTTCTATTGGCACTCACTGGCATCTAGTTAAGATGTAAATATTAAGCTGCCGCCTGTTTAATATTAAAATAAAACTATCAGTTCTACAAGCATATAAGTACTTTAGAGGTCATGGATAACAACCATCAATTGCATAAAATTGTTTGTCGTTCTAGTTTAAGCATTTGAAACCGATTCATGGATATTTAATTTCTGGTTACACTTTTCTTGTGTTATAAAGCAGAAGTTGGTATCAATCTTTTACATGAAAGTGTGAGAATAAAATGAGGTTGCGGTTTTTGAGTTAAATGACATAATGAGCATAGCAGTTATAAGGAAGCTTTCAAACTAAATGTTATTTAATGAGAGGAATTAAAGAACAGCAAATGTACTATAAGATTCCTTGAGATTTTTCTTAAGTCAAAGAAGCTAATAAATTTTTCTTGGCAAGTTTAATCAATATCGATATAATACGCATTGACTTAATTGACTTGATATGGGATCCCCATTAACGATTTATGATAATTTACTTATCTAGAAATGTCAGATTATGATTGATTCAATATTTGAAACTTGACTCAAGTTTTTCATTGAGACACTTAAATTCCGATGTTTTGAATGATCGTCAAATTTCAAATATTTTTTTAACTATTTCTAACAAATCTTTTCGTGATACAAAAAAAAAACATTAATAATAATAATACTCTTAATTATATACAGAGAACTTACTCACTCAGAGTTTTGCAATTATAATTTATTAGTTCTAAGTGTAGACGGGAATATTAAATATTCAAAAAAATATTTTCAATGTTCGTATATTAAAATATAAAAAAAAACTCAAAGAAGGAAAACATCTTTTCTTGTTGTTGTATTCAAAAATATTAGCCATGAAGATATCAAATTTACTGGAGACACTAAACCGCAATCATAAGGAGTAGTAAATGTCACAATGGTCTTCGATATCAATAAATCTGACAGATACCAAGTTATGTGGAGCCAAATGTATAATTTTATATTTCCTTAAATGGACAGACGATGTAGGATCCAAGTTAACAGTCAAGTGATCATAAGAAAATCGAACAATTTTGCATAATATGCAAAATATTATTCATTTGATTATTTTATGCAGATAAAGCTCAAGTTAGGCAGGAGTTGTTCAAATAAAATTCTATTGTTTTGATTATGAAATATAATCAAGGCTGCCAGTTTTGTTACTTTGAGTGACTAATCCAAATAAAACTAAGATCTTCCGTGGTGAGAAAATTTGTACGCAGACTAAAAATTGCTGGATATAAAATTGCAGATCACCTGATGTACTCACTTTTAAGAGTTTTTATTTTTGTTCATTGATTAAATTTTAAATGCTTAAACAGAAAAATTTTAATAAAGACCGAAAGTCGTGTTAAATATCTACGAAAATTATATTTAAGTTTTTCAATTACATTCCGACTTTACAAAGAGAAATTTCTTAATTTATTTATAGAAGTATTCAATAATTTTTATAAATTTAACACTCATATATGTAGTTATTGAAAAAATAACTCAAAAATGAAATACACTGCTATAACTCTCGATATCTTTCTGGAAAAAACATCGCACCCCTATTGAACTTTAAACGTTCAACAAATTTTTATAAATAAAAACCAAAACAATTTTAGCCTTTTGTTTTCAATGTAATTTAAAGACTAGCATAAAAATTTACTATGTTTTTTCTAATTTTTATTCCGTTGTTTGGGCTGTTTTTTTGCTTAAATTACGTTTTTACTTTTAAGAAAAACAGTTCTACTAAAGGTATTTCCTTTTGGTAGTCGAGGCGTATACAGTATTTAAGTTGTGAATAATTGATGCTAAAATTGGGAAAAAAATATTAATTTCTATATAAACCAGTAGTTTGGGACAAAATAACTCAACCTGCCAATAACAAATGAATCAATCTGCTTGGATTGAAAGAAAAATTTTTTCTTAGTTTAATTTGTCGTCTAAATTTTTAGATATTATGTGGTTCTATTTTTTGCTAATTAAATCACCAAGTTGAGATCCTCTTAAGCTATACCATAACCGCATTATTGATTTTTTAATTAAATAAATAAAAATATATAATAAAAGTTGGCCATTTCTGTTATAATGCTTAAAAATTTTTGATATTTATCTTGATATAAATTAATTCTTTATTAATGCAAATTATAAAAAGATCAAAAAATTATATTTTGATCATACTAGGATTACTAGTAAAAACATCTTTCCCAAAGTATTATAGAACTTTTATTCTTCAAATTTTTGCAAAAATTAATCAAGTCAATTGTAACTTCCAATTTTCTAGTCTTTTTTCCCCCATTCCACAATGATCCGTAATATAAAAAAAACTTTTGATTTTTAAACATACAACAAAATATTTCCATAAATTTTAACAAACGTTTTGTATTCAATTTTAATTTCACTAAGACTAAAATTTTAACTCAAAATAATGAGAATTAATGTTTGATGAAGTTTCAGTTTTCTGCTGATAAAAAAAAACAGGAACCTTTGTTAATGCTCAGCCAAATATACGAAACTGTAGATCAAAAAGTTCTAAGTAGTCCGGAATCACTTACAATTAGTCCAATCATAACAAAAAAATTATGAAAAATTTTTAAATCCCACGAAAATTTCAACTAAAGTTGGTCATTTCATAAATATGCTAAAAATGACCCCAAAAATTTCTCAAGTGGATAATTTGAGAATCTTTTACGTTACAATAACAAAAAGTAGGATCATTTTATTACTAAAGAGAAAGTTGAACATTAAAAGCAAAAGATAAAATTTGAGGATTAAATGAGTTTACAAAAATAAAGAAAAAAAGAGCAAATTGTATATAACGTTGTGCCTTCCTAAGTAGCATCTTGGAAACTTATTCATCCGAGTGTGATTTTCAACCATATCAAGTACTTATTAAACTCCTCAAGGTAAAAAACGAGAACAGGTTTCTGAAAGCGACTGCACCACTCAAAGAATTAAATGAACGCGTGACCACCTGTTGCAATTGACCAATGAAAACAGATTTAGCTTTTTTCATTTTGAATTTTATTATGATTTGTTATCAGATTTTATTGGCAAACATTAAACAAGTAAAGGCGGTAATAATTTTAAGATCTCACTTCAGGTTTTTAATATGTTGAAGTATTCAAGTTTTTATGCTTGTATTAAATTCCAAAATCATTAACAACGGACTTCTTAGAGATCATTGTAGGGCTCTCTTTTTTGCAAATAAGTCAGGAGCATTGAATTTTTATTTTTTCTTGGTTAATAAAAAATGTATTTTTCTGAGATATAAATCACCATGGAAAAAGTTTCAATTCGTTTCTTCCTTTTTTTTGTGGCCGAGAATTGAAATTTAATAGTGAACAAATTTTATAATATTCATGAAATCTTTATAAGATGCATGGAAGGAAAAAATACAGACCGAGCCAACAAAGGCTTGAAATATTGACAGTTTTTGCCAAAAAATGTGGAAATTAAAACCTAATTCAGAAGAAAAGACAACTTTTTTCTTTTTTTGCATTAAAATTATTCCAATTTCTTAGCACTATGGCAATGTTAATTTATTTACACTCAATTATTTTAATTCAACTGAAATGAAAATTTTAATCTCATTTTCTCTGGTCGTCTAGGTGTTTTTTTCCATTTTAAAGATTTCTTCATTTTAAACTATGTTCAAGATGCCAGGCAGATTCATCCCCTCATTAAAACCCTTTGACAATAAGCTTTAACTCATAACTCAATTCGCAAATTAATTGAAGAAATATTTCTCTGATGTTAAAGAGGTTCACCATTATATCTGAAGCATTTAGCGCTAACTATAGGTTTTGGTAGTGGTATTGAAAAAGCAAAAACTACACACGATACAATACTAACTTCGATACATATGTATTTAGTATTTTTCAAAAAAGGAAGCTAATAAAAATGTAAATGGATCCTTTTAGATTAAGTAAAATTTGTTTAATTTCAGAGCTGTTTACATAACTAGAATACTAGATAAAAGATCTTAAGCTAAACTGTTTTAATTTTTGTTATTGAAATTAGGGCTCGTTATCTTGTGACCAATTTATGTTTATGACCTCTTTGCTAACATCTTCAAAAAGTTATTTAAATCTTCTCTACTCGAAAAATATTCTATGAAACTCAAGCAAAACAAAAACATGCAACACGTGTTCGCTTGCATCAATTCTTTAACACTATGCAACCAATGAAATTACTGAGAACCTTGACAATCATTTTTATTCTTCACGATCATTTTTTAGGCATACAATTAATCATGAGTACACGTCGAAATATACAAAAGTAGTTCATCTCCAAATTTGAGGTGAACAAGCACTCAAAACCCGTCATTTAGATTACGAGATAAAGTCAATGTGATAAGATTTATGTAAATATTCATGAAGCATCGTACAACTCGTCATGTTGCGTTTTGTCTAGCTTACAATTATGGTCAGCTTTTATATCATCGAAAGTGAGTAATTTTTCATTTCAAAAATTTTTATATTCCAAAGTCTATTTAAGTGAATTTGCATACCAGTTAACTGTTTTGTTAAGTAGCGACACCTACACAACTACTGCTTAATATCAAAATTATGTGGCGACTTTGATTTAACCCTGATGCATGCATAGATTGATAGACAAGAAATTATTTGTTACAAATCAATTTGTGGTCTCAAAGATATCAGGTACCAGTGTGAAAAAATCTGGAGATATAACTGTTGGAACTCGTTAAACAGGTAAAATTTGCCAAAGAATGTCGCAATTCAGAGAAAAATTATAATCTTGGCGCCAATTACTTCCAAAGGCTTAGCTTCTTCTGGTCACCCCAAGCATTTTGATGATGGTTTTTTGCCGTTTTGCGTTAGATAATATCCTTAAAAAAATTTTTTAGCAATTTTCATTTAATTTAGCAAAACAAAATTTAGTAGAAATTTAAAGATTTTCTTATAAAAAAAAACATGAAGCAGAACTAAACCTGAATAACCTTGTTAAAAATTTGTGGACTACACTATAAGGGTGTGAGTAGATTATTTTTTTTTACCTGGGTCTGTTGAAAAATTTTGTAAGGATAAACACCCAGTCTGAAATATCTTTGACTAATTTTTTGATTCCCATTATTTGTTGTACAAATTCTCTTGCAAACAAAACTCCTGAAAGCGTTACCGATATAATTTTCGGAGTATATATTATTTTTGTGTTTTTCCATTTACTTAAATTAATATATCATTTGTGTATTTTTATATTATTATTTTATCTATTAAAGGTCTGCCTAATTTGAACATTAGTTTTATTTATTTGTAGAACTTTTTTGAACATTATTTCATTAGCTTGAACTCATATTCTGAAACTTCGTAAAAATTATTTCGAAAAATATTATGACAAACACTACAAACTTTCTTTAACCAATCTTTTTATACACATATGTCAATAATGAAAATATCATAGATACTTGTTAACAGTTTGATATCTAAACTATGCCATCAAATCTGTTTTAATAAATTCTTTGGGGATATTATTTGTAATAAATTGCAATGTGTGTATTGTGATTAACAAGTTCTAAATATACCGAGCAAATTGAAATTAAAACAAAAAAATTATTTTCTAAGGGTATTCAAAGGAACAATAATTGGCAATCGTACATAAGTTAAAGTAAATATATAATTGTAGAAATTCTTTATAAGTACTATAAAAACGTGTGACAAACGAACAATAGATAAAGTCGGTATTTAAGTATTCTAGTAAATACAAGTATGAATTTCTTTTGTTAATTTCCTTGTCTAAATTCCATTCTCACGCCTATCAGTAGTTTGAATGCGAATAGAAAAACTCAAAAAACGGGGGCATATTATGAATGATGATGATAACTTTAAACAATGTTGCTGATTGCCTTGTTTGTTGGAACTAATCTCATTGACTGGACAGCCGCTTTTTTTTTTCTTTTTTTTGTTTTTTTTGTTTTGGTAATCCGAAAACAACAAAAAAATAATGAAGGTTAGTATAGTCTAGTTTTTTGTTGTTTTTAATGATTTACATAATTCTTAAGTTCAATCGATTTAATTTCAGCTAATGAATGATCTTTTACTAATTAAATGTTAATGAGATCAAAAACCTAATATTACTTGCGTATTACTATATCATCGACTAATCCGAAAAACTTGTCCTTCCTAGTTATAGGCTTTGTCTGATGGAATTGAACATTACTCATTCGATCCCTTGTATAACTAGTTTTTATCTCAAGCAGTTTTTAAGATTTTAATAAATGAAATACTGCATCGATTCCTATAAGAACTTCAACACCTTTAAATAATCTTTAGGAATTCTATAGAAGATAATATGATTTTAAAATAATATATCATTATTATGTTTTTTTTTTTAAACAGAATTTGTTTTTTAGTTGATAAAAAATAGACAGCTTAGTGTTTGAAAATTTTAAATTTATTCTTTGTAACTTTTAGAGATTATATGGAGGACTAGTTTTAGAAAAATAAAGTTTCATCTTTTTATATCAGAATTGTTAGAATTAATTTTATTGTTTTATACTTTCTTTAGTAACGTTATACTCATTTTTGCTATCCCTCTTTGATTTTTCTTAATTCTATTTCCATTTTAAGCCCAAATAGCGGGCTAAATTTTTTATATGGCTTCTGGCTTAGACTAAACCCTCCCAAACCTTAATTTGCCATTTCTCAAGTCTTTTAAGTTTCTATTAAATTAAATGTTGTCATTATTATACGCAAATTTGAAAAACTATATTTAAATATTAAATTGCTGATGGTTCATCCTTTTTCCAAAGAAAACACAGATAAAAAAAACTAGCATCATTGAACTGTGGAACTTCAATATATGTATATCGACCTATTTTCTACAAAGTAAATTTCCTTAAAAATTCATTTTAAAAAATTTAATTTAATACAGCCACCATTAGATTGCACACTAAAACTTTTTTTATGCGGTGCTCTTAAAAAGAGAATGATTATGCACTGAATGAAATACTAATCAGTATAAAAGCAAAGGTCAAAAGTAGTTAAACTTTTGTTGATACAAATTAAAATGAAAAAAAGGCAAAATATGTTAAAAAAAGTAATACTTTTTCCAACTATTATTGGCAAATTTATCATTTTACCCCAATAAAATTTATATAGAAGCAAATAAAAAATTATAATTCAAATCCAAAATATTTTTAAAGCCGTCAGTAAGACAGTTTTCTTCCAACTAATCAACAATTTTTTCTATTTTTGTTTTTTTTTATTCTTACAGATTTTCAAAGAAATCAAACCCAAAATTTTAGATTAATAAGAATGTTGTCTATTTTTTTTTCTCTAATAAAACAAATTATTGGATGATTCTAGTACAAAAAAAAATTAAGTAAAATTCTTAGAAATACGACAAAATGCTTCTATGAAATTATTAACGGGCTGCGCAAAGCTAAACAAACGACGACTTGGATGACCAGTTTTTATGTTAATATAGCTCCAATGAATATAACTTCTTTTTTGTTTTTTGTGTACATTTCTAATGAGCATCGACCATATACAAGGTAAAACCAAAGGATCCAATAAGACAAGAAATAAATATTTTAATAACCTTGCGCCTACCTGAGTAGCACCTCAAGAACTAATGCAATCGAGTATGATTTTCAAGCATACGAAGTGCTTATTGAACCTCTCAAGGCAAGTAAAGAGAACAGGTTACCCAATCTGCTGTACTATACTTAAAGAATGAATTAAACGCGTGACCACCTGTCCTACTTGACCAATGAGAACAGATTTAATATGTTGTTTTTTTTTTGATTTTTTAATTTCATTGTGATATATAATCGGATTTTATTGGCAAATGCTAATCTGACGGTAGTTGTTAAATCTCACATTAGTTGTTTATTTTTTGAGTGTAACCTTGTGATCTTGAAGTATCAAATTTTTAGTGTTCATGTACTTGGTAAGCAATACATTTCAACATTCTATCAAGAGAGATTGGTGGACCTAAAGTAAAATTTGATTTTTTGTTTATTTTAAAAGAATAAATAAATAAGTTTCAGACAAAAATTTGTTAGGCTTGGGTCTGTAGACTGGAATTAAAACTGTATAAAAAAAGATATTAATACTTAAAACGATTGAGTTTTGCATTAATGGAAACATTTTTAAATCTTCAATAATACCTGCTGTGTTCCTCATTAATTTTTATCGTTTTAGTCTCAAATGTACATCCATCATCGTTTTTTTTTTCTTCTTCTTTTTTTTTGATTTTTTTTAAATCTATGTAAAAATATAATACGCAGAATTGGAATGTCCATTTGATATTATTTTTTTGGTGCGAAATTTTTTGAATAGACTCTACAAGTAATTATTTTGATGAGCCAAATATTTACTTCTCAAGAAAAATCCCAAAAAATAATACTTAAAATTTGTGATTAATTGTTTGGATATATGGGGCGTATCCATGACATCTTTTTAAAACTGATCAGTATCATTTTAATCTTAAAATTTCGATTTTCGACGCTTATTTTTATGATGAGAGTTTCGTGAAGCGTGCTAATTGCTATTGCGAATTTAAGCAATTTTATTGTTTTTAGCCCCCTTAAAATTTCTTAAGAAATTTTGTTGGATTTTTTTGGTTTTTTATTCAAAACGATCCTTTCCCTCTATTTAGCAAATACCTTGTAATTAATTTGAAAAGCAATTTTTTAATCCGTTTTTTTTTTGTTTCTTGTTATTCTTTTGTGAAGTAAACGACAAACAAAAAAACAAATAAATGAACGAATATTAATCTCATTTTTAACGCTTTTTATACATATCATTGGTGGCTGTAACATTATATCAAGGTCAATGATACTCAATTTAACTTATTATGAGGCAACTTTTTTTACTTAGTTTGTTGAAAGAGTAACCTAGAAAACTTCCTATATGGTTTGGTATTAGACTTGAAAAGAAAAAAATGTTAATTGGTTTATTTGGCCTCAATTTGACAAGGGACCTCTTATTACTTTAGAAGTAATTGTGATTTAAATGATGAATTTGAAATTTTCATTTGCGGAAAAAATTTAGTTTTTATTTACTTTTAGTTGACAATTTTATATATTTTAGGTTTTCCTTCATTTAAAATGATAGACAGAGTCCAGCAAAAATATAAGTTGCTTTGTTTTTTAATTTTTAAGGCAAAGGACTCTATTCTTTTTGATAACAAATTTTTACCTATTAAAAGTTTAAGTCACACGAGAACTTCATTACGAAGGCAAATTTTAGAAAAGAAATTTTTGAATCGTTTTCTTGTCCTCTTAAAAGTTTTTCAGGCACAAACTCCGCTTTCTATTTCCTTTTCCTGAAATTGAAGTTTTCTAAATTTATAAACATATTACTGCTTGGATCCACTAGCATTTGGATATGTTTTTATTAAATTTCGTAAATATTCTGGAGCTTATGAAGTAACTTTCTTAATAAACAGACACTCAGAGGAAGATTTAAAGAGCTGTAAAACTTAAATAAAAACCCTTTTAAAAAGATTTATTAGTACTACATGTCACGCTTTGGAAAAAAACAGACGCAACTGCACAAAACTTTTTATACCCTGTTCAAAAACTTATCCTAACTTCTAAATAAATTCCACTTCCAATTCCAATTCTTTATCATCCCCTTTAAAATAATTCTAATTAGAATGCTTACACATACATATGCCAGAATTCAATCCATGCACTTCTCCAATATTGCTAAAGACCTAACAATCTTCGAATTTTATTTTATGTTTTCAAAAAAACTTTTCTCTTAATTTCAAATTGAGTCGGGAATTAAAAACAAAAGGTCATACAGACCCAGGTCTTCTTATATTTGTACTCAACTTGTCTACTCATATTTGTTTAATATTCAGCAAAAAAACTGACCAACAATTTTTCATCCATGTTGCAAATCTAGAAATGTCATTTTTTTCTCACCAACACAAACACCTGTTAAAACTCTATTAATGAGAGAAAGCTGTGCTAAAAATAAAGCACTATATAATAATTCTTTTTACAAGATCCTTAAGAACGAGAAGCTCAATTTACAAATTATTTTTCCTCGTAAGTTATTCTTACTAAATAAATCGTCTCAAAATTTCCACAAATCAATACAAACTAGTGGATAGCCCGAGAGAAATTAAAATGGAATAAAATAACAACGTTTCACGAAACACATTTCAAATATTAAAAAATTTATAATATGGAAAACTTCAAAATATTTTCACGCTAACGAAAGAGAGCATGCCAAATGAGCTCTAATGTTATGAAAATTCTTCAAAAATGCTTCAGTGATTTGTTAGAAGCACTTTAGAAATTTTTCGTGAAGAAACGTCTTTGTATTGAAATAAATACTCTTTTTTGTCCATTTCGGTATAATTTTGCCTAAATTATAATAAATAGGTATGACAAAATTTCTCTAATATAGCTTAGAATAAAGTTAGCATATTTTTTATTGAATTTTTTTATCTACGTTTGTTATTTTCAGTAGCATTGGTCAAGTTGAATTCAATTGAAATACAATTAATTTCTATAGGAAATTTGCACTTAAAGTTTTTAATTTTTTAGTTTTTCATCGAAAATATGATTTTGAAGTGGAAAAATTTCATATCATTTCATTAGCATTAAGTAATGATCTTTTCTATATTAAATATTTCATCTACTCACAATCAGAGATTTCATCGTTAATTAATTAAAACAATTAAATTTTTATATCTATTCATTTTGCTTTAAATTTTCTCATCTTGAACGAAAAATATATTGCACGTAACTTTATTACAAGTATTAAAAAATTCAGTAGCACTATAGAAAAGCTCTCCCGAAAATTGTGTAATTGATTTTATGATGAACTCATGTTAGTTAATTTCTGTAAAAGAACTATTAAAAAAAATTAACTGAAATTTATTACGCTGAACATGCTTGAATTTAATCGTAAGTGAAACTTTTTTGTTTTTTGTCAGGCTATTATCGTGAAATTAGTGGTTGAAATTTCATATAATTGAAAATTAAAATTACCCCATATCACTTTTATTTTTGTGCCTTAAATAATTTTTGATGAATTTATTTGTCATGGAAAGTAAATTTCTTATGTATCTTTTGCTATAAAAAAAGTTTCAATACCTTGCATTAAAGCATGAGCTAATTGTTTTATTGCTTATTTAATCGACTACGCTTAACCTTTATTTAGGGAAAATTTAAAAAAATTGAAAACGATGAACTTTTGAAAGGAACTTTCACTTTAGCCATTCATTAAGATTGACCCATAAGATGTTTTTCATCAATTTGTTGGGCGCTTAAGAAATGCAAGGATAGTAAAAAGGATAGCGGTACCTTAATATCTGTTTTTAAGAAACTCAGGAAAGAGTAAAAATATTCAATACTATCAGATAATACAATTTTTTCATGATTTTCCGAACAGGAATTTAGAGAGTTCCAATTGTTGTTTTTTGTTGTTATTTCCTTGAAAGGGATTATAAAAAAAACTTTTGGGTTGTTTTTTATATTTGAAATTAAAATAAAGAATTTCTTTTAAATAAGAAAAACTTTGTAATAAAAAATGGTCCACTTAAATAATTGTTTTTTCTTTTTTGTAAAATATTTTTATTCATATATTTTTTTCTAATCACTTTTTGTTTGTTGATGATTTAAAACTCCTAAATAACTTTTCTTTTTGTAATTCTCTGAGGCAAATAATTATTTTCGTAGCAAAAACTTATTTCCTATAACCCAATTAATACTTAAAATATTCAGAATATTTTAAATTTTTTTCCAATTATTTCGATAACAATAATGGAATGGAAACCATTAACACAAAAAAGGCAGATGCTTTTACCATAACAATTTAGTTTTGTAAATATTAACTATATTCCTTTCGTTAGTAAAAATTATATTTACAAATCAGAAATTGCATATGGTTTTTAATATAAATATATTCGTACTATAACTTAACCACCAAAATTAATTTTAATTCTTTTACTGTTGGTTCAAATACTTTGGTAAATATTTTGTTAAGCCAAACTTTATATCCATACTTTGAATACATAAAAAGTACTCACAGTTCAATTTTAATTGAATTGCTGAAATACAAACCCTTATGTGTCATAATGAATGTAAATTTATAAATTCCATTAATTATTTATAATGAAGTATACCAAAGTTATCAATATTTTGTTTGTGACAATTTGAATATTTTCGAAATTGTTTGACAAAGTTTGTCAATAATTAAATTTATAACAACAGAGAAATATTAATTTTTTGTAAAACGTTTTAAGCTAAAATATGCTGCTTAGGGACCATCCATAAATTACGTCACATGACCCCCCCCCTTCTCCTTGTCATAGTTTAAATTATTTTTTACTATAATGAATATCAAATTAAACCACCCTTGTCACACTTCTTCGACACCCCCCCCCCCCCCCCCCCTTAACCTGTGACGTAATTTATGGATGACCCCTTACTTCTTCAATTGTTTTCAAATAATAATTTTAAAAAGTGATTGTAATTTAATTAAGGGAAATATATTTGGTTTTTAGAGGAAAATATGTGGAAATGTTTTGTTTTATTCAAATTTGTTAATGTAGTAGTAATATTTGATATAAAAAGACATGTTTTATATCTACCTCATATTTTGAAGAAGCAGAATATCTGCAAAAGGTGAGACAAGCAAACATTGGAAGTGCTATTTGCTGCCCAGCAAAAATTTTCTCAGCACAGCGCACTTTGTAAATTGCTTTTATATGCTATGATAGTATTTTTCAATTAAGACAAACCTAAAGCAATTGAACCATTTTTATTTATTAACATGGTCATTGCACAAACACATACAGAAAAAGTGTCTAACCGGGCTTAAATTATACGTAGCTTATGTTTTATAAAAATTGTGAATAAACTCTTAAAATTTGAAACTTTTAACTATCAGATATTAATTTTAAATAAATTAAAAGTACCTAAAGAAGAATGTCAGATTAGGTCAATGCAAATTTCATAAAGTTCATTGGAAAATTTCTTTCTATTTTTAAATTTATCACAAGTTTGTAATACTTTTTAATACTCATTTTTAAATTATTTATCATAACATAAATAAATTTCAAAAAATATCCTAGCAATTAGTAATTATATCCTGCCAAATATTTTTATGATAAAAACTTATTTCCTTTCAAATTTAATAATATCAATTCCATGAGCTTAAAATACATAGCACCATCATTATTTTTATTTTTATTCCAATTAAGAAATACGCAAGTAATTTTTTCTGACAGCTGCTAACAAAAGATAATTTGGGTATTAAAAATTCTTCTTATTAAAGTTTCTGAAATAACAATGTAAAGTTAAAAAAGGATCGATGACTCCTATTTATTATAATGAGGGTCACTAAATATTTTTGACCCCATAATAACCCTAAAATATCCAAGTGGCTATTTCATCATTGATGATTCTCTATTGTAGCATGGTAGCAAGTCTATCAATTATTGGAAGCCGCTTGATATATAATTCTGTTAAAATTTTAATCCATTGACTGAAATCAAAAAAATACCGCTGATAATTTTTTTCTATGCTAATTACATGTTAAAGAAAATTTGTAATAATAATAAAAAAAACGTTTTTTTTTTGTCGGTAGTTTTCTTATAATTTTGCTATCAAAATGTAGCTTATATATAATAAAGGAAATTCCATGTTTCCTTTAATGAAAATATTATTTGTACTTTATTATCATCCTGTTAACAGGTAACCAAACTATTATAAAGAATTTTCTCATGGATTCTAGATTGAAAAGGAAAAGAAGTAAATTTGTTCAATTATCCTTTCGAGGTAAAAATATAATTAAAGGTCATGGGTTGTAAAATTGAACATTTAATTTAAGAAAAAAATATCTTCAAGTTTTAGTTCAATTATTTATCAACCCTGATGCCTAGCTAAGAAACTTGCAAGATTTTGTATGCTTTAAAAATGGAATAATTTAGATGAAAATAATTATGTTGCTATAAATTTGTGTACATTTTATTATTAGGGTTTATTTGTTTTATTGCTATGGGAGTTCGGTATTTAAGTTTTTATTTTTCCATTTTTTTTTAATTTTTGAAATTGATTTATGATATTTTAAAAATATTGTGTCAAAATTTCAAGTCGATCGATGTAAAATTATCGAAGTTATATGCATTTGAGCGTCCTTTGCTCGAGAGCAAAGAGTGAGTGAGCAAAAATTCAAAGCGTTTTCCTGAAACTTGTAATTTTAGAAGTCCTCACAATAACTCAAAATCTACAGGATCGATCATTTTGAAACAAATTTTTCAACCGCTTTTTTTGATTTTAATAATTATTAATTTTCAAATTACAAATAAGTTGATTTTTTGGGTGACAATTGGTTACTTGGCTTTCAAAGGGTACCAAAAAATTGGAAAATCAAAAAAACCAAAAAATTTCCTAGTTATTACCTGATGAAAACTTGATTGAATAAATTTTGATTTTTTGGTTTTGGATGATTTTTTTGCGCACCGCAAAACAATTTTTTTACAAAATTCACTATTGATCAGATGTTGTTTTATCATATGTAAATTAGCTAAATTAACTAGAACTACATGTATTGCCAAAAAAAACTTCAAAACATTCCTTTTTTTCAACGCTGCTGTAATGCTGCTCATTTTAACTTCATTAGTGACTAATTTAAATTAATTAATAGAAATTAAACTATGCAGCTGTAAGAAATTTAACATTGTGGTAACAAGGTTTTCGAAAATATTTTAGTTTTTTTTTTTATTTATTATTTTCCCACTAAAAATTTAGTGAGAGATGCGTTAGATGTTTCCAGATTTTCATATTTTAGCAAGAATATTTGTAAATGTTCTTATTGTGTGATTAAAAGGGCACAACCAAAATTAAAATAATTATTGTTTTCTTTAAAAATAAGCTAAAAGAAATGCTATTTTGTTTTTTAGGCGTAATAAAATGCAGCTAATATTAAATAAGCCCATTATTATTTCCTTTTTTTTTACTTAAATTTTTAGATATCTCTTCTTTAAGCAAATGACGCAATTTCTAATTTGAAAAATGCTTCAATATTAATAAATAAAAAAGTAAATTCATCACTAAAGCGTTATTTTTTCACTAAGAACAAAATAAAATAAAAATTGGGTGCCACAAATTTAAGATTGATTAAGTTTCATTATAATTTTTATCAAAATTTTTTTGTTATTGGTTGTAATCAAAGTTACAAAAATTTAAAATGATCATCTTAATTATTATTAGTACATTAACACAAAAAAAAATTTTCAATTATGAATACAAATCAAAAAAATCATAAAAACAAATTTCTTGTAATAGAAGCTATTAATGTTAATCAATACGAGCAGCTCCCATTTCAGAAGAAGGTGATCTTTGATTATCGTCAAATAAAATCATTTATCGTTTGCTCTATGTAAGATTTGTTTTCGGCTCCTCAAAGGTTGTAAGGTAGGTGGCCTAATCAATAGAAAAAACCCCTTCTTAAGATAACATCTATTTTAATTGTAACACATAAATATACATATATATATATATATGAACTTTTTTTTTATAAATGTATGAAGGTTAGTCGAAAAAATATATTTATGATCCCAAATGCCCTGTCTCCAAGTCAATTGCAATTAAATTGAGAGGCAGTTCTAGTAACGTTTATCAGCAATATCTCAAGTAATTTATGGCGAAGACAGCCTCATTTGAAAACACCAAAAAGGATTTTGATTTTTGAACTATATCTTGATCTTAGAGCATGTGTTTAATTTTTGTTTTCATCTCATTTTAAGTAGTTTTTCTTAGTTTTGTTTTGTTTTTGTTATTTTTCTTTTAACAAAAATTGAAAATGATTAAATCTGCAGATCATTTTCAGTTAATTATATGAAAAATATGTTGCGTCATTTTTGTTATAGATTTTGTTTTTTGACTAAGTGTGTTAATCGCATATTATGTACTGGGATAATTTATTCATGGCATATATGTTGGAAAGATTGTTGATTTTCTGTTGTTTTAGCTACATTTTACATGCACTAACTAATGAAGTTTTACTTTTTTTTTAGAGCTTTAATAATAGTAAACAGTTAATGCAGGTAGAATAACAATAAATCACCTAGCTCTCTAGATTATTGGTGAATAATTGTTTAGACCTTGCTTGTTAAATTCTCAAAAATTTGATCTTGATTCAAAATTGAACATATTTAGATTTGATTGTTTTTCTAAATGATTACCAAATAAGTCATTTATTATTTGTAATTCATATAATTTAATAACAATGACCCTTATTATTGTTAAAGTGAAGCATATTTACATGAAATTTTTCTTTTTTGATTATCAATTGATATCTTTTAAATACCAATATGTTTTTGAATAACACTTACACAGCTTACTTTAAAAGATATGTTTAAAAATATTTGCATAAAAATCTACGAATTGAATATCCAACAACAAAATATTAAACGGTTTTAGGGATTGTCTCCTTCTATTTATTAACCTGCAATAAACAATTTCCTTGCAATAAGACTTTAAAAACACTTTTGCAATAATAAAGTCGTAAACATTTGTAATCAGATGGCACATTATCCAAACCTTACCTCAACATAGCATCTTCGTTATCAAATTATGAAAATTGATACAAATGGTTTTAGTAAATTAATTGACACTTAGGCAATAATTGAAGAAATAATGCTTTTCTAGAAAGCACATGTAGACATAAATGTGGAAGTAAAAGGAAATCCACTTTTAGAACCGACAAAAGGATCATTACAAATCAATTTTATTTTTAAGATTTTTTTTAAGTATAGAAATTAAAACTTTATTTTGAAATTTATTTGTGAAGAAAAGGCTTAAATTTACCAAAAAAAATACCGCTTGACCTTTATACCCCGATTTTACCACTTTGTGGCACATGTTTTGAAAATATTTGTGAAATCATAAAAATCGATTTATACCCTTTGAAGAGATTGGGAAAAAAATATCATTTTATATGTAATTTGACGTTTAAATGACATTTTATTTGAACTGAGAAAAAGTTCGGAACCCTCCCAAAACTATGATATTGGATGTGAATAGGAACTCGAGCTGTTGTATTTTGTTGAAAGTCTGTTTTCTGTTTTTTTGTTGGGCATTTAAGAATTGACTTAAAAATTTAATTTATTTTAACATAATATTGAAAATTTTCAATTGTTAACATTTTTTTGGACGAATATACTTTAAGGCTAAATTGGCTATTCAAAAACGTTTATTTGCATAAAATTGGAAATTATTAGAATTAGAACTACTCTATTGAAGCTTCAATCATACTAACAATAAAACATGACAAAATTTGTGTTTTTACTAACATAAATAAAAGCATAAAATGTAAAAAAAATTGAAGACCGTGGTGGTCATAATTTTACTAGCCTTGTTATTATCTCAATAACAAGAATACATATTTTATGACACTCTTTTAAGCATCTTTTATAATTATTAATAATTTTTAAAGAAAAAAATGAAAGTCTTTTCCGGTTTTATTTTTTCCAAGAAGAAAAACACCCTTAAAAGACTATTAAAATGAAGCAATTAAGTATAAAGTACGACATGGCTTTTTACGCTTAAATATTCATCACAAATTAATATATTAAATTTTAGATAACGTCTAGTATTTACAAAGCAATTTGTGTTATCATAATAACAAAAATAAACTCCTGGAACTATAACTTTTTATTTTATAGCGCTCATAAAAATAAATTTAATGAAACCAAAGTAACCAGCTACTAAATATATGTATATATGTGTGTAATCGTATCTAACCAAAATCATTTGAGTACAGAGCTGGAAAGACATAAATCATCTTTGAAGAATTTTATTTAAGAAAAACCAGATGAAGGTTTACTCTCTACTTAAGCCTGATATTAATGCCAGCTCTATGTAAATCTTATATCCACCTGATTATTACTCGAGTATTTCATTTTCTGTAATTACAAAACACAAGGCCTTATAATTACCTGCTTTCCAGTTTTTGTTACTGAAATAAAAAATGAATATGAAATTTTAGTTAAAATCTTTTAATTAAAATTGCAGATGACCTTATTAAATTGCATAACTTGAAATATTACTATCTATGCCGTCAATTGTTAATTGTTACTCGTTATCAAAGATTTTTTTAAATGTTTCATTTTTATAGTTTTGAATATTTTTAAATAAATTTTAAAAATAATAAAAAGTAAATTAAAAGATCTTTGAAAATATAGATTTATTTACTTTAAAAGACTTTAAACGATTTTAATTAGTTCCCATTTTCTCTGCTGCAACTTGAGAGTGAATTTCCGATGGAAATTGATAATAAATTTTTTAGCTGATGGGTTTATGCCCCCCAATTTCAAAATTTACAATAGAAAAAAGTTTAAGCACAGCTTACATCCATGACAGACAGACAAAGATACCTAGTTCTTTGAAGCTAGTCTTTTACTTCAGCCAATGAAATTACGATGCTCCTAGTATTTTAAGTGGTATCTAGTATAATTTATACTAGCAACATGAGCGTAGTATTTTCATATTTTTACGGTTTGGCAATGCTTAAAGGTAAAAATTCTATTTCTCACCACAGCTATTTGACATTTTTAGATGTAAACAATCTTTTTGATTAGAGCAAAGTTTGGTTAGGCGTGTGATTGATATACTTTGTGTTTCCGTATTTTTTATTGTTATTTGGTAAGTTTAGTGTTGTGTAGTAATGAAATATATTTAAAAAACAAGCAATAATACCTGATAATGTTACCTTTTCAAAAAAACTTAATATAGTTAAGTTACTTTTTTATGATTTCTATTTGTTTTACAATAGTTAATCAAAATGAACAGTAAAAGACAATTAATCGGATACAGTCATATTTTATCCCTGCTTCATCTACATTTTATATTATCTTATGACAACAATTAATACAATATAATAAAATATTGATTAATTTATTAATTTATTTAACTTTAAAAATCTTAAAATACTTAAACACTTCAATTACATAAGAAAATTGACAAATGACTAAAACTCAGCTGATCATTTTCAACCATTTGCTTCAAAATACTAGTTGATCTGTCTGTCACTGCATGGTATTTTGCAAAAGACTAGCTTCAAAGAACTAGATATCTTTGTCTGTCTATCATGGGTGTTACAAACGCCTAAAAAGTTGACATTTTTATTATGAAAACAGGATTTGTTCACCTTTATTTAAATTAAATTCTTCGTTAAGAACATTGAAAGGAAATTCGATTGCTACAAATTAACCTCCATAATTCTTGATTTAACACCAAACTTGTTTTTCTTAAAAGAATTCCTATCCAAGTACGTACGACACATACATTTTTTAACTCCTTTTTTTCTTCGACTTCTTATACACATTTTGTGTTAAACCAGTTATTTCTTAGAGGCCTATTTTCGTCCATGCATATTTCTCTAAAAATAAATCAACCTATTTTCTTAGCAATTGTCATCCATTTCTGCAATACCGCTGGGTAATTATAATATTCTTATATAACTGTACTTGGCAGAAAAATAAAAGCACCCCACTCAAAATTATGAGTACTTTAAAACCACTGCGGCATTAAATCTCTCCCGTGTGAACGGGGCTTAACACAATTAAACAATATCTGACAGATTATTAATTAAATGATTCAAATTAAATAGAAGAAATTAACCCGCTTAATCCTTATTTTAAGTAAAGCAGAGGAAATATAATTTTATCATTCCATCTTTTTGGTATTGTTGAAAAAAATAAAACAAATGCTTGAACTTAAAGTTCTAAATAAGATTCTTGCCTTTTTAGAAAAAAATTACTTATTAAATTAGTACGCAAACACTTTTATATGTACTTACATCTCAGTAGAGGGAAGTTGGAATTAAACATCAATAAAATAGATCAACTTTTTAGTCAGAGAAAACATAAATGAATTTTGTTAGAAGAACAACCACAATTTGCCGTCATGGCAACTTTTTGCACCCATGCTATTAATGAATTTTTAACGTTTGCACTTTTCTATCAAAAGCACATAAGAATTTTTCCAAAAGAAATTCAGTAAAGCACATTTTTCCTACTAATTGATATATTTTTTAAAGGTAAATTTTAAGTACTTTTGATCTCATGTAGACAATTATTAAGTCTTTTACTAAATTTTATTGTAAGGTTATGAGCCTAAAATCGGAAAACAGAAACTAGTTTTTTTTGGTAATTTACTTTAAAATCTAATTTCTTGGACCTCTTTCTTTTGATAAAATAAGACAATAATTTTAAATTCTATTCTCACAATTCTCAAAGCTATAAATTGCCTTAATTTTTTCAAAAAGTCTAGAAAATAAAATTAAAATGACACCCAAATCATAACTTTCTTCTTAAATTTATTATTCATTAAAAAAGAGTGCATTTAATTGAAAATTAACTGAGTCTGAAAAGCTTCTGTGTAGAATTACTGAACTCTGTTTAAAAAGGAAATGTTCTTAGAGTAAATGAAAATAATAAAAATTAAATGCTGACTGCAGACTAAATTAATAAAAATAATTCTTAAGGAAGAAAGATGCTCCTTGTGTGTAAAAATAGAAAAACATAATATTAAAAACAGAAAAACTATTTTCATGGATGTCTGCACTTAGCTATCAACTATTTCTAAAACAAACAGAAAAAAGAAAACAAAATGGTTGTTATAATCTATCGCTATATTGGAACCTGTATAATTTTTTCCTACTGATATCCAGATATACTGCAATTATGGTTATGCTATAAGTAATCCTAAAAACTGTTTAATTGCATAAAAAATTGATCAAATGTTTTGCTGGTAGATAAATTTTGCAATCAATTTTCACTTTTTGTGCTTACTACAACAATTATCACCACAGATTTTATTGGTTGCACATGAAATTAGATAAATCAATTTCAAAAAACTTAATTGAAAAGAGAAAGTGTTGCATTGATTCAATTCCAGCTACCATAATCAAGTATTACATTAATTAGTTAAACTTTTACTATCGTTCAGAGATAATTAAAAATTTTGATTTTTAGATGATTGAACTCTTTGATATAAGTAAAAACAAAATAAAATGAAAACAACAATAAAGTAAAAAAAATTTAGCTTGCCTGCTGGTGGTCTATTCAAATCATGCTGTGAAGTAAAACGATTAAGTATCATTTAATTTTACAAATATTAATCTTACTAATTGTGACTGTAAGATTAATTTCAACTAAATTTAAAATTAATTTTTCAAGAAAAAACGAAATCAAATAAAAACATATGCTTCCTATGGTAAAATGAAGTAGTTTTGTTATTTTATGTTTTATTATGGTGCTAAGATTCCAAACTAATTGCTATATAGAGTTAAATTTATTACAAATGACCTACAACCTGAAAATATTTGAAATGTTAAGGAGTTCCTACAATAGAATTGATGGATGCATTTATGCACTATTTGTAATATTTATGGTTGTAGACATCTTTATTAAATTTTATAAATTTTTCTCTAAACTTGAAATTATTTTTGTTTTTGTTGTTTTAATGAAAATTACATTAGAGGAATTTTGTTTTTATATAACGTATTTATCAGGCCTGCACATATTTATTGAGTATAGACAAAGGACATAACTATAAAATTTTTCAATATTTAAATTATAATTCTCCTATAAGTTAAAAATATTTTATATTTTAGAGTTACGTGCTAATTTTTTCTTTATATTTCTCACAATATGCGATTCGACTATGTAATTTCTCAATGGTTTAGTTCTATTTGTCTATTCAATTATGATAACATTAGCTTGTATTTAAGGCATATATTCTAATTCAACAGAACTTCATTTGGGTATTTGTCCTGCCTAGTTCTTCCATTCCTCTACAAGCTGACAAATTTATCTATTAATATTATGTCTATGCATGTGTTTGTATATTTCTTTGCTATCTTTGGTTTGCATTATTTATACTAAAATATCCCTAACTTTGATATTGTGTAAAGTTTCTATTTTTAACACTGTAAGATTAGCTGTAAGTGTTTAAGGCCACCCTTAATTGATTATGATTTAATCATTTCTACCAAACTTACATTTTATTCAATCAAAAATATAAAATGACTATATTTCAAATTTAATTAGCATATTCAACATATATTTTCAATTTAGCAAAAGAGAAAAAAAAAACCAAAATTACATTGAAATTCGTCTTACTAATAAAATTGTGAATAATTTTTCCATTTCAATTTCTTCAGAATTTTGCTATTTATTCTCTTGGATAAATCAGGTGTGTATTCAATAAAATTCTAAGAAAATTGATAGCCTTGAGCTTTGAAAATCTTATGGAATTTTAGTTTTGAAGAGAATTTAGGTAAAAAGGAAATAAAATTTC
This sequence comes from Acrocera orbiculus, assembly GCA_947359355.1. Lineage (NCBI taxonomy): Eukaryota > Metazoa > Arthropoda > Insecta > Diptera > Acroceridae > Acrocera > Acrocera orbiculus. The sequence continues at coordinate 1,817,291 of OX375757.1, forward strand.
AATCCTATTGAGACTTATGAAATTCAGTTTTTAAATTTTCATTATATTTGGATAAATTTAACTTAAAAAGAAATGTTTTAATGCTTGTTGGCTAACATAAAATTAACTTTTGATTGTTTTCAATAAAGTTTTAACTAAAGAAATTTAAAATTATGTATCCGCAATTTCCGGAAAACCAATAATATTTATAATATTTAAACTAATTAGCCTTTACTCCTTTACTCTATTTCTTGTCATTTTTATGTCTACTCACAGAAACTTAATGCCCAACTTTAAGAAGTTTAATTCTTAATATTGTTGCACATAATGCAAAAATATTTATTGGTTTCTAAACTTAAAGCTCATTAGCTACAATTCCATTATACTCAATCGGTTTACTTGTTTTTCTTTTTAAATGCAATTTAAGTTTATTTCCAGAGCAATAATATGCCTGAGTATCGCAAATAATCTAATTACGAAAAGAAAACTGAAATGATGCCAGTTGCAAGCCGTAAAAGTGAAACTTGCTTGAAATACTTGAGTTTTTAGTGTGTTTAAAATACATTTTTTTATTTCGTATTTAATTTTAAATGAACCCAGAGTTCTAGAAGTCATGTCCAAATAACATCAATATTATTATTTTTTGTGTAACCTTATACAGAAATTTTTAATATTGAAAGGTGATATATTTTGAAACTTAATATCCTTAAAATTAAGAATTAAAGCATAAAATTTTAAAATAAGTTTTTCCTTATATCCTCGTGAATATTTGATCTTAACCAAAGACAATTCTTTGATCTTTGGTTTATCATTTGAGATCAAAAGCCGCAAAAACAAAGTAAAATAGGGTAACCAAGCTCAAATTTTTTACCAGGAAATTTTGTTTTTTTTAATTTAAACTTAAGTTAAAAATCAGTTATCTCAGTAAATTCAACACATATCTGCTACAAGTTGTTAAGAAGTTGAATGACTGGTTTCATTATATCACATTCTGTTTGTTGCCTGAGGTACTCCAAGGGGGAAGTACCAATGAAATAAGAATAACAACAATAAGAAAGAGCAAAAAAAAAAGTATGTACAGGTACCTTAAAATTTAAGAAAAAAATCTTTTTCTGTTTTATTTTTATCCCTTGCCGTGATAATTTAATACCTAAAAAGTCCTTTGTGGCTACAAGTCATCCTGTTTGAAGAAGATTTCAAAGATGCTTTCGATCAACTTTTCAAATTAAGATTAATATCATTATACAAACATCCTGTGTTCTGGTGATACAAAAAAAAGAGAAAAAAAAGAAAAACAGTAGAATGGAATTGAGATTGAGAAACTTGCTGCCTTGAGGGCAATTCATTTGAGGAAGTTTGAATGAAATCTGAAAATCAAATACAAAAACTTATGAAATAATTTTTAGATGATATATTATTATATTTTTTTGTTATTCTTATTGATAAACGGTTTTTTATTTGTATAAGTACAACTGAGACTTAGTTTTGTGTACAATAATATCTATAAAAGTAGATACTTGCTTAAGAGCTTCCTATTGATCCCTTTGGAACTTAATCGAAAATTTTTTTAATATTTAAAAGCTAAATTTTATGATACAGAAATTAAAAAAATTAGCTTAGGCTTTAATGCCATATTTGATGGTCATGTTTTTCAAAACAATTATGAATAAACATAAAAAGAAATACTAGAATTTCAAAAAATAATTTCAAATGCTTCCGTACAAAGTATAGTGTCTAAAATTGCCCCTGCATAGTGGTAAAAAAAGGACTCAAAAAGAGTTTTTTGAGTCATTGCTCTTATATAACGAATACAATTGCTTTAGATTTATTTAACATGAGATTTCATTGAAATAAAATACTTTGAAATAAACATTTGTAAGCACGATAAAAGTGTCCTGTACTGAGGTAGTACAGAACTTTTCCTTTAGGAAACTTTTCCCAAAAAACAAGTTCAATGATAGTTTTAATGTGAAGTGTAAAGAAATTTTGGAAGAAAGAATTTTTCAAGAATGAATCACATCATTAAAATTCGAAATTATGAATTTATAAGTAAAATAATTCGATTATCAACTTCTAATAATCGAAATTGATTACTTATTAATACATTAGCTTAAATTTATTGTTTCAGAAGAAAAAATGAAAATAATAATAACATTTTTTTCTTCATTTTTTACACTAAGTAAGTCCAATTAATTCGGATAAATTATTAAAATCTTATAAAACTTTTTTCACTCAGTGTGCCAAAGGCAATGTCTTATTTTATGGTCATGTTTTCTTAACCCAAAAATTCTTAATTATTAGAGTAAGTGAAACTGAACACAAAAGAATTAACTTGGTTAAAAGGTTGCAGAGTACAATTGTTATCTAAAAGCTTATGTAGTAAAATTCACCGTCTGCGTTTGACGAATTGGTATAACCTTTCTTTTGGAAAATTGTTGATACTTAAGACATTTTTTCTCAAAGCTACAGTATGATCCGACCCAACCATTAGTACTATTTTCACTTGTGTCGAAGTGTTCTTCCATTAATGAAATAAAATTTCATAAAATGAAATTTGAAGAAGAAACTAACTGACATAACTTCAATGGCTTATGACAAGTGCATGACAATCCTTGATTACATCAATACTTTTAGATAGTATCTGTTTTCAAGAAATACTTGACAGGGAAATATTGCATTCTGCTTCATAGGATTATCAATTATATAGGTTATAACAAAAAATTGCTCCAGTGTGAACAGACTTCTTGCCTAGGACTAGTTGCTAAGATAAAAGCTATGATTTTGAATGGGTACTAGGCAGAATTGAAGTTCTCCTTTTCCTCTTGTTTTTTTTTAGTTTTAATTGGTGAAGATTAATAGATTTAATTTCAAATGACAAAGATGACAGATTTTTCGTTGATTCAAATCGTAAGCGATGTAACGTTTTATGTATCTCAGAATCATTCTTAAGTTCTTCCATCTATTATTTCTTCGGAACTATGTGAAAATTATATTATTCTTATATACAAATGTGGCCAAATGAAGAACTGTATTTCAGTCAAAAGTGAAAAAATATAAAACATGGCAATGAGTAATTTTTTTAGTCAAAAATAAGTTTTCGACCTTTTCTTAAAGTCCGTCATATGTATGAAATCATAAAATTTTCCATTTTCATTCCAAGCTGAGAAAAATATATAAAGTCGTTGAAAGTCGCTTTCATAAGGACCATGACCTTAATCATTTGAGGAGTTTCCCTAAACTAGGTTTATTTATAGTTTTATATTTAGTTAAAAGTTGTACATTAAATACCTTTCAAATGAATTGACTTTAAACAAAAAAAATAATTAACTTTTTTCTTTTTTTCTTTTATAGACAAACAACAGGAAGTCCTATGAAATTGTAAGTAATTTTTCATAGAAACTAATTTGTCATCCTGTGAGAATCTTTACCTCTATAGAATTATAAAAATTATTGATTATTTCATCCACTTAGCTCTCAGATACGCTATATCTTAAAGCACGTGATTTCTTTAAATATGGCGATACATTAGCAAGGAATTTCCTATTGTTAAAAATTTCGGAAATATCAACTGCAAATAAACGCGAGAAATAACATCAAAAAATGTCAAATACACATTTAAAATAATAAAAAAATATATAAATAATTAAAAGAAATTGACGCTAAATAATTTGAAATATTTAAATACCTGTTCCCAAGGAAAACAAAACATAATTTTTGATTTGACAACGTAGCTTTTATAATAGGCGTCCATTTTGATATTAAAAGAAACGATTTATTTTATTGATAAACAAAATCACAGCACGACTCCCTATTCAATGATTATTATTATTATGCCCAACTGCATGCTATAATTTGAATATCTAATTTTATATATTTTAATAATTTTATCAAAACAAGATAATCTCATATAATTTGCTTATCATCCAAATAAATCTAAATATCTTCTACAACATCTAAAAAGAAAACAATAATGGGCTCTCAAATTGGGCTATAAATAAGTTTTTATCGAATAGCTTTGCAACAAATTAATATTAATCAAACAAAATGTGGCGACTTAAAAAATTTCTCAAATAAATCAACATTGAAAATAAATCTTAAAAAATTCCGGGAGCCATGAAATTTGCAAATTCCCAGACTTTCTAGTATTGTTGCAAGAAATGGTTTTCTACATATGAGACTATTCAACAGCCGGATAAAAAGCTAATCATCATCACCATCTGACTAGTTCTCTTATGCGAAATTCCAGTGGATACATATAATTAACAAAAAAAAAAAAAAAAGAATGTATTAAAATAAAATCTTGCAAATGGTATGCAGCTGCTCTCTTATTGCTAGCGTGATTATTACCGCAAATAATTTCCATATAAATCAGTCATGGCATGATTTTTGATCTTATTTTCTAACCTCAAAACACAAACATACATTTTAATGTAAAAGAGATGTCTGAATTCTTGTTTTGTGTGTTTTTGTCCTTAAAGGAATATCTTTAAGTAAGTGTTAAAAAATACAGCTGAAAGCAATTTCTAATTGAAAAACAATTAGAAAGATTTTTTAAAAAATTTTATTAAAGACTCTTAAAAAAATATTTTAGCTTGCTTCAATTGAATTAATTGACAAAAAGATGTCACTCTGCTTGATAACTACCCTTGCTCTTCTTGTTTTACTGGAATGCACTTTCTTGAAATGTGAGCTGTTGAAAGCAACTAAAATGGGGTGGAAAATTGGTACTATTCCCAGTATTTTTATAAATTTTTATACTTATCAGCAGGATGATTTGTCTTCTGTCATCCATATCTTTCCTGGTAAGATACTTAGGGGGATTACTTAACTTTTCTCTGTATAATATCTTGAAGTCCCTTTTGTTAATATTGGGGGAATGTTTCATTGAACTCTTGTTACAAATATTTTTCTTTTGTTTTTTGTATTTTGAAGAGATGATATAGTTACACACACATGAATGGAATCCCTCTATATTTTAGACGGGCATTCCTTTTTATATATTTATTTATTTATTTAGTTTTTTTCTTCTCTTTATTAGTTTTTGTTTTTCTGATTTTGTACTTTTTGTTATTGTTGATTTGTGACAGACAAGCGATTTTGACTTAACATTGCATTTGTCGCAAACATTGACTTCCGGTGTAAATAACATAAGTAAAGAAAAATATATAAAAGCAAGAATTTCATGACAAAATTAATGGATATGTAAGGAAAAAAAGAAGCTTTCTTAAAATAAGGTTATTGAATGCTAAGGGAGTTGTTCTTTTTAAAAATTCTTTCCTGTTTGTTTAATACTTAAGAATTTCAATGCTGATGAAATTGCTACAGGAATCTGAATTTGAATTTCAATTTGAATTTTTTTTTGTTTCTGAAGAAAATAACTAATAATTAAGTAAGAAAAAATTGTTTACTTCAGTTTTCTAAGTTTTATTATCTAAGATCCAATCTGACTGAGTACTAAGTTCCTTGGCTACAAAATGACTTTTTCAAATAAATATTCAATTTAATTTTTTCTTATTCAAGAAGAAGTATATCAAATTTATTTCCTATAAAAACTACAAAATATAAAAATTTATTCTAGAAATTGAAAATCAAATAAAAACTGCAATTATTTTATTTACAAATTGGATTGTTTCCTTTTAAGGTTCTACTTTACTTTTCAGAAAAAAGTTTTACAAAAAGAAAAAGCTTGTTCTGCCACATGGGAGCCAGGATGCTATGGTCAAGTTTTGTTTTACTAATCCCCTAAGATTGTTCTGCTTATATTGAAAAGAAAAACAAACTATGTGAAACTTATTTGGTTGAATCTTGTTTTTTAAAGTGTATCTAAGACTTTTTTTAAAAAAAATAACTGCTTTCTTGTCGTTTAGGTGTCAATAGGTGAAATGAAAGAAGTAAAATGTTAAGAGAAACTAGGTATGTTTTGGAAATTATTATGAATCTATTTAATATATCGTTTCAAATAGTCTTTAAGATTAAATAAGAAGAAGGCAAAACACTACTAAAGACTTATTTTGAAAATTATCTACAAAGATTTTAAGTAGAAAATTAACAGAAAATCAATACCGAGATAAATGTTCTTTCATTGCACCAAAAAATTTACACACATTGAGAACATATCAAACAGAAAAACATAAAACTCTTTAGCAATTAATAATTTATTTCTACATACATATATCGTAGACTAGTGGCCAAGAGATTTAATGGAGCAAAGACTAAAATTATTTTAATAAATTAAAAAATTTATAACTAAAGTCGTTTTCTTTTCTTGGCTATTTTTTCTTAATTTGGTTTTAACCGCAGTTGCGACTAAGGAACATCTGCTTAAAACGTGCATAAATTTTAATCACACCAAAAATTTCACACACAGTATTTGCAGAAACCTTCAAATTACTAAAAGATCCCAGATTGACAATTAGAAGTTTTATTTCTTTTTGTCTTAAGAAAAAAAAACAGTGGTAAAACAAAACAAAAAAACTATTACCATACGATATAAGCGTAAAGCTGGTTATATAATAATTAACGACTGTCATAAAATCGCTTGTAAATTATAGAGAACCCAAAATCTGATCAGATTATATTTCATTATAATTTGGAGATGGTGGGAAACAGATCTGAGTTTCAGTTTTTGTTTTACAGTTTAAAATATATATTGGAAAGGATAATTGGTGTTAATTGTTTATTTTTCTAGTATGGACAACTTAGAACAAAAAAAAATATGAGAGAATATGCGTGAAAATTGGAAAGGTTTTTCGCCGGCTACCTAACTCCAAGAAAAAGGAAAGAATATAATTTTTTACTTAATTCTTGATTGGCTTTGCATTGTCTTGTTCAGTTTTTTTGTTTTTGTTTGTATTTTTAAGTTAACAAAAATAAGAACTGTCGACTGGTTTTTTTTTTTTGGTTTTTTATCTGAAAAACCTACTCTCTTGAAATTTTGTCATTAAAATAGTTTTTTTCGTTTATTGTGTATCATCAAACGAAACAAACAAGAAAATGATAAAAAGCACTAGACACGAATATAATTTCATTTATGTCAAAATAACCTTTGAAAGTGAGGATATAAATAATCTAAATTGCACCTAAAATGACAGACGGCGGTGACGGCGGTTGAAGGTCTAAAATTATGGGTTTTTTTTGTTTTGAACAAAAATTTTTCATGAACATGAAAGGAAACCCTTTTTGGCGCATTAGAACTAAATTAGTTTTATATCGGTTCAATATTCGTGTATTCAACTTGTAATATTAAAAAATTCCGGAAATGCATAATTTAAACATTTATAAGGAAATCTAAACCACCCGGCTGTTATAACTTCTAGAGGTTTAACTGTTTTTTTTTGGTCTGCTGTCTATTCTTTTTTTCTTGACTAATTTCAATAACGGAGAGCTTTGATTTAAGAAATTATGTCCGCTGCTTATAGTGGGGAAATATTTTTATTTATTTTGGAGTAAGATGTGTTTAGGTTTGATAATGAAATTTTGTTAGTTTTCCACAGAAAAATACATGTAATGTGGATTTATTTAGGAAATTAGGATACATAAAAATTATAACAAACTTTATAATCATACCGTAGAAAATTTTGAATGCTGTGCGCTCCTTTTTAAGTTGGATCCAGACTATTGAAACGGAAAACTCACACGAAAAGGTGTTTGACATGTTTATACATTTATACAGATATTTCATTTTTAAAAGTTTAGAGATTCAACATGTTCTACCACCTTCAGATCTATTGTGTTATCCGCAGGATGGGAAGTCAATCTCATCATCCTGGGTCATTGCCACAATTTTTCTGTGGTTGTGCTTTTCTTGGTGGCAGCTAATAGAGCGAATGTTTGATTTAGATTTCTGATCTGTATTTTTCACCATTCGTTTGAATTCTGACTTTTTTACTTTTAATTCAATTTGCCGTTTTTTGACATTTCTTCTCAATGATTTTTCTATTTTATTTTACATAATTCAGGAGAACTTATAGTTTTTTTTTTTGGTTTTAATTCTTAAATTCGTTGATAAAAAAATTCCATAATGTGAAATAATAATTTTAAAAGAGATTTTTTTTCTTTTGAAATTAGAAGTATAGTGGCTCAGTGACATGCATGATTAATTAATTCCTAAAGAAAAACGCTACAAAAAAATTACAGCCAAAATACGGCTGATAAAATAAAATTACCTTTTAAGCTCAAACTAGTCAAAATATTATTATTTGTTGCGATATTTAATGAAATTTACCTATAATCTTATATCTATAGAAAATTTATCTAAAATTTTTTATCAATAGAAAATTTTTCAATTAAAGCCAATAATCAATTTTTCAATTGCTTTTAAAGTGATTAAGGATTTGCCGCTATACTTTACATTTGCATAACTTTCAAAGCATGACATTAGCTCAGATGTAAATAATTTTTCCGTTCAAAATATGTTAATCATCTTATATATTAAAATTATTCGTACCTAGAAACGAACAAAATATCTTTTGCCAAGAATCTTAAATGAATTTACATCTTTTTTATTTTTCTTTTACATCCCTTCATCTTTCTTGATTAAGTCTTAAAGAAAAATTTTCCAAGCAAAAAATCAAACATCTTAAAAAAGGATAATTCTTTAAATATTATCTCATTGCTTTAATAAATTATATTTTTCACTTAATATTCCTTACTCAAGACTGATTTTTCTATGTTAAATTAGATCAATTTGTTTAAAAAACTCACATAAAATTCCCAAAATTTTTTCCTATTTAATGGAATTATATTTAATTACTGTCAAATAAAAAATTTTACAGGATGTAAAAAATAAATAAAGACAAAAAATCTTACCTTAAATCAACTGCGGGTATTTATGATTTAAGTATTTCACTTTGAAGGCTATTGCTTTTAAACATAGAAAATCCTTTAATACAATATTAGACTGTTTTTGTGGAAAATCAAAGTGAAATATCCTTACATCTCTATGGGTTGAAAATGAGAAATAAAAATAACAACAAAAAATTTATAAATTTGACATAAAACCCAAAAATCTAATCTTATTGCCAAAATCTGTTTTAGCTTTTTATTCAAAGATTTAATAAAGTTTAATTAGGAAACCCTTACTTCCCTTCAGTTATTTAATTTAATTTGTTTACATTAACAGAAGCCTTACAAAATATACGTCCTTTTTTAAAGAGGGATGGGTATTTGATGAGATACTATCAAGGTATATTCATTTAGGATATCGCTTGATTATATAATTTTACCATGTTTTTAATTAACTAATATAGAATTAGACAAGTTTTGTATAAAATTTAAAACGTGATTACGTAAGTAATTTTTTGTTTACAAAAAAGATGTAATTAATATAATATCTTTGTTTTTTCTATAAGGAAAGTCAAGTTTTTTTTCTTTCTACTTTTATTTTATATTTTAGAAATTGAAACACATTATATTGCCTATAATTCAGTTAAAATAATTACATATCCTGATATGATAACCAAGAAACCTAAAACAAAAAAAATTACTTTTGGTTGTATTTCATGTTATTTTCATTTAATTTAGAATAAATTATTTCTTAAATAAAATAAAAATCTATGCAGAAGTCCTTTTGACACCTTAAGATTTTATATTGTTATAATATATAACAAAGATTGTGGCAATTACCTTATAAAGCAAATTTCTAGCTAAATGTTTCACATCCCTTTGGTCATTTCTATTTCTCTTTTGTATTTCCTACTTCAGGAACTGAATACAAATTGGCTAATGACGAGGTGGAAAAATTGTCACAAACACAAATACCGTTTAGTAGCTATATATATGGTCTTAGGCCAACAACAATCTCATTAAGGTTTTCTTTTATTTCAAGAAAAAAAAAAAAAACAAGAAGGAAACTCCAATTATCCCATCAGGTTTCAATTGAATATAAAAATAAATTTTAACAGCTGTATAGCTGTTTTGATTGTGTGTTTCCATTTGAAAAAGAAAAAGAAAAATTTAGCACCGGAAAATTCACATTTGTTGCCATTTCAAGCTTAATGAATCCAAATAAAAAAAGGAAGATAGGAAAAAAGAAAATATAACAAACACTATCTTTGGTCAATATCATGAAAACGGTTCTTTTTCATTCTCTTTCTCTCTTTCTCTGTTGTCTCCTAATGACAAGTTACATTTTCTTGTGATTTGAATTTTTTTTAAAAAAATTTCTTTTACTTTTTCTTTCTTCATTGACTTATCTAAAAAGGGAATAGCATAAGTTATTCAAGGAATGTAACATTTAAGTATTGCGTTCACCATAAAAAATTTTAAATAGAAAATTTTTGGTAATCAAACCAAATGTCCCAGACACATCTTGTAATTAAGATAGAGTACTGATAAAATGGCTTTAAAATTGTGATAATTGTCACATCAAAAAGAATTTTCTTTTTTTTTTTGGATTTTTTAAGAAACAACATAAGACGATGCTTTTTTTTTGTGTTTCGTTTTTAAGTGTATTACAGTTTATGTAAATGTCTTAATTTATTTGAGTGTCCTTATCGTCTGCAAATTTTTCTTTTGTTTTTTGCTCTTAAACAATAACTCATAGAGCTTACAGTTTTTTTTCTCTAGTTTATTTTAAAATATTGATTTAATTTAGGACGATAACTGAAGTTTTTTGTTATCTAAACTATTCTGTTTGGCATAGAATTGTTCTTTTTTAGTATAAAATAGAAGATAAACCAGCACAAAAAAGGAAAACACAAAAATCACCTGTAAACTAGTAGACAAATGATAAGTTATCAAGAATTCCTGAATAAAAAAATCAAAAAAAGCATTCCACAACAATTTAAGACGAATATACTATAGTTACTAACTATGGGTGGTATGCCTTGCTATTGGCTATTTTTCCGTGTAATTTCTTTGTATTGATGTGTACTTAGTCCACTGAGCAATCACTGGAATTTTTATTGGAAATTTTTAAAAGAAATTCTCAACTGATACCCCTAGAAAAATGGTGAATCATTTCTTAAGGATTAGACATGTAATTTTACAATAATTGTAAAAATATTTGGATTCTTTCGGCCATAAAATATTTGTAAAATATAAATCATAACAATTTATGTTTGTTAACTTATAAGATTTTCGTTTTGTGTACAAAATTTTATGGTGAATAATGAAATACTTGCGGCTTGAAAACTTTTTTATATTGACTTTATTAAATTATTTTGGTAATTTTTGGCTCAAGCCGGTTATTCAATTTAATGAAGTAAAATCCATAAAGAATGCTACATGAGTGCTTAGTGTACGGACTATGTTTAATTTATGTCCCGATTATAATGAAAACTATAACAGAACAGCAACAAAACTAAAAAAAACTTGATATATGGGTAAGGTTTAAGCTTTTTTTATTTTTTATCTTACTTAAATGTAATACAGCTTAATTAATAGATTTAAAACTGCATTGCACATCATACAATTATGATAAAATTATATACTCAACACAATTTTTTCTTTATTATTTCTACAAATTCAATTTTTAAGGGAAAATATTTTAACAGGTTTTGTTGCTTTTTACTTGAGTTCTACTTTACAGCCAATTATTTGTGCTTTTGTGCTGAGTTATTTACCTAAATTACGTATAATTACTAAATACTCATTCTGAGTAGGGTCTTAATGTGTAGGTCTTAAAATTTGTTTAAGTAATTTTATTCAAATCATTATCTAACTGACATTATATGTATAACAATATTTTCTTATTTAGTTCATTTTTAATTACATAAAGAAATAAATAAGAAAAGAATAGTGCAAATAATCTGCGGTAAATTGAAAAATGCAAAACGAATCATTAATGGCCAAAGCAAGCTGTAACCTAAGAAGAATTTTATTGTTGATGTTTATATGATATTTGAAATTGTTTTATGAAAAAAAATCTTGCGTAATTGTGACTTTAACTTACTGCAGGTGATTTTGATATAGGAAGAACGCCGACTTGCACGATCCTAATATCCCACTTTCCTTAACAAATCAGTTGATATACTAACTACAAGCCGAAAGTTGAATCTCCAATATAATAAAGAAACTACTATTAACTAACAAAATATTATAAGTAGGAGGTCTCGAAATAGTGCAAGAGAAATCTATCATCTTTCATCCACTTCAATATGGGAAGTACTGCGACGATCTTTTAAAACATTACTTTTTTTGACACTTCATTCTGGCAGAGTTTTATTTATCAATGCTGTTCTCCTTTCAGTTTAACCAATTCTCTTAAATGCATGGTCTTTATTTTATTCTTATACCGTGTGTTAATATTTTGAAAAAATGAACGAATCATTAACAATGAACCTTTTAATGTAAGAAAACTTTAAGCTAACTTTGTATTTATTTAATGGTCAGATGATCTTGGCTGATGTTTAAAAATTTTTGTTTTTAATTTCGAAAAACGTAAAATATTAAAATAAAGTACTTCTTTTTTAATCAGGTACAAGGCAACTAAACAAATAAAATAGTTCCATTTAATGTAAACAACAATTTATTAATTTTCAAAAATAATCTATCTTTAACCTACGTAATTAAAAAATTTTAAATAATCTCTTTTTATTAGGTATTTAACGCTAGTAAAATAATAATTAAAATTGGTGAAACTTTTAAAGTGAAACTTTTAAAGTGAAACTTTTCATTGTCTTGTTCTCCTGGTTACATTATATTCACACATCCAAGAAAATATATCTTTTAATTTTAATTTTATTTTTCTTTTTATTTAATACCCCAAGTTGAATAATTTTTAACAGAAAAACTAGGTTAAACCCCATAAAATAGGGTGAAAAAATTAAAATAAGAGTGTGTTTGAATTTTTTCTTTCATACGTATTTGGTTTTTTTTCAGTAAAAGTGGTATTTTAGGAAAAATCTTGGGTTATTTGATTTAAACTGGAATTATAGAGTAAAATTTGAGCGCGTCTTTCAAATTTCTTTAAATAAAATGAAGTAAAATAAGTGAAAATAGAGTGAATTACTAAAATTTAAAGTTTTTTTTTTGATAAAAACGCTTTAAATATATAGAAGTAAGATGAGATGAGTTTGAATAAATAAATAAATAAGGGGAAAACATGAGAATGATGTGTTATTGGCACAAGTAAAAGCAGTAATACTCATTAAAATAACTAAAATAAATTTACTGAAACAATGATAATTTTTTTGTATATTCAAAATCTAGGCTTTATTCAAACTCAATTAAAATCAATCAAAATTAATCAAACACAAAGTTTTAAGCTTTGGTTTTTTGTTTACATAATTCAATTTTCCAGGTAGTTAAAAAATTTATAAGCACTACCTTGGCACATGACTTAAATCCAAACCAAAATTCCAATCAAATTTTTATTTAACTTCTAACGACAAATATTATGACAAAATGGAAGCCAAGCACTACAAATCTATATCTAAAAGTAAATTAGGGTCTAGGTCAAAACAAAATTTTTTCAATTACAATTAATCTCGAAAGAAACTATTTTTCAAGTACCATAAGTCACTTACATTCATCTTAAATCGTAAAAATTCGATTTAAGTATTTAATTTACAAAAATTAAAATTGAAAGTCTAACCCTGAAGTCAAAATTATTATAACTCTTCAAATATTCAATCGTTCAGAAGACAACTTCCTATTTTTAGTATAGAAGTAGTCAACGCAAATTTCAATTTAAAAGTTCAAGTTCATGTCAGGATTTTGAACTTGTTATCCTCATAAAATATAATTAGTCGGAAAGTAAAATAAACAAACAATTTTTTAAGGTGTAAGCTGGTAAAGCTGGCAAATATAAAAAATCTTTGACAGTAACTTTTTGTACATTTTTTAATATTGATTTCCAACAAACCCATACAAACGAATCCATCTAATAAATGCAGGATAAAAAACTTTCTCTTTTCTCATTCAAAGTGGAAATTCGACTGCATGACTTGAAAAACATAAATCATAAGATTGTGAAGTGAAATTCTTTACACCTGGTTCATATATCCTGGCATTTGGCCAAAATTTACTCAATTCAGAAGGTTGAATTAATTAGGTTTAAGTGAATTCCTTTTATACCTTTACTAATTTTATGAATCAAAGTTCTGAAAGGTTTTGATTAATTTTTACTTTTGAGCCCAAAGTTGAAAACTACAATTTTTCTTGCCAAATTTTATTTATTTTTTTTTGTTTTTGAATTATCAGCTGTCCTGAAATGTCCTGTAACATCAAAACTAAAACTAAAAAAAAACTTCTGTTTAAATGTAAAACTACCCAAAAAAAAAGGAAAAAAAAAGTTGTAGCTTTTTATATTTTACTATACATAAATTAACATAAATGTTTCCAAAATTTTACCATAAAATAAATTTAACTATGAATCCTTGTTAATTCATAAATAAATTTTTAATTAATCTAATACGATGACTCACACATATGATGAATATTTCCTTATTTCATTTCTTCAATGAATTTACTTGTTTTCATTTTACCCGAACTCTATTGTAACTACCAAAATGAAGGAGGTCGAAATAAATAAAGGAGTATACCCTTAATTAGTAGGGAATATGTTTGCAATCATAAACAGACAAATACTCAAGTAAAGCCTTTTAGTTTTTTTTTGTTACTGTTGTTGTATATTTGTTTTTTGTTTTGTAAAAACTCCGTTTACAATTCATAGAAATTGTCGAAAATTACAATGAAAAATTGAAGGAAAAAAAGAATAAAACAGACTGCTTGTCCTGAAAATTGAAAATCTAAAGGGAAATCCCGAAGGGCTCACTTATGTCTTTAGGATATCAAATCGATAAAATGGAATAAAAGACTTTGACTTTCTGACGCTTAGAAACGCATACATACATACATACATACTTTATTTATCAGCAGGCTCTGTATAAACATACATATAAACATATATATATATCCCTTATTTTTATTTTTGTTAGTTTATCCTATTGCTGTGGTATTGCTGAGTCATAGTGTTTAGTAATATGGCAGTTATTTGATATAAAATGGGGGGTGGCAAGAGAAACAGCAAAATTTTATTCAAATGCGGACAATTTTTGATGTTCATTTGAATTACCCTTGCCAACATTAAGCATAATAAAGGGAATTGGAATATTCAAGCTACGAAATCATTTAAAATGGTTATAGTCTTTTGCATGATTGTCAATGGAATTCATGATGATGAGTCCATACCTTATTTACTATCAAACGGTGTTGATTTAATTTCTAGGATTGCAAAGGGTCTTGCTGAATTCATTTATTAATTAAATTGAAGCTATGCTATTGGACTTAATTAAGACTTTTTGTACAAATTGGTCTATAAATAATAAATTGTATCTGAACAAACACAATTTTTTGGATCTTTATTGCAAAATTGGATCTATCTAATATTAAAGCTTTGTGCTCTTAAAAATCTTTATTTTTAAATGGATGTTTTAAAATTTCTTAACTTTGTAGCTTTTAGATAGAATTTTTTTCTTAAAATAATTGTATGATTTGATCAACTAATGAGTTATGAGGAAAGTTCTCACTCAGGTGAAAGTTTTTAACATCTGTGTCAAGGTAGTTGAAAAATTCTTTTTCAAGTTTTATGAGAATAAAAGAGGTCCTTCATGAAAGACTCATGGTCGTAATACAAAAAGTGTGTGCTTTTGATGATAGTATCAAAAAGTAAATATAAGTTTTGCTCTTTTGAAAAAAAATCAAAAATAATGTTCAAAACAAGCGTATTGCAATTGTTGATGATTATAATTTTTCTAAAACGTTGGTAGCTTGTCCATTTTTGATTTGAAATCTGTTATGTACCTTAAAAAACTACATTTGAAGAGGATAAATGTTACTTTCTCGGATAATTAATTTTGTACATTATTAGATTGAAGCGGTCACTTAATCAAGGTAGGCTACAAAATTATTTTTATCAAAAAACAAATGCAATTCTTAACCACCACAGTCTTTTGCACTGTTAACATGTTCCAAAAGTGTGATTTATTTATTAATTTTTTGTTTTTTGTTTGTTTTAAAGTAAATACCATACAGCGCTAGAATTCGTTCATTTTCGTTCGCTTATAAAGTACCTCCCAGATATGAATTGGCTTATGGTAAGGAGTTAGCCAGAACTTTTATAGATAAATTCATAAATCTTTCTTTCAATTACGAATATTGTGACCCCAAGAATTAAAAAATATTATCATTAAAACTCTAACGGACAAGTGAAAATTAGAACTTTCTGGCTTCTTTTTGATATACAAGCGTAAGCTATTTGAAATCTCGTAGACAGATTTGTAGTGATAAGGAGTGATACAAACTTTTATGGCAACTTTCTTAGGCGTCTTACGTTTTTTTCTTCAATTGTCACATACTATCTAAAGAACCCATTCACTGTAGCAAACGCTACCACACTAATTTTTGAATGACTTTGTTTTTTTACTTAGTGTTTATTGTTGCTATTTTTATTTTCATTCCTATCATACAACTATCAAGACTGTAAGGCACTATTTTTCTATTTATTTTTCGTGGTTTGTGAAATTCCCAATTTTTTTACGATAATCGATTGCAGGCAGAAGTTGTATTTGATTTAGTCTGTTCCCCTTCGCAAAACAATCAAACTAAACACGAAAAGTAAAAAAAAAGTTATGTTCCGTAGAACCACAAAACGTTATAATTATATAATGTTAAAACACATAATTAACCAAAAATAGAAAATCATATATAGTACTTTCCTGTCATCTTAATTGCCAACCAATAATTAAACTTAGTTTTTGGTATTTGCAGTTCAGAACAAGCCATCATTAGTTTTTCAACTTAATGACAATGAAAATTCAATAATTCATTCACAGACTCAGATATCGTTTGCAGTATACCAAAGTATAATAGAAAAAATGAAAAAAATAAATAAATGACTGTTAGGGAGAAAAAAGTCAAATCCTTGTTCGTTATAGCCTTTAGGATGAGCTCTCCAACAGAGATATATCCGGTGATTTTGTATTTTTTTTCATTCTTTGTTGTTTTTTAAATTGTTCTTTTCATTTAGTCAAACAAAATGAAATCGATGGGTACATATTTATACCGAAATTGTCCTTTTGACATATGCAATTTATCGCTCTCTAACTTGAAAAATTTCTAGTTTCTCCTTTTATTTTTTAGAAAGCTAAAAAACTTCTCTGTATAATGTCATGTTTATTTATTTAATTTTTCCACCTTGTTCTCTTTTGTTAGGTGTTTTATCGATTTGCTAAGTAAATTGAATATTGAAGCTATTTTATTATTAATTTCTATTTATTTGTACAAGTAGCAAGAGAATTTTTTATTTAAATTTTGTGCGCAAAATAATTTCCATATGCTTAGGGGATTTTCGAAAATAAAAAAAAAATTTCAATAGAACAAAGCTTAGAAAATTTATTTTGTACTAAGGTAGAGAGATCAAGAATTTTAAATCTCTTTGTTTGCATTTAAAAAACATACTTCTAGTACCCTTTCGGGTTTGCCTTTTGTTTAGAATAATCAAAGATTGTAACGTATATGAGTCATATCGACTAGAAAATTCTTTGTTCTTTTGATTAGAATCCAACACAAGATGAACAGTTTTTTCCTTAAGGACCAATTTTAATTGAAAGAGTATTACACTAATGATTTTTCTGTTAATTATTGTAAAAGGGCTAATACAATGAACAAAGGGGCTTTTTCATAGTGTTTCTGTTTACTCTGAATTTTTTTAATAAGTCCCGTGAGATATTATTAAAGGGGTAAAGGATCTTACAATTATTTTGAGATTATATATGTATAAAATTATTGATTTTATTTTTTGTTTCCTTTTGGTAATTTAATATCCTGACCTTAAATTTTTTCATAGCAAGCTGACTAACTTTTTTTTATCACTTCCAAAGATATTAAGAAAACTTTTAGACAAGTGTAAGAATTAGACTACCCTGGGACTTGATTATTTAACTTTAGGATCTATGTTCAAAAAAATATTACAAGTAAATTTCAGTATGTATACATTTATAATGCGTTTCTTTGGACAATTTTGAAGATAGTTTCACTGCATCCTAGTATTATTTTACACCAAATTATACCTGGCTTTATATGTGTTTACCGCATCAAACGCACGCAGAGCTTTTGTCCATTTAGATTTTCATGCAAAATTGTCTCAATTTTGAGATGGTTTGGGTATTGTTTTTCTCACAAAAATTTAACTTTACATATAATTCAATCCTTTTTTGGCGGAATTTCAATGAACTCGTCACCAAACGATTGATTTCACTTCCACAACTTAAAAATATGATGGCCCAACAAGAAATACAAAATATGATGGAAATTCAAAATGAAATTAGGCAGAACTTTGGATTACAGGAACTTAATTGGGGTATTGCCAGGTGTTGAATTTATTTAGACTTTATATTACCTATAATTGGGTATCATAACTCTTGCGTAAACTGAATACACAAAAATATTTATGCATGTTATTAGAATTTTAAACCTAAAACTATTATTCCTTTTGAGGATATTAACTTTTCACCAGTTCCCGTTTATAAAAACCTAATCCTTCTGCTGATATAAAAACACAAAGTTTAATTTATCTAGATTTTATTTACATAGTTACAGTTTTTAATATTTATCCTTTTTTTATTTTTTTTGCAGATATATCAGCGATTCCTCTTCATGAACAATAATTGAAAAATAATTTTTTTAAAAAAAGATGTTAATGGAAGTGCTGCCTTTATTGAAATTTAATATCCTTTTATTTTTTATCTTATCAATAATTAAATTTGTATCATGCAAACATCATCCTAGCTTATATGGTTTTAATCAAAGATTTGCAATGGAACCACAGGATCAAACAGCTGTAGTTGGTGCACGTGTTACATTACCTTGTCGTGTAATTAATAAACAAGGATTGTTACAATGGACTAAAGATGATTTTGGTTTGGGTACATCAAGAAATTTAAGTGGTTTCGAACGTTATTCAATGGTTGGAAGTGATGAAGAGGGAGACTATTCACTTGATATATATCCAATTATGTTAGATGATGATGCACGTTATCAGTGCCAAGTTAGTACAGGATCTAATGGTCAGCCAGCTATTCGTTCAACATTTGCAAAATTAACAGTTTTAGTACCACCAGAATCTCCAAAAATTGTTCAGGGTGAATCACTTATGACTACAGAAGATAGAAAAGTGGATATTGAATGTGTTTCTGTGGGTGGTAAACCTGCTGCAGAGGTATATATATATATATTTAATATTCACCTAAAGGTTATTTAAAATGAATTTCTATATTTCTAGATAACATGGATCGATGGAATGGGAAATGTACTTACTGAAAATATTAAATATACAACCCAATCACTTGTGGATAGTCGACGAACTACAGCTAAATCAATATTACGATTGACACCTAAAAAGGAACATCATAATACATTTCTAACATGTCAGGCACAAAATACAGCTGATAGAAATTATCGTTCAGCTAAAATTAAAATTCAGGTGTGAATTATATTTTATGAATTTCAATTAAAAATATCAAAGTTTTACATGGATTCCATTTAAATTAGGTAAAATATGCTCCAAAGGTACGAGTTAAAGTTATTGGAACCCATTTAGTAGGAGGTCGAATACCTGAAGGATATGAAGTACGTTTTGAGTGTAAAGCAGATGCTAATCCAAGTGAATTACGATATCGTTGGTATATTAATGATGAACCAGTTATAGGCGGACATAAAACTGAAATGGTAATTATTTTAGTTATAAATTTTTAAGGATATAGGTACATAAAAAAATTCATCTAATAATTTTAGATAATACGTAATGTAACACGAAAACTTCACGATGCAATTGTTAAATGTGAAGTAACTAATGCAATTGGTAAAAGTGAAGATAGTGAAACATTAGATATCACCTGTAAGTATATATTTACAGTTATTAAAATTTTAAATATTATTAACAATTATAAATTTTATTTCAGTTGGACCACAATTTAAACAACGACCTAAATCTGTTGAAGCAGATTTTGGTAGTTTTGTATCGCTTTCATGTGAAGTTGAAGGGAATCCACCAGCTGATATTGTATGGATTCAACATCCAATCGATAGGGTAAGCTATTTTATAAAAATCTCTTCATAATTTGAAATAAAATTAAATAAATAAATTTATTGAAATCAGATAAGTAAAGAGTTAATCGTTTCTTTTGGGCCAGTTAATTCCTGTTAGTGAAATTAATGATAGTTAATCTAACAACTTATAAACTTTGCGCTTAACTCAGATCATAGCTCTCTCCCAAGTGAAATAATACAAAAATAAATAGTTTTTCTTTGATTTATTGGAAGTATACGAAATTCAACTTTTACAGATCGTCCGTTTTTGTAATAGGTTTCAACTACTAAAATATAATCTTGTATTGTTAAAAAATCCATGAATAAATTTTCCATATTTTATTCTGAAAATTTCTCAAAACAGAAAATAACGACATTTGCTGTTTAACAGTGAAGTTTGTAATCCCAAAATATTAACAAATGGGACTACATTTATTTGTTCATAAAGAAACAGTTTGGTAACTTGAACTGTGTGTGTTTTCAGATTAATGAAAGTAATTTTTATTTTAGTATGAAAAAGAAAGAAACAAATCCAGGAATCTTTTCTTTAGCAATCACTGGAATTGCGCTAAAAAAATACTAAAAATCAGGATATAATTATAGTTTTCTAATTATTTTTTATATTTATAACACAAGTTTTATATCTTTTATTTTTAATAGTCGTCAGTAGATTTCATTTTTTCTTAGAGCCGTTGCTGCTGTTAGCAGACTTGCTCAAAATAAAAATGTAAATATTGTTTCTCCCTCAAAAATCTTTGCCTTTAAAGTGTACATATTTAACATTTTGCGCTCGTATTTGTATTTTAAAAGACTTCCATCAACTAAAAACTATTTTCTATAATATTTTTAATAGAACGGAAAACATATTTTGCTTTTGAACCCTACCACTGATTTTTTTATTGAAAGTTTTGTTGACGGAGCAATGTCAAGAAAAATGTTTTTTGAATTTGTTATCCATAAATTTGTCTAAATACCGGAAAACTTTTTGCATTCAGGCTTTTAAAATCTATTCGTTAATATTTGTCTTATATAAATAAAGCACTCAAAATATTTATACAACTCTGTCCTTTGTAAGAGAAAAAAAAATTACAGCTAAAAAGAAAACTTCCACATTAAAATATTTTTGCACAGCTTCAAGAAATTTCTTAAATTCTTCCACAGTAGCTAACAACATAAATATGCCATATAGATATTCTGGATAATCTTCTTTGAGCAATTATACTTCAGGCATAATTATTTATCTTTTGGGCTAGATTTTGGCTCTTCAGTTTCATCTAAATAAGATCAGAATGGTAAAATATATAAGGGGTGGCCCATATAAAATTTTAAATTTAAAAAGTCAATAAAAAAAAACGGCTTGATATTTTTCTAAGGTTGAACAAAACGACTTTAGACAAATGACCACCACGGCTGAGCTTACAGTAGTTCATTCGATCCACCCAATTTTGGAGTATTTTCTCGATGGTTTCAGGCCTTATGGCAGCAACAGCAGCTTGAATCTCGTACTTTAGATCTTCAATTGTTTCTGGATGGTTGGCGTAACATTTATCTTTAACAGCTCCCCAAAGAAAATAGTCTAACGGTATTAAATCGCAGCTTCTGGGAGACCAATTCACATCACCTCTTCTGCTGATTATGCGATTTTCGAAAATAGGGCGCAAAAGATTGAGTGTAGCCTTTGCTGTATGGCACGTAGCGCCATCCTGCTGGAACCAAATGTTGTCCAAGTCTTCCTCTTCAATTTGCCTGCAGAAAAACTCGGATAACATTGCGCGATATCGCTCACTATCTTCATTTTCCAGTTTTCTTCTAGCGAATAGCGACCCATTTCGTAAATTTTAGACTTTGTACTGAATATCTGTCACTTTCCGAATGGTATTTGACGTTTCCAATGTCGAAATATAGATAGTTCAAATTTAAAACTCTACATGGGCCACCCTATATAATGAATGTATTTTATCATACATTTCGATTTTTTTGCAAGATTTTTAGTCTAACAGTTGCATATTTACATCAAAAGTAGACTTTTATTTTTATTTATTTTATCCAGGTGTGTTGAACTAAATTTTGTAACTTCCTCCTTGTGCATAGAAAGTCTAAACATCAAATAATTGTCCCAAGATCGTACATTTTTTTTTCAATAGCTGGAAATATATTGATATTAAACCAGTTAATTTTTTTTTCCTCTGCAGGAAATCAAATCTCTAGTTTTTGGAACGAAGTTCTTTATTTTTCAATTTATTGTGGTAACATTGATTAATAATCTTTACTCTTGCTAATTGTGTCTACGTATATTACAAATACAAATACAATGAAGAGATTACTTAAAGCTGAATTCAAAGAAAATAAATAAATAAGGCCACCAAAAATTGCTTTTACGCCGATATGTAAAGAAAAGACTTATATAATCAGTTAACATTTAGCAACAACAAAATCATTTAAAATAAAACATTGCAAACAAGATCTCAGCTGTATTAAGCCATCAATCCTTACTTGAACTTACTTCAAAATATATAAGTGCGTAATCTCGTAAAGTTTCATACAAATCAATATACTAAATTCTGATACAATTTGTTCATCTTTATATACTTTTTTTCATTTTGCCTATGCCCGTGAATTGGATCTTTCCAAAAAATAAATTACTCTACTTTTCAGACACCACAATTTATCGACTTTTCAAATTCGTGGTCTATATAAAATTCTATTTCTCATAGACTGATAACTTAAATATTTTTTTAAAATAAATTTCTTCTGAACAAGTTTGTATGTAGCCATAAAGGCTAAAAAATTTTATGCATTCAAGTTAGAATAGAGCAAATTAATTTCAAAAGATTCGTGCTAGCTTTAATAGTACTACAAATGACACCACTAATATTTATGTCCAAAAACAATTTTCCGAACCTTCAGAGAACTTCAGCTTTTAATTGAATTCAACCTTTTCTCTTTTTCTTATTATAAAATCTTATTATTATAACGTGAAAATAATTGGATTCATATAACTAAAAATCATAAAAAACGAAGTACAAAATTAAAAAGATCTATACTCAAATTATAATCACAAAATCAGTAACTTCTTTTCTAATTTTATTAAAATTATTATTATAATTCAAAAGTGATGTATATAATTAAAATAATTTATTTTTTAATAGGTTGTGGGTGTAACAACAAATTTAACATTTACTGTAACTAATGAAACAGCCGGTCGCTATTATTGCAAAGCTAATATACCTGGATATACAGAAATATCTTCAGATGCTTATGTTTATTTAAAAGGACCACCAATTATAATATCATCGCGCTATCAATATGGTCTTATTGGTGATACAGCACGAATTGAATGTTATGCAACGTCTGTACCAAAAGCACGTCATGTCTCATGGACATTTAATGGACATGAAATTAATATTGATTATGGTCAAGATTATTCAATTCTTACTGATAATGTATTAGGAGGTGTCCGTTCAACATTAATTATTCGTGATAGCAAATCATATCATTATGGAAAATATAATTGCACAGTAGTCAATGATTATGGCAATGATATTGTTCAAATTAATCTTCAGCCACAAAGTTAGTATTTACTTTAGTTTTTATTCTATACATAATTTAAATATAATTTCATTATTTTCATTTTTCTTTTTTTTTTCAATTTCAACAGAAAGTGTTCCATTATTTATGACAATAATTGGATGTATCTCATCAGTAGCTGTTCTAATGGTTCTTATTGTAATTGTAGTTATATTTTTTAAATGTAAAAAAAAGAAATTACCACCAGCTGATGTTATAAGTGAACATCAGATAACAAAAAATTGCAAAGAACATGGAGGTGGTGGGGGTGGTGGTGATCGTAGCTCTAATTATAGTGATCTTAAAGTTGATATATCTGCTGGATATGTGCCTTATGCTGATTATACAACACATTATAGTCCACCACCGCAATATTTAACAACAATTGCTAATAAAACAAATCTTAGTAATAATCAAATTATGTCAATGTCATTAATGAATGGAAGTTTAACTGGTAGCATTATAGGATCACGTAGTGAAATAAGACAAGATAATGGTCTACCAAATTTTCATAATGGAAATGGTATTAGTGCATCACCAAATGGTAGTAGTAATCATAGTACATCAACTTATGTACAAAATTCGTTAAATGTTGATCCTAGATATAGTGCGATATACGGAAATCCATATTTAAGAAGTTCGAATTCTTCTTTATTACCACCACCGACGGCTGTATAAAATATAATATTAAGATATTCATCAAGTTAATTGGACTATTGAAGGAATATTTTCTTCATTTTTGTTGTTTTTTTTTTATTATTTTAAATTTATATCACTCAAAATTTGACGAGTCAACCAAATTCAAAGACTGATTTGAAAGATTGATAAGGTAAATTGATATAATTATTTGTTTTTTATAAATCAATTTGCTATTTTATTATTGATATTATTAGTGTGGTTGCATACTGACAAGGAATTATCAGATTTATTTATATTTTTTTTCGTCAACATATTTAGATCTACACGATATTCAATTGCCTTTCGATCCCAACTGGATAGATCTTTATTTATACGAAAAGTAAATATTTATATTCTTCTTCAGGAAATTATTTATGAAACCGAGCTAACCGAGACCAACAGTTTGGGATCGGGCTCAATTCAGTTGGATTAGTAAAATTTCAACTCAATATTTGTTTTCTCTACAAATCGACAAAAATTTATAAATTTTCATTTTCATTTCCTTTTTTTGTTAACAAGAAAAAGAAAAAAGAACAACTAATCAAATGTCAAAGGTAGAAAAGGTAAAAATTAATGTATTAATCGAAATTCACTTAAAATGTGCTATTAAGATTAGTTGTAGTTCTCAAAGTTAACATTTTCAGTACTTCAAAAGTTTATAATTAGTTTTTTAAAGTATAAACGTAAAGGAAAATGATTTTAATACTAATAAAAACATATCATGAAAAAATTTCATAAAATTTTTAATCCAATTGAAGTTATATAAGCAATTTATAATTTTAAAATACAGTAAGGTAAAGTTTCTAAGGAACATTTAAAAAATAAAAAACAATTATACTCTTTCGTGTTGTTAACAAAAAATTCTAAGGATATTTAAGGTTTTTTTCAAGTTTTTTTTAAAAAAAATATTTTTATCTAAAGTTCGTAATAATTTTTCAAAATTCTGCCTTTTCTTTTCATTTTGAAGCCGTTAAATCAGTTTAATTTTTTATATTCATAACTTCTTTAGTTTAAAAATAAAAGATTTTTGGAATAGAAAAACACTAGAATCCTCCTTTTTTTTGTCTATCTTTCCGTCATTAACCAAAGTGAGACACCTTTAGCTACAATAATTGAGGCTTGCGCAATTGAAAATGTCCTAATGAGTCTGGTTTTATTTATTTTTCTTTAAGGTTTTCAAAATTTTATAAAATAGGATATACATAAGTTTTTTTTTTCTTTTATAATTTAGTCAATTTTTAATTCTATATAAAATAAATAGAACAAATAATTATAAATAAATAAATTTAATAATTATAAGCGAGCTCAAAAAACTTACTAAAAAATCCTTAAAAGATGGTTTTCTTATACATATTGTATTAAATCAAACAAAATGCTGCAACTGCTTTGGACTATTAAGCCTCCAAGAATTTAGAACTTGGTTAAACAATTTTTACTATGAGCATCCTACAATTTCTTTTCAGTACCCATAAGAATGTGTGCTAATCCATAATAAGTATATGTTTTAAATTTCAAATCAACTCAAATTTTTTTTGAGCACACTTGGTAGAGAATAATACAAAATTTAACATCAATATGTGCTTAGTTTTAAAAACACATTTGTTTTCTATTCATTCAATCAATTGAATCAACTGATAGGCATTATAAATAATTAAATCGGCTTTCATAAAAAAATTGTTTAAACAAATATTGAATGATAAAAATCCATATACAGTTCTTACTTAAAGTTTAGAATACATTTTTTGCCTGAAAAATATTCCCATAAATTTTTGTGGAATATAAAACGGCACTGGATTTAAAATTAAATATAATAAAAGTTTGCAGCTGGCTTTTATAATTATTATTTTATTGGTATTTTTTAAGATATTCACAGTAAATAGTTTAAATAAAATACTACAAAATTTTTATTAAATAACTTTTCTTTTTTTTTCAGATTTTACTTATTAAAAACTAGGCTTATTGATATTCTAAAAAAGTATGAAAACTTTGTGCTGAATTTTATTATGCTAAGTAATTCGAAAAGGTTAGTTTTGTTTCAAAAATATGAAAAATATTTGAAAAAGCTTTTGAAAAAGATATACAACAAGATTTATAAGTAAAATATATTTCAAGTAAACAGGAAAAGATGTCTAGTACACTTTGTTAATAATTCTTTTATTTTATTTCCTTTTTTCCTGCTACCTAGTTACACGTAACATTTTCAAAATTATTAACAAGGCTTTTGATTAAAAATTTACAAAGGTAATTAAAATTTTTCAAAAAAAACTTTTTGACTTTCTTGTGATGTTTTACATTTTGTAGTTAATCTAATTTAATTTTCTTTAATATCAGACTCTGGCTTCACCTAAAGTCTAATTGCTTAAACAAAGCAAAAAAATGAATAATGAAAAATTTAATAAGTTACCATCTTCAAAGGTTAAACATTTATAAATTTTGCTCATTAAGAAGATCCAAGTATTTTAATATGAAATCCGACATTATTTTTGATTATATATAATGAATTGCATAGGGACCGTGTTTAATCATCAAAGCAAAATTATGGAACTTAATAGTCACTTTAAACATTTTCTTTTCTTTATATATAGAAAACACAGACTTAAGTATTTAATGAAAATTTTTCTATAAGCAACACAAACAATTATTTTTAGTTTCAAAGTAAAATTTTCCATATTTCATGTATTTAGAAGTTAGGGTCTAACAACCATAAGTGAAAAAAACTTGGTTTTTCTAAAGATTGACTTGACTTAAATGCATAAATTAAATTTTTGTTCCTTATCAATTTTCACAGTTTGATGGGAAGCTTTGGAGAATCCGTGCGAATATAACATTTTTATTTTTACTCAGCTTTTAATTGTTGCATTTGTGCCAACTGCCTACGGCATAACATATTCCCTAGCACTTTCTTTTTGGTTAAGCTTCGTCAAAAATATTTTCTTCAATAGATCGACCCTTTTGGGTGTAGAAATTGAAACCTCCATCTCTACAGAACCTTACAGTTTGATTAGTAGTGGCTTGATTCCACGCAGTATACCTTCCTTATCTTAAACTCACGGGATTGTGTTAGTTCTTTAACCAAGCGTCTTTCATATATAAAATTTTTCATATATAGTTTTATCAAAAATATTTCTTTCTTACCTTAATAAAAACGATTTTTTCAAAAGAGACACGTATGGATATGAAATAAATTTGTTTGCTGTTATTTTTTTTGTTGGCTTTCTTGAATGAAAACAACAAAACTTAAAACCATATACTATAAATTAGGGACTTTATTTATGTTTTTTCAAATGAGTTAGCAGAAAATTTTTTACTAAAGATCTTAAGCTTCAAATTAGTTATAAATCAAAATGTCTAACAAAGTTAAAGATACAATTATTTAAACCTAACACTGTTGACTGTCGGAGTAACTAGTTATCGTTTAATTTGATGAATGAAACTATTTGTTACGCTGACACTCTAAAGTGCTTAAAAGACCTTCACAGATATCAAGTGCTTTGGTTATTATGAAATTGTTAAACTCAACCAAGGACTAACTCTACTAAGTTAGCATAGTTCATTATCTGCTATTTTAATTTTCTTAGACTTACAATAAAGATATTTACATCCGCGTTTTATATTTCAAGTTTTCATTCGAAATTGTTAAAAAAAAAAAAAATTTGTTAAAGGCTTTATTTGTGTTCATATTATTCCCGTAGTCTTATCCTTTAAATTTTTTTTTTTCATTCACTAAGAGTAAGGATCCTTTTTTTTTTTTGGTTTCAACAAGTTTTTAAACTTAATTTCTATACTGGAAGTCTGGACAAAATTTTTTGCGCTATTTTTTTTTCAACCTCTCTAAACTTTCGATGGCTTTTTGGTAAAATCTTTAACTCAAGTTTTAAATGCTTAAACTTAAACTTTTAATTTTAATTTTATTTAATAGAAGATGATTAGATCTGCTGTTACACTTCCCTTTTGAAATTCTAGTATAAGAAAATTAATATTCAGATAAGCAGCAAAACTTAAATATTTTGCAAACCTCATTCCTTTACTCTTTCCAAAGAATATATTAAAAAATATATCTAGTTCTTGTTTAACTTCATTGTTAAATCTATGCTTGATTTCTTAAGGTTCTTTTCTTTATATTTGGAGAATAACTCATTTATGTTTTTGGTTGTACTTTATTTATATCCCTGTAACTTTGTTTGATTTCAAACAAAATATGAACTTGGTTTTGGTATATTTGGTTTCAAAAATTTATATAAAACTAAAAAAATATTGAATTTGTGAAAATCTTTAGAATACATCTTATCTTGCCATTTAAAAGTTTCGTTTTTTCTTACCTAAGCGATCTTTATTAAGTCAAAAAATTTTCATATTTTTGAAACAAAATAATTATAAATAAGTATTTCTTATATTATTAAATTAGAAAAATGATGTACCTGATTAGATAGTAAGTAGCTTTATAACTCGTGTCTTATAAATCAGATTTTTTAAAATAGTTTATCTTACATAATGAACTATAATTTTACAATTCACTTCACCAAATTCATAATTAAGTATTTGAAGTGATTAAAAATAATAAATATATTTACTATATTATTATATAGTCTTTAAAAATATTATTAAAAAACGATCCATTCATAATAGCCTTAAACTTAAAAAAATTTTCAAATAAATTAAAATTAAACAAATCATAATTGAAGAAATTTCTTTATTTAGCTAAACAGCACGTGCCAATGCTTATTACTTATTTTATTATAAATATTTAAAATTCAAGCAAAAATCTATTTTATAGAACACTTATAGCCACATTATATAGGAATTTTTTTCATTTGAAACAATTTATTAAGTTCAAAAAAAATGTAAACAAATAAAAAAGTTGAATGTTAATGAAATAATTCTATAATTAAAATAAATCTATTTTGAGGTTATATAAAAAATTAAAACTATTTATAAAAAATGTTTGTATTAGAATTAAGAAATGTTTTTATTTTTAGCTTTATATGTAAAATTGCTAGAAAAATTTTAGGTTTTAAAATTCACTGCTGTGTTATTAATTTGTTTTATTGTATATCTTTTGCATTTAAAAGAAAATAAAAATATAAAAAAGTAAAAGTGATTTTTAATCAATCATCGAATTTATTGTTAATTTAGTTATTAAATTCCTGTTAAGGAATGAACAAAATATCTGGTTTCACAGTGCAAGTTTAACTCAAGTTTAGCTGTTACGTGACAATATGATTAATGCTGGGGTCCATCCAAGATAAGGTTTGTCAAGTGTCATTCGTTTGGCATTGTAGCGAGTTGCTATGAGCGGCAATTGCGGTAGAATCTAAGGGATGGTTCTTGCAATTGACAACACTAGTTAATTCTAGCTAAAGAAAGGCAGTCGAAAAACAGTAGAGAAAAAAACGCGTGACAAAGGGTTAAGCCTCTTTTGCTCGTCCATTCTCTAGTTGGACTGGTTGATCAATTGAATTAAACAATTTATTAGGAAAAGGGATTAGAACATCTTAAATCAAAGATTATGCTTTAGTTAATAATTTTTTCCTTATTTGTTTTTTTTTTTCAAAGCAAAACTTTTATAATGCTAAAATTGAAAAAATTGATTTCAAAGGAACAAAATCTAGACTTAAACAAAATTATTTAAAAAATCTAGGGGTAAGTAAATATACTATTATAATAAACTTCATCAAATTATTTAAAAATAAAGAAATTTAAATAAAACTAATAAACGGAGACCGAAAGAAAAGAATGGATTTTATTTTTACTTAAGATCTTTCTTGGCTTTTTGGGCCCAGCAAACTTTTCCTGGAAAGAATCTTAACTTGGTATCTTACTAGCGACTTGGACAGCAACATTATCTTGGTGTCCACATTAGTGATTTGGACAGCGATATTATAGGCGACCTGAGGCGCGGTTACACTCAGAAGTTAATTGATTGCAATCATTGGGGGTATTCACATTGAGGCTTGTAACATTTCGGAAAGGTTCCCCTACAATTCTCAGTCCACTAAAATATGTGAATATGTGTTGGAAAATATTACAGATAACATGTGTATATAAATGTGTATTAGTAAGATACCAAGCATGAGGCAGAAATATTTCTGCCTCAGGAAGGGGTAAAAGCTTTTTCGAAATTTGCGAAACTCCGTCCAACCTTTCACCTCCGCTTACCGTGAAATTAAATTTTACCGGACTCAATGTGAATACCCTGATTAAATTACATTAAATTAAAGTCTTTCGAAAAGTGTAATTTGTGCCTTTCAACTAATTTTATTGCATTTTTAATGCATTATTATTTGGGGCAAGTCAAATTATAATAATAAAACTATTTAGAAAATTAAAGATAAAAGATAAATTATATATTTCCAATCAAAATGTCAAACTCAGAAAATAAGTATTGAGTATAACCGTCCGTTAGATCGTCTATAATAAATCGGCGTTATAGGCGAAATTATAATAGTTCTGAGGAGCAGCTATGCTCAATAGTTTTTCAAAGTTTGACATTTTGATTGAAAATATAAAAGTTCTGCCTTCTAACTAGTTTTATTATACTAAATTGTATTACCTTAAATAATAATGCATTATAAATGCAATAAAATTAATTTAAAAGTACAAATTATACTATTCGAGAGAACTTATAATTTAATAATTGCAGTCAATATACTTCTGAGTATAAGCGTCTCTCAGATCACCTATAAAAAATCGCTAATGTAGACACCAAAATATAGGCGACATGAGTCGCGGTTACACTCACTCAGAAGTATATTGACTGCAATAATTATTTGACAGTTTTATTGGACGAATTATATTTTAGTTGTAAAAGTTTTAAATCAGTTTGGTTTAAAATAGTTATTCATATTTAAGAAATTAAGTTTGAAAATGAATGTGTCGTTAAATAATGTAGAAAAATTCGCCAAAATAACAATTATGGCCAAAACACAACGCACGCGGTTGCGTTTGGAACGCGCTTTCATTCCGAATTTCGAAATTCAGCTATATAGACTGTGTTTTACTAATCAACTCAATTTTGAGTTATTTTAACTCAAGGAAGTGTTCATTTGGTCAGAGAGATAAGAGTTCAAACTCAACAAAAATTTCAAATTTCAAGTTAGCATTAACACACTCATAAATCTTATAGCTGTGACAGCTGTCACCGCGCCGCTGCTGCAAATCGCGTCATTGTGGTTGGGCCATTATTCATGCAAACTAATCTATTTTATACGGTATGGCTCCACGGGCCATTTTATACATTTGTCTGCCCTTAAAGTTAAGGAATTATTATAACATTATTGTTTATCAAAAGACATAATAAAGTTTTATATAGTTATGTAGTTTAATCTTCCATTGTGGGACTTCAAAGGAATAATCACAATAAAAGAACGTAGAACGGCTTCTTTAGATTTAATTTGTTAGCCTTTAATTATGGAATTTAATAATTCATTTGAAAAACAAACAGTGGAATAAGAAATAATTTGCAGAAAACAAGCATTAACTAAGAGAAAATAATAGATTTTTATAATAACGAAAGGAGTTAACAAAAAATACTAAACTTAATTTGGAATTTGGAAGAACAACAAATTATCAGAGATTTACCTAACTTAATTGTGGTAGTACATACACAAATGGCAAAAAACATCAAAAAGAACTTCTTCCGCAGGATAATTACGTGTGGAATGCTGACATTATTAAGGTAATATTGTGTATTAAAAATATTTATAGAGATAACTCGGTAAAAAAAGAAATTTTTATGTTTTGAATAAGTATCACATTCGCTTTGAATGAACTAAAAAAGTAAGGAACACACTAAAGATTTTGGAGTTGTTGTGACATTGAATGAAATATGGATTACATTGTTTTCCTTGCATTAGCAAATTGGCAGATTTTTGAGTGAAGGGCTCTGCCAAAAGGTAATCAAAATGTCCTCAATCGCAAGTCAGATTTTAGTTCCCTCACACGAGTTACACTCTCTAGACTAATTCCAAACTGTCTCTTCCCTGGTGAAAACTCTGAAAAGTCTTAAAATAAACATTTTTAGAGTCATTTCAGAGTCTATTTTGATTACAAAAGTAAATCTATATTGAAATAAATGAAAATTTAACCTCTGTCAAATCAAAAATGAAACTTTTAATTAGTTTTGTTCTTGGAAATAATTCGATTGACTGTGTAAAATTTTTCAACTCTCTTTGATTTTGTTAGATAACATATATTGACTTTAAAAATTTAAATACCAAGTATATTACTGGAATGACATTCCAATCTTATAGAATCCACGATTCTGATTGGTCTTCATAATGTTGAAAGCGTACTCCTTGCAAGAATATCACTTTTTAACGCTCTAATGATTTCAATTTTCAATGTCTTGCCTATTCAAAAACTATTAATAAAGCACAAAAGAAATCATTGCAAATGTGTGTTTCGAATTTAGAAAACGGCTGTTTTTCTAATAGAAATTAATATGCGTTGTATGTTCGTTCATGTGTCGGTTAACCGTCTGATTTGGATATCGTATAAAAGAAACTTCGTAGTAATAAAAGAGTGAAATATTTTACTAACTTTAGTTTATTAATTCCAACTCTTTGTTAATCGTTAAAGCAACACATTTTATAATAAATATTTTACAATCAAATAAATATTTCGGAATTCCTCTTTTTTTTCACTTGACTGAACCACATCAGGTGGTTGTAGCCGGGTACACTTAATATGTCAATAAAACGGATTTTAAAAAAATTTAGACTGATTGTGTGGCTCTTAAAAGTAGTTATTTCTAGATCTTAGAATTGACTTGAATATTGGAGGGAACAATATTATTATGATTGTCAGTTTTTTCGTATAACATGTCAGTGCTAGCAGTACATCGTATCCCAGCTTTAACAATTTTTGACTGACTCTTTTAATTTTATTTATCTTAAAAAATATTATGTCAAAATAAAATCAATAAATCTAAAAAGATAGATTTCTATACTTTTTTGAAGACATAACTCCTTCCTAAAGAATAAAAAAATTTGAACTTTGAAATTACAAAAATTTTTAATTAAGTTCTCAAAAGCATCATCAGGTTCAACGATAATTGATTGAATAACAATTAAGAACTAAAATTAAAATAATTATGGGCTTAAGGGAATCAACAAAGATGAGAAATTAAAAACTTCAATTAAAATAAACGTGTGTAAATATGATAGAATTTTATATTAACAATTGTCGGAAAAGACAGCTATCCCACTTTGATGTCCACCTCTAATTGTTTGCTTCAATTAAAATACTTAGAGTAATATAATTGGTTCAAAATTATGCACCTGATTTTATTGATTACCAGTTTTTATTGAAATGAAATTTTTTCTTTCCGATCAACAATTTAGTTAAGTATGAATTTTAAAAAGAAAATATTGTTAATTGAAAAGCAATAATTTCAGACAAACATTATCTGCATATATTTTTTAATCAATTAAAATAAATAATCAATGCGTTAAAGTATAACTATTTAGATTTAAATGTTATCAGCCAGATATCCTTTATATACATTGCAAAACAAAAAAAAACGAAAATCAAGAGCAAGAACGCCTCAATACTACGATAATGGACCAAAATAATCAAAAATTTGTTAAATCATGCAATAAATCATGCTGGCAGTTAAATTAGTATTGTTGTCAGTTCAATCTTTTTATCTTGATTCTTTAGCTTTCGAATGAGCTTCTTTGATCTTGCAATTATTTAAGAAATCAATTTATTGATTTTGCATGCTTGTAAAGTGAGAAACAGTGATTAATAAAGTAAAATAACCAAAATACTATATAAATGATTAATAATGAATGAAAGAATCTTAAGCACTGGCAATGTTTTATTTGTTAAGTAATACAGTTGAAGGTCAATAACCATTTTTCTTCTTCTTTTGCCAATTAGATAAAAATAATTTTATCTATATTTTGTGTAGTTTCTTTGTAAAATTTTCTTTTGTTTTGATGAAACTTTTTTAAAAAGATTTTTAAAATTTTGAAAAAGTTTTGAACAAGCTTATAATATAATATCGCTGACCTAAAGGATGTTGTTTATTTGTAATAAAAATACTTTTGACCAGATTCTATTTATTTACTAAAATATAATTTATTCTCACCGGAATTTCACTTCTATTTTTATATTCCTACTATAAGCTTGCTCAAAAACCTTCAATTGTTAATAAAATCTTTTCTATTCATCCAATCAAGTTCAAATAAATTTTGTTGTGTTGGGAGCGCATGACAATTGATGTTAATACAATTAGTTCAAATATTAATTCATTAATTATATTTGATAAACTAACTTTTAGTTTTATATGAGAGAAAAACTTCAGAAAACTGAATGTAACGAATTACGAATTGTGAATTCAGAAAAAAGAGAAATTGGAGCTCTAAATACGGACAGCATTTTGTTTCAATTATTTTTTTACCAAAAATTCATGTTCTCTGTCTGTAGTAACTACGTTAAATCCATTTTACAATATTTTAATAGTATTGGTGTCCATCTAAAAGATAAAAATGGTCGTCTATCTAATGAAATTTTTTTTATGTTACTGGCATTTAAAGCGATAGACATTTAAAATCAAAAATGCATATGCATGTATACGAATGCCTAAAGCTAGCTTGAGTTACTGATAAACAACTCAATACCAAAGATTTATAATCATAGAAGTTTTTAGAAAGAAATTCGAAACATCTAACCTTCCTCTCAAGAAATAAAATACAGCTTCAAAAAAGCTCGGAGGGAGAAACAAGATTTTCAAACTCTAAATATGAAACATTAGACACAAAATTACAGAGAAAATCTGAGCATTCAATCAATGGTAGAAATTTCAACCTGTTTGTGCGTATAAGTGGCTCTGAAAACTACAATTCAGAGAATTTAATGCCCGCATCCTGGAATTATTTACTTAAAACTAATGACATGGAAAAATACAGGGAGCTCAATAAAACATGAAAAGAGATAACAATAAAAATATTATAATGACTGCTAACATGTCTTAAAAGAAAGGATACATTTACGAGGTAATTAACTGTAAAAGAAAGCTCTTTACTCCGATCCTAGATATAGTAGAGGGATGGAATCAGTAATTGCCGTTTACCGATAAATACTGTAACTGACTAAGTATTTCGTTTTGTAATCAATACGTGCTGAGAAAATCTTTGCCTTGAGTCCAAAAATTAAAAATTAAAATATTTAAATCTTAATAGAGTAAGAAATTAAAAACAAAATAAAAGGAGATAAACAAATTCAATGTGACAAGTTGCATATCAAATTAAGATCTCCAAGCATTGCGCTTGCAAAATTTAAAAGAGATCCAAGAAGCCTATAAATAATAACCAATTAGCAAATTATAAGCTAAATTTCAAAGGTATCAAATGATGAATGGAAAAAATAGTAATGTGTACTTTGTGCAACATAATTATATTTTAATTTTAATGAACTTTACATTTGTTGGCTTGATAATAAAATTTACTTTAATTATTTATTCATGTTAATAGAGCTTAATTCTCTAATCATGTAACATATTTCAACTGCTGTATAAAATAATAACTTCTTCATTGCCTTCCAAATCCATATAAGGAAGTTCGGTACAGTTTGGAATTGTAAGGCTTTTAAGGCTACAATTAGGAGCTGTAATAAAGTTTACACAACTTTCTTTAATTTCAATATTTTCAACCGTTTCAACATCCAGCAATAACATTCTAACCGATTTAATAGAAATTAATGTGAAATTAAAATTTGCTTGCTTAATTTCAAGTGATATTAAATTATTTCTAAAATTTAATTCTGTATTATCAAATGAATTAGACTGCAAAGTAAGTCTTCTAAGTGAAGGAATATTTGCCAAAGCATTCTCATTTATATAATTCATTTCATTATTAG
Organism: Acrocera orbiculus; assembly: GCA_947359355.1. Taxonomy (NCBI): domain Eukaryota; kingdom Metazoa; phylum Arthropoda; class Insecta; order Diptera; family Acroceridae; genus Acrocera; species Acrocera orbiculus. Next base: position 1,853,408 of record OX375757.1, read on the forward strand.
TTAAATTTAATGATAATATCTCTACACCCTGAAACATATCATCAGGAAAATTTACTAACTTACAATCGCCTATTTTAAGAACTGTTAGCTTATCTAATCCCTTAAATGTATTACTATTAATATTACTTAAATCCATGTCAAAGATGTTCAAAAAAACCACTTTAGGAAATTTTGAAAATGATAATTCATCAATATCCACTCCTAATAGTTGCATGTAAACAAGTGAATAATTAGAATTTGTATTTGTAGGTGCTAAACGTTTATAACTTCCACCGATTAAAGACAACGTTCCCCTTGTATCACGAAGAATATTTTCGGGTATGAAATCCCAATGAACATTTTTCAAATTCAAAAAATGTACAAAACCAATATCAATATTTAAATCATCCCTTGTAAGATTACTGCAAGAGATCCAAATCTCATTTCTTTTAGCCGGCAAAGTTTCACAAAGTTCACTAAGCTCACCAAGACACTTGTTCAGTATCAAAAAGAAGCAGAAAAATTTTACTATTATTTTTAACATTTTTGTTTCAAGTTTTGACTTTGTAAATTAAAAAACACTTTCTGGATCAACCCCACAGACAACATCTGAATTTATATCCTCTAAACTCACAACTACAAATAAATTAAAAGCTTTTACTCTCTAAAATATTGCTTATTTTTAAAGGTTAATTGAGGAAAAACTTTATGCTCCCAGTAAAACTTCACTTTTTCAAATTATTCAAATGAAATATGAGAGTACTATTTTTAAAGCAAGCCAAAAAGCCATTTTCCTTGCGATTTATCGAATGGCGCGAAACAATTTCTGTCGTGAAATTTTTTTGATATATATTGTATGTAATATAAGTAAATTGTAAATTTGTAAATGTTTAGTTTTAGAATTTTACAGAGCGAGCATAATAATTCATTTAAGAAATGAGAAGTAATTTTTTAATAAACCCAACGTTTAACATAATTTTTCATTGATCCAATACACTTTTGTCAATTAAAAAACATAGAACTTTAAGGGTTTTGAGGCTCTAATGAAAATCAAAGGCTAAGTGCTATTTATGGAGGATTCAGATATCTCTTTCATATGCTGTATCTTTCGGTGGAGAAGAATTGTTTCAACCAAAAAAATTTCTCTTATTCTACCTTTCGTAAAAGAGTGAAGAAATTAAATAGAAAAAAAATAATGAAAAGAGGTTTTACGTCAAGTTTCTTACAACAATTTATTATAAGAACTTTAGATTCTCGTAAACAAGGCAACTTGATAGTTCTTTAGTGTTATGAAAAAGTTCTTTTCTACAAAAGGTACTTTTGTAACATCTTTTACAAATTAGAAACCCATTTTTTCTCTTATTTTTGTAGTATAATTTTAAATGATGCAATACTGCCCGCATATTTCATGAATGTTTATCAAAAATACTTCAAATACCAAAAAACCATTTACGTAATTCCAACCTAGTTGAATGATCGTTAGGGTAAAAATTATTCAAATTTATCGAAATAAAGTTATTTTTACACAAAATTTTGAATAAGAAATGGTTAAGAATCTTATGTTATCCAAGATAAGGATTCTAAATTAATATATTTCAATTTAAGCAGCGTATAGTACTAGCGAATGACGTGACATGTTGTTTATTTGGCTTATTTTTTAAATTAATAAAAATTTGCTCAGCATAAACTAAGAAATTTAATTTTAGCATTTTATTTGCTTCTATTATTGAAAGTTGTATATTTTGCTTTTTTTAGTTCTGAAAATATATGCAGAAACGTTAAAAACACCACATATTTAGTATTTATGAAGCCTTTTTTGAAAAACACTTGAAAAATAAAATTCCACTGGAAAATTTTAAAAGTTTTATCCAGGATAGCATTTTTTTCTAGTTAAAAAGTTTCATCTCTTTGAAAATTCGCTTTAATAGGTAGACAGATTCCTACTAAACCCTTCAGGGCGTGATTTTAGTCAAAGCAGCTTTGAACTACTTTGAGTAGCATAAATTTTTTTTCTTTTTCATGGCTTTAGTCAATGCTTTTTACTCAAATATATATATTGATGATCGAAAGGCACTTGCAGGCATTTTCACTGGTACAGTGGAGCTGTGACGGAAAAAATAAGCTACAGTGAACATTACATGAAATTCTTACATTGCTTGCTATGGGCTTTTTTTTTCTAATGACACTTAGAAAAGTGTGGAAGAATTCAATATAATTCTGATCTTTGAACTACAAACTGATAATCTGGAGCATTTTTATATTAATATTAAATTTTTTTTCTAAAACTCACAGACAATTAACCATACATTAAAGATTTGAAATTTGCAGAAATTCATTTGTTGCACTCAAAATAGAGTTTTAAGATTTCATATACGAAAATTCATTTTCATTTATAAATTTCGAGTATCAAGTATCAGTACGAAAAATCATATCTTTTCAAAGTCATTAAGCGAATCAAAATTGAGTTCTAAATGGTACAGACAGACAACAAACAAAGCAGGCCAAATAAAAGTATATAAAAAGCGTTCTTATCTTAATTTATAATTTAGGCTTATAAAATATTTACCGTGTCGAAATAAGAGCTGATTTGTCTTATAACATTTTATAAAAATATGATTGCAATCCCTTCATCTTAATCTTTGATTTATTCATGTGGAAGTTTTGTTTGAGCTAAACTCAAACTGCCCTTTACTATTACAAAAAATACTTTTTCAAGCATTTTTTTATGAGTTAGAGACGTCAATTTTAACAACGTGGTAAGAAAATCTATCCCATTTGAGAAAATGAGAAAAACCAAAAGCATTCAAACTAAACTATAGCTTAAAAGCATATAAAATACTGATAATGACGTCAACTGATTTTTAAAACTTGTTTTCGATTTTATAGAAAATATTTTGATATCGTGATTTTTGGCAGAAATACTGATCTCGACTATTTTACTAGTGAGATAAATTTACTCTAAATTCCATACAATTGCAGAAGATGAAAGTTGCTTGAAGTTCCCAAAAATGCTTACTTTCTTTTTCCAGTTTTGGATTAATTCAGCTTAGCTTTAGCTTGGAGCAAGTGGATGAAAAACATTTCTGACTTTTCCACTTAATGCAAAAAGTCCAATCTGGAGCAGGAATATATACTTTCCAATGGGAAAAACAGGTTTTTCGAATATCAATCGAGCAATTATCTTTTGAATTTGTTTATTGTAATTACAAAGGAAATTTGAACTGCTCGTTTACGGTCGCAGGTAAATTCTATCAGACTCTGGAGAATTAATACATCTTTTTGAAAACTTTTACCGTTTATAATAGTTGTTTCAATTACATTCGGCATACAATTTTCATCGGTATGCTTTGATATATAAACATATATAAATATCTATTACCTAGAGTATTGAATCCATTGAAGATCAATTTCTTTTTGTTATATATAACTGAAATATTCTAGAAGTACTTCACAGGTGATTGTCCGAACACCACTGTAAACACCAACCGAAAAGTGTACTTACTTCATGTGAATAACATTGTCATTTGCTAAACATTTATCTAATATTTTGAAACCTATTTTTTCCTTACGGGGAAGAGTTTTGGGTATAGTAAAAATTCATCAGTAATAATACAACAAACTAAAGAATGTTTAATACTTTATTTATATTCTGAAATTGAATTTCCTTGAATTGTGTATCAAAGAACAGTGTCTAAGTATTGTGTGTCTTAAAAATTAAAAAAAGAGCCAAGTAACCTATAAATTTCTTTAAAGATATAATTAAAATGAAGCCTTGACTATACCAAAAACTTAAGCCAAAAAAAAAACAGTTTATATTTTTTGAATTATAATTATATTTCACTTTCAATAAACTTTACAAGTTTCTAAGTTTCATAATAAAATTTATATTAATGAACTATTTATGTTGATGGAGCTTCAATTGTGTAAAAAATATTTAATCCTTTATTTCCTTCCAAATTCAATTTAAGAGCTTCGGTACAGTTGGGAATTGTAAGGATTTTAAGGCTGCAGTTAGGAGCTACAATTTGGTTTACGCAATTTTCTTTAATTATAATTTCTTCAATTGCCCCAAGATATGCCGTTAAGTATTTAACTGATTTAATAGAAATTAATGTTAAATTTAAATTTTTTTGGTTAATTTCAAAAAAATAAAAATCATTTTCAAAGATCAATTTCTTATTATCAAATGAATTAGAATTTAAAACAAGATTTCGGAGTGTAGGAATATTTGCTATAGCCTGTTCGTTAATCAAATCCATTTTATTCATAGTTAAACGTAATGATAGTAATTGTTTGCCCTGGAACATATCATCGGGAAAATTTTTTATATTGCAATAGGCTACATCTAGTACTATCAATTTATTTAGGCCTTTAAATGTATTATTGTTGATATTACTCAAATCCATGTCCCATAAATGCATGAAAATCATCTCAGGAAATTCTAAAAATGATAATTCATCTACAGTAGCTCCCACTAACTGCAAATTGCGAATTGAATATTTGCTGGTCGTATTTAGAGGTGCTATGCGTTTATAATATCCTTTTACCAAAGATAACGTTATCGTTATATTACCAAGAATATTTTCTGGTACAAAGTCCCAGTCAGCATTTCTCAAAGTTAAACGATGTACAAGCCCGATACTAATATTCATATTATTTCTTGTAAGATTATTACAAGAGATGCAAGTCTCATTTCTTTTAGCCGGCAAAGTTTTACAAAGTTCACTAAGCTCACCAAGACACTTGTTCAGTATCAAAAAGAACCATAAAAATTTTACTATTATTTTTAACATTTTTGTTTCAAGTTTTGACTTTGTAAATTAAAAAACGCTTTCTGGATCAACCCTACAGACAACATCCGAATTTATATCCTCTGAATTTACTACTACAAATAAAATAAAAGCTTTTACTCTCCAAAATATTGCTCATTTTTAAATTTTATTAAAGAAAAAAACTTTTCTCACAACTGGAAATTTAGCTTTTTTGAATTTTTCAAATGAAATGTGGAAGTGTAACTTACAAAGGAAGCCAAAAATATCGATGAAACATTTTTTAAAAAAGAAAACCCAAAAAATTGAGTTCTTCATCGTGAGAGAACTTGTTTCAAAACAAAATTTGCAAAGATACATTTCACTAGCAGTTATAGGTTCTGGAAAAGCTTAATTAAAATTTAGTTTAAGTTTAATCAGTATTTTTACTCTAATATTTTAAGTTATTAGCGCCTGAAAACTTTCTATCTATAAAATGACAAACTAATAATATATAGTGGGAATCTGATTCAATTTTATTATGTTGAAAACCAACAAGAAACTTTAAAAGTTCCTTAATTTCGAAAAATATTCAAATCCCTTAACACCTTAGTATTTACTGACCGTAGCCGAGTGTTTGAATTGGCCTCTTTTAATAAATTAAGTACCATATAAATACGCTGTGCTCAGCACGTGCCAAATAGTTTTCCTTAATGGATATATTTAGAGTCCTGAACGTGTATTTTCTGGCGTAATCAGTTTTTGAAATTGCTTTGAAATATTTAAGAAATTCTTCTGATATAAGGAAATTTGGAAATGTTGAAATAAAACATAAATTTTACAGAGAAAGAATAATAATTTTTTTAACAAATGGAAAGAAACTTTTCAATGAACCAAAGTTTTAACATAATTTTCCTTTGATCCAAAACCCTTTTCTCACTTATTGTCTTGAAGAAATATAGAACTCGAAAGGCCATCAATATTAATCTTTAGATATAAAGCAAGTAAAAAGTCCTCTTGAATACTTCAATGCCAAATAAGATCTATAGGGATTCATATTTAAGCATTTAAAGTTTTACAAAATAAAAGCCTATTTGGATGTGGGGCTGAAAATTTTCGAAACCCATAGACTTGCTTCGTTAAAAAAGACTCTCATGAAAACCAAGGGCTAAGTGCTATTTTTGGAGGATTCAGATATCTCTTTCATATGCTGTATCTTTCGGTGGAGAAGAATTGTTTCAAACCAAAAAAAATTCTCTTATTCTACCTTTCGTAAAAGAGTGAAGAAATTAAATAGAAAAAAAATAATGAAAAGAGGTTTTACGTCAAGTTTCTTACAACAATTTATTATAAGAACTTTAGATTCTCGTAAACAAGGCAACTTGATAGTTCTTTAGTGTTATGAAAAAGTTCTTTTCTACAAAAGGTACTTTTGTAACATCTTTTACAAATTAGAAACCCATTTTTTCTCTTATTTTTGTAGTATAATTTTAAATGATGCAATACTGCCCGCATATTTCATGAATGTTTATCAAAAATACTTCAAATACCAAAAAACCATTTACGTAATTCCAACCTAGTTGAATGATCGTTAGAGTAAAAATTATTCAAATTTATCGAAATAAAGTTATTTTTACACAAAATTTTGAATAAGAAATGGCTAAGAATCTTATGTTATCCAAGATAAGGATTCCAATTTAATATATTTCAAATTAAGCAGGGTATAGTACTAGCGAATGACGTGACATGTTGTTTATTTGGCTTATTTTTTAAATTAATAAAAATTTGCTCAGCATAAACTAAGAAATTTAATTTTAGCATTTTATTTGCTTCTATTATTGAAAGTTGTATATTTTGCTTTTGTTAGTTCTGAAAATATATGCAGAAACGTTAAAAACACCACACATTTAGTATTTATGAAGCCTTTTTTGAAAAACACTTCAAAAATAAAATTCCACTGGAAAATTTTAAAAGTTTTATTATTATTTTTTTCTATCTAGTTAAAAAGTTTCATCTCTTTGAAAATTCGCTTTAATAGGTAGACAGATTCCTACTAAACCCTTCAGGGCGTGATTTTAGTCAAAGCAGCTTTGAACTACTTTGAGTGGAATAAAATTTTTTTTCTTTTTCATGGCTTTAGTCAATGCTTTTTACTCAAATATATATATTGATGATCGAAAGGCACTTGCAGGCATTTTCACTGGTACAGTGGAGCTGTGACGGAAAAAATAAGCTACAGTGAACATTACATGAAATTCTTACATTGCTTGCTATGGGCTTTTTTTTTCTAATGACACTTAGAAAAGTGTGGAAGAATTCAATATAATTCTGATCTTTGAACTACAAACTGATAATCCGGAGCATTTTTATATTAATATTAAATTTTTTTTCTAAAACTCACAGACAATTAACCATACATTAAAGATTTGAAATTTGCAGAAATTCATTTGTTGCACTCAAAATAGAGTTTTAAGATTTCATATACGAAAATTCATTTTCATTTATAAATTTCGAGTATCAAGTATCTGTACGAAAATTCATATCTTTTCAAAGTCATTAAGCGAATCAAAATTGAGTTCTAAATGGTACAGACAGACAACAAACAAAGCAGGCCAAATAAAAGTATATAAAAAGCGTTCTTATCTTAATTTATAATTTAGGCTTATAAAATATTTACCGTGTCGAATTGTCTTATAACATTTTATAAAAATATGATTGCAATCCCTTCATCTTAATCTTTGATTTATTCATGTGGAAGTTTTGTTTGAGCTAAACTCAAACTGCCCTTTACTATTACAAAAAATACTTTTTCAAGCATTTTTTTATGAGTTAGAGACGTCAATTTTAACAACGTGGTAAGAAAATCTATCCCATTTGAGAAAATGAGAAAAACCAAAAGCATTCAAACTAAACTATAGCTTAAAAGCATATAAAATACTGATAATGACGTCAACTGATTGATTTTTAAAACTGGTTTAGGATTTTGTAGAAAATATTTTGATATCGTGATTTTTGGCAGAAATACTGATCTCGACTATTTTACTAGTGACATAAATTTACTCTAAATTCCATGCAATTGCAGAAGATGAAAGTTGCTTGAAGTTCCCAAAAATGCTTGTCTAAAGACAATGGACTCAAGGGTAATATTTCAGGTTGAATTTAATGTTTTACGGTCTAACCCAAGTACCTACAGTAGAACATAGAGACAATACATTTAGGCTACAATCTTCTATAATCAAAAATTTCTTTTCTTATTCTACTGCAGAATAAAACAATTTAAAGATTTAAGATATTAGAGTTAACAAAGAAGTTAAAAGCTTCTGAAGACGACTACCTACAGGCGTAAGAAAAATCTAATTTGTATTCGATATTTTTAAAGAGACATTTTTTCTGAAAAATTACAATTGAGTTATGTTAACTGCAAAATAGCAGTTAAATTTTAATATTTAACTGAAAAATATTTATTTTTATATGATATTTGTTTCTTTTATTAAACGAGCTGTATAAATTTTTATATGGTAATACTCAACCCTTTGACAGATAAATTCGAAGCATATGGATAATTTCTCCGTGAGATGGCATTAAGTTGAGTATCGTATGCCAGCTATGTATGTGATCATGAGATCATAAAAAAAAATGAAAGTTAACAATATTGTGGCGTAGCATTGTTACGCTTTTCTGCTTTAATAAAAAAAGTGTATGAATTGTATTCAAGTGTTATTTTATAGAAAGTGTGCAATAAAGGTCAAGGGCAACATGTTTTATTATGTCCTTGTGTTTTTTAGTGTGACGGAAAGTAGGCAATTGGGGAGATGTAGTCGTTCAAGCAATTGAACAATGAGGAATATCAAGACACCACATTATAAAGTGGGATGTCAGGCTAGAAAGTTCATTGATAATTGATATTATTTTTATTATTTGCTGTTGTTATTAGTTTTTTAAGCATAACTAATGATTTTACAACATTTTCCACTTTCTAAAATTAGCCGTAGAATCAAAATTTAACCTTTGATATATACTATAAATATATATGTGCCCTGTTTGTGTAGTGTCTGCATAATTAAAAGTAAGTAACTGTAGTGGGTGTTCAATTATTAAATGTTTTCTTTTTTCAGTCAGCTAAAAAAGCATAGCCACGTAAATTACTAAAAAAATATGACAGGAATTCTTTTAGGAAAATTAGCTCTTATCACAGGTAATTAAATATTCTGTAAAATTTTCTATTTTAGTATAAGAAACCTTTGACCCCACTGTATTTATTTTAGGTGGAGGCTCAGGTATAGGCAGAGCAATTGCAAACCATATGGTGAGACAAGGTGCTGAAGTTATTGTAGCTGATAAAGATTTAAATGCTGCACAGAAAACTTTATCAGAGTTAAATGCAGGTATTTAGAAATTATATATTGATTGCTATTTATCATTTTTTCTAGACGTAGTTTTGATAAGAATGATGTTGATAACGTTTCGTCAGATAGTCGAATGGTATTAAGATAAAGAAAGATATTGCTTGTTCTTGGCTCTTTTTTTTATACAGATTACAAATTGTGTATTTTGAAATAATAATAAAAATCATTCAAATTTTTTTCATACATATTTAAAAACTATAACTACAACAAAAACAAGAGAAAGAAGTACTCGTATATTATCACATTAAATATGTAATTAACTAATAACATATTTTGATAACATTATAATCACAGGAAATACCATCAAATTTGTTGACTGTTTAATTGAAACTAAAACTCTTGTTAAATTGAAAATGATTTCATTCTCAAAACATTTTTAACGAACTTTTTTTTCGAGAACGCTTGCGAGGATGATTTTGTAATAGAGAGAAGCTATAATCCCATTGGCCAGTATTACACTAGGCCAATAACTGGCATTGTTATTGTAAGAGGGAAATTTATAAATATTCGAAAATTTATAGTCATTTTGGGAGGCAGAAATTTTGTAGCCTCTCGTTTGTCATCTTACTAATACATTTCAACGGATTCAGTATTTGTAAGCCTTATATTATTATTGAATATCACTTGCTAATAGGCAGTGAAAACGCACTATAAGTTCAAAATAGGCCATAAAATTTTCGAAATATCGAAAATTATGCGATATTTAATGACAAGCAAATCCGAAAGCTTTAAAGTACATAATTTTTGGACAAGTCAATGATTTTAACTGGAAAATATTTACGGTAAATAATAAAATTTGATTAATATTCTTAGCCCAAAAAGTGTTATAAATTTAGTACTTACTCTTAAAATCAAGTGTGGGTTCTAGAAATTGTCCAAGAAAGTATAAGAACTGATTTTGGGATATAAAAGAGATGTTCTTTATGGCTTGCAATGAAACTAGCATACTAACAGAATTAGACTATTATTGTAAAATTTTGGGAATGCTTGTAGGAAAAGAGTTTATATTCAATTCAAAAAACCATTGCAAAGATCAGTAAATTAGTCAAAATATTAATTGTTACAACCTGCATTCTATTTACTACCCTTTATTCCTATTTCCCTTTCTATTTTCATATATCAAAACACATTCGATTTTCATTAAATGAAGAAGTGTATTTCGACGTTTTTGTGGATTTTAATTTCAGAAATTGTATTCATAAATTACAAGATCTTGTTATAAATATAAATTTTAATTAAAATTGTTTTTTGCATTTCATTTATTTCAGCATCATCTGCATATGAGTTAGATGTTTCATCAATGGATAGCATTATATCTACACTAAATGAAACATTAAAAGAATACAAAAGACCACCTTCAGTAATTGTAAATGCAGCAGGAATTACACGTGATGCTTATTTATTAAAAATGACTGAAATTGAATTTGATGAAGTCTATAAAACAAATATGAAAGGTACATTTATGGTTACACAACAATTTGCTAATTCTATGGTATCATATAAAGTAAATGGATCCATAGTAAATATATCTAGCATTAGTTCAGAATTATGTTTAATTGGACAATCAAATTATGCAGCAAGTAAATCAGCGGTAGCAGCTTTTACTAAAGTTGCATCAAAAGAACTAGGAAAATTTAATATTAGAGTTAATGCAGTTTTACCTGGTTTTATAGATACACCAATGACACAAAGAGTTCCTGATGTAGCCAAAGAACGAGCAATAAATAATTGCATCTTGAAAAGGTTAGGAACACCAGATGAAGTTGCTGAAGTTGTTAGTTTTTTGGCATCTGAAAAAAGTTCATATATAAATGGAGCTCTAATTGAAGTTACTGGAGGTCTTTTAAGTTAAATAAATTTTTTGATAAATTTTTATAGTTTTATTAAGGAAATATGAAATTTTTGTGTACAAATTTTGAAAATAGTAGTAAAGTTTTTATATTACACTATTTTCATGTTAATTCTTTTTTTGTTGAATTTAAAAATAAGGAAAAATGTTTACTCTATTATAAAATATTAAAACGTTATAGTTAAATAAATAAATGAAAGCCAAATGCTATTAAGGATAAAGGCTAGTTTACTACCTAATTACTGTCATTAATTCTAAAACAAAAAACAAAATTATACAAAAGAGAGAAAAAAAAAACAACATTAAAAACCACCTCTACTATTTTCCTCTAAAGACCATTAAGTTTGTTTTAACTCTTGTTACCATTAAACAAGTCCAAGATATTCCAAGTTGAATGAACATTTTGCTCAGGCTTTTATGGTTACTTCAGCTCATCTATAACGAAAAGTTCAAGTTATCTAAAAGGTTTTATTGTTATACAAGAAACTTTAAAATATTCCAGGACTACAGGTATATATACATATATCCATAGACTTCATCTACTCGAGTAAAATCTAACAAACCAACCCACTCAACTGTTAACGACTCTCACTTGGAGGCTTTGCGACATGTGAACTTTTGAATTAGTTTTGCAGACATAAAAATTTTCAACTAGAAAGAGAATAGTAATATTTTTGTCCACCTTTTACAGAGGCAAAAAGTAACATAATACCAAAGAAAGTCCTTAAATTAGCTTAATGCTAAAAAGGAATGCCTGACTGCAATAGAGTTTCTAGGATAAAGTAATTGCACTCTTCGGATACAATGGTGTATGACATAAAAGTGTCCTTTGGAAGTGATAAATTCTTCTTCTATACTTCAACATCATCAAATCTCTTTTCTAGTTAGAAAGTTGTATAGACAAGAAAGGAGTAGTGTAGACGGAAGAAAAATGAAAAACCAAAAAAAAAAATAAAATAAATAAATGAGTGTACGAAGATAAAATCGATTTTAAAAAAGTTTTTAGTCACCGAAAACTTTAGACCAGAATATTGAAAAACTTTTTTCATTTTTCTTTTGCTTTTTATATTACTTCATATCTTATGCTTTAAACTCTTGAAGACGTTTGTGTTTTTCTATGGTTTATATATTGACGTTAACTTGCTCTGTGCTTTATTAAAGCTAACATGATCAAGACAACAAAATTTCTTTTGTGTGCAATAAATTGCACTACCTTTTTCAAAGTATTTAAATAGTTTTACAATTTTTGACGTCTTTATATTTAAGATAATTGTTCTGGAACTAATCTTAAGTGAAAAATTTACAACCAATTTGTAAAGTTTATTTTTGAGTCTAAATCTTGAAAGGACTTGATAAGTAGTTAAAATAAATGAAAAAACTATGGGATTAAGATTATTTGGTGGTTGTATTAAAAATAGGTGTTTTCTATGGGAAAAAATATAGTAATGGTAGTTTGGCAATCAAGATACATTAATCGTGTTTGAAGATAAATTATAATCTAATTCGAAGAACTTTTGCCAATATTCAACATAATTTACACTTTTTAATTTTACATACTACGTTCTACTTGCTGATACTCAGGATGATATCATACTCTCTTTGACAAAGATTCCTTACGTCATAAAAGGTTTTTACTTCACTTAATCCCATAATCCACCTGTATAGACGTTACTTCGAAAAGACACATGCTCAGTGATGAGATATGAATGTCATCATTCTAGGATAAATTATTAGAGCCTTGTGTAAATTCTTAATCTTTTATTTTAAGTAAACTTTAGATTGTACCAGACCAGTAGATTTAGTCTATAACTAATATTAAACCCTTTATACCTGTTATTTAATTACTGTTCATTATCCTCTTGATAATGGGTTCTAACCAGTTTTATTTACTAACTTTCATAATCTCATGACCAGTGAACCACATTGTTGTTATTTCTTTCTTGTTTGCGAGAATTGAAGGCTCATTTAACAGCCCCATAAGATTTAAAGTGGTCCAATTTTGTGCTGTTAAGACTAAAGTATTTGAATAAAACAATTTATCTTTTTCAAAGTCATTGATTTTCCTATATTATCCTAAAACTTTTTCACACTGCTTAAATATATTTTCAAGTGGTGATTAACAAGAAGAATTTACTTCTAGAAACTATATTTTTATTACAAGATATTTAGAGTCTTATTGTGTTTTAGATAGTAATAAAACGAAAATCATTAATCATAGTTAACAGTTTACAGGAAGGGATGAAAATCCGTTTATATTTTATGGACAACAATAATGTAGCTACTATTTGTTAGTACTTTTAAAGCAATTATATACTTCTATGTGAGGATCAATGCGTTCTAAATTAGAAGAAAAAGTTAGTGAGCTTTGGCCTAAGTATAAAAGTTGAGGGAATAAACCACTAGCAAAAGTTTGGAATTGAAGGGAATCTATTAATTATACATTTGATTCATATAAAAATTATAAACTGTAATTTTATAGTAAAGGATGATTTTTTCACCCAAAATTTTGACCTGATGGCTTCTCTTCCAAGTTTCGAAAAAATCGAAATTTAGTTATAATTGAGCATTATTAAAAAGGAATACTTTTTCTTTGGCCTAAGAATATAATATTGAAAAAACAATTTAAAGTTAGCAAATTAATTTGGATGTAATTAAAAGGGGGCTGAATATTTTTTCAACCATGGAATACAATACTTCATTGTTTGGGTAAATTGAATTTCATGTTTTATGTACTGAATTTTTTTATAGATTCAGCATGTCTAACGGTAATACTGCAATTCTATATCAAATTATACAAATTTGCAGGAAAATATATATATACTCTTGACACTAACATGACAGCTGTCAAAATCTTTTAAAACAATCTAGTTTATATAATAAAGCTTACTGCACAAAACGTGTAAACAATTTTAAGTATGAAATTAACGTTAACCTAATTTCAAAACTTTTTCTATGAATATTTTGATACAAAAACAATAAGATAAAATTTTTGATTTGATAGTAGTTGTAAACTAACCTTTATTTTATATATAGAACTAATATTAATATAATGATTATGGAAAATAGTTAAAAACAAAAAGTAAATTTCTTTGAAGCTCATCAAACTTTAGAATCTTAGAACGCAATCTTTTCGAATACCAATTTAGAAGCTTATTCAACATTCGTTAAGCTCGTTGATATAAAAGGAATTTCTTTTGGAGTCCAATCAAAAATTTCCATCGACCATGAAATCATGGTGGAAAATAGAAGTAAATCCGCTTGATAACGATATTCTTCTTTTGAATAATTTTATATCATTTATTACTTTTTTATTAGATAAACATTTTCATGAATCTTTCAAAGAAATATCTTCAACCCACTATACAAATTGACTCAGAAAACCTGATGAAGCTATAATGGTCTCTCAGTGGATTCTGTCAGTGAATGGATTAAAGTTTTAATGAGCTCACGATTTACACTTTGAATCTTTATTTCTTGTCTCTTTTTATATATATGTATATATAGATGTAAATAGGAAAAAAAAGAAGATATTTAATATATATGTATGTACATTTTTTTCGTGCTTCTTTTTGGCCTTTGTACTAGAAATTTTCTAGCTGGACTCTTATTAAATCTAAATATAGATTTATGAGTATGCTAATAAGGATTTTTGGCTAAAAATAAAAAGAAGTCATTATAATTTTAAATAAGGAAGTTTGGTTTTTTCTTTAAATTAAATGCCAAGGTGTAAATAAATTTAATACTAGGGTCTTTTACCCCCAAGGGAGTTATTTATGTTAAAAAACTGAACTTAAACGATGTTAGAAACAAATTTGGTTTTTATTTTGACAGCTACCTGTTGTTTTTAGGAGTCAATATAAAAGAAATTGAGAAAAAATTTAATTCAAAAGTTAGTATCAACTTTTTATAATAAATTTTTTCTTTTTCTATAGAAAAAAGGGACAGAATTATATTTAATTTAAATATAGTGAAAATTATGCAAAGACCTTTTAATTTATTATTTTATGTTATTTTTATACCCAAGCAAACATTTAATTGGGGGCGAAATTTTCCTTTGGTAGTAAAGAGAATTTTAATATTAAAAAATATTAATTGCTAAAAGAATCCAAAAAAAAAAAATTAAAAGATTTTTATGGTTCTTAAAAATGAATAGAAACAAAAAATTTTAAATATAAAATGAATAATTGAAAGTCTATGGAAATTAAGATGAAAAAGCTTATTGTTCTTAGGAAAAGTTCTGAAACCTTATTGAATAATATCAAGAAACATTTTGCAGCCTCTTGCAGAGAAAATATTCTTTAATTTGCATTAAGGAGACTACAAAATTGTATTAAAAACTCTTTTATTAATAAACAACAGAAAAATGCATTATACTAAAAAGTATGAGCATTGCTTTCATTTTTGAAGTTTCAAAAAATTTTTTAAGCAATAAAAGCATGAATTTTAGGATACTGATAGAATGCGAGTGAGATCAATATGTGGGACAATCTCGAAGAGAAATAAATCTTGGATTAAAGTTAGGCCTACAGAGTCTAGCGAACAATTACGAAAAATCGTTTTTTTTTGCATTTTTAAGTAGTCCTAATTAGCTTTTTTGTGCAATTTCCTTGAAGCAATACTATGAAGTTGTTAATATTAAAAAACTATTTAATTCATTTTGATATTGTTTAGTAATCACACTGCATTTATTAAACAAAAACAGTTTCTAGCTACAAAAGTGCTAAAGAATTATTTGGCTCTAATATAAGGATATATACAAGTCTGAAGAATCTTTGTATTTCGAATTTTTAAAGTTAATCTTTTGATTTATAAATAAATTGCTGCTGCATTTACCTTTATTTCATTTTTTAAGTAGGCTATGAATTAGATACTGGAAACTGGTCATAAAGTTATAAAAGTTACGCATACCTTCAAAAGAAATTAATTTTTTCATAAAGTCCTTTTGTAGATGTCTGATAAAATAAAGTATAAGGAAGAAGGAGCGAGCATTTCTTTGGGAAGAAAAATTAAAATTTTATACAAAGTGAGGAAGATTTAGCATTCATTATAAGGATTTATAATTTGAATAAATCATTAATATGAATAAACTTCCGTGATATTTTTTTCCATGTTTTTATACATTGTACGCATCTACCATGCAAAGTATACCTGTAATTTGTCCCCACTTTCGTGTTAAAGATATGTCAAATGAAAAGTCCTGAAAATTCAAATTCAATCAACATTTTAACTAACTGACCTTATAGATGTAAAATTGCTTTGTCTTTTGAATCTCATATATAATTTTGAAAATGTTTATATTTTTGGCACGCCAAATGGCATCTTTTAAAGAGATTTATTTCCTAAACTCTTTAAGCTCAAAAGAAAATTTCAATAGAAAAAAATGTCAACTTTTGTTATTTTTTCATGCTTACTTGTTGATGTGAGACATTTAGATGATTTTGAAGGTCTAAGCGTATTTCAATACTTTTCTGAAAGTTAAAATAGTTTTCTATCTATGTTGTACTTAGCACCGAAACTTTAAAAGTACTTTATGCCTTGCTTTTTACATTTTTTGTTCAAAAAAAGAAGAAAGAAAATAGCCTGAGAAGAAAAATATATGATGCAGAGCAGTTTGTAACAGCTGAGTTCATATTGTTAAATTAGCTAAGGTACTTCAATATCAAAAAACTTATCCATATTAATTCAGTATTGAAAGTAAGTATCCATGGTCAATGAAGAAGGGCTACTTTTCATCAATAATGATTATTTAGTTGAGGAAAATATCAATATTATATTTAGCTATTTTCTTTATGACAGAGTAGCTATGCTGGCTGCTTGCTGTACACTTTATTGATGAATTTTTTACTAGTGAACATTTTCATCATGGAAATGCTTAGGAAATCAAAATTTAAATCAAAAACCAAGTGTTCATTTCAGACGTGTGATTTTAAGCACACATTTTATTCATTATTTATTCAAAAATTATTACAATAATTTTTCCCAAAGTACCCCAACACTTAAACGAATCATTCAAAATATATAGCAAAGATAATAATTTAAGTATTTATAATTAACAACTACAACAAAATATACACCCATTTATATTTATATATTTACAAAAGCCTACAAAGATGGTTAAAAGAGCTTAACCCAACAATAATCTAAATGTGGGCAAAAATCACATTATGGTAATTTGAGAGAATTTGGAATAGATCCAAAAAGTACAGTCATAGTATCTAACTAATCCCACCCGTCTAGCACAAAAGATAATTCATCACTTCAAGTGTCCCATTTTGTCTAAAGTTCTATTCCCAGCACGTTCATTAGCCTTAAAGAAGAGAAGTTTTAAAAGAATTAATATTTGACTTGGTTAGCATGAATTCTTTTACTACTAAGCACAGAAATATTCGATTGGCAGTAAAAAAAAAGGACAAAACAAAAAAAGTACAACTGATGATGACCGCCTAGAGGACAATAAAAGCTTTAATGCAATTATACTCACAACAGTGGTCCTTATCTTTTTGTGATAAAAAAACGAATGTACGCCTAAATCGCAAACGAATAAATTATTCCAAAAATCCAAAAAAAGAGAGCAAAAAGTATATATATATATGTATATATATTATTTTCTATTTAACACAAAATCCTTTTATGTATGGCATAGTATTTCTCCATGAACTTTAAGCTAATATGATTTTGGCTGAAATAGGCGACTATTTGAGGCACATTTTGCTATTTTCGCTATATTTTTGAGTGCCCTACTACCATTAAACATCATTTTTGGATTAATGGAAAAGTTATTTGAACTTAATTGAATATAGTTTTATGCAAATGTATTCAACATGAGAGTACCAAACAGATGGTCCACCTGCAAAATTTCACACAAAGCTCTTTTATTTTTTAATATGGAAGTATTCAAGTGTTTTATGCGATTAACCATGAGTTGGTAATATAAAATAGTTAATAACGTAGTATAATTATAAAATTTATTATGTTCTCATTTAAATCTACGCAGGAGAAGTAACAAAAGAAAAAAAATATAAAAAATTTTAATTAATTAAACTTTTTATTTCCAATTGTAGATCAAAGATCTTATATTAATTTCAGGAATCAAATAAAAAGTAAAACTTTTCGTCAAAATTTTCTAATTTTAATTACATTTAGCAGCTAGAAAATTTTAATTGAAATAAATATCTTTGGATATAAAAACAATAAGTGCAGTTTTTAATTTTTATTAATAGAACAAACCATCCCAACTGTTCTAAAGTACTTGTAAACACCCTCTGAAACTTATTAAGTAAAATATTTGATTTAATTAAAACAAAACTTTTTTTTTTAATATTATAACAAAAGAAAGGAAATTTTTCATAATTATATTTAGGCTCAAGGAATAATTTTCAAATCTGCTTGATATAGAAAAGAATACGAAAAAGATTTTGCTTTGTTATTCCTTTGTGCATAATAAATTTTTAGAGTAATAATAAGGTAAATATTTAATGCCTAAAAGAACAAAATTCAGACTTATTTGTGTTATTGTATCCTGCAGCTTTTAATAATCTTACTTAGCATTTTAGATCAAAATTTTCTTTGTAAGTGAAATTTGTACATATATGGAGCTCCTGACAGAACAGACCAAAGTCTTTTTGATGTCAGCTTATGTAAAGCTACAAAAAGTATCTGAGCTTAATTTAATATTTAGTTAATTTTACATAAATATTTGATATTTAGGCTTAAACAGATTTAAGTAACAACAAATCATGCCATAATTTTCATTGAAATATGGATATATGGTATGTAGAAGAGAAGTAAGCGTATCTATTTTTGAGGTAGTAATTATACAACGTTAAAATTACAAAACTTATTAAAAGTATAAGGGGAGAACATGAGAATAATAAAATAGAATTTCTTCACACCCAGTTCTTACATGGAAAAGAAACAGTGAATTTTGTCTGGAAAATCAATCTTTCCTAATAAAACGGGAACAAATTCCCTTAAAATTATTATGATTTAATAATATTAGATATATGAACATTTTTTTCATTTTTGGGATATGCTTTGAGTTTTGTGAAAAATCTCACTTCCAAACTAATTAAGTAGGAATATTTTTTCATATGTTAACTTTTATATATTCAAAGCGAGAAACATAAAAGAAAAAATATGAATGTTTATGCTGCGTATGTGCATAAAAGGAAAATTGTGCAGCTTGGGAGAAACCTACTGGAATTATATTTGCCAAAAGTGGCTTATGAAATTTCGGTCGAATAACTTTTTTTTGAATCACAAGCCTAAATCCAGAGTGTATTCAGATGTCAATGATGTAGTCCGAAGTAGAATTATTAGCACAATTCTTTCCCTACGTTTTTTTGATGCAATATCAGATCAGATAAATTCAAAAGAAATGGCTGTATGCCAAAATTCTGTTAAATTTCTTACATGAACATGATGTGGCCCTGATGTCAGGCACGTAGCCAGGGGAGGGACTCGAGGGGCTGAGCCCCCCCCCCCCCCCCCCACCCGAAAAAAATTCCTGGCTACGGGCCTGCCTGATGTGATGTAATGTGACCCACAATACACTTAAAATAAATAATAAATGGTTCGTTTATGATTATTGCATGGGCTTAGTTCACTAAGTTTGATTCAGTTTCTTTATATTTAAAAAATTAAATAATGTCTACTCAACTGTTCAACGAATTCTAGCGTTAAGTATAACAAACAAATAAAGACTCAATTCGGGTTTTTAACTTACGTTTTTGTATGATAAAAAGTATTCTAATCTCAAGCCAAAACCCTGAAAAATATAGTTTAGAAAATTTTTAAATCAAAACGCTGAAAATTGGAGGAAGCTCAAGATAAAACCCTTGAGATTATAAATTTTCTCGATTTTCAAATTCTCAAATTAAGGAACTTAATCTTTTTCTTTGTTCCGAACAAAGTGTATTCTCTTTTTGTTGCTGCTGAAATGAGATTGCTAAGACACTGCATGAGCTATTGAAGAGTATTAAACGGCTCTTGATAAATGCTATTGCTCACAAAAACTAGTAAATTGAGAACAAAAGACCAATAAGACTCAACATTTTTAGCTTATGTGTAAGCTTGAACCTTGTAATTATGACAACACAAAAGAATACAATATAGGAAAATTATGGCAACAAATTTTAGACTTCAGCTTAGGCAACCTAAATTCAGCTTCCGTTCTTACTTTACGTTGCACTTTTTGATCAACATCCTTTCGTATCAGTTCAAAACTCTATTGATAAGGGTTAGTTCTTAAATTATTAGAGTCAAAGTCTCCAGTGAAAAGAATTCATTTTGGGATAGTTAGGACGTCAGGTAAAAAGTGGAAAAATATAATATTTGTTTTTCAAGAAAAAATAACAGAATTTTTGCTTAAAACTCTTATTTCACTCCTTTTGTTATAAAAAAAAAATATAAACCCAGTCTGTCACTTTGCGACATTTAAAAGAAGGTTAACAAAAACTTTTATTGTATTCCTTATTTTCCCAAAAGATCCATAGCAAAAACTACCACCTGAATTGAAAGCAATAATCTGCAAACCTAAAAATTTTCATTTGTCAAATAGTTTACTCATTTTATCACAAACTAATGAAACCCATGACATATTTTAGTATAATTATTTAAATCTCTTTATATGTATATATATGTATGTACATATTTTGCAATTCACAGTTAAAAGTAATCCTTTTTATTTTGTAATTACATTACTCAAATGAATATCTATAAACTTTAAGAAGATTAACGGGTTCTATTTACAGTCTTCGAAATACCCAAATGAATTCAGGATTTGATAAAATTAAAGTTTATATCTGACTGAAGTTCCAGAGGGCATTGCAAAGCAAAATAGTTTCGTAACTCTTTCAAATTAAAAGAATAATTAAAGTGATTGAATTTGACTAAATCCATTACACAGAGAAGATATTTATTTTGTTTTAATATAAAAACGTAATTTTATGTATTTTTAACTAAAGTTACTAATTTATATTGAAAGGTATACTTTAAATAAAATTGTCCTTTGGCTTTAATAAAATTTTGAAGTAAAGAAAGAAACCGCAAACGTGGAAAATACAAAATTGCATGCATAAACTGACTTAAAATTCATATTGAAGAAGAAACGAAGAAAAGAAGCATAAAAAAGTAACATAAGTTAAGGGGTTAACTTTTTGTTGTTAAGTGTCTAAAAAAAGGTGGTTTTTGTGAATTTGCTTTATACAAAGTATTGCAGGGTATGGTTTAAAATTCGGCAAATATATTTTTGCTGAAATAAAAAATATAATGTAATTTTTTGAATTAAAAATATTCACTTTACAGCAAGTTATTCACCATCTCCTTAGTCTTCAAAAGTTCTCCCACTGCATCAGTGACTCTGGCCTTCAAAATACCTGAAATAAAAAAAAACAGGAACGATTGTATTTCCCATAATAGCCGTCGATAGTCAAAAAAAATTAAAATGCCACAAAATGACGAATTTTAGAAAAATCTGATGGGTTTTTACATGGCAGAATATCTTTTTCATGCAATCCTAAAACTGGTAAGTCAATGTATGGATAAGCAAATACAATAGGAATCAAATCGATTATCGAGTTACAGCTGCAGCAAATTTAAAAAATAATAATAATAAAAAAATATTTTAAAAAACTAGTTGCGCCCCTGGTATAGAATTCGGCTTAAGCGATTATCCCCGTACAATTCTTTACTTCATTGGCTAATCTATGTGTACAGGCCAGTAAAGTCTATTTTTTATGTGTTATTTAAGCTTCTCACTCAATAAAATCAATATTTTCAATACTTGACTTAACAAACTATAGCTGCAAATAAATTTGAAAGAGCTGTCAAAAGATTTGTTTTGTAGTTTAACAGAATATCAATGAGATCTTACTTTCTAGTTCTATATTGTTTCTACTATTTACACCAACAAAGAAAAAGATTTTCCTTTAAAATCTGGACTCTATACGTGAAACTGTTGAAAAAGATAAATGGGTAAAACTAAATTATTTCATTCTTTCAGCTTTTCCTTTGTCTTATAATTTAACTTGGTTTAATGCAATTGAAACTTTTTCTGAATTGTTTAAAGCAATTCTAGTAGGCAGCTTTATTCCAACAGAAAAAGAATTTTTTATATTTGTTTTATTATTTCTTTGTTGTAAAGGATATTAACAAATTTATTTGAAAGTATGTGATATGATCTTCTGTTTCTTGCAATTTACTGTGTTTTGACCTTTCCTTTAAAAGAGAAGTATAAAATATATTAGAAAACCTTTAAATCAATTGTTAGAGCACGATATTGCATTAAACTTTTGTTAAAGTTCTTTTGTTATTTTTTTTTTGTAGTGAAATATTTGCAAAAACGACATTTTTTTATGACCAAACCATTTAGCAGATGCTTGAAAATGTTAAAAGTTTTTGGTCTATGATATCAAATTTTTCTGGAAAAAGTTTTATGTACCGAAATTGTTTTCTTTTTTAAGCTAAAATGAGGAATAATATATATATATAGTAAAAGACGAGGAGTTGAATTTCTTTTTTTCTTTTGGCATATTTTCAGGACATTATACTCTGATATTTTATTTTTATTTATCTGCTTTACGAAAAGTAAAGTTTTCACTTTTTTTATTGCACTAGTATAGTTTGTTTTTTCATCTTTGTGGCTCCTCAAAGCTCAGCCTAAATTTTGTTGATTTTATTATTTAGTTAAGGAAAGGAGATATTCCATCTATTCCTGCAACTTTCTTTTGATTAAGATTTTTATCGATTTCTTTACCTATCTTGTATTGAGTGACCTTTTTCAAATATTGGTACTGCGGGTGTGTTAATGTAATATCTCTACTAGATTAGATGTCATGAGGTTGAACCACTGCTGCCAGATATTAAGCAAAATATTCTGTTTTTTTTTTGTCGTTCCGCTCGCATTTTCCTAGAGAATCTTTTAGAAATGATTCACAATTAAAACAATTTCTAGCCTTACAAGAAAAACGTTACCCAAACGGATTACGAGCTCTTAGTTAGGCTATAAATATAGTTATATTATTATTATTATTTTCAAGTTTTTGGCTGTTTATGAATTATTTTAACAACTCTGTTTCTTTTTGCAATTATCAGGTAAAATTTTTTCTTTACACAAAAATGAATAATTTTTAATAGTTTATTAAAAGCTAATTTATGTTGAGTTAACCTTGAGTTAATTAAAGTATTACATTTCTTTGGCTGATTTTTTATTGATGGTTGAAATTTCAATGAAGCTTGATTTTGTTTGGTTTTTTAAATGAAATAAGAATTTCAGTATTATTAAGATCATTAGCAAAAAAAGGTACCAAGTTGGTTTTACATATATTTAATCCTAAGAAATTGATTTTTTTTCGAATCCATAGATTAATATTGATATAAAATAAAAAGTTATTCTTACTTAAAAAGCATAAAAGTCATAAAACATCTGAATAATTTAATACCTTCTAAAAAGAATTACACTTTAATAAATATTTTTTAATTTAAAAAAATTAATCTTATATAATGGCATTTCTAATAAAGCTAATATTAGTGGTTAAATTCCCATTTAAAAAATTTCAATTATAAGAAACAACAAATTTCTATATTCCGCATCAGGTGTAGTTACTAAAGAGACTTTCTTGCCTAATTTGCAATTATCAGCAAGGCTAATGACTTAAAACGTAATAATTTCTTTGTTGATTACCTTAGCTGGCTATTAAACTAATACGTGAACACATAAAGGAATTCCTAATTTTCGAAAATTGTTTCACTTAAATTATCCTTTATGGGTATTAAAAATTCTTTAAGGTTATCATGCTTCTTAGCATCTATCAGATTATCCTTAAGGTATGCACTTAAAAATCCTATGGGAAATGTTGACAATATTAACATTGTTATGTCCATGAAATTTATTAAATAATTTTGTATCATTTCATTTCAAAATACCAAAATGCTAATGTCAACAACTAAAGAATGTTATTTAACATATAAAAGTGTCCATATCGACCGTAATTAAAAATTCAAAATTAAAAAAGTTGTTGTAATTTTTGTCATTTAATAGGACACAAAAAAAAAAAAACAATAACCATTTGAAATATTTTATTGGTAGTTTCATTTTTATGTAGGTTTTTTTTGGAAATTTTAAATTTTGTAAAAGAAATTTGTTTATGTTATTACAACTCTTCCGACTCCCCTTAAATTGTAAATGGGATAGGTACAAATGAATATAAGGGTCAAATTTTCACGTCCATTAATGCCAGCTGTGTTTGGGATAAATAATGGGAAAAATTAACTAATGGCCTTCTTGAAAGGGAATGTGATTCAAAAAAGTAAAAAAAGGAAAAGAAAAAAAACGAACAATATTAGCCTTGTTTATTATCGTTTCGAGTAGAAAATGTGTTTCTGCAAAATTACTGTTTCGATAAGCTTTGAGTTTCTAAGAATTAATTAAATTTTTTATTATAATTTCTTTTTCCTGGGAAATTATATCAATATTTCTCTTTTTACCTTAGAGAACATAACTTAGCATAACAAAAGCACTAAATGATAACGTTATTTGAGAAATAAATTTATTTTATCAAAAATATTTGTGCCAACAGGGTGAAATATGAATTGAAAGTTTTTCCCTATAATTTTTATATTTCAAGACCTTGTTGAAATCTTTGAAATTTGTGTTTTTTTTTTGCATAAAAATTACAAGAAACTTCTTTAAAAACACAATTTTTTGATGTATAAAAACCTTACAAAGGATCTAAAAGTTCATTCAGACATCACCCTTTCCGGCATTTTAAGTTCTTTAAGCAGATGACGTGTAAATTACCCTCATATTTCTATGTCACGTTTCTTCCTTTAATCGGGATACATGCTGGGATCTGGAAAAAGTTCATGGACGAATAATAAAAGGCTATCAAGTTTCTCTTTGCTTAATTGGCAGATTTATGTGTCATTTGTAAGAAACTTTTCCAACAATATCAAAAAAAAAGGAAAAGAAGCTTTAGTGAATAGTGGTAGGGTGCAATATTTTTGAAAGGTAGTAATTTCCATATATATATATATATATATGTATAAATTTTCTTGTATTATTTAAATAAAACATATTCCGGAAGAGTATTTGTGAATAAGCAACAATCAATTTTCATTTCTAAGGATAATTTCTCAGCTGGGATTTAGCTAGTGATAATTCATTAATGCCAAGGAAACGTCTAGAGAATATATAAAGTGGATATTCATACCAACATGGTCATAAATATATAAGCTAAAGATTTCAGTTTGTTGGACTGGGCAGCATGTTTTTCTAAAGATAAATCATAAAAAAATTACTTACAATTCTTATAACATATGAAAGCCTAAGAAAAGGATCCCTAAATAATATCAATAAATGGGAACGACAAAAAAGATGACGTAGAACATAGGAAAAAAAAATGAAACTCATAAACACCATTCTTTATGAGAAATAGCGTTATAGAGTCTATAACCAGAGGGAAAAACAACTGTGAATTGGAAATCGACTAACAATAAAAAAAATTTTTCTATATTAACCATTTCCAATATTCATAAATAATAAATGGCTTTATGTGTGTTTAATGATAAATTTATTAGTAGAATGAGAAATGAAAGGCAAAATCAAAAAATATAAACAACAAATGTTATTATGACTTTACATTATTTTGGGTAGAAAATATTTACTAAAATCTGAAACTGAAGACAATTTGTTCAATAGCAAAAATATTGCCTGTTTTATCTAAAAACTGGGCTAATTTTGTAGCCAAGATTATGTTTTTGACTTCCACAATCTTGACGTTTGATGTCCTTCCAATAGCACAGAAACTCCATTTCAAGTTTTTATTGTTGTTTAGATATACAGCATTTTAGAGTACAAAAACTTAGCAGGAAGTGCACAAAAAATATTTGCGAGTATATTTTATTTGCCATACACATTATATGGCAAAATTTGACTTTCTCATTCTCATTCTAACCTTTCACCGAGACAGAATCCCAACCTTGAATAGATTTTTTGATATTACACTTTTTCTTCATTCACCACTTGTTGCCTTATTTTCCCCTCAGCCATGAAAAGTACCGATCAAAACATGTAAATGTGAACTTCTTCAATAATTAATTTTATTCTAATAATCCTTAAAAACGTTTTAAGAAAATTTTAAGGATAAATAAAGATACTAAAGAATATTTCTCCAAAGGTTTTAACACAAGGAGGAGTTTTTTCTTTTGGGATTCTTTTCGTTTTTCAGTATTTTAATGATTTATGTTAATTTAAAAAAGTGGATTTTAAATTGATATTGTTTCAAAAAATATTTTTTGGATCCTTCTTTACTTTCAACTACATTTTAGGTATAAAACTTATCTTATCTTAGTTCTAAAAAAGTGACTGCAACTCATTAATACTTCTTGGTCTTTGAATCTCCAATAAATATTGCTAGGGTTTTTTTATAGCTTTCAAATCAGGAGTGCTTTCAAGCCTTGACAATATAAAAATGGTGTTTTTGAAATACTCCTTAATTTATAGCAATTTATAAAATTAGTTCTCATCATTATAATAAAGAAATAAGTATCGATATTTCCCAGTTTGGATCCATGGAATGAAGCAGAATCATCTGAAAATATAATGTAGTTCGCCGTTAAAATTTTTTGTTATATTGATGGCTTGAGATTTTTTTTTCAAATAATTTTTGTAGTGTTTACAATCTTCTCATGTCAATAAGAAATGAAGATGAAAATATTCCCATCTTCAGCTCTAAAATAGAATTGATCTGGAAAAACTTGATTATATTTGAGCTAAATAGAATAGAAAAGACAAAGAAAAGATTCCTGAAAACCACTCTTGGTTTTTAAAATACGCACCTCCCGACTTAAATATGAGTTGGCTAAAGATATTTTTTGAATGGGATAATCGATGAAAATATGATTCAAAGAAAAAAAGGAAGCGGAGATAATCTCCCACTCTTCCTAGCCTTTCTAAATTCTATAGCACACAGGTCTTAGTGGCTCACGGATTTCAACATAAAGTATTCAAGAAAAAAGTCTGCCACAATCCCACTGACTGTGCCCATTGTGCAACTAAGAATATGGATATCACATCATTAAATAGAGAAATCCCAGCAAAAATACAGACTTCATTTATTTTACTTTATCTTTTAATGTAATACTAAGTAAAAAACTATAATTATAAAAAATAACACAGCAAAATTCAAGTTTTTCATATTTTGATATTTTTCCTTTATACCAAATTCTGTAGTAGTTTTCAAATCTCAGAAGAAATTTTTATGTTAAAAGTTTTTTATTACAAGAAGCAACATTCATTACATTCATACCCGTTTATTTGCTTTTTAATTTTACTCATTCATTCTGTTATTTTTTTTTACTTAATTTCAAAATATGAAAGTCAAGAAACTAAATATTTTACCGTTCAAGGACGAAAGTTTTTACAGAGAAATATAATCAAAAATATATTTTTGTTCTTTACAATGAAGTTTTTTTAGTTTTGAAAAATGAGAACCAATGGGAAATAAAGTGAAAAACTTTTTATAATAATTTCAAAAAGGCAAACTAAGTATACTCATAAAAAATGGCATTGCTGTTCAGGTAACTTTTATTAATCAAATTACTCTTTCTCCAAAAAGTTTCATAAAAGGCATTGTAACCATATTTTATTGGAAGATAAAAACGGAAAATTTATGAATTATGTATTTAGAAATACAAAAGATTGAAGTTTTGAATGTGGCTAAACCTAAGCTCGAGTGTGAGTGTTGTATTTTTTTGCCTAATATTGGATGGATATATGGTTGACAAAAATTGAAAGAAAAAACCATAAAAAAGAAAACATTTGACCTTTGATCATTTTACAGATTATCCTTTTTAAAGACATTTAAGAGTTTGTTTTGCTATCATTCAAAATATTTAAAATAAATTAAATATTACCTTAAGGGGAGGGTTTGGTTAATTCGCTCAAAAAAAGGCATGTTTCCAAGAATTTTTTTTTGCGATACAGGTAGTTCTAGTTTATTTTTTTAATTTTTATGTTTTTGGTAGCCTTTGGACGTCAAAATATGGATTTTCGCCTAAAGAATCGAATTATTTGGTCCTATAAAATTAACAATTATTACTATTAAAAATTATTATTATTTTTAAAAATTAATAATTATGTCCCAAAGTAGTGTGCAAAATTTCAAAACGATCGCTTTAGTAGATTTAGAGTTATCGTGCACACCGACTTTGAAGATAACAAGTCTCAGAAAAATGCTTTAAAGTTTTGCTCATTCACTACTTGCTCTAGACCCTAGACCCTAGAGTCTAGAGCAAAGGATGTTCAAATGGTCATAACTTCATTAATTTTACTCCGATCGACTTGAAATTTTGACAAAATATTTTTAAGATGCTACACAATAATTTAAAAAAATAAAAAAAAATTTGCAAAACTAAATACCGAATCCTCCCCTTAACATACATAACATCAAAGACTTATAATTTGTATAAAAACTGAATCTCAAAACCCTTAATTTTCCTTAAAACTACTTGATTGCTTCTACCATAATGAATGATATGTACAAAAAATAAATTATTATTCAATTAGCCTTGAGTAAAAAAAATATATTTTAAAAAAAATTAATTAAAATCTAAGAAAAATAAATATTTAATTTGTGCCATCAAAAATCACATTTGCCAACTGCTGACATTTACAACAAAAATCTTAACATTTTGAAAACCACTCTTTATTTTTTGTAAAAATTATCAAACTGCTGTTGTGCCTACAGTCATATCATCCAAGGCGAATTTTTTTTTTCTTTTGCTATTTGAGAATACACACAGTGAATTGAGAGTAAAATATTTCCTGTACAAAAATAATTAGAGCTAATAAATTTGGTATTTATCTGAAGTACTAACATTAATTTAGTGAGCTTAAAAACATTCTCAAGTTCCCCAAAATGCTAGAGGAATTTTTGAAGTTAGTTGTGAATTGCGAAGGTGAGTCTATTATAGAAATTATAGATTAAAGTGATTAATTTGAGTGTCCAGTTTAGTTAAAGTAAGAATGAACAACAAATTTTTTGAGAAAATTTTGATTTGTTTGCATTTTCATATTATTACTTGGGTTCTAATCTGTTTCGTTGAATAGGAATAAGTCAATCAATTTTCCTGGAATGATAGTAGTTTAAGGTCAATTATTAAAGCTTTTTCAGACACCTATTAAAGTCTTTGAGACTGTATTTCAAAAGTCCTTAATTTCATTACTAAGAAATAAATTTAAAAAATACTTCTTATTTACAGTCCTGAATAGTATTTGAATTAAAAATCAAAACCTATAAAGCATAATCTAAAATATTCCAATTCTTATTAATTGAATGAACTTCTACAGAACTGAATTAAATATTTAATTCTCACTGGGATGAAACTATTGTTTACTTTGCTTAGTTACACTTATTTTTTTTTTATCTGAAAATCATCAACATTCATTCAACCGAATACTAAACGACTTTAAGGATTATCTATTTACATTCGCAGTCTTTTCAAATCCCTAATTGAACAAATCGATTGCAAAACTGAAATCTGACTAAAATCCCATTGGGCATAACTATTGGACGTAAGTAAGTAATTTGAATCAATTCCTACCAGGTAATGTAATCAAAGTAGAGTAGTTTGCAAAATTATTGTCTGATTGGTAAAAAATTTGAATGAAAAGTTTTTCTATGTGATAATTCCGACAATAGTTTTTTCAATTTATTACATTGTTTTTATTCGGTGGCGATTTTTTGTGTATAATTCCTTGGACTAGTAGTCAATACATTAATCAAAGAAGAAAATTAATAACACTGAAGCGTAGTTTTTGCCATAAGCTAGAAAAGATGCCTACTCACTATTGCTATTTCACTATTAGAGCTTTATATTGGAGAGAAAAAAATTCCTTCACCTTTATCAGGTACCTAAGGTCGGAGAAACGAAGATTAGTTGAAATAATATCATAACTTTTGCAAAAAGATCTTGGAATATTTTTTTCTAACATAGCAAGTCTGAAGGAAAGCACAATAAATGTGTTTTGGTTGGGGTACATCAAGGTACCCAAAACCTAAAACCACACTAAATTTGTTAAGTAATTTTAACTCTAAATATGCCTCACAATTACATAAATAAATAACCTAAATAGTATTAAAAATAAGTTGCATTCGTTTCTAACCAAAAAAACTTCTAATCAAATTAATATTATAATTAAACTCAATTTAGACATTTCTGGACCATTTATTTTCCGGGCCGTTTGATCCAGATAAACTTTATTTATTAATTTTACTTACATAGTTTGTGATGTTTATATTAAACTCGGTGTGCCTTTAACATCTAAATTAAAACATAACTTGCACTAATAACTTTACCTCGTACTAGTTTTTAATATACCGAACTTTAATTTTAATTTTCTCTCATGGCATACTCTCAAAGGTATTGACTACTAACCTAATTTAATTGACATCCACCTTTTAGTTCAATGGTGCACTTGCCTTGGAGAGTTGGATCTCACCTTGGAATATTGAATTTGGTACCAACCAATGAAACTAAAACTTTTTCAATTTGTGGTGTATTAAAGCTCCTTTTCACATTCACTTGTTGGTTTTTTGTTAGTTATAATTAAAATTTTATACACATATCTGTTGACATTTTTTCAGGGATAGTTTAAAAGGAAAAACTATATATTGTGCCATTTTTTTGAAGGAAAAAGTTTTCAGACGCAAATGATTTATTGTTTTCACGAGACATGGCCTGTAATTTTTTCCTAATTTCCCTTCTTATTCTACTATCATTACTGTAATTTTAATCAGTATCTTTTGCTTAGAAGAGAAAAGCTTACAAAAATCTAACTTCTTTATTGGGAAAACGGGAGCATTATGGTAGAATTGGGGAGTTGACAAACTAAAAAATCAAATAACTGATGAGAGAATGCAAGTTTTTTTAAGGTACTTTTCATTTTTGGGAGACCCACATTAAGAGTTTTTAGTTCAATCTTAAGAGACAGTTTTGCTTTAATTTTCTAGTTATATTTAAATAATTTTCATTATAAGAAAAGGAGTTTTGTTTTTAATTTGTTAATTATTTGAAAGTTTCTATCGCTGTTTCTATTGGCTGTTTTACATCTTTTTTAATATTTCTGAATTTCAAAAAACTTTACACAAACCACCTCAGGCATATAATAAAGATTTTTTGCATTTCAGTTAAGTAATAGTTTAGTGGTTTCAAAGCATAAGTACATTGTGTTACTTACAAAATACTTGCTACAATCAGTCATAAAATATTTTTAACAGTAGAAAATTAATAACAAAAAATAGATTTATGATCAACCTTAGCTATATAAGAGTCTCTGCTTAAAAATTTAATCTTATGTTTGACCAAATAACATTAAATAGAACTGCTGGGCTTAAACTTATGATTTATCTTTCAATCATAGGAAATTTAATAAAATAAATGCAAGTCTTTGACCATTGTTAATAAGATTTTATAAATTCTAATGTTTACAATAACAAATCAAAGCTCTTTTACTTGCATAAAAAGACGAGAATGTTGAATATGATATTGTAACACTATGGTTTGCATATTTTTAACTCTTTTAAGCAAATCATACGAAACAAGTACAAGAAAACTATTTAAATAATATTTAAATTTATATAAACTTATAGCTCAAGCTTAGAAGAGTATGTAGAATCTTGCAACATGGTTTGATAGAATTAGCATTAAACATAAAAGAAGGACAATAACACATCAGATGTTTTCCCTAGTACTTGTTGTAAAATTATGAAATCATAGAATAAAAATAAAAAAGCGGCAAGGAGCTAAAGGTGTGACTTAAAGACAATACAAAGAACTTCATTGTTTAATACTTTCTATGTGAAAAAATTTTATTTAGTAAAGTTTGATTGAAGAAAAATTTGATTCGAAAAAGTTAAATACATATTTATATGTATATTATATTTCAAGTATAGTAAAAAAGTTAAATTTGAATTTAATAATTTCAATGATTCTTCTTCTTGTTATTTCTATTTCGTTTATATTCAATTTCAAATTTTTGTTTTGATGGCAAAGTTTTACGTCGATTACTTTGAATATAAGCTGGGAAAGCTCTATCTAAATATACCGGAATATAAGTTATTCTATTTCGATTGGCATATTTGTTTCTGTTTTTATTCATAACATTGTTAAAGAAGCTATAATCAAATACCAATCGTTGGTCGTCATTTTCATCGTCAATTTTATCCTCTAATTCTTCACTCTCTTCCCCACTGACAGTAACAACTTGTGTACCAGTAAATGTCCCTGTTCCTGTTATAGTATCAATTTCTGGTTTTTCTGTTGTTGTTGTTGTTGTTGTTGTGGTTGTTGTTGATATCTGCTGTGGTATTATAACTGATTGTGGTATTATGACAGTTGGTTTTGAATCCTTAGAAAAAAAATCTTTCAATAGTACAAAATGTTTTTTCATAAATAGACGAGGTCCTTGATTAAGGTCAATTGCTCTTGATTGTTTACCCTTATTTTCTTCTATTTATATAAAAATAATCAATTAAATAAACAAGACAAAACTTATTAAATCATACCCTCTTCATGGTTTGATTGTATACCAATAAATAGTAAAACGAGCAAAAAAAGTATTATCCTCATTCTATTACCTAAGTGTACTCTCCTAACAAAACTGATTAGTTTGGCCTGTGTACGAAGCTTTTATATTAGATTCAAAGATACAAGTCATTAATTGGATTGGTTGATTGAGTGAGGACTGGTAAATTACAATAAAAACAAAAATAGCAAAAAAATAGAAAAAAAAATTGATTGGCTGTCTGAAAGTCAAATGCAGTTATTTCATTTTAGTTAGAATGATTTTTTGGCTAGTTTGATTGACAAGCGAAATTATAGATGCGCCTTAGTGATTGAATGAAATCTTCCGGTAAAATTGAAGACGAAATAGAATTAATTATATGATATACCGTTAAGTTATCCAGTCTTGAAAGATTATAGTTAATTAATATCTAGCAAATGAGAAATTTCCTTTAGTTACTTAAGATTTATAATTAATTCAAAGGACGTGATATTCTTTGATCATTGAAGAATCGCTTGTGGGGTTTTTAAATATACTGTACGAGTAGACTCTATTTGAATTATATTTTCTGCATTAGGCTTCAGGATATTAATATATGTTAAAACTAAATGCAAACTTTAGTATAATATTTATCAAATAAATATATATCCTAATTTAAATTGACAAATATTTCAAATATCTGTAATTATTGATTTAAGAAGATTTAAACTAATTTGATTATAAAGGAGTAATAAAATGTCTTAAGGGTAAACTCATTTATTTTTGTAAGATATCTTTACGAAAGCGTTTCAGGAAATTATGTAATTTTTCATTCTTTATTTAAATAGGTAATTTCTTTTAAAATATTAGAATTATCAATCAATGGAACCGAAAAAACATATAATTAATTCAGAAGAAGCCAGAATTTGATAAACCATCACAAACAGAACAACAGACTTTTAAAGCGGAAATACGAAGCCCTTTTGAAAATATTAAAAATAAAATAAGACAAAAAGAAGAAAGTATAAGTTTATTTTGTTCGAGTAACAACCATAATGCTTTCGTAATTATAACTGCTATTCCCAAAAATATTAGTTTTTTTATTATTTCAGTTTTTTTAGCTATAAAGCATACAAGTCTCTGGTGGAAAAACAACAAAAATGAGAAGAAAAACTTAAGGCAAAACAATCGAAGAAAAAAAAAAACTATAAGCTCTCATCAAAGATCTGTGAAACATTCCATTTATTACTAGAAGATATAAATATAATGAAAATTTTTGAGAATATGATATTTTAATGCTTATTACTATTGTGAATAAAAAAAATTCAGAGCTCATAAAAGTTTAGAAAAATTAAAGTTTACTTATAAATGCCTATTTATTTTTTTTTTTAAATAAACTGAATTTCTATGTTAATATAAAAACAAGTCCACGCATTTTATTCAGATAAATAACTTCTTTTGCTGAAAATTAAAGAAAACCTCAAAACTTGGTAAATTAGATATGTCTAAAATATTTGTCGGTAAACAGAAATTGCTTTTCGTGTCACTAGGCGCTAGGTATCTATAAGGTCTGCTCTTTAACTCCTTCTTTCTTTCGTCTAGGAAAAGTTTCAAAATTTTATGAGGCACTTCGCAAAATACATTGATAAATAAATAAAAATCTGAAAAAGCCATATATTATAGTTAATTTTCTTAGTTGTTTTCAAATCAATACAAGAGTGAAGTTCTTTATCGCGGTTTTCAACGAGAAGGCTAAGCTGAAAATTTCTTATTATTCTTAATTGTCGTTTTCTTGTTCTTGTTGATTTCCTGGTTTTGATTTTTATTATTGTTGTTAACTCAAAACATGTTCGGAATTCATTAATTCCATAGACAGGAGCAAATTCGTCTTGTGTAATATGTCTTCACCAAACAATTGTCGAGCTGGAAATTAAAATTATTTTTCGATGTATTGGTTAACCGTTCAAAATCATCATCATGACAAATCATCACAAAAATGTGTTGTTCATAGTATTTTTAAGATGCTCCATAAATTCTTCTGCATGGTGTTAGGTATTCGACTCCGTTGCTTCTTGAAGGTATAATTTGAAGGCATTTTCAATTTCTTTTTGATTAAATATATAAAAATATCATTTTTAACTTTATACCTAGTAGCTTGTTCATTACTTTATTTTCCACCATATATTATAAACAATATTATAAACATACCAAATTTCCTAAGACGCATTTTGTTAGTAAATCAACATCCTTCGAGTCAAACCAACTTCCCATATCTTTTATGAGTTATGAGAATACAAATAATGCATGGATGGATGCGCTGTTGAAAAAATCTCCGAAACTACTGAACCGATTCTTATGAAATTTGAACAGCATATTGTTATACGTATAGCTGTAGGTTTTTTTGAAATTTTGATTTTTGCTATTTTTTTTCTATCAATAAATGTAAAAAAATGCACCTTTTGTTTCATTATTTGAAAAAAATGTACGCCATTTTGTTAATTTTTTGAAAATCTGTTAATATGCGATACAATCATTAATACGCTGAATCTAAAACTGCACAATTTTTTCGTTTCAGACAATTTGTCCCAACGTCTACAACCACCGATTAAATATAAAAAAAACCCCAGAAATGTATTATAAAAATTATTTTTCTATAGTAAACAAATGTATTTGTTAACCCTAATAAATAATACATCCATATTTATAGCATAAATACATTAAAAAAATTCATTAAAATACTCTTTATTTGAGGTGTCTAATTAGGGTAGATCCCTTAAAGAAAAATAGTTAAAATGCTTTTTAAAAAAGCAGGAAGAACTATGAATTAAAATGACTTAAAAATAATTTTATTTAATCTCAAATTATGTAGTTGCTTATAGGAACAAACCGGGCAAACTTCGAAAATTATCAAAAATGATACTTAATTGTGAGGTGAATGGTAACTTGTTTCCTTTCGTTTTTTTATTTTTCGTGGAATATTATATCTTGTCGATTTCACACTCTCTTTTTAATTTCTTGGTTATTTTTTTATTGATTATCTCCGGGGAACTAAATCTCTTTAAAATTTAATTTTTTTGTTTATAAAATTTTTCCATGGTTTGCAGGCCTTTTCATTTGTGGAAGATAGTCGCTGTAGGGTTTTTTTGCCAGCTGAGTGGCGCTGAGTGAATATAAAATCTTTTAATTTTAAAAGCCTAAAAATAGTTTGTAACATTAGCTGACATTTTTCCGATTTTGGTGATATAATTCAAAAGCTGGTAACATAGATAAAAAATAATTTTCATAGATTTAGTATTAATGGTCGATTTAGTATTAAAGGTCGCAAAATTTATTGAAATCTTTAAGGCTTATGGTGTTGTAATATAATGCAGCGTCAATAACTAAAACTGTTCCAGGATTTATCAAATAAAATTATAAAAATTTAAATGAGTTCAGGTTTTCTTTATATGTTTTAATTAAATTGGTTTGTATTTTGGTAAAGCTAATTGGGAAATTTGCTGACTCCAATGTTCTTAGTTTTGGATTGTAATTGAGATAATATTACATAAAGTTAATTTCCAATTTGCTTTTTATTAATATAGAAAAGCTTGTTGTTGCTACATTTGCAACAACAACTGCTCAAACAGGAAAGACTTTAACTACTCCACATATTACTGTCAATATATCCTTGCAACAGGAGCAAGAACAACAACAACCAAGGCTTGTGATCACTAATAATACTTCATGTAATCCTTCACAACGAAGAACATTTCTCACCACTAAACAAATAAATGTGCGACCTCAAATTCATAATAAACTTTATCTAACTTTACTTATTTTTCTAGAAACGTGAATTGCCCATTGCTGGAGTGAAGCGTCGATTTTATGAATGAATGGAGTTGACAAGTAGTTATCGCCACAAACACATTGATCTCCCTTGCAACTTATTTGAGAAAAGGAAGATTTTGTAGAAAAATAATAAAAAATATCAAGCCTGCGTTTTGAAGCAATAAAACAAAAAGTAACGAAATTTTTAAAAATGAAAATGATAAATAAACTTTGCTTTTTTAAGCATGCTCAAGGATTCAAAATATTCTACTAAACTGAAGCTATAAATTTTGGAATTTATGCTAAAATCTTCAATGTCTACATTCCTTGTTAAAAAAGTTACTATACAAAACCTTTTCTTATTCATCCATAAATCTGTGAAATTAATAATAGACTTTTATCACATGAATATAAAATTTGTGAGCATTGAGAGGACAATACTATCAATTTAATGAAATTTGTCAAGAAACTATATTCAATATTTTAACCCTATACAAAATTTTATTAGATAAATTATATTCTTGAACTTTGTAACATCCCAAACTGATAGGTTCCTTTGATAAGAAAAACTTTAACTTTGAATAACAATGAATTTAGTTTACCCATTTTTTTTTCGCATCAAAGATTTCTAAGTATCAATATAACAAAATTTTCCTTCATTATCTAGCACCCTAAAACTACTAAAAAAATTTGGCGAATAAGAAACATTTCTTTATAATATGAATCCAGTGAGAATTATTGCTATAGAACAGTTACTATTTTGTTTGGTAGATACTGAATAAAAAATGATTGTAACAGATGAGGGTCCTTAGATTACTCCCACAAAGGGTAAAGTGATATCATCATAAGTTCTTTTCTTTAAGTATGATACCCTATTGCTACTTGTTAAGGATGAAAAACTTTTACTTCTATTTATAACAATGGTAAGTCATGCGTTAAAAAAGAGCCTAATAAGAATGAAG
Organism: Acrocera orbiculus; assembly: GCA_947359355.1. Classification (NCBI taxonomy): domain Eukaryota; kingdom Metazoa; phylum Arthropoda; class Insecta; order Diptera; family Acroceridae; genus Acrocera; species Acrocera orbiculus. The sequence goes on from OX375757.1 coordinate 1,890,703, forward strand.
AACGGTTATCTGATTAATGTCAGATTTTGGATAGCCATCTGATTAAGGCATTCATAATAAACTTTGTAAAATAGGAAGAAATAGGTTAGCTTATAAATTTTTTTTATAAAAAGGCTAAAGAATGTATAGAGGTGCAATTTATTAAATATATTCTATAGTAGTTTTGTTTAAGATGAAAAACACTTTAAAAAGAGATATTACAAATTTAGGTTAAGAAGTTTTATATATGTTACTTTCAATAAAATATGAATAATAGGAATTGAAAATTGGAAACAATTGGATTAAAGTTAATAGAAAGAGACTTTGAATTACATATAAAAAGATTGAAGGCCTTTTTGAAAGTAAGCGATGAGTGCTGATGTGGTTTATTTTCCTTAATAAAAATTTCCATAATTTGCAAAAAAAAAAATATATTCTGTTCAATATTATTGTTTACTTTTGAAATAATAGCCTTTAAAAGACAAAATTATAAGCTAGCGCGTAACACAATTTCCCATGCACTTCACATAAACCGTTGAAAGTATGAATAACAGCACTTTCTTTAGATTTTGTTTGATCAATTTAGCTAAAATTCATTCTTACATGTTTCTCTAGTTTATTTTTTTTTCGTTCTTCACTGTTATATAAGAAAACACATCTACAACATATTTCACTGTAAATTAAAATATTATGAGAAATAATATGATTTCAATGCCATACAATAAGATAATCGAAAACAAATTAAAATTTTTTATATTTATTCTTATTTTAGACTCAAGTATTTGTATTCTAATTTGTTGTTAATACACACATAAAATGCAAAAATGATTTTATATCACCAGCAAACACACAAAACAATAACTTTAGATATAAAATTGAACAAATTACAATACTTTCTAAGCAAAATTATATAAATATTTTATTTAAAAAGAAAGAAGAAAAATACTTCCATAAAACTAGCAAACAAAATAAAAACAAACATAAAAAATTTTTTCGTCCTTTAAAAATGTGTGAAATTGAAATTGAAGTCTTTTTTTTACTTCTGTTTTCATATTTTTAAATCACTTATTTATTATTGTAAAATTAATAATTATTATAAAACAAAAACACGCTCTCGTTGTTACCTGGTGAAATGCTCAATAGCTTCGGGAAATTTTCCCTGATCAACTTGAAATTTTGATACAATATTTTTCAGATATGACACACCATTTTATACTTTAGCGTAACTTTAGAGCATTACTGTAGAGAGACTAATTGGCAACACGCAATCGCAATATCGCCAAAGGTTTGAAGAATCTGTGCTCTATAGATACGTATTGCTAAGGATCATTTTACTTACGTTAAAATACTTGAAATTGACGGTTAAAAAGTGCTAGGGTGCCAGTGTGGCAAGTAACAGCAAAGAGTAATGTTGTCCATACCAAAAAATTATAGAAAGTAGCGGCCACATATTGAGGTATAAATTCTCTTATATGACACGTAACTATAAGATCTTACGGATTGTCAGATTTATTCGTACTGATTTGATACTGAATGTACTGAATTGAGTCTGACTTTATGCTTAAAACACTTAAAGGTATGAACTTTTATGTTTCTGGATAGCCAGTATGAAATCAGTATTAACTTTATTTTCTATTTTATTTAATTTTTGTTTTACTTTTAGAGAATGAAATAAAACCTTTTTCTTTTTTATGGAAAATATATAGTTCTCATATAAGAATTTGCAAAGTGACTGTTAATTTTTCATTCAGGTTTTCCTTGAAATTAATTTAAAATAATATTATTCAAATGATATGAAAGATAAAATCTTTTATCTGAATGAATTATATGAAGAACATTGAAACAATTCCTTAAACACAGTACTACAGTACTAGAGTACTAGAGTACTAGTCTTTACTAAAAAGGAAAACAAAAAATACTACATATATGTATAGCATTATTGAAATAATTGATTGTAACAATTCAGAGAAAACGTTCCAGAAGGCAAGACAGTTATTAAGTATTATTATTTCAGTTGTGCCGGATTGTCATTTAAAATTTCTAATGTTCAATAATATAAAATAAATTATATACTGGGATATTGTTCTAGATATGTTTTTTAAAATAATAAATATAAGTCAAATTCTGCCAAAATCTCACAAATTTAAATCATAAGATAGCCATGATAATTATATTATATAAAATAATGCAAGAAATTATTGTTTTTATTGATGCTAAATAAATCTGAATTCAATTAATTGAAAACAAAAATAACTTAGCTAATAAAATATACTACACAGTTTTTTCTATAAAATGGAAATGTTATTAATAATGTTATTTATATTAAAATCTGTTTTTTGTTCAGGTTTGTACCTTTATTAATTTTATTTTACATCTTTTGACAGTAGCAGCAAAGTTGAGCTTCAAAGTTTACTATGAAAAATATTTAATTGATAAATTTAAAATTTTTTACCGTGTATAAAAATTATCTTTTGTTCGAATAAATTTAAATAAACTGTTAAAATGGGAAATTTAGTGCAAAAGACCTAAATATTTTCCTTTTTGTCATTAGAAAAGAAAGGCAGAAAAAATGTACCTCAAAATGGTATGTACGTAGGGTGGATTATATTTTTGCTATTTAGAACTTTTGCGCTTTTTTCTCTCTATCGTAAATTTTTTCATTTTCTAATGTCATAAATGGCGAAGTTTTTCATTGCTAACTAAAAAAATTTTTTTAGTAAAAATTACAGATGAACTGATATTTAATATAACTCAATTCAATTCAAAAGATGATAATATTGAACCAAGAATTATAGGTGGCAGTCGTGCTAGATTTGAAGGAAATGAGCACATTGTTTCGATACGTTTAAAATTAGTAGAACTAACTGAAGGGTATGGTAATGGTCTAATTTGTGGTGGTAGTTTGATATCATTGAATAGTAGTCGAATGGTAGTCGTTACTGCAGCACATTGCGTTTATAGGTAAATATTCATTTCATCTAAAATAAATAATACATATATTTAATTAAAGCAATACATGGTTATCCATGTATTCACCAAATGATTTGATTGTAGTGATGAATAATTTATATCTTTTTGATCGTACTGAAACAGCTGAAAGTTTTAACGTAAAACGCATTGTAGTTCATAGACGTTACAGTATATATGATTACAAAAATGATATTGCTCTTTTGTTTTTAGACGGTAATTTTACTGAAAATAGTTCAGTAAGTGCAATCCCATTAGTAGATTTTCAAGTTCCAGACGGAACTAGGTGTTATATAAGTGGATGGGGCTTAACTTCATTAGTAATTATTTTAAAAAATTGTTTATTTCAAAAGCTAAAAATGAGGTTTTTCAAGGATGGACATGTATCTCCATATCTCCTAACCGCACATATTAGAGTACTAAATTTTAGAGATTGTTTTCGGGCTTATGGACGATATAAAATCAAAAATGGAATGATGTGTGCTGGAGCCTGGAGTGGACAATATGATTCTTGTCAAGGTGATTCCGGTGGCCCAATGGTATGTAATGGTTTTCTCACTGGTATTGTATCTTGGGGATATGAATGTGGGCTTGCAGGATATCCTGGTGTTTATACTGATGTTTATGCCTATCGTAAATGGATTTTAAAAGGCAGTGCTGCAAAACATACATCATTTATTGTTAACATATTATTTAACATATTTATGATAGTTATTATTTTTTAAATTTATATAAAATTGGTTTTTAAATTTATTGTTTGGCCGTTACTTTAGCAATAAAAAGTATTACTGAGAGCTAGAATAAGGTAAATTATGTTTATTTTATGGATCTAAAACATATAATTTAAGGAATAAAAATCAAGTTTTGAAGTAAATAATAATTCCGGAGGGTTCAATGTAAAATGTAACAACAAAAAAACAAACAAAAAACTAGAACTTATTTTAAAAAATTTCCTAAAAGTAGTCCAATAAATATTCCATATGTTCATAAAACAACATTTCGATTAGAAAATCTACTAATAACTAGATTAATTTCAGAAATAGTAATTTTATTTATTATGTTTGAAAAAAAAGAACAAAATAAAACAAAAAGTATCTACAATTGAGCTTTTTGTTTACATTAACTTTAGTACAGCCTCATCTATAAACGTAAATCTTTAGTGCATCAAATGACATGAAACTGAAAATTTACAGCATTGATTATGTCATTTTATTTGTTTGAAACTATATTTATTATATTTTACACAGGATAATTGTATTAAGTTCTGCAGAGACCATTTCTAATCAAATGACCATCGATTTGATAATTGCAAATGACAATAGTCACTGCATATGCTATAGGACTAATACCTTTTTGTAAATTATGTCCCATTGGAGCATAGCTGTAACTATTATTTTATTAGATTTAGGAATTTATATTTTTACTACTCAAACCTTTATGCAATATTATTTGTATGTATTGATTAATGGTTAAATAATTAGGTTATATTAACTTAACAATAGTTAAAATTTGGTAATTTCATAAAATTTTGTTAATGTTGATTATGAATAACTAATTTAGTAGGAAAACCAATTTTTAAAGAAAAATTCATATCTTTCTCTAATATGAAATTAACGAAAATTTGTCATTAAACAAGAATCGAGAACGATTGGCCAATCAATCAATAAAATCATAATATTTGAACTTAAAATTTAATTTTTTCAATTAGTTGAAAGGTGATTTATTGGGTTTTAACTTGGTGCATAATACGCGTCCATGTAAAATTGGTCCTGAACTAGCCAAACGTTTTGAGAAAATAGCATCGGAAGAAGAAATCTAAAGACCTGATTTCTCATGATCCTTGTATATTATAAAGCGCATTATAACTGTTAATTTAATCTTCCCTTATACAACAATCGAATGAAAAATGCCTGGAAAACGAGCTGAAGCTGGAAAAATTGTTCCAAAACTGCTCGAAAAAATAATGTTTTGCTGTGAGAGGCCAGATTTGTGGAATAATGAGTGCTGGATTTTGCATTATGATAATGACCCTTTTCACAAAACAATAATTCCGAGCAAAACAGAAGCCAAAAAATCTTCCACCGTGTGACTTTTCTAATTGGGGGAACCAACTGAAATTTCAAATTTATGGAGCCTGTTTGGGAATAGTTAATAATTCGAAAAGAATTTTCAACTTTAAATGGAAACATTATCCTTCTTTAGTTTAAAAAAATGTATAAAGGAATAGTCTTTGGGGTTTTATTACGAAAGATTACTCAAAATTTGCACCTTGTACATATGACAACCAAAATCGAAGTTGTCAGTTTTCATTGGTTTACTGCACTAATACGACTAAACATTGGAAAAATTATGGAAAAATCACTCATTTTATGTGTGTGTACGTATAACTCAGGCAAATATGCAAAGTATAATCCAACAAAATGGTTAACCATATTGACGCTTATAAATAACAAACCTTATTAATGCGATCTATACAGATATTGTCATATTTTTGAAAATTCTTATCGCCAAAACTTATTCTTAGGCCATTGGATAAATGAAAATGCTTAAAAAGATTCATTTTCATGTCAACAGATTTTAGCCAGATGACAAAAAAAAAAAAAAAAAAAATAGAAGGAAAAATTACTAATAAATTTCTAGGTATATGAAATATGTTCTAAGTTTATTATTTTTTTTAAAAGTTTTTAATTTCTCTACAAAACAAAAAGTAAACTAAAACAATACCAATTTAGACACTTTGACTATTTTTAGCACTTAAATTATCTTCCAGTTTTCGGCCAAAAAATGAAAATGGCTTTTTGGTTGGAGCTTGATTTTGTGTTTGTGTTTTTGTTATTATAATACAATTAATCACTTCACCACTATTTTTTTTCCTTTTATTCTTTTCCGTACTACTTGATTCATTACTGTTACTCTCTTCACTTGATTTTTTTGGTTTTTTAGTACTTTTACTTTTTTTAGTTGTACTCTGGTTATTATTTTGAGTAGTTGTACTTTGAGTTGTACTTTGAGTTGTAGTACTCGGTGTTGTACTCTGTGTACTTTGCATAGTACTACCTTGTGTAGTACTTTTTGTGGTACTATCTTGAGTAGTTGTAGTAGTTTTTGCTGTAGTTGTAGTAGTTGTTGTTGTTGTTGTCGTCGTTTTATCATCTGCTGCCAAAACACCAAATTCATTACTTAAATCTTCAGGGCTTTCATATTCTTGACTGTAATCTTCATCACTATCATTTCCACTGTCATCATATTCATAACTATAACGTCTTCTTTTTCCATTTCTATCATCTATAGAACGCCGTCTTCTTGTCACAATACAAATTGGAGCATCTTCAGGGACATTATTTGTTGAATTATTTATGTTTCCTTTGTCATATAAAATGGAAGTTGCAAGTGCTCCAACTACACCAGCTTTAGCACCAAATAAAGCCCCTTTTATAGCAGATATCCCTGTAGTAATAAATAAACGTGGCTTTTCCGCTGTTCCTAGGTTGTAATGATTTTGATTGGTTGTAAAATTTATTTTGCTTGGATCCAGAATAATTCTTTCAACTTGCCTAGTACCACCTATTGAAATAGTATTTAAGTATACGAGTTTATAATTTAATTTTAAATTTACCTTCAATACTGGCTACTGTTATTAAAATTAATATAAAAAATAAACAAAAATTCATAATAGTCATAATAATTTTTTTTTTATTAATCAAAACAATTTTTAGGATTTGAAATAGCTCAAAAATAATATCAAGTTAGGAAAGCGCCGAATTTCGGCAAACTGACATCAATGATTTTGTTTGAAATATTTATATAAAATTTTTACCCATATTTATCTAAGAAGGGGCTACTGACCTAGTTTTTTCTAACCGTTATATTTTAGTTTAGGTTATACTTCCTGTTTCTACTTTGTTGTCATCAAAACGTTTTTTATTGATTAAAATAAAAACATAAAAAGTAATTTCTAATATCAAACACAGTAAATCGAAATATTAATTCAGTCATCAAAATATGCAAATTTTTGTTATTCACATTTGCAGGAAAATTGCATTTTTGGTTAGAATGTGAATAAAAAATATTTGGACACAAATACTCGTCATATGCTAATTTAAACTGAAAGTTATTTATATTTAATAGGAAATAGAAAAACTGCAGATTTTAGGAATATGAAAATACTCACATATCTTTTACTATATCTTTTGTGTTTTTTTGTTGTTTGTTTTTTATTTTTTGAGTAAAAAGTATTACAACAACTGTTTATCTATAAACTAATATGACCAGCATTTTTTGTTATAATAAATAATTAAAAATTTAATAAAGTAATGCATTCAAAATTTGCAGTTTTAAAATCCAATTAAATACACTATCACTAAAATTAAAATCAGTAAAATTAAATGTTTTGTCCAAATCAGTAATGCGAAAAATTCTTGTTAGGAGATTAATTCAGTTTTGCTTTCATTCAAATAGAGAAACCGAAAATATTACTAATTTTTAGCATGAGTGCTTGATTTTTTTTTGATTATTTCATATATAAAATGTATAATACTTAAAATTTTTAATTTTTATTGAAAGACTAAATAATCGATTAATTAATTTAATTCGTAATAATTTTATAACTTTATTCAGTGTTGAATTTTTATGGAAATTAACTTGTTGTTAAGGCGAGGTATATTCAAGAGTTCTTTTTGCATTTTAGGAATATTCGTGGTGACTTTAATGAACCATATTTGAAAGAAGTTTAAAGAAAAATATTATAATTAATCTTATTTATGAGCTAGATTATAGAGGGCCATTTTATATGCAATACTAGGCAAAGATAATTAGAACATTTTTCTGACTAATACAAAATAAATATAGTAAATTTTTTTAGTCTTTTGAATAAATATATGTATATTTTTTATTAATTAATTAAAAATCTTTGTTTCTTTTTAATATATAAATAACATCCTTTATAGGATATGTCTAATATAATCTTAACATTATTAATTTATTACTGTTATTAAATTAAGCACAATTTAAGCAAAATGTGCTCAGGTTAAATTGTACACTTATTATTTTTTATATATTGTATGTGAGCTTGTGTTCCTTGGTACGTTTATCATTTGATTGTTTTGTACATCCCCATAAGTAGATTTGGTACATCACCATTGAATAATAAATTTGATAATATTTAAGTTAGATCTGTGTTGTATTTTGTTTGACGTAATGCTTCTAGTTTGATCTTGCATCTTGATGAACTTCAATACACTTTAGTGGTTCTTCTTAGGGTATTTGAATTCCATTAAGTTATGTATGAAGGTTGTTATTATTGAGATGGTGTGTATAAATTACTTGTATGGATTTTAATTCAATAGGTTTATTCTTCCAATTCCTTGTCTATTTGCTTACTTTGTCTAATGCCAGTTGTTGTTTTTCAAGCGCTTTGTTTAGAGATGAATCCATTGACGTCATAAGCCTTTTAATTCTACTTATTTTGCAATAGCCCCTAAAAAATTCTAAATATCGTTGCAAATTATTCCTTCTATAAAAGCCTTCTATACTCAATTTCATAACTAAGCTCAATTTGAATGTTTTTCCTTCTGTTTTTTTTGAAATGTTATCCATATAAAGTAAAATAAAATTAGTGTCACAAAAATAAAAATAAATGCCAAAACAATAATTATTGAGAGTTATATCTTTTTTTAAAAAATACTGGAACATGAATTTTCCTTTGAAAAATTATTTTAACTTTAAACTTTTATTTTTTTCAAAAAATAGCAATACATATATCTATTCACCGTGATGCTTCACTACTAATTAAAACAATAAAATTATTAGATATACTCAGAAATCGATCTAAAAACAGCAAATTCTAAATATTATATACATATTTCAATATAGCTTGTCAAAAATCAATTAAAAAAAGGCCCTGTACACCACTATATACCAACTCGGAGGTTATAATTCTTGGCAGCTCCACTAAAGATACAAAATTGAGCTGTGGGGTTGTGCAAAGTAAAAATCTTTGATTAAATTGGCTACTTATGTGATATTAAAGATTTATGGTGAAACAAAAATTCAAAGAAGAACATTATAAAATATTTCAATAAGTATTTTACATAACTAGTAGCTAAAACTTTTTGAAAAATATTGCATGTTTGCATGTGAATTCTCACGACCCAGAACTAATGGGTGCTGCATTTTTCAATTGTTTCCGATCTCGCTGGAAAATATAATACTTAATTTATTTATCATATCACAGTTACTCAAGAATATTCAATCATTCAGGACTAGGCTCTAAATGAATTAAACTACAATTGAATTTGTGACAGACTACACTTAACAATAGGACAAATAAGAATTTACAAAAAAGAATTTAAAATAAATTATTTATTTGTAATAATTTAAAGTTTAGGCTTTAATGCTTAAAAGAAAAATTTAATATTGTAAATATTGAGGAAGCCAATCTAAGGATTTCCTATCTAAAATTATAATTGGCTGAATGGATGGATGATATTGAGGCATTTTTGAGCGTAGAGGACGCTGACCAACAAGTAATCTTAGCAGTTGCTCCCTTAAAGTCATTTCCTCGGGTGTCAATGTATTCTCATAAACATCATCATAGACGTTATCAACTGGATTCATTTGAGGATTATAAAAACTGGGGCTAGAAGAAGTAGGATAAAAATTATATGGTATCATTTGAGGTAGTCCTTGATTAAGATATCCATTTCTTAACAAATAATTCAATATACGGCCACCATCATCCCCTGGATTTCCTCCTGGATTTCCACCTGGATTTCCTCCTGGATTTCCTCCTGGATTTTCTCCTGGATTTCCTCCTGGATTTCCTCCTGGATTTCCAGGGACTGGTCTCAGTGTTGTTGTTGTTGTTGTTGGCTGTGTTGTGGACGGTGTTAATGTTGTTGTTGGTTGGGTCGTGATCATAGTTGTAGTACTAGGAGTAGTAGTTGAAAATTTCGACTGCCATTTTTGAAGTAACGCATTGTGTATTGCAAAAAACTTTGGTTCAGCTAAATTAGGTATTAAAGCTCTTGCTTGTGGCTGATTTGATGGCTTCTTATTTTCGTTAAGTGGATTAAGTGTTGCATTTTCTTTAACAACTTATAAAAGAAAGAAATTATTTTTTTAAATGTTTACTTTTTCCACGTTTTATATTTTACCTGCACCATTAATTTTTGTAACTATACAAACTAGCAAAAACAGATTGCTAAAAAACTTAAACATAGTTAAGATATATTTTATACAACTAAATTAACTAAAGGTGTTAGAAGTAAAACTGATAGATTTTTGATCCTAACAGTGTTCTTTATATCCTAAAACTTTTAGTTGCTTAAGTAGGGATAAGAAAATTTCTTGGGTAAATTTCAGAATACCAAAATTGACAATTATTCATAAAGTCTAAGACATTTTTCTTCTTGTTTTTTTTTTGTACAGTTATAAGTGGTACTTGCTTTACTTCCCAACTGAGAAGTACTTGAAAGTCAGTTGGAAGCTTAAACTATTCATAGAAGATTTTGTTTCCTTTTGTTTTCAATTTCTTTTTACTGGTCAAAGACATCAATCAGCAAACGTTTATTTGGTTTAATGACCTACAAATATCATTATAAATATATAACAATTGTCGGTAATATTTCCTTTAGTTTAACTCATACGCCCAATTCATAAATTCAAAAGATTTAAACAAGAAACCCTTCATATTGATTCTTATTTAAAGATTTGCTGTCATCTGTCAGATTTATTTAACTTTTTAATAGGAAAACAAAAGAAATAATGATATTCAAACAATTTCATATTGTTGTTGTTGTCTAAGAATTTGAATAACTGTGTCAATATTTAGCAAGAAATTTAGACCTTGCTATGTCATCATGTTAAAAAGTATTTTCAGAAAATCTAGTATGTATTTATGAAAATAAGTGCAGCATAAGATTTTTAGTTTTTCATTTGCATTTTATGAGCTATGTAGGCATTTCTTAAACAAAGAGAACTAATGCAAACTTTAACAGAAATAATATTAATGAAATATTAAAATACGTAAATAGCCTTCAATATTTGAATTTCTTAAGTTTCAAGCATTTAAAATGATCACACCATGAGCTGCAGAATTATTACATATGAGCTTCAGATGGCCTGTGAATAGTTTTAATGGATTGAAAATTCTTTTGAGCATATTTTTAATTGATATTAAAGCCTCAAATTTTTCGAAAATAATGTTTTTAATTTGATTAAATATTAAAGAATAAGTTAACTAAATTATGCAATATAATTTCCAAACGCTCTGAATAATAGCTAAATTTTTATCGAGAAATTATTAAACATAAGTTTATATGTTTACCTATATTGATATAGCGGATCACAATACAGTGCTATTTCGGTGATTCCTGCTACTGAAATTAGTTATTTACAGAGGAGCTTAATTTTCCTAAGCAACATGCTTTGAGGCTCTTGATATATATATATGATATATATACATATATATATAACTTAAGAAGAATAAATCAAACACTAGAGTAAGCCAAATAAAAATAGTTTTTAGATGAGATCAAATGCTCATAAATGGAAATATTAGGAAATTTTTAATCAGAATCAGAGATATTTAATTCTGAAATTTTATTCAGGCTTAATTTTGAAGTCAAATTTATAATTATATCCACCCAGATGACACAACATTTCTTCCTTGATACTGTAAGTAATAATATGAAATCAAATAAATCTAACTTGCTAGCAAAAGTGCATGTGCAGATCTCTTTATATACAAATTTTTTACATCCGTCACATCTGAAAGGCAAGAATAATAATCTAAGTTAATTGTTTTACTTGCAGTGAATTGAATTAGTGATCATCTAAAATCAAAGGAAATATTGGTAGTTTAATGCCTAAAAGTATAATGACAGGCGAGAAATTAATCAGTGAGCTATAGTAAGGAGTTAGCAATTTACTTGTAGTTGATCTGAATCAAAGCTTCATAATTCATGTATAAATTACTGAAATTTGAATGATGTCACACATGTAGCACACATTTGTCAAAACTAATCGACGGGTTATATCTTTTGAACTTTAAAAACTTCTGCTTTTGATGTTGTTGCTCCTTTTTCGGTAGCAATACAAATATAAGAAAATCAGAAGCCCTAAATATTTGATCTATGTGTCATTAAAATGTCTACCTATTAACTAAAAATTATTTAAATTCACCACGTACTTAATATTAAAATTTTGTACATTTTTTTGCCTGATTTCTGACCCCTAAAATTATTTTCATACTAAAATATTATCTTAAGAAGTCTCTTATTTTGATCAAAACTCTTTGTGATAGATTTCAATCTTATTAAAAATGGTATGAAAGAAAAAACGATTTTTGAGAAAATCGAATTCAAAGGAGATTTTTTTCAATTGCTAATGAATGTGACATTCACTCTTAATACAATTTTCGGAAACCTAAACCTTCAGCTTAACATACATATGCTAAAATTATCGTTGTTAATGACCGTGTCCCAAAAGCATCCTCCTTACTTTTGTTATGATTTCTAGTGATGATAGAATTGATTAAAATTCTTTTCGCAAATTTCTCTCAAGACTTTTGTGCACCATTTTAAAATATGGCGTATCATTTTTCTTTTGTTTTAATTGAAAATTTTCAAAGGCTGTTTTCAGTCAACTTATAAATCTCGTAACAAATATCTCCACTCAATATTATATTTTTGTTCTTAACAAAAAACAGCTGGAACAGCTGTAAAGACTTGAAAAATCTTTATCAATCTTTAGATATGTTTATTAACAGTAGCTCCAATTATAGAACATATGATTTTCACTGTGAGTAGAACATTTGAGTAAAACCATTTACTAATCAAAAGTTTTATTTACACTTAATTTCTTAGTATTTCTTTTAGATGAAAAATTTACTATAATCAAAAAGTTTTGAATAATAAAGATTGTGATGGGAATACCTTACATCAAGGGACTCCAAAAATTATAAAATTGTTTTACGACTTTATGATATAATGTACCTACATTGAGTTAAAAAACGAAATGCCAAAATATTTATGTCACACAAAGACTTAGAGCATCCTTCAAATCATATTTTTAAAGAGCCTAGAAAAACAAATACAACTCAAAAAATAGGGAATAGCATAAATAAAGATTACATTTGTGTCTGAATAAATAAATAATTAAACTTGTTTACTTTGAAACAAAAAGACGAATTTTTTATTTATTATTTTGAAAATTATCCTCTCTACAAAAGTTTTCTTATATTAAAAGAACTGGTTCTATTACCAAACTAGAAATACTCATCCCGGTTTCAACTATAAAAACCTACACTTAATTTTACTTTTATTGAAACAAAAATACAACCACAAAAATTTTACTCCCTTTAACAGTCTAATAACGTCTCCTTTTGTTTGAAGAACGACGTCTATATGATGAGCTACTGTAGCTATATTTGTTATTATTACGATTATAACGTCGTTTTTTGCTTCCTGAGCCATAACGTTTACGTTTTCGATATCTATCTTCATCATCTTCCGTCCGTCTTCTTTTTACATAACGTTTCTTTGTATAACGACGTCTTTTCTTATATCCACGTTCTTCGGTAGAATCTTCATCGTTATTTTCTTCATCATCAACTAAACTATAATCTTCTCCAGATATAAAACGTAAAGCATTGCTGGGTACAAGAATAGTTTGCAAATCTAATTGTTGTATGGGTACATATCCAATAACAGAATTTTCATCAATTCCCATTGAGCGTAAACTTTCAAGATCAATACTTGATAATGGTAACAAGTTTGTTATGTTTTCATTATAATCAATATCAATTGATTTTTTCTGACGATTTAAGAAGGATTCTTCAATATTCTGGATCCCATTAGTTGTTGTATCTTCATTATCATACTCTGATGTATTGATTTTTTCTTCACTTTCAGAATTTATTGCTCCTGGAAAGGTAATTAAAAAGATTGATTTTCTTTCTTATAAAAAATATATCTTCAATTTTTCAAATTGAACTTACCTGCTTTAATTTGACTGATTAAACAAATGAAAAATAATACTAAACAGGAAAATTTAATAAAATTCATTTTTATTTTGAAATTTTGCAAAGGACTAAAAAAGTAAATTAAATTATAACAGGCATCACACCGCAAGTACCACAAGTTTATCATCAAACATTCGTTGGGTCACTGCTTTTATCGAATCCAACCAGTTGTCTTTTTATTCAGAGGTTTATAGGTAAATGAGGTCAATTAATTTTTAAATAATTCCCCAAATAGTACTTTTCTAATGAAAAATCTTATAATTTATTCAAACTGACCTAAAATCCATTCGTTTTCTATATTTTTCTCAAATATGTTAATCCATCAAACGAATAGAATTCTGTGTTACTTATTAGCAAAAAACCATAATTCGTAAAAAAAATTTGCATTTTAGTAGTGAAAAAATGCAATTCGATATCACAGTAAACTTTTTTTATGATTGAGAATGTATTTCTAGTTGAAAAAGAGTTCTTGCTAATTTTTATTCAAATAAAATTAATAGTTCTGCTTTGGAAATAGGTTAATTGACAATTTATGATAGATCTTTTTAATGCATTTTAAAATTCTTCAGTGGTATTTTAAGAAAAATAGATTGAATTGAACCAAGTATCTTATTTGCTTTAAATTTTTAAATTAAGAACACGTTTCAGGATATTTTAATCATAGTTTAGATGCTCAAATCAATTAAAAGGGAAGAATTTTGTTGTTGTTCACTTTTATAAGCAAAGCAAATTATTGACAAAAATTTGGATAAATTTTTAAATTAGCGTGCTTAAAACCAATTGGATTTAACTCACTAATGTTCTTATTTTCATGACAGATATTAAACGATAACAATTCCAACTATCAAATTCTAGCAACATAATTGATCAGTATCAGAGATAAAGCCCGATAATTTCAATGATAATTATCATTGCAATTAGGGACATCACTTTCAATACATTACAACCGACAATTTTATAAGAACTTTACCCAGATTTTCATCACATTTAATGAAAATTAGATAAATTCATACTTAACAAAGCCTTAAATTTATAAAAAAATTTAGATAATAAATAAAATAATACATTAGTGAAGTGACTAACAGGTAAAGTTTTTTATTTTCTATGAATAGAATATATGAATAATGAATTCAAAATAAAAAGATTTTGTTTTCTACAAAACTGAAAAACTGAAAAATAAAGTAAAAAATGCTTTTAAGTTTTCGAGTTGTTAGGTTAGCCACAAAAGTGCTTTTTCGTTTTAATTGGAAAAAATTGCCATAGTTTCCTAGCTTTTAAGCCAAAAGAAGCTGCTCAGATTTAATTTCTGTAGGTATAAATTATCTTCATACTTTATGATATTTTTTATTTGTAGAAGAATCAAATTAGAAAACAATTTTTTCTTAAAAAACTAACTGTATCATTTAATAAAAGCTTGATTGATAGTCTTTGGAGTTATTAATAGTTGTTAAACAATTCAAGAAGCCAGCAGTACCAATTTTCTGATTTAAAATTTGTAATTTTTGGCCATTA
The DNA here is from genome assembly GCA_947359355.1 of Acrocera orbiculus. Classification (NCBI taxonomy): domain Eukaryota; kingdom Metazoa; phylum Arthropoda; class Insecta; order Diptera; family Acroceridae; genus Acrocera; species Acrocera orbiculus. The sequence continues at coordinate 1,906,184 of OX375757.1, forward strand.
ATTATTTGAATTTTGCACATAAAAAGAATTCAAAAAAATCATAATTAAAGCGAATTATGTCAGAATTATTTAAAAAAAAGCAAACACAAAAAGAATAAGAGTCAGCGTACAAAGAAATTTTTCTTTAAAAGAAATCGAACAATAGTTTCAAATTTCAAATGAATGTGGGACGAATGACAAGTCTATCCCATTATCTAATGAACAATAGTCAACAGTATTATTTACTGTACTAAAGCTAAGCTCAAGTTCAAGTATATGTGGCTTTTAATAAGTTGGTAAAAGATGATGATATGCTAAATGGTGACCTTAAGCAACCAAAACTCATCACATAAAAGAATATAGATAAGAAAAAAGTAGCGATCATTGATCTTAGAATTTATCAGCAATGCAGAAAATGCAAATTTGATATTTTTATAAAAAAAAAAGAAAAAACTAATAGAATCTACCACCATACGAGTGAATTAAATTGGACAGAATAAAAGCAGCTGGTTTCCTATGGGATAAGTTAGAACTTTCTATAAATTTTTGTTAGCAAACATGGAGCTACTTGCAGTAATTAAAATTTATTTTCTAATATTATTAATAAATTTTCTTATAGCAAAAAGTTTGTTACATTTTTACAATAATAATATTTTTTAATTAATATTTGAAATTTATTTTAGATAATGCCCTGCCATTTACCAAATCCAATGATGATTCAGAAGAAAAAGATCTGATAAGAAATTTAAGTAGTCCTGAAATTGACAGTGATGAAATTGAGCATCGTGAATCAAAAAATGAATATAATAATGAACCAATACTTGGATTTATTACATTACCAAATAATCAAGTTCGAATTGTATCAGTCCCAAAGAACTCTATTCATTATGTAGATAAAAATGAAAATGAAGGTTTTATCTTGGTACCAGAAGATACTATAAATGTGATTGGAAAAAAATCACAGGATAAAATTAGAAGCAATAATGGAATTATACTTTTACCTGAAAATGTTTTGAAAAATTCTAAAAATAATTTTATTATTTCAATTATGGATCAATTGCTATTTGAAGATCAAGAAGATCGTAAAATGTTATCCAAATCTGAACGAGTAGGTTCCAGTGAACGTTTGAATTATTATGATGATAAAATTCATGTTAAGCCAGTTAAAATAACAAAAATTAAAAAAATTATAGTTGATTAAAAATTGATTTAACTGACTCAGTTTTTCTTATTCTTTAAGAACTAAAAAATTTTAGTTTGCTTTTTTTTTAGTGGGCACTTAAAATTTCGGTTTATTTTTTGATTATATGACTTTATGGTTTTTCTCCCTTTTTTAATAGTAATAATAACAAATTTTTTTTAAAAATATTACCAAATTAGAAACATGTACTTAAGTTTTTAATCTCTAAAGAATATACAAAAGGTGGAAAGATTTAAATATGAATAATTGATAAAACATTCCTAAAATGTTTTAAAATAAAAAATTATGATTATTTGATATAACTTAGATCCCTAAAGTTATGTTTTCAAGGAATATTTTAATTTTTACTTTTGAATAAAGTGTAACCAACATTACAATAAATAATTTCTATAACTTACACTACCAACAAATGAAATTACTACTATTAATAGTGTGCTTAGAACAAATTTTATGAAACCTTATAGTTATAACTCCTTACATTTAATATAACAGCTTTTAATTTATTTATAATATCCCTTGAAAAGTTCCGTAAAAATTAATAAATTTTATTAAATGAAATAGTTATCGATTTAGTAATTATAATTTCTCCACACCCCACACTTTATTGTGATACAAAATTGAAAATGAATTTTAAGAAAAACATTTTTTATCCTGGGATTAGATATTATTTTTCTTCTTTTAATTAATTGAATCTATGAAGCCTTTTTATTTTGTCCTTTCTAGATCATATTTATCTTTCGATTTCAATATTTGTATTATAGTAAAGTTAAAGAGTTTATGACTAAATATTTTGAAAATTGTTTCCAAAATTTCATTTCCTCCACGACTAGAAGTGGGATTAGGTTCCATGTTCTACAACAGTTTTTTCAATGACCTTCGATATTTATCCAAGAACAATATTATTTCAAATCCTAAAGCAGATAAAAACTTGGTAACAAAATTTCACAGAAATTGTGTTCAAAACTGGCAATGGGTTTATTTTTTTGTAAAATTTTTTTTAACCACATTGCATTGTCATTAAAGCAGTTAACGATTTTAACATTCAAATCTCTATAGCTCATACCAAAATAGATGCAAATTTGCTCGCAAAATGCCATCAGAATTAAACTATATCTTGAAGTCTGTTTTTCATGATATTTTGACTAATTCAAAGGATGTAATTTTTTAATATTTCAAAAAAATATATGTACAATATATAACTTATTATTAGAACTAAATTATTGATCTATTTATTCTAGTATTTCTAGGTTAACTTTAATCTTTTTTAATATAACTTTCTGGTAATAACTTTGTCTTGCAATTAAAAAATTTTTATAAAATGCCTTTTTATTTGAATAAATTCTTAAAAGATCCGTAATAACTCTCTTAAAGTCAGCACAGGAAAAAAAGCATTAACTAAGGGTGCGAAGAATCCTGTTTAAGGATTGGTTTTTTTCTTTCAATCTATATATACATATATAGACAAAATATTTTGTTTACAAACAAAACTCAAACTTTTTTTAGTATGTATCTTCGCACATATTGAAATAAAACTTGGTTTAAATTAGTTTAGGCTCATACAATTTTCTGTAATTTAACTTAAATATAGTAACTGACATATAACTAAGCTTTCCAAGATCAGAATAAGAGATGGATTTAAGTTATACTAGATTTATAGTTTGTAGATTTTCAAATCTTGGTTTATTTGATGGACTTGTTAACAAGTCCGACTCACAAAAATATTATTTCTTATTTAAACTTGAATTAATTCTTTAATAGAGTTTCTTTCTAGAGACCCATTTCAGTTGATACTTTTGACATATACGCCTATTACAAAAATTGAGTGCTATGACTTAACTCATATAGCTGAGAAATGTTAAATTTAGAAAAAAACTAGAAGAAAAACTAGAGAGAAAAATTCCTACATAAATTTTTTATTGCATTAGAAAAAACTAAATTTAATTCTTAATTCTAAGTTTTCTTACGTAGGATACATTAATTTAGGTAAATACTGATTTTTTGTCTTTGATAATCCTTAAAGAATACATTGAAGCTCAGAATAGCATTATAAGTTCACCCTGGGTAAAAATATCAGCTTTCCTTGTGTCGTTTTAATTTAGTAGACATCCCACATGATTTATTATTAACGAAACGAGCATATTAATGTTTTCTATTCAAATCTCACAATTTTCTTATAAAGCACGCATATTTGTTCTATTTTCCAACTAGATATACTATAATTCTACTTATTCCGATATTTAGATTCTATCGCTACCATATGGAGTATGGTATATGATTACTGCTATTAAGAATTTTCATTGGATTAAATTATTACTTTTACACAGCCACCAGCTAAATTGATTATATCTTAGTCCTTAAAATTTGATATTTTTTTTAAGAAGAAAATCATCAAGCAATCATATTGGTATAGTAAAGATTAATAATACTATCACATATATTGTAGCTATATATTAGCACTTCACAAAAAAATTCTTATCTACGATGCCAACTACGTAGAAATATTTTTTTTTTAAATATCGGCAAATATTATATTGATACTGTGTAAAATTGGAAAGTCAAATTATCTTCAACATTTTCTCGGTAGCTAATTTGTTAAACAATTTATTTTATTCTTAAAATTGCCCTAAGATTTGACAATGACTTTCTCATTTAAGTCAAATATTTTTCTCTGAAATATCTTTATAATATTTTAAGATCAAACTTCTTCACAGCAGATAATAATATAAGAATATTATTATAAGCCTTATGAACAAAATTTCTCTAACTATTAAAGTTTTTTCCGTAGTTATTAATTTAATTCACTGTGTCTTATATTCCTGTCCTCAACAAACCTTAGTTGATCCTTGAGATGATTTTACAGAATCTTTATTTAAATAAACTTAAATATTACCTACTCCTCAAATTCACTTATTTAAATAGTTTAACTCCCTACGCCTACACTAAAATAATGAAATAATGATTTTTGAATTAATCGAAGTTTTATTTATTCATTTCAAAGTCATAAAAATTATACTAAGGTGAAAAAACTCTTTGATACTTCTTTACTTATTTTAACAGAAAACAATAAACAGCTATTTCTCAATCAAAATCAACTTATAAATCAACAAAAACTTTAAATACTAGATTGAGAATATTTAAAATAGTTAAAAAAAGCATCAATTCATAGCTCTAGAGGTCATTAATACTTAACTTTAGAAAAATATTTGTTAAGTCATTGTAAGCCAAATAAAACTGAGAACAGAAATAAGAATGCAATCTTCAGAATATAATAATAAAAATATGCAATAAATCCTACATCAAATCTAATGTATCAAAATTTGTTCTTGGATTCATTTATACCTGAATGACTTGACAACTATTTATTAATTAAATGGAAAGAAGACAGAATAGTTCATTGGCTTTTTAACAAAATTAACAACCTAACAGTGCTTTAGCATTGATAATGTTATGCTATGCTAAAATGCATTTGTCGACAGATTAAATCTATGTTTTGTGAAAACGAGGTCAGTATTTAAAGATGCGCTAAATTTTTTTTTGCACTATTTTAGCTTTACCTTCTTTGATGCTAAGGAGTTTTTTTCCTGAAATAAATGCATTTCATTTATTGATTTGCAAATTTTAGCATCCCATTAATATTATTATTTATCATCAAAGAGAAAACTGTATCTATAGAACATTGACCTTTGAAGAGTTTTATGAATAAAAACACATGAAAGCATCTTTATAGAAGTTAGTTGGATGCCGACTAGGATGCTTGATAGATATCATTATGAAATTGAATGCATTGGTAATTGTGTTATTCTTTGTAATTACATCAGGACGAGGTGAAGGTAGGATTCAAGTTAACTGACTATTTATTTTAATTAAATTATTTTTTATTTAAAAATAAAAAAAGATGATTTCATACATTCCGATACTGTTGTAATTGGAAATCCCATAGAAGATATACAAGCCAAAGCAGATAACCAAGTAAAATTCATCAGTCCTCAAAGTATTACCGAATCTGAATCATGGTCACCTGCAAGAAAACTTGCTGAATGGATATTAAGTAAAATGCAAGAAACTCCAACAACAGAGGTACCTAAATATATAGTTCGTGTAAAAACTTATAAAAATAAAAAGTCTGAAACCAACAAAAATAATGGAAATCGAAGAAAAAATTCAAAGAAACCAAATCGTAAGAAGCATCACAAGGAAGACTCTAATGAAGAGTCAAATCAATCTGATGAAAATAGAAGTATAAAAAGATCTCGTCCATCAAAATATCGATATGATGATGATGAGGATGATGATGAAGAATATGACTATGATGATAATATTGATTCTCGGGAAGAGTATCTAGATAAAAAAAAACCATTTCGAACTGAACAAAGGCCAACAAAACGACCCAAGAAAAAAAACCCGGTTCAAAAAGTAACAGATATACCTGAAACCAGTCAAAATGATGAAAAACCAGACAAAGATATTGATTCAAATAAAAACGAAAGTCCACAAATTTTTCAATTAGTTTTTCCAAATGATGGTAGCTCTCAGTTTCCTGTTTTGATGCCAATTAATACTATTCCAAGCAAACCAACAGCAATACAACAATTACCATTATCACCACCAGCACCTCAGAGGCCTATAACTATATTTCCAACGCCGATTAATTCGAATACAGGAAGTTTTTCAAATTTTTTATATCCAATTCATTTTCTTGGACAAACCTTACAGAGTTTCAGACCACAAAATATTTGGCAATTACTACCAATACTAACTCCACCTCAAAATAATGGTCGAAAGGATTTTGAAAATGATGTAGCTGAGAACATAACTAGCTTGAATAGTTCTAAAAACGATGAAGACGATTTTTCAAGTGTAACTATGACATCATCAAATCAACCATTCGAAGAAGAAAGTGTTCAAATTGTTGAAAATTTTGAGGATGATAACGAAGAAAGATCATTTAGAGGTGAAAACGATTCAGAAGGATTTTTGCCATATCAGAAAGTATACGTTATAAAATCTGGAAGAAATTTAAAATTAGAAGATCCCATGGATGTTAAACCTACTAACAGCGATTTACAAATAATGGACGATGTTGTAGATGAAGATTCTGAGATAAAGTCAGATAAAACTGAAGATTTAGGTACTGAGGTCAAAGTAAATACTCCATTAAAGGTTGTCGTTACTTAAGATATTCTAACAAACAGCAGATTTTTGTCATATTATTTTTTTTAAATAAATTTTAATAAAAAGTGAATGAGGATAATTTCTTTCTTTTTTTTTTTTTGATTTTGTTTAAAAGTTAGTGCAGAAAATTGAACCCGAACTATAAGGAGGTTTCATTATTTCGAAAATATTATCATCTAAGCTTTCTGTGCATTATGATTATGAGAGTTTTAAATACGTAGCAAAATAAAATCTCAAGTTATTAATCAGGATATTGGAGGGATTCAATAAATATAAAAATGTGTAAATACTCTCAGAAAACACAACTAAAACACATATGTGTTTCAGAAAATAATTAACAAATACTCTAGTATTCATGTTGCAGTATTCGGTGAATTCCTTTAGTTTTATATACTTGCCTTTTATAGTAATAAACATTCACTCAGAATGCTTTGAATATTTTTTTTTTTTTATTTCTTAAGTACTACATTGCCAGAAATACATAATTTAACCACAAAAAAATAAATAAATGGCTTTATCGTTTTACCATTATTTCTTGGAATAAATTTTAATAGATTTTGATACCGAAAAAGCAGTCCTAAATTAAATTACTTATCAGTTATGCAGCTCAGTGCTACATTTCGGAAAAAATAAACATTAGGATTATGTTCAGATAATCATTATGTTTATAAAAACTCTATACAGTCCTCGAAAACTATCAAACTTAAATTATCCTAGTAAATTTTGAAATTTTTGCGAAAATTTCTAACAAAAACAGGCTTAGCCATATTTTGTAAAAACTTTTCGATATTAATAAAATTGAACAAAAAAAAAACAAATATCTACATTTAAAACTCATTTAAACCAATTTCCTATTATTTGCAAGTCATTATAAATAAATATCTATGAGCGGAACCTTTTAAAATTCAATAAAGACTTTTGTCAGTTTGTAAAATTTTTGTTTGATTATATAACAATATTTTTCTTTCAAATAATATTCCCCTAATTTTAAACCACAAATTTTTCTTTTGAATATTGAAAAAGAAAAGGAAGAAATATTTTAAAGATAAGTTTAAATGATAAAATTGTCATCCTGTTAGGTAAGTGTTTCGGAGCTAAGAAAAAAAAATTCCTTATTTTTCTTTTTTTAAATTATTTCTATATAATGACCATCCCTTATTAATTGAACATAATAAGCTTTTCAAAATAAATGGAAGGAAATGGTATACACTCTTAGAAATGGCACAGCCTGTCATCCCAATTGCAAATAATGATCTTTTTATTGATAACATTAAATAAAATTTTAAAGGTACAAACTACTACAGCTGAAGATTTTATGAGACTCATCAATTCTTTTGGTAACAGACGGTCCTATAATTACAATAGAAAGAAGCTTTATTAAAGGAATACGGCTATTAGAAAGTTATAGCTTCCTTTATTTTGGTTGAATTGAAAGACGACAGCTAAGAAATTATTTCCTTTTGATTAAATTAGAAAATGGCAAATTCAAAGATCTAACAAAGCTTTTGAAACTATTTCTCCCTGTTAAATTTTAAAACATTTAAATTTTGCATAATATAAATAGTAAACTATAAATTAAAATTGCTGTCAGTTAATAAAATTTAGTTTAGAAAGCTAAACAAATTTCATTAAAGAAATAAATTTCACTAGTTAAATTCCAAATATGAAAGTGGAATTTTACAATTTAGAAGATATTTCCAATAAATTTTATTGAAAACATTCAACTGAATTAATAAAACTAATTTTCTTAAAAATATACAGAAAGAATTTCCCTAAGCAAATAATTTTTTTATTGTTTTGATTAAATGTAGAAAATATTTTAATACTGAAAATCGTTAATATGAAAATGCTTAGACCTTTTTTAGTTTTATGTTTATTACAAGAAATATAAATTCTTTAGCCTTGTGTTAAAAGATGTTAAGGTTTTCCCTAAGGGTCCACTGTTACATAGAACCAATAATAATAATTTTAGTTTAACATGCCTGAAATTGCTATTTAAAATTAAATGAGTGATGTCTAGTATGATGAGGGAATTAATTTAACTTTAAGGGCGAAACTCTCTCTTCGTTAGAAGTGAGAATTAGAATTAAAATGAAAAATGCTTTCATACATTTTTTCACGCAAGCGATTATAAAACATTTTGAAAAAAAAAGAAATTCTGGAACCCTTTCACCTGTGAAAAATTTTTTACTAAAAGTACAAAATTATATCTTAAATTTGGTAAAATAAGAAAATTCATAAGCTTAGGAAACAACAAGTTTATATGAAAAATATTGCAATAAAATAAAAAGAAAAACCTGGGTTAAAAAAATCAGAAATTGTAACTTCGTTTACTTATATTTGGTGGGAAGTCTCATTTTGGCTTATGTCTAATGTTTTTTTCTCTATGATTTCACGTAATTTTGTGCTCTTCTTTTTATTTTAAACAAAGAGATTTTGTTGGGTTTTTCTTTTTTTGTAGCACAAATAATCTGAGGAATCATTAACAGTCAAGTTTCCGGCCTATTTAGATAGTAGAATTATAGTTCCATGGTCATATGATATTTTTGGTAACCCAAAGTAATTATTCTTTAAGCTTACAAGGTACCATTACAAACATTTCACCACATTTTTTACATGCCAAACTTCAGCAAAATTTAGAAGAAGTTTTTCATTCAAAAACTTTTTGGGTGAATTTGAAGAATTATTGCAAAGTTTAATTTGTAATTTAATCACTGTCAGTCACCCGAAATAATTATTTATGGGCATAATTATGCAAAAAGTTGTTTAATAATTAATTAAAAATAGGTTTCTCCATAATTCCAGAACTATTGATTTACCTGCTGTAAGTTTCTTAAATCTTTCCTTTACTCACTCACATTTGCCGTGGTCGTTCTAAGTTTTAGATATAGTTTAAGAAAATTATCAAATATACTTGGTCATATTTTAAAATAGTTCATCACCTTTCGAGTTTACCTAAACAAAGCACAAATCTAAAATTCATCCCAAGGATTAATACCGCAAGATTAAATAGTTATTCAACTGCGTAAAATTAATTTCATGTTAAAGATATTATAACGAATTCCATCTTCTATCCATGGGCTCAAAAATTGAATCATTTATAAAATAAGTAAAACATAATATTAAAAACTCACACAAGAAACTTTCAACAATGCAATTTCAAAAAAATATTAAACTTTTCTTGAACTTGGCGAAATATAACATAACTTTTTTTCCAGAAAAACCGCATGGTTTGTTCAGTTGGTTAAACTATTTTTCATTTTTTTGCAATGAAAATAATTTCAGTACTTAAAAATTTACTTAAAATTAAACTTCTTCAAAACTTTTTCAACCACAAAAAGAAAAATTGTCCAAAACAAACAATGCTTAGAAATTTTGTTTATTAAACACAAAAACATTGGTCAAAGTGGAAATTTTTTAATTAGTTTTTGCTAGTGAGCTGAATGGCATAAGTTTTGTAGTTTTTGTATGATAAATAACTGCTGCAGGTGAATTTACATAAAGAATTTAAAATTATTCTGGCTAAAGTAGTAAAAGGTTCGTTAGCTGGCCAAAATGAAAATATTATATACAGCTAAAGTATTTTTTTTTTTGAGTTAAAACATTTTTACTTAATTGGATTATTTCAAAGAAGATTTAATATTTATATGACTTTTAATTATTTTAAGTTTATTTTTGAAGTTTCAATTTGCGGTTAGATTTGTCGTATGATTAATTGATTTAAAATATTTCTAAAAAGTTTTTCTGGGTTATTTCAATCTTATGGAATTCAGTATATAACATAACTAAAAGTTAATTGAATAATTTATTTGTAATAGAAAAATCTGTATTTCTACTTAGAAGATTTGCCAGATCTTGTAATTCAGGCGAAATTGAGTTTTCTATTAACCCATGTATTTTTTTGAAAGTTTTCTCAAAATTTTTTTTTCAGAGCTGGTTGATTTTAAAACTTTTGAGTGATAATTTGAAAAAAATTGTTTTTGTAATACACCATTCACACACTTTAAGAATTATTTCAGTAAACATATTAAAATAAAATGCTTTTTATCATTTAAAATTTGGAAAACTCAAAGAAGGAAAATTAAATAATTTTATATCATAAATTATAAATATATTCCAAAATAATGAATTAAGGAAATTAAGGAATTGTTAAGGAATTATTTTTCTTTTCTATCAAAAAAATTAAGCTTCCTTTGCCTGAAAGTAACAAAACGCAAATTTAAATTTTTTTCTTTTTCTTATATTCATCCCCACAGAATCTTTGAATTGGCTACAAAAAATTTTACTTTAATAGTTTAACAGTTAACAGACGATGGAAGAATTTTACATAATGATAATATTTGCATCCATTAAACTTTTCTCTACTAATTTTCTCGGAACTCTTTCTGTTCTTATATTTATAAAACTAAAACATGTTTTTATTTTCGGTAAGTTATTTCCTTGAGTTTGGAAGATATAAAAAAGTAAAATGATAAAAATATTTCACAATTTTATTAAAAAAAATGACACTAACATATTTCTTGTTTTATTCAGAGCTTAACAGTAAAACAAATTTAGAAGATAAAAATGTAGACACAAAATTATTTATTTTTCCTGTATAGTCCGGATATTTTTTTCTTCCAGGATGTTTTTTGAAAAACGTAAATAACGTCTATTGAAAAGCAAAGGAAAGATCTAAATCTTTTTGTTCTTTTCTTCAACATGAAAAAGTTATATGTACATAAGCATAAAATTTAAAGTCAAAAGAGTTAATCAAACCAACACAACCCCAAACAAATAGATAAATCTTTTATTTTTTCAGGTTATATATTTTCATCATATTAGATAGAATTCAACCATTTTTTTTTTTGCTATACAAACGAAATTTAAGGAAATAACAGACCTTTCAGGATAATAGTTATTTTTATTTTATCTAACATAATCGTCTTTTCTACTCAATATAAAGTAGTGTTCATGTCAGCTTAGAGCATTTTTCTTGCCCATAATGAAAATTACACTGAAAACTATGTTGAAACTATGCTAAAATAAATATTTAAAAGTCAAAAGGGAAGTAATAACACTTAAATAAAAAGGCAATAGAAAACTCTATCAAGAACTCAAAAGAAAACTTTTACGAAAATTTCATACTAGTTCAGGTGTGAAACTTGGTTGAAGAATATTTGGATAAAACTTAAAAAAAGAATTGGTTGTAGCTTCCTATTAAGAGTTTTTTTTAAAAAAGTGTTTGCTGAGCAAAGATAAAGAAAGATAACTCATAAAATTTCTCAAGTACCATAAATTCAGTAACACGTAAAAAGTTTTAACTCGTTTTCACTCATATAATAGAGAGTCTAACTTTAATTTTGGGGAAAAGAAAAGTAATGATCACTTTTCCTCAGCCTACTTTTTATGATTTATTTGGCTTTGTATCTAGTTCTTCTCAATTAATTTTTAAGATCAATAAATCATAGATAAAGTGTCCAGTTGAGAGAATTATTATAAAATTTTTATTAATTCAACTCTTGTCTTATAGGTTTACACCCATTAAAAATAATTTGCATAACTAATCACAGTATAATTTCTGGCTTTGTTATTAACTTTAGTAAAAAAGAAACACTTCAAATTTAATGCTATTTTATAGAAAAATTTTGAAAATATAAAACAGAAAGAAAATCAAGTTTTCGGCTCAGATACAATAAGAAATTTGTGTTGATTGTTGATAGAAATTTGAACATTTGATCAAAGTATATACTAAAAAATGAAAAATATAATAAAAGTCGTGTTCTATTTCACTTTTGGATTATTTTTAATCAATTTAAGTAAGTAATTATTTTAACTATTTTAAAATTTTACTAAATATGCTTTTAATTTTAGCCATTGCAAATGATTTTAAAGATTCAACAATTAATTCAGATACTAAAAATAATTACACAGTTAATAATATACAAAGTGATGACACAGAAAGACATTTTCATTTTTTGAAAAAGAAATTATTATTATTGAAATTCAAAAAAATGGCAATGCTACCACTTTTACTACTTCGAAGTAGTAATAATGGTGAAGGTGTTTCTACTGATAAAGTTGCAATTAATACAACTGATTCACATATTCAGGAACCAATGGAAACATTTAAAATCACTGATGAGATTTTGGAAAAAATTGTTGATGTTATTGATGATTCAAAAAATATAAATTAATAACCAATCAATTGTGAGAAATGTTAATGACAAATTCATAAAATGTAAGCAAAACTTTTTCATGAACATTATTTTATTATGTACAATTCTAGAAGTTATCAAATTATAATAGCAATAAAAAGTGAATGTTATAAACAATTGATGAACTTTATTTCACTTGTGTGTTTGTATTTATGTATTTAAAATAATCACGTAGTAATTATAATAATAATTAAGAAACTGTGCATGTTTTCATATTGTTTTCTTGTTGGTGTTATAAAGATTTTGCTATGTTTTAACATATGATGATGTGGTATTTTTTAATACAATAACTCACAAACTGAATTTCAATTGTTATAAGTACAACGGCAGTCCTGAAAAATTGAAAAAATTCAAAAATTCTGTCAAATAAATTAGACATTTCATCTGCTACTATAATAATACATACAGACTTGTAATTGCTTTGAACCAGTTGTGATCACTTAAGTTGTTCGAATATAAGAAAAACTGAATATTCTTTTGATGCCTTGCATAGAAACTGTACTGTAACAATTAATTATCAGACTGTCACAAAAAACCCGTTTAACACAATTCATGAAAACCACCAGAGCTGCCAAAATTATAGCGATAAGCACAATTATGTTTTTACTTTACAAAGAAAAATATTTGAGACAAACTTTAAGATAAGCAACAAAATATCAAACAGGAATACAGACGAAAGTATATTACTAACATATTTATAAATGTATTGAATATACAATATAGTTGATGAAATTTTTTAAAATCTCAAATTATAAGACAAAAGATTAAGCAAAACCATTAATTTCAATATTATCATTACGTAGGTAGAATCCTGATACTCATTTAAGCCTTCAGATTATCTCAAGGGTACAGAATTACTTGCAGAAATAATACCAAAATAAACAAAGATCATAACTTAATCTTGATAATAACTATCCTCTTTTTTATTTCAATATATAAAAGTTTTTTGTCTTTAATTGTTGACTCTTTAAAAATTTGTTAATTTTTTTACTACAAATGCAAACTGCAAGGCAAACAACCAATCGAATTTCAACGAATTGGTTATTATACTGCGTCAGGCATTTTCCAAAAATTTAATCTATTTAATCTATATATGTATATAGGAGAAGTTTACTGGGGTGAAGAGTGGTTAATTTTCAGGGTGCAAATATTTTTTATTTTTGACTAAATTGCGCATCCCATAGAACAATTCAATTGCAAAATTGTGGGTAATAAAATGCTGTGAAAGTTTTTAATAGGCTGTTTTTAGCTCATCAAAGATTACTCCGACAAATATAAAATCTGTTTTTATTATTTTCCACATAAAAATATGGTTTTATTTATATCCAGCTTATATAAAATGTTTTTTTAGTGTTTAAAAGAATTTATATATTTGTTAATCATAATTTCAAACAATTATTTTTATATAAGAAAAAGGTAAATTTTCAATTGGAATTTTTCTTAAAAATAACAGTCCAGTAAAGTTTAAATTGCGTTCATTTTTTTCAATTTTAACTTTGGTATTTGATTAATAAAATCCCAAAAATATTGCAATTTGCAGAGTATTCATAAAACTTTCTGCAATTACTACTCGATATTGGCTTATTCTTTTTTGAAGCTAAAGCAATTCCAATATTTGTTTATCGAATAGAGCTGATATAGGAACAAGCTCAGCATAACCAGCCTGATAGCAATGGAGAAGGTAAAAGCGCATTTCTTAAAAACTGGCTTGTATTTAGCAAAATGTATGATCTCTTGATTTGAATATGAGCTAGCTAAAAAACCTTTTTTTGCTGCAACAATTTAGGTTCAAAATATTCTTATCAATGACCTCAAATTGGCTTCTTGTCATCAAAAATGGAAAAGAAAAGAAATAGATTATCGACAGATTATGGAATGGAATGAACTAGAAACCACGATCCTTGCAAAGAAATCTAGCTATCGATGATTTCCAATACAAAATTTGTAGAGAAAAGACATACCGAATTATATGTGCTCATTATGTCGGAAATACCGTGTCACATCATTAATTGCAAGAGTAGAATAAAGAATTTCTTTGCAAATTTATTATTATTATTAATGACTTTATCCGTTATATATTTCACTATTATTAACAATTATTTTTCGCTGGTTCAAATAATATTTTCTCCCAAATGACTTACTTTACTCTTCAACTCTTATCATGTTATGATTATTAATAATAGAGGAATAATATAAAAGAAAGTTACTTTCAGTTAATGAACGATTCTTTTTTTTTACATAGGCAAATAGCAAGATTACAAGTATGATAAGGATTGCTTCTGCGTTCATCTTATTTGAACTTATTTTAGCGTTTTTATAACAATAGTTTCAAAACCCTTGAACGGTTAAACATTTTTTTTATTTATTATGAAGGATATATAAAAAACTTCACACTTTAAACTAAAATACTTTATTTATATTCTTGGGCTATTCGGCTATATTTAAGATTATTTTTCATTTAATGCAATACTTCTTGCCATAGAGCATTTCCTTGATCACTAACTTTAGATAAATATAAATCACAAAAATATTTTATATAAAAATTCAAAACTAACAAAGGTTAAAAACAAACATTTAAATATAATAGCAAGCATAGCAAAACAAACTAAAGATAAACGATTTTATGTATTTTGATTAGGATTCTTTGTTGAACGAACACGTGTGTTTAATAGTCCTTTTGGGATCTACTTAAAATAAAATTTAAGCAAAACCTGTGCAAAGCTTAGCAAAAAGATTAGAACGTGTGTTTTTTAATGGAAATTTCAGTGCCTGTAAAATAATAACTCAGAACTTACAAATTTAAAATATTTCAAACTTTTTTTTATTAATCTTTGGAGAATTTTTTTTATCTTTAGAAATTCGCTAAGCTTGTATAAAAAAAAATGCAAAATTATTTTTCAAAGGATTTCTTGAAAAAATTGTTTCAAAAATATTTTTGAATTCTTTTGTGCATACCTAGAAGAGTGCTGAGAATGCGTAACAGAATCTTAAAAGTAAAATATGTAAATTTAAAATATTTTACTTGGTGAATAATGGCAAATAGAGAAAAAATTATTCAAATATATTATTTTCTTGAAAATTTATTTAAAGGTATCCTCTATTTATTTCACTAGTACCTTGCCACCTGTTGTTGCAACTCAAGCTAGTAATACATAATAAAATTAAAATATACTCGTAAAAGAGCTCACAATCATTTTCATAAGACCTGTGGGTGTAAAACCGTTTTGATTGTTTAATTGCATGGGTAATTATAGAAATTGCTCGATTTGTTGACTGTTGAGCATGTAACATTAAATTGACCATGTGAAAAATAATTGGTATCTAGATTGAAATCAAACAATTCAAATTATTTAACGTTAGCTTTTTTGATGAGGAAATTGAAATAGTAATCTCCTAAATTGAAATTTATTGAAATCATAAAAATGTTAAACATGAAAACATATTCAAATTTGTTAATTCTTGTTAAGCTTATCGTTTAAATGTTGCCGTTCTTCATTTACTTTACCACAGCCAGCGTGTTGCTGAATAACTTTTTCTGGCTCATTGCATGAATTTTAAAATTCGGTTTGTTAATTTGTCATCTAGAAACTGATTTTCAAAAAAGAAAAAAGAAATACAAAAGGAGAACGTTTAAACTATTTTTTTAACTCTAGTTAAATGTAAAACTTCGAATTTGATATTAGATTAAATTCTTTGTACACTTTGTGTCTCAACATTTCAACAAAGTTTATTAAAAAAATTTTATCAGAAATATTATAATAAAAGATTCAGCTACAAATATTTCTGTATTAGCTCAAAAAAGAAATAACAACAAAGAATTCTAAGAAACATTTTTGTTATTATTTTAAGACTTGCAAACAACAAAAAACCTCATATAAAACTTGTACATGCAATATTCTATATAAATTAAAACAAAAATTTTATAGGCTTATAATTTCTACCCAAGAAATCAAAACAAAGGACTACTAATATGTAAAATATAGCTAAAGGAGAGTTATCAAAAATAAAACAAACATAAAATTTCAATTGCTTATTTTATTATCCATGGATGGAGTTTTACTTAATTCAATTTAAAATTGCAAACTTCGTTTGAATATGTTTTATAACAAACTCAAAGTCCTGTCAAAAACTTTGAAATATTCAAAAATACCACCAAACATGCCATTAATGTCAGAACAGATTGAAAAGGAGCCATGTAAGCGATACATGCAGTAGAATACAAGTGCTTATAGAAAATAAAATTTTAAAGTACTTAAATGAAAAACAATAAAAATGAATCCTTATATCTGACAAGAGAAGGCAACATAAAAGGATTTTAGCTTCACAACCAGTTATTTTGTTAAGAATTTAAGCTTTTTTCGTTAAAGGGCTAACAAAATTTTCACAATCCTAAATACTAAAGGATGCTAGCTAAAAAATTCTGTATTACTTACATAAGCAAACCTTTCAGTTTAGTATTAGAGATGTACGTCAATAAAATAGGAGCACGCAATCAAAGCATTAAACGTATAAATATATACAAATTTATATTTAGTTTAAAGGATATAGAAACCTTACTTAAAGGATTAACTTAGTGCAGCAGTTGGCTGAGATTTGAAATAGATAACTGCTTTTAACCTATATGAGTTTCACTTTAGATTAAAGTTTCCTTTCAATTGTTAAACTATTACAGAAGTTACAGAACTACATTAGCCGAAGGCATAAATATTTTAGATATCGAACTTTATGGATATACTCAAAAGTATTAATTAAATTTCTGCTAGTTTTAGGTATACATATTTAAATTAAAAAAATAAAGAAAAAAAATTTTAATAAATAAGTATTTATGTAAAGCACTACACTATAGGGATATACATATGTATACCTTTATTTAAGGGTAAGCAGATTTTTAAGTATCAAAGGCTTAGCTTGTCCTAAATCATACGAACATGAGAATACATATGTTGTTATCTGTAATATATTGCTCACCAGGATTAACTTAAGTATTATAAGGCTTTATCTCACTTCCTTTTTTTGAAAACGGGAGCAGGCAATGAACTCATGTAAATGTTTTCATTTTATAGACTATCATAGAGCAATATGATTATCCTGGGAACAGAGGCTAGTTATGAAAACATATAAAGCTCTTTTTGCCTTAATTAGAGGATATTCTTATGTAGCTCTACTGTTACTGTTAATTAAATTCTATTCTCAGATGATATTCAAGCTGAAGGGTATTCTTGTGTATTCAAGTTAGTTTTTTTCACGTGTTTATGACCAAGTAGTATATCGTGGTTTTAAGTTAGACAAGAGAAGAAAAATAATATAAACATATTCAAGGGTTATATATTAATTAATAGCTAAAAGTTACTCAGGTAGACTAGATCTCGTACTAATAATTTATACTTTAATTCAAATATATTATTTGTAGAACTAATAAAAGCTCAAAATTCCTTTAGGAATTTAGAAAGTTTTAGCAAATTAAACGAGATATTACTTTACTTAAAATAAAACTTTGACTTTGTTCTTTTAATAGTGCAGTTCTCCATCAAGTTTATACAATAGCTTAATAATGCACTATTACTGACCGTCCTTTTTGCACCAATGGCCAAGTAATTTATATCATTGCTAGGCTATAGCTTGCAAAATACTTGAAGATTGTTCAGGGAAGATATTAGCAGATATTTCTCAGGTAGTAATAGTGAACAATTCAGGATAAAAGGTGGTGAACAACAAATATGAAAAACTGACCAGGAATGTTATAAAAAAGCATAGTAAAATATTTCAAACAATTAATCAAAATATTTTATATCACTTGAAATCACTAGAAATAATCTTTATTACTAAAGCAAATTTTCAATTTGATGTCCAGAAAATCAAGAATACATGAAAAATTTTAAAGCTCTAGCCATTTATTTAAAGTCAATAAAAAAAAGTTATATTTATAAATAAAATTAGAAAAAACGCAAGCTCTTATCAAAAGAAATGACGCCCCAATTAAAGAACAAGTTAGAATATTTTTGATGCTGTCAATTTCACTATTTTTATAGACTCAGCGTTTAATCTCGCTTAAAACACATATTTGCATGTTTTTCAAAATATGAAAATAGAAGTAAGGAAATTTTTTTCTAATTCCATTTGACAATTTTTAAAATTTTAAAATGGAGTTTAAAGGTATCTTCATTGCCAAAGCCATAATTTTTTAATAGAATATTTTAACAAAAAAATACACACTTTTATTTTAGTGTCCTCATAATTAAGTAAAATTTCAGATATTTTGAAAGTCATTGAATACGTATCTAAATAACACAAATAAACAGACAAAGAAAGTACAATAAAGGCAAAACAAAAATGGTTTTTATGCTTATTTGTTAAAAAAAATAGCTGGTCCTTTGAATTTTTGAATATCTCTGCTCTTTTTAATCAATTCAAAAGGCTCGTTGAATTAGAATTTTTTATTTAAATTTATAGCAACAATCATAATTGTTTTGAATTAAGTTAACATAAAATAAAGAAAAAATAAATTTCTAGGTTTCCGTAATCCCAATTTTATCCAATCATCATTTAACATGAAATACTGAAGAAGTTTCCATCTGAACATTTCTAAGCCTTTAGCAATTACATCAAGGAATACAATAAGCTCTCTTATAACAATCTGATCCTAACTTTCTATTTAGCCTGATAGGATAAAGTTTTTACAAGGATACTTCCTATTGTTCTCATTGAAATTCCGTAAAATAGGTTACCTTCAATATTGCCAATGTTATTGTTGTGGCCAATTGTAACTGTTAACCAACTCTCTAAAAGAGTATCTCATTTCTAACAATTTGCCCTCAATTCCACGTTTTCACAATTATTGTTGTAAATGGTCGAAGGATAAGGGCAAAAATCTAAATTAAACATCAGCATACAAAACTTTAAGGGAAACAAATCAGACAAAAATCATTAAAATTAATGACTTGGTTAGCTAAAGGGGGTTGAAGAGGTTTAAAGAAGAAAAGTAGCAACATTTAAGCTCAGCTAATAGAGTGAGTATAAGAAAACAAGAAATTTGATTAAGAGTAGAAAACAATTGTATTGGCTTTGATTAAAATATCTTTTGTTAGAAAGTTTTACTGATTTAAGCAAAACAGGAAAAATAAGTTTTGTTAGTATTATTCAGAAACTTCAGTGATTTCAATAAATCGACAATCCCTTAGAAAAATTGTATTGGCATAGTATAATATGATCTCAAATAAGATTATAACATAATAGACTCTTAATGAGGGTGTTTAATGAGGCATATAAAACTATTTTACTAGATTTTGCGGTTAGAGATTTTAAAACAAAAATTTTAGGTATTATTACAGCTTTATCAAGGAAAAAGTTCAGCCCAACTTTCATTCAATCAAATCATACAAAGTACCTAAATTTAAAAAAATAAAATAAAACAGTAAAGCTAATTAATTTTTTTTCAAACCTGTGAAAGAAATTGGAATTCTTATTTTTATTACAAAACGCTAAATATCAAAAACTTTTGAAAAGCATTTTTTCCATACAATTAAATATCATAAATTTATCTAATGTTGAAAAGCTTGGGTTGCTGTCCAACTATTTAATTTCCTTTTATATTTATTCAACAACATTGGACACCATATTTTGTGGTAAATATTTCAATCATTCATCTTTTTGGATCAGATGAAGTGTAAATTTGTAGTCTTATTTCTATTTTGTAGGTAAAAGACTAACTAGAAATTCCATCATAGAGAAATGATGATAATAGGATTAGTTTTTGATACAAGAATTCAGGAAATTGGATATGAATGTACAAAACAGGATATTAGAAAGACTTCGGAAATTTAATTTGTGACAATGTGTTCATATATGAATAAAATTTTCAGGTGTCTTTCTTTTGCTAATCGACTTTTTAATATATTAAAAAGTTTAAAAGTGATGAAAAGATACAAAAAAATTCTAGTTATATATTTGAATATATTATATTTGAATTGATATCATATTGTGAATGGCCTTAGGCTGGATCATCCAAAGATTAATATCCTGAACGTTGGCTTAGTTTAATTAATATAATTGTTTCTGATTTTATTCAAATCAGGATTGGTTGGCTTTTTATAGCCGACTTGGAAGTCAGCCTTATTAGATTTCAAAAAATGCAGCCACTTAAATATGATAACGGAAATATAAAACGCCAATAATAAATAAAAGCTTGTACCACAAAATATAATAAAATAAAAGAATACCCATTTGACTCTATTTTTTCTTTTGCAGAAATAAATCAAAAATAAAAATTTAAAAATTCAATTTTATTAAATAAAAATCAAATAAACTCGAAATACACTTATATTAAACTTTTCTATTTTAGATGCTGACAACTTTTTCAAATGACTCAGATAAATGAAAATTTAAAATAAAAATATAAAAATATAAATGTTTGAGAAGCAATCTTAAAAATTAGAAAATTTTATCTCACTCAAAAAGAAATTTCTTTCAATAAAACCCAAAAAGTAATGAGTTGTAAATATTTTATCTAAAAACTTTCTAGTGAATATTTTTCTATTAAAAAAATTATATTAAAACCATTGAAAATATTTTTTGTGTAGAAAGTAAATTGAATACTTTCTTTCAGTTAAATTAAAGAAAAATTTTCATGACAGAACGAACATGTAGAACAGGTGTAAGGACTATTTTCACCTTGAGTTTCTTAAAAATATTTCCCATGGTTGTTTTGTTTTTATATAACTGGGTGTTTGTTTTTCTATTAAATTAAGGAAATAAGATGTTGCCCCTAACTATATTACTAGCTGTTGCTTTCATCAGATATGTTTTTCTTCTTCTTTATTTTTTATAACAAATTTAATGCCCATAAAAATTGCTATAAAAATTCCAACAGAATAAGTTTCATAGTTAAACGTAAGATTTTATTATATAGATATATTTATATATATTTATATAACTTGGGCAATATTTTGTATAGTAATTCATACTACATCCTTGAAGACAAGTTTTTCTATAAAAATATATATCTAGAAATGTAATCTAAGGACATAAATCAAGAGAAGATGATGTCAGTTATTGTAATATTTGCTTCTTTGTTATAACATCGTCTTTTATAAGAATGAAATTTTTCTTGGGACTCGCCTAGAAAATTACTTTGTAATATTGAAATATACCGTTTTATGAGATTAACAATATGTCTGGGTTATAAAAATAGGACTTTCCTATTATAAATACGCTTGAATTAGTTTCAAAATGTATCCGATCAATGGCGAAAAAAGATATCTTTATGGATAATTCATTGTCCACTCATATTTCTCGTCAACCTATTAAAATTATTAAAAGATCATTCAAAAGAAGTAAAATAAATTTGAATTTTTCTATTTAAACTTTTCAAGATTTTTAAATTGATGTTTAATCCCTCAACGTTTTCGCTGAATTTCTTCTTTGCAATTATTTTTAAATTTCATCTAGATTTATTTTTATGGGATCTTTTCAAAAACTATGGAGATTTGTAATTTGCTTACACTTATTAATTATTAATTAACACTTGTCAATAGGATAGGATAGTTTTTTCAGTAATTATTTAGGCTGTGTAAAAACCATTCAAAAATAATGGAATCAGCTATTTACATACTACCTTGATCAAAAAGTTCCTGGAATAATATAAGTGACTATAATGTGAATATAGGTGACAGTTGAGCAATATAATGAAAAAAAAAATTGACAGCCGGGTGCTAGGAGCGCCACATGACCACCATTCCAAGAACTTTTTGATCAAGGTAGTATTGCTCTAATATTTCACTTGATAAAACAAAAATCTAAGCAATTGTTTCAATAAATTTAGTAATAAATTTTATCTAAAGATATAAGTTATAAAAGCTTAGAAATGAAATAGATTTCTGAAAAACCAAGTTAAAAACTGGTTTAATTCAGGTGAAATAGAATAAAATCAAGGCGAAAAATTTTAGCTCGGTATAAGAAGTTGGTATAGTTCAAGCTTAAAATCCTGGTTTTATATTATTACTAATCTACTAATCTACTAATCTTAATTATGTTGAAAATGCTATTTTTGAAACAATTATGCATATTACATTATTTTATTAACATAAACATATTATTTTAAAAGGAACAGGATGCAAAGATACAAAATCCTTTCCTGTTTACAAGAACAAAAAAACTTATATAAACTATAACCTTATATTCTTCTTATGAAAGGATACTAAAATCAGTTAGGATACTCATAATATATTAAACAAATTGGAGAGTAATGTTTTTCAACAAGTCATGACATGGATAGAAATTCCTCCAGCTTACACACACATTGACTAAATAAAAGTAACAGTATATAAATGGATAACTATTATATATTATTTTTGATTTGAAAAAAACTATTATATAATGGTGAAAATATATTAAACCAGAGCCCATTTTACTTAAATATAAGCATGAGCCTTAATTTAATTTTAAGCACCAGTACAAAATAAACTTAAAAATCCTTTAAAAAAATTTTTTTCAATGCCTTTCTCTCATAAACCCTTAGATTATATAAATGTAGTAATAATTTTGCTTATTAGAAACCTTTTTAATAGACATAGCTTGCTTTATAACAATTTCAAAAACTTTATGTGTTTTTGTATTTACTTTTTAACTAAGTCATAAAAAAATTTTTTATGTAGTCCAAAAATGTTTGCTCGTTAAATCTATGGATATACATAAAAAATATTCTTCAAAAGATATTAAATCTCTAGGATGTTGAAACGTGATTGTATCTTGTGTATTGAATTTAACTTTTCTCATTTACAGGGTAAAATATTTTATTAATAACTTTCAATATTTGAACAATGTTTTGTATGAATGCGTTATGGATTGTTTTGTTTTTTTTTGCTTGGAACTAAATTGAATACGGAATGGTAAAAACAGAAATGTAAATAATGTTATATTTAATGTAAAACTTTTTTAAAACATGTCAAACTTAGAGTGTAAAAAATTTTTAAGAAAGTTTCAGAAAATCTGTAAATTATCTTCAATATTTTAGCCATAGCATTCAAAAAAGGACTTAATTAAAAAAAAACTGCTAATTGATTATTGTGAAGTACTTGCAACCAACTGAAAATTTCTTTTGTTCAAAATTGAATACTGAAACTATCAAAGAAAAAACTTTTTTGCAAAAAAAGTTTGAAGATATAAAAGATTATTATTAATACCTTTTCAAATCATTTAATTCAGGTAATACTAAAATCTGTTCAAGTTTAAAAGAAATTTGAAACGCCATAATTTCTTACTAAAATTTTAACAGAGATTTTTCAAATGTAAAGTAGATTATTAAACTGTAATAAGTTTATTCTCTGGAGAATAAAAAGGTTTGGTAAAATTACAGGACTTTGACCTGATAGAAGTCATTTTTATTCAAGGCATTAATTAAATTAGAAAGAATACGAAAGTTCTTTTAGTTTTAAATGAAAAGTCTAATACATGAAGCCATTGAACTTTTAGAACCAAAATCATAGCTTTTTAAAACTTAAATTTAAGAAAAATTAAATGTTTTTTTACTGTATAAAAATAATATTTGTATTTAATGCAAGATCAAACGGAGCCAAGAGGTGAGTAATTATACATAATGAAAATTGCCATGAATATCTGTAGTAGTAGTATTGTAGTTTTTATGTTAAAAAATATTTACAATCAAGCCGGTGACACAGCTTTTCCTGGAACCTTCTCGGAAAAAGATGGTTTGCAGTGTTCACTGTATCTCAGCTGTAAATTACCTGAAATCAAAAACACTTAAAATTTAGTTAAAGTACTATTAAATCCTTCCCCAAATGTTGTCTGATTACTTTTTTTTTTATTTGAAAAATTTTGGGGCTCATTTAAAGTGAAAACTGCTATTTTTCACGTAAAATTCCGCCATTTTGTAAGTGTGAAACAACCTTAATGTCAAAAAAAAAATTCTAAAACTCAACGTTGTGTTATTTTTTATGTAGAAAGTGTGTACCAAGTTTGAAGTGAATTGGTAATGTAGTTTTTGAATGGCAGTGAACACCGACTTTGAAAAAGTAGTTTTAAAAAAACGCGTTTAAAAATTTTAAAAGCTTATTTATGGCTTTAGTTTCCTGGCTTTGATTACCTGATAACTTTGACATTTTTGTTTGGATGGACTTCAAATTTTGGAATTATATTTTTGAAATATTAAACTATAAGAAAATACAAAACAAAAACCCGATTTTAAAAAAGTGCTAAGCCATAGTCCCCCCTTAAGTTCTTATGACCACTAAAAATCACTACTATAGTTCCAGCACTAAAAAAGAAAGTCTCATTAAAAAAATTCAAATTAAATCCTTCTTTTGTAAGTGAAATACAATTATTATAGTATTTCAATATCCATTTTATGTACAAGGAACAGTTTTTTTCACTAAAAACATTTGAATATTTGGAGTAAATGGAGAATCATTACTTCCTGCAACTTAAAGGTTGATCTATAAAAACCTTTTTAGCAAGCTGATGACTTCTAAATTTTCTTCTTTTGTTCTTTTGTATAATTTTCTTTGATTTTGTGTGCCATATTGGACAGTACTATAGCTTAACTCTTTATTTTGATGACAAACATATAGGATTTTTTTAAAACACTCAATAATCGGATATTGAGGGTTTATTTGATTTGTTTGTGACTGTAAATGTGATCTATAACACTAAATATTAAATTAGGTTTTAGTGGTGTGACTAGGAACTATTTTAAGCCTGTTAAGATATGTATTCAATATATTAGCATAGTTTTTTCTAAGGTAACTAAAGCTTCAAGAAAACTTTGATCACTTTTCTGATGTGTATTTATCATTGTGCAATTTATTTTTCACCATTATAAATATTTAAAATTTTTTCATTTATTTTTCGTTTTATTTTTCCATAAATTTCTTAATTTTACTATCATCATACCTATAAAATACTTCTATTGTTCTTGTTATTTTATAGATTGAAATCAGGGTTCTTTTCAAGCAGACAAGAATAAATAATAGAATAGAAAACTAATATTAGCCTGCACCGATGTGAGTAACATCTTCTATTTTTAGCATTATAAGCAAGCTAATAATTTCATATTAGGAAAATCTATGGACAAATTAACCTCCACATTACTCATATTAATCAAGTTCTATATTTTAGCTAGAAAAATCAATCAATTTACTTATGTAATAATCAGTTAAGTACACAGCAAATTAATTTTCTATCATGATATATGAAAGATAAGTTAATGATTGTGTCATTATTAAGTCTGGCATGACCAACGTAAGATTTTCTTTAAAAAAAAAAACAAAATGCTTCAATATTATGGCTACCGAATCTATTAATTTGCTTTTATACGACTTTAGAATACTAAATGAAAGAAATCATACATTAAATTATTTTATACTGATTCAATTATCTTATGTTGTTATAAGATTTTACTAAATTCTTGAAAGTCACACTTTTTGGTTTACCAAAGAACATTTGAAATTAAATATATATAAATATATCTAAGTATAAATGTATAATCATAGCTAATAACTACTTTATATTTGGTGAAATCACTAAAATTTTCTTCACGTAATCATTTATCTTCAGAATTAAAAATGAGTTTCATCGAAAACCAAAAAAAAATTTTATTTTAAAGACCTTGACCAGGATTAATAATGAATAATCTTTCAACTTAAACTTTCATTTGAGATCTTGAAGTTCACAGGTCTTACATAAGTTCCCAGCAATTAAACCAAATTCTATTAATTGCAGTGAATCACATATTGGAAGGCTGCATAACTTTTAGCCAACTATAGAGTGACAATTGCTGACCAAACCACTAGAGACCCCAAGGTAATTAAATGCCGATGACTAACTTTACGCATTTGATGCCATGGTAATTTTGAAATCACCGGCAAATTTAAGCGATACTCAAAATAAAAAGTGTTAGTAGTGTCCCGGTAGTCTTTCCGCCTCTTGGTGTGATTAGTTAGTTAAATTTTTATAATCCTAAAGTTGAAATGGGAAATAAAATCCTAAGTTTAATTTGTTTCATGATTGTTTCACATGGACTAATTGAAAAAAATTTAGCAGGTAGCATTTTTGCTTGGAAATTAGTGTAATAAAATAAATAAAAGTAAATAAAACTTCGATAGGAGTTTTTGACGAAGCAATTGAAATGAAACCTCTTCTAGCTTCAGAATAATCAAAATTTAGTGGTAGAGTTTTTAATAAATCCTAACAAATAATTTAATCAACGACTAAATAAGTTTTTTTGCTTATGATTATGATCAGTTAAAATTTACTTTAAATATTTAATGCAATTTTAATTTTGTTGGTAAATAAATTCAAAAATTTTTAAAAATGAATTTAATTGAAAAAACATCCTTTGGAGTTTAACATAAAATGAATTTTATACTAATTTTTTTCACTTTTTCAGATCAAATAATTGAAGACAAACTTTATAGCCCTTCAAATGGTTTCCCTGTGAAATCAATATCAACAGCAAATAGTGAAGCTTACGAAAAACAAATTGGTATTAATGGGATAATTGGAATAGGTTCAACTGAAACAAGAACAAAATCAGTCACCAAAACCGTAGATGATGCATTTGGTCATACCAAAACTGAAATAGCTCGAGGTGATTCACATTCAACAGCAATAAATATTGGAAAATTTGGGATTTCAAATAAATTTTCTACATTAAATAAATTAACTAATGATGGGCATATGATTCGAGAATTCAATAATAATATTAATGTAGGAAATTTTGGATTGGGAACGAAAATCTCAACACGTAATATGAATAATGGTTTTAGTATTAACAAAAATCAAAATGGTGGACTGAATATTGATATGGGTTTACTCTCAGTAGATTTAGGTAAAAGTAATAATCACATGAAATATTTAACTGGAGTAAAAGCAGTAACTAATGCAGGAGCTTTTGCTAATGGAAAAAATACTAAAACTCACTCATATAGCAACTCAAATTCAAAATTTCATAATATTGGAATTTTAGATATTTCATCAGCAACATCAAAATCTAATGCCCTTGCTGAAAGTTTTGGAGGTACAACAGGAGCGTTTGGTAATGCAAATGCTAACAGCCAATTTCATCAGAAATATAAAAGATTTGCATCTAACAGACCAAAGAGCTCATTTGTCTTCCCAAGGGAACCTTCAACATCAGAGCTGATATATTTTTTAAATAATCGATTTCCGCACACGTATGTTTTACCAACACCTCCACCACCCACGAATGGTATTTATTATGAGAAGAATTTTAGGAAAAATTTCTTAGATGTCAAAGATAAAAATAATCAGTTGGATAAAATTCAAAACTCAAGAAGCAGTTTTTAAAAAATCAATCAAAGCTCAGCCTTAATTTTTTCAGAAAAAAAGTCTGTGGGACAACATTTTTATAAAAATTAAAATATTTCTAAATTTCAACTTTGCAGTAAATATTCAAAGTGTAAATAGAATTTCAACTTCGGAACCTAAGCTTTTAAATTTTTAATCCTAAATAGTTTTTATTAATTTATAATCGGATTATTTGTAAAAAGGCTACATATTAAAATGGAATAATTAAACTGCACTTGCTGACTAAAATAAAAATAAAAATAAAGCTTCAAATTTTATTACTGGGCTTAAGCAAATTGAATTGAATTTGAAGCTCCAACTTGCAAAATATTCAAGCTGTTCTTTTATTCTTTTATATTCTAATTAACTTAACTTAAAAATATTCATCTGCCTTCAGTTTAAAGTACTTTAATCTATTATTAAATTTATTATAATCTAATAAAGTATTAAAAAGTTTGTATATATAAAAAAAAATAAAATTTAATCCCATGAGAAAAATGCCATAAGGATATGAAAAACTTTGTGGCGAATATTAAATTGTCAGACAAAAGTAAACAATGTTTAAGCACTAAATATTATTTTTCCTTGAAATATGTAAGTTTGCCAACTAGTATGTTGAAGTCAACTAGAATGACTCTCAGCTTATGGGAAAACTCGGAAAATTGTAGCTTTGAAAACTTTAACAAAGTATAATTCGATGTTCAAAGTAGAACAAACTTTTATTAGAGGACACAAAATCTTTCAATTTGTATGCGATGAATAAGAAAAAATTTCGAAAATTTAAGGTTTTAATAGAAAATTATATAAAATATGCAAACATCTTAAAGCTTACAATTTTATAAGTGTCAGATTATCAAGTTCCTATAATCGTGTTGTAAAGTTGTGCGAGATAGCTTCTTTTAGTTGCTTAGGTTAAGAATCTGCAGCTCAGATTTGCCAAATTCCCATTTTAGTGCTCCTAAAGAAAGAAAAAAAAAATCAAACCACAATATTTTCTTAGTTTTAAATGAAATATTGTCAGTAGATTTTTAACATTTCATTTGTATCTAAGACCATAAATTCTTCAGTTAAAGTCTAAAAAGAACAAAGCAAATCAAAAATATTTAGATAAAACCAAAAAAAAAAAAAAAAAATTAAGATAAACGCTGATTAGCAAGGGTCTTGTCAGGGAAAACTTATATGGGACCTAGTTACAGTTTATCCAATTTGATCTGTATACTTAATTTTTACTATAATAAAGGAGCTAAGAACTTCAGTTTCGAAAGGGGGAATATTGTTTATGCTCAAGTTAAACAGACTTCAAAAGGTTATTATGTTGACTACTTGAAATTTTTACATGGCGTGTCTAAGGCTGAAAATCCTTTAATAAATATTTCCATAAGATAGCAAAAGTAACAAGAAATAAGTTTGCATTTTGCCACATGTCTTCTTTTGTTGGCATGGAACTAATGTCAAAAAGCTAAGATACAGCCTCCTCTATTAAATATATAAATATTAAGGTCTCAAAATGAATGTGTCTAATTTAACAGCATTAATAACAACAGATTTTAAAATAGTATTCTTTACTAAATAATCCCATCAAAAATTCACAGCATTAAAATTTTAACTAAAATATTCGTACAGCAATAATTTTATCTTTTATAGAGCTTCAAAAATAAATTTACTTTGCCCTTTTCTTTATGTACTTAAAATTTAGTTTATAATGCGTAATGAATTCACAAATCAGCAGCTTAGTTGGCCTAATACCAAAACTAAATATCATGTTTTCATACTGGCTTTGTTCTTTCACTACATAAAAAACCATTTTTAAAATCCTTTTGTACATGAATCTATGTATATCTTTTCAAGTATATCTAATGTAGCTATCTAAATTGTCTATCATGGATCACTGAATCCAATTTGTAGCAATGAAAATTGTCTTTTTATTTGTTCATTTCTTAA
This sequence comes from Acrocera orbiculus, assembly GCA_947359355.1. Lineage (NCBI taxonomy): Eukaryota > Metazoa > Arthropoda > Insecta > Diptera > Acroceridae > Acrocera > Acrocera orbiculus. The sequence goes on from OX375757.1 coordinate 1,935,992, forward strand.
ATCGGATTTTATCGTTATTGCTGTCATTGTAACTGTGGTCTTTCTATAGTTGCCTTTAAGCTTTTCATACCGGAAGTAATTGAAGTTCCTTACTCTGATTTTATTTTTGTACTTGACATTATTTGAGGATTTTATTGAAAATAGTTCAAAATTTTGTTACAAAACTATTGAGATAACTTCATATTGGTAATTTTAATAATAACAAGGATCAATTTAAATTACCATATTTTAACTATTTAAGATCGGTCTTTTATCTTAATTGGAGAGTAAAAATTTTATTACTTATTATTCATAGTATAATGACTAAAACTTGTGTTTCCAGAACCCAATGGAATATCATTTACCCTTTTAAATGAAGTTGAAAAAAGCTTTTCTTACTTTTACCCATTTCAATTTTGTTTAATAGAAATATTTTATTAAAGGATACAAATTTTAAAGCCACACTACTAAAACAACTTTAATAAATCGTTTTTAATTTTACAGTTCAATTACAATTCAATGCAAGTCAATCACAATGATTGTCAATTTTCATTTTAAAAAAATGAAGAAAATTTTCATTTTCAATCTGAAAACATTCAAAATAATTTATTTCATTGCATTAATAGAATTATACCCTCAAAGTTTCATTTTTATGAAGGAAACTGACGATTTGAACACTTTACAATAGAAAAAAGCCCTTAAGCTTAGAAAAATGATAAAAGTTGTTGAATAAATAATAACTCTTCGGATTTTAAAACTATATTTATGGTAAATATTACACCCTACATCGTTTTAAGTGAAAACAAGACATATTTTTTTACAATGGCTATGGTTATGTAGATATATACGTGATGGTTTGAGTAAATGCATAATCAGGTGCTAAAGCACATAAAAAAATTTACATTTCATGAGACCAAAACATTGACAGTTGGAATAAAAATTAAGGGCTGCCTACTTTGAATTTAGAAACTTCTGCTTATACCAGGATGAACAAAATCATTGTGGAATTTCCAAAGAGTCAAAACTCATTTGAGTATGTTTGAATATTATTATTTTTTTACTAATAAAAAAAGTTATATTATTTTATGAAAGGAAGTACAGACAATTTTAATTAAAATTTAATTTCTTACAAAGTCTCCATATTAGTTCCTAATGCTTCTACAGCCAAAAACCCCATTCATGGTCACCTATTATAGTCAAATTTTACCCATCTTTATGAACAGATTAAATGATAAGGGCAAAACGTCAGGGATAATTAAGCTACTTCAATAATAATTGATTGCTAAGCAAATGTTTTTCAAAAAATTTTATCATTCATTTGATTTACGACTCTTAGAAAATATTTTCTTGTTATTATTATTTCTATGAAAGATAATCAAGTCAAAAATTCCGTATAGCATTCCAAAAAATCTTATTCAGAAATAAACTTCACATTTTTTAGAGAAGAAATGACATCATTAATTCACTGTTTTGATTGTTGTTTGACTTCCAACATACTCGAATATTACTATACTCAGTTTTTATCAAATTTTTTACGAAGTATCACAAAAGTTTTTTTGGTTTATCTGATGGAACATGTGAAGAATTAGTACGCAAAATTTTAATTTTGAGTAATCCCATCGACTTTGAAAGTAACAAGCTTCAGGAAAGTTTTACTCACTCATTCCTTTTTCTAGAGCAAAGGCCGTTCAAAAGATTCTAACTTCAGTAATTTTACTTCGATTAACTTGAAATTTTGACACAATACTTTTGAGATATTATTAAAAATAAAAAGATTGAATAAAAAATACTGAAATACTGAAATACTCTTAGGAACCACTTAAATTTATTTAAAAACTTTATTCAAGAAACAATTAAAGAATTTTATGGGATAACATTAAAATATTTAGTGAACAAAAATTAAAATAAACTACATACAAAAAAATCCATTTTTATTGCTCTCTCTGACTCTCCTCAATCCACTTATATATGTGTTAAATAATTATTATACTTCCTATATCTGATTTAAATTTGTTAATTTATTGATCAAATATTTTTTTCTATTACACATTACTGCTACAAATTTTACAGAAAGATGCAAGCAACACATGTGCAAATGGTGTATTAAATTGCAAAATATTAACGATGACTTAGACGCCTTCGAAAAATTTTCTACAAGACATTAAAGAACTCCTTTAAGTTAAATGCATGACTTATAGAATGATATATAATCGTTAAATAATTTTGATAGATATAGACAATATTGATCAATATTCTAACACTATTAATTGAAATCACTTTGTCCTGCAAACTAGAACTTATAATAACTACCTTATTTATTTCTAATGTCATCTTATCCATAAGTAGAGCTAAATTCAGAAAGGTCTAATATGACACGTAATTAGCATTTGGCGTTAGAAACTAATTAACAATAGGATACTCCCATAACAATTGTGCAATTCTGCTATTTAAATTTATTAGATAATTATACACCTTCACTACGTAGTCCATAAATATCCTTGAATGCTCACTTGCAGTCTTAGTTAGACAAGCTTTGGAAATCGATGCAATATGTATACGGAAATTCATTGTCTTTATTATTTTCTTCTGATTAAATATCCTTTAAGTCCTAAAACACGCAAAGCCCTAAAAATAAGTACGAATATTTTTGGCCTATGTTTGAGCTAACAAATTGCCGCAATTATTATCTCCTAGTTTTCAGGCTATCAGAAATAATTTCAAAAAAAAATATATATATATATATTACTAATTATAACAAGAACTATATATTCAATTTCACTCTTTCTCTGTTCTCAAATGGATATAATTCATTGATTTTGGATTAAATGGAAAAACGAATTTCAAGTAATCGATAGATTAGGTAATTAATGTCTTTAAGACGTAACTAATTGAGAAAATAGAGAGCTTTGTATATTATCAATCTAAATTTTCTTATAAGATATATAAAGTGTAACCTGAATACATAATGCCCTAATTCATCAAGGTAAGTCTTTCTATTTCCGGCTTAGTCTGATTTTTATGAAAATTTAAGGATAGGAAAAACTGATATATATATATAAACATTACTACATTACATTTATATTTTGTGAAATTTATTGCTTACATCTTCTTAATATTGTTAATAATTTAGCTCAGATGTTTTAGATTAAATAAGTCAAGCTCTTTGTAGAATTGAAGGATATCATCTTGTAAATGGAAATTTTTGTATTCAAAAATTAACCATAATGGATTATATTTTGTCTAGGCTTATAAAATATATGTATTTCAAATATTATGAAAGTTACAAGTGAAATAAAAATGATTTAATGCTTGTAAGAAAGTTAAAGAGCTTAGAACCAATTAGTGAAAGAAGTTATAGATTTTCCACTAAGGGAAAAGAGCTTTATCTATTTAAAGAAGAATTATTCTTTGCTTAACAGGAAATGAATTTTTGTTTGTTATTTATAGAGAGTTTAATTTTGTTAGATATTTTTTTTCTTTTAGAAAAATCAACAGCTTTATTTTGAGTGCGCGAGCTTCATTTTAAAATGAGTTCAACTAAAGAATTCAATGTTCAGGTAACATAATTTTATATCATAAATCCCACCCCAGTGATAAAAATTGTTATAAAATATAAACTATTAAATAGGGTTAGAAAATGAAAAGGTGAAATTTCAAAATTTCATAATTTTTTCTTTGCTTAAATATTCAAAGCGGAAATTTTAGGGAAATCTTCCACTATCACTACAAAAAATAACAAGGAGTTAGGTGGTCCTTTGATAAAAGATTTTTTTTACAAAAAATGAAAATCGAGATTTGGTGAAAAAACAAACTATTTGTATCCTGTTCTTGATTTTCTTATTTATTTTTGAGTACAAATATCATATCATCGCTGTATATTGAACTCGATATGATCAACCTTATAAAATTTAACATCTTTTTGAGTATTCCGGTAATACCTAGCATTAAATCTTTACGCAATGTCGTAATAGTTTCATATCTCATCTGTAGATATGAAGTCACTCACAATAAATAGATATAAATACTTTCTATTCTACAGCGAAAATTTTCCATCCTCAAATCCCAGTGAGGCAATATCCCAGTATATAACTTACAATTAGAATTAAAAAATTACAATCTAAGAATTTAATTTATCAAAACATTATATGAGTATATCTCGACACAAATTAGTTGTCGTATAATATCATTCACCGAGAGGGGAGAACTCTGAAGTCAATAAATATCCAACAAGAAATTCACTCGGAAAAATGAAATTCAAACTTACTTGGCATTCTCGAGTATATGACACCCCAATGCAACTTTTGGACATTAATATAGAGAGATTAACTGGCATAATGTCAGTACCATATCGCCAAAGGATAGAGAAGTTTTTTCATTATAGGCTCGTATTCCACTTCGTATTTATATAGACCACCTTAACTTATTTTAAAATACTTGAAACTGATGGAAAATAAAGAGATGGTGTAGAGCCCAAGTAAGTGTTAAATATCAATATCTATTACAATATTATTTATGCATCCTAAAAATCAACGAACATAACTTAACTTGCTCTGAAATCCTTTTCAAGTAGAGACTGCTTATTTAACTTCAAAGTAAAAGAATGCATTGGAGCTTTATGCATTTTTACCATTCGGTATAAAACATCCTTAAGTTCCCCATTCAAAAGTTAGGAATAGTTCTTCGAATAATAATCAATGTGCTTCTATTTTTGACCCATTTAGAGAAAAGGTTCTTCATATGAAATAAGACAGCTCCAGATTAATGTTTCAGAAATGACATCCATTCTCTTAATTTTGTCTTTTGATCAAGCTAAATAAGTTTTTCTATGGTTACTTTAACAAATGGTTAATTTGACTGTCTAGCACCCTCAGCACCAATATTTAAAATATAGTTGAGACGTTAATCCTTAAATAATTTTAATTTCATGTTTAGTATGAGATTTTCGTATCACTACTAGGATTTTTTAACCCACATGTTACAGTCAAATTCTAAACAACCTAAACGAAAAACTGTCTTGGTTTAAATTTAAAATGTTCTTAGCATCTTCAATCCGAAAATTTGTAAGTAAACTTAAAAAATTTTAATTCTGTTCATTTATCTACTTTTTCTTTTCTACATAAATTTAATAAAATAAGAAAAAAATAGGGATTTACCAAAAATATCTTTAAGATTTAAAAATCTTTTCTTTTGCTTCATTTATTGCTATTAACAGTTCATTTTTCTCATTTTTATGTTTTTATATCTTTTTATCATAGTACAAAAGAAAAATAATAAAACAATTTATCCACAGATGTTTAAAATTTCTAATTCATTTTCATTTCTTCATCCTCTTTTTATTATCATTCATTCTGACTTCAACACAATAATATATACAAAGAGAAAAGAAAAAGAAAACACAAATATTAAACTAATGCATTCAGAATGAGATATTGACACCATCTCATAAATTTTATGAAAGGACATCACTGCTGGAGAACAAATATTCAAAAGGATATGATGAGCAATGAACCAGACACTTGCCCAGAATCAAATCTTTTGTATATAAAATGGGGTTGAATTTAAAGGCAAGACGATATCATAAGCAAGTTGAGCATTTCTATAAATTCGATCAGAAAAACGTTACAACTGTTTAACATAGACTGATTTAATGCAAAATAGACCACCTCACTGAATCTATATCCCTGATATTTCTCAGTTTCCTATTTCCGTTTATTTAGAAAATGTTATTTGGGTCCGAGATTTATTTCATGTGATATACAAATGTTATTGGATGTACAAGAAAAAATAACAGAATTTTTTGTAGAAGGCTACATTTATTCATATGAATGAATGGAGTTGAATAAGGATCCAACTGTTACTTAACAAAAAATTTATTTGCAGACTTTAATATGATTGTGTGATTATAGGGTTCCTTTTTATGATTTTTTTTTAAATTGAAGTACGTCATGAATATTATAGTAGAGAATTATTTAATTTATAGAAAAAACTTGATTGCAAAATAAAATAAAGTTTCGCTTATTAAGAGTACTTATTTATAAATTTATGTGAAAAATTTTATCAAAACTGATAAAATGCTAGCAAAATCTACAAATAATTTTTTGAAGTTCATTAACTTACTATCTCTTTAGGTAAATGGCACGTTTTTAATAAAATCTTTTTTTTTCACCTTTCTTAATTGTTATTCAATCATATGATTAAATTTTCATTTGTAAGCATTTCTCGTTCATTTTTTGCTCATGATTATAGCAACGTGATTGAAATATGGCCTTGTTTTTTCTCGTGTATTGTGCCCATAATGATTATTAGAAGATTTTCCTTAAACTAATGGTTCTCTGGCATGCAATGACTAAATATGATAAATTATATTGCTTTAGAATGAATATAAATAAATAAATATTTTTATGTTTTTGGTAATTTCATATTTTATACAGTTTCTAGGTGTAGTCATATAGAATAAGTTAATCTTTTTGAAACTTGTTGATAAACATAATATTTTCAAATTGAATTCATAAATTAATTTATTAATTCCCTATAGATACAACACTAATTTTACTGTCTTCATTTTCAATTATCAAATAACCTAATTTAATGTGCCATTATCACCTACTTAAGTGATAGTACTTCATGACAATCAGGTGATTAGTTGTTGACATAGCATTAGAAATACTTACATTGGTTTAGGTATATATACAGGTCATACATGTGTATTGGAATGCAATTGGTATGACAATTTGTTATGCATTTTACTTTGTCCTAAGAAAATAAAATTTTAAATGTGGTGATACTTATTTGGAATAAAAACTGAGAAAAGGGACGGCAATTAAAAAAGGTTAATATTCTGAACTTAAGTCATCTCACAAATTTTATTTAGATATTGCTCTAAAATGGGAAAGTAAAGGAGTAAAATCTAGTCAGTTATATTAAATTATTAAAATGAACTCATATTTCTGTTCGATAAAAATGGACTCTGTAGAGATGACAATACATAAAACATATTTGATTTATTTTTTTTTATTCCTATATATTTACCTTTTAAAAAGATCTTTTAATTTCTACTTCAGTTGAGTTCTTTTGGTGTTACCAATTTCAAAATATCTTTTCTATAATATTTTTCCTTCCTTTCATTTTTTTTTAGAACGTGAGATTTTACTTGATTTTTTAGCTTTTCTATTTGAGAAAAATAGATGACTGATAAAAACATTAAAAAGTACCAACACTAATATTTACTAGAAAGAAACCAAAATTTTAAATTAATTTGAAATAAAAGTTTTCATTTCAAGGAGTGCTGACGGATGATATCCTTTTATTTTACTTGAAACAACAAGAGGCCTAAATTAAGAAATCTTTTTATTATATCTTTTCAGTTATGTTTTTTGTTTTATTTTTTAAAAATTAAGTTTCCCTTCGAATAAAATTATTATTGACTCAATAAATTGTTTTTAGTATTATTTTTATTTTGAATCCCTTCATCAATACGTCGTGCTTTTGCCTTCTTTATAACTGGCTGAAAGATATCATGAGATTCTGTTTTATTTAATTAAGTTTCTGTTTATAGAATAACAATATAAAAAGTTCCTTTTGAAAGGTTCCAATGAAAAGTTCACGTTTTCAATTTCACAAGTACTTCAACAAACTTCGCATAACACTTTTGTTATACATGGACACTCTCTTTTAAATAAAGTATTATAAACTCTCCAAAATGCTCTCCTAAGTCCTATTCAAATTCATAATTTCAGCTTAAATGCTTTCCAATAAAAATATTTCTCAACTTTTATATTCAATAAACATAAATCCCCTGGCATCCCAAAAATGCAAGCTATGATTTCATTGCCAGATATAATAAGGTTAATCATCCTTCCTGCACTACTATTAAGTTTCATTAATTGTCAAAATTTTTACTTGGTTTATCTTTTACGTATTACGTATTAACGTACGTTTACGTTACACAATACCACAAAAAACTACGCAGATTTTAATTACACATTTTTATAACATTTTTGTGTAATTCTGTTTCTTCTTTTTTATGACATCAACAAATGTAGTAATGTATCAATCACTTCACTATATTCAAATTTGTTTATTTTACAAAAAACTCAAGAACGTTAAGCTTAAGAAGCTATAAAAACTTTTTGATTGATCAAGTTGAAATTTAGGATCAGTAATTATAATATATTTACCAAACTAGCAAAAGTAAACTGTCTAAAATAACGTTAGTTCTAAGCTAAAAAAAGAAATTTTCCACCTTGTCATTGTAGAACTAAATTCAAATAAGTATTAAGTTTAAAATTTATTAAGGTTTTCAGATCAAATTAATGCCCTTTTTTAACTATTTTTTGATTCTGAGAAGTTTCATATAAATCTTAGTTGAAAGCTTAAAAGTTTAACCAGTATCGAATTAACTTTAAGGGCATTAGCTTAATCCTAAAACTTCTACTACTAACTAATTAAAAAATGATTGCCCTGAAAATCATTGTTTTGTTTTTCTTTTATCTAAAAAAATAAATAATTTTATCAAAATGAAAATGTTAAATTAAATCAATCAAACATTAGCATAAATACATAAATTCAGTTGAAATGAATAATTATATTAAAAACCAAATATTTTCATATTTCATTTAATATAGAACTAGATATGACTTATTTTTCTCTAATAATAACCATAATGACATGAGTCATAGATAGACCTATTCATAATATACTCGCATAAAATAAGAAAAGACATTTATTAACGTTTTGTAGGTAATAAACACACCTGATGTTATTAACGGCATATACTTATACATATAGTCATGAAAAATTATGCTACTATAGACACATGGTTTAATTCTCACGGCCGAATATTATTTAGCCCGCTGGATAACATTTATGTCATCATATATTTTATGACCAGGTTATTCTAGCTTGAAAGCTTTTTCTTAAAGATTTTATTGGAAATATGTTTTACTTTAAGAATTTTTTTCTTTTTAAAGATAGAATAGGCTTCTTTGATAAATTTTTAATTTAAAATCACATTATTTACATTTTTGCTAAAAATCTAAGAAGAAGTCCCATCAGTAAATCAGTTGCATATTTATTTATTACAAAAGTAATTATGTTAAAACCAATGATAAACTGTGAGTAAGATTATTTATTTGCAATGAAAATCAAATTTTTATAATAATTTGAAATTAATTTCATAGTTTTTCTTTTAATAGAAAAATGCGCATGGATATATTTTTTTATTTTTTTTGGTAAATTTTGCTAAATATTTTCAAATAAAAATTATTTATAATTTATTACTTTTTCACTTCAGTATAATATAATTTTATGATAATAAATAGAACGAAATATGACAGAGTGGGACTCCATACACGGATGATGAAAAGTATTGGGCTACTCATAATTCTTCGGACAGAGAAAAGTCACGTAAAAGATTGAACTAAAAAGTGCATCATATTGTCACTAGAAATAAGCAGGTCATCATGATATAATTAATAATCTATATAATTAAATGGAAAGCGCTTAAATTTGTTCGCTTTCTTTCCCGGTTGATATACACCCAAATATGATAAAAATTATATATTTAGGTAGCCCTTGACGCAGAAATGTGTAGAATATCAATTTAGTTTAAATCTTTTACTTAATTATAAGTAAAAATATAAAAAATATTTCCTTAATGAGGAGCTTCAGAGAAATTCAACCTCAAAGCAAGAAAATGTAACTAACTTCGTTGCGAACCGAAAGCGTATTTGTATCTTGACTGACATTTAATCATATGTGATTTTAGTTTCCCTACGCTACATTTTCCCTACATCTACAAGGTACTCTAAATTTTTACATTAGAAATATTTGATATTTAATTTATACATTAATAGATTAAAAAATTACAATGCCTCAGCGCTGAACTTTGTAGGTAGAGTAGAGCGAAATCATGATAAAAATAGAAGTAAAATTAATAGTAGTAAACAAGTCACTAAAATCCCTATCGGTAATCCATCAAATGAAATAAATGCTTTTAGCTTGAAATATTCATATAAATGTGCGTTAAATTGCGTCCCGCGATATTTTGAATGTTTAAACAGTGATGAAATGAATCAGCTTTGTTCATTATATGGAGTAAAACATTTCAAATCTGAGATTACTAATCGGAATAGAAATATATTCACTCTTTTTGGTCATAAGGGGAAAGTATCTTTGCCTCCGTTATCTCAAAATTTATTCTTTCTGAAGGTATTATTTCAACTGATCCCTGTGGTGAAGTTTGAATAATGATGTTAGATTATACTACAAGATAATGAAAAAATCATAAGTCTATAAAGGTAGTAATTTCTAGGAACTCCCATAATTTTAGAATGCAGGAAAGTTGCTCCCAAATTTCGAGAGCTGGGCTTTACTAGTACAAATAAATATAAATCAAATCATTACTACAGCTGTTCGGATTTTATTTAATTGATATATAATTGATTTTCATAGTTCCTAAATATTAATCAAATTTAATTAACCCATGTATACTAGTTACTTTGAAACAGTGTTCCAAATAGTAGAATTGGTAGTAGTGGTAAGGACCAAAATTCACTGTGACTCAGATCACCTTAAAAAGGGCATTATTACGTAATTAATTAGCCTTGTATTCAAACCTCACTTTTCACTTAAAGGGACCAATTCAAAAAAAAGCAAATGATTGTAATTTTGTATCCATAAGTCTAAAATATTTAAAAAAAGTCTCAATTAGTCAATTTTATAATTGCTTTTATTAGTTACGGTGAGGTACTTTTTAAGGATAGAAAAAACCTTTCTATTTACAAATGATATTAAATGCTGCAAAATGGAATTTAAAAAAAACAACTTATAATCTGTATAGAAATATGTATATAGAAATTTAAAGGATCCATGATGGCATAAGTTTTTCTATTTTAACAAATTCACTAACCATAAAAAAATGCCAAATTACAGCCTGATTTGCAAACTATTTATTTCCAATAATCGATTGGTATGACGTAGATGAATATACAACATTTCTACTTTCATTTCAAATGCCATTAGCTTGTTCAACAATTTCAAGTAGTTTCTTTTTTTTGCTTTTATTTCGAATAATTGCAAAATGCCTTGGTTCTATCGTAATTCAAAAGTTTAGAAAACAAAGCCACACTTCCTGTGCTTTTGTGAGAAAGGAGATGAAAATGTACGCCAAATCCTCTAATGTATTGAATACAGTCATAAATAAGCTCAATATAACCTCTAACATAATCGACATTTAGCTTAAGTGTAGGCTTGTTATTGTGTTCAGTACGGAAATCAAATAATGCAACTCTCACCCCTCAACTATGCGGATTGCATGCATTTACATCCCTAAGGGATTGAAATAACAGGATTTTACTGCAATCCGTAGCTAACATTTAGTGGTTCGCGCGAAGGATAGTGGTTTTTGGTTTGTTGTAATTGTTGAATGTCGCATTATATCACTAGCACCACACTAATAAATTTTGATATCGACATGACATTTTATGATATCCAGATTCATTCAAATTAGTTAATGTATAGATATAGCTTTTTGGGCTATAATTTCAAATTCATTGTATTAACGATACAATGATGCAAATTACGATTATATACAGATATATATATATATCTTACTTCCTTTTAATGAATCTAAAATCAATGGTAGACAAATTAGGTCATTGTATGAATGACAAAATTTCGTAAGAGTTATATTCTGAGAAATTTTCTTTAATTATGAAAAAATTAATTCGTGTGCCACGTAATAATATCATGACATGCAAATTTCAACTTAATAAACGTCTTTGTTTTCCAATTAAAAGACCTTTGTTATCATCACTTCCCAAAAAAAAAAAACCAAAAATAAAAAAAATGGTTCACAATGAAAGGATATCAATAAAATATCAAAGGGTAAAACAGTTAAAGCAGGTAAATGACTGGCTATTTGCGTGTTTTGGAGCAACTAAGGACAATCCAAATCATTAATAAAACTGATGGACGGTATAACAGCATTTGTTGAAAAGTAGTATTGATAGCTCCAATCATTTTTCCATAACTTATTCTACTAATTTGATTCAAGACTAAGCGATTTTTTTTAAGCTGTTAAGAGACTACCAAAACTAAAAGAATTTATTGTAGCATGTGATAATGTCGTTTAGGTGTGCTTAAATAATTTATTTTGGAGTTTTTTGATGATACCCTTAAAAAGCTTCAATTTCTTAAGGGCTATTTTCTTAAATAGTTTATTATATTAGGAAGTCAGTCAAAGAGGTTGAATACATAATTGATAAATTGTTTTTGTTTAATGATATAGAAAAAGCCATAATTTGTTTAAGCTTTTGTCATTACACCAAAAAAGTAACATTTAAGCAATCAGTTTACAAATTAATAAAGATTTTATTCAATCATACTATATAGCATTGTTTTACTGTCCGAGTTAATTTATTCAAGAGAAGTTAACAAAAAGAAATCGGTGACTAATCTTGAGATATTGAAACTGTTACTTTGGTTCTTTCAAGCACTAAAAAACACTTCTTCAATCCATTATTAGCATACAAAATTCTATTTTAGTTTTGACATATTTCTTTAGACTAATGCAACTTTTTTATTAATCTGCGTTTAGAACTTTACAAAGATATGAAAATTTCGTAGTTTAAATTAAATATCCTTAAATAAAATAAATTATTCTTTAAAAAATATTAATTGAATTAAAAAAATATAAAATATAAATCATGGTAGTCACGGAGCAAATGTTGATTAGCTTTGTCTATTTATTGTGTATGTGCGTACCCCAATTTAATTTTTGAAAACTACAACCAATTTTAAATAAACTGACGGGACAGGTATCCCAGGTGTCATTTGTCAATTAAGAAAAAAATTACAGTTAATTAAATATTAAGAAACACGTATTTTCTTATAATTGCTACAATTAATTATAAGGAAGTGAAAACCACCCTCAAACACAAAGTTTATTTGTAACTTGCAATTTAAAATGAAACCAAAAGAAGATTATCACTTATTTAAATTTTAAAATAATGCTATGTAATTTTCGTTTGAAGAGAATGCAGAGATAATAATGAAATTCAAAACTTTCGGGAAACTATAAAAGAGAGTCAGTTGTTAACACTTTTAAAGTCAGAAAAAGTACACATGAAAATTAATGGGTCCAATTTAAAAATTACACCCGAATCTTACTTCTTTATAGCTCCTGTAGTAGTTTACATTTTCCAATTAAAGAAAGTTATAATTATTTCTTTTTTATACAAATTTTTGATTGTTTTCAACTACCCTTCAAATCCAACTTGCTTTTATTTATTTTTGTTTTTGTCAAGTTTACTCCTAACCTTAATGATTTTTTATCTTTTAGAAAATTGTCAGTTAAAAATTCTATTGACATTCTTTAAATAAAGCACGAATAAGCTTTCGATGCATCCAAAATGATAAATAAATTGCTTTGGGCTCTTTTGCAAATGTTCATTTTTTCTCCATCAGTTTTTTTTATTATAATAACGGATATTTTCTTCTATACTCAAAAGTATTGCCAAAAAACAAATAATTCCCTTAATTTATGTTTATTATGCTACAAGAAAAACTTTTGTCAATAAACTCAATGTAAAATATTAACCACTTTAGAATAGCGAAATCTTCAATTTCATAAAATATTATTTTCATTGTACTTAAAAAATGCTACAACCCTAATGATTAAAAGCAACCCAACTTTTCTTTAAGCACCTTCTTCTCTACCAACACCACATAATGCTGCCTAAACTCAAAAACTTAGGTATCAGAAACAAAAACCTTTCTCATCCTCCTTTATTATCTTTTCCTTTTCTTACCAAATTATTAATATCAATAATTTCAAAGAAGATTAGACTTAAAAACATTACAAAAACACTTCCTTGTGGTGTGAATATATAACAGGTGTCTTCATTTTACTGCGGAAAATTTACTGATTATGAGCTAAGGTATTTACTCTCACCTGAAATTTATATGCTTTTTGAGAGAATATCCTAGAAACCATATAAAAGCTCTTTTATAGTCAATTTCAATAATTTCCCCTTGAAATTCTTTGGAGAAATCAGGGGTTGAATTCTCACCACTCTACTACTTAGGAATCCGAATTTAATGCAACAAATTTTTATATTAAGTTTAAGATATGATTGTGTTTCATTACATTTTGAGTCTGCGAAACATTCACAAGTGCTTACAAAAATATTAATATGGCTTCAAATATACGTTGTAATTTTGGAGATGTAAAAATTAATAAAGTAACTTACAATTAGTATAAGTTTGTCAATGTTGAACACCATAAAAATTAGATTTTTTTCAATAATCAAAGTAATTATTTGAAAGTGGATTGTGTTCTATTTTTTTCATTACTTATTAGAAGAGTCTTTAATCTATGTGATTAACAGCAGTTAAGAATTAAAGCATAAATTAATGATTAAAGCCATTATTTTTCTTAGACTATTCTTGAAACCAATCTATTATTTTCTTATTTACGAGTATTCATGAATAAAGGTATTTTTGATCAAGCGCAACAAAAAATTTCAACAAATTTCTGAGTCATTTTAGATTCTACAAGTGTCTCTGGCTTTCTTGATAATGAGAGAAATTTTGCAACTTTGTGTGTACAAAATGTCCTATAGACAAAGATTGATCCTATATAAGGCTTCTCTTGTCCAATATTTTCTAAACGATCTATTCTATCATTCCATTATAAGCAAGATTTATTGTATATTAATGTAAATTGATTTCCTACAATCATTACCTTACGTTTTTAATGGCAGCTCTTAACTGTAATAGTATCTACTGCGAAAGTTTTAAATAAGGCTTCGCCTTCTGAAATTTAAAAGAAAATTTACTGTCTTCCTTGACTTCTTTGGATACATTAAATTGAACGCTTTCTACTTTAAGTATTAGGGTGTTGACTACTTAGTCGCTTGATACACGCACTGAAATGTCAAAAGTGTCTGATGATACTGAAAATATTTTCCAGATATGATTTTTCTAAACTGAAACACAAGTTTTTGGAAGAAACATGCTGACATGCAAATCAACCAGCATTCCAGTAGAGACCCAAGTTAGTATTACTTAATATATAGCATTGAAAGTCTCTTGTAAATATTAATGAAAAAATGAGTTGCATGTTAATACTAATATTTTCAATGCTTTAATAAAATTTATTAAAACTAAAAAAAGTTTAAAAACGTTACCCTTACCTTAAAATTATGCAAGTCTAAACAACAGAAACAAAATCGATATTAAAATATTAAAAAGCTTCAATTTTAATTAAACATCCCACACACTGAATTTCGGTACTAGCGGACCAGAACACCAGATATTGATATCATCTCTTTCTGGCTATGATTCAAATAATGGCGTTACTCCTTTATTAATGCGTAGAAATGGTCTATATAGAATAGTAAATTCTAAGCAACAAAAAATTTACTTCCCTAAAACATGAGGTAGTATAATTCGATTTCTTCATAAGATTCAAATGAAGTACAGGGAGAGTATGTCAATCGTTTTAGTACTATAACCTCTTTCTTTAACCCATGAAGTGATGACATAACATATTTCTAAATACCCAAAAAATAATTACATCTCATATTTTTTCAAAATATTAGTATGTATCTATTTTCAAGGTGACTAAAGGATAAACAAATTTTAATTTTGTGCAAACTTTAGCGAGAAATTCGCAAAAGCTTAATATAATTATAATTTGAGAAACAAAAATCTAGATTGGAAAAATTTGATCTTGTTAAGAATCTGAAAAATTTTTCCAAATTAGTGAAAAATGTTGGGCATCTTAATATGATTAAAATATATAAATTATAATCGTTTATGGTTTTTTGATTGAAATAAAAACCCATTACCATGACAAATGGGATTGGAATGCTTGTTAAAATCCAATATATTTGATTAACATCAAATCATATCCAATTATTTAAACATTAACAGTTAAGAAAAATTTATATAAATGGAATTCGATTATATATATAACTGCATAAAGCTGTAAATTGGAATGGATAACACAATGTCTAAGCACATCTTTATTTTATTTTTGTTAATATTTTGGCAGAGTATAAGTGAAATTAATGCTAAAATGGGATTTATTCTTCATTCTTTTGAAAATTGTGAAAAAGAAAAGGAATGGCCAATCTATAACTATAATACGACAGTAGACAGAAGGACGGAAAATGAATATTATGTAAATACTGCTTATAATGTTTCAGAACTTTTCCCAAATGGTTTTATGAGTAAGTTTTTATTTAATTTTTGTAACTTTTTTATACTTAATGCAGATAACAAAGTGTTATAATTTCTCGCTTAGCTAAATCTTAATTCTGCATATTTATATTAAACATGATGTTTATGATTATTGATATTGAATAAAAAAGGCTTCTTTACATTATATTTGTTAATAGCAATGGGCAATAAGAAATTGAAATATTTATTAAATATTTTGATATAGGAAACTAATGTTTTTCTAGTACAGTCAAACATTTAACAACAGTGCTTTTATAGCATATAATTTCAAGAAAGCGCCTACTTAAGCCTACAATAGTTCTCCTTATAACGCATTTTTCATACAAAAATATTCGAAAAACGGGAAGGACGTAAAAAATTAATTTATAATGATTATTGAATTATTTGATATTTAAAATTTTTGAAAATTGTATATTTATGTGATTTGCTCCATTCTTGGACAAATAACCCAAGAGTTTCTTGAAAAATGAGTAAATAATAACTCTTTTCTTTATTTTTATATTTCTTAAAGGGGGGGAGGGGTACCTATACAAAAGTTGATTGAAAAATTTAATTATTTATTTTGCCTCTGGAACACCTTGCTATTTTGCATGATTTTTAACATATTTTATAAGTGAGGACTTTTATTCGGCTTCACTTTACAAAAACAGATTTAATTGTAAGACTTTTTGTTCCAAATTTTTAATTACACTATCATAGTGCATAGTACAAATAAAGAATACAATTTTTAGTGGAAATGCAGGTTTTGAAATGTAAACGTCCAAAAGATACAAAAGGATGTGAAGCATTTAATTCTAATTCATTAAAAGTTAGTATATGTAAAGTGTTCACGACCCATCAGCCAATGCTGTATTACATTTTTATTCAACCAATTCAGCCACCATTCTCATGTCCAATTAAACCTGGAATATATTCTGTTACCGATTACCAAATCAAAGATTCATTTACAGAGTAAGTTTTTATATTTATAATAATTTTTTATAATGATCAATTTTAGTATTTTCTTGAAATTTTTACCTGGTAATCAAGAATCACATTGGCATATTAAAGTTATGGGAACATTGCAAAAACGAAATATTCTTTGTGTGGAAACTTTATTAACAGTTCGACAAAAACGAGCGAGAGGATAAATTAATTTAATATATTCTTCATTTGTATATGTGAGGGATGGTAATAAATATACTTAAATGTAATTAATGATTTAGTTTTAATGATAAAAAACTTAAAATAATTATTCTTTGTATCATAAAACCAAGTTTAGTGGGATAGCTAATTTACACCATAATCGTTTTGTTTTACTTGATCATTAAATTTAAACAAAAAAGTAACTGCTAACTATAGTAAATTAATTTTAACAAACTATATTTTATTTTAGGATTTATAATTTTGTTCAGTAAAATTTGAAAAATAAATTTTTGTTTTTGTGTATTTTGATTATGGTTTACACGTATAGAAAATAAATATTTTTTGTATTAAAAATTACTATTTTACATTTGAAAGTATAAAATGTGTACAAGAAATATACTTTTTTTTATTCTGATACAATTTTACCAAAATTTTAAGGAACGGACATTTTTATCCAAAAAAATGAAAAAGAAGAATTCTTAACGTTTTGATACAAACTTTCATGGTGTGAAAAGTTAATAAACATAATTTGTAAGTTATATTTTGACATTTTTCTTAAAAAATTATATAATTCAAAAGACCATTAAGCCTTAGTTTGATTAGCTTTTGTCAAACTTGTTAATATTCTTGTGGATATTATCGGATTAGAAATGACTATTCTGTTCAACCAAGTCATTGTAACATAGCTCACTATTAATATATTTTATAAAAAGTTCTGAAAACACATAAAGGTTTTTCATTTGGTGTAAATCAACGATAGGTTGAAATTTCAACTTCTTTAAAAAGTTATATTTAGTTTCCGAAATTCCGTCTTTCTGCATTAGCATTATCGTGAAAAGGTCAAACGGTCTTAAATTAGCTTTTATTAAGTTATTTCAAGTAGTTTCCAAGTATCTAGATCTGAGATCTCTTGTAAAGATATCATAGTAAATATAAGTTAATAATATTTCAATGGGTCAGAGTGTAGCTTGCTCATGTTTATTTTGTGAAACCCTTTAGCTGTCTCACCAAGCTGCGTCTGATCTGTTAAATCTACATCTAGAAGCTCTACCTGTGCTTTGGGTGAGTATACAAGGTTTCCCGAGATTGGCTGATCAAACACATAGGGTAGAAAGCATATAAAATTTTATCGACAAAAAATACAAAAAGTGGGGGTCTAAATTTTTTCGTTTTAGAGTTACAGCCTTTTGAATATTTCAGACTTCGCATTTACCCCCACGCACTCGATCACTTATAATTTTTGAATCTATGCAATAATAAGTAAATAAAATATACTTTTTTATAGCTAATAATATTATTTTATTGTTAAAGATGCGAACATTTAAAAATAATATTAAATAGTGGAGAAAAATATTTTAAAGTCGAACCGTTGGTAAAAATTCCGGCATTTTTTGACGTTTTTTTGCTTTTTTTTTAAAAAAAATGCCAACATAAGTTAGTATTGTTTTTTTATTTTCGTAAGCAATAAATATTTTCAAACGAAAAATTTTTACATTGAAATGGCCTAACTCTCTCCCATAGCACAATAAAAATTTAACAAAGTAATTCTTTTCCGATAACTTGATAAGAATTTTTTTATTGCTCCCCATAGGGAGGGGTTGGATCTTAAGATCTTTGGGATCAAACTACAGGCCTACCTCTATCTATCGATTGATGAAAATGGTTATCAAGATATTCCAA
Source organism: Acrocera orbiculus (assembly GCA_947359355.1). NCBI lineage: Eukaryota > Metazoa > Arthropoda > Insecta > Diptera > Acroceridae > Acrocera > Acrocera orbiculus. Next base: position 1,955,024 of record OX375757.1, read on the forward strand.
TAAATGTACAAAAATATTTTGAAGAAAGTTTAAAAAATTTAATGAATTCATAACCTAAGATAGTTCAAAAGAACTAATCAGTCAATCACCAGTTGATTCTTTCAATTATGTAACTCATTTACATTTAAATGATTACATATCATTTTTAATTACCATTTGAAATTTGAGCACTTGGTAAAAAACTAATTAACAATAAGCAGCTCAAGATGCTTTAGGAAAAGTTTTTATGAAAAATTTAAACAAATATTAGTCAACTTCAACTTAAATTAGTTTCCTTATAAGCTGAGCTTAGTTTCATAGTAATTTAAAAAAAACAAATATTGGGATTACTGCGTTAGTTTTGATGTAACATATTCTATCCAAACTTCTATTACATTACAAAAATGTATTGTGCTCAATTTTTATATCCCATAATCCTTTTTAGCTATATTAGCAAATAATTCAATTAATTCTTGGATAAATTTGAAAAGCTTAACAAATTCTAAAATTACTAATCTATCTTTATACCGATTGCCAATGGACAAAAACAAATTATTCTCAACATAATTATATGACTTCTGTGTTCACACGGTGATATCTAATATAACTATCAACTAAAATTGAAATCCATTGGAATTAATTTCATGATTAATAATGCTCTGCACACAAAAGGAGTCAGCCCTTTGCAAATCAGATAAAAAATAGAAAAACTTTGTACATGAATTCATTCTAAAAGTTGATTATACCAAAAATCATAGCATGTATTAATTTGAAATCATATTTTAAAATTATATTCAAATGCAAATTAAAATCCTATTAATTTCTAGAATCTATAGTTTTATTATGCATCTAAAATTTCATATTTGCTTGAATTGCATGATTATGTAATGTTAGTAATTTAGTTTTTGGAATAAGGCTGCGTTATTACGATTAGAGAAAATGACGAAAGGTAAATCGAGTAATGTCTAAAGACACTGATGGGATTTTCAATTACACATGCTCTACAATAAGTACAAAAAGATATCCAACAGGAATGGTAGTCAAATTCTAGCATATTACTTATGCCTAGGATATACTAAATTATTGCATAAAATTCAATTGAAATTACGTGTTATGCTCTATCATGCGCAAATTTAGGCAGCACCATTAGAGGTATATATAGGGATAGTATATCTGTTTTAGGAAGATATACTATTCTAGTATAAAGCCTAGCTGAATTCTATATATGTATATATGCATATATTACATAAATCTTACATGGTTAGCAGGTGGTTATGGTCAGCATATATTGAATTGGATTTGCAGTTAAAGGTATTTTTGTTTAATTCATGTCGGGGTAAAAATTTTAGTTATGATAATATTTACAGAAATAAAATTAATTTTTATTAAATTGTTGCATTTCTTTACTAATACTACAATTTCGAAAAACTTAAATATATAGGAACATAAAAAATGTATGCATAAAATTTGTAATTTAAAATGCTTCAAAAAAAATTAATAGAAAATTTTGGAAACTTAATTTGACTAAAAGTATATCTGAAAAATAACTTAGTTCCAAAACTAAGTGCTATAAAATTTTCAACCATCGCTTTAATATTTGAATTATGTCAAAGGGTATTGTGATACCCTTAGGGCTCAGACCGAAAGATCTGCAGATTTTTGTTTGCATAACTACGTTTTATAACGTTAAAGTAAGACACATGTACGATATAGAGCTAAGGAAAATTCCATATTTTCATAGATAGCTCATAATTAAGAAATGCAGTGTCGGCTAGATCAATACCCATTTGACTTTAGAGCTTTATTTCTGCTTTCAGATCAAATTGGGCACTTCATACATTAGTCTACAAATTTACGTTCATTACATGTATCTAAACATCAAAATTTTTCTTGAGTAATTGTTGGCTTAAATATTTTAAAAATTATATTTTTTCAAAAAAGCAGTCTTGAAAATTTAAATTTCTTCATTGAAAGCTTATTTTTTAGCTCTACGTCAGATACAGCCACCTACCTAAAAATCATCATTTTATTAGCTAAAATTTACTCTTTTTTAAAACATAACCCTCTTGTTTTTGTTAGACATTAAATTTAAGTAAATAGAATTAAAGCTTTTACAGTATACATCCTTTTGGATAACATAACAGTTAAAATTATTAAAAGAATTGAGAATCCAAGATTAGACGTAAAAATAAATTGAATAACATGAATAAATTCATAAGCTCTTATTTCCAACCATGAAGATTCAGAGATTATGAATAATAATGCCTAAAATTGATTTTTCCCCATTTTAGTGCTGTTAATAAATTTTTTAATATTTATGAAAATATTTGAACAAATTATATTCGGTATCAAATATTAGGGACAGTTTACAAAGAGTTTTATAGAATCTAGAAATAAACATAATGAATAAAAAAATCTCATTTGCTGAATATAAAAAGAAACAATTTATGTGGAAAAAAACTATTTTAATCTTCTAATTTTTAATTAATTTAAGTGCAAGTAATTATTAACAAAACATTTGTTATAAATGTTTCTTAAAACAAACTTCATTATAAAGTGTGTTAGAAAGAAACAAAATATGTTTAAAAATAAATAAATAACAAAAAATTTGAGTTTTTATAAGATTTAAGTGTCCTATTCCTCACGGTCATATTGATGACTATAACAGCTAAATACTTGAAATCTTTAGCAGTAGTTTAAAATGACAACCACATATGAAGTAGTTAATTATGGTGATGAATTTCTATCATTTCAATAAATTAAGAAATAAATAGTCATACATTTTGTATGTGAAGAGGATTTTTCGAAACAATAAATCGTTAAATTTTTGACAAAGTTAACAATCTTCTATCAGAACGACAGCGAGAAGACTTTATGTTCGTCTCAAAACTTAAAAAATACTAGCACTATGAACTTAATTTATATATATTATTTTCAGTTTTCTATATCTTATCAAAAGCTAAAAATATCCCTTGAGTAGATAAAATAATTTCAGACCCAAACATCTTATTTAGTTTCAAAATTTTTCATAATAAATAAAAAATAAAAAGGGTATTTAATACCTAAGGGTTCACAAAAAAAAATTGGTCTGTTTGGTAAAAAAGAAACAGAAAACTTTTGTGTCTGTATTTCTAATGACATCCGTATCTGTAATCATTTTTTAAAACATGTGACAATACCCAAAAATTTATTCTATAAAATAAAAGAAAGTTTTCTGCTATCTTATTTGTAAAGAAATTTCCAATTTGATTTTTGTCCTAATTTAAAACAAATAGGTAAAACTTTGTCCCATTTTTCAGTTATCCAGGCAGCCATTACTTATTTGCCTGCTAAGATGATATAAATCAAATAACTTTTGTACAGAATGAAATTTTGAAGTCGATGTAACAAAAAAATGTTTGATACTGGTAAAACAGAAATCAAAAAGTTAAACTTTTGGTTAAACTTTATTTCAAGTATCCAAAATGATTCCCAATGGAAATTCCCTTAAGGATCTTATTGTTATTCTTTATTACGTACAATGGACATCCTTGAAGAAATATTTTTATCTTGGCTAATTTTTTTAACATAAAATAAAAAAATTTTCATATATATACATCGTTTGCCAAATAGCTTCTAAAATTTTGTTTGTTTCCTTTTTTTTTTATTCAGGTAACGAAGTTAATTCTTTGATTTATATTTTTATTGAAAAAAATAGAATTCAACTGAATATATTATCGTGTTGACTTTGCCAAGAAGTTTTTGTTCACAGAAGTTTAATAAAATTTATTAGCCAAAATATTTTGTTTGAATTGAAATTGTTAATTATTTTTAGTTAGAGGTGACTGTAAAATATGACAATACAAAGAAATTTTAATATTTTCAACTTTCAACTCTTGAACAACTAGAAAAGGCTACAAAGGAAAATTGCTTTCACTAATTAATGAGCACTAAAGCCCTTGTAATATATGTTTTTAAATAGTCAAAGTATTTAATCCACGGATTTGCTTAAGTAGTAAAGCTTTTCCCATAGAACTTTTAAAAAATTTTGTTTAAAAATTTCACATCTTCCTCAGGAAGCTGTAAACTCTAAAAACAATATCGTGAAAAAATTATAAGACTAATTTGTTAAAATTTATTATATGAATACGAAAATGTATTTGTGTGTCCCAAAGATCATAGAAAAACTGGACGAATTAAAAATAACTTTAATCCCTTTTGATTAATAGGTGCATTACTAACGCTAAAGGTTTTAAAAATTATAAGCATTTCCTCAATATTTTAACAACAAAAATTCATATCATACAAATATCTTTTAGTGATGGCAGAGTTAAATAAAAAAGTTCACTCCATAAGAGAATTTCAGTCATTAAAGTCAAAAATGCTTAAAATTGATGTTTTGCCTCTTTAGTTCTTTTTAATAAATTATAAAACGTTATAGATCTGTCTTCTTAAAATTCAAAAGACTATTTTAAACATTAAGTTATATGAACTAATTCAAAAGTTAATTCCTTTATTATTAAATACTTTTATTTAAATAGTTTCTGAAAAAACTAGACATATATATTGATTATTCAAATTCTTATATATTATTACTGTAAAATTAAAATTTTTATACCGCTTACTATTCCTTATTTCTATGCCTTTTAGATTTTTTATTTCCTTTATGCTCACTAATAACATTAACTTCATCATCTTCATGTCGTTGAATTTGAATTAAAATATTAGGCAAAGCATTTAAATAGGTCTGTACCCTTTCAGGAAGCATACCATGATTATTACTTATTTGATTATTTGAACCATGATTAGCATTGTTACTATTATAATTGTTATGATGATTCATACCAGAACTAACTTTTGAAGGACGTTTTTTTTTCTTTTTTTTATCAAAATCTTCACAAGATATATTTTGTCCATTTAAATAGTATATTACAAAATTTCCTTGAGCACAAATAGTAAATTGTCCATCTCCATTTGGAGAAATTATTGTAGCTTGTCTTGCACTTAAATTATTTTCATGATTTTTAACTGTATTCAAGATTACTGGACTAAAAGTATATAAAACTTTATTAGCTTTAGGCATTCGTATTATATTTCCCTGGAAATTTTCTTTTTCTTTTGATTCAACATTTAAAATAGTTTCTGATGTTGTTAACTCACTTTCATTGACACCATGAGGAGCACCTAAGACTATAAATTTAAATATTTACAAAACAAAAACTTTAATTAAATTTTATTTACCATAAAGCATTGAAAAACCATTTAAATAACGTAAAATAAATATCGTAAAAATTTTATAACTGAAATTCATTTTTAAACAACAATTTCCGACAACAGCTAATCGTATCAGTGATTAAAGTAAAAAGATGCAACGAAATTTATAGTTATAATTGATGACATAAATGGGGTCAATTCTATGGTTAATAATAGAGAACCTGATTTGCTTGGGAATTTCTTCAAAATGCAAATTATGAATAAGCAAAACTTTATCATTTTTTTTTGCGTTTACATAAAAAGAGGTCGTTTCAAAAATTAGACAGCTCCACTAATGAAGCCATTAAAATTTCGCTATTACAAATCGTTTGTCAAATTTTAGATGAGATTAAAATTTGCTTAAGCTCATTTTATAAAGACTTTCTAGAGAAAAGAGTATATTGTTTTTTTTCCTTTTTTATGATGATTGAAAGTCAAATCAATAAAATATCCTTGTTATTATCGAATAAAAACGTATATTACTTTGCTTAGCATTGTGTTCCAAATTAAAAACTGTTTTAGCTTAATAAATCAGTGTTTAATTTAAGTTGAAAATGACATCCAAGCTATTATTTTACAAGTTTTATCTTTGGTATATCAACTATCAAATATTATTTACGTTTTTAGTTTCTTTCATTTTTCAAAAGTTAATTAGCATAAAACTTGAAGAACAATCAAACATATATTGTAGCTATTTGGAATATTACATTTATCAAGATAAGGTCGGATTTTAAAATAAACACAAAAAATAGTTAAGATTTTATGTAAAAAAATTAGCTTCTCAATGATTTTAAAACAGTTATTTTATAAAAGAAGATTACAAAGTTTACTCCTTTTTCATTTATGCCACTTTTTATGAAAAATTTTCAAAACTCTTTATAAAATCATTCATGTATAATGTAAGGTTTGCTAATCTTAATTGAAACTGCTGGCCAACCAAATTTATATCTACTCTTTTCCAGTGAACTTTACATGCAATTAATCTGAGTTAACTTGATCATGATACTTTTATTTTCTTTCTATGTACTTTTTATGTACTCAAGGAAAATTAAAAAATATCACATTAGACAAAACTACTGCAACATACTGTGACCGATGTAAGTAAACTTTTTATTTAAAGGTCATAAATATCGAAAATTTTATATGTGGAAAATAAAGATTATTTTCAAGTTTATTAATCTTCACTTCCAAAAACCTAGAGCTTCAAGCAACTACTGCAAAAATTTAAACATGAAAGTTGCTTAAAGTTTCATAACAGCCATAAACAATTTAATCCCTTTCCCTTGGTTATTCCTTATACCCTGCCCATGCAAAAAAGTAAAAGCAGCTGATTTTTGCCATTTTGATCGACTTACAATTAGGGACTCGTCTTTTTTATGTACAAATTTTTGGGTTTGTATAAAAATAATTAACTTTTAAATAACCACTAATTGTCTAAAATCTGAAAAAGTTATTTATCATCAGTAATTTGCATGTATCCTTTAATAGGTTAGGTTCGTAAAAAAATTATATATCAATTTAATCAAATTTTTAACTGAGAAACTTTTATTAAATATCATCAATCCCAATAGTATAAAATTTTTAAAATTATCTCCACAGGTCCAATCATAATTATCCTTAAACTCATAAACTTAAAATATTATATAAGTGTTCTATAATCTAAAGACATAGTGTGAAAATTCTAATTATTTTATATCTCATAATTTTCGAAAAACAGGACCTTCTTGTTTCATATCTCATTTATTCAACACGAGCTAATTTGTTTTATGCATAGGTCTTCTTGTTGTCGTTGTTGTTATTTTCCCTCTAGATAGCAGTTAAGTGGTGGTGAATATATAATATATATCTACACATATATATATATATATGTGTATATATAAATTTTTCATAAATCTAAGGAACCCTTCCAGATACACTGAAACTGAATATAGATATAACTATTATGAATTTTGTTTACTTCCATAGAATATTTAGGCACTTGTCCAATTTAATTTTCAGTTCCTGCACTGTAACTTTTCAGAACTATTATGACAATAAATAAATTCGGAAAAAAGTTTTATGCTACCATTTCATCCACTTTATGGTTGAGCTATCCGCATCTCTTGAACACTTCCGTATTGAATGTAATTATGGAGATTGCATTGTCGTAAATTTGTATATTGTATTCTGTACCTGAGGAAAGTTTTTTTTTCAATTATTTTTACCACACAGCTGTGGAATACTTAAACTGTTCTTGCCAGACAAAATTGACAAGGTTAATACTGGTATTCAGTGATTTTTTCAGTGTTACACGTTTAAATTGCTTTAAAAATGTCGGAAATTAATTTAAATTCTTTCTAAATTCATCCCTTCAAGTATTTTAATAAAGACTAGTTATATACATGGATGATATATTCATAGAATAGGAAAACTATAACTTAAATTTGAATAAAAAATTCATGTTTTATATTTGGGTAAGAAAAAAGGATTTTCATTATGAATCTGTCAAGATTTTTTTTGCTTTATTTTCTTAAATACATTTGGTGTTCTATGAAGGAAATTTTCAAAAAAATATATAAAAATTATTTCTTCATTTTTTGGAGGCACTGTAAGCTATGTTTACATTAAGGTTAGGCACATTTTCTTCACTTTTATTGTATTGTATTTTACTACGTAGTAGCATGGCATGCAAAAAGTTTTCTTCTATCCACTATCCCTGAAAAGTATCAAAAAGCATAAAAGCATGTTATTTGGTTCACCACTGTAAACAAAGTGGTGTAGATTTATCAGTGAAATCTGAAACTCAAGCTTTTCTTCTAAAGTTCTATGATTCTAATTCCTGAAATGTAATTAAATCCAAGCCAAGACTATATCCTAATTATAGTACCACATAATGGCCATAGTCCCATTATGCAGATGTCTAAAGACTCTATTCACATAAATGAAACTCTATGGAAAATTACTTAAATATATTTCTAGGCTGAAAGAAATGTATTAAAAATATTAACATTCAATCAATAAATACTTTTTACTTGTTCCTGTTCAATTTATAAGAGTTAATATCTTGTAATCCAACATTGTTTGTTTTTTGGTTTTCGGTTATTTTCTACCTAACAAAGCAACATTCTAACAATTCACATAAAATCTTACAGATTTCAGTTTTATTTGAAAAACATTTAAAGCTGTCGCAAACGATTTATTACATCAATAAAAACCATAAAAAGGAAAATCAATAAATTAACATTGAAAGAGAGCTCAATATAGAAAAAAGACTATAATAATTTAGCTGTTGTCTAAAGAAAATTATTTTTGAACAGATACCAATATTTTTGTATAGATCCTATATACTTTCTTTGTTATTCTTATAATGCCCAAGTTTAAGACAGGAAAATGTCTCTTAAAAAGGAATACAAAGTGCATAAAAGTTTCTTTCATATATAATGGCTGGCTATGGTATCATACATAGTTCTATCTTTCTAGTAAAATTTTTGCTAACGTTATAAAGGATATAAAGAAGGTCTTCTATATCAACGATAAACTAGGATCAGATAATAATTCATAGTCTCTTGAGCTCCCTTTACCTCTTTCTATTGGCGCTTTCTTAAGGAAAACTTTAAATTTAACAATTCCTTTTTGGATACTGCGTTGGAATATAATTCAGATTATTATGATAGTATGTAAAACTTTTCCAGCATACAAAGTAAAAATATTTTCTTTTATCCTTGCGTAAAAAGTAATAAAAAATATAAATTCCATTAAAATTCATGAAAGCTAAGATAAGACATAGCCAGATGTTTGTAGTTGCTTAAATTCTCTTTATAGGTAAATATTTAAAAACAACCAAAATAAGTTCATTATTTGAAAGACATTCTTTTTTCAAAAAATGCTTCAGGGGCTGTTTTTTCAACCTTCCATATATTTGGGCTGCTTTTATCAAATTTTTCTCAATTACTCTCAAAGAAAATTTATATTAAGCAAAAGTTCTCTGTTTTTTCTTAAAAAAAGCAAAATAAACACTAAACTTAAAATTGAAACTTTAATAATAAAACTGTTGGATTCCTCGTTAACGGAAGTTTCTTATTCTAAAAAGGAAATTAAAACTATAGCTTCTTGTACTAACAAAGTCTTATTTCCTCCAGTTACATTCTTTGAGCATTGAGCAGAGTTTCTATGAAATTATATTATTATAAAGAAAAAGAAACCATTTTGATGACCTTGAGAAGAAAAATGTATTTGTGAAATAAATCCAAATACTAATGCTCTGTTTCGTGTTAACATTTTTAATAATTGTGAATCAAATAAATAAAAAAAAAAATAAGAAGTAATTAAGGAAAACATCTTAGGTTTTTCAGTTAATCTAAATTAAGCCGTCGTATCAAAGGAAATTTTTAAATATTTCGGCGATGAATCAGTTAAGCGATAAATAGATAACCAATTTTCCAATAGCAATATTAATTTGATATCACATTTTGTTCTTGTTCATGCTGCCATTCCTATTTCTTGGGGAGATGCAATTAAAAGTTCTTTAATTCTTTTTCAATTGTACACAAACTATTGCACAGTCAAAGCTGTGTTATTTTCTGCTTGAAAGTTATATTTTTCATCGGAAAGCAAGTATTTCAACAGTATCAAACATCGTAAAATGATTAAATTTTTCAATTTTTTGCGATAGGTAAAATTATACAGAAGCAAATAAATTTTCTTTATTAGTTGTAATGTAGGCTTGGATCAAATATGTACATAGAAAATATTAGCATTACTGTAAACTAAAACGAAATATTTTTTATCTTTAAATTATTACAACTACGTTAAGTTTTCTTCTATCTTGATAAAGTCAATTTAAACTTTGTACTAATTTTTCCTTTTTTATGAATTCAACAGCAAAACCAATATCATAAATGCTACAACAATAAAATAATTTTAAAGTCAAACTTTGACTGGGAAATAAAATTATCCGAAAATTTAGCTCTATTAATAACATAAAAAACTTAATAATAATTAAATGAAAGTTTTGGATTAAAAGCAAGACTGAAAATGAAAACTGTATATCATAACTGTTAAATAAAACTAAAATGAAATTTCAATTTGAAAGTTGAATCAAACTTGAGTAAAAGTATTCAATTTTGCTGTTGCTTATACCTGTTTTAATATTATTGAGGATTCTTTATAAAAATTATTCTCAAAGCTTAAAATTGTATGAAAGAGGATAACTAAATTAATTTCAGAAATATATTAACTTGATTCATGGATTTCTAAAATTTTCTATTTTATATTTGTAACTAGTAGGTACATAAACATGCAACATTTAATGTCCTTAATTACACATGGATTAAATTTAGTCAAATTTTTATGGATAAGTTTGAAGTGTAACAAACTGAAAATTTGAACAAACTAAAAATTTAAAAATCTTATTGGTTGAGTTTTGAAAGAAGTTCCAAGATTTTAACATTTCCAAGATTGAGTTTTGGCAAATCATTTCCTATAAGGACAATATAATATTTATTTCATATTGGAATTTTTAATTACATTTATCAGTATGATTTCAAACTATCCTTTTAATTTAAAAAAAAAATTATATTATTTTTGGTCACCTTTAACGTTTAACAATAATTCATAATGAAAAAAAGGAAATTGATGTCATTGCAATTAATTCAGTCTCATTTCATTTAATTAAGTGATAAACATTGCCTGTAGCTATAGTTTTATGATTTTCAGATATGCAATAAGTTCTCGTTGCTTTATTCTGATTGCATTTTATGCATTATTTGCGTTAAACAAATGAATGCGTTAAATAACGTCAATGCAGACAACTGAGCAAATGATTAAAATTTACTCAAAATTTAATAAGTAAACTGAAACTGATTTTGTTTACCAACAGCTAAATAAATGATGAAATTCAATTAATTCAACTGATCGATTTTGATTTCATGAGGATGCTAATATTAAACATTTAAATAAAACAGAGAAATAGAAAGTAAAGAGAGGGCAATAGAAATAGAAAAAGCCGCAATGCATTCAAATTTTATCACTCGGAAAAATAAATTTTTGCCAAAGGGATAACTTTTAGATTTTAATTACTACTAGTTTCAAATCTGGTTAAAATATTCTTCCTCTTTTAGATTATCATAAAAGTTTTTTGATAAGTGTTTTATGGTCTGTTATTTTGGGAAATTTATTTAAATATTTATTCTATATAATATATTCAGGAAACACTTTTTGGCTTTTTCTGTTTTAAACGCTTTAAAACTCTTTTTAAAAAAATGATGAAAAACTTGGTTTGATAATAATTTGCAAACTATTCAACACCAAAAATAACATATTCGATGTCAATAAAATGACTGATGCAAGGTGGAAAACAGTTTCCGATTATCATAGTATAGCGATATATATATATAACAAAGAAACAAAATTAGATCCAAGAAAATTTTTTTGCCTTATTGTGTTTCAATTAACAATAAGAATTTGTAATATAAAAACCCTCATAGGCAAAGTCTACTAGCAGTATCTGAGAAACTAAGCAATTATCATTTTGTACATCGGTCAAAAAGAGAAAAAACCTTAAACTATTTTCCCATTAACCTTTTCTTGAATACTAAATTAAAAATATTTTCTTAGTTTCTTATAAATTCACCAAGTTTGTTTTTTTAGGCTATTTCATCCCCTATTATTAAGAAATAGTTTATCGTGTAAATTCTATTATTTCAAGATGTACCCTACATATGCTTTGCATATTTTATAAATTCCCTTTTTAGAATGCCAGAAAAATCAGGATAAACGAAATGCAGCTTTCAGCTGACCTAACTTGCAAAAATTAAAAATTTTATTCTATTTTTTGCTTTTAATAGTATTTATTTTGAACAGTTTTAATAAATGCTAATAGTTCACTTATTTTGTGATTTTTCATACTATCCAAACCTATAAATTGTGATTTCTATCAATATTTCACAACTTTTAATTATTTTTCAAAGTGTCAATTATATATAGCCTATAAAGTCATCATCACAGCCAAAAATTATTTCTAAATTGTTCCCAAAAAATTGATTTATAGCCAGAAGAATCTATTTACTAAGCTTTTATAATCAATAGCCCTAGTGAAAAGGAATTTTACCTACTCCTATTTTATATTGTAAGAAATATCAATCCAAGGTGCATGCACCAAAAACTTAACAAGTTTAATAAGCAATTTATTTTCAAAAATAAAGTTATTTGTGTCAAGAAGCTAACAAGAGTTCATTTAAGAGGGTGCATTTTAAGCACTCTAGCAAGTTTTCTTTAAAAATTTCAAAAATTTTTAAGCACAGAATCTTTAAAGAGGAAATTTCATAACAATATGTTAAGAAATTTGGAATAAAAACTGAGAAGGGAAAGTATAAAGGGCAATACTAATAGTAAGTACGAATATCTATAAATGCAATTTTCCATAAAATGCTAGTGACAGCCCTAAACCACGTAAAAAAATCAAAATTTTAGTTTCTGAAAACGATTTTTATACAAATTTACTAAAAATTTCAATGTCTTCACTACTTACTCATCTTCTTCTTCTATAATATAAAAATGAATCGCTGAATGTGTGGCTAAGCTTAAAAATCGAGAGCAGCTGAACCGATTTTAATGAAATTTTATATGTATATTCAGTAGATCTGAGGATAGGTTCTTATCTATTGTTTACACCCCTAAGTGATAAGGGTGGTCCACCCCAAATTTTTTTTTATTTTTATATGCTGTGGCATTAAAAAATACATACAACCCTAAAATTTCACCCTTCTACCATCAACCCCTATTTTTTAATAGCGACACGAAAATGCTATATTTTTGTCGCCATATTCCTCCGAAACGGCTTGACCGATTTTGATGGAATTTTATTTGTATATTTACTAGGTCTGAGAATAGGTTGTTCTCTATTTTTTACACCCCTAAGTGATAAGGGTGGTCAACCCCATAATTTTTTTTTATTTTTTGGACAAAATTTTTTATTTTATTTTTATATGATGTAGCATTAAAAAATACATACAACTCTAAAATTTCACCCTTCTACCATCAACTCCTATTTTTTAGTAGCGAAATATATATTGGATTTTGTGTCACAGCTATTGTTTCCATTACTCCTCAAAAACGGCTTGACCGATTTTGATGAAATATTATATGTGGATAAATGGCAGAAAGAGCAATTTTAGCGGCAAAAAATGTGGAAGTCAATGAATTAAATCTCAAAATACCACATTTATTGCCAGGGGACAGATCTATTGATACAGTTTGCGATGCCACCGAAGCTGTGAATTATCCAGCAGAGTTCTTAAGCTCATTAGATTTATCAGGCATGCATAATTGCTGCATAATTTACAACTGAAGGTTGGATCTCCAGTTATTTAGCTTCGTAATTTGAACCCTGGCTGTGCAACGGCACACGATTAGTTATTAAAAAGTTAATGCAAAGCGTTGTCGAAGCCATCATTTCAAACGGAAAACTTCCAGGTGAAAATATATTACTACCACGGATCCCTATTATACCCACAGATGTGCCAATTCAATTTAAACGTCTTGAATTTCCCATAGGATTAGCATTTGCGATAATTATGAATAAGTCTCAAGGCCAAACGATGTCTGTTTGTGGCTTAGATTTCATCACATCATGTTTTTCACATGGACAACTATACGTGGCATGTTCTCGAGTGAGCAAACCATCCAGTTTGTTTTTGTTAGCTTAAGATGGGATAACAAAAACTATTGTACACTCTATTGCGTTAAGGGATATAAATTGTTTTTTAGTAAAATTATTATAATTAGTGATATATATAATTTAAAAAAATAAATTACAATGAATAATATAAATGTTTGGTATTGTGTTATTTTTATATTTCATCATCATTCACAGCGCTCCACGCCGCACCCTCACACACTTATAATAAGTTATTCATTTTTTTCTACTAAAATAATCCTAGGAATAATTTAAATTTGGCAAAACAACGTTTGCTGGGTCAGCTAGTAGTCTAATAAAGACACAATTAATTAATTTCTTTTTGTTTTGGGTTGACTTCGAAAAACTCTTGTTACGAAAAAACTCATTCGAACAATTGTAGTGCATTCTATCACTTCAAAAATGAATTATAATCTTACCAAAAAAATAATATGACATATGACCTAATTAGTTTTTAAATTTAAGTATAATGTCCTTGTTTGTAAATTAATTAATCATAAAACCAAGCAAAACACATTTATTTTTTGTTCAATTTAATTAACCTATCAACGTGGTTAAATCAGGTATTTCAAATATAATTATTATACGATATTTAAATTTTAAACTTTATTTCTTTTGTTCACTGTAAAATAATTTTAACTAAAGCAAATTTTTATACAAATTCATTTATTGCTCTTTCTAAAATCAGCAAAATAACGATTTGCATAAAATAATTTTTAAAAAATGAAAATTTGCTAAATTAAATCACCTCCTTATTATGGTTTTGATAATGTTGAAAGATGAAAGGCTCTGAGAAGCTGAATGCTTCTATATTCGATTATATTATGATATTGGACGTCGTCAAATGCCTCTAAGGCTGCCAAGAATTTATTCATAAGCAGCTTATTACTCTTGAAAAGCGCAAGGATAATCTTGCTATTCAACATAATTTGCTAATGCTAATGCTGCATTAAAGGAAAATTTAGCTATGCAAATTTTCTACTTAGCTTGATGAAATATTTTAATAATGATGCTAATTTCTAGATTTTTAAGGAATTTCTAACCATCTTTCCTTTAAGAATTTCAATCTGGCCGTACTATCTAGAGAAACTAAAATAGATTAAATTGTTTGCACTTTTAGGTTATCCTTAGCTATTAATCAGAATTATAAAAAGTCTTTTATAGTTTTATTATAAGCTACTTTAGGAGTTGTCTAAGAAATTCTGAATTTACAAATAGGCTTATTTGTTGTTTTTACTTTTTACAACAACAAAATTGTACAAAATACTCTATTCAAATTTTTTGCTATTCTCATTAAAAAATTTGAATTTTTGTAAAGTATGTATTTCAATTTTTAAATACGGTTAATATTTTAACACTATGCGATGGTGATTTTATCATAGTTAAATCGATTGCGGCTGAACAAAAACATAAGTTAAAGCTGTCAAATTTTGAGTTACCTTTGAACCCGCCATATTCCCAGAATTGGGCTCAGTGATATAGCTCACGGCATTTCATTAATAAACAACCTTATAAATAAATAAACAATCAAAAACAACTTTTACGTTGCATTATGGATACAATTCAATGAAGAAATAGTGCAAAATCAGCGTCATATATAAAGAAAAAATCCTGTTTAACCATGACTATGCACTGTGTCACAAATTTTTTAAGGAATATAACTTCATTAAACCAAACAAATTTAACCTTTAGTGACTAGTATTTGTTCTCAATTCTTAAAAATAAATTAAATTTAAAAGTGATCACCCAAATGAAAGGTAATTTTAATGCCAAAAATTAAACACTTTACACATTTCAGCAAAAAGAAATATTCTTCCCTTAAAAAAGATTGTGGTGAGCAAATTTTCGAATTTTCACAGTTGTATATTTTGGCTTTGTGTTGATCAAAATTTTTATGTGTTAATAATTTAAAAAAATATCTTGTAAGCCTTAGTTATTTTTTAGTTGTGTTTTACAAGTCCTTCATTAATTACTTTAAAGAAGAAAACTAACTAAAAATTTTATATATTTTACAAAGCTTTGAGCTTAAGTTGAATTTAAAAATGAAGTTGGATTGGTTTGATGGAAGTTTGAAGTTTGAATTTAAGACTTATACAGATGCAGACAAAACAAGAAATTTTGATTGAAAGCCTATCAAAAAATTAATTCAAATTTTTTGTTTACATTTAAATTTAATCAAAAAAAGTATAATTTTTGTAATATTAATAACCCTGGTAAGCCTTTTTAAATATAAGATAAACATTTGAGTTGGTTTTTGATTTCGTCAATACGGTCGCATCGTAGTTTATCGGCAACAAACAAAAAACGTTTGAGTTTTATATACAGATCACATAAGCTAACTTGAATAAAATTCTTTAGTTGTTAAAAGACCTTCAAATTCAATCTCAGAGTACAGTAAATTACTAAAGAGAAAAACTTTCTGTAGGCAAAACAAAAAGACGACAGGATTTTTAAAATCAAAACAAAAAAGCTAGTTTTATATGGTTCAAATACTACAAAATCCTTTTCAAAATATAATAGAACTACATTTAGCATTGAATATAATAATTTCCTTTAATAAAAGATTAGTTCACCTTTTTTTTCTATTTGTTTTAAGAATACAACAACAATAAAACTTCTAAGGTACCAACAAATTTATTTCGTCTATTTAATTGCTAGCATAAACCTGATTCTTTCTGCTACAGAAAAGGTAAATACTTCACAGACGAGAGGCTATATACACTCGTAAATAAACGGTTTAGTACCCCTAAGCTAATCGAATCAACTTTCCTAGTAGACGGCCATAAACGAAATTATAGCTCGTGAAACTTCTTTGGGGATACAATACTTTTGTGACGAGCTTTAACCTTTCTCACAGCACTATAATGTTTTGTTTTATAAAAATAAAGGGTAAGTGCATATGCCTGATGATGAGTTTTATTATTCCTTTTGATTATTCTACTTGTATGATATCTTGAGTTTTGTCAACAATCAAAAGTTTTAATATTCCACGAAATATTCTGTTGGAAAAGCTAAAAGTAGTTGTTTAATGGCTACTAAGGTTGATCATATAAATTTTATCCTTAAATAATAATCATCTATTCTCTTGGTAATAAAAGAAAATAAACTTTTATACATTTGGAAAAAAATAAACTTGAGCACAATATTTTTTAATGTTTTCCAACTTTAATTAAGTTATAAAAGTAATATCGACATTTTGTCGTCATTTTGGATTAAAGTACTTTGATTTTTGATTTTAAAAAGTTAAATGTGAATTTTGGAATTATTTATGTAAAATACCCAAATATTCTTAATTTAACCACTAGCAACCTATTTTATTCTAAGGCGTAAAGTAGAAATTTTAGAAAAATAATCTTTAGATTCTAAGTTTAGCTAAAAATTTTCTGTCCTTTTGTAAATTAAGCATATTTCTAAAAAGTCATTTTTATTTCATTAAAATACATAAAATACTTTTATAATATGTAAAAACAATTTGGTATAAGCCGAAAAATATTCAAACATAATTACTTAGCATGCATTTATTAAAAAGTTGTTCCATAATTTTATGTTTCACTATAACAAGTATAAAATTTGAAATTTCCAACTTTTACTCTTTTGTTATTTAAAACAAAATAAAAACAAAAACCTAGAAAAGGACATAAGTTTTATATTTTATCCTCAATAGATCTTAAGCGAATTCATTTGGGAACGTACAACTTTCGATATTATTCATCCTTTGACAATAGCGACATTTACTTTTAAGCAAGGATATTATGTTGCAAGTTACCCCCTTTTTGTTTTTACTATACTTTTAATATGTTTTTGTACAAACAAATTCGAGTTCATAATCGCGAAAGCCTCATAAACTTGCAAGCATATTGTTAGCTAGTACAAAACTTTCATATGACACAGCATAATTGAGACCATTGAAAGCAAGCAACTATGGCCCTGTAAGAAACTTTACAAGTTTTGTAATATGTATAATAGAGTTGTATTTTATCATATAAAGGAATATATTGCATTACATTTTCTATTCTGAACAGAATATTTCTGTATATAAATATAAGGATATAAGTTAGTAGCATCGTTAGCATCTGGTTCACCTGAAAATTGATAAATAATAGGTTGTAGATTACATAATTGATATCCAGAAAAAGCTTGCATTTCAAATTTATGAAAATAAATAGCTAAGATATTTTAAGCTACTAATTTTGGAAAATCAATTAAAATTATAATTTAATGGAAAATGATTTTAGGCTAATAACAGATGCATAAAAGTGTTTGTTAGAACTTATTTGATGTGTATTACGAGAATAACAATAAAAACCCGGCCAAATCAACTTTTTTTAAAAATCGAAATTTCTTTTGTCGAACTTTTGCGATGAATAGTTCACATCCTAGCAGTAAAGGATATTTTTTTTTAATTAAGAAAAAAGAAACTTATTTTACTAAAGTCGCTTCGTCCAATTTTTTTCCAATAAATGGAAGCCATCTTTGAATTTTTTTATTGGAAGATTTGCAAAATCTCTGCCGTTTGCACATCATTATTTTTCACATCAAATGGGTAGTGGACTAAATCCGGAGTGTAAATTGAATTCTCTAACAATTCATACTCCCCAATTTTCCTATAAATAAAACAACATTTTAAGAAAATACATTGTTTTAATTAAAAATAATTCAAATCAATACAAAGTTTATTAATTTAAATAAAGGATGATTTTTTAGGAGTTAAGTTTTTCAGGTTGCCAGCACAGGTTGGTAATGGCTTCCAAACGTCATCTGTCAAAGTCAAAAGTGTTCAGTATACTCTGCCATTTCATCATGGATTACAAATTGTTGAAGTTTACTATCAAAATTCGTGCTCTGTGAAAAATGTGCATCGTTACCGTAAACGGCGAACGATATCGAGCCCCAATTGGCTGAGTTGGACTTGGTTGACATGTGGTTTCAACAAGACGGTGCCACATGCCACACAGCTCGTGAAACAATGGACATGTTGAAGGATGAATTTGGTGAGCAGTTGTGAATTGGCCGCCAAGATCATGCGATTTGAAGACTCTTGATTATTTCTTGTGGGGTTATGTGAAATCGTTGGTCTATGTGGACCAGCCAAACACGATTGAAGCCTTACAGCATAACATAACACGCGTTATTCGTGAAATACAGGCTGAAATGCTAGAAAAAGTGGTGCAAAATTGGACCTTCCGAATGGACCATTTGAAACGGAGTCGCGGACAACATTTATATGAAGTTATCCTTAGAAAGTAAATGGCAAGGGCCAGTTTATTTATTCCAATAAATATCTTGAATATATGATGCAAGTTTGTGTGTTTTGTTTGATTTTTAAAAGAACTACGCCTTAAAAATCACCCATTAGAAACAAAAAAAAGAACACCATAATTAGTGGCACCAGTGATAGAAAATAAAAATTTTCTAATTCCTTCACTCAATATTACCTCATTTTTGACTCATATTATCTTAAAAGATTTTATATAAGTTAAATAACATTCTAGTATTTAAATCAAAAATTAAAATCAAGAAAAGTTACAGCTATCCAAAAGAATATAAGAAAGTTTTGCATGTATCCTAAAAAAAGAAAGGTTAATTTGATTTTTTATTAAATCAAAACCTTTTAAAAGTACACTAAACTTTGAACTCACTCAATTTTTATACCTTTATTAAGTCTATACGGCTTCATTTTGAAAACAAGATTATTCCTCTTAAAATATCCGAACTAATTTTACTGTTCATATTTAAACTTATATTTTATGAGGGTTCCCTGATCCTATTTTCATATATACTCTTTAAAAAAGATGCATACTACTTGATATTGACGATGATTCTGTATGTCTTCCTTTTCGCATAATTGAGCTTTTTAAATAAAATATACACATAAATATATATATATATCCTACATTACATATGACATATACCGTTATATAATTCATAGAAAAGTAAATAGTATCCTAAAACCAGTTAGCATAAGTCTATATAGATTTATGATACAGTGTTAACCTTTATTTGAATGAAATCAGTTCATCATATTACGGTATAAAATTTTGTTGCTATCGCCATCTTCTTTTGGGTATAGGAACAATATAAACTTTGTTAATACATGATTGGAGACATAAGGAGGATATTTTATGGTTGATTTGCTAAAAAATGATTTATTTTTTTATTCAATCTAATTGTTTTAGGTAAACTTTCAATTGCAAGATTAAGCTATAAATTTGTTAAACATGGAACCATGACTCAAATTCATAAATTTAATTAAAGTTCAGTCTCTGGAATATTGCTGTAGAAATTGGCAAATCAAATCTAATTAAGTACTAGACCATTATTTTTTCTCAAGGGGATTCTCAAGGTCAATAGGTTGAAAATTACGTAGTTATTTTCTATTGTTTTCTTTTTTGTTATTTTATCAATAGGTCAAGTGTTTTTATTTTATGTTAAATGGCAAAAACAAATTTAAAACAAAATATTTATTTTAGATATGATTAAAACTTTTAAAAATAGTGACGGAATTTTTAGTTATAATTAGAGCTTTGCGGAAATTAAAATATTTTATATTTTCTAATATTATAAAGGGGCCTGATTTTTATTTCCTTTCTTGTAATTAAGATATTAGAAGCTCAAATTATCAAAAACTTTTCAATCAAAATAGAAAAACTTTAAAAAAGTTCTCTCGACTTACTTTGCAGAGTTTTAGATATGGGAATTGTGTTTCATGTGTAATACTGCAATTTTTTACTTTATTGCATCACATTAAAGGCTGTCATTTGCTTTAAACTAATAAAAGCAATAATTTTGAAATTAAAGTAAAATAATTAATATGGCCAAACTTTAATTGGAAGAGAGCATAGTACTGCTTATTGTTAGCAAATGGTTTGGCATATGTGGAGGCAAAATGTCCCGGTTACTAATAATATATTAGTCAGAAGAAGGCATGAAGCTGTCACTAGAAATAATAAGGTCATTTAAATGTCCTATTTACAAGTAAATATAACTCATGGCCACCAATGGATGTCTAAAAAGAACTAAAAAAAGTATTTTTAAAACAAACGGTCGGGAAGTCTTGTATTTTCAAATACCAAAGCGACTTTCAGTAATATGCCATTAACTTATTCTCCATTGCGTTTATTTTAATTATGCTCAACTCTTCCCAGACTTTATTTTTCAGGTGAAAATTCCGACCTCGAAGAGGTAGAAAGCCGTCTTCATTGATATAATGTTATGATATTCTTGATAAAATATACACCATTTAATGCTGCAGAGTATATTTCTTGAATGTGACACTTAAAAGATTTTGCCATTAATGGAATATACTGTTCAAATACGTGCGCACAGAATGATTACTGCCAAAATTACTAAAGTATCAGTAAAAATCTCAAAAATATACAGAATATTAAATTGGATTTAATAAATAAATACAAGAAATGGTCACACTTATATTTTATTTATTAAAAAAATTATTGTTATTCTTAATAATAATAACAATATTTTCTAGTACTGCTCCCTTAGCAGCGTGAAAACTATTTTCACTTTGATTAGTTTTCTAAATAATTACCTATAGGATCATTAGTTAATTTTTCTATTGTTGATGAAATTCAAGTGACACATGTATCCATAAATTTCTTTTACAAAATTACCGAATGGTAGTAAATTTGTCAGCACTCGTTCTGTACGAGCGTACTACTACACTCATTGAAATACTTAGACTACTTACATTGGAGGTATTTACATTGAGGCCGGTATCAATTCGGAAATATTCTCCTACAATTCTCACTCCACTAAAATATGTGATTATGTGTTGGTAAGATATTACAGACGTTATGTCAAAATATGTCAGAATTTATATGTATTAGTAAGAAATATTTCTGCCTCAGGAAGGGGTGTAAAATTTTTCGTAATTTTGGAAACTCCGTCTTACATTTCACCTCCGCTTACCTAGAAATTGAGTGATACCGGCCTCAATGTAAATACCCTCATCGGTTCGCATTAACATGTTAGTTAATATACATTTCTATTGAGTTGATATACATTTTTGTATTGAAATATTGTACTCAAACGTGTGTTGAGGCATATGTGATTCTCTGGTATTCACGAGTGTCCTTGTACAATATGTCTCAATGCCCGGATACAAGAAATATTACTATGCTTATTTAAATACTTCAAACAATTGCAAAAAGTAGTATATCCGTAGTTTTAGGATCAAAATTAACTAGTAATGTGTAACTAGAATTTTGGAATAGTACTCTCATAGGAATCGCCTAATATTTTTAGTGTTACAAAAAAATTTTTCATCCGAATGTCACTTTGCGGAAAAATTTAAATATAAAACAGCCTAAAGCAGAAATCATCAAAACTTTGACAAAGTGGCAATTCCGAGAATATAAAATTCAATTGTGGAAAAGCGAACAATATTTTTAAACTGCTTACGGTTAAAGAACTTTAATTACACTAAAGAATTAATGCAATCTAAGTTGAATACACTCTACATATATATATATGTAAGGAAATAACTAGTTCTTTGAAATAAATCCAAATATGAATCAATATCATAGTCTACTACTATGTCAGGTGACAACCATCGTCCAGAAGCCCTCTAAGTTACAAGTCGCTGTACGTTTATGTTAATACTTGTAAATAAAATAACTGAGCGGAACTTCCTCATTATAAGAGTTCAGTACTAAAGCTATGCATCTCTTTAGCATTAGCGGTATTGGAAATAAATCTTAGATCATTGTTTCAGTTTTTAAATGGTATCTTATCAAATTGAAGCTTCTAATAATTTCTATTACTTATAATAATTAGTTTAAGAATTATTTAAGTCGAGAAAATTTAAGTGTTTAGTGAAATTGTATTACTTTTAAGGTGAATGTGTTTTATGTGTATTGATTTAATTACTATTCAATGGTGCTAAGTCCTAAAATTTTATATCAAGAATGACAGCTGAACAAAAGGATACTGATCAACTGATTCGGAATTCAGTGGAAAATTTACAAAATGTAAGTTTATTATAAACTTTTAGCGATTTTATTTAATTTTAACTGATTACCAATTAAAAATGCCTTTGTGAAAATTTTTCACTGTGATATTTTTACATAGAGTAAAAAATTTTATTAACATAAAAACTTACGACATTGTCCTCAATGTTCCTACAATTAATGTAAAATACTATTGAAAAATTGCAACAGAGAAATTAAAAAGTATAAAATTAATTAATAACTAACGAAAATTTTATGTAAGAACTTCATACAAATTTCATTTTTTTATGTTAATTTTAGGTCAGGGTAGCCCTGCATTCATGAAATATGGAAAAATTCATTTTAATTACTTCATAACAACAAGACTTACATTTTTTTTAATCTGACGTTATTTATATTACCCATGCCAAAAAAAAACAATCTTATTCCCAGCTTCTCAGTGGAGAGCAATAGAACTTTTAATTTTATTCAATTTTAAAAATATGAACATATAAAAATGTTAACTATTTATCGAGAATTCCTTGTTATTTTTTTTGCAGAGATTTGCAAACATCTTGGAAGAAATTGCTAAATTACACAAATCATAATTTAGGTCCTTAATGTGGTCGAATCTTGTAAGCAAGTTATGAACTAGGTTTTAACAAATTATTCGATTTAATGGTTGCGAAATACAAACTGCTAAGGAAAAGGTACATATTTTGGGTAAAATTAAATCGTATCCCAATTTGGAAAGCAAGTGCTTTGTCAGCAAATTTTAAAATAATTTGTGATACGTTATTTATTACAAATTTATGCAGCATTTTTAAGTTATTATTTTATAATAGATTTCCCTCAGAAATTTTCAATAATTACGTAGCGTGTATCCCAATATTGAATGTGTAATTTTGTCCAATTTCAAATAATTTAATGTAAGAAATCCGATTGTTAGGCAGCAATTAATCTAGAATATTCTTGGATTGTCATGGCTATTCTTATTCTCATATTAAGAAAATCAAGCTCAAAAGTTTGCAAAAAATTAGAGTAACACATTAAAATTAATGTAACATGGCTGCCCAAGTCAAAATGGAAAAAGTGAAAAAATACTGCCCAAATTAGTGTTCAAATAAATAAACTGAGCTTCTGTTATGGCACTTTTAGGGTTATACTTTAGTATAAATTTTGAACGTGAAAAATAAATATTTTTAAAAGAGATAACATCATATAAGCTTCAAAACCAGTTTTGGAAAAAACACCACTCAAGGTATCATCGAATACAATTATCAATAAAAAGAGAAGAAATTTTTTTAGCGTCGTTTAATCAAAACAAAAAGATAAAAAGGGCAGTTAAAATAAAATTGTTCAAATTCAAGAACCAGAATTTCACCCAGTTCAGGGCTGGGATTCTGTCTTGGTGAGAAGTCAGAATGAGAATGAGAATGTCAAATTTTGACATATTTGCCATACATTATATGTCAAAATCTTACTTTCGCATTCTCACGCTAACTTCTCACCGAGACAGAATCCCAGCACAGGAGAGAAAGGCTTGAGGAATAAATTAAAACAATAATAAAGCGCGAAAGTGTTTTCTCTAACAGAACCAGAACCAGCAATTAATAAGACATACCTTAATAATTTTATAATTCTACAAGCGGCATTTGAAATTTTCCATTGTTAAAATCGCAAAACATTCTGCGAACGCTCGAAGCTGGTCAAAGCCTAGGATGTTTCTTGCAAGATGTTTTCTAAGTGAATAGTTTTTCATACTTTAAGAAAAATAAATATGGATGTGAATTTTCATATAAATTTTTGACGCCTGAATACCACAAAGAATATGGTTTCAATCAATTGGTTAAATCAGTTTATTAGACATTTTTATCGATTTGCACCCCTTGTTTTTTGTATTGCGATTCGGGCCTAAGATTTACCCATTCATTCCAACACTTCTCCTACTTTTTTGATTTTAACCATATTAGCGTTTGATATAACATTAGATTATGTTAAGCTCCTTGGCAACGGCTAAACTAAGTTCTCTAACTGAAAGTTGTTTCATAAAAGTAAACTGAAAGTGAGTAAAGAGCTGGCTCAAACCAAATTAAAAAATACTGACAAAAATCAACAAATTTGCCAACAAGGTAGCTCCTTCTAACTTTAATTGAAATGAGTTACTCAAATCAACACAAATAGAATTAAACAAATTTTAAGTTAAGTTAGAAAAACTCCTAAACTACAAATTACACCAAGGAATGTTGATTTAATCAGTAAAAACTTGTAACTGGAAATATTTCTTAGAAAGTTTGACAGTTAATTTTATTTTCATGTGAATATGGGAAGTTTTTTGAAAAAAATTAAACTTTGTTTCTATATGTACTCAACAAAAGCTTAGAAAAGTGTCACCAATGTCTGCGTCAGACGACGGCGCTTGGACGAATTCAGTAAAAAATTTTATCAACAATCGCATCAATTAAACAAATTAAGAAAATCTCTAAGACGCTCTCATTAGCAAAAATTTAATGAAAACTGTAATTTGTTTGTAATTAGCTACATCGCAAATTGCAATTTCGATAAGATAACAACATAAAAATATCAACATTTCAACTAGAAAACTATTCAAGCATTTAATTTAAAGTACATTTCTTTTCTTTTTTGAAAACCTAACCACAGGATTATTATATAACCACGGTATCGGCATAGAAAATGCTAAAAGTTTCAGATATCACATGAAATTTTTATGGTTGATTGACAGCGTGTTATAAAGGGTCATATCGGCATCGATTGGATTTCATTTGATTTTCTGATCATATTTCATGTTATGCAAATGTTTGGCTTTGAGCTTTTTATTTGAACTAGAAAGAAAATATTTGATAGTTTGCTGATATAACATATTTACAATTTTATATGAGTTTTATAGACTAATTTCTTAAATGCTCTACTTAAAAAAAGGGTGGAATAATTTTAATGTAATTACTTTGACTGATAATTATTATAGTAATTAATTTTATGGAAAATTTTTAAAGTATGTACTGTAAGTTATCTTATTACTATTCTATTTCATGATGTAAAACAAATTGGAACTTTAAAGCTTCATATAAGGACTAAAAACTTTCAACATAATTGAATCTATTATGAACTATATGTTCAGAAAATGTCAAATAAGAATAGAAAAATGTTTAATAATTGATAAGATAATGAAACAAATCATCAAATGCGATTGTAATAAATTCTTTGAAGGAGAATACAATACAATACGCTTTTTCAAATCAATAAATATATAGTTTACCTAGTAAGGGAAGTAAGGTATCAATTACAAATGGAATATTTTTCATTGCTAATAACAACTTATTTAGGAAAAACATCCATTAATATTATTCTGGAGTGGATACAAAATTCATCATCCTGGCTAAAAGTATAATCCTAGCTGGTTTGATAATTGTGGCTTTAACCTTTAAAAAACTTATCAAGGATTCGAAATTATTAAGTTATGAAATCCATATGAGCTCACATCATGCAGCACAAAATTCATAAAAAATATGGCAGCGCTGAATTAAATAAGTATTAAGTGAAAAATATGGCTTCGTTGACTTTTAAGGACAAAATTTATTTCCCACTTTAGGGACTAGTTCTAAGAAGATTTGCGTAAATTTTAGACTTTTATCATATAATTATTTTATAAAACTACGCTAGCAAACTCAAACACCAACTATGCTAAGAGTTGAAAACTGTCATAATCCTTTAAAAAAAATAAAGATTCCCATGATAATTAATTGATTGTGCAATCATCTTCAAGCTAAGAGTCTTTTCAAAAGCCTAATGTTTCGAATAACAAATTAATGAAAAAGGGTAATCGTGTGTAATGCAATCTATTTACCATAAAAATAAAGTTTACTTTCATCAGCAAACCAAATTTTTAATAAACAGAAAATTGTTAATTAATATTTCCTTTTCTTATTAATTGCTAGATGAATGAAATTCGAGGCAGTAATCATTTAAATGAAGAAAATTCAACACAATTTATTGAACTCAAAAACTATGGATCACTGGGCCAAGAGGGCAAAAAATCGGAGCGTCTTACATACTCATGGTGCAATATAGATGTCTTTGGAGAGGTACCACAGCAGTCATCTAGCATAAAAAGAATATGCAGAAGATTTAAGGGAATAATATGCGGTGAAAAACGTATTCCTACACCAAGAAAACATTTACTTAAAAGCGGTAAAGTTATATTAAGACATTAAAAAGAATTTTTCTAGAATAAATTACTCATTTAGTTTCAGGAATTGCTTATTCGGGTGAATTGTTAGGAGTTTTAGGTAGTTCTGGTGCTGGAAAAACAACACTTCTCAATGCACTTGCATTTCGTTCACCATCTGGTGTACAAATATCACCATCGTCTGTAAGGTTATTAAATGGATGTCCAATTGATGCTAAAGAAATGCAAACACGATGTGCATATGTTCAGCAAGATGATTTATTTATTGGCTCTTTAACAGCTAGAGAACATTTATTATTTCAAGCATTATTACGAATGCCAGGTCATATCACGTATCGAAAAAAGGTCGAACGTGTAGATCAAGTTATACAAGAATTGTCATTAAATAAATGCAAAAATACTATTATTGGGACCCCGGGTAAAATTAAAGGGCTTTCAGGTGGTGAAAGAAAACGACTTGCTTTTGCTTCAGAAGCTTTAACAGATCCTCCATTACTTTTATGTGATGAGCCAACATCTGGTCTAGACTCTTTTATGGCTAGTAATGTTTTACAAGTTTTGAAAGGACTTTCTGATAAAGGAAAAACAATCATATTGACTATACATCAGCCATCATCAGAAATTTTTACACTTTTTGATAAAATTTTATTGATGGCAGAAGGAAGGGTTGCTTTTCTAGGAACACCAAATCAAGCAACTGAATTTTTTACAGAGTAATAAAATAATAAAAATTTATTATTATACATAATATAAGAACTTTTATGTATTTTAATAATCTTTTTAGTTTAGGGGCTCCTTGTCCTGGAAATTATAATCCGGCTGATTATTTCATTCAAGTTCTTGCTGTTGTTCCAGGCAAAGATATTCAATCAAGAGAAAGAATAGGAAAAATATGTGACTTATTTGCTATAGGGAGGTGAGTTATAGGCCATATAAACCTTAAATGAGAAAAGTAGAAATTTGAATAAAACCTTACCACCGGTATTTTCCTGTCATATAAATACGCATGTTTTTGTATTTGATATTAAGGGCCAACTTAACTATTCAATATTTTTATCTAATTTACACAAAATATATTTTAAAGCATTTAATTTATATCAAATCCATACAAAAAATGTCCATCCAACATTTGAGCATAGAAGTTGCACGATAAAATCACGTCGGCTAATCCAATATTGATGGAAAATTTTAATTGGGAAAGTGGTACCTTTTGAATTTCATGTCACGTGGTCATTTTTACTAATTGTATTTTTTAAATTATATAAAGGGAACTTTGCCTAAGTTTAATATTATTAGTTAATTTCCAAATTTCCTTTGGCTCTAAAAGTTCGAAGTTTGTATGAAGGAATGAAAACCAAAAGAAGTGCTATTATTTTTCTTACTCCTTTTAGACCTTTTTTATAGTTTTATGATTCGAAGTCATGAAAAATACTCCAGTTCTGTCTGCTATCTACGCTGGAATATATAGTTTCAAACTCAACTCAAGCAATATTTAAAAATGCGTTCACAAAATTAATTCAAATTTGAGTTTGTGTTAAATAATTTTCATAGACCAAACTTTGGAATTCACGTTAAGTAGTTATTTTTCTCTGTTTTTTATTTAATATCATTTAACTTTGTAGTTCATTTTAAAATAAAATTCATGAAAGCCCTTTAACCTTAAAACTGCCCTTAAAATGTACTTTTCCTTATTTTTTGTAGGCGCAGAGTCCTTCAACACCAAAATACTAATAAAATAGTTAAGTATTCAACCAGATGATTATTAAATGTTAAAAACCACTTTTTGTGTTGAACAAAATTGAATTTTTTCTCAATAGCTGTAGACAGCGATACATGGCGTCAATTACTTTTCTTAACTATAAAATTTGTGAGAATTTTTATGACTTTCAATAGTAGAAATTTTACGGCATAAGCTTTTAGCCAAACCATAGCTTGTTGACCAAAAATTGCTTGATATAACAAAGTTTTCAAAAAACTGTGGCTATTTATTTGTTCCCTTTTTTATAGTACTTTGTTAATATTTATTATTTCAATCGGAATTTTGATTTTGCATTATTAATAATAAGACTTTGATTTATAATAATCTATTGAATTGATTTTGTTAAATTTAAGCATATCAAAGGAAATGGAAGAAAACTTTAAAAAAGTCGCAATCGGTGAAAAGCTTTTACCACTTGAGGATAATTATGCGTCTGGATATAAAGCATCATGGTGTTTACAATTACGTGCTGTCCTTTGGAGATCTTGGCTTACTGTCCTGAAGGAACCATTGCTAGTCAAAGTTAGGCTGTTGCAAACAATTGTATATAATAATAACTATAATTTCGTACTTTATATTTAATAAATTGATTATTTTTAGATGGTTGCAATATTAATTGGACTAATATTTCTTGGACAAGAACTAACACAAGACGGTGTTATGAACATAAATGGGGCACTTTTTTTATTTCTTACTAATATGACTTTTCAAAATGTTTTTGCTGTTATTAATGTATGTTTTTAAAAAATTTAATACAATATAAAAACTATTTAATACTTTATATATTTTTAGGTTTTTTGTTCTGAGCTACCTGTTT
Organism: Acrocera orbiculus; assembly: GCA_947359355.1. Taxonomy (NCBI): domain Eukaryota; kingdom Metazoa; phylum Arthropoda; class Insecta; order Diptera; family Acroceridae; genus Acrocera; species Acrocera orbiculus. The sequence continues at coordinate 1,984,637 of OX375757.1, forward strand.
TTATGCGAGAAAACAAAAGTCGACTATATGGATGTGACACTTACTTTTTAGGCAAAACTTTAGCTGAACTACCATTATTTTTTGCAGTTCCGTTTGTTTTTACAACAATTGTTTATCCAATGGTTGGATTAAGGCAGGGATTTAGTCATTATATGCTCGCATTAGCCATAGTCTCTTTAGTAGCAAATGTCTCAACATCTTTTGGATATTTAGTATCATGTGCTAGCTCATCAACATCAATGGCACTTTCCATTGGTCCGCCAATTATTATACCATTTTTACTTTTTGGTGGATTTTTTTTAAATGCAGGATCTATACCATCATATTTTGAATGGCTATCATATTTGTCTTGGTTTCGATATGGTAATGAAGCCCTACTTATTAATCAGTGGGCTGATGTACAACCAGGTGAAATTATTTGTACAAGATCAAATTCAACATGTCCACGTTCTGGTCAAGTTATTCTTGAAACATTAAATTTTTCTGAAAAAAATCTTGCAATCGATTTTCTTGGACTTATTACATTAATTATTGTTTTTCGTTTGGCTGCATATGTAACACTTGTTGTAAGAACCCGTCATAGGGAATAATTTATATAATTAAAGTTTTTATGAATTTTTTTTATGGTTTTTTTTCTAACAACACATTTAAGAAAACCTGCACAGATGCGCTTGTATGAGGAGTCCTTGAAATATTGTTTTTAAATTCAATTTGTTCAAAAAGAAAATATCATTTTTTATAAACACTTTTGGTAGTGATAATAAATAATTTATGTGGAAATGTTAATGAAATGAGCCAGTGGAATAAAAATTCCTCAACTTTTCAAACTTGAAGAATTCATAAATCTATCTTTTTATCTGTTTTTGAAAAAAATTAATTTTTAGCTTTTAAATTTGTTGTAAACAACAACAGACAACAAGACAAAAATTTTGAATCTTACATTAATAAAAGTATTTGTATAGCAAAGTTTCAAACATAAAAAAAAGTCAACTAATAGTACTTCTAATATTTAATGAAATTTAAATTTTTTAGGATAAAATCTTGATGAGGATATAGCATATTAAATTATTTTAAAACTAAAGGGGGTGGGATAAATCTTTCTATCCGCAATCATAAAATATGTCATATTAGCATATTGCGGCTTTTAACCAAACGTGGATCTAACAATTCACTGAATAAAAAGAAAACTGTCTAAAAATGGGTCTTTGGTTGTGAAAGCGAAAACAGTGGAACTAACTGAAAAAGTAACAATTTGTTTTTTTTTAAATCCATATCAAATCATGTACTTTGACTATCTGGAAAACACAAAGTGAATAATGTGTTATATAAGGGTGGTTGGTTTTAAGAGTGAAAGAAATGTGAAACGATCCCATTTTGGTAGAAATAGAACATTTTACCACGTTGATTGCAATAGGGGTCACCGGTGACCGGCACTCAACTTGCCCACAGCACCGTTGTTATGATATTTTACTTAACTTAATGTCTAAATGACCTTATCCACCAGTTCAATGAGTAGAACAGCTTTAGTTTTTCTCTTTTTTTTTATATCATATTTTCCAAATTAACATAATTCTCGGTGGAATCTTCAAAAAATTACTTAACTTCTTCTCCCTAAATTTCAAAAGGAACAACTCCTTGAACACCCAGGGAAAACTATTGTCTTCTTTTTTTTATACAGCGAGTTTTAACACACATTTGCAAGATAATTCCTATTTTTTCAATTGTTTTTAATTTTCGCTTTAATGCATAAGAAAGGTCTTAACCTTCCCGCAAAAACACCCTCAGATACCAAAATTCACAACACCACTGAAAAATTTCTTTCGACAAGCCTTTCATTTATGGTTTAATTTTAGCTTGTGTCGGCCAAAATTCATTTTTTTGTTATTAATTAATTTCCTCTAATTTTTACTGTAATATGCAATTTTAATTTATATGACTTTGTTTCAACTAATAAATTAATATAATAACTAAGATTGTAGCAATCATATCTTTCAAAAAAAAAAAAAAATATGACTTTGTACTGTGCTGAACTCACTTTTAGTGTAGAGCCGCAAAATCAAATGAAAAACATCAAGAATTTGGACTGAAGTTTGAGTCCCGAAAACTAGGAGACTCACAAGATCCTAAATAAATACATGAAAACTATGAAAAAGCTAGTGTAGCAACCAGTTCGATGGGGTCTAAGAATCACTTAAAAATTGTAAAATTATTAACGTGTTTCATTTAAAAATTTTATAAAGCTGGCAATAATTCCTGCCTCACGAAAAGAAAAAGAAATTTTTGAAACTCCCTCCTACTTTTCACTGCTCCTATCATAAAAGTAACAGCTGCTGGTCTCGTGAGATATATCCCTTTGCCTGGAAAAGAACAAAAGTAGCATCACTAAAACCAATATAAATTGTATAACCGCGCAACAGAGCTCCTATAATATCGCCTATAATACTGCTGTCCAAAACGCTTATCTAGACACAGCCTTATGCGTCTAGCATAATTACACCAAATTATAACATCTTGACATTTTAATAACTAGAACAAAAAATTAGATTCCAGGACTAGGCAAAAAAGCAGATATGGCATATTAAACATATACCGAAAAGATTTTTATTCAAAATATTAAAAAGTTTCATAATATTTAAACATTTGCACTTCGCTTTTTTAAGGGCTTCTCGGCTGAGTCTTAAACAACTTAATTTCCAAACAACATTAAATTAAATAGTCAAAAAAAATTTTTAACAAAATAAAGAATCGATATAAGGAATTCTTTAAGGAAAACTAAGATACTCACACATTTTGAATTCAATACTACATCCTCTTTTACATCATCTTTTAATTCTTATCTTCTTTTAACTATTATTATTATCCTTGATTGCATAGAAAATATATTCTACAAAAATAAAAAACCGCAAATATCCGAATCAGAAAAAGTGCACCTAAAGAAGTTTTCACTTCAATAAATTAGTTTATTTGTATAATTGAATCAAAATTAAAATATAATTGAAAAAAAACATTACAGTACTTAAAGTTTCTACCATTTTAACTGTAATATATGTGTGGTGGACACGTTTAATAAATAATCCGTCATAAAATAGGTAATTTTATTTAATCCGAAACTTACTTAGCTTATTGTGAGAATGATTTTACCTCACCAGTGTTAATATTGAAATATTTGATTAATCCTAAAAATCCAATATATCCTTGCATACGAGTTTATTTTAGCAGAAATTAGATAAATTTGATAATAATTTCCTAATGTATTTATCAAATCCAAACCAATATTTTATTATTTGTAAAAATACTTGATTGTAAATTATAAATAATTCTTCTAAAGAAGACTATAAAAATTTAACAGAAAATCTTAAAGTTTTTAGTTTATAAGTGAGCAATTTTTAGTTTTACTTTGAAGTTTTAATTGAAATTAGTCAAAACAGAATTCCAAAATAGTTCAAATCATTTAATCTTCAACATTCAAAAATTTACACTTTTAGTTTAACAGTGTACATAAAACTAGATTCCACATCTCCCACTTTTCAAATACACGCTTACCATTTGACAGTCCAGCTGCATTTTACTATACACACTTTGCATGTGGGAATTAATTGACAGCTGCTCACCGCTTTCAAACAAAACTCTCGGTTTTACATGCAATTGAATCATGTTTTTAATTGAAAAATTGTCGGACATGTGAATTATATCGAACATTAAATATAATATAAAGGAATTAAAATTAAATTTAGTGTAGATTTAAATACAGAATCGTACTTTAAACAGTGACATAACCTTAAAATTAAAGAATTTGTGTGAATAAAATTATAACAAAATACAAAAAAAATATTACAAATTTGCTTTTAATTTAAGATAATGAGTGATATAACTTCTTTATCCCAAGAATGGGAGGAATTAACGAATGATTTTAAAGAACTTGAGGTAGTTTCTTTATGCATATTACTTCTCTTTACTATACCTTTAAATAAATATTTAAAATAATTTTTGGCAAATGCAACTTTCATTCTTAGGTAGCTAACAGAAATTATATTGAATTACTTGATGGCCTAGAAAGCTTACAAGAAAAATGCTTTAGTGCAATTAAACATCAAAGATATCGAATGGGACAAATTAATAATACATTTAAACGGTAAGATTAATATCAATTAAAATAATCAGAGTGATTTTTATACTGAGGCAAATAATTTATATTACCTTTCCGATAAAAACTTATTGTTTGTTATTAATGATGACTGTAAAATTAAAATGATTAACATAGATTGACCTTTTGGTTGAATATTTATCAGTGGCAGAGATTTAAACGATTTGAAAAAAAAAACCAAAAATAATTTATTCATGCTACGTCAACCATTAAAAAATTTAATCGTATTTTTTTTTCTGAATTTAAGAAATTTTACTTGGATTTTTATAGAAAGCAGGATTTTATTCAATATTTATTTTATACAAAAATAAATAAACTCAATAAATTTTTCATTGGTATTTTAAGAGAGATATTTTTAATTTTAACTGTGTGTTCTTTTGTTTTTTAGAAACATGCTTTGATGACTAGTAATAATTCAAAAATTTGTGACAACAAAAATAATTTTCAAAATGTATTCTGTGGCAAATGATGCTAATAGGAGAAATTTATTACATTAATCAATAGAAACTCATATTTTTTATGCTAATTTTTTGACACAACAAGAAAAAGCAAAATAATTCGTCATAAATAGCAATATTTCTGCTTTTTGTGGTTTCTTAGATATTAAACACATTGTGATGAGTATAGTTAAAAAAAAGGATAATTTTTAAAATTTATTTTTAAAAAGAAGCCATCTTAAACTATTCGAAAAAAGTCTGCCACAACTTTAAATTTCATTGGCATTATGTGACATTTTCAATTGGGATTGATTTTGAGTGTAAATGTATCAAACAAAATAGAAAATAAAGAGCTGTCCAATTATATATATATATTTCACTGTTATAAAATTTCATCCATACATTTCCGTATATTAATTGGGACAAATGGAATGTATAGGAAACTGCAAATATATACGTGAGGTCTAATAGTATGTGGGCTAAGTACTTGAGAGAATTTGAATTTTTTAATGTCTTATAAAGCATCCAAAATTTCGTTTGAAATTATTTTGAAACTTTAAAATCTAATATTAACATCAAATCATATTTTGTATTCAATTTGTTGGTGCTATAAACAAGCTGTCAAATGTAATAGGAAATAGGCTAAAAATATAAGACATTGTTCAATAAACTCTGAGAATGGAAAATAAAAATGTATTTTTTGGCCAAATAAGCCTCTGTTCATTACGTAATTAGGGGAAAAGCTGTGAACACTAGCAAAAATCATGGTTTTGTTTTTGATTCAGCTTCGCTCCCAAATAATGTTCAAATTACTCACATTTCACTACTTAGCATGATATAATCTTCTTAAAAAGTTACTGACCAATTAGTAGAATTTATTTGCAGACTTAAAATCGCCCTTAACTTCACTTCTTTATTAAGGTGGGCACCCACTTAGTGCGTATATCTTAGCGGGTAACTTTTTTGACGTCATAGACTCACGCTAAAGTTCCCCCTCATATATGGATACTTCAGCGTGAAATTCATTTGTACGTCATTTTGACGTCAAAAAAGTTACCCGCTGAGATATACGCACTAACAAGTGGGTGCCCACCTTTAGATCTAGATCTATTTCTGAGAAGCGTCATTTCAGATATACGAGCAACTAGTAGTTGCTAGAAGCTAGGTATGGTAAATACTGTAAATATGAAAGTATTTCCAAGCTTGATTCGTTTAATTACAACTAAAATCTTTGAAAATTTGTGGCAAGGTGCCTAGTCGTTTTAAACGGTATTTTTTTCTTTATATGGGGATATTTTTTGAAATGCAACAAAAATCAATGAGTAAAAGAATATGAGCATCCCAGTGATAGTGATTATATGTTTTAAATGAACTGCATTTATTCCTTCATTTTAGTATAACAAGTTCAAAATATTTAACCTTTAATAATTTAAATGATTTTAAATTATATATCAATAGTTTGACTAACAATGACTTGTATAAAGATTCTTACCTGAATTTCAAAAGACCAGAAAAGAGATGATTTTCTTAATCATCTTAAACTTATTTTTCGTCAAGTAAAATTATGCTTTCCTAAATGAACATAAACATTTGGTTGGAAGAAATTAATGCTTCAGGGGACTTAGGTAAACATTGTTTCGGGTAATATTACTTGTTTAGAAAACTTACAAACTGAGTAATATTTTCCTTATATCAGTATGTTTTCGGAGCCCGTCAGACTACATATTTTTTTCTTCTATAATTTTTTCGTATAATGTCAACTTAAGTACTTCAAAAGCAAAGTTTTAAAATGGATAGATTTGATATTTTTCTCTGAAAATGTGTTCCTTATTGAAGCAGAATAAGACCATAACCTTTTTAGCGTTAAACAATAATGATATTGCTTTACAATAATAAAAGTCAAATCAAATTACGACTCGTTTTATGGATTGCTGTTTAATTATGGCAATTCTAAAAAAACTTAATGCACAAAAATGCTATAAATAATTTATACAAGTCGAATTATCTAAGAATTCAGTATTAATAAAAGTTTGTGAACTAATCGCCGTAATTATAAAACCACTTTTCTAAGTATTTTTATTAAATTAAGCTTATAAGTTTTATTGCAAATCTAAGCTGTCTGAAAAATTGCAATTATTAACTTAAAGCAAGTATATTTTTGTTCATTACAATGTTCCTAATTTTATATAATATAGGTTTATAGTACATGAACTTAATCTTAAAATATGTCCAGACAGGGTCTCATAACGGCTCTATCATTGTGAGATCCTTCATTTTCGAACGTTATTCAGGTGAGACAGTACCAAGAAGAATTCTGGAATAACAAACATCATTTTCTTAGCCAAAAGGTGGGATAGGAATAGATATAATAGTGAAATGAATATGGAGCTTTTGAAAAATGGAATTGATGAAGTAGGAAGATTTAATAGGACCTCCTGGTGTCTTAGTAAAATTAATTTTTATCATAACTAAATAAAGATATCAATATAAAAACAATTAGGTCAAAACAGCTGTTTTTTGAGGAAAAAATGAAACAATTTTGGAACATTGATTACTGATGACTCTTTTAGAGTATGACATCTATAATAACAAATTACTTAAAACTAATAGTGATTAAAAAACCCACAAAAGCATCTAATTACCCTCATTCTATTTTTAGAAATTAACAGTTCACTTTCCGGAACTTAAATAATGACCTTTCATTCTGATACGTATGAGGTAATCAAACTACAAGGTATGATTCAAATCACAATCAATCACGCAGTAATTTTACCAAGTAAAATTGTAATTCGTTACCGTTTCACCTATATATATATATATATATATATATATATATATATATATATATATATATATATATATATATATATATATATGTATATGATAAAAGCTAGGTAAATGTGTACTCAACGATTGCACAAATTTTAGAGAATTATAGAAGTTCACATAGGCAAAGTAGTATTTTACTAGTAGAATTTTCTGTGAATTTCTAACCTTAGATATTTATATTCATTAACAATGAAAACATAATATTATTTTTTGAGTAAAAAAAGTATTTAACAAGGAAATTTTATAGCCTTTTAATGTCTTTTGACTTAATTAATCACCTCATTACACATTTAATCAATAAACCCATGGAAATGCATAAAATAAGCAATAAAAGTAAATTTAAGTTAACAATAAAAATATAAATTTCTCTCGTTTATAGCAAAAAGCATTAATTTACATACAAACTAAAACCATCAATTTTATACCTCACTAAACACAAAGCTATGTATATCAAATAAACCAAATTTTCTTTTTCTCTAAAACTCTTAAACTAAGTTTTGTAATATTCACATCGTACTAGAAATAATAAAATGCTTATTATTCAAGTTTTTTATGGTAATAACTTTTGAAATTTGCTGTAATAAGCAGAGATACTGCACTTGCAATTAATATTCTTATGACATATTTAAAAAAATCTATTCCACCTGAATTCTTATAATATAAAACTTAAACTGAGCTCCTATTTGTCAAATATTTCATAAAAAGTTCTGATGCTTGTTAGTTTTCTTTTATTCATTTAGTTTTAGGGCTTTGCAATAGAATTTACTTTTATTCTATTTAATTCTTTTAATTCACAAACTCTTTTAAAAAACATAAACATAGCCTAAGAATTTCTTTGGTAATATTTATGACCTTATTTAAATATATTTATTTGCAAATGAAATCTCTAAACTTAAAAAAAGTATGCTTTTATGGTTTATAGTACCCCTAAAAGAAATAAATAAATTAATATTTAAAAAGTATCTTGCAAAAAGAGTTGGATACATTTAAAAATAAATTAATGGCGCTGTCGTTTTATTAAAGGAAATGGCACTATGCATGGTGCTTTAGCTGTTTTACCAAGGTATTTTTATAATACTGCTTAATTAAAAGTATAATTTTATTTTTGCCACCTGAAAGACTTTTCTTAACAGCCGCACATAAAATTTTGTTTTTGTAAGGCTTAGATGAAAATTATTTGGATATATATTTAATTTATTAAAATATAACATTTAATATTGGGAATTTAAATTATTTCCTCTCAGAAAAGTGACAGCTTTGTATCTGTACAAGTTACTCATACTGAAAATATGTTCCTTAAAAGCTCTGAATGTTTACACGTTAATTAGATCAAAATTTAAGGTCCTCATAGGAATCTCAATAGACATGTTTAATGTGTTATTGTAGAAATGTTCGATGGGTGTGCGTTTATCGTAGTTAAAATTTCCGTAATCAGTTTAAAAATTATAGAAATAAGAAAAAAAATTCCATTATTATTACCAAAATTTTAATTTTTAAAAAATGTTTATAACTTATAAATCCTTTCACTATAATTCTGGTTTTATAAATTTTAGTAAAAAAAGTTAAAAAATTTAATTTTTATCAGTTATTTATTCAAAAAACAGTTTTTATCCCAAAAAATTACTTATTTACTCGATATTTTTAAACTTTTAGTTTTATCCTTCCGATAATAACTATAAAGAGAAATCTGCCAAAATTCACAACCTGATTGGTCAATAACTTTTCCCCCTTTATGTTAAAAGTTTAATTGTTTATGAGGAATTTCTTATTTTATTAGGTAGTCGCATAATCGTATTTTTCTCGCTTTATTTTTACATTTAATTTTGGCTTTAAGTAAAATCTAATTAAATCTCTTTTAATTTATTGATAAACTTTATAAAATAATTAATTTTGATTTTTAAACATTAAAGATTGAAAAAAACCAAAAATCCTGAAGATGATAAAGCAATTGAGGAACTTGAAAAAAACATTCTTAAAAGGAAAGCTCAAATACATGAAATTGAACAATCTTTGCCTCGGAAGTCTGGTCTTTATTTAAAGGTATTTATTTAAAGTATCACAAATACTATATTCACTTCCTTTTGTATAATTTTCTTAGATTATTTTGGGTAACGTTAACGTATCAATTTTAAACAGAAATGATAAAGTTCGTTACAAAGATGATTATGAAAAATTTAAACTTATATTAAATGTTATTGGATTAACGATGGCATTTATAAATTTATTATTTAATTTTAGGTTTGTTTACTTAATTACTTGTCTAGTTATATATTTGCTAAAAAGATTTGTATTTCATTGACAGAGCTCTTGAGCTATCATTTATATTTTTACTTGTTTGGTATTATTGTACCCTAACAATACGTGAATCAATTCTTAAAGTAAATGGATCACGGATTAAAGGTTGGTGGAGAGCTCATCATTTTATTTCAACTGTATGTGCTGGTGTACTTTTGGTTTGGCCACAGGGTGAACCCTGGCAATTATTTCGAAAACAATTTATGTATTTTAATGCATATATAAGTATAAATATGATTTTTAGTTAATATTTTGAATTAATTTTAAAAAAAAAAAAATATTATTCAAAACTTTAGGTATGGTACAATATTTACAATTTCGTTATCAGAAGGGTGTATTATATCGACTAAAAGCATTGGGTGAAAGGCATAATATGGATATAACTATTGAAGGCTTTCATTCATGGATGTGGCGTGGATTAAGTTTTCTGCTTCCATTTCTGTTTGTGGGTTATGCCTTTCAAGCCTATAATGCATGGACTTTATATAAACTCTCGTTTCATAAAGATATGACATGGCAGGTGAACTATTGTTTTTTTATATATATTTCACCAATCATAATCAATTGTGGCAGATACTACCATCCTTTTAATTTTCCACATATATGCATATTTTTTTCTTATAAACGCAGTAGATTAAGATGTCAAAGTAAAATATTGTAACTCAGGACATTGTCAAAGTCCTGAGGTTTTTGTGATTTTGCAAAGTTGTAACTTTACATTTGGTCAACTTGGATTATATGTAAAAGTATTCACTGGGTCTAGGATGTGAAAATTACCCAAAAAAATATGCTTATAAATATTAGGCCTGCTGGCTTAAGATTTCTTCTTGAATATATGCATTTCATTCAAATAAATACTCAGAAATTATAAATCTTTCTTCCTTACAGAACATGCTGTGCACATTTTCAATGCCACATTGATAAAAATCAATTGATTTTTAAGGAAAATATCTAGATATGATATTTTATATATTTTAATTTTAAAATATCATCACTTATTGTCGGTTAGAAAATGTAGAAAGCAGAATAAATGAAAATCAGATGGCACTATGTCGAGCGGTTATGACTTAAGTGTGACAATATCACTCATACATATTTATTGCATTAACCCTTTGCTACCCTTCAAGCGGACAGTCGTGTATTGGTGTCAATTAATATATTGATATTGATCGTTGAGAATTTTTCAAATAAAGATTGATATACACGATCGAATTATTCCCAAAAAAAGGCTATATTTTTGTCCAAAATGCGATAATTCCAAGCAAATAATGCTATCAGTACCCCTTTAAATAAACAAATTAACTTTTGTGAGGTGTAAATTTGAATTGCCTGTATTTCGTGACGATTAATTTGAAAAGAGCCGCGATCTTTTACCTTTCTGTACCATTATTAAGAACACATTTTATATTTCTATGGATCAAATAAAAAATACTGCTGAATTGTACTGCCAGATAAATAAGTTAAATATGGTTTGCCGGTTTGCTTAATTTTAAAAATTCAGATAAACTAGATTAAAATTAAGGTTCTTAACAAATACTAAGCAACATATCTTCTTCTAAAAAATTTTAATATACATTTAGATTCCATTCCTAAGCGGATTATTTGCAATACTGTTTGTTGGTAATACTCTAACAACATTAATGACTGTACCAGAAAAAATGAGACAACGTGTCAAAGAACAATATCGCATTATGAGTATGTCATGGTCCATGAATGTCATTGAAGAAGTTAAGGTAAAAACTATTAACAAAAAAAATTACATTATTCCGATAACACTTTTGTTAGGGTGATAAGAGCATATCTAGAGAAAATTCATTAGTAGAAGGATCTGGAGACAATCGAAAATCAACAGAGTCAGCTCATGGCAAATCGGACTGAATTGATTTATTCACAGCAGATATATTAAGTATTTATTTATCTATTAATTTAGAAAAATTTAATATTAATAAAATAATAATGGTTGAGGAAGTAAACAAACTTATCCAAATGTATATATATATAAATTTATTTACTCTATATATGATTGAGGCTAACGTTGTCAAACGTTATAAAACTTTTATTTTTATATTGCAATTGTATAATTTATTCCATATCAAAGCTTAGTAATCATAATATTTGAAGTGTTAGATATATTATAATTATTAATAAATTCTAATTGTTTAATATGTTTAAAAATAGAGATAGAAAAACAGTGAATATATTGGTTATATCCATATATAATTTAAAATATTTTTATAAATTAATTTTATGAAAGAATTTTTTTCAAAAAAATTATTTTTGTACTCAAATACACTACTTATCCATCTATATTTAAATTACAACTTGCGCAGATATATTTTTATTTATGAAATTCTTTTTTTCAAATCTGAGAAGAAAAACTTTTTTCTTTGTATATTTTTATGATTTGTTTGAGAAACAATCATATTATATACGTTAAAAGCTATGAGCGATCAACTTTTTCATTTGAAAAGTGATTTTATTGGCCTTAAAATTGTGTACAGTTTATATCCTTATTGTTTAATTGAGACAAAAGTAATGAAAAATTATGTAGTTCCAGTTTTTTTTTTTTATCAGAAGTAAAATTTGTCTAAAAAAATGATTTGTGGTATCAGGTATAACATAAAATACAAATTCAATGTCTTTGTGCAAGTGTCTCTATTCGTCCTCCAATTTTCAAACTTTATTCCCAAAGCTTTTATTTAAGAAATTTTTACTCTAATAATTTTAAAATATGTTTAAAATTAATATTTTCACATGAAAGCTTATATTATTCGGCTTAAAATTATATGAAATTTATTCTTGTTGCTTCATTGATTAAAAAGTGATTGATGAGGAAAAAATTAAAGCTTATTGAAAATATATTTATTTTATATACAAAAATCATTATAACTTTACATAAAACTGATTTAAAAAAGAATTTTATTTTTGGTGCTGTTCTAAACGTGTCCTGCAAATAATTGCTGATTAACTAATCTTCAAGGTTTGAAAAAGTCACCACTTCTTCTTTTGTAACTTTGGCATACTAGTTGTATACCAAACATAACATTTCGTCATGGAAATGAGTATTAGAAAATATCAATTAATAAATTCAAATATAATTTTCTAAAATCAAACAATGAAAATCTCCCTTCTGAATAAAACTTGCAAAATTTTAAACACTATTCGTAGGATAATTATCAAAAAGCAAATTTTAAAATTCTACTTGCAAAAAGTTTTTAAAAATCTGAACACAACGAGGAAACTTTGGCCAATTTTGGCAAATAGAACAATTACTTTAATGAAAAAACACGAAAATAAATTCAAGTAATTTTTTGTACCCGTAAAATATTATTACAAAAAAATATTTTCATGTGTAAACGATGTTCATTTTCAAGTGTTAAGCTAAAATTGTAAAATATAAGTTCTCTCTTTGCTTCATAAACTTTATAGGAAAGTAGTTTCATGTGCAAATGTCAAACTTAGAAAGTACTTAAATTTTCAGAAGCTTAAACCAAAAACCGTCTATTTCAGTTTTCGTCTTTGGGTAATGCACATTGAGATTAATAGTTAGGTATATATAAAGTTCTACTAATATACATATATTTTCCTGTTTTCAGGGATATCTAGTGTTATTAGTGAAACTAGAGACTAAAAAATTTTCCTTCTAGAGAATTAAAATTACAAATAATTAGATTTAGTCTAAAACTACTAAGCTAAAAAATTAAAAACTAATTAGATGTTATCACATAGAAATAGGACGTAGATATGGGTTAAATAAATCGGTTTGAAGATTTGGAGGAAGAGCTTGTATATAGCCACAAAATTTTATTTTAAAAATTAAAGTCAATTTATATAAGGAACTTCTTTAGTACGCTTTACCCCAGTTCAAAGTTACACGATGCATTAAAAGCTACTTATGCGATTTTTCTTCACAATAAAATGTTTGGTCAGCAAAGCAAAGTGTGAGTAAATTAAAGATTGATATGACTTTTTAAAATATTGAAGACATTTCTTTAGCATTCGTAATTAGTTTGACCAAAAGAGCTGTTAACTTTTACAGTGTTTTCAAAACACAATGAAAAATATTTAACAAAAATTTACTTTGGCTTAAAAACAATGCTTGACTTTTAGTGATAGTTTTCTATGAAGAATGATTTATTAAACAATTATGGGATTGTATTTAAATAAGGATATAACTTTCGAAGTAATTTAAAGTGGATACTCCCATAAAACGAAAAACGTGAGACGAATAAAAATTGAGCTACCAATAAAGAAATTTTAATTGTTTGACAGATGCTTGCTCTAGTCTAGAACATCTTGGAAAAAATAATTTCTAGTCTTCTTGTTCTATTTCTATTTTAACAGTAAATAACGTTTATTTCAGTTTAGTGTTGATATGAAATGAAATTTATTTGTTTTATAACAAACAAATAATAAATCCTTATAAATGACAAAGATTCCACGGGATATTTGTGTAATAGAAGTAAAAAAAGCTCTTCAAATCTGGGCTAAATACAAGCAAAACAAATTTAAATTATGAAAAAAAAATAAAATTAAAATTCAAAACTTATGACAAAAATCAAGACCACGAGAAAAAAAAACTGTTTATTGCTGAAATTATCCTTTTTAAATGGGAAAAATAAACGTAAAGCTAACTGATATCATTGGTAGCATGGCATTCAAGTATTCATCACACTTACAACTTGTCGAAAGTAAATGGCGAGAAATATAAATACCAGAGGGAATCTAGCCACTTTTCGTAGCTTAAGCAATTGATATCCAACTGGATTCCAACTTTGTAAAACCTGTATTTATTTTTACTTGCGATGGTGGTCCCGACGAAAATCCACGATATGAGCAAACTATAGTTTGAGTTATACAACATTTTAAAGATTTTGACTTGGATGCTATTTACATTGCCACAAAGAAGTGCTTTTAACAGGGTGGATCGACGAATGGCGCTTCTTAGTCGCGAACTTGCTGGTGTTCTATTAAGGCATGACCATTCCGGTTCACATCTCGATTGCAGTAATCGAACTACTTACTTTGAGTTAGAAAAACGAAACTTTGAGAGTGCAGGCATTGTGCTTGCAAATATTTGAAGCCGATTGGTAATTGATGATTTTCCTGTAGTTGCGAAATACATTGTACCAACAGATACTAGACTGGATATTGAACAGGCTAAGGTATTGGAAAATGATGTGATTTGGTCGCAAATCATGTGCGTGAATCACAATATTTATTACAAATAGTAAAATGCGAGGATGTTCAATGTTTTAATGTACGACAACCTAGCCTTTGGCGACTATTACGGGAGGGGTTTTTACCACCACCTGTTTTAATAAAACAGGCATCTAGCGGGTTTGTTACCATCGAAAAAGATGACTGCGAAGGTAAATTTTCTCCACTGTTACTTCAGCTATCTTTGGATCTCCAGCATCTGTGGTCTTTATTTTGCGTCATATAAGGCCACTAACCTACACAAGCCATTACATAAAATGTGAGAAGTATTGCCAATCGCGAAGATTCGTCCCCAAAGACGTGCAGGACGGGGGGAGGGTCAAAAAATCATGAAATTCCTGTGACGTAATTTATGGATAGTCCCTTAAGAGGAAAGCAGCTGTAATGAATTAAGACGCTAAAAGCAAATTCGAAGGAAGAAATGATGAAAATACCTTCAGCGGCTTTTAGTAAATTTTGAAAAATTGGATTAAGTGCTGAGATAGTTTTTAACGGGGAATATTTTGAAGGGAATGATAAAAATGAAACAGGAAGTTTTAGAAACTATGTTTTTTTTTACAATGTATGGACCTTTTAGATTAAAAAATGCAAACTCTATGCAACCTTCTTTAACCTCCTCTGTTTGAAAAAGGCTAACTTTCGTTTAACTCCGTTTAGCTACCTGAAATGGATTCGAAAGCTTGATAAAGATAAAATAAGGTTGGATATAATTAAGTTTAGAGAAAATAAAATTCAAAGAATGATAATTTAAAATTTAATATTATTGACGTCCAGAATAAAACTCATGCATCTACTTTGAAGGTCATAACCATTTCCAACTTAAATTCCTCTTAAATTAGGATCTTACATATCAACATAAGTATCTTAATGTAACATAATTATGCTTAACTTGATTTTTTTAACAATTTATTTAGCATATTATAATAATAAATCTTGATATATATCTCCAGTATCGACTTGAATTTTAAAAACATACAAAGAATCCCACGAGGCTTTCTCTAGAAACAAACAATAGAACTCGAATGATTACAATATTGCTGACTAAGGGCTTTCAAAGGATAAGCATTCTCCTGATATTAATCTATTTTCCGGTGGTAAGAAAACTTAATGCTTTTGTTGAAAATTTTCACAAAACACAAGACACTTATATTAAGCTTTTATCACATAAATTCAATAAATAAGTTCCTTAATCAGGAAATAAGAGAATGTTAGTTTTCATTTATATTTGTGGTTATAATTTTTTAATACATTTATGTAACTATATATAGATATTTGTTGTTTTGTATATATATACTTCCGCATCGATCCAAAATCGAAACTATTAATTATTTAGGTTATCTTCCGGTCCATCCTAGAGTAGCATGTTACACTAATACAAGCAAATTAAAGGATTATTGAAACAGAAAAGGTCTAAACAGCATAGTTTACAAGTTCTATACAGCAATGGAAATATTTAGGTTTTAGTGGACCTTTGAGAATAGAATTTTTTAAAAATTTTACTGATAGCCGTTTAGATTCTAATATAGAATTTATGGTACGGTTTTTATTTTATGAGGCATATAGCATCTTTATTTTTTTTTAAAATTATTTTGTGTGCTATGAACACTATAATTTATTTACTCAAAAAAGAATTCAATAAATTTAGTCAAATGATTGATATACGAGAAAAAAAGTTCTCACAAGTCATTTTTTCCATAATTTAAGCTTTTGAAGGCAATTGATAATTATGAATTTTAAGGTGTTAAACTTTTCAGGTAATCTCTGAAAACATTAATATTTCTTTTTATGAAGAAGGCGTACGAAGGCAATCTTAAAAGTTTTTATATTCATATCTGATGATAAATATATTTTCTTCTTACTGCCTTGAGAAAGCTTTTGCCACTTATTTGAGTAATTATAAACAGCAAATGTTATTTGATTTTTTCTTTGATGTTATTTCTTGAGAATCTTTCTATTTTATTTGTTTTTTTATTTTAAATGTTCGTGTTAACCTCTCCAATGTTTAATGTACACTGTTTATCATCTTTTGGAGGTATTTTTAAAGGATATCTATTACGTAAAATGTATTCTTGCTGACATATAAATGATATTTTAAACCAGTAGTCCGCTCCACCTTGGTAATTTGCATACTACTTCCGTGTACCACCTTCGTACCATCAGAAAGAGAACTTTTTATTGTATTATTACTAACACTTATTAATCAATATAGACTTATTATAGTCTGTTTATTATTGAAAAAGTATAATGGATAAAATATGCAAAAATAGAATGTCTTGTGTCATATTTTTGATAAATGTTTGCGTTTGGCGAAGCTTCGAATTGGTGAATATTCTCAATATGCGTTTTTATATTTGATAACGCTACCAGCATTGCATTCAAGCTTTGCTAAATTTTCACAAAGTCATGATTCAAAAGGCTGACAAACATAAATAAGTAGTCACGTCGTTTACTTGACCTTTTAATTAATATTTCAGCTTAAAAAAAAACTCGAAGGGTTCGCTTTTCACATCTGCATATTTGGTTTTCAAATGCCTTTTTTAATTCAAATCAAATCACGGTTATTAATGCGGGTCTATATTTAGTAGACTACATAGAATAATTTGGGCTTGAATCTAAAATGAACCCAAATTTTACTCCAAAAAGAGAAATAGAATATTTTATGAAAATTGTTTTAGTAATTAATACTATTGTACAACAACTTAAAAGTTTGGGAGTTTTTTTTTCATTTTTTGTTTATTTCAAAAATATACTGTGATAATATTAGACAGAAATTTTAAATATTTACGATGTTAAAGCAGTTTAACAAGAGCGCTTCATATATATCCATTACAAAATCGTTAAACACGTTTTTCTCGGAATACTGTATTTGTACTCGACCCGCATTATAATAAAAAAAATCTTACAATCTCAATTTTAAACATTATTATATACGTCACTAACTATGGCAAAAACAAGGATTATTTAATTTACACAATATTTTCTTATTTTTTAAATCAAGTTTTGTTGATTTTTTAATAAAAACGTTTCCTAGTTTCTGCCAAAATAAACCTGTAGACCATTTAAATGCGTGATCCTACACGTTGAGCCAGGTAACTACTTTTTTCAGGCAAACCCTTAAGCTCAAAAATTGCTATGCAAATAATTTAAAATAAGCTCAAAAGAAAATTTTTGTGTACATAATCAAATTCTTAAGTTTTTTTTTTCTTGGGAAAAGGGAATTCCCACAACCCCTTAAAAATGAGGTCGGAATATAAGACAAAACACTTAAGCCCCACTGATATTAAGCCTTTGGTCCATATGAAGATTAATTTAAGCAACTTTTGATCGTACAACTAATCAATGCCATAGATTTGAGTGACAAGTGTCAATAAACCCCTTTCCAAATAGGAGAAATTGCTAGTCTTTTGAATTCACTCAAATGTATTAAGTATGTAGTTTCCATAATTCCCACAGCTTAAAACTTCATATAAATATAATTTGAGGTAATATCTTGTATACTTAGCCTTATTTTACCAAACATATAACTCTAATTTTAATCAGAAAGTATATAAAAAATTCAAAGATTCTATTAACATTTTTTTTTTACAAGCCCTAAATATTTATGTGTTATTCCATGTTTGACTATGACAGCAATTTTCGAACCAAGCTATCTTCAATGAATAACAATTTCAGGTTATAAAACTGAGAAATTCTGTTAGATGTGTATATCTCTAAGGCACATACTTTTTAATGACTCGTAAAAAGTTGATTTTTTTTATAGAGCTTTTAGCAATAAATCGTTCAGACAAAAATTAAGTAACGTAAAAACAACTTTTTTTTTGTTTTCTTTTTTTCAAACAGAAGCAACAGACTTTCAGTTAAGTTTTGGTCTATCATTGATTGGATGAAATAAAAATGCAATTTTCTTTGAAAGTAAGTCGTATTATCAAAATATCCTTTTAAATAAGAAATATAATATAGCAATAGCTATAAGGTTGGATATCTTCTTCCCATTTTTGTAGAAAATTTGTGTGTAAAGGCTCTTAAGTAATGAAATTTTTATACTGCTTTTTTTGTACAAAAATTAAAATTGTTAAAACGAATATATTTTTAGCTTTAAATTTATTACTTCTAAATGATCTCTTAAAAAATTGAAGTGAATTTTTTGAAATATTATATAAACAACAAAATTTAATTTTTTTTTTTTTTTAGAAATAATGTTACATTTGTTATATTATTTACCCTCATTGTCAAAAGTTTATTTGGGAAAAAAAATTTTGATTAGCTAAATATATTTATATAGGAAAGCCAATAAATTTAAGGCTATAATCAGCAAAATACAAGTATCTGAATAAAATGACAGTTGTTGTATTCCTTTAAAAAATTATTTTTAATTAAGTTATTGAATTTTTTACAGCTAGAGATCAGCAAAATCCTAAAAGATATAGTTCTAATATAACTACCATTATTTTCCGTTAAACAAAAAATTATTTAGAGAAATTTTAAAATGGAATTTTTTAACTCTCAAATTCGAAATTGGAATAAAATTTAAAAGGAATGTAAAAATAGGTAAAACTTAATACAATCATTTTAATCATAGAATGTTTTTTCCCAAAGTATCCAATGTAAATGGAAAAAAACTGTTCCAAAAATTGTAAAAAATAAAATTCATTCCATTAAGTTAATGTATGAAATGCTCCTTTTATATAAAAATAATAAAAAAACATATTTGTCATTTATTTTGTAAGGTATTCTAGGTAAATGTGGGTGATGAAATTTTTTCCAGGGACATATTCCTACAGGCCAAAAATGTCATGAAATGTGTGTACATTAAGCTCTGTGTTATATAATAAACTGCATTTTAGGGAATATGTAGTAATCATGTTATTGGACCCATCAAGGCTATTTTCATCATCATTTAAATTCGGTTTTTTTTTTGTATACGGAACTTTTATGATTCTTTATAATAAATAAAAAATGAACTATTAAAGATGAAACAACAACATTTTAGTATTAGAATTTTTTGTTCTTAGGTGTTAATTGAAGAAATGTATTTTGAATATTCCTTTTTTTCCCATATCTTTATAGTTATGATAGTAACTATTTATGATAGTTCCAGAACAGTTAAACTAATAAATACGCTTTTCTTCTACAAAACTGTTTTCACTTTTGCTTTAAGCAAAAACTTTTAGGTAATGTAAAGGTTTAAATGTTAGGTTTAGGTTAAGCCTTTACTTTGCAACGAAATATTTTAAACTAATTTTTTTTTCATTAAACTACAAAGAAACAATGCTTTTAAATATAGTTCCATGGAACAAAAAGATATCAGATAATTTTGATATGAGAGCTTTATACTGTTTTAGTCAAATATGTAAATCAAATTTAGTTTTAATAGTCTTATCCTTTAATAAACACACAAAACTCACTTAGTTTATTTAATTTGAGTTTGAATGTATACCCAAAACTGTGAATACAAAGTAAACTAAATAGAAATATATATAAAAAAAAACCATGAATTTTCATTTTAAATTTTTCAATAAAATAAACAATTTTCCAGGAACATTAAAGAAGATGACAGTTAACGCTAGAAAGTTTCCTCTATATTTATGTCCAGCAATAATAGTTGCTGATGATCTCAAGTACACAAAAAACTGGTTATTTGGAATGATTTTTGGACTCCTTATTCCCAGCTAATATAATTTTACTATTCTGTTTGTAGTATGAAAAAACATGAATTTGTGAATAGGATATCTAAAGAAATAAGCAAATGTCTTCTGGCTTCCAATTTTCGATTTTGAAATTTTCGTCACGTGCAATTGAGATGCATACATATACATTAGACATCTAACAGATACAAAATGATGGCCTGAGCGTGATAGAAGGATAATAAATGATTATAGCTGGCCAAAATTTAGTCTTTACCACAACTTTTACTTCCTATTCAAGTAGAAAAGTTTCTTTACAAGATAACCAAAATAACAATCTATGTAGTTAAAGAATTTAGGAATTTAGTAATGTCTACATCTAAGAAAGGTACTTGAGATTTAAATTCAATTTGTTGAACTAGTAAATAGTTGATTTGGGGATGTGTTCAACTCATACTCTAAGATATTTTCTTAGACTTCTTTAACCCTCAATTTATTTAGTTTAAGTGTTATTTATTTGTAGAGGAATAATATGTGTGTTAAATCCTTTGAAAATTAGTCGAATAAATTGAAGTTAAACTTTTACGGGGGATTATTTTAGTATATGAAGAAACTTGTAATGCTTCAATTATATGTTTTTTTTTTTTATTTCAAAAAATTGTTTTAATAATTCTGGGTACTATTTTCAGTTTTTTTTTACCATTTAAAATAAATGCATGGAATTGAGTATGTTCAGATTTAAAGTCACAATATAAGAAAATTCTGGAAAAGATTAAGCCTTTTTTATTTACTTTAACATTAAAAATAAAACCATAATAACTGAAGTAAATAAAACATTGTTGCTGAAAAAAATCTAATAAAAAAATTAGTATTTTTTCTTTTGAATTCCTTTCTTTGTTATTTGATACCAACAGAGACTAGAATACTCTTTTCCATCTAACATATATTACTAATTTTTATTTATTGTACTTGAATGTGAATTATTTTAACTGTTTTGGTGCATTTTTATATACCATTAAGAATATAAGGATATAAACTAAATAAGAAATTATAACAAAAGCAATAATTCAATTTTGGCTAAACTGGCAACGTTAGTCATTTCAAAAATATATAAAGTGAGACTGCATAAAAAATTCATGGGACAAAAAAAAAAGACATACATTTTGTGAAAACCTTGATGTACAAACTAAGCCAAATAAACTCATCTTGAACAACCAATTTTAATGTTTTGAATGCTTATCAAAAATATCCCAATCAATAGATGCCGAAAATTTACAAAAAATTCTAAAAACTGGTCAATCAATAAGCTTGGAGTAATCATAGCAGGGCTGGAATTCTGTCTTGGTGGGAAGCTAACGTGAGAATGAGAAAGTCGGATTTTGACATATATTATATGGCAAATATGTCAAAATTTGACATTCTCATTTTCCCTACTCACCGAGACAGAATCCCAGCCCAGTATTGTTGAAGGTCCTAAATTAATTTTTGTCAGATATCAGTCTAAAATGGATGTAAAAATCGTTCAAATAACAAAACTTATCGGCTCCTATTTGCAAATACACTTAAGTAACAGGTATTAATCATTTTCATACAAACTGGAAAGCCACTTGTTTTTTAAAATGTTTGAAGTAAGTAAACGGTACTTTGAAGTCATTTTCATAAGGATAACAGTCAGAGACAACGTTAGAATCCAGCATAACCAACATTCATGCTATTTTAATTAAGAATGTGGAAGAAAGAAAGCTGTATACATATTTGGCTCAACAAAATTTGACAGAGATCTAAAAAAGCTAACAATAAGTTTTTTTTGGTACTATAAAATGTTAAGAATGAACTATTGGTAGGAAAGGTATTGATATAGATGGTGAATCTTTGATAAAAGTGTTAAAAGAAAAACAGTCATGCTGAATCCTCAAACTCGAAGTTTACAAATCTACGTAATATGAAAGCTTTCAGCCTTTCCTTGAAAATATATCAATGGAATCGGCTAAAAGTTATAAAAATTGTTTTATTCAACTTCGCGCTCAGTTTAATACTTAATTATGTTTAGTAGTCTATTACTAATTTAGCTTATATATAACGGATTTTCAGCTCTAGCTTTGTATTAAATAAACTCAAAACTTTGTTGTAAATTTATATCGATACAGTTACCCAAATTTATAATAGTTTCGCATTGTTTCAATACGGAACTTAATTAGAAAGGATAAAAACAAAGTAGTATTTAATATGCACTCTTTGCTTTATATCAATTTTAACATAAATAAATTTCTTAAAAAATCCCAGGATGCTTTTATTTAAATAATTAAAAACTATTCTTGAAGCAATGTTTTATTTTTTCCTTTAAATTTTATTATTTGTTATATATATTTTTGATCATATATTTTTTATGATAAATTTACTATTCATAGTCAATATTGAATAAAATTTTAAATATCCTTTATTGCTTTTTTGGTATTCCAAGTATTCTTTATACTTTGAAATTTTATGTATAACCACAAAGTTTTATTATTGATACAAATAGACCAATACGAGCATTACATCCGTTTCCACTTTAGTATGTCAAAAAGAACACGATATACTAACATAAAACTTTAATCAAACTCCAAAAATTTCTAAGAAAACAAGTTTAGTTGTGGTTTTGTGGTAAATTCCTGACATCACATAAATCCTTGTTTCTTCCTGTTAGACGTATTGATACCAGCAAATGCATGTATAATTCATATAGAAATCGTATATAGAGAGAATATTTTCTAGATATAACCGACAAGATTCTAAGATATAACAGCTAACCCTTTAGAAAATATTTTCTTGTAGACGGATGTTTGGTACAAATATAAACTGTAGGACAGTTCAGTCTATAGGTTATATAGTTAAAGGATTTTATGCTGAATTTGTTGTGGTAACATATGCGATAAAAATATAATAAAAAGAATAAGTTTAAAGAATTTGAAAAGAAAACTGTTTTTGATATTTAACTAGAAATTTTGTTCAAAATTATGTTTTTTATTAAAATATGATGCAACCTTATAATATTTCCAAAAAACTGCTATTAAAATATTTTGCTGTTAACATAAAGCTCACCAAAAATTTTCAATGGTGCGCATTACACTTTCTAAAAGAGCTTAAAAAATTATACTTTTCTTTCATATGAATATTATTCCAAATCTTTTAAAAAGTGAAAATTTATGAAATTTTCTCTGTTTTACAGTGAAAATTCTCTTTTTACGTGAGAGGTTCATACTCTTATCTCACTAATCAATGCTATTTTTGGCATGCCACACAATAATGGCAATTGTAATGAAAAGGAGCTTATGTTATCCTACTTATTTATTTTTACTTTCAAAAGTATAAAAAATTATTTTTGTCCTTTCAGTTCATTAATTTAGTTTTATGAAAAAAATTTATTTTTCAGTTATTTTTTCATGCTATTTTTATTTTTTCCTTTGCCATATTTATTTTATTCTTTCAATATTTCACAATATTGGTGAATTTTATCAAAAAGTTTGTCTAACTTCCTGACTGGAACTGGGAACAGATTAATATTTTTAACTAAAGCTGTTTTTGACTAAATTTCAAAACTTAAAATCTTAAACAAATATCTCCACAGTCCTCAATATAAAACAAAAAGCAAGATAAATAAATTTCAACCAAAATAATACATAACAAATTTATTAAAAGCTATAAAAAAACTAAATAATTATTAAATTAATAATAATAATTTAAAGTTTATTGTCACTTTTGATAGGAATTATGTTAGTCTTTTTGTCAACTAGAAACTAACAAACTTTTGAGAAAACCACGTATTAAATAAAATTGACCCAGCAAAGCTATCTAAAAAATAACATTATTTCTGAAACTTATTAGCAAAAAGGATATTATATTCGAAACTTTATTAACTGAAATATCTTGGAACTAAATAAAAGTTAATATACAAATTTTCATTTCAGCATATAATTTTCTTTATAAATTGCGTAAGTTGTGAATAACAATTTTCTGTTTGAATTTTTAATGATTTTATGCATGTTACATGTATGATGATATCTTCACAAAAGGAAAACTATTATTTTAGATATTCTAAACAAAGCCTTCTAAATTTAGTCTTTAAATTGAATTCATCAGAAGATATCAAATTAGTAATCGATTTCCCAAACAACGAAAAAATGAATAAATATATATTCATATCCTTACTTTATTTTGAATAAAAACCCTTTTTATGGCACATTTGCATTTGTTCTAATATTAAATTCGTTTTTTAACATCAAAAAAACTTGTTTTTAAGCCAAATCGACCATTGAGGGAATAGATCACGTTTCAATTTGCAATAAAAATGTAAAATTTAGGCAAAAGTATCAAAATTCAGGCAACTTTTTTATATAATAATAAAAATAGAAAACGAAATTCTTAATACTTTTGGTCGTATACGTTATGAGCTCATAGATGATGCGACCAAATTCCACACATTTTTATTTTATACAGCAACACCAAATAAAATCAAGACAAAGTGAATAACAATTTGAAGAAGAAAAAAAGGAAAAGAAAACAAAAATTTCTTATTTTTTGACTTTATTTTATACAGAAAAGCATCCCCCTTAAAACTCAAGAAAATGTCTTTATATGCATACCATGCCACGCACTCTGTATCCAGTTAGAGAAGAAAGGAGCTCGTTTGTCCTAAATCAGTCATATCTAGAAATCTAGTCACGTTTCTATCCTTATACCGGATTCAGTCACATACAAGTTTTCCCATAACTTTTGTATCATTATGTCCTCCCACCTTAAAATTTCTTTCATTTCTGTCAAGTGATGTCTTCATATTGTTCGTATCAAAACTTTTGAAATAATAAAAGAAAGCTTCAAATTTTCATTGAAAATTTTATACATTTACTTTTTATTTTATGTGGTTAAGAAAACCAAACACATGGTAGGGTTAATATTGAAATAATACCTTGGATGCGATAATGTTACGTACTAATGTATAATTTTCACGCAGTTAAGACGTGCGTAATGATGGCTCAGTCACAAAATCAAGTTTACTTCAACAATTTGAGCTTCGATTTAATTTTATGGTTGTTCAGTTGTTAGGAACAATGCTAATAATAGTCTGGATATAATTTTCAGGTTCTAATATATTATTAAGGATGAAGTAAAAATTATGGGGTTGGATACATATCAATATTTTGGTGTATTTGTAGCTCAAATGTCTTTTAAAGTAAACAATTTGCGTTTGCAATGTTGGACTATGTGTTGCATCTTGCTTCAAAACATATGACACAAAAGAAAATTTTTGATAATTTTTTAAAAATAAAAAATAAAATTATTATTGTTGTAAGAATATAAATAAATATTTTTACTGATAAAAATATGTTTTTACCAAAAAAGTGATTTAAAAAGAAAGATAAAAAAGTCGATGTACGTGTAACATGTTCGGGTATTCTCTGCAATGTGGATCAAAATCCAAAATAAAAATAAAAATGTTGATGATTTTTGTTTTTTTTTAATTTTTTTGAAAGATAATGTTCTAAATTGTGTTTCTTTACATACAAAAAAATTGATTTTTGCTGTCGGTTTTTTTTCATCTGCTATGTCGCGCTCCACCCACCCACAAAGTATTGTTAAGAAGAAATTTTAAGTTTCATTTGAAACGACTATGACATTGGTTTGGTGAGAGATGAAATGATATCAAAATGGGTTGATCCATGCAACACACTTCAATTATTTTGTTGTTGTTTATAAAATTGTTAAGTCCAATGAATTTCGTGATGATTTCTTTTGTAAGCAAAACGAAAATTCAAACACAGTATTTAATTTTAAAACCATCCATCCCTGGATATTTTTGGGCTTTTTTTATTGAGAAACACGTGTTCCTAAATTCTAAATAAAAACTTCATTTTCAAAAAAAAAAAACTCACATTAAAAAATTAAAATTGAACTAAAAAAACTATAAAACCGTGAAAATGAAACAAAATTTATAACTTAGACTTATTAAAAAATTAAACGACAAAACGTTTTTAAACAAAACCTCACATTAAAAAAAAACTTTTAATACAAATTCCATTTAAAAAAAAAAAACTCAATTTCTAATATTTATCTAAATTCCAAAAAAAAATTGAAATTGAACTGAAAAACGAACTAAAGAATCCATAAAAATTGTAAAAATGAATCAAAATTTATAAAAAAACTTTATAAAACACGTATTTTCTAATTTCATCTTTATTCTCTGCCATCTCAGTTTGAGGGCAACTGGAAATTCGCCCCCATTTAATACCAATCATTGCAACCTTGTCAGCTCGATTCGTTGGATTCGTCAAGTCGTCAATAAAGTTCATTTTCCTTGTTGTTTCTGAAGGTTTCAAAAATACATAAAATTTTCACATAGATGGCACAAGAACTTATGTAAGAATCAAATAGAATTCGAAAGAGTAGTTAGATGTCAGGAACGTCTTAAAAGTAAAATATTGTTCAGAATCATTCAGAATAATAAGAACCTTGAAAGAACCTTTTTGTTGGGCGAATTTAGCTGACACGAGTGATACGATCTCATAACTATAACACCCCTTATAATTTTAAGTTTTTCACGTTGAAAATGCAAATTTATTATTTAAGAAGCCACAAAATTTTGTTTTTTCGTTAATAAAATAAAAAAAAAATACTCAAAGTCTATTAGTCGAAAGTCTAGATTGCACGCGATAAAGTCTAGATAGCATGCGACCAGATACAACGGCGAATCCAAAAAAATAAACTTATAAATTCGTCGTTGGGTTAGTTTTTTGGTGTGGAATGTTCATTTTATGCATAAGTTCGCTCAAGTGCATTATTTGAATACACTTTGAATGCACCAAATGGATTTTTTTCAAAATGGACGTGTAAATAAATAAAATAATAAAATAAATAAAAAATAAACATGTAAAAATTTTTGGATTCTAGTTTGAGTTTATATGATTCTATAAATTGGATTATATTTTCGAAAATTTCTCAAGGTGGTCATAAGGAAATAAATTTTGAGGCGGATTTAGCTCACAAGGGATCCCATCCTATAAAAGGTCAAATTGCGAGCGAATTTAGCTCGCAAGGAATCCTATGCATCCTATTTTAAAAGGTCAAATCAAAAGAACTTACATAGTGTGAATGGTGAATTTTTAGAGGATTTTTTTATTTTATTCCGTTCAATAGAATTAACTAGTTGTTTTGTTGTTATAATCTCTCTTTGACATAAATTTGAGTACAAAATACTTGGATATTTTTTAAATGTTATTTTTTTCAATCAATATAATAATATTAGTAATTTAAAAAAATTTTTGTCCACGATTGAGGGACCAACCTCACTATTAAGAAATACAATAAAAATTTTAAATTTCGAAATAGAATTTTAAAAGGTAAATAAAAGTCTAATAACTGTATCAATACTCAACTAAGTATTCCTCAAAAATGAAAACTTTTCACCTAGTTAAATTTAAATATCCCCCATCCTGTTCAACCATTAAACAATTTATTGAACATTTATTGTCAATTTCTACTTTACACGATAAATTAGATGTTTAAAAATCACCCTTAGCTAAAAATATATTCTTTCAAACCTCATTTATTCTCAAGAAAGTAGGAATAGGACTATTTAATAGTACTGTTTTATATTCGACAAAAAACGTGAACCCAATTTATGAACATATACTCGTATATCAATAAATTATTAAACATTTTTCGTGAACATTTTTCAAAATTTATTCCAATTTCAAAAACTATGTCTCTCGGCCCAGCTATAAAAATTCTACAGTAAATTTATTTTTATATGAAAAAAACGTGTTCTACAATCTTTTTGCTCATTAAACAAAGCTAAGTTTGCAAAAAAAATTTATAACTGTTAGAAAAGGATAAAATTAAAGGAGGTAAAAAAACAGAAATTACAATATTTCAATTTTAATTTTGATTTTGATCGAAAATACTGAAGCTACAATTTTTGTATTAGATATCCTTTATATTCTTCTGTGATACTATGGAAATCATGGTAGTACAGAAGGGATATTTTGAGAAATATCTATAACTCTCTCATTTAGATCCATTATTACTCAAAAGTAGTTATTTTTCATTAACTCTTGATGCTTACCTCATTTATTAAGTCATCATGAATTAATATCCTTAGTTTTTTAAACTCAAGCTTAGTTCCTAACGTATAACTTGATATTAATCATGTAATATAATTAAAAGGTTTAAATGTAATGCTTTATCTAAAAATTCTAGGTTGATGAAATTGGAATTTTTATGACCTTGCATTTGGTTCTCTGATTACCATTTAAGAAGAAATCACCCCTAATACCCATTCTCCACCGAAGCTTATATCATTATAATTATTTTGCAATTATTGCAAAATAATAACTATTAAAATGCCTATAATTATAATTTATCAAATAAATTCAACATATTTCACCAATATTAACGGTAAATTAAACAATTAAAAAATTTTTTTACATTAAAAGTATTTCATTTCTTTTAGGAGGAAACGAAAAAAAATTCATAAAATTTGCGAATTAAGTCATCAAAAGCGTTTTAAAGGACCTTCGCTCAAATAATCTTAACTACACTTGAATTCCGGGTTTGAATTTCATATTTTAATGCAAATTTAATCCTCCAATGAAACTTTAACCAATCTCCAATCTCCGCAATAAAAGTTATTTTGTAAAATGTTTCATGTAGGGTCGCATACTATGTAAAAAACCGTCTTCAAGAAATTTTATTTACGGAATTGAAATATCTTTTTGATATTTTTAAAGACAAACTTTATTTTAACATATAAGAAGAAGATTAGCATAAATTGTAAATTCAAAAATTTATAACTGATATATTTTTATGTATTCTGTTGTCTTTTAAATACGGGGGCGAATTTTGGGTCTCATTAGCTAACTAATAAATTTCTAAGCCACTTTTAACTATACCGTTTGTTGCTCTAGTGATTACTTCTATTGTTTTCAATTGCTTTTTAGTTTGATTAAAACGAATTTCAAATTTTTTAGGGTATTTGAAATTTTGAAATTTATTACTTTAGTGAAAGTTTTAACATAAAGAGTAATTAGTTTATTGATCTTAAAAATGGGGTATTTGTTGTAATTTGGGCCTTTACTTTTTATTTTATTAATTTTTATCTTTTAATAGTCTTTTTTATTTAATCAGCCATTCATATAATCGATTAAGATTTTTAAAGCAATTATTTTATTTATTTATAATCACAAATCAATAAGTAGGACATTTTGATATTGATTTTTTGACCTTCGCAATATGTTTTCCAAAAGCCCGTTAAATACCACTATAAGCAATGGCTTCAATTTTTTAGTTGTTAATTTGATAGGAAATTGATTTGCTTTTTTTTTGTCTCATTCAGTGTAAATCAATATTCAATTTTTGTTGTTATTTGTGTTTTATGTTATATTCTTGAAAACAACAAACTTAAGTGAAGAAATTGAAGTGACATATTGAGGTATCTAATTCCTATACTTACTAATATAAATATGGATTTAGATTTCTTGGTTTATATAGTATTCTCCTTTTGTATGTAAAGGAATAGCACCCTTCAAGTTCCGAGTTTTAGGAGGTTTTAAGAGCTGCAAAAAACTAGCTTATTCGAATTCTATTATACTGTGAAAACATTTTTTCAAAATGTCAACAAAAAATTTTAAATTAATTAAGAAACTCAAGTGGAGTTACAAATGAATATAGAATTTTTAAAGGACTCTGCCGAAATTTGTGTACATTTATTAATATTAAAATGATGACAAAACATTGAAAAACTGAAATTTTATTCTATTTTGATTACATCAGTATGAGCAAATTTTTTATTATTCAACACAGAGATTTTTTAGTAAATAATCTCTCTAGTCTTTTAGCAAAGTTAAATAAAAGTGAATTTCATAAAATAAAGGTTTATTGTAAGTTTACAGTTAAAACAAGCTTTAATGAAGTGCAATTTATTAAATCCTCCAGGGAAGCAAAGTTTTATATATCAATTAATAACTTTGACCAACATTTCGTTAAGGAAAATCCAAAAATGAAAACTTTTAACATTATTTTATATGTTATTGAAATTAGTGGCGTTAGGAAGGTCAGTGCATTAGACCCTTCCCTGGGTAGTCGTGTTTTAGTAGTAATTAAATATAAGCAATTAAGACACTAAGAAAGTTTCAAAAAAAATAGCTAAAATTCAAATTTCTTTAAAACTAGAGTCCCAAATTGTAACTGTATATATAAAATGAAAAATTTAATTTTCTAGCTCGAAGGTCCGTAACCATCCCACTTCCTTGCTATTACTTTTTTCAATTAAAACAAGTTATGCGACAGTTGAAATATTGCATCCCTTTTAGTTAAAATTGAAATAGTCATCTTAACACAGGTCCGTTATGATTTTTAATTTAAATGAGAGGTGAAAATGCCCCTTTTCAATTTTTCTTCTCAATTTTAGGAGCCTCTAATTTGGTAAAACTCATATTACTTTATACACTTTTTTCTTTGTTGTTCAGCAATATTTAAGTCGGAAGTTATATTCTGAAATATTCTATAAGAAGGTTAATGCGGAATGAAAAATGTAGGGAAAATACAATTTTAATTTTTTTTTTGGAAGCTGGAACAACAGACATTCTCGGTAAAAATCTGCAAAAAATTAGTGAAACAAAGATTGGCAATATTTCGATAAAAATAATTTAATTTTTACACATACTATTATATAAAACATGAAAATGATTTTGTTTTAACAATTTTATGGTCCTTGCAATCCAAAATATAAACAAAAGTTAACAAAAATTGACTTAATAAAATAAATAACATCGACATTGAGTTGTGATCATATGGCAATAATGTGGCCTATGTGAGTGGCACCATCTTAAGTGTGATATGTGATGCAAATCGCAGCAACTTTACCACATCAGCATCACATATTTCCTGACTTCATTTTATAAAAATACTGAATTATTATAAAAATTGAGAGGAAAGCAATAAGTAAACATTAATTTATTATTACATAAATCATTTTCAAATTAAAGTAAAACTTGGGAGAGCCTACTAGACTTACAATTAGTAGTTAGCAAGACTTGGGTATTTTTCTTTTGAATAATTGCACAATATTTTAAAGCTAATCATACCGATTTCTTAAAGTAATAAAAAGTTTTTAATAGAATTTTTAATAGAATAAATTTTAGGAAATGATAAGTAAGAAGAAATTAATAAACAAATTTAGGAAAGGTTAGTAATAAACTGCCAAGATTAGTGGAGAAGTCTAAAAACTACTTCAAGGTGCTGCAAATGTGATTGACAAAACAAAATATTAGTTTTCACAAAAATTGTAAAACTGATATTCATAAGCTTAGAAATAGGAATAATGAACATTTTGATTTACAAATTTCAGCAAATTTAAACGTCTTACTCGAACTATAATATTTTTGTTATTTTATTTCACTTTTGTTAGAAAAAAGTTCTTTTGTGACATTAATAAGAAAACAAGATCTTTATTGTCAAAGACTATTTTATATACTTGCTCTTATATATTCTTTTTCTATTTTTATCTGTCTCTTTTTTATGGGGTTTTTTTCAAAAATAAGAGTGTCAAATAATCAGTGCTTAATATTTCACTAATATTAAACTAATTAATTACGAAGTCATTGATTAAATACTTTATCCGATTAATGAGAAAAAAAAATTTTATTGTGTTGATTAAGTAAAAAATATGCTAAAACTATTTCAGTCCATTAACAAGATGCTTAATTAATATAATTATATTTAGATACGTAGGAATTCATTTTTATCTTTTATAATGTCCGTTTTCTTATTTGTCTTATATAAGTTGAATCTAGTTAAAGATTTTCATTTTGTATGGTTTAAAATTAATAATCAGGTATTTTATATTTTACTTTTTATTTTTTAAATTCTAGCTTGACTTAAGCGAAATCATTTTTTATTGACATTCTTCTCTAATATGAATGAGAAATATACTCAAAACTCAAAAGGATAGGTATAAAAGATTTGATTAGTTCTTTCTTTAATTCAAGCCAAGTAAAAACTTAAAATAATTATCAAATTATATACCTACTTGTAAGATTTTTTAATCCTTGATCTTTTTACAAAGTTTTAAATCTCTTTAACGCAAAGACTTGTCAAATTTAGATTTTTATAAAATCTTATTTTTTCTTTGATTTCAAAAATTTATAATATCAAAAATTTAAATAAAATCTCTAGTAATTTTGGCATGTTGGACATCAAATTTTACTTAAAAAATATAAATATAAAAAGCCTACCTGCATATATATACAGGATTATCTACTCAGCTTTTATAACCACCCTGAAGTGTTCATTTTCCCATGGTTAAACCAGCAGCCACAATTTATTCCCAAGCTAAACTCTTCACACATTATTTGCTTCAATCACTTTGTATTTAAAGCCGCTATAGCCCTCTTTTGATTATAATCAACTTTCTTAAATTATTATTTTATTTTTTCTTCTTCTTCTTCTTTTACTTAAGCATTCTGCACGAGTTATGGTAACATTTCTTAAATCAGGCAAATAAAGCGAAAAACATTGATGATAGCTTCCATTAACCAAACGTGTCAATCTTAAGTGGGGGATCTACTCGACATTTCCACATCGTCACTTTAAATTAAGGCTATCCTTGTATTTTATTGAAATAATGGAAGATTCTTTAAAATGTTTGAGAATAATGAAACATCTACCCAATTGTAAATAAAAGAAGAAGAAGAAAAATAAGATTTAATTTCTGATACCTTCAATTCGTAATGTTTTATTTTTATTTTGAAGATTTCTTGAATAAAATACCCAAGGACTCCCACAATAGTAATGGTTAGTACACTCGTAAAGAAAACATTATTTCTGCACGAAGTATTTTATCCTTTTATAAATTTCATATATATATATATATATATAAGAGATACTAAGGAAAAGGTGTAGAAACAGTGTAGGTATCTCGCTATATTTTTTTTTGTTTTTTTTTTTTTATACTTGTTGCCTTTTCTTACGCTTAAGCTCACATTGGAAAATTCGTTTTTTTTTTGGTTATGTTCTTACACAATGGAATTGTATAAGCCAAATTAGACTGAATGAAATTTTTCACTTGATTGACGAACTAAAGGTTTTTAAATACTCTTCGGCTCTTGTGTTTTTTTTTTTTTTTGAGAATTTTATAAGCCTTCAAGGCTTGTAACTAATGCACACATTGTATAAGATAAATTGCGCTTGAAGTATGAATTGAATTTAAAAAGCAACCTTTCACGATGTGATTGTTTGAAAAATTTCTCCAGCTTGTCTTGAAAAGTTTCAAATAAAAAAATTTGATAATATCCTTAACCGATACTCAATATTTAAAACATTTTTGTTGACTTGTTAATTAGTTTTTATGATTTTTTTATAATCTTTAAAAAAATTAAGGCTTGAGCACACTATTCTTATCTTAAAAATTCATTTATCCTTGTAGATTAGTCTCTTCAGTGTTAGTTCTCATATTGTGAAAAAAAAATGAAAAACAATTAAAACATTTCTAAAAAATAATGAAAAAGCTGCACAAGTGGTGGCCAGTATAACTCCAAACATGGCCATATAGTTTGTTTAGGGCCTTAGCGTTTATTATAGAAGCAATGTAGTCTCTCGGTTTTGGGATTATACAAATTAGATTTGTAATGTAATTATTGCAGTCAATATAATATGTACTTCTGGGTATAACCGCGCATTAGAACACTTATAATATCGCCTATAATACCGCTGTCCGAAACGTTGATCTAGACATAGCCTTATGTTTCTGGTATGACTACACCAAATTATAACAAATATACTAAAAACCTTTTGACAAATTCCAGGAACTAGGTTATTTGTCTTTTTGCTAGGCAAAAAAGCAGGTATGGCAAGGTAAAAATATTAAAATACCGAAAAAATTTTCATTGCAGTTTGCAGTTCGCTTTTTTAAGGGCTTTTGGGCTGAGTCCGAAACAACTTAACTTAATAAATTTTTCCAAGCAACATTAAATTAAATAGTCAAAAAAAATTTTAACAAAATACAGAACCGTTATAAGTAATTCTTTAAGAATAGCTAAGATAATCATATATTTTGTTTGGATAATCAGAAATATAAAAATAAAATACTGTTACAAAATTCAATTTCAGAAAAGTACCTAACAGAAATTAAATTAAACATTTGGTGATACGTTGCGCTCATGGGAGTCCATTATAAGAGCATGAATGAGTAAAAAAATTCAATACTATAGCGAAATCTGTAGTTGAATTTTTGCAAAAAAACCATTCAAACTCTTTAT
The DNA here is from genome assembly GCA_947359355.1 of Acrocera orbiculus. Taxonomy (NCBI): domain Eukaryota; kingdom Metazoa; phylum Arthropoda; class Insecta; order Diptera; family Acroceridae; genus Acrocera; species Acrocera orbiculus. Next base: position 2,019,474 of record OX375757.1, read on the forward strand.
GTTATCTTCTTTTAACTAATATTATTATTCTTGATTTCATAGAAAATGATTTGAATAATTATTCAACCAAAATAAAAAATAGTATGACAGTATTTGCAATAACCTTAGGAGCATTAGGAGATCAAAAATATCCAAATCAACGTAACGCACCCAAGCGTGACGATAGAATTAAATTTATCCCCCAGTAAATGTGCAAAGTGCGCTCAAAGATGTTTTCACTTCAATAAAAAACAACGATTGATGCGATAATTTTTAGGCGTCTGTTCAAGAGGAAAATTGCGAGACTTATGTCAGAGTTTTAACTGCTAGTAAAATTATTAATATTAAAATACTGAAATTGGCTATGGAGCCAATGATTATTATACTAGACCTTAAGTAATTTTAAGTTTACTAAACTTACCTTTGAGCATTTGTTATTCTTGTTTACTATAAAAATTTTTTTGACTTTAACTTCCTCTCCTTTCCTTCTTAATAAATTACTATCAGTTAATTTTTCATAGAGCTCTTATAAACACTTAAAGTTTCCCCTCCGTAGTACCATGATTTCTTGAACATTCACTTCAAAATATTGGAAATTAGTAATTTGAAGAGAATACTAAAGAAGTCTAATACAAAACTCTAAGCTTCAGTATTTTGATATTAGTATTTTGAATCCTTAAATTTATCAAAATGCAATGTTTTCATCATTTTAAATGAAAAGTTTTTCGTAAAAAATCTCTTCTTAGAGCTGGTGCCATATTTGTTCACTATTTACCAAAAATAAAAACGTGTTGGTGGTTTAAAGTAGTGTTTAGAGTGGTTTAAGAGCAATAAAGAAGTTATTTGGCGTCATTATGAAATTAACATCCACCACTAGGCATCAAATTGGCAGTCAACTGAATGGAGGACAGCCAGTTAAAGTCAAAAAGTCTTAGGTTATGGCTTCTGTGTTCCAAAATGTAGGCTAGTATAAAAAGTTAAAGAGGTGTTGTAATTCTCGTAATAAACTTAAAAGGATAACTTTTTATTAGAGGAGCAAATTTTTGTCAATAACTTTTATATTTATTTACAAATTACGAAAGAGCATATGAAATAGTCATAAGAAGTTTCTTAAGTTTACTTATTTACCGTAGCGGGTTAAACCTAAATTTGGGAATTTGTTTAAGGGAAAACAAATTTTTTTTAAAGAATTTTTTAAGTCCCAAAGTCTATCTCTTTAAACATTAACAGAAAAAAACAGCTATAATATTTAAATACTATGTAACAAACGAAAATCAGCTATAAATCTAAGAAATAAAATCATTTTTATTCATTTTTCGGTAAATGAAATAAAAAATTTTTTGTTATCATACGATGTGAATATTTTTTAAATATAAAAAACATGGTTTGAAATTCAAGTTTAAAAACTGACCTAACGGATGGATAGGATTATATATTCCAAAATATTAACAAAAAAAACCTAAGAAAACCACAAAAATTAAATAAATAAAATATTGATGATGGTATTAGTTAAGCAATGAAACATAATGAAAGGGTTGAATCCAGCTTAGTTAACTAAATTACAATAGAATTATTCAATGTATGATTTAAGCATAGCATTAACTCCAATTTACGGTAAGTTTTTCTTAAACCGATTAATTTTATGATCATTGATACTTCCAAAAGGCTTAAAGTACACATTTGTTGCATTATAACAACCAGCTCATCCTTTGACTTATCTATACATCACATTATCAGTTCACCCCAAAAAGACTCATAGAAAAGGGATCAAGTACTACAATTCATTTTTTTTTTGTTTTTGTTTCTCTCATTTTCTTCATTTTGTTATACATAAATATTCAAAGCTCAGTAATAAGAAAGAAAAACGAAGGTTAACTCATAAACAAAACTTTCGATCAGAATCAACCAATTATAGTTAACCTAAGTCATCTTTTCATATAATAATATTATTCCAGCTTCATTTGGGTAAATTATTGACTATTAATCTTATGCCATGTTGTTTTTGTGTTTTTTTTTTTTTGTTGACCTGAACTAAACTTTGAAATTAATAATCTGTCATTACAGTTTTATAGGCCTCGATAAAAAGAAAATAAATAGAACAATAGAAAACATAAAAAACGCCAAAGGAAAAAACACAAAATTATGATTTTGTGATGTTACTTGACTTCTGATTGCCTGTTGGCTGTAGTAGCATTTGATCTTTAGAATTGTAGAAATTCAGAAGCTTAATTATCCATAAACCTTAAATTAGCTATAGTCTAGGTCTGCTACAAAGTCATTGAAAAAGATTCACGATTCTATGTATTCAATGATCTTTTTAGATATGAAATAAAAATGATTTAAGTGTTCTTGACATTAGGTTAAGGGAAAAATTTCAAATATTAAAAGAGTAATCTTGTTTGATTATTTGGTTAGAACTTCAAAACTGAATTTTTTTAAACGTAATTTTTTTAAGGTTTTTAAGGCTGAACTTTTCCATAACCATAAAAACTTATTGTTAAAGTGAACGTATTCGACATCATAATTATTCAACTGAGATTGCGCCTTTCTTGAAATAAACAAAAATGTTTCTAATATCAGTTTTTTGTAACCTGATACTTGGCAAAATTGAAAATTATTGTTAATTTATTGAAAAAAGATTTTAAATTTTTTGATTAATATAAAAAAGGCATTTCTTTCCAAAGAGTATTTACAGTTTTTATTTTACTTTTAAACTCGAAAGAAAAAAATTCTCTTCTCTTAAGAGAGCTTGCTGGAGTAAAAATCATGAAGAATTTTATTTATTTGCTGTGCAGATTTTTTATTTGTAAATATTTCTATGATTACTGCCATTTCCGAAAGATCCCTTACTAAATTAAAATTGACAAAAAAATTTTTAATTAATTGTATGATGGGGCAGGAAGTATTATGCAAATTAGCTATTTTATCCATCGAAATTTCAATGAGCCCAAAATTTCAAATTTGACAATCTATCACTAACCTTTTTCCCCAAAGGAAGAATTTTCTTAATTCGATTAATGAGTAAGAATATAGCCTGGAACTTTTTCCACTATATTACAACTAAGCTACATAAAAATTAAAAATAATGTAAGCAAACACTTAAGACTCCTATCAATTTTTATCAAAAATAAATATTTATTAAACACAAAAAAAAAGTTTAATCCTTTTATAGGCGTTTTTTTCAGATTGCTTAACGCAAACAGTATTGAACTTGTAAGTAGTACTCCTTGTCGCTTGTTTGACCTGGTAGCAAGAAATCATGATGCACTATTCCATTGCAAACAGTGAACACAGTGAGCATAACTTTCATGTTTGACCGAACTTGTTGAGCTTTTTTCGGCCTTGGGGATCCAGAATGCCTCCACTGTGGGGCAATTAAGCCTTAGTTTTGACGTCATATCTTTACACTCATGTTTTGTCACCTTTTATAATACATTTCTGTAACTCTGCATCGTTGTTGAATTCATTTAGTGACTGATAAGCAACTTCTATTCACCCCTGTTTCTGTTCAAAATTCAACAATTTTGAAACAAATTTTACTGCCATGGGCTCATATTCAAAACATTTAAAAAAGTTTCATGACATTAACCAATTGATATGCCAACATCATCTGCGGCTTCTATTCCTCCACACTTTCATCTGTCGTTGATGTGCTGGGGCGTCCGGGGCGTCAACACCCTTACGGCCATTTTGGAAATGCTTATACCACTTGTAAACTATTGTTTTACTCATAGAAGACTCATTATAGACCTTTGTTAATGTTTGACAAACTTTGTTACACTTTATTTCATTTTTTTAGCAAATTTCATACTAGTTCTTTGATTAAAACTTTTTTAACTCATAAAAACACGCAAAACCTTAGCGGCTGTCACTTAAAAGGTAAATAATAAATATAGCTTTAGGGGCTGTCATAAAAAGAAGTTTTGACCATCGGACTTCAAAAAATTTGAATAAAAGAATGATCAAATGCTAACAATGAAAATACAAGTTCCAAGTTATCAAATCATATATTAAGGAAATTTTGATTAAATTCATATAAATCAGTTCCTTATTTTTTAATTTATTCTAAATAGATTTTTGTATGAAAATTAAGTTCTTTAGTTTAGTTATAGTTAAATAAATTTCTTTGACCTAGGAAGTTCCTTAAACTCTTTGTAATACTTAATTAAAATATTATCAGTCAAAATACATCAAAGGATACCGAAATTTAAAAAAAAAACTCAAAAGCTAATTACTGAATTTGAAAAAAATGTCGCCAAAATATTTATTTTACTTATTAAAAAAGAAAAAAAGAAGCAGAAAGTTATTTATTTCTATAATTTCTTATTTGTGGCTACCATAAGTTCTTAGTTTCTTTGGTGTATTTGTAAATGCTGCCAGAACAAATCAAGATATATGCGCTATTGCGGTATAAACACATTCTTTTATATTCTTCCATAGCAAAGATATACAACCAAGAATTAAATATGAAAAAGTGACATCAACAGGACATACCATTTCGAAATGGAATTAATACTTGCAATACTGAAACTTACAAAAGCGATCCCTAATGATAAGTTATTGCCCATATTAGAATCAAAGAATGCTACCGTATGACATTTGCTTACCAGCAAACCGTTTTTTTTTTTTTTACTACGTATTTGTTTTGGAGTTGGTTAGTAACCTTTATAAAAATTAAAGTAAAATGATGCTGCATATTGGCAATAATGAAATAAAAGGATTCACATATAATTATTTTTGAGTTCATATAAAACTTTAAGTTATCAAGAAAAACATATAAGAAAATAAATGTTCTGTAAAACCTAAATAGAATTATTGATAAATTAATTCATCCCAAAATACATAACCTTGTCAGGTGATTAATGTGTTTTTGGTTGCTTTTAATAATAATTTGCTGAGTTATAGGCAAGGGGTTGGTGTTGCAAAAGGTGGTTTAATTTTGAGACATATTTTGCTTGAGGCATTGCCTAAATTTGTGCATCCAGACACAAACAAACATGATATAAAAATACTTTCCACTACTCTACATTTAACTAAATGACGATTTGAATCCTAGATGTTTTATGCATTTTAACAATTAATTCTTTTTATTGCCTGCAAACAGTTTTAAACGTTGTTGTAATGAAAAGATGCTTAACTATTTTTATTCTTTAAACAAGACCCTTATAAAATATTCAGGGAGTAACAACCTTAAAATATTTATATGACAATCTAATAATTAATTTACATATAAATTAAAGTGGTTTTAGCGACAAATTTTGTGCTAATTTTTCAATTGTCTGAATAATAAGACATAGACAAAGTCCAAATTTGGTTAAAAAAGTGCTATTAAAACTTTTTTGCTTTGAAAACAGTCGTGGCTAAAACGTGGCCATATACATAACCACAAAAAATTTCAAATTTTCTACTCACCTAAATAATGTGGCTCCAAAGAAAAACATCAGAAAATTCAGCAACGTAATCATTAATAACCGTAAAATTAAATATCAAAAAATGTTTGGATCTTTAGAGAAAATAAAACGCAGTAGTAAATTATCCTTGAGGAAGCTGTTTTCAAGTTTTTTATCACATTTGCTCATAGTTGACCAAAAACAATAATCCAAATCAAATCAGTAGTCAACTGAAAGACAAGAAGTTAGAAAAGGTCATACCAGATGATCAAAAATTTAATGGCCGCTTAATATGGCCTCTCTATTTCTTTTTATAGACTACATTTAAAAATAAGAACCGAGTGAAATTTATTGTGTAATTGATTTACTTAAAAAAAGAAATACCGAAGAAATGTCCCCAATTAAAGATGTTCCATGCTGTTACAAATGGTGGCCATATTATATGAAGTGAGCTTTGATTTGCTCTTACATATACCGCTTTTATTTAGATGATCCAGAGAAAGGGATTTGACTCAAATGACGTTGTCTTCATTGAAACTGTGGGCTATTTAAAGTCAAAAAACCAATCGTTCTGCAAAAAGGGTATTGAATAGAGAAATAAATATATTAAGCCTGAAGGTGATTTAAATTGAAAGTGATTTAATTTGGATTTTACCAAAAAATTGTGGTTTTATATGTCATCCTCATGATTTATTGACCAATATGTTATATTAATACTCAGTTTTGCATTATATTTACATAAATTTATTTTTAAGATAAAATATCAAATACAATTTTTCAAAGGATTCTGAAGGAAAATCATTCTATTCATAACTCTTGCCCGCCTTTTAGTCAACATAGCTACTCTATAAATTTCCTCTCTCAAAAGGACTTTAAATTCTGTAGACATATAAATAAATAGTACACTTTTAGAGAAGGCAAGGACTCTTTACCTTTAAAAAACAAAACAAAAAGCAAAAAAATTAAATCGCTATTGATGCTGCTTACAGAAGTAAAACTAATGTGAGGACAATTCATCTCCTATTTGCTTTCAGTGTTTTTTTTTTGTTTGCTTTATTTTTATTTCAAAACTCTAAGCCTTGCTTTACTTCAAACGACCTGGATAAAATTTTCAGAAATGCTCTCTGCTTTGTTCTATGTACAACTGAAGAAATACTTGGAAGAAGATTAGAAGATTTTTGATACCATATCTATGAGTCAATTGCATTCCATTTTGTATAGAGGGTATAGAACACTAAAGAATTGTTAGAACTTGCATAAGGAGTTTTTTACTTTGTGGTTGCACATTGGTAAGTATTGCAAATACTTTAATTCAACATTTTTATTGTATTCACTTGTTATACTGTTGGGCGCCCCTATATAATATTTTTTCGGAAGTGATTCATAAAGTTCCTAGGAAAAAGGATTTAACAAAAGTTAATTTTTTTTAATGTAAGACGAGAAAAATAAATAATTCTCAAATAATAAACCTACAAATGAGTTCAGTAAATTATTGTTTAGAATTTTTGCAATAGTTAATTTACTTATAATGTACCTTAATTAATTCACAGAACAGGACGAGTGCAAGTTTAATAAACAAGTGTACACCTCTATTTGTAAATTTTTGTATTTATTCTTTTATGATGATTTTTCTCTATGTGTGATTAATCTCCAGGATATGATTTGCTGCTATGTTAGTATAATTTAGAACAATTTTTTCATATTCAACTTAGCATTCCTGAATCTCTTCATTGATTAATTTTATATTTAAGTCGTTGTAGATTTCTCAATGGGTTACAAGGTGATAGGCATTGGTCGTCATGCAAATGAAATTATTTTGGTTTCGTTAAATAACCTCACGGTCGGATGTTTTTGCACAGACCCACAAGATACGGATTTTGTCGGTTGCTTAATCGGTTCAGCTTTTAATTTTACGTCATTTTTTCAGCTTATTTTATTATCTGCAGTAAAGGCAAATCAATAAATATGTTGATAGAACCCTGAATACACTTCCTTAGTTGTTACTCTGAATTTTTGGTTAGATATATATGATTTGATTGGAAGAACTTTATTTATTTTCTATACAATCATATCATGTAATATTTTGTTAAATATGTACTTGCAAAACATTTTTATCGTCTCTTTTGCACATTATTATTTTGATGTATGAAAAAAGAGGACTAGAATTGGGAGAAATTTGTAAGATTTTAAGATTCTGTAGAGGGAATAATACCTATTCTCAACCGAAACAAAATCCATACAAAATTTCCGTCGTTATATTGTAATAGTGAGTATAAGCTTCGTAGGAGAATGGGTATAACTGGGATTCAAGAGTTTCAAAAATAAGCAAAAACTGAGATTGATATTGATGTAAAAAATTAGTATTTATTATCAAGTGGTTATTAAGTATGGAAGAGCTAACCGAATTTTCCCAAATAGTAATTAGTTACAAGTGAAAATTCAAATTATCGTCCTAGTTTACATCACATAATATAAAGCTTTAAGTTCCTTTGTCATTAAAACTAAAGTCTTTTTATCAAAAGATGCTCTAAAAAATTAATGTACTGAGCGTTTTTCAAAGGGGGGAGGTAACGTTAATTCGTGCCAAAAAAGTAAAATTTTTGCGGTTTTTTTTGACGACACAATTAAAATATTGTTATTAAAACTAATGGTACGTTAAAGCATAACATTCGAAGAATATTATGTAAAATTTTCACGAAGAAATATTAAAAAATACAGCAATGGCAGCAATTATTTGGAAGCGTCTCGGAAAAAAGTAGAATGGCAGTGCCCTTCATAACTGGATCATCTGAAATCAAGAAATCAAAGTTTTTTCCTTATAAAATTGCTTTCCTCAGGTCACTCTGGGAGGTTTTTTTTTAAATTTCAATTTTTGGGAACACTTTGAAGTGAAAAACGCGATTTTTGCACAAAAAAATCGGCTAATTTGTTATAGTAATATTGACAAATTTGAAAAGAAACTTTCCAGCGTTAGCTTGTTAAGTATTTACAAGAAAAGTGTTCAAAATTTCAAAAGGACCAGTGTAGCAGTTTTGAAGTTATAAGGGGTACCGACTTTGAAAACTAGAGTTGTAGGAAAAACGCTTTAAAAGCTCAATAAAAAGTTTACTGCCGGGCAGGTAGCAAAACTTATCGCTGTATCTTCGTTATTTTTGTTCTGATTCACCTCAAATTTTTACACAATATTCCTGAAAAGTTTTCCACTCAGGAACTTAAAGTAAAAAAAATAATAGATATTTTCCGGAATTTGAAAAAATAGCCAGCAAAAAAAGAAGAAATAACAAAAATAAACAAAACCAAAAAAAAGGTTTTTTAATTCCATAGTAAAAACAAAATACTTTAAAAATAAATCTTCAAAAAATTCATATAACTTAAAAATCAACAATTCAAGAGAACAATAGCTCTAAACATGACAACAATTTTCCAGTAAATTTATAAACAAGGATAACCCCAGATAATTGTAATGTCTAATCGCCTTTCACACCACTATACCACCCTTATTTCCTTCGAAACTACTTAGTATCTTAATCTATATAGAAATTTGTGCTATTGGCTTTCATAAAATTACTGGAAAGATTATTATTATTATTATTATTTTATGTTTTTTTTTTTGTTATAATTTTGACTTATTGCCTACCATAAGGTAAAAAAATAGTTTTTTCTTTTTGTACAAAGTGAGCGCTTGTTAAAGGTCCACGCGTCATGAAAATCAGAGTTTATGAAGAAGAAAGGATTAAAATGATTACCATATCCTTTATGAATTAAAAATAGCCCATAAGTTTACCTTTCACTGCAGGTAGCTATACCAAAAGGAACAAATTCAAAAAGTAAAAATATGGTGATATACTCACACTTATATACATATGTATGTATGTATTTATATTATACCCAAATAGAATTTCTATTAAGCTACTACTATATTGATGATGTCTCATTAAATGATACGTGTGACGAGGTCCTTTGGAAAATATGTTTTATTTCCTTTTTTCAAATTTTTGTTGTTTTTAGTTTGACACAAACTCATACAAGGAATTGTATTGAATAGAAACGGATATATATATAGCTCTCAGCATGTAACTATCTCTAACGGAATGCAAGATAAACAACTAGCTAGTAGCACAAGGTATAAATCTTACTAATCATGAAGGATTAAGTGGTAACCTCCTGTCGTTTGGTCATTTACGCCACACAATATAGAAACAGTAGCTATAATAAACGTTTCTTTTGAAGATTTTTTCCCTCAGTTGTACTGTCCTTTTTTTATTGCACTTAAAATTATAGTTATGGATTAAAATTTACTTTAGGGTTTTAGATTGCATGCAGGATAATAATAATAATACTTCAGAGCTTGATAGGACAATAACATATCATTAATGATGTGTTTAGGATTAGTTTTCTATTTAACCCGCAGGTTATACTAAATCTTCCGTATTTGTTAGATACTTATTTTGTTTGTTTTTTTGATTCAAAATATGTATATTCAAAACGAAATTATAGGTTTTTTCTTTATGCTAACAAGGAAAAAAGTTAATATATGTACGTATGAGCTTAGATACTGGACGTAAATAACATCATTTAAACAAAATTCTTGTATTTTTCGATATGTTTATTCAAACACTCCTCTAATTTTTGAAAACTCTCTACAATCATTAAACAGAAATAGAAATGTATCAAAATAAGTTCTAGTTTATTTTGCAGTATTGCGTCTAGGGCTTATATCCTGTATCTATTTTAATGACCGAAATGTCATAAAAACCATCTTCTTTCCAACTTGTAATTCAATTTTGGGAATAAAGAGAAATCAATTAAGCCAATTTAATTGAGCACGTTGGATTTTAGGATATACATATATGTACTTTATGTAAATACCAAAAGTGATAAAAAAAATGAGTGAGTTTGGACTCGGTGAAACACAAAAGACAACAAATCCATGAAACCGATATTTGGACGGAGTACCACAAATAGTGACCATCAAAAACTGTAAATTTTTGAGAAAATGTGCATTAATAATTTTTTGATCAGTTCATATGAATTTTTTGGGGTCAAAAAGTTTGATAAGCAGTTTTTTATATATTTAATACAATTTCTCTTGTTGGTGGTTTTTGATGAATTTTTCATTGGTTTTTTTTTCATTTTCTCGCGGTTCTCAACTGGAAGCACCACGTGAGGCAGAAAGCAATACAGATTAAACATCAAACAAGCAAGTTATACTGGCTAATTGGGAAACATTCTCAGCTTGAATTAAAAAACAAAAGGCTGTTATACCTGTCTATAATTAAACCAATCTGGACCTATGGTATTCAGATATGGGGATGTACACGCAAATCAAACAGGGAAATCATCCAAAAATGCCAAAATAAGTTCTTGAGATTGATTACGAACGCGTACAAATTTATAACCAACAAAGAACTCCATCATGACCTAAAAATTAATTGGGTTGAAGAGGTCATTCACGAATATGCGACCAGACATGAGACACGGCTTCTACATCATACCAACATAGAAGCAATTAAATTACTTGATATAACTGGACAACTGAGAAGACTTCAACGCACCAAGCCACATGAACTAACATATACATAAAACGTAACAATATCATAGGGAACTGATCACTGGACAGAACTCCCACACTTAACTAAAACTTAAGTAATACATAGCTGATATCAATAATACTAATAAATTAATTAAGATTAAGATTGTAGTATGAAATGGAATGTAATAAAAAAAAAAATCAAAAAAAAATCAAAAAAAAATAAAAAAAAAAAAAAATTTTCTCGCGGCTATGGTAATATCCTACGAATGGTTGACACAATCCAATTTTCGAACATTTTTCAAAATTTTAAAGAGAACTTAGATACAACTAATACATTGGTCAATAAATCATGAAGCTGGTACGTAAAATTGCAAGTTTATACCAAAATGGCTGTATAAGACAATCTTTTCTATGCTTTTTCAAGATAACTTCTTAATTTGAGTCTTTCCATGGGTGTATTTTTAAGATCTGTGAAGCACCAGTAATGTCTGTTGAAAACAGGAGATGTCAAAGCAGTTCTAAGCTTAAATTATTTAACTTAAAAACCGTTCGCACTGACTTCTAGGTAAAAAGGCTCTAGCAATTAGAAACAAGCAGCTCTATTTCACGATCTGTTTAGCCAATACCAAAAAAATTAATCCTTACTTGGCTATTTTTTAGCTAGTACTTTTGAATTGTAAAAGTTTCACAATTATAATGAAAAATACACAAAGTCATAAGACTTTTATCATTGGTATTGAAAATTAAAATGCAATCAAAGGAGAACGTCATCATTGTGCCATTTATATATTTGGATCTGTTAGATCCATAAAACACATTTGCCAGCCAAAAATAAAAGTTCCATCTTTTGTTTTAAGTGCGAAAAATTCTTAGATCACTTACAAAATTTTTGATGCAAACCAAATAAATTATTTTTGATGATTTATGAAAAAGTTAGGATTTAATAAATTTTTAAAGATAGTTTTGTCTTAAATTTTCCATTTATTTTCATACAACTTAAAAAAAAAACTTAAATAAAAACTTCTATTGTAAAAAATCTACAAAATATTAAATTTTTTAAGCAATTTATTTAACTTTGCTTGCAAGAACATTAAAATACTCTCATAAAAAACAATAATATACACCACTTAAATTTAATACAACAACAGCAAAAATAAAAAATGTTAAAAAATTTTAATTAAATAGCTTCAGAAAATACAAAAAGCCCAATTACTATCGTTTCCATTGTTTTTGATATAACGAGGCTAAAATGAATTTATCTTCTACAATGAAAATCAATTCAACCAGATAGGACTTTGATTCTCTATGCATAAGTTTCAATTGTTTAATTAATTTCATGCTCAATAATCTCAACAATATGAGAATGGATTTTATTACTAAACAATAGTATTTAAAATAGAAAAGAAAAAACCCTTCAATTAGTTATATGCAGTTATATGCTAAACAAAAAAAAAACAATTTCTTATTTATCTTTTACAATATTCAACTAAAATTTATATAACATCAAATTTATATAAAGATAGCTACTAACAGTATTTATAGCTAAAAAATGGTGTTCCAACGAATAAGGACACCCGCAGTGAATATGGCAGATATGAACAAAACCACACGCCGACAAGGCTTAAGGATCGATGATGACCACTTGTGGTGGCATCGATATAACGACCCGTTTTGTGTTGGACACTATGTTAAACAAGTCTAACATGTAGCACAGAAGCGCTTCCCGAGACACATTCCGTCGATAATTTATGATCTGAACCAAGAACTTCTGGTCAATGTTTGATCTCTTATTATTTTATTTTTCGTTTTATTTTCTTTTTTTTTTCTTTTAAGAGTTTCTTTTTGGACAACGTGGGGTTGAATATGAACAACAACCAGATTCTTTGGCTCAACTTAAGCTCATCTATTGCTTGGCTCGATGAATCTTTCACGATTGTATAATTTTTATGTTTACAATTTAAGTTTTTCTCATTTTATTTACCTACTTTTTTTTTTTGCTTTTTTAGTCATCGTTTCCAAGTTCTTTTGAATTTAATTTAACAAATTTATGATGTTCTTATTATTATCTTTTTTTATTTGCCTTTTATTCACAAAATTTTACTCTTTCTTTATTTTATTTTATTAGCAGCGATGAGCTTCTGTTGTTAAATCATGTTCGAAGCTAATTTTTCGGGCATAAAATGCTAATTTGAAAATCTTTTGAGGACTACTGATGCTGAGCAGTGGAAATATTATAAAAGATCCCATGAATTTTTTTTCTTACTGTATATGCACTGATGTTAATTTCATAGACTCATAACCAAATATCACCTTTGATTTAATCAAAATTAAATTCCGTTGTGGGATGATTTGCATATTAATCAAAAGAGGGAAGCGTGAAATATGCCCATCGTCGGCAGAATTAGATACAAATGCATTAGAACTAAAATGATTTTATTACTTTAAAAACTGGAATGGAAACAGATGGTCAAAAAAAAAATATAAGAATACTAATAGATATTAATTTTTGTAGTCTAATGGCCACATGTGTTGTTGTAATTGAAGCAATTCAATTATTAAGTATATATGAGAATCAAAAGGCGTTTTCAGGTTTCTCAATTAGTCACATAATATTTGAGAAAAACACGTGTAGTTAAATAGGAATAAAACTTATATGAAAAATAAATAAAACTTATTTAATAAGTTTGTATGCCTTGAACTTAATTTTTTGTTATTTGTTTAGTAAGCTCAAAAGTTTTAAGGTGATCTAAGTGCAGTGGTGAATTAATTGGTACATCTAAATTGACAATATTTGGTTTTATTCACTTATTCAAGGATTCAATTAGAAAATTTAGGCACTTATACGCTTATTGTAAAAGGATTTGATATGAAGTCTTAGAAAAAGATTGGCTGCCTCTAGATCTAGCAGGTTTGCTAACTAAAATCATGGATCCAGTGCTTCAGAATGCAAGTAACATCTATTGTATATTCTTTAAAATCTATTTAATAACATAGTGATAAAGTAACAGACAACTTGACAATATTAAAGCCAGAGTTTATTATCAGAGGAAAAAAAAAATACCATTAAAGTGAGTCAGAAAATTGTTTAATACGTTGAAGATGGTGCAGTTTTTTTCTATTTCGCTTCATTCGGCGGCAATGTAAATCATACTTTGCTTTATTTGGCAGTGCCTTGCACAAAATGTTATTTAACAAGAAATTAAAAGTTTATTTAAATTTTTGTTTTTCCTCTAACAAAACTATGGCCGATGTGTACCCCCGATGGTACAGGCCGTTCTCAACGCGTTAAAGAAAAATTTCAAAGTACACACATATTCTCATAATTTATTATGTGAAGTTTAGGTCGATCTATGCCCAAATTGAACAAATTTTTTGACAACTTTTCAGTAATAACTGATGCAAAGTCATAAATTTTTGTAATTTAGGATTCAACTAGAATTACAGAATTATGGAAATAATCATGATTTCATTACCTGCCAAATATTATTTTATGTACAAAAGCGTTTTGTTGATCAATGTACATTTTATTGAGAGTTTCGACCGGAAAACATAGAAAAGTATAAATATAAGTAAATGAAGTGTAGATGAAGATTTAAGCAAATAACTTGAAGCTTAAAAAATGTAATTCTTCAATCTCTTTATAACATACAAAACGCTATTTCCATAGAAATAGTGATTCTCACGAAAAATTTACATAAACTAATATAAGATGCTTAGATGTGGTAGTAAGCGAAACCTTTTGCTTTATGACTCTTCATTTTGTTCCGACAGATTCTTTAACTACCCTGCAAACATTTTATCGGGCATCCGCAAAAGTCGGGTCCCTTGCGGATGCTGTTGCTATATGAAAATTTTTCTAAGCTTTGACAGTTCACTTACAGTTAGAGTGTTTATTGTTTTAATTTAAATTTTGTTTTATTAGATATATTTTAAACTGTGTTTGTGAATTTCCCTACCAAAAATCTAATCGAAAGAGTTCGATTAGCACTTATGATGATTCCGAAGCAGTCTACATTTTTTAAGGTTAATATTCTATGTTTATGTACTTGTATAGTTTAACAATTAAAATAGGGCATTTAAAAAATGTGATTCTAAAATAATTGTGTAAAAAATTTCAAATTAAATTTCTCTGTGGAAAAGATATTAATCAAATTTCTTTTAAGTAGACCAAATATAGTTTTCAGCCTTGTAATTTTGTGTTAAATTTTTCAGATTTAGAAAGCAATAAAATGCTTAACATTGTTTTAGCCAAAGTCCTTTGATGTTTTCTTTACACAACCTTTGAGAAGTAAGTATTTCAATTTAATCAAATATAATACTAATAATATAAATTTAAATAATTTTTTCCAGTTATCCATCAATTCCAGAAGAAATATTTGATAAGCAAGTAATCAAATATTTGCAATACATTAACGACAAAAAATGTCACGCCACACTGAAAATATCTGCATCTCGTATAAAAATGTGGGCCGAAACCGGCCCGGAAATGGGCACAGTTTCGGATGCCAAATCACCCAATCTGTTCGAAAATGGGCCCATTTTTGGACATTTTTCAGACTTTGTCGGCCCGGTTTCGGCCCGGAATGTTTGCAGGATAAAGAAAAATAATCGAATCCAGTATGCAGTCCAACAATACAAACATTTGCATAGCATGTATTAGATATCAACAACACATTTAAAATTGTTCTTTAAAAATTAGAATTATTTCTAACCAGGAACTCAACTCGTTTCTACTCTAACGTTGGTAAATTTAATTTCACATTTATTGCAATTCTTGCGACAATCTTGCATTTATGCAAGCTCTGCTTTTATCTGTGATACTACACTAGTTTTCAATCCACAGATTTTACATACTATTATTACTTAAATATCGAAGTAGAAAACTAATAGATTTTCTAAGGATAAAATTTAAATGAATAGATCAGGATAGCTTCTAATTCATAATGCTATAAAGAAGTTGTATTCATTTTTACTTGAGTTCTATGCATCTGCAATGAACGAAAGCAAATTTTTTCTTCTCCTTTTAAGTGAAGGATATACTTAGGTTGAATTTTGGAATAACAAAACTTAAACAGTAAATTGCTTTTAGGTCCATTGCTTAAATCTTAAATTCAAATTAAATTTGACCCAAAAAATAGATTTTCGAAACGTTCAACAAATTCTGTAATTTTTCATTTTATTTACCTAAAAGTTCTATTAAAGAAGAAAAATTTTACCTTTAAGAAGATTTTGGAATTTATTTTCAAAGCTTTTGCATCTGAATTTAATACTTTCATTGTTGACTTCAACACTGAAGCTTCTGCATGGATTTTAAACTCATTAAATGACTTTTATTTTCTTAATTAAAACATGTTTTGTAAACCCAAGTCCAGAAAAAAAACACATTCTCTGATTGCATACTATTAAAATTTTCTATTGTTATCAACATAAATATTACTAAATCCATCAAAAGTTTCAAATCAAGTCAACCAATTAAAGTAAAAAAACACTCCATATTTAATTAATAATTAACACATAAGCCAAAATATATAATAGGAAAATTTCATTTCTCTATTTTCATAGACTGAATAAATTTTTGGACATAATCCAAATCAACCCAAAGTTAACTTTAAAAAGTTTCGAACACAAATTTAACTACAATCTAAAATCCCAAACAATGATTTTACTACTAAATTGTAAATCTATTTTGATACCAAATGATCCACAACTTGTTACATGTAAGCTCATTTAATCTGTAATAAGTGAACAATAAACTTAGCTTCACTTTCATAAGTAGGTGCCCGCGACGTGCACTCAAAAGTCTCCTTAAAGAAGGATAATCACGTAAGCCCTTAAGAAGTGGAAATACCCGTAAATGATTCATCCAGCTTGGAGTATATTTATATATATATATATAAATGTATAGTTGTGGCAGTAATCGTTTGGCATAATTCCTCCTGATCCAATTTAGATGAACGATCACAAATCAAAACATATTCAAGGGCCTAGATTTGAGTAATGGATTTAAAATTTCAGTTCAATTCATTTGGCGCTCTTCTATTTTGCTGAAGTATATTGTACATAGTGAGATGATGATTAGTACTGAATTTTTATTCAAACTTTTGAAAAAAACAAAAATTAAATTAAATCAATAACAACGGAATTATGGATGTGTTCTTTGTAAATTGCTTTTGGTTTTTGATTCAGTTTTAAGAATGAAAGTGCTTTAAGTCTTTTAGTTAGTTTTAACAGACTGTTTTATATTCTTTCTTCTTTTTTCAATCTACAATCTCAATTATATTTAGGGAGAGTTTTAAGTTAAAATAATTTTGTTTTTAAGATCCTGCACACTTGGAATCATTGTGAAAAATAGTCCGATATTGTGGTTATTTTACTTAGCTTTTAAAAATTAGATTAAAAGATAAGCTTAGATATAGGTGCAAGCAATTATATGGAAACTCTCCATTTGTAAAAATTAGAAATTAAGGCCTTCAAAACTTGAAAGAGTTTTAGAGTTTAAAAGACAAGAAAAATGGCAGGGAGAACGGAGTACCTGTTGTAAATTTAACAGAAGCTGTACACATGTCTGAAGTGAAGCTCTGAGCATACTATGTGGTCATGCATGCAATTATCTATGTTGTCTACTATGCTGTCTACCAAGACTTTTTAAATTCATGTTTCATGCGGAAACCCTTGCATCAATTTATTTTAGCCCTTTTAACATTAATTTCAGTGTTAATTTTAGTTTATTTTGTAGGCTAGAGAACCAAATGCATAGTGGTATAGTATTCTCAGGATTTTAAGCTTTCAGAAAACCATTAAGTGAGGTTTTTAATAAAAGTAGAGGCTTTAGTATATTAAAAAGCTTCTGTCTTAAAATGACAAGAGAAGAAAGTATATTTTAAAATATTTAGGCTATTTGGGAGCAGTTTGTTGCTTTAAATCCTATATTATCGGATATATTCAATTTCTACCCTTGGAATTTTGTGTCCATATTTTTGAATTCTTTTAACATAAGTAATAAGAAACCCATTTTTTCGAAACTTCTAATTTGTAATCTCCATGAAAACAGCTCTCACTTGCAGCGTAAGTATCTTCATTTAAAATAAACCCTTTTTTCCGAAGTATCTCTATAATATTTGTAAACAGTTAGAAGGCAAAGATATGTTGAATACCGAACTAAAACTAAATAAATTTATCTTTTTATACCGATTTAATTCCGAAATAGGTCACATAAAATATGAAAAATTCAAAAGTTACGAAATTTTTGAAATACTTTAATAAATTTGAACACTGTTAGTTTGTAAAACTGGTATAAAAGAAAAGAGTGCTAGAAAACAGCAAATATTACAGGATATTTCTTTAAAGATGGATTCCTGAATAATGGGTTTGGGATGATTTCTTGCTGTGTAATTAGTTTTTACATAGCTGTCAAGCCTGAAATTCACATTTCTTTTCTTTTGAATAAGTCTAACTATTACCAATAAATCATTATCGATTTTTCGATTTTCTAAAATATAATTAAAAAACGAAAAATGCAAAAAAACATTACCTTATAAAAGTCATTTAGAGCTCTACTTTATATTTTATGGCTTTCAAAAAATAATATTTGGTAAAAGTTATAAACAAAATTTATTTTCAAGTGATATAAAAAGAAAGTAATTCATGCAATTTTATTACTAATTGTGTGAAAATATGTAGTTTCTTCCATAAAATTGAATATCATAAATTTTCCTGTCAAATGACATTTTCCAAAGTAACAAAAGATACACCTGAGCGTGCCGACACATAAATACTCCTTTTGTATCTTTTCCTGTGGCTCATAAATATTCTATAACATGAGTCGGTTTTTGGTTTCCTTTGATAAAAGCAAAAATTTTCCACATTTTAAGGGGTCATCAAGTCCATTTAAGTTTTATATCTTGTTGTTATATTTTTTTTTTTCTTCCTTTTAATAAAAAATTATTATGAATGGACCTAGTCAACTAACTAAATATGAATAGGTTGGTTAGAACTACTGCCTACACTTTCACTGATTTAATTTTCCGCTGGATTCCAGAGATATCAATAGAAAATAAAACTATATGATGTTTTTTTATTTTGTGTCCTATAATTTTTACAGTGCCCTAAGAAAAGGAGCTCATATATATTTTTAATAATAAAAATGTTAGGAAGAGAAGTCTCTAAGGAAATGTAATTTTTTTCTTATGAAATAAAATTTAGTCGGGTTTGAATAAGATAACAATAGATTGAAGTTTTAAATGAATTTTTATGGGACCAAATGAATAAATGAATTTAATATTTATGTTAATTTAAAATGTAATAAGTGAGACATGAATTGTAGTCACTTTGATGCTAATAAGTAATCAAATAATATATACAAATCGAATAATTTTGAATTTGAAAAAAACTAAATTGAATTTTAAAAATTCATACCAAAAAAAAGATAATTGAAATTTTTTAACATTTTATAACATCTTTAAAGATTGATTGAGCTACTTTTGGCAGAACGAATTGCTGAATTGAATAATTAATTAGCTTGGAAAAATTTTAAGGTTGTTTTTCTTAAAAAGACTATTAATTCTCAAAAGTCTGTCTTCTTGTTTTTAGGGTCTATATGTCTATATATTTCTGTAGATGTAAAGCAATTCTTTCTTTCTGATGTATTTCTAATACAACATAAAAAGATGCACTTTCAATAATTTTTTTTGTAAAAATATAATTCCATGACATCTGTTTATTACGTTGAGGACGGCGTATACCACCGGTGGTATACATCGGTTATACTTTTGTTAGATGGAAAAAATCTAGTGTGGTTAAAAATAATTTTTTTATTAAAACAAATTTTAATTTCTTGCTAAATAACATTTTGTGCAAGGCACTGCCTGATAAAGCAAAGTCCGATTTTCACTGCCGCCGGATGAAACTAAATAGAAAAACATAAAACGTCTTCGTGTTTTAAATAAAAACCTTCGCTGCAAGGATAAAATTATTTACATCTTAAAATCTTAAAGATGATATTTACATCTCGAAATCCAATAATATCCTGCAAAATTTTCGATAAAACTTAGTCAATACTTTTGGCAAACAACATAGTAACAAGAGTTTCTAATAAAAACACTACAAAAAAAGCTATGGTGAGGTTAGTACATCTTACTAGTTCATCTAACTTAGGGCTACGAATTTTTATTTAAGAAGATCTTGCAAATAGTAAGTTTTTGTACACTATTTTTTATAAAACAAAATATTTCTTTGTAATGGCTTTTTGTATTTAAAAAGTTGCGGAATATACTGTAATCAAGCTAAAATATTTCTATATAACTTTTAAGATATTAAAAGTTTTACTATCTTTTCTTTCATTTATCTTTATTCCCCTATTTTAATATTAATTTCAATATTTATTTATTTATGCTAACATATTTATGAATATTGTTTAACTCATCAAAAAACTAGAGCTGTCTGACACCACGTCATATTGGCGAATTTCAAGGAATTAGTTTTTTTCATATTTAACTAGGATGTTATTGACATCTAAAGTTTGATCACCAACTATCAAAGGCTTACCGCAGATATGTAAAATAGGAAAGCCAAAAACCACTTGTAATTCTTTTTTAAAAATATGATCCTCGTTTTAAAACTCATATATAACCAAAATGTAACATTATTTTCGATAAAACTTTATTATTAATTTTTCCAAAAATAAATTGACTTGCGAGAAAAATTTTAAACATAAAGTCAAAAGAACATTTTTTGAAATGTTCATCAAATTCAGTTTCAGAGATGAAAGATCCTTAATGACACAAAAGACTAGAAGCCACTATTTTTACACTATTGAAAGCATTGGAATATCTAAAATAACTTTAACTGAATTAATAATGAATACCAATTTTTTCATAAATCTTTAAAGAAATTTCAACTACTCAAACAATCAAATGAAAACATATAAAGCAACTTGAAGGTTTTTATTATGTTTGACAGCAATTTTTGCTTCCTTAAATGGAAACATTTTCATTTAACTAAAAAATCATTTTACCTAAAAAGGTTAACTTAAGATCTGATGGACAAATAAATAAAATTTTTGGTTTTTTTTTCTTTCAAAACATTTTTAAACGTAACATCATAGCTCGTGGGTGTTTGCTTTTATATATATACCTAAATTGTTTATTCATCTAAAGATTTAGCAAAAAAAGAAATAAACCAAACTATTCTCGTTATAGCTATTTGCAAAATGTTTGAATGTATATCAAGCAAAAAAGAAAATATAACTTTAAGC
Organism: Acrocera orbiculus; assembly: GCA_947359355.1. Taxonomy (NCBI): domain Eukaryota; kingdom Metazoa; phylum Arthropoda; class Insecta; order Diptera; family Acroceridae; genus Acrocera; species Acrocera orbiculus. The sequence continues at coordinate 2,040,628 of OX375757.1, forward strand.
ACCGGTCACATATCAACCTTGATTTGTCTTTTTGTCAAAGTAATCAAAGGAGGCAATAGCTATCTAAACCATATTCTAAAATTAACACTCTTTTTAACAAAAAGTTGATTGACATTTCCTTCGTCACAATAACTATTTCTCTTTACAATGAATTTTCGTTTATTGACAGTTTATTTTGGTAACAAAGAAACAAAAAAACTCTACAACAAATTAATTGGAAATTTTTGGGTTCATGTTAACACGCCTTCTGAAGTAGCAATCTTTATATTGACAAAAAAAATCCTTACTGAGCTAGGCAATTTAGGTTACTTTTTTGATTTAATTGCTTGAATATTTCTATTCCAAACACTAAATAAAGTTTAAAAATTAATTTTACGATGATGCCATTTTTGTTTATTTTTTGTTTTTATTAAAATTTGTTGCCATTAAAATTCCCAGAACTCCTTAATAATTTAAAAAACAGTTTTCTTATCAAATTAAACAAAAAAACAACAAAAACAAATTTATTTTTATATGTGTTTGTGCGTGGGCGATAATTTAAAAGAAATTTCTTAAATTTACATGATATTGAGTAAGATTGTTTTTTAAAAAGTCAAGAATTCAATTTTGACATAGAGCTATTAGTTCTAGATAAAACTTAATGATTGATTGCGGTAGGTATTTTTATTTGAAACGTATGTAAATAATGTAAAGGAGATATTAATTAATGCTTTTTCATTTAGAAACTGAAAAATTGTTAATTGTAGCCAAAAGTGTAAATGCAGACCCACAAAAAATATTTTAAATTGAGAATTTTTATTAGGAATAATATTATTTGATACTTTATTGGCGATTTGTTTTTTGATTTATAAAAAGTTTATTTTTTGTATTAATCACGCTTGTTCGTTTTAATTTTTTTAATATTGAACTATTTAGCAAAGTAAAAAAGAATAAATTTTGGCTTTATTGGTCAAAATAAATGACTGAGGGTTGTTTAATTTTTAACAAAAACTAATCTACAATCTTTAATATAATCCTGAAATAATTTTTATTTAAGGTTACTTCATTTTTTTAATTTATATTAACCCTTTGAAGTGAACTGACGAGTCTAGCTCATCATAAACTTTGCTGAGCACAATGTCGAGCTGCACTCGTTAGAAATTATTGAGTATTGATACTGCTTATCAGTTACAACCTCCCAATCAGGGAACTTCGCAATAAAACCGTAAGTTTCTATGTCAATCCCTCCTCTTAAAACCAAGAAAATTAAATTGTCAGCCTGTGCTCGAGCAAAGGAGTGACTGAGCAAAAATTTAAAGCGTTTTCCTAACACTTGTTATTTTTTGTGCGCACGATAACTCAGAATCAAATAAATTCTGCTGCGAGTCATGAAAAACACCGCAAAAAAACTTTTTTAGAGATGCCTTCAGCATTCCACACACCACTCGCTCACTCCTTAATATTAATCCTGTATAGCAAAAAGCAATTAGACAAATTTAATAAATAAAACATTTTTGATTATACTTTATAATCTTTTATGATACTTTTATAATTTGATTACAAAAAAACTGAGAACAAAACTAAAACATTTTTTGTACATATAAATTTAACCCCTGCATCCAAGGCTGACAACAAGTATTAGTAATTTTCAACAATTAAAAATAATAATAACCAATCAAATTGAATGAACAATAATAATAATAAAAATCAACAGTTCTACTACAGTAATAATTGAAAATAATTTTTTTAAATATTAGTTAACAATTTTCATCAACTTTAAAAATTAATAACCAATAATTTAGAATTAAAATAAATATTACCACTCTAGTACGAATAATTAAAAATTTTATCCTATTATTAGCAATAGTTTAGGATAATAAAAAACCAACAATTTCCAAGAATTTTTAACAATAAAATAATCAACAAGCATAACAATCTTTGAAAAAATTCAACAATTATAAACAAAAATTTTACAATAATAACAATTCATAAAATTTGGTATTTATATAAAATCTATTAGCAAATTGTTAACACTTATTAATAATACTTAAAAATTATAGCAATTATTACTAATTATAAACAAACAAAAAACTACAATATTGGACACTCATAAATAAGATTTTTTGCCACATTTTTTTGAGTTGTTAGGTTTTTTTAGCTAGCTGTCCGGGTTTAAATGTGATAAGAAAATTTGCTCCTAAACATCCTCATTTCTGTGATTCCAATTGATGTGCCATTTATTAAATTTCAATTCTTATTTAGAAAAGCGTTTCCAGTTATCTTTATATTTAATATAAGTAATTTAAAAGTTTTAAATTTCTCAAGCTCTTGGAGTGTAGGTCTTACAATATTAGGCTGCCTGCAAAGTGTCAACATACAGCCGAGCTCACGCAGATTTCGATACCGAAGATTATAAAATCATTATGGGCAAACCAATAGGAATATGCTCAAAGTATTCAGAGTACAAGCTTACCAAAGATAAGACAATCGCAATGGGAAGCTGTGTCAGCTCGGCTGTAAGCTGGCACTCTGTAGGAAGCCTTAGAGAAGCATCACGAAATTTCGAACAGTTAAGGGCTTCACGTTTTGTAAGTTTCAAAAATTACTGAAAGACATTACATCGTTTCCTTTAATTTTTAGCTTATATGAACTTGAATAAGTCTAATATGCATTGATTTAATTATGTATACATTTTTAGACAGGCATTGCCAAATATTGCTAAAAATGTTTGAGTTATAATTACATACAACAACTTTTATACAAAAATAAACACAATTTACTTATAACAATAATTTTACTTTGTTATAAGGATTTATTTCACATTAACATTGTTTGGTTTTTGTTTCATCACTAAAATTAAAATTACTTTTCAAACTTTTTATTCAACATGGTGAATAAATAAACAACCGTTTGCAATAAATACAAAATTTCAGGAATGCCTTCGAAATCATTAATGTTTAAACAAAATTTTGAACATTTTGTAGTATTACAAGCAAAAAACAAATTGATTAAATAATAATTTCAGGGTGTATGATAGAATAACTAGTTAGTTCGTACAATTCGAAAAACTTTATTCAAGACTTCACCCTTATCAAAATAACATTTTAAGCCTTTTCAACAAAAAATGCTTTATTATGTCTAAAAGTTTCATTGACTTCGTATAATAACTTTTTAAAGGCCATCAGTGTCTAAGTAAAAAGAAATCACTTCACCAAAAAATCAATTAAAATAAAAGCCTGGGTACGCTGTCCATGTATGGTCACTCATGCACAAATTTTTATTTTATTGCCTTCAGTGTTGATTCTTGTATTGCATAACAAAAATAACAATATTATTAAACAGGGCATAGGGCTTTTTCTGGCTACTTTTAGATTTATCCAAAGTAAATATAATCAAACCGTCCTTAACCTTTCCTTAGAGTGAAATTTGAAACGTCAAAATTCCCGCAAATGATTTGTTTTTTTCGTTTTGTTTAAAATCTCTTCATATGAAAATCAATAAAATTCAATAATCCATGATAATTTTAAAACGTATCCTCAAATCTAGTATAATTTTTAGAAATACCAAAAGATTTGACAGTATTTCCTGTTAAATATGATTTTAGGTATACCCAAATATTTCACCTAATTCCCTTTTAGGATTCTTTGCTTCTAGATAACCACAACCTTCATCTCTAAGAACCAACAATATGATCAGTTTTTATCCGGATTAAGCTACTGTGCTTACGATGCCTAATTACATCAGCGTCACCCACTGATATAAAGTGAAGAAAAAAATAAAACAACAAAAAAAAAAACAAAACTAATATCTATAGCATTAAAAGATGGGCTACTCAGACTATATTTGAAATTATGAAACAGTGATTCAGGCATGTACCGAAATTCTTTAAACGAAAGAGAAATTATTTCGGACGATAAATTATAATAATTTGTTTGGTCAGTTGAATTTTTTCACTGTGGCAGTTGATAAATGCCTTCGGGTTGACAACAAAGGTTTGCCGCGCTTATTCACTATCCACATGACACTCGTCCCCCGTTTAGATTCCGGAGGTTTGTTATCTTAATGTCTTCTCTTCTCTCTTTTTTTTTGCTTTTTATAAGTTTGTGTTTTTTTGCTTTTTAATAAATTCTATAAATGTCATATTTTATAAAATTGGAATTTTCGATGTGTGTTTTATGGAATGTTTTCTTTCAAATTCTTGAGTGAAGAACATTTTCTTTGAAAACTTTTGTATTTGAGGAAATTTACTAGATACCAAATATGTAAAATTTAGATAACACCTTTTATTTAAGTATTAAAATCAGAAAAAGGAGATGAGTTCAATAATTTGATTCTCACTAAAAGTAAAAAGGCTTCGGCCCGCAAAGAGATAAAATATAACATTGAGGAATGAAAATATTATATTCACTTTTTAATTTCTTCTACCCCAAAAGCGTTAGTATTTTTTTTAATTTCTTTTGTTTTTAGCTTGAAATATCGTCTAAGCTCCTATTTTTGCTAACGATCTCAATCATCAATAACGTTTTTATGTAAATAATACTTTATGTACATATATAAAAATCAAATGATTTTTGTTTCTTACGGTTTGACTCAAATTTTCCAAATAACATTTCTTCGCCCACATTGAAAATATTGCAAAATTCAAATCCCTTTCTTTATTTCAATAAAATTACACAGAAAATTTCATCATTCCTTTTTAATTTGATAATTAGTTCGTCATCAGTCATCAGAGATGTGGCATAATGTGGCATTAGTTCAACAAAATATTTTTATATTACCCGAGTCAAAATATTTAAACCCCTTACAACTTACGACTGTATATTCTAGTTAAGTTTAAAAGGACCTCCTTAATTCAAATTCTTACTTATTTGAGGCTAAAAAAGATCAAAAGCAGATGCATCTTACTTCAATCATATATTTTGCATGTTTAGTTAGGCATATTTTTGTGGATATAGCGAGTTTTTGCTATCAAAGAGAATGCGTATTAAATTATATGTGAAAAATAAAGTTTAGTGTTTTAAAGAACTTTACAAAATTGCATTATACCTCCTTACAGTTTTTCTGACAAAGAGTCAAGTCTTATGCATCAAAACTAAGTTCTAAACTATTGGTACCAATAATAATTGAATAAAAAGTAAGAAGTAATACGTACATGGCAGAAGGTATTTTAAATTCCAATGAGGTATGGTCTAATGTTAATTGAAAGACAAAAACAGGTCACTCTGGTATAAATAGAAGAGTGATTCATACCCCCAACAAATTAGATTGAAGGCTTTTATCGATGACCAAATTTGCGGCTATGTATTAAATGTCATCAACATTGAATTTTATTTTTTTTATACACATCCTACGTATATTTTCATACTACTTTGATCAAAAAGTTCCCGGAATTTATTAAAAAAATAAAAAATACTAATTAATTGTTACAAAACTATATTGTCCCCTTTAAAATATCCCCATCGACTACAACGCTTGATTCAGTCCTCGAAACATTTTCCAAACTTGAAGTTAGTTGTTGCCATCATCAATCTCCTCTTGGCTGCTGAAACGTGTTCCTCTCAGTGGTTTTTTGATTCAATTGAACTGGAAGAAGCCACAAGGGGCCAAATCAGGTGATTTCGGTGGTTGTTCCATTCTTCATTCGCCAATTTTTTGTATTATTGTTTAATAATATTTTAACTGTTTCTATTTCCATTTTTTAATGCAAGAATTCACACTTAAAGCAATAATTAACACTAATAAAAACAAATGGCAAAACCCTTAAAAACATAAATACACACTGGAATTATTGACAGCTCTTCTATATTCTCACACTCATATTTTGAGACATTTTAGTCATATAGGGTGGTGACACAAGAGTTGTCATAACATGCATACCTTTTCGAAATTACGGGTGAGACGTATAAAGAGCTCCCTGCAAACTCACTGCTCCTTATACGTTTCGCCCGTAACTTCGAAAAGTTATGCATGTCATGACAACTCGTGTATCACCACCCATAAGGAAGAAGAAGAGTTGCAAAGAATGCAATATACAAACGATAAATTTTCGTCATTTGGATATTGATGATTGATTGGAAAATGATAAATTTTCGTCATGCGAACTAATATGTGTTAGAGTAAAATAACAAGCCTAGAAATTAAAGTGATTTGAAAAAATTAAATCTTCAAAAATAGATTTCTATTTTATTTTAAAATATAAAAAAAACGAATTTATTGTCAGGTCAAAAATAATTCAAAATTTTTCATATTTAAAATATAATCTGATCAATACACCAAACAACAAAACTTTGTTAATATTTCAATCATAGAAATTTTCCAATTTTCTATAAAAAAAAAAAGTTCACCAAAACTGGTAGTTTACAGGTAGTCAAAATATGATTCCACATTTCTCTTTTAATTTTTGGTATTTTTGTTTTTTATTTTTCTTGTTAGATTTCTTCTTTCTTTTTTTTTAAATTCTTTTAGCCCAGGTATTGTTAAGAGTTGAACCTTAATTTTTGAATTATCGAAACTATTAAATTTTGATGAAGAAGCTACCTTTGTTAAAGTCTCCGACTCCCCAATAACCGGCCCATCACAAAGCCACGCTGTCTGCCGTTGTTAGCTATAAATTCATATTGAAACGGAAATACCACCCGCTCACTATGCTTAAAAAATTTTAATTTTATATACAATGAATATGGATGAATCCTTTTGAAATTTTTATTTTTATTGATTCAATTTTAATAGTTTCAATATAAATATTAAAAAAGTCTTAAGTAATTTTACAAAGTTTCAAACAAAAGTTGAAATTTTTCTTTTGCAAAAATTATTACGGTTGAATCGTAAATGTTAAAAACAGCTACTATAATTTTAATATTTCGTGTATATAAGAAGATTTTAAATTTGTGTATTTTTTTGGAAGTCATCGATTAGCTTAAAAATAATTTTAAAATTTCTACTTTTTTTCTGTTGTTGTTATTTTTTCTTTTTTCTTTTCATTTAATTTATATTAAAATTATGCAAAAATCTCAAGGCCTATTGATTACAATATGTTTAATTTCAAGCTGAGCTTAGTCGCCAGATGTCCGATAGACAAATTCAGAACTCAATCGGATAAAGAACGTGCCTATTGCTTTATTTAAGATCTGATATCGTTTTTTGGTAAATTCCAGAAGCTTGATAAAATTGAACATTAAATCAAGATTAGCGTTTGTCGTTTGCACTGTCTAAAGTATATACACTATATATAATCATCGTCTCTGATTATTATAGACCTTTTGGATACATGCAGAGAAAAACTGGTCCCCCATCAGGGATAATGGACTGAAAGTCAAGGCAGTAGCTGTAAGTTAAGCTTTAATAAACATACACCTACTTTTGCATCTACGTATATAAATTTGTATATATATAATTCATTTTTTGTTATACTACTTATATACACCATGATCTTGATCATATAGAGGTTCCTTCAAATCTTGTCTGATGCTGTAATTTGTTAGGATTTAATGCATACGTTGATGTGGTTAAGTTTCTTTGATTTTGCGCAAGTGTTTGTTGCGGTTTTTAGTTGTTCTAAATGGTTTGCTTTAAGCTACATTTAACGAGCTAATAAATCACATTATTCTGGTTAAGTTTGAAGTCAGTTTTGATTGACAGAAAATAACCAATGTATAAAAGTTTGAATGATTTTTGTTGATGTGCAATTCATCATTAACTTAATACTATTCAATTTATTATAAAAAGATAATCGTAAAAGTATAGCATAATGACAGATTTAAGTAATTATTTCAATTTTAATAGAGTTACACAAATTGAATTAAGTTTATTAAATATCCAAGCGACTCTAGGCTTTACAATTTTTGATTTTTTTTATTAATTAGAGTAATTTTTATCTTTGGACTGATTTGAGCATTATTTAACTTTCGATATTATTTGGTCATAATAATGACCAAATTCAAAGTCTAAGAATTTATTAATTATAGAAACTGATCATTTATCTATGATATAAAAACTCTTTCCAATAATTATGAGATGTAAGATGATCGAATACGAATTACTTTTATCAGTCATGATAAAAATAATAATTAGAGTAATAGTTTTTACATCCATACAGCATTTATGTTCAATATTTATTTACCAATGAATAAACAAACGCCTAAACGTTTAAAAATTGTGAAAATTTAAAATAAAAATCAGTGCTCCAGTCAAAATCAATTATCTTTCATTTTGACTATTTTATTGTGTACAGCAATGAAACTAATTTTTTTCTAAACCGATCCGTGAACCGGCGTAATTATCATATTTGGGCTGATGAGTAGCACAAAGGAACCTAACAACTACGTATGGAACCGGTAAAACGCCTTGTTTAGAATAGTTTATGATCAGGGGTAGCATCATAGAACCGTATTTGATAAAAAAAAATGGGGAAAGAGTTTTTGTAACCGTCAATAACACTAGTTACAGATAATAATCAATAAGTTTTTGTTGCCAAAATTAAAGATATTGGGTCAGTTGACTTATGGTTTCAAGAGAATGATACAATGTACTACAAAGCAGGTGAAAGCATCAATTCATTGAACCAAAATTTTCATTAAAAAAATCATTTTAAAAAAGAAATTGTCTATTGGCATCTAAGGTCTTTTTATTTAACGCCAATGGAATACTTTTTATTAAGTGATGGGAGATCACTTGTTTATATTAATAAGTCAGAGTCGAGTGATCAATTGGAAGCGAACATAACATGCATTATTAATGGAATACCGGCCATTATGCTAAAAACATTTAAAACAGTCATCCTCATAATGTTAAACGTGATAAACCAAATTAGCCTTTCAAATAAGTGTTTTCTGTGTTTTATTTTTAAAAAGCTTTATTAGACCACCCTTAGAACGTCTGCGTGGGTGCAAGTGTAAGAGAAATCAAAACTGAAACTGTGTTTGTGAAATTTCTTGATCCTGCTTTTTTTATGTCACTATTTTGATTGTGCTAAATTCACAAAAATTAGCTTAAATTAAAATAAAGTTCAAGCAATTTACGAAATATTTATCTAATTTTCAACATATCAAATATTTGAAACAATCATAATATTAGTGCTTTTATTTATTAATTTTTTCGCAAGTTCTTTTGTTTTTTTATGCTCGAACTTATATAAAACCAAATGAATTTGACTAGAGGAAACTAGGCTTAAGTGTCGTAATGTGGGAGACATTCATATTCCCTACAACATATTTAGTTAATAATAATTTAGTCATTTTTGGACTATACGAAATTATCAAATGCACGTTAGGTAAATTTAGTCTCTTTGGGCATGTATGTGTGTTTCAAGTATATGAAAGCTCATCTTGCATGAATTTCATTCAAAGTTTTTATGTGGAAAAATTGAGGTTTTGATAAATCTGACATCCACCAAAAGCTGTAATGATTTAAAATAAATCAAACAAACTAATTATTTTTGAATAGATTCCCTGAATTTTTATTGAACAGAATCTTAGAATTTAATACATAAATTTAAAAAAAATGTTTAAACATTCGTTAAGACCAGAATTTTTTAGAAAAATGAGTTCTATAAAAATTAGCTATGCTTGTTTAATCAAACAAGATTTCTGCTTTCTAATAAATAAGAACTGTTTACAAAGATTTGGGCACAGGGCACAGTCTAAGAGAGTTTTCATACGTTTCAGCATAAGCCACAATATTCTGGCCAAAACTATTCCCAGATCAGGGCGAAAGTTTTCTTTAAGGGGGTAGTAAAGTATTTTTTTTTTATTTTTTTTTTTTTTTTGGATTTACAACTTCCTAAGATTATTATGTGAAAATTTGAAAGTAATTGAAGTAAATCTAACGGGGATATACATTTGGAAGTCTTTTATAAAATAAAATTCAAACTTTCAAACGCGTTTTTCTCACACTTAGCTTTTTCAAAGTTGGTGAACTCTCTTACTTAAAATCTACTGAATGCTTTTGAAATTTCGCACACTCATTCTTTACATAGATAAGGAGGTCACGCTGTCGAGTTTTTTTTTTTTTTTAAATTTTACTTATTTTAAAACAACAAAATGTCTGATGTTTTTGATGAAAAATCAGTATTTTGACTTCCGAGCCTTGTAAAATGTCAAAAATCAATAAAAAAAAAACTCGACAGCGTTACCTGAGAAAACTTATAAACTAATCAAATCAATTTGGTTTTTTTGATTTCAGTTGACCCAGTAATGAATTCACCGTGAATACCGTTCCAGAATATATTTTCCCACAGAAATGTACTTTGCACCAAAAATATGTACTCAGATATTGTTTATTTTTAAGCAAAATTTTATTTTGCAAATTATAAAAGTGGGCAAAAGGTTCATTTGGAGAAATGGAAGTGAATATATCATTTCATGAATTTTAAATAGAAAAGTAGTAATATTTAGTCATAAAATTAAGCAATACTTTAGCTTTAGACGATATGATCCTGTGATATGTAGCTGCTTAAATATTAAGGAATTTTAGTTTGTGACTTTTCTTAGAATATTTTTTAATAAGCTTTACTTAAAAAATATTGTAAAGTAATTGAACTCTTAAGCCATCTTGGAGGTTACCCTCTTAAGCTAATTTTGATATTATCCTGACAGTAATTAATTTTATTATGCTTCAAGCTAAAAAATTAACAATGTTTTTACAGTAAAATTAAATTCATAGCGAATTTTATTAGACGTTTGCTGTTTTTGTGGTTCCTCAATTTACTGGACAGGAAAATATCAATTTTCCAAATGTTAAAAACAAGTAATGTACCTTTATTGCATTCTATTAACCAAAAAGCTAGCACTATGCTAAGATTTTAAAATTCACACACATTTTCATCATTACATTTGTACATAAAATTATATTAAGCATATTTCGGCCCTGATCTTACAAAAACAATTTGAAAAATAGATCATCCCAAACTTTGATCAATATTTATCTGAAATTTATCACAATTGCATTTTGAGTATTTTAGTAACACAAAATCTATTTTTATAAAACTTATCTGATATATAATTTTGATATCATCTGACATCTGGATTTTTTATAATTAACTTTCTGTCATAAAAATAAGAACTTTATTGAGTCCACTCCCAATGATTTTAAACAAAACTTTAAATTTTTGGGATGCTAATCTTAGCTATTTTAATTATTAGATATTCATTTTCATTAGGTAATAATGTTCTCAAATACCTAAACGCGATATTGTCTAAGCCCTAATTTCATTCATTCATTATATTATAAAAATACTGCTTTAATTTTTCTCCAAAGAGTTTTAAATTTACCTTTCTACAATTATAACTTTATTATCAAATGGATCGTCTGAAAAGTAATAAACATCCCTTCACATTTTTATTTCACATCTTCTTTAATTCTACAAGGTACAGGCTTCGCTTCTCAAATGTAAAATTCATTATTTTCAATGAATTTAACTACTAATCATTAAAGATCCCTGAAATTTTTGAAACATATATTTTGTGGAAAGTTAAGATTATTTATCGATGGAAACACTGAATCGAACACTGTTCATAATCATTTTTAAATTATACTAACATAAAAATAAACAAAAAATGTATGCCATAAGTATGAAAATAAAATTCTTAGCAATCATAAAAAAAGAAAACTAATAAAAGTCAGAAAAAATGAAAAAAATTAATACAAGTCATAAAAATATAAAATAAATGAATATCAAAGGAATTATTGCCTAGTGCTTCAATTAAGGTCCAATTCAACCCCTTGACAAGCGGCTATCATAAAAATGTTTCAGTTAACAAAAAACGACTATGGTAATTAAACGCTAATACCATAAAAATGTATCCTTGCTATAGCTTTTATCTAATTAAGAGGCAAAAGAAGAAAAAAACCAACAACAACAACAACATAAAGTTATTATTATTATTAATTTTTTGTGTTATTTTTCTTATATTATTTGTATTTTAGCCAATAAATATCTAGTTTCAACCGCCATACTGTTAATCAAAAGACGCCAAGTCTCCATTTTGAAAATTATTTGCGTCTCTACAAATGTCGTACGTAAATTTGATGCAGACAACAAAGCCAACAGCGTCGTCGTTAATGATTATATATTTTGTTCCACTCGTTTTGTTTTTTGTTCTATATATATGTTTATGAGTTTTTTGCTTTTTGTTTTTTTTAAATTTATATATATAACATAGGGAGTGTTGGTCATCCCAGTTAAGGCGTCAGTTTGCGACCATATAACAGCATTCAGCGTTTTATTCGTAAAATGGCTGCATTGGGGTCCTCAGATATCAAATATGATGACTATAAGCCTTTGAAGGTATTCCATGGATTAAATTTTTGAAACATGAAGCGCCACCAATAATTTTATAATAATATTTTTCATTGAAATTGAAGCTAATGTGACAAAATAGATATTTTATTATTCACATTTTCTCACCTTCAAGTCTTTTATTATATTTTTAAGATAAGAGTAACAATTGAATAACTCATTAAATATTTTTAAATTTGTGGCTCAAAAAATAATACAATAATGAATGAAGTAATTGTTTTCTGTTCTTGTAATATGCAAAACATTTAAAATATATTAATATTAACATAAAATCATAAACCAAAAAAATAAAAATAGGCTTAAGTCTACCACAACCCTATTTTCATTACTTTCTTTTTATTCCATTTACAAATATTTTTCTGATATATACATAATTTATGAACTATAAAGGATTAAGATCATAAATCATAAACATCTTCTATTCTTTGTACAAGGATTTAATTTGTGGGCAATAAGGAAGAGAAACATATTAGAATAGATATAGAGTTCCGGTATCTAAATAAAATTCACTAAAGAGACGTTTATTATCTATCATGATTTAAAAATGTACAATTCAAGTAGCATTTATACAGGTCCTTGCGTAACAATAAACAGGAAGAAATATCAAAAAATCATTTCTTAATAGTAACAACGGCAGCAATAACAATTCTTTAAATAAAAAATTGAAAGTGAATTTTCTAAGGATTGTAATAGTCTGAAATGTGGGAATATATTGTATATATTAACGTTTGTAGAAAAATTAATTTTTTTTTTTGAGGAATAGGGCCCAAAAAAGGAAACAACAATCATATCAAATAAAAATATATATTTACCTGATATAAGAATTTCAAGGATGATTCAACTTCAATTGTTGGATAAATCAAAGATTTATTTGAGCTATACCGTGTTAAGGACAGATGTAATTGTTAGTACTGTCGGATATATACACACCTGATAAATTGTGTGAAAGTAAAGTTGCTTTAGGATTTATTTTGGAAGTTTTAAGAAGGTGATACAAAGTAACGATTTTTGCAATTATTAAGGGTATAGCGAAAACCAGGGTTTCTTTTAGAAAAGAATACCAATTAAAAAATTAGCTGTTGAAGAGTTAGTAACTGCCATAAAAACTAAATCCGAAATCATGACGATACGATAAACCTTACAACCAATATTTGTGTAAAATTCAAGGATATAACAATTAAATATTTTGTTATAGAGAATATTGTAGAGCTGACCGCAATTTTTAAGATCTTGGAAGAACAAAACTCACTAAAAGTTATTTAGGAGGTAGTCATTTCGCTTATCTTTTTTTTGTGAAAATGAAACACGATTTTTTTAAAGTGTATAAAGATTTTATTGAACTATATATTCTTTATTTTGGCCTAATACCTCTCGCCATCTTTTGAGCAGAAGATTGATTCTACGCTCATAAAAATTCTGGTCTTTGCTGGCAAAAAAGTAGTCCAAGTGATATTTCACACCCTGATTTGAAGTGAAGGCCCTTCGGCCTAAAAATTGCAGCGAATGGAATAAGTAATAGCCTGAAGATGCTAAACACGTGTGGGGGGATGGGGGGGAGGGTTATTAAAATGCAGAAAACCTAATTTATTTAGTAAAAACATGAGTTTTTTCTCTCTCCTATTCATTTATTTATTAATTAATTTTCATTAGTTTTGTCATTTTTATATTTTTAGTGGTCTTTTGAAGTCAAAACAGTGATTTTTGACGCAAAAATCCTCCATTTTGTCATTTTTTAACCCTCTAAATGGTATAAAAAATAAAAAACATCAATTTACGTGTAAAAAGTAAATGTGAAAGTTCAAATGAATTGGTACAGTAGGACTTTTAAAACGTCATTTCAAGAAACAAATCAAAGCCTTAATTTCAAAAAAGAGAGATGGAAAGGTTGAAATATTAATAACTGCATGATTTTTGATCCGACTGCTTTAAATATTCTTGAAATTTTGTACAGTAAAAATATGTAAAACTGCAATTTTTAAAAAGTGATAAAGAACGAAGTTAATGCTTACTTAAACTAAAGCACTTCACGTCTTCCAAGGCGCTAACTTGGAGATCTTTTCTTTTTTGGCAAACAATTATTAGTGTTACCTAAGAGCTGCATCGTAACATAATAAACATCAAAAGTTAGGACATGATATTGTTTTCTTTAAAATATTCTCTTAGGGAAGACATATTCAAAATTTGGCTGGACGTCACTGTCTCAATAATTTTAGCTAAATTTTCGATTTGTTGAAACTATCACAGCTTATCACATAAATAAACCTAAATAAGGTTCTCATAATAACAGAGCTTTTTATGTTTTACATTAAAATATTTGAGGAAAAAGCTTTAAGGACATCAAAAATTTCCAAACACTGCTTTTTTTTTGTAATTTTTCTAGTGAGGAAGCATAAATTTTCTATTCTTTTCAAATATATAAAATGATATGATTTAATTTATTTTTGCTAATTTCAAGGGAGAACTAAGATTAACATGAAATCCTTTTAAAAGATTAACTCTTATTAAAACACTGCTATAGTCAATTAAACAAACAAGTCTGATCAAGCTGACCGAATATTTGATAAAAACAGATCAAACATTATTCCAAAGCTAATTTAACTGCCAATCAAGACCGGAGGCAATTGAAATGAAAAATTCAAGAAAGTTAGAATAGAAAAAAAAAACAAACAGGTGACAGCTGCCCAGTTTGAGTCATTCTTTTCAGCTCATTTAACGCGTCTATGACATTAATCCTTTATCGTTGAAATAAATTTGAGTATCTTATATGACCTCATCTTATTCAATGACATTCTTATCGGAATCAAGGTCCAGTTAAGATGGATTTAAGCCCTTAAAGGTTGTGGGAAGTTTTAGTTTTTGATTCTAAAAATTTAAACTTTGATTACCTCCTCTTTTGTAGTTTTTATTTTATTTAATTTCTGTTTCTTTTGTTTTGCTTTGAATTGGTTGAAAAAATTAAAGCATGTCACTTTCATCTTCTGATTAGTTTTTTAGTTTTTGATTTAACAAAATAAAACAAATTGGATCATTGAATTAATTTCAAAAGTAAAAGTATTTTTAAAAATAAGCCATTTTCTCTTCTCATGGAATATGCGCATTAGAAACCGGCTAAAACTTATAATTAAGACATATGTAGAAAATAAATTTAATACAAGAATTGTTTTAAAAACTTTAATATCTGCTGGATTTTAATTTTCTTTAAATTGATTAGAAAAAAAATTTAATTTAATTTTATTTAAAAAAAAATTGCAATTAGATTTTTTTAACTTCGTATGTCTCTATAGCTGGATGTTAACCCTTATAGGCCTAATTTTCCTACCGTTCTTTCTAAATTGGGTACCATGTAAAAAACCCTGGTTATAACAATCGCGTAAATTGAGGAATAAATTTAAATGAAAGCAACTGCATAGAAAAGGATCGTGTATTGTGTATCGTGGATTGGTAATTAAAGAAAAATTTTCCTATAACAATAAAAGATAATATACAAAATATATTAGAAAATATAAATTTTATTATGGTTGAAGATACTAATACAATAATTGCCTATTCTTTATCTGCAAGATGCAAAAGTCAAACTAAGCAAGCTGTTTCCTTCTTCATCATGTGACCAATTCGAAGTTCGGAATTATTCTGAATAATTATGTAGCTTTGGCAAGTAAAATTGGAATGAAAAAGAGCAGAATACATCAATTTCAGCTGCAATGCATCTTTGTACCGAAACAAAGCCATTGCTACTGATTTGACTTTTGTGGCTTCCCGTAAGTGTCATAAAATAAAAAGCGAAGTTAGTAAGAACCATCGAAGTTTAATAAGTAATCATTTTTTTACACTTTGCCACAAACACACTGATACTAACTAAAACTTGATTTTTTTTACCTTAAGACGTTTTGGCATGTGACCATGATGGAAACTTTGAGTCTAAGAATTTTTTTCTGAAAACCAAAAAATTTCCTTATTACAAAGAAAATTGTATTTCATCAATATATTTGTATATTTGTTGTAATTTTGACCAATAAAGTTGTAATTGTTACCTTATATCCATGAAAAGGTGTAAAATTAGATAGCATACATGGCGCCATAATACATGTAGACCTATCGAATCCCTAAATGATCCTTAACACCATTAATCTATCTTATCTTCTGAAAATTTTCATATATCCTCAAATTGTATAGACATAGTAATTCCAAAAATTCTAAAATGCTAATAAATGTTTAATTTACGCCCTTAACAAATAATTACTATTAACTGTATAATATATATATATATATAGAGTGGTAGGTGTAAAAGAAATTTGTATTCTCCAGAAGAAAAACACAAGAAAAGTCAAAACGCCCAATTTTATTACTTGTACCAAAAATTAAATACATTCTTCCATATACTTTGCGTGCTGTTTACAACCATAAAGTTATCATCATTAACTTCTTGATTACATTTTCAACCAAAGTTGAAAAAAGGGACACTATACCTATTATAATCCTTTAGGTAATTTTTGAATATGAAAAATTCAACTTAAGATATACTGAAAATTTGTACACGGAAACAGTAGAGAAAATAAGTTAAAGACAGTAATAAAACTTTAACAACCTTTTGCCCGCTTAGGTTGCTACATGTAGTTTTCTTTTCATTTGAAAATAATACTAGCATTGGATGACTGCAATAAATACGTTAACTTCTTGGTTTTCATTGGAAACAAAGATGAGTTAAGCCTTGTACAGACCAATGCGTTTTTCATTCGCACGCCGGACAAGATTGTAAAACGGGTGATGTATTTGTTCTAGCTATAGCTAGAACAAAATTGTTTTGTTTTTGTTTTTGTCAGTAAAAGGACACTTTATGGCCTTCAAAATTTTTGTTGTATTTTAAATTTGAGTTCTAATGGAAATTTTTGTTGTATTTATATTAAAAGGGATAGGAAATAATGATTTTATTACTTTTAGAGGTACACCAAAAGTTTTGAAGGCCACAAAATGTTTCTCTAAAAGTAATAAAATCATTTCTTATCCCTTTTAGAATAAGCACAACAAAAATTTAAAGTAAAAGAAAAATTTTGAAGGCCATAAAGTGTCCTTTTACTGACAAAAACAAAAGCAAAACAATTTTGTTCTAGCTATAGCTAGAGCAAATACATCACCCGTTTTACAATCTTGTCCGGCGTGCGAATGAAAAACGCATTGGTCTGTACAAGGCTTTAAGAGCGCTCCTGGAATAATAAATCCTAAGTACTTTTAGGTTTTAACAAATGTTCAACTGAATGAAAATCCTTTCCTAGGAAATTTGTTTAATAGAACAGAAATATGTATATTATTTTGAATTTTTGCTTTATGTTTACCAGGGTAGTTAACAATTTCATATTTTTTTTTTTTTAAGTTTTGTGGAAATATATCCCTAGGGAAATATTTCTATTCAACACTTTTTGATATCAATGAGATTGATAAAATTATTACAATATGGAAAAACTTTATTTATTTAAATAATTTATCTACAAATAATCATTACATTTGTTCAATTATGAGGGCAAAAATTTCCAAAATATGGTAGAAAATTGTTCATGTACAAAATTTATTTAGCTTTAGAGCTAGTTTTGTCTTTTAACAGTCTTTACTTCTTGAAATATCAGATACAGCTATGATAAATTCAAGTAAATAAAGGAAACTAATTCTAAAGTAATTTCACATTTAAATTTGCGGCTAAATTAGGATCAACAAAATTTGCTAATGTTTAGGAAAAATATTCATTTAATCATTCACGGATGTTAATTAATTGTATTTTTATTCTATGTCCTATTTCAGACTTTAAAATAGAGTTTCATGGATAGTTTTACTTTTCTAAATTAGGAGTGAAAAAATTTTTAAATTGTGTTGGATTCATTTCCATTAAGTTTTAATAATTTTTTTATTAAAGGCCGGAAAATTAAAGCAAGCCATGAGCTATGTTTTACTGTTAATTCAGATGACAATGCAATTAAAATTGTTTCAAAAAATGTAACTGATTTATTTAATAAAATAATGTAGTTTTTATTTTTTTTTACAAAAAATTAAAATTAAATTAAATATGAAATTAAAATGGTTTTTTTTTTATTTAAATAAGAAAATACGTGTTTTTTTTACTTTTTGTGTCTATAAAACCCATTTTTCATTAAGGCTTGTACAGTGTGTTAGCCTCCCTTGCTAAAAAATTGTTTCTCCAATGGCAATAATCTGTATTAGGGAAATTTGATGGCAATTTTGAAACAAGTACAATAAAAATAAATATTAAATCATTGAATTGCACTGAAATAACAGTGCGAGTGACTTTAAAAATGTTTAAATTAATTAATTAAACAACAAAATGGCAAATCAGACAACAAATAATTTAGATAATTAATAAGTAAGACAACCTGTAAATTCACAAAAGATACAAAAATTTCCCTTATAGAGCCTTTCAAAGTGTGTATTTTAAGAAACGATTACGACATGCTTACTAAAGTCCTGTCTTCTTTTAAGTCCTAAGATCTCTCTCTGACATTGTTAGTGTATTGTTTGCTAAAGTCGCGAGTGCTTGTTTTAAATTACGTGTTTTAACTTTAGTGTATTTTGTTTTAATATTTAAAAAATTGAAATGATTTATTTTTAATTAAATGAAGTGTCATTTTGCTCTTTTCCGCATTCATACGCACATCGTTTTCGCATCCAATTTCGTATTATTTGTTTGTCGAAACGATACGAAAATGAATTCATTTTCATATCGCAATGTTTGCAGAGGTTTTACATATTTGTTCTACAAAATTTCTTTCCGTGTATTGTAATAATATGTATAAGTCTCAATGGAGAATGGATAAAGGAGAATATTTATTTACACTATACAACAGAATAAAAAATATCCTTTCCATTATGCCAGCATTATATATAACACGTGCTTACAGTTAGAAAGGATATTTAACTTTACTGCCCTCCGCTGCATTTAACTTGTCATAAATGTGTGGCATGCATAAATTTACATTGATCATTGGAAACCTAATTGCCACATTTTTTCCACAGGGTATATATATATATATATATGCATATATACATGTATAGAATATAAAATAAAAACAGTGAAAATAGATCTCAAATTCAATTCTAATATCTATGAAGCAGTTTATAGTGCGCAAAGACAATCACTATCCACAAATTTAGTCAAAATTTATTCACTGATTTATGTGAAAGCTTAAATAAATCCAATATCCAATCCACAGAATAGAATTATTATACTCTAAATCTGTATCTCTTAATTTTTTGTTTTATAAAACTGTCCCTTAGTTATTTTGACACATAAGATTATTGCTTTCCATTCATAATATAACAAAAAAAATTTTCAAACCTTCCATTACGGATAACACGCAAAAAAATAAGGTAAACTTTAACACATTTTAAGCTTATAAAATTTTCTCAGTATTTTTATCAAATAAAATATTTACTTTCCTGTTACGCAGTAAGATAAAAAAAGGCTTTCAAAAATAACCTTTTATTCTAATATTTTGCTTCAAATTTAATTTTCCTAACACAAATAAGCTTAAAGTCCTTTACAACTATCATTTAGACCATTTTTTGGGAATTTAATCCTTCCATGAAAATTTTGTTGAAAACAATAAACCATTGAAAAACTTCTAAACTTTCTAGACATTAAATTTTTTGAAACCTCTTTTATTATTTTTCAAGCCTTTCCTGAAAAAAATATGTTCTATTATTATTATTAGCAACAATAAGCTCCTTAAAAGAGTTATTTATGGAGCTTCCGAGCTTTTGTTTTGTTAGTTTTCTCCACTATCAAAATTAGTTTAAAGGGTATGGGCTGACCTAAAATTAAAAATTATTTATTCTTCTAGTGGATAACATTAAATATTTAATATTGTATCCGCTTTGTTTCTAATTTAAGGAAGACATTCACGTACAAAATTAAGAGTTTGTTTCAAAAATCCAAGAAAACGTCCTTTTATTTATTTTGAAACACATCATTAGTTGGTTTTAAAACGTATCCAAAGTTGAGTTATATGAATAATTTACGTGATGTCTCTACAAGGAAAATTTCTGTCGTATCTAAAAAAAAAAGTCATCCCTTGGAGGCGTGTTATTTCAACATTGAATTTACTCTACTGCATGAATGCTATACAACCAGCGCATTTACATCCAGGCTTGTGTACAAAAAGTCTCAGGAAAAGGCTCCTACTCAAGAAGCAATGGATTTTTAATTTTAATATTATTTGCATAGACGCCCACTCCAATAATATGTATAAAATTTCTTCTGCTCTGGCTTTGATGACAAAAACTTAAGCTTAAAAATATCACCTTAAATATGAATACCTCATCATTTGGCTCTATTACAGTTAACCATTCTATTTTTAGCATTTTAATAAAATTAAAATAATCATCATGAACTAGAAAATGGTTTTCTAGGGATTTTGTTTTTCATTATTTTCCTTCGAGTAAACAGAAAACTAAATTAAACAGCCTGCATCATCAAAGTTAGTTAAAATTAATTTCTATCCTGGAATCATTTATGTTAAAAAGCTTTTTTGTTGTTTTTTGTTCTTAAAAAAAAAAAAACAACATGTTGGTATTTAACTCTAACTGGAACTACCTTAACTTGTTTTACATTGAACACGAGTTAAATTTTTTTTTGGGAAAATATTTTAAACAAAGGGTTTTCGTTTTGAACCCATTTTATTCAATTCGAGTTTTAAACATTTGTCATATTATATATTAACTCTTTGTTATTATTTGATTAATTATTAAAATATTTTATATATTTCAGTATTTTAACCAGTAAACTTCATAGCACTTTTCCAAATGTCTTTCATCGCGTGCATAAAGAAAATCAAGTAAGAACCTGTCTTTACTTTAAACGTAGCACAAACGGTTCCATAATTAATCATTAAAAAAATTGAAGAAAAACAATAAAAATTAAATAATTAAAATATAGAGAAACTTTAACTAAATCAGGTAATCAACAATAGGAAGTAGCACTTCAAAGATCGAGCACCATTAACGTGACTCCTTATGGATTCCATTTGGTAGAGCAGATGGAAAATTTTCAAAATCGATTTGTATTTGATGGTGTTTTCCAGGCCACATACACACACAACTTACTTTTATACAAGGGCCACAGAATGGTAATAAAAAACAGATAGGTATGACTTTATTTATGAAACCAACAATTTATTTGTTCATTTTATTTTTAATCTCGTGAAAATGGGGCTTTACAAGGCATAAGTTATAACATTGCATGGTCAAATATATTTTTAGAGTTGAACTTCATTGTGAGACAATAACTTATTTTACCTACCAACCGGGTCTCATAAGTATTTTGTGGGGCGCAGATTAAATATTTCTGGTGTATCTCATACAGGGCTCAGAAAATACTTCCCAAATAGACGTTTAGGAGTACTTCTACATATAATTTTAAAATTTTGGGTCTATGGAATGCATATTCTTTAACAACTTACTTAACAACATTTAAGAAAATAATTTAATTGACTTAGTTTTCCTTCCTTATTTATTCCATTAAGAACGATTAGTTTAATCCTTTTCAATTGATTCACTTTCACTATAAAAATCATCTTCAAATTTACTTTGACTGGCAAAACCATCATCTGACTCACTTTTACTATAAGAATTTTTTTTATGGTCATTACAGATTTGTTTGCTTTCTACTATACATAACTTTGTCATAATCCCTATCACACATCTGAATAGTAAAATTTCAAACTCAATATTTCTTGAGCTAATTATGATACCTTTTTTACATTTAACATTATTTTGACACAAAGGAAAGAAATGCAATGTACAAGACAACAATTGGAAAATACCTACACTCGATCCAATGAAAAAAATTTACAAATAGTTTTATTAAAAGCAATGCAATATTTTGATAATGACCTCTAAACAGTAGGGTAGCTATAAAATTGCCTCCGACTACAGTGGACCCATGCCTCAAAAAAAAAGCTATGAGCATGATTAAAAATAACATCTTTTATAACCAAAAAGTTCTTCTCTTTATATATCTCAACAAAAAACTATACCAAACATTCTTTCAAATGCTTTAAAGCGACTCTAAGTTTGCCTTGAAGTAATTGAAAAATATCGACAAGAGCTTAGAGATTTAAAAAGACAAACAAAGTGGAAAAGTAGTCTTTCAACCTTGATTTTCCTAAGACTGTAAAAAGAAGGTGAAATTTTAATATTATAAAATTTTCAGGATTCTAAGAGCATTTTCAAAAAGTTTGTCACATCATCAATAATTAATCAACTAAAATTACGTTTCGTTGGAATGAATAAAACTATTCTAAAAAGAGAGAAAAGCTGTTAATTTTTAATTTAGAACTTATCTTAAATTTAGTAAGTATTAAATTTTACCAAAAAGGTTTAAGAAAAAGGCAAAGAAATAAAGAAGAAATCAAGGTAAAAGACAAAAGTTCCTATACATCACGGATATGGTACGAAGGATTGAATTTAAAGAGAATACCACCAATAGGTCATGATTTGACAAGATATTTTGTGAAATTTACAGCAAAATCATTCGACCATTCAAAAAAAAATCTAATATAAAATGATTTTACTGAAATTTTTAATTTTCACACCAAATATCATACACGTCTAATCCAGTTAAAGCTTTTAAATGAACCAAATAATTATTCCATAAGTAATTTAACATTCTATTTAAATATGGAAAATTATTAAAACAACAAAAATACTTTTCTCCTGTTTTAAGCTTTACTAAATCGAAAAATATACCCAAATATCCTTAATAATCCTTATAAATATTTTAAGCACCTATATATATATATGTACAATATATACACATCAATGGATCAGTTAAATGCTAAACAAACAAATCTGATTCTTAGTGCTTCTACTTCAATTGTTTTTAATGAATGAAATATGAGCCTTAAAAATATAAAATTAATAATTTCAAGTCACGTAAATATATAAAAGCTATAACACAAATTTTTTCATTCTTGAATATCGTATGGAAAGCACTTTTTTTTTGTAGAATTATAATTTCAGTTTCCTTTAGCTATTTTTGAAGTCTATATAAGTTTTGTAATTTAGTTTGTACAAACAAAATGTCATTTTAATAAAAAGCAGAGCAAAAATATTACCATTTTTTTTTCTGACTGCAATGAAAAAATGTTGAAACTAAAAGTGTAACAAATAGAGAAAAATTATATACCAAAAAACCAAATTTTTAAAAAAGGAAACAAAACAAAAACTGTTCTAAAAGTCAAACCTACTCACCTTGCAGCAAAAACCCTCCCTCTCTGTTGATAAAATTAAATGTATACAAAAAATAAGGCGTGGCTAACTTTAATATAACTTTGGTGTCATCCCATTTTAATAGTATGACTGCGCCATTTCAGTTTCAGTGTCTGATCAGAAATTGTTGTTGCTATATTGTAATAAAAATTGTTATATATACTATATATATAAGTAAAAGAGATAGTATTAGTTATTTGAAAAGGAAGAGAAAAAAAAGTTATAATGTGGGTGAGAGATAACCAATATACGACATGCAAAAATCAATATACTGATGGTTATATAGCGTTTTAGGTGACTTACTTCCTTAGCTATAGGCATAGGTATAGTTAGGTAAGGCCCGTTTTTTCATATATACATACATATAACTAATATGTATTTGTATATTTGCTAGGGAAACTGGTTTTTCATATAATAAACCAAATGAAAAAAATATTTAGAATTTTCAAGTTAAATGTGTAGATTCGGTTTGACGTTCAGTTATGGAGCGTCGTTCGGGTTGAGTGAGTTTTACTAGTTTATCACTTTGTCTCAGTTAATATTTCGTATTCGATTGAAGTAAAATTTTTTCAATTGTAATTAAGAACGACAAAATCAGAGAAAAGAAATAAAAAATTTATTATTTTTTCTTCTTTCGATTGCTTAAAAAAATTGTTTCGTACGTGATATACAAATTGTTATGTGTAAAATAATTTTTAGTTTAACAATGTTATAAATGAATTAACACAATAACAACAACAAATTCAACACAAAAAATAAAAGAAAATTAAAAATTTTAAACCAAGTGTTTAATGATTTTTACGTTATTGTGTTTTATACAACTTAAAAATCTATAAATTTCTAACAGTTTCAATGTGCTAAACTTCTTTCTTATTTTAATTTATATGAAAACAAAAATTAGGATTAAACAAGGGATTAAAACAGCTAATAATATAATATAGAAAAAGTGGCTTAAAAAGTGGACAATTGTGATTAAATGTTAGTAAATTTTTAAAATTTGTTTTTGATTTTTTCATACTCAAAATTTTGTGATTTTAAATTGTGTTAATAAATAAACCAAAGTGAAGTCTTCAGTAGTGGACAGTAAAGGCGGCCTACCGACGGAGCACTCTTTCAGCAGTAAGTGATTTTTTTACTGTTTTTTTTCAGTTATATAAATATTAAATTTTGCCAATGCCAAAAAAACTGTTAAGGCCATAAAATATGACGTACTTTGTATTTGTGAAAATTCGATTAAACTTTGAGTAGAAAGAGAAATTGAGTATTGACTTTTTTTTGCCTAATTTAAGTATGGGATAGAAATATTTCAATTAATGTTAGAATTTTAAATTAGAAAACAAGAAAAAAAAATCTAGTTATCATTTATATTTCTATTGAAAGCAATAAAAGCCAAAATTTGAACACTTAAAAAGCTTTGATACAATCAAAAAGAAAATTATGAATATATTGTCTAACTTTAGAATCCTGTTATACACACAAAAATAACAAACCCATTCAGTGCCAAGCAAAATTGACGTATGTTGCCGCCAATGCCAACCGATCAAATTTTACACTACCTACTACGAGATATCTCGTAGCTGGCACTTTTCG
Organism: Acrocera orbiculus; assembly: GCA_947359355.1. Classification (NCBI taxonomy): domain Eukaryota; kingdom Metazoa; phylum Arthropoda; class Insecta; order Diptera; family Acroceridae; genus Acrocera; species Acrocera orbiculus. The sequence continues at coordinate 2,065,763 of OX375757.1, forward strand.
AAGAACCGCTTACTACGAGATATCTCGTAGTTGGCACTGAATGGGTTAAGTAATTGTATTTAAAGCATTAAACTGTTTTTTAGCAAATTTAAAATTTGTCAAAGTTTCACTTAATAAGTTTTAATAATGAAAAGAAAATGCTTTTTTTAAGTGGCTACAGTAAAAAATAAAAAATACTATTTATCTACCGACGAGCTTGTCCCTAGGGAAGGCTTCTATTCTCTACTCAAATATGTTAGAGTATATCAAAAAACTAAAAATCTTCTATATTCATTGACTTTAAGGGGGTATAAAATACTCCCAAGCTCTTCCTTTGTACCTCAAATTGTAGTCAATATTTTTTTTGAATGAAACTAAAAGTAGATTATTAATTTTCAAATTGAATGAATGGGAATTGCATGCCTAAGAGGAAATTAATGTTTTTCTTCATTTTGAATCCTTAAAAGTTATAAGTTAATGTTTAGCCAAGATTTTCACAATATTAGTGCAATCAGTATGAATATAAGCTAAGCTAAAAGGATATACATATATAACTATAAAAAAACCTGACAATTACATCAAGCAATATGGATGTTGTATTAAAATACAGTTTTTTTTGGTGAAATTCAATTTTATTGATGAATATAATCTCTCCCACGTTTAATACAATCATTCCAAACATTTTTGTTGTCTTTTCTATACACTCAATTCATATAATTTGACTATCTTTTCCAGAAATTCTATTATTCTTCATCGTATCTTGACGAAACATGTTTTTTATTTTTATTTTAGCTAAGTTTGTGATTTTTCCATTCAAGGGATATAATGAACAAAATACTATGAATTTCTCAAGGGACAGAAATCATAACTATGCCAGATGGCTATTGCGATTGCTTCGGAGCTTATGTAATTGTCAATTTTGTTTTAAATAAAGCTAACCATAAAATGTCTTGCTCTTGGAAGAAAAAGGCTTCCATATGCCGATTAAATCGATTGAGCCAGAGTAAAACTTGAGTAAAATCTCTCTGTATATAAAATGCATTTTTCAAATAACAAGCAAAAAATAATTTTTTAGCAACATCATATCCATGTCCATGTTTTAAAGCGTTCGTTCTTTTTCTGGCGTAAGTATCTAAATACATAATTCTTATATTCTTATTTCAAATTTATGTTGTTTCTCTTTGATATATTGGTAAAAATGTAAACGTCCACGCCATGGAATTATAGTTTCGTTTGTAACAACTCCTTTTCCAGGTTTTAGCCCATTTTTGAATGTAGTAATAATTTCTGTCAAGATTTTATTAATTTTATTCAAAGGGTTCAAGGTGTGGTACTATCACTGAAATGGCAGGAAAACGATCGCATTTGATTATATTTTATATCCCTGGTAGCTGTACTACGACCATAATTAATAATATAGCAATAAAAGCTTTCATCGCACTTATTGTAACAGGTTCCCATAATATCCATGATAATATTCTTTAACTAATTATTGAAGAAACAAATAAATTATTCAGACAATGCAGCTTTCACTTCTAATATATCTTCATCTGAAGCGTAATTGTTAGATTAACTCCTTTTCTTTCCTTAAATATGTCTTTAGTTTCATTTCTAAACCGAATTAAAATATTAAATATTACCGCGGTTACTTTTCAATTGAATATAACAATTTTAATCAGTGACTTTGTTAAAGGTAATCGCATTTCGTTCATTGAAAATTTCTACCGAATTTGCATGGTTTTTTTGGCATAAAGCAAGAGAAATGTTTGAATTTAACATAAGTACATTCGTTCGAAATATTAAGGAGCTAGATTTACAACATCACCGTCCGATGAAACAAGGTAAGAATTAGAGAGCGGTCTGATGCCTTGATCTTAAAACATTGGCGCCGCCGGGAACCTGTGAAACCTTTTTTCATATTGAAAGCAATATTTCGCGCAATAAATAATGACATTATGTTAAAACTATGGAAAATTAGGGTTTTGTTCATTTTTCACTGAAATGCACATGACACCTTTATTTTGTAACCGTTTTCTAAACACGACCACTTTTTTTGGCTATCCTTAGTACAGAAGATGTAATACTGGTGATATTCTTGAAGTCAGAGGAAATCTGTTGGAGAAAATTGAATACACTACTAAATATATGAAGTATAGAGTGCTGAAGGCACTCCTTTACTATCCCAAAAAGTCAATTGGATTGAAAATTTGTTTTTTTAAGTAAACATTAGTTAAATGTAGAGATTGTTTTTTTTCTATAAAATTGCAAAAAATTGTATCAAAATTGTTTATAAACTTGTGAATTAACAAAATTATAACTGCCACACCAAAAACCGCACCGAATTTTTATATTTTTAGGATATTAAGTTGATTTTCACTTGATGTCTACATTAGCGATTTGGACAACAACAACAAAATGTCAAACTTTGAAAAAATATTGAGTATAACTGCCCCTCAGAACTATTATAAAATCGCCTATAATTCGTTGTCCAAATCGCTAATCTGGACACAGCCTCAAAGTTCTATTGGGCTCTTTTCACTCTAATAATGACAGTTTTGTTTGTTCGCATAGCCATCCTGCTGGGAATGTGCTTCCTCGTTGAAGAATGAAAGCAAATGACGTAAACGTAAATGACGTCTCATTTGAGCATTCATTGTGTTCAGATGCTGAGCTAATTTAATTTTGTACGGATTAAATTTCAAATCAGAAGATAAATTCCGTCGAAAAATTGAATAAGACACATTCAACTACTGTGATCGACGACGACGACATGGCAATTTACAACTTGAATTTTTTCTTTAAGCTAATATGAAACTTTCTTTGGAACGGTAGAAAAGAACTATTAAAAAGCCATTTTTACAAATTTTACTCTTGTGTAGCGGATTTTCCGTGCATTGTTAAAAACTTGCATTTTTTAGTTAAGAAATAAATAATGAAAAATGGCTAACGTCCATTAAGCGGTATTTCCGTCTTTTTATAAGGATGAAAACTTTTCCTTGTCTATTTTACAAGTATCAACTGTATTAAATTCAATAAACTTACAAAAATCTTACTTTTCTTTAAAATTTAATCAAACTTTTATAATAAATCACTGTTAAAACTATTTTCGAAGGAGTCATTTCAAATAATTACTCAAAAATTTCCCGTTTGTACTGCCATGAGTTATTTCGTATTACTTGCAAAATACTAAAGAAGTTCAAAACTTGGTTCCTTTTATTTGCGCCATGGAATTCCCAGCTTTTTGTAGTCAAATCAACCAATCAAAAGTTTTTCATTAAAATAAGTTTTTTCACTTTGTCTGGATCTATTTTCAACGAAAAAGAAAATTTAAAATTTAAACACAAAAAGAAAAAATATATATTTTCTTATAAACAGAATGTTAAAAACAATATTTTTAGTAATAATTAATACCAACTTTAGGTATATCCAATACTATAATATTTATACAAAATTTTGGGTTGATTTCTCAATCAGTTTTTAAGCCAAGTATTCCAAAGGGCGGCAAAAAAAATCGTGATTATAGTTTTCGTTCTCTACACAGTTAAAAGCAATTTATAACTACCCAAGCTTAATCTGCGATGCAAGTTTTCTACTTCGAAAAAATCAAAGTACGGCTGCATTTTTTACTTTCGGTGCAGTTTTAGATTTTTTAAGTATGAAATTATAGTAGGAGGCATAAGCCGTAAAGAGCGCACGCTCGCTTGCCTGCATTCGGTACTTTCGAAGCCCATCACTTCATTTCAGTTGAGCTTAAAACATTAAAAAAGTATTTTTTTGGTTGTAAATGAATTTTTAAAACATAAAAAGAAATGAAAAATTCAAAAGCTCTGGAGGATCTACCCCTCACCACCCTCTTTAATAACAATATTAAAGTGCTCCTATACAACTGCAGTATTTTTAGATACTGATATTCTGGCCACTATAAACGCTCTTTAAGCAATCTCTTGGAAATGCTTTAAAAAGATTGAAACATTAGAAATTTGGCCAGTAAAAATGCACACTATTAGCTAAATTCTTGATATCTGACACATGCCTTACATGAAAAATTAATTAAATCACAATAAAATTGTATTTTTAGAATTTTTATTCCACGTGCTAATAATTATCAAAACAAATTTTCACTTCACTTAACATGAAAAACAAATTATACTAACAGAATTCTACCTAAATCAAATTATTCCACTCTTATACCTCGAATCATAACAAGTAGAAAAAACTTTCTAAAAAACCACACACACAAAAAAAAAAAAAAAAAAACCCAATAATGTGATCACACATCCTTCAACCAATTGGAAAATTTAGCTAATCGAAATCAAAAACTTCTGAATAATATAAAAAAGAAAAAAGACCAAACAAAATATATTTAACAAAAATGAAAAAAAAGGTCTAATAGAAAATCTCAAATTACTAGCAAGTAGGCAGATTCTAAAACTTCCTTCTTTTTTGTATTTTTTTTTTTCATTTGTTTTTAAGTTAAAAGATCTGAACCTGATATTGACATGTAAAGTGCATTCCATTATAAAGATTCAATGTGTAATAAGTCAATCAAATTAACACAAAAGCCTCAATTTGTGGTGGAATGAAAGTGAATCTTTTTTCCTATTTTCATTTTTTTTTTAGAAATTTCGAAGAATTTTTTAAAACCGTTAATAGCCTCATATGTATGCCTAATATCACAGTTTCTTTTTAATGGTATCCTAGATACACAGGTAACTAAGCATACAAGAAAATAAATAAAACAACAAAAAATGAAATAACAATACAAAGAAACAAAGTTCAAAAGATAACTAAATCATATCAATTCTGATCTAGAGTTCAAGTTGTTTCAAGTTCCTGATCTAATTGTGTAGTAAAAAAAAAGAACCAAAAAAGAAAAACCCACGAAAAGGAATACTAAAATGAAATATTTCAAGGGAAGTAACATTTGTAGTGTATATCCCAAGTATCCCAGTTTATTTTTCTATGCCATGTTTGAATTGGAAGTAATGGAACTGGCTATCTCTATGCAACAAAATGAAATAAGAGTCCTTCAGAAACACTTGAAAAAACACTTGAATTTGGTAATAATAATAATAATAATAATAATAATATTTTCACTTTATGAAAACGAAAGCGATTTTGAGAGTAGTACTCGTAAGTGATATAAGTGGAACCATAAAAAAAAGTTAAAATAAATATATTAATAGCAACAAATTTTAAAGTACATTCTTTTGACATTTAGAGCTCGTGCCAAGAATTTTGAACTTTGAAAATTAATTATAAATTTACATTATTTAATTTTAACTTCTTTTTGTTTTTGTTTATTTTTGTTATATCAATAAAACTTAGTTTTTTTTTTTAAAAAAAATTTCAATATAAGTTAAATAAAAAATATTTTTGATTATAAAATTAAAAGCAAACTGTCACAAAGTAATAAAATTAAAACAACAAATTTTTTACTTAAAAACAATCAAATTTTTATTAATATTAAAAAAAAAAACACGAAAATTGTTTAAGAAAATCCTTTATGTGCTTTCTTTTATTTTTTTGTTTTGTGTAATTAATTCACAAAATAATTTGTGACATACACACACACACGCACACACACACACACGTATATAACTTAATTGCTCTATAAATTTTCTTTAAGCTAATTTCTAGACAAAATTTTTGCATAATTTTGAATAACAAATGATTTGCTAATGTTTTTCTAATAAATTTGGAAATTTTTTGTTATTTTTATTTATACTCGAAATTTTATATAGTTTAAAATATAATTATAGCGAGTAATTTGTTTGTTTTTTTAGTTTTTAAGGATTATAAAATCCTTTTTCAGGATTTAGTTAAAATAGTAGATAAAATATACAAAAATTATACACACCAACATAACTCAAGGGTTTACTTTAGAAGTACAAGAAATTTTTTCTTTGATTTTTGCAAATTAAAAAAAAATTTTGTATTCAAATGAGTTTTCTTTGAATTTAAAATTCTGTAAGTTTTAATTTAAAAAACTCTTTTTAATAAAATTCAAAGTAAAAAATTCGTTTTGTTCCTACCAACAGGCTAGAAAAAAGTAAATAAACTTTGTATAAAAGTTTGTACCTGACACATCTATAGTAATCTAAGTAAAAACAAGCGCAATTTGTGAAACCTGGTGAATAATTAGAGGTTAATTACAGGTTTCCTTAATTTTTATTAAAAAAAATGTATCGATATTTCTTATGATATGATATTTAAAACATTTTCATTGATATTTCGATTTATATCGAAGAAAAACATTGATTTATATATTATGTGTCGAATCGACACATGGTTTTAAGCAGGAATATTCCTTTTTCAACCGATTCATTAATCAATAAAAGCTCATTTTGTACATCCTGTTAAGAGTTGAGCATTTTCCCTAGTAAAAAATTTTGTTAGACACAAAATAAGGGAAAATCATTTGGAATAATATCCGAGGAGTAAGCAAATTTAGCTATAGAATGTATAACAAATATGTCAAAATCCAATTTTCTCATTCTCACGCTAACTTCACACTGCGACAGAATAACACTTCAGGATTGGCAAAAATTTTCGGCGTTGGTAAGTACCATTAGCCCGGAATTACATCTGTTTCGTTTTGTTATTGTATTTTATAACTTGGCAGGCTACTAGTAAAAATTTTTTCGTAATGCATTTTATATCTGTTTCTTATAATACCGGATAAAATTCATTTGCATACAGTTATTGAATAAAATCAGTTAACCAAACTTAACGTTTTCACAAAAAAGTTAGCCAGGCTCTACTAATTGTAAGTCTAACAGACTATTAAAGCAAATTTTAAAGCTGGCATCACAAGCTTGCCATTCCATTGCCCTGGATGAACTATTAATTTTTTTTCTTCTAATTTTAAGAGCCTATAAAATTAACCTCTAATTATTTATATTTGTCTCAAGCGAGTCTACTGGGAAGAAACTGCACTGCAACTAAAAAATCCAGCAAAGTCCGAAGCTGGGTAAAACTTTTGTACGTCTAGCTTGAAAAGTGAATTTTGAAAGTAATAATGAATTTAAGATGTAAAGATTGTACTAAATATATTTACTTAAGAAAGAAGGATTTATCTTTTAGCCACTTTAGGCAAAGAAATTCATGCCGCCCCTATCCTGAATACACACAAATAAATTGGTTGAAAAAATTAAAATTAAAAAATGAAGAAAGGAAATAAGAAAAAAGGTAAAGTTTAAAATATTCAAAAGCTTTTTTATTCATTAAATATTTTTTTGGAGATTTATCTTTAGATTTTGTAAACAGATTTGAAATATTAATCTACCGTTATTTGTAGTGAATCAAACTTTAATGACAGTTTACAATTTTAAATCAATTATTGAACCATTTAAATGATTCAAATGTGTTTAATAGAAGATTTTTTGTCTTTATTAAAAAAAAAAGCCTTTGTTAGGCTTCAAGTTTTGCCACCCCCTTTTGTTATTATACCTCTACGGGAGTATTCGGATTTAGACGCCCGAAGTTTGGGTGTTTTTTCGGATGCCACAAAAAAAAAAAATTAATAAATAAAAATTACCATCCATTTTTTTACTTTTTCCTTTTAATATATTAAGAGTAAATATAATAATAATAATAATATTTTTAAAAAATTCAAAATTAAAAGGAAATTGAAATTGAAATTTTTAATTAAAAATTAATATGGCGTGCCCTGGTGTGCAGGATTCTAGTCTTTCCAGTGATCTGACAAAAAAATTTCTTTTTAATTTTTCAATAAGAAGGATATTGTTGCAACACTACTGGGAGTTTTTTTTAAAAAAAAAAAATTTTCACAAAATGGCGGCGGTTTGAAAAATAAGTTACGTTTTGTCCCTGCTGTTTTTGCCTTTCAAAACTTTTTAACAATTAAATAAAATACACTTCGTAGTGCAATGCTATAATATAAATAGAACCTTTGTGTCAAATTTCAAGTGAGTCGGTTAAGTAGAACTTGAGATATCTCGCACACCGTTTCAAAAAAAGTTGTTTTGAGACAAATGCGTTTAAAGGGGCCCGGTTTTATTGACGCGTCACAAAAGGACCTGGAACTTTGAAAATTATTTAAATTTCTAAAAATCCAAAATAAATATGAAAATAAGCCAAAACTAACGATTTTTCCGAATTTCTAAACCAAAATACCCCTTAAGCTTATATGCAAATCCGGCTATGCCAATAAAAAAAGTAAAAAATTAGTTAAATACAAGTTAAAAGTAAATACAAGTGTTCGAATACCAACAAAAAAATTAAAAACACATACATCGGTAGCTACGTTTGAAATAATTATATTTTGTGGCCTTCATTTTAATAAAGTGTTAATACTAAGTAAAAAGTTGAAAAAGAAGTTTTTCTAGCACAAATAGAACTTTAATATGAATAGCGCTAAAGGAGTAATAATTAAATATCGCAATGATTATGGAACTTGAAGTAATTTTTTTATTTTCTCTAGTCTAAGAAACACTTTTGGATTATCAGTCAACATAATATTAAAATCTATAACTTTAATAATATTTCCCAATATGATAGTATATTTGGAATAACCAAGCTAATCAGGATATATTCCCTTTCTATTTAATTTGTTTATACTTGAAATAAAAATATGATTCACATAAATTCTCTTACAATTTTATTAAATTGGAAATTTTTTACTAGTTTAGATGTTATGCTAATTGATTTAATAAAGAAAAAATATCATGTAAAAAAAAAAGCCATTTAATATGATCGTGGAAGAAAATTCATACAAAAAACTCCTTAAGTTATATTCATGTCGTATAATCCATTGAATTGCAAAGATTTTTGTCAAATTTTTCAAAATTAATTTAACTTATTATTAAAGCAAAAAAGTCCTATGAAATTAATTGAGCAGAAAAAAAAAAATATATATATATATATATAGTTAAAACTTTAATTAATTATTTTTGGTTTTTTTAAAATATTGGCGACAATAGTTCCGCATTACTTCATATTGCGCAGAAATAAGTTTTTTCAAGTATAATTTTGGGTTGTTTTTTGTCACAAAGTAACTTTCAACCTTTGCCGTTATCTTTACAAAAATTGTTATATACAAAAAAAAACCCCATACACAACAACAAATATTAGAAAAAATTAAATGTGAGAAATAACAAAAAATTGAAATTTAATAATATTAAAAGAAACAAAAATATGTTAGCCACAATTAATCAATTAAATTGATTTTAGATGACATTTACCGTAAAATATGCAAATAGCATTTGAATCGATATTGTCGAGTTTCATGTTAAACATCCAAAGAATTGAATAATGATAACCAACAACAACAAAAATATATATAAAAAAAAAGGCACACATATGGTGAAACTACAACTTAAAATACGATATTAATTCAAAAGACAGAAGATATAACAAGACTAACAACAACAACAATAACAACAAAATTCTAATTTCCATCTCAATCAACAAAAAAACTCAAAATTAAAAAAATAGTTAGATAAGAAAAACAAAGTGATAGTGATAAAGAGCCAATTATTGATTAATTCTGTCGAAAAAGGGAATCCTCTTGAAAATGGCTCTTCAACTATGTCACTATATATTTAATTTATTTTTCATCTCAGCTAAATATTATCATCTAACCGACCTACAACACTACGGTAAAAATAATTACAAACAATATGTTTACCAATAGTTTTTTTTTTTTGATAAATTTGGAAGACTATAACAAATCGTTAGACATTATATTGTGAATATAAAATCTGAGAAAAATATAATAAAAAAAAAAAAAATAAGCAGCAATTTAACAAATTTTTTAAACATATTTAATACACACACACTAACACATGCATATTAACACCAACAACAAATTCCACAGATTCCAACTAAAAATTTAGGTGTCAGAAAACCAATTTTTATTCTATCCCAGCTGGTTATACAATTCCTAACAGAGAAAGATGAAAATTTTAAACCCCACAACTTGGATAGTGAATAATTTTATTGAATAAAAGTGGACCGCATTAATCGAAAACGAAGAATCAATTTGCTAAATTAGCATAAAAAATAAATTTTAGATAAAAATTAGTGGTAATCGGGTTTTAGCTGTTCAACAGTTCTTCTTGTAATTCTATTTAGCTAAATTTGTGGTCGTGTCATTTGTATACGAAGTTATTTTAAAATGAAAAAGCACCAAAAAAAAAAACAAAAACATTTAAGCAAAATTATTTTTTTCTTTGTTTTGTTTAAAATTTTCTTTTATCATCCTCAGAATCTTCAGAAAGCTGTAAGCTTGATGACAACAACAGCTTCGTCATAATTTTTATTGCTTGCAACCACTTTGATACTTTAAATAATTTTTGCTCATTTTTTGCTTTTTCGCTTTTATTTGTTACTTTTCTGATCTTATAAGAAACAAAATTAAATAAAATTGTTGAAGTGGATATTTCCCCATTTGCAAATTGAATATGAAATCAAAAACATGGAAATTTTTTTTTTTGTTTTGTTTTGTTTTTTTTTACACATTTTACTAGACCTTTTAGGTTAATTTTTATTGAAAAAAGATAAGAACATATTACAGGACAGATTGAATTAAATATAGCATCATAGTAATACTCTTTAAATGCATTAGCACTTAAACTATGTAACGATTTTTAATGATAATATTTACTAATATTGCTTGAGCTTAATTAATAGAAATGTCCTCTTAGTTTATCCCTATATTGACTACAAATCGAATTATATCTTTAAACATTTGCTATGCCTTAAGATTTTCCTTATATTTCATAGATACAATTAACTAAAAATTATCTATTTATTAAGATAATTGAATTTCATATAATAAGAAAAATTATTATTAGTGGTTAATTTAATTAAAAACTTTCAATTTGTACTTTTAGCCAAGAAAATCACATAAAATTTTATTTAGCAAGAAATTTCCAAAGCAAATCTTTAGATTATAAGCTAGAAAATATTTTACAAAGAAAACTTTATTATTTAAAAATATTTAATTTTTGTTTCGTTTTATATTAAATAAATTTATTTTATTTGTTTGTATTTTAAATTGAATTAAGTTAAGCTGATTTTAAGCATTCCTCTTTAGCCAAAGGAAAAAGAAAATTTTTATGGTACAATTTTAACCGAATTAAGCATCCTATAAAAATATAAAATTATAATTTGCTATTTGTAGTATGTTGCTTACATTTAGAGATCCAGCTGAAAGCAAATTTGATGGGATTATGAAATTGTCGTTAGAAATGTAATCTTTGTGAAATTCATAACAGCCAATCTAAAACCTAACGCAGACCAAAGTAAATTCAAGCGATTCGTCACTTTTTCTATTGGTATGAAATTGATCAACACTTGTCGCTTAAATCCATTTATTAGGCTGAAAAGTAGTACAATTGAAATTCACTGGAAGCTGTTTCCATTCTAAAATATTAGCCAAAAATTGTTGAAGCTTATTCAATGGAAAAGACTGTTCATAACACTTGATCGATGACTTCTGGGGTGGGAAATATACTGCCACAGGCTAATTTCTAAGCATTTTTATGCAAAAATATTTTTCTGTAGAATTTTAATAGTTGTGCTTACTGCATATCTAAAGAACTTAAATGTCTTCAAGTAGAAGTACCAAAATTATAAAGTTTTTCCTAATATGGTCCAGTTTAGGCAAACTTTTTATTGCAAAAAAAGAATAATTCTCGTATCTTTCTGACCCGAAAGAAAGATGTGACGTGATTTAAGAACGATTTCAAGAAAAGACAAAAGTTTGCATTGTAAACGAATGTGTTAGTGTTATATTATATTATTCATACAAAATATCACGCGATTTTATGAGATGCATTTTTTGTCGTATATTACGTTCTCACAGGACAACAATTACTGATGAAATTACTGACAAATTTACTGATAAAAATTCCATACAAAAACGTATCGTTTCCATAGAATTATTGCAGACTTATATTATGATTATTAGAAATTTCCAAAATATACAGAAAATAAGTAGGGACCTAATAAATAATTACAAAAAAAGTTAATATTAATATTATATTTTTATTATTAGGATATTTAATATCCTGGCTGGTTTTTAATATATTCAATATTTTACTGCTCCTTTTGCAACAATTTGTTCTAGTTTAGAGTTCTCCTGCGTGCTGGCAAAAGATCGTTTCTTTTTAGGAAAAATTTATATGTGTATCAAGTTAGTTTTCGTTAAAAATCGCTGTTTTGACATAATTACTTTTCACTTTTTGGTATTTACCACAAATTTTAGACACTTCATATTTTGCTCGTCTCGGCAAAGATAACCAGAAACCACTTAAAGGGCTATTCTCAATAAAGTTCCTTTTTATAGCAGAGGTTATTGTAAAATATGACGAATAAAAATCTTTGAAGCAGCATAAAATGATGACATTCTTAATTTCAGTACTTCCTAAAACTGATATGAATTTCTTTTAAAATAAGAGAGTTTTATGTGAGAGCCAGGAAATATTTTCTGCACTAACTGAAGCCTCAAGTAATTAGTAATTATACTTTATCCTTTTTGTGGAAAATATATTAAATAAATGTAAAATTTAAAGTTTAAAAAAACCTTCAGAATTATATAGAAACACAACGGCAATTTTTCTTCTTCTTTCTATTAACATCAAATATCGAAATCTCTGATAGAAGTAAAAAATTCAAGTTAAAATCAATCAAAAACCCAAAACAAATAATATTTTTATTTCTTAATACATATGTGTTTTACATACAAACACACATATATACAATATATATATATATTTAATGTTAGCATATAAATCTACCCACTCTCTAATTTTATGCTAAAAGTAATTTCCATTTTTTTTATAAAAATGTCTCTAATAATATAAGTTGGCTTTGTTAATGTTTAATCAGATAGGGCTACATTCATTAAAAACAGATCATAAAACTGGAATTTACTTAATTCATATAAATGTGCAAGTGAAAAAGATAAAAAACAAAAAGAAAAATGAAAGATGGAAAAAACAACGAAGACAACAACCCGAAATAAATAACATACTAATAGCCTGGATGGAGCCCGCTGTTAAACACCTTTTAAATTCCTTTACTCCTCTATTAAACGGTAGCATACAAGTTAATATGAAGTTGATTTTTATTATTTTACCCCGTCAACCACCATTAATTTATGACACCAAATTCAAAATTTGTATTAATTCTCTCATCTGTTGGGCATTAACGAATCAACCTTATATGTGGGAGCCGCAAAATAAAATAACAAGAACAACAACAACACCGGTTTTATATAAAGAAAGAAAAATAAAATTTTTAAAAAGAAAGAATATAACTGGACAAAAAATAATTTTTTGTTCATCATTTTTATTTAGCCCACAGATCGATCTGGCATATATGATGAAAATATTTAAATATTCAGCAATCACTTTTGTTTTTTATATTTGACTTTTGCTATATTCTCTTTTTATCATATTTTTCATATAGGGAACCTGTTTTACATATAATAACATTAAATAGTAAGAAAGAAAGAAAAAAATAAATTAAAAATATTAATAAAATGACAAGGAAGATGAAAACAAAACAACAAAACCAACTACAAACAAAATATACTATATATATGTATATAGTTAAATATACACTTGCGAGATCAGATCAAAAAAATAAATACAAAAAAACAACAATCAAAAACTAGAAATGATATAAGCAACAGCAACAATACAAAAGCTATACCCCTGACAAATATAACTGAAAATGTACAGTAGAAATGTCATAAGATAAATGTCTTTTGGGTCTCTCTCCTGTTCAGTAAGTTTTTACCGCTGCTGGTTTTTTGATGCATTTCTATACGAGTATAAAAAATTTTTAATTTTTACAATTTTATTCTTAAATTAATTCCCGCTGTGCATTTTGTGGATCGTTTTTTTTTTTTAGTATTTGCCTATGAGTGAAAAAGATATCGGTTAACACTGAAGATACAAATATTACACACAAAACCAAAAACAAAACAATCTAATATAGAATTCAAAAAAATAAAAATTAAAACAATATCATGAACAACAAAAGTTGACCTTTTATCATCATTTTCGAAATCGAAATAACCTCCAAACACAATAAAATAAAAAACAAAAACACAAATAATAATAATAATATTTGTTTTTTTATTTTTATTTTGTATGAATCAGCAGCAGCAGCAGCAGCGGTCTATACTGTGTCATAGATTGAGATTTTTGATCTGTCGATATTCATAGAAGAATTTCATTGCTATCTGGGAAGGCTAAACCTTTTGGGCTAAATTTTTATTTATTTTTATTATTTTTTTTTTTTTTTAACTTTATTACTTTCAATCCTGTTGAATTTTGTTGTTGTTAACTTTATTTTTAAAGTGTGAATAACAAAGAAAAAAAAAAAAAACAAGAAAGAAAGAAAATATTTAAGGTTGATTATATGACAGCAGAAGATTGGAATTTCATATTGATTGCAAACATTTTTAAAGAAATTTTTTATTTTTTAATTTGAGTTTTTTGCGGTTTTAACATAGACACCCATCGTTTAAAATTTTTTTCTAGTTAATATGAAATAAAAAATTGGACAATAAATATTTTTGGAATTTGTTTTGAATAGAAGTCATTTTTCCATTGAAAAATTAAATTGAATTCTTATTACATAATAATATGATCATTCGGAAATGGTTAATTCACTTTTATTAATCTATTTATTTTGTTCAATCTTTAATTTTAATTTATAAAATTTATTAATAATATTTTACGGTTACCCTCGGTTTCATAGTTCGAGGTTAACCATTAATGGCGTTCAACTTCTCAGCACTTAAAACCCTCAAGCTTGAGCATTTAAACTTAGGTTAACTGTCATTTATTTGTTGGCCATATTGAAACATTATTTGGTGTATATTTTTAGAAATTAAAATAAAGTTTTGTAATTTAAAAAAAAAACAAATATTTGTATTAAAAAGTAAATTAAATTTATATAAATCAAATGTGTTGTTTCAATTAATTGAAAAAAAGGATATTCAGTTGGATATTCTTTGGAGCTTAAAGCGATATTCTGCTTTAGAAATTCAAATTTGTATATTTTCATAGTTCAACCATTAAAGAAAATGTTCATAAGAGGATTTTTTGAAATTTAAATAATTTTCAGAGCTACAGCTCATTTTGTAACGCGTCAATAAAATCAGTACTGTTCGAAACTTGACCACAAACTTGGAACGTCTTTTTCTCGAAACTACTTTTTTCAAAACGGTGTGCATAATATCTCAAGTTCTACTTAACCGACTCACTTGAAATTTAACACAAAGGTTCTATATATATTATATCATTAGACTACGATAGGCTTTTCAATAATTTATTTGGTAAAAAATTTTGAAAGGCTAAGAAACAAGGAAAAAATGTAACTTATTTTTCAAATCGAAATTATGTCTACCTCCCAAATCAAAATAACCTTGATTGCTGCCAACTTTACCTGAGCCAATGAGTTGTCGTGTAAAAAGATAAAATGCTAACGGAGATTAAGAAAATTCATTTTTTAAACAAAACACAATCAGTTTAATAATATTTGTCAAAAATTCTGAATCCCAGCCATAATTAGAGTTCCATATGTTCCATAAATCAAACATAATAATTTTAACTAAAACTAAAAACAATTTTCTAAAAATATCTAATATCTTTAATTCTAAGTATCCTAAGCCTATTGAATTACTTGTATACATCAAATATTTATTAACAAAAATTCAAAACTTTCAAACAATCAATTTTTAGTCAAAAACAAAAAAATAAATAAATAATTGTCCCTTTAAAAAAAGAAAATCTAAAGACCTCTATAACCTAAACAAAAGAAACTAACAAATCTCTAAAAACTCATCCCAACGATCATCATTGACATCTATCATGCTGATCGTGTTACAATTTTGATCTTGAACATATCAAATCTCACCTTTAGTGTTAGGGATCAAAATCTATTTTAATATAACATAGGGCCAAGGTCTATGATTTCTCTAAAATTGCAACAAAATTTTTTGGGTGGTCAAGTTAATTTTACTTTCAACAATTTCAGCCTATATGTTATTCTATTCTTTTATGTTTTATATATGCTGCAATATTTGACAGATGTGAAATTAATTTATTTTTGTTTTGTTAAAATTTTCCTTATTTTCTATCGAAAAAAGAAATCATTGAAGCATTTTAATTAAACAAATTTAGTGAAACGTGAAAATGTTTCATATTTAGGTTTTGTGGTAAATAGTTTCAACCTTCAAGGATCAAAATAAATACTTTATGTTTTTCAGAAATGTTTAAATGTGTGTGTGTGTGTGCCTGAATTTTTCTATTAGAGCACTTTATCCTGGAGTCTGGTGACAAATTCTTTAGTGATTTTACTATGTACCTAATGAACTATATATACACATACACACATATATATATATATTTTTTTTTATAGAACAAGCGGTATCCTTTCATGACAGGATTATAGAGAATTATTTTTGCATGCTCGACTCCATTCTATATGCAAGTGAAATAGTTTTCTTTAAATGACGTCACTTAAATGTATAAGAGACTAATTGTAGTTGGTTTTTTTTTTGTTTTTTTGTATTTTTCACTACAAAACTATTGAACAAAAACAAAAAATTCAGAGAAATTTTTCATACCATAAATGTACAAAATTTTTGGTTTTGACTATCTGAAAGATAAGTACATTCTATTATGGTATAAGGATTACTTAGAAATTTTGTTCTTTTCAAAGAATAATTTCTTTGCTACCCAAATATCAGGAAGAGCTAATCCCTATACTAGGCAAAAATTTTCTGATTTCTTAAGACTATTGCGGTACTTTGTGGTTTATGTTATTTTCTTTTTCTTCTCTGTTACTTGTCTATTGCTTGAATTGCAATAAGGATTATATTTTCATCATGGCTTTCAAATATTCAAACAAAAAAATTAAGGAAATATTTATTTTATTATTAAAAGTAAAATTTTTACATTAGTATCAAAGAATCTTGAATTTAAGGAGACTGTAGGTAGTTTAATTAGTCACATTTAATATTATTTTGATATTTTGAAATATTATCATTTTTGTATAACTCTTTTAAAAATCTTCAGGTTGCAGTTTTTATTTATTTTTTTTTTCTGATAATTTTCGGAGTTTAAAGACCTTTTGAACATTTTTGAGCTGGGGTACCCCATAAAAAATGTTGGTATTAAAATAAATTACTTTTAAGTCAAGGGTTCGGTACTTAATTTTTTTTAAATTAAAGTACAACATTTTAAAAATTTTGTGTCAAAATTTCAAGTAAAACTCTAAAGCATTTTCCTGAAACTTTTTGTTTTCGAAAGTTGAAGACATGCGTACAATACTCAAAATCTACTTGAATGAACGTTTTGAAATTTTTCACACTCTTTTTTACACTTTAATGACAAGAGCTTTTTTATGGTTTCTAATAATTTTTAATTCTACAATAATAAATAAGTCAATTTGTTGGGCGAAAACTGGTATTTTGGCCTCCAGAGGCTACCAAAAATTGAAAAATCGAAAAAAACTGCACTCGTCATTACCCTGAAAAACTTCTTCTTTAACAAATAAATTTTAATTTTTTGGTTTTAAATGATTCTGTTGCGAGTTATGATGAACACAATAAAACAAATTTTTTTCGGTGTGCCTCCAAATATTTACTGCCACTCGCTACAACTTATTATTGTTTTCAAATAAAAATTTGGAAAAATATTGTTGAAATGTTGTGTTATCATATAGAAATTAATTAAACAAACTAGAACTATTTGTTTTTCCAAAAGAAAATTCCTAAAAACATACCTGTTTTTCAATGAATTAACCGCCCCCTTGAGATTACCGTTGCCAGTCACCATGAATTTTGCCATTTGCGAAAAATGTCTTACTTAAATTTTAATATCTTTTAAAAACTGCAGACAATAAACGCACAAAATCAGGAAGTCTTTTAAATAAAACTTTAAAGTTAGTATTTCGGATTTTATACAAAATATTTCACGATTTTAGCACAGCTGTACTCAAAGTCAACACAACACAAAAACAATAACATACAAAAAACACAAAAACAAAATTTTATTATTAATAAAACTTGGTTTTTATTTTAAAACACAATAATTACAAAAATATTTTATTATTATAATTTTATACAATTATAATTTTAACATAAAATGAAAATATAAAAATATTTTTAATTAATTATGCTAATTAGAAAGATAATTGGCCATAACATTAAAACAGGCTCTATTTCTCATAATAATAAATTCATTTTGATTCACGTGATGAATTGAAAAAAGAATAAAATAATTTAATCCCTCACTAATTTTAATAGTGGAAAAAAAACTTTAGCGACAGTAGATAATAATTTTAAAATTTGTTATTTTTTTTTTTGTTCAATTCGACAAAATAAAAATCTATTCGTTTATATAATCAAATAAACAAATTACAGTACAATTAATATTTTAACCGTTATACCATACCATGCGAATTCAAGTAAGAAACAAGTTGTCTTTGTTATCAAAAAATGTCTCAATTTCATAACGGTATTCATTTAAAAATTTTGATTTGATATTCAATGTGTTGAAATTTTTTCTTAGTTAAATATAAATAGTAACCGTTAGTTTTCGATTCTAAATTCAAGACAGTACTACATATGTTCATTAACAAAATTAAATATTTTATTACAATTTTGTTGTATTCAATTTGTGTTGACAAGCATTGCGTTCAAAATGATTTCTACTTTTGAGTAAATTTTTATATTTTTTTAAATTTTATGTATGACGGCGAGATATTTCATACTAAATTTGAAATTTTATTAATACTAGATTAGTATTTTGTCCACTGTAAAGCCGTCTACATGTGTGTGTATGTGCCATGTAGACCCTCTGTGGGTAGCCAAGAATACTAGTTAAAGTACTATCATTTGTTCCATATATAAAAAGAAGTGTTTATACTGGGTCCTAGTATTTTATGATTAGTATATATTTAATATGTCATAAGTTTGTTATTTGTTTGTTATTACCAAACTTTTTGTGTTAATTGTGTTAATTTTTGTAAACAATTAAATTGTGTTATTGTATTTAATAAGAAAATTCTTACCTTTTATTCAAAAATTATCACTGATATAAAGTTGAAACTTTAGTATTTCTTTATTGATATTATGACCGATATAATAAACAAAACATTATCTAAATATCCTTTAAACGTTATGTGTGTCTCCAGCATTACAGAAAAGAAATTCATTTTCGAATAAACTCCACATGCAATGCTAATGAAATGAATCTAAAACATTTCACTCTTTTATTCTCTTCCCGTTAAAGTGTTTCTAAATACACACATATACACATTCATACTTGCTACTTTAGCCATTTTTATAATTATTTTAAATATTAACCTTACTAGAGTATAATTGATTGACATTAACCTTCCAAAAAGGGATATGCTGAAGGTATTCAACGATGGCTATGTTTCCTTCTGGAGCTATACCAAATAATCACAATTAATAAACAATCAGGCAATTTTAAGCCTTTTATTTCTACTCAAATAGCCTTAGATTATATTTTCGAGTACTATACGGATGTTAATAAGACGAAAAAATAATCTGGGAATGTGCAGTACCTAAGCAATATGTAAGCTTAGAAAAAAGCAATTTATGCTGAAATACAATAAACTAGAGGATGAAAACAAACAAAAATTTATAATTAAACTATTTAAAGTGTTTATTCCTTAAAATTAAGTATTTTTGTAAGCCTCCTACCTATGGAATTTACTTAAACTTTTGCAATACTTTCTAACTCACACTAAACAAAATATTCGTCATAGACAAAAAAATAAAATTTATGAAAAACTTCTTTAACACAAAAGTGTAACGCTAAAAACTAATTTCCAAGTCTGGTATAAAAAAATTCCCAACAATTTAAAATCTTTGATCTAAGCGCTACAGTTATTCCCTTAAACTGACCTTAGCCAAAACTAAAAATTAGCTTTATTAATTCTAACATAATCTTTAATACGAATTCAATTTATTCAAAATCTTGTAGCAATATTTTATATCATTTGAATTAAGCTAACAGGTGTGATATCTTTAACTTCATAGTTATAAAAATCTAGATACAATGCTAAAAAAATGTGTGCAAGGCTTTAAAAAAGAAAAGATAAATATGTAAAAAACTTTGTTACATGATTTTACTACCAAATGAATAGGTAAAATTTTTAGTTTTGTGAATGGAATCGTGAATTCCACCAACTTTGATTATCATGTATTCTCTTCTCTCTATATATTTCTGTATATATATATATTATTTATTTATTTTAGTAAAGAAAACTTTGATTAGGTTGGAATTTTTCTTTTGTCTACTTTTACAATAGTAAAGACATGGACCATTCCTGAAAATTCTTTTGAATTAATGACAACATTAAAGTTTGTGGTTTTTTTCTTTTCTGTTGAATTTTTCGATTTATTTATTTTTATTTGATAACAAAAGATTTGTTTACTATAATCAATTAAATTTGATAGAAAATTTGATTTTCCGTTGTTTATAAAAATTTTCAAAAAATTTGACATATATTTTTGTTGTCATTTTAGGGCTTACCTTTGATGATTTTAATTATAGTCCTATTTTATAAGGTATCACAGTATAACGGTAAATTTAAAAATAACAGTAAATTGGCTGTTGACAGCCAATCTGTTAAAGTTTACAAAATATTTAAAAAGAAATTGAGGTGGTAAAGATCTCTCAGTTTTTTCAAGGAAACGATGGAAACCATTATGTTTTAAGGACTTAACAGTCAAAGAGAATTAAGGAGGTGGTTCAGTCGATTCTATGACATAAGGGCATGTGTTTAAGAATTTCGTTTTCGCCATACAGACAGTTCTAGTTCATTTATTTAATTTCCCAGATTTGTACAAATTTTTATTTAAAAATAATAATAAATGCACGAGTGGCAGTGAATATCAGGAGTTGTTTTCTGGTGCACATCATAACTCACAACAGAATCATCCAAATCCATAACATCAAAATTTATTTATTAAAGGAGATGCTTTTCAAAGTAATGATGAGACCTTCTTTTTTCTTTGATTGTTTAACCCAAAATATCGACTCACTTAAAAAATCGACTTAATTGTTATTGTAAAATTATTAACTATTAAAACAAAAACAAAAAGCTTTCATCATTACCTGGTAAAAAATGTCAAAAAGTAGGGTGCCAAATTAAAAAACTCAAGTAAATTTTGAGTTATCAAGACGAAGGCCATTAGATGAAGTTTCTTGACTCAATTTCACAATTTTTTTTGCTACATTTGCAGTACTTTTGCAGTATTATCATGATTAATAATTATACATTTTAACTCAATTTCTTGGCTCACACTTTCAATTTTCAAACAATTATCATCAGGATAAATTAATTAATTCTATTTCCAACTTTTCTTATAATCTTAATTTTTAGTAAAGAAATTCATTTAGATTTCTGAGTATAAGATTTGTTATTCTTTGAAGTGATTTTGATTAACTGTTCACTGAACACTGTTCTATCTAATTCTTCATTTTGGGTTGTTTCAATTCGAAGATTTAAAATTTTTCAAATTTCAATTTTTTACTAAAATATTATTTAAACTGCAAGAAAGTCAAAGGTGTTAAAAATAATTTTCTTTATGAAATTAAATTTAAGAGGGATATAAAACTAGTCTAAGTGTACGGTACAAAATTGACAAAATGTTAAATATATGGCCTGCTAATAATAATCAAAGTTAATCAAAAGAATAAATTTTTGTTTAGATGACTCGATATCATAATAAATATCTACACAGAAATTAACTAAACTTCTCACTAATAATATTGTGATTAAAATTAGTGAAATCAATACAGGTTAATATGTCAAAATCATCAGCTCGAAAATTTTATTTCAGGCTTGCTATATGGCAGCTAAAAATATAAACCTTGACAATTGATCATAAATTTATAATATGCTTAATTATTTTTATTATTTTATATTAGAATAATAAAAAACAAAAACACATACATATAAAATTTATTACAAGTTTGGGAGTGTCTCGTGAGAAGATGAATGAATGACCGGTTTTTTAAATTTAAGTTCTTTTTTTTTGTGACTCTTGTGTAAACCTAAATAGTCTTGTAACAATAACATAAGGGAAAACTTAAAAATTGTCATCTAAATTCATAGGCTAATAAGATATTAAAACGAGAAAAAACAACCCAATAAAATATTTTCATATAACGATATAAATTTTAAGGGCTACTAAAAGATTTTTTTTATAGCCCATTTTTAAGACATATAAACATTAAAGGTGAAAACAGTAGTAAATATTTAATACGAATTATAGCTTCCTATGAATATCAATTATAATTTTATTGAAATTAATATTTTTAATTATGTTTTTACTCCGTAGGAGATTTATTACGTATTTTTAATATAGTTAACATATTTTTGATGATAATTTGTACCAGTTTTACAAATTTTAGAATTATAAAAGCTTTTAAAAAACTACAACAATTTTTGCGTTTTATTATTAATTATTTGATTAGCTGTCAAAGCTGAGTACAAATAAATATAGATTGATTTTATTAATTTAAAGAATATGCAAGACAAATTTTGTACTATTTGAGATTGCAAACTTTAGCTGTATTTATAATTTACTATGTATGACTTAATAAAACTACACGACAAACAGAAATACCCGGTTATTAAGCAGTATAGTTCGACGTATAACGATTTGAAACTGAATAAATGATACTAATTGTTTGCTACTTCCTTGTAGTTTTTCCTTCGTAATCTGAAAATTGACTTAGAATAGAGTTATAATATCAATTTTGAGTATTGAAGCAATGAAGTAATGTTGCAATTTGATGGTTCTATAATAATATAAGAGTAAGAAAAATATTTAATTCATACTGTAATAGACATCCTGTTCGACTGTGTTCCCTCTGTATCATTGATTTTCTTCGAAATATTGAACGAAACTTCTTGACTATGAGCTAAAATGAGTGTTTTTGTAGAGTTCTCAGTAAGCTCTTACAAAGAAAAAAACCAAACTACTAAGCTCCTTCGAAAGTCTTGAATTTAACTTTGGTAAATTTTTGGTTGAAAAAAAAAAAATAACAGCTATAATTGCAAATATATTACAAAGGATAAGAGTATAGAGGAAATCTGAACAAGACTATTTGTTGTTATATGACTTAATTAATTATTTTTACCCCACGAAATCAGAAAGGAAAGCCAAATGGTAAATTCAATTCTTACCTGATAATATTTGTTGAATATATGGTAGAAAAACTGAAAGATATCGAGTCCAATGTAAAACTTACCTTGTTAGTTATTTGAGCTTCACACATCAGCTTAAACTGTTGCCAGCAAAAATACTAATTGTCCGTTTGCGCTTAAACTTTACAACAAATTGGTACAGACAACAAAAAGAGTTATACCCGATTCCTCAAAAGTAAGGTGGAGGAAGTTTATTTTGCAAATTTAAGAAACTCTGTGATTATACATTATGAAGTGTATTCTTCGTCTATTTTTTCTCGTTTTTGTTTCATTTAAAAGGTTCTCCGCATGCGACCAAATCAAGTTTTGGTTCATTTTACTTTTTTAAACTAGAGAAAACGTTTTTAGCGAATATTAATTGTAACGATTAATTCATCCATGTCAAAGAGATCTTAAACTTTTGAATTGTTTTATTTAATTAAATCAAAAATTCTTTGAATATTTTTTAATACTACACACACACACACACATACATACACTAAGATTATTTTGTAATTATGATTCAAACAGCTAAATTTTCGTAATTAAATCCCATTTTTCATATTATGCAAATGAAAAGTTACTGAATCATATTTTTTATAATTTGCATATCCCTTAAATAACAAAGAAAATAATAATAATAATAATATTTGTCAACCTTTTAAGCTGTTGCACTAAATCGAATTCAATTAAAATTGAAATTTTTTAAGTTTTTATTATTCATATTTTATTTTTGCTAGCAATTATATTTAATTAATGAAATAAAAATTCCATAACTTAAAAAGATTTACATATTTTAAAGAAAATCATAAATCCTCTTGTTTTGTGCAAATTGTATTAATTATTTTTTTATTCATAACTTTTATTTTGTTTTGTTTTTTTAAAGTTAAACAACAACAACAATAGTAATAATAATCAAATAAAAAAACTAAAAAAATTAGTTTCCAACTGTTACCAAATATGATATTAAAAAATAAAACAACCATAAACCTTTATTTTTTGGTAAAACGGGAGCGTTCTAAATTTAGTGAAAGGCTAAAAATATAATTAATCAATATCAATAGTAGCTGCCGATAATTATAAATTTAAAAGAAATCTGATTAGGCTTCTATTTAAAATTAACACAAAAAATACATATATGTATTAATTAATTATTATAACCATAACAAAACTTGGGTTTATAATTGGCAGTTAACAAAAATTTTTAGCTGTACAAAATCGGATCGCATGATGAAATTGCGACCTTAGCACAGCATGGAGACGCCAAAAAGAAAGCTCTCCTGCTGCCAGGTAATCAATTAATTTACTGCTAGCAAGCTCTACTAAGTATTTAATTTATTTAAATTTTTCCCTTTTCTGCATTTTATTTTTTTTTTTGTTTTTTTTTAGGTTTTTCGTAAAGCATATTTGTCTTCATCTCCGGTACTTCCCTATTTCGAATAGATTAAAACTTGTTTTGTTTCTTTGTTGTTGTTTTTATTTTTGCTGTTATTTTATTTCGTCTTAAAAAGTTTTTTTTGTTTATATTTTTTCTTTGGCCAGTAAATTGAAAATAATTTTTCAAATTTCGATAAAAACAAAATAAAGTTGATTTCTTGGCCATTGAAACTAAAAACCTTGTATCAACATTAAAATTATCATTAAGCTAAATTTTCGTGTTTCCCTTTTTAAAAATGACAAATATTGGAATTAAAATGGCCGACAGTTACATATTGGGTACCTTTAGATAAAAAAAATTTAGCACATGCATAGAAAAAAAAAAAAAAAATAATAATAATAATGTCTTGTGATTATTTTTATTTTACTAGAAACAATTTTAGGACGTAGTTTTTTTATGCCTACGATTAATTAAAATTGTCTCCATTATAAATTGTATTTTAGAAAATACAAAAAATTACTAAAAACACATGCAAAATTTTTAATGAGAATTTTTGAATATATTTTAATAAATTTATTTTTGTCATAAGAAAAATATGAAGTCAAATTAAGTTTTTTTTTTTTTTTCATATTAGAATGAAAATGATTTAGAGACTCATTTTATTATATTTGGCCCTGACATAAGAAAATGTCAACAAAAGTAAGAAAATTCGGTTAAATTCTTGGAATTTTTTTTTTAATTAATTAAAACCAAAACTATGAGCTCAAAATTAAATCTTTTATGATTTTTATTTAGTTTCTAAAATAGGAAATTCCATAAATATTTAAATCAATTTTTCTTAAAAAGTAATTTGTTTACGGTTCTTTTACCTTTTTCTTAATATATTTTAATTTTTCTTTTTTTGGAATATTAATAATTTCTTAAAATTACAAAAGCCACAGGTTTTTGATTTTTCGTTTAATTTACTAAGTTTGATTGTTTCATAAATGACCTGTGATTATTATTAAATTTTATTTAATTAACCTGAATTTATAGGGAAAAAATTGGAGCTACAAAAGAATAAAACAAGACTGGGTTAAGGTTATTGCTATGGAATAAAATTTTTGTACTAACATATTAAATGGTTTTAATGCTAATTTTCGAAAATTTCCATTTACTTTCAGCATTTTCAGAAGATTAAAAAAATAAATTCCTTGTCATTTTATATAGAGCTGCCATGACTACGAAATTTCTATAGTAAATTTCCTGAATTCTAATCTATGTAATTTAAATCAAGGCTTGTCTTGATCAGAAAATTCCCTTTCTTGGGGTGAATTAATAAACTTAGAATGTTTTAATTTGTTATTGTAACGTCAATTGTTTAATTTTGTTGCTGTTGCTGGTATACACTCATATTAAGTTCTTGTTCTTTATTACAAAGTTCAGATTTAACAACAATTTGATTCAATCAGTTTCTTCTTTCACGGCCTCTTTCAAAGCTGACTCCATTTTCAAGCATAATTCTGGATGCAAAAGGGATACTAAATCTCAAAACTACAACCGGCTATGTGCATTTCAATGAACTTTACTTGAGAGCAATGGCGTTTATATAAGTTTGAGCAAGGGGATTAACCTCCTCCCTTTTGGACTTGGAATATTTTAGTAGTAATCAAAAAGAGAAAGTAGCGATCTTTCATGAAGTTTCCCATAATAAATTAAAACATTCCTTTCTAAAAATTTTCCTATTGTTTCGAAATTTTTATTTCTAAATAAAAGGAGCTAAGTCAGAACAATTTATTTAGCCCACACTAGCATTAATATAAAATTACATTAAAAATATCAAATATAAAATTTTCATCATGGAAAATTTCTCATATATAATCGCTGGTTATACAATCAGGGTCAGATACAATGACTTATAAAAAAAACTATCAAAAAAGGACATTCATATACTTACCAAGCGTAAAATTGCTTTGTAAAATAAATTTATTTACTATAGTGTTGCATAGCTGGAACAACATAAAATGAACGTGCCTTAAACAAAAGTGTTCCTATGATCCTGTCACCCTTGTTGACATAGTCCGGATGTTAAATGGACAAAAATTTTGCCTATAAGGACACGAATTTTCGGTAATTTTTATGTTTAACAGTTCCTAGCTGTAAAGTTGATAGCTAAAATATAAAAATAATAAATGAAGCTATCAAAAAGGATACACTATTGTTTGGTCACGTCTAGGAAGTTTAATTCATTCCAAACACGATTTGCACCCGCCTTTGATATACAGAGAATGATTAATATGTTTTTTTTTTGTAAAAATGGGAAATAAAAGAATTATTTTATTTAATTTATTTATAAAAAATATTGGAAAATATTTATTTTTTTCCAAAAAACTTCTGTAGACGAATATTTGAAAATAAGAGGATTCTTGACTCACCAGTTAGGAAGTTTTAAGTTAAAAAGACATCGTAGAAAAATTCTGTTTTAGCTGTTCATCAAAACATTTCATAAATTTTATTATATAACTTAACCAATATGCCAGGTTTTAGCACAGTTTTCAAGGCACTTCTCATAAGCCGCTGAAAATATATCGATCAGTTTTTTCTCGAATTTTTGTTTTATGATGAAAATTGAGTCACATCCGAATTCTTTTTTATTTATTCAAGCGACGTTACAATTTTTAAGCCCAAAATTATAGAAACGAATATGTTTATCTTAAATGAGTTGCGTAGATAGCTTTTTACAATGAAGGGGATATGATTTGTGTTTTGCTTAATTTACCACTAAACTGTTAATAGTCAAAGAGGAGATTGAATGCCCTGATCCCACCCCTACCGATGCGACTGTCTTAAATGTAAAAAACTCATTGAGCTAAAAGGATATTATTGAAGCAGCCTCATTTATCTTCTTTTTTTCACTTTAGTTAAGTATTTCGTGAGAATTTCATCCACGTGAAGAAATAACTTTAATTTAAAATATGAAAATTGATAGTACCTACAAATACATATCCTAAATTCACATATTTTCATCATTTTGGCTGCATTAAGTAAGTTCTAAATGGCAGGAATTAGTATAGTAATTCCGACTTTAGATACTTTATCTTATAATTTTTCCTTAATTCTGATTTTTATTAATTATATAAGGTCTCATTGAGTTCAATAATAATAATAATAGTAATAAATTATTGTTTTTTTTTTGTATTTTCTTGCAGATTACAATTGGAAAAAAGAAATTTCGGCCGTGGCGCTCCATTCAACTGAAGCCCTAATGGCCGGCTTTTTAAAGTCCGGTGATTTAGGACCACATCCACATGGATATGGTCCACCGCATCCACATCATACAGTTCCACATGGGCCATTACCACCAGGTATGCCAATGACATCTTTAGGACATTTTGGTCTTCCTCATGGTCTAGACGCGGTTGGTTTCCCGCAAGGTATGTGGGGTAAATATTGCATTTTTTATTTCTTTTATATAATAAATAAATATAATGAATAATTATTAATAAATTTAAAAACAATTTATGCTTTATTAATAATTGTTTTATTTTTTGTTTATACGTTTAAACTTTTTAAGTGTTATAAAATTTATAGAGGTTCCAAAAGAACTGGAAAATTCAATTGATTCTATTTATTAAAGAAAAATTTCTCTTAATTTTATTTCATATTTAAAATAAAATATTTTTTATTAATTTTTGGTTTATGTTTTACCACCATCAAACCCCCTTCCGGTACATAAAAATAAATGTTAAATGAAACGTCTGCTTCCATTCGATTAATCTAACACTTCCTACAGTCAATATTTTTCATGATTAAATTTAGATGAAAACACGATTTTCAACTTTACACACAACACACCCTTAATAATAACAAAAAGTATATCTGTATACATTTTGCTCCATAAAAGGGTATCGAAAAGGCTAATTATTTGATTGAATTTACTTGAAGTCATGATGTACGTCGTTTCTTATTATAATTCACTTTAAAATGAAAACAACTGACGTTTGTCCATACCCTTGTATAAATTTTCAATGCCTGAACGTATGCAACTATTATAAGAGATCCTTAAGTGGTAAAATATGTAAGCTCTAATGCTTAAGGATATTTATATGTATCATGTATTATGTATTCTTGCCGCTAGCAAAGTTATTTATTTTTTTTATTTATTTGGTGGCTATGAGGGTGTTATATAAAATCGACAAAGGTGATATTTTATACATGACTTGTACACCCTTAATGTAAACATTTAAAAATCACAAACTAACACCTTAGTTCTTGTTATTATTTAACTTGAGTCTTAATCTAAAGTGAAAAAAGGAAGGGGGAAAACGATGCGTTATTTAAAGCTAGCAACTTATATTTTTTTGTTTTGTTTTATAATTTAAGCAAAATTCTAAAATTCTTCTCTATTTTTAATAAATTTTACATAATATCAGTTAAAAACAAAAACATTAGCAAACATAAATTCATATTGTTTCCTATAAAGAGTTTTAAAATTAGCTACATACACATCAAATTTCTATTTACTCTATTTTTCAATAAATAAAATCCACCCTTCATGAAATGATAGAAAATTTTATTGTATAAAATCTCATCTGGTTGGTTGATATATATAATTTATATTTATATAACTGTATTTGTTGTAAATTTATAACGATAGAAAACCCTAAGTCACCCTTAAGGTACTCTAACACACACATACACATAAACAAAATTTTTGCTTTTATTCGCTCGTTGATTTTCTATTCGACTGTATCTGATCCTTCGTGTTAACATAGAAATTTTCGCATGACTGCATAGACTGAAATGATGAGGAAAATTGAAAAAGGATGAGAAAAGTTCTATGTAGCCAACCAGTCATATAAAGGACGTGTTTCTTAGAATTATATATATATATATATACTGAAATATATTTAGGGTGGATACAAAACAATCTAAAGAGCACACAAAGTTATGCAAACCTCGGGATTTCTAGTGGTAACAACGGGGGAGCGATTCATGGCTTTTTATTTCATTTTTGGTACATAGGGTGAGTAATGGAACAAAAGGTGAATGCAAGGACTGTGTATAAAATGAAATATTTGATATATATATATATATATAAGTATAACTTTAGTTCGTTTATTTGTTGCTAATATAATTGTACGAAACAAGAAAAGGATATTATTTTTTTTTGGTTTTTTATGCCTGGAGAAAATATTTTCTACCCTCTCTTATTTAAGTTCTTAAATAAATTACATTGGAAAACCCTTTTTTTTCCTCTCATTTTCGTTGTCTACAATAAAAATTTTTGTCATATTTTTTTTTTCATCCTTATTCTTTTGTCACTGTCACTAAATCTTTGTTCATGAGAAGCAGCAGATGGTATTATAGTTCGATTTGGATTAACTATTATATATATATACATATATAAATTTACAAACCCTTCGTTGTTTATTGTCTCTATATTTTTGACTTTTTTGTTAATATACTACAGTACAATTTTAAAAGGATTTGCACTTATTTTTAATTTTATTTTTGTTGTGAAAATGCAGTCAACCATTTTTAAATTTGTCCCATATAAAATTTTAATTGTAATTGATTTTTAGTAAAAACCAAAAGACCTAGAAAAATAATAAAAATGTTGTTTTGTTAAACGAATAAACAACTGTTATAAATTCTGAATTCAAGGTACAATCCAGGAAGGTTTTTTGTTTTTGTTTGGTTAATTTAATTATTAGCCTTGCGGCTGGCTTTTTGCTTCTTTTATGAACTGATCAATGCTTTCTTTAAAGATAATTTTATTGATCCTATTTAAATTGTGGCTAGGATTTCTTTATTGTTTTTTTATTAATTGATGAACAACTGATTTGAGTTAAAAATACATAAATTTAATATTTAATGATGAAGGTCAGCAATAACGCTTTATAATAAAGAAGAATTGTCTGGTTTGTGTTTTTTTTGTGATTAAGTTAGTCTTGTTAGCTTCAATGAATTGAATTTTGAACTCTTTTACACTGCGTTTATACTCACGCCAAGAGTATGGATTTAATAGCAACATATTCTAGAATATAAAATTTTAGAAACAAAATAAAATATATTTTCTGAACAAACTTTCAGACCTATTAAAGTGAAATTGTTTTAGAAAAACGATTTTATTTTTTAATTTTTATTATTCTAAAAATGTTAAATTTAATATCAAAGAATTTAAAAAATTGACTGTCTAATATCGATATCGATCACTTATAAATACTTACATTTAACAAAAAATAGTGAACTTTTTCGGATTAATTTGTTTGTCACTAGATTATGTCTTTAATTTTGAAGTCTATAATACAATATAATATAAATTATTGTTATTGGTGATTTCTTTTCTCAATGTCGATAAATCTGCAGGAAGACTGCTAAAAGTTTGCTTGGTATGACATATAACACTGCTAATATTTGCAATAATTTACCATTCTTCTTCTTGTTATAAATTCTTTTGATATACTTTTCCTATATTAATTGTATAACTTTGGTATCAAAAAAGCTGCAAAATTGCCCTACAAAACAAAAAATTTTTTCATTAAGTAAAATATGCACTAAAAATATAATGTTAGACAATGCTAATAGCTTTTCCTTTTTCAAAGAACATAATACTATGAATATCTACTACAAGGCAGCCATTCATATGTATAGCTCATGACTTATTGACCGTTAGATTGAACTCATACTTTTAGTAAATTTAAACAAATTGGTCAAATCTAAACTAAAGGCATTGAAAGAAGGCCTAAGTTGGGAGTTAAATAAAAAATTCTTGATAAGATATCCTTATTCGAAGCTTGACAAAGCTGGGAGCTGATATTATCTAGAAAAACTTTCTTCATTAAATTAGAAAAACTGGATACGAGAACGGTTTTCAGTGCCCATTTTAAAACTTTCGCTATTTCATTTTCTTTTCAGGATAAAAAAAGTTTATACCTGTACTGCTACAAATTTCTATCTGGTTCATTTTTGGAAAAAATTTAAGACGGAAAAACTTTTCTCGAGTTTTTTTAAATATCTTTAAAATTGAAGAAAAGTTTTTTAAAATAAATTTCGGAAAGCATTAGTTGGATCCAATAATTAGTAGTAGTAGCAGAAAGGAGATAAATGTACCTCGACCATGCTCGATATATTGTTCTCTCCGCCAGATATGCTTTGATAGAAACCTAATATCCATTTTTAACGAATGAAAAAAACATAATAATCGAGTTAGTCCACGTGTATATATGTATGTACCTGCAATATTAATAGAATACTGAAACAAACAAAACTTAATTTTAAAACGTTTAAATCAAAACCAATTTTTTTCTTTCTTAATTGAAATTCCATCAAATTTATTAATTTAAAAATAGTTCAATAAACTTTGATGATTCAATAATACCAAACATAACTTCAAAATTTTATAACTTAATTAACGTATTGACAACACTAACTGTCCAATCAGACTAAAATTTATCATTTTTGACATAATGAATGATGAAACCCATGGTAAGTTACAGAATCGAAAAGAAGAAATCTCTTACTTATAGGATAATGCATAGCAAAGGATGAAACTGATAACTTTGGGTTCACACTTTGACAAGTGATTTGTCTGTTTTTATTTTCATTTTGTTGTTGTGATTGTTTTAATATAGCTAGAGTACAATTTAATTGAGTTTCAATATCAAACAGAGCTTGAAACAATCATATTCAATGTTGATATCATAAGGGTCAAAATCTATTAAAATTTTCATCTTTATTTTATTTTGTTTTTGATTTTTACCGAACTTTTTAGTCATGTTTTAGAGAATTATTGGTAGTAGTAATATCCAAAAATTCAACCTGGTGATGACAGATTGACATGATGTCGCCGCTATATTTGAAATCCTTTCATCTTTGGTCCATTTTTATAAGACAATTTTTCAAAACTGTCAAAAGTTTTCTTGATGACAACCGAATAGAAGAATTTATATGACAGAATGTGTGAAGAATGTAACCAAGTGAAAATTTTTAATTTAAAATGTTTTTGATTTTTTGTTTCTCTTTTACTTTAGCCAATGACCTTTAATTAAGTGAGGAAATTATGTAATTTATTTTTTTGGAAAAGGATTTTTGAATGGTTTTTACTTTAAAGCTAAGAATTTGTTCTTTAATTATAAATGAAATTTATGGAATATGATTTAGAAACAGAATTAGTTTAGCAATATGTTATTTTGTTTGAATTTTTTCTCACGATAAAAGTAACAACGGAAGTGAGAGCAGTGTAAAATTCTTTCTATTTTCTGACTTGTATTTTGAAAATTAACTTCAAACTTCAAAACTAGATAACGGCGACGAAATAAATGAAAACGATGAAAAGAGAATTTCGAAACTTAGTAAAAAAAAATGAATAAAAATTCCTGAACTTGATCATTCCTAGCTAATCAAAGAGCATATTATTGTATTTATCTCTCACAATTTTAAAGTTGTTTCAGCTATTTTCTCCACTAAATCTAAGGATGTCCATTGATGGCCAAATTGATCTTAGAATGTTATCAAGCTATTTTTTCGGATTGTACGCCCCATTACTAACACAATGGACATAAATATAAGTTAACTATATTAAATATTATTCGCTAACAAATACCATGTTCATGCTTCCTTTTGACTTAAATCTTTTGTAATAAGTTTGGTTGTTGTTATTTTGCTTTTACCCGAAAAATTTTTGATAGCAAAATTTAAGACCATTAATGAGTGAAAACAACAAATTTAGTGTAGAATGTAAAGAATGGAAAAGAAAATATGAATAGCTGTGTTCTATATGAGCTTAAGGAGAAGTAAAAACAGAAAAAAATTAAGTCAGTTTGGCACTTTTTGCTATATAAAAATTGCCTTTACTTGATTGGCATATTAAAATTCAAGGATTGTGTACGAAAATGACCAATCGCATGAAATTAAGTCATGTAAAACACTTATTTGAAACACAAAGACTAGTTTTAGCTCACGCGAAGACTTCGCCGCGAAGTGCTTTTTATATGTGTATTACGTTGTTTTTTATGACCTGAATTATACTAAGCAAAAGTAATAATCCAAAAAATTTTCAATTTTAAGCCAAATATAAAATTTCTTGTGCCTTTAGCTACTCTTTTGGGGCATTTTCACTACCATAAGCAAATTCGATCACTTTTTTCTCCAATGATCATTAATTACATCAAAATATTAATATTTCCTTTTAAACTCTTCAAATACTTTTTAACTCTTTTAAAATCTTTAACTCAATACTGAAAGAGTAATTTTCAATCAATTGAAAAAGTTTTAGTTGTCTTTGGAATTTGTCACTTAAAAAAATTAAATTAATTTTGTTTATATGTAGTAAAACTTGAAACTTTTAAAACTTAATTTAAATAAATTTCAAAATTTTCACCTGGGAATCAAGTTTAAAACTAAAATTTTCTTTTACGATGATTGATTTTGATTGAATATTTGATAAACTTAGTTAAAAAGACAAATAAAATTCCATCAATTTGGTATTTTTCAAATCTAAAGTTACACCATAAATTGACATTTTGATTTAAAACGATATAATATCTCACTAAAAAAAAAGAAAAAGTAATGACCCTATCAAAAATGCACACACATTTTTTTTGTTTTTTTACATAAAAACTAAAAACAAAACAATAACAAAAACAAAAATTTTATTTACATAAAAAATTATTTCCCAATATTATCAAAAAAAGCCTAAAATAAAGAAAACAAAAATACAAAAAGTTGATGCATCGTTTCCCATTTACTAACGAACAGTTCATTAATAACAAGTGAAACCCTATCAACAGGAGGCCTTAATTCTTTTCCCGGCTTGGACTGGTAACAAATTGATGCATTACGACATTCATGACTGACACGTGACCAAGAAATTGATACCAAGAAGTAACTTAATTTTCTTCACATAAATAAACAGAGATCGTGTTAACGGCAAAAATACCATTTAAGAGGAGTTCAAGTTAAAGAAGTCAATTTTTATTGTATGTATAACCAAAAAGACACAAATAAAATAAAAATGTTAAGAAGAACAAGAGAAAATATCAAATTTTTATACCAGCAAAACCATTAGCGAAATCAATTTTTATTTAATTGACTTCTTATCCTTTAAGGCTAAATTTTATCATTTCTTTGAGTAAGAAAACTATTTTCTTGTTTGGTTACTATAGACTTTAATTTATTTGACTTTTTTACTTAATGAATTACCATAGAAGACTAATAAAAATGGAAAGATACCGAAAAGCACTTTCTTTTATTGTTTTATTCTATTCCATCACTTTTTTGCCTTATATATATATAAAACATAATAACAAAAACAAAATAAACAAATAAAATAACAAAAGCTTTTGCTCTTTAAAGTCACAATTGCAATTATTTTAGATAAAGTTCTTAGCCCTTAAGGGTTTTTAGGGTAGATTTAATACTCTCTATATGTCTATTGGTTCTATACAATTTAGATATCTTGCTGTTTTGTCTGGTTTTGTGTAAGCAACGTAAATTACAGAGTCTTGCTGCAATTAGGGTAAACATACATCATACTTTCTTTTTTTAGCACCATATAAAATAACCTTAAGAAGAAGGGAAGATAAACCGCTTATTAAGAGGGTGGTAGCCTTAAATGATACTTTCTGATATTTTTGGAGATTCCTAATAGGGTATTTTATGTTTTTTGATTAATTTTCATGTGTATAATAAATCATTTTTGTTAGTAGATATATTTCATTTATTACCAGTTTTTTTAATATTTTAATAACTTTGAAAGTTTTGATCTTAAAAATTCAGTAGACCTTTTACTTTTATTTCATTTTTACAGTTCATTAAATTTATTATTAAATCCACAATAAAAAGAAGGCAAAAGTTATATTGGAAACCGGAAGTCGAAGTTAAAGATGAATTATTATAGATTCAGTTCAAAATTTGATACAAAACAGTGAAAAACTTCATAGAAACACAAAGAGAAAATTAATGTGAAAAAAAGACTTCTTCTACAGTATTTGAGATCATAAGGATTAACCTTATCATTGGAATATTAAAAACCTTAAAAAATTATTGATTAGCAGTTTCCTCTATCAAATTGATTCATTGCCAGAAGTCATGTTTTCAGGGAAAGTAGTTTTAATTCTTTACAAAAATAAATATAAAAAGTGATATAAATTGCATCTGGTTTTTATATTAACTGGTTAACTGTTTGACCTTTAGTTAGTTTTTATTATATGTCGACAAGTGAAATGAAGTTCCTTATCACGGCTTCCAATATGTGTGCTAGGCCGAAAATTTTGGCTAGGCCACAAAATTCGAACACAAAAATTAAAATAAATATGTCTTATTATTATTAGTTTTGGTTTTTCTATTGTTAATATCTTTATATTTTTGGTTAATTCTTATTTTAAGTGTTAATTATTGGTTTTAGTTTTTACTTCAAAGCAGATTGCTATAAAGTTTCTATATTTCGTTCTTTCCAGGTGTCCCTAGACATCTCATTTTTTATTATTATTTATTTTTAAGCATCTCATGCGACACCCAGTTGGCACTTTATAATACACAAATAACAATAACATAAAAAAACTAACAAAATAGTTTAGACAAAAATTTTTGTTATATTCTTCATGTTATATGAGTCCCAGGCATAATGGTTAGAAATATTTTTGTATAACGATTTGACTAAATCAGGAATAGTTTGTAAGCCTAGTTGTTTTGTTGTTTGGCATATGTATACCTATCCAGAAATATAAATTCCCTCTTCACATGATCATGTGCTAATGAAATTTGACATGATTAAAATTATGGCGTTGCCATATTTTTGCCGTATTTTTGTGCACATAAAACACATTCACCGAATAGAAATAGTATTTTTTAAATGATATTACTTAATTTTATCACTCAGAAATTTTTAGTTTTCATTTCCCGATCTTAAAGATATTCAACATGATGATCGGATTTAAATTTCTGGTATAATGTTTTGTTTTTTTCTTTTCGAATAAATCTGTGACTTTAGAATTTAAAGCGATTGTTTTGCTTGCTGGCAGAATTGAAGAATGCATTATGGTTAGCCGAATTTCGGACGTCATTTTAATAACAAATCAACTTCTGGTTAACTGGAAAGGGATTCCGTCCATATGAGAAAGTGAGAAGAGAGTATAGATTTTGTATGTTTAAACTTTTGATTTTTTTAACCATACTACACCTAACATTTATTGCTATTTATTATTATTATTCTATTATCTTTAAAAATATTTAATTTTTTATATTTTATTATAAATATTTTAAGTATTATAAGTATTTATAATAATTTATTTATAATAATTAAATTTTAAAAATTATTTTTCATTTTCTGGCAAAATTCATTCTTGTCCTGCTGAATTCCTAAATGAGAATTTGTGAGAAATTTTAATGTGAAAAATAAGTTTCATAATTGCAAAGAAAAAAAAATGTTTTTCTCTGTCAAAGTCCACAATATTAATAAGCAACAATTAACAGTTGTATGAAAAACTAATTTTAATTCTAAAATTAACTATTGACAATTGTTGACAAATAAAAACAATAATAATAAAACTACTTATCCTTTTTCCATTTTGAATTACTTTAAGCTATTGGAGATATTTTTTAAAGCAAATAAAAACTTTTATTTTAAGGCAAACATATTTTCTAAACTTTTTTTATTATTTTATCCAGTTCAGTATTATATTTTGTACTCCTAATCTATGCATTAAGCTTTTAGTTTTCGTTCTTCTTTTAAAGGATTTTATTGAACTTAACTTTTTAAGGAAACTTTTCGCGACGTAAGAAATTACCCAAAAATTTCTCATTTCCATTCTCACTTCTCACGAAAGCAGAATCTCTTATCAATTCCAGAAAGTAGAAGTTACTCATTATTCATATCCATGAATCAAATTATAAAAGTAGCCGTCATAGCAAAATGGCAACAAAAAGTTTCCATGACGAAGATTTCTTCGATCATTTGTTAAAAAAAATTCATTAATGCTTCCCTTGAAAAGGAAATCATTATGACTGAAAAACAGTTCCACTTTTTCAATGAAACGGAGTCTAGGAATGAGAAATCACTGATTAGTAATTTCACTTCGAGAACTTCCAGAAACTAAATAACATTTTTCGTTAATATGTTAGACTTTTAAATTTTTTGTCTACTGCTTTAACTTATGAAGTACAATTATGGAAAAAACAATACTGATCTTAAAAGGATCTTTTTTAAATAAAAAATGAAAGTAAACTGAGCTTAAAATATTCCACCTAGGATATAAGACTTATGTTTTAATACTTTTAATAGCTGTCATACAAATTTCTTAAAAGTGTTTTTCTTATTGGAATTTGGCTTACAAAAACCAAAACCCAATTAAAAGCTAAGATGAACACGGAATACACTTGATATACTTGGATTTCGATAAAACTCATTTGTAGTTGAAATTTAAGGTTTTGAAACTATCGAAACTCCTTCTTTTGTATAACATCATTAACCAGAAAATTATATTTCATATATTTTATAGCTTTAATGAAGTAGAACTGTCTGGAGGTTATGATCTTAACCTCTTAAATATAAAAAAGGTATTAATTTCAAGACTTTAGTTATGG
Source organism: Acrocera orbiculus (assembly GCA_947359355.1). Taxonomy (NCBI): domain Eukaryota; kingdom Metazoa; phylum Arthropoda; class Insecta; order Diptera; family Acroceridae; genus Acrocera; species Acrocera orbiculus. The sequence continues at coordinate 2,103,909 of OX375757.1, forward strand.
TTTAAACGGTGTCAAGAAATTTATATACTTGTGGGTTAATTTTAATATTAAATTCCTAACTGGTTTAACAAAATGAAAGAATAAAATAGGAAAAAAAATATTACTAGTTTTTCAAGTTTGCAACAGACAGAGGTTCACTTTTAATTTCCTGCAGTAGGTATTTGAGCCAATAGGGGAATAAGGATATAAAATTTTAGGGTATAGCTGAACACAACGCAAATGTCAAATTTATATAAAATATAACAAAAACTATTGAAAATTATAAAAGGGGAAGTTTTATAATATATAATTTTCAAATAAACCCCTTTTAAATATATATTTCAGCCCCCTTGATGTATAAAATATAGGCAGCCGCCACCGCTTGAAATGATCTTCATTGAATGTGTTTTCTAAGTTCTAAAATATCAGGCAACGCCTAAAGTTTGCCTTGATTCCTGCTATTTTCCATTTTGTGGTAGTTTATGTTTTTTTTTTGTTATTCTGAACAAATAAATTTATTGCACATTGATAACCATAGTAATAACGTTGGCAACAACTGCAAATGCAGCAGCAGTTTCTCGATCGTTTAACAGCATCAAAAATGGCATAACAATGGCGCTACTATAAACAACAACAATAAATGTGCATGCAATCAAAGAGGGAAGAACACGATAGGGCAAACTAAATAACAACAACAAAAAGAAAAAGTTTATGTTAATTCGAATTTATGATCTCTCTTCAACGTAGTTGACAATTTCCCTTTTTCTGTTTTTTTGTTACGTTGTTTTGTTTTTGTATTTTACTTCTTCTTTTTTTCGTATATCAATTGTACAACGATGAAGCTCAGACATTGGTACAAGAAATTCCATAAAAATTTTATAGCAGGCATTTCCATATTATAATAGTGAAAAAAGGAAGAAGTAAAAAATTTTATTTCAAAATGGCTGTCAACTATGGTTGGGATTAGCCGGGTGTGACACTGCTTCTCATTAATTTCGCTTTTAGAGAGAGGATATTTTACTACTGTACAGAACAAAAACTATGAAAATGGATGAGCTCAATAAAAAAAACAAATTAAATCCCCTACTTTCATTTTAATTTTAATTTTATTTTTGTTTTTCGTTTTTGATTATCCTGCATATTTATTTGGAAAAAATATTTTCGAATTTCTACTATAAATAATTTAATTAGGGTTTTTTTTTTAAATAATAAAATTAGATTAGCATAAAATTTAATTTTATGTCTTATATTGCCTTTTGTATTTATAATTTTCTTACAGGTGTTAATCCAAGAAAGCAAAGACGTGAACGTACTACATTTACAAGAGCACAATTAGATGTTCTAGAGGCATTATTTGGCAAGACACGTTATCCTGACATTTTTATGCGTGAAGAAGTAGCACTAAAAATCAATTTGCCTGAATCAAGAGTACAGGTAAGAAAAATTTCTTTTTATTTTACAAAAGAAATTTATAAACAGATTTATAAACCTGATATTTTTTAACTGGTCACACCGAAATTTTAAACTTCTTTGGATTTTCTTAACTTATTTGCTAAAGAAGCGCGGGAGGAACAATTTTTATATTTACCCTTGTATCAATTAAGTAAAATAAAAGTGCCAATTCATTAAAGCAAACACTAACGAACATATTTTCGAATTTACGACAGGGGTCTGTATGATCATTAAGTTTGTTTCTGGGACTAAAATTAGATCGTAATTAGTTCATTATTGCAAGCAGACATTATGTTTGCCTTTTGAAAGCCTTTTTCTATCCAATATTTGATTTAAAATTTACTTACTCAATTGGATATAGAAAAATAAGCCTTTTTCAGGACATTACGTAGGAGATCAGATTCAATCAAAGTCGATTTGTATAAAATTAGTATCTAAAATGTTAAATTTTTAAAAAGCTTTGAGATACACAGAAATATTTTAACGAGTAAATGTTGAATTGCTTTTTAGATTTTTTGGTAATCGGAATGGAGTTTTTTCACATTGAATATCTTTACAAAGTTTTTAAAACTATATAAAATATGTTAGATTTTAAGGTACAGAAAACTTAATATGAGCCTTTTTGGTATTAGTTACAATACTGAAACGAATATTTTGAAACATCGTCAAAAGGTTTCGGGCCAAAAAAAAAACACACAAAATAAAATTATTTATGACTAAAAGCTTGAAAATTTAATGTTTTACTGTTAAAAAAACTGAGCAACACAATCAGCTTAAAATGAATGCCTGCCGGATGTAAGATTGAATTTAATTCAAAAGCGATCAATATTATTAAATAATTAAGAATTTTACGCGTAGATTTTTTTAAAAAAGTACCCGACTAGAAAATTCTTAAGGATAGGATCCGTTTTCCCTTATTTGTATTCCGTTCTGGATCAAGCTTATTGATCCAGGAAGCATCAGGGATGTAACGCCTCATTGGATCCTAGACGGATCAGGTTACCTGATCCAACAAGAACTAAATTTTCTGATCAAATATATAAATCCAAAATGGATCAAATTTTATGATCTAGTTCAGATTAGTATTTTTAAACGATCACACAACATGAATTGATATATGTACACATACAAACAAAAGAAAAAATATACACTCCAACCACTCCTAGAATTCCTAAAATTTATAAAATTCCAATTTCTAAAATACATATAATTTATATACTTACCTTTAACCTATGTCCGTGATATAGGTTTAAACTTTTGAAAAAATTCAAAAGTATTTATATCCTTCTTTCATTGCAAAGGCGCGAATTATATGAAGTTTAATTTTCCCAAGTAAAAAACACAAAATATATTTGCGATTCGCTATTGAGGTTCCATTCGCTTGAATAGCAAAAATTTCCCTGAATGAGTTTAAAGACCTTGTCCAAATTTTTACGAAGACCCTTTATTCTTTGCCCTCGATTTCAGTTTTCAAATATTTTCCTGTCGATAAAGACTAATGAAGCTCCAAATCTTTGCATTATTTGTATTATATAAGAATAATTGGCGAATTTTTTAATCAAATCTCTTGGATTATATGGGTTAAGGCTTTAGGTAAAATTTATTGCAAGTATATCTTAAGAAGTGTCATCTGGAAATAATGAGAAAAACAGAGAAAAATAAAAAATAAATAAATTCACTTTTGCGCTTGTCTCTATTGGTCAAATTACTCAACGGATACTTAGATGAGAAAGTTTTTATTATAATAGTAATGGTTTAATTTGTCTTATTAAATCTAACTTTATTGAAATAATTGTCAGAAAAAATCGATTACACTCTTCCAGTAAATGCACAAATGATTTACAACTTAAAAAACAACGTACCTCAAATCTATCAAATATTTCCGCCAAGAACGAGTAAAACAATTGATTACACGATAGATAACGAAATGCGAAATATCGTAAAAAATATCGAAATATCCCTAAGAGATAGAAATGCCTAATTTTAAGCAGTTCACAATAATTAATTGTCATTATTTCAATTTTGTTGTTATTAAAATTAAAATAAATTATATACACTTTACTTATGAAATCAATTAAAAAGAAAATTTCAACTTTAATTTCTACACAATCCCCAAAAGATGCTTTTAACTTCAGGTTACAAAAGAGTTTTCCCAGTGTCTGTCAATTTCATTTGTTGTTTGACTTTTAAATATACTTTCACGTTTTAGTGAAGAAAAAGACTAAAATGTTGACTTTAAAAACTTCCATTTTCTCTTTTTATGTTTTTTTTTCAAAACTTAACACAAACAAATCATTTCGTATTTTAGAATAAAAAAACTTCTTACTAGGGGTGTAAAAGCAAGGGCAACAATGAGGTGACAAGACAAATACTTAAAAAGAAGATAAACGAAATCATAAATTGAATAAGGAAAACTGTTTTACTGTCAATACGATTCGTACAGATGTTTCTATTGATGAATTTTCACATAAACATATCCTTGTACTCTGTACATTTAATTCTATATAGTAATAATTTATACATGTGTTAGTAAAATGTATACAAAATTTCTATATTTAATTTGTTTAAGGATATATTTGTCGAATAAATATAAATTTTGGCCCATTTTGAGGTTATGTTTACCCAAGTGACAACCAAGGGGTGATAATTTTATCCCTGAATATCATTTGACAAATTTATTTTGTCGCTTTGAATACATTGATGACGTAGTTTTTACAATTTTCTTGTTTATTTATGCATCGTTAGGATGTTCTGTTTATTGTCAGGCTCACCATTTATGTAACCATACAAAAACAACAACAACTAACTTTCAATTAAATTCTTGTACAAAATTGTTGAATAAGATTAGATTTGGTTTTATTTTAATGGGAGTTCTAATAAAATTCAAATATCTTTTAACAATTTAGTTAAAAATTTTTAAAGCTTAGCAGCTAAAAATAATCAAAGGAAATGCAAGCTAAATAAATTAATTGAAAACTGAGCTAAATAATTTTGGCATTTTGATAAATGGACAAGTAAAATCTGTTTAATATATTTATTTCTAAAAGGGATATATCCTTTAATAAATCTCAGTAAGGAAATTAGTCATAAAGAAGCTTCTCGCGCATAAATTCTTTCATGCATGTATCTAGATGACTTATGCTGACAAAATTCTTTGATTTTTTCCCCAAAAGAGTAAATGCTATGCGTCCAACTCTTAGTCTTGCCTTGGTGAAGGAAAACTTCTTTTCAGTTTTTATTTATTATGCTCATGGATAAATTAATACTTTAATTAACGCCTGCAACAATATTTTGGGGACAGTCAAACAAAGCGTTTTTAAGGTTTTAATATTATTTAAGAGCCTAATTTTCAATTGTTGATGGATATCGCTGTATAATTTGTTGCAAGTGTTGATGGATAGCTTTTTAAAACTAAAATTAAGACACACTTCAAACGAAAATTGTTGCAAAGAAAACTAGCAAGCCAAGTCATATTATCAAGTAATAATGGGATTGCACAAAACTTTGGTATTTTTGTAAAATAAATTTAAAAAAATCTCTAATAGGAAAGATCTAAAGGTAAATTTTTGCTGATTTTTCAGGTAGTAAATGATAATGATTAGAAAAAATGGTTGCCAAATACTATATCACGAGGGCTCCAAGTTGTCCAAACCTAATCCTGATGTAATCACACTCATTGTTAATGAAATTTTAAATTGATAAAGTGGTAAACTTTTAGAATTAGAAAACTAATTATCATTTTATAACATCTGAGTGTTGGCAAGCTTTATAATCTATATTTGCTAAAGCATCCTCAAAGAGTTAATGTATTCAAATTGAACTAATTGAAATCCATTAAACAGCTCTGTAGGCTATTGCCTAGAAATTGAATCTACCACAATTATGTAACAATCAATAAAAACCCTTACATTAGAGAAAAGAACACACTTTCCCCATCATTTGAAATAATTTGCTGCAAATTCTCAGCTATAAAATCTAATAAAGTATAATAAATCATAATATTATTTGACCCTATAGCCTAGACCCTGTTAAATAATCAAAAAAAAGGGGGCTGGGAATTGTGTGCACATAGTTATGAATTTTATTAAGGGATTTTCATCATTAGCATTATACTATGCCCACCTTCTTGCTTTTCTTACCACCCTACAAATATAAAGTTAGTTTGGCTTTCTATTTGCTTAGTTTTCGGGTAATTACGATGATTTATTACTCAATTCTTGTTGGCTTCTATGATATAGGGTCAGGCTTCCTAACAGTGTGAAGATGGTTATGGCTTCCGGCTATACTCAAATAATTATACTTTGTGAACTTTTTGCTTTTTTCTTCATCTCTTTAATTTTTATACTCCACATGGGGTAGAAATTTTTATACTGTTAATTTTTTGCTTGTTTTGTTTTTAAATCGTAAAATATTTGTTAGAAAAATAACTAAAAGTATAAAACATTTTGAGCGTAACTTTCTAATTAAAATATTGCTACGAATTTTGTAAATTTGCGTTTATCTTTTTGCTTGATATTCATAGTCATATCAAGCCTCATTTATGACACTTAATTACTGTCAAATAATTCTCGAAAGATAGAGTTCCAAAAATTATACCAAACTTCTACCCCATACTCTGTACCCTATAAGTTGCTTAGCTACTTTAGACGTAGTAAAATTAGATTTTCTCTTTAGTACCCTTATGGAAATCTTACAAAAAGTTTGAAACATTACTAATTCAACATAAGCAATTTAGCCAGATTAAATTTAACTTTTTATTTAACAGTTATTAAATTTTGTGCAAAAGTGAAGATTGCGCTTGTCTTAAAATCTACTAGAATTTATATTTTTATTGTTAAGTAATAAAGAAATTATTTATCCGTGTAAAACGACTTTTGTCACACACAATTTATTATGTTAGTTACGTTATTACGCTCATATTTCGTCAATATTGATAACTTACAAATTTCCAAAAATATTCATCATTCTTAAGGACTATTATAGACAAGGTGCTCTTTTTTAATTAATTCGTTAGTAAAATGCTTGTTTATAAAGAGAGAAAAAAAGAAGACAGATTGATTCAAAAAATTTGCATTGAAAAATCCAGCATCGGAAATAAAGCTTCCATGTAAAGCATTCGGTAATTACGATATTGTGGCGGCATTAAAACGTGAAAAAAACTGGCCACTAACTGGGTCTCTAGTTTCCATTACTTAAAAAATCAAAACCTTAGAAAAATTGCAAGCACTCATTGTTAACATTAAAACCACGGATTGCATTCAGCAACCATAAAGTCAATACAAAATTTGTTTGTATTTCTTCGGTAAAATGTATAAACAACCATGAAATATAAAATATCGACTTATTTTATAGGACTTATGCCGTAAAAAAAAACTGATTTTTATTTTTGTATAGTAATAAAAAATAGAAATTTTAATACTTGAAGCAATTTTCTTACTTCAAGAATTTTTTAAGTATATATTCTTTCTTTATATGAGAAAACTTATAATCTACAAAATTAGTTTGCAAGGAGTTTACTGACAAAATAACTTTTCAAAATTTTCTCTTTCTCTTAGAGGACTTTAAACTTTTCCCTTCATTTAACTTTATTTTTATTTTCATAAGTTCCTTAAGTACTATAAAAACTTTTTGCTGGGGTTTAGAGTTTTTGTAAAGAATTTTATTTTATAAATTTAACTATTCCAAAAGAAAATTAATTTGAAAACATGATTGTCTAATTTTTTAAAGCCCTTTTTATAATATTCTTCAAAGTAGAATAATTAATTACAGCTTGCATTCATTGTAAATGATTGCAAAGTTTACTTTTAGTAATAATGACTCAAAAATCTCAAGAGGAAGCCCAATAATAAAGTTTTTTATTTAAAATTTATCCATCAAATTAAGGTCACTTTTGTTATCGGAAAATATTTACATATGAAGGCAAAAACTGAAAAATTTTAAATTGGAAAAGATATTCATTTAGTTCAAATTTTTATTTTATTTAATTATATTTCACACGCTTCACCAAATATAATTTACTCCACTAAAAACCATGGAATTTGCTGGGAGTAAAATAGTTATAAAAGCTAATTTTCCTGTAAAAATAATTCTAAAATTGCTAAAAAATTGAGGATTTTATGTAAAAAAGAATTCTAAGCGATTTCTAGGGATGATTTCTCATAAAGCGCAGCACTTTTTACACTTTTTACAATTTTAACTCGAAGCTAAATGCAACGTTTGGTTTGATACAACTTTTGAGACATCAGAAACATCAAAAGAATACTTTTTTTATACAACAAAAGTCGGTTCTGGCTATAAAACAGAAAGCAATGTACTAAATATGGAATAAGAACTTTTAGCTTAAACTTTTAAAGTTTTTATCTGTTTCAGGAGTCATCGAAATTCATTAGAAAACTGAGCTTAGTTTACCTTAGATTCAGATTATTATCAAACAAAACTACAACTATTTACCCAACAAATCACAATTGCTTAAATTTGCGTAAAAACAAACAAATTTATTATACTAAAACTTCAATTCAGACAACACCAAAAAAAAAAAATAAAATTACTTAACTTGGTTCAATCATAGCCAACAACAACAAAATAAAAGAAAAACCAGAAAGGAATACAATTACCCTAACCATGTGACAAATATCGTTCAACAAATTTTCTCCTTCAATTATTTTTTTTTATCCCTCATAGAAAATGTAACGGTTGTATACGCCCACAATGTTATATCCTTAGGATTTGTTTTGATGGATTTGGAAAATCAAATCACTTTCCTTATAATGAAATCTGATACGCCTAGTTAGATGCTCTTTTTGAATTTTCAAATTCAATAAAAATTTGTGGCACCCTTCTTTTTATTACACTCAGCTTGATAACGGATCTAAATTTTTCTTTAATATATACATATATAGATATATTTATATATATGGGTTAGTTTAATTTGTATTCAATGTTTCTATTATCCTTACTGAATTTTTGTGTTAGCTCTCCTCAAGCGGATACCACAAATGAATTAAGAATTAAGTAAAGGGGAATTGAAGTGGATCATTTTTTGTTTGTTTTTTTGTTTTATAGTAATTTGTCCTTAATTGAGCACCTCTTCAATTCAGTGACGTAGATAGATTTTTGCGATTAAGGGAATAGAATAAGATTTTCTTTTTCTTGTCAAGATTCTTAAGCGTCTTAACTATTTTTGGTTCAGTTATCAATATTACTAGCCGAAAGGTAGGCTTGATCTCTTTTCTTTCACCTTTATCTACGCCACTACTTTAATGCAATTAATTCAAGTGCTAAAATCAATTAATTTTTCAGATAAAATATTTCAAATTTTAATTTCAATCAAGATGGTTAGCGATTTAGGAGATTCTTTTGAAATTTTTCTTAATAGTCAATTTCTTAATAAGTTTTATTGACCTATAAGTGACAAAAAATAAGTGACAAGCTCTATATGGCATGAGATTATATTTTTTTATGCCAAAGCTTTCTTGAGGTGAATTTTCGATCTCATGAGTTATACTACTACCACTTATGCCAAGTCTGTTTTGGCTACATCTTAAAAAACCTCTGAAATAATCAAAAAAAAAAAATTGAACATTATGTCAATAAAAAATGATATTTTATTTAAATTCAAGAAATAACTTTTACTAACTTCATCAAATGAAACTTTTTAACTCTTTTTTAATCTTTTTCCTAAAAACTATCCGGAATTATTAAAGGAAGTACATAAATTTAAGTTTAATTATCCACAATTTATTTTGTTTCCCTAGTTTTTCTTGTATTTAACTTATTTTTGTAATTTTTAATTTATGGAAAGAAGAAAAGTTAAAAAAAATTCTCTTCATTTATTACAATGACAAGAAATAAAAAGAATGACAGCAACAAAAGAAAAATAAAAACACAAGAACTTTTTATTAGCTCTGATATCAATCATTGCATTTTTCGATCGTGATATTATTCTTAAATCTGTTCGACAGTGTTTCCTACAATCAAAGGGCGTCGTTGGTCTCTTTCTTAGCTTCAAAAGATTAGAAAAAGTCCTAATTAAATAATCAGAGATTACCCAATCAAAAAATTATTTAATTTGACTTTCATGCCTCTAGGTAAAAGCTTAAAAAAATTACTTAACTTTGATCAATCAATATTCTTACAACTAATTTTGTGACGAAAGTAATTTTTGTGAAATCTGATATGCATTTTACTTTAGCACATAAAAACATGATTGTCTAATTTTAGGCAATGACTTTATTGCAATTTGTCTTAATATTTATTTGAAATGAAAAATTTTTTTTAAAATTCTTAAACCTACCCCAAAAATTCGACTACAGTAATTTGATAATTAAATACCTGCTATCTATGACAAATGTTTCAATAATTGAAATTAATACTTAATTTTGTATAGAAAAACAATTATTATTGACAGTATGAACCCTTAAAATTACTTTTAACAATTACAATTCATTGAATTTCAATAAGAAAACAGAAAAAAGTATAATGGAAAAAGGGAAAATGAAAAGCTAAATAAGCAGTATCGAATATTTATATATTCCTAGACGATATACATTTTCTATTCACACTGTGCCCACCTAGGGTTTCATTTTACACATACGCAAAAAAAAAAACAAAAAGAAGGAAATCCACAAAAAGGCAATCGTATACTTCTAATTTAGCTCTTTTATGGATTCGTATGTGACAACAAGTTGGAAATTTGACACATTTTCTATACTTTAAAACAAAAAATAAAATAAAGAAAACTTTTTTTTATTGCTTATTTCTTAAAATCAATAAATAATACGAAAACTATCTTTATTGAAAAATTGAGTGGATAGGTTAATGACATTATTAAACTTTTTATATGAATTTTATGAAACGGCTGTGTTTACACAAAATCACGATATATATTCGAACAATATAAATTTTCAACCTTTTAAAGACATTTTACCTCCTTAAGGGATGTTTAACAATACCACACTAAGTAAGGGGATGATGACAGATATTTTTCTGTTGTAATTTGACAACACAATTGTGTTTACTGAAAGAATAATAACATCATTTTTTCCACTTTTCTATATTATTTTACATTTTTGTGTTTTATTATTGTTATTGTCAAGACTGCTGATCTCTTATTTTGCATTGAAGCAGAATAGTTTTGAAGGCAGACAAAAGGACCATGAAATTACTTAAAGTTCTTTACTTAACAATGGCCAAAATTGAATTTCGAAAATAAAAATAAAAATAAAAAAAAACAAGGGCTTGAAACTAGCAATATGTCAGTTTATTTACATTTCAGATTTAATATAATGTCGCAAAGTCTACAATCAAGGAGTACCCTTGTCAGTTTTATTTGAGTAAAAAAGAAACTGAAATTAAAAACTTTTAACGGTTTGATAGTTTGTTGATATTGGAAACAATAAAGAACCTAAAGATTTTATTGGAAAGAAATTCTGTATCGAAATTTTATTCAAAAACCGTGGACTAAGATCTAAAGGCAAATAAATAGACCATGTTAAAATTGATTTGTTTTTTAGTTTTAGTCTAGAGAGTTGTGAAAAACATCTAAAATTAGAAAGAAAAATATTATGTTGAAAACACTTCAGCAATATTGACCCTACAATTATTCCAATATAGAATCTCTTATAGTAGTGTCACAAGTGGGATTTAGGAATAAGCTGGGATTAAAATCTAAAAACAACAATTAACTAATCTGAACGGGACCCAAAACGAAGCTGCAAAGACATGAACCACCAACATCTGTATTAAAAACGGTAGCTATACGCGGAAACTTGTTGTTAGTTACTTGATGGAAAAGAACCACTTAGGCTAGATGAACATGTGTTTGATCTACATAATTATGGAGATGCCTTTAGTAGAATACATACAGGATGGATCTAAAGGAGACTATAGTCTCCTTTATAAATATATTTATGTTAGAAAACTTGCTCACAAAGCGCCATTTCCATATATAAATAGAGATGAAATTATAGATGGAACAAATAAAAAATGTAGCAAAAAATAGGATCCGGGTGTGATGAACCAACAGTAAATAATGATGATGGTGCTAGTCATAGTGAAAATAGTAGTAAGGAGAAATTTGAGAAATTTGATTTGGAATTGTAGAGGAGGAAAACCTATAAAGCATGAAAGAGTAATTAAAGAGGAAGAAATGAAAATAACGACAAAAAAGATGGTAATGTCAATACTTCTGAGGAAGATAGAGAAGACACTCACCTTATAAAATGAATCCTAGATTTATATTTGTAAAGGATAACTGCTGAAACAAAATATAATTAATTTATTTACCCTATTGAAGTTTTTATAGCAGCACAGTCACAGTTATATTTTTTAAATTGTCGAATTTTTTCATTTTTGTTCAATCAAATTTCGTCATTAATATCAAATTCAAATATTAAGCTGACTTCATAATTAAAGTACATATGACTTAAATTTAAGCAATATCAGTTTATTGAGCTCAGTTATGACGTTTATTATTTTTCAAGCACGCTTTTTAATTAAATAATAAGAAATGACTTTGACAAACATCTTGACTTATTATTCGTTTAATTATCATCACTTAATTAGGTTACTATTACAACTCTACATAGCTTAAAATATTCAATGACTCGATTCTAGCTCCAGTTTCGTTTTTCTGTTCTTTTTTTCTGTATATATATTCATCCTATATAAATTCAAGGTTTTTCCTCTTCTTTGTCATCAGTTTTCAGACTCTAATTTTAACTTTAACGTTTCTTTATTTGTACGTTATTCATAAACTGTAAATAACTCAGAATATTGCTTTTCATAGTATGGTCCCCGCTCCTGAAAAGACCATTTTTCCACAGGTACAAGCTATAATTTTGCTGTTTAATCCATTTCCAATTTCAATTTATCATTTTTAATTAGAAATCTGATTAGATCTATCTTCAATTAAGTAAGAAATCATTCTTTCATTTTAATTAAATTTAATTTAAAAACAAAAACTTTTATTAAGTAAAACTATTTTGATTTACAGGTTTGGTTTAAAAATCGTCGAGCAAAATGTCGTCAACAATTACAACATCAGCAAACAAATAGTGTTAATAATAATACAAAGAATGGTACAACAGGATCATCATCATCAGGACGACATACATCTAATAATAATAACAATAATAATACTAGCAACAATCCATCATCATCATCATCATCAAGTGTAAATACAACTACAAAATCAACAACATCATCATCTGGTGGTGGAAGTGGTTCAACAAATCATAATAGTAAATCATCAGCAATGAAATCACGTCATAATTCTCAAACATATTCTCATACACATTCGCATACATTATCACAAAATATTGGACCAAACAATTCAGCTACAAATTTAAATAATTTAGGACATAATTCATCACCGATACTGCCAATAACACCATCAACATCAGTTAGTCCACCAATTAATTCGATTTGTAAAAAGGAAACAATTGAAAATTCATATCATTCAACTGGTGTTACACAAACAGATAATTTAAAATCATCAGTTACTGGTACCGGCTATGATGGTATGAAAGATAGTGATTTAAGTTTACAACATCATACAACAGCATATGCTAATATTAATACTAGATTAGGACAAACAGGTGGAAATTTAACACCACTTGGTTCAAATTCATCAATAATGACAACACCATCACCACCAATAACACCACAGGCAACACATAATCCATTATCATATGTACCAAATCATGATTCATATAATTTTTGGCACAATCAATATAATCAATATCAAAATAATTATCAAGCACCCAGCTATTATTCCCAAGTAGAATATTTTAATCAGAATCAGGCTAATTATAATATGGGACATTCTGGTTATAGTTCATCGAATTTTGGTCTGTCGTCCGGTACAACATTGACAGGATCAATGACAGCCCAAACATTTTCACCAAATGGTGTTGATTATATGGTGTAGAATAAATTTCATGATTTAAATAAAAAAATAGTGTAATTTAAATCAAAGAAATGGAATTGCTATAGTTAAATTGAAGCAAAAAAACAACAAAAATTCTATTTATAAATACTTAAATTCTATATAATTTTATATAAATTTTTAAAATATCCACAAAGATCTCAGTTTAATTTTCAAATCAGTATTCAACATTACTTTAAACAATAAACAAAAATTATGACACGCTTAATAGGAAAATATTAATAATTTAACAAAGTTTTATTGAGTTTAATGTAATTTTAGCTGAAATCATAAAACCTCATCACAAAAATTGAAAATAAAACACATAAAAATATTTGCTTTGCCGGTATTAAAATACAAATTAAAATAATTTTCGAAAGTTTCATCAAATTATTGACTTCGTTTTGGTTATTTTTATTTTTGAATCATATTTGGTATAGAATTTATTTGGGTAAGTTTCGTTGGATATTTTTAAAAAACGTTCAAATAATTGTTCCAGCTGAAATTCAAACAATTTTTTATAAATGCAAAAATTTTCTGTTTGAATATTTATATTTTTTAAAAAGTAGAAAATCTTCTAATTTTCTACAAGAAAACCTCAATTCAAATATTGACTTATTAAATCCTACTAAAAATACTTCAGAAAATCGACTTATTTAACCTTTTTGCTTCATTTAATTGCTTGCAATCCATAATTGCCCACGACAAGACTACTTTTTAACTTTGTAAATATAAAGCCACTTTATAAAATGAAATAGGTTCTAGGATAAGATCCCAAATAAAAAGACAATTTCTGAAGTCCGAAAAACATTTCAAACGACACACATAAAAGTTTTTAACAGGGCCAAGAAAAGTCTGAACACACTCTCTACTCATCCATGCGATATACATAATTCATGCACTTATTATTTTTTAATCATTGTTTTCAGTAATAGTTTGTTTATTTAAAAATCAAAGGAATAACAAAAATAAACAATATAAACATTTCTAAACAATATTAAATAAAATGGTGCATTGACAGCATAATATGACCAGGCCTTAATATTTTGATGGGCTAAACAAATTTTTGTTGTAAAATAAAGTTACTCTTTTCAAAAATATTCCCGTCCAAACATTTGTGTTAAAGAAAAATTTAAAAAAATAATTCAAATAAATTTTCTGTCTCTGAGAATATTATTTAAATTATTTTTTTCCTTTAAGAAAATATTTTCCGCCAAAAAATACAAAAAATTTCTTTCTTTCAAAAAAATAAAGAAATACTTTCCCACCAATCAAAAAAAATTTGAAAAATAAATACAGTTTTGTATTTTTTTGCTATACTTAAATTGAACCTTACTCAGTGAAAATGTTTAAAAAAATATTTTTAGAACGCTCAGAACCATTTGATATTTAATTTAAAAAATAGAATGAATTTATCCTATTTAGAGATATAGAAAAAAAATAAAAATTACTTCAGAAAACTAATAATTGCTTTACATAGAAAACCCTTTTTACAATTTTTGATAATATCTTTACAAAAAAAGCAGATCTTGTTAAGTAAATTAATAAAATTTTTGGGAATAATTTACTATAGGGTTACTCTATATTCAAAAAGACTGTTGAGTAAGTTAAAAAAATTAAATTTAAAAGAATTTCTGGTTCCTAACAAACTGCTAAAGTTTTATATATAAAAAGCTTCCCATCAAACAAATTATTTATAAAATCAATAAAAAGCCTTTTTTTCAATTTAAAATGTAAATTTTTTACCTAAAATAAAAAACTCTTGACAAAGTGCCTTCAAGGCCCATTTAAATACAATTATTTTGAAAAACTTTTTTCTATAGTAAAAATTTCTTGTACAAAAAAACCCAGCAAACACTCCCATTTGGGAAGTTTCCCGCCAAATTTCATAACCGTCCTGGAATTCAATCTATGCACTAATCATTTTTTTAACGAGATTTAGTTAAAAAAAGAGAATTAAAAATGTTATCTACCAAATTTAGCATTTTAGCATTGAATTTAATTCCGCTTATTAACTTTGAAAGGCTTAGTTTTTTTAGAAAAGTTCCCGCCAATAAAATCTTTTTGTGAAACGAAAGCCTACAACTCCGCCAACTAAAATAATTTTTTAAAAAAAAAACTTCTTTTTTTTTACCTTCCATAATTTGTATCTATGCAAGTTTTGTTAATATTTTATTTTTAAAGATTACTTTTAAAAAATTTTATTCAATTTCTATAGAACTTTAGCTTAAATTTCAAAATTTAATTTTAGTGAAATACTGCCAGACTTTTATAGAAAAAAGGATCTCTCGAAAGCAATATTTTGAAACAAAAATTTTATTATAATTGAAAGCAATGTTCTGCAAAATTAAACACTTTTTGAGATAATAAAAAATAAGTGCTATCAATTTCTTTTACTAAAAAACAAAAACTGTCATTTAAATTTCCCGCCAGAATTTGTGACATTAAGTCTTATTAAAGTTTTAATAAATATTGATAGCCCTGAAATTTTTTACACAAAAAAGACATTCCGCCTAAAATCAAATACGTTTTAGATGTAAGCAAAATTGTCAAAAATTGTTGTTTTTTTATAAAATCCTTTTTAAAGCACATCCCCTCAGATAGTGCTTTTCTTTCATACGAGAAATAATTTTGTTACCTTCAACTTTTAGGTTACTGAAAAAAAATTTTCATAATAGAAAATTTGTTCCCGCCAAGCAAATTCTGTTTATGAAATTTTTTTTTCTGGCGAACTTATAAGCAATAAACTTTTCGATAATTTAATTCAAACTTAAGTTTTTCTTTGAATGGTTTTGAGCAATAAAAAGACAAATATACTTTTGGTTTATCGAAAGAGAAACTTTATATATAAATAATCAAAAGTTACTGAAAAATTTTCTCCATAAAAAAAATTTTTTTAACCCTAAAATTCTTCAACATAACCCAAAAATTTTTAACAAAAAAACTTGCCACTAAATAAAATCATCGCAATTAAAATTTTTACTATACTTTTGTTTAACATAATTATTCTGATAATGATTCTGAATTTTAAGAAATTTTTTTAATAGAATTAATAACAAATAATTTATTTCTGTAAAATTTACAACAAAAATTTTGGTTACTTCTATCACAAACCTAAGCTCATTTTTTCCTAGAGTGAAGATTTTATTTATTTACCAAATCTCAAGATTTTTCATAAAGGAAATATAAAAACTTCATTACTCCAATTATTACTAATTAGGCCTCATTATATGACTTACAATTATCCCTGAAATATTCAAACTTATGGAACCAAATAGCAATGAGCTTTGAAGTGTTTCTTCTTTTAGCACCTTCAGTCTTATAACTTCCCTAGAACTCAACAATTGTGCTCAGAGATAAATTATCCCATTTTTTTCAAAAAAATCATTCCTCACTCAAACGGTAGTGAATTTGTTTACTAGCATTAATGAATGAATCTCATTTTTAGCTAAATTTATAACAATAAAATACTTTTATGTTATTTTTCTATTATTTCAAAATTAATTTGAATTTAAGAAATAAAATTTGAAAATATTCAAAGCAAAACGTGTCATAATTTTTCCTTTATATAAATTGAAATTCGAAAGAAGCAAACAATAGGATAAAAAAGACAGTTATTGAAGCCTATCTTATTTTCCTTAAGAAAGTAAATTGTATAATAGTAGAGAGTAATAATAATAAAAAAGTTATTAATAAATATATGTAAAAAAAAAAAACAAAACAAAAGAATATAAAGTTGTTGAGAACATAAAAATAATCAACAAAAAAGTGTTCAAATGGACGAAAGCTATATTTGAACTTAGCAAATTAACAACATCCATAAGAATACAAAAAATTTCTTTTTCTTCAAATATTTATGTACTTTTCATCAAAATTGTAAATATATATATGTTACATATATGTATATATTTATTATTAAGTATTTACATACCTACAAAAAAAGTATATATGTATATTACAAGCTCAGTAAAGTTTAAAGACATCGAAATGTTAAAAACTTAAAACAGAAATGTATTTAAACAATTTGCAGAAAAATAAATAAATATATACATAAATAAATAATAATTATAAAATACGCAAAAATATAAGTAAGTTTAATATATTTTAAGTATTGATAATGTACAAAGTAAACTCTTAAATGTGAATGTAAAGAGGTTTTCCTATTAAATTAGTTGCAATTATATCAATTATTTCCCTGAACAGAAGTTTTTTTAATGATTTTTAACCCCAAATTATATTTTAGAAATCTTTGCACTTTATTATTGAGTTTTTGTTTCATTCTATTTGTAAATTTATGAAATTATAGCTGTGTTGGCTTTATTTGGATCCAATTCAGCCTAGAGATAGCTCTATCTATGACTATAGAAAATACACCGAACTCTACACGATAAATACGTTCCAGAAATGCTGGTGGGTAAAAGGGAAAGGGTAAAATATTCATAGAAAAAATTAAAATTGGTTCTAGACATAAAAAATTCAGTCATATTTGCTTTTATATAATTCATAAAAAACTATGAATTCATAAAAGTAGAAAACTTTTTAAATTCACAATAACAAAAAATAAGAAAAATTCTCAATATCGAAATTTTATTCGCTGTGAGTTTCAGAAATATCCATTAATCGCCAGAATTAACGGTTAATATCTCTTAAAACATGTATGCATGTTTTTAAAAATGTGACAATAGAAGAAAAGGAATACTTCACACATTTTTGAAGTACAAAGAAAATATTTCCTATTTTCATTTGACACTTAAAGTTTTGTTTTTGTTTTTGAAGCTTGTGCTAGTTTGGGTTTTATAAAATATCACAGTTTTAATTAAATTAAATTATAAAAATAAATTATGTTGAAAAAATTTCTTTTACTACCTTGAAAAGTTCACGGAATTTATTAAAAAAATACCAGTTTATTGTTACAAATCGATATTATCTCCTTCAAAATATTCCCCGTCAACTGCTATGCACTTTATACTAAAGCTCAAAACATTTTTTGAGCTCGATTTTAGGTATCTCCATTTAGGCCATCTTCGATTTTTCCATTGTTTCCTCTTGGCTGCTTAGATGCATTCTTCTCAGTGGTTTTTTGATTCGGTTGAACAGGAAAAAGTCACAGGAATCCAAATCAGGTAAATTTGGTGATTGTTAGATGGAGCTCTTGCTATTTTTAGCCAAAAAATCCCGGATAATAATGGCAAAAATTCTCTACAATCATGAATACGCTCAACTGTATTCAACTTGACGAAACTTTGACAACTGATGATGGAATGACACCAAACTTTGTTGGATATTTTAGCAACATAACAAAAAAACTTGACAGCCACTCTATGTATGTAATTTCTAACCTGACCGCAGTGTTAAATATCAAGTCTGTTAGTAAGGTGTGATTTAATATTTCTACATGCCAGTTTGATTTATAAAAACATGAAAACCATGGATTTTAACCACAGTGAAATAAAATCTTTGATTTTAAACTCATTAATGATATTCTCTGTGTGAAATTTGCACTAGCTTCCAATGGTGCTGCAATTTAAGTCGACTTAATCCTTGCACTATATGAAGGCATCTAATTATTTATATAGGTAATAAAATGCCGGGTTACATGCTAAAACATAAATAAACGTTTTTTATCAGTTTTGAAAGGTAATTGCTACTGAGCTTCTTATGGATGTGTTTTCTCTGCTAAAAATTTACTACACATTTTTATACAGTATTGAACTTTGTGAAAATTTTTAGTTTGAATCGTGTTAGTTAAAATTTTAGATCTTGTTCATTTAAAATCGTGTAAATAAAAGTCGTGTAAAAATAGTATTAGGTGTATGTGAAATAGCGACATTTCTGTTTAAATTTTGATTTTTCTGTTTGAGTATTAAATTTAAATTAAAAATGATAAGATCAAAAAGTAATTATTTTTGAACTATTCAACAATAAAAATCAAAATTTTCGTAGTTTTTATGACACAAGTAGTTTTACTTTGACAGAATGAATTTTTATGTTATGTCATCGCATGATAATAATTTTTCGTATTATTTCTGCAAATTATGATTTACCAATTTTGGTGGATATCATTAACATTTAAATAGTAATTTGACAGTTTGGATATGGAATTCGTAACTTCGCTTCTATCAAGTGTTCCCTGACATGACATTGGCCTTTTTTATTTTATCATAGCTATTAAGTATTTTATTTTGACTCACACAATTCAATTACAACTATATTTTTATTTACATTAAAAAATATATTTACCCGTTGACGTACGATAAAAACTAACTGTCAACAAGAAAAATCCACTTGTAGCCTTTTTGACATAAAATCGGCATTAATTTATATTCAATTCTAATGTTAACAATCGAAAAAAATTCTTTGCTAACAACATGACTTTCGCCACATCACTCTTTTAGCAAATGAATTTAAGATCCAACGAGACACGAGGAGAAAAATGTTGTAAGTAAAAGTTTTTCTAAGGATTAGCCTTTATTTGAAAAACAACAAAAGGCTTTCAAATCCCAAACAAGATGCAGTTTTAGCTATTGTAAGCCAGTTATATCCAAAATATAGCGTCCACTTGCTCTGAAATGCCTATCGATGTCCTTCTTATAGATTTATTTGTAATACAAATATAGAACAAAATCACTTTTGTAATGCTACTATAGAATTAAATTGGATGTATCCTCATGTAACTATATAGTTTCCAGTCCATTTTCTAACCAATGCAATGGCTTAAGAGACAAGAGATGAAAGCAAAGAGTTTGAAAGATAGAAAATAGCTGAGAAATTTTCTATATTAAAAGTTGTTTTCGTTAACACATTGAAAGCATATTGTTTCTTTTTCAGCGGTCAGAAATTTTTATAAAAATAAACACATACGAGTAAAATTATATAATGTAAGTAATGTAAGAAGTTTTTAGATTACATAAGAACGAATGGGAAATAAAATTTAACAAAAAACTGCATTTATTTAGGCTACATTTCTGCTGCATATGATTTGGGGTACAGTGGGCTACATTCTTCTAATTGTAAGCAATTTAAGTGGAACTTGTCTTGTTGAAACCAAATTTAACTCACATTCACAGATCGCAGCTTCTTAGTATAATTCAAAAAGGAATCAAAACAAAAATAAATAAAATTTGATTTCTATTTTCGTACATTTCTTATGGAAACTATTTAAACAGAACTCAATTAAAAACTTTGAATACCAAATTCTAATTTTATTCAGAATAAAATTTCATAAGAAATCAATTAATATTATTTAACAGTCCTCTTTTCCTCTCACTCACTTATTCTTCCTACATTTTAAATATCAATAAAAGTATTTTTATTAATTTCTTTTCAACCAACTGTTTATCTGTATTTTTATACCCTAAGGTCCTTGTTAAAATGTCTTCAACTTCTGTTAGCTATTTAACAATTCCTTATCTTCTAGGAAGGTAAATTGATTTGGAGAGGGTTCAAAAAATTGTGAGGGTGGACATTTGGTTAAAAAGGTAATTACTACTCTATTAGCAAGAATTCTTAACGGATTGAATTTCACTACTGATGGATAGTTTTCCCAAAGGATATGTAACAAATCAGTCATGCATGTTATTCCATTTGATGCTTTTGTTATAATGAAATCATAAAAAAGGGGGTCTTTATACACTAGAAAGTTTTGACTGCTGCCTGTTTGTTTCGCTGTAATGAAAATGGAAAATACTTAGTCGGGTTACCACAGCAGAAGGTCGAAATTATTGTTTCTTTGGTACTCTTTAGTTGATTGAATTTTTTTCTTTTTTTCTTGTTCATTTCATAACTGAAAATCCTTAGCAAAAGATTATTATTTTTGTTTTTGAAGGGGGCTTAGAAAGTTAAATGAAATTTAATATTTCATCAGGACTTTTCCTACATTTTATATTTCTACTTCAATGAATTTAATTTATTAGTTTAATAATATTTTTGTTGAGATTTGATTTTCGTATCGCCATGTGCAGGGATTAAAATTATCCTTTTTAATGAAAGTACCTCTCTTAAGTTTCTAAGCAGGTATTCGAAAATTCAAAAAAAAGACAAAATAATAATCTTTTGAAATAATTAAAAAATTTCTTTTTGTTTTTATATTTTTGTGTATTTTAAGGAAAGAATAAATTTTCAATTATTACTGTCTTTAATCACTAAGGAAACTGAAATTAGTTTCAGGAGCTTATGATTCATAATTTCTTTTAAATAATATTTAGTATTAGCACAAGAAATTGAAAAAAAAAATAAAATAGGATGCTATTATTATTTGTCTTCAATAACAAAAAACTATAAGGTATTTATATCTATAACAATATATATTTTTTTCTCTTTTCTTTTGACATTCCATTGTCCATCGAAAAGTGTGGGAATCTCGATTTAACAGAAATTATTTCTTCTTTACCCAGTCAAGTCAATAACACCCTTCGTTCTTCCTGAAGACGAGTGATAAATTATTAAAAGCAGGTGACTTTATAGTGTACAAATATCCTTTATTAGATTAAATATAAATGGACCAATGATTTTTTTTAATGAATAGAGAACGGAAGTTAGAAGTTTGATACGCGCTTTGATCATATTGGAAAGATTACAACAAAAATTTATAATTTATCCTTAAATGAATTTTATTATATTCTGAACAGGAAACTAACAAAGTATAGACTAGAGAATTGTTTTATTTTGTTGTTTTTTATAGATTTATTTTGCTTTGTAGTTAGATAAGTCAAAATTTAAATTTAAGATTACATTAAATTGTTCAAGTTTTTGTTAATAGTTTAACTAGCTGGTACTTTGAAACATTAAGAAAAACATCTTAAGGAGGGTATTCCAGTCTAGAGAAAGGGGTTGAGAGAGAACGGGTCTAAGGTCCAAAGTCTTGAAATTTAAATATCTTTTTAGGTGCAATTGAAAAAAATACAAACAATATTTTTACCATTTTTACAAGAAATTTATAAATGCTTAAAGTCACAAGCTGATAAATTGGAGTTTCTCAAAAAAATGGCATGCGAAGCTTGTTACGTTTGCAACGCTCGCAGTAATCTGAAGTAAAAAAAAACGAAGGAATTATTAATCTAGAGGATTCTTAGATATTACTAGTCTTAATGCTGCTACTGTCATCAGATAGCTAAGTGGAGAACAATTGGAGAAAATCTCAAAAATCAGCTGACAAGTTACTTTTCTTTATATTTTTGGATGTTCACATTTTTTTATATATTAACTACTTTGAGAAATAAAAAGAAAACATTTATAGTAACTACTACAATATAGTTGTAATCTGTTGAAAGAGCGTGAAACCACGTGAGCTGTTGAAAGAAGAATCACGCAAAAATGATACCATTCGACTTAAAATAAATACTGTTTCAATATAACATATCAAAAATCATTAAAAATAAAGACCATATCAAACTAATTCAGCTTTGAATTTCTTTTCCATAAATTGAAGGTATCAGATTTAAAATCCTAATCTGCAACTGGTAATTGTTGAAGGATCTGAAAATATTTTCCCAGAGAAAGATATTTTATTCAAATGAAGAAGTCTTCCTTGATATTGAGAGTTATTTAAAGCATACAAATGTTTTATCTTAAAAGGAGTTGTGTCAAATTTTCCAAAAAAAACATGATTTTGTATGTCTAGAAACTTTATTTACCTATGTGTTATAGGCTAAATGGTTTGTTTTTAATTTTCATTAAAATAGTAGAAAATAAAAGAGGGCCACTTGCTATTCAGGTTTCAAAGTTTTGGTGGTAAATAATTTGAACTGATATGAAAATTAGTCTAAGTTACACGATTTAAAATTTGTTTAATGCAATTCAAATCAATTAAAATTTCGTATAAAATGTGAATTCTATAAAGTCGTAAATTATTTTCACAGATAACAAATCTACAGAATTTCTTTTAGATAATAATTTATGCTTAAATTAAAATTATTACCCGGAGATAGTTTTACTACAAAAGACCATATTTCCCGAATTAAAAATAATTAAAATTTCATTTCGGGCTTTGTTTATTTTTAAATCACTCTAATCAATCAAATTTTTTATTTTCCAATAATTTAACCAGCCACTAAATTCATTAAACCTATATTTCTTAGATTATCAAATAAGTCAACAAATTTATAATCAATTTTCATCTAATTATAAACAAATCTAATAGTAATATATATACAACTAATTCATTCACCCCTTAAATTAAGGAAAAATCAAACAGTGATCCATTAGCCTGAATAAAGAGGTTTCGATCTAAATCGAATTCATGAAATGCTCAAAGTGTGTCGATCTAACAAAGATTAACTTTTAAAGCACACTCCTTGTGGCTAACTGGTCCCCAAAAGATATTTTATATTTGTCCGGAACTTATCTCTCACGCCCATGTCGCTATATAGAGTTATGGTTATCCTTAAAGGACGACAACTTAATTTCGATTATTAGTACTTTTTCTTTATTCATCTCTTTACCCCATTTACCCCTAAATGAGGCGCGTGTTTGTTATCTGGTTTCATTTTTCTACCATAGCTGCCTAACAAAAAAGATTCAATGGTTAAGGGATTCAAAATAGAATTGTTAATCCTCTTTTCCCCTTTATTTTCATTTTGTTTTTTTTTTATCTATTTTTGAAGCCTAACAAAAACGAACACGTGACTATTTGGCATTCATTGCGATTTTAATTTGAAATATGATTCTGAAGGTACCCAACGAATCAAATTCTTTTGAGAGAATTTTCTAATGATTTTATGCATCCAATTTGACAACAGACATAAGTGAAATTTTGTCACCAATCAAGGATATTAAATTTATTTAAGGGTTTCCTATTGTATAAAATTTTGAAATTAATTTTGTAGATAAATATTGCTTGATATTTTTTTCAATAATAAACCCAATAGCAATAAACTTATCTACAACAAGGATGATATCCTTATGAAGACTATAATTCACACTTTTCCGCTTGATTTTATTTTTTTTTTGTTAGAAATTTATTAGCGATTTGAAATGTTTTTTAGTGATTAGATCCATTTATTATGATTTAGTAACATAAGCATCTGGCCTACATTATCCTGGACATAGCATGCCAAAGCCGTAAATGGTTACAAAACGATCGTTAAAAAATCCATGTCCAGAGCTTCCGGCTTAAAAAAGATTTAAAGAATCAATGGCGCGTATACCTTATTGACCTTATATCACCTTATGAAACTTAGTTCTTTTCCGGATACGAATTTATCCTATTAAAAAAATTTCGTTTATTTTTTTTTTATTCAATAACAAAGGGATAGTTTTTTTCGTTATTTATAGAATAAAATCAAAGAATTGGAACGCTAGAAAGAAAATCAAGTCTGTAATTTGTCTATTTTTTATAACATCGGCAACAAATTTCTCTAACAATTTATTCTTTGGATAAATTAAGGATTGCAAGGAAATATGGACTCAATTGATTATGAAACACGAAAAAAAAACCTTTATAATTTTGATACAAAAAAAATTGCATTTGGTGGAAAAAAATCCATTCAAATTTAATTTTAAAATTTTCAACTTATTTTTAAAGAATTTTGTGAAGTAGAACAAATTTTTGAGTTTATAAAATATAAAATTTTAATGCTATTTTTACCCCTTGTAGTGATACCCTGAATGCATAAAAGATTTCATTACAGTCAGCCCTGCAACTCAAAACTTGTAAAGCGATAAAACGTACCAAAATTACCAATTAAAATTGTTATGAACTCATAAGCATATTTGGGAAACCAAATTTTAAAGGATAAAAAGAGAATAAATGATTTTAAGTATTACAATTCCTTAGGAATAACACTTTAGTTTTTTTTTTATCATAAAAGTAGAGGTATGTGGTAAAATACCAGTTAAATATTTGTAATTCTCAAATACGGTCCTATTATAAAAAATATTTTGTCTTGGACTAAGCAGTAGATCACAAATTAGTATTGAAATTCTTGGCGAAGATGTATAGGCCAGGCGCGATGGGGGTTGAAAGCGGAATGAGCCGCTAAAGCAATAATAGCGGATAATAGAAGAGCGTATTATTGCTAAGGAATGTAACACTATCGAAATCGGCGGAAATATCCTAATGTGAAGAGGAAAATAACTAAGAGGGGATGAGGTAAGATTGATTTAAGAACAAATGCTTAAGACTTTTTTTAAAAAAAAAATTCCGTTTACTTGAGACACCAAATTTGTTTATATTGAAAGCAACTTTTATTTTGTTTGGTTATTATTGGTTGCTTTAAATACTGCAACATAATTTTAAAATTATAAATATATAAAGGATATAATTTTTAAGAAGTCTCATAAATTCGGAATAACTTGTGTTACAACAATATTATTCGACATCATTGAAAATACTTAACATTGTGCTATCTAAACTAGGCTGAAATTTTTTAAGGGGGTATTCTAGTCTAGAAATTTGAAAAAATCAATTCGGGATCCCTATCAGATCAAATGAAATTATCAAAATACTTTAATTAAATTAATTTGATGGCCAAGGGACACCTTGATGAACTAACCATCAAATCATTTCTATCGACTTGATAAGGAAATCAACAAATTTATTTGACACATTGAGAAATTTTAAGCGATTTTTATGTATCATGGACTTAAGTAACACTTCAAAGCTTACTGCTAATTAAACTAATACATTTATTGGAGTTAATTAGATAAAAGTGTAAGTACATTTAGTGAATACACTAAATACCAATGTTCAAACTATAAAAAACCCTTTGACATTTTAATTTGATCGGTCAAAGGATAACTATAAAAGCATCTTAAAAAGTGTTTTCTTTCATTTCTTTTTATTTAGTAAATTAATTCCAAACTAGAGCAATCTATAAGAACCAAATAATATTGCTGCATCGTTATAAAAACAGCTTATAAAGAATAAATCCTAAATAGCGTAAAATTATTTACAAAGAAAAAATTAATCAAAAAGTTGCTTTAACTTCAGCTTTAAAACTTTAATTCTTGATGAAAAAATATAAATATTATTTGAAGTTCAATAAACGAAAAGTAGCATAGCACTAAAACATCTATAGAAATTCCTTTCAAGGGTATCTTGGGGTCAAGCATGTTGTAAATTATTATAGAAAAGTGGTAGACAACAACGAGTGTAAAATTTCAAGAAAATTTCTAGTTATTTTATTCGTAAAAACATTTTTGAGTTTTCCTTAATATATTTGAATCGATTTTCTTTTAATTTGAGTGTGGTAAAAATGAAGTCCTAGAAATGATTTAACGTAATAAATCCATCTATGGAATACTTTGTTAGGTTTTTCGCAGCAATTTCAAATGTAAAAACAAATGAACAGAAAAAAAATAATTATTTTTCCTTCTTTTAAAAAAAAAACTAAATTTTCCAAAGTTTTCTTTTTCCAATAGAACAATTCATAGTTTACATATATATATATATAGGTATGTTTGTTAACATTAGCATTAAGGTGTTCAGCTCTATATATATATGTATATAAAATGTAAAAAATTTGAAATCGAGACACATTACTACCCATACAGGTCACTTGGAGGATGGTTGGGTGGCCTATTGCAAAAAGAACAATTTTTTCTAATCCAATTTTAAAATTTTCTATAGGTTTTACTATTCATGTTCAGTCAGCGAAATTTAATTACTGAATTGTCAATTCGCATATCATGAACTAGTTTTTTTTATAGTTATTTGCTTATTTGAGGTTTCTTCAACCTACAAGTGGAATAGAAACATAACTCACAGTTGAAATTCAAGAGGCCATATTAGAAGAAGAAAAAAGACAATAAATAGGCAAAGATTTCATGCTAGTAGATACTTCCTAGTTGCATCGTATGCAGAGTATAATTTAAAGAATAATATGATTAAAGATTGGAGTACAATACTCTTAAGAATTAATTTGTAATAAAATTTCTTCATTAAAACTACTCATAAACAGGTGTATTACGGCCAAATCCTTCAAACGCGTAGAATTGTAGATAGATTTTGATAGATTTCGCTGAACAGTGCAATTATTTTTAGATTAAATTAACCCAATTACTTATTCCACATAAGTTGAAATGTTTTTCAGTTAAAATCATATAAATTGACCTCCATTTGATATGCAAAAAATAACTAACATAAGTAAAAATTCATCTTCTTTTACTTCTTAAGCAAAATTTAACCATATTTAATTTTATTTTCATTAAATTAAATTATTTTACAGATAAGGAAAACATCATCTAAAACCTTCTTAAACCTTTTTCACTTTAACGAAAAAACATATAAATTACATAAAAAGATCTTAGTAAAAATTATATTATACACCGTCATCTAAAAAGTCATTTATAACAGATCAAAGTAAGCTTAAAGCTATTTAGAGAGCATTCTGGTTTAAAAATTCAAAAAAACCGATTTCTTTAACCCTTTAACTCTTAAACCCGAACCCTTTAAGAAAATGTTCTTAAGGGGATTTTTCGAGAGCTACAACTGATTTTATGACGCGACGAAAAGACCTTTTGACCTCAAACTATAAGCGCATTTTTCTGGAAACTACTTATTTCAAAACGATGTGCATGATATCTCAAGTTCGGCTGAACCAATTCATTTGAAGGCTCAGAGCTTTTTTATCACACTACAAAGCGTTCTTTAATAACTTTGTTTCGCTTAATTTTTAAAAAATTCCGAAAGACGAAAAAAGCAGGGAAGAAACGTAACTTATTTTTCAAACAGCCGCCATTTTGTGAAAAAAATCCCTTGTAATACTGGAACTAAATTCTTATTTTTGAAGAATTAAAAGAAATTTAATAAAACTTGCAGATCACTGGAACGACTGGAATTCTGCACACAAGGACACACTATTTTTGCGTAAGCCCTCAATTTGCCGGCCTGCAATTTTCAATTTTCAATTTTGATTTTCTTTTAACTTTATTAATATTTTACACTTTCAAAATATCACAAAATAACAAGTAAAAAAATGGATGCTAAAAATATCTACTAAATTTTTGCTTTTATGGCGTCCAAAAAATTCAGGCATCTAAACCCGAATATCACTTTAAATAAATACTTCCACATTCAATCATGTCAATAATTGAAATTTATCTTTCGGTACAGTCTGTGTATTGAATTATTATTATTGTAGGCTTGAAATTTGTGTTTTCAAATATTTTTAAAAAATCTTTATAAAAACAAATATTATAAATAGTATTATTTTTGTATAATTTTATTATTATTATTACAAAAAATGTTTTTCATAAAATAAATATATAAAATTCTTATTCTATAGAAAACTTGGAAGCAAAATAAACTCATACCAGAGGCAGAAAATACTTAAGCTTCTTGGATCGACCTGTGGGAATTAATTAAATGGAAGCAAGGAATCAGAATTTGTTCTTCAACAGTGCGGATAGAATTTTGGCATAAGAAAATCAATCTAAGAGATAAATGTCACATTGTTTGATTTGGGTAGAAATATGAAAAAAAAGTACTAATTAACTTTTGAATTTATTACTAATGGTCCATGATTACTGCTTTCATAAATTTATTTTATTTTCAATATTTCCCCAAGACTAACAAGACCCAATTTTCCGTATTGTATTTGTAATATTTTTTGATTTAAAGATTTAGAAACTTTTTATTCAGTATTCAAGATAAACAGCATCAACTTTTATGAATTTTTGACGTTCAATTATTCTAATTCTAACTAAATTTTGTTCTTTTTATTTTTTAGCAATACTCAGGTGGTCCCGTCCTTAGTCATTTTCAGTAATGGTAGGTTTTTTCTTTGTAATATTTTTGGTAATCATTTTAATACTTTGTCATTATTTTTATTTGACATGAAATTTATTGCTGTTTATTATGATTTTGTAAAATGAATGATGAATTCAATAATATAGGCCATTTTTTATATATGATAAATACGCCCTTATTTATTAATATGATTACGTAAGCACATTTCGTAAATACAAATACGAAAAAAAAGGAAGAGAATTGTTTAGTGAGTTTTTTCATGTTTTAAAAAAATAAAAAATTTATAGTTAAAAACTGTCAAATAAGGCAAAAAGTAAATTAAAATATTTTGATTTTTACTAAAAACTTTTATTATTAATTTTATTAGATGACAAAGCGTATTGATTACATTTATTACATACATACAAACAAAAAATTGATTTAACATATTGTATTAAAAAGGTCGAAGACTAATAGTAATGGCTACTGCTTGGATACTCATCTAAGAATCTAATTTGTTAAAATAAATATAAAAAATATCAATAGTTTTTGTCACTAAGTAGCAATAGAAATGATTTAGCCATTTAGATTTCATTTGAGGTTCAAGATAAATTAATAGGCCCGAAATCAGCTTAGTGTCGTAGTATAATCACGTTACTGCTTAATTTTACTACATAAACATTTCAAGGCATATAGGCTAAAAAGTTCATTAATGGAAATGAATTAATAAGATAAATTCAAAAGATGATAACAAACTAATAATAAGTAAAATTAATTGAAACGATTAAAGGTCAGTGGTTGGATCTATTAAACTTTTTTTTTTAGAAAATATTTATGAAAAATATATATTCAAATGGCAATTGTCAATATAAATGAATTTTTTTATGATAAATGTTAGTTTATAGCAATATATTCCTATTGAAAATATCTTTAAAACGTAATCGAAGATTGAAAGTTTTTATTTTTTATAACCAAAACCTTAACCCTTTGTATGTTTTGGCTGTAGATCTAAGAATTAGGATTAAAATCTTCAAAGAATTATATATGAATAGTTTGATTTAAATTCAAGATTTTGCTTTGAAGCTTTTTTGAAAACTTATAGCGATGCTGTAAACACGTAAGATTAATTTAATTTCACTTATCCCCAGGTTCCAATTGCCATCTCTAACAATTTCAGTCAAATATTTACCTCTCTAAGCTCTCTATATTCACCTTTATTCACAAAAAATAATCAAACTAACAAACCAAAAAAGCAATACAACAAAAAAAAAACTAGCCAAACTTTTTAAATTAATTACTATAACAGGAAATGAAAAAAACAGCAGCAGCAGAAATAAAACGCTGAATGCATTCGTGTGTGCTAGAGGCTTTTCAGATGTACACAAGACGACTGGTGCTTAAAATTACAATATATTAAATTGAACTTTCTTAATAATTATTATTAGTTATTTTTTGTATTAATTTTTGTTCTTAGTTGTTCTTGGCTTCAGTTATTGTTAGCACTGAGCTTTTGGCAATTGTAAAGAAAGACTATCTTCAGTAGATATTGCTCCCGAACCATCAATAGTTTTAACGGGAAACGCTATTCTTTGAAAGTTGGCGAAAATATTACCAATAGTTTCTAATCAATTCTTTAGCAGGAAAACGCTATTTATCAGGTTCTATTGCCCAAGTTAGCAAACTTTTTAGCAGGAAACGCTGGTCTTTGAAAACTTTAGCAACCAAACTCTAGTGTGGATTATTTCTTTGGTTACCAAAAGTTTTAGCGGGAAACTTTTGTCTTTGGTAACCAAGAAAAGGAATTAAATACTTCTAAGATTGAACAGAAAACTATTTTTATTATAAAACTGCTGGGTAAGTACTTTCATTTTTCTTTTTAAAGAAAAAAACCTAAACAATAGCACATCTTCACTAAAGCTTATTTACCTTAGAAGAAAAAGTGCTTTGGCAAGCTAAGCGAAAACATTATTTTTACTTTATTATATTATATTCATTACGCTTACAATAACTTAGAAAAGAGTACCGTCGGTGGGCAAACTGCAATATATGCAAAACAGTGGCAAAGTTTAGAAAACGAAGAGAAAACAAAGAAACACTAAATGGCCCTAAAAACGGAACACTTGATTTATTACAGCTTATTGATCTTACCCAGTAGAGAAATTACTCATTAGTGAGTTTTTCATACATAAATTCATGCGTGAATCATTTCGAAAAATTCTCTTGTGAAATATTCATTAATGTAGCATACAGAAATTAGCCATCATAGCTACTTTTCAGTAATATTTTCATGCAGAAAATTGTCATAATGGCGAGTTTTGCGGACATTTATTAACTAAATTCATTGGTTTTTTACCCAAAAAAGTAGGTGTTATGACTATTTCATTGATGAAGTAGAGCTACTTTCTCTACTGAGTTACTAAATTAATATGAATGAAAAAGTCGGTTTAAACATAGAGCAGCCGAGTTATAATCCTTCCACCTTATGTGATCAGGAATAAAAGCAAGAATATTAGAACTGTTTGTTAGCTCTCATGCCGAACATTACGTCATTATAAGAAATTCCTATTCTACACAGTAATTAAAACTTTTATGATGATACTTTGTAAAAACTTTACACATTCATAAGTATATTTTTTTCTATTTCATTAGATGCATTAGCAATGTAAGTATAAAATCTTTATGCATTCTGCGGGTGAATGTAAAAAATTGTTTAAATTGTATGCCAACAGCATCTAAAATAAAAAAAGGCTCAACAAAAAACTTATGTGAGACGTAAATTAGTATATAATGTTTCCATACATAACATATTTGCTTATGGTAGATATTTCGCGAGGAATTGTTTTCTATGTGGGTTTGAATCCAATCAGATTTTAACACTAATAAAATTGAAATGATTTGCTTAAATATCAGGCACGTTGTTCTAGTTCAGTTCAATCACTGTGTTTTTTTTTTCTTTATATTGTAATTCTAAATAATTCAAAACCTAACCAAAATTTAGCTCTCTGAATGTTTAATTTAACTTCGCTTGGTTGTTTTTTTTACTGAAAAACACTTTCCCTATTTAGGTATAGTCTGAAGGTTTTTCATGTAATCAAACGATATCATTAATTAAATTGTCAAAAATATTTAGCCTATTGATAATTGACTATTAATTTGAGGCTTAACAATCAAACAAACACAAAATGCTTTGAATTAAGGAGGAAAGAAAAAAAACAATATGGATTGCCAGATGAATCGTCTAATAGCTATTTTATAATAATTTAGCAATTGATAGATTACGAAAAGTGTTAAAAAATATGTAAAAAAATATATCTAAGTTTCAATTTTATTATTATGGTAATTAAGGGAAAAAAAATTTTGTTGCATGCTATTGAAAAGAGATTAGAAAAACAAAATTTGAATAATTTCAATCCTCACTTTCTTTAAAATTTGAAAAAATATATTTTTCAAGAAGGTCATGGGATAAACTGATGATTTTGTTAATTGAGTGCAAGTTTTTCAAATTTTATTAATCCAACATTTTAATCTTAGCTATTTTTTCCATAGATATAATAACATCTTTATCAAAATTGAGGTGTATAACATTTAGACAAAAACCTTTGTCTATGAATCCAATTCCATAAAACATTTTTGCTATAGATATAAGATGAGCACATGTACATATCTGAACAGATCTTTAAAGAGACCGAATAAAACACAAACAAAAGAAGCAAATGTCCAGATATTTTTTGGTACAATATCCAGTATATTATTAAATTCAAAAAGATACAAAACTATATTTTTGTTAATGTGGTGCCTATACAATATAGAAATATACCTTTTTTGTTTTTATATTCAATGAGAAAAGGGGGAAACAAGATAGTCACCGTACTAACATAAGTGTAATTCGATGCTAAAAAATTAAAAGCGTAATTGCTTCTCTAGTATCCTTTCTTTACTTTCTGTCTTTTCTGCTGCATTGATATTGAAATTTAAGGAAAATAAGACTGTTTTACGTTTCCTTTCTATTGTAAATATTGTTACGGAAGAATTATTATTATTATTATTTTTATTATTAATACTATTTTTACCATTATTATTATTATTATATTTACTCCGGGTCCGGCAATTGAAGTTTCCGGTTAATTTAAATTGCTGTCAAAAGTAAACCGCTTATCGGGCAATACTAAAATTTAAGATCAACATAGCTTGACATATTGTCTTTTAGTGGCAAAAATAATACGGCGGTTAAAAGACCCGTTCTCATTTTTCTTTACAATGGACCTAAAAAAGAATTCAATTATTGCTCTTCATTTGATGGGTAAATCAAACATCGAAATTAGAAGATTAGTTAAATTAGTTAAATCATATGAATTTGTGTGAAAAGTTTGTGTATCGTACTGTAAAACGATTCAACGAAGTGTAAAAAAAAAAGATATGGTGGTGGTCGGCGATGCACTGCAACTGATAAAGAAAATGTAAACAAAGTGCGTAATCGATTGTATCGCAATCCGGAGCGAAGTTCAGCAAAACTAGCAAAGGAATTGAGAATAAGTGATAGGAGTGTTCGGGGTATCATGAAAAATAAGTTGAAAGTAAAGCCTTTGAAAAAACAAAAGTTTCAAGAACTGACAGATGCTCAAAAAGAAGTTAGGTTCAAAAGATCAAAGGATTTACTTCGCATGCTCGCTCGTAGTGATTTACCAAACTTGGTTTTTCGGATGAAAAAACATTCTGCATAGAACAATTTCTCAAAAAACAACGCGATCGTATTTGGCTAAACAGACGTTCTGACGATAATTTAAGGGTTACACGGAAACAAGGTGCTGCACGTTTGATAGTTTGGGCAGCCGTCACTGAAAATGACCGTTCACCACTCATTTTTTTACCACCAAGCGTGAAAATTAATACCGATGTTTATCAAAACTTGATTTTAAAAGAGGTTTTATTACCATGGACCAGAAAACATTTCGAAAATCATCGATTTACATTTCAACAGGACTCTGCACCATCACACAAAGCAAAAAAAAACTCAATAGTGGTTACAAAACAATGTTTCTCAATTTATTTCATCTCAAAAATGGCCACCGTACTCACCAGATCTGAATACGTTAGATTTTTCGATTTGGGGAATTTTACAAGCAAAGACTTGTCAAAAAAAGCACACATTTTTGAACAGTTTGAAAAAAGATTTGACTCGTGAATGGAACAGTTTAAGTCAAGACATCGTACGAGCAGCTTGTGGTTCGTTTGAAAAGCGTTTGGAGCTAGTTGTGAAGGCATACCATACCATTCGAGTAATTTGTAAAAATAACTATATAATATAAACAATCATTCTCATAAATTTTAATAAAATCAACTACTAAACGAAAAAACTACAAGGCTTTTAAATCCGGGTACACTTCAATTGCCGGACCCGGTATATTCATATCATAATTGAAAAGTGAACTATGCACAAATATCACCCTTAAAGATTAGATATGGTATTGTATTAATTTTTTTACCACCTCAAGTGGCTGCTCAATATTTACCACATCTGGAAATTCAGATTTCAGAAAATTAATGTGCAATTAAAATTTTATAACACTTATGATTAATACCAATGCTGGTAACTTGCACAGCAAACTTGCTGCCTCATGGACTTCTTTGAAAATTATTTAAAATTTTAAAACTCTGTTTAGTCTTTAAAGTCTTTGATCTATACACATGATAACAACTGGCCATAGCCGATTTGGACATAAGTTTAAATTTCAAACACTTCGATATTTAGAATTTTGGACCTGCTTCCTCGCTGAACTTTTTGTTCATTTTTGACCCTTTAAAGGTGATACTACAAGTTAAATTTAGTTCATAAATATATATGTAAAAATTTTAGTAGAAGTTGATATAGTGTAAAAAAAGGGGTAGATGATGAGGTTCCTAAATGCTACTAAAACTTATTTTTTAGTAATATATGTACTGAAAGATGAAAATATAAAAAAAGTCCCTATTCCTTAAGATAAATGAAAGAAGCCTTAAATGAAGCTCCATAGCTAATATATAAGTTACGCTACATAAACAAAAGTTCATTGAACAATAAAAGAAGTACTAAATAATAAATTCTTGTGTCTTATAGATTGAATGCAGGTGATATAAAAACAAATTTTGCAATATAAAAAGCACACACACACAAGAACTAATTCATAAAAAATAAGCCGTCTAAAGACACTCCACATATGTAAAATACAAAAGTCGAAGAAATAAAATATTCCTCTAGCTGTATATAATTTAACTAACAATTATGTATTCCTTTTCTAAAGCATTTGAATCTTAGATTTTCTTTAGCAAATGTACGTGTCTCATAATTCATCCAATCTTTATCAGCTAAGAGTTCATTAAATGCATCACGTATGGATCATTTCGAAGCCTATATCCTTGCTTTCCTGGTAAAATTTATTTTTAATAAAAGGAGCTCCTAATCTACCATACTTATCTTTTTATTTGTCCATTCAACACATTATGACCAACATTTTCTCTCTGTTTGAATACCAAGAAGATTTTTTTGAAATTCAATTTGTTCCCTGTTGGTAATCAATAATTGAATATGTCATGATTGACAAAACTAATCGTCAATCCAACGCATTAAATTTGGTTTAAAATTGAAGTAGTTAAAATATATTTTGCTTTGTTTAAAAATGTTTTAATTATAAATAAAATTCAAAATTTTGAATAAATTTCAGTTTTAGGTTAAATATTTAAACTAAGCTCCTTTATTCGTTTTATTGCAATCAAAGACCAGTACTACCTGCCAAAACTCTTAGAGCAACCTTAACTACAAGTAATCCTTTATAGTTAACAAATATCTGTATTTCAGGCTAAATCTTTGGTAATTAGGAGAAATACTAACTAGAAGATGTCTTATTTTGTAATTACAAAAAGCCAGTTTTACGTTGTAACACCTCTTGGTGACTAATGAAGGATCTACGGCTATATAGATTAATTAAATATTCTATAATTGAGAAAGATTTACAGTTGGTAATTTTATAAAAAATTTAATTTAACTAGCAACAAGTTAAGACCAGTGTCCCCAGCTAAAAATACCATAAATTTGCTTCGTTATTGAAAATTGAACACGTTGAGGACGATTTGTACCACAGCGGCTATAGTTTTGTAGATGTATAAAACTTTTTTTATTATAATTCTACTTTCAATTTCTTGTTCAACAAAATTTTGTGTAGGGCACTGGCAGATAAAGTTAAGTATGATTTTCGTTGCTGTCAGATGAAGCGACATAGAAAAAACTACGCTGTCCTCAATTTTAAATAATAAAGACCATATCCGCAAATTCATATTAATTTCAATACTTAAAGCTTCAATAAATATGACAATGGATCCGTTATTCCACAAGTCTGAACCCTTAGCTTCCAGTCCGACTCTAATTAATAAAATTTTGCTAAAGACTTTAGCCTTGAGCTAATATTTCAAAATCTACGGCTTTGATTTTTGATCTTCAATTTCAACCGTTGATCATTAAATCTCCAAAAAATATTAAAACTGTTATGCTTCGCTAATCTAAAAGTAGGATACAAGTTAATCATCACCAAAATATAAAAACATATGTAGAAAACTACAATTCTGCTAGATTACTTGTAATATCCAAAGATCTACATAAATTTAATATAAAAATTTCATAAGTATAAAAATAAAAGAATCTTAACGTACTCTAGCAAAATGATCGACATTCAATTTCATGAATAAATCTCAGCTGTTTGACAACAATAATAACGGGCCACCATAGATGCAAATGCCTATTTTAAGATTTGAATAATAAATTTTCGTAATGCCAATGCATTTAAAATCTGAATACTATAAGATGATAACAAAAAACTTTGAAAGTAGACAGACAACCTGCACCCACATTTACCCAATTGTAAACTATAAGAGTTAATAATAAGGAAACTGGAAGTCATGTTGTGACACCTAAGACACGACTTCCATTTCTGCATTCTAACATTATATATATCTATCGTCTATAGTTTTAATGGTTATAAAGTAAGAATTGAATTCATAAAAATTTTGACAGGTCCGAAAATGACAAATGGACCAATTCGTATTGTTCATTTTATTGATTGCGTCATTCTACTCGAGAATTTCAATTGACTATGAATTATCAAGATTTTAGCTTGACTGTTGGAATCGATACCAGATCTCAAGTTTTCTGTTACCTCTTCAGGTGTATGAATGATATATCATGATTCGATGACTTGACATAAAATAAAAATTTACTTTGCCGAGTAAGCAGATTCAATTGAGAAGGCATATATAATGTTTGCGTAATCAGTACTCAAAATATGACATACAGTAAACCGAGAAATTGGAAAGGTTATTTCCGATGAAATAAAATAGATACAGGGCCCTGAAAATCAAAAAAAAGTTGAAGTTTTTAGATAATAATATTATTAAGTTTTAATTTATTTACTATTTCTTTTAGGATTTTAAATAATAATTAATTCAAAACAACTGTAATCTGAGTGAGACGGAAGTGGTGTAGGAATAATTATACGTAAATAAATATATTTGTGTTATTTATTTTATTTTTAATATTATCTGAGAGCTTTGCAAATAACTTTTCAAATAAAAGTTATTAGCCTAGATTTGCTTTTTTCTACTAGCAATGAAATAGCTGAATTTTTCTCTATGAAATTCAACATTGCTATACCTTGCACAGCGAAAAGGCTTGAATTGGCCTGCCTTGTCAATCTAAAAACAAATTGATTTAAACCTAAACCTTTAGAGTTAAGCCTGATTTGATACTTAATATATTGAAAAATTTAAACTTTTTAAGTAGAAGATGTTCAGGTTCAACTTGAGGTTAATATATGTATGTGTAAGAGAAAACGATGAAAGTAAGAGAAGTTAAGTGCTATATGACATATAGAATATGGAATGTCAAAAATTTATTTTATTTCACATCATAAGGTCCACGTTTAGTTTAGTAGTTTTAATTTTATTTGAGTGTGTTTAAAGTAAATAATAATTTTTATTTTTAATTTTCTTTGGGGACATTTTCGAAGTGATTGTTACAATAGTTTAAGGGGAAAGTTCGGTATTTAATTTTTAATTGATGTACAACGTCTTAAAAGTATTGTGTCTAAATTTCAAGTTGATTGCAGTAAAATTACCAAAGTTATTAGCATTTAAGCACCCTTTGCTTTAGACATAGAGGTAAGTGAGCAAAAGTTTAAAGCGATTTTTTGAAGCTTACCATCTTCGAAGATGGTGTTCACGATAACTCAAAATTTAGTGAGCTGATGGTTTTGAAACTTTGCACACTATTTTTTTACATATTTCACCAGGTATTGACGAGAGATTTTTGTTATTTATTTAATAATTCTAATTTTACAATAACAAATAAGCCGATTTTTTCAAGAAAAAATGACTTCCAAAAGCTACGAAAAATTGAAAAATCAAAAAACAAAAAAAAAACACCTCGCCATTACCTCGAAAAACATCTTCTAAATGATTCTGTTGAGGAGTTATAAGAAAACACCACAAAATGAGATACCTCTAGAAATTCGCTGTCACTCTCTCAATTATTAATATTATAAAATGAAAATGTTGGAAAATTTTATGTTATCGTATAAAAATTAATTAAATAAACTAGAACTATCTGTATTGCCGGAAAAAATTCTTGAAAACATGCTTCTTTTTTCAACAAATTAACCCAAACTCCTCCTTAAGGTAATTTAAGGTAATAATTATTAATAAATTTATAATTGTGCGTTTTACAATGTAAAGGGTTGGGCAATACAGACGCAGGAAAGTAAACGCCAAAAAAGAATACAAGAAATACGATTTCAACTAAATTTATTATTTTATTTTAAACATTGATTTATGCCATTTATGTATGAAAAATAATATCACTCAAAGGTTCACCACGATTGGTTTTACAGACGTCGATACGATGGTCAAAATTTGCGATAATATTTTTCATCATGGTCGTCTCAATGGCATTTATCTCGGCAATAATGTTGTTTTTCAGGTCTTGAATGGTAGCTGGTTTATTGACGTATACTTTGCTTTTCAAAAATCCTCACAAAAAAAAAGTCAAGTGGTTTTAAATCGCACGAGCGCGCAGGCCAAGGCACATTTGTCCTACGTGAAATTAAGCGTTCTTCGAATTTCGACTTCAATAACTCGATGCTGGCGCGAGTGGTGTGACATGTCACAATGTCTATTTGAAAATAAACGTCCTCTATGTCGAAACGATTAATTTTTGGAAAAAAATAATCAGTTATTATCGCCCAATTCTTGAGATCGACGAGTTGTGCTTAATTTTGGATTCTTCTTACAATTTTTTTCACAGCAGCAATATTTTCTGGTTTACATACATTTTTTGGTTCGCCAGACTTAGTTAAATCACCAAGTGAGACAGTTGACTCAAATTTACGCACTAAACGACCGATTGATGTCTCATTTGGGCGGTTATGATAACCGAAAAAATCACGTAATGCGCGGAACGTATTTTTTATTTGTGCACCATTTTTATAATGCTTTTGAATAACTTTAACGCGTTGTTCGATTGTAAACGATTCCATATCGATAAATGGCAAACACTCAACTAACAAAATGACATATGAACGACGAAAATTCAAAATGGGTTCCCTATGATATGGACGTTTACTTTCCTGCGTCTGTATTGCCCAACCCTGGAAATAATACTAAGAAATTTTTTTTTAGAAATAAGTGTTGAAAAATAAAATTACATTCGAATACCTAGTAATCCTTTGAATATTATAAATAGTAATGAGTTGTATGGAATATTTTAAGCATAGTTTAAATTATTTATAAAGCTTATATGTATGTATGTATAATTATAATAATATGTAAGAAGATTGTTTTGGTTTAAAAATGATTTTTCGGAAAAAATATAAAAGAATTACAAATTAATGTATAGTATTTAGTTGTTCCTTTCGGAGTGAGGCATAATAATATGAAATTTTTCATCTTAGCTGAATAGGTTTGGACTTTACATGTTATGGAAAATCTCTTAGAAGTCCATTTCATGGTTAATCAAAAATCAAGACAAAAGTAGTTGAAAATACATTCAAAATAATGTTCATCTGTATTTGATTTTGGAAAAATATAATTGAAACAGTCGAAAAAATGGTATTTCATAACATAATCGCGAAATAATTATTTCTGAATTAGTGTAACATTTTTGCATATATCATTTTTATATTATAAACTTGTTTTGGTCCTTAATATACTGAAAAAGAAGTTTTTAATTTTGAACTTGCATCGGTCCTGTATATACTATAAAGAAATTTTTTTTTATCCTGAAATGAACCTGGGAAAACCGAAATTAATATAATGTAGACTCAACAGGTTTATGGTAGGCTCAACTTTTGACATAAATGTAAATGCTTTCAACCTGCTAAGCTGATTTAAAAATGGATATAATAAATTGAATCTGACTTCATATTTAATATACCAAAAATGTGAACTTTTGTGTTTTAGGACACAAGTCAGTATGAACTTTATTTTCTATTTTATTTAATTTTCGTTTTACCTTAAGGAAATGAAATAAAACCTCACTCCCTCTTGTATTTAAAATACATATATACTCGTATGTATATACATTTCTCATTAAAGACCGAAAAGTAGCGATTGCTTTTATTTATTTTAACAGTTTATGTAAAATTTAGCAAAAATTATTAGTAATTTAAG
Source organism: Acrocera orbiculus (assembly GCA_947359355.1). Taxonomy (NCBI): domain Eukaryota; kingdom Metazoa; phylum Arthropoda; class Insecta; order Diptera; family Acroceridae; genus Acrocera; species Acrocera orbiculus. Next base: position 2,144,621 of record OX375757.1, read on the forward strand.
AGTATTTTTTTTAGATTTTTAATTAATTGAAACTTAAATAATAGAATTATTAATATAAAAAACTTGATTGTGTGCATCTTAATGATTTTTAAGAATAAGAATAATTTTTAAGGATACAAAACTTTTTAATTGATTATTCGGTAATATTTGAAAGAATGCGTTATTAAACTAAATTAAATGTTGTTCTTTACAGCTTAGGTTAAAGAAAAGGACAAGGAAAGTATATAAAAAGCAGTTTGCAGCTGATATCAACAGTTTTATTATGAAGAAAATGTCATATTTACTTTTTAAGGACAAAAAGAATAGATCAGAAGATACATAACTCAATAATTACACTGAATAAAAAAAGTTTATGTCTCAACTTAACGTATTTACTTGATTTTCGATGTACTTGAATCAAGAAAACAATTCTACAGTCTATAATTTAAATACTCGGTTCGAATACAAATCCTTTAAGATTATATTAACTTTTAGAAAATATATTTTTCTTTATAATCTAATGACAAAAAGGTTAAAGCATGTAATCATATTTACTTGATTTCAAATAATCAAACAAAAAGTGTTTTTCGTCATGTAGTCTAATAAGTCAATACAGTATGAAATCAGTATGAAATATTCGGATTATAGCAAAAATATGACTTCAGTATTTCCTTATTCTGTTGAAATAGTTTTAATAAGCTATTAAACATTTCCAATTCCTTAAAAGAAACTAACCAGAACTAAGAACTTGTAAATTTTTTACTCCATATTTGAACCATAATATTATTTTGCTTTTTAAAAAATTTAATAATTTTAATCATTACTTTAACGACAAACAACTTAAAAATATCTTAAGCACGATATTAACATGTTCATATTTTGAAAAAGAAAAAAATAATAATACTAATAACGCAATAAGGGAAAATAAAAATGATACCAATTCCCATTCAAATTTCAATCTAAGTTAAAAACCGCAAAAACAAATAAAATTTCTTTTATATATAAATCAAGAAGTCTGAAGATTTTTTAAAATCCAAAAATAAATAAATTCTAAGAAAAAGACAAAAAAATAAAAAACAACTTATGGCAATTTCCGCTTATCTCCCGTATAATAAAAGGCAGCAGCATCCTCCTCACGTGTGTCACTATAATCAAATGAAGAAATTTTTCCAATAAATATATGGGGCCGTAGAAAATATAAGCTCCGCCTGTGCGCAGTTAAATAAACTTAAATATCTGTACTTAATCATCCCCCACACTGGACCAGATTATGCGCAAACTAAAATGGATACATAGAAGAAGAAATATATATATATATATATGAACGTTATGTGATATATAAGAAAATAAGCATCATCAACTCACAAACGTGAGAGGGGGGAATGTTTTTTTAATAAAAGAAATAGAATTCAAGCCAATGATGCATACCTTTAGATATAAACACTAATGTAAATAGTAATATAGAAATATTTTGTGTGTTTGTTATTCTTCTTTAAGGAAAAAAAAATTAAAGATGGTGGCAGCAGCTTCCGCATAAATAAACCTCAACTGCTTAGACACAATGGAAATGTTGCTGCAGCATGATGCTTATAATTATATAAAATTATTTTACCTTAAATTATTTTAGTATTGATTTTTTTGGTTTCCTTTTTTTTGTTTTGTTTTAGGAAATTTGATGTTTCAAAATGAAGTACGCATGCTAAATATTCATAAAAATTCTAGTAAGAGTAAATAATTGCGAATTATATAAATACATAGAAATATTTCCTTATACTATAAATAAAATATTAAATCCAGGTAAATCTTTATTTAAATTGAAAGATAACATAATTTTCTCTCTTTCTAATGTTATACTAAAAAAACCTTGAAATTCCTATTAGAAAATTGTCTAACTTATGTAAACATGTGCTAATTTTTGGGTTAAAAATATTTTATTATATTTTATATCAAATTTAGTGAAGTATAATCATCAAAGTTCAAAGAAATAAACCACTTGAAATAAATTTTAATTCTAGTTATGGTATTAATTTTCCTTAAAAACAATTTTAGAATCCCATTGACTCTAAAACCACTTCAAATGATTGCTTACAAAAAGAATTTTGACATTTCAAAAGTGCCAAAGGTATCGTTGATTGTTAAGTTTATTTCATTAAAATCACTCTGCCAAGGTAAAGTTTTATGTTAAGGGAGCTTATTGAAATACAAATGGATACTTGAAGAAATTTGCCAAAAATTTGGTTTGAGTATTTCCATATAAATATTTAAATGCGCCAAAGTATCAAAAATAAGTTAAATTATCAATTGAAAATAGAGAAAAAAAGTCTGACTCTCACAGACCGAGTGTATAAATTAAAAATCATAAAAGAAACAAAAAATGAATTGATTTTATGGTTTGATATTAATTAGGGGCCATCCATAAATTACGTCACACGAATTTCATGATTTTGTGACCCCCCCCCCTACCCCCTTGTCACACTTTCATTTATTTTTTATTATTTTTTATTTATTTTTCATTATTTTATTATTATTTTTCATTTATTATTTATTATGGATATCATATCAAACCACCCCTTGTCACACTTAGTCGACCCCCCCCCCCCCCTTAAGGTGTTACGTAATTTATGGATGGCCCCTTAGTTCAAACTCCTTAATCGAGGAAATTTAAAAGATTTGAAATCAAATTTTTAATAGTTTTTTTTAAAAATCAAAAATAATAAATATAAAAAATTACAACATATATAAAAAAGCAACCTAAAATTAAGCAGAGTTATCCAGATTAACTTGATGTCTAGATTAGCGTTTTGGAGAGCGGTATTATAGGAGGTTTTATAGGGGTTATAAGGCGCGGTTATACTCAATAGTTTGTTTGAATCTGACATTTTGATTGAAAATATATAATTTATGCTTTTTGATTAGTTTTATTATATTAAATTAGCTTACCCTAAATAATAATACATAATAAATGTAATAAAATTGGTTGAAAAGTACGAATTATACTTTTTTAAAGGATTTGTAAAGTAAATATTGCAGTCAATATACTTCTGAATATAACCGCGCCTCATAACTCCTATAAAATCTCCTAAAATATCGCTGTATAAAACGCTAATCCTAATCAATTGAACCTTAATAAAATAGAAAGCATAATTTAATGAAGAGTCAAAGGAATCAATCAAGAAATTGTCTTAATAGATATTTTATATCTCTGATTTAAATACTAAAATTGTACAATTTGTAAAATAAATTTTTAAAAAAAGCCATAGCATGAAAGATATGTGCACGAAAAAATTTATTGAAATTAAAATTTCCTTTTCTTGGACATGATCTTTACACATTTCACAAGGTTATCGATTTCTTCAGACAAGGCTCAAATTACAAAGTTTTATTGCGTAAAATAATATCAATGCAAAAACAATTTTTACTTTCTTATTCTCATTATTTCAGAATACTTTCAATGATAAATTATCCAAATGGCTCACTATAAATATTTCAAAATGACACATCATGGAGATTACTTTCAAAGCATTTTTCTATTTTATTAAAATTTAAAAAATTTTCAGAGGATGAAATAAAAAGAAAAGTTTCTTTTATTATATTGATGCCATTATGTTGAGAAATATTCTTAAAATGTAAGCAAAATTTAAAAATAAATTTGACACTATATAGAAAAGAAATCAAATTAGAATTTATTCTTTGTCTATCCTCACTTTTTAGTGAAACAGCTGATCATAAAAATTTAAATACCAGTCTCGCAGATTTCAATGAAGCTAAAGTTTTAAATTTTATTGAAATGCTAGCTCAAAGCTTTTATTATAATATACGTTGCTTGAAATTTTATTAACTTCTATATCCATACAGCTTTTAAAGAAAAAGAAACAAATTTTTATGTATGGTAAACCTATTCCTATATTTAAAAAGCAGACTTAATAGAATCATAAAACTTTTTAAATAACAAATAATCCACTTATTAACAAATTACTAAAACGAACCATCGTTAAAATAATATCAAAATTCATCATTAGAAAACGTTGACCAAAGTAATTTTAGAACGTTAGGATTTTCACGGTATTCTGCTGACATACTATATAGAAATTAAGGAAGAGACATTGCGTTTAAAAGAATATTTCCTTATTATAAGAAGGAAAATACCCTGTTTCACCAAAATAATGTACCGCATCCCAAGTGTTTGAAAACTAAGAAGAATTTATATGAAATATATTTTGAATTGCTCCCATCTTCATTGTAACTACCAGGTTTGGACTAAACCAATAGGTTTTTTTTCCAGATCTTAAAAAGATGCTTCACGAAAAAATATTCAATTGTAATTCATCACTAAAAGTGAGAAGTAGCTTAGTACCAAAATAAACGCGGACAGTATATCAAAGTTAAAGAAACGTTAAAATGAACATTTTTCACTTGGAGAAGGCTATTTTAATAAAAACTATCCTTTGACAATCCCAAAAAGCAAAATAAGGTAAACTTTAAATTAATTTCATTTTAATAATTGATAAAGTTTGGTAATGTATAAAGGATTTTTATAATATAAAGTGGTAAAGCTTTTTGAGTATAAGGTAATCAATTTAATATTTACGGTAGGTCCATTGTTGCTTCGGTAACAAAGAAAATTTTGAAGTTGTATATAATACAGATTCAGCTCCATTTTTGCTCAAATTAAAAAAAGAAAACAACAAAAGTAAAGATTATTCCTGTTTTAAAAAAAAACGAAAATTTAGTAGTCCAGGACTTTTCATTGTTCTTTTCACCTTATGGTGACAAATATATTCAAGCTTAGCAACCATTTAAATTTAATTATTTAACACAATTCCTTTTTTTTTTGTGATAAAGTAAAGCTTGAGTATCAGCTTGAGGGGCAAATTTGATTGAATTTTTAATTATATTAAAAGCAATTTTGTTTAGTTACTTCTTTCTAGCTCTCTGCCCCTAATTTAAGTTTTAATAAGACATTTTTCATAATATTATTTGATTCCAGTTTACTAAAGTATACAGCAATTGTATATATATATATATATATACATAAATAAATATAAATAATACCTAGGTAGCATTACAAAAGGACAAGTGGCCATATTTAAAAAAAGACTGAAAGAGCAGATCAAAAGTAAAATTGCCTGTACCACGCTTTTTCTTTTCTAGCATTACAAGTAAAGAGAAAAAGTTATTAATTATTACAAAGTTTATTTTTTAATAGGAAATGTAATTGAAAACTAAATTCTAACCGAAAACTATGTAACTTTTTAAAGTTCCAGTGCTTTTAAATCATTTTAAAAATGGTTTATAGCCATTTCTTACTAATATCTATGCACATTTCAAAACTTTACTTCAAAGTTTGATAAAACTCTTAAAGTTGTAGAGTTTTTTTTATATGAGAAGTAATGACTGGCCTTTGACATTTAAAGTATCCCTGTCGACAAAAAAGTTCATCATCATTCTGGGTGAATTAAGAACCGTACATATTTTGGGACTATACATTTTATCATCTTTAGTTGAATTTCATAAAAACAAGAATTCATACCATAAATTCAATACTTTAACAGAATAATTGAATGCTTGGCAAGTAAATGACACAAAAAATGAATATATAAAATCGTCAATCACCTTAAAATCTGACGAAATAACAAGAAATAAAATTTTTATTCAAGTATGTTTATTAAATAATATTACTATTTCATACTACTTATATGGTTAATTATGCAAGACTTGACTGAGCTGTATGGTTGTAATACTATCCTACTAAAAAAACAAGGCCAGACGTAAAGATTCCATTAAAATCAACCAGCAAAACGTTACGTAGATGTTTAAACGTTTTTATTGGTTTAAATATGACTTTGTATGCTATCCTTACAGGGAATCGATGTAAAATATTCTCAAATAAGAAAATGATCAAAAGAAAAAAACAATTTAAAGAGAATTTTAATTAAAGACTGGTCAACTCTGATATGGGTGAGTCAGAAAACGGGGGATCTCTTTGTAGCTCCATATGTCAAGCATGTTACCTGAACTAGAGTAGTAGAAAAGCGGTTAAAAAGTTAAAAATTGAAGAAGGTATAGGAATAGTCATTTATTCAAATACAAAAGGATCATTATAGGCCACAATTTTGTATGTATACACACCCACACCAAAGGGAAGCTTTCTTGGTAATGCTACGTATTTTTTTGCATAACTCTAGGATTTTTTCTACCTCAGATACAAATGATGATTTTTCTTTCAATAAATCGTCCTTTAAAGTATCCAATCATTACACCATTTATCGTTCTTAATGGGCAGTACTGGCTTCAATTCTTGTAAAGTTCAGTGTTGACTTAGCCATAAACAGCTCGAAATAAAATATTCAATTGTTGTTGTATGGTTGCATTTTTGGTACTTTGGTAATTCTAGTAATTCTGGATGGTTTTTAAATTTTTCATAAAATCATTTTTTTATAATTCTTTTTTTAACAGAACGAATATTTTTGGAGATGATTTTCAACTTTTATGATGATATTTTAATTGTAACTTTAAAATAATTAGAAAAATGTTTACGTTCTTGGTGTCAATTTAAATTACATTCGCAAATTCAAATACATTCACCGTATTTTTGACAGATTGCTTAGGGAAATCTTTAAAGAAATATAAAAAAAGATTACACAAATAAACAAACGATTTTACCAACAGCTAAATTTTTAGTAAAATTAAGCATAAATAATTTAAAATATTTTTACTATAAATAAATTTGTATCTATTATTTTGGGATAAATCTATAGATATTATCTCACCTGTGTCCTAAATTCTTTTCTCACCCTTTCTAATTAAATTTTATGTTTTCATCAATAGTTCTCCACCAATTAAATTAGCTTTTTTCACACACAAAGCTTTAAAACAAGACACACCCTCTAATAAATCTTATATATATAGATATATAGATCCTTAATATTTATCACAAAGTGCGCAGATCTAAATATTAAAATCGATTTATTAAACAGGAGACAGAGAATGGAGCACAATTCCCCATAGAACTTTAACTAATGTATTTGTGACAGCACAGATGAGAGATAAAATTTACAAAACAAAAACCTAAAAGAAAACAAATAAACCACAAAGAAGAAGAAATTTTGATTTTTGTTATTGTTTTTCTTTAGGGTTTTTTTTTATAAGTAAATAACATAGAATCTATAATAGAAAGAGGTTTGGGGGGATACTAAAAATAGAGACACCGCATAAGAAGTACAAAAATTGATACCAGCATCCGCGCATACTTTCTATGTAACAGAGTTTCGATTGCATATAACGGAATCACATCCGCCATACTGGCTGGATAAATCTTTCTCAAATTATTGTCTGGACAAAAATAATATTTGAACACATTTAAAAATTATTTTTGATTTTGAAAAACATAAAAAAAATAAAAAACAAGCTTTAAACTTAACTATTAGTATTATCCCTTCCATTTCTAGTTTTCTACTATTTCTTTTTTATTCTATTACGGATTTAATGTTTAATAGTAAAAAAGTTCCGGTAAACAATTTACGTAATAAATTTATAACTGTAATTATATGACAAGGATTAGATATGTTGAATTGTTTCCAATTTTTTTTTTTTTTTTTTTGTTCTTTTTATTTTTGGGGATAATCAAATGCTGGATCATAAAGTGAAAGTGTTTTTGTAACCAATTGGAATTTATTTTTACGGATGATTGTGGGCGTATGTTGAATAAAGTGAATAACAACAATTTAAAATGTTCATAAATAAATTAAAGTGCAATTAAAAATGGATTTAAAATTTTTTGTTTTAAATCAATTTTTAAAAGTTTAATGGGAAATAATTTTTGTAAGTAAAATGTTTAATTATTAATTATTTTACCATTAAAAACCTATAAATGTGTATCAAAATTCGTTAGTTTTTTGCCTTAAATTTTTCTTCACAGGTAATTGATATGACTTTTTTATGTTTTCAAATTTATACCTTAAAAAGGATTTTAATTTATTTTTGGTATCCCACAATAACTTCCAGCGCTCTATCTTAGAAGCCGCTATCTATGCACAATATTTTTGCGGACTGCTCCCATAGACATTTTGTCTAAACATGAATTTTGGAAGTAAAAAATTTTTAATGATATTTGCATTTTTTCTGGGCAGACGACAAAATCGAACTGCCAAATTTGTTTACTTTAGTTGTCAGTGAAAAGTTCTAATTTACAATACATAAACGAAAGAGAAGCTAAAGCAATAAATGGTAATGAAAATATACGACCAAAACTTTTGCTGTGTGGTTTTAAGAACAAGTTTTAATTTTTCTTTGGTCTTATTTTAAAAACTATAGGAGCTTTGATGATGCAATTGTTTTTATTTTTCAAAAAATGGATTCAAAACAATTTTGAATTCTTGAGTTTTTATTGCTTTTTGATTGGTAAAATACCATTATAACAAAAGTGCTACCCGGACACTAGTTAATAGAAAGCAAATGTAAAATTTTGGTTTGTTGTCTTTAAATGTGACCGTACAATACTAATACTGAAGTTTTTAAGCACACGAATGAAGTAATTACAACAAAAATCATTAAAACTGTCGATAAAACGATTACTGCCGATTGTAGAATAAAATTGCCAGGAATGGTTTACTTAAAGTTATCAAAAAGAAATTTTTTCAATCTCTTTAAGGGGATATTCTGGTTTCAACATCCAAAAAAACCAATTTTATTGATTTTTGCATATTTTCATGGTTTAACCCTTTAAGAAAATGCTCCTAAAAAGATTTTTCAGAATTTAAATAATTTTCGGAGTTACAATTAATTTTGTGTCACGTCGACAAAACCGGTCCACTTTTGACCTGAAACTTTAAATGCACTTTTCTCGAAACTATATTTTCGAAAAGGTGCACGTGATATCTCGAGTTCGACTAATTAAAATTTGGCACAGAGCCTTTTTATATATTAAAGCATCGTACTACGAAGAGTTTTTTAATAAATTTTCTTTTTTTATTTTTAATAAATTCCAAAAAGCGAAAAAAAAGGGAGAAAACGTAACTTCTTTTTCAAACTACCGCCATTTTGTGAAGAAATTTCGAAAAGAAACCTTCGTAGTGTCACAACTTTTTGAATAATTAAAAAAAAATTTTTGGCAGATCACTGGAAGTACTGGAGACACTGGAACACGCCATTTTTTCGTGAGCCCCATCTTTTCCGGCCTACAGTTGTGTCAATTTGGATTTCTTTTTTAATATTTTATAATTATAAAATATGAATAAATAAAAAGTAAAAAAAATGGTTATTAAAAATATTTATTGGTCTTTTAATGGCATCCGAAAAAACACTTAAAATTCGGGCGTCTAAGCCAGAATAACTTAAATGAAAACTCCAAAATGAAAAAATTAATCTCTAGAAAACAGAAAAGGAAGGAAGAAAAGTGTTATTTTATCAAATGCAATGTGTCGGAAGTAATTGAAAAAGATGGACAGAGTACATTTTTCGTTGAACTTAATGTCACAATAAATAAGGCTATTTTTAATTTTATTTTGTTGTACAATATGCAGATTTACAATAGATGCCCAAACTTCCCTTATACAGGCTTTCAAATGTTGTATTTGTTACATGCTAAATACACGTGTAACTATTACACGATTCTTCATACAAAATTACTGTCCGTGTATTGTAATAATGTGTATAAGCCTCAATGAAGAGAGGTTATTACTTAATAAATTAAACATGCCTTGAATTTAGAAGGCAATTTTCTAGTATTTGTAGTAGTATTAATGAGGATTAAAATAACCCACGACTGAATTGGTTCTCGACAAATTTTTTCATTCTTTGACATTTTTGTTAGAATTTCTTCGTTACTAGCTCCTTTTAGTTAGAGCTGTCATATATTTATACAAATTATAATATTATGAGCTAATGAGAAATAAGCTTAGGAGGATCCTCTTTTAGATACTAGTTTCCTTGCCTTCTTTTTCAATGACATCTACTTGTCAATCAAGTCACTTTTTGAGCATGAGTTATTTTTTCAATAAGTTTTTATAACAAAACTAAATTTTTTATGTGGGATACCCTTTTTCTTGAACATAATAACTTTCCTAATTTTATGATTGCGAAAATATTAAACATCAAACTGATTAATGTTGCCAAATATCTAACTATAAAAAATTTGTTTCTAATATTTTATTGTTATTAACAATGATCTGATAAATTTTTCCAAGGAGGAATCAAAAAATTCTTTCAATTTATTATGTCATATAGTATTTATTTTTTTTTTTTTTTTTTTGTTATCATTTGTTGTTATTTTTTAGTGTTGTTTGGCTTTTGGCATAACTTTGTTGTTGGCGACAAAGCAAACGGATATTAACAAAGTGTTAAAGTGTTTCTTTTCAATTCAAAAATCAAAAAGAAACAAAATATTGGCAAATTTAACAATCCTAGTGTCTAGATTGGACTAAAGAAAAGATAGCTGTTTTGTTTTGTTTTATTTTTTGCCAAATAATACTCATAAATCACACAAAAATGTTTGGAAACTGTGTGCAATATTATTCTTTCTTGTCCTTTTACGACAACATTAGAACGTCCTCATCTTAACAAAAGCCAACTTTTAACCAAAAAGAAACAAAATAACAAAAATATGAAATATTTTTACCACAAAAATAGCTTACTCCATAAATTATCGATAATTTACAATTTAATATGCAAATTATTATCACACCATAGGTAAAATAAATTAATGGTGGATTGACCAGTTTTAAATGTTGATTTAATCGGCGGGGGTGTTATGATTTTATATTTACTGCCAAAATCAATTAAAAACTTCGATTGCAATTTGAATTGCCTTTTTTCTTTTTCTTTTAATTAAGAAAAAAAAACCGTGTACAAAAAATAAATAAAAATTTTCTTTTTCAACAATTTGCTTGTTAGACAAAAAGAAAGCGCCACCCTTTCTTCATTATTTCCATTCAAATGAACTGACAACAGTTGGGTGTTATTGAACCCCCTCTGTACAATAACCTGTGCCGGTCATTAAAACATGCGTCAAGTTGGATTTTATTACTTTTTTGCGCTACATGTGGTATATTGGTAGATCAAGTGTTTACATGGAGCACTTGACTGGCAATTGTGGTTTGACAAGTACTTTTAGCCTAAAGGGGAATTGGACCATGTTAGGAAATCTGTTTTTTATGTTAGAATTTCCTGGGTAGGGTGGGTGAGAAGAAATTTTTTTCTTTAGTATTTTATTTTCATTTTTTTTTTGGTTTAATACTTGAAAAGTTTTGCTAAAGAAGAAACAATAAGAAATGATTTTTGTATGAATATTTGTATCCAGATTAATAATCCTTTAATCCAACACTTGTTCTATTTTGGATTTTATGTTTAATATCTATCAAGAGTCTCCTAGTTAAGTATATATTGCAGAACAAATCACAAGACAGAATAGAATGAATATAAAGAAGCTAAGCTTCCAGATCAGAGGTAGCACCACTCAAGCAATTTTTCAAATATTTTATTTGGCATGAAAGGAGTGCATAAAACATTAAAGTACATTAAAGAAAAAAACGTAAATTTAGTTTTTGTAAAAACTATTTACAAATTGGCGGTGCCAACGAATGCGTTTATCACGGCAAGCCCTAGAACCAGGTATTTGGTGGTAAAATAAAAATAATTGTTTTTATTGAGAACATACTTAAAAGAAGCCAAATGGGAGTCCCAAAATATTGATTTTTGTTTAATAAGCCAATTTTTAAAGCTATGTAATTCTTTTTTGACGAAAAAAGAGAAGTTTCACAGTATCTCTTTGAAATGTTATTTTAAAGATTTTGATAAAATTGCAAATGAAAATATCAAAAATTGATATTTTAAGAAAAATGCATCAAAACCTTAAAACGAGATTTTCATATGAAAATAAGTTTTTCAAAGTTTTTAATTTAAATTATTCATCCGAGTACTATGAAATTTTCTTTTTGTGTTAATGATTTTGTAAGAAATCATAATAAGGCCTAATAAAATTGAGTGACAGAAAAATGAAATAATTATTTCATTATATAATCACTTCGACTTACTAGCCTTTGACATCAGAAAATTTAGCAAATACTAATGAGGACACTTATCTTCACTAAATTTTTATATAGCGGGAATTAGTGGCTCTTTAGCTGCTGGTTTGTCGGTTTTTCAGAAAGGAAAGTTGTTTATTTAAAATCTGACGTGAATTCTGGTGATATAAAATAAAATTTTGATAATATTTGAAAGTTGACACTTACTCTGTGTCACGAGTACAAAAATTTGAGTGAGTTTACTCCGTTTGGTTTTAAACAAAAATATCAATTTTTATCGAGGTAAGTCGTCCAACATTCTAAGCGATAATAAGTGAAGTATATGAAAACTAACACAAGAAATTTTGGCAAAATCATAACTGTTAATACAAAGGTATACTTTAAAATACAAATAAGTAGCGCTAGGATATCTCAGTTTAGTATTTTATGAAAACGCCTTCATACACATACCTTTGTCACAATCTTCTAAATAAAAAACAGGTAAACTTTTTTATTCAACTAAAAAATTCACTTTAAAAAAGGTTAAATTTGCGAGGTTTTTCAAGTTGTTAAAAATTTAACCAATTGATCAGCTTTATATGTTTTGAGTAATATTAATGAAAAATAGTTTTCAGATAATATAATTAAAGCTATGCATGGCCAACAATTTTCCAGATTACGTAACAAACATATGAACTATTCTAGCTAACAGCGATGATGACCAATAATGGTTAAATTTATTTGATATCTTTTGCACAAAAAAGGAAAACAAGAAAATAACACAACGTTTTAAAATTAATATTCGGTTGTTATGGTTCTAATAAATAAAGCAGAATATTGAAACAATTTCAAGCTTTGATTAAAGTCATAAAAAATCGCCTAAAGCAGCATTCCTCCTCCAAAATTTTAACTAATATTTGTTGGTTCTTGATGACATTTTATTGAGACACCACGTAAAGGAAATTTAATTATCCCAGTTTAGGATTAGATTTTGCATTAACCTTCGTTTAACTAAATTTATAATAAAATATCTAAATTTTCTTTTTTTCGATTTTGTTTTTGTTAATCTTATTTAAAGTCAACAAGGATGTTTTCTTGTATAGTCAGAGAAAATATGAAGTTTTTAAAAAAAAAAAAATATTCTATAAGCCAAGAAGAAAATTCATTTAAAAAAATTTATTTTCAGATTGATATAAAGGAAAAATAATGTGGAGTAATACTATGGCACCGGGGTAAGCGAAACAAATAAATATTAAGACACATCTCTTATATTAATTTTACCTGAATCTCAACCCCTTGATATTTAATATAAGAATTTTTCCATCAAAAGATCAAGCCTTATGATAAAAATGAAATCAATTTAAAGAATTCAGTGATGAAAATGGACATAACAAAGGCAAGTCTATCTTTATCAAATTGAAATGCTATTAAAAACAAACAAAGAGTAAAGTAAAAAATAGTGCATGACAAGTAAATTTTTTTTTTCAAAAAGGAATTAATCTGTCTATTAGAGCGATTGACACATTTTTTTTTTGAGTGACAATAGAGCAAATATCGTGTATATTATGGACGAAGGCGAAGAGTGTCAAATTTGTATTTAATGTACAAAAAATACTTCTGTTATATTTTGTTGTTTTGTTTTTCTATCTTAATCTCCGCCTTCATGTCTAGCAAAGATTGTTGTAGACTAGTTACTTTTTTTTTTTAAAAATTGTTACCCAGATTTTTTCTTATTAACCTCTCTCTATTGCTTTCCCTGAAATTTTAAGTGCGTAAACATCATTTTATCAGCATTGTGGAAAGGAGCACAAAAAAAAGTTATTTTAGAAATGTTTTTTTTTTCACAAAAAACAACAACAAAATTTGTTTTTTGTTACTTGTCCAGGATAGTCTTAAGCTATTGAAATGTTATTTGTAAGCAATTTTATTTATATTGAGGTAAAATTTTACATGTAAGAATTGCATAAATTAAAAAATGACCCAGTAGAAAGTAAGTAAATTGTGTTTTTTTCTTGGGATTTTAAGTATTTGTATGTATGAAAGGATAAAATATATTTAAATATTAACCCGCTTTTACTTTCAAATTTAATAATATTTGCTTTACAGATTGAATTTAAGGGCTTAATAGCCAAAGGGAATTCAGGAGGTGGTTCGGTTAATTCGTTAAAAAATAGGCATATATTGAAGATTTTTTTCTGGTGATATAGATAGTTATAGTCTATTTATTTAATTTTTATATGATAACACAACATTTGAACAATATTTTTCTAAAATTTTATTTCAAAATAATTATAAGTTAGCGAGTAGCAAAGAATGTCTTAAGGCACCTCGAAAAAAAGTAGTTTTACGGTGCGCATCATAACTTGCAACAGAATCGTCCAAAATCAAGAAATGAAACTTTATTTATTAAAGGAAATGGTGTTCAAGGTTTTTTTTTATCAATTTTTCAACTTTTGGTTGCCTTTAGAAGTCAAAATATTGATTTTCACTTAAAAAATTAATAATTATGTAAAATTTATGTAAAAATATATGTAAAAAAGTAGTGTGCAAAATTTCAAAACGATCAGTCCAATAAATTTTGAGTTATCGTTATCGTATCGCTTTCAAAAATAATAATTTTCAGGGAAACGCCTTAAAGATTTGCACTGTAGAGCAAAAGACTTCATAACTTTGGTAATTTTACTCCGATTGACGTGAAATTTTTACACAATTTTTTAAGATACTATACATTAATTTTAAAAAATTTAAACAGAAAATTAAATAACAAATCCCTCCTTAAGGAATCAAAAGAAGTGGATAATAATCAAACATATTTGTTCTATATCTTATAGCTTATATATTCAAACTATAGATGCCGCTAGTTACTGCTTGAGCTAATATTAAAGCCTGAGTTTCATGATTATATTTCCTCTAAAATTTTAACTAATATATGTTGGTCCTTGGCAACTTTTTATTGGGGAACGATGGATTAGAGTTTTGTTTTACTTAAAATTCAACAAATTGATAACAATTGATATTTGAATATTTCCAGCTTCATGAAAAACAAAAGACAAAAATATGTTACTAATAAAATTTGCATGCAAACCCAGTGAAAAAAAGGATAAAGATTACATGAATACATTATCAAAAAACATTACAACAATTGAGTATGATGTCTAATTAGAAAGCTACATGACACAGTATACTTGTTACCAAAAGAAAAAGAAAACGAAAAGTCATTGGTATCCTAAAGTATGTAGGAATCTATGTAATGGAAAAAATATTTAAACTTTAAAGAAAATAGCTTTGGCCTAAAAATCCACGGGATAAAACCCAGCTTAGTTGAATTAATTAGGATTCTAAGAGAATGAGATTGAGAGAGCTAAGCAAAGATTAATTAATTCTGGCTAAACTTTAAACTGTAGATCTGTCTGGAGACCTTAGCTAAGTATTAAAAGTTCCCAGCTTATTAGAGATTAGCTCTAAGAAAACCCAATTGAAATAGGGAAGGTAATAATCTTAATCCAAGTATTGTTTTTGGAAACAAATTCTAATCCAATTTAATGATCTTGTAACAAGTCTCTCTTATGATAGGTATAAGCCAAGCATTTTCAGCCAAAACTCTCTAGCGGCTCTATGCACTCTATGTTTGGAAAACAGCCGATGAATAATTGTGAGTTTTTTCATTGTTGTTTTTTTTATTTACTCATGGCATGTAGAGAAATTTTAAAATTTTCGATTGAAAAAAACTTAACAGAAATCATTTTGTCAGGTAAAAACTGGGATAGCTATAGATATAATAGTGAAATAAATTAATTATATAGAAATTTTGAAATATGAAGCGTAAACTCCCGCATTTCTTAAGGCAAAATTTTTTTTATATGGACTTTAAACAGTTTAAGAGTTTCAGTTCATGACTATCATAAAACCCATTGAAGAAATTGGATTTTATATAATTCTATAAAGATTTTTTGGAGATTTACTAAATTTGTTGATGGGTGGGACTCATTACTGTTTCATAGAATTCGACTCATTGATCACAGCATAAATATATTACAACTAATTCGATGAAGTAATGCGAAAACTTTAAGAAAAAGACCTTAGGATGGTAAATACGTTGACTTATTTTTTATCGCGTGCAAATGATACGCGGTACACTTCTCCAATTATTATTTTTATTGTATTCACTTATTACCAATTCTTCTCAATTTTTGTCTGCATTTTAATAGAAAAACAATTTAAATTCATAAATACTGTTAAACTGTGCATTTCGAAATTTATTGAGCCTGTATCGCCAGGACTTTCTATGATCCTCTGGAATAACCTTTTGTATGATTCCCAAAATTATACTTAAAATAATGTTGCACTTTAATTATTATATTTTCCAAATGTCATCTTTTAAGACTTGATATAACTGAATTTACTTAACCTTCTTGTCCATTTGAAAGGAAAGATATTGAATAGAACTTAATTAAAAATGAAAATATTTTTATATAATTTAATCCATTGAGGAAACATAAATTAATTTACTTTAATTTACTTTTACCCAGTATTAATTTCTTTACAGTCTAATTTAAATATCTAAATAATTAATTAAGCTAATCAAACTTTTTGACTCCTAAAAGAAATACCTTAAAGCAAGTTAAAAGAAATTTAAACTACCATTTTTTTTTGACTTCATATTCCAAACAGTTTTCCATAGAAATCTCAATGCAAGTCCATATATTATAAATATGAACATACATATGTTTGGATTCATATTTGCAAAACTTAATGTTGGTTATAAAGAGAGCTACATAAACATTCTTTACACATAAAGCAGACTAGTTCGTTGGTCTATTCATATCCTTTCAATGTTGAATTTAATCCCGTTTTTGTTTACTATTCACTGTACTGTTTTTTTCTTTATATACATATAGTTGGCCTAAATGAATTTATTGGATCCCTTCTGATGAAAAACTCTTAAGCGTATACAACACAACATGCTACATGTACACTCAAGCAACAATGAAAAATTGCTGAAAAGGGATTCATGCAGAAACCTTCAGCACGGAATGAAATTAAATGATTTTCGGATATAATCAATTAAAAGATAAATTAATTTTTTCAATTTATCTAAACCAAGCAATATACTTATGAAATTTTTAGGTAATCAATTTATTAGTTTATGAAATATGTGCAAAAAGTACTTTAAAAATTTATTTTCTTTGATTAACAGTGCACTTTTTGATAACGTATATCCTTTTATTGGGCTGATGATAATAACTACTGAATTGAAATCATCTACAGAATTAGTGTAGTAAACATCCATTCTTCTATTGGAAACCAATATTTTTTATATACATATATATATATATATATTTACTTACATTTACGTATCAATATTTCTATGATATCCATGAAAATTCTATAAATATTTTATACGAATACAGACCAAGTTCTGTTTACCAGTGTTATTGAACTCAGATTCATCCTTTCTAGGTAAGTCTGAAAAATCAATTAAAAAACGGTTAACTTTTAATAACGAAACTTTGAAAAAAGAATGCTGACATTAACTAAATTTGGGCAGTAGTAAAAACATTCTTAAGTTTTCAATTTTTTGCTAACTATAATAATATCCAATAAAAAGTCACTGATAAAATCACGAAAAAGTTTTTTATCTAAATTAAAGCAATTTAGTCCTTTTTCAATACTAATTATATTATGGATGAATAGATTTTAAAACTCATACAAGCAGTGAGAAAAATTTACCTATTAGAAGTCTTTTACTCAAAGCAATAATTTTTGTGCTGGTCAAATAAACAACAAGAATTCATGAAAGTTTTTAGGTATATAATGTTAATATAATGTAATGCTTATAAGTCATCCACTTATAAGTCAATTTTTTATAAATTAATTAGGAAACATTAAAAAAATATTGAACAATTCTAAAAGTATTTTGTATATTGCTAAACTAAGCTAAAAATTTTATAAGGCACGAAATTAGTGAAATTTACTTGAAGCAGAACCTAAAGGGAGTAAGAAAGGTGTAACAAAGACTTCTAATTAAATTTATTAATTTCTTGCAACGTTGTAGGAGCCATATGTAGTCCAGCGTTATCATGATAAAGCAATAATTACTTGATATTCACTAATAACGGGTGTTTTTTTTTTAAATCAATTCTAAGTTTAAACAACAAGGTTGCTTAGGATTCCGATCTGCATTGATGGTTTGAGTTGATTCCAACAGTTCATTATAAATTACACTATACATACATATTTCATCAAACACTTAGAAGCATCTTTTTGGGATGTAAAGACACTTTTGCTGCTTATCTTTATCCGTCCACCGTTTTTCCATTCTGACGTTATGATAAATAATCCATTTTTTGTCACCGGTTAGCAATTGGTTTAAAAATGGGTTTCTTTCCTAGCGCAATAGAAGGAATGTGTAGATTATATTTATTCGCTGCTAGTATCCTTTTAAAGCTTGAATACTTTTCCAATCTATTTTAAATTGTTAAAGGCTATTCCATGAGATGATTTAATCGCTTGAGCAATCGGATCCACTGTTAATTGTGGTTCTAATTCCTCACAATTTTTAAGAAGCTTTAGTTTAAAATATACATGAAGTTATTGACTGATCTGATAGTGCGGAGGTTAACAAGTTTAGCTTAAAGCGGTGGTCGAATCATCAAAATGCAAGAAAACCAAATAATTTGAATAATTTTCATTAAATTTACTCGCATCACCATTTACAAGCTTTATTATTTTTAACTAAAAACTACTGACAAATGGACAGTGATAAATAAAACCCAAAAAAACCTTAAAGCCTAGCGCAAACCAAGGCTTCTGTTGCGGATTCGACTATATTTAATGGGTGTATCAAAATCTGGTTGACAAGTTTTTTTTAATGTGAGTTGCTTTTTCTATAAGTGGAATATTGTTTATTATTGTTGATTATTAATTTTTTTTGTTTATTATTGTGAGTTATTCTTAATTATTACTAACTTTTGTTATTACTGTTATTACAATTAATTTTTACTGTTGATTTATGCCTCTTGCTACTAAGTTTTTTTATTTTTGCTAATAAATTGCTATGATTGGTAACAATTGTTGAACTCTTTTTTTTATAGATCTTTTCTTTTTACACCCATTAAATATGGTTTAATCGGCAGCTGAAGCCGCTACTGGAGTGGCAACAGGCCTTGGTCTGCGCTAGGCTTACAAAGTGTTAAAATAAACAAAATTAGAATATCATCGGTTTCTAGTAGCTTTTTCTAAGTGACTATGAAATATCAGAGAGAGAGGGAGGGGGAGAGAGTATGCAATGAAATTAAAGTAAAGCCCAGAGGTTCCCAAAGTATGCATCGCGAGATGGTACGTACAGGTCATCTGCACGCAACGTAATGAGTGAATATTCTTTTACCTCGCTTCCCGCTCCTTCGTTTCCTTATTCTTTTGTTTATTTGTCGTTGGGCCAGTCTCGATTTGTAAAGTTATGCTTATCCTTCTTATTGATTTACCAATGTACTGTTACATTTCCTAATAAAAAATACTAAGAAAGAAAAATAAATCATAAGATGATTTTTGGAGTTTTCTTTAATAATAAATAAAGTAATCTTAATGCATATCAGACCAAGCATAGTTTTTTTTTTAAAAGAAGATCGTCACGAAAAAACTAAAGTCTATAAAGGGCGTCGCAGGTATAAAAAGATAGGGAACCTCTGATATAGCCAATAAAACTATAAAACAATTTTCTGTAATCTACAGCGTCAAGTGAAAGGTCTCGTAAAAACTGAAATCGTCTCTATTTTAAGCAAAATGTCATGTTAACGATTTAACTTTAGATAGCAAAAAAATTGCATTTTCATATTTTTATACTAAATGAAAAGAATACAAAATCAAAGGAAATGATCAAAATTACTTTTTTTTCTGTCGGTGTCTAGCACATCTAAGCTTGACATAAATTTTAACCCAAAAAAATCCAAACTTTAAAATTTTAGCTTAATCCAAACTAATCAATTCTTTTTCCAATTTTTATCAATGTCATTTTACCATTGTGTAATTGTTATCTTTCTAAAAAGCAAAAAATCTATAAAGATTGTACTCTTTAATTTATTTGCTATATATTTAAGAATTGAAAGAAAACAAAAAGAAAAACAAGTTGAGCTTAAATTACACGCAAAAATAATTAATTGCATACATTGTGGCAAATCTTAAAATCAAAAATTTGTTATATCTAAAAAAAAAACACAATAGAATGCACTAAAATTCTGACAGTTAGAGATGTTATTACCTAATACAGATTCTTTACTAAATCAATTACTATAGAACGAACTTTAAAGAACTTTAACAAAGCCCTATCTTTAATTAAAAAACATTTTTCAAATAAAATTTCATTTTGATAGCCGAAAAAATTGCCTAACCAAGGAAAAAACTTAACTACGTTAGATCGGTCCATTACGATACTACAATAGAATTATAACTGAATTCAAAAATCACTATGAGTTAATTACTTCGCTTATGGTACATGATTGAAATTTAAAAATTTTTTTTTCTACCCGTAAGCAATATGTCCTCTAACAGGAGCATAAAACTAAATTATTCCGATTGAAAATATCAAAGGAAACAAAAAAAAATGAATCAAAGAAATCTAACAGAGGAAATCTTTTAAAAATTGGTTACGAATGGTAAAAAATGATAAATTCAAAGAGATTTGATTTTATGTATGTACGCTTCTCTATTTTCATATGCCTTATTAGTTTTCCTTTGATGAATTTAACATCATTTATGTTGTTGTTATTATAAAGAAAGAAGAAATCAAACTAGGATTTTCTGCTTTTTTATTATTTAAAACGCATAAAGTCATGATGAATGATAACGAGCACTAATGATAGCATAGGCTATCTCACCTTGGAAACATAGAATCGAAATATTTTGAGGGTGCTTTTATTCACCTGCCAAACAAATTTTGTAATCGACAAATGAAATTTGTTACATCATTAAACTAACTCTTTTTAATATTTAACAAAGAATCAAAGAAGCTCTTAAGTGATTTGATTGACCCTTTTTGCTTTTATTGTTCACATGTTCAAAGGGGTAAAGTATAAATTAGATGCAAGCTACAATAGCATTTAATCTGTCTTACTTTCATATTCAAAGTGGATTCCATTTAGAAAGTAGGGAATTTATACTTATGTTCTGCTAGGGGTGGTTTTTAAAAAATTCTAAGCTTAAGTTTTGTTGAATTTACCTAATTTATTAGTAGTTTTATTAACTTAATTAGGTGTATAATATCTATAAACATCATTTTTTTAGGTTGTTATTTTACTTTACGGTGATTATGAACAGTACATTAGGCTGTGTATCCAGTTGCTTATCCTTTTCATATACATTTTTGAGGTAGGGTTACACTAATCAATTGCAATTACCTTGCAATTCTATGGAAGAAATTAAATTTTTGTTTTCTAATTTATTTTAGTACATACATTAATTTGAAATAAAGAATTTTTTATTTTAAATATAAAAAATTTATTTAAAAAGCATAAATTAATATTTAGTAGAAGAAATGCAATGCAATTGCAGCATTCTTAATACAATTTAGTCTTGAAAACTAGCTAACCAAAAAGAGATTTAAGAAAGCTATAAGAAATTTGAGCCCAAGCTATTTAAGCCCTTTTTTTAAGTTACTGCTATAAATTTAGCTTTATTTGCTTTGAATCTCTGCTAAATCAATAGAATAAATCACTCCGCCAATTCACTTTTGTTAAGACTCTAATAGAACCAATAGCATCTATAAATAAGATAAAAGAAAAATGCCTGGTTTGACAAAGGGACCCACAAGATTTTAAGGAAAAACAAATTTCTTTGTTATGTAGCAGCTGGGTGGCATGCAGCGAGCCCATTTTACTATTGTTTAGAAATGCGCCGGCATAGAAAATGCAAACAGCAAGAAATGTTAATCTTTGTGCCTTCATCGATAAAATATTTAACTCGGAAATGAAAGATATCCTAAATTCTAGAATTTTTTGTGTATGTTGGTGTATATGTGACAATCAGAATAAAATATTTTGCTTTCGTATCAGAGAGCTTAAGTTATGCTTTTAATGCTGATTTTACTACTTTTAAGATATTTTCACTGTTAAGGTAATTTGTTCAAATCTTTGTAGTAAATATATTTACATCTGCAACAAGAGAAGAGGGTAGCTGGTCAGATTACACAAATAATCAAATTCCTAAAACAAAAAACATAATGATTAAAAAATATTACGAAACTTCATTCAAAATTGAAATTGTAATATTATAAAATGAGCTCATAGGACAAAAAAGACCACAGGCTGATTTCAATATTAAATGTAGAGTTTTATAAGTAATTTTTATCCCATAAAGTAATTGAGCATTCCAAAAATACCAACAAATTAGAAAATTATTACTAAGCTTTTTCGGTGATG
The DNA here is from genome assembly GCA_947359355.1 of Acrocera orbiculus. Taxonomy (NCBI): domain Eukaryota; kingdom Metazoa; phylum Arthropoda; class Insecta; order Diptera; family Acroceridae; genus Acrocera; species Acrocera orbiculus. Next base: position 2,167,011 of record OX375757.1, read on the forward strand.
TGTAGTTGAAGCCTATTTTTAAAGTTTTACAAATAACTAAAAATATTGGCTGAAATTTTATTTTTATACTTAAGTAGATATCCAGGAGATACTGATTTAGGATTTCATTCATTTCCGACATCAGCACAAACAGGTGCACCATCTGGGCTAACAGGAATGTCATATCTGAAAACAGCACCTTACATAATGACCATGGATTCACTACATTCAATGGGATATTCAAATACAGGTAACTATAATATTTTTGGTTTTCTGAACTACTTAATTTCCTTTTGAAATAAATATTTTAAAAAAAAAAACAAAAGAATAGAAACTCTCCGTCCTCTATATATTTAAACTTTTTAAGCTAATATACAATAATTAAAATAACTATAAAATACAAAGAAAACATGGAAATATTTATAATTAAGATTAACTTTTCTAAATCCCTGGGCAAATAAATGTGCACGTTCACGCTTTTATTTGCGTATCATTTACTTTAACGATAGCTCAGGGCGTTTATTATCCCTTAGTTCCTATTTAGTTGGTTGTTTTTGGGTGTACCGCAACAGGAAAAATTGGTTTAGTAAATAGAAGAAGCACGTGACTATGATTTTAAAGGCTGAAAAAGGGATGTTACAAGTAAAAACAAACTAAATGGAACGAATTGGCATTATTAATGGACACATGAATATTTTGTCTACTTGATTTTTTTGTTTATTTTAATGTTATTATTTTTTTAATCACAAGTTTTTAGCTTCATGTTGGTATATTTTACTGAAAAGACTTATACTATACGAAATACCTTCATTGAATAAAAATCTATTAGAGCTGTCAACTTAGCTCAAATTTTTGATCAAAATTTCCTGAAATTGTCATTATTCCCCGTTGGAATGCTTGACACGTGCAAGCAATCAGCAACGAATATATCATGCCAACTTTTGTCCATAGCTTGTAAGAAACCCATTTTTTTTATAACTTTATTAATGATTATTTAAAGATTCTAAAATTAATTTTTTTGACTTTTATTTGCAACCGTACTTTGCAGCTTTTGTCAAATGAAAATATTATAAAGTTCTTCTTTTGAATAAAAAAGATATTAATTAGATGGAGTGAGTTTATTAGAAAATAGTAAACTAAAATTAATAACTTTTATTTTTTTAAAATAAATCATACCGATTTTATTTTCTTTAAAAATTTTCATTAAAACTCAGGTTATAGAAACCAAATTTTGTTGGTAGATTTTAAGTGCTTCATATTCGTCATTATGCATGAAGAAAATATTCACCTGATGGTTTTCTAAGCTCAGTTTTCTACGACTGACAACAAAGTAGAAGACACAACTCTCATAAACTCTAAACATAAAAAAATAAAGTTTTGATTTATTAATGGAAATAGTTTACTCTTATTTTTATTTAAAAATATTGAATGTCAATTCAAGTTTTAGAGAAAAAATTCTTTTATAGGCCACCTTCAAGGGGAGATTTTTACACTTTTAAAGTAAATCTATGCTGATAAAGAACAAAAATGTGAGTCTATAATTATATACATATATATAGACTTAGTTCAAAATATACCTGAATTTCAAAAAAAATCCATGGATTTGGTCTCGCAAGGCTGTCTGGCAAAGAATGCGATTCATTGTCACATATACTGCCGAATAGATTAAGAAATGACGTCCCGTTTGCTATTAGTAGCATCATATCACGAAAGATAAAAGTCAATAAGAACTAAAAACAAGACTGCATACTGTTCGCTAGGAATGGGTTTACACAGGCCAACTCAAAAGCAGAAATTCACAGTGATTCTGTAAGTTTTGTATGAAAATAACCGGTTCCACTGTGAGGTGCTTTTACACAGACTCTAAAACGAGCACTAAAACAATCCATTTCATATGGATCTGTATTATAAGCGCTGTAAGAAACCGTCCAAAAAAATAATTTAATGTCAACCAGTCATCATTCAAAAATCTTTCAGTTGTGTTTGATACAAGGGTACCTTGAGAGTAATTTAAAGAATTAAACGGACTCATTAGAGACAGTGGATAGAAAAAGATTTTGCCAATAGTAAACAATTAAAACGATATTTAGATTTTTAAACTTAAGTAGACCATGAAATAATTCAAGACACAATGTTTTTTTTTTAATTCATTAAGCATTAATGATAAATATTAATTAGATAAACATTATGTACCAATTATTAGGCTGATGAACCATAAAAAATATATAAAATACCAAATCTTTTGAGAAAGACTTAACTGTAATAGTATAATTCTTAATTGAGAACTTTCAAGTTTTAATTTTGTTGAAATCCTAAACAATTATCTGCTTTTTTAAGCTATAGTTATTTGAAAACGGAATTTAATTAAATAATTATTATTTAACTAACTTTATAAATATTATAAGAATATTTTTCAAAGCTGTTTTTAGTATTTAAGCTAATATAAAACTAGAAAAAATAAAATATTTAATAAAATTCATAGGTAATCCACGTAAACAACGACGAGAAAGAACAACATTTACAAGAGCTCAACTTGATATCCTTGAAACTTTATTTGGCAAGACACGATATCCAGATATTTTTATGAGAGAGGAGGTAGCACTTAAGATTAACTTACCAGAATCAAGAGTCCAGGTAAAACGCATAAGAAATTTTATAGTTTTTCTAGAGCATTTAACTAAAGCTACTGCAATTCATTTCAGAAAATATTAATTTTTATTTTATTACTATGGATTGGAAATAATAATCTGTGGGAGAGCTTAGCTTTCATTTTACAAATTTAAGTTATTTATTTTTATATATTTCATGGCATATTTTGCATTTTATTTATAAAATTAATATTGTCCATTGAATTATCTTGAATAATAAAAAGCTATTACTTACTTTTTGAACAGATTCCCAACATTTTATTAGTAATAAATTGTTTTTTAAAGTTTTCCTAGTATGCTTTTAGCCGCTATTTTTGTATTATTTTTTGCTTATTATAGTTGTCTGGTTGTCTGATTTCTTAAGATATTTTAATTTCATAGAGATGAAAAATGTTTGTTGAATCTTTTTTTGTATAAGTCAATTTTCTTTAAAGGTTGCAAGTTTTTATAATCAACTTCATGGACACAAACTATAAGATATTTATACAAAAGTCAAAAATCATATATAAGAATCGCAAAAAAGACTACGAATATAATTTATATCGCGTTAATCAATACTGCTTCAAATGCTGTAGCATTAGTTTTGCCCGAGAAATTTTGACTATATAAAAAAACTCAAACTAATTCATTCAAGTCAAAATGCCACACAGACTCGTTAGATAGTCAGAATATCCCTACGCAAACATTTTGATTCAAAAATGATATTATTCTAAAATCTACTTAAATAAATTATGTTCAAGGATGGACACAATGAAAAATGAGAGATTAAACTCGTTAATTTTTAAAAAATTTCTTTTGCATAAGGCCAATGCATCTTTTTGCACAACTATCGTGAAAATTAGCAATAATCAGCTCCCTCTGACTGAGTGAAATGTTTTTCATTCTCAAAAGAGTTATACGTACAAAAAAATATTCACTTAAGAACCTAAAGGTAATAGAAGCTGGGAAAGTGTATTCCGAGAGTCTTGTGAATTTTCACTTTAAAAATCAAATCTATACACCGAAAGATCCCTAGAATTGAAGCTTAGGAAGAGTTTTTTAAATACTTAAATGAATTTTAAACCATAAAATTTTATTCTTTTTAAGAAGCAACAAAATTTATTAAACAATTTTATATTTTTGTCTTATCATGGCTTTATATCAACTTTAATGGTAAAGTTGTAGCTGTAGAACGACAAGGAATGTATGTATGCTCACGCCTAGGACTCACTAGCGCTTAGCGTATGGCACGACTTAGCACAGTAAAAATGGAGAGTTTTCCGAAATACCAATCGGAATTGACTCACTAGCAATTACTGTTTTCATTGACAGATTGCAAAATGCCAAAGCGATAGTCCTATTTGTGATTTATGTGTTGGTTTTTGCTTTAAGTACAAAATCTTAATATTCAATGACTGAATTGTTCCCGAATTAAAATATTCCTTTGATCTTCTATGAAAAACCGAGAAGCTAGCGCTAACTAGTCGCTAATTCAGGCTATATACCAATTCAAATGAGACTAATGGACTCATTAGCATTTAGTGCTAAATTCTGTGCCGCAAAGCGCCAGTGGATCCTAGTCATCATGAAAAACCCCAAAAAAAATGTATTTCTAATAGAACAAGTTTGATTCTCCACTGAAACTGTGCTTATCACCATAGTTAAAATCCCAACAATTACTCAATTTCATAACAGTGACGTAGATAGCTTTTTACATAAGGCGGAGGGGATGTGATCTTTTTTGCAAACCTTCTTTTTGTTTAAACGCCGGCAACGCCTGCAATGCAAATAAAATGAATTTTAGATTTTTATTCATTTCCCTGGACTTTTTTTTACATTAATTTAAAATTTTTTAAAAATATCTATTCAGTGTAGAGAAATCAACTTAAAAGTGCTAAATTTTTTTTTTTTTACTTTTAACTAATTTTTAACACTGTTTTATTTACTTAACTAGCATAAAAAATCATTCAAATTTTACTTTATATATTATAGGACTCTTTGCTTTGAAAAAACTATTTAATAATTAAAATAATATAACATTTGAAGGTTTGGTTTAAAAATCGTCGTGCCAAATGTAGGCAAATTCAGAAACAACAACACACTAATAGTAGTACTTCTTCAGTTAGTACTTCACCATTCAACAAAACTTCTAAAATTATGGCATCAGGTGCTGTATTATCGGCAAATCCGAATGTAGGAAAAGTGAGACCGATTTCTACAACCAAACTTAAAATAGTAAATAGTAACAAAAATTCAAATAATACAACAATAAGTTGTAATAATAGGTGAAAAATTATATAATATAATAGCTGTTAATATTTTAACTATTTAAGTAATCTAATGCAGTTTAGCTGATGTTAAGTCAACTAATGCAGTCTTCAGGGATTCACCAAGTTTTTTAAAAGCAGGACAAGGACATTTTTTAATTGGTTCAAGCTCATCACCGACAAGTGTAGGCTTTTAAATTATTTTATATATAATTTTGAATTTTATTTTTTTACAAAAAAGAGACCACCCCCCATAGAAAAGGGGGGGGGGTTATTTTTTTACCTATCCAAAAATTTAAGTTATTATTTATTTTATTTCAAATACGAAAAAAAAGATTTACTATCTTTGAAGATTTCAAAAAATTTCCTTGCTTAAATTATTTAATTCTAGATAAATCCGTCCTATTCGAATTACAATTCAATATGGTCTCCAGCTACAAATATTGATAGTTCAACTATTTTTGGGACTTCAACCTCGCCCTTTGAGACTAGGACGTGGAGTCAAGCTGCAGTAGCAGCTGCTGCTGTTACATCACAGACAAATTGTTACCAAAATTATTCTGGTTATTACTCAAATATGGAATATTTAGGAACAGCAGTCCAACAACAATTGGTATAGTTATTGTAATTTAAATAAATTATATATCAAATTTATAAATTTTATTAGGACAGTGTAATGGAATCCAATTGGATGAAATCCCGTGAAGAGAACTGGTTATATGGTAATGCATCTAACTGGGACAGCCACCGTGATAAATAATTTAAAGCATATCCATTTTAATTAAATATTAAATATTATTAAAAGCATATCAATAAGTTATAAGAAACAATAATTGGACTTTTAATAACCTATCCATGATTTCAAATTTTACAAACCCAAACTTTAATTTTTTAAGCTGAAGATAAAAAAAGTTGTTTATTATTTAATTTGTTTATTAATTTAATTTGTTTATTATGTACTTTTAATTTTACAAAATTTCACTTATGTAATTTATTTACCAAATTTACGCAATTTGTTAAATTAGGGTAGGAGGCTGTTATAAAAAAGTTCAGTTTGCTCTATATTTGATAAATTTCAAGTAACATAATATTTATTGTTTGGAGCTTGTTTAATTACGTGTATTGGTAAATATCTGTTAGTGATTGTCTTCCGTCCTATTGTTAGTTTTAAACACAAAAACGTCAATTTCTTCGATTATGGTATAACACCTAAAAAAAATCAGTATGAATCATCGTTGATGATAAAACGTATAAAACATTATTTTGTTGTTGTTGCAAAAATGCAAGCTAACATCTTATTGGTTTATTTTTTTAACCGAAAACATTTGTCTTTTTTTAAGGAAGTATTTCAAAAGAGCGATCAAGAAGGCAAAGCAGTCCATTCTTCTTTGTCTTAACACCCTCCACAGCCTAGTCAAACTGACGAAGAATCTATTGTTCTTAATATAATTTTTTGTCTCAGCCAATCAGAAGTCACAATGTACGTGGTTTATTAGATTAGAATCTAATCAAATTTAATCTAATTTAACTATAGCAACGAACCTGGTTTTTTGTATTCTGACATTTGGTAGTGCTGAAAGGTGAAAATTTTTTCTATTCACCACGGCTATCTGACACTTAATTCCAAATTATGTTTATTGTTTTTGTTGTTTTTCAGGGATAATGGTATATATTCCTTAATTTTAAACTGAATCATTTACATTACATTACTTTTTCAAGGGTATTGAAGAGCAAATTATTGCTAATAAAATTGAACTAGTAGTAAATTTTAAAGTTAAATTTATAGTTAAATCTGAAGATCCTTGTAAAATTACATTGAATGATTTGATAAAGTTGTAGGTAATTTTATTTAGTGTATAATTATTAAAAAAAAAAAAAACAATCAAATAAAAAATGATTTTTAGTGGTCAAGTCAACTCTGTTAGCTTATAGAATTACAAAAATTTAGGGATTATGAAGACCGTAAAACGATAGTAAGGGAAGCACCTTCTAAATGATAATAGAATTGTGCAAGATATTCAATTATAACATATGTATGTATATATAAAATGTTTTTAATGTTTTAAAAAGTCTAATCATAAATAAAATCTAAATCATAAAAAAGCTGTTTTGTTTTTGACAGTTCAGTTCAAAAAACTAGATTATTGTCTCTGTGTGTCATGGGGGTAAAAGAACTCGGGTTCTTTGAAAAGATTAGATTTGCAAAAAACTAGATTCTTTCCTCTGTTTGACTACGTTGTAATAAAGGTAAAGAATTAACGAAGTCCCACAAGTCATGGTCACGTACTGTGGTGAATTGGATATTTTATATGTCACTACTAGCACTGTGAAGATAGACAAAATTAACATTTTTAAGTTATCAGCGCTGGCGCACTGCTCAAGTAATGTCAAAATTATTAATGTGTTTCATAAATTATTTGCTTTTGTAATTTTCCAAAAACTAATTTATCCAATTTCATTTTAATTTAAGATTAATATATTTCGATATTTTTTTGAAAGTGGGAAAATTTGTATCGATTATTAGAAAATCTTGCATTTAAAATACTGTGATATCTTTTTATGACACATATACATATTACCCTTTTTAAAGTAATTAAAAATAATGTGTAATAACTGAAAATAATTATAAATTATTTAGATGTAAAAATATTTTTATGAAATTTTCATAAAACATCGAATGCTATTTTCCAAGCAATGAAATATGGAGACTGAAATTCCTGTCCTTTCGGGATACTTGAACGTTCCAACTCAATCATGTTTTTCTCTAAATCGAATATCAAAAAAAGTAAGTTCTAATTTTAATATAATTATATATTACTTATTTTTTCTTTAAGATTTTTGTCTATATTTATTAATAAAAGTTGAGAGATTCAAACTAGTGCATAGCCTACAAATTTTGTCAACTAATTATGAAATTCTTTGTTTTTGTGTAGATCTCTAAATATTTTACATTTTATTTTATCGATATAGTTATTGACTAGAACCAATTTGTTTTTCATTAATATCAATAAATTTGAATATTTTATCTGTAATTCATTTGAAAAGTTTTATGGATTATTTTGACGTTGTGAATTTTGGTTTGGGTAAATTCTTATATCTTATACTGCTCTTGAGCGCGTTTTAAGGAGCATGCTTTATTCATGTTAAAACCAAATTTAAATCCCAATACATGTAATAAAATAAATACAAAAGTCATTATAATTTGCCTCGGTATAAAGAACTGCATACAAAACGGTATTAAAATTTATTGATGGAATATTTCTGTCAGCCAGCCTTTAGTTAGAAAGTTTCACTCTTCTCATACATTTAATGATTCAGTATTAATCACAAAGAATCACCCAATATTTTTTATTTATGGTTTGATTTTTTCAGTTCCAGTTTCTGTCGTTCTTTGCTTTCATCCAAAATCCTTCTTTTGACTTTATTTTCTGGTGTAGCAAAAATTCAATTTGTGATTGAGGACAAGATCATTTTCTGGCACGGTTTCTGTACTCGAGAAAATTTTTTCTAATCTAGAAATAACGATTTTGTAGAAACTAATTTTGGAAATAACTTTATTCTACTGCTATAAATTTCTTTATCTTTTGGATCAGTGAGTTAGCAGGGAGCTCTTTATACGTCTCGCCCGAACTTCGAAAAGTTTTTCATGTCATGAAAACTCTTGTGTCACCACCCACTAAATGGGATTCTCACTCACTCATTCTCTTTCCACTAAAATATGTGAATATGTTTTGGTAAAATATTACAGACGTTATGTCAAAATTTATATGTATTAGTAAGATGCCAAGCATGAGGCAGAAATATTTCTGCCTCACGAAGGGGTAAAATTTTTTTCGAAATTTGCGAAACTCCGTCTTAAGGTGGGCACTCACTTAGTGCGTATATCTCAGCGGGTAACTTTTTTGACGTCAAAATGGCGTACAAATGAATTTCACGCTGAAATATCCACATATGAGGGGGAACTTTAGCGTGAATCTATGACGTCATAAAAGTTACCCGCTGAGATATACGCACTACGTGAGTGCCCACCTTAACATTTCACCTCCGCTTACCGTGAAATTGAATGATACCGGCCTCAATGTGAATACCCTGAATGAATGAGAAATATAAGTAGGAAGATACTTTAAAAAATTTCTTTTTATATTACTTGTTTTTCTTTTTCTTTTAAACTATGAAATATTTTATCTTTCATCGAAGCCAATTTATTTCATTGCGTGACTCACAATCTTGGTAAAGCGCATTGTCTCGAAAAATCAAAACTCCTTTCTTAATTTTGCGACCCCTTTTCTGACCTTCTTCAATATTTGTCCCTTGGTTGTAATTTCTTTGATATAATCGAAGTACCCCTTCACATTCCCAAAAATTGTTCCCTGCTCCTGCTTTCCGCCAGAAGTGCCAATCAATTTTCAGCCATCGCATAAGACGGCCCAAAGACGCCTCCATATTCTGTTGACTTCTCTTTAAAAATCTGCGGTGTTGTTGACCTTTTTCGATAAAATATTTGAAGGACCTATAGTTAGAAAGCAATTTTTGACAATGACGAAAGTGTGTCACACTGATTGTAAAAAGTGAATGAATGACTGGGTCTTAACTACCAATTTTTATACTAAATAGAGTCTGTCCCACTCGATATAAGTAAAACTAATTCTATTATTTAATGGGCCTCTCGTTCATCATTCATATTTTCTAGTAACATTATTTCAAATTTAAAATATCAACATTTAGGAGTGTATATTTTGCAGCAGATAACCTTAATTTAATGAACAACTAAATTTTAATTAATTTAACAAACTAAACAAACTTATTTATTTTTTTAGAAGACAAATCAACGTTACTGCTTACTTTTCAAATCTAGCCGTCATGGTATTGAACGTTTGGAAATTTGTGAAACAAAAGATGATAAAAATCCAAAAATTATTACACTTGAAAATTGTGTAAAAATAACACAAGAACCATCCCCAGCCAATTTAATACAAATAGTCAAAAAGACAGGAACATTAACGTTAAATGCTTTAAATGAAGATGATCTAAAAGAATGGATAACAGCACTACAGACAATAGCATTCCGTGAAAAAGTCGGAACACTTGGTAGAAATAGAATTATCGAAGAAGATAATGATTTATATTGTAGCTCATATGGAGATGGATTATTTAATGTTAAATTGATACCGTCCGAAACATCAATACGTTGTAATTTAGAACCTAAAAATTACATGCTTCATTTAACAGCTACTGAATTACAATTAAAATCAGCTGATGATTTAAGTATAATTATATCAAAATGGCCATATAGATTTATAAGAAAATACGGTTATAGAGATGGTAAATTTACATTTGAAGCTGGTAGAAAATGTGATACTGGTGAAGGTATATTTACTTTAGATCATTCAAATCCACAAGAGATATTTCGTTGTATGTCATCAAAAATGAAATCAATGAAAAAATTAATAAATGGTGAAAATTTAAATAATTTTGATTGTGGTGAAAATCAATTAAATGCAGCATTATCAATGGAAGCTGGATCACGTAGTCCTTTACCACCATCACCAAATTCACAAAATTTAAATGATATTGATTCAAATCAATCACTTACACATAGTTCAGCATCAACACGTGGATTTTTATCATCAAATGATTCATTAAATAATATATCTAGTTCAAATTCAACACAATTTATTAAACATATTCCAAATAAACCACCAAGAAAAATTCTTAATATTGATAAACAACAACAACAACAACAACAACAAAATAATTGTGAACAATTAAAACATATACAAAATTATGAACCAGTCTCATTAACTAATGATTTAAATAAAACAACAAATTCTTGTATAATAATAAAAACTCCATCACCAAATAAAACATCAATTATAGAAATAACACCACCAGATTTACCAATACGTAATGATAATAAAAAAACTGAACGTGATTATGAATGTATTGAAACAATTACAGATGCATGGAAAACATTAGGCTTAGATCATGTTAAACATACTGAAAATATAAAATCACAAGATGATTTAATTGATTTTGTATGGCAAAGGACACAATCACAACGTGATAATAGTCAAAAATTAAAAATACAAAATAATAAATTAAATATTGATGATAATGATATAGATGGTAATTATGATCGTTTAGATTTTTTATCACCAAATAATAAAATAACATCAAGTGGTTATAAAACAATAGTTAATGTACAACCAGCTGGTTATAAAAAACAAATTACAAATACAATAGTAAATGATTATGAGTTAATATCAAATCCAGATATTAAAACATGTCGTTTAGCTGATGATAGTTATTTAGGTTATGGTATATTACGTAAACCAAGTATTCCTGGACCACAAATACAAACAACAGTAGCAACAGATATAATTACAGATGATACAAATTTAGATAATCGAAATTGTAATGGTCTTAATTATGCTATTGTGAGTAAACCGAAAAGGGTATAAAATTATTTTCTATTAAATGAGAATTATTAAAAACTAACCAAATTATTACACTTTAAAAATTATTTTTCAAAAAGCTACAACCGATATAACGTAATTTTAAAAACACTAATAGGGGCTATTCACTATTTTTTCCAACTCATCAAATCCCTCTCGTTCAATGTAAATTAAATGGAAATGGCAGGTTTGAGAGTAAAAAATTAAACATGTTTAATTTTCTACTCTCAAGCCTACATCGTTATTAGTCGTTCACTAATACATACATGCCAAAAAATCATTTTAATTTTGCCTTCGAGGAGTGCACATCTAAGAAAACATATGAAAATGCCAATACAAGCTGGGTTTCTACAGCACAGTTTTTATGTATGCGTTTATACGTCAAAGTTAAAATCATATGTAAAAAACAGAATTTGTGAAAAATACTTATAATTCTTTCAATTTTGCTTTTTTTTTTTGAAACTTTAAGAATTTTTATTCTAGTCTTACCCTATTTACTTGCAAAATACTGGCAAATATTACTGAAAAATCCTTAATTAAAACATTATTTTTCACAAAAAAAAACACTTTAAATTGATGTTATTTTTTTCTACAGAACTATTTAAGTGTTTTCACCTAAAAATATTTTAGTTTTTTTCACCTAAATATTTTACAAAATTTAAGAAAAAGTATTAGAACTTCCTATGGTAACATAACCTATAAAATTTTATAAACTGAAATGTCAAAGCGTAGCTCTCTGAAATAAACACACACAATTATAGAATTAATCAACACCATTTTAAAGCATAACACTATGTACGTATACGAGTAGGAGGTAAGCAAGGTTTGACGTCAAACGAAAAAAATAGTAAATAGCCCCTACAATGTTCAAAATGCTAATAATTTGCTTTCCCACAAAGCGATAAACTCATTTAATACTTAACATATTCTACACTTTACTGCACTTCGAAAAGTAGATGCAGTTTGACAAATTTTACTTTTCATTTAAACTCGAGTGGCAATGTGGTCATACTACAGCCACATGTTAAAAGAAATTATCAAAATTTTACTTTAAAATAATTGGAATATTTTCTCTATAAGTGAATTATTTGCAAAGATTGTACCAGTGAATACGTAAGACTCTACTTTTACTAATCAGAAAAGAGTAGAACAAAACAAAATTCACAAATTTGTAATGGTTATCATTTTCTTCCTCTTTTTTTATATTTAAAAATATATAATAATATCCCAGTCGGGAAATGGCGCATCAATGAATTTTTCTTCGGAGAATTCTTACGTGCTTATGAGAAAGCATGCAGAAAGTAGCTATAATAACTACTTTTGTAACCAAATTCATTGGTATTTTCCTCGAGAAAGTTGTCGTTATGTCTGAAAAGTAGCTCTCTTTCATTGATGCCTTGGCTTCGTACCAAGGATGCAAATATTTATCCTTTTCGGATAAAGCTTATCCCCTAAGCTTTTTTCGCAAAGTTTTATTAATTCCCGAGGGCTATGCTTTGGCACATTCGACATCCAACCTATTGCTACCCCATGATTCCCATTTACTAGTAGCATTAGACTCACTGGTACATAAAACTTGTGTTCAATTGTTTGGCTTTTCTCATATCGGTAATCTAGTAAGGATCATCCTCAAGGCGGATCATCAATCGTGTTAACTTCGCCAATTTTGTAAATATGTAACGCGGGCTGACGCTATCTTTCCCATCAGCTATCGTGGAACCGAATTGCCCAATGGGATCTAACAATTCGATATTGTTAGATCCCACAAAATTTTGGACTAATTTAATTATTACCTCACACATTACCGCCTCATCATGATTATTTTATGAAAACTTAAAATTTCGAAAAGAAAATCAGATATGTTGTTCACAATTTTAACAAAAGTAAATCATTGAAAAAGTTTAATTGGTTCAAGAGAGTGTTGCCACAAAGAAAATCTTACCATGTTAATATATTAACATTCAAAATTTTGGAAATATTTTGCTTGAATTTGACTAATAAAAGGGATTTAACTCAAATTTTTGGATATAATTCGCAATACTTAAAGGTATTGATAACTTTGCCAAACAAAAGCCGGCAAATTATATGCATCGAAATTCATTTCGAGTTTTCGAACTTTCTTCTAGTGCTCGCATATCCTCCCTCCCCCCTCATCTCTATGTACGCCACTGTCCACAAAAATGCCTGCAGACAAGATACACAATTATAGATAAAATTAGAGAAATTAAGATTTCTAAAATCAGACTCGTATTTTCAAATAGGAAAAATAAAGTGTAATAATTTGGTTAACTGTATAGAAATGAAACTTTTAATTAAATTGAAAATTTTGGACCAAAGTAGAAAGAAAATTTATTCAATATATTTTATTTTTAAATTTGCCATAGAGACATCTCTCATTTAAAAAAAAAAAAATTAATTTAATTGCCATTTATCGTTGTATATTTAATGCTCGAAACAATTGAATTATTTTATTATATTTCAATTTTGGATATTGTAAATTTTAATTAAAAAACATTAGATTAAACCTAAATTTAGAAGCCTTAAACCATTTATTTTGGAGCAATCTTACAAAATATTATCCATAAAAACACAAAGTGCCACAATTATACATTTTTATAAAACTCAAAGTACTTAGTTATGTTTATTTTATATTTTGTATGTATATAAATTTTTTAATATAACATTTTTACGCAAATTTGTTTTCGATAATTTAAAATATCTCAACTGAAAGGAAAGAAATGAATAAATATAATTTCTATTCTCAGTTTATGTATGTATATTAAATCGGCCTCCACTCATTACACCAAAAATTACTCTTCAAATTATAGGAAAAGTTAGAAAAATACAACTAAGCAGCATATTTATATTGTATTTAAAGTTTTTAATGGATTTTTTCTATGGTCACCATTATTTACTCAAAAAGTTCTTTATTTTAATTAATTTTAATAATTGATATCGAATAAATTGGATGGTTATTCCCAAGGAGTGCCAGAAAAGAAGCCTTTCACATAATATATTTGATATTATGACTTGCATTGCAATGTGATGTAGGAACTAAATTTTCGTTAATCGAAAATTCCATAATTTGACAATCACCACGTAGGAGAACCTGAATAACACCACAGACACAATTGACCGTCGAGGGCTGAACTTTTAAGTAGCAAATTGCCTCTTTAGAAGGCTTTAGTCTAAGCATAAAAAATTCCACTTACAATTTAATCGTTTTATTAATAAAATTTGTGAAAATAATTTTGAAACTTATAAAAAAAAAGAAGAAATTTAACAAGGCAACAAGAAAAACTAATTTAAGAAAAAACTAAAAGAAATACACTTGATTTTAAGAGATACACAGTTTTAAAATAAAAAAACTGTCCTCCCATTCAAAGAAGTTATAATTAACTAATTTTAAAAAAGTATTTAAAAAATATCCAATTTAATAAATTATAAATTTCATATCATTTTCTGCATAATTCTCTCACATATATCTCCGAGAATATTACTAACATTTACATCTAAATTCGCAAAATCATTTCCTTCATCACAATTTCTTGCAATATCTGGTATTAATGGTACTGCTCCAAGGAAATCAATTTTAAATTCATCACATAAAGATTTTGCTCCACCAGTATTTGGTTGAAAAATTTTAGAAATTTTTCCACAATGTTTACAATTAAAACATGACATATTTTCAATAGCACCAAATATTTGTAATTTTGATTTTTGACAAAAATCAATTTCTTTTCTAACATCAAGTAAAGAAATTTCTTGTGGTGTTGTTACCAAAATCGCCCCCTTTATCAATGGTAAATCTAAAATATAAGAAATAGATGATAAATGTTCATCTGATGTACCAGGTGGCATATCCAATAATAAACAATCTAATTGTCCCCAATCCACTTCACTTAGAAATTGTTTAATTATACCATTTTTTTTTGGTCCACGCCAAATAATAGCATCATCAGGGCTAGATAATAAAAATCCAATTGACATAACACAAAGATTATCTTCGACATAAACTGGTGACCAGCCAGAACCAGATTGATGAACTACTTCATCCCGGACACCCAACATACGTGGCATTGATGGACCACATATGTCTAAATCTAAAACACCAAAATTTTTTTCCGGATATTTTTTTGATAAAGTTCTTGCTAGTAATGTTGTAAATGTACTCTTTCCAACTCCACCTTTACCAGATAGTATAAATAATATCTTTTCTACGGTCTTGAGTCTTTCTTGAACTTGAATTTTACCAACATCTAAAGTTTTATCGCTACTAGAACAAATTGATTGATTAGGGCAACCAGCACAGGCTGATGCTTTTCCAGCATTATCACTTTTTACACCTGGACATTCCGTAGGAATATTATTATCACTTTCTGCCATTATTGGAGTGTTATATGCTTCTTACAAATCTATTACTATTTTGAACTTAGTTTTGGTATATACTCGAAATTCTTTGACATTAAATTATTAACTTTTTCACCCTTTTCAGCTAGGATTTCTTCAATATTCTTTTTACCGTTTAAATTAGTAAACCAAGATAAATTATCAGCAATTAAATGCCTATTAGAGCAACCACTACACTGAACAATAACCACACCGCTATTATAGGCTACCTTAGAAATGTAATTTTGATTTCGTGTCTGACAAACCTTACAAGTGTATTCTAATTGTATTTTTATTACTAATTTAGCAATAGGTAAATCAGTTTTTTTAAATTGAGGACTAGTTTGAAACGAATTCCCTTGAAATTTTTGAGGTGATAAACGTAAGAAGGTATTAAGAACACGACCGCTAAGACTTCGTAACGCACTTGACATTATCTGTGTAAAAAAAGCTGAAAAAAATATACAAAAAATTTTAGACAATGACAAAAATTATAAAAAATATTAAACTCAACTATCAGCTGCAGCACCATATTCGAAAATAAAATGCTCTAATTGTCAAAATGAGAGTTTCGAATCAACAATGTGGCATTTAATTTTAAAAATTCGAAATTATAATTTAAATCAAAAATCTTATTTATTATTTAAATGTCCTTGAGTAGTAATTTATTTCTTAGGATGAAATACAATTAACGCCCTATAAAAAATAACTTAAAGTGGCTTTCATATATAAAGACCGCAGTCTAAAATTTTCGAGTATTTAGTATATATTCTTCAAATTTGAAATTGTAGAACTGAACTAATTTTCGAGAAAAACCATTAATGTCATCTACCATTTTAATAAGTTTATTTATTACAGGAGTGTACATTATTGTTTTCATTAAATATTTCTATTTTAAATTTAAATAAAATGCGGAAATTCAAAAAAGTTACTTATCATTACAGAAAAATCAATTAATATAAATGTAAATTGCTTTATACTTACTATAAATAATGTATTTATTTAATTTTAACATTTGCAGGCAAAGTACAATATTAATTTAAATCTTAATTAAAAATATGCTAATAATGCATTTATTTAATCAAGTTTTAATATTAATAAGTTGTATTCAAGCAGTATATTTAATATGCCCCGAAAAATGTAGCTGCAAAAAAATTAATGAAACTTCAAGTGGAAGTTTCATTAAAGCTAAATGTGGTGGGTCTTCTCAAAACAAAATAATCAGCCTAAAAGAAATTAATTTTGGAGATGAAACTGAAAATATAGTTCATTTGTGAGTATAAATAATTATAAACAGATATTAATGCTCCTATATTAGATCGTTGTTTACTTAATGCTGAAAAAATATATGCATGACATTTAAGCCTTTGGTTAAGACAAATATCTTTTCGGTTTCGTGTATTGAAGTATCTAGTTCCTGTCATAAAAATAAAGCAATACAATAAATATAATATTGCTGTTTTGTTATAATATTAAAAAGCATATGCCTTACATAAAAAAAACTTTGTTTTTAAAGTTGTTTCCCTGTGAAGAATAAAATTAATACCGAATATATACGATATCAGTTAAAAGAAATAAATTAATTTAATTTTATGGCTGTCAAAAATGGGTATTTATAGTTGAAGACTCAGAAAATGGCATAAGTTCTTATCGGTTATAGACGTTCTGGCAAATTTTACTATTTTTGTTAATTTGAAGAAATGTTTGGTGTTTGTCCTGAAGCTCCTGCAACTGCCTTCTTCAATCAATGTTGTTTGTGTTTGGTTTCTTGAAAACTACAATTACATTGAACATAGCTGAACAGTTTTTATAAAATATTTTCCTAAATATTTCTCATCAAGGCATTGAATGCATTTATCTGTTACCAAGCAGCTATGAAAAGCCTCATGCTAAGTTTCTTACTTCCCATTCTTTCTAATTTGTTCTTGCTCCTTGTATTTTGTAAAATCCTCTGCATATACCAACATGTTGTGCTTTTAGTGTGATAGTGAGTTGCCTTCCAACTCCATAATACTCTTTATTAAAACATTTTTTGCCTCACTCAATTTGCTTTCTAACGGTGGCTATGTTGATATTGTTGGTGATTTTCCTTAAAGGAGCGTCCTTTGCTTAAAAGCTTATTTATTTTTCTTATTTTCTTCTTATTTTCAGTATTTGTAATTAAATTAGTTTTAATTTTGTTATCTTATTATCTACATCTTAAACTATACAAAACACCTTTTGTTATTTATTTTATAAAATTTACTGTATATATTTTTTTTGCGATTACGATAGCTGTAATAGTTTGAAACAAAAGATTAAAATTAATTATTACTCTACACATTCGTCGCTCTCGTTTAAAGGCGAATTAAGAAATTCCATTTTTTAATTGAAAATGGCTTGTCTACTTGTTTTTGTTATTGATTGTTAAAAATAAAAGGTTCTGCTTCACAAGAATGTTAAATCTTTATCCTTTCACATTAGAACATCTCTCATAGTGGGGAAACAACGTTTTAGAGACCATTCACACTGAAGCGTTTTATCCGTCGTTTCGTTTTCCAAATGTTAATTTTTTGAGGCAGAGTGCTGTTTTTTTTTTATCCATTCCTAAATCAAATGCTTGTTTCTAAAGAAAACATTCCCCATCAAATACTCTTAGAAAGAAAATACAGTTTTTAATAAATGTGACTTTCGAAATATGTAAAAAAACCAAAAAAAATCTATTTTTAAAAAGGTGTCACACGAGAATCTTTTTTTTTATATATTAATAAAATTTTTATTTTAGGGATTTACGGAAAAATCAAATTTCAGCAATTGAAAATGGAGATTTCATTAATTACACAAGCTTAAAACATTTGGATCTTTCTTTCAACTCCTTTAAAATAATTGAAAATGGAATGTTTAATGATTTACTATCATTAGAACATCTTAAAATATCAACAAATCTTATTGTTCATATTTTACAAGGATCATTTGAAACATTAAAATCACTTAGCAAACTGTAAGATAAATTTTAAAAAATTTAAAAATATTTTTTTGTTAAATTAATTTTTTAATTTTATAGTGATATCTCTGGTAATCCTTTGGCATGTGATTGTGATCTCCTTTGGTTAGTAAGTTGGTCAAATAATATGTCTTTAAAATTACAACCTCCACCAAAATGTGAAACTCCTGGCCCATTTAAAGGTTTTTTACTTAAAAAATTAAAAGTTGGATCTGATTTACATTGTGAATCACCATTACAACCACTTTTGGAACTAAAACCTGAAAATGATCAAGTAAACACTTAATAATTTAAATATAATAAAAAAAACTTTCAATTTACTTTTTAAATATATATTTTAGTTAGTATTTGAGGGGGATCAATTAGTTTTACGTTGTCGTGCACCTCGTGTTGCTGTCGGCCCACCTTCTTCACCGGAAGATTTACCAACAGATACAGGTATTTAAAGATATAGAATGTTTTAAAGAACAATTGGAAATTTAAATAAATTACACCAGAAATAAAAACTTTAACAAATCATTTTTTTTCATTTTTTAGGTAGTAGAGCACATGTATTTTGGGGTTGGTCTGATAAAATAATTGAACCAAATTCAACTGATGATATTATATATCGTGATCCATCTTTACATTTTCCATCAATACAAATTGATGCAAAACATTTATCAGATAGTGGTCTATTGGATTCAATATTAAAAATACCATTTATAACAAGAAATCATACAGGAATGTGGGATTGTCGTCTTAATTCACAACAGGCTAATTTATCAAGAACAATATCAGTAATTGTTATATCAGAAAAAACAAAATATTGTCCAGCTATAATTGTTGAAAATAATAAAGGTAAATATTATTGGCCACGTACAATACGTAATAGAATTGTTAAATTACATTGTGATGAAGAAATTCAATCACAAAATTTTGCATATTATAAATGTAATAATGATGGTACTTGGAATAATTTAAATACACAAAATTGTCCTTTTATAAGTGAAACAACAAAAATGTTAGAACATTTTTCTAAAGTTAATTTATCAATAGCACGTGGTTCAGTTTTACAAAGTGTTAAAAGTTTAAAAAATTTTACACAAACCAAAGAAAATTTATTAAAATTTCATGATCCAATTGAAATTAATTTTATAGCTGAAACATTAACTAATTATTTAAATTTTGTTAATCAAGAAAAAGATTTAGGTACAATGGTATTAGATGTTGTTTCACAAATTATATATTTATCATATAATTTATTTTATCAAGCACAATTATTATATAATTCATCACATAAAATATTAGATGCAATTGAATTAGCTGCCCAATATACACAAATATCTAATACACATAAAAATAATTTAGCTATTGAATATTTTAATTTACGTAGTGATTCATTTACTGGTATTACTTGTACTTGGTTTCGTTCTGATAATGATAATAATAAACGTATATTTCAATGTAATACAGCATTACAAAATATTGAAATGCTTAAAAATTATATTGAAGCATCAATACAAATTCCGGCTACATTTTTAGAACCATCTACAACAATAATGCCAACAACAATTGGAAAAAATGTTTCTAAACAGCAATTAATGATAGCTGTTTATCGTAATGGTAATTTTTTTCCATATCATAATAATCAAACAAATCTTCGTATAACATCATCAGTTATTGGTATTAAAATTTCTGGTATTAATATTAATGATAAATATAATTTAAGTGAACCAATTTCATTAATATTACGTGTTCAACCATATCATAATAAAATAAGTGCTCCAATACCTGTCTGGTGGAATTCTGATACAAATTCTTGGTCAACTAAAGGTTGTCAATTTTCATATTATTTTAATAATTTATTTGTTTTTTCTTGTTATCAAATTGGTTATTATGGTCTATTACAAAATACAAAATTTTTAAATGATTTCTCTGATGAAAATGCTGGTGCTAGATTTCGTTTTTCACCATTTTCATTATATATTGGTAGTTTTATATTATTTTTATGTTCATGGATAAATATTATTACATATATATATTGTGGTAATAATATACAAATGGCAAGAAGGCAAAGACATTCATTAATTAATACATGGCTAGCAATATCATTATTATGTTTTATTTTTTCAATTGGAATATTTCAAACTGAAGACTATAGAATTTGTCAAATTTTTGGTATTTTAATACATTATTTTAGTTTATGTGTATTATTATGGATTTGTGTTAGTGTTAGTAATATGTATAAAAGAATATCAAAACGTAATCGTATACCAATTGATGATTTACCAAGAGAAAATATTGGAAAAAAACCAATATTAGGTTTATATTTAGTTGGTTGGGGTATTGGATTAATTATATGTGGTATAAGTAGTGCTGTTAATATGCGTGAATATGCCTCATATTCATTTTGTTTTTTTCAAACTGGGCCCGCACTTAGTGCTATATTTGTACCATCAACAATTTTAATATTATTTCTTTTAATATTATTTATTTGTATACGTTGTAATATACATAGTACAGATGATACAAATGGTCATTTCTCTGAGGGTACACAAGCAACAGAAAATGTTGATTTAGAATTATTAGAAACAAATCATGGTAATATATCATTTCAACAGGATATTTATCAAAGTACAACATTCAGTTCACCAACAATAAGTCTTCAAAGTGATTTAGAACATACAAATGGTTCACAATTAAGAGCATATTTTATTTTTACATTTTTATATATAATTTGTTGGATATCAGCAGCTGGAAGTATTATAACACAAATTCAAGATAATAAAATCTATGAAAAAGAAATATTTAATATTGCATATGCTATAACGGCTACATTTCTTGGATTATTTATATTATTTTTTCATTGTATATCACGTAAAGATATTCGTAATATATGGAGTAAATTTAAATGTAAAAAATTATGTTTAATATCAAATGATATAATTAATTCAAAAGAATTAAATACAGTTACTTATCATCAGCCATGTGAAACAATTAATTCAACATCAACACGTTCAAATAGTCAATGTTCAAAAATACATACAACAAATGTTATAAATCATTTAAATATACCAACACAATTGAATTCAAAACGTATTGAAAGTCCAAATAAAAGACATAATATACAAAGTAATTTAATATTAATTAATCGTCAACAATTTGTACATAATCCAGTTATAATTGGTCATGAAATACCAAATCCAGAAATATTTTATAATCCAAATCAAATAAATGTTGCTAGAAAATTTTTTAAAAAACAAAAACGTTTAGCTAAACGTAATAATTTTGAATTACAAAGACATTTTGAAAGAGGTGATTATGGTGGAAATACAAGTGATATATCATCATCATTTGGTTCATATCAAAAAACACGTGGTATATCAATATTTAGTTCTGGTAGTAAAATAAATAATACAAATATAAATGTTCGTAGTTTAACAAATGATTGTGGTCAATTTTCAAAAGATAATCGTATACAAAATTTAAATACAAATATATTAACTGATAATTGTAATGATAATAATGATTTAATTGTTGATGCTGGTCGTCTTGTTTTAGGTACAAATGGTATAAATATTCATAAATCAAATAATAAAATTAATAATTCTGATATGATAGCTAATATATATACAAATGTTCCTGAAACATTACAGCCACAACATGAAATAGTTACTATGCGTGCTGATGATAAATATCGTAAATTTTTAGATAAAAATCAATTATTGGAACAAGATGAAATTGATCATGAAGAAAATGATTTAAATAATCAAACAAATAGATCTAAAACTCCTATTTATGCTAATAGTAATATATGTAATATAATGAATGAATCAAATGAATTTAATAATTCAACACAAAGTTGTGAAACATTATTAAAATTTAATGATCTAATTGATCCAAAAATGAATACAATTGGTTTACCAATACAAAATATAAATAATTTAGATAATAATATTAATAATAAAGATAATATGATAAAATTAAATAAAAATGAAACATATATATCGGAACCACTTGAAATTCCAACAAATTTATCAAAAATTTTTGATAATAATAAAATTAATAAAAAAATAATAACTAAATCAAAATCATTAAATAATTTATATATAGAAAATAATGAAAAATTAAATAATAAAAAATTAAATGAAACACAAATATATTCAGTATCATATAATAATTTATCACAAATTGATAATAGTATATTAGGTATAATTGCAAATCCATTACCAATTAAAAATTTAATAGTAAAACATTTATCAAGTAGTCCAATATTATTTTCACCAAGTTTATGTGAAATAAATGATTTACCATCACCACAAGATGATCGTCGTAAACCATTTAGTTTAGCTGATGATCGTGCATTTACTGAATCAAATTTAATATTTAATTCAAATATTGATTCAATTAATTTATTTAATTGTTCAATAAGACAAAATTTTACATCAAGTCCAACATGTGAAAGTGATTTAAATTATCAAAATTCTGAATTAAGTATACAAAGTCATGGTGTATATGCACCACGTCCAGATAGTGATATAAATATAACATTAAATGGTGTTGAACATATTTTTTTTCCATATAATTCATCTGAAATAAGTGATATTGATGATGATAATGAAAATGAATTAAATATTATGGAAAATAATTGTTCAAATGATTGTCTATTACCACAAAATGATGATAATATTGATTTAAATGGTAGTCAATTATCAATTGATGAATTATATCAAAGAATATCACGTGGTAATCAAAATCAAATACAAAATAAACATAATGATTGTGTTAATAATGATACAATAAATGATGGTGATGATAGTAGTCAATCTAGTGTTATATCGTATATAGATCCAAATGATTCTAATAAAAATTAAACTTTAAAAAACTACATTTGGTTGATTTCTAAAGATCAAGTAATCTGTGTGCCGCCTGTTTTGTTACTTCAGAAACATAAAATATTTAACTTTTTTAATATAAATTGATTGTAATTTTTACTGACACTTCAGGTGACCATTTATTATTGAAAACATTTTCGAAAATGTTTAAAGGGTTATATACACTTACAAGCCTCTAAATAGGGGTTTTTCGATAATTTTTCCTGAGAAGATCTTTAGATAATATTGAAAGCTGCTATAGCTGATCTTCTGGAGCTGTACTTAAAAAAGACGGGTTAAGGTGACCACGATATCTCTAGATTACTTTTAAACTTTTTTGACAAAATGATGGCTTCTCAAAAAAAACAAAAGTTTGACCTTAAACTGTTTATAAAAAAAAATAATTATTGTGCAGAAAAAATCCACGATCAGATACCAAAAAGTTAAGAAGCTTGTGTTAAAATTTGAGGCTGATTGGCTCAGCCGTTTCCGAGAAATCTTGGTCACCGACTTTGAAAACACAATTTTGAGAAAAATGCGTTTAAAGTTTCAAAACCACCTTCAATCGCTCTGAAACGTCTTTACAAATTTGTGTGTAACTTCTAGAATAATTGTCGGATTAATAAGTTGAGGTTTTCTGTGTGTGTATTTAAATATATTTACAATACAAAAATGTAAATTCTAAGTGTATACTGTATATACCCCTTAATAATGATGTCACGTTGTCCTAATGCAAAACAAGTGAATTCTTATTTCTTATTTTTGTGATTTATGAGAACAATTTGGCATTGGTTTTTATTTTTTATTATGTTCATTGATTTGTTGTTGTTGTTGGTCTTTACAATCAAAAATTTACCAGAACAAGTCAATTAAAATTATTTAAATAATTTAAAACATTTAATTTTGCTGAAATAAAGCAAATTCTCTGTTGAAATTATGCTCGTCTTATGGAAAAGAAAAATATACAAAAATAGCAATTGCTTACAATAAAAACTTATCTCCCAGCAGTCTGAAAACTAATTTTGTTAATATTATTCAGTTATATTCTTGAATTTTATTTTTGTAAATTTTTTGCTAAAAAAAATTGAAAGAACAATAAAATATTACGATAAATAAGAGTAAAAAGGGAGTATGTTACATGCTGTTCTCTAACGAAGACTAAAAACAGAAAAAGTAAATTAGTCTAACCATGACTTCATTTAAAAATTAACTAAAGACATAACTGTTTTATTATATAATGCTATTTTCCTTTTATTATTGTAATTCCAAAACTACTTTTTGAAGTCTCTTTTCAATTAATGCATTTTATATTTGTGTTGCGTGATAGCATTTAAGAAATAATGATTTAATATAAATGTAATGAATTCGTTTTTTTTTCAAAAATTTCTATTCTATTCACACATTAAAATTTTACCAGTATACGCATTTGTGATAATTTAAATTTTAATCTTTCATTTAACTATGTATTTACAGTAGAACACAAATAAAAGTACAAAAATAATTCTTTCAATAAATTTAAAGAAATTCCTTTTAACAATTTTGGATTTAAAAATAAAAATTATAGAATAAATATTCGTAATCCATACATAAGAATTTTAATATTTAATTTGGTAAACAATGAAGATTTATTCTTAAAATAAATCATGATACTATAACGGTTAAATATTTTTAATGATAATTATGACACTGTCTGTCTAAGTTTATGATATTTTTATAATTCAAATGAAATGTGTATAGCTTTAATTTATTTTTCTTGAATATTAAAATTTCATCAATATAAAATGAATCCTTAAAAAAATGTGCTTTAAGGATCTAAAGAGGTGCAATAGATATGATTCCAGTACTATCGAAATTTTCTAACAAGAAATCTGTACCTTTTTTTTTTCAATGAAAATTTCAAATTTTTAATTTAATAGCAATCGACTTGGAGTTTATTTATTGCACAGTTTGACAGCATTTTATCTAAGATTTACTGAATTTAAGTGCTTTCGAGTAAAATGTATACAGCAATTCAACAAATAATATGATTTTTTTGTCTAAAAATTGGTTACAAAAAAGCCATAGAAAAAATTATCAATTCGTCTTATTTTGGTCTAACTTTTTAACTGTCATTTTATTTTTCTTATCTAATCTATCATTTAAGTATTACTTATTAATAGAGATGCAACGAATATTCAGTTACTATTCGGTATTCGGCGTATTCGGCCACTTTTTCTAACATTCGGTATTCGGCCGAATATCACGTAGTACTCGGCCGAATACCGAATAAAAAGAATATATTACATTTCAATACTCATGAAAAAATAACACATGTTACTCAAAATTGTATATATTTAAAGAAAAAGTTATAAGCTGTTTTAATACTTAAAATCAAGTAGTAAGTTATGGTGAAAGAAAACCATTTTCTCAGCATTTGATGGCAGCAAACAATTGGGCTCTTCTTCATATATAATTCCAGCTTCCGAAAATAGTCTCTCACTATAAACAGTACTTGTAGCAGATGATAGGTAAATCTTTGCAAATTTTGCTAGTACGGAAATTGTTGTGCGTTTACTGACCACCACTTAAAAACTCTGACATCCGCTCTAGCCGAGGCATTTTTAAATAAAAATCAATTTCATTAGCAATAGTACTTTTCCCCGAAGCCTCACTTTGCGTAGTTGTTTCTGTGGCAATTCCCGTAAAACAGTTCCAGAAACTGTCATGTATTTCAATTTTCTGTTTACGAGGTGGAAAACAATCATCATTAGAGCTACAAAAAGCTAGATGCTGAGCTAGTTATTTTAATGATCTCTTCAAATGGTTTCAGGAGTTTCAGGAGTGATTTTTAATCGAAGTAATCGAGTACATATTTATAAACAAATTTTTGTTTTCTATTTGTTTATTTTCCACAAAATATTCGGCTGAGAGCGTAGCCGAACATTCGGTATTCGGTATTCGGCCAAAACCACTATTCGTTGCATCTCTACTTATAAAACTCAGAAGTACAATAAATCAAGGAGTTAATTCTGTTCAAACCCAATCCAAAAAACGACCATTGGCTGTGTTCATAGATTGAATAATGATTAAGATTCACCCAAGTTACATATTACAAATTAAACTAAAAAAGTTCCATTAGATTTCAATTCTCGAAGCAGAATATTTAAAGAGAATTAAAGGTTCAACAAGAACTCTTAAATCTACCTAATCCACAGATTTTAATAAAAGAGTTAAATCAGTCATTTTTTGTAAGTAAATTTATAAATCCTTAACAAAAAGCTTGGATTGAATTGATGAAGTAAATTTTTTAAAAAAAATACTGAATATTATGTGAACAGTCATAACTTTTTACGTCTATTTTTTATTTTATTTTATTCCGAATACATTCTAAAGGAGCCCTATCAAGGAGCCCTTGATAGTTATTTACTTAATAATTTTCTTTAACTTTTTCATATACTTTTGCTCTAGTCGAACAAGAGCACTTTCTCTCAGAATCGTTTGGATATTACACAACAGAAGTGGGATTTGCCTGGGTGAGAAATTAGAGTGAGAATGAGAAATTCAGATTTTTACATAATTTTAACATATTTGCCATAAATTATATTTTAAAATCCGACTTTCTCATTCTCACGCTAACTTCTCACCGAGAAAGAATCCGACATCAGAAAAATAACTTTTTACTATAGCCTAAAACATTTTAACCATTTAGAACTGAATTTAGAAACATTAGAGAAACATTCTATGAATAATTATTAATTTTGTCGTTTCATGTATAAAAAATAGTTTGGAACTTAGTCTCAGAAATTTGGAGATATCAGAGAAATTTTCTATTCCAAAAGTGAACTGACTTCTTTTTCGTTCTTAAATTTTCTGGGAAAACAGAAAGTATGCGTTCATTTGTCTACTAGAGAGCATTAAAGCTTACTAACTGCCCTGGGCATCAATTAGGAATTAATTTTTATGAATTGTAAATATTTAACAATAATCAATTGATATACACGGATCTTTTCTTATAAACTTTCTCATTTGATTGGATTTAGGCTTATCCAGTGAAATTTTAGAACACAAAAAATTCCCGGTGAAAATAAGCATTCATTCAATTCTTTATGGCCTGCAATTCTTTTCGTCAGAATATTATTTACCAAAAAATATTTGACGTTTTATTGTTAGCCTTCAAACCGTTATATCGGCAGGCTCCTTGGAGCTAATTACTATATAATATTAAAACTTCAAGTCATAAACTTTTATTATGCAAAACGTTGTTATTTGTAAAAAGTAAAGGACGAAGTAGATTTTTTTAATGAAAGTTTCATCTGATTTCAAGATTGAACTTTCTGAGATAGCAATTTATGTCTGCTAGAATAAAATACACTTTTAATATTTTCAAATTGAAGTTGATAAAATATTAACTTAACTTAGGATTCATATAGTAATTAAGTTTTTTAATATTTTTTTGTAAAATTTTTTCAATCAAATAATATAAAATTTGTGTATAGTGTGGATTGTATTTTATGTTTTACTAAAAATAAGTTATTATATTTTTTAAACGATTTTTTCATTTATCTGTTATATATATATACAATAAAAATTGAACGTATTTATAAATGACGATATACATAGATCTCTTTTAGGTATTAAACTGTTTTTTTAACTTTCATTTTAGTTCTATATTAAAACAATTAATTTAAAAATTGATATTTTTTCGACATTTATAATAAATGAAATGTTTTAATATCGAAGGTAAATAAAAACTTATAATTAAAAAAGTTTATATTGTAAATTAAACATAAAAAATTTCGTAAATGTAAGAAAACGTAAAAACTTAAATGTAAAGCTTTAAAAATTTTTTTTAGAAAACTTTTTCATAATTTAATACTCATTTATAAATTGGCTACAAAAAATACTTTTTTGTATTAAAATATAAAGTAAAATAAATCTTGATATTGGTGTAGAGCACACCAAAAAAAAATGGAGGCCAAGAACTACACAGAACTATAGGACTGAATAATAAAACTTATATATAATGTACTTTAATACATAAAACAAAATTTATAAATACTAGACTAGTTTCAACTCCGCTAAATATTCGAACGTGCTAAAAAAAATTTTAATTTTTAAATCAAAAATCATATACAAAAATATAATGACTGAGAATTTCAGTATTTTTAATATATAAACAACAATTTGATATATAACTTTGTATTTACATTAAATACGAGTATATAAGGTATACTTAAAACAAGTGCTTTTATTTATTGTGTATTAGATACCGCTATTTTATAGTTTATTTATAGATATAAAAAATTTTTTGCTTGAAAAAAATTACAATAAAATCTTTTGTAATTATTGTTCAAAAATTTGTATTGAAATAAAAGAAAATTGGAAAAAACTTAATTAAAAAATGAATTTCAATAATTAATAAGGGTTTTGACAAGATTTTTACCAATATTATGTTAGATTTAAATTTTCTCTTGGAAAGATATTGTATATTTAAAATGACCAGAAAGAAAATACTTTTTTTAATGGAAAATTTTATTGAACTGAGCAGCTACCATCTGCTAAGTTTTAATTAATATCGTGACGAAATTCGACTAGTTTTTCTTAAGGAGGTTACTAGAGAACTGAGAAATAATTTGTATGAAAAAGAATTACCTGGATTCAGTGGATCATAAATCGTATCAGACAACTTCCTAATATTTAATAATAAAGTTAAAGCGACGTACAAAATCTGTATAACAGATTTAATGGGCTTCCTTCATTTTATTCTTTTCTGGTAAGCTCTTTTAAAGACTTTATTCTGCTCCTATAGTTGATGATCACACACAGTATTTCTCACATAATGAGCACACAAATTCGATTCCGAGATTGTTATATAACTTTTCTCTTCAGATCCTTGGATGGAAGCCATGGACAGCTAAGTTTGTTTACAAGAATCGCTGTTCTGGGTTTACTCCAATCTGCCTTCTGTCGATCATTGTATCTATGCAATAAAACTCGATCTAAATATCTTTTAGTTTTCTTTCCAGGTTTTTAATGACAAAAGTCAAATTTGAGGCCGTTGATAAGAGTAAGTTGAAATATTCCCTAGTATTTTAAGCATCCTCTGGAATGCAAAATTTGCTTCCTTATTTATTATATATACGACTTTCTCGTACAATTGAAAGAAATTTTTGTTTAGTTGAACAGACTTAAATAAACTTAAAAGAACTTAATAAAAAAGGAAAAACTTTTGAAGAAAAAAGAGTAAAAGCACGAGATTTAACTTCTTTATATGAAATTATTTTACAAAATGTTTTAGAGCTACAACAATTAAATGGAATGGAATTAGATGTTGTGTTTCAAAAGGAGATCGCAATTTTATATACATCCTTTAAAGCTTTCAGATGTTATAATATTGCTCTTACTTTGGTTGAATTGAAACCGATGGAAAGAAGCTGTTGCCATGTAGGAAAGATCTTTAAATTATGCCATCGAAGCATTGAAAGACGAACCAAAAGCCTTTGAATAACAAACTGAAGTAGCCAAATTAATTACGAACATAGAAGTATGTAAATTTTCAGCTTATGCTTATAGCATAAGCAGAACCCTTTTCTTTCATGACCCATAATTACCCAATATCTATTTGAAATTGACTTAGAATATTCTCGTACTTTGGTTTTAGCAACTTAATACGACCTAGTTTCTGCGTTATGACCATAACTATAAACAGGCGTAAAATTTTGTTTAAAAAAGTGATGATAAAGTGTTTTTGATACGATTTTGATATAGCTCAATTCACTCACCTAAAAGCCAAATTAACGTTTAAAGGACTTCAAGAGATGGAAACACAAGAGACATTAACCAAAATACTTTAAAGATTTATAACTTCATTTCTAATAGCAGCTTACAAATTTCTTTTTAGAAAATCAAAAGTTAATTTTTTGTTTTCCGAAAAATAATTTTATTTAAAAAATCTTTCATAGTTCATACTTAACAATTTTGATATATTTACTTTACAAAGTTAAAAAGATAAGTTTAGTTTTCAAGTTTAGTTAAAACGAATTAATCGGAAACATCCCGGGTATCAAGGCATTTTTTAAATTTCTGTAATAAAAAAAAAATTTAATTGATTGATATTTTTGTTAGAATTTTAACATTTACTTCTGGCAAGGATTCATAAGCTTCAACTGGATCCAAGCCACTTGGGCCTATCCTTTCTTGTTTTTCTTTTTCTTCCTGTTCAGCTTCTTTCAATTTTTCCTGTGCTTTACGTTTAATTCTTTTAATGAACTCTTGAATTTCTTTATCAAATTGCTGCCGATTTGCAGCGTTCTGAACTTTTGTAAAGAATGAGTTGATACAAGCCCGAGGATCGACATCTCGTTGTTTAAAAGATTCTAGCACATATCGCATGCAGATACATTGGTGTGCAACATGTTCCATTAAATCATACTTTTCTTCCATTTCTAGGTCAATTTCACCAGATTACCATATAATTTGTAGTATATTCAGAAACTAAGTGTGGATGTTCGGTAAGAAAACGTTTAGAGTCATCATATTTCTTGAGCATACCATACGTCTTCATGGTTTTTTCATTTTGTTTTATGAATTCTCTTAATTTTTTTTCATTTTCTTCCTCACTTAGTTCAGTTTCATTTCTATTTTTAAAATTATTATTCCAAGGAGTTCTTTTCTCATTTTTCTGGAGTTCTTGTTCTTCATCGTCTGAAATCTAAAAGCGTCAAGGAAATTATTATTTATTTATCATACGTAATACTCAAAGCTATTCTTAAAATTATGTTTTAACTGCACTGCAGATGCATAAATTATGTTATTGCTAAACAGAAAAAAAATATATAAAAACATTTTTTGGATATTTAAACTAAGATTGTATTTTCTTCGAAGGATCCTGATTTATTTGTTCCGTAAATAAATATTACTACCGATATTTAAGTAGGTTAGAAAAATATTTCTATACTAACGTCCAGACTTTTCATCGAAACCAATAATAGTTCTGGAAATGGAATATAAAATTAACATTAAATTCAAGTAAATTTTCCCCGTTCGACTTTTTCAAGAAGTCTACAAGGTATTTGAGTGACAGCAACAAGTTATAACAAAGATTTCGTTGCTATAAATTTGTCCATGCCTGTTGCTGTTAAAATAATTCTAAAAGAGTATTAGCCTATGCTGTATTGGAATAATTGCAGGATAATTAAATGTAATAAAATAGAAGAATATGAAATTTAACATTGGTAAAAGCAAAAATAAGTGCCCTTTTAATATAAACATTTTTTAGATTTTTTTAAAATTAAATAAAATGCAAAAAAAATTTATACACGAGTGTCCGTACCTCAATGTTTTCCCATTTACTGTAATCAACCATAATTGAGGTGTAATTTTTGTTCTTAAACAAAAGGTTCTAAACTTTTGACAATTTCAAAAAATTTTGCCGGTAAACAGCTTATTTGGCGCGGTTACACTCTAAAGTATATTGACTGCAATAATTACATTACAAATCTTTTAGAAAAGTATAATTTGTACCTTTCAACTAATTTTGTTGTATTTATAATGCATTATTATTTACGACAAGTCAATTTAATATAATTAAACTATAACTACATTACTGTCAGCTGTCAGATTTAAATTAAATTTGTTTACTGAGTATAAACTTGCTTCAAAACTTCTATGAAATCTGCTATAAAACCGCTGTCAATGTAAATTTATGAGTGTATAAGTTTCGATAATCTAGTATCTATAATATCGAAAAAATTCTATTGAGACCTTTGTTGTCAAAATTTTTCTTTAGCTTTTTTGAAATATATAAATAAAAACTAAGTACTATAATATAATAAAATGTGAATTTAAAGTTGAATAATAAAATACTAATACCATATTTATTCAAAATTATTTCAAAACGATTTAATATAAAGCATCTAACAAAGAAAAAATCTAGAGCCATGTTTTTATTGATAAAAAAATGGGAACAATTGCTTCAGTGCTACAATGGACTTGTACAAATTGTAATCTTATAAATCCTACTGAATGCTTAAAGTGTTTAAGATGTGGTAACATAAGAATTATTTTAAAATCACAGTCTCCATCACTGTCTGATAAAAATGAGGACGATGAAATAAGCGAAGGCGACAACTCCAATAGCCAAAGAAAAGATGATAAATTGGAAATTTCAAAATGTGATAATTTTAATACGAAACATCAAACACTGCCTGGTTATGTTGAAATTAGCACGGAAGGGTAAATAATTTTGTTATTTTACGTACTTTATTTTCAATAAATTGACAGACAAGCTTAACTTCATGTTTGTAAATATTGATTTCTTCAGAGAATTATTTCAAAAGATACTTTTATCATGATTATTTTTATAAATATATAGTTTCATATTATTACATTTTTATACTTTTAGGAAGTTTAATTAGTTATTTTTTAGTAGATGTTCTTTTTTTTATTGTTAACTTTAAATTTTGATATTATTTTTTAGCTTCATATAAATCAGATTGTTTTTAGATCAGGCGAACAGCAATTTTAATTTCACTTATGCAATCCGTATTAAACAATACAATTAACAACTTATATATTTAACCTTGAAAAATTGTCATACTCAATGCCTTAATTAAAATACTTAGGCTCCAAACAAACAGAAAATAAAGGGCTTAAAATTCTTTTTAAATTATACAACTACAATTTACAGTTGTACTTTATCAGTAAAATAAGCAATTGGGAATTATATTAATTTTGAACTGGTCTCACTTTAGTATACCAGGCTTAGATCTGTTTAATTTTCAACAAGAAAAAATGTGAGGAAAAATAATATTTTTTATTAAATCAATATAATTTAATTAGAAAAACTGCGTAGTATTTTTTCAAGGTGATACTGTTTTAATTAAATGCCACATCGGTCAATAAGTACCAAATCAAATGATTCACGATATTCTGTACAACATTCATAAAAGAAAAACGATAAATTGTGTTATTGGTGCGTTTAAAAAAAGTAATTGTAAAAAACAGTTTTATATGAACACAAAAAAAAAAAAAAAAAAAACAAACTATGTATTATGCCATTAGTCATTGAAAACGATGGCCAAATTAAACAAATTGATGTACGTGTGATTGCCAAATCTACCTTTTTACTAAATCTTGCTCAAAATTATTACTAGTTGTTCACAGATCTTTAAAAAATTCTCCAGAGAAAAGGAATTGTCTAAAACTGAGGGCTGTGACAGAAAAGTTTAAGCAGTAATGGAATGAATAATCTCGAATTTTAGTAAAAGTTGCATTTTTCTGTGTTAGACTCTTGGTTTGCTTGTGCAAAATCTCTTCAAGTTTTGTATGTATTCTTCCCAGAATCGGAATAAATTGTAGATCCATTTTTGATAGAATCTCAAAGTACGCTAAGGTATCGGTTTGTTATGAAGATATAAAAATATTAATTCTCTCCCGACAACTATCACCAAATATTCACTATTGTTAGAGAATACAGTTCCGAAATTTTATTTCACAAATGACGACTGCTGCAGGCATTGTTATTATTGTTATTTTAATTATTTAATTTTTAAAATATTTGAGTAATTTGAGAATTCACTGCGGTGTCCTCTACTATGGACGCCCCTAGTATGAAAATTCAATCTCAAGATCTGACGTTATTACTTCAATCTCTCTGAGCTAGTGCTTTTGTTTTTTTTTTCTTAATTATCTTGTTAAGATAAGGTCCATGACATGAGATAATGCATGTGAGAATGTTGACTTGTGGTTCACCCTACTATCCTTGTTAAAATTGTATAACTTATACTTGAATTGGCTTTTACAAAGCGACTTGATTCGGGCCATAAATAAGCATCTAAGCTCAAAAAATTTCATTTCAAAATAATTAATGAAAGAGCGTCGAAATTGTTCAAAATTAAATCTATTTTATATTTAAATAAAATGTTTTTATTTTTTTTGTTTAATACTATGTTACTGTATTAAAATATCTTTCTTAGGTGAGATCAGTACAAAATTCTTTCTGTAGCGGTCGCTTAAGATTGCAACTGCAAGTCTCAACCAGCAAATGATGAACGTCTGCTCATCAGAGTTTGCTGGCGACTTAGATCTTGAACACAAGAATATTTGAAAGTTTTAAAATTATTTCCGTAGAAAAACTATTAAGCTTTTTAAGGTTATAATTTCATTTGTTAAATTTATATGTTCCTATAAATTTACAATTTAATAAGATTTGAGTGTTTTTTTTTTTGTTTTTTGCCTGAATTTACATTATGCTTAAAAAATTTCATAATTTTAGTTGTAAAATATTTGCTTGCATTTATTGTTGTTAGTAGAAATTTCAAGTTTAATTAATTAACTCATAAGTTAAATATTATATTTTACAGAACTGAATCTCGAAGAGTTTATAAAACAATATTTCATGGTTGCCTAAAAAGGCCAAATCGTCAAAATATATTAAAGTGCAATAAATGTCAACACAGCCAAAAATTTATACGTTCAAAAATCATACTTTTCAATCATTTATCAAATCCAAGTATAAATAGACATTGGAATTGTCATGTTTGTGAACTTGAAAATAGTTCAGTTACCTGGCATTGTTTAAATTGTAGTACTGTAAGTCTTTTAGCTCCTATTTACAAAGAAACTTTATTACATAAAAAAATAAAACAAGAAGAGGATTTATCCTATATAAATGATAAACAAAAACAATCTAATTGTGGTATAAATTTAAAAAAACAACAAAATGAAAGAGAAAATAAAAGAAAATTTTTAAAACACAAAAGAAGTATTAGTATGGATTCAGGAACTTATCATGCACCAGGAAGAAAATGTCATATGTGTTTTATAAATTGTAGTAATATAATTAATTCATCTGATTGTAAGCATCGAAATTTTCGTTTACCATCAATTGAAATACCAGATAATATTTTTGATGCAAATAACAGCTTAATTTTATCATATCAGAAAATAAATAAATCTCTATCAAATATATCAGATCCAATATTTGGTGAAAAAATAACTAATATTGAATGTAATAATGGATTATTGAATACTACATATAGAAAATATGATTTAAATTCACAAAAAACATATACACGGCAATCTCAATTATCAGAAATAAATTTACAAGAAACATTAAATAGCCCTCATCATAATTGTGATAATTGTAATTTGTGTAATAAGAAAAATGGAAAAAGTAATTTTACTATAACAACACTTTCAAGAACATCAAATGATTGCCAAAATCGTTCAAATAAATTAAATTATACATTACCACGTAATGGAGGAGTTTTAATTGCAGTTAAAGATTGGCAATGTAACATAAATAAATGTAATTTAAATTCATTAAAAACTACATCTAATTCAAGTAATTATGATACTTTATTTAATAAAAATACTAATAAAATGATGTCAAATCAGGGCGAAGATAACAAAAATTCAGAGATTTATCAAAATAATTCATTAATACGAAATAAAAATTTAGATGATATTAAAAATACATCAGAACCAATTTATGCTGTTATTAATAAATTGAGTAAATCAAAAAATAAAATTAAACCACAACCAGATCCTAAATATACTTATATTGGTATAACAGATCCAAATATAAAACAAAATTCAATTTATGCAACAATAAGACCAAACAAAGCTAAATTACCGGTATTAGAAAATGTTAATGTAAAAACATCTTTAATTACACCGGAAAGTGGCCTTAAAAATAATAATAATAACAATAATAATGAAAATGATTCCTCTTTATATGCCAAAGTATGGAAAGGTCCTAAAAAATCAGTGGAATTTAAAAAGTATGTTATTTTAAAAATACAAAAATCCAATTTCTAAATAAAAATTTATGCACTTTAACACATTACAATCCGTTCATCATGCACTTAATGCGCGTGCATAGAAAATTTACAATTTGTTATTCAACACTTTTCTTTTAATATCGAGACTCTATTATAAATCTGTTATACTTGTTATTTTAGAGGTATTTTTAAGGTTATGATATATAAATATGAATTTCGGTTTACCCAAGACCACATGAGTGTTATGTAATACGGAGAACTCATACTATCTGTTGCAATGAAGACCCTTTTTGATTCTTTCTGGTCCTTCCCAAATATCTTAAGCTAAAGCGGGTAGCGCTGGACTTCAGGCAATTGTTAAGGTGGATATTTCTTCCAATTATCAAAAGTCTAAGCGGGAAACGCTGGTCTTTGATAATTGGCAATCTGTTAAGCTAAGCGAAATTACATTCTATATAACTTCTTCGCAAGCTAAGTGAAAAAACATTTTTTTATGTAATTTCAGTGCATTACCCTTACATGAGTAATGTCTGACTGACTTCTACAATGATTTTTTTTACAAAAAACTGAGAATATTTATTACATTGATGAAATATATACACACAAATTTTCTTCTTGTACAGTTTTGATTATTTAACACGTTTGCTACCAACACTTGAGAAGAAAATCTTGGAATTTTTTCTTATAATATGAC
Source organism: Acrocera orbiculus (assembly GCA_947359355.1). Taxonomy (NCBI): domain Eukaryota; kingdom Metazoa; phylum Arthropoda; class Insecta; order Diptera; family Acroceridae; genus Acrocera; species Acrocera orbiculus. Next base: position 2,204,025 of record OX375757.1, read on the forward strand.
TTTGAATTTTCCAACATTATATTTATCACTTTAAAAAATGAAGCGAATAAGCTGATCAAGGTCAGCCTACATCCATTACAGGCCATTATAACTGTTTCGTTTAAAAATAAATATTTCGATATTTTTAACGCTCATCACTTCATTTCTAGGGACATTTGAGATTTTCTATTAAGCTCAAAACCTTGCAAATATATTTTTTAGGTTGTAAATAAATTTTTAAAGCAAAAAAAAAAAAAAATTAGGCAATAATTGGAATTCCTGGAGGGACTCCTTAAGAAAATATGTAAAAAAGGCACTATTATATAATATAAAATTTAAAATGTCGATAATCGTCTATTGACCATAATAAATATTTTTTTATAAATTAAAAGTAGTTTTTATAAAACAAAATCCAAGATATTTTGCAGGTTATGATCCTATAAAGAGTTTTAAAAAATTAAATCCATTTACGCTTGTCGTCTTTTTAATAGAAATCAACGTAAAAATAAATTGGTACAGGAATCTCTTTATAAAATCTGTTATTTTACTGGTTATTAAATTCAAGGAATATAAAAATTTGAAAATATTTTTAATAATTTTTAATAATTAAAAAAGTACGGTCAGTGAAAATTGTACATTTTGATATCATTTTAAACAGTTTAATAAACATAAAAAAATAATTGGGAGATTTCAGACTTCTGAGCTGGTTTCTTTGGTAATTGCAGTTCTGATTACATTAAAATTGCTTTGGAAATTATCACAATTTTAATGTGTGAATATTTTTTATTCTGTTTTAAAACAAAACTGACTTTGGTGTCAGATAAAACTCCACTTGAATCTTGGGGACTGTAATGAGTTAATATTATCACTGTTCAATATGTTTTTTTATTTTGAATTGTTCAATGTAATGTTTGGATTCCTATATTTTTTATTTTTGAACTTGTTAATATATATGTGTAGGTTTTTTTTTGCCATCCCTTTATTCTCCTTTGAGCTAATTATGTATCAATGTAGACAGTATACTTACACATTTTATTATTTAACACTATTAAATTCATACGTGTATTTTTTTGTGACGAATTTTTCATGATATCAATATAAAAACATTTATTTTACTTTTCTCCAGCATTACAACATCACAGCAAATGCCAAAGACAAATAATGATGATGGAGGATGTCAGTCATCATCATCCAATCCTCCTCGAATGTGGACATGTATAAAATGTTCATATGCATATAATAAATTATGTTCTGAAAAATGTGATATTTGTGAATCAGCACGAAGTCAACCGTCAGTGACACAGCCAAGCCTTATAACAGTAACAAAAGTTGGTGATACAGTTGCTCCATCAATAGGTAATTTATTTATAATATTTAATAAAATTGAAATTAAAAATTTTTTTCATATCTAGAATCACGAAAAGAAATGAAATGTGTTGCAAAATTGGGTCAATCAAAATCATCACATGCATTTGATGAGGTTCCTTCAGTTGTTGAAGTACCAATTGCAACTTTTGAACAAGATTTAGAAGATGATTTTCAATTTGTGTCAAGTAATTATTTATTTTAATTAGGTTTTCTTTTTTTATGACTAACATTTTATATTAGGTGAAACATATTCAATAATTGAACAAGATTGGACATGTAAAAAATGTACTTTAGTAAATTCATCATTAGCTAAGGCTTGCATTGTTTGTGGTGGTTCTAAACTTCGGAGTGTATCATCTATTGAAGATATGACATTAAGAAAAGGAGAATTTTGGTCATGTTCACATTGTACTTTGAAAAATTCATTATCTAAAAATGTTTGTGTAGCATGTAAAGCAGCCAAAATAATTCCAACTATATCGGGCTCACAAACACATTTTAGGCCATATACATCAACACCAGTTGTAAATGTTGTACAATCAAATAAAAGTCAGACTGCATTACATAGTAAACAGATATTAGCAACATTGGCTATTAATAATAGTTCATCTACACAATTAAATTCGATTACATCAAATACAGGAATTTCTAGTTTAGCTCCACCAGTGCATAGAATATCAAGAAGTCCATCACCAAAACATGAACGTCCCTCAGCTGGAGCAATTCCAAAGGTTTATAATTTTAATATTTTAATCATATTAGGAAAAAATTTTTATATAATTTAGTTTTTTTTTTGCTTTCAAACAAGAATTCAAGAAGAAAATAGTAATTATTAATTTTACTGACTAAAATATGTCTTGGACTTTAGTTTTTTATAATTGCAATCCACAAAACAACCAAAATAACAAGCTACTGATTTCCAGTAGTTTTTTTTTATTTAAAATTCATCTTATCTAAACTCAAACTTTTTTAAATTTATTAGTTTGATTTTTTTTACATTTTCCGTTTCATATTCGAAGAGTTATTACTTATGTACTTTTTCAAAGACTCTATATAAAAGCACAAATTAAGGATACGATTGTGAAACTTGATGCTAATCCTACTAAAAACAATTATAAAAGAATAAAATGCACAATTATTTGAATTATAGCCAGAAAATAGCTGATATCTATTTCTGATTCGGCTTCCCGTTAGTACTGCTAAAGGAAAGAATTACCGAAAATTTTATTCAAATAATTACAGCGAAGAACTGTTCTCTTTATAGAATATCAGATGCCTTGGCAGTATTTTATAACTTTATTATTTTATAATGCATTAATTTTATTTATCATAAATTTCAATTTGAAAAATCTTTTTTAGAATAAAAAGCTTTCTTTGAGTTTTATTTAATTTTTAACTGTCGTTCACAATTTAATCTCTGACTTTAATTATCTTTTGTATTCAAATATTTCAATTAACAAATTTCATAAAAATTTACACTCAGTCAGCGTTAACAAAATTTGCTACCCAAGATGTAAATATAAAAATCGAAAAATCCTTCGACATGTTTTTGATCGGTTGGGTTTGAGAAGTTGTGAATAATGTCAATTATCAATTTTTTTGAATCAAATTGACGTGACGAAATGTGAAATCAAAAAAATATTTGAATGCCTGTAAAACAAAATTCAAATTTTCGTGGATATAAATTATATTTAAATCTCTCTCTAAAAATTAACAGTTTTTTGAGAAAATCGTTCCGAGTGTTTTTGATTGATTTCAGAATGAATAAAAAATTTCGTTGTTAGTTTTTGTATAAAATTTAATGATATAAGGAGGTAATTTCACTGAAATAAAAGTTTTCTTTTGATTATGTCTACCAAAGTATTTTGAGTTTTTAATGAAATTTGGTGAACCAATTTTTACAGTTCTTAAAAACTAATTTTTATTTAAAAAAAATATAAGTCGATATCTCAATCGACATAACTTTGAACATAATTTGCGCAATCTTGACATTATTTAATTCCTGTTAGTTTTTTGTTATTCAAATTCCAAATCTAAAGCCTTTGATGAATTACATGACACATGACTTTTCCTTTGCAAGATTCTGCCATATTCGTGTTTAGATCTTGCACCGTGTTAATTAATCTGAAAAAGTCTTTATATTCAATTGCAATGACTCTTAAGTTTGTAAGTTTTAAATTAAATAAAATCTCAAAAGCTCATCGTAAAGTGGTTCAGAATTTATTGGGATGATTCTATTGCACCTGAAATGGAACTAAAATGTTTGCCCTTTTATTTCAAATCATATCGTTTAAAATATAATTAAAAGTTAGTTGAACTTTTCTGCTATAGCGTCATTTTTTTTTTGGCTCTTTTTGTTTTAATATGACAAAAATGAAAGTAATTTTAATATGATATATTTTCAGCGTCACAGTACTGGTACTGTCGTATCGCGTGCAACTACATCAACATCTGTTAATTACACAAATCGTCATAGTAGCAGTGCAACAACTCCTATATCAATAAAAACATGGCAATGTCCTGCATGCACTTATGAAAATTGTTCTGCTAGTGTTGTTTGTGATATTTGTTCAAGTCCACGAGGTTTAATTAATGCAATATCAACTGAAAAAGTAGCAATTACAATATCAAATGAAATAAATAAAAAAGAAAGTAAATTAATGGAAAATTTAAGACAGATAGAAGAAGGTGAAGCACGTGGTAAATTGGAAAATATAATACAATATTGCAAGGATAATAATGAATTATTTGTGGATGATTCATTTCCACCAGCTCCTAAAAGTTTATATTATAATCCAACAATAAATAATGATGGTAATCCAGTTGTGCAATGGAGGAGACCACATGAAATTAATTGTGATGGTGGTTCATTTCCACCATGGGCAGTTTTTCGGACCCCATTACCATCTGATATATGTCAAGGAGTTTTGGGTAATTGTTGGCTATTAAGCGCTTTAGCTGTTCTTGCTGAGCGAGAAGATTTAGTCCGTGAAGTTTTAGTTACAAAAGAAATATGTGCTCAAGGTGCTTATCAAGTAAGGCTGTGTAAAGATGGTAAATGGACAACTGTATTAGTGGATGATCTTTTACCATGTGATAAACGAGGTCATTTAGTTTATTCTCAAGCCAAAAGAAAACAATTATGGGTTCCATTAATTGAAAAAGCTGTTGCCAAAATACATGGATGCTATGAAGCTTTAGTATCTGGCAGAGCTATTGAAGGATTAGCAACATTAACAGGTTCACCATGTGAAAGTATTCCATTACAGCCTAGTTCAATACCAATGCCAAGTGAAGATGAATTAGATAAAGATCTAATTTGGGCTCAATTATTAAGTTCAAGATGTGTTAAATTTTTGATGGGAGCTAGTTGTGGTGGAGGTAATATGAAAGTTGATGAAGATGAATATCAAAAAAGAGGTCTAAGACCAAGGCATGCATATTCAGTACTTGATGTTAAAGATATTCATGGTCATCGTTTATTAAAATTAAGAAATCCATGGGGTCATTATTCATGGCGTGGTGATTGGTCTGATGATTCTGATGTTTGGACTGATGAATTACGTGAAGTTTTAATGCCACACGGTGCTTCTGAAGGTGTATTTTGGATATTATTTGAAGATGTTCTTAAATATTTTGACTGTATTGATATATGCAAAGTTCGTTCAGGTTGGAATGAAATTCGTTTACAAGTAAATTTTTTAAGATATAATTTAATGAAATATGAACTAACGTTATTTTTTTATTTTGAAATTTAACAGGGTACTTTACAGCCTTTATGCTCATTATCCTGTGTTTTACTTACTGTACTAGAACCAACAGAAGCGGAATTTACATTATTTCAAGAAGGTCAAAGAAATTCAGAGAAATCACAAAGATCTCAATTGGATCTTTGTGTTGTAATATTTCGTACTAGATCCCAAGCTAATCCTGAAGTTGGTAGACTTGTAGAACATAGTAAAAGACAAGTAATAAATTGTTTAAAATAAAAAATTAAAAATTTATATGCTCATTTTAAACAAATTTTTTAGGTTCGTGGATTTGTTGGTTGTCATAAAATGCTTGAAAGAGATATTTATCTTCTTGTTTGCTTAGCATTTAATCACTGGCATACAGGAATTGAAGATCCACTTCTTTTTCCCCAGTGTATATTGGCTATTCATAGTTCGAAAAAACTTTTAGTAGAACAAATAAAACCACCATCATTTTTACTTGCTGATGCTATAATCAGTTTGACATTAACAAAAGGACAACGTCATGAAGGCCGAGAAGGGATGACTGCATATTATCTCACTAAGGTATATAATTGATAATTATTTAAAATTTACAAATGGATAAATATTAGCAAATCTACATCTATAAAAAAAATTCAATGGTTAATTAAAGCTGGAAAATTTGAATTAAATGAAGAAAAATGTCCCATTGAAATTAATTTTTGGCAATATTTAAAAGCTTGGGACGTTACAAACAGGCAAAAACTGGTATCAAATTATGTTTCCCAAAGACCAAATCCTGTCACGAACTCCATATGTATCGACTGATGAAGTTTTTCAACTTTATACCCTAAAGCCTTAAATCTTAAGAATTTATTAGTTTTATTTATTTTTTGTTTTCTAAATGAAGGATTAACTCAGTAGGTGGAGTAACTTGACTTTATCGATGAAGGATACTTATTGCTCATTTTCGCGTTGAAAATATCAATGAATTTTGTCCTAGAATTTTTTCTCTTTGCATTCTGTTTTGAAGGTACATAGAAGTTATGAATGTAAATCTATCCATTCCCAGAAGGCCCTCTTTTATCCGTAGATATCATCCGAAAGAAGCTTTGCAGCTTTGCGTACGGGTATATAAAACAAATTAGATATGCCTTCATTATACCTTTAAAAATCAAAGCATGTAAAATTTTTTAAATAAGGGACCAAATAAACCACTGGGAAATTTATCTAAAGTGTATGTGGCCGATGTCATAAAGAAGAAATTCTTATTTTTGAAAGCGGATATAATCGTGTAACTTGCTTAACACATAGATTATTATTTAGTTTTAAAGATTTAATTAAAGAAGTCTCAGATGTTGAATAAATGTTCGTTTTTATGATAAAATATAAAAAATCATGTGTAAAATAATAGTTTTAGAATACGAAATTCAGCTAAAATTCGTTTTACAAATATAACGATAAAGTTTTAAAAAAAAAATATTTATTTTTGTTTAAGGGATGGGCTGGTCTAGTTGTAATGGTAGAAAATAGACATGAAAATAAATGGATTCATGTAAAATGTGATTGCCAAGAAAGTTATAATGTTGTTTCAACTAGAGGAGAATTAAAGACTGTCGATTCTGTGCCTCCATTACAAAGGTAAAAAAAAACTTTAAATTAATCATTTAAATGAATTTATATGAAATATTTAAAATTTACTAGACAAGTAATTATTGTGCTAACACAGTTAGAAGGTAGTGGGGGTTTCAGTATTGCCCACCGTTTAACACATCGTTTAGCAAATTCTCGTAGTCTTCATGATTGGGGACCACCCGGAGCCACACATTGTCCCCCAATTGATAATGTTCACGGATTACATGCACCTCGTTTAATAACATGATTTATGGTGTTCTAAAAAGTTTATCATGCTAATATAAATATCCAAAATATAATAAGTTATTAATTAATAAAACAAAAAATTAATTGAAAATAAATAAATAAAAGAAAAAACAATAAAAATAAAAAAAGGAAAATTAATAATGGAATGAAGACAAAGTCTATAAAACCAAAGATATATATTTTTCCAAATTTCCTTTTACGACTGAACATTCGTTGAGAATGAAAAACAAAAAAAAAAAGAAAATTATCTGCGTCATTTAGAAAATGAACCAATGTATTTAGATATATAGATATTTTACGTATTATTAGGTTGAAAACAAGTAAAGTTTCGTTTTGGAATAATTGTAATAAAAATAAAAAATAAACAGGTTAATATGTTTCATGAACTACGATAGCAGTTTCTTCAAATTATTTCAATTTTTGTTCAGTTGAACTTTTAAAACTTTTATCGAAAAAATTAAAAACTTTATACTAACAAAAGTTTATTTTAATCATTAAGCACCTTAATTTATTTTAAATATTATTCAAGCAATCAAATTATTAGAAAATTTTTAATTTTAGCAATGTAATTTAGTAATGAGTTATTTTTTTGTAAAAATGTTCAAAACTATGAAAATTTTTAGATACAACTTAGTAACAAATTATTTGGAATTTTTTTAAAAAAATTAAACACTAATATATTATATATTAGACCAAAACGAAACTAGGTTTTTTTTTTTAAAAAAAGAAAAAAAAATTATGTTAAAAATATTGTGATACCATCAAATTTATGTAAATTTTGTTACTTTAATTAGAATTATAGTTTTTAAAATTCCATATTTGCGAGCTTTTGTGAATGTCACTAGTTAAATTATACAATTTAAAAAAAAACGATAATAAATTATTCAAATTTAAAGTTTTAATATATATGAAAAGAATTATCAATTATAATACTTAGAAATTGTGTACAAAATGTGCATAGAATTTATTGATTTAACGGTTTTCTTTTAAAGATTTCACTATGCTTTTGACTTTTGATGATTTGGTATCTATCAAAAAACATAAGACATAATTTAGGCACATATTCATTGATGATGATGCATCCTTTTTTTAAATATTGTGTGATGGTAAAAAAAAACTTTACCTTCCAGACAGAATGGAATGTTCCAGAACATAAAATTCCGGATTTGATCATTTTTTGCTTCTGTTGATCATTATCTTTTCGTTAGGATTCAGGATAGATATTCTCTTGTTTTTTTTTTTCCCCTTTTGGATGTTAAGTCGCTGTCAATGGTAGAAACATTTTCATCCTTATTTGCTGCAGTAGAAAAATTCTCTAAATATATCAAAAACTTTCAATTAATGCATTCAATAAATCTACTCCAGATCAGATTGTTTTTGAAAGAGAGGATTTTTGTCTTGATTGATTGCAAAGATATTCTGATTAATGCTAACGTGCTATTTTGGACATAAATCCTAAAAGTCTCTTTGATTTGATCTATATTATGGTTCACAAATATAATTAAAAGAATTAATATTTTTTATTGTGTCAACTTCGCGCCTATTATTGTACTTATATTTATACTAACATTATTTAAATATGAAAGGGGTATGGCTTTTACTTTATCAAAAGATGGATGCAATTATTATTAAATATAGAATCTATATTCTCACTACATAACATTTGTCCATTGATAGAAAAATACACAGTTACCAATTAATATTTATTTAAGAGAAAATATAATTCAAATTATTTCCTGACTGTATACAATATTACAAAAACTATTTTGACGAAATATTGGATTATTTGGCACTACCAAATTAATATTTTTAGCATTAAAGTTACATATTGAAACAATGAATTACATTATTATAAAATTTGAAATTATTCCATACTTCGATCTTCTTTTTCCACACCATTTAATTCAAAATTAGCAGATGATAAATCTTTCTTACTTGGCTGTGTTTTAATTACACGTTTTTTTGCGGGAATATAGTTTCCACGGCCAGCAGCTCGTTCAGATTCTTCTATTGAATAAGGTTCTAACTCTAGAGCTTTCATACGTCTTTTATGTACCTAAAAACATATAAATTGAATTTCAATAAAAAGTAGCATATAATATTGTTACAACGATAATACATGAGCGACAATTGACTTTTAAGAAAATAAAAACTTAAGTAATATCGCACTTTGGAATCTAATTTTACCACCAAACTTCGAAATGTTGTCTTGTTTAGCATATGTAAATGGGGGTATTCACATTGAGGCTTGTAACATTTCGGAAATGTTCCCCTACAATTCTCAGCCCACTAAAATATGTGAATATGTGTTGGAAAATATTAGAGACAACTATGTGTATATAAATTTGTATTAGTAAGATACCAAGCATGAGGCAGAAATATTTCTGCTACAGGAAGGGGTAAAAGCTTTTTCAAAATTTGCGAAACTCCGTCTTACCTTTCACCTCCGCTCAACATGAAATTAAATGTTACCGGACTCAATGTGAATACCCTGAATATTATGAATTAAAATTATGAAATTATTTTTTCTTTTATGCCTAAAATTATTTAATTGAAAATGCTAGTTTGAGTTATGATTAAAAAGATGGACCCTGAAAATAGTAGAAGATTAAAAAATCAATGGCTACAATATCTTTAAACATTTAAAAACAAAAACTATATTTTAATGAAATAAATTATTCCAACGATTCGCCATATATCTACATATCTATCAAATAAGCACCTTTGTTTTAAAATGTCCTTGCATTGCATTGTTATCAATAAAATATTTAGCACAATGAACACAGTAAAATTGTCCAGCTCCTGGTTTATCCAAATCAATTTCTTGGTTTATTAAAGCTTCCTGATTAGATTTAATATCATTATCAATCTATTGAATAGTTATATTGTTAGGCAAATATATAGATTTCAAATTAATTTTATACTTCATCTAAATCCCTTCGACGACTTCTTGTACGCCATCGACGTTTAAGATGTGTATCACCGGAGTGCATCTTTTTTCTTCTTTGTGCCATACCCATTTTTGAGGCAGTTTTATAATCGTTTTTAGTTTAAATAAAATTGATATTATGGCAATTATGTGTCAAATATAACCACGTTAAAAGTATTTTCTAACCTCACTTGTAAAGACGTATTTTTCTTAAAGCTATAATTGTCAAAATTTTTAGGCGGCGTCTAGATGAGCGTTTTAGACAGCGGTATTATAAGAGATTTTATAAGAGTTCTGAGGGGCAGTTATACTCAATATAGTTTTTTCGAGTTTGACATTTCGCTTGAAAATATGCTTTCAACTAGTTTTATTATATATCAAATTAACTTACTATAAATAATGATTCATTATAAATGCAATAAAATTAGATAAAAGGTAAAAATTATACTTTCCTAAAAGATTTGTAATGTAATTATTGCAGTCAATACACTTCTGAGTGTAAACTTGCCTCAAAAATTCTATAAAAACGCTGTCCAAAACGCTTATATCAGACACACTTAAAATGTCAAATCAAATACAAAGCTTTCAGTTGAGTTTTATCTCTTCACAGAGGGGTAGTCTGTAATCTCATAAAAAAGGTGATGTTTCAAAAGCTTCGAGCTTAGTGGGCGGTCGAGTACCAGATGGGAAATGCGTACCCAATTATGGGTCGGATTAAAACTTTGTATAATACGATAGTATATAGTTTATAGTTTCAATAGCCCAGTGAGGCAAAGAGAATGCACTGTATACCAAAAGCTGGCTGCCGTTTTGGTTTTAGCGAGAGCAGTAGAAGCTATATATGTTTATTGAAGCTATATACTTAGCTGTGAGATTAATTCTGAGAACTTAAGTGCTACTATGTCAATTCTATTTCCTGAGAATGAGACTCCCTAAACCCAAACTGATTCCAGGGCATAAGATTATGTTCTGAGATAAAGTCGTTCAGTCTGGTTTTGAGTAATTTCTCTAACAGTTTTCCCCAGGTTGGAAAGCAGGGAGATAGGCCTGTAGTTGTTGATGTCTGAGGAGTCACCCCTTTTGTGTATGGGTATAATTTTTGCTATTTTCCATGCTGTAGGGAAATACCCTATGTTGATACAATTGTTAAAGATAACGGTTAATGCATTACACAGTGACGGTGCACAGAGCTTGATAACTTTATTAAAGATTAGGTCTATGCCTTTTGAGGTTTTAGGGGTGAGATTACGTAAGATCGTCATCACCTCATCCGTAGTGCAAAAAGGTTTATTCAGGTCCGGCGATAAGATAAGATGTGTGACGAGAATAGCATTGGATTCAGAGATCAGAACTGTTGAGAGCTCTGAAGCATTCAAATTAAGCAGTGGATCAGAACTGTGGTTACCAGAACAGAAAATCCTTTTATAGTGTGTTTTGAAAGCCTTCGCTTTATCGGGGTTCAACATATTCGGCAGGACAATCTCCATATTTTGATTCCCTTCCATATACAAATTCGGGTCAATCAGCTAATGTCAACTCTTATCAGGTGATTTACGACATATTTTTTATGCTGTTTTTTTAATTAATGTGGTAAGACGATGTTCCATTTTTCGTTTGCTGATCCGTTTGAAATTGTAGAAGTTATATAATTAAAGAATAATAAAATTTACATAATTATTTTAACTTACACGAATATCTACAGATGGGATTTCCCTGACATTCTCAACGTTCTCTATAAGACAACGTTGCAAGTTAGGGTCATCGTCGAAGTTACATTCCCTATCCGTCTGAAACTTTAGAAGTTATTAAATTAAATAATAAGCAAACAAAGAAAAAGACCATTTTAATTCTGACAAGTAAAGTATTTTAATATCTATTAAAATAAAACATGAAATTGCCATTCATATGAAAGATTAAAAGTTTCTCTTATAAGATCTTACATTTTTCTCCGAATTTTATAAAAAATCTATACTTTTTTGTTTACAAGGTACTATATTAATTTAATTATATTTAATTTTTGTCTTTATACTGGAAGCATTTAATTAAAATTTATAAAATTTAAATAATTACAATTTTTTAATTAATTGTATTTTCTGTCCCTTGGATTAAGAGAATGCGTTAGTTACAGCCAGCTGGTTTGAATAAAAATTTAGCACATAAAAAACAATCGAAATATTAATAAATATGGGCTAAAAACCATGGGGTAATACAAAGTAGACGAGAGCTGTCAAAAAGAGGGGTACATAATGCAACTGTAATTTGGGTTTCTAGTGAGTTTTAGTTTTTAGTTTTAGTGTTCTGATGTTCGTACAACAGGAGAGTTGATTTTTGTTTGAAGTTAAGAGATATAATTGAATATATATTTCTAGTGATCTTGTTAATAAATCAAATTTGATTATTATAATAATAAACAAAATAAAAATTATTTTTTCTTATAAAGCGATACTTTTTGTACTTGTATGAAACTAGATAGTACTTATTGTATAAATTTACTCTAACTGTAAACTATTTTAAAATATTTTATTAAAATCTACGCGATTGATTTCCTGAATTAGCAGTCTGTTTAGATGGATCATCTGGTACACGTACAATAAGTGAACTAAAATTAATAAATTTTTGCTGAAAATCTTATTTTATTATATTCCTGATTTAATTACCTTTTTGGTCCAGTACACCATGAAGTACCATTTTCATCAATAGCAAAAGTTTCTAATGTAACCTGCCATTGTCCTCCAACTGATACTGATGTACCCAATGATCCTGTTTGACTATTATTCAAAGGTAATAGAAAACTTCCAGAAAGGAAATCACGATGTGGTTTAACAATTTGTGTTAATGTTATTGTATCATTTGATTGCTAATACAATTAAATTAAATAAAAGTATTTTTTTATATATTTCATTTTTTTCAAATATTATACCTTAGCTTCATTATTCATTCTTTGTGTCATCAATTGTGAAACCAAAGTCAATTGTACTGAATCAACTGAACGATAAAGGCGCGGACATTTTTGAAATAATTGTATTACACCCTCAACTTTAACAACTAAATTAGTTCCAGGTTGTACAATAATAGGCTCTCCCGCTACTCGAGGTTGTGGACTAATTGATAATTTAATAGTTGTTCCTTGTAGTACTTGATAAAAGAATCTTGGCATACAAAGTGGAGTTTTTGTTATAATTTCAATTTCATTAATTATAACTTCTGTATGCTAAAATATAAATATTTTATTAATTATAATAAAATTATAGCTAACTGAAATTTACTTTGCTGGTTATAGTTTTCATATTACCCTTTTCTTGAGGTAAATTCTGTAACATTTTTTGTAGTTTTTGACACGTAGATATTAGATATCTGAAATTTTTAGATAGTGAATATAAAAAGTTTTATTTTTTTGTTGTCATACTTTGTCTCTGGATAATTTCCTTCTGTAGGTAAAAGAGGGGAATCAGACGGTGATGTATAGCAAACAGTTTCAACTAAATGGCCAAAAATTGCACACTGATATTGTGTTCTGTGTAAAAAAAAAAGTAAAAGATGTTTAATAAAATTAACGTCAAAATTAAATTTTCTAAAAAAGCAAACTCCAAAACAAAATATTTTTGAGATTTAAAAGTACTTCTTGCAATATTACCTGCATTTTCAGGTTTTAATTTTTATTGTACTCAAAAAGTTTGAAATGTAATTTTAACCAATATTTACATAATTTTTATTTAGCTTACATGAAATACTTTCAACCAATAATCAGAAATATTTTACATATTTATAAACCTACATTTCTAAAAATTCCAATGTTGCCGGATCAGCATCAAATGCTGATTTATATAATTTTGAATAAGAATCTTCACAAGCTTTAATTGATTTTACACATTTTCTCATTTGATTTGTGACATGACCGAATTTTTGTAATGGATCACGAGAATTTTGAGCTAATGTGGCTGCAATTGCTGGTGGTGGAATAATAGCTTGTGTATTTTTTGCAATTACAACACTATATAAAACTTGAAGAAATTGCCCACGTAATATAATAAATTCTGATTGAAATGTTAATGGATTTGCTGGGGATGAACTAGCTTTTAAACTTGCCAATGCTTTCCAATATAATGCAATCGCTTTATCTAATCTTTCTATAATACAAAGAGATTTTGGCTGAGTATTCATATATTTTGGATCAAAAAGATTATAATTATGATTCATATTATCATAATCTGAACCATAATTAAGTATACATTCAGCTTTTGATATCTGTGATAATGCTAATAAGAAATAATGATATTTATCTAATGAAGCATGAGTAGAAAGTTGAGTGTAAAACTTTGCTGCTAAGAAATGTTGTCCGTATCTAGAAAAATAAAAGAAGAAATATATAAATTTGTGATATTCTAAGTAAACTTATGATATTTTTATACCTAGAAGCTGATCTTGCAATTCTATATTGTGACCAATAATTTATTACACTTGCAACTCGTTCAAAAACATCAATTACTAATTTTGGCATAAATGATCCAATCATTGATTGTAATATTACAGCTGATAATAATTCAATTGTGTGAATTTTCTCATCATTCAAATTTTTTTCAATAATTTGTTCAATTTTTTTTAATAATTGCGGAAGCCATTCAGTAATTGGATTAGTTTTTTTAACTGATGTCATTGGTTGATCGAGTTCCATTGAACAAGATGGCTCTAAATTTATTTCTAATATTTTAAATCTTTCTAATTGAAATTGTGATGAAAGGGCTGCCAAGGTTTCACATAAAATTGTTGATTGTTTCTTGGGTAATTCTAAAATTATTTGAATAATTCAAAATTTAAAGTAAAAACAAAATTCTTTAGGAAGTTTTTACCAAAATCATCAGTTATTAAGCCTCCAATGAGTTGTACAAATTGTTCACCAAAACTTGAATTATTTTCGGATAATTTCACTCCACATTTAAGATATTTTGTCAATTCTTTTGTGAGTTTTTCATTAGCTACAGACGAATAAATTAAACTTTCTAAATGTAAATCTATGAGATCCATGAAAACTTGAGGAGGTGGAATAGATTCTGTATAACTAAAATTTATAATAATCAAATTGAGAAATATTTTTCTTTTATGATTACCAATATGAAATTAAGCCAGTTAAAATTCCCAAACTTTGACTTGCAGCTGTATGATGTTCTAAGACTAAACACGAAGAGCATAGTTCTAAAATTAAACTTTGATCTTCATTTAAAAGGGAATGACATGTAACTGGACATTCGGTAAGTGTTAAAACAACTGTTAATGCTAAGCTCTGTTCATTTCCTAAATCACTATAAAATTTTATTAAAAATTTTTAATCAATTTTAAATTAATTTACCTGCAATTTTTAGCTTTTGATATTAAATTCTGAAGAGCACCATTTGGCCAAAGATGAGCACCTTCTTTTGCAAGAGATTTAAGAGATCGTAAAACTTGATATCTAACTTTTTTCCGTGGATCTTGAAGATATTTCAGTAGCAAATTAACTTGATCAGGTATATCAATTAATGTTTTGCATGATAATTCTGTTAAAGAATCTAAAATTGCTATTACAAAAGTTTCTGCTGGATATTTTGGCAATAAATTTAAACAAAGCGTTTTAACAAGTGCTGCAGTACTTGCATCGTGGTACATATGTCGTAGGACAGGTATTAATTGTAGTTTCATGCTTATTGGTGTTTTTAACGATTCAATTATTGAACCTATTTTTGAGCACATGCTTATAGCAAATGTTCTAAATGAAAAAAAGAAAATTAACATTAATCATTTAGACAGGATAAATATACTAATAGTGGATTTAGTTAGAGACAAGTTACCCTTAATATAGGTATTATAAGGAAATATTGAAAAAAAATTTACTTCGATTGAGCAGCAAATTGTACACTTGCATAAATTGCTGCCTCAACTTCTACAGTGTCATGGCTGTCTAAAGCACGTCTTATGGAATGATGAACTTGCTGTTTTTCCGGAATCATTCGAGCAACTGCACCCAGAGTTCTAAAATTAAAAGCAAAAATCTTTAAATGGAAGAATGACCAAATAAAAACATTACCTCAGTGTTAGAGCTCTTGCTACAGGATCATTTGAATGTGTAACCATAAAAATTCTCTTAACAAATTCATCAATATTTAGAATCTTATCTAAATGTTTTTCACTTTGTTGACAGACTTTTAATACCCATAATCTTAGTAAATTAGATCTAGATGTAAAATTTTTCAAAATAAGTTCTTGAAAATTTATTTTCAAATACGAACCCAATACGAAAAAATTCGGCAAGCTTTAAAAATGATGAATTTATAAGAATTGGAAAAGGATATTTTTCAAAAAGCCGGGGATACCGGACAATAGCTTCACATTGTTCTCCAATTTTTGTCGAACGTAGTCCTAATAAAAATACTTGGCTATTTAGTATTAATTTAAATTAAACTCAAAATTTCTATGGCACAAAGTTACAAAAGCACGTTGATTTTTAACTTAATTGCAATTTACTAAAGTTCGGATTATCACAAAAAATTAATAATATGAATACATAAAAATATTTATAATTTTTAAGATTATGTAAACACAAAATATACGGGATCTAGTTTGAATTGCAAGATTTAAATTAATAACAAACCCTAGATTGAGAAATTTAAGAAAAAAACTGTGATTTTATAACATTATAACAGGATTTTAGGTTCTACCTTTATCAAGTTCTGTCAAAACAGAATTTGCATCTTGGTCAGACTCATTCAAAAAGTTTTCATTGAAAATATTTACACGTAAATTCATTTTAAAAGATACTAAATTCCAGTTTCGCCTGACTATAAATTATATACAAATGATAGCTGTCAAATTCCAAATACTTTCTTTTCTTTTTTAAATAGTATATTTATCTCTATCAAACACCGGTGATAAAGGCATTTTATTTTAAATATATAAAAAGTACTATATCATTCCACTTGGATGAAGATAGGTGCGATGACAATGGCTGCGTTTATAATTTCAGTCGATTACTCTAGTCAGGGGAATTGAGGTTATGAGATCTGATGGAGGATTATTATATATATAAGCATTGCCTTAATGGAAAGCAAAATCTAAGCCTTCCGAACTATTCTTTTAATACACGCCTTAATAATTTTCTAGTAGGATAGATACAAAACAATTACATGTTGTGATACAATAAATATTTGTACAGCGAGCATTCATAATGGCGCTGCCAGAATAAATGCCACTATAAAAAGCTGCCTCGAACTATAAAAACCTGTTTTTGTTTCAAACTTTAGTCTCATATGAATTCGCATATGCGACTTGAAATTTATTCTAAACGTATAAGAGATATAAATGTATGTGTAAAGTTTTCATTCAAATTTCTGCAGCTCGGTTCTATTGTAAACTCATTTAATTCATCCCTAAACATGTTTGGATGGTACGGAGATAGTGATTCTTTACAGCAGGTTTAAGTCGGGCAACATTAAAAACACTGGTTTTGATAATTTGTTCATTATTATTCTTGGCTGACTATGTACGAATGGTAATTCCACCTAAAAATTAATTTTTTTTATCATCATTACTTAGGATATATTTGCCTTGAAAGTCTTGCCTATAATTCAATTTTTTAATAGAAGAAGCTATTACTAACCTTCCTTTTCCAATGCTTTCCAATAGAATTTTTATTAAAGCTCAATAAAATTTAAGAGTTCTTATTTTGTTTGAATGTAATTACTTTTAACATATGTTAAGGACGGTGCACTTTTTTCTATTGCCTACTTTGCTTTATCTAGCGGCGCCTTGCACAAAATATTGTTTAGCAAAAAACTTAAAGTAAAAATAAAATAATAAAAAAATTATTTTTTAACCGCATAAAGTTTTTTTCATCTAACAAATCTATAGTCGATTCAAACCACTGGTGGTACAAGTCGTCCTCAACGTATTAAATAATGAATTTAGTCCTGTCCACCATATTTTTTATTACAAAATTTTTTTAACTCTGCACGTGTAGACAGCTTTATGTTCTAAACAAAGAGAATTTGGATAAGTTTGGAAAATTTCTTCCTTAAACTGTAATGATATTTCGTTAAAGGTTTTGTGACCATTTTTCTCGGAACGACGTTTAAAAATTCCGTAATCATCGGTAGTCAAAAACTACTGTATCAAATCACTTGAAAATTGACAAATCTTTGACGAGATAACAATTAGGTTAATAATTTAAAAAGGTGTTTTATTTCTAAATCATTAAAAAAATCGGTAAAAAACTATGAATTTGTACATTAGTTCAATAATGATTATATACTACGAAAAAATTATACTAATTAGATTGATTGACTAAAAGCATATGGACTGTTCCAATCTCGTTCAAATATGGCTGCCAAATCACTACGAACTGTTCTTTCGGTTTTATTGCGATCAAAGCATATATCTTGTAAGACGAAACCAACACCCGCTGTGTTAGTAAAATAATCACCTGACCAATTTGATGTTCCAATATATGCAATATTATCTGTTACCATATATTTGTTATGATTTACTCGACTAAAAGGAATTTGTTTTTGATTTTCATTAGCAGGTACACTAAAACGTTTCTTGAATAAAAGAAAAAATTTTTATTTACATATAAAATATGAGAAATTTTCTATTTTTACTTACAACTTGAATGTCGACACCCCGAAAGGATTTTGTTAATGATACAAGTGATCTTAAGAAATAATCTTCAGAGGTACGCGAATGATTCCACTTTGATATTAATAATTTAATAGAAACTTTATTTTCGACTGCAGCTCTTCTTATAGCATCATCTATATCAGGCCAATATCTAAAAAATTTATTATCGAGATTAAATTATTTACAAAAAATTTATCAATTTTAAAATTAAAATGTTTAATTCCAATTGAAAATAAAAGTATTAACCGAATTTTTTCAAAATTAATGTTGAATGATGCTTTATACTCCTGCAAAATATATATGAATCTGAGCAGAACAAAGATTCACGTAGACCATGGATATTTTAAATTGCTTAAGATAAATTTGTATAATGATAATTTATATAATGTGTTATTTTTGAATTTTTAGAAATTAAAAAAAACTCATATTATTTTACAAACGAAATAATATTCTTTTAACTTCACAGGAACATAAATCAGCCATGATTATATATTTTCGAGGCTCAAATATTTGTTTTCATTTTAAATTGATATTCATTACATTTAATTGAAAAGACAATCGATATAGAATCGTAAAATAAGTTCCATAAACTTCTACAAGTTAGGGACAGCTAAAATACTAGGCACCTAGTAACAAAATTTAGTCATATGCATTTGCTTTTATTGTGGTCAAAACATAATAAACCACAAAGTGCTATGAAAAGTTTTTTTTTTAACTGTTTTATGGCTTTTCAAAGGTTTTTATGCTAAACTTTATGAATAGAAGAAACCATTTAACTAGTTATTGCTTTCAAGCCTCATAACATTCAGTATTATATAATCTTATTTCGTCTTTTTTTACTTGTTTCACACAGCGGATATGTTAATAATTTTTGTAGTTTGTCACAAAACCTCATCCAGTTTATTTTTGTTCATAAGAATATTTATTTTTCCATTTTCTTCGGTTTTATTTTAATCTAATTAACATGATCGCCTTGGCTTTTTAGTGTAGTATAAGGATACTGCTGTTAATAGTCTCTTATATTAATCCGCGTAAAAAACTGCAGTTTTGATAGCAAATTCCTTGATAACTGCAATGTTAAAATAAAATATCAGGTTATAAGAATCATATTTTGGCGAACTTGAGAGATCTTTTATATTCCAAAAAAGCATTTTTACATCTTTTCTATTTTATTAGTAGTTTGGGCAATCTATTTAAGAAAAGCTTCTATCCCTTTGCCTCAAAAGTCTCAAGAGATGCAAAATTTCCCTTTTTATAACTTTTTTTTTTATAACTCTTTGGATTGAAATGCAGTATTTTCTATTCCTTTGATCTACCTTTTATAATAAGTTTTCCTAAGTATTCCATTTCTTTTTTCAACTATTATTTACCTTAATTTGGAGGTTATATCTGTTTCACTTTGCCAATGTATAACTGGATCATTTTTTTTTCTGCTTGAAGCTGATAATTTGGTTATTGGGCCTGGTTTTCTTTTATTTTATGCACGTTTTGTGCAAATTTTTTAATTATGAATATATGAGTTACTTAACTATCTTACTTGAACTATCGATGTTTATATGTAATTAAATATAAATTTATGTTACTTGCCTTATTCTAGGACTATATATTGTCAAAGGGAAATAATCCATAACAGCTATATATATAAATTTCTCAGCATTTAATATTGTCTTTACTATTGCATCAACATCATCAGTTCTACCCCTTGGGCTCATTAATGGTGGTGAACTCTAAAAACAAAAATAAATAAATAGTTTAAAGAATGCTTTTTGAAATATATTTACCGAAAAAAAAGTTTTAAACCTGTAGTCTTCAGTAAAATTAACTAAAATTGGAGTATTAATGTTAAATTTTGTGCTATACTCATCAGGCCAATGTGAAGGAATGTGTGAATTATTTCGCCCCATTAACCAATATACAGCAAAAATTTTTGATAAGTCTTTGGCCAAACATGTACAGTTTTGAACTATTACGCCTAATTCTTTAACCTAAAAAATAAAAATAATTTAATTAAAAGGATTAACATTAGACTTTATTGTGAATAATATTAAATTATAGTTAATATGTTAAATTGGAAAAGATTTGAATGAGATTATAAAAATATGATATTTTCGTTTTAAAAATAATAAAACTTAGCTTTAAAAATTTATATTTTTGCTGAACATGAAAGTTCCATTTATTTAGGGGGGGTATAAGGGATAATACTCTTCAAAAAAATTTTTATAGCCTTTTCTTATTATACAATATTTTGGGAATGTTGTATCCAACATTCAAGACAATCGGGTAAAAAATCGCATAGTTATAGCTATTTAAATCTTCGAACCTCTTGTGCTTGTGAAGCTTTCAGAGTTTATAAAAGTCTTTCTCGAAATGAAACGTTTTTAAAAATCGTGATCATTTGAAATATTACATTCAACTATTACATATAAGATGCCTCCCTCGAGAGTTGTTTATTTTTATTTTTTATACCATTTAGAGGATAAAAAAATGGCAAAATGGTGCGTTTTTTCGTTAGAAATCGCTGTTATGACTTCAAACGACCATAAAAATTATAAAAATGACAAAATTGTTTAAAAAAATATCATTGGAGAAACAAAACACTTATGTTTCAACTAAATAAACTTCGTTTTTTGATTTCAGATATTTCTTGGTTGAGATATGATGATCACCGTAAATTGACTTTTTTGGAATATGAATTGGGAAATGCTTTGTCACTGGCTTAATTTTGAATATTTTTAAACAAAAATGTGAAACATACAAAACATTTCAATATATTTACATCATATCTCTGAAAAAAGTTTGTAAAAAAATCCTCATCCTTTAATAGGAATAAATAAAAAAAATTTTAGGATTTTTTATTAAGTAGGTCAATCAAATCCAAAATGCTTTACTGTCAAATTTACTACAATAAAAGTTAAATTAATTAATGACTTACTTGAGTTAAGGATCTCCAATCCATATTTGCGCTCCCAATATAAAAAGATTTGTCATCTATGATCCACAATTTTGTATGAAGTACACCACCACCTAAAAGTTTTGGAAAATTTACTGAACGAACTTCTGCTGCTTTTCTTTTAATTAAAAATTCTGTATCCATATTCGGTTGATCTTGTGTTGGAGCACTTTGCGCTATTCTAATTTTAATACCCTTTTCAGTTCCACTTTGTAATAATTGTTGAAATATTTTTTCCCCTTCCCATGATGATGTATGATTAAAAATATCCGAACCACGTAGTGTCCAATAGAATGAAGCTATATCAATTGATTTGTTAGCCGATTGAATCAATAGTTTCCATGCGTCAAATGTTGACATAAATTGTGGACTGCCTTTAGGATAATTGAGATCTTCAGGAATACTTTCAACAATTTGTAAACTGAAAAAATTTAACAAAATTGTAAAAATAGCATTGATAAATTATTAAATTTTTTAAATATTTTCGAACTTTTGATAGTTAATATTTAATTTTAATAATATGATTCAGTTATATTTAGTTTTTTTGGCTATCAAATATGACTTTTCTTCTTTTGAGTTAAAATATGTGAAAATACAGTTCAAATTAGCTTTTTGGGTGCAATTTAATTTTACTAGTATTGTTATTACAATAACAGAATTAAAATTTCTTTCAGCTTGAAATCGAGGAAGCAATTGATAAGAAACTATATCTAAAGATAGCTCAAGGAAAAGATGAAATATTCCCTAAATTATTCAAACAATTATCACACAAAGTTGACAAGTTTAGTTATTATTTTCTACTTGAGATTAAAATATGCTCCAGTAATTTTTAAAATGGTATAAGTTATCATGGTTAAGAAATCAGATAAGCCAGCAAAAGTAACATTAACTTACAGTTAAGTCCCACTTTTATCAGTCTTTTTGAAATTGTTTGAAAATTTATTCCTCAGAAAACTGAAACTACATGTAATTATTTTTATTTTTAAAAATTTGAATATATTTTCTATTGATTTTAACCATGGACTTATTAAATATAACTATATTAATAGAAAGAATAAAAATAAAAATTCACTTTACTTGCAAATGTCTGTACATATATAATTAGATCCATTTGAGCGTGTATGTAAATTTTTATCATTTGCATGTTCTAATAACGGTAATATAACGACTAGTACAATTAAAGTTAAGATCACAGTAATTGGTATACAGGAAGGCTTACACCATGCTCCATGATTCCATCTAAAAAAAGAAAAATAAAAATTTAAAAAGGAATTTTAGTTTTATTACTTAAATAATAATTAAATTACTTGTAATTTGTATTATCAAAATCGGAGCGTAGCATCTGACTATGGTCCCAGAGTTCGAAATCATCATCTGAATTTGGATTATTGCTTTCTAATACAGTCTAATAAATAAAATTTATAAATAAATAGTTTAGAAATTAAGAATAAGTTGGTTGTGAATGTAGTGAAAATTTAAGTAATTCCAATAATATTCATAAGAAGAAATAAAGCTAGAGATATATTTATGAAACCAAAAATATTTTTTGCAGATTTATAGATATACCGTTTTTCCGATCTTCAAGAATATTAAAATGAACCAGTACAAAACCACGTACATAGATAATTATTTAAATATAACAGGGGTACTCACATAAGGCGAATTGCATATCGAGAAGAAAACATGACATTATAACTAGCTAAATTTTATCTATTTGGCGGATATTTGAATTTTAAGATTCAAATGCTGTGTAATCTTGTTTTTTTTATTTCAGTCTGGTTTTTTAAAACCAAAAACAAACAAAACTATCCAGTGCAATAAAAACATAAAAATTATTTATATCTATCCAAAAATATGTATAAAATTTTTATTCTATTTTAAAGTAAATAATAAAAATTTTGTTCATAGCTTACAAAAAACGAAAAATAAAAAAAGGTGCTCCTATACGACATAAAAAATTCAATTAAAAAAGACAAAAACAAAACAAAACCGTAAAGTTTAATGCTAAAATTATCTTATAGCCTTTCTCCATTGAAGCTTATACACAGTATTACAATACACGGGTGCTTCGCGAGGCGGTAAGTACATGTCATCTGCCGCAACGTAATCAGTGAATATTCTTTCACCTCGCTTCCCTCGCTTCCCGCTGTTTCCTTACTACTCTTTTGTTTATTTATATTGTTCGGCCAGTTTCGATTTGTAAAGTTATGCTCAGAAAATCAAGCTTATCCTTCTTATTGATTTTACAATGTACTATTATATTTTCTAATAAAAAATACTAAGAAAAATAAATCATAAGATGATTTTTGGAGTTTTCTTTAAAAATAAAGTCATTTTAATGTATGTTGGAGCAAGCACAGTTTTTATTTAAAGAAGGGCGTCGCGAAAAAAGTAAAGTCTGTAAAGAGCGTCGCAAGTATAAAGAGATTTAGAATCTTTGATATAGATAGATGATATCACTATACAAAAATCCATGTTTTGAAAGAAGGTACAACTATACAACTTTTTGGGAAGAAAGTACCTATCAAACAGAACATTTTTAAAAATCATAAAAATTTAATGATCCCAGAGATATTGTTTAATCGAACTTAGCAAGTAATGTTCAACAAAAGTATGCAATGAAATTTCTGTCACTTAATAAAAGTAAATTGGTAAATCTCAAATGAGGGACAATTTATCTGCGTCACAAAGTTCTTTTGAATTTTCGTAACTTCATTTTGGCTTCCATTACTCTAATGTATAAAATGTGCATAATCTGATGTAATATTAGTGAGACGTTAATTTTGTATTTTTGGCGTAATTAATTCAATTTTCGGTGTTGATTTATCATTGTTTTTTTAATGAGAAAAAAAAGCGTCACAGAAAAAGCTTTCCCTATTTATAGTGTTATACAGATTCTTTGGGATTTTTTACAAATTTTAAATCATATTTTCTAGTTAAGATTTTTTAATAATGTCTCCTGCAGTGATTTAAGAATAGTCATTAACTATTAGCCTACTGGATTTGGGTCTCTTGTTGAGTCGATTTAACTTAGTTTTCAGAATCACTTTAATTTCGAGAACTCAGGGTTTTCTCCTTGTTTAATACCTTTTTACCTTGTCCAGCAGTGAATTCTTCCTTAAACACGGATGATTGGCAAATATCAGATTTTTTCGCTTATAATTACGCTATGTACATATATACAAAATTTAGACGTAATTTTTATATATTTACAAGCACACAAAGAACGGATAAATGACTATCCTGGGATCATTTGCATTTAAATGGTCATCAGTGGACGGTACACAAAAATCAGTGACAAATTGGTATCCAAATGAGTGTTTCCACACGAGGAAACAAGTTTCCAGAAACTTTTCGTTTTAAACTTTGAACAAATTTTGATCGTCCACACGGGGTAACAAGTTTCCTGGTAACATTTCATGTGCAGATAGAGTAATATAAATGTGTATGTGCATTTAAATAAATTCTTCTTGTATGTTTAGGGTTGTTTCTCGTTGTTACCACAAATTTTCTGGTAACAAATTTAATTTCGAAATTTACGAATTTTACCCCTTACTCCTCGCCGCTCTATCCTAAAAACAAAAATATTACCGGCAACTTGTTTCCTCGTGTGGAAACACCCAATTGGTAACAAAAGTTAGAAAGTAAGAATACCTCTTTATGTACCTCCTTAAATTTCTGCTGTGGCTTAGTTAATAAAATATATATAATTACTTGGGAAACATGCTAAATATCTTTTGATCAAGTAAATTAAAATTAATTTAATTTAAAATTTTATACAAAATAAAGCACTGTCAAATCCAAAAATAAAATAACTTAACTATTTGCTGTTGAGGCTATTTATAACATGCGAAATGTGAAATGTTTTCTAATTTTACAATCTAACAAATTTTTTTAGACCTTTAATTAAATTATAGGGGATAATAGAAATCATTTTATATTATTTAAAGAACGAATATTTACATTTACACATAATTTTTTTATCACTAAAGTTCAATGAGATTAAATATAATTTGCATACTGATAATTCCATGCCGAAGTAATTAATAAAACTGAAGAGATCACGAACTTGTGCAGAAACGTCAAGAAATCTCAAGAAAGAAATAAAAGATAAAGGAATCACCCACTGTCACTTACATTATTATTAATACCGGATAAACATTTTTGTTGTTCTTGGTATTGATATTTTGCATTAATCTTCATTTCCTTTATAAATTTTACCTTATTGTTATAATGAACTTTTCACAAAAATTTAATTTTAAAGATTTTTTAATTTCTTAAAACAATTTGACTAACAGTTACTAGACATAATGTCAGAATTTTATTTATATAGCTATAAAAAAAACCTGTGTAGTATTATACGTTTAAATGTCACCGACAGCTGCACTACTCTGAATCGCACTCATGCAATGACAGTTGGAGTTCAGCAGGTGAGGTCTAATTAGAGTACAAGTACAAATGGCTTCAATAAAGACAGATAAAGAAAATTACAGTGTAGACATTTTTATGCCACAAGTATGCCTCATGTGTTATTTTAATGCTTGAATATTATTTATTTATATTTATTTCCATTTTCAATAAATATGTATGTATCTGAGCTAATGACCTATATGCTATTGTGTAGAGTAGAATCGCAGCTTTATATTTTTATTAATACTTTTAAGAAAAATTTTGCTTAAAAGGAATATTTAGTATTATAGAAAATAATGTCTTGAGGAATAAAAGGCTTGACTTTTCCAACCATATGTTAAACATTCAAATTCAATCATATAGGAGGCACACATTTTTGCATAATTTCCTTTTACAAATGGGGGCAATATCACTTCAGACTAAAAGTTTTAGACATTTTTTTGGGAGCAGCTGTTCCTCTGTTAGAAATGCACACATTACACCGTAGTCAGACAGGCGAAAAATTATGGTTATTTTAATTATAATCTTTTGTCTCAGCCAATCAGAAGTCGTGATGACGTGGTTTTTCGTCTTCTGATTGGCTGAGACAAAAGATTATAATTAAAATAACCATAATTTTTCGCCTGTCTGACTAGGGTGTTACTTGTTTTTATAGGCGTTTTTCAAAGTTAAGGAGGACAAAACCCCATCATGCTAGCAATATTTTAGTAACAATTAAAGGAAAAAAGCTAAGATACCTAAGAAAGTTAATACAAAAAAAAATTATAAATCACACCAAACGAGATTTTGGCTGTTGGAATTGGCTACTTATCATTATCTATCCACTGTCTTTTCCTTCTGATGTTATGTAAATATAATCCATTTTTCGTCACCTCTTATCAAACGGTTTAAAAGTAGCTCTTTTTCGAATAACAATAAAAGTAAAAAGCTGATGTTTTTTCGTTGCTGGCAAGTGGCTTCGGATTGCTCATGAGGTATGAACTTTTCAAGCTTGGATACTCTTCAGAACTTCTTTAAATGACAAAATACTTTCTTTCTGTAGTCTCGTCAACTGTTTATGGTGGTTCTAAATCCACAAGAATCTTTAAGTATTTGAAAATGCACAAAAAGTTATGGACTGACCTGATATTTCCGAAGAATAGAGCACTTATACTATCTTTTATAGTAAAATGCAACCAATCATAGGGAATATCTGCTTACACATTAAATATACCTTGATAATATGATTTTATACTGAAAATAACATATTGTTCAAAAAGTCCTAAGGCATTTATCGACTATTTTAAAAACGGCAAACCCGTCAACAACGAGCATTATATTGTAATTCTATATGAATTAGAATAAAATGATGTCTTACCACTGTGTCACAATTTGTTAAAAATTTAATTGGATCAAACTACATGAATTGAACTTTAAGTAGCGTTCACAGATCTTAACTCTAGTGAAAAATTACTCTTAAAAACATATTAAGATGTCGTTGAATTAAAAACGTTAGCTCTAATAAACTATTCCTGCAGTACTCTATTAATTCATAAGGTTAAGGATGTGGGGCTTTTAAGTTTCACTCTTGTGATAAAGTCAAATACTTTAGTTATACTCAAGGTATACTCACTTCTAATTGTAGTTGTTGGAAACGTGTACCATTTGGTGTAAGGAATGCACCGGAAATATTTTAAAAGAAAATGATTTAAATCATGCCAAATATGTTATGACTTTAATTTATGAAAATAATTACTTCAGCGTAAATACTACAAATTTTGTTTGATTAATTTGATTACTATGGAACCATTAATTGAGGAGTTTTTACCTAAATTTCCTTCATTATTATAGAACTGTTATGGTATACAATGCCGTTTACCTATTTGAAGGTAATTAATAAATCAATATTCAATATATTGACTTTATGTTGAAAATGTAAATATTAAGTATGTAAATGGAGCTATAAATTTTAATAATTCAATCACAAAACTTTTATTCAAAAATAAAACTATTTTGATTTCGTGTTATTCATCAAAACCCTTTAATTTCTAATATGTTATATTTAAAGGGTTTTTTAAAGGGCTAGTAGGACAATGGCTTATAACCTATAACTGAATATATGTTAGCTTCAATTGTACAAAATATCCAAACAATTGACTTTTATTAAAACTTATAAAGAAATAATTCCTTAGACATAAGCCAAACAAATAATTTACTAAATGTCAGGATCATGAAAAACACGCGTGTAAAGAACTACAAAGTTAATCACATGAAATAAGAAAAGGAAAATTAGTTAAATTGTATTGGGGTTGTTTAACTTTAAAAGAGGTCTTTTTTTGCTAAAACAATTATATTTTTATAAAATGTACAGAAGTTTTTTTAACTTAATTTTGGCAATTTTTTTGGTTATTCAATAATAGTCAATAATGTATTTGAAACATTTTCAATTCCATTATACAAATTAGTGATACATTTTATGCTTGGTATATAGAAATTTTCTTCTGACTGTATACAAAATTTTAAATAGTTCAATTATTCAACATTAAAGTCTTCAACAAAAGCCAAAAAATATTTAAAAACATAACAAATACCAATTTCTTGGCGTTTCACTTTAATCTTGGCTAAATTGACAATACTTGTAAAGAAATGAATAAAGGATACTAAAGTTTCGATATAATCCTTCTAGAGTCGGATAATAATTGCAAAATGACGTAATATTATTCAAAAATGTGCAATTTAGATCTCTCAAGTTAATCACAATTCAAGTACACTACTCTTGTATCAAGGAAAAATTAAAATTAATTTTTCTTAAATATGTATTTTAAAAATTTTTCTAGTTTTAGATAAAATTCCTAAGAGAGTTTTATTTTTATTCTCCTTAAATAGTCAGAAATGGTTTTTTTGTATGAGAAAAAAAGGCAAATCAATGATTTGAATTTTCTTAAATAGCGCTCATACCACTTTATTCCTTAGAAAATTTTTAACTTATATTAATTTGTATAACTAGATAGCATAAATTTATGATATTCAAAAAAAAAAGCTCAAAATTAATAAAAATCGAATTCTAAAAAATTATAATGTCATTAATACAGTTGACTACTGCAAAGCATTATGAATTTATAACTAATTATCACATAAATCCTTTCAATTGTATATGAAAAAAAAAATATAAAATCAATATTTTTAATACAAAATTCATTCTAATTTAATAATAATTAATAACAAATATCAAAACAAATAAATTCTCACATTTTCGAATAACACAATCAATTTCATAGATAAAAAACCAATGACATGAGACCAAAACCTAAATTCCTAATAACACCATTCACAAATAAAACAAATATAATTCATAGAATTTTATGAAATATTCAAAAGTTTTTCAGTTCACTATCTAAGATAATAAGCTTTCTACTGAATTAGTAAAGTTTATAGGAGTTAACTTTAAATCCAATTTAATGGATTACTAATCAAATTACGGACTAACACCAATAGAGACAGTTTACCCTATAAAATTTTCATGAAATATTTCACAACTGATTTAGAATAAGTCATGTTAAATATCCATTTAAAGTAAGAAAATTGTCATTATTGATTTAAGTTGAGTCAATTACAAAAAAAACAACCCAAAAGAACTTAAAGTTTATTGAAAAGGATTGAAGTCATTGAATGCTTTTATTTAGATTAAAATTTACTCGATAAAAAGTATAAACATTTATGCTAAAAGTAGTATTAGATTGTTTTTCAAAAAAACACGGTTATGATTTTTTGTTAAAAAAAATATTTATTTGTTTTTTAAATAAATTTTTAAATTAAAACATTTTTAAGGAATCAAATGAATAAAACTTTTAATCATTTGCAATTCTCATTTTTTAATTTTTATAGTGATAATCAAAGTCATCTAAGAAAACCAAACACTTATACAATTCAAAAATTCACGACGCCAAATTCCGTAATGTTGAATCTAATATTCATTCATCCTTAAAGTTAATACATTGAATTTTCTATTTTTGTATTAAGAAAATTGTACTATTGAGCTGTGATTTTCATTAAATTTATTGAAAATGAAGTTTCAATAAGTCATCCTAACTAGCTAGATAGTAGATAGACCTACACACTCCTAGGATAAGATGTCGATAAAATTTGAATTTTTCGAATACACATAAAAATATATGTAGGTAAAAGAGGTTTTCACGTTAAAGATAGAACTGACTTTCTGACTTTTAAATATAAACAAGGTCCTATATCTTATGAATTTTCTTCTTTTTTTTTTTTTTGATATTTTACAACAAAATTAAATTTTTACGAATATCTTTTCACTATTCATAGCAAAATGTGATATACGGTTTGAAATAATTATGTGTGGACAATTTTTGATTAAAATTTATAATAAAAATTAAATTGTAAATATCATTAATTAATTCAATGCTTCATTCGACTTGTGTACAAGTAAGAAAATGAACAATTAATCTAATACTACTCTGCTCAAAATAATATATATGGCACCCGTGTGTTCATGATTTTTGAAAATATTTTCTATCATTATCTGCAATTTTTTGGTTAAAAACAACACAAATATCATCCAACTACCACCAAATTCACCTGATTTGACCCTTTAGGATTTCTTCCTATTCAACCGAATCAAAAAACCACTGAGAAGAACGCGTTTCAGCCGCCAAGAGATGATTAATGGAAAAATCATATTAGATTATTGAAAAGATAGCAGTTTTCGGACTTAGCCTTTGGACACAGTAAAAGCAGTTCCAAAGAACTCTATATATTTGCGCGATTAGCAAATTTTCCTATTTGTATGAGATTGATTGACTCTTCTCACTCAAATGTATGAAGTCGAAATGTTGCACAATCAAAAACCACTTGGATTCACTTCGATTGTGGCGAAAGGCTAAAAGATGGGTTAATAAATTGATTTCAGTTATTAAATGAATGTCCTTTGAGCTCAGTTGTGGTCTGAATAAAAATTAAAGATTTTTAATGGAAAAATGCTATAAATAAATTATTAAGTGTCGTCAAGGAAATTACAGTCTTGCTCCAATAAATACATTTCTTCAATAAAAAGATTGCCTGTCAGTTCCTAATTAAATTTGTGTCTAAAGTCATCCTCAGCAAAGATTTTTAAATTATGCGCTTTAGATTTTTTAACGATTTTTTCTGCAGTAATGTGAATTTTAAAATTTTCTAATTTAATTAAATATGAAAAAAAAAACGACTTATGTAATTTTAAATTATTCCAAAAAAATCAAAACGCAAAATGAATTGAATATTCAAAAATTTCAGTTTATAATTTTAGAAGAATTTTATTACAGGTCGGGTCAGGGTAGCAGTCAAGGTGACAAACTTCTAATAAGTTCAAGGATTGTTTCACTTTAAGCTTTTTTGTAATTTTTAAGAAAAAAAAACAAGAGTTTAATAAATAAACAATTAAATTTCTATTTCAAAAAATAAATATCCCTTTATGTTGACACAATATCAAAATAGAATTTAATAATTAAGTGCGTTTTCTAACTAACAAGGATCACGTGCTAAAAGCAATATTTCTCCTCGTTTTGGTTTTTTAATAGTGAGTACTTAAAAAAACAAACAACCAAAACATTTTTCATATATTTATAGTTAAGGTTCGTGTTTGGCAATTTTGTTGCTAAATTCACACGCAATAGTTTAATTTTATCAGATTTTGAAGGACAAAAGAAAACTTTTTAATCGATGATATTATAAAAATTGTTTGTTTTATTTTAAAGTAGTCAAATATTAAGGTCAAATCGATTATAATTGGTTTTTATATTAAATACATACCGATAAACGATGTTTATATGAGGATAATAAATTTCTAGCACTTTCATGACGAGTATTATTTGATTTAAATTCCTTTTTGATATTTGTTTTATTTATTGAAACTGATGGTGGTATTAATATAATTTTTTGTTCTTTTTCAATAATATCTCTAGAACTGGATTGTCCAGTACTACAACTTTCACCTGTATTTAAATTATTATACTGTATATTTGTTGTATTATTTCCATAACTTATATTATTAGTATTATTAACTTGCACAAGGATACTACATGTTTGACTAGCAATCTGAAAAAGTCCATCCTGAAGATTTCGATGTGAAAATTCTTCATCAGTTGTTCGCCCAACATGAATATGCTCCCAGATAGATGGCATCTTTTTCTTTAATATTTTATCAAATATAAAAATTGATAAAAAATACTTTAACTTATTCACATTTTTTTATCAGCTGTTCTTATTAACTTTATATAAATCATTTAATTATTTTTTGGATAGATATTAAATTTAAAAGTTAGAACTAAATTATTCGTTGTTGCTAATACTAATAGTGAAAGCATTATAATTTCTTTTTTAACTGTTTGTTATAAGGTAATAACACAAGAAATATTTGGACGTCTGCGCAATGAAAATATTTAATAAAACGATGAGCTTGAATTATTTGTTTGGAAATAATTAATGAATCTTTTCAAAAATTTCTTATTTTAACTAGTTTGAATAGTAAATTAATATATTGTTATTTTTTGTTAGATACAGTATTTTGATAGTTCTTTTTATTAATTCTTGGAACACAGACAGTCTTTAGTTTGGATATAATTAAAATTTGTGCTTGAATTTGATGTGAATTGGCAAAAATACAATTTCTATTCATTTTAATTAATTTTTTTTTTTGTATAAATAATGAATTTTCATTCCAACAAATCAAATTAACCTTTAGAGACCCTACTTTTTTGGATTTTCAAATCAATTTCAACAAAGGTAATCTAGATTCTTATC
Organism: Acrocera orbiculus; assembly: GCA_947359355.1. Taxonomy (NCBI): domain Eukaryota; kingdom Metazoa; phylum Arthropoda; class Insecta; order Diptera; family Acroceridae; genus Acrocera; species Acrocera orbiculus. Next base: position 2,236,681 of record OX375757.1, read on the forward strand.
TAGTAGAAACCTGTCTATACCAAGTAAAATAAAATCTTTGGAGTATTGGGTAAAGATTTTTTTTTTTAAGTGTTTCAAAAACTTTCATGGTGAAATTGCCAATGTTTTTAACTTCTTCTAATAAAAATAATCAATGTAATATTTAACAATCAGAATAATTTTATTTCTGATTTTAATTTCATTAAAAATTAACAATAATCAATCAAAAATAATCAATTCAATTATTTTATGTAAATATTTCAAGTATTTTTAATTATTAAACAAAAGATATAAAGTCTAAAGAATTAAAACCTAATTGTATTAAGGAAACGGGGACATAAAACTTACCTGTCTATGATTTTGATTAGTTGGAGCAGTTGTAGCCTAAGATTCAAAATATTGGATCAGAATTGCTTTAAATGTCAGCAATTTTGCCGAACTGATTCAATAATTAGTGCTCATGCTGAACAAAATCTTGATCGTAGAGGCTTCTGTAAACACATATGAAGTGAGAGACGTCCAAAATTAAAAAATATTTGGTTTCATTGAATTTAGGAGATAAAATAAGAGCTTAGATGGATGCCTAAAATTATAGAATATTTTTTTAATATATATAGCTCAAAGAGACTGAGTCAAAGTTCATTGAATGTTTAAATGATTAAGACGTAAAGTATGATTTAGTTAAAATATTAAGTATCAACTTATATCATATTAAATGTAATTTAAAACTTATTAAACTTTTGTAAATTTTTTTAGATACATCGCATATATCATGTTACAGTAATAAAAATTCTGAGTAACATTTATAAAAATAAGTGAATATGTAGTGAAATTTAAAATTAATTCAAAAGTATTATAGATCATTCCTCAGAGCTTTTAGGTACTATATTGATTCTACAATCATACAATCATACTCTTACATGAAATCCTATTCTCGTCACAGTGGGAAAGACAATATATGTCTCTAAATAAGTAGAATCGATTAATAGTTCACTTCCTATAGATTAATAGTTAATCAATTTTTAAAAGATGGTAGTACTGAATCACAGATGTGCCAGCCACCAGTTAACATTGTTCAAAACAATTTTTGTTGCCTGAAAACTCCAGTGCTCAGAAGTTCGAGCAATGAATGTTGAAGGTTTGTAATTTAGGACTTTATATTGCATATTGCATCACTATAGAGGCGGCTGATTTAAATGAAATGGTGCTTTATATTTTTCCAGCTCTTTTATATCTCCCCTACTGGTATTTTACAATATCAAGCAATACGGATCGGGCATGTGACTGTCTGATATGATGATAATATCAGACTGTCTGTCTGATTCTAAAATACGTATGCGTGTTGAAAATGGAATTGCGAGAACACTTTCACCCATTTTAAAAAGAACAAAGAAAAACTTTTCCAAGTACATTTACCATTGTCATTATAACAAAGAAAAAAAAAGAAAAATAAAACAAAAATTCACTACATAAACGCTTTCAATGCATGTTTTTTTTCTAATCTGATGTGAAAAATCATGCATGTCGTCGGGAAGGTGAGATTAAAAATTTTCGCAAGCGAGTTTGATATACAAAAAATATGCAAAACGGCACGGGACATCAAAATCTATATCTCAGGGGGAGATTTATATCTTGAGAGGTCTCATATTAATTAAGAATATTTTTAAATTGTTTGGAAAAAGCAGCCATAAGCGATTTTGAGGCAAGTTTACACTCAGAAGGAAATTGACAGCAATAATTGCCTGATATATATAATTTATGCTTTTTACCTAGTTTTCTTATATTAAGTTGACTTACCGTAAATAATAACGGATTATAAATGTAATTATATTTTTCGAAAGGACTTGTAATATATAATTATTGCAGTCAATACATGTACTGTTGAGTGTAAACTTGCCTCAAAAACTCTTATAAGATCACCGCCGAAAACGCTTGTCTAGACACAGCCTAATTTGAACTCGATTTGTTAAATGTCTTAATTTTTCAAAGTATCAATTTGCTAACCCCAAGATTTATAATTTTTGAAAAAGATTAAATATAATCTGTTATTATCGTGAATGACTTGATTTTTTATCTAACTTAAGTCAAAGGAAAATGTTATTTTGTTATTAGAAAACTGTATAAAAATAAATATTTAAATCAAAATGTTATTGAATACTATTATGTTTTTGTTTGATCCTTTTGGGATAGTACGAAAATTTGTAATGGACCCAATTGCTGACTTTTCGTTTGCTATATACCAACACTATCGGGAAAAAACTAAAGAGAAAGCTATAAATGCACGTGAATTATCACTTCGTTTTGGTATCATATCATTCGCTTTCATTATTATAATATGGACTGCAATTTTTATGTATATTGCATTTTATTACACTTATATGCCAGCTATAACACAAACACGTCCAGTATTTATGGAATTTGAGTAATAATTACATTAGTTAGAATTAATTCAAATAAAAAATTTATTTATTTACTTTAGAGCTTGTACCACCAAAAAAGGAGTATGCTCATATCCTCATGCTCATATTTCACTTACAAAAAATACACCAACACAGGCAGTCAGTCCTATTTTGTCAACAAATCAACTCCTAATGGTGGGCCAGTCATATAAAATCTTAATAGACATAAATATGCCAGAATCTCCACAAAACCAAGATATTGGTGATTTTAATTAATTTTATTTAATATAAATTATAAAATTAAATATTATTGTTAGGTATGTTCATGGTTTGTGCTGATTTAAGAGCTGAAGACGGAAAATTACGTGCGTACTCATGCCGTCCAACAATGCTTAGATATAAATCATCTTTATTAAGGACTCTTACTACCTGGATATTGCTTCCACTTTATATATTAGGAGCTAAAGAAGAACGACAAGTTATTACAGTTGAACTATTTAATAATTTTGTAGAGGATAAAAGTCATCGCGTTACTGATATTTATGTGGATATACAATCATTACAAATACAATTTTATTCAATATCTTTACATATAATAGCTGATTTTTCAGGACTACGATATATTATGTTTCATTGGCCAATTTTTTCTGCCACACTTGGTATTCAGTTATCAATTTATTATTTAATTATTTTATTAATAAATATTTTTCTTTTTAAAGGTATATGCACAAATCTCTTCTTTCTTTTAGTAGTTTTTATACTAAGCTGGTATCATTGGTCGGATACCTCATGGATTCAAGAAGCTAGAGAACGTTATAAAGGGCTTCGACTAGTTAAATCAGATTTATCAGTAAGGAATGATGATATAAATAATTTTATAGATGATGATGAATTCAGTGTGCTTGAAGAAAAGTCAAGTAGATCGGATGTTGAAGAAATAGGTAGTAAAAGAGAATAATAGTGAGGGAAGTTAAATAATAATTAATATAATAAAACCAGTTATCTTTAGTTTGATGTAAAAAGAGTTTAGAAATATCTGTTACTTAATTTACTAACACTTGAAAAGGCTGATTATAATAATTGTTTTGAATTTAATCTAAAAAGTGATAAATATTTCCAAATGTCTTAAGTATAAAATTAAGGAAAAAGTAATATATTGAAATATCAAATTTGAATTGTTAATCTGGTTTTTGTTTATTTTATACCCTTAATTTTAACTGGCATAGTGAAATTCTGCGGAAAAAAAGTTTTGCATAAATTTTTTGGCTACTATTAAGAGCATCAGGGAACTTTCGAAAGTTTTTAAATTTGATTTATAAAACACGTGTATGCACTTTTCAGCATTTATTAGAATCAAGTTTCTAATCAAGGGTTTTCTACATGAGAAATTTTTAATGGTATCTAAAGAATGCTAACACAAAATTCTATTACAAATTATTAACACAATTCTTATACAAAATTGTGATAGTTTCTTATTATTTTTAGTTGTTCATTCAAAGAAGGTTGCAATAGGGTAACGTAAGGAACTTTTTTGCACCAGGGATGCAAGGTTGTCCCTATATATCTCATTTTTTTCTCAAATTCAATTGAAATTTTACATAACCTCAAATTACAATATCTTCCTTTGACCACTGCATAATTGTTTTGATATCTTTAAAGCGAATATAATAATAAGAATTTTTAAAACATTAGAAAAATTTAATGGTATTTTGCAGTATAAAACAATTAATAGCTTAATATCTTGCATAATTATAAATAAATAATTGCATTACATAAAAGATTTTCAAAAATATTTCGATTATTGCCATAGTCACTGCAATGAAAATAGCTTCAAATCAAAAATGAATTAATTTATAATTGCATCTCGGTAAAAAAAATTGTAACCAATTACTTAAAAATTTTAAATCTTGTATTTAACAGATTTTTATTAGGAGTATTAGATAATATATTAATATTTAAGGTAAATTTTTATTTTAATATGGCATTTGTTGCACGACTTGGAGCTTTTATACCCATCAAATCACAAAGATGATTTCTTATTGGACGTACTTCATTTAAACTCATTCCCCAATCATTTTCAGAAAGTATATTAAGTATTTCATCTAATTTATCTTCAGATATACCACATGTATCTCCATGTAAGGCTAAAGCTTCATATAATTTAGTAGCAGTTGTTTTTCTTATATGTACATGTGTAAGTCCTAAGAACACAGCCATTTTAGATAATATTTTTGAATTTAAACGTGGTACTTGAATTAATTGACAAAAAACATTTATACTTGAAACAAGTTTATATAATTTTTTATGCCCTTTAATTTCAATATTAACCAAACGAAAGATTTCATCAGCGAAGTTTGATGATTCATCCAATAGTATATCACTTACTACACCTAAAAATGTTTTTTAAATTAATCAAATTTGCAAATAATAAGTGGATATTGTTTTTAATAGGAAATTTTGAAAAAAAATTTCGAAAACAGGGCTAATTTTTAGTTCATCTTTAAAGTAATTCCTTTTTGTAATAACAACAAAAATCTATAACGAATCTAGCTGTAAACCATCATTTCTTTATTGTTCTATTTCATCCGAAATCTTTTTTGATCGGAGGGTTTTATTCAATTTAAACTTTAAATTTTTATATTTTATTGATGTTAATTTTCAGTGTTTCTATATGCAAATGACAGCACTAATGGCAGCAAAAGAAAGAGACCTATGGGATTCTCTCAAAGAAATGAAAAGTAACAAGAGCCAAATCTCTTTAAATTAGATTTGTGATAAAAAGGCAAATTGTGAAACTATCTACTTTGTAAACAAAAACCCTAAAAGACACCGTATATAATCCTGACTTTAGTAAGTTTTAAAAAGGGATTGATCAAAATTATGAAAGTATATACTAATTTTTAAAATTTTAGTTTAGTCTATATTAATCTATCATTCGGTAGATTATATCTACAATTTATTTGAATATGGCAGGAGTTTAGATCAAGTAAACTCAAAATATCCAAAAGCAATAATAATTTCATTTAAATAAATTTTTTAAAAAGTAATTAATGTTATTTTCTTTTAATTAATTTTGAACTTGGTGTTTATATTGTTGGGATAAGAGCGTTTATAGTTTTTTTAGATTGTTCCATCCTATTTTTTAAGTTATTTACCGAGTTTTTCGAAAAGCGCAAGTACTTAAACGAATTAATCAATTATTAAATTAAAAATATTAAAAAACTAAAGTTGTATTATCACCTGAACTAATTAATATATCCAAAAAATTAAGCATTGGATAAGTAACTCTTTCATTTAGTGAATTTTCCTTAAATACTTCTACAATTTCATTGCATATCCGTGGTATATCTTGGGGATTCTTTTGTAAAAAATCAAAAAGTGATGCTGAAGAATATTTTATCTATAATTAAAAAATAGTTTTAAAACTATTTTAATATAATACTATAGATTAGTTGAAATTGTTACCAAAGATTCGGTTAATTGTCCTATACTTGCACTTAATCCAAGTACCAAACGTTTTGAATATTCTACTAATTTCAACATTGAACAAAACAAGGGGAATGTATGATAAGCAAAAAGCCATAATATTGTTGAAGAATCCTCAGGAAATATTTCAAGTAATTCATTGTGATTTTTAATGTATGGAAGTTTTGGTTTCCAATGGACAAGTAAACAAAATAATTTTCCACCTAATCCTCTTGTTCTATCAATTTTTTCAACAGCCTGTTGTGATAATCCAGTCATTACCATATGCATAAAATCTGGTTTTAGTTGGTCAGGTGGACAAGTTGTTGCAAATTCAAATAGTGCTTTTTTTTGTAAATCAAAAAAAAAATTGAATTTATTTTTAAGAAAATATGTTACAAAGACTTTAAATAAAATTTACCATTCATAGCAGCTTCTCTAACCCATGCTCCAATATCTCCACGATTATCTAAAGTGTATTCAGTTAAAGCGTCCAAAAAACATTTAGTTACATTTTCCATGTATGTTGGATTTGCAAAAGATTCTGGTACATATAAAAAGAAAGAAATTTAAAATTTTTATACATATAAAAATCTATTTTTTAATTATACCAGAAGTTTTTGGATCAAATCCAATTGTTTGAATAACATTGGCTAATGCTTTAACACTATCTCTTCGTGCTTCTGACCATGTTAAAGTCGATGAAGTGGTCGAAATTAAGGAATGTTTTGTAAGACAAAATATAACCGTGCTAAGTTGAGGTTGAAGTATAAATTTTGGAAGACTTCCTATTGCTAAAACGTATCCCATACGTACATGTTCCTCTAGATCAGTATTTGATTCTTCTATATAATAATTAAGAATTGCTTCATTTTCTTTTTTACGGCTATCTAAATTGTAATATGATACACAAAGCCATTTTAGAGCACCAGCCGCTGCTTGACGAATTTCAAAACTCTTTGATATAATACATTTATCGATAATTTGCTGCCATGATTCTACAATTATTTAAGAAAATATTTCAAATTATGAATATTATAAATAAATATATCTGCAAGATAGGGAAGACTACAAGCAGGTGTAAATTCTACCAACAAATTTGGAAATTTTGTCTACTTTTCATTTGAATTTGGGTGGTTTCTTTAGAAAAGATTGAAGTACTACCGCTTTATCAATTGTCTCCGGAAAGGAAAAAAACTATCGGTGTTAGAGAATTATTGTATTGACACTGGATTTAGGAATTTGTTTCCAATCGGAGAGACAAATACATTTACAGTTGGCAGTTTCTGTTTTCTATCGCTAAAAAGTACAAAAAGAAAACAATTACGCTCAATTGCTAAAAACACTTCAAGAAGAAAATTATTCTAGCAACTTCTCGCCACCAAATTAATCAAAGTCATCAATCAAGAAAACACTAGAAACAAATTTTCAAACAAAGATTACATAAATGTAATTCTTTTTTTGTTAAAGTGTTCATTAATACTCAGCAAATATTAAAATTTTCCGATAAAAATATTTTTATATTATTATCTGTTACCTATACATTCGGCATTTACGGGTATTTTCGCAAGACTGCAATTTTTGATTAAGTCTGTACAACATTGCTTCATGATTTCTCCACTCATTCCTTTAACAAAATTAATATTTAATTATAATGAAATTAAATTAAAATTATTTACCTCGAAATTGATCTCGTTTTTGGAATGTATGAACTAAACAATTTATTTTAAGGACAATTTGATTTGTAATATATTCCTTTTTTGATAAATTTTGATTTTCTATTGAATTAAGTGCAGTTAGAATTTCACCAATAGCCAGAATTGAACCATGACGAACACCTATATCAATAGAATCTGTATTGGTGAAAAGTAAGGGTAATATTACTGTAGACATATAAGATGGATCCTTAAAAGTATATTATATTATAATAAATATGTTAAATTATTTTATAAATATTTTTACCCATTTTGTTAAATTATGTAAAGATTTTGAACTTAGTTCTCTTATATTAGTATCCCAATGGTTAATTTTCTTCTCAATTAAATGATCAATTAATGGTCGTGTATATTCTTTATATTGTGCAATTGAATCGCTTATTTTTAAATATGAATTTGAACGTAGACCAACTGAAAAAAAATCTGTTGTTGTTGATATTTCAATACCATATGGAAAATTTCCAAGACGTCCAACACTTTCTTGAAATGCTGCAGATGCAGCACGGCGACAATTTATTTCCCTATCAAAAACAGCAACTGTTAATAAACCTGATGATATTTCTTTAATAAATGGTTGTAAATCATTTGGTTCATATGCACGTGCAAATGCCCAACACATATAACAAGCTGCATCTCTAATATGTTGTCCAACAGACATATAACCTTTCATTTCATCATAAAATAATGCCTGCATTAATAATGGAACAATTGTTTTTAATCTATATGGTAATAAAAGTCCTCTTTTAGCTAGTTCGGCTAAAGCAAGACATGCACCATGCCATGCTTCATTTGGTTCTAAAGGACATAATATATCAACAACAGATCCAACAACTTCATCTCCTAAAGATTTTGATAGACGATTTGTTACACGTCCTAAACCTTTTGCGGCACTCCATCTAAAAAAGAAACAGAAAAAAAAAAACATTAAATCTATTTTTATTTTAAGAATATTTTTAATTTTTCAGACATATAAAAAGTTAAGAAATCCAAGTGAATTATTTTTTTCAAAAAATGCAAGAATTCACATGTAAATACTTATTTCGAGTTTTAAATAACTCACAAGTAAGAATTAAATAAAAGTTAATTCCGATAAAAGTTATCAAAAGAAAAATAATCTTAAAATTGTTTCACCTACTTTACTTGTAGTAAAAATATAAATAAAGTTTAAAAAGTTATATTTAACGAATTATGATCAAAAACAAAAGATTTAAGAGAGGAAACTCATGCGAGCATCCAAGAGATATAGTTTTTTGACCTCACTGCAAACCGAAGTGATTTAATTCAACTTCATAACAAAGAAGCACAGTTTTTTCAAAATTAATGAGTTCAAACAAATACACCTTTTACATTATTAGAGTTATTGGAAGTTTTTGATTAATTAAATCACTGGAAATCAATTGTGAAAAATATAATATTATAACAAGTTTTTGTTTTTGGCTATTACCTAACATCAGAGCTAGAGCTACGAAGTGCTTCAAGTAAATGTTCTATAACTTCTTCAATGTTATCTGGAACTGTGACTTCATCGTCTTCAGCTAAATTAATATATTTAATATAATTAAAAATAATTTATATAAAAATTAAAATTTTACTACTACTATCATCTGTTTCTTTAGGAATATACTGTTGTTGTTCAACTTTTTTTACTAAATTTGCAACAAGTGATCTTGAACCTCTTTTATATCTCCAAGAAGCTAATCTAGGTTTTAAATAGACTAATCCTAATCGCTGGATAATTTTTATATAATATTTATATTTTAGAAAATCTAGACTTGTTTTATAGTCACACTTAACAATCCATTTTAATAATGTATCAGCATATATAAGTAAATCCTCTCGTTTACCATGTTTAAGAATTGCAGCTACAGCTGCTAATTGACCATATTTAGTTTCTAAAGTTTCTAAATTATTTTGTTCTATAACCCAATATAAATATTCTTTTAAATATATATCTTTAACATCTATTCTGATAAAAAATTTTGCTGATAGATATGCTGCCATAATAGCACATGTATCATTATTTCCTGTATATTTTTTACAAATTTCATAAATTTTTGCCATTTTAGTTTTTTGTTGTAATTCATTTCCGATTAATTCTGTTGTATCATTACTAATAGCATCCAATCGTGACATATGAAATGGATTTATAACCAATATAGACATCCAAAGAAGTAATATATATCTAGTTTCCCAATCAATGGAATTATCAGCATTTTGTTTTTCAAGTAAATTCAATGCAAATTCAAGATCAACTAATTCATGTGGTAGAAATTTAACATATACCTTATATGTTCTTACTTTACATATTATATATAAATATTTAAAGCATGAATTTATTAATATTTCTGAACTGTTTGGATTACGAATATAGTCCAATAGCATATTTGTTAAAGTTTCTAAATGTGGATCTAATAAATGAGGCTGTTCCTGATATCTAAAAATATACATAAATATATAATTGAAATTCTATTATACTTGTTTAATAATTAAGATAATACCGTGATAATATTTCGGAAAATTTCTCATATTCTTTTTCGAAATTATTTAAACAGGATATTTCCAGTTTTCTTATCATATCAATAACTTCATCACGCTCAGAAAAATGCTCTAAGCAATTCATAGGCTGATCATCCTTTAATTCTTCGCACGGCTGCATTTTTTAATAAATATTTTAATTTTCAAAATGACTACAATGTATTTGACAGCTTAATCAAATGTTTTTTTTTCTTTTGTTTAATATCACGTAGTTTATAAGACATCTTATAAAGTTCTTCTAATTCTTTTTGACAGTTCTATTTGCCGCTGGGTTTTAAAGGTTAGCTGTCTTGAAATTAAATTTTACCAATTAAAAATTTTCGGCTGATTATAAGCAGATTGCCAATTTTATACTTTTGTCTCTTTTATTTTTCATTTTTTCCAAGTAAGTGAAAAAATATACCTAAAGTATAGCAAAAATTTACAATATCAGAAGTACAAATTTTATATACTGCAATTTAGAAGCTTGAAAAAAGTAAGTATGTTGATAAGTGTATTTGAAGTTTAATTGTTTTAATTGTAATTGCTTTAAATTATAATAAATATTAAATTAATATGAATGTTTTATATATTTTGGAATCTTTATTAGTATTGATAGCGTTTCTGTTATTTTAAAGGTCAGAGGTGTCAGATTTATCAATCATTTATTTTTATCAATTTGAAATTTAAAACATGCAAGATACACATGGAAAAGTATAAAATATAATTTTTTTATGATAAAATATTTGTTTAAAACTTTGTTTTAAGGTAATTGAATGCAATGCAGCTGTTGCATGGGCTCCAAATCAACCATTATGCATTGAAAAAATTCAAGTTGCGCCTCCTAAAGCGCATGAGGTAAGAATTAAAATAATAGCATCTGGGGTTTGCCATACAGATGCTTATACTTTAGATGGTTTTGATGCTGAAGGTGTATTTCCTGTAATTCTTGGACATGAAGGATCTGGTATAGTCGAGAGTATTGGAGATGATGTAAAAGACTTTCAGCCCGGTGATTATGTTATTCCATTGTATATACCACAATGCAAAGAATGCAAATTTTGTATAAGCCCAAAAACTAATTTATGCCAAAAAATTCGTCAAACACAAGGAAAAGGTTAAATTTACTATTAATATTTTACGTTGTCAAAACTCTTAATTTGTTAACAGGTGTAATGCCAGACGGTACAAGTCGTTTTATGTGTAAGGGTAAGCAGGTATACCATTTTATGGGTACATCAACTTTTTCTGAATATACAGTTGTTGCTGATATATCATTGTGCAAGGTAATCAAATAATTATCTTAATGTATAGTTATTTTATATGGATTTTAAATATAGATAAATCCTAAAGCAAAACTGGACAAGGTATGTTTATTGGGATGTGGTATTCCTACAGGCTATGGTGCTGCATTGAATACAGCCAAGGTATTTTAACTTTCATCTAGCTACCCGAATAATATTAAAATATAAATTTTTCACTTTGTAAAATATTAATTTTAGGTTGAACGAGGCAGTGTTTGTGCAATCTGGGGTCTTGGAGCAGTTGGCCTTGCTGTTGCTATGGGCTGTCGTAAGGCAGGTGCTGCTAAAATCTATGGAATTGATATAAACTCTCAAAAATTTGAAATTGCTAAAATATTTGGTTGTACAAACTTTATTAATCCAAAAGACTATGAAGAGAAAAATTTTGTTAATGATTTAATAGAAATGACAGATGGTGGTTTCGATTATACATTCGAATGTATTGGTAATGTTAAAACAATGAGAATGGCATTAGAATCATGTCATAAAGGTTGGGGTGAATCAGTTATTATTGGTGTGGCAGCGGCTGGACAAGAAATAAGTACTAAGCCATTTCAATTGGTTACTGGTCGTACATGGAAAGGTACAGCTTTTGGTGGTTGGAAAAGTGTAGAATCTGTACCAAAATTGGTTGAAGATTATTTAAATAATGAAATTTTAATTGATGAATTTATTACTGGCAATATGAAACTTGAAAAAATCAATGAAGCATTTAAATTATTGCATGAAGGTAAAGCTATTAGATCTATTATTGATTTTTAAAGTTTTATTGATTATTATTTAATAACTAAGAGAAAATGTTTTATTAAATTTTTGAATTAAAAAAAGATGTTTATAAAAATACAATAAATATGAATACATAAGTTATTATTCTTTAAAGGAAAATAATTTTTAAGATCTTACATATTTCTTAATTGGGATATCAATAAATTTTTCCCATAATACAAAACTAACTAGGTGTAATTGCAGAAAATATATTGAAGTCTACATTCATTGATGGGTTTTTCTAGTAACAGTTTTCTTTCTAACAGTTTTAGTTTTTTTAAAAATAATTCTTAATTGTGATAATTATCACAATCAATAATATTATAATATTTAACAGTTTTTCAGTATCATAATCAGTAGGTAGATCTTTGAAATCTAGGAAATCCTTTTGGAAGTAATTTTATTCTCAAAGCAAATGAGTAAAGATAATTTATAACCCAAATTTGTTGTCAGTAACCGCGGAACCCTGAATATTTTTTATGCAACTACTTTTCAAATTTTAATAGCTGATATTAAAGAAACAAATATTATTTTGGTATTTCAGATTTTATTGTATTAAAAAAAAACTCAAAAAAAAACGAAACTCATAGAAATAATGAATGAAAATACAAAACAAAAACTAAAATAAATGAAAAAACTTTAATGTGAAGAATCCACCTGCTTCTTTGATTCTATGATTCTCTTAAAATTGGGCGTTATGTTTGATAACTGAACTCGCATATCTGGTGCAGCATCAAGTTTGTTACAATAATTGGCTTTTGTCGCAACATACTTTGAAAACCCAGTTTCACACAAATAAGTGGTTGCAAACGGTAATAGAACTCGAATAGTCTGTTTTGATAAATTTGGATATTCATCGAATACATCTGACCCGAATACTGTCAATGAAACTGTTCTAATTTTGGCTTCTAATTGTGTATCCGATCTTAGCTCAATCAAATTTTCATAATCCATGGACATAAATCTTTTTGGTTTTTCTTTTATTTTGAAAGGATTTTGTACCCAGCAATTCTCCAGGTTTGGAAAGTAATCACTGAGTAATTGCAGTAAGCTGGACAGATGTGTTTTTAACCATCAAGTATTTCCATATCCAAATACACTTCAGATTCTTCGAGAAAATCACTAAGCGTCTGGAAACACTCGAAGTTATTTTGCTATACAGCTGAAGTCCAATATTGTATTTTCCTTGAAAAGGCAACCAATTTATCTTTTGCTTGCAATATGTTGACTTGTTTTTCTTGTAGAGCCACACATAATTCGTTCAATTTTCTAAATATATCAGCAAGGTATGCAATTGTAGATTTGCAATTAAATTATTTAATCTGTCTGTTAATACAAACTTATGACCAATAAAATACGCCAACAGTTCTTTTCGCAATTCAAATATTCGTACAAAAATTTTACCACGCGATAACAATCTAACTTCCGTATGAAGAAGTAAAGTGGTGTGAAGACTACCCATATCTTAGTACATGGCTTTGAAAATACGAGATTGCAATGGTTTACTTTTAATAAAATTAATAATCTTCCCTGCTTCATCTCGAACAGATTTAAATGTCACTGAAATCCTTTTTGTTACTAATGCATATCTGTGAAGAATACAGAGTACTGTTACAGTTTTTTGCAACATTTTTAATCCGTTCCATCTTGCATATGCTAGGTGACAAAAGAAAAGCCGCACTTCTATGATTTAGGTAAAAGAACTGCATGAATATGCAGGTATAATCACATTTTCCAATAGTTTTTTGATTTCTTCATCATCTTCAATAGTAAACATTATATGTCTAGGTATTATTATTTTCTTCTCGTTAGTTTTGCAAACATCTCCAGAAAAGTTAAATATTCCCAAACTGCTGTCAAATAATCCAGCACTAATTCTATCAGCATATTTTCCTGATTTTAGTAGAAAAAGAGACCTGGAAGAGAACAAGTAAAAAAAAAAGATACTTGTAGTTTTTAGATTAATTTATTAAATAATTTTCAAATTTTCTCTGATTTTGTCATCTCACGTAGAACTCTGAATTTCTTGTACTATATTTAATTCGTAAAAAAAGAAAAATAAACTTTCATAAATTTTAGGAATAATTTTATTTACTATCAAAGTTGTAAATTTATATAAATTATACAAAAAACGCACATACATATATGAATAACATTTAATTTTAATGATATGAATTTATTATATTCACAATTTAGTAAAAAAAAGTTTTTAATTTTCTCTTAAGCTTAAAATTCATTAAATTAATAAAAAAAACTCAATCTTGTCTACTTACTAAAATTATTTTAAATTAGTTGTGATTGCTTTTAGTTATTTTCTTTAAAAAATAGAAAATATTAATAACAATAGTCAAATTGCTTAAATTTTTATTGTATTAAGCAATAAAATTTAGATTTTAAAATTTATATTATTTAAATTAAATCAAATATGATTGACTTTAGCTGATCAATATTGTTTTAATTCTAAATGAGTCAACATATTTTATAAAATCACAACTCTAGCAAAAAAATTTTAGAGTTATTTTTAATTTGTATAGAATCAAAAAATTTTATTATTGTTATATCACAAATTTGCAGAAAATCAAGTTTTGTGCTTCGGACTATTTAGAAGATATTAATTAAATTAATAACACATTTATTTTTGTTTTAAATTTAAATTTTACCAAATCAAATATTTAACTTTATATTGAAAAACTAATGTTATAAAGAAAAGAAGCACTTAAACTCATTTGGAAGAGGGCTCAGGAAGCAGAAAAAGTTAAATATTATTTTTTTGTTTTGTTTGTAATAAAACAAAAATATCTCACAAATTTAATGATAAGAAATAATTTTTTTAAAGAAATACTGAAAAGTAAAAGTTTTTAAACTTTATAAAAGTTAAAATTTAAATGACAATAGTATAAAACTAAGATTAATATCAAATGTTAAAAAATATCTAACATTAAAATTGATTAGATAAAAATATATACTTATTATGCACTTTGTTAGTTTATTTTGCAGTTAAAGCTATTCAGGAGATTTTATCTAATAGCTTAAAATTACTTGAGACACAAAAAATACTTGTTAACAAATTTATTTTTGTTTCAAATTTTCATTTGCAATATATAAAAGTATAAAAAAATGTTCTTATATTTTAGTATTATTCTTAGTTGATTGCGGTATAAAATTATAAAAAAGCTTTTCTAAATACGCTTATTCTGTCTAATTCATGCAAATAATGCAGTAACATTTTCATTATTATATTTTAAAAGCTATAAAAAGTATTTATACTTTAGTTTATGTATACAATATATTATATTTTATTTGATATAAAATTTGTTAATATAAATTTAAATAAAAAAAAAGAAAATTAGAATTCCCATTGCGTTGCTGTATCGGCAGCGTCATCAACTAATTTAAAAGCGCCATTTTTTGTAGCTCCTAAAAATTTGCCATCACTTGACCTTTAAAAAAAAATGTTACTTAATAATAAACTAATGTGAAATTACGTCTAGTCATTATAAAAATACTAAAGAAATCTTATGTAGGAGTTATATAAAAAACACTTTCACTATATTTAATCTAACAACATAAGTAAAATTTTGGTGAAGTTTATTTTATAAAAAAAAAGTTCTACTTATTATTGTAAATATAAAAAAGGCTTTCATTAAATTTTGAGATGAAATAGAACAACAGGGTAAAAGCTGTAAAGATCTCTTAAGAAACTTTTAATTGTTAAAGAATAAAGTAGAACTTTTCTAATAAGTTTAAAACTACAACAGTAGAACCTTTTAGAAAGCTTGGACAGAGATAGAATTTGATACTGAGGATATTAACTAGAGAAACAGGATGTACAAAATGAACTCTCTAGTTTTTTTTTGCATTAAAACCCGAGCGTTTTTCAGCAATGGGATCAAAAAGCGAGATGGCGAGAATTTGTAGACAGTGAAGCAAAATATATCATTGATTACAATGGTAAATTATGTTTTATTTAAACTTTTAAAAATTATTCCTAAAAAGCACTCGAACTTTCAGACTGACCCCATAGAAGAACTTGTAAGCCACAAGTAAGAAATGAATGACACTTTGTTCAATTTAAAGCGAAATTTTAAAGATCTAATATAATTTTAGTCTAATTACTGAGTTCGGCAGTATTTCTGAGAACTGTATAAAATATTAAATGATTGGAACGGGTGCAATAACTACAAAGTTTAGAAGTATAAAATAAACAATTATCAAATTAAAAAAATTACCTAATACATATTCTTGTTGGTTCTCTCAATTGTAAATAGAATCCATCAGTCGGGTTATCAGCATCAACTGATATAGAATCTCCATCGATTCGCCAATATTTACCATTATGAGCTTTAAAATGAACAATTCCTTTTTGTGCGCGTTCAACTAAAATAGTTTCATACATTGCTTTGTTACATTCTAATTTCGTATTTCCTGGTGTTTTATAGCCTACAAAACCTTGTTCACATTTTAAAACTAAAATAGGACTGTAAAAAAAAAAACATAACAAATTTAATTTGATTTCTTCTATGTATTTCTTGATTTGTTTTTTTTTTATCATTACCGATTTATTAAATAGAAATAGAATTTTGTGATATCTTCTACAGTTTCTGAGGTAGCAAAAAGATGACCAGAACGTTTAGTTGCCAAATATTTGCCATTATTTGCTCTAAATGACAAGGAACCATCATCATGCCAGACTAATTCAAATAATGCATCAGCACATCTTCGATTTCCGGTTGCTTGTATACCACCACCATTTGATAGACACCAATAACGATCTTGTGTTGTCCTCAATGCCCAACGTAATGCTGAACAATCAAATTCTAACTGAAATGTTTCATTTTCTCCAATTTCATCTTGATTAGCTGTAACATCAACACCTTGTTTAACTGAAACATATTTTGAATTAAGACCAGCTATGAAGGATGCTTGTGGTGATGAATCCTCTAAAGAAAATAATTCATCACGTGTAACAGTCTGTGATCTTGATTTTAAAATAGCCTTAGAGCCAATTGGTGAAAGATAATTTGCTTGCCTGAAAATTTTTATATGTTTAAAATGAAAATTTCAGTTTAATATTTAGAACAGAATTACCGATCTCTAAGAGCTAGATATCCTCCGTGATATTCTGCACTAAATAAACAGTCTTCTGTACAAATTGATTGTAGTTTTCCACTTGAATTTAAATATCTGAAATTGAATAAAATTCTTAATAAAATCTATATATAGATTTTTGTGGTTCAATTTGGATTAGAAAAGTGGAGCAAAAAAATTTATATTTATAATTTATGTATTTTACTTCAGTAAAGAGGCTGAATTTAATTTAACTTTACTTTTCCTTTTGTCTTCCATTCAGAAACAGAAATTTTGCCTTACTGAGAAATTTTTAAATATACATAAAAATTACTACTTAAATTATGGATGAAAATATAATTTTGATAAATTGTTAATACTTCAAAAATAACAACAAAAATTATCCTTACTCTGCTTCTTTTTTAAGTGAAAACTTCCATAAGTTTATTTATTTTATTAAACAGGAAAATATTTTTATTCTAAAAATCTTGGAAGTTTTTTAATTTATTCAAAGATAAAATTTTAAGCTTTAACTCAACATTTTTTATATATATTTACGATCATAATTGAAAGTTTTAAACTATGAATTGTTCCAAACCAAAAACAGAAATTAAAAAATGAATAATATTCAGACACAAAAAAAGTAGAGCTCAATATTTAGATTATTTTTTCAATTAAATTCTTTCTACTTTGTGTAAAAGGTAACGATATTACAAGTCAATAAAATTTAATTGTAGAATGGAAACACAACAAAACTAAGATGCTCATTTTCAAGTCTAAACTATTACTGACATCCTATTCAAATTGTAATAAAATTCTATTTAAATAATAATGGCTCAACTTAAATCCATCTTAAAATTTAGTTTATCACAAAATATGTTTAAAATTTTTTTTAAGAATAACGTGTTTAAAGTACAAAACTGTGTTAAAAAAGTTTAAGAAGTTATATAAAAGAATCATTAACATAAGTAAAAACATAAAAGTTATAGTAATATTCAGCAAATAAAAACATTTGAGTTTTTTTAATTGAACTATAAAAGCTTAGATTTCTAATCATAACATAAAAGGATCATATTACTGCTTAACTGCTTAAGATTTAATTTTGATTACTAGTTAAAAAATATTATAATTTCCGAAACGTTTAATGCTAGCTAAGCTTTCTTTTAATTTAATTATTCAGTTTTATTTTTACTTTTAATGCTTGGATATTACTTGCTGTAAGACTTCTTAATATTTTCTAAGACATAAATTTAAATCTAGTCATTAATTTAAGAAGTAATTATAATAGTGTTAATAAAAATGTTAAGATTATTAAAAAAATACAAAATATTCAAAACGGTAATTATGATAAATTCAAAGATAAAGCCGACTTTAAATTTTCTAAGCATAACCATAAGCCTAAATGAATAAATTCATTTAAGTTTTAATAGTTTTCTTCGAATTAGTAAGAAATCATAATTTTCTAAATGTACAAACATTTTTAACGGTGATAAAAATATTTAAAAAAAAAAAATATATTTATTATTCCTAATCAGATAAAATCTGCTGTTAAATAAGATAAATTTGATTTAAGACGGCTTATAATCAAAATAAATTAAATATTTATTATTTATAATTCTTCATTTTGTTAGGAAATTAAGATTTTATATTTTGATTTACTTATTATTGCATGTATGAAGTGCATAACGGCCCCCTTCATCTGCACGAAATTCAAGTGTAAATAAAGTATCTTCACCCCATGGTATGTTGGCATCAACATGAATTTCATCTTGTGATTCAGATAAATGAGCGAAACGTTTACGTCCAACAGACCGTAAATTAACCTGTAATATAATTAAATAAATATTATTATAATAATAATTTTCAATTGAATAAAAATTAAAATAAAAATTTTTTTTACAAACTTGTGGTCTAGCTGCTAAATGTACAGTCCAAAATTCACTTTTTCCAGGTATTTTAGATGAACAAACTAATTTATCAGGTGTACCACCTAAATAATATCCACGTGATTCATTTTTTAATGCCCATTTTCCAGATCCATCTTCTGTTATTATTATTTGAAATCGGCTTCCGGCGTCTTTTTCGTCTGCTTCACATAGTACATTGCCAAATGAATCAACTGATAAATATTTACCGAGATGGGATCGTAAATAAATTATACCTGAAATTAAAATAAAATTATTTAATATATATGAAAAGTTGGTTAAGTAATCAAATATCAAGTGTGGAATAAAAAACACATGCAAAAATTTGCTATTTAACTTCTTGGAAGTTAAAAGTATTCTGAACTTTACATATTTCAGATTTTTTGAGTAGTAACCTAAGACTCCGTGTAAATAGACTTAATGAATGTAAAGTTACGCAAAGCAAACCAAAGTCTTATCTTTCATAAGAGACACACTTAAGGATTTAGAATTGGTAGAACTTTATCAGGTTATCACATCACCCCGGTAAAACGCTAAGAAATATTTATTAAAAAAGGGTAAAGTTCAAAAATCTCGTATACCTTTTGGAAATTTACAGGATTTAAATGGATAAAGTGACTGCTGGGTAAAGCTTTACTCGGTAAAAAATTCTGTAAAGTTTATTCAAAGAAAGAAATTAAACTGCAGGAGACTAATGTCGAACATATAGAAGTTTTTTCTCTTTCCCTACATGCCTTAAATCAGAGGAATGGAATTTAGGTTGAATAATATTTTATTGGGTAATTCGAAAAATCATTTCCCTTTTTCCCAAGAGAGGACTTAATTTTATTTTTTTACAGTCAACTTCATACTTAAGCCACATAATAATTATATATTTTGACAACTGATATAATAAGGTTTGTTTTTGTTTGGTGTCCTATCAAAAATGCAAAATCAAAAGCAGTTAAAAACGTAGTTCAAGCAAGACGAAAATTTTGTGGTATGTATAAAGAAGATGTATTGACCGAATGACAATGCCAAAATTGGTTTGCAAAACTTCTTTCCGCCAATTTGAATGTTGAAAATGCAACACATTCTATTAGACCCGTTGAAGCCGATGAAAATTCCATTTTTGAAGCGAATCAGATCACGGAGTAAAAAACATGTACCAACTCAAACCACTTCAGTTTTAACAAGAAATTTCGGAATGAGTATTTCAAGATAACGGACCTATTGGGAGTACAATATATTGAGATCACTGCAAAGCTAAATAATTAAATTTTTTTAAATAAATCGTATTGAATTTTTGTGACATTTTTCCCTGTATAAACCTATAATATAAAAAAAAAAATTTAATAAAAGTTTCATATTATTAATGGAACTATTTATTGTAGATTTTTCTAACTTAAATGTATTTTTATTGTCGTTTAAACATTGAAGTACAACATTTAGAGTACTATTTCATATGAAAACAATTTCAAAGAAACTTCCGGTAAATAACTCAACAAAAGTCTAATGGGACGGAAATTACTTGGAAAGGATTTTAAATATCGATTTCATGTTGCTAACAAAACAAAAATAAATACATTAAAACTTAAGCTTATACTAAGTATTACTTAAGAAGTTAAAATTGTATTGACTGCTTTTGCCATTTATTTTACAATCGTTAAAATTTCTTTAGGTGATTACCCATGATGCAGTGATTTCTTTCTTCTGTTTTTTTAAAAAAAAAAGTTTCAGTATTAACAATTCTTTTATATGTCTGGTCAATGTACTCATTATTATCAAAAATAATTGTGTTTAGCTGCTTTAAGAGTAAACAAACTTTTTATGTATTTCGATATTATGAAAAGACACCTCCTCAATTTAATTGAAAATTGTAAATTTTTTATGAATCTTTAAATTTGTTGATGTTATTTGAATATTCCTAAAGACTTAATAATTTAAAGTAAAATATATATTAATGGTTAGAAAGATTAAGAGATATTTTTAAAGATTAATTAACTTATTTTAAAAATGATTAAACATTTTTTGATTTAGAGTTCTATGGAAATTAACTCAGAGATGATACTTACTGTTAGCGTTAGGTAGATTTGCCCAATTTACTTTTGTTGATAGATATAAATCTTGTCTAATTTAATTGTAATATTGTCAACACATGAACTTTTTTCGAGCGGAAAATTTGATGAATGGCTTTAAAATTCCTTGTTTTTATAATTTTTAAATGATTTCACCTACTCATCCGTTACAAATAAATTTTTAATTAATGTTAATAAGTTGAACGAAATTTTTTCTTTTTAATTTAATTAAGCTTAAGAGAAATTAATTTGAATGGAATTTATTTTTATGTATTTTTTAATCTTATGAATTATAAAGTTCAGGTGTCATCCAAAATTTATTATATTTCTTTTAAAAATTTAGTATGACTTAATTTTATGAAATAAACTTAAATTTTTTGTTCTTTAGATTAGAATTGTTCAAATAACTTTCTTATATTTTCTTATAACAAAAAAGTAGTATACGAGATTTTTATTTTAAAATATGATTTTATCGGGCATAAATTATTTAAGATGAATTTTGTTTTTAAAAGTTTTGACAATCCTTCCGATGTCTCTGTGTTTATGTAAGTTAAAAATAATTTTTTAGTTATTAAGCAAGAAAGAGAAATGCTTTGTTAGGATATATTATCTTTAAAAGGTTAAGAGATCTTTTAACTTGAAATCTGCAACTTTTACAAAATAAAAATATGAAAGTGCAATGTCCTTCATAAGCAATTATACAGGTTGAACTCTACTAAACTATAAATAAAAATCAAAAAAATTAAGAGTAAGCTATGAAAGTTCAAATTTATATTATTGACCACCAAGCACCAAATTAGAACAAATTTATAGTTCAGAGGTGGGCAACCCATGGCTCCTTTAATGCACAATTACGGCTCTTTAATTCTTAGTACAGTGCTGGAAATTTCTATAAACTTAAAGTGATTCCAATTTGTTTTTGAGCTCGTTAGTAGTCCAGATATCCTTGTTATCTCAATATTAATATTTATATTTTAATTATTTACTATTGTCTTTTAATTTCACTAAAAACTTTGTAATTTTTATTTTAAAAATTTGAGTTTGAATTGTTTGTAGTGATGTCGCGAGGTAAAAAACTAAAAATGCTAGTTTGTCATAAAGATAAATTGCTACAAAGATTCACAAAACTTTTCTTCTTTGCAATTAAAAAATTATGGAACTGAAAAGAGAAAAGATCATCCTTAAAAGTTCTCTCACTGGACGAAACGGACAGTTTTACCATAAATCAGTGAATTTGCAGTGCAATGTTTCTACCTAGGATACAATTCGTGTCAGGTTGGAAAATGGGTAAATGACATGAAAATTTGCTCTAAACTTAAAAAATCGCCATATTCTGGACTCTGGCATGCAATTTGCAGAAAAATGCATTTAACAAAATTGATTGTGATCAAGAGTCATTTTTAGTGACGAAAAAAATTTTAATCAATTGATTGATAACATGAATTCTAAAAGTTCCGAAGTGAAGCAGATTCTTCCTAATATATTCAAAGGGCGCTAGGGTTTCATTATTTAAAAAAAATTTATCTATATCTAAACAAAGTAAAGAAGTTAAAACACTAAGATTACTTACAAATTTTAAAATTTCTTTTTATTAAATTGTTATTACTTCCAAAGTCATTGAATCTGAGTTTCTATATGCTTCCTTATATGAGTTCCGTTTTTAACGTTATACTTTCCTTAACAGCTTATATACAGCAGATATTCTATTCATTTCAAAGTTTTGTAATATTTTTAATTAATTAAATTGATAAAGATAATTATCACTCATAAATGATTCCTTAAATGTTTTAAATTTGTTAGAACCACTAAAGCTGTCTAATCAAATCTTGTTTTCAATGTTCACTGACTGAGTTTGCAGCTATAATGACAGCAGAACTAAAATTCCAGCCACCTTGAATGTAGTTATCGGGTATCCAATTACAAAAAAAGAAAAACAGCCAGCAAAAATTAACTAAGGATAGGCAAATTGGTTAAGATTAGCTGTCATCTTTCTTTAGATACTATTTAATTAGATATAACCTAATAATAACTTTTGCATATTCCGTTATTTTTCTTTAGATTATGCTAAGCACGGTAATTAGATACTCGTTAAACAAGGAAACTAGTGTGGATCTGGGTGATGGTGAAATGAATCTAACTCTCCTCAATAACATGCAATTATTTATGACCATTACTTTTGGTCTGACTGGGTAAATATTATTTGTGATGTTTGCCCGCTAGATATCCACGGCTAATACAAATTATTTTTAATTTATTTTTGAAAAATTTTAATGAAATTTTTCTCTTATATACCATGGAGCGATGGTGATTAAAATTTTTGTGAAATTTAATCTAAATATTATTTTCAAAATAATTAATTAACTTTTTAATTTTAACCTTTAAGAATAAATTAGCGCAAAAAAGAAAAAACAGAAAATTTTTTAAGTCATACAAAATACAGTCTTAATTTGATTACTTTTAAATAAAAATTTTGAACTAAATTTAAACTACAAAAGTTTAATTTGATATCAAAAAGTTGCTCGCGCATAATGCAACAAATATCTCAAGTTTTTAGAAAAATAAATCAAACAACACTAGTAATATACAAAATCTTTGGAATACAATTCATAAACAATTATAAACCACAAAAAAAGTACTGAATTTAATTTTTTTATGCTCTATAATTTGTGGTTTTTATTGTATTCAGTTTTCTTTAAAAAAATTTCCTAATGCTTCGTTAAAATTAAAATAAAACCAATTGAATGAATCAAAGAAGATACAATTAAATTTGGTATTCCAGTCAGTAAGTAAAGTACATCCGCCATTTTAATAAATACATAGGCTAGACGGAAGTAATAAAATGAACACTTTTTTTTTAAAAAAAATCTAAAAAACGTAAAACGAATACAAAATATTCAATTGGATTGAAATTCTTTACAGAATTAAAATATTTTTTTGAGTTTTTGTTTGGTTTATTTTTGAATTAGATACTCTTAAACTTAAGTATTATTATATATATTCCCGGCTCTAAAACCTATTTCGTTCCACATTGAAAGCTTCTTACGTAATTTTCAGTTGTTTAGATTTGCTCTATTTATGCAAAAATTTCCTTGTGATCCACCTCTAAAGTCAAGAAACTTTGCTAATATTTCCACGTATTAATTTAATGCTGTTGTTAATCTGTGAGCTGAGATTGGAGAACTTTCCTTTTGTGCAAAAGACAATGATGTTGGTATTTATACACAATAAATCCCTGTCCAAAAATTTTTATTCATTTTTGAAAATATTAAGAATAATTTAAGTTATTGAAATGTAAAAAACTACACAAAATTGTTTGCACTTGAATTAAAACTATTTTTCTAAATAAGTTTATTCAAAAAGGACAAAAACTAATAATTTATACCAATAAATGATATACTTAGCTATCACTTTATTTCTGACACAGGGACCTAATATCATCGATTAAAGATGTATTAGAGATTATCACAAATCATGACACTTTTTGGTCATGTAATTGCATTTCATAGATCTCGTATGGATTCTCCATTCCCCAAATGTGGCAAATTTGCTTCCAAAAATCAAGTTCAGTGTCAGCCATTCGAGCGAGTGTCTGGCTGTATTCCAAGCAACGTGGACTGTATGTTTGACAATATTCTTTGTGTTAATTGCATTTTAGAAAAGTTGTTCCGCTTACGCCTAAATACTAAGCATGGAGACGATAGGATTTATGGTTTAAATTGTACTCAACGTAGCGTTTCAAAAACATGTATCGGTTGATAAATGTCAAAGTTATTCAATATTTACATACCGGCATGAAGGATGGTGCACCTACACAATTTCTGACCATCTTAAAGGTAGCTTTTAGTTCCATTGCTATAAAAAGACTCTATGAAGAGTCTCTGGTTTCGATGCATAAAAATTTGAAAAGTTTAGTTTAAGTGAAAGTCAGCATGACTTTATGGACTGACCTGATATTTTTTTAAAGCGATGGTCGATATGGAATCGACTTTCAGTGACTTTATACATTTTCGCAACTATCAGAAATTAATTACTTCTCCCAACTGCATTTATAGTCACTTATCGCTTAAACGTATGGTATCGATAAACTAACACAATTAAAAATATTTGAAACCATTGCCATCCGTAATCACAATGCACTAAAGGTGATGCTGCGTGGAAATAGATTTGGGTAAAATAACTAGATCTTAACAGATAGTGAAGCTTACTATCTAGGAAAAGGGAAATCCTTATAAAAAAAAAATATCTTGTGAAAGGCATAATAACTAATTTCTTACTTTCTCCTGTCGTTGATGGTTCTAAAGTCCAAAGCTGTTTCTTTTTAAGGCTTGCACCATTTGCATTTAATTTATAACCAAATGTTTCAGCTGTCATATACTTGTGTTGGCCATTTATAAGGCCAATTGTCCACCATCCTTTTTGTTGATTTTGTGAAATAATATCACCATTATTGTGATTTAACTCACCATTCATTATGCCCAGTTTGACGGCTATTAAGTACTTTGATAATACCTAAAATGGAAATTGGAAAAAGAAATATTAATTAGTTTTTTAAAAAATATTTAAGTAAAGAGGAAGTTAATCAAGTCTAGATAGATTTCGGATAGAAGATAGTTAATAAAATTTCAAATAACGATTATCATAAATTTCTAAACCCATTTAAGATGTTTAATTTAAAAAGAGTTTCTGCGTTATTTTTTTTAAAAAATATCCCTAAATAATTTTCTTTCTTAAATAAAAGCGAACTACATTAATTTTTATGTGATTTTCTATGCAATTTTTTATATGCAATTATTTTCAATTTATTCATTTTCTCATAACATTGATCCGCACAAATAGATTAAAATCTACTTATATCAATTTCAAAAAGTTTAACTTAGCATAGAATCCATATATTCCGTTATATATAAACCTGAATTTCACCTTATAAACAACAAAAGTAATCTTTTATTATGTATCTCTACTAAGATTTTTGCTTGGATTTGAATTTTGATCCGCAGAGAAATGACAAAAAAGAAAAACTTGAATACAAGACTTGGTAAGCATATTTTCAAGTGTAGAGTATTTTCTTTATGTTGCACTAGTCTCAAGGTAAGCATAAAATCACAAAGTTACGTGCATGCAATATTTAAATAATAATAAAACAAAAAGATACAAAAATAAATAATAATATTGCTAGAGATTTCAAAATAAAAACTTCATTTGAAATTTGAGCTGCAAACTGAAAGATTTTTAAATAAAAAATTTTATAATAATGCTGATAAAGATATTTTCATTGATTTTAGAGACTGAAAAAATTGTTTTATGAAAGCTAATTGAAATTGATGATTTTCATTATTTTATTTTTTGTTTTTCAGTAAAGCAATAAATTTTGAAGAAAAATTTCAATTAAAATTATGTTGAAATTTGTTATTACTTGCAATGAAAATTTCAATTAGGACCAATAAATTAAGCCCTCTGATTAATCCCTTCTTTTTGATATGGTGGTCCCCGTAAACTCCGGGCAAATATTTAATGCTAAAACATTTTGAGGACAAATCTGTTTTTCATTTGTTGTTAATATTAAAAAAAACTTTTATCTATAATGATTTTATAAATTCAATGAACTAAAAGAAAAATAATATTAAATATGGGGAATTTCATCATTAGTAACCAATCCCTATATTAAAAGTAATATTTAACAATTCATTTCGAATAATATCTCGAAAAGTTCAGTAAAAATTAATAAATTTTATTAAATTCCTGATTTATGATGCCCCACATTTTAATTTTTTGCGATACAAAATTGGAAATGAATTTTGTGAAAAACATTATTTATCCTTTTGTTTCCGGTATTCCTTTGAGTTCATTGAATCTATAAAATGATTATAACTAAATAAAGTTTTTTTTAATATTCTTTTTATTTTATACCTTTTAATCATATTTATTCCCAAGTTTCAATATTTATGTTCCAGTAAAAGTAAAGATTTCATTTAAAATATTTTGCAATTTCCTTCTTAATCTCAACTGCATTCGTGACTAGAAATGGGAGTGGGCTGAGTGTTTTATACCAATTTTCATAACGATTTTAAACGTTTTTCCACACAATTTATGATTTCCTGATTCAAATTTTAATAGCTCATACCAAAGGAGGTGAGAATTCAGTCATTCAGAATTTAAAATTTGTCTACATTCAGGGCTAATTATTTGGTAAAATTAATTTAACCACATAGCATTAACATGGAAGCAGTTTATGTGCTTTTAATTCAAATTTCAGTAACTTATCCCAAGAAAGGTAAGAGTTCGGTCATAAGATTACTCTGAATTAGAGCTTAGAACTGGAAAAAGGTTGATTTTTTTGACAAAAATTTTTCCACTAAATTATACACTTATACAAAGGAATTCAGGTTTTGCAAAATTTGAAGCAAATAGCTCGTCGGCAAGTGCTTCAAAAATCGATTGGAAAAAACAAGTTAATTAAAAGCCTATAAAAATCTAAATAAAAAGTTAAGTTCACATAAGAACCTTTGGAAATTACATTATCTAAAAACTTTTATTGTCTTTTTTACTGATTTGTGATTAGAAGCAGCTTTAATAGATATGTCAAAAAGTACCGAGATTAACACATTAAAATATGTATTTTGGCAAAATTAAGAAAATCTTCTTTAAGCGTGTATTAACGCTTTCTAACCCATTTTTGACTTTTCTATTTCAAAGTTGTGGAACGATTAATTTTAAAGACTTAAACGAGTCAAAAGTTTTTTGCAGTATATAAATAAAACTGAGTTGAACTAGATTCCTTAATAAATTGAGCCTATAGTTTTATACAAAGTATCCTTAAAAATAAGTAAACTTTTTTTATATGTTAAGTAGGAGAAATTCAGGCTAATTTTAACATTATTTCTTTAATTAATTTCTCATTAGGAAATTCATTGATAAAGTTTTCATATTAGAGAAATTTTTTGCTGATTATTCTATATTACAGCTGAATGGTTTGTTTAATTATTTCTTCTTTTTCAGAACTGTATAAATTATAGGTTTTTTACTTCTTTATACCATTATCAAATGACACAGATTTATACACAGGAGATTTTTTCAAACTTATCATATTCCATTATTGTTATTCGCGTGCAGTTACCAGACCAAAGCAATTATTATAAAAAAAATTTTTCGTCTTGCATGGAAAGTCTACTAAACAAAAGGGAGAAACGGATATTTATGTATCATGTAAAAATCCAACTGCTAAATGTCATCTAATTAATTTCATTTTATATCTCTTATTTTGGCATATGCCATAGACTAAATAAATTAAAACAAAAAATTAATTATTTTACTTAAATTTTAATCAGTCTTGAAGAGAATTAACAGCTGTTAGCTATATCAAAATTCCATTTATTCAATAAGGTATTAATAATGTTATCGGATCATGTTTCTATCAAGAATTGTTTGTTACCCAAAACTAATAACAAAATTACAGTTTGGAGGGGGAGAAAATATATAAAATTATGACTATATCCTTTTTTCTCGATAAAATTTTTTAAAAAGATCTAAAAGTGCTTGGTTCATTGCTATTCTAAATTTAGTTAAAATCAAAATCTTGGCCTTGAGTTAATTTCCTTTCTAATTACAAGTGTTTATTCTAGGTTGAAAATGCAATAAATCATTTTGTTATATTTTTCTTTTAGTCTTTTATTTTTGTTTTTCTTCTGGGGAGAGAAGGAACACTTTTGGTATAAAAATAAATTTACAGAACATCACATTTTAGATAAAATTTTACTTATTTTCTTTTTATTTATATTTAGTTATATTTTAAAATAAAAATTTTCAGTATAAACAGATTAAGTGAATGGCACCATATACTCAAGGACGGCAGACATAAAAGTTCCATGCACTTCTGATAGGCTTCTTGGACTTAGAGGTTTTAAACACCAGAAATGATTTTTTTTTACTGAGATAAAGACATAACAAAATATTAAAAAAACAAAAATTGTAATTGACAATAAACTAGTGACTGTTGGAAAGTGCTACTTAACATGCCTTGTCTGTATCGTAAATTTCATTGAAAATGTCTGTTTTTCAGAGTAAGTACCAAAGCATTAAAATTCATTCCAATCAAGACAAATAGAGACAGATTAAGGTCCGGAATAATTCTGAATATTTTGAATTTTTGCTAACTTAGAGATGCTAATGAAACTTTTATTTAGTTTTCTTTCCAAAGAAAATTTAAAATTTTAAGCAAACATTATGTAATATGGTCCTGTCAAGCTCTTGTTGGTTTAAATCTATTTATTAAGAAAGAAGGACAAAATTATCAAAACAAATTTAATGTCAGTTATTATAAAATTTAAATTTCATCTAATGGGAAAAACGCAATGCTTCCAAGGAAAAGTGCATATTTAAATATACATTTTTATTCTCGCCTTCAAAATAGGCTCCTTTTGAACAAATTCAAGAATATCAACGGTTAATCCAATTTTTCATACACCTCTCTTATAATCCTCGACTGGGATAGAGTTCAGTCATTTTAGCTAATTCATGAATTTAAGGCAAATTCTCTGAAGGGGATATTTGAGTTTTGGAAACAAATAAAAGTCATAGGGAGCCAAATCAAGCGCTTATAGTGGCTGAGCAGTTATTTTCATCAAGTGTTTGGCCAAAAATTCAAACAATCATGCTGAAATGCCAACACGATAATTTTTTAGGACGATTTCTTTTACTTTTTCGATATTATCGTCGTTAATAGACGTGGATGGATGACTTGAAAGACAAAATTTTCGCATTGTAAAAAAATAGCTACCTAACATACTCTGATTGAAATATGGTACTAGAAACTTTACACGAATGTCAAAAAAGGTTTACCAATAAAGGAAAAACAGTTTTA
The DNA here is from genome assembly GCA_947359355.1 of Acrocera orbiculus. Lineage (NCBI taxonomy): Eukaryota > Metazoa > Arthropoda > Insecta > Diptera > Acroceridae > Acrocera > Acrocera orbiculus. Next base: position 2,266,728 of record OX375757.1, read on the forward strand.
CCGACTCGGTTGCCACTAGCGTTTTAAATGAATCACTCCAGGATAAATCAAATTCTAATTTAATATCACACATAACTTTCGTTTTTAATACTTAATATAAATGAATTAATTAATATTCTGAGGTTAATAAAATCCCAAATAATAATTTCACTTCTTTCATGCATGACGAAAAAAAAGAAATACAAATTCTCTAACGTCACACAAGAATACCTCCTTAAGTGCAGGTGAGGCCCTACAAAAATGCTTTTGAAAATCTAAAGAAGGAGCTATACCAAATTAATCAAAGCAAATATCAGCCCCTTTTGGCCTAATTTAAGAATCTTTTGTAACAAAGATTTTTGAAATTTCAAAGGATATCCGATTCCGGTTTAATTTATTTTTTCTTCTTCTTTCATTGTTGGATTTAAGATTTTTAAATATGGCTTTCTTCTAACTCTTTCCCTGGACAAGCATTAATCTTTGCCTTGATCAGATGTCATTGGCCTTGAATATAAATATAATGACATGCTCCTTGACATTATAATTCGCTGAATTGAGATTTTAAAATAGCGAGAGATACGGTTTTTGTTTTTTATATACTAACCTAATTTTATTTATTTATTTTTGGTTCCTGTGTTTTTTTCTTTAGCTCTGGCGATTTGAGATTATGTGCAAATGGATTGCATACAATTTTTTTTGGTTATTTTTTCCAGAATTTAAAAAATAATTTTGTTTCTGACCATTGACAGACCGAATTTTTATCTTCAAAAATTTTTGTGAAAAGATAATTTATCTTAGAAATTTAAAAAAATTCTTTAAGAAAAAAAGATTTTATATACTTTTCAAATATTAAAATTTTCAAAAATAAAATTTAATTTTGTTGTTGTTTAAGAACCTGAATTCGTTAAAGTTTTACTATTTTATAAATATTCACGTTGTAAACTCCCAAAGCATATCCTGTTTTGTTTAATTTCTGATCTTAAAATTTCTATATTTTTGAGAAATTCATTTTTATTGTCTTCACATAAATTACAATAAATTAGAAAGAATTCATAAGCGAAATAGATTTACGATAATGGAATTGACTAAATCAGTTCATGCACTTTTTATTTTTGAGGTCTTATATTCCTTAAGGTGTGTAAAAAATTTTGAAATTGATACACAAAACTTATGTTTTTTGAATAAATTAATTAATTAATAGCTTGACAAAAGTTTATGTTTGTATTTCGTTAACTATAAAAATTGACATCAAATTTATCATTCACATTTAATTTGGCGAAATTGATATTTGTTGCTTAATTGGACTGATTTTATTATGTAATCAAAAAGGTGTAAAATATTTAACATATTTGCTTAATACCGCGACTTAAATAATTTACTTATAGTGGTTAGTGGTCAGAATAGTAACTTTTGTATGATAGAAAAGTATTCTTCTCAAGAAAACTAATCTAAAGTTAGTATTCTTCTTTGGCTTTTCGCAAAAACACTTGTTTTTATATATAAAGCAAAAGTTAGTGTTCAAAATTAGTATTATGGTCACTATAAATGCATTAAGCTGCACGGCAGGGCAAAACCTGACACAAATAAGTCTCTAAGTGAACTACAAGGAAATTATTACTACTTATTACAAATGCTATAGGGTTTTGTACTTTATAACTAAGTAAGATAATCTGTGGGTGAAAGACCGAAAATGAAGCAGTATAAAATTAAAGATCACTTTTTCACACCTAATTTTATTTTCAAAAAAATTCTCCTTGGTAAGGCTGTTTGCATTTAATTTTAGTCTAATGCATATGTTGAATAATTCAAAATTTCATTTGAATCAACTCAATTTCTAATCCCAGTGATTAAGTGAGGTGATTTATTATATAACTTCCGGATATCCCTTTTTAACAATACATCAAATCCTTTTTCAGGAAACGGACAGCTACTTAATATGCTTAAAAGATATTACATGAAATTTTAACTATTCAACATGTGCAGGTGTGCACCCAGTTTTTATTAAATTTTTTTGATTTTTATTAATATTTAAAGCCATAGACATATACTAAATGTCAAGTTGATCAAAAATTTAAATTTAAAACTTCATTTACTCAAATAATAGTAATTAAAATATTTCTTATTTAATTTCATAGTGTTATTAACTTAATTATTTACTAAAATTAGCATAAAAGAGTAAAAATAATAAAATACATAAAAAAAAGTTGGATTAAAACCTAAATTGAAATTTCAGCTATAAGAAGTGTTTTTGATGCTGAAACTTTAAGTTACAGCTTAAATTCGACGCTTTTGAGATTTTCTACAAGCTTCAGGCACCGTTCCTTGGGAAAACAATACTCATCTTCTTATATCCAGTCAACATTTTGAAATGAATAATCTTAAAAAACTAGATTATTGCCTCACAAGGCAGCTTAGAATGCATAAGTTAAATATGTACATTATGTACTAGTACCGTCGTTAATTACTTCTTGGGTTCCCATTTCTTTTTAGGGGATAGATACATTTAGAAATTTCAAAAAAATCTTATTTGTTTCATTTTTTAACAGTCTTAAAATTTTATTAAAATCTGAGCAATGCGACTTAAATTTTCCAAGAGGTATACCCATAAGGAGCACTAATATAAAGTTAAAATTTTTAGACAAAGTAATACATTGTATTACTTTTTATTAACCGAAATCATAAATTTATATTTTATTACCCCAGAATATAAAAAATCATAAATTCATAGTTTTATTACCACGAAATTTAAACAAGTATAAATATATTTATTTAATTAGAATCTAAGTACTTTAAACAAATAAACAAAACTAAAAGTTGATAGTGGATTTCGACTATTAATTAAAATATAAACAAAATTCTGATAATGGATTTTGGCAATTAATAATAATATTAATAAGCAAATAAAACTGCCTGGATATATAATAAGAAGAAGTAATTGTAAAAATTAATTCAGAGCTGAGCGTTGCAAAAGCATTAGGTAAAAGTTTAAGACATTTTGAAAAGTTTGTAATAATTAAAATAAAATACTTTATAAAAACTAAAAAGCTCTAACAAACTGACAATTAACTGGTTGAATGCCACACTAATTTTACATAGCTTGTCCGTCTGGCCAAAATGAATTTCTCTTTATGTTTTACGCATGCATATTTTGATGAAGTATTATCACCGGTGACCCCCGACAGCACTGAAAGGCATTGTTATTTTATTTACTAATTTTTGTTGAAGTAGTTCGTTATTTCCGGCATTATTCCGCCGGTCATCGGTGACCCCCATTGCATTCAACGTGTTAAAAACAAAAACATAGATTTCCAAGGGTTTTTTAATTTCTAAGTCTACATTTTTTAAGATTATTTTTCTTAAGATTTCAAATTTTATACAATTTATCACAAACACAAAGAATAAAAAACAGCCGTGACAATGTAATGACAGAAAATCGTTTATAATCCCGTTAATTAGTTAAATAAAGAATAAATATTGACCGTGCAGGGCGGGAGAATATTTTTACTGAGAACTAAGGACCTGGCCTTTGGAAAATCTTCAATATAAAATTTAGGCTAACATTCGCATAGTCAATGCTCTAGTTTGGCACTTAAAAAAATCTTTTACAAAGAGTGTCAAAAAAAAAACTTTCAGAAGGTCATGATCAAAAACTTAAAAGAAACAAAAATAAAACCCTAAGAAGTAGAGAGTGTAATATTTACACCATAAATAAAATTTGAGCCATGATTTTTGATACTACAGCAGCTGAATTTAGCAGACAGTTGGTCAGCAGGTGCTTCATTTATTGTACCTAAAAACTAATAGGAAACATTTGTTTTACAGGAAAAGCATAAAACTATCATAAACTTTATATCAACTTCCATAAATAATAAGTGGGTTAAAAGATAAGGTGTCATAATTTAACGAGATGTAATATTAAACTGCATAAATAAAAAAATTGTATAGAAATAATTATCAAAATCGAATTAAGTTGATGGTAAAATAGATTTTCTTTTGAATCTCATCATTTAAACGTTTCTCAATATTCTGTATATTAGGTGGAGGCGTAAAAGTACTTTGGGTTGCATGGTTAAAGTTACCACTGAGCTCTTCAGTCAATTGTTAAAGAAATTCTTTTCTTGAGATTTTTACTTGAGTGACCTCTTTATCCAAGCATTGATTGCATCTAAATCTAAGATATTATAGAACACTTGAAGAGGTCACCAATTTCAAAAAAAGTTTCAATACTGTAAATATGCACAAAATTTTATAATTAAAAATACGGCTTCCCAACTCAATAACTAAAACACAAAATATTTAAATTATGCTCCAGGAGAAAATTGTTTAATTGTTAAAAAAGTTTTTGATATAAATTCAGCATTCATCAGCTGCTGAGCCTGTCAGAATGGTTAATTTTAGCCACTGTTGATAGCAAGGGTATAAGAGGTCAAGATTCACATTTGGCGGTAGCTGATTTGTTAACAAAACACAAAATTATTATTTAAATTGTGGATTTTTAGAAATCAAAGTTTCTTTGGTGTTTTTGTTTAAAATTTTTAGGAAAGTCTGAAAAACGTTCGAACCCAAAGCTTGAATATTGTAAAATCCTTGACAAAAAGAAAAACTAAAGTAAAATTTAAGAAAATGATATTTTTTTCTTTTTCTTAAGAGAAAGTTGATCATTAAAAAAATAAAGTGACGCATTGTGAAAAAATTTAAATGTATCTAGAAAATTTGTTTATTTTAAGTTTTAGAAAAATTTACAAACTCCAAAAGAGACATAATCTTTAAAAAAAAAAGGGAGGAAAGGAAAAGGAAATAAGTGATGTTGATAGCCCCTGTTACTGTCTTAAAAAGAGGTGGATAGACGACTCAAAAGTGGCAAGTTTTTAACGACTTCACGACCTTTATTGAATGCTTTATGCCACTCAAATACTTGCGTTCTCCATAAAGTAGACTCCCTAAAACATTTTCGCAACATTTTCAACGATTCCGTAATTCCACATAAAACACAAAATTTCAAACTCGTGCAAACTGTTCAATTTTTTTCTCATAGTAAAATAAAGGTCTCTTTGGGCCTCTAAATACGAAAACAGGTTCAAAGTATACCAAAATTTAGTTTTCAGCCCGAAGATGCTAAAAGGAGGCTATGGAATTTTGACTCGAGTAAGAAATTAAACGGCAGGCAAAATTTCTTCCTCATGGAGTTGTTTGAAAACTTTTTAAATTTTCGAATTTCTTTTTACCTTTCCTATTTACTTACAATTAGTTGTAAAAGTAGCAAGATTTAGATTTGTATTCACTGGCTAAAGGGTTTATACATACATCAATATCCCTGACATTCTGACAGGAAAAATAAAAGGCAGCAGAAATATAGCCATTTTTCTAAGTTGAAAAGAATCCTACATCAAACTGGGTTTTCGGGTAATTTTAATAACTTTACCAACTATTTTGACAGCACATATAATTGCTCAACATTTACATTACCTGAAATTGGACTAATGCTTCTTCTTTTGCCAACAAACAGAAAAGTTGCTACCGAGAAAAGTTATACATGTAAAGAATACTCGTGTTAACATTCCCCAATGAGCCGACAGAAACCAAATCAAATATTCAAAAATATATGTCTGTATAGGAAATCCTACTCGTATAAAACAAAAAAACGAATTCCTTAAGATAATGTATAAATGAATATAAGATAATTGTTTTGTATTCATTTTCAGGTTCAAAGAAGAAAAAAACTAGCACACAAGAACATTTTAAAATCTTTCCTGCTTATAAGCTAAGAATAGTTTTCTTGAGATAAGATTTAATAAGAAAAATTGTTGTAATAAAATTACAATTGATCTAATAATAATATGTGAGAAAAATTTCTTTAATTATATTGTTGTACAAGAATAACTAAAAATAATAAAGTAAAACCTGTATAAAACTCTGGTTCATATAATTTCAACCATCAATTTATGATGCTCAGAATTAATAGTAAAAAAAACAAATTTTCGATTACAAGTTTGATTCTACTACACAAATTATATCTACAACAATGACTTTGCCTTTTTCAATAAATTAAAGTAGGTACAAAAGATTTTGTGTGATTGAGAAGAAAAATATTTTTCATCGTAATCCATAAGGTGAATAGCCGAAATAATTTATGGCTTGTCATTCGGGATAAACATTAGCTATAGAAAGAATAAAACTGACCACAGGAAATATAATTGTAGCTATATGGCAGAGAGGTACAAGAACTATAAAAGTAACCTTAAATTTGTTTCAAATAAAATTTAAAAACAAACAAAATTCAACAGAAAGGGAAAGTCTTCTTCTTCTTCTTCTTATGCCAGGCAAATTTACTAATATTTTAGTATTGATTGCGTAAATTAATGAAAGCAAACAACAACAAACCTTTTCAAGTTTTTATTTCATTCAGTTTTCTAACTGTAGCAATTTAAAGTCGCGAATCAATAACGGCATAAATATATTGTATTAAGTGCAATAAAATTTTTTATATCCACAATTGAGCAATTAAATTTTTGATAATCTTTAAGCAAAAGTGATTAACGGAATTCAATTTAATTAAAAATATTGAAATGTGACGAGTAAAAAGATTACAAAATTTAAATTATTAATATTTGAATTTTTTTTGTTTTAAACAAAATAAAGCACAGTCATATAATATTAGAGTACCGTTAGATATGAAAAAAGGGCCAAAACTCGCGATTGGTGTATAGTGCATGGATTTTAATGCGGTTTTTTGATAATATATAATTAAAATAGTGGAGGTGAAGGTTGGTTACCCACGAGTTTAGACCTCGGGATAAAGTGCATAAATTTTTTCAAATAGATTTTTGACAAGAATTATTAAAATGTTTAAAGTTGAATATTATTAATTAATATTAAAATTGAATTTAGTTATGAGCTGGATTGTAGAGCGCTATTTTAGAAGCAACATTTTCCTGTAATCTTTAAAACTTTTGGTGGCTTTTATTTAAAGAGCAAATTAATCACTTGTGAATAGTTTAGGCAAGATGATGTGAAAGAAGTGGGAGAGATTGCTGTTGTCTAGTTTGTTTTGTTTTAATTTTATATTGGTTCCTACTAAGATGATATCAGGCTCAATTTTTGAGTAAGTGTAAAATTTTAACCTGCTTGAGCCTGTTTAGTTGTCTGGGGTGACTTTAGAGCAGGGATGACCAAAGTGTCGACCATAGTCAACTAGTCAATTGTGTAATTATTATTTCTAGTCACGCGTCGTCTTTCAGGCCTCCACGTTGTATTATTTCAGGCAAGTGCTGTCTCAAAACGAAAAGAAAAACAGTTCTAAAGAAATCTATAAATTTGAATATTTTGTGTAAATTAGCGTAACAGCATAACAAGTGATAGTTAATATGCATGCTTGTTGATTCTATTAAACACTGAATATCTGAATAAATTTTCAGATATCCATCCTTAATGATATTGCAATCGAGAGGTGGTGACTCTCATTCACCATTTGGTCTGCTGCGACAGTAACTGTTTATACGTTTAGTTTCTTCCACGCAGGTTCCTACGCTCTTTCTGTATAATTTTGTTAAATGTTAAATTGAGATAAAACATTCTTATCTGAAATTATTCCACAACCACGAACCGGACTACATTTTCGGCATTATTTCAAACCTTACAGTCGTAGCAGAGAGACTTTTTGATCCTTAAAAACATGCAAAGTAATAACATGGGTGTAATTATTATAAGTTACTGGTAATAATATATCAATATGTCACGAGTTGCTGGTGCACCACCCGGAAAGTGCAAAAGATTTTTGATTCAAAATTTTTTCTAATCCTTTTAAAATTTTGGGTTTTGATTTATTTTGGTTTGATTTCTTGAAAATTTTTTTGACTGCTCCGAAAATTGGCCAAAAAACTTTTATTTTTAAACCAAATAATTTTCTGCAACGCCCAAAGTGTAGATCTTTACAATACCTTTCCAACAGTGTATAGCTTTACCCTTCAATTTCTCCGAGTTGAAAATGGCAACCAAAAAAAAAGGAGAAAAAAACCAGCCTCAACCTAGGTGCCCCTACTCAATTTAATAAAATTTAGACTAAGTTTCCTGCTATCCAGGATTTTCAACAATTGATGACACTTCCATTCTAAATAGTCAATTACTTATCTATTCTAAAACCTTTAGGTTATCATTTCTTATCTCAAGATATAACTACAAAAAATTTGTTAACTGATTTAGATATTCCTACTTTGAAATTATTTTATTAGCAATTATGAATATTGCTCAATATCATATTTAAATTATATAAAATTTTTTGTCCTAAATAAAAAATTAACTTGGTAGCCATTTTGCAATGCTTTGATATAAAGAAATAAAATCGGAAACAAAAAAATAATATTTCAAAAACTACCCTTACAGACTATTCCAACAAAAACAAACATTTTGCTTTTAAACTTGATTTTAACCTAATTTCACAGTCCTTGATTTCTTAGAAATTTGCAAAAGTTGCAAATATGGCAGCAATGGCGGACAAGCCCATTTTATAATAAAGGAGTACCACACCCCCGCATTGTAGTAAAAATACTCAATTTTGACACCTTATTTTTATTTTCACCACTCACACAACCAAGGTTAGAAGTAATAAAAACGAAATATTAGGGTAAATACCTTAAGTTTTTTTCTTATTATTTTACTATAAATATCTATAATCTTGTAAAACCCAAATAGCTTACCCAACAACAAAATATATGACCCCTTTCTTTAAGGCAAATGATGAAAAGCCGATCCCTTTTCAATATTATTGATGTGTCGCGTGCCTTTGAAGGATTCACCCTCAACTTTCTTTCCTTGTACTTGAAAAATCAACTACAAATTTTTCTAGTTTCACTAATAAAGTAAATCACACGTTTTTATAATAATAAAATTTAACACACACATACACACTTGACAATTTTCTATTTAAAATTTAAAAAAAAGTTTTAACTAATTTAATTGCCAAAATAAAAATAAAACAAAAGAATATTCTAATATCTAATCCGGCAAGAGATAAAGAAGAATTTATCAAACTAAGCAAAAAAGCCGGTTGTTCAGTATTTATTGTACACGGTTTCACCGGGGGTTAACGTTCTTTGATATGAATTTAAAAAAGCAATTATTTTAATATAAAAATTTTAATATACGATTTCCTTATGAATAATTAATTTAGATTACCAATTTTTTACACTTTAATAAATTTCAATCACAGCAAAACATAAATTTATAACTGTTACAACCTTTTTACACAAATGTCGGTAAACTAATGAAGACAATAATTGTCTGCACTCGACTTGCAAGGTTCCTTCTTTGTTGGCTTTCTTGTTTCTCACGAAGTTCGCGTTCTCACAAATTGAGGGGAGCCGGCATTGGATAAAGTTTGGAATGCATATATAGTACCGTTTTAGTCGATCTCTTTTCGTCTTTAAAGTATTTTCCTTTGGATTTATATACATATATATATTATTCCGGCTTTGGTTTGATGTTTAAGGCTAAAAAGAGACAAAGCTACAAATAGTTGTCTTTAATATTAAAAAAATAGAATTATTTCCCCTCAAAATATTAATATATGTGCGCTTGTGTAGGACTTTTTTGTTAAATAAAAATATTTTCTCTGATTGTCAGGGGCGTGCTGCCAGGTAATTTAATTTTATTTTAATTACTTCCTTATATGGCTTCGATAGGATGTTATTTGTTATTGAGGAATTTAATTGTTTTTCAATTTAACAAAGACATTAGCTTCGTTGAGGATATATTTTATTTTTATTTTTTCTATATAATTATTTATTTTAAGTGGTTTGCAATTATCTAAGGGGATAAATATTTTGGGTTTGATTCAAAGGGCATATATTTTTTTTAAATTTAAATTTATTCTTAAATTTTTAGAAAATTATCCAATTTTTAACATGGCTGTACCGTTATGAGTATCCAACAAATGCACGTCAAACATAATCTTCTAAAAATAAAAAAATTTTTCCGTTCTTTAAAAACCAATTTTTGTTATCACTATTTTATGTGATATTGTTTTAAAAGTTGCTTAAGCCTGTGGGCACAGTGAAAACGATTTCAAGCGTTTAGGGAAATTTCCCAATTGTTTCCACTGAATCCCAAAAATTGTTTCCACTCTCGGTAAACACGGCATTCTGTGGTAATATACATATATGTATATCAGTCATATAGACGGCTAATAAAGGAATTCTTAAGATATTCTTTTTGAGTACAGTTAAAGCCTTCGGTCAAGGCAATCTTAATGGACCAATGCACACTAGGCCTGATGTAAGTTTAATTCAATAAATCAAAAAAGCCTAAACAAAAGCCCAGATATATATTTTTTCGAAAAGTTATTCTACATTAAAAGTCTTAACAACAAAGACATTCAATTCAAAACTAGAGAAGAGTGGTTTGATGTGCTTGTCGAGATTAACTGAAAAAAAATGAAATTTTTAAGGCCTAGAATTATAAGGAATTGAAAGTCAAAAGGAACGAGAGTTGAATAGTTACCGAGAATCATTTAAAAAAAATCTACACATTTTTAATTAATTCGACTTGCTTGCCTGATGATATTCATAATTAAATAAATCCTTCAGTTGGGCTTAAAACCACCCACAATCCGGAAATGATTTATTAAACTCTTAAAAGGCGTTTTTCTCTAAACCACGTTTTAAATATCGGCTTTCAAAAAGTATTGGACCATTTTCTACATACAAAGGACCTCCCACAAGCGATGTTTCTTTGTTTTCTCCTACACCGTTCAGGTAGTTGTAAAATGTCATATTTTCGTTGAAAAAATATTATTTAGATTTCAAACGAACCCAAAAAATTTAAAAATAATAAAAAATATCGTTGCAAGCGGAAGAAAAACTTATCCCTAATCTGTATAAATTTTATTTTGTGATCTCAGATAATTCAAGGCTGAGGATATGGTTAAAAAGTTATTCAACAACATTTAAACTACTTTAAAATATTTACTTCCATCATATCTCTAAAAGAAATTTGTAAAAAAATTATTTTTTTCAACCCTTAAATGAAGGGAATATTGTGATCATCAAATGAAGGTTTTGTTTTTAACATTAGCAGTCATTCAACTAAACTACAAAATTTAATGGATATCAAATATCGTGAACAAACAAAAAAGTTGATTGTCTTGCATATTAGGATAGACCTATGCTCCTTTTCCAATTATAAAAATTTAATAGAGTTTTTAATCGATTTGAAATTTTGATAGAATAAAATTTTAAGTTGAGTAAAATTTAAATAAAAACAAAAACATGCATTCATTTGGATTACTATCACGTCCCTTGTCTTAACAAAACCAAACTCCATGACTTTAAAGTACAGAAAGAAATTTTTAATATAATTCATAGATTAATACTGTTACTCAATGCCTAACACTGTGATTATTTGATAGTTATCAAAATAGATACATCTAAGCTTATATTTTAATTTTATTATTATTTATGAAGAGATTTATTAATTTCAATAATAAACAAACAGCTGCTTTTTGATATATTTTATGAAGATTACTTGAATCAAAACAATAAAACACTCATTAAAATTTTAAAGATTAATAAAATTACTATCAGATTTATTATCCAATCATAGAAAAATTGTTTTAAAAGAAAAAAAAATCATTACTGTATAAAGACATAAATTTACATTTTTCCACATCTGCAAATAGAAAGAAAAATGACTGAATTAAATAAAATAACGTTAATTACCGGTAATAAACATGTATAACGCCTAATTAAATGTTTTAATTATGTTGGTATATATGATTATAGATAAAATGCATTAAAAAATTTGCACTATTACTTTATTGGGTCTCTAAGCTCATGCTCTGATAGATTTTAATTTTCTTTTGATTATAAATTAAAAACTTTAACCACATTATATTCAACCTAGTTAAAATTTTACTAATACAAATTTAAGTTCTACAAAACTAGTGGTTTTTATATTTTGATCTTGATCTTTTAAAAGATTTTGCTAAATTAATTTTTCTAATCAATAAGTGTAAAAAGTAAATTTGACGATAACCATTATGAGTTTTTGGAAAAATATTTATAAAATTCTGAATCTAGAGAAATATTTAAATTGAAAAATTTAAAGAATAATTAGTTTTTGGGATAACCGAATTATTCTTTACTCCTAACCTAATAACTTTATGTTAATTTATTATTTCCCTTTAAGAGCAAAGCTACATATATGTATAGTTTTTCTATGTTAAAAATTTGTTCTTCACATGAAAAATGGGAAAGAAATCAACAGCTATCTTAGTTTTCATGAACTCATGTGAATAATTATGGAAAAGTCAGACATCTTATCTGAATTTGTGCGTATAAAATTTAAAACTTCATTAAAATTTAATCATACCTGAGTCGAAATATTTGATGATGATTTCATACTGAATGTACTGAAAAGTTTGTAACTTTAATACAGATTTGATATTGGAAGGGTTGAATCGTGCCTCATCTAAACCTTTTGGTATCAATTCTGTACGAACTTTTAACATAAGAGTACAGTAATCTCTCGTTTTATGCGGTAGATACGTTCTAGGGAAAAGCGCATATAAAAAATTCGCATTAAAAAAGATTGTACTTGCATTGAAAAAGTAGTGATACGTTCCGTAACTTTCCAAAATCGCATAAAACCAAAACAATGAATTAAAATTAACTTAAAACCGCATAAAAAAGTTTGCTGAAATTGAAAGAAATAGGGTACTTAATCTTCGAATGTCTGAAAGAAATTCATATAAAAGCTTAAAATAAACTTGTATTCAAACTTAATTCATTTTATTTTATTGAAAAGTAATATAGTTTTCCATTTTTAATCCTTTTCGCTATCTGATAATGGCTTGCACCGTTTACGAAGTAGTTCCAAATCACCTTTATCATCAGAAGACACTGTCTCCGAAATAGATATTTGCGGTAAAGGCGATAGATTTTCACAAACTTCATTCTCGTTCCGTATAGCTCTTTCTTTTCTGACAATGTAATCAGTAATTAAACTTTGCGATGATGATTCTACTAATTTTTTATGTATGTATTTTTTATGTATCATGTACAAAGATAATCACGAATTGCAGAAGCTCACTCTAAAAACAAATAACTGATATTTGGATGTGGAGAGCTTTGAGCGCTCCACGATATCCGGAGACGGGTTTCCTAAACAAGCCTATATGTATTTTTGTCCAAGGAATTTTTGGATGATATACAAACAACACAACTTCAAAATCGCCTAAAAAAAATCCGTATAAAACGAGACCTTACTGTATATGTTAAAGTTAAACTATTTAAGTGTCTGTGAGGGAACCAACACAAAATTCTTCCCGTACATAATCCAGAAATTTCAAAAAAAAATATCATCAATGAAATAAATTTTGCTCGATATGTCATCCCTTTGTTAGTCAAAGACAGATTAAGCTTTCGTTAGTATATAAAAAACAAGTAATATAAAAAGAAATTTTTTAAAGTATATTCCTACTTGAGATTGTTTTTACTTTTTTCTTAATTCAGAATTCGTAATTCGTTGTATTCAGTTTTCTGAAGTTTTTCTCTCATATCAAATTAAAATTAGTTTATTAAATATAGTTAATTAATTAATATTTGAACTAACTGTATTAACATCAATTGTCATGCACTCCTAAGACAACAAAATTTATTTGAACTTGATTGGATGGTTAGAAAAGGGTTTTTTTAACGACTTAAAATTTGTAAAAGATATTGGACATTTTAAGCTAACGGTAAGAATAATATTTCAACTAACTGTATTAACATCAATTGTCATGCAATTCCAACATAACAAAATTTATTTGAACTTGATTGGATAAATAGAAAAGGGTTAAATTAACGATGGAAAGTTCCAAATAGATATTGGACATTATGAGCTAACGGTAAGAATAATATTTCAACTAACTGTATTAACATCAATTGTCATGCACTCCCAACACAACAAAATTTATTTGATTTTGATTGGATAAATAGAAAAGATTTTATTAACAATTGAAGGTTTTTGAGCAAGCTAATAGTAGGAATATAAAAAACAATTTAAAAAGGGAAGCAGAAAGGTTCTGAAAGTGTTCTTTTTAAACAAATCCTTCACCACACTGATGCAGCAGCAGTATTCGATAATTAATTGTTTATAATTAGTACTTAATATAATAATAATAGTAATTATAAATAATTAAAAACAAATATTAATAATAATAGCATCTATAATTATTATAAACAATTTAAACAATTATTTATAGTCATTAACAATAATAAAAAAATTATAAAAAAAAGTTAACAATAAGAAACATTAACTAAAAGTAACAGTAAACAATAATAAACAAAATTAATTTTCCGCAGCAATTTAAATTCTAGCATACCTTGAAAGTTAAGCTTTATAAATTAAGGAGGCTCATGCAAAATAAAGTCAAATTTTTATTTAGTAGTTTGACTTGAAGATTTATGGAAAAATAGCACAAATTTATAAATATTTTACTATTTTAACGGTTTTTCCTTTTTTTAACAATTATGAGCTCAAATAATATTTTAAATTCGTATCAATATTATCTTAATAGTTAAAAAAGTAACGTTTTATTTTTTTCATTCATGAAATTAAAAAAAAAGCTGTATTTATGCTTGGTAACATTTCATTTGGTTTTGTTTACATTTTATTCATCCTGATTATTAAGATTTATTAAGATTGATTAAAAACTATTAAACTTTTTTACAACATTTACTTAAAAATTATTGATTTCATAAATATATTGGCCCTTTTCAAAAATGCAGGTGTAAAAAGCCACTTTCATAAATATCAGATGTTTTTTACATCAACTGATTTCATTTTCGAAATTCTAGTGTAAAACTTATAATGTCTAGTTATCTCTTTCTTACTATATGTACTTAATCATTTTATTTTCGATATCAGCAGTCAAATGTCAAGTTGCTAGAAGATTCTTTGGTATTAAAAATATTTGGTTTCCATAGTAAATTGTGAGGAAGTTAATTCATTTTAATCTTTTTTGTTTTGTTTTTTAAAACAATAAAAGTGTTGAAATTTATTTTTAAGATGTTATGAAAATAAATTATTTTCCTGGTATTGCGTAAATTTTTGCGGGACGTTAAGAAAAAAAATGGATGTCACTTCCTTGATAAGGTTTATCGAGGATTATCGAGGATATGGAACAATTGTTTCCGAAACTTGGCTAACATATTTTTCTAAATATTTTGAATTAAGTGTAAGTGTTATTAGATAAAAATAAAAATGTTACTTTTAATTATATTCATAAAATGAATTTATTTTGTAAAATGTAAACAATTTATTCATTAAATGTACGGATATATTTTTCCAATATATATAATTCCAAAGTTCATTTATTAGTAATAATTAAACAAAAAAAGTTTTTTGTTTTTAATCTATCTAAAAATTTGTTTATGTTATTAATTTATTTTTAGCTTGTGATGATTTTTTTTGCAAATCACATGATTCCGTTATAATTACAGTAACAAAAAATTCAATCGCTTAATTTAGATTAATTTATTAAATTTTTTTTTATTAAAAAATTATTATGGATTATTTTGCGTTGTATTCATATAAAAATGAAGGTATTTACAGTTGGAAATTCAGTTTCATTTTGTCATTTAATTTCATAAAGTAATTTTAATAAAAGTGTAGAAATGTTTTTGTTTGAATTTAAATTTGAAAACTGGATTCTAGTTAATGTAAACATAAATCTTGTTGTGTTTCGTTGTATAATTTCTTGCCTCTTGAATTTAACTGTGTGACGTTTCGTAGTTTATGTTATTCTTAAGCATTTCCATTAGATAAAGTTAACGTCTTAACCATCACGTATTTACATACAATATTGCTTAAAGTATTCCATCGTTGTCAAATCCATAGAAAAATTGTACATCCAATATTTGACCACCGTCTTTAGATAATAGAAACACGTCATTCTATCCAATATTGTAAGAAAATATGGGATTGGTTAAAGGACCACTTTAGTGCATCAATCTTGTGATGTTTATACGGAATTTTTTGTCTTGATAATCTAAAAACTTTAGTTAATGGTTGTGTTCCTTAAAATATATTTTACTGTAGAATTATTAGCAAGTTCTTTGCTTGAGAAATACTATATATCTGGGAGTTGTCAGACTATTTGATAATAATATAATTTGTAAATCGCTTTCCTCGGTTATCTATTTTCAGACATAAGGCAAATTCAGTCAATCTTTTCTAACCATATGGTACATCCTCCTAAAGTTTAAATCTACAGTACTAGTACTTAATATATCGGCTTAGTATTTTGGGCATATAATCTTTTAGACAGAAATTATAGTATTTGATTCAGTCATTTTACTCATAAGAACAAAGCACATCTAAAAAACCGTAAAATAATTCGTTTGCTGAGATCTACAATAGAGACAAACAAACACTTATCCGTAAAAAAATACTATGATAGTTTTGAATGAATGAATTCGATTCTTGAAGTTTGTTTCCTAGTTTTGTGCTAAAGTTTGAAATGTTACAAAAATGAAATGACGAATTTCTCCCTTGAAATGGCTTTAAATGTAAATAGTCTGTGATATCATTGAGTCTAGCCCAATTTTTGCCGAATTAAGTTAAATTTCTATTTTATGATTTTAAACTTATTTATATAATTAATATGAAATTTCATTTCAGAACTTTTGGAGTATCACCATTGGAATAGTAACTATTATCATAATTTCAATTTTATATATCCTTCGTCGATGGAGCTCAAAATATATTATAAAAAATTCAATGATTAGATCAAATAAAGAAAATGATAATATTACTAGATTACGTTTTCGTAAACGGGACAAAATGTTATTTTATGGTAGACGTATGTTACGTAAAGTAAAAAATGTTTCAGGTCAAGTATATGGGGGACAAGGTAGAAAAAGAAAAGCTGTAATGCATTTTGCTAAAAAAATTTTGCAATTAAGACGTGATAATATGCCAATGCAATTAAAAACTGTTGAACCACCATCTGAATATTTGGTAGAAACTGCAGATGGTAGTGATAAAGTCCCACCTGATGTCCTTTATATATTACAAGGTATACGAATATTTGGACATTTTGAGAAACCAATTTTTTTAAAACTTTGCAAGCATACTGAGTTTATACATTTGGATACAAATGATTTCCTTTTTAAAATAAGTAAGTAAAATAAAATAATATATTTTTTATTTCCAATTAAAATTAATAATTTTATTTTTGTGATTATTTTTTAGCTGATCAAGATGATAGCGTTTTTATAGTACAATCTGGGGCTGTTAATGTTTATATAAGTAATGCTGATGGTAGTACTGTATCATTGAAAACTGTTAAAAAAGGCGAATCAGTTACATCTTTGCTTAGTTTTATAGATGTCTTGTGTGTAAGTATATGTATAAAATTAATGTTATTTTTAGAGTTACTTTTTAATAATAGAGTAATAGATAACAATATTTCGATTAGGATTTCTCATTCTTACATCTCATCCAATTTACAGCTATTATCATATCTCAGCTAAAATTATCGGAGATCACAGAAACAAATTTATATAAATAAAGTATAAGTTTTTACTTCCGCTAACGGTACTTTTTATTTTTAAAGTTTTTGTGTTCCTCTGAAGTTAAAATAATGTTTCTTCCATGGAAAAATTCGAAATTTTGTCATTTTATAACATCTTTTGGGGAAGGAAGGTATTTTATATGTAAAAACCTATGTATCAAATTTCAAATAAACTGGTCCAATACGTTGGGGAGATTCAAATGTCAATATCAACCAGAGTTTTATCTCGATTGAATTGAGAATTTGACACAACATTCTTAAACTATTATTCAATACGAAAAAGCAATAAAAAATTGTAATTTTTTGAATGTGTCATCTCTTTTATCTTATATTTACCGAATAAAATATTAAAGAGTAGAAAGGAAAATCAGAGCCTAAGAATACTAATTTCAAATCTTGAAAAGATGATCAAAATGATGAATAAGATAAATTTCAATAGAAATGGAGAATAATTTTTTTCGCATCATTACTTCTTTAGATATGAAGTTTAAGTGCTATTATTTGTGCACTACGCTTTACAATATAGATCTTTGTCTCATAGTCATAAAAGAGCTTAAATAAATTATATTGACAATTCCTTCCAGCTAAAAATTTCAAAAAAATGCCATCAATATTTTTAAAAAGGATTGTTTTCATGCTTGATTAACAGAGCACAAATATATTTTATTCATTGATTTTTTCTATTTTTCTTTTTTTGGGTACAATTTTCGCGCTTACCCATTCTTTGGACTGTCTGCTTAATTTAGAGCTAGTACTCATGTCGCATTGTTCTATAGACTATCTTAAAATATTTTTAAATCATTAATTTTTAGGAATTACTGGTTGCGGTTTTTAATAATCTGAAACCTTACGTATTTAGTAAAAATCATATGAAATCAATAGAGATTCTTTGTTGGATCTTTTAGTTAACATTAATTCAATACGTTGGGTTTTTTTTTCATAAGCGATTTCTTTGATTGTAAAGATTTTATGGGTTTCATAAACTTTTCATACTAAACAGATTTACGATTGTGTATCATTTAAAGTACACACAAAATTTTTTTTCTTGCAATAACAGATTTGTGTATTTGAATAAATAAATTCAATTGAAATTTAAGAAAATTGCTTAATACAACCAAATATTCTTATAGGGAAATAATAGTGTATACAAAACAGTTACAGCTAAAGCAATTCAACCATCACAAGTGATTCGTTTACCAATGGAAACTTTTAAAAATATTTTCTTAGAAAATCCGGATATTATGATACGTGTTATTCAAGTTATAATGGTAAGATTGCAACGTGTAACATTTACAGCCCTAAGAAATTATTTAGGATTACATTCAGAACTTGTACAGAGTATACCAAGACTAAAAAAGCCAACAAATCTTAATTTAAAATCATCACCGATACGTCGAAGATCACAGTATGATGGTATAATGCATACATTATCAGATAATACTCAACCAAATATTTTGGCTGATATAAATGAAAATCCTTGTAAATTATCACCAAATATAAAGACTAAACAAAATTTAGATTTATCTAATAGTTTAGAAAAGGAATTTGATTGTGATTATTCAGTTGTTACCAATAAAAAGGATTTAAATGAACATTGCTTTGTTCAGCCGGCACCAGTTAAAACTTGTGCTCAAAATAGAAAATTTAGTTGTCAACATGTATTACATCATCAACATTTCCCTTCTCAATCACGTAAATTTTCTACGCCTGGATTAGAGACTATTGATGCACGTTTAATAAGAGCTTCAGCAATTGAAAGTTTTTTAAAAGAATTCAAATTAAATGAAGATGACAGAAGTTTATTTGAAGGAAGTGTTCAAGTAAAAGAATTAGAACCAGGATTTACTTTGATAACAGAAGGAGAAAGTGAGGTTGGTTTTTTGTTGTTGTTATTGTACCTAATATTAAATTGATTTACTATTAATATTATTATTTATTGTTTTAGGATGTATGTTTTTGGTATGTTATGAGTGGAAGTTTGTCAGTTTTACAACAGAGTGGTGAAATTCCGGGAACTAAAAAACAAGATAAAAGTGAGGTATATTTTTTTTAGTTTTTACTGTTTAAATATAATTAGATTAAAAGTAAATTTTTTTTTGTATTAGGTACATATTCATTCCGTTTATCCAGGTGAATTATTTGGTGGTTTAGCTGTTTTAACAGGAGAAGCAAGCTCTTATACAATCCGAGCAAAACATTTTACACGTGTAGCATATATTCGTCGTCCTGATTTATACAGGTTAGTAGTTATAGTTAGAAATTTGGCAAAATTTAGTATATATTCTGAATTGGAAGATAGCTAGAGCTAGGCTTGTCGGTTTGTCTGAGAATAACTATATAAATAACAATTTTGATAATATTTGACAGTTGAAATTGTTATCGTTTACTTTCTCTCATATAAAGAAAAACGTTAGTGAGCCAAACCGGCTCACATATGAAGCACTGTTTTTATAAATTTTTTTGTCACAATTTTTGCTTAATACACTTCTCTCCTCTATTAAGAAGATTATAAAGTGCTGAACTCTTGTAACCATTCTTGGAGAGGCTCCATCGACGCTTTAGTTCGACTTATTTTAAATATTTCTCCTTCCACCAATATTTTTTGCGATTCCATATTTAAATACAAATTTCCAATTACAATTTTTATAATATTTTTTTTAATTTTATTTTGTCTTCCAAGACTAATGAGTGAACGTCCCAGAATTATATTGGAAATTGCAAATAGTGTCGTACATCGGTTATCGCCACTTGTTCGTCAATGCGATTATGCTTTAGATTGGATATTTCTAGAATCCGGAAGAGCTATGTATAGACAAGATGATCCAAGTGATAGTACTTATATAGTTTTGAGTGGTCGTATGAGGTCTATAATAACACAAAAAAATGGTAAAAAACAAATTGTTGGTGAATATGGTAAAGGTGATTTAGTTGGAGTAGTAAGTTAATAATTTCTATTTATGTATAACAATTGATATTAATGAAACAACTTTATTGTTTTTTATTTTTCAAGGTTGAAATGATAACTGAAACATCACGTACAACAACAGTTATGGCTGTACGTGATTCAGAAATAGCTAAATTACCTGAAGGATTATTTAATACAATTAAATTACGTTATCCTATTGTAGTAACAAAATTAATAAGTCTTCTAAGTCATAGAATTCTTGGTAATATGCAATCACGATCAGGGACAACACCATTTGAAGCTAATCCTGTAACACATAAATTTTCAACTGTGGCATTAGTTCCTGTTAGTGATGATGTACCCCTGACAGCATTCACATATGAATTATATCATTCTCTATGTGCTATTGGTAAGTAAATATTTTTTCTTATTTAAATACTTAAAAGAGTATTTTTTTAAAATTATATTTTTACATAAAATAGGTCCCACTTTACGCTTAACATCCGAAGTTGTAAAAAAAGCTTTAGGAAATGCTATTCTTGAATCAAATAATGAATTTCGACTAACATCATGGTTAGCTCAACAAGAAGATATCAATATAATTGTTTTATATCAATGTGATAGTTCATTGAGTCTATGGACACAACGTTGTATGCGTCAAGCAGATGTAATTGTGATTGTTGGACTTGGTGATCGATCACCAACAGTAGGAAAATTTGAACGTGAAATTGATCGTTTGGCAATGAGAACACAAAAAGAACTTGTTTTATTACATAAAGAGGGAAGCAATACAAAACCATCAAATACAATTCAATGGTTAAATATGAGACCTTGGGTAACTAGTCATCATCATATAATATGTTCACAGCGTATGTTTAGCCGAAAAAGTCATTATAGAATTGTAATTTTATTTTTCATAAATAAAGAAAATTATGTAATTAAATTTTTACCTTAGAATGATTTATATAGTCGAGTATTAATGTCTGAACCAAATATGCATTCAGATTTTTCACGTTTAGCACGTTGGTTGACTGGAAATTCAGTCGGATTAGTATTAGGTGGTGGGGGTGCTCGGGGTGCTGCACATATTGGCATGCTAAAAGCTATACAAGAAGCTGGAATACCAATTGATATGGTTGGTGGTGTTAGTATTGGAGCCTTTATGGGAGCATTATGGTGTGCTGAAAAGAATATAACAAGTGTAACACAAAAAGCTCGAGAATGGTCAAAGGTAATTACATAAATTATAAATTTATAAATTTTAATATGTTATTTAATTTGAGTATGGTTTATAGAAGTAAAAGTTGACTTATCTTTAGTTTAAGGCTCTGCAAGCTAAGAGTTTGTCAAATATTGTCATATTTTAACTCTTATAGGTCGTAAGTTACCTCTAACATGATAAGAGTAGTTTTTTTGAAACGGTCGTATGGCACGTGTGATGTGACAATTTTTATATTTATTAAAAATAAGTACAAACTGGTGAGAATAAAGCATGCGAAAAGTTTCGTCCAATAAGGGTTAAATTATATTTAGAAAATTTTTTAATTAAAATACATAAAAAAAACATTTTGAAAATAGGCTTTTATCTATGATCATTTCATTAAATCAATTAACCAAAAGAAAAAAAATAATATTTAATAACGTTGAATGAGAACAGAAGGATAATATGATATGTATGAGCGCTAGTCATATTTAATATTAACGTTTGTTACCTGAGCTTATTACTCATAAAAATCTGACATCCTTAATCGGTCTAGGGCAACTAGACCCAGTCATGCTCTTCCATAAATTATCTATAATATAAAAATGAATTTTGAGACTATTGCTTAATCATAATATTTTTAAATTTTTAAAAAATTTTTTATATAGTTTAAATTAAGTTATAATTAAATCAATTTTATCATTGTAGAAAATGACACAATGGAGTCGACAAATACTAGATCTTACTTATCCAATTACCTCAATGTTCTCGGGTAAAGGATTTAATCAAACACTTATCGAAACTTTTGGTGATATTTATATTGAAGATCTTTGGGTACCATATTTTACATTAACAACAGATATAACAGCAAGTTGCCATCGTGTTCATACAAATGGTATGCTATTTAGTTACTGTATAAAAACTAAAATTTCTCATTATATAACTGAGAAAATAATAATTATTAATTTTTTAATTTAGTTATTTTCAAAATTTAATATTTTATTAAGATTACTTTTTTCGGGATATTTGTAAAAATAAATTTTAATCATTAATTTTTAGCTTTTAAATCTGCTAAAGTTAAACAACAATAGTTCTGAGGTTTTTACATTAAACAAAAATCAATTGACACGATATTATACCCAGTAGTGTGTATTATTTTTGATATTAAGTTAAACAAATTTATCTCATTTTAATAGTTCAGTTCATAAATGTAGGATTGTTACTAAATTTCATATCATGAAAAAGTAATAATTCTTTCTAAAATAAAAACGAAAATTAAAACATAACATATATTTATATTTTTATTTTTTAAACATATTATATACAAAATGAAAATATCATAAAAAGGATCTTTGTGGCGTTTTGTACGGGCATCGATGTCACTAAGCGGTTTTATGCCACCTCTTTGTGATCCCAAAGATGGCCATCTGTTACTCGATGGAGGATATGTTAATAATTTACCAGGTAATTATACATTATTGTATTAATACTAATAATGTATGCTAATTATTATCATGTTTGATGCTTTATGTGTTGTGTATTTTAACTTATTAATATTATTAATATTGTTCTTCTTTATTTTATCGTTAAAAAGAGGTTATTCCGTTATTCCCTCAAAACAATTATTTAAAAGTTAATGAAAACAACAATATGTTAAATCGTTAAATTCTTTTTGTATGTCTGTTTTTAAGAATTGAATTATAATAAATTCATTCAATTAGTTACAAGTTCTTATTTTTAATCAATAAATGAATTAGTATCGAATTTAACATCAAAAGTAAAAGTTTCAAGGTTTTCAAAAAAAATATTTGTATGCATTTTGCATTACTTTTTCATATAAGGTTTGCTCGATAAGTTTTGGTTGTAAGCAATAAGAGAAAAAATTTCAAAATTTTATATTCTTTGAAATATTTTT
Source organism: Acrocera orbiculus (assembly GCA_947359355.1). Lineage (NCBI taxonomy): Eukaryota > Metazoa > Arthropoda > Insecta > Diptera > Acroceridae > Acrocera > Acrocera orbiculus. The sequence continues at coordinate 2,290,282 of OX375757.1, forward strand.
TTGATTCTATGCACATTTGGGTAAGCTAAAATCATTTGCAACACAGTCCTGCCAGATTAAGTTATGTAAACTGATGTAAATGCATTTCTTCCCCTATCGATCGGTAGCAAAGAAATCATTTAATACTAAATCAAATTTTTCATATTGTCATCATAAAGGTCTTGAAATATAGCAAGCACTTCAGGCAAATAAATCAAGATATACTATCCAACATTGACACAATATACGATTTTCTAAAATAACATTGAAAATGTAAGCATTTTAATTAAACAAACAATTTGGCCACTTATGGCATCTACTAAATCTTAAAAACATAAAAGCCAAATTTCGTTTAATCAGGGGATTGTCCAATAGAAAAAGTAAAATCAAAATTCGTAAGTAAGACAAAAATAAATATTGTTTCAAAACAGCATTGAGCAAACAATCAATATCTATAAAGCAAGTAGTACCAACGAAATAACTGGAATTTTTATTCTTATTGAATATTAACTAACAAGGACTCAGTAACCCAAGCCAAACTCGCTGATTTACTTGAAACTTAGATATGTTATAAAACATTAAAATCTAAGAGATTTGAAATTTTTTTATCGGCTGACATTTATTTTACCGGAGTTAAAACTACACTCCCTTGAAGTAGACTCCCAAAAACAAACTAAAAGATTCATGACATGATTTTCAATTATTGTTTTCAAATGAAACAAAAAATGATTTATTAGTTTTATAAATTAAATTCTATTTATGAATAATAAATTTATAAGGCCTGAATCCCCCCTAACTTTTATAAAAGGAAATAACTTTTGTTTTTATTAAAATTTGTGGAATTTATAAAATATTTAATTTGTTATTGTTTTTATCAAATAAATTTGGTGAAAAGCTCGTTTTTGGGGTAAACTAGTACTCCTTATCTATGTATGCATAGGGGTGTAAAATACGCTTATAAAACCATTCCAGTCCCCATAATATCTGCACTAACCGATTTCCCTGCAAGTTAAACTTTCCCTTCAAATTTCATAGTTTTTTTCCATTTGTAAAATTTTTACTATTTGTATCTTTTAGAAATAATATTTATAACTATCCAAATTCTGATCGTTTTTTTAAATTTTTTTTTTTTAATTGTTATAAAAAATTTTTAACAGTTTTTAACCCCTATCTAACATTCTTTTGTAGTTTCTATCATTTAAAAAATTAAATATTGTGTTTTTTAAGACATTAGAGTGTGTTCTGCTATTTTTTTTTATATAAAAATATAATTAAATATGTTTTGCATGTAATATTTTATATTTCAAATAATTTCTCACAAAATATATAAAATTTACGTAGTCGCTTTATCATTTATTAAAATAGAAAAAAAAAAAATTGATAAATATTACCAATAGACACCCGTCAAGAAAGTTAAGTTTATTTCAAACAAAAAATGTAAAAAGCTCAGAACAATTGTTTAAGAAAAACAAAAATTTTTTTTATTGATTTTTGGTTTGGAAAAGTTTTTATTTGTGTGCACAATTGGTTTTTTTTTTATTATTTAAAATTTTTTAAATGTTTTGTTTCAAATTGGATACTAAGGAACTGATGAGCACACAAATATTTGTTAAATTTTGAAAATTGTACAAAAATTTTTAAAAATTACATAAAAACCTTTTTTTTTAAAAAAAAAAAAAACAAATGACTTTAAATAATAATTAGGGTGTCTCTGGCGATATGTTCGTGCAAGTATGTCTATAGCCGGAGTTTTTCCTCCATTTTGTGATTACAAAGATGGACATCTTTTGTTAGATGGTTGTTACATAAATAATGTTCCAGGTAAATGCGACAAAAGAACAAAAAGAAGTAAAATCATTTTTTGTTTTTAGAAATTTTCATGTTTTGTTTTATTGTTATTAGATTTTGTGATCGTTTTTCAAGTATTTTGTTAATCAGATTTTGTGATCATATTTTATTTTTGGCTAAGATTTCAATATAAAAATTTTATATTCAGTAATAAGATAATTTTAATTTATAGTAAATTAATTGCATTTGGTCCCTTTTGCTGCACTAAGCTTATAATCATTATTATTTTAATAATAAATTAGCTATGCTTGGGTAAAAAGGTTACTATGAAAATCTGGGACTATAAATACGAAAATTAAAATTTTATATAAAAAAAAACCCAATCTTATTTCTTAAAATGTTTGTTAAATTTCGTAAAATAAAAAATTTGCTTTTCAAAAGAAAGTTTGAAAAGTTTTTTGAAGATAATATTGTACCAATACTTTGCTAGGCTTATTAAAACTAAATTTTCTGCTAAAAGCCATTAAAGATATTTTTAGAAAATTAAAAAAAAAATGGAATAAAATAATCAAAATTTTCTTTTGTAGATATTCTAAGGATAACTTCTTTTGTTTGGTACATCATTAATTCATTTATTATATGGTTTTTAACACAACATATTCAACTATCCAGATATATAAATATTAAATATGATTTTTGGTACTCATAACTTCATTTGTGCAGAAAATATAATTTTCAAGGTAAATAAGATCGTTATTACTGTTGTGAAAAGGCTATTAAAAATAAAAATGGGACCTTTGTCTTTAGATTTCTCATAAATTGATTAGCCCAAAGAAATGAAAAACATTAAGTTTAAATAAAAACTGTAACAAACTTTATTAAAAATAATGTTATGTATTATTCATTGTATGGATATTTTTGTTAATAGGTTTTAACATAAAATCCATAACCAATAAGATCTTATTATTTAGAAAAACTTATCATAGATTTTGTTTATTACAGAATCTATATGCACAAGACTTTTTTTACTTTCAATTTTAGTGAAAGAATCACATTTATGAAGTCGTGTTTTTTTATCGGATTACTTTTTAGACTAAAAACTGAGTGAATCTTGTTTTGAATTAAGTAAAAATTTTAGGTCGGTTATAAAACATTCGATAATAAATATTTTAAATTCAAACAATAATCATATATAGGTCAATTAATTAAAACTCAAACTTTGTTAGAATAAAATTTTACCAAATATATTTGATTTTTTGAAATTTGAAGTATTTGAAGCGTAAGTAAATCTTAAGAATTGAAAACTAAATCGTGAGATGTGTTTTTGTTGCCTAAAACCTTATTAAATATTATTTGTCATTAATTCATACAACACTCAAGTGTTGTTATTATTTACAAAAAAATAACGCCTTAAGGAAAAAAAGCTCATTTAATACGTGGACATTTTTGTACGATAATTTTTTATGATTTACGTGTAAATTAAGTCAACAAGAATGTGTTGACTGTCTTATTTGGATATTTGACATTACAAATTTTATATAACGGTGGTATAAATAGTTCAATCATTGACGTAAATTTGTTTGTGATGAATTCAGCCAAAATCGGTCGAAACTTATACTGAATCTCTGTTAAAACTGATCGCTAAAAATCTTCATGTGACCTACAGTGAGATTCAGGCATTCTTAAGGATTAGTATGACAAGCATCTACACTACAAACTATTCCTAAAAACTTTATGGAATCTTAGGACATCTATTATAAACAAATTTTTAAATTTCTGCTTTATTTTAATATTTTTAAAATCATAGTCATAGCCTCTCCTAAGAAAATTTCTAAGAAGTTTTAAACTATGAAAAATGTACAAGAGGTGAGAAGATTTAAATGTTAATAACTATTTGGGTTTTGACCCGATTGTCTTGAAATTTTTCTAAAAAAATGCTTAAATGTAGTACAATAAAAATAATATAGTTTTTGGAAAGCATTATCCCTTATTCCCCCTTAAAATTTGAGTATGTTACAGATTAAATTACACGTAAACTGATGTTTTGTTTGGTTTTGTTAGGAATATTCAACACATAGTTATGTAACGAAATCGCTATTTTTCATTATTTCGATTTATTAACTCTTATTAAATCCTTTACTAAAGAAGGAATATTTTTCTTCATAATTTTAAGCACAATCAATATCAAAGTGATATCGACAAAATTTATAATTACGTTGGGAACAAGAATAAATCGTTTGTTATATCACTTTTTTATAAAAATTAACCTAAACTCCTTAAAGTTAGATATACAAATCTTCTCTTCTAATTAATATTTTTCGTAATTGCTCATTTTTCAATTGAAAAAATTTACTCAAAAATTTTTTCGTGTTATGTGTTACTAAATTTGTAATAACAAAAAAAAATAAAAGGGTAATAAACTCATGATATTTTTCAGGCTCTGCTTTTAAGAATTTTTCTTGTTCTTCACAATGAAGTTTTAAAAATTCAAAAAGTTTAAATAGCACAAATAACATATGAATAAATTTATTTTGGTTTTATGAGACTATTTAATACAATTATATATCTTTTTTTTATTCTGAAGGCTTAAGGTATAGATATCCCTTTATAAGTATTAGTTTTAATTATCTTAGCCTGCCAACATCTTATAATGCATAATACTGTTACTAAACATAATGTGCTCCTTAGTAATTTTATTAAATAAATTTGATTAATTTTTTAATTGTTTTCTACTAGAGTAAATAAAAATATTTGTAAAGTGTTGAATTAGTTTCAGTTGACCTATTTGATTTAATTTTAATTAGCGTATCCTAGTATAAATATTAAGAAATATTTGTGCATGTATTTTATGCATGTTGGAATGGCATTAATGACTTATTTTTTTATTATTTTAGTTTAAAAAGCTAGAATTTTGTTGCAGAGGCTTAAAAATTATGTAACTTTAGTTATAAAATATCATTTATGTAATCTAAAGTTAAAAGTACTTAGTTAAGTAAATTTGTCAAAGATTATAGTTGATAATTTGTTTTCTAATTTTAAAATTTAAAATAGAATACAGGAGACAGGAATTTCTTGACCGATATTGCTTTTTGTCTTTGATTACTTTGATTGCACTTTAGTGAAAATTTTTAAATCTTTTTCTATATATGGGATTATATACGGGATTTTTGCTTTTAATTTTTATGCGGAAATAACAACGTATTTAAAAGTGGGAGTGGGTTGAGTGTTGTACACTAATTTTTTCAATGACTTTAAATATTTATCCAAACAGTTTATAATTTCTTAATTAAAATGTCAATAGCTCATCCCATTGTCATTTCTCATTGTCACGTTGACTTCTCACCGAGACAGAATCCCAGCCAAGGATTGGACACAAATATTTTAGGAAGTGTGGTGATTTCTTAAATAGCGTAGAGGAACTGCTAGATACTATTGCAAAGGAATGATGCTTTTAAAAGTATTGATTCGACAATGATTCGAAACTACGTTTTAAATACTAAAAAATATTAGATTTAATTCTAAATAATTTTACAATTTTTAGTTTATTAATAGTGCTTTTTCACTGACGTTAGTACTTAGTATTTAGTACTTTTTTAAAAGTATTTTTAGGGAAAATCTCTAGTTTATTTCTCAAATAAGAGTGCGTGTTCACTGAACCTAGTGCCTAGTACCTACTCAATAATTATTAATGACATATTTAAAAATTAAGCTAGAGATATTCAATAAAAATACTTTTAAAAAAGTACTAAATACAAAGTACTAACGTCAGTGAAAACGCACTATAAGCAAAACTGAATACTGAATCCGCTACTTATATGTATATGAGTATGTATATGTCCAACATTTTTTCATGTCTCTTATTATTTTTATATTTTTGTGATATATCCTTGAATTATTTGGCTATAACTCGTAAAAAAAGTGAGGTTTAAAGAAAGAAAATTTTGAATTAAAATTTGGACTAAATTTACATTATTTTTATTTTTATGGCTGTGGATAAATGTTAACAAAGGTAGTTTTATAAATAAATTTTCTAATTGATTACTTCTTCTTTATTAAATACTCCTAACGTCTTTCTAATTTCAACTTTTATTAATCCTCAGTAGTTTATAATGGAATATGGTTAATGAAATTTAATTACTTTTTTTTCGTATAATTTCTTTCCATTGATTTTTTAGAACTAGCATAAATTATTTTGATAATTAATAATTTTTTTGTAAACAAAATGCTGTTTTCATAGAAATAATTTTATATTTCAAAAGTTTAAAGGAATCAACTTCAATCATTATTATTTTATTATTAAAAATAAAACTTAGCATTTATAATGTTTTCAAATAAATTAATAATTAGTATGAATTACATTTAAAAAGCGACTGCGTAAATGTTATTTACTCTTAAGCAATAATTTATTTAAATCTGATATTTTTGTTGAAACTTGAAATAACTTTCGTTTTTTTTTGTCAATACTTACAAAAAATAAAAAACAAAACAAAAAAAGCTGATGTTATGCGTAATCAGGGAGCAGCACATATTATAGCTGTAGATGTTGGTTCTCAAGATGATACAGATTTGACAAATTATGGAGATGATTTGTCTGGATGGTGGCTTTTATATAAAAAATGGAATCCATTCACATCACCAGTGCGTGTTCCAGAACTTCCAGATATACAATCAAGACTAGCTTATGTATCATGTGTAAGACAACTTGAGGTAATTATTTTGTTTATTTTAAAATTTCGCATGACAAATTTAAAAAAAACTGCCAGATTTTCTACTTATCCTTATCGGATTCATCACAAGGCTTTCATTTTTAGATAAATTACAAGCTTTCGAATCATGTAACACCTTTTTATCGGTTTTTACATATTTTTGTTACCCAAGTCGTGGTTTTATTCACAGATTCTAAGAATTCAAACCGTCTTCTGGAACATTAAGCTGTTTTAAATACATTAAAACCATTTATACTATACATTTAATGAAAAAGTATTCAAGAATTTCTATTTTTGGCCTATTTAGACCTCAAGGTTTTTAAATTTCTAATCAAAACGTAACCAAAAGCGGTATTTATCTTAATTATTGTGTTTACTTGAAAAGTAGCCCCTTTTAAGGCTTAGTTTTATTACATACTTGATACAAAAACAAAATACTAATTAAATAATCAATATTGTTATAATTTTAGGAAGTAAAAAATTCAGATTATTGTGAATATATTCGTCCACCAATTGATAAATATAAAACATTAGCATTTGGAAGTTTTGATGAAATTCGCGATGTTGGATATGTACATGGCAAAAACTACTTTGATAATATGGCAAAAGCTGGACGTTTGGGTAGATTTAATCAATGGTTTAGTAAAGAACCACCAAAAAAGCAAACTCATTCACTAAGGGATTATACATTTATTGATTTAGCTCAAATTGTATGTAAATTACCTGATACAAAGCCGGAAAAAAATGATCCATTTAGTGATGATGAGGATATTGATGGCTATATATCAGAACCATCAACACTTCATACGGTAAGTGACAAGATATACAGGTAAACTTTGTATAACACAGTTATTTGGCTGCCATATAATTAACTGGTTTTGAATTGAATTTTCGTTCAGTCAATCGAGCTGTTGAAAGTAAAAATCTGCAGTTAAAGTTCTCTAGGTTTGAGGAGTTCATAGTAAATAGTTTCACCAAACCCAAAGAAATACCTTACGAAGTGTTGAGTTTTTCAGTTGGTTTCGGCATTTGCTTAAATGGCAACCAGTACTTTTTGTTGTTGTTGTATAATATCCATTTTTTGTCTTCGTTACAATTCATTCCAAGGATGGGTCGGTCATAGATTTTGTTTTCAAGGCGGAACACCTATTTATTTAAACTATTTTATTCTCAAGTGTCAGATCATATTGCAACTAAATTTCTTCTCACCAAAATGAATTTTTACAGCAGACCAGGAACACTGAACACATTCAAATAATTATTGAGCTCCTAATTCTGAGCAGATTTAGAAAGTCTAAGATTCAAATACAATGGGCATTCCAGATTGAGGGGAATCTTCATTATTAAAATTACCCAATTTGAATCTTTTAATCTAAAGTTTAAGAAAAATTAGGTTATTAGGATAAATAGAGCAAATTTTATTTATGGCAATGATTACACTATTTTTTTATGAAAGTAATACAACATTTGACAACGTAAATAATGTTTTGTACAATAATCATACCCTATTTCAAAATATAGGAGTGTAAATTCAAACAAAACATTCAAATTCGATTCGGGATTGAAATTCAAACAGAAACAAAAACATGTCTATTCTATCTATGAGAACAGATGCGACTGATCCTCAAAACTCATTTTTACTTAAACGCTAAAATTAAAAGGTATCTTTATAATTTAATTTCTTTATGTATACAAAATGTTACAAAAACTTGCATTAGCTAATAGTCCGATTCGATACTCGCTATTTCTATTTCTCAGTTTAAATTCAGTCTTTTAATTATAATGATATAAATAAATTCTATAGCACCGTAATAGAAAAATTCGTTTATTAGGATAATAATTTTATTTTTTTTTAATATCGAAGGAAAGAAAAATAATTATATTGTCAGAAAGTATTTAACTATAAAACGTTTAATGAAGAGATGCAATTCTTCACTTTTAATTCTCAAAAATTTAAAAGCTAGCCTAAATTATATGAATTTAATATGAGCTGTGTTATATTAGAGCTGCCTATATACCTATATATATATATATATATATATATATATATATATATATATATAATTATCTATGAAAGAATATTTTATTATTTGTTCCTTATTTTAGAGTGGTACAAATGCAATTAGAACTAAACGGCCGGGTGGATCATTATCATTTTCAGAAAACGAGATAGATTCTGATGATATGGAAATTGAAGTTTCACCAATTTCATTTCAGCTGAATAATAAAATAAAATCAAAAACAAGATCAATATCATCATCAATGTCTGATTCAATAACATCTGATTTAGTATTAACCCCACCTTGTAATAATTTTAATATAACATCATCACTATTAACAACATCTGATATCGAAACGAGTGAACAATAGAAGTATAATAAATTTGTTATGTAATTTATATTTTATTAATGTATAAAAGTTATACGTCTTTTCTATACAAAGAAACTATTTTTAAAGTTAGATTTTATAGCTATTTAATTTCTAGCCAAATACTTGAGTTAAGTTAATTAAAAACGATTTATTGTTTTTCTGTTAATAGAAAAATATTGACTGAAGAACAAATAACAATGAAAAAATTGGTGGTACAACTAGTTTTTTATATTAAAAATTAATAAACCAAATACTAGGAAAAATTATTAGAAGCTTAATAAGTGATATATATTTTGAATAAATTTTTGTCTAATATTTATTGGTTTCATTTAATAAATCTCCCTAAAAGGATTTTATTTAATTTTTGGAAAACTTTAATTAAATTATTTTAGATCAATTATTATTGAAATTAATGATGAATTTCTCGAAAAAATTCAGTAATTATAAATATCTTGCGAACAAAATACAACGTTGAAGGCAGTTGCAGGAGGCTTTTCTTTGGAAAAATTTTTGACAATTGGTACCGTGATCTGTTTTATATTTTATATTTAAAAATTAAATTACATGTGCCTCCTGAAGATTTTTTAAAAAGCATTTAAAGAATTTTCATTTGCCGGGATTTTTTTTTTTTTATCTAATTTAAAATGGAAAATGAAGGTGCAGACAACAAAGAGGAAATAAGTATGGTTGCTGAAGAAACTTCAGCTATTGAAACGGCAAAAGATCCTGAAACAGTTCAAGATACGAATAAAGCTGAAGCTGGTGACACAGCCACATCATTAGACAAAGATACATTAGAAGAACATACATTAGAAGAAGATAAATTAAGGGAAAATAATGAAGAGGAAATACAAGAAGAAGTTGACGAAGAAAATACTGAAGTGGATGAAACTGAAGAAGAAAAATCGGCAGCAGTTAAGGAATCGTTGGATTTGCAGGCGTTACAATTAGAAAAAGTTGAAGCTGAAAAGAAAAATGTTTTGTTAAATAAAAAAGTCGTTGAATATTTTCGTCGTCGTAAAGAAACACGTTTTTTAGTTGAAGATGATGCCAATCAAGTTAACGAATTAACAGAACATTATCATTCATTATTAAGGAATGTTGCTGAATTAAAGAATGAAGAAGAAAGATTTCATAATGAATCAACAAAAAAAATAGGAGATTTAAGACAAGAAGAAAGTGAAATTTCAAATAAAGTTAAACAAAAACATTCAGAATTTATTCAAAGGTTAAAAGATGTGGGATTAAATACAAGAAGTGTAGAAACTGGACTTAAACTTAAAGAACAAGTAAAGAAGTTTTTTTTTTTTTGGATAATTGTTTTAATTTTTATCATTTTCAATTTTAAAGGATATGGAAAAACATATTGAAATGATGGAAAGAATGAGAAATAAAATTTGTGATGCACGTCTTAGTCTTATAAAAGTTCAGAACACTGCAAATCAACTGAGAAAGGTATGATATTATATTTTTTACAGCAATTTGGAAAAATTCTTCAAGTGTTGTTATTCATTTAGTTGTTTATAATAACTATTAAAAAGAACTCTTAAAAAATCGACTTACAATTATGAATTTTTAAGAATTCAAAAAAATCTGGTAAATGTTTAATGAAGCACTTTTTTTCTTATTGGTTTCGGTAATGCATCTCAAAACTGTGAAAATTATTTTATTGACACGTGTGGATAACCCTAAAATTGTTTAAGATATTGAATTTGAAATGCAAATGATGCATGGCGATAATTAACTCCAGTTTTGGTCTTCCCGCACCGCTTTAAACTGACTTTAAACTGATGATTAAACTTTAATTGTTAAATTTATAAATACCGAACTAAATTAAACATTTAACAGCGTAAGTTATCTCATATTATTTTTAGCGGTAAATACTAAAAAATCATATACTTTTCTGTAAAAAATTACTACATAGCACAACTAAGATTGTTTTTGCCGTGTTTGGTATCAAAGGTTTATTTGTAAAGTAATTCAATTTTTGCTGGCAAAGATTTTACTGCATACACAACTAGCGGTTAATTTTTTTGAGCAGTAATTATGTATTTTAAAAATAGAGTTGAAATTTTTTGCAGAAATCTAAAGAATATGAAAAATTAGACGGTGGAATTACAATTAATGAAATTGAACAACGTGAAAATGATTGCTTAAATTTGACAGATAAAATTGATGGTATGTAAATTTTATGTATTCGAAATAGTAACCTAATTTTCATAATTAATTTTCACTTATTTTAGAAAGAAGTGCCGAACTATTTGATCTAAGACGTCAATATACTAAAAGTGAAAAAGACTTATTAAAATATAAAGAGAATGAATGTGAGCTGGATAACTCTATAATATTGCATCAAAGGACTTTAGAGAATACACAAAATCATTTAGTTGAAACTCGTAAAAAGCTACTAGAATTGAAGAAAGAACATGACACACTACGTAAAATTTATTCTGAGATAAAATTTAATAGTGATGTTTTGGGTAAGCCATCATTTGTTTATGAATATTATAAAAGTATGGAAAATATTGAAAAGTTAAAAATTGAAGCAGAGGAATTGAAACAAGAAAAGTTAAATTTACTTACAGAACTTGGTGCAATTGAAAAGAAATGAAATACGTTTTTGTTGATATGTTAATATTGTATCTTGTTTTTTTTTTCTAAATTAATACAAATAAATATTGCAAATTATTGCTAACGTTGAAAATAGAGATTTTATTTTTAAAATTCATCTGAACGTTGAGGACAGCGTAGTTTTTCTTATTTGGGTTCATCGGGCAATAGTGAAAATCATACTTCGCTTTTTCTGGCGGCGCCTTGCATAAAATGTTGCTTAGCATAAAATTAAAATTTGATTTTAATAATGAGGACACACCGTCCTAAACGTGTTCACCTTCATAAGTATGACAAAAGAAATTCAAGGCTTACCGAGGCTGAACATCATTAAAACAAGACATTGGATATATTAATTCAAATCTTAGGGAAAAAAATTGACAAATGAGGAATGAGAGGTTATTTTGTTCATTTAAGGCAATAGAACCAAGTGTCTGGATCTTGATGATATTTGGGTCAAATACGTTGTAATAAGTGCCATTAATTTTTAAAATATTTTGACCGAATCGCCTTGGCATATATTCTTTTCAATTGTAGAATCGAATGAACATTGATTTTTTATGGTAATTTTCATGTTTTTTGGTTTGTAAGGAAACAATTAATTTTATAAAATTTAGTTACAGACTAATTTTTTATCTTACGTCATACTGCGAAGCATAAATTTAATACAGACTTTTGTTTCCTCATCTCGTAAAAAGCTGATAATGTTTTTGAACTATTATTTTATTCAAGTAAGTATCTTTTTTTTCGTATATATTGCTCTTAAAGGAATTTTAAAATAAAGAATGGACAAAAGTTTTCAAAAATAACTAAAAAAGCTACAGGATTAGGCTGTAATAAAGATAATGGACATAATTTAACACATTTTATTAATTATTTTAAAGCACAAACAGTTTTTAATAATATTTTCTTTGAGTTTAAAAAAGAACAAATTTTTAAGATAGAACTTATCCTGATGCTGATCTCAAGGAACAGAAGCATCCTGCTGCTACTGTGATAACCTTAAAACGCCAATGTGAACGTAATGAATCAGGTAACATACGTTTATCTAATTCTTTTTCTAAAATATCTCGTTTCTTTCGATAAGCCAATACTCTAACTTTATATTCTACTGGCTTACAGAAATATCCTCTTCTACATTTACGAAAATAATAACTTTTATTTTCTTGGGCACAAACTGCATTTACCAAATATCTTGGAAAGTGAGCAAAACCTAAATCAATGATTTCAGTCTGTATATAAAAAGTTGTTATTAAAATTCAGTGAAATTAATTTTTATTTATATACTTTTAATTGGCAATCACAAGAATGAGGGTCGGGTCTATTTCTTTTTTTTAAAATTGCAAGATGTTCACTTATATAATTCTCAGATGTATCGTAGTCTTTTAATGAATTACTTCCATAATCATCATAATAGGTTGATCTGAATAGAAAGAAACTAATTAAAATTTAAATTTTTAGATCGATCTTTATTAAATACTCGATATTCAAGAGTATTGTGGGATCATCATTTTTACAGTCTTCGCCATAACTACATTGATTTGAAATTTGTTTTTTGGCCGGCTTCCATTTATCAAATTTTGAAATTATTTCATTGTTTTCATCTTGTAAAGCTACTACGGATATAATCCAAGTGATCTCTAAAATTATCTGAAAAGAGGAAAAATATTACTATTTAAGAATCTTTTAGTAATTTCTAAGCTAAACTATGTTCTATCTAAACAGATTCGAAAATTCAGTTTATGTTATGTTAGCTGTTAAATCAGGCTAGATTTTTGTTTTCTGTTATAGGCTGCATAAATTTTATTAAGTTATTCTTGAAATGCAGGTCTATATAGTCTTTGCAAAATACAATACTGAACAATTGGTTTTTATCTCCCCCTAACAATGTGCTTGTAATAGTTGCCTTAAAAATAGATTTAAATTATAATAAAATTTATTATTTCATTTTTGAACTAAACATTTTATTGTTTTGAGTCAACAACAATTGAAAAATAAAAGACGGTTATTTTTTGACTCAAAAAACTTTAAACTTTACACAAAATTATTAATAATTATTCCTCTTTGCTATTAAATTTTGACTTTCTTCAACAAATTTAATCAATTATGATGCTATTTAAATTTTGCATATTTTTCCTATATATAAATGACGAGGTAAGAATGTCGTTTTTCCTCCACATGATCTAAACTTCCTCACTGATTGAAAGAAGTCAAAAACACAACATTCTCATGTCTTAATAATGAAGTTTTGAATTAGTGAACTTGTGAATATGATAAAGATGTACTTAAAACTTTTAATTATTTTGAATTATTAGTAAGATCTTTTAGGACACTTTGGACAATCAGCGTCGCATTTTTAAAATGGCTTTTTTTTATGTTCTGATCAAAAAACTTAAGTGTTTTTGTAAATAAAAACGTAGATAATATCTGACCGTTTTTTTCATTTCACTGTCTTGCCACGCTCAAAAATCAATATAATTTCTACAACTTTTTAGATCTATATTTACATCTTCATCTAATAACTTTGTGAAATATTTTGAAAATGAAGTTTTTGGTACAAAAATTTTCAATTATTTAAATATTAAATAAAAAACGAAAATTTTTAAATGTGTAAAGTTTAATATATAGTTTATCAAAAATCTATAAGAAACAATACTCATACAAATCAATTGACTATAGGCCTATTCCGCGTCTATAAACTTTAATACTTCCAAAGAATATAACTATGGCTCAATAAATCTAATGCTGACACTTATAAATAAATATTTTTGGTGAAAATTGAATTTATAGACCAATATCATATTAATATGTTAATGCCCTTAAAGGGTAATAACAAATGTTCCTTTAAATCCTTGCACTAAATTTTCTATATCGGTTTTCAAAAAACAACTTATTTTTTGTCTTAAAATAGCTCTCAGTTTCGGCAAAAACTTTTTCATTTAAACCGAATCTATTTGTTTAAAGGTGGGCACCCACTTAGTGCGTATATCTCAGCGGGATATGGATATGTGGATATTTCAGCGTGAAATTCATTGGTACGTCATTTTGACGTCAAAAAAGTTACCCGCTGAGATATACCCACTAAGTGGGTGCTCACCTTAAGATTTAACGAATAGATTGAATGGGGGGCCAACTGAAAGCTCAACTCGGTTTTTCAAATACTTTTACAATGGTATATTTTCTTGGTGAGACAGCAAACTTTTGTTTTTTTACAGGACAATTTTTTCGCAACAATAACTCAATATATTAGTCACCATTGATGGTTTTTTTTTAGCAACAAAGTAGTTGATTAATTGAACTTAGCTTCGGAATTTATTGACTATTGTGTTACACAGTATTGTTTGCATTTTTAGAAATATTTTATATAAATCACACATTGTATTTTGCAAGTTCTATGATAAAATTAAACACAATACTTACCAAAATATTTGGTTTAAATATTCTCATTTTATTTATTAAATTACACTAGCACTATAGAATTTTTCTTTCGGTTTTTCAAAATAAAATTTATTAAAATTTTTAGATCCTCTCAGTATAACAAAAATTTATTTACTAGTGATCTAATCCATTGCTAACAAATAAACATCGAAGAGATATATTATGTAAGGCTATTTATTTGGTACAAAATTGTGAAGGTGGATAATGGGCTAATCAACTTTTGACGTATCCAATAGGATAAAAAAATTCATAGATATTAAATTTCGCATTCATTAATGACAAAAGAATAACCAAAAAGCTATTACAATGTACCTTTAAATATATGACACATATTTGGCATGATTTATATTTCTATAATACTATGGTATACAAGGACCAGGGAAATTTTGTGTTTTTTTTTAAAGAGAATTCATCAAAGCTAAGTAGTAGCTTAGGTATGTAGATGAAAATTTTCTAAAACAAAAACAAGTAACAATAGACTGGAAAAAAAATCAAACACATCTATAGGCAATATCCAAGGTATTCTTGCGTTCAATTGCGATTATCATGCTTATAATACAGCAAAAGTCCAACAATATATAGTGAGAACACTTTTAAGGATTCTTTGATTTTTAAGTGCAGAAAGTTCGATTCTTTTTAAGTCCAGTCACTCAGTCCTCAAGTGCCTTCGGTCATGTAATTTACATTCTAAAGTATTCTGTTTGAGTTTCATTTTATGTTTATACATTTTCATAAATATTATAATAAATTTGTAATTAATTTTTATTCAAAAAGTTAGTGCTTAGCTTAGTGAAGGAAGATTTTAATTAACAATTTTTGAGTCATTATAATAAGCAGCAAAAAACGAAAATCAAAAAAAATATTTATTTTCCAAGGTGTGTGTAGGTGAAAGAAAAATTTTTTTTTCACGATGAAGCCATATGAAATAGACTCGCACCTGTATGGATTACTTTAGAGAGTAGTCAAAACGGGGGAGGGTAGTAAGACATCATGAAACGGAAACAACGTCGGTATAGGTAAAATGCCAATGACCATTTCGTATTTTACAAATAAATAGAAACAAAATTATTATTTTATATTATATTTATATTGGTTTTTTTTTTTTAATTTTATAGAACCACATTTAATTCAATTCAGCTACAGGAACTTGAACGCGCATTTCAACGGACACATTACCCTGATGTATTTTTTCGTGAGGAATTAGCTGTTCGAATTGATTTGACTGAGGCTCGTGTACAAGTTTGGTTTCAAAATCGTAGAGCTAAATGGAGAAAACAAGAAAAAACTTTAATTAAAAATAATATGGATATTAATGGAATAAATTATGAAACTAATGAAAATGAACAAATTCTTCAAAATCCTGGAAATAGTAAGAAATATTTTGAATATGAAGGAATTAATAAAATAAAAATGCTGTAGTTAATTAGTTACATACTTAGCTTTTTTAAAGTATTCTTGATTCTCTTGTATATCTGACTAGAGGATGAGTAAATATGGCTCTTAAATTTATGTTTCCTAGTAATTAAATCTAATATCAATACAATTCAGTTTTGGAACAAACAAAAAAATTTTTCATCTTCAATTTTTAACCCAAAATTTCTTAGGTTATGTTCTGTGTAATTTTCAAGATATTCTTTTTCAAACTGTCTAAAAAATTATTTCTCTGAACCTGTATTTGGTAACTAAAGCTCCAGCTTTTTGGCTTGAATGGTATTTTGATAATTTGGGGGCTTGGTACTTCCTTATTTCGAGTACCTATCAAATTTTGGATAATATGTTTTAGCAATCTGTTAAAAGTTGGTAGTTCTTCTGGCTCTACTTAATGGATAATTTTTGTCTATTTTTGGTTTTTATTTTTTTATGATTTTTTATATAATGCTTATTAAATTTATGAGGTCAACACTTTGACATTGTACAATTCTGTTCATACCTCCGATTAGGGATTTTATGTTCTGCCACATGCTTTGATGAAAAGTCCATGTAATACTCACAGATCAGCGTTTTATTTTCAAAAAGTTCTATGACTTTTTTGAATGTCTGTAAGTTTTATAAAATGTTTTTTTAGGAGGTATACTAATTATAAGTTTTAAGCAATAAATTTTTTGCTTAATTTGTAAAAACTATGGTGAATTTTATGTGTGACGCACAGATAGGCATTTAATTTCAAACATCCTAAATGTCTAGTTCCCAGAACTACATATATGCCTATGGTTTTTTAATATCGAAATTTCTGTTAAAACTACTTCGAGCACTTTTCTTTAATTTAATTCTATAATTTTAGTTATATTTTAATTAAATTTATTGTCCTAAGCCTTACGATTAAAACTTAATTTGACTCATATTTACAATTTAAGAAAATTTTGATTCTGTAAAGTAAACATTTAGCTCTCTTTCCTTACCAAATAATTTCTCTTTACATTTTTGATTTAACTTGTATATAATTTATAAGACAAATCAACAATAAATATAAATTTTATTTTAAATATTTTCTACTATTTTAAGGTAATTCATTATTATCAGAAGTTCAAATGCATCAACATAACATAGATAACACAGATCCTAAAATTAATTTAGGATCTTTATCTCCAGGAGGACTATCACCTAATATATTTTTAAATTTAAATATTGATCATTTGGGTATGGATCGCAATAATCTGTCATTAGAATGGTCTAGTTTTCCTCCAACACAACAAACATTACATCAACAGCCAAATTCTTTTAGAAATCTACCAACTTCAACCAGTAATTACCTCAATATGGATTCATCGACATCCTATGATGGAATTAAATTTCTAAATGTTGAACAATTTAATATGGATAGTTTTAAGACAGAATGTATTCTAAATTTGGATCAAGCTATTTTGGAAGAAAAACAACAAGGACTTAATATTGATATGTCTGAACAATTTACGATTCCAGAACAGCCGAAAAGTCCACCACTAATGGATCTTGATAAGCCAATTATTAATATTAATGTTGAGAGTATATCTGATCTAATGGATGATAAGTTTTAGTTAAATATTAATATTTAAAAGAAATCAAATTTAGGCTTATTTATGCAATTTATAAAAAAAAACTGTATTTGCAAATGTTACCCTATGATTAAGTATTTGTTTTTTTATGTTAATCCAACGTTGTTTGATATTATTTAATTTGTTAATGTTAATTTTATTTTGTTGAAATTGATGGTTTAGTCAATAATTACTAATGAACAAATTTAATTACATTAATAAAGTTATTAATCTTGTATTATAAGAAATTGGATGTGTTTTCTAAAATATTCAATTCAAAATTGAACGATTTGGTTTTAGGCTGAAAGGTCTAAAAAAAGAACAGATGAGCTTAATAGAAATAATTTATTATTAAAAAATACAAATAAATGGAAACGTCACTTGCAAATTATGGTCGATTAGATTTACTTAACATATACTCAGGGTAAACGAAGAAAAATACTTAATTTTGAATTTAATCTGGTGAGATTTAAAAATTATTTCGCAAATGCCATTGTGCATGTGCATTTCGAAAGCTTAACTTCTAGTTTAATAAATGCCCGTTGTGGTTCCAAATGGCGTGATGAGAAAAAATGACATTTCTTTATGAGAGGTTATATAATGCCACTAAATTTGGGCAATTTATTAAATTCGTTAAATAATGTTTATAGATTAAAAAAATTAAATTATTTAGTTCGTAATTTATCGGAATTTAGTACAAAACATATATTAAATGACAAACATGTAAATGAATGGTTAATGTGTGTAAAAAAAATGCCGGCAATTGGTGAAAAGAATTTTTCAAAAGAACAAATTTTTGCTGCTGTTTTAGTACCTTTGTGTTTAAATGAGGAAAATGAAATTTCCTTACTTTATACTAAAAGATCGGGTACAATGAGCCGACATGTTAGACAGATATCTTTCCCCGGTATGTTGTTTTTGTTTATGTAAATAGTTTTTTTGAAATTAAAAATGTATGCAACACAAAAGGTCTTTATCTTATTTAAAGGATTTTACTTAACATTCCTTTTTATATTATAGGTTTTTTAGATTAGTTTCATCCATTTGCAAATTGACTTCATCCAAATATTTTATTATTTATAAATAGTTCTGTCATATTTTTTTTTGAATATATTTATGAAAATTTAAAATTTTGTGTTCGTGGATGAACTTCATTTGCAAAAGGATGAAGTCAATTTGTAAAATGGGTGCAACTAATCTGCAAATGGATGAAGTCAATTTGCAAATGGATGAAATTAATCTGGAAAACCTGTATGTAATAAAGCCCTGCTTTAAGATTTAATATTTAAAAAAAATTTATTAGAATAAGGAAATAATACCACACTATTTACAATTTGTATTTAATTTCAAATGGCTTTCCATAGCAACAAAGGTTCTTTTTTTCTTTGTAACGGTATGATATTCTTCATTTAGGGGAGATTTATTCTTATGCCTGGGACTCACTAGCGCTTAGCGGCACAAAATTTAGTGCTAAATGCTAATGAGTCCATTTGTCTCCACTGATGTTCCACTCCACTGGTATATAAAGAAAACCCTCCATTTTTACTGTTCTAAGTCGTCTCCACACGCTAAGCGCTACTGAGTCCCAGGCATTAGATGATATTCTGAAAGTGTAAACTTTATTTCAGCGGTGGGAAGATTTGATGAAGATCAAAATAATAGCAATCTCTTAGGTATTAGAAAAATACCTTAGTATTTATATTTATTAGAAATTTCAACAAGTTCCTTAAGAATTAGTTACTTTAAATTAATTAATAAAATTCAAATATTGTAAGAATCGGCCAAGTTTGATCAACGGCCAATAGAAATTAATTAAATTATTATATAAAAATATACAAAATATACAAAAATACAAAGATCACGACCCAAAATTTATACAATTACTTAACTTACTCACACTAATAGTATGGGCATGAGAAAAAGAGTTTTGTCTCTCTGATATGAAAAGAAAGTAGAACAATGCTAATAAATTTTTGCCAGAAAAAATGCGGAAATTGCAAATCAAAATATTTTTGATTATTGATATGCAGATTTCGCAGAATTTTTCTAGAGGAAAGATAAAAAAAAAGAAAAAAATAACATTTAGTATTAAAAGAAAAGAAAAATTTTAAAAGAGGTTAGTCTGTAATTGAACATTGTACAGAGTACTGCTACCTATGCCTAATTCGGCTGGTAATTATTGCTCTTAGAAAATTAATTAATAGCCCTAATTGGCTAAAAAATTATAAAAATTTGATAATTTTAAATGTTTGTTTTATTTTAAAAACATATTAAATAACCTGGAAGGCAACTATTTTTTATGATCTATTTTCTTATTCCCTGCTCCATATCAAAAGGATATGATTTTTAGGGAAAAATAGAGATAAAGCCGGTCTTAGGAGAAAGATTTTGCTGTTTTCTTAGAACAATATCGGCTTTTTAGCCACTTTTCACTTTGCCCACAAAGGTAAATATTTTATAAGAATAAAAAAGAAATAAGGAATTAGGAAATATGACGAATAGGTGCCCTCGAGACTTCACAACACATCTAAACCTTGATAAAGTCAAAGTATTTATATTCAAATCTTTTGTAATTAAACTAATGATTTTAATCCATTATGATTCAGTACAGGAAGTAAAAATTGTTGCTTTCTTGGGAAAAATTTAAATCAGTTTTAGTTTTATTTTCAATAGCAATGGAAATTTGCTTATCATATTTTTAATAAAATATTGCTGATTTCTAAAATATTCTAGATTATTGTGACATTATTATTAAAAATTAGAATTTAAAAAAAAAATATTTTTTTTGAAAAATATTTATGTATATGTTGAAATTGTTTCAATATTAAAGATCCTTTTAAAAGATTGAAAATTTAATTTCTTACTTTCAGGTGGCCTTAGAGAAAATGATGATAATTCATTTGAGGACTGTGCTTTACGTGAGACTGAAGAAGAAATTGGACTTAAACGAACAAATATAGAAATTCTTGGCACTGGAAATCTGATATTTCCACCAAAAAGTGCCGCAATAATGCCAGTTTTTGCTAATATTATTAATTTT
This sequence comes from Acrocera orbiculus, assembly GCA_947359355.1. NCBI lineage: Eukaryota > Metazoa > Arthropoda > Insecta > Diptera > Acroceridae > Acrocera > Acrocera orbiculus. The sequence goes on from OX375757.1 coordinate 2,311,224, forward strand.
TCTAAAGAAAATTTAATATTAAACAAAGATGAAGTTGAGATGGTATTAACAATACCAATACGTAAACTTTGTGATAATAATTCTACAAAACATACACAATTCAAAAGTGGTTATAGTTCACCACTATTTGTTATAGATTCTTATAAAATTTGGGGTATTACGGCTTATATTACATATATGTTTTTAAAATGTGTTTTATCAAAAAATGTTTATCAACATAATTTAGATTTTATTACTCCTTTTAAGGAAATTTAAAAGTTATTGTTATTAAATTGTTTTTGACGAGTATTTGTCATATACCAAAATTTATTTCTTGTTCCCTAACCTTTGTAATCAATATCCTTAACTATACTTGCTGTAATTTTTATGACAACAACTTAATTAATTTGTAGTAAGTATTTCTTCGAATTTGATTGATAAAACACACTGAAAAAAAGCTTGGTTTTCAAGTAAACACATTCACTTGATTTTCGATCTACTTGAAACAAAAAGCAATTCTTGAGTCAATAATTTAAATACTCATCTCTAGTAAATTCAGGTAAATTCAAGCAAATTATGTACGTAACAATCAAATATATTTACTTGCCACCATGTTGAGAACATATTTATTTGCCACTCGCATTTTTTTAAAAAATTAATAAAACTTTTTACAGATTTTATTAGGTTAGTGAAAAATAAACTAATCTTATAAATATAATTCTGGTTTTTATTTGTATCTCTTACAATTTTCTACAAATCTTTTTCTACTTTTAACAAATTTAAAAATTATTTACAAAAAATAATTGAAAAGATTTATTCATCATTAAAACTCTTGTACTTAATTTAACAACTATATTTTGGATTTTTGCGAGTATATTTCTACATTTGTAAATTTTCCTTACTATAATTTAGAGTTGTATCGGTCTTTGGTATTAAGAGTATTATAATACAATTTCATTACAGAAAATAATAATATTAATATAAAATGAATATTAAAATATTTTCGCAATGATGACAAATATAATGAAATCCGTGTAATAGTTTTTTCCTAACTAAACTTATTAGGCTAGCTTTTAGCGTGCTTTTCCAAAAAGTGATATATCTCTCAAATAAAGTATTACTATTCTGTATATTATACGCTGTTAATGAATGGATTTTACTTCTGTTTTACTTTGACAACATGTACGATTTAGACCTATGTAATTGCTTTAATATTAGCTTTTTGCCGTTATAGTAACATCAAATATTACATAAATTCTTGGTGAGTATAGAAAAATATAATCATAGAACCTTAGTTATTTTACCTTAAACTTAAGGATTGAATTGAATTACAAATAGATATAAGAAAAATGCTAAATCCGGAGATAATTGTTAACAATTTTTGAATCATTTAAATTATTTACGTGGGAGACAGATGCGTTTTGTGTAGAAAATAGTAAATTTAGTGACAAGTTATTTCTGAAGAAAGTGAGAATAAAAAAGAAGGTGAAAAACATGAACGTAACATCAGTTGAAGTGACGATTGGAGTATCCTCCTTGTATTGTAATAAATATCTTGAACAACGTGGAGTTAAAGAATCTACTTCAGTCGAAAGAATCCAAATAATTGCTTAGAGGTTTTGTACATCACCAAACATGATGCGTCAAGCGTGAAAATTAACGGCTATCATCAAATAAATACAGGGTTTATTTTTTTATTCAAAATCGTAGTTGAAGCAAAGGGATGCTTGTTTTGCAATACTAATTAAACTGAATACGTTCATGCTGTATTGTAACTAGACGACAAGCCTTTTACAATATAGAAAAGTAGCTGCCACAACCATTTTTGAATGTATCGATAATAAAAATCACTTAATTTAGAAAAGACAAAAGTATAAAACACTAACCATATGTTTTATAATCTTAATGTGTCCATTCATTGTAGCAAACACCCTCGAACGGATTTCAGAACGTAAAATAGATATCAAATTATTTTTCCGGACTGTTCGCCTCAGTGTTTGTTAATGTAATAAATATGCAATTGCAATTGATTGCAATAGTTTCGTAATTGTACAACATCTGGTTTTTTAAAGCTCCCCTTTACTACTTTTGATTCACAATAGACTTTGTTGTTGTTATTTTTTTCACTTAAAATTTTGCGATACCCAAACCAAAAACTATAACTCAACAAACTTGCCAGCAGCTCATTTTAAATTGAAGAAGACGCTTTGTTTGTTTAGTATTTATTTAATATTTGATTTATTCTGGAAAATTTTTATCGAAAAAAAATAAGCAAAACAAATATGTTAAAGTGAAAAAATAAAATATTCGTTCGATATGAACCAAACAAAAAATAAAACCCCCTGCAGAAATGCTTTCACGAAGAATAACAAGAGCTGGTTACTAGCTCTGATGCCTCTGATGCCAATGGAGCCAAGAGTATTTTTCATATTCATAACATTGTAGTAATAGCTTTTCTTTTTGCATACAAATATGCTAGCGTCCATTTTCACTTAATTTATATTCAGGGAATTTTCAAAGATTTCTGTAGATTTTTAAAAAAATCAAACTTAGGAATTTATCAAAGTCTAAGCTAATAAATTTGTAACTGGAAGTTGTTCTTTAGAAGGTTATCATTGGTCTGCTTTAATTTTAAAACACTTGACAAACAATTTCTAAAGGTCGGTGGATTAGATTTAGAAATATTTACTTATTTTTTATCCATAAAAATTTAAACGCTACTTTCAGTTTTAATAACTGTTGAATTGGGCGTTTGCGTTGATGAAATTCGACTTGATTCTATTGGATATACATAACTTTTCCTTTTAACAAAATTCGGTGAAGGTTTCTCTGAAAGATTTACTAACAAAGGCAATGATTCGTTTTTACAAAAAATTTTCTCATTATCAGAATTCCTTTTTTGTAGAAAATTTTTACGATTTGAATTTTTTCGCATACGATCTAAACTATTACGTGGACTGTTTGAAAGTAAGGATAATTTATCTGATGATTCTGTATTATCAAAATTAACAGGAAAATGAGATTCAAGAACTCCACTAACTTTTTGATTTGAATTTTTCTCTAAAATTTTTTGGGAATTATTACTCTGTTGGATATTGCTATTTGAACTTGATAATGGAACAAAAGAGGACATAGCACTACCATAAGTACCACTGGAACTAGTTTGAATTATGGTAATTGAATTTATATAACAGGAACTATGATCATTTTTTCTACAACATTCACCACCATTATTTAATACAACTTGACAAGGACAATGTGGACATTTACCTAAACATTCAAGCATAGCACTATCACTGAATGCTATTTTTTGAAATATACTTTTATTTGGACTCTTTTCATCGATATTATCCACCGATTTAGAACTTTCTTGTCTTTTAGGTGATTTTATTTGGCTTATATTTGTTGCAGACTCAAAACTTTGTTCACTTGAATCACTATTGTTAAGAAAAGGCACTCTTGGGTTAGTAACAAATACTTGACCCATTCGCTTATATTGGTCAATAGATTTCCAATCATCTGCACAATTTGCTAAATTACTTGTAAATTTTGGAGCACGTCGCATTACTTTGGGTGTATGTAGCTGAGATTCATAAATGTCTTCCATTAATTTTTGATTACCATTACTACTAATAGTTAATTTATGTAAATATTTTTCTATACTATTTGCTAAACTAAGAGGAGCACTAGCTCGAGAAGATATGCTTGAAATTTCTGATAAACTTTCAGGGCTCGCTAATGGAGCTAATCCAAACCAGTCATCATGTATTAAATCGACACATTTTTCAGTATCCGAAAACCGTCTTGGTTCAGTGAGAGGAAGACTTAAAGGTTTTTTGATCTGCTGATATCCTGAAATTTGTCTTTGTAAAATGCTTTTGGGCTTAGGATGTGGTGATGGTGATTTAATTGGACGAAAATTATTCATTATAGGACTGGCTCCTGTTTCAAAAGCTACATTTTTTAATTTTGTGTGAAATCCTAATGTATTTGGATCACTTAAAATAATTGTTGTAGCTTCACTTGGACCAGAAGGACTTCTACCAGTATAGTCATCAGCAAGGCTTGATATATCATATTGAAGGATCGAACTCATTTGACTACGTCCAGCAACTGATGATGCCTTACTGTCCATACCCCCAATAGCTAACTCACTCGTTTCTTGAGGATTTTGTAGATTTGTAAATGATGTTTCAAGACAAATTTTATGTGATGTATTTGGAGTTGTATTTTGGCAAGAATTTTGATTGATGCAATTTTGCAAGTTTGGAATATTCATTGATTGCGAGCATTGTGTATTTGGCGGCTGTCGTTGTGGTTTTCGAGGACCAACTGTTGTTACAACCTAAAAAAAAATTATAGTTGATCAATAATTAATATTTTTTTGTTTGAAAAAAAGTGAAAGTGAGTGAAAATCAAATTCTATATATGTTAAATTGGAGACTTAAGATTTAGAAAGGATTATCAATAATAATCTTCTATTCAAACTTGTTTCATGTGCTTAAAAATCTCTATTCAATAAGTAGAACTGAGTTATATGTATTTGTGTAATAAAATGCCATATGGGAATAAATTTGTTGTAATATTCGATGCATAAATGTTTTCTTAGTCAATGTCTGCTTGTTACTTAACTTAAACCTGGAATAGATCCCTTGGAGTAATCAAATTATTATTAAAAACAGTGTTATGTATTATATCCGACTAAGAAAGCGAATAATGAAATAACACAACATAAGCATAACCTTTTTTATCTTCTTTTTTTGCAATATTTATTTGTTATTACATTGAATAATTCTTCGTCTTAGTGTTTTCACTGTCTTTTAGAATTTATTATACGGCTTTCCTTTTTTTTCCAGATATTTGAATTATTTAGGTTTACCAGAACTCAAAAGTTTTTATAATCAAAGAGATAAAATGTTTTCTGGTGGTTTTCATCTGCTTTTTATAGCGTAGAATTAAGGGAGAAAAATCTGAATCCCGGAAGTGTATTTCTGCAAGTATCTGTTTTTCAATAAAATTTTACTTAAATGAATGATTTATGATAATGTATTAAAATAATTGAGGGTTGCCTGGAAATTTTTGGCTGCAAACATCTCTAATTTAATAAATTTCAAATAACTTTTTTCAAAAAATTCCAGCTATAAAATTTTTGTTATATCCAACACCATTTGAAAAGAAATAATGTGGAAAGGAGAAAAGAAAATGACTGCCATTCGTCGGTAAATTGCAAACTTAGTTCTTATTTATTTTATTTTATTCATCAAATGCGTCAATCATATTTGGATGGCTCACTTGCCAAATCGATTAACTCCATTTTTTGAATATTATTAAACTTTAATTTCAAAGCACTTGATTACCTCCAAATTGGACCTATTCAAACAAATTTTCTATAGTAATAAGTAGTAACACTACTAAATGACAAAATCGTATTTTTAAATTTTTAATTTAAGAAGCATTTTTAAAAAAATATATACTATTTCATTATTAGTCTCGACTTTTTGTTTTATGGAGTTAATCGATTTGGCAAGTGAGCCATCCATTTATTGACCATTTTCGAGACCTACTTTAAATTTATCCAAACAGGCGATGAAGTATTTGACGGATAGTCAACGATAAGTTCCTCTTTTTGATCGTCAGCTATGCATGCATGTTGTTAGACTTCATATCTAGTTAAATATTAAAACGACCGAGCCAGATTTTTATATTATAATTATCATTAAAAATGTTTGGTATAATTTTATGCGTGATTTCAGTACAGTTTTTTTTATTTCACTCATTCTTCCTTTAAAATTTGTTAGTTCAAAATGATCTATATGCTTATGCGCCTCTTAGAAATTATTAAGTAGTAGTAAAAACATTAAAAACTAAAGATAGTATTTGTAAATACTTATAAATATATTTATTATTAGTTTTTCGGTTCAACAAAATCCACTTAAAGCAAATTAATTGTTAGCAAGCTAAGCTTTTTCTTACCTTTCATAATATTTTTTCAAAGATTTATTTTTAAAAAATTATAAATCATTTCTTTTTTCGTTTAAGTTATAATTCCCACCATTAAAGAATTTGATTTAATTATTTTGATAATTCACGAAATTCTGTCATTTTTATAAAGCACTAAATTCTATTTAAAAACTTATTTTAGTTTAGTCTTATGTCATGGCTTTATTAGCGTTTAATGCCACACTCAACAGAAGTGAGACCATGAATAAAAAATGAATAGTAGAGTGTCAGGAGTTATCAGAAAGCTTACGCCCGGTTTCACAGTACAGACTTAAGCTTCAACTTATTTAAGTTTCAATGAAAACTTTAATTTTACTTAAGAACTGAAAGTGTTTCACAGTTTTTTTTATAGCAAGTAGCAAAGTAAGTGATTGGTTAACTCTAGCAATCCACTAAAATGCTAGGTTTGATTTATTCATTTGAAATATGTGCCCGACAGGAAATGCCTTACTAGACATACCACGATGCCTCATATGGTTTGATCAGCACAACTCCAGACGACCAGCATGCTCTAATACAAATGCATAAAATTAATTGCAAATTCCTTGTATAAATGTATAAAATAGATAAACATTTACTTGTGCGGTAACAAGCAAACTTGTTCCAAAACTTTTTTTGCTGTTTGGTCTAGTTCCAGACCAAATTCCTGCTGTGTGAAGAAACTGATTTTTTTTCTTTCTTTGATTCATCAAATTTTTCAAAGATCACAAACAGTGCCATTCTAATTTTGTCAATTCAGTACAAAGCCCAAATGTGATTTTATGGGTTAGATTTATCCACCACATTAAATGTTAGTGAAGTCGAAGAAATTTGTAAAAATTCTTCGCCATAATTTAAGAATAAAAGTATTGAGTGCAAACTATTGAGCAACATTACTTAACTTCCTCTAAAGCGCTCTGCCAAGGAACTCTTACAAGATAAATAAACGTGAAGCACAAATGTTCAACATTGATAAAGTTATGGAAAAAAGTTTTAAAATTCGATTTCCAATTTAAAAAAATAATATCATGCAATTTTGTTTCTATACACTACAATAAATAACAGGACTGGATAAAGAAAATTTAAAACTTTGTTTATTATTCTAGTCTAGGTTGTAAACATTATTTTCTGTCAGGTTTTTTCTTTAGTTCCATTCATAGTTGTCCGAATATTTAATTTGAAAAACTAATTTAAAGTATATTAAAGTTGATTCTTCACAGTTAGATATTTCTAGGACTCAAACACAATTCAGGTTTTTCAAGTAAAAAATTCAATTTAGGGACTTTATGGCGTACATTGAATACACATTCTCTATTTGACAGTTTTTATGTCAAAACTTGTCTATGTTCCAAAATTTTTAAAAATATTTAAAAAATAAAATCCTCTATTGTATTTTATTAAGTAAAATTAAAGTAAAAGAATAGTGAAAAGATATTCATTTATTACAAAAGAAAAGATATTAGAATTAAAATTTACAAAATTCTAATTAAAAAAAGTCCCAAATGAAAAATTCAAAATTGACATACATACATACATATATTATAAAGTAATATGAAATTAATTAGAAACTTAAGTCAAGTACACAATAAATACTGTTTAAGTTGTAAAAATAAATTAATAAATTTGACTTAAAAGAAAAAAAAAACAAAAACAAAAACTAAAATATTCAAATTACCAAAATTTGTAATTAATGTAGAAGAAAAACCATAAATTAAAATTGTGCAATTTTATTTATTGCTATCCGCCTTGTTTTTCAGGTGCATAGTTTGAGATTACCTTGTTGAGGGCAGCTAAAACTTTGTCTGGCATATGATCCTGTAGCATAACTGGTGATATAAGAACTTCATCAAAATCTGTTGTTTCGGCCCAAATTGCTTGATAAACAGGTTCATGTTTTTTTAAAACTTGTCTGCAAAAAAAATTATTTAGTCTTAAAAAATCTTAAATTTATATTTAATGTGATGATAATGCAATTAACAAAAACAAAGGCAAACATAATATTTTCTAATATGTAATTGTGTGATGAAACGTCCTTTTTATATTTATTTTCATAAATATAATTAAATTTTTTTTTAGTTATTTTTCAAAATACCAAAAATACTTACAAACATTTAAAACAACACAAATATAATTTTTTAGTTACACGAAAAAAACGTAAGTTTGCCATGATATATTGTTACTTTTATAATTTAGGGTGTTTACCGTCTTATTTAAAAGTAAATAGATAGTAGATATGTCTAAAATATTCTTCTAAAGTTTCCAGTCAATCAGAAATAAAGTCGGCAATAGAACATTAGGAAGCTCTATCCATTGCATTGTCATCCTTGTGCGGGCAGTTTTTAATAGAGTTCCTTTTCAAAAACCAATTTTCATATCGTGTGCCACGATTTATTTAAAAATAATGAACCGATATTTTACAAATTTGGCACACTTTTCCCACTGACTAGTGCTTGCACGAAGAGTTTTTTGTTTTTGTTTTTAACCCTATTCCTAATTACATGAATAAAACAAGTACTATAAAAAGAAATTTTTTAAAGTATATTCCTACTTGAGATTGTTTTTTCTTTTTTCTGAATTCAGAATTCGTAATTCGTTGCATTCAGTTTTCTGAAGTTTTTCTCTCATATCAAATTAAAATTAGCTTATTAAATATAATTAATGAATTAATATTTGAACTAACTGTATTAACATCAATTGTCATGCACTTCCAACACAACAAAATTTATTTGAAATTGATTGGATGAATAGAAAAGATTTTATTAACAATTGAAGGTTTTTGAGCAACCTAATAGTAGAAATATAATAATTAATTTTTTTGATGGCATTGATTTAAATTTTACATTTGCCAAAAATTTGTTATAATTTTTAAAAATAAGGTTTAAATTATTACACATTGTTAATTTCGCTCAATGTGTAGATAATTATATTTAAAATCTCGTTTTTATTATTAAATAAATAAATATATATATTAACTGAGATTTCTTTATAATATTTTTTTAGTAAATTTTATTTTCATTCATATTAATTACATGACAAAAATGTCATTCATTATACTTAATTTTTCAGAAAAATTTGACGCACCAGCAACCAAGGTGTTTTAATCCTTATCTATGCCTATCTTTAATATCTATTAAAAATTTTATCATAGTTTTTCATTTAGTAACATGACTTCGTATTGGTGGTGATAAATGTTAAATTATATTTAGCAAAATGGGAAAACTGAAAATGCTTACCACTGGTAGTATTTTCTTTAAAATTATAGGAAACTTTACTAGCTGTAAAATAATTACAGCAGCTTTTATAATTAATGAAAAACCCCAAATGTTAGAAAAATGTTTTTACCACACAGTTACATCACAGAACTCTGTTTAAGTTTTCCATATAAGGAAAACCAAAAAACCAACGCTCACATAAAACTTTTTAACTTATTAGCCTAAAGGATATAATAAGTCTTAGTACTTTAGGAAAAAGAATAAAGTATTACCGAGATTTTAAGATCTATACTTGAAATTGCCAAAGGAAAGATGTTTGATTTTTTCTTTAATCTATTTAACTGCGGAAAACTTTTGTTAACTGATATGTAAATTATTGTAAATTAAATTTTCCCAAGTAGCAGTGCTCTATTTAATTATATTTACCAAAGTCAAAGTATATGCATACATTTTTATATTAAAATCAACTTGGGAATTATTAAGCTTATTAAATTATTGAACAAAGCTCATAATTTTAGACAAAATTTGTTACAATATTTAAATTAGGATATTATTACAAAAAATTTTTCTTTTAAACTTTTAAAAACTGTTTTTTTATGTAAATAATTTATCAAGATTTCAAGAAGATTTTAAAATAAATTAAAGTGTAAATAAGGGTTGCTTTTAGACAGATATGGGCTTTTTTTATTAAATGTTTGCCATTAGTTTAAAAACAGAACACATTTACAGGCATTTAACCATTAAATTTTAATGAGTTTTAAGATCATGTAATAGAATTATACTCAAGGGTGTTTTAGTTTTATTCAATACTAAAATTTTTACTTAAAAGTAGAGAAAAACTTTCATCAGATTCTCGTAAAATATCTTTAGAAATATCATAAAATTTATATTCAAAATAAAAATATGCTGACTTTCTATAGTTTTTTATTGACAATAAAAAGTACATAGTTTCAAGTTAGATGTCTACCAAAAATACATGTTTTATGTATAACTCACAGGAATGCTCATGTAGATACTCATATTTTAAAGCAAATCATTAAACAAGCTCATAAAATTGTTTGAAAAGGATTTGGTTCTTCTTGTTAGAATGTAATACAATTTTATAAAACTTTGCACATGTGAAAAGATAACTATAAGACTGATTAGTGATTTTTATTTAGGTATGGATGCTTTTTTGTAAAATATACTTGGCGTTCATGTATTGAGATTAATTATCTGTTTTATTGTAGACTGGCTTATAATATTTAATGCTTTAAGTAGTTTAGCTGAGTGAATTGCGGATTAAATGGATAGTACGAATTTTATATAGGCGTCCTATCCAACCCAACAATAGATTGACCAGTTAAAGCAACCAGAAAGGTCTAATTATACGTATAATATAAAACACAAGTATGAAGAAACATATGTTATTGCATTATTTAATCTAAAATATAATAATCAAACTTTTATTTATTTTATTAATAAAAATTAACGCCACTTTTTACTTTAATAGTTTGATTGTGTCTTCTTCTTTAATGATATAATATTATTTTCACAAATTTTTTATGTGTTTGAAATTTTTATATTGCCTTTTTATAAATCTAATCCGCTTTTCGTCGTTGTAATTCTAAACCAAATAAAAGTAAAAGATCTATAAAAAATGGTAATCCTTATATGTATATAATAAAATATTTTGTTCAGTTGAATATTTGATTTTTTTTAAAAAATGTGGTAATTTTTATGTCCAAAATATTTTTTCATAAATTGTTAAAATTTTATGAAAAAAATTCCAACGAAACTTTAGGTTACGTTTATTTCATTGCTTTGCACTTCACCACTTCATGAAAGATTATGAATGAATGAACAATTCCCTTTTAATAAAATTTTGAGAAAAATTTAATGCATTGAAAATATTTATTAAAAACTCAAAAATTTCTCTGTTGAACAAATCAGCTTATTATTTTGAAAATGATTTTAGCTCATTAAAAGAAAATGTTTGTAATTGTAATAATTAAGTTTTCTAATAATCGATGGCTGTTTTTCATATATTTTGTAATTTTACTTTAACTATTCTAAAGGAGATGACAATGTTAAAAGCAACACAAACTCAGAATGAGTTCAATAAAATCTAGCGAATGTAACCATGAATGTAGTTTTTTGATTGTGATTTATGATAAAAGTTAAATGACTTTACAACAGATTAGTAACAAAAAAAAAACAGAAGATGTTTAGAAACATTTTTTTGTACTAAACTTTTCCTATTCTAAATTAGTCAACAAACATCACTTAAACTCATTCAAAAATATACAATTAACAATAAATTTTACAACAATATTTTTAATGAAAAATTAGTAAACAACTTCTTAACCCAGTTAGTTATTTGAAAGTAACTAAACCAAACCATTTTCATGCATATAACGACAAAAATCACAAACAATTTCCAAACAATCAAATCTAATTGAGATATTATCCTACCTCCACCCTGGCTCGAATTTGTGCCTGTAAGAAAATTGTTAGCATTAGTCACAAAAAATAAAAGCGAGCTTAAGAACGCAAAAAATACTCGAATTCAAGTCCTTATAAAAAGAGCAATAAACCTTCATTTTCAAAGGTTGAAATCTTTTGTTTATATTTTTCTATATACACTTTTAAGTTTTAAGTTCAACTTTTATTTGAGTTTTTTTTTTCCTAGTTTTAAAGAGGATTTCTAAAATATCAACAAGAAAAAAATAATACAAACTCACTCATCTGCTGTTGGATGATGGCGAACTATATGAATTATTTTACCGGGTGGGTATAGTGGTTGATGGAGTGTTAGAGCTATTGAACTATCTGTCGGATGAGCACTTGTTGTTCGTGCAGTAAAACGTTGCTATTTTTATTGTTTTTTTATAAAAATGAAAGATTTTTTTTTATTTATTACATAAATAAGTAACAATTATGAGAAGCATACCTCTTTGTATTCATTAATGTGTGTATCCTGACTGGACATTTCCAGTACGGAAGTTGGCTCTGGACCACAGCAGCAGCAGATGACAGAACATGCAATTGTTTTCCACTGTAATTTGTTTTAAAGAAAAAAAGAATGAAACATTATTGAAATGAAATTACAGCAAATTTTTTATGACTAAATTTGATGAAAATTAATGATATGGCATTTATCTTAACGTACATTTTACTTGTTGTATAGAAATGACATAAATTTTATACGTTTTATGTTAAAATCTAATATTTTCATTTACGTTTTACAAAACGGGGAGGAGGAGGAGTATTTTTCTGATTTTTTCAGAGATATCGTTAAAACGAATATATTAAAATATTTTGCATATTATTGTTAACAACATTCTGAAAAGTTTTTAGGCAAAACTTATAACGAAATAAGGTATTGTAAAAAGTTAATATAAAATTCCAAATGAATTGTTACAGTAGTTTTTGAATGCCTATGATCAAGGACTCGTTTTTAAGCGTCGTTTTGATGAAAACTTGTTCAAAGTTTAAAACTTTAAAAAAGGTACAAGTGGTCAATAACTACGTGAGGTTTGTAATGATTGATTTTTTTAAGAAAATCAATTTTTTACTATAATTTTTAAACCGTTAGATGATATTCAGTCTTTTTTTTACATAAAGAAGAAGTGACATTTTACCAAAGTAAATTTTTATCAAAAGCCAAATTAATATTTAATTAAATAAACATTGACAGATTATTGTTGAAAAACTTCACGCCAAGAATTTTGGAATATATCATAAATATTTTAATTATTAGAAGAGCTTGAATTATTTTTATATTTCTTACATGTTAAGGATTTTATTTTAACCTATAAAATGAGATTAAAATAGTTAATTATATGATCCAAATATTGCATTAGTTTCATAACTTTTATTAAGAAGTTAGGAGTAAACAAATAATAACTACAATTCATTTACATCCCTCCTTCGTCATTGTTTTCAAACCATAACAGATTTTTAATGTGCTTAATTTTTCGGAAATTATTACATGAAAACATAAAAATAAAATTTTTGAGTATTTTCATCTTTACGTAAAAAGAGCCAGTTTATGTCTTTGAATATTATTATTTTGAACATTTTGTTTTACAATAAAATAAAAAATTTGGATACATAACATAAAACCCAATCGATAAATGTGTATTTTGAAATCTAAGGAAGGAAACTTCAACTGACTTAAAGAAAAAATAAATAACAATTCTAGAACCTATTTTTTAATAACAAAGAAAACATTTAATTATTTGAATAGTTTTCATATTATTTAAATTAATTTATATTCTTTAGTTTGAATTCTATTTTTAATTCGAAAAAAATTGTGTGATTTCTTGTTGATTTTTTCTGTTTCTGTTTTATTAATTTAAAATTAATAGCTACCATCGTAGCTCATTTTAGTAATGAGAGTTATGTCTAACAAGCTGGAAATTATTAGATAGCAATTCCATTAGATTAAAGTAAAAATATCATGTTATAACTATAAAAATGAATATGATTATGGAGCGTATTATCATTTACTAGTCCCCTTTAAATAAATCATTGATGATCTATAGTCTTGAGGTGCTTTAACCAAATCTAATTATGCAAAAAATTGTAATCAAACATGGGAAATATAAATAATAGAAAATCATTCAAAAATATGCATTGTATTCTATTCAAAGGTTTCCTTGACATGCTTGCTTTGCAGACATTTACATTAATATTGATGGCTGGTCATGACTATATGAGTCATGAAGTAGGAATTGCGAAAAAAAGTTTTAAGAAAGGAAGCTTTAAAAAGATTTTAATGGACGTAACTTGATGAAACACTGGAAAAATTCTTTTTAAGACATAATTCAGCACAATTTTATACTTATTTGTTTTAAATTTTTCTTTTTTATTGCGTTATTTGGGAGACTGCTGTCTCCCGTAACATTGCATTTTGTACATAATAATAGTAAAACTTGCTGATAAATAAAATTAAAAATTTCCAATACTTAGATAAATAAATTTGATAAAAATTTAAATAGTAAAACGTTTGAGTAAACACTCAACCCTCAAACTATTTTGTATTTGACTTTTAATGAATGACAAGCTTACGAAAAACTTAGCATAAGTCAGTTTACAGTTACACGTACCTTTGGATCTACACTTCGATTAATTGCATTTATCAGATCAGCCCTTAATGCCTCCATTTGGTGAAGTCCAATTCTTGGTACAACATCTTTTCCAACAACCACAGATGTAATAAATGTCTTTGAATATTCTACAGCTGGCATACTACAATTAATTAAATGATTTTTTTAAAAAAAAAAAAAAACTAAATTTAAATGAATAAATAAAAAATTTCAAATTAACCTTAATAGTCCTCCGGGTGGGGAATAACTAAAACATTGCAATGATGGATGTTGTGGTTTTAATAAAATTGCTAAAATAGAAGCGGTACCCGCACCTAACGAGTGCCCAACCAAAATTAATCCAAAACTTTGTGTATTTTTACTTGGATTATGATTTAAAGCTTTTTGTATAAGCCCTTTTTCATCAAGTTTATTTTTAATATAAATAGCTGCTTGTACCATTCCTTTATGACCTAACCAATCATCTTTTGGTGGTTCTAATGGTAACACTTCACCTTCTGCATTTAAATCAGTTAAAACATCTTTCATACTAAGTGTTCCCCTTATACTAATAATTATTTTTTTTTGTTTATAATCAATTGCAACAAAAAATGGAGTTTCACCAATATCAACATGATAAGTAACATAAATAATTTCAACATCACCAATTTGAAGAGTTTTTTTAAGGGCAGCATAATTACAATAACAACAATTATCTTCAATTACATCAGCTGAATTATGTGAGCGACAACGTGAAAGGCAACATCTGAAAATTTATTAATTTAATTTAATAAAAAATTTTGATACTAATTTCACAGTTATCATCCTACTATAATTTTTAAGTATATAAATTATGAAATCCGGTTCAACTCAGTATTCGAAATCAGTACAAAAAATTTCGACTTGGTTTCTTTTAAAAATTAAATGATATTTACCTCATTTCGGGAAATAAACTACACATTCCAGATCGATGTGTTATAAAGTACATAGGCCAACCATAAGCACCTTCAGCAAAATACATATAATGTATAACTGATTGAAAGAAATCATAATCTTTAGCATCATTTAGTGCTAAAAATTGTGTTCTATCTGTTATTGGTACACCACTTAAAAATTCATATGTTCCATTCTTTTTCTTTTATATAAAAAAAAAAAAACAAAAAGAAAAGAAAAAACTTAATAAATTTTCCCTTATAGTAAAATTTAAACAAACCTGTCTTACTATAGCTTCCTTTTCAAGTTTTTGAAATTTTCTTAATAGAACTAGACCTGCAACTACATCTGATGGTACAACATCAAGTTCACGAAAAAAATCACTCAAAAGACGAGCAATATCAGCAAATGAATTTCTATTCCTTTCAGATGAGGACATACAACAAAATAAGAGACGACATCTATGGTCCCAACTATCTTGATAGGCACGTATAACTTTTCTATTTTTTTAATGGAATTATATTAAAATTACTGAAATACTTTCTTTTTATACCTTTGTCTCCAATTTCTATTCATACTATTACTTCGCTTATAATTAAAACGAGATTCTGATTCACGCATTGATCGTTGATATTTTTTCATTTTTACCCATGATCGGCCGGCTGCATCAAATGTACACCAAATTGTTATAAATATTATTAAAACTAACAGCCAGTTGCATATTACTAAGCCTGAAAAATGAAGAGATTTGTTTTTGTGTTTTTATAAATTAATTACAGATATTGATATGAGATTAAAATAACTTTAGAATAGAAGTTAAATTAAAAACCATCATGTCAAATATCAAAATATCAAAAAGCTAATTAACCTTTTAGAATTTTAATTAGTTGTTATTTGTTAC
Source organism: Acrocera orbiculus (assembly GCA_947359355.1). Classification (NCBI taxonomy): domain Eukaryota; kingdom Metazoa; phylum Arthropoda; class Insecta; order Diptera; family Acroceridae; genus Acrocera; species Acrocera orbiculus. The sequence goes on from OX375757.1 coordinate 2,327,300, forward strand.
TAGTCTTAGTTTTTTGCCAAATTAAGTTTTAGCTAACTTGAAATTAAATTAGTATGCAAAAAGCATTCAAAATTTTTTTTTTTTTGCCTGCATTGCAAGAAATGATAAATAGCAACATAAAAACTGATCCCTAGCAGGTGATGTTAGTTCCAATGACCAAGCAGTTATTTAACTTCTTTTTTTTTCTATCCATAATACTACAATTTTTCATGTAATTGATAAAGTAGAACTTTTTTTAGAGAGCTTCAAAGTATAAAGTTTATTACAGAATTAAATTAGAAAAACCTTTTACTGTATGGAAAGCTTTTAAAAAATTTGTGATACTATTTTTTAAAAGGAAATTTTTACTATCTTTGATTATAAATATAATTTCTTACAACTCTTTTGATAAAGAAGTTTAATCTAATTTAAAAGAATTTGATTTCTATGCTGGCTATGAGTTTAAATTTTGGACCTTTTCAAGGAATTATTTCATAGAATGTATATTCAGAAATTTTAATAGATTGAATAATCAATATTGCTACTTTGATTGAAATTAAAAATCAATATTATTATTTAGAAATTAAAATCTACTATATTTATAAAAAATTAAGCCTTCTCATGCTTATCCTCATAAAACACGAAAAGTAATGAGTCGATTGAGATAAAAACTGCGGCTATATTGAATAAAATTGGCTTAATGAGGCTGCAATTGTGATGGCAAAAAATAGTGATGTTGACGAAATTAATTTTAAAATACAGTAGTTGTTGCCGGATTGCCGGATATTTATGAGAACAAAATTGTAAATTATCCAACTGAATTTTTAGATTCTCTAGATATATAAGAAATGTCACCATACAATTTTCTGTTGAAAATTGCTTCATCGATTTATTCAGTTACGTAATTTGAACCCACTCAGATTATGCAATGGCACACGTTTGGTCATAAAATGGATCACCAGAATTGCAATTGAAGCAACCATTTTGAAAAAAAAAATTCAAAGAAAAAGTTTTCTTGTCGCCATGCATCCCAATGATACCATCATATACTATAAAATCATTCAAAAGGCCTTAATTCTCTATTCGTTTACTATTAGCTATGACCATTAAAAAACCAAAAGGCCAAACAATATCCATTTGCGGCTTGGACTTAGAAAATCCATTTTTATCTCATGTTCAATTATATGTTGCATTCTCACGACTTGGAAAAACATCTAACTATCTATTTATATTACAAAAAGACTGATTGATTAAAAATATTGTCCACCTATTAGCGCTTAATTAAATATAAATTAATAGTTTTAACTTAAAAAAATGAAATTGCTTACACTTAAAAATCAACCTATTCATAAAATGTTATTTCTATTTATTATCGATAAAAATTTTTATTTTATTTATTCATAATTATGTTATGTACTGTTAAATATGAAATAAAAATAATTAATAAATTATATACATTATAATAAATAAAAATAATTGATTAAAAAAAGTAACTAAACTACAGGGACCTAGTCTATCAGTAAAAGTCCATAATATAATTTGTTAAATTTGTTTGTATAACACCTTACCTAATAGTATTTCTTTGGCAGCAATGGCTGGTGATAAAAAATAAAATTTCTTAATCCATACAACACCTAAAACTAGCCAGGTAATATCGAATAATATCACAACTGTAAAAAAAACAAAAATTAAATATTTAACTAAATATTGAAAAATTAATTAAATTTAAACTTACTGCTTTTAAAATAAAGCCAAAAATGTATTGTTGAACGGGCGTCTGTATCTAATATACCGCCTTTAACAGAGATCACACAAATAGCAAATTCTATAATCACTGAAACTATAAATTGAATTTTTTAATAAATATCTTTTTTTGTTTTTATTAAATTTATTTTATATAATATACCTAATAATATAATTAAGTATCCTATTTTATAGTATAAAAGCAATTCAACACTGGTTTCTGTTGTGTCATAATGTAGTGCTAGTACAGATATGCTCAAAATTAGGAGCCTGAAAAAAATTTATGTTTTATTAGACAATATAATAAATTAAAATGTTCTATTTTTAAAAATTTTCTAAATAAAGTTTTATTTTAAAACTATAGCTAAAATCTGTCGATACAAATAAAACTAGGATTTGTGTTAATTGCAATTCTGCATTCCTTTGGATTTATTCTTTTGGTTTTTTCAACCATAATTAAAACAATTAAAAAATATATGAGTATACCAGCTTCTATGCAATTGACATACTTTTCTAACAATGACTACAAACTTATGCTTCATTTTTGTTGCTGTTTTTTTTTTTGTTTTTATATACAATTTTTGTATATATTTTTCTATATTAACTTTAATTATGAATAGAGTTCAACATTTATTATTTATAGAAGTTAATCACTTATCTTTGATTGAGGATAACATAAGTAGATTGTAGGCTTGGCTGACTGAAACCATTCATCACTGATATGCTCCTGGCTATAAACATAACGCATACGTATACATTTTATGGATTAAAAGTGATGATAAAAAACCTGATTTATTCATTGTTATTATTTTTTTTTTTTTTGGATAGAAACAAAAAATTATTCCTTCAGTTTTATGGAAATTTTGTTGTTGTGATATGTAGTCAAAAAGTGATGACGATGAGAAAAATCGACTGTTTTACTTAAAAAGATATTATTCTATAGATTCTTAGGAAATTTTCTTATCTTTTTTTTATACCAAGTATCTGTTAAACATATTCCTTAAATATATAAAAGAACCCTAAAAAGATTACTAAATAAATGTAGATCATCTTAACAAGTTGTTATCTTTATTGTCTGAATATCTTTTTTGGGTAAAACAAAAACTATTTATTAAATGCTATCAACAGTTTATGGTAAAATTTTGACCCTTATAAAAATTTTATTATAATTGTTACGATCATTGAATTTAGTTTTTGGATTTCTAACAAGAAAAAATATCTTAAGTGTTTTTTATAGATTTTAATGAAATTTCACTTTGTTTTAGTCAATTGCAAAGTTAGATACCCGTGTATTATTTTTATATATAAATGAAAGAATGGTTTATGCCCTTAAACTTCGTGAATAAAATTAATGAAAAAAGTTCAATATCTTCATTAAAGTGATTTTATAAGGACAAGGTGAAAGTTTACGAGCTGAAAGTGGAAGACAACCTTTTCTAACTTAAAAATATAACTTTTTTTCCAAAATTACTTCAATGCACTTTGTTTAACGCTTCTCAAATAAATTAATGCTATCCTTGAAACGGTTTATTGAAAGCACAGCAAATTATGAATTTGCCGACACTCTCAGACCATCATTTGAGCTTAAATGTTTTTCAGTGGGAAATTTTAATTTAACACAAATAAAAGTCAAAATGGACAAATAAGTCTCGAGAATTCGGTAAATCTTCCGAAACTTCGTAACTTAAATCTATCAAATTACCCACAGTCGAGCAGGTGACATTTTTGATTGTTTAGGCCTTTTCTCACCAATCTTTTTATCCAGTTGATCTAGAAGTCTTGAATAATATTCTTCTGCTATTGTTTTGCAATATATTCAATCAACAGAATATTTTTGGTATCTAAAAAAACACAAGCCATGACTTTACCGATAGATGAAAATGACTTTTTACAATTATTATTAATTTTATTCTTATTTTTACTATAAATAAATTTAAAAAATTCATGAAAATTTAAACCAAATACAATTTTAATAAAATATTATCAAGAAATTCACAAAACTTCCATATAATTTGAGATGCAATATATTTTTAGTATCTACTATTTTATATATGTAGTTATATACATCCCTTTTCTATTATGTTGCTCCTCGAAAACTCCAAGGATTCATGTTATTTGTTATCCTATAAAAAATGTAATCATCTATTGAAAAGTTTTTCCTATTTGAAAAAAAGTAAATAGAACAACAAAAGGCTTTGACAAGAATCATGTGGTGCATACTGCTGACAAAATAATAACATGGAAAAAAATTATAATAAGGCATCTTTAAATTGAATCTAAGCTGATGAGCTTAAATATTCTCGTCATGAATAGAAAATAATAGAGTTGTAGAAGGCAAACGACAACTAAGCAAAGTTCCTAGATTAAAAATAAGCCAAAAATATGTAAATGTAAAATACACAGAGGCGTAAGTATTTGTAAACATCTATATTGCATTTATTGTAAAAATAAAGAGATAAAAACAAAAGATTTCATTACTGAACAAAAAAGTAATAAGTTTCGTGTAAATGCATAAGCGACAATTTTTGGGGTGATTTTTGGAGATGAGAGCTACATTGACATTTTTTAACCCTAATTACAAAGAATAACATCAATTTTTCGATAGTTTCGAACTGTGTTAAATATTTATTTTATACAATAGAAAATATAGAGTAATAAAAATTTACTATTACAAAGATTTTTTTGCTTTTTCAAAATAATATGGGACACCAAACGATTCTTGATTCTTGCATAAATGAAAGAAGGATTATCAGTATTTGCCAGGAGTAAACTACGTGCCCAAGTATGTTTCGAATGTAATGCAAACAAGTTCATTCGAAAATATTTCTTTAAAATATTTTTTTTTCGTTAATCAATAAAAAAAATACGGTAAAATGTGTCCATCATTTGTAGTTTTTGATATCCCAGTAGGAAGAATGTGTTCAGTGAGTTGTACTTCAAAGAATTCCTGAGTAACTATGATGGAATAGTATACTACCTTAATCAAAAAGTTCCCGGAATCATATGTGGCTCCTAGCACCCGGCTGTCATATTTTGTTTTGTTATGTTACTTAACTGTCACTGATATTCCCACCAAAGTTTGGTGTCATTTTATCATCAGTTATGAAAATTACATCGAGTAGAGTACATGTGCCTTTAAGCGCGTCCACGATTTTTTTAAAATTTTGGTGCCATCATTATCCACAAGTTTTTGGTAAAACCAACACGAATACCATTTAAAAAGAATAATTCACCTGATTTGACCCACTGTGACTTCTTCCTGCTCAAAAAACCATTGGGAAGAATGCGTTTCAGCAGCCAAGAGGAGATAATGGAAAAATCGAAAATGACCCTAATGGAGATACCTAATATCGAGTTTAAAAAATATTTCGAGGAATGCGTTGGCATAAGTGCGTTGCAGTCAACGAAGAATACTTTGAAGGAAACAATATCGTTTAGTGTTATTGTTTATTTTTTTTTAATAAATTCCGGGAAGTTTTTGATCAAGGTAATAAAAGTAAAAATTTAATCAATAGAACATGTAGAAAGTAGTCATAATAAGTGATTTTTCATGCAAAAAGGAGCAAGCAAGGCTTCACTTTTCAAATAAAATACATTGATATTTTTCCGGAGAAAGTAACTCTTATGCCAGAAGGCTAGTTTTATTTCATTGATGTTTTCTTCTTACTTTTCTTATTGCGATTTAAGACAGGAGAAAATTTTTTTGCCAAACATAAAAATATATAAGAAATAATTTAAATTGGGTTTTTTTGCTTTGAAACACTCTTATTTAGTGCATTTTCTCTTTTTGTTTTCTCATATTTAATTAGTAAGAAAACCGGTATTGTCGTATTCAGCATCAACCATTTAACTCTATTGCAATTGTCATACATAGTCAGCGTATTACATCAACACATAAAAAACAGGTGTCAAAGTGGGTATAGATCCTAGTGAATACGTAACGTAGCGTAATGGAATTCATCAAATTTAGTAGCAGAATATTCTACGAAAAATTTTTTCCTTGAAATGTTAAATTAAATAATTAAATTATTCCAGTTAGTTAGTAGTAGCCTAAGCTAACCAGCATAGATTACTTAAATACTTTATCAAAACTAATTATAGTTAGAAAAGTTAGCAAATTTTGGGACATATAATTTAATCAAGACTGATGTAATTTTATTCATCAAGTGTAATAGAATTTTCCAATTAAGGCCCCTAAGTTAAGTTGCTTCATTTAAAATATCGCTACAGATGTTCAAATTTTTTATCCCTACTAATAAATAAGCTTTTTCATTGGAAAAAAAAACGAAAATAGTAAAAAAACTTACTATCAAATTTGTTATTTTCTATTGCTTCAATTAAATATTTATCGGAAAGATTTCTAAGACTGAAGTTAAATTTTATATTCAGAGGTTAAATAATGCCAAGTTTGTCCTTATGGTTCTCAATTAACTTAGAAATTTCGCTTGGATTGGAACTTAAATTACGACCTCAAGTTTATTTTATACTTAAATTTATTGAAGTTTTACTTTAATTTTCTTAACGTTTTGAAAATTTTGATTTTAAATAAAATAATGATTTTAATAAATCCTACAATTAGAATATTTCTGTTAATAATAACTTTTACAATACAACTTAATGAAACATTAAAAAGTTTCCTAAAATATCTTTAATATAAGAATTTTTGTGTTTTATCTAAGAATTGATTATTATTTTCTAGAGAATTCCGAATATACTCAAAACTGTTTTTCAGATACAAATTATAAAATAACTTTTTTTTGGAAAAAATTGATGATTTATGCATTTTTTACGACTACAGTTTCTGTCCTAAATAAATTGAAATTTTGTTAGCATTGAATAATGTTCTAAGGTAAAATTGACTTTTACGCAGGTTAATAATGCATGAAATCATAAAATATTAAGAGGACAATGTAGTTGTAACGTTTTGTTTTATGATAAATCAAACGAATTTTCAGAAAAATATATGAACTTTATAATTTCCATCGTTATTTCCAACACTTTCCCATTCATCAGAAACTGAAAATATTACAGAATTAAAAATTCGACAGACTTTAAAAAAATTGTTAAAGAACAGTGTTTATATGAAATTCTTTACAGGTCTTTTTTGCTGCCTGAAGTCGGGAGTTATCATGTGTTGAAGAAAAACTCCCTGTCTATTAATAAGCTCTGGCCTATTTTGAATTAAATTTTCATTCAGTCTATCTAGCTGTTGACAGTAACTATTTGTAGTTAAAGTTTCTCTAGGTTTCAAAAGTTCATAGTAAATAATCCCCTTATAATCCCAGCAAAGCCAAAGTAATTCCTTACGAAGTGTTAAATTAGATTTTGCAGTTGGTTTCGGTAGATCAGGAACACTGAACTCTTTCAGATGATTTTTGAAGTCTTATTTTGGGTTTGGGGTTAATTTTAGCTAGTAAAGTCTCATCTCTCATTACTATGGGTCTTCGAGATTGAGGGGAATTTTCTAAATTTAAATTACCTGATTTGAATTTTTTAAACTAATGTTTAAGAAAAAGTAGTTTATTAGGCTAAATAGACAACGATTGCGCTATTGTTTTATGAAGTTCATACAGCTTTAGACTACGTAGCTAATGTTTTGTACAAATATCCTCCCTCATATTCTACTTAAAAGAATAAATGCAGCTCATTCTCAAGGTAAATCTACCTTGCGGACACTTTTAAGGAAGTTTCAAAAAGATCTGTTTTACGCATCTTAATATTTAATAATCAACAATTACTTAAAAAAATAATTTCGGTTTTTAGACATATGCAAATAACGTAAAATTTCTAGACTAATGTATGAAGACCGATTTCTGAACTCAATACAGATAAAAGGCTCCTATCAAATTTGCACCAAGATATGGTCCGGCCGACAAAGTGTTTTCACCTTTTCCAAATATAAGCTATCCATAAAAATATGAATTTTTCAGTATCTCGATGTGTCATCATCTCCCTGACTATATCCTCTTCAAGCTTAAATTTGATTTTGAAAAGCTAAAATTTAGCATGTATGCAAAAAAGCGAGAAATTTAATAAAAAATATTTATTTTGTTTGCTCTTGATATGGCATAAAAGAAAACATTAAGTAAAGAAATAAATTTAAATAAAAACGAAAGAAAAGTGGAAAATTTAATTCAAACAAATTTTCAAAATGCTTTTAGGAAAATGCCCTTAACCAAAAAATAATGTTAGAATATGGAATGTAAACACCATTACATCTTTTTAAAACAGTTTTTAAAAGCATATTTTTGAATTTAAATTTCTATAAAACGTATTGAGACTTAAGTTTAGTAAAAAATAAAATCGTTCCTTTATAATTTCGCTAAAAAATTTTTAACATATTTTGCATTTGAATATATATAGCATAGAAAATAAGAAGTTACTATAAAATATGTTTGCATTTACAATTGAAAATATTAATATTTGAATTTGCTAGAAATAAACAAAAACCTACTTATGAAAAACCACAGATTCAGCTTTAGAAAAACATAAAGGATAACTACCAACAGATTTTTGTTGAATGTACAAAAGATTAGTAAATATAAACGAAAAAACTATTCATTTTGTTAAATAAGGATTTAAGTGTCATTTTCTTATGAATAATTCTTATTAATGACTGCCGATTATGTGATTTTACTAAATTCTACAAGCTAAAATGATCATTTTATAGCAGAATTTATTCTACATAAAATTTCATATAACCAAAAACATATAAACACGCTTTTTATGCAAATAATATTGGTCTCCCTGATTTGAAATGAATTTCTAAAATCGAATTTAAATATTTCATAAAATTTGTTATTTAATTTGGTTGTGAATAAAAAGAGGCATAGATACTTTTTAAAGTGTAAGGTTTTATGGGAAATACATTTGCCATTAAACATGAAGTGTAATTTCATTCAAATGGCTTTCATGGCTGACTTTACAATTCCCAATTGTATCCACATGATTTTTCAATACTTTTGGGGCTATTTGAGTATCTATTTCGTAAGCTTTGTACTGTGCTCTTAATCCTTATGGTTGTTAGCCTAATATTTTATAAGTAAATTAGCTCAATGTCTTTTGATACAAGCTTTTAGGGAATAGTTTTTCTTTTTTTACATGGACTTCATTTTTTACCTAATTATTAACAATACAATTTAATACGCATTGCATAATTAACTAAAACGCAATTCCAAAATTTACAATTAACGTCAATTATCCAATTTCAAAATTTATTTATTGAAAAAAATTCAAACCTTTCATCCCTAATTGTTCAATATAAATGGCTTCCAAGCCGAAAATTTCAAAAGCTAGGAATATCAATATTTCCACTCATTTTATAATTAATGAAGGAGTTTTAATAAGAACCCTTTATTTAATCATGTTCATTTTTAAAAAGACCTCAAGAAATCCCTAATTACTAAAAGAAAAGTTGATACTAGTTCTTAAAAATTGTCCTCAAGTCTTTGATATTTTAACATGCAAACAAGTTTCCAACAAACCTAAAGGATATTTTTCTCAGTGATAGATTTTAATACCCTTTTTTTATTACAAATTTTCAAATTGCCTCTAAGCTTTTCAACCTCATTAAAATCAAAATTCAAATTAGAAATTCAATAGGAAATATTCAATGGTGTGAAATTTAACACACAAAGAACCAAATCGTGTGAAATAATTAACAGCAAACTCCTTTAAATATATTTTATTATACTAATTTATTTAGTTTCAAATAAAGTTCAAAAGGAATGAAGTTTTGGAATATTTTACTAAAATTTTTAAGTCAAATATTTGTTCTAGGCTTTTGATGTTATATTCAAACTAAAAGTATCCTACAGGTATAAGAAAGGATATGCAAATAAAGTCTTTGATATTTTAATATAATAATTTCAAAGGGTATAAGGTAATATAACCTTATTAATGTCAAAAGCTACCTAAGTGATATTTAGAACTAATTTGAAATTCCCTTATATATTAAATGAATAATTTTAGTATACAAAAAAATAACTAACTGTGCTTTTATGAGATTTCAATAAAGACCACTGCTTCTATATAATTTTTATTTAAAATGTCTAAATTGGATATTAAGTTAATATCCTGTATACTATTTTGAATAATTTTAATAAGAATTCTGAGCTTTGACACAAATACGTAGGGATTACAGGTTTCGTAACAAAAAATAGAAGAAGTCAAGATGACAATACAGCACAGGAAAAACTTCTTAATTTGTTTAATTGTTATCTAAGGAAATTTCCAACAAGCATGCTTATTTGATTTTTTGATATGATCAACTTTAAACGGTTTTATTTGCTTCAATTAAACAAAAAAAAGACTTTACAGGACTCAATTTCATTCTGAGGATAGTTTTTTTCTAAGTGCTTTCAAACTTATAGGTTTTTCAGAGCACATTTTGAGCTTAGGTATCGTGGAACTTATCGATATCATACATTTACCTAACAAGTTTTGACCAATTATATACAAATGGGAAAAATCGCTTGGCTTTTAAATTTAGAAAAACATAAATATTTTACATTATTTACAAAAAAAAGATATAGTATCTTATAATTATATTTCTCTTTCAATTACAACTTAAGTTCTTAAGGGGCAAGTAAAGTATTTAAATTTTTTCCTGAAAATATGCCTTTTTTAATCCCTCCCATCCTAAAAACTTTTGAAAAAAACTAAAAGCAAGTAAACAGATTGAGCAGCAAAGTGAGAAGGTAAGAAGTTAAATGTCAGATAAGACTTTGTTTACATTTTTGTTAGTGTAATCAATGATGTAAAAGTTCTCCTTAAAATAATATAAAAAACCTTAATAACCACTGATTTAGGCTTTTTAAATATATTTTTTGTATTCACACTGGTCCACGCCAGAAACTCTGGTAAAAATTGTGCACATCTTTTCATTACTCAATTTGTATTTACTCAACATTTCCTATTTTCAATTAAAAGCGCTTTATTTTTCATTCCACAAAAAATTCCTTTTATGTCTGTAGAAGTTCACAACTTTAGATTCAATTACCCGAGGCTTGTAGACAGTTAGGATATGAGTAATGATATCCTTTTTGTAAAAAAGCATTTCCTCTATAGACTTGTAAACAAGTAAAATTCTTTGAGTTAACTCTTGGGAAAGCTGACAAAAAAACTATGACAACAAACGAGTTGTTTTTTAAAGAAAACTTTTGCTTCACTTCTTGTCTTTTTTATCAGATAACAAAATATATAAAAAATTATTCATCATCAAAATAAATACTTATACAAAAATTTAAAATCCTTGTATTTAATACAAAATATGTTTTTAATTTTTTTCCTTCTTTGATGGAATTTGATATCTTTAAATAGCTTTGAAATAACTTTTTATCTCTTTTTTAACACAAAAATTTTCAAGGTCCACTAATTCAATACAAAATCAAATTTTTTAGATTATTTTTTTCTTCAAAAATTCATTTTAGTGCTAAAAATTTTGCAGTGTTTGTGTCTCAAAAATTTGCTTTAGATAACTTCTTCCTTTTTTACTTTGAAAGTTATAACACAAGCTCAAGGTTCAAAATTTATAGATAGAATTTTTTTGTAAAATTGTATACTAGGAAGATTTTTTTCATTCAAAGCATATCCTTCTCCAAACTCTCGTTTATTGAGCCTATGATCAAATCATTTTAAAAAATTGGAAATATGAATTTTCGTGCATGGAATTAATTTTTATATTTTAGTTCAATTTTTAGAAATAGTAAAAATTCATGAATTTGTCAAAATATTTCAAACAAGTCAAATTTTGTGCTTACAGGTTTAATAGGAAAAATAGGTAAAAAAAAATAATTTTAAAAATAAGAACAAGTAAAAAAAATCAATAACAAAATATGTATATTCAATCAGAGACCAGAGTTTTCCTGTGAAAATTAAGGGGTTCCTTAATCACCACCCGCTGAATAATTTATGATCACTTTAAAGAAGTTTAAGGTTTTAAGAATATTTTGAAAAGAGGAATGCTAAATATATGCACAAAGCTAAAAGTGTATAAAAAGATTTCCACCTTTGTTGTTGGGTTTAAGTAAAATCAACTTTTGTCCAACTTATTTCGTTAATGCCTTTAACTTTGAAAATAAAAGAGAAAAAAAGGGGGATGATTTTTTGTTCATAAATCTTCAATGGAATAAATAACTCAAAATTGGAAAAAGGGAGTATATTTTTTATTAAATTCTATTTCGCACTTGATACTTTAAATAAGTGTTCTACATTTTTGTATTTTTTTTCCTTTTAAATAAATTAAAAAAAACTTAACTTTTAATGCAATTGAATGATTTTTACAGTAAATATTTTTAAGGTTTTACTCCATTAAATTAAATTAAAGTAATGTGAATTTATAAAGTGGTTTTGTGTTGAAGTTGTAATACCTTTTAGCAACTATATTTTAAATATTAATCTGGCGGTGACAATAGAAACTTTTAAATTTATTATCCTAAATGATAAATAATGAAAAAATTTCAATTTGTCGTTTTAATTATGAGCAATAATAGAAAAGTGAAAGAGTTTTTGCAATTATAAGGATATAGATTTAAACGAATTATTAGAAATAGTTTCAATAAATAGTTTATAAATAATTGTTTACATTCAGATTACCATGAATAATGCCCTGTCATTTAATAAAACCAGAGCACCATGCTTTGATTTTTGTATATATCTAAATGTTATTACCAGATATTTTTCACAATTTTATTTTTAATTTTTTGGTAAGCCTGTTCTTCATTTCTTTTAATTTTTGCTATTACACTTTTTAGAATTTAGAATTTCCTTAGATTCCATTATAAGTTTTTGCCTGGGCTTTATGTAGAAACCCGAGATAAGGAACTTCGTTGACAGTGGACAGTGGAATATAACGAAAGAGTTTTCAACTAATTTCAAATAAGCTATTGAAATCTAAATTAAGAAATGTTAAAGTGCTTGGATGACAACAAATAGAAAGTTATTACCCCGTTCCCAGTTGTAGTCATTAATACAAATGAATCTTGCCATCAAATTCTTAACTTCTATGGATCTATTGAAACTTTGGTTTAAAAAACATAAACTGCTAGAATGGCAAGACAGCGTAATTAAAAAAGTGTTGAAAAAATCTCAACCCGCTCTCAGCTCTAGTCACGTACATAGGAAGACATTCAAGGATATATACCTACTATTTTAAAAGGATAAAATAAAAATTTAATGAAACAACTATTAAAAAATTGACTTTTAATAAAATTAAGTAACTCAAAAGAGAAAAAATATAAATATTATCAATTATTTTATTATCATCCCTAAAAAAGTTTAGCCAAAATTTTATGATTTAGGAATTATCTACGTTCCATGTTCTATATTTTTATTTATTATGATATAAAAATGTAAATAAATCTTGTAAAAAAAAGAATATCTATCCTTCTGCATCCGTTAAATTCTTTAAAAAATTATTTCTCTTCTTTTAGTTCATTAATTTTATGAAATGATTAAAAATATTAGACAGTTTTTGTTGTTTTCCTATAAATAAATGCTGGTTGTATTGACACCGAAAATCACATAGTTGTCTTGCATCGTAGATGATGTAACGTTTTTTTTTCTCCATATCTCAAAATCATTCTCACATCGTTCTTTAATTCATTCTCGCCATATTATTTGTTGGAACTGTCTCGAGAATGTTGTAATACTCAAACTGAAATGTTTGTTGGGATGTTACTCTATTTTTAAATACAAAATCAATTACCGTTTTTATTTCTATAGTCAATCCTTTGTTAAGAAATAACAACTAAATAAAATTTTTTTATTTTGATATTTAAAAGAAAATTATCTGCTGTATCTTTTCATAGTCTTAATTTTATTTTGCAAAGAATAAAAACTAAAATTGTTGAAGTTTGTAATGATTAATGAATTGCATGAAAAGAATGTAAATCATGATGAAATCATAAAACTGTAAAAGTCGTAAATGGATGCTATAAATTGGAAACAGCTCATAAAGTAGACGTATAATAGAATTTTGGTGAGGTAATAACCACCAATAAATCAGGACATTCATGTAAAAATTTAATAGGTTATAGTCGCCTTCAGGGGGAAATACTAAAGCAACCTAAAGAAAAGAGTCTATAAGGACTAAGAAATATATAGGACAATCGAAACGTGCTTTGATTATTGAGCAATAGAAACACGAATCAGTGTTCTAGGAAAGACAACTACCAAGGAGATTTCAATAATGCAAATTTATAGCACTTGATAGTTAGCTTATTGTTCCTCAGAAAGTTTTCTATAGCCTAAACCTTAGTAAAGTTATTGTATAAGAATTTAAATGGGGACTTCTATAATATTAAAGTTTAAAAATGATAAATGGAGTTTAAATTTTCATACTTAGTTTTTAATGACTTTGTAATTGGAAATTGGCATGAAAAATTATACAAACGCGTATCCTACATCGATTAATTTTGGTGTTTCAGATGACTGATTTATTATTTTTATTTTAGCATCATTGGGTCTCCATAGACAGAGAATAATATGTCCTAGGGTACTCATAACTTATAGGACAGAGATAGGTCACGTAAAAGGAAATTTTAACTAACTGAGGTATTTATTCAAACTCAAGGGTGCATCATATTGTCACTATAAATAAACAGATTATCGTGATATCCCTATTAGTATATGCAAACAAAATTCTAACTAGAGCTGTCAAAAATTTATTCAATTGACATATAAATGAATTCAAGAGTTTTTTTTCAGTAAATTTATAATTATTAATTTAATTTGTGTAATTAGTACACAAAGTGATATTCCTACGTTTAATAAAATGCTTTAACATTTTATAAAAGTTTTCCTTCCTCATTTTATATTATAATTGTAATAATTTATTTTTAAACAATCAAAAAGTGAACTATTAAATAAAGTCAGAACTTGTTTTAAATTTAAAAACAATTTTAAAATTAAAAGTATGCAAAAACTCATAATGACATTATTGACAGAAAATCAGCTCCTTTGGAAATATTATGAATTCGATTGTGTGCCTCCGACATTGTACAATGTAAATTCCGATTAAAGGCTAAAGGAATGTTGTTGTTTGAAAACCCATAATTGTGAATACAAAAATTTTAAGGACAACTTTCATTTGATTTCTCCCTGTTTTTGTTAAAACAAAGTCTACTATGAAAGAATGAATTTTGGAAGCTTTAGTCCTTCTGTGGGTGTAAAATAGTTAATCAAAACTAAATTACTTTTTGATTACACAAAATTTTAAAATGTTGATGGTTTTTAATAAATATAAAAAATGACTAAAAACAAACTAATTCGAATTAATATCTCTAATTTAAAAGAATATTTCACAATATTTGAACTGCACAGAAAAATGTATGTTTTCCAATCTCACCTTTGTACTAAATAAAAAAAAAACCTCTTAAAAAATGACTTTTTAAGCTTGAGCTAAACATCTAATTGAATAATAAACTAAAGGACTGAAATAAAAAAAGATACCTTGCTAATATTAAAGTATCATAAATCGCTTCTTTTTTGGTTTTTATAAATTGTAATATTAAGAAGAAAAAACTCTAAGCCTTGGAATTAGCTTAAATGTTTAAACCAACAGTTTTTTTTTTTAAATTTACATCCATAAAAAATGACAGCCTTAATATTTGGCAATTGTGAACTCTTAATATTAATTTCATATCACTGATATAAGTTTTCTTTTTTTTAATCCTTCGGTGACAAGTTTACATATTTCATTGAGTGAAACATACAAAGGTGGTGTAGCCTTCTATTATATCAATCATCGTTACGTTTGCTTACATTTCGGGAGCTTTCATTCAATTTGTAGGACAGCTTGATCTTCTGCTGTCAAAACATTCTTTTTGTTGTGTCTTATAAATAAATCAATGATCAAAAGATTTGTTTTCGATTCTAAAGTTATAGCTTAATATAACTTAATTAAGAAAACAGATGCCTTTTGACTTTCATTCGTAAATATGGAATATCAATGATTTTTCTTCTAAAAATATTTTTTATTATTATAAAATGGAAATTATTTTTTCTTTTTTTAATTTTTTAACAGATTGAATATATTTTTTGATTCATCAATTTTAGCTTAGTTTTCAAAACTAAAACCTTTCCTTTAAAAAAGAAAATTGAAATATTTTTTGACATTTATATTCTATTGCAAAATTTGATAATCTAACAAAGAAAAGAATATCTCATTGAGGTTTTTAAAAGTCAAAAAGTCAAACAAGAATGTTTTGCATGCCGCACAATAAATATTCATTTATCTATTCTAGTAGTAAATATGGGAGAAAAATAACAACAGCAACTGTGGCTGAAATCGTAAATTAAGTTAGACTAAAGGACACATAGTAACGTGTAAGGGATGCCTGCCAGGTGAAAAAACAAATAAAGAAAGCGTTAAGCCAAATTTTTAGAGTTTTTGTTGAGTTTTGTCGTTTAGTTTTAATTTTGCGAGTGAATCTGATGTTTGTTGGTGATAAGCCAAACAAACAAATACAATAATTAAATTAAGGCAACAGGTATTTCTGTTGATTTCTAATAGAGTCAAATTTATTGTTGTCAACCAACACGATTTTGTTATTCACAAATCATTGCTATTTTATGGGTAATATTTGATTACAATAAGAGTAAAATCTGATTTTTAGTTAATTAACAAAAGTCATGCTTAGTCGAGACTAAGTCTGATTAATAATTTTCAGAAACTTGTTCCTTTTTCTACTTTTTAACTGGCATGATTGATCTGATTTGGATTAAAAATTCTACTTGAAATTCGGCCTGTAATAAAATATTTGCATTGAAATTCTATTGACTACTCCAATGTCTTCCTTTATTCTTTTCTTTTAGTCTATGCTCAGACATAAAGGAGATACAAGAATATCCCTTCTTGTTAGATTCTACCAGACGAGGACATAGCAAGCTTGATTTGGAAATATTCTTTGATTTTCATTTTCTTTTGGATGCCTTTTTAATGTGAATATTGGTCAATGGCTTCTGATAAGTACGGCAGTAACAATCACACTTAAATCAATTTAAAAGGAATTAAAAGGGTTAGACATTCTTCGTAATACGCTTTAAAAACTTAAAATGATTTACATTTTTATAAAATTATAACAATTTTCTTGTATACTGATTTACTACTTATAAAAGAAGTTAAAAGTTTTGTTGAAAATTTTTCTTATAAATTAAAGAATGAACTGAAATATTATCAAAAATTATTTACACTGATTTCTAATTTATCATATTGAGTGATTTTTTGTTTTTATAAATTTAACATAACAAAAACTTCACATACCAAATTGCATGAATTGTTAGTAAAAAGGCTCCAGGAACAATGAGGTCATCTGATCCAACTGACCATCTTCGACGAAACACCACAAGTCCAGGCATCTGAAAACAAATTAAAAAAAAAATTAAATAAAACACTTAATTTATTTAATACTTTTCATTTAAAAGTAAAATTTTGCTAATATCTAAATCTAAAAATCAATTCAAGTTTACATTGCATACTTCTAGACACGTTTCATTCCAAATAAACATCAAAGACGATAAAGAAAATGCAAACGAACCTTTTCCAAAAATATTTATGCAAAAACTTAATTCATAGTTTAATTGCTAAACAAGTTTTTCAGCCATTAAACTGGCCATCATTTCTAGTCTATAAACAATTGTCCTTGGTCTAAAATAGTCTTTTGATGATTTAAAGGATGCATTTGTAACACACAAATCAGCCACGGTAGCCAATTTTGCAATTTAGTTTTTGGGATGCTGAACTAATGGAATAGTCTGAAAATAAATGCATTCCAAAAATTTTGGGAATTCATTTTTAAACAAAGTTTCAGGTTGCAAAATTATTTCTTCCAAAATAAATTCATTACAAATAAATTAAATTTTATGCAATTGTTTAAAAAGTTTTTAAACCAATTAAAGTTGTTGTTGTTTTTCTTTTTAAGCAATGTTTTGTTTTATTTATATAAAAAAAAACTAAAAGATAAAGACTTGTGACTTCTTTTACTTTTCTTATTTTGTTAGAAACATTAAAGATCATTTGGCCACTTGACAAGATCTTGAGTTTATTGTACTGAAACTAAAAATCTAATTTCGTAGTCAGCATTGCTATCCAACTTGAATCTGATGAGGTCAGCTTGCAAATGATTATTTTGTCTATAATAAATTTGAATGGTATCTAAAAACTGCTGTGACAGATTTTTTAAAAAAAAATTACGGTGTACAAAACAAAGACCACCCTTATTTTCTGTGATTTTTTTCTTTGGACTAAATCTTCAAGTGTAATCTCTGAAATGGCATTTTGGTTTTTCTTTTAAATAAAATGCGGTTTGTATTTTTAGCAAATATTTAGTCATTTAGAGTTTTGGATTTTCTAAGCTATAATTTTTTAGTTTTATTTAAAGGGAAATTAAAACTTTGTAAATATTTTAAATATATAAATATTTCTTCCCTTATAATTAATTATTTTAATTTTTTTTTTACCAGAAATGAAGATAAAAGTTTGTTCCTTTTGCATTTGATAAATAAAAGAGAAAAGACGAAAATTTGTTTCTATATACACAACAAATATATTCCCACGGCATTGAATTGTTTGTAGTCTTCTTCTATAACAAAGCAAGGGATAAACTTAACAAATATTTAGAAAAATTCAATATTAGCAAAAGGAACATAATTTCTAAATAATTCTTTGATTCAAAATTTCACTTCCTGGTAATAAAGAGATTAAGTACTTTAAATATTTTTAAAATTTTAAGGTAACTAATTTGAAGCTCGATAGTATTATGAAACATTCATTGCCAATACTAAGATATAATATTACCAAGATTTAAATTTTTCAAATATAGCAATTTTACGGAATCATATGCACTGTTTTGTATCCATTCATTGGAGCAAACACTTTCAAAAGAGTTTCGAAATGATGTCATGGTGATGTCAAATATTTTTACAGTAGTTTCATTGCTAGAGTGATCAATATGGAATGAGTGGCTTTAATGTTCTTTAGTATTGACCTATTGACTACCTTTAAGGGTGGTTTTTAACCATGTTTAAATTTTTACTCACAAATGGCCATTTCTATATACTTCATATGAGACGAGAGATCCATTTGACTACTTGGAAGAAATAGTGATATAGGATTCCTTTTATTATGCCTTGTTAAAAGGATTACCCACTTCTTGGAAAATCCAGATAAGGTACATAGATATTTTCTAATGACACCCTAATTGTTCTAAAGACCTTAAAGCAAATAAGACTCCCTTAGATTACTTAACACATTTGAAAATTCTCTGAACTTATCCTAATGATTAGGAGTGCCTAAAGAAGTGTATTGGCTACGAAAAATCAAGTACATATTGTCAGTATTCTTTTTATTGTGCAGTGATTGCTAAGGTGAGCGTAAACGCTCAGAAATTAAATAGACTACAGCTTAATAAATAATAAGTTTGTTATTATTATACTGAATTTTACTCATTCACTTTGGCATCATAGCAATTTTATTTAGTCGATTTTTGGCAAGAGTTACTTTGACACAAGAGAAATTTCCTTTCTTCCTTGCCGTATTTTGGGTTTACCAAGAACATGGAAATATATACTCCATTTAATTATTCAATGCTTAAAATTATTACAACAATAACAAAAAATACTCGTATCAACTGTGGCTTAAGTAGAGGGCGGTAATAATTTGGTTAAGAAAAGGGCATGTTTTCAAGTTTATACTTATCAAGTATTTCTAGTTTAGTTAATTAACTTCAATATGATTACACAGCATTTATTTTTCCAAATTTTTATTTGAAAATAATAATAAGTGAGCGAGTGGAAGTAAATATCTGGAGGAGAATTAGAAAAAATGGTTTTTTGATGCTCATTATAACTCACAACAGAATCATCCGAAACCAAAATATCAAATTTATTTATTAAAGTCGATGTTTTTTTTTTGGTAATGACGAGGGGATTTTTTTTCGATTTTTATTGGCCTTTGAAAAACAAAATATCGATTTGCACCTAAAGACTCGACTTATTTGTTATTGTTAATGTAAAATTAACAATTATTAAAAAAAAATAAAAGGCTCTCGTCATTACCTGGTGAAATACGAGTATGTGTAAAAGTAGTGTGCAAAGTTTCAAAACGATCGGTCAAGTAGATTTTGAATTATTGTGAGCACCGACTTCGAAATTAACAAGATTCAGGAAAACATTGAAGTTTCGCTTACATACTAAATCCCCCCCCCCCTCTCCCCACCTCCTCCCCTCTTTAAAAATTAAACAAATAATTAAATTGAAAAGAGTCAACTAAAGTGTTAAGATCCAAAATTACCAGAGATATAACCCATGCTTAAAATACCATTCAAAAATAATGAATATAATTTTTTTTTAAACAGACAAATTACAAATTGCAAAATTTTTGATTTTCTATTTCAATTATATTTTTACGTTGAATTATTTTACTACAAAAAGTATAAAAAAAATTATAATTTAGGTACCTTAATTAAATTTTTTAATCATTTTTTTATTTTATTTTTATTGCCATTATTTTAAATTTTATTCACACTTAGTTAATAAAAAATTATGTCCACTTCTTCTCACTTTAATTAGCTTCATAAACAAATCACTTCCTAGTCAAAGAACTTTTTTTATTTTTATTTATAAAATCACAGACAGTTTTTGTTTCTTATTTTATAGTAAACGCGATAAGAGAATTTTTGAAAGATCAAAGGCAATTCTATTAAGGAAATATCATTGAAAAAATAAAATTTATTCAGCCTACTAAAAACTGATCTAAATTTTTAAAAAAATGTAAAAGCTTAAAAAATTATGACACAGGTATTACACTTGAAATTCAAGCGGTTAAGATAAGAACCGGATATGACTATGAATATAGACAACTATATACAAAATCTAAGAAAATTCCGATCTACAGTACTCTATGACTACTAAAACCAGACTATTCTCT
The DNA here is from genome assembly GCA_947359355.1 of Acrocera orbiculus. Classification (NCBI taxonomy): domain Eukaryota; kingdom Metazoa; phylum Arthropoda; class Insecta; order Diptera; family Acroceridae; genus Acrocera; species Acrocera orbiculus. The sequence goes on from OX375757.1 coordinate 2,347,950, forward strand.
GGTTTAATAGACTTTGAGATAGATTACAGTGCCACAAAAAAGTTTGGTGTTTCTCATTCATTTAAAATTTTGATAAGTCGCTATTTTGTCATTTTTAGCGCTCATATCTATGTAAATACCATATTTCCAAATTTTTGGTTTACTTCCTACTGTCTAGAAGACTTTTTAACATAAGTTCTATAAATTCTATACAAACAAAATGTGTTACTAAATTTATACAGTAATAAAAAAAGAAAAAAAAAACAACAACAAAAATTCTCTTTAATTATTCCAAAGCTTGGAGGGGAATAGAATGTGTTTATTTAGATTTTTAGGAAATCAATAAATATAGCATTCTTTTTTTCTTTCTTTTTTATGTAACACATTCAGTATTTAGGACACTTCGGAAGCTATTGACAATTATAAAAATGCTGCCTAATGGTAAAAAACCAAATGATACCAGAGGTCATTTATTTCATTGAATGTCAGCAGAATTGTCAAACAGGTGTAAATACTTAATCGTTGTTAGACTAAAAAGTCGAATGAATTTTTGTTGTTGTTTTATGCTTTCTGTTTGACTTTCTTAAAGTTATTTTTAACCAATTTAATTGTTTTTTTTTTGTTTCTTCATTATCCACCTACTATGGCCGACTGATGAAGAAAGAATGAATATTTTGTTTCCAAAAGGGTATAGAAATCATTAACTGCATTCCTAACCTACCTTTTAGGGAAACTTTTGGAAAAGCTAAACCTGAAATTATGTAATACACTTGCTAGCGCTTGCTTTGTACCTGTTGCTGCTCATTTATGGCAGACTCAATAATCTGGTTTTGGTTATGTTTCTTTTTTTTTTTTTTTTTTTTTTGATTTTATAAATTTTGTGTTCTACAGATAAGAATTTCTCAGAATTTTTAAGATTAGACAAAAGTAAAATTATTTTTGGCATATTACTATTAGCCGAAATTTTGATTAATTTCTTTTTCGTTTTGAAGGTGTCTCAGAGTATTTAATGGCTAAGATAAAAATAATTTTTTAAATTATGAAAACTTCAAAGTAAAATATTCATAAATGATGTGAAACGTTTAATCACTTTAGACTTAATTGTATTAAAAATTAAGACGACAAAAAGATGTCTTTTTTAATTCTGGAAGCTATCTTTAAATTTTATTAATATTTTGAATGTCTTGTTGAAGTAATATTTACCATGAAATGTAAGTTTTTTTTGAATTATTGAAAATGTTTTGCATTTTTTTTATAGCAATTAGTTAGCTTAAAATATTTTTGTCAAACAATTAGAAAAAATTTAATTAAATTTTGGATACAATCTATTTATCTTTAAAATTTATTATATTTGACATTAGTTACTGTCAAAATTTTAACGGTTTTTTCGAAGCTAGAGATATTATACAAATTTTAGCGGGTAGCCACGTTAGCTAATAAGAGAAATTTACGGACTTCGGGAAATGGTTTTTAATGAGAATCGGCACAGTAGTAGCTCATGATGGATGTAGCTTAGATATAGTATAAAAATTTTACTGTAATTTATACATAAAAAGTATTTATAGTTGTCCAAATTGTTTGGTAGTGCAGGTGATAACTACTGGCATTTATAGTCAGATGTTCATACCTTTGAATCCTCGTTGAAGCAAGTTTTTTTATTAATTTATTTTCTTTTTAATTTAATAATTAATTATGAAAATTATAATTTAATATAAATTCACATTTTATAATATTTTAGATTGTAAATATTTTATATAAATATAAATTTCTGTAAAATCTTTGGGGCAAATTTTATTTTTAAGCTACAGAGCTACTACGCAAGCAATTTTTTGTCCTCCCTTTTAAAGATATTTGCAGGAAACCGATTTCACTCAAACCGGTTTCATTCGAAAGGTGACGTCGCCAAGATGTGTGGAATGAAAAAATTGATTCAAAATTTCACATATGTCATTCGCAAATGAGTGATATGTGTTGCATGTTTTTTCCCATATAAAATCTATCAGAGAAAAATACAACAACAAAATAAAGGCAAAGCAAAGTCGTTCAACGTTCAATTTTGTTTTTCTCGATGTATTTTTGAAATGCCAAATTCCAAAAACTGGTCAATCCTAGTTCTCCTTAAAATCTGTTTCCCTAAGACCGTACATACCCCTTGTAAGCAAATTGCTCTAATTCTTTAAAAGTCTGACAAAATATTTAAGCTTTTTCCAGTAAATATTTACCTAGTTTTTATTAAATACCATTTAATTTTTGGAAAATCATAGTACTTTTCCTTTGTAAGGTGGCTACCCAAAAAATGTTGCCATTGAATGGTTTTAATGTAAATGGATAAACACAATTAAAGATAAAAATATTATAAAGTTGTTAATGAGTAAAAGCACGCCAAATTCAGTTTCATATTTATACATCAATTTTAATCTAATAATAGTTAGCCACAAAATATCACTAGCATAACAAGAAGTAAAAGTTGATTACTCAATGAGCAGAAATTTTGCTGTATATTAAGTAAGTATTCGCAATGTAATAATATGCGAGATATTATTGCAATTGAATCTTTTTTTATTTTTGCTTTTTAATATGAATATGAAGTAAAATGTGATGCAACCACAAAAAATTTATCTCTAACACATTAAAAGTTTTGCTTATAAATGGCAGCAATATTTAGAAAATCATTTAAGCATGTAATGACGTTAATTTAAAAAAATTGTTGTTATCAATAATTCACATTGGGTCAGATTTAGACGGTGAGTGCTAGTAGCATATTCGGGTTGAGAAAGTTGAGAAAAAATATGTAAACATGTCGTTCAATTTTTAATTTTTGTATAATCCAAATAGAAGATTCGATCGAGTTGTTTTAAACAAACAACTGAAGTATATTTAATATTTAAACACCTTACTTTACAAAATGTAAAATCTCGCTTTATGTAATATGTCAAGAAAATAAGTAAACAATTCATAGGTTCCTTGACATGTTATATATTTTATTTAAGCTAATCCGAAATTCTATCATATTAATATTTAAATCTAAAATAATTAAAACATTATTTTTCCATGTAAAATGTGTTCTACCGCACTTTTATGACAGAATTGCGACGATATCAAACATTTATAAATTGAAAATGTAACTGGAAAAACGATTACCCATTTATCGCTTTAGTGATTAATCACTGAAATACTTGTTGGATGTTTTCAGGAACCAAACTTTTGTTTAAAAAATTGAAACTTCGATTTTGATCCGTTGTACGTATAGAAAAGAATTTTCAGATTAAATAAAGCTAAGTAAAAAGCGAAAAATATAAAAAAAACTAGTTTTTTTGTTTAGGTTGTATAAGGCTGTGCCTGATTTGGGCTGAAATATCATTTGAATTTTTCAATAATGAAAGACATCCATACATTAGCCTTGAAACTTATTGACCTATTACCAAGTACCTTAAATAATATTTGATTTAATTATTTTAAAAAAAATAGATATTAAAAGAGTTTATTTCAATTTATATAGGAAAAATTAACTTTTTTAATATTACATATATGACAGGTCCATGACTTGGTTAAAAATATAAACCATAATAAATAAATTTTAATTTCATAAAAATAAAAGATAAGGCAATCAAATATTAATTTCGTTCAGCTAATTTTAACTAAACAAATGGAACGAAAGTTTTACAAGACTCCAAATTAAAATACAAAACTTTAAACGAATTTTACCTCAGGTATCGAAAGTTTAAATTAAATTTTTATATCAAATACTTTTGCATTTATTTTACTACCTATAATTAGCTTGAGTTAAAATACAATAAATATAATTAAGATTAGGGTTTCTTTAGTTTGAACTTAATAACATTTTCTAGGCTAAGTTCCTATTTTTTTTATGTTGTTCAACACAAAAAGTCATTTTTCCCTTCACTTTTAGAACTTCTGAAATTTAACAATCATTAATAATACTTAAGACACACATATTGAAAGAGTTAAGATACAGAGCTAACTTGGCAGTGAATAAACCATAAAATTCATTCAATAAATTGCAAAGTTGAAAAAGTCTTGAGGTTCAATGTTATTAAGTTCAAGGTAGCCAAATAATATTACGAAATACACGGAATAAATTCTTTAATTTTTTAACATTGCTTTGAGTTTTTTAATTAAATAATAATTAACTATGCTTACCTAAAAAAAATTTAGAGTTTTCAATTTGAAGCTTTAGTAGGAAGTAGTTTTTTCTTTTGCATATCAAAAAATAGTAAGAAGAAGGAATTTTTATATGTTTTTATACATAAAAGAATTATATAAACACTTCTAAGTCTTCTATCTGGCAATATCTGTACATCTGCATGATGTACACTTTCTTCGTTCCAAATTCAGTGCTCTAATTAATAGTTTCAAAATAGCTTTATGTATATTATCTCAGCAAGATCCAATAAAAATAAAAAATAAGATCAATTGAATATATAGTGAACAGTTAAAGTGTTCTAAAGCGACTAGAGTAGATAATTTTCAAATTAAAAAATAAAATTAAATTAAATTCTAGAACTAAAGACCCATGAGTATGTCTTATAAAATAAAAGTTAAAAAACAAAAAAAAAATTTCCCTCGAGGGTAAATTAAGACATTGTAATCCAAGACCCTAATGAATCCCATTAGCAAGACAGAGGAAATTGAAAATGATTGGAATTCAATGTAGTTCAGTTTCCATCACCTGCCATTTTTAATATAAAAAAGAAACCAATTAAGTGTACCGGATAAAAGTTTTAGCTTACAAATAAGAATTTTAGGTCATTTGTATTGTTAAAATTGACGCCTGACAAAGTTATCCCAATATACAAATAAAATAAAATTTGTTAACTAAAGACTATAGACTCAGGTTACTTATTGAATTAAAGTTATTAATACCCTCTTTAACTTTATGTAATATTTCATGTATTCAAGGTTAGTGCAAAAAAAAAAAACATAAAACAAAAATACAATAATAATAGCTTAAATTATTCTTTTTACTTAACGAAATGCGCGAACAATAAAAAACATGAAAAATATCATTTCGATTTATTGCGGCTGGTTTGACTTGATTGACAACACTTTTATCAGTTTCAGAGTAGTCTGTGAAGACCTAAACAACAACGAAAAAAGAAGTTAAGCTTACTTCAATTTTTAATGGTTTTAAAGGTTTAATTATTCACAAAATATTCTGGTTTTTGTTTTTAATTCTTTTGTGAAAAATACTAGTCTTAATTTCTGTAGTGTAAGAGATTTACATAAAAATAAATAAATTTTTGTGTTAATTGAAAGAAATATATTTAAGGGATATATTGTTTTGTAGGATATTTTAGCCCAATTTTCTAGCGTTCGAGTTTACAATTGCCTGTAAGCTCTTTTATTATCTCAATAATTGAGTTTAGATAATAATTAAAACTTTTAATCATTATCGCTGGTGTTAACTAATTGTTATTACCATTGTGTTTGGTGTGTATATATTGATTACAGTTAAATGTATTTTGTTAATAATAGCTAAGTTAGCGTTGAAAGTTTATTTATAACATTTGATTGTAAATTAAGGGGCACAACTAATGTGACCATCTATAAAAGGGGTGATTTTTGTCCACTTTTTTAAGAAAAACTGTTGCATCGTCGCATAAATTAAAAATGCAGCATAATTTTTTAAAATAAAATTATTGGCTTTTTAGCAAGTTATCTTTTAAGACTCTTAAAAACAACAGTTCTCTATCTACTCAGGATTTTAGAGTGGCTGAAATAAAAAAAAAACAAAAAGATCATTAAACAAGAAAATATTTCCCATACCACAAACCACAGAATTATGAAAAAAATTAAAATGCAACAAAATGGCGGCTTTTAGAAAAAATAATTAAAATTTTGATAAAAATTTTGTCCTGGCAAAATTATATATTTTATGCAAACATGCAAACCGCTGGTTTTTGGTATGGAAAAACTTGTGTCCACTAAGAAAATATTGGATAGATTATTATAGTTTTTAATGATTAATCATGATATCCAGATAATAAAAAACGAAATTATTTATAATTAAAATTAGTAATGCTGTATTCAATAAATAAAGTTAATATGAATTTAGTCACGTGATCGTAAACACCATTTAGGAAACGTGACGTCACACCTTGAGAAATGTCATATGTTGTTTTTGACATTTTCATATGTTTTTCACAGCCTTAACCACTTTTTTCGCACTTGTTTACTATTTAGCACATAAACAAATAACTTTTTTGATGTTTTTATAGTTTTAATTTTACACTGAGGCACTACACAATACTTGTAGTAAGTTAAATTCATTTTAAAATTGAAACAAAGCAAGAAAATTAACAAATCTATCAGAAATGAGAAAAATTTCATATATAAACATAACTTCTGACAGTTGTTTTGCAAGGCGTGACGTCAAAAGGATGCCATGACAGTCTTGAGGGTTTTGAAGATAGATTTAAATCGGTTTTTAAAAACACAAAATATATAGTGTAAATGTTTAATTTTTTTTAAAATATCATTTTTTATGGGTAAAATAGACACTAAGGAAACATATTAACCCATTTCTCAGAAGTAGTCAACTAGCCCATTACAAAATAGGCTAAACCAAGAATCAAATCGATCGGATGATTTATTATCGAGTTACAGTTGCAGCAGTTTAAACAAACATTGTTTTGAGAAAAACGTGTTTTTCTAACAGAGGGGCATCAGATTTTTAAAAGGATGTAATTCGTAAAATATTTGAGGTTTTCAAATTTCAAATTTTTAATTTTGAAATTCTTTTAGAAAGGTACAAATTATTGAAAAATGCAAAAAGTTGTGCCCTTTAAATTCAGTAATAAAAATATTAAATATTGAAATAATTGATTTTTTTTACTAAGCCAATTGTGTTTAATATTAAATAATACATACATAAAAATACTTTCAAATGACTCCATGAAGCCAATGAATTTTGAATTTTGAAACCATCCACCCATATGTAAAAGACAAATTTTTAGAGTGTTGTTAAAGACTTCGGAATGAATATAAACTGCAAGTAAAGACCATCGGCGACATATTTGTGTGAGGTAAAATTCTCTGTCATTAAATTTGTAAAAACTTCGCAAAGGAACAGATTGAAAATGGAAGATTGTATAAAATGTGTATTGAAAAATTTACCAAATAAAATATAACTTTTTTTCTACACTATGTATTCCTTTTTCTACAGTTAATTCATTGTTTCTTAATTAAACAACCAGCAATATATTGTCTAGTTTTGGTTAATATTTCGGGAAGTTGACACATTACTACAATAACTTTTTGACAAAATTGAAATTGATAATATTAAACCATATAGAACGATTTATGTTAATATTTAAAATAGTTCTGAGTTTCAGCGAGGACTTCTTTATTTAATCCGAATTTCTTTTCTTGAAACGAACGGCCAGTAATTCTTGAATGCCAGATCTAGCAAAAATGGTAGATACAGGTTAAACCTGAAGCTGAATTCATGTAATTCACCATTGTATTTAATGACTTGTGATATGATGCATTATTTTTATAAAATTTTAATTTTGTCTTCTTCATTTGGTTTTCTTTTTCACTAGTTTCAAGTCTTAAACACTTCAATAGTGCTTTCCTTTTTCTAAATAGTAATGCGATAAAATACAATCGGCATCCTAAGAACTAGAGTTAATAGCCTTGACTAAATTTTTTGTGTAGTTGTTTTGGAGGACTTTCACTAAATATTTTTAATAGGGTGGACTTTTAATTCGATTTTATAACGTAGTGGTTTATATATTGTCTTACACCCAACTAAAATTCTCTAAATGCTCTAAATTATAGAATTTTTGATGTTTTATGTCTAAGTGAGCAACCGCAGAACCCACCACAAGAACAACTTTCTCATATAGACATAGAACAGTGTGATCAGCAATAATTATACTCTTTTCAATATTTTTGTGTTTAAACACCTCAATTGGATTATAATAACCTATAGCATTTGTAGTCAACAGACTTACATTCAATAGTTTTTTTGTTAATACAGCTGAGCCCAGTATAGTATTTCGTAAGCACACGTCTTGCTGTCATTGTGTTTTTTTCAAACGAAAACAACAATGATAAATAAACATACAAATTGGGTGCTTGAGTTCATTTGTCTCTTAGGTAAACATAAATAAAATTGATTGCCAAGTTCAAGATAACAAGTCAATCTTAAAGTAAAGATGATATCTATACCAATCCATTTTTTTGTAGGCACATTTAATAAATAAAAAAATTTGTTCCCTAATTAGCCAAATGAATTTAAATAAACTCGTAGAGATCCTTGAAGAATATTCAATTTTTTGCTATTCTCAGACCCTCATAACGAGTTAAATTCAAGCATAGCATAAATTTTACATGTAGCATGCATTAAAGTAAAACTGTAAAATGTATAAATCTTTTTTTTTGCACTTATAATATTTTCAAAACTTAAAAAAATCACTCATGTTTTAAAATAAAAATAAAGTTGCAAAGTGTAAATGAATGTTGATAGCTGGATACTTAAAAGGTGCACACATGGCTGATTATAAAAATAAAGATTTTTACTTTGATGAAAATATTACTCAACACGATTTTTACAAAACTTTTTCAAACGGATAATATCAACGAAATCAAATTTTATATATGTATGTTTTTAAAAGAGTTTGTTTTACTAGGATCAATGTTTACCTAAGTTTAGGAAACGAATGATTATAAGAATATATTAGATTAGATAATAATAGCTTTAGTAGCTAAAAAATATAAAAAACGATTTTAACGATTTCAGTCGCTAAAATACATCATACTTAATTCCCAAATGGCATCAAATTCCCGATATAGTTTATCCATTATTAGAAATAAGAAAAATTTCCTATTAAAAGTATAAAATAAATTTGGGGTTTAGCATAACTATAAATACCGAAAATATCAAATATCGCTTATAATTACATCATTTTACCAAAGAGGAAGTTATTATTACATTTAGTCAATTATTATAATTACATAAAAAAAAGGGTTCGTCTGATGCTATTATTGATTTCTTTAAAGATTTTAAACTAAGAAAATAAATTCTTCTAGATCAATAAGAAAGATCCATTGAAAATCAATTGTAAAACAAACTATTAGTTTCTGTTTTTTATTCACTTTAATCTGTAGCTGTAGCAATTGTCAATATAAGCACAATGTATTCTTATGTAAAAGCATTGTTTTTCATCTTTAATACAACAACATAGATTTTTATTTGAATGCTTGATCAAAACTATAAGAAAGAGTTCAATTTAAATAATAACAACAAAAACATATTTGATATTAGCTAAGTAAGAAATAATTTTTTTTAATTAAAAAAATTTTTCTAAAAAGCTTACATTTCATCTATGGAAAATAAAAAAATGCCGGTGAGGTATTCCTTTTATGCCAATGAGTACAAAAATTTATAATTATAAAATATCTAAGAGCTCTTTTGTTAAAAATAATTCACACTTTCCTTGTTAAATTTACTCAATAAACACTAATAATACAAAAAATATCTGAAAGATATACTAAAAACACAAAACACCACTTAAATAACATTCGAATACAATCGAAAACATCTTTCTACATCTCTACATTTTAAATGGTCGAAGAAAAATCGAACAATAGAACAATTTTCAGTGGTCGATGCCGAAATTTCTTTAGTTGCTGTTCCCTTTTATACCGGTCGGTAGCCAGTTACACTTTTTACACTACTAAAAATATGGTGTTTAATAAATAGATATAATTCGTTTTTATAAGTTTTAAAAGGAATCTTTTTATAGCAATTATAAATTTTTCTCAATTAAAATTATAATATAAGAAAATTATCTAGCACTACTTTCACTTGATAAAATAACTGCATTATTTGTAAACATTAAAAGAGCAGCCAGTTGAAATTTTGCCATGATAGTCGCCCGACTAAATTCATCCAAATGGAATGAAAATCGCAACGAAACTGATTTGCAAAATATAAAAGAGCTTCTCCGTGGCAAACGAGCTTCTTATTTGAACAACTATACCAAAAAATAAATTTCAACCGTATATGAACCGATTCGCTCTTGTCATGGTAACGATATAGAAATATGGAAGCACAATTATACGCCTGCGTTTAAAATAGCATCTCCCGCTTTATTTTTATTCTAGTTACTTTAAGGGCTTAAATCTTAAAGATATTCCTCATCATATATTGTTGTTGCTATTCGATTCTTCATTGTTGCTGTCCGCTTTAATAAATTTTGCAATTTAATTACTAAATATCTCCCAAGTGAATTGTTTTTGGCGTCATGCAGATTGAGCTGTTAAACTGGAGTTAAAAAAGTTTAGAAACTAGAGAAGAAAAATGTTATTTTATTAAATTTAATTCTCTGGCATATTCATTTTCCCTCTTTGTTATTTTATTTTTGTATTTTCCGTATTTACATAAATAAGTGATCCCACTTTTATTTCAATTTATGAATTAAATTAAACATTAAGCATAGAATTACAATTTTAAATCAGGTTAATGCAGGTTTGTTAGGTAATTGACCGCAATTTTATTCGGTTTGTTTTTTTTTTTGTATACTTATAAATGTGTAATTTTAGGTTAGCTTTTGACAGTTTCTTACTGAATTCAGAAGTATGAAGTGGAACAAATTTTATTAAGCAGAATTGCATCAAAGCGTAATTATTACCACGAAAGTTTTTCAGTTATGATTTTAGTAGTAATATTTTAATATTTGATTTCAATTTTATTTCACAGAGGAAAAATGTCGAAAGGTAATATGCTGCATGCTTTTTAACATTTTGGAATTTAGTTTTGAAAAAAAATAATAACAATATGGATTTTTTTAAAATTTATACATCATTCATTACATGTGTGTGTCTACGCTTGCATGTTTAACTATAAATGGATGACTGAGCTAAATAAATAAACCTTTTAAAGTTTTTTATGCTAATTAATTCGAGGGTATCTATGGCTATACCTCATGGATAAAAGTTAATATTTATTTAATATTGGAAATAGGGAATCGTTTAGATAGTTCACACTTCAAACTTAAACAAAGTATAAGAAGGCCAGTGATTCATTTAACTCACTTTTGTATGAATCATTTAATTAATTCATTACAGAACGCAAAATGCAAGTTGACATTTTTTGGTTGTAAGAAATATTTTAATGCAGATAGAATTTCAATGCACTTTGGAATCTAGCATAGGCCAAACAGTTTGTTACAATTTGGTAACAAAAGTTGTAAGAAATTGTCATAGAACTCTTGCAAAATTATTATCACAATTAAATCTATTTAATTTTTATTTATTCTGCATATTCGTTGTTAACAACAATAAAACATGTCAGTGTTAAGCAGGCAGATAAACTTAATTAATAACCTGCTTAAACTAAAACCTACTAAATTTTTATTGCTTTTTAAATTTAATTTTAAAGAAACAAGTAACTAACTATACATTTGATAGGAAAACACGACTGTTGGTTTTATGAATAAATTTTAGATTTATGAGTGCTGTCTTTCATTAAATAATCACGAAAATAGTTGCATTTTAAAATTTTTTGGAATGAAGTTCTTTATCGTGGGTCTCTACATGAGAGCTAGACAAAAATTTTTAATGGTATCTAAATGACGATATGTGAGTAAGCTTCTAAACACGTTTAAATTTTTACTCGCAAATCGTTACTTCCTTATATTTTATAAATGGGACGAGAGAGCCATTTTATGACTTGGATATTATAGTGAATAAGGATTGCTAACACGAAATCCTATTATAAAAATTTAACACAAAATTCTAATACAAAAAAATTTTAGTTTCTTATTATTGTGTTTTTTAGTTAATTTTTCTTCTTTTTGTTCTGCTTAATTGTTGGTTTTAGTGTTAATTATCAAAGCAGGTTGCTTATAGGCTAGGACTTAAGAAACTTCATTTTTATCAGGTGTCCCTAAACATCTCAGTGACTTTTTTAAAAGTATTTTTATTTTCTTTTTTAATAGTAATATTGATGAGAAAGGTGACATTAGCAATAGGCAATGGTCTCGTTAACATACTTTGACATTGAATAAGTGTCAATAAATTTATGTTATGTCTTTTTTATGATTCTATTTTGTTCCTTTTCAGCTTTGAGTGAAATTTTCCTTTAGAATACTTTGTTAGTGTCATATAAATTTTGTAATGCAATGACTGAGATAATTTTTGTTTTGTTAAAACTTTCTTTGAAGGACTTTTCACTAAGATTTTGTTTTTGCATCATAAAAATTCCAATAAACTTCAAATAAAAATCTTTCTTACTAAGTAAGCAAAAGTTTTATAGGTAACTGTCTGAGAAAACATCATCAAAATCCTCAAATATTGCATCCCAAAAATTAAACTAATTAAGACATATTAAAAACTAAGACTTTTTTTGCTAAAAAAATATCATCATTAAAATTTAATTTTGACTTGTAATTGTATGATTCAACTGTTTGTAACTGGAACAAGTTTCTTGGTATCTTTGTTTATTTGTGTGATTCACTATTTACTCAAAATAATTGGGTTAGAAAGTTCATTTTACCTTTTGGTATTAACTCAAAGTTTAAAATATTTACCAAGCTGAATTTTCATAAAGAGTTTTATTCAATTGCTGTTTAGTATCTGTATCTATTGCTTTTGTTGAGTAAATTTCCTGAGATAATGACAGAAATAAATCTGTCTCTATACACACTCTAGAACATGTTGCATAGAAAGTTTTAAAAGGAAAACAATTCATATTTAAATAAAATTGAATCATCACAAGATTTAAGAGTTCAGTGTGCTTACGATTTGTCTACAAATTGTGGCTAGTTAATTAAGTAATATCATTCATCTTCAAAGTAATGAACTATTCAATCCAAAACTACAGTAATAGTATTGCGAACATTTTAAAAAATTGAAATTTTGAGCTGTGTTTTTTTATTTTTGGTCAAATAGTCAATCGATTCTTGCATTCGAGGTCAGCGATGCTACAAAAGGTTTTGGAGACAGCCTATCTTTTCTTTATTGAGGTAACAAGAACAAGTTACAGCTTAGAATTTATAGCTGGGTGCGGAAGATACGTTAAGGTCATCTTCATACCCAAGGCCTTTTAGCACTTTCAATTTTCCTGCCTTGGATTTTATCACGATAAAAGGGCTTTATATTAAAATAACACTTCTAAATGAGAATGATTGATCTACTTTTTTAATTTAAGAGTCTAGTGGGATTGAAGGGCCACATCTTTTGTTATTTTTTGTGTTAGCCATCTGCAATCAAAAAGAAATACGAGTGAGGGATAAAAATTGGTGTGTCACAAAATCGGGGAAGTATAATTGTTTTGAATCAAGAAATAATATGCTTTCAATTAAGAAGTGAGAAGAGTTTCTAAAAAAAACCTCCGTTTTCATTACTTGCTTTCTGCAGCTCTTACCATAAAAGGAAATTAAGACAAATAAGAAGAGGTTTTGTGTGTCTTCAGCGGTAATTTTGAATTAAAATTTTTCACCCTTTTAACAAATATAATTTTTGCTTTCTAACGCGTGTGCTACTAAGTCTAAGTACTATTGTTCATTTGAATTTTTATTATCTATAACATTCTACCCTTTGATCTGAGTAACTGCCCCTGTTTTAGGGTGTTCTGTTCTTTTAGAAAACCTAACTTGTACATTTTTGCAGTTTCTTACTGTAAAACAGTAGTTTAAAGTTTTGTTTAGATATTTATAACTATTGTAGACACTTATTATGTTATTACTTTGGTAGAGAAAAATGATCATAAGTGAATACCATTAAATTGGTTTATATTTTAAATAGATAGAAATATATAAATATATGTAGGCATATATTAAAGTGTGTCGAAGATCACAGCTCTTTATTTTTAAAGATTTTTGATGCTTAATATTTCATCTGTTATTGTGGTTTCAACTATGATCCCAAATTATTAAATTTTCCACTTCTGTTGTTATATTCTTTTCTTAAATATCAATTCAAACATTTTTATTTAGTTTAATGTGGCAAATAAGATAAATTATGATCTCAAAAATACTAAGTTTATTACAACAGTCAAACTCAAAAATATAAAAATTCTTTTTTAGCATATTCGAGAAATTGAATATGATTGAATTTGATTCTTTCAAATTTTAACATCTAAACTATAGTCTTGTGTACTTGCTTTGTCTATTTTCCAATGTTCACAAATTTTTTATCCAAGCAAACTTAGCATAAGCTTATCACACTCCATTTTCCTTTTTTCACTCAATAATTCTAATCTAATATTATTTTAATTTATTTTAACTAGAGTTTAATGTCCTGCTCAAGCATAAACAAATTAAGATCAATTTTATGCCATTTTTAGTTACAATATTATCCACTGATAAAGTAAAAGCATTACTGATATATCCTTTTATAAACCCAACCTATTGGAATTGTTTTCGTTTATATTTTTGGAATATTTTCCCAATAAGTCACTTCAGAGCACTCACTTTAAGGTAAATAAACTAAACATACAATTTTTATATAAGAAAAATTTATTTTTCATATTAAAGCTTGCAAACATAAAAGTTAGACTCTTTAATGGGATAAAAAAAGGCGGCATTATATAGCTCATTAGATGCAATTTGCCAATCTTTGAGTAAGATAAGAAGACTCATACATACTTTCTTTGCCAAACGAATAACTGCTATGTGCTCTTGACATTTATTTAAACTTTACAAAATTAACCGTGGTCATCAGTTAAGATAAAACACATACTTTTATACAATATTTAAAAATTGTCTTTTTTGTAGATAGTAAATATTGTTATGATAATTATTATATGTAAATTTACCACTGTGAAAACTATATTCCATCTTCCTTCTTACAATGGAAAATGGAATTTTAAGTGTGCTCAACAAATTTATATTTTGATTACATTAGGCCAATATTTTGCAAGTTCCATCAAAATCAAAATCTTCAAAACTATGATTTTAGCAGTTTTTTGTTTAATTAAAATGTTTTATTGATACTTTTCTGGGAATTACAAAACTGACCATGTGCAAAAATTTAAAATATACATAAATGAATATTAAAAATGAAATAAAATGGTTTTAATTACACAAAGCTATATATTCTATCAACTTAAAAATTGTTTTACTAATTTGAACAAAACCTGTCAAACTTTTGACAAAAAAAAATAATAGTAATATTGAGTTAAATTAGATAACACTAAAAGACATTGGACTGTAAATCATCAATTTTTGTTTAACTAAATATAATCAATGTTTCTTAGCTATTTTGATTCTCTTTTATTTTCTGTGCAAAACAAATTAATATGTATACCTAGAATTTTATATATTTTGCCAAAAAAGCAAATCATCTCAAGGATTGCTATACCAAAAAGTAGGTATTTCCATTGAAGTCTTTCATCTTTCGTATCATGCTGAGTAGCCAATGTTTTATTCTACCCCTTAAAAACTCCAAAAGCATGACAAAATAACATTTTTTTCTTGTTTACTTTATGATCAAAGTTTATTATTTCTAATAAAAAGAAAAATATTATTTATTTTTTCAATTTCAATCAAACTTAACGATCAAAATGTTATTATCCTTTCTCCAAAAATAGATTATATTACTTTGAATGATGAAACTGATTTATCATTAAGTATACTCCTGAGTATTTTTGAATCGTTTCAGCATTTTTGCACGTTTTACGTTCTTTGTATATCTGCTAAAACCCTTTTAGAAAGTAAAATGTGAGTATGTAACACAGCTTCATCAAATCATCTTATTATGCTTATGCTTATTATTATTAAGTTTATTTAAATGTCCTATTTCATGCCAATTTTAATTATTTTAATACATAGCACTTAAAATCATATTATTAGTCAATTTCATGAAATTATTTGTTGAATTTTATTACTAAACACTAATCACATAGCAATAAACCTCGAAGTCTAAGTTGCTAATGCTTCGAACTCAGCAGTGATATTCAGGATAGAACTAAACATTGAATCCTATTTTACTTAAAATTAATTTATATTTATTGATGCAAAAATGCTGCAAATTAGCTGAAATTCATTATAAAGGTTCGAAGTGACATCTAACTTTATATCCGATTACTAGTTTTACTTAATAATAGTTGCATCAAAGTCTTCAATGCGTAATTGCATATTTATCTTTCATTTTTTAGACAGGAAAGCTTTTTGGTTTTATAATTCAATTAGCTAAATAAGCATCCTGCTTTATATTTAATGAACATGAAAAAAAGAAAAAATACAGCGTTATACTTTCTAACTATTTCCCAGCTGTTTGCTTTTTTGAAAAATTTTTCTTACTCTCATTCTATACTTGAGCTTGCAGTTTCACTTATAGTTAAAAAAAACCTAATCGGGATTCATACATATCCATTTAAATGTTCTGATGCAATATATGAAGCACTTTCAATTATGAAACTTTAACATTTGGGTGTAAAAACACCATAAGTGTTTATACTTTGCTAAATATTATGTAATAAATCATCCCTTTAATATATTTCTTTTTTTAAAAGACGCCCAAAAAATCAAGCAAATATATATCAATAAAAATGATATAGAATCAATACATAAATAATAAAGATGAAAAGATGATAAATAACTTTTTATTAGTAACATAATAATCATTGCTGACACCTGCGTTCAGGAAAATTTTAATTATAAATTGCCATTACTACCTTTGCTTGGAATTCTATACAATTTATACACATAAACTAAATTTTTCGAGAGAATAATTCATCCTTCATGAGGTATTTAATAATTTAATTGACAATTTTGATAGTGCCAACAAATTTTTGATGATATTCCACTCTTATTTGCCCAGAAAAAATAAGCTTTCCCTTAATCCTACATTTTTTAATCTAAGCGATTATTTCAAATCAGAGAATGGTTTTTGGATGTAGTCCTTTACTATCTTAAGTATCTTAAAATAGATATTTCTTTCTTCTTTTCATTTTCAATGAAAATTTTTATTGTACTAAGGGTATCAAATTATTTTGGTTGTCAAAAAAAATAACTTACTAAAAACTACTTAGGATAATCAATTACTAATAAAGATGTATTATGTATTTATAGTAACAAAACAACTCAAAAAGTTTAGATAGTGTTAGACAGTCAAAATATTGGTTTGTAAGTAGGAGCTGGCTTGCTTTTAGCAACATAATTTTAACTCTCCGTCTCTCTTACAATAGATCCTTCAACTTCAGTGAACTACTTATAATTAGTTATCAATTTTAATGTATTGAACCTATCATTCAAACAAATTCTTATAATTTTCCAATCCTCAGCTGTAAAATTTTCCCCTTAATCCTCAAATGTTCTTTCTATTCAATGGGGTTAGTATTGATATATTTTGTTTAAAATATAAAGCTACATTACGGCTTTAACTTTTCTTATAGCTAAAATTTCAGTTTATTAATTGTACCAATTTATCATTTTTCATGTCATAACTTTAATTCATTTACACAGATTGTAAAAAATTGATTTTGAAAATTACTTTTCAAATAATTATTTATACAAGTAAACAACATTTTTACTTATATACCTCTTATTTTTCAAATATATATCTTAGGTATGACATATCCGAAAGTTCAACTTATAAAGAAGAACAATGTCAATAAAAAGACATAAATATGTATTAAAAAAATTTAATTCAAAAATATATTATACCGAGAATTCTTAAAATAATTCTCATATTTTAATTTGACGTAAATATAAACATTTCCTTGATAAATAAACCCATTTAAATTACTGTCCTTTTCAATTTGACTAAAATAGAAACAATCTGCAAAGTAAAATTAATTTATTTTCATTTAAATTCAAAATTAATCAAATTTTCCTCTGACATTTCAAATAAAACAGGACATTATTAGGAAAATTTATATCCTTACTAGATTTTCATCATATTTTATAAAATCTAACTAAATAAATGATATTTAATTGACTCTTTAAAATAAATTTCTTGTCTAAATTTTTCTATATTCAAAAGAGAAATCAATAATCTTCAGCAACATCTAAAACAGTACAAGGTCATTGACCTTAAATTTTCAAGAACTACAATTGTAAATGATATAAAAAATTTTAGCAATAAAAATGTAGAAATTCTTTAAAAGTAAAGGAGTCGTAAAAAACGTAACCAGCCCCTCGCTTATATCATCATCATCTTAAGTATCTGATTTGCATTTGCCGTTAGAGGAGCTCTATAGTTAATCCTTGCCATCATGTTTTATCGGTTCCGATTTACCATATTAATAAATGGGGTAAAACTTTGTAAGGTTGCATCATTTAAAGATTTTATGCGCAGACGCTATCAAAAATAAAAATTTCTTTCATATGCAGCACATATATTTCTCAAAATTATATACATACATGTATAAATATATATTGAAATGTTATATATATGTATGTATTATTAAGCCGGCAGTCAACTTTGCATTTTCCATGACCCTATAATTCATTTATATATAAAATATATATAATTCTTTAATTCAATGAATGTTGATTTTTTTAAGGCCTTCTATAAATGCTGCATTGAGAGAACATCAATTGATTAATAATTGTGAATGAAATTGTAAATTAAATTCGAGTGGATTAAAGTTCCTTTCTGTTATTTAAATTTTTAAAAGATTTTTATTCATTTTACTTGTTGAATTATTGTTCGCCTTCTATTGTAAAATAAAATAAAATGATATTTTTTGTATGTGTTATTAAAATGAATTTATGGGAAATGTTTTTTACTCCGAGGATTCGGAGTATTTAAGAGCAGAAAAATTTAACAAAGATGATAGCATAAATAAAAAAAGACCTAGATTTTTCAAAAATTATTGGTTTTTTAGGGAAACGATGAAAGTAAAACAAGGAGAACAATGATGTTGTATTTTAATTAAAATCTCATAGATATCTGGAAAATAAATTCAAGACTAATAAATGCTTAGGGGATCTTAAGATAACAAAAAGATTTTATGATTTCGAAAAAATTGACTTAATCGAAGATTAGTCTGCATCAACTATATGGTATTAAAAATATATTTCCCAAAAGGCATACAGCAGAAGTTCTTTCTTAAATCTTCTGATAACAGGAAAACAAAGTTCAATTGTTATTAGGATACGTAATACCCCTAGTAGCTATACGCTTAGCTGACCTTAGCCTCTTTGGCCTATGTTCTTTTTTTTTTTTATGATCCTCTTCAACATGTGAATTTATTTTATTATTTTCAAAGCTTGAGCCCCCTTTCCGGTTAGCTCTCTAATAGCAGGAAGAGTCAGTGTTTTCTGTGGCAAGAATCATCTTTCATCTCTACTGTAATATCTATTGTAACAATATTTTGGCATAGCAAGCTCGCTAAGCTGCCACATAAATAACACCTGGTTCTCAAAGCATATGAACCTTTGTAGGAGCAAACAATTTCGTGGTATTAAAAAAATTTGTTTTGCAAAATGTTGAAATTAATTAACAATCATTCAATATAATATAAAGTAGTCATCCTACCCATATTTTGATAACACGATGAATACTTTTAAAAATGATGCTAAAAGGTTTTATGTTTTCATTTTCAGCTTTTTTTACAGAGCCCTTGCAGCATCATTTTCATGATATTCATAGAAATATTTTGTAATATAAAAAATTCTCAAGATGGCAATTACAAGTTTTATTCAGGTATTACTGTTATTATGTGTAAGTAAAAAAATTACTTTATTAAGTAAAAATGTAGACAAATCCTTTTTTTATAAAATATGATTAAAAATATTTTATTGTTTGAAAAAGATGAAAAGAATCTAAATTTGTTGAATGTTTTATATTATCCTGTAAAAATTTTTTGCTTCTTTTATACTGCTGTACTGGATTTTATTGTTTGAACTTTTCATAGTATATAAAAGTTAAAACCTTTAATGTTTTTTGGGTAATTTGTAATAACGAATATCCTACTACCTACTCTGCATACCTGATTTTATGATTACTTAAATTATTATTTTAATAAGTCGCTAGGGATCAAAATGTTTAATAAAGAATAATGTTAGTAATAACCTCTGAAATCCGAAGAAAGAATGGGACGAAAAAAAATGTATAAATGCCTGTTATTAGCTTTATTTTGCTATACAATAACAATAGTCTATTAAAAGAACTTTAGGCTACTGCCATCTGCCCTAAACATATAATAACTTTTTGAAATTTGGCTATAACTAAGCAGGGACTAATGGATTAAAAAAACTAATCTATTAATTTTTATTGTATTACTTTATATTTTATTCATATGAGACTGATTTAACAATATTCCTAGAATTATATAGAAATGTAGTTGCCTGCCTTCAGGCAATTATTAATTAATCGATATATTTTATTATGTTACCCTGTTTCGATAATTAAAACTAATTCTACTAATGTTTAGTCATTGAATATCTTTTCATATTTATAAAGAAAATTTGATTATATTTTTTGAGTAATATGTATCCTACAAGGCTATATAGGTCTTTAATGATGCAAAGTCAAACATACCTCTCTCTTCAATTTCATGTGGATAATTCAATGTGATAGTTTCCTTAATATTTTATATAAGCTTCTGAGTCAATAAAAATTTAATTTTTTCATCTTTATAACTCTGTCTTGTGTCATTCTTCAGAAATAAAATGTAGGTCAAACTTATTCTTAAGCACATTAATATGTTTTATGTTCTTAACATAACTTTCTTAAGTATCTTTTATGACATCAAAGCAAAACAAAGGAAGCCATTTTTAATTGTTAATCTCTTTTCTTTACCAATATGCTTTTATCCTTTTTTTATAAAACTATTAAAAATTTAACAATTTTTCTATAGACTCATGCAATATACACAAAGATTTCTTTAAATCCTTCTATCTTGTATCTTTAACAAATCCATGAATAAATTCATAAAAATACAGTTTTTTGACAGAGTACATCCTTATTTATTAACATATTGTATACATTATTTTTGATAAACTATAATTTCAAGTTTTCTTTTACTATCGTTACAAAATGATTAATTTTTTGCCTTAGAATAGCCATCAGTTTTAGTGATGTCTTCTTCATTTGAGACAAAGAACTTTCTCTGTATAGTGGAGGTCTGTATATTGAATTAATATCCAAGCCTCGCAATTGATACATCATACATGGATTTTGATGATACTTTTTTATTAGATTTTTGTTGACCTTTTATCAAACGTTCACCTCTTGCTGCTATTAATTCTGATATAAAATAATTCAATATTGAACAGTAGAAATTGGTTAAAAAATTATACCTCCGGGATATATTTCGGTAATTTAAAAAAATAAATAACTGTTTTTGATTTTATTCTAAAATATAAACCTTTTTACTTTATTTACATTATACTCGAGCAAATTTAATTAATACCATTTATCTTTCTGAAAAAGTAGAACTACAAATTATGTAAAGTACATCACCACCAAATAAAGCGAAGTATAACTTTTACACGTTTGGTTTTTGAAGTTATTTTTAATTGTTTTACTAATACAAAATAATGTTTTATGTTCTTTGCCGTACAATTTTAACACAAAATTTAGATGAGAAAACTATAACTAATGGCCTGAAATCGATATAATTTAATTTATTGATCAAATCAAAAACCGTGCACTTCAAGTTAAATATGCCTTAATATAACTTTTCAATGTTAAAGACATCTCAAATCCTAAGGATTAGAATTTAGGGACTTCAATGGTAGCAAATATTTAAATTTCTTAGTAGCCAGTATTCGCTGGAGGCTAGATCCGACTAATAAGGCTGCCTGCAGAGTGCCGATTCCGATACCGAAGACTATAAAGTCGTTATGGGTAAATCAGTAGGAATATGCTCAAAGTGTTCAGAGTACAAGCCTACCAAAGATTAGATTATCGCAATGGGAATTGGTGTCAGCTCGGCTGTAAGCCGGCACTCTGCAGGCAGCCTAAGAGTGTAAACTAATAGAAATTATTGACAAAGTTTTATATAAAATTATCATAATATTTTGATTGTAAAATGTTTACTTGTGTGAAATTTGTATGGTTGGAGCTTACATTCATTTTTCTATGAATTATACTACAGATAAGCTTCTCCCTTTTTCTTAAAGCTGATTCAGAAATAAATACGAATAATTTAGAAATTACTTGTATCTCAACTGAAATAGAAATAATTTCATAAAATAAGTTATTTACCACTTCAAATACTATTACTGCAAAATCTGTTCATAAATGTGGGCTAAAAATCACAAAAATTTAAAACAATCACAAGTAATAAAAATTAATCTAACCCAAAATTAAATAAAGTGGAAATTCTTGAATATGAAACAAAAATTATATCGCCAGGTTTGGATACAGTTTTTCTGTTATATTAAATAATAAAGGATAAAAATAAATCCTCCAGCACCCTTTTTTAATGTTTGGGGAACGTGTCCAGGATCATTACAGTTGAATACGAAATAAACACAGTGAAATGAATGTCTTTTTTTTTATTGCATTTCTCGTAAATATTTTAATACTACAGATCTACATGCGCTTCATTTTTATATC
The DNA here is from genome assembly GCA_947359355.1 of Acrocera orbiculus. Taxonomy (NCBI): domain Eukaryota; kingdom Metazoa; phylum Arthropoda; class Insecta; order Diptera; family Acroceridae; genus Acrocera; species Acrocera orbiculus. The sequence continues at coordinate 2,370,417 of OX375757.1, forward strand.
TTTTAGATATTTTCCCTAGTAAAATGAGAGAAGCTTTATAGCCCTTTAAATATATATATATATATAAATATATACGAGTAGTGACATTCCTTCAGAATGATATAGTAAACCCAAGGGATTATAATCCTCTATCATTGAACACAAGGATTGTATAACAAATTGGATTTTGGTATATTCAACCCCTCAACCGATATCAGCCAGAACTATAGTTTCCATTATATAAAATGCATTTAAGAAATATATCTTCGACTCTTATAGGATTTTAGGGATTTGTTTTTTCTTTAGTTCGTGAAACTTAAATAAGGAAGGGTGCGCATCCAAAATAGTGTTGTATATTATAATTACGTAGAAATTGAACATTGGTTTGATAAATTATTTTAGCATTTAATTCACTTAAGGTAATTAAGGCTAAGATTTCAACAAATGAAAAAAATTTCATTTTAAATGTAGTTTAGGAAAAATTTATTGTTAGTAAAACTTAGTATTCAAGTACTCAAAACTATTTGCACAAATTTAGAAAATAAAAATTAAAAACACCTTAAAAAACATTTTGAAAATAATAAATCTAAATCTAAAAGGGCTCTAATTAGCAAGCCACTTCAAAAACTTTTTAGAAAAAATTTAGACACACAAAAATAAGCTAAAGATATAATAAACCTTTGATAAATTTTTGTGCAAAACTCTAATTGAATATCTGGAGGCGCATATTTAGTGCAGCAAACATGCCCGGATTATAATTTAGGAATGATGTCACGTTTGGCAAACGTAATGAGTGGTAACACAGCTGAAAAAAAGCTCTTGTGTTTCCACCTTTCATTCATTTCATTTTTTGTTGCAGAATAAATTAAAGAATTACTTTCGGTACAACCGATGCACTTTTTCTTAAATCAAGCAAAGTTGAGCTGTCAAAATTAAATATTTCAAAAAATCAAAATTCCTTTGCCATAATTTAGTTAAAGAACAAACGTTGTAAATTGAAAAAAATCGTCCATCAACCTTTTTTTCATGAAAAACTCGTATTACGTTTGCACCTAAAACTTTCGGTTGACCAACTTTAATAACAACGTTACGGCCAATAAAATTTTTCTATGGAAAATTTAGAGTTGTTACAAAGCTAATTACTACTTCTTTGTGTAATTTAGCTGTACTGACGGGAGCTCTTATGATTTTGAAAGAACAAAAAACCAACGAACGTAATTTTGAGAAAAGTGAAAAACTTTTTAAATTAATTTTTGCAAAAGTGTTTATATTAAAGAAAGTAATTATTTTTATTTAAATCTTTAGTTTTACAAATTGCTTGACAACCGAAACAGTACCTTGTGTTGACATATGCCAAGATTTTGGTAGTAAAGTTTGTAGTAAACTTACTAATGTGAATGGTAGTTTTAATGTGAAATTATTAGTAGTAAATTTGGTATGTCCTATATGCTGAAATTGAAACAAGTCACACTTATTTGGAAGTAACAAAACCACATTACAAAAGGACATTTACTATCCAAACATGCAATAGTGGTGTTGATACTACGTTATTGGCATCCAGTGTAAGCGTAATATTCTTTAAGGATAGAGTTAAATAAAAGTCATTTGTATAATACGTAGCACAAATATATTTTTTGTATTTTTTGTTTATATAAGCTAGCTAGCAACACTCTTAATAATAAAATAAGGCTGAGTTGATTTCCAAATAAAGAGTAAAATTTTATAAGTATAGCTTTTAAATTATATTATTGGACATTCATGCACCAAATACTGAGCATCATTCATTTAATATAGGAAATAAATAAATATATGTATACATTTATATAGTTAAATTTTAATAGCAGGACTAGTTATGTACTGAGGATAGCAGATTATATAAATAAAAAGAACAAGATTAACAAAAAACTATTAAAATTGATTAACTTTTAATTCATTTCCTTGTAACTGAACTAAACGAAATGCTTCACGGATTGTTGGTGTCATAAGCAATTTTAAATTTTCAGCTGCTTCATCTGGTAATGAATTTAATAATTCCATTGAGGCAATAACTAATTGTGCCAATGCAGCACGTTTATAATTTGAATCTTTTAAAATACTTGTTGCTCTCTGTTGTTCTATTTCTGGTGATATATGTTCAGCTTCCATTTTTTGTGAACGATTTGTATCGAATGGATTTGAACGTGATTTTGGTTGAAATTCACTTATAAGTGTTGTCATAATTATATTATCATCATCTGAAGATTTTATAGGTGAATTATCATTAATTGTTATTATATCATTTGTTAAATTTTTATCAATATCATTATTAATAATAATATCATTAGAATTTTTTATTTGATATTGTTTTAATTTTTGTTTATCATCTTTAAATGTAACATTTTCAATATCATTTATAGTTAAATTATTTAAATAATGTTCACAAACTAAATTCCATGCATCTTGTAAACAAAATAAATAACGTACAAAATTTTCCTTTTTTTTAATTGTAGTTGTATTAAGTCTTGAACATGATTCAAGTATATAATTAAGATCATCAGGTCCTAAATTATATATAACAATATCATTTAAATATGAATCAACTAATGATATAAAATAAATCATCCATGATGATGTCATTTGTTTATAAAGATTAGCTGCATAATCAATATTTGACACTTTTTGCATTAGAAATTTAAGGCCAGGTCTTGAATCAAATTCTAATGAACTAGTTAAATATTGTTTAACACATCTTAATAATATTTCTTTAGAACGAAAATCTAATTCATAATCAGTTGTTTGAATTGTTTCGTAATTATCAAAAATACAATAATGGACGGCAGATGGTACACATTTAAGACGTGATAATAATAATTTAGCTACCAATTGTAATAACATTTGATTAGCTAATAATCCAACAACTAAATTTTTATATGGTATACGTATAACAAAATTATCTAAATTTGAATTAAATCCATTATTTAATGGATATAAAAGGAATGAAAAACTACGATCATCAATTTGATATTTATCATTGTGTCCAGTTATTTTTAAATTTGTTTCATTTTGATTATCCAATAGAAATACTTGTTGAGCCAATGAATTGATACGTATCAATTCATCAATTGTACTATCACGACGTGCAGCTACTTTAACATTAGCACAATCACCATAAAAACTATTTGATTTTTCATGAAATGCAAATGATAATTGCCTTAAGGGTGCTATAGTAATTGTTAATGCCCTATGTATTGCTGAACATACAATTAACCATTGTGATTCATTAAAAAGATATCCAGTTGTTAATATTATATGTTTTAAACATGAAACACCAACACGTGCAATTGATTCCTGTGCCTGTGCAGAACATTCAATTAAAACAATTAATAATTGTTTTAATGATAATGTTGCAGCAATTGGAATTTTTGTTGGTGATTCATTAAAATTATTTTCATCACTTGATGAACTATCTAATTTTATATTTTTTTTATAATTAACATCATTACTAACATCATTAATCAATTTAATTTGTGAAAATTTTATATTATCTACTGGTCTTGTTATATTTGTTAATTTTCCTTTTATATTATTTGTTTTTTTTAAATCATTTATTAAACGTTTTTGTGATTTTTCAATAAATTCAACGGCTAAATCTGTAGTCATACAGCAACAATGTTTAAAATTTTTTTCAATTGCTGCCCAATTAGCTCCAATTTTATTATTATATCTTAACCAATCTTGTATCATTGGTATTAACAAATGATTTATACAATAAAAACTAAAATCAATACCAGGACTATTTAATAAACTTTTAAATAATTTAAATATTGTTTGTAATATAGGTGCTTGATGTGCTATTGGGCATACAATTAAAGAATTTGTTAAACCATCTAATAAAAGGAACCATACTTTAAGGACACCACTAATTTTATCCATTTCATCAATTTTAGTAATTGCATCTTTATCAATATGTAGTGATCTATATGATATCATATGTTGTTCATTTTTATTTTGTAAATAATCATTACCAAAATATGTAAAATTTTCCATTGAATTAGGTATATTAGCATCAATAATATGAGTATATGTTATACCCTTAATTTTATAAGTTGAATGAAAATTTGGACATTTTGGCATATTATACATAAAACCAAGTATAGTAGAACATCTTTCTAAATATCTTAGTGTTTCATGTAAAAATTCAATTGGTCGATAGTTATTTTCTTCATCAGTTTGATTACCATTTGATATTTCTAAATATGATAAGAGGCATAGTATACAATCTAAGCCAGCATTTGAAAATACTAATATATTATCACTATCTAAAAATACTCGAAATATATCGATTATATTTGCTATATTTAACATTCTGCATCTAGCATTTCGTAAAGTTCCAAATAATGGACGCCACCCAGAGCGTATTTCAGTTCGATGAGCTTCTACTGTTTCATATAAACACGATACAATCTGGTCCTAGAACAGAAAAAATGCAATTTTATCTAAATAATTTTAATGTTAAAAATTTATTTTTTATTACAAAAAAATTCTAGGTTTTTATTACATCGTTTAATCCTTTAACAGTGTTGTAAACCAATAAATACGGTCTTTATAAAATTTAAATAGAAATAAGTCATATAAAAAATAGTCAAAATGACGTACAAATGAATTTCACGCTGAAATATCCACATATGAGGGGGAACTTTAGCGTGAGTCTATGACGCCATAAAAGTTACCCGCTAAGATATACGCACTAAGTGGGTGCCCACCTTAAGGGTTTACTACTACTTAGCTTAGAGAGCTTACAGAGCTTAGAGTAATAATAAAATAAATCAAAAAAAAGTAATATAAAAAGGAATTTTTTAGAGTATATTCCTACTTGAGATTGTTTTTTTTGTCTGAATTCAGAATTCAGAATTCGGAATTCGTTGCATTCAGTTTTCTGAAGTTTTTCTTTCATATAAAACTAAAAATTAGCTTATTAAATATAATTAATGAATTATTATTTGAACTAACTGTATTAATATCCATTGTCATGCACTGCCAACACAACAAAATTTATTTGAACTTGATTGGATGTATAGTAAAGATTTTATTAACGATTGACAGTTTGTTAAAGAGATTGGACATAATGAGCTAACAGTAGCAACAATATTTGAACTAACGGTATTAACATCAATTGTCATGCACTGCCAACACAACAATTTGAACTTGATTGAATGAATAGAAAAGATTTTATTATCAATTGAAGGTTTTTGAGTAAGCTAATAGCAGGAATATAATGAATATTAATTCTATGAAATTTTCTTGAACTAAGAAGTAATTATTTCTGTGGAGTGAATTATTTACACTTTAAAACATTTAAATCGCCATAATCATGAATTTTTCAAAATAAAGAATTAATTTTACTTACAAACAATTAAAAAATTGTAAAAACCATTAATCGTTATAGTAATACTAAAATTTGATAAAAAAAAAGTCATGTTTCACCGAAATAAAGAGATCTTTAAATTACTTCTGCATCCAACTTAATTACCAGATCAATTTCCCAGATATTAACCATTCCTTAAATCTAAAAAGATACTTCCGGGAAAAATATTTGACTTAAAAGGCCAAAGCCAAACTAAAGTGTTTTACATGACCAAAAGAGAAATATCAAAGAAACATTTCATTCTTGAAAGAGATTATTTTGATAAATATAAAGTCATATTTTAGTATTTTTATAAATCAGCCTTGGGACTTATTATACTTTACGCTAAGCAAATGAGTTTGGACATTCTAAATCAAATTAAAACAGGTAACTTCAAATAAATTTTATTTTAACATAAAGTACAGGTATGTTTAACGCACAATATTGCAGAAAAATATTTAATGTTCATAATATTAATAACATGAAACAATTATACAAAAAGACAATTAGACAAAAAATTCAGCTCTATAAAGTTTGTAAAACTTCTATAAAAATAGCTTAAAATTTGGTTTCTTTTGTAATTTTACCTATATAATTCTAAGGAAAATTAAGGCTTGATTATTATGTTTTCATAATTTAAAAGACAATTGGGCCTAATAAAATTCTCCGAACCATTTTCTAGCCTATTTTAATAGAATTGTAACCCGTATCGCTTTTCAACCCAAGGTAAAGACCATTAACTTCAATCTAGACTAAATTATTATTTATTACCTTTTTGGTAAGATATATCTTATTTCCCTTTAAGCTACACGTTTAACCCCTGTACTTTATTTTTCAGTTTTCACTTTCAGTTATTATCTGATGTTAACCAATTGAAATAAAGCTTTAAAAAAATTTAAGGACAAAAAATGATTAAGTGGCAAAATTAACCTAAAAGATATGGAAGAGATATTTTATACGGACTAAAAATGTCATAAAATAAAATTTACACCAAATAAGTGTTAGAAAACTGATTATATTTTACCACTTTTGAAAAAATAATGGAAGATAAATCATTCAAAAGAATTAACAAGAATTGTAAGATTGGACGATTAATCATTTGCCCGAAAGCTCTTAATATTATCTCTGACATATATTTGCTTGTTTCTATGCTAGAGAAAACTAAAGAAAATCGTAAATGAATTTTTTAAAAGCCATGAAAAAATGAAATGTTGTTTTCAATATTTCATCAACTCTAATAACAAGACAATTAAATTTAACAAAAGTGGAAACTTTTCTTATTCCTTTTTTATATTAAGGGAAAGGGAATATTTAAATTATCAATATTTAATATTTACAGAAACAAATTGTTAGTTTTCGGTTTAATGGAATAAAACTTGAGTCCATTTTTATGTGCATTCATGAGAAAAATAGTATAATCAAAACCAGACTTCCAAAAATAAAAAAATTGCTTATGTTTATTTATCAAATATACTTCCTTTTGAATATCTCTATAAAAAAGCTATCTGGTGTCTTACATTCTCTTTGAGTGTTTCACATTATCAGTTGCCATTATTCCATTCCGAAGTCTTTCTATTTAGAGTAATGTTCTATGACTAGTATAGATTGTGCTTCCTGTTAAATATGTGTTAAGTTAAGCCGAAAAGTTCACTAAAAGTTGTGAAATTTAGGAAAAAAGGGCTCCCTTTTTGCGATATTATTCCAACATATAAAATGAAGACTTGAATAATTTTTTGTCCACAATATAGAAGAATTTATTCAATTCTAAAATTTAAGGCAATTGCAATAATCTATGAAGCCTAAATTACCCTCTTTTTCTAGTAGCAAATGATAACAAAGAGGTGTCTTATTGTAGCCTATAAAACGTTTAAAGGTCTTAAGATCTACCTTACTTGATTCCTCAAGGTCTTATGTTTAAAGAATAGGCTATGTTATGCCAACCGATTAGAACTATCGTAGCACTAAATCCATGCTGCAGATGTGATACTTCTAATAAGAGACCCAAGATTTGGTCACTAGATAAGGTTTCTTTGATCTCTAAGTACAAAGGATGACTGTAGTGTGACATTTTTATTCAGTCATTCATTAATTTTTTTTTGAAAAATAATCAACGGACACAATCTTCTTGAATAGTTTTTAATCTTTGATCAAATTTGTGAATTTATCAAGAGCCACAAGCGAATACTGCTATAACAACAAAATCTCAATAGTGAAAAAGAAAATCTATTAATTGTTGAAAGGCTTCAACAATTACCCACTGGGAAGAAAGATTAGTCTTCGATTTATATTGGATGGATATTTTCTCGACCTTCGCTTTACATTAGTACTTAATTGAAGGGAAGGCGCCAACACATCAGCATTTGAAACGCATTTAGTTATGCATTTATTTGTATGTACTTTGGGTGTTCGAATACTGGCAAAGTAAAAAACTTTTCTTATAGCAGGTAATATTTCACTTCTATGTTAAATAATAATATGATTAATTTGATACTAACTTTCGCTTTGTACTCATATAAACACAAATTATTTATTAAATATGAAGCTTACCTGTACATCTACATCACAAGAATCCATGCTAAGTAGATTTTCAAATGGCTTGAGCAGAGCTTCATTAAAATGAAAATGTGGCAATTCAGATTGTTCAACTAACAAAGCTGTAATAATATCATGGATAGCCTCAATTGCACGCTTTGAAATAGTTCGATCCTTATGGCAAGCCGCCTACAAAATTTTAAATTATTGATATTAAATTTCTAATAAATTTAACCAAATTACATCCATTAAATGTGGGCCTGTAATAGTCCAAACTTTTAAAATATGAAGCAACGGTCGAGAACTTCTGAATACTTTCAGTGTAACATCTCCAATACGATGTAAAAGTAAAGATAATGGAAGTGATTCATTTTTCTTCCAATTTCTAGAAGGCCACCATAAACGACTACCCTTACGAACAGCTGTTATTCGATATAGTTGTTCCCTTGAAGCACGACATAAACTTTTTAAAAATTGGCATAAAGATGGTAGACATAATCTTTCGGCAGCATTGTCAAATAAATTTTCAGCTAAATGAGACAATGCGCAAAGAACATTGGAAGTATCTAACTGACTGAGAAATGTAGGTTCATTTGTTCCTGAATAAGTTTTTAAAATGGAAGCAACATTTGTATTGGGTGTTTGTAATGGAGCTTGTAGGAAGCTATACACGTCGATGCTAGAAGAAATAATATTTTAAAATTTCTTTTTATTGAAATAAAAAATATTGATTTACTCACCAAGTTTCATCATCATCGATTGGTATGGAAGATAAATTAAGTTTATCATTTGAATTTGAAGATATTTTATCAGTTGTTTCAATATCTTTCTTTGCTTGTCTTGGAGTAGTTGACAATGTTGAATTTTGCAAACTAAATATTTCATGTTCTAATTGTGCAACATGTCGACAAACAGAAAATACTGAATGCCAACAGTCTGGACTATATGAACCTAAATTTAAGCCACCTGTTAGAACTACTTCCATGGACATAGCTTGACTGGCTGATATCCTTGGTCCTGATGTTTGACAAACATTTGTTGATATTAAATTAAGAATTTTGCCAGCAAGATGTTGGAGATTTAAAGAGTTACTTAATGTAGCAGCCTGTAAATATATTAAATGGTAAACAAATTTTAATACTTTGAGGATGTTTGGAAAAAATTTTCTACAATACATATTAAAATGAAGGGAAAAACTGTTTTGAACCAAAAATATGCTAGAGAAGGCATATGACAGAATATAAAACAACGAATATACATTTTTATGGAAAAACTTTCGATCATGGCTTATATCTACAAGTATGAAAGGCCTGTGAGATTTTTACGTCGTGCTCGTCATGGAAGCGACTTCATAGATTTTCTCGGCTTCAAGCGATAATCAAATCTTTTCCATTTGTAGGGGATTAATGGCTTCAAAAATTATAAAAAATAGCTTGAAGACGCTGTCATAAGGACATTGCATATTAATTATTTCCCGTAGGAGGCAATACCGTTTTTTAACGGTAATTTAATTATATTCAATAGCAAATACCAGCAACTTGTCCCATTTTCAAGGATTTATAGACATTTGTTGTTCCAACGTATAAAAACGATAAATCTTACGGTTAAAAGTCGCTTCCATATGGAAAACTGTCTAAGGAAAATGTTTCAAGCACTTTTGGTTCAATCCGTTTGGTAATTATCCTCAAATCATGGACATATTTTTTAGTAATCTAGGATAAAGATATAAAATTTATTTTTTAACATAAATTTCTAATAATACATACAGAATGTAAACCATCCAAGCACAAAGCATACAAAGCTTCTCCATTTGCTTTCCTGGCCTTAATTTTAGCTCTTAGAGTCCTTTTCGAAAGAGCAACAAGACGATTTTTATTACATTCTGAAAAATCTCCAAGACCAGAACTGAGTACAGTTACCATTGATTCCCAGCAGCATGTTAATAAACGTCTGCTTAATTTTTTTGCAGCTTCTGTACGTTCATTTTTTTCTTCTTTAAATTGAACAACTGACTGTAAACGCTGCCATTCCGATTGCATTTGAGTTGGCCCTAATCCACCAGTATCACAAAGCATATCTATAAGTGGACAACGTTTACCTTCTAACTCAATATTCTCTAAATCTCCTAATGGATTTTGTGCAATGATCGATTGATAAAGCTCACAAAGCCATGCATTTGATAAATATACTAAAACTCCAGTATTCTGTACAGAAGTAACAAATTGTTGTTCTGATAATGGTATTAGAACATCATTTTTTATATTTTGATAATGTCCAGCACGCATTAACTGTAGACTAAGTAGGAGTGATGAATAAATTGCCAAATAAATTCCATCAGCATTAATAACAGAAAAATTATAATCAAAATCTGAATAATTTGGACTATTTTCTTGGCATATAGCAGAAGCGAATTCTTGCATAGCTTTGTCAATTTCAACACATGATCTTAATTGTAAAAGTTTTGGAACAAGTTCGGTTCGAATCAATTTAGCAAATTCACGTGCATGATGACGATCATAATCAGTATCAGTTCGTATTGGAACATTTGGTGCCTCTAAATGTGTATAAGGCCAAGGATTTTCAATTTTTGATGATCCATCATCACTTATTGATTGAATTTCATCTTCAGGTCCTTCTGTATCTCCGGATCCATTAGATGCGGCATCGTTTTCTGGATGTTCACATTCACTATCTGAGCCAGATGATGTGTCAAATCCATTTTGTCGTAATTCAGCTACTGCATCACGATATGGTGCTGGTAATCGAGCCATTGATTGATATGTTAAAGGCCCAGAATAATCAGAATCTTTGAGATTTAAGTATCGCATATTAATTATTTCAGCAGCCTTAAAATAATAATTTTTAACTTTTATTTGTGAGATTAATTATAAAATTTTACATACATGATTGCTTATGATATTTTCTGTGACTTCACCAGAGCAAAGTACTTGAAGACTCTCGAGAAGCGCAACGATACATTCAACACTAGCTTGCAGGGAAGCTTCGCTATTATTACCAGACTGGGATGATATTGCACATTCTTCCATTGCATCAATTATTCTAATTTAAAAATTTTAATAAATAAAAATTAATAACTAGTTGTGAAATTTAATAGGATGAATTTAAAATTTCCAGTATGCAAGGAGGTATTAAGTACAGGAGAAAGTTCTGTTGCTTCTTTTCAAAAGAAAACAAATTTATTTTTTTCTAACTTTTAATTTGAAACTCATTCAAAAATTTGTTTTGATTGTTTTAACTGTTTGCCAATTTTTAAGCACATTAGTATATCGCCTTGAAAAGTACAATTTAAGATTCCCAAAGTACTGCATCATGATATTGCTAAGGATGAGGTAAGTCTTTCAAATCTATTCAACATATTTTTACACAATTTTTCATTTATAATAAATTTTAGCTTTGTCATAATTAAAAATAACAATTCAATGACTAAAACCCTGATTTCAATGAGATGGGGTAAAATTGCAGATAAGCCATTAAACAATCGGTGTATTAAAATAAAAGTCCGACGATCATTTCGTTTTTAGTAATTCTAATGTGAATTCACTTCCAAGATCTTAATAAGGTGTTTAATTTACATTTTAAAAAATTAACTTGTGGCATCCTACATATATTTAACTTATCTTATTAAAATAGAAACTATAAGCTGCATTTGCCAAGAGCAAACTACTACGTCTTAATCGAATTCCTGCTGTTTTAATTTGTAAACAAAATTTATTCAAAAACAATAACACTCACAATCTAAATAAAGCCATATCGTCACTACAACTTTGTCCAGCATTCTTATCCAAATAGAGAATAACAGTCAAATCTACAATACGTTCAGGGCTACGAAAAATTTCTCTGACACATTTAAGTGGCTCTGTACGATTTTGAGTTGATGGTAATAATAACATTCTATGAAAAAGTGCCTCTAGCATAGGCCTTAGAGAACCTTGTGCTCCAGCTATTCGTAAAAGTTGAATTCCTGTTAAATAAACACATCTAGCCTGTGGTCCATCTAATCCAGGACACGTAAAAAATCCTCTAGTTTCATTTTCAATCATATGTATTGCATCTCTATAAAATAAAATAAAATAAATGGTTAATTTAATTTTTTCTTTAAAAATATTTTATTTACTTATAGGTAAATTTTTTATCTAAATTAACTCGTTTAGGTGAACCTAATGCAGCGGCCAATGTTGGACAAAATTTTTGCCATAAAAATGATGTGAAATGTGGATTTGTATGAACATTACGTGGCAAAGATGTAGTTAATGTTAGTATACATTCTGTTAAAAAAAGTGATCCACAGGCTTCAGCTGATTTAGGGCTACTTATTCTTGGCTCAATAAGCCGACTACATAGCCATTGCATAACTGGTATAACTTCATTATATACAGCTGAAGCTTGAGCAATTGTTATAAGTCCTGGTGGTGCTGCTTTTTGTACTTCTTCAGCCTCATCTTTAAGAAATACACAAAATGTCCTTAGACACTGACTTGCTGCGGCCAATGATGCTGCTCTAATTGCTCTTGATCCATTTTCCCAATAATCACCACAGCGTGATAAGATTTCAATAAGAAGTCTACCATTTAATGTACACGTTTGAGAGCATGCCATTGATAGAAATAGTCGAAGAATATTTACAACTGTATCCTCACTATATAAAGTCGGTGTTATACCCATTGTAGCACGTAAAAGCTGAGCTGGTAGCCACAATGAATCATCTTCAGGTTCTAACCCAATGTAGAATCGCTCATCTTTTATAATCCGCTAATTAATATAATATTTATTTAATAATTTTTTTTTGTTTAAATTTAATTTTCTTACATGAAGTCCATTTAATCCCATGGAAATATATTTTGCCCTTTTTGTTTCTAAGGACATTTGTAAAACTGTCAGGCATACTGTTCGTAGCTCATGTGACGGATCACGATGGATTCCATGTTGTCTATAAAGTTTGTCTAAATTAAAATTAATTTTAGTTAATTTTTATTAATATTTTATACTTTTTTAATTATACCATATGCAATTTGTGCTGCTTGTTTTAGTGTTGTATGCTTTGATCCTGTCGCCTCTTTAAGGATTTGAAGAAGTAAATCTTCCATTATGTCATCAAATATTGTTGGACTTCATTTTAATGTTCATTTATTGTCTGAAAAAATTTCAATATAGATATTTTTTAATCTAAAATTATTATAGATTTATATTTGAAAAAAAATGTACTAAAGAAATATGCCATTAAATTTTTTTTGAAATATTTTTACCATCGAAATATATTAGTAGAAGGAATTTTGTTTTAATTTACTTTACGAGTACAAGCCAATTTTTCTTAGAGCTTAAAGATTTTAGGTGAAATCCTGAAAATTTAAAATAATTACTACTATTACTAAAATCTATCATGACTCTGTTTAAGCTATCCTGAAGTAGTTTATTTCTCTCTACATCTCATATATAATACTTTAGAAATTTCTCCTTTGGAAAAATAAAATACCAACATACCAGTATCCTACGCCGAAAATAATTTTCAGTTCTAGCTTAAAGTGAATTTTCCCTTTATGTTTGTAACCTCATTGCACTATATACATAGGCGGTGAAACTTTATTGGCTCATCACCTACTTTTCATTTTAGATCTGGCTAATTTCCAACCATATATTAAAAGTTAAAATTGCAATATACATTTTTTGTGATTTATTGATCCACCAAAATAAACTCTTTTAATCATTTTAAACTTTCCAATTCCTATGTAACAGGAAACAAGTAGTTAACGTAACTATCAGAAGCCGGTTAATCTCATTCCATATACTTACACCCTTTTTTCGACTTCTTTTTTTATTAACAATGTTTGCAAAATCTGACTGAGTCTTAGATTTTGAGTGATTGTAAAATACAAAAATCTAGCTTGCTTAATTTATAATAGGACACTGGAAAATTTTGTATACTGGATAAATCTCTAATCCTTAAATGATATTTCATATTTTTTTCAAAAACAAAATAATTGATTAATTCCAAATTTCTTTTGGTCAAAAAAAGTTTTATGAATTTCTTAATTTGGACTATTTAATTCTGTTTTCTGGTAGGAAACTTCATTCACTTTATTGACAAGCAAAATTTGTCACCATATAAAAAATATACAGGAAAGACTAAATCCGTTTTGCTATTTCTACGTGAAGAAAAATCTTAAGCCAGTCATCTCTAGATTCACTTTTGTTTTTGTAATTGTTTTTTAAACTCTTAAAATATTGTTCCATATGGTTGTAGGCGTTTACTTATCTTCTTCTTGACTGTTTATTTCTTTTTCTTCCTTTATGTATACATTTTTTTAGCATATGCATATATTTCTTATAACTTTTAGCTATAAGTATTTTGTTTACTTTTTATAAAACAAGCTTTTTGTTTTAGATAATTCAAAGTATGCGTACTTCCTGGTAATGGCAATACAGTAAATTATTTTTCTTGAACTTAATACTGATATTTTAAAGAAAAACGTTTAAGAATTTTTAATAAAAATTGCCATGCATAGAAATATCCGTTTAAAAATTTAAAAAATCTATTTTTGTATTTCCCTCAACTTTTAGCGTCTTTGACAAAAAAAACACTTTTACTTAATACAAAACTTAGAAACATTTCACTACAAATTGATTAAATGCAAAAATTACATTGTATGTCAGGAAGGAAAGATTTTAAGAAATTACAACCGGAAGAGACATTATTCGAAAAGGAATAAAAAATAGGCACAGATTGAACAATATCCGTAAATTTTACTATTAATTAATCAGTTCAAGCTGGTAAGCATTTAAAAAGCCTAAACACTAAAATGGCAATATTAAAAATTATTTTGTAAATTAAATAGTAACTAAAACTTCTTAAAATTTTATATAAACTATTTAATAGAAATTACAAAACAATTATAGATATAATAAAACTTTAATACCACAATTTTTAATGGATTTAATGGATTCTTTGTCACAATATTTTTAACTGAAAATCTTAACAAAAACTCCACAATAATATTAATTACACAGTCACAAAATAACCTTATCTAGTGATTTTCTTTCAGGAAATGTCACGGCCATATTGCTCTTATAGTTTTTATGTTAAACAATTTAAGCGCATGTCTTTCGCTTAATTATCAAAACAAAAAATCAATATTTGTATATTTTATGTTGCCATTTTACTTCCGTCATGTGCTTTCCACAAAAATCAATTATTGTATAGGTATGCAACAGGTAACTATATATATGTTTGTAAACAAATCCTTTTTACAAAAAATTCATTCATTACTCAAAAAAAAAGAAAGAAAAAAGACTACAATGGAATTAAGAATTTCAGGCGGATATAGTAAATTGATTTTTGTTTTTTGAATAACAAAAATTATTCCTAAATGTATAATTTAATATTTCAAATTTTAAAAATTTCAAAGAAATTAAAAGCTGGTTTATTATTATTCCCTGTTAAAATGTTGATGCATCCAAGATTCCGTTTGCCGTTATTTTGATCTTGTTAGATAGAAATAAAAACTAAGAAAAAATTTGACTATTAATACTTAGATTTTTTACAATGAAGATAGAATGTTCCATGCAATAACGGGCTGGGAACGGTAACATGATGATATCACATGATGTTACCAAAAAATTATAAAAATTCCACAATATAAATTTGTTTAAGAAAGTCTGGACGAAAAACGGTTATCTTTAAAGATAAGTCAGGAAACTGAAAATTGGCTGTATCAAAATTCAAGTGCGTACAAGCGTGGGTAATTGTATTTTATTTGAATGGAAAAAGAAAGAACTGCTATAAATATTGGGTATATTGGGATTTATCTTATGCCAAACTATGAACATTATTTTTTGTTATTATGCTAAATGATTTTCCTTGAGAAAATTTATTCATCCAATCCTCATATGGTCATTGTTTATTCTTGATAGTCATAACAAATATCAAAAGTATGGATAATCTTTAACGTTAGAATTGATTTGGTGCGCTTGGAGCTTTCAATGAAATTGGTTGAAGGAAAACATTCTCTCCTCTAAACTTTTCGTTAAATATGTTTAAACATTTCAACAATCATTACTATTTCTTTAAAAGATAACATTCAAGAGTATAATAAAATTTTCAGATGGTGGATTTAATGTGGGCAATGCAACTTTTTCAACACATTCAAGCTGTTGATTCATAAATTCTTCATTTTGCCAATGATAAATTTAGAGTGTGATAAATTGATCGATTTCGGGATCATACTCAAATGCAAAATGCTTGATAATCAGATTAGTGAACGTTTTATTTGCATGCGCGCTGATTTAGTTGTCTGTGAGAATCTGGGATGCGTTGAAGAGATTTTCCGTCCGTTTCAGAAATTTCTGAAGGGCCAACTTTTCGCTTTATTTAATTTTAACAATCTTTTGTATTTTTATACAAAAATCTAAATATTTATTCATTTTAAAGTTATTTTTGAAAGGTTTAGCGATTAGTGTAAGCAATTCAAATGCTAATATGTTTGGAAGCAAACAAAATTTTAAAATTTATTGTGAAAAGTTAACTATCTTTAAGACTTAATAAGAAGTATCTTCCTACCTGGATAAAATTAATTGTTTCAAAAATTTACGCTAACTTTAGATCAGGTAATAATACCTTCAAGGTAAATGAATTCAATGATTGTTAAATGATGACTTCTCTACACAATCGGCCATGATGGGTGAATACAGAACTGGCGATGATTAGCGAAAAAATCGCCAATATAGCGGTCACGCACAATCATAACTATTAATGGCCGATTAAGAGACAATTATGTCCTCTACCATTCGTGATTTCCTGTATTCGGCCATCATAGCTGATTGTAGCTGAGGCATCAATTTAAGTACTCAGCAATTTATGTACGGTTTTAAATTTAGTACATGGATAGTGAAATCAAGCACATATAAATATGTTTAACAAAGATCAGACTACAGCTTAATTGTGGAACCATTTATAATAATTGTAATGAATTCATTAAAAAAATAAAAATACTACTAACAAAGTACATACATCATGTTTTTATAGCTTTTAACACATATATTTGACTCCGAAATTTTTCCAATGCAATACAATATATATAAAATTGTTTTCTTATTTCTTTAAACTGAAGGATGTTTCTGCTCTTATTTAGTTTCTTTAGTGCGCAAGTTTTCCATAATTAAACTTATTTTAAAATATTTTTTTCTTTTTACACAATAATTATAAACATATTAAAGTCTGTTCTTTTAACTTTACTCATATGAAAAATGACAAATTTTCAGATTCTTGCTAAGCGCATAATTTATTTAGTGATATATAAAAGCTACAACCTCATATTAAATAATTTTGTTTTTTCTTTTGCTTTGAAATTTAATGCCGCTCATAATTAATGGTCTTTATAATGTTATTTTGATATTCGCTAAAGAAATAAAGGAATATCAATTTAAAAAAAAAACTTTATATATAAAATTACAAAAAATTTGCTTGAAATTAATTTGTTTTCTGCAGAAAAAATTTTTCTAAAGCGGCAGCTACAAATTCTCAATAAAATTTAATAAAGTTTGGAATTAATGGTTTTTTTTTATAATATTGACAAAGTCAAAGATATGAATAACAAATTTAATTATAAATTATTTGATTGTTTTCATTTGCCAAAGCCCATCATTTAAATAGTGACAATTTTCAACTCCAATTCCTTTGTTTACTTTGGCACTATAAAAGACCAAAACAAAAAAAAAACTGTATTTGACAAGTAAATAATATTTAATTTTACTTACATATCTTCTGTGGATAATGATGTTATACCTATTGCTAATGCATGTTGTTTACCTTCAGCCATTATTGCTACAACCGTGCCTTTATCTGCTGGAGTCATACAAGCACCCGGTGATGTTAAACCAGGGCACATAATATTAGCTCCACTTAAAACAAATCGAATTGCACCTTTATCTACTTGTTCCATTGGTAAAAAGAATGGATATTTGTGAAGAAGGCGTAAACATGGCATCCAAGAACCTTCTCTATGACGAAAAAATAAATGTTCACCACTGCTATTCACTAAAATTTCTATATGATCGTGACTAATTTTTAAATGTAAAGTTAGTTTTATGATTTTAATTATTTCTATTGAGTTTCTACCATTTGATTATCCTAAAAGCATCTTTTTTTGGAAAAATTGCATCAATAAAACCCTCTAATTGCGGATAGCTTTCTAGAAGTTTGTTTCGTATTCCTTTTTGTACTGATGATTTTAGTTGTTGAACACCAGAAACATTTTCTTTTTCATCAAACCTATTGAAATTTATAAATACTAAAGTGAATAACTTATTAGACTATTAAATATTGTGGTTATAGATAGTAAAATATTTTCTTAAAATACTCCACCATCAAATAAAAATAACTAAGAATGGATTGAGGCACAAGCAATTTTATATTTATTTCAAACAAGAGTACTTTGAATTATTTATTAATGTTAAAATAAGGAATATGCAAATAATGAGTGACAATTATTTTTCATATTTTTAAAATTGCAAAAAAAAAATTAATAAGTTTAGCAAAAGGTAATTACACTTAATTTTAAAAAGAATTTTATGAAAACTATTTATTTTATTTGTAGCTTACTTTTTGAACATTACTAACTTTAAGGAGCTTGTTTAAAATTTGTTAAAAATGAAAAAATATTTCAGCACAGGTAAAGAGAACTATGAGGTTAAAACTGAGGTTAGGAGCAAAAATTCATTTGACGTAAATGTCTAATTTATACTTTAGACAAAACTGCAGTAAGTCACAGCAGCCAAAAAATCTCCTGCATTAAAAATCTCACTTGCCTGCCAAATCTTTAGAGGTGATTAAAAAATATTTTTTAGCTTTTTGTTGGCAGAGTGTAATTATAACTACTTCCGGGACAATGATTTGTTTTTGACTGAAGGCTCCAGCAATTATCTGTGTATTATTTCCTTAAAAAAACCACGATAATAAAGAAATTCAATCGCCTGCGCTTAGCTTTTGACATGTTGAAAAAGCTGCTCAAAAAGTAAACGCAACCATATTTCCGTGGTAAATTCATGAATATTGTGGTGTATTAATTCTATCAATTTTGAGGTGCGTGACAAGCGAAAATTGTAAAAATGGTTTTGGAAAGCACAATGATATGGTAATCAAAATGATTTATTTAAAATTAACTAATTTTTACATGTTTTTCTTTGAAGTTTTGATAATAGCGACTACCAGCGTAACGGGGATTATGTTCCTACTCGCCTTACAGTGCAAAAGGATGGGGTTCATTTAGTGTGTCTGACAAAAGTTCGTTCTAATCCAGAAAATAATGTTGGACTATTAACATTGGCTAAGTTAGTATTTAAAAAGTGTAATACGAAAAAAAAACCACTAATTCCTATTTTTTAATTTTCTCGCTATAATAATTTCTAACTGTATTCTTTCAGTACAATTGAAGTTTTAGCGACTCTTACAAGTGATGTTGGACAAATTTTATCCAAAATGCATTTAGTGCAACCAAAAGGAAATATTAATTTGATAACTGGAATTAGAATTGCTCATGTAAAAATCTTATTTAATTGTCAAAATATTTTATTAAGATAATATATTTTTAGTTGGTATTAAAGCATCGACAAGGAAAAAATCATAAAATGCGTATTGTTGTCTTTGTTGGATCGCCCGTTATTAATGATGAAGCTGATTTAGTTAAACTTGCTAAGCGCTTAAAAAAAGAAAAAGTTAATGTTGATATAGTAAATTTTGGAGATCATCCTAAAAACAATGAAATATTATCTGAGTTTATTGGTACTTTAAATGCTAAGGATGGTACTGGTTCACATTTAGTAACTGTACCAAGAGGATCACCATTATCTGAAGCATTGTTATCATCACCAATTATTCAAGGAGAAGATGGATTAGGAGGAGCTGGCTTAGGAGGTGCTGGATTTGAATTTGGTTTTGATCCTAATGAAGATCCAGAATTAGCACTTGTAAATTGTTTTTTGTTTTGTTTTTGTTGTATTTAATACAAATCTTTCTATCATCTGATTTAAAAATTTTAAGGCACTTCGTGTTTCTATGGAAGAACAACGACAAAGACAAGAAGAAGAACAACGTCGAGCTGTAGTTGCTTCTAATACTGAAGGAACTACTCAAGAACCTGTAACAGCTGAAGAAAATAAACCTAGCCCAGTCGTTGCTGAACCTAATTCCGATGAAGCTATGCTTCAGCGAGCTTTAGCTATGTCTAATGAAACCGAGGTGAGTAAACTGAAAATATTAAAAGTCTGTTTTTTATTATTCGATAAGATTTGTTTTAAAATAATCAAATTTTCAAACATTAATTATCCTTGTTTAACAGCTAAAAAATAAGATTTTAGAAAATCTAATATAAGTAAAAGTGATACTCTAATTTGCCATTTATTACTCTTATCTTTTTGACACTTTGCTGACCGAGTGAATTGTGCCAAATTCAACTAGCTACTGTGCACTTCATAACTATTACAACTGACGAAATTTCCAAATTTATGCATTTAAAAACTTTTATAAGCAATTCAGAAAATGCAGCTGTTCTCAAGTGTTGAGATCTTCCCGATTAAGTAGCAAAGTGTTAAGAATCTGCAAATATGCCTTTTCTTTGCTTTAAAATACGCATAATTTTTACTTTTAAAAAGTTTACTACGATAACTTTTTTGATTAGTATCAAAACAAAAAATTGCTTTTATACAATTAATTATTTTTTCTTATAGATTGAAGATAATATGCCAGATTTCACTAACATGACTGAAGAGGAGCAAATCGCATTTGCGATGCAAATGTCAATGCAAGATGCACGTAAGTGCTTCTTAAATATAGTTTGGCATTTTCTCTTAATTTTTCTTTTAATGTTTAGAAGAAGTTGTGACACATCAAGCAAAGCGTCCTAAAACTGATAACACACCAATGGATATTGATGATGATTATTCGGAAGTTATAGGCGACCCAGCATTTTTACAAGTAAATTTTTGTTTTTTATATGCAAATATCCAAACTTTTCCTCTAAATTTTATTATACTTATAATTATTAAAATACATTTTAGAGTGTTTTGGAAAATCTTCCTGGAGTTGATCCCCAATCAGAAGCTATACGAGATGCAGTGGGTGCATTAAATAAAGATAAGGACAAAAAAACGCAAGATAAAGAAAAAAAAAATCAAGATAAAGAAAAAAAATAATATGATCTAAAGTTTATTCAATAGAATGCTTTTAAAAAAAATACTAAAAATTTCAAGTCCTTAAAATTAATTTATGGTTAAAATAAATTGAAGTTTTTAATTAACTAAAAAAATTTTTACCATACTCTTGGATTATTTAGTAAATACCATAAAGTGCTCCCGTAACTTATGCATATTAAGATAAGGGAATTTATTTCATTATAATATAATGCTTGCCTGTCATAAACCTGAACTTTTTTTGTTTTATTTCCTTTAGTTATTGAGTTGTTTGTATAGGGAGCGAATCACCAAATTTTTATGTTATCATAAATATGTATTATTCAAATATCTATAAGCAAAAATAAAACGTATTGAAATAGCTTTTTGAAGAAAAATATTCTATATAATATATATTCTATAAAGAGTAAAAATCACATTTACATAGCCCTGATATGTTGTTATCCGTGTGTGGAAGGCCCAGTAACTTCTTGTGTTATATTTTATTACAATTTTAGACTTTGATTCACAGTTTAATAGAAAAAATAGTTGAATTATGTTTTATTCATTTTACAACGTTTTGATTTTCTATGATCATTTAAATTTTGGACAATAGGGAAGTCATTTTATTTGAGGTAGTAAAATTTATTTAAAAAAAGGCAAATTTTTCATTCCGTGGTTTTACGATCACAATTTTTTTGATAGTTGGAGTAAATTGTGACGAGATTTCCAATAGAAAATAGAAAAAAGGAAGGAGAAAAGAAAAGCTTTAATCTTTAAACTAAGCATCCGCATATATTCAGCATGTTTAAGAATTTACTCAAAAATCGTCATTTCCATATGCTTTATATGGGACGAAAGAGCCATTTGACGAGTTGGGAAAAATAGTGAATACCCCAAAATACACGAGGCCGCTTGCTGTTCTTTCCAAATAACTGCGAGAGGCAGAATATTAAATAGAATAATTTTTTAATTCCAAAATGAGACAAAAAAGCAAATATATATTTACTATATTGGTTATCTACAATGAGTTTTAGCAAATGAAGCTTGACAATTATACCCTTTCTCCATGCACGCTAATACACTGTATTATGATACCCGAAACGAATTTTGTGTGAGAGTCACGTAAACCTTTAAAATTATTAAAATAAATTTATAATATTTTTATGTTTTTCAATTTATATTATCTTGTGGAACATGTGATACAAAATTATTAAAGAATTAGAAGAATTCAATTCTTCAAAACAATCCAATTACTGGAATGGAATGGAAGAATATGCCCCGGCTGAGGGATAAAAAGTTAAAAGAATTTAAAAAAGTAAGTATTATAAAACTTTTTTGAGAAATGGAAAAGAAAATTTAATTATCCTTTCATATAATTTTCAAATGATGAAAAATTCGACGTTTATATATGTACTTTCTTTGTAACGAATTTAATCACTGGACTCATTCTAAATTACATTATATTATTCTGCAGGCGAACGAGACAATAATGTTTCAATGCATTTAAGTCAAGTGTTTAGCTATTTTCCCTATGGTTGACATTTTTTCCCTAACGATTAAACGATGATAAACCAATGCTAATAAACCAACCAATACATTTAACTCCATAGTTAATAGCTGGAATTCGTCTACAAAAAGTTTTCTTCTTTGATATTCTTCATCTATGACTTCTACGTAATATTACATAATTTAAAAAAATTGTGCAAAATAATATTACCTTTTGAAGTTGTTCTTCTACGATTTGAATAAGATTTCTACCGATGTACAAAACATCCAAAAAAATTGAAATTGAAACTTGAAATCCATAATAATAATATCGAAAAACAAAGATTATAATACAAATGAGACTAAGGAATTGAATTCACAAACTTTTATACTCATAAATTAATGCTATATTTCGATTAAATATAATTTGTATGTTTTTTATTTATTTTTTTATTTTAGTTATTCTCTATAATACTAATAACAATAATAAACTTTAATAACTGATATTTTTATAATTAACAAAATCAAATGTTTAAATATTATTATTTTCCGCACATCTTAATATATTTGTTTGTTATAAAACCGGGAAATAATAATATTTAAACATTTGATTTTTGAAAATCAAAAAAAAATGTTAATCATCAATAAATTATTAAATGATCAAACAAATAAATTTAATAATTTTAATAATTATAATAATTACACCAGTAAAAGATCAACTTGCTTTGAAATTTAACCTGACACAGATCTTGAACACAAGAAAAATGTAAAAATATTTTGTAATGCTAATTTTTAATATGAAAACATGCTTTTTAAAATAAATTTAAATTAAACCCCATATCTTTTGGTAAAGTTTTGAAACTGTTATACCAATGCTACCAACATAAATTAATTTGCATGAATGTCAGTGTAATTATGACACATGAAAATTTGAAAGCATGGGTTGAACAGAAAAAATCCAAAACATCATCATTTAGTTTAGTTAAAATTATAATTTTATATGCATTATGGAATTAGATAATTTTAATCACCTAACAACAGAAAATATTATTAAAATATTTAAAGAGGTAATTAATAACGATACGTTAGTGTTTAAAATAATAAATATTAAAGTCAATATTTTTAAGCGTCAGCTGTTTATACCAAACATTGATGATTTAAAACGTGAAGATGTCATCAAAATTTATAATAAATTTATAGTTCCGTTATCACAAAGAATTTCACGAAAAAATATTGAAATATCTTTAATGAATTGCGAAGAACCACACAACGAAAAAAGTTTAAAAAAACGTAACACATCTACACCTACACTTGATGATTGTGCTGCTAAAATGTCCCGAATTTCATTACAAATGAATGTAGCAGAATGTCAAAAACGCCTTTCTGAAAATTTAAATATATATTTGCCTGAAAGTAAACGTAAAAAATTAATAAGGTTTTAAGTTATTGCGTAAACTCGACGCTTTTAAGGTAATACTAGCCCCATATTCTATTTTTAAACGAGGAATATTCTCATAAATTAAATTTTTAGAATTTTTTAAATATTTTGTACAAATTTAGGGGTTTGGTTTTATACTCGTGCTATAATAAAAATTGAAAAATAAGTAAAGCTTAAGTATAGCTTTAGAGTGATTTATTAAAGCCTTTAATCTAGCTTATTAGGAGTTTGGTGTTGAACATCACTAGTAGCACTAAATTGTACGCTATTTTGCCCGTGATTTCTAACGTTTTCTCATAGGCAGGCCTAGCCTAAACTGATATTATCTATTTAAGTGGGGTTATACATTCCATCGAAATTCCCGCAACCTCACATATATGTATGTATGTATATTTGCACTAATGAAAAGCCATTATTTCTATTTTACGAAAAAATTTAGAAATGCATACTTTTAAATGTGTCAAACCATTTAATTTAAGTCTAATATGATAACCTTACAGTTATAGAAATATGAATAGGAACGAGGTGATTCCCTCTGTAGTTCAAATTTTAGCTTGCTTCACCTCTCTCTGGTTTATGTATTAAAATATTCCGCGTGCATCTTTCGAATTAGACAAGATAGATTAGATTTGGTGTGAATTTGATCAAGGGCACGACTTTAGACTACATTTTTGTGAGTTAATAAATTGTATATTCACAGTAAAATTATACAGTTAGGGAGGGAATACATAAAAAATTTATTAAAAATACTGTTTGTAAATTTCTTTTTTGTTTAAGCCTCATTTTAAGAAATCCAATTTTATTTAACTTATTTTAACTAAATTAACGGACTCTCTTTGAATACTTTTGGTTTTATGGTTTTCTTAGATCTTTTTTTATCTATTTTATTTCCTGTCTTAAAATTAAGTAAAATATGTTATGGTTTTTATGAAAAATAGTTCAGTTAAAAGTTTTACACTTATTTCTAATTGCGTGAAAATGAGAATAAAAAAGTGCGATCTTGACATTGGTGTAGATAATATTGTAATACATTTATAACTTAATTTTAATTAAATTTTTAAATAAATTTATAAAAACTATATTATAAGTTATTTTTAAATTACATCCCAAAATTAGTAATTCACATTTACTAAATGATAAATTCAAAATTAATACGAAATTTTTTAAAAGAAAACTAATATTAATGATATTACTAACACCTCAAAATGTGCTATTAAGTTAAATAAAAGTTCATTTAACATAAGAGGTCAAAAATTTAATTTAACCATTTTACTAACTTTGAAAATTTCTCTAAGAAAAATTAATTTTGTTTGTTAATTTTGCAATTTTAAATGTAATTGAACTGAAATAGAAAAATTAAGAAATATAGGCGCATTGTACTCACTTTCCGTGAGAATTATTTCTTTCAGCAAATTTTAAAACATAGTCCAATCACTATATAAAAAATGTATGGCGCTATGAAAAATCAGTTATCAATTGCAGTTATTTTCAGCATAAATATCATGGTAAACGTTAAGCGCTCCGAGTTAAGTAAAGTTGCTCCTTTTTGACTTGTAATAATTTTATAGTATTACCCTTAAAATAAATGTTGTTTTTGAATTAAAATAGTTTATTTTATTTATTCATTTTCGCGCTATAGCCATTCCTATAATAGTGAGCCGTGTGTTTGACATTTTTGAAGATTCACTTTGGCGTAATACCCATTTTTAAATTAGCCGTTTTTTTGGCAAAATTTCATTTTGGCTTAGTAGCAATTTTAACATACCAAATTTTTGTCAATAAAATCACTCTGGCACAAGAATCATTTCTTCCATGCCGTACGTATTTGGCTTATTTTTAATACAAAAATATTTTTGTATCATGGATACAACAATAGATACTCATAAAACTCTTCCTGTCCTAGTTGGAAATTAAACTGAATTAACGAATTCATAAAAAAAATATTGTAATAGTAAAAAATTCTTATTCGAGAAAGTATTATAATGTCTTTAGATATTTAAATAACTGGATATTGGGGTAACTGCAATATTTTCTGAATAATTAAGTAAAAAAGTGTTAATATGTATGAGGCCAATTTTAATCCCAAGTATAAATTTCAAGAAATTAGTCTTAAAATCAATACTAAATATATAAATAGGACCTTTTTAAGGAAATAACTTTCAGTTTTAAATAATATGCTTATCACTGGGCGGTATTAAATTAATAAAAATTTCTTTATATGAAAATATAAACCAAATAATTGCTAAGTTTTCGTCACTTATTTATTTATTTTTTCCACAGTTTTATAGATAGATTTAATTTTTACAAAATAACCACAATTATTTGTTAATCGTGATAAATAAGGCTCCACTGACGTATATTACAACCTTTTAATGTCATTTAAATACAAAATTTCGCATCAAAAAATTATTTATTAAAATTAAGTAAATGAAATATTTTACGGTTATATTTCTTAAGATCTTAGTTTTCTCTTTAATAACGTTTTATAATTTACTTGGTTTTTTAATTTTATTATATATAATTTATATAAAAATATTTCAATTATTACCAATAATTTTAGGCATGTGTTGTCTCAAAACGATAGAAACAATTCTAAAGATATTTAAAAATAGAATTTTGGTTTATGTGAATTTTGCGAAATAAAAAAAAAATGATAATCAATATACAATTTACACTAACATTTTTTGTTTTATTAATAAGAAAACAAAGTAACATTAACTAATGAATTAATTAGTTTGTGAGAAGAAATCATTTTTTCTCTTATCAAAATAAATAAATATTGAATACATACTAGTATTACCTATGAATATTTTTAAGCGTATTTTTTGACACAAATGATGTAGACCTCCATCTGTAATTTGAAAAATAAGTGGTCCGTAGAGACTAAAAGTTTGATAACTCCTTTTATAAAACAGCTAATTTAAAATTATACAGTGAAAATTAGGAATTCAAAATGTTTTTTACCATTTCTTAATTCAAATTCTTTTTTAAGAATAATTTTTATTTAGATTTTTTGCTTTAAGCTTTTAATGTATGAGATGCTATAAATATGTGTTTTTATTCAAAATGAAGTTTAAGGCTTTCTTGTTCAAGAATAAGCTAATACTAATTGATTTTCAAATATATTTTTAATTTATACTTTTTGGTTCAAAAAAAAAAAATTTGTTGTGTAAAAAGATTTAACGTATATATATATATATATATATATATATATACAATAGTCATTAGAAATCTTTCAAAATTTGTTTGAAAATGCTTTCTATCTAGAGTAGAGTTTAAAGAAAATAATTCATGAATGAAATCATTTAACACTAATAATAGTTATTTCTTTGTTCTCAACTAAAAGAAGTCCAGCCGATTAAAACTAGCAATTATTTTGGCTCAGAACTCAGAAAACTTAAAAACAAATGAATTTTTTTTATCTATCGGTTTTTCTTTCTCTTTAAAGAACGTAATAACATCTTATTTTATTTTTAATTAAAAATATAACAATTTTCGTAGGCATAAATTACTCTTAAAAATATAGTCACGTATAAAATTTGATTAAATAATTATATTTACAAAATATATATTTTTTGTATAAAAAGAATAAAAAAATTAGTTTCAAATAAAATTTTTGCTAAAATATTATTTTCAACATTATTTGCAATTATTAAACGGCCGTTTCATGTTCTGTTTCATCTATTCTTCCAAGACGCCAAGCGTTTGGATCACCAGCTAAATAAGAATACAAAAATTTTTAAACTAAATATAAAAAATAATAATATTTAAATACTTTTAATTGCCTCTACATGCAAAAATTTTCAAAATTTTACTTTAAATTACATTCAAATAGAAATATTTTATAATAAAAAATATTTTATATTTTGAATAAATATGTTTTTGAAATTAATTAAATAAAAAAATTGCAATTTTATTTATTATATATGTATATCTACTAACATTATTAGCAAATTTTAAATATAGCAGCTACTAATTAACACTTACCACAGTAATAATATTTAGATATCCTAGGCAGAGCTAGGCAAAAGAAAATTTTTGGTATTTGTATATATAAAATACGAGTACCTACACTTTAATAAAAAGCATAACATTTAGTAATTTGTTGTTTTTTTTCTTTTTTAAAATTAATAGTTTTCTTTTTTTGTAAAGAAACTATGCATAAATAACACAACACATTTACAAATTTGAGTAATAATCAAAGGATTAGATGATATTTAAGAAGCTCACAACAAATAAATGAGTTTAATGAGTGATATTGTAACTAGCCAAACTATAAAAATTTTTAAAAATATATTTATAAGTTTAACTTTTGTTCTTTTGAAAAAAACAAAATAATAATTTATTTATGTAATTTAATTGACGATCAATATTTTGTAATTTGAAATCTTTAAACAAAATCCCTTTAAAATTTTATTTTAAAGTTTACAATCATAGAAATTTTTTAGCAATTTCACTTTTTAAATTATTTTATGTTGTACAAAAAAGAAAGTATAAAAGTATATTTGGACGGTAATTACCTAAAATTATTGTTTAAGTCACATAAAAACTAGACCTAAGTTTGTAATTGACTACTATTAATTCGAGCTTGAGTATATGTAATTGATACTTTTAACTGTAAAGCCTAATTGAGTATATTTGTGCAGAGTAAATACTAAGATATGGGCTAACACAGCTAGAAATTTACAATAAAATATACCACAAAATAATTTAGCCTGCGTATGCTGACGATGCTTTCACATAAGTTTTATTCTGACATTTTTATTGATTATCCAAGGGGCATACTCTAATTGCGTAAAAAGTAAGAATGGGGAATATTACACGCCGTCAAATTTTATTAAAAAAATTATGTTGAAGGTTAAGAGAGGCTTAAATAGATTAAATGTAAACAATTGCTTTAGAAGCAGACCCAGTAGTTCAGTTAGATTTTTTGCAACTCCAACGTTGCGGGAGTATTATTCCGGATACTTTTGCCATACAGCGATGAGTAATGTATTTATGGATTGTAATGAAATTTATTTAACGCCTATTAAAAGCCGCTTCCTTCACAAAACTTTCAAAAATTTTTGACTTTGTTTTAAATTAATCAAAAAAATATTTCTATGCTAAACCATTTGATGCATAATTTTTACACTTACAAAATTCAAAAATTTCGTACGTAATATGAAAGATCATAAATGAATAAAAATCACTGAGGGATTTTAACTATTTATATTTTGTGATTTATATATTATGACCGTGAAGAGAATGGAAAAAATTATAACACTTGTGGTTTTTGTTAAATATAAAAAGATTTTGAACGTGATATTAAAGTTCCCTTTAGGTGCTTCGCAAAGAATATTCTTAACAAAATTTCATATTCATTTTAAAAAATAAAAATTTAAAAAAAAATCAATATAAATTTTATAATTTATTTTATGCCAAAAATGTGTTTCTGTTTAAAGAATTTTAAGTTGTCTACTTTAATATTTGGTGTAAATATAAATTTAGGTTAGCAATAATTTTTCTTATATCTTTTTATAGTTTTTTTTTTGTTTTTTCTAAAATATCCAATACACATTATAAAATCTCTATGAAAAATCTCAATTTAATTACTTTAAAGTATAAATTAAATTACAAATAAAAGGAATTTAATGTTTTAATCACTGAAAACGGTCAGCACAAAATAATTGTTGAATGATGAGTGAAGTGAATTAAATATTTATACAAGTATGAATGGAAATGAATAATTATATACAAATTTACATGATATATAAATATATATAGGAAAAATTAACGATAATAAATAAATATATTTGACTTCAATTTAAAAAAAAAAGTTAGGATTAGAAATATAGAATTTAACATGGCGAGGATTTAGCATCTCTTGTAAATTTTCGAGTGGATGATAAAGATGACCCAGTTAGCATCTGAACTTGTTTTGGCTGCGGCCGACCAAGTAGAGGAACATTTTCTTCTAAAAATAAGAGAAAAAAGAAACAAAAAATAGAAGAGGGAAAAATAAGATAAAATAAAATTTTTTTCATTAAAAATGGTTCAATGTGAAAATTGTGCTTTAAAAAATTTGCATGTGTGCATTGACGATGCATTCTAAAAACAATTGAAAAAATAAAAGTATTGTGTGATTTTTGGTTTATTTTAGATTTCAATACCATAGAAATTTAGGCGAAAAATAAATAAAGAAATCCTGAATCTTTTTATCTTTTTAATAAAGAAATTTATTTTTAGATCTTTAGTTGTTATTTTTATTTTACATTTTAGATGCTTAGCATTATTTATTGTAATTTTTGCAATTACTTATGATTTTATGAGAACTAATAAAAACCTTCAAATGTATTTCCATCAGGTATAACTTGACATTAGCAAGGGATCTCGGTATATTGTAGTATAATTTGGCCTAATTTCAAACAAGACGAAGCAAAACTGCAGTTTCATAAGTTATTTTCGAATTTTTGGAAATTTTAAACGTTTCTGTTATAAAAAAAGTCGCATCAATATTTGCCGTGTGCAATAACAAAAAATCATTTAACTCAATTAAGTTTTCTTAAATTTAAAATCCAAATAGACGAACGATTTTTCTTCAAGTTTTTACCAGAGTTTTGTAAGATAGTGTTGACTATAGCTTCCTCAGACAAATACTATTTAATTTTAAACATATTAACATAAAACAAGATTAATAAAAGAAACCAAATTATTTCATATTGGGCTTGAGAATTTAAAGCTTTATAATTTAGATATCAGCAAACTAGTTCAAATCTTATTTGGTATTTGAATCACACAATCCTTTTGCTTTGTACTATTAAAAAATACTTGCATCTATATATAAAGCTGATTAACTACATCGTGCACATAGATATTTTTAAATATTATATAAGAATATTTTTTAAATACCTTGAAGTTGTCTATTAATTAGTGCTGTAAGCCCATGTCCTTCATTACTCTTTTTTGTTAATAACATTTGTTTATCTTCGCCGTCATCGTAACTACCACTAGATATAAAACCATTACTAGCTATTGTTTCATTTACCTAAAATATTAAAATGGAAAGTTTGACAAAAACTAGCAATAACATTTTATATTTTTAAAATCACATAAGTAAAAACGAAAAACTTAATCCAAACAAAATACATCAAAAATAATAACTAAATACTTTTATTTTTTATTTTATAAACATTTAAGTTAGACAATTTGTAGATAGCAGCAGAATCTTTTGAGATAAAATAACATCTGCCCAAGTAAAAATTATTCACTTTAATCTCCACTAAAATAATGACATTGAAAGATAGTGTGGAACTTTTAAGAAATGGAATGATAACTAATAGCATTGGTCCGGGAAAAATAAATTATTTTTTATGGACAAAACCGCTGGGAGTTTCTGCTGTGAGTACTTTGTCTAAACCACCTAATAGACTCGATGAGCTAACTATACTAACAATAAGTAGAACTGCCTAGATTTTTAGAAAAATTACAGTTCTGTCCTAGTAAATGAAATAAATGCTGCCTTTTACAAGACCAACAGGAAATAAAATTTGAACTCAGTTGAGAAAAAAAAAAAAACATATAAATTAAACTAGTGACTTTTTTCTTTTAGTTTTGATTTCTACTACAAATGCCATTCCTAATAAACATCCTCATTAATATTTATCTTAACCTTAAGTTTAATGTATGTCTATCAAGACATAAAAGGATCCTAAATATGTATTCTAAAAGACTATATAGTTTATTACTTAACAACTTTTTTGCATTATTTAAATGTAATTAAGTTAAGAGAGAATATAAAAAATCTTTTATAACTTTTATATTTTTTTAGCATAAAAACAATGGGGGTCAATAATCAATAAAAATTTCTTATTGGACAATTGAAAGATTTTTAAATATAGATCGAAGGCTTTTTGTAAAAACTCATCATTTAAGGAAACGTGTTAGCAACAAAAGTTTAGGCACGCTTGAAATTCAAAAATATAAAAGATAAAAACTTCAAAAACAAATTTTTCTAATTTGCGTAAATGTCAAAACGTTAAGTAGCGAAATTTAATATCTAAATTATTATTTGAATTTGTCTTATCTTATGGAGCTAGTGAATATTCATGTTCATCTTTTGGTTCAAAGATTTTTTTTATTAAAAAACTCAAATTCTTATTAAATTAATTGCTTCAGTTATATATAAAAAATTTGTGTTATTTTTTAAACACGCAAACGTAATTTATAAGCCTTATTTATGCAACCATCAAATTTTTAGTATATAAGTGTGCAAAAGTTATTTAAACAATTGTTTCAATTTAGAGAATAATAAAACTTTAAGTAATTTACTAGGAAAACAAATCCCCCAATATATTTTGTTACGAGTCTGTAAACAAATGCTTCCGACGGTAATAGAAAGGCTACCAACAAAATCTGATCGAAGTTGATTTCTGCTAGTAAAGTCATTCAAATACTCATTACGTTTGAAAGCTATCCTTAATCTCTATTATTTATTCTATCACCTGTTGGAACATAAACGAGGACATTACTTTGTCGAATAGGTCATTTAAAAGGCATATAATTCACTGTTTTAGGAATAATACTGAATTAAAATTGTATCTTCTCAAGGTCCATTTATATTAGTTTTTTATTTTTTCGTTTTATTCTTAGTTCATTGAATCTAATTAAGCTGCTATTATTTAATTTTTAAGTACCTGATACTCATTAAATATTTGTAAATTACGAAAATTTGGGCTGGTTAAAAGGGAATGTTATTTTTTTTAAACAGGTGTTTTATGATTAATTAATAATTTTTGTACAATTTTAGTTCAACTTTTTTAAGGTTTTAATGACAAAATACATTTAAAGTATTTAAAGAAAAATTTTACCATTATTAGAGTGCAAACAGATATTGAACAAAGCAAAGCAAAAAAAATCTGCTATTAATATGGTAAAAATTATTTAAAAATGTTCCAGGAAACTAAAAATATAAGAGGCTTTTGGAGGATTATAAAATATTACATGTAGAGATTTGTGATCGATATTTTAAGTTCTTGCCGATGAGTTATTTGCTTCAAATTTTGTTTATATAAATTGCATGTATAAGAGTATAATCTGCAGGAAAAGGTTTTGTCAAAAATTAAACCTTTACCAGCTCTGGGCATGCCTACAATGGAATCTTATGACTGAATTATCACCTTCTTTGAAATTAGGAAATCGTAAACTGCTTTCATGATAATGCATTGTATTAAAAACATTTTTGCCAAAAATTCACCCAATTTCAGTCCCAAATGAACAAAAAATTTTCGACTAAATTCTCACCTATTTGGAAATGAGCTATTGAGATTTGAATTAGGAAATCGCAAACTGCTTTGATAAACGTTTGAAGTAATTATAAAAATTTGTAGGTATAGAATACTCAACTGACTAGTCACGAATGCAATGGAAGTTAAGTTGAGGAAATTGTAAAATATTTTAGATGAACTCTTTAATTTTACTGTAAGATAAATATTGAAAGTAGGGAAAAAATAATATTAAAAAATTACTTAAAAAATAGACTTTTATACATAATTGATTTATAAATTGAAAGAAATAAAAGGTGAAAAATATTATTTCAAACCGGGAATAGAAAGGAATAGACACACGTGGTGTATCATTGATCTCGAAAGTGTTAAGCTGTTTGATTTAGGTTTCATTTCCCTTACTGTGTTTTCGTATTATATGTGGCCTTAGCTCTTTGTATTGACTTTTATGCTCTTTCTTTTATCCCATTTTAGTAGTGAGAAAAACCAGTGCTGTTGATGGCAGAAATCACCTATAAATCGCAACACAATATCTGCGAGAAGTGAGCTTGTTCCACGCCAAACGACATATTTGAAACCGTGACTATGTTTTGTTTCTCAACAGATATTAAAACATACGATCATGTAACAACACAGGTTTCTAATACTCTCTCTATTAAATACTATGATGAAGAGTGTCATGTATTTAATTTCAGTTTATAAAAAATAATACATCTGTCCGTACCTTAAATTAACAAAAAATTGATTGCGTTTACAAAAGCAAAATGGAATTAGTTAGACAACATTCAGAATTGGCTAGAAATTAAAAAAATGAAATTACATAATTTAAGAACAAAAATAATAAGGTTTTATAATCTTCTCCTTATTTATTCTAGTTGTGCTGCCCGTCAAGATAAAAGGTTTATTCTAAGCTTTTTTGCTAGAGCCGGAATATTTTTTAGACTTCACACTGTATCTACTGCATGAGAAGTTTGATGCCTTTTATTACTTTATTCTTGCAATAAAAGAGCATGATACAGTCAAACAATAGTAGGAATCTCTTTACTGCATGAGAAGTTTGCCGGTGTTTACATCTCTTCTTTTTATTATATCGTGTACTATAGTGTCGAAAACTACTTGCCCCTAGAACTATATACAACTTCAATGACCCTCAGAGAGTCTTTAACCATTTTAAATAACTCAACTCGAATAATGCACATTTAGATTTCTAGGCTTAATAGATATGTTGAGAATTTTATTCAAAGTGTATAATCCTATTATTATAATTAGAAGAAAAATGTTGAACCTTTATATTTTTGCTACTTTTTTTTGTTACTTTGGGAATATAGATAGCATTAATATCCCTCGAGCTCACAGGTGTTTGTTTTAAAGTAAAGCTTGCTATTCCATTTTTAATGGTCTAAGTCGCTATGTAAAAAAAATTGGGTAGATACCAACCATCTAATAAAGACCCGTTTATTAACAAATTTTTCTCTATTTATAGAAAATTTATGGCCGAATACTTTCATTATAATCGAAATAATTCTCTGTAATGTTTAGGATTTTTTCTACTTTTAATTATGCTTTTACTTTTGATTAGGGATAAAGATAAGTTTCCAAAGCCTTGGAATGTATATTAATGTTTCAGATCATCTTACTATCATGAAAATATCTATTGCTTAATAAAGGTAATTCCATTGTGAATAACCTTTAGTAAATAGTGTTAGGCTTTAGAAATATTTGTTTTAAATATGATTAATGGTCATCAGTGAAAAAATACATTGAGTGTTTTGTATTTCTGACAACAACAACAACAAAAAATCTCTTTTTGTATAAATAAAAATTTTTTTTTACCTGTGTAACTTGCATTAATTTTTTCACAACGTCTCTGCCTAAAATATGATCAAAAACTGCTTGTAAAAATGGTTCGGTCATTATTGATAATTTCAGTTTATCTCGATGCCAAATTAGAACACGAGATTCTTCCATTGCCATAATTGAAACCTAAAGAATAAAATTATAAAAAACTAAAATCATTACAAAAAAAATTAATAAATAATAAATTTTTTTTTTCACCTGGAAATAATCATCCGTCGAAACACCAAACCATTCAGGTGAATCTAGGAACTGATGTGGAAATACTATGTGTAATGCCCTCTGATTTTGTGATACTACTAACCTATAATATATAATTATATTGGATTTTATTGATTATTTTCAAAGGAGAAGAAAAGATAATATTATCCTGATGGAAATTGAGTTATTCTATATTCAATATATACATAGCTCTATATACATAAAATTTTAATTGGTTTCAGCTTGCAAACTCATGAAAACTGACTATTTTGTCTTTACTAATTAAAGTTTTAAGTTTTATTGAACTGAACAGAGTAACCGAAATTAAATATTAAATCACTTTTTTGAAATATATAATTTTAAATTGTTTAGAAAAAATTTTTTAAATTAATATAAAATAAAATGAACTTACTTTCCTGATAAAACTAATGATAAGCTGTCCACTTTAGTAACCTTCTCTTGGGCATATACTTCTTGGTATTTAAGTGAACGTATTAATTTCATACAATTTAAAATTTTCCTAAATTGATGTCTTGATACCCGTAGCGGCTTAAAAAGAGTTTCGTATAACTAAAAAGAAATACAGAAATAATGTATGAGATTTTTTCAAATTGTTTTAAAAATATAATAAGAAAAAACTTGCACTTAATTTGCGGAGTTTTTTTTTTAAATAATATAAATTAAATATGTATTAAATGTGTCTAGTCGTGCGCTTATCATGCTTAATCTAAGCATGAAAAGTCGTGTAATTTTGTACAGTGATTCTACACATTTCTGTTATTCTCAGGAAGGCATGGTCTTATGTTGAAACTCATTATTATTATCCCATTGAAATAAACGTTTATTTTAGATACGTCTTTTAAGAAACTTAGAAACTTGGAAGCTTAAGAGCATCAAAATTAAGCAAAGAAATCAGCTGATCGTCAAAAATTTTTACAACAACATTATTGAAGCAACTATTTTTTCAAAAAAAAAATCGGCAAGTGCAGACATGTTCATTCCACGAGTTTCATTAATTCCTTCTAATATGCCTTCCAAATTTAGAAGACTCTATTTCCTAGTTCGTTTAGCTTTTGCAGTGACCGTGAATAAAGTATAAGAAAATCACTGAACAGAAATACATTTAGAACCAGAAGTTTTCCCTATGGTCATCTATACATAGTTTGCTCAACAGCCAGAAATCCCAAAGCTATATCTTTACCCATATATATAAAAATATCTGTATTTCAGACAAGTAGTATTCAACTGTTGTTAGTATAAAATATGCACTATAAAGACTTTTGAGTTACCAATAAATAATTATTTACTAAAAACATTTCTATAGCTTCTTTATAATAAATAAAGTACAGTCAAACCTGTTTTTATGCGGTATATTTTTATGCGATTTTATTTTTGTGCGGTATAAGAATTCAAATGATATACGCGCCGTTGTCAAAAGTAAATTAATAAACATTGTATCTTCAAGTAACCAAAGCGATTTTGAATCAATTCATCACAATAAGATGCCCATCTTAGATTGCGATGAGTAGCAGAAAATTTTGTATGGGCATTTTGAAAATTTTTCCATGTCTACAATACGAAATTAAATACTTTTAAAATGCTTTAATATACATAAAATCTATTTTTTTATCTTGCTTAGAAGCACTTTCTCATGAATTTCGTAAATTCTTGACATATTTTCGAAGTACGACTTTTTTTATGTGGTCCTTTTCCACCGCATAAAAAATTTTTTTTCTTATATGTTGTAAAAAATTATGTTTTATTAGTACTTATCTATGAAATTTTCGAATACTTGTTTTTTGTACGGTTTTTTTTATGCGGTTCCTATCTACCGCACAAAAACAGGTTTGACTGTAAATAAATAGAGCACAAAAATTACTATGACATATCTCGTAAGTATTTGTTTTTTGATTTCGACTGAAAATTTCGTTTCGGTCAGAGAATACTACATTAGGGCTGCCATAATTCCCGGTATACTAGGACATGTCCTAGTTTGAAGTGTAGTATTCCTGTGTCACGGCCAGTACTTCTGTTTACTCGTAGAGAATTTTATAATTTTGTCAAAGGTGAAAAAGTGTTGCTTAAAAAGGCTAAAACGTCTGGAAAATATGAATGGGCAAAAAAAATTGAAATTTTTTATATTTTGAAAATATTTGAAAATAAAAAATAATTTTCAGCAAGTTTTTTATACAAATTTCAAATGAAAAACTTTGTATGAATGTAACTGTTAAATTATGTAAAATAATGTGCTTATTGTGATAACAACTTAAAAATTATTATAATAGATCAATAGATCAAATTACATAAAAAATCTGTAGACAAGAAACAGACAACTGTGCAGAAAATTTAACACAAGCCTAGTACATATTATGTAATCTTTAAATAATCTATAAACAGATTGAAGCCGCTTGAACGTTTCATTTCTCCTTTACCTTAAAAAAGCAAAAGCAATATTGTAGTCAAAATACTCGCACTTTGGATTCATTGATGTCACACCAATGGAAAAATCCATACACGCAATACGAACAAAAAAGAAGAAAACATTTACAAATGGAAATAATTGCAAGTCCATTCAGTATCGGAAGCAACGTGCTATTTAAAGATAAAAATTCAATTTTACAAAATAAATAAAATTTTTCATAACTTTATTTTTAGTTCTGGAATAAAAGAGGTGGGACATACATAAGAAGCATTTTTCTTAACTTTGATATAATTTCCGTGGTGGCCCCAGAACATGGATTAATAAAATAAAGTGCCGAAAAAATAAAAAATTTCATAAAAACGAGATGCCCTTATATTTATTGAAAAAAATTAAGAACGCTTAATTTTAAACTACTCCATTTAGATCTCATTGGTTAAGGTAATGTACACCCGACAATACAATGAAGCTATTTGCATTAATAGTAATTTGTTATAAACAATTTATGTGTATATAGCTTTGGTTGTTAACTCTAATGGCATCCGGTAAAATAGCAAGCAAATTGCAATTTTATTTTGCAAACTGACACCACTAGCCACTAGCAGCGCAAACCAACCTATAAATGTGGCGAATGTTAACGGTATTTTTCCTTCCCAGGGCTTGGGTAAGCGTACATTTAGTCACGTAGGCCATCATATATAATATTCAATGGAAGAGAAAACCAGACAAATTGTCGTCATCCAAATATAAAGTACAAGAGAAATATATAGTTTGCAAAATTTTTTAGTGCATTTATAAAGAGAAATATTCAATTATTTGTATTAATAATTCTCTGCTTTGTTAGTAATACAGATCAATGCCATCTATCACAGTTTGAAGTATTTTACTTGTTATTAGGTCAGTTCTTTGAGGTTGAAGTTTTTTGATAATTTAAATAAATCTTTTTTTTTTTTCTGTTTTCAAACAAAAAAAATTCTTGCTATGTTAGCTTGATACTCGTCTGATTAGAGCTGACGGCGCAGGTGTATTGGTAAAGTTTAGACTGTGAGTTAAGGCTTTGACTGATATATTTGATATTTAATATTAGGAAAAAGTCAAATTATGTACATTTTAATATTACGAAGAAATATAGATTTTATCTTTTATATATTTCCAACTCTTAAATAATTAATTTTTTTTTTAAATACTCTTTCGTGAGATTATAACAAAATTTGGCTAATTATGATAATGAAATACAGGCTTCTAACACTTTTACACCAATAAAGAGGAAATTTTAATAAAATAATTTTAATAGGGAAATAAAATCGATGAAAACTAACATAGTTGCACAGTGGTATAAAAAGGGTGGCTTTTTAATACACCTAATTCTCTTTTTACAAATATTTTTTTTACACGAATTTGATTTAACACGAGCTAAAACGAAAAAAAAATTTTCTTTTTACATGAATTTTTTTGATTTAACACGATTACCGTATGCATGAATCTTTGCGCGCTAAAACGCAGCTATGAACCATTGGCAATTGCGACCACACGCATTTTAGGAGGAGAAAAAATTTAAAAAAAAGTAAAAGTCTTTTTAGTATATAATATATCAAATTTTCCTCTGTTGCGAAATTATCTTTTAGTTTGGTCGTTAGTTGTTGTCAGTCTCGAGCACGTGCTGTTAATCTATACACCTAATTCTCTTTTTACACGAATTTTTTGGGAACGTATCTATCGTGTAAAAAGAGAATTAGGTGTACTTTAAAATGATCATGTACTATTTGTTTGAGTAATGCTTTTAAAATTTTCTGCATCATGCCAAATAATACTCTAAGGCTGTGGGTAAAATGAAAGCGATTTCAACCGAATTCAAGCGACTTCTGTGACTACAAGCGACTAGGAAATTTTTCCAATTGTATAGGATTGATCAACAATTACTAAACAAATTTATGAGATCGATAATTCGCACGATCAATTGCTTCTACTGTTCCCACAAGTTAAAGCAAGTCCATTCATCCACTTCCATTCTGCATATAAAAGACGCAAAAAGAATGATCTGATAATTTTGAACGTTAAAAGTGAAGATTTTTGCTAAAAACTAAACGGAGAGACTAATCACTAATATTTTTGTGTTTATATGATAAAAAGTAAATGATCACTAATACAAGTGTCGAATGTTATTAAAACTTTATTTGATGTAATTATATTCACACAAGTCATCATCAATCATGATTTTTACTGAAAAAACGGAAAGATAGTGATAATTAGACGTCAATTCAGGCTATATAGCAATTTGGTGGACACGATTTTTTAGTACCCCTAAAGTTAAGCGTTTCAAGTACAATGAAAGAAGTTCAAGTACAAGCTGACGCATTTTAAATCTTTTTCCTGTGTGTTTAACACTTGAGTAAGAGGTAAAGGTGGGCACTCACTTAGTGCGCATATCTCCAAGGGTAATATTCATGACGTCAAAAATGACAAAAATTTCACAATTCAGTTAGTGCGGTTCCGCGGAAATCTAATTCTCTAAATGTTTAAATTCATATTCTTGTGAACCGAAAAAAAAAACAAAAATGCTGTTGCCTCTGTTTTGCCAAAATCAAAATAAAATTCTACAACAACAATTAAATATAAATCAGGAAAATATAGCAATTCAATTGCAAGCACAAAAGCATTGCTAATAGTGTGTTTTCACTGACCTTAGTACTTATTATTTAGTACTTTTTTAAAAGTATTTTTATTGGAAATCTTTAGCTTAGTTTTTAAATATGTCAATAATAATTATTGAGTAGGTACTATGCACTAAGTTCAGTGAAAACGCACTATTATTTGAGAAATAAACTAGAGATTTCCCATAAAAATACTCTTAAAAAAGTACTAAATACTAAGTACTAAGGTCAGTGAAAACGCACTATAAAACAAAAAAAAATTATTCCAAAAAGTGTGTGTACACATGAATTTCACGCTGAAATATCCACATTTGAGGGGGAAAAGAATCAACAGCTTGGCGTAAGTCTATGACGTCAAAAATTTTACCCGCGTAGATAAGTGCACTAAGTGATTGCCCACCTTAAGAAGCCGTAGGTTTGAAATTCGGTTAAAGTATCAGTGCTAGGCATGACTAACTTGACCATTTTATTTTTTTTGTTAGAGTGGGACGCTGTAGGAAACCTCAAAAATTAAAGGCTATTTTTCAAAAAAATAATAATACTATTTATTCAATTACAAAGCCAAGTTAACTGAAGTTCATTAATACGTTACTTGATATAATCCTACAGGTTAGATTGCAGTTTTAGACGAATTTGTTTTATACTTGTCGGCGAAACAAATCAGTCTAGTCTAGTCTAGTGAGCGGGTCTAGTTTTCAAATAAGAATGGAACTCATTGCATGATGTGTTGATGTTAGTCTTGACAGTTAAAATTGCTTTCAAAACTGCAACACTTAGCTGTGATTTTTCACTTGTCCATACTTTATTCATTAGAGAAAAAACTCTTTCAAAAGGTGCATTACTTCGTGGCAAACATAAATCATATTCAATAATTATACAAAAATTTCGGCAGTAAAATAAAATCTATAAATAATGATAAATTGAGTGTTCCTAATTGTTTTGTTAGTCTATTTGCAAAAGCGGGACATTTTGGCTTTCGCAGGGGACAGCGGGAAAGACCACCTGAAAGCGGGACTGTTCCGGCAAAAGCGGGACGTATGATCACCTTAGGCATGACATAGAGAATAAGCTGGCTTTTAAAAATTATTGAAGCACAAATATATACATTGAGCTAATCGAAATGGTATGAATTTCTTATTTTGGTACTCTTATCCGACGAATGTTGTAAATATACAACACTGAAAGGTATTCTCCGTAGATTAAAGTTACTCGGTCTTATAACAATCCAGGTCATGGAGTTGTATATATACAACATTCGTCCAATGATGTACCTATTTGAGTAAAAAACTATAGCCAGCTGGGCTTGCTTAGTGGGAGAAAAATCCGTACGTTAAAGGTTAAATTTTATTCAATAACTCAATAAGTAGCTTACAAGATATAGCAATTTTTCATTTCATCCTAATTGTAAGGATTTAGTTTTTCTGACATTGAGTAAAAGTTTTATCTGAAAATTCTATGTTAATTAAATGGAAATTTTTTTGACTTTTATTTGGTAAATAAAAGGTTTACACTTCAAAAATTGGACAGCTATAGAATTAAAGCTATATGATTGATTTCTTCAATACTAGTTGACCAGTTAAATACAGTTTACTTTCCGTTTGAGTCCTGAAAAAAATTTCGGCTACATTGTGGGGTAAAAGTTCTTTGCAAATATTTTTCATTTTTCAAAAACTAAGCCTGCTGAACTAGAAGCATAATTTGAGTATAATTTAGACAAAGATAAAGTTTTATTTGACACAATTTTTACATTTTAGGTTTTATTTTGTTTGGTTCCTTTTTTGATTTAAAAGCTGTATGATAAGGAAATGTAGAATAAATAAGCATCCAATTGTCGAAAATTGTTGTTTTATAAGTCAATGAAACCAATATAAAAACAAAAAAACATATTTCTTGTGTTCTAAAATACGGTATATAAAACTTTTTCCATACACTCTCACTCATGGCATTTGTTCGTACAGGCGAAAAGTAAAAAGAATAATTTTGTGGAAATGAATTTGTTACTAAGCCAGTTTGGGTAAAAAATGGAACAATTTCATTGCAATTTCAATGCTTTAAAAATTTTTTTAAAAAATTCACGCAAATAAAAAGATCAAATTGAATTGTTATCTGTTATAATTTAGTTAAATTTAGGGAAAAAAAGTTTATACTTTCTTGAAATGCTAACAATTTTTATTTTAATGCTTATTAAAAATTCAAATTTTTAATGCATGAAATGAAATAAATTTTTTTTAATACTTTTATTATTAGCGATATAACAAAAGTTGAGTGCATGCCAAAAAATTGTCGTGACAATGAAATTTAAAAAATTTCATACTTTACAATATTTAACTTGGAGGTTTGGCGTAGAGAACAGAAATTGAATTTCTTTTACCAATTTATGTGTTCAATATTTCAATTGACAAATAATAATTAAAGAGTAATTTTTACTTATAGCATCATAACTAATCCAAAGCTTTAATTTTGTAAAATTATATTACACCAGATAAAATAAACTCTTAGCAAAATAAAAAAAATGAAAATTAATCAAAATACCTGACGATATCTTTGGGATAATTACACCACATTCGACAAATCTTAAATTCAGATAACATAGTTGCAGAAATAAAGTTTTGCTTAGCAACTAAATTAGGTACTGGTCTACTATGTATATTTTATAAAATGGCAATGAATTTCACTTAATGAATCGAAATTTTCAACAAGATGTGGATGACCTAGAGATAATTTATCTTGATTGTTTCCCATAATTTTCGACAAATAAAACTGAAGAACGTTGTGTACCCCTATGACGTTACTATCACAATAATTATTTGGAGGCTAGTTTCAAATGATACTTCAAAATTTATAATCACGTTGAAATGTTTTATTTTGGGACAAACATTGAACAAATAAATTTAGAAAGTATTTTGCGTATATTGATTTAGCTAAAAATGTCAAAGAGGATTTTTTGGCTTAATATTAAAGTAGCTTAACAAGTCATAAAGTTGTTTTATTGTTTTTTGATTGAGTAAAATAAAATCATATTTAAGTAATACAAAGAATTGAATGTTGAAGAGTTCTTGAGACCTTGTGAGTCACACATGAACTTGATTTTTCATAAACTCATTTTTTTTAAATCTATAATAATTCTATTCCATTCATAAAATTTCATTCATACTATATAAACTGTTAAGGGTATGTTTTGTTTCTAGTTGAGGGTATTAGTGCTTATTTCTTCGTATAATTGGAGTTTACAGGTCTATTATAACTACTCATTTTTTTTAATTCTATTAATGAATATCATATTAATAAATTTATTTGACGATGTTTAAGTTTTATCTGTTTTGCTTTTTACCTTACGTGTTGCTTCAAGTTTAATATTGAGTCTAGGTCTAGGGTAAAGCCCAAGATACTTTTTGGATTCATCCAATTGAGCCACATTAAATAATGTATAAAGGATTTTATTTAAGCGGTTGAGCATATAAATTACATGCACTGATTCTGCTCAATAATTTTCCTGTTTCTTGTACATTTAGTTACTCTGTCAAGTGCTAGTTTTATTTTTTAACCGCTTTGGTTTAGAATTCATCTGTTGACATAATAACGCTAACGTCAGCAAATTTATCAGTCAATCAGCATATACTGATATAGATTTAACCGTAGAGAAAGAGGAAATAGAGGAAGAGTTCTAAGACACTTTCCTGTGGAACTGCCACTTAAAGCTTCCAAAAAGCTTCTTCGTTTATAACCCTGAACTTGCCATCGGATAGATATTAATGTAGCAATTGGCAATAATTTTGAAGTAGGACCTTGTTCATCTTAAAGATGAGTTTTTTATGCCAGACCTAATCATCCAACAACACAGTAAAGCATCACATGATTGAAATAAATTACCTTTTTTCATAAGGATTTGGCATTTTTTCGAATCTAAAATGTTGTCCCGTAAACAGTTTATAAAAAAAATTTTCTGTTACAAAAAACCACAAAGAGAAATATTAAAATTCAATGAATACCACAAAAGAAAGCTTCGTTAAATTTTGAAGAATTGCTTTTGAATTTCTATAAAAAAAAAATGGCAAGTGGACTAATGTTAAATAGCATGCGCTATTTAAGAATAGAAAAACTGTTAGAAATTAAATAGTTTTTGAAATAATAAGTTTTCAGGAGAAGATGATTTATAACGATTAACTTTTTATTTTTGTCGTTTTTTTGCAGGCCCATATATAAAACATTGTCAACAATACAATTGGCATTATCTATTACTATCTAAAACTGTCGAAAGACCTGAACAT
Source organism: Acrocera orbiculus (assembly GCA_947359355.1). Classification (NCBI taxonomy): domain Eukaryota; kingdom Metazoa; phylum Arthropoda; class Insecta; order Diptera; family Acroceridae; genus Acrocera; species Acrocera orbiculus. The sequence continues at coordinate 2,415,069 of OX375757.1, forward strand.
TACTAATTTTTAACCTACTCCGAAATTAAATTGCATAACCAAAAAATTTCGTTCATTTACCTAATAAAATTAAATCAAACCAGGTGGCCCCTTGATAAGGATGATTTGATAAGACTGAACAAAGTCCATTACCTGATGACATGTAAATATACAGTAATTTCTTTTAGCGTAGACTGTTCAAAATTCAGATCGCAACTAAAACTCTGTAACTTTTGGTTATTTTCTTGTATACCAAGGGGAAACACATTTTTTTTGAACACCAGTAAGACAGGTTTAAACTTCATTTGGGACAATTAAATTTATTGAATGTGTTTTTTTTTTATTTTCATTATTTCTGATATAAAATTATTCTTTGGCGAATTTATAATGAATAGCAATCTAAAAATGGAATGTGCTGGAACTTTATAAAAAATTGATAGTGGTTCTGTATTAAATGAACATTTAAGATAACAAAAAACACTGCAAGCAGTTAAAACATTGCAATTTAGTTTTTTTTAGCGGGAATCAGTAGACAAAATATATTCAGAAAGAGAAGTCCAGTATGAATTAAAAGAGAGTTTTTATTTGGATGAGTTCTGATTTGATTGACAGAGATTATTTTTTGGAGAAATGTTAAAAATAAAGTTTTATAGAAGCTTCAATTTCTTTAGTAATCATTACCGCAAGATATAAGAAAGCATCTGCGGTGTCTGTAACAGGAACAATGTAACAATGCTTTTAAATCACTTAAACCTCTTCCAAATTGTGGCCAGATCAAATGAAGAGAAATGTAAATTATATATCAGTTAAAGCTTTTGATTTACCAGTAAAACTTTTATTTTATGATAGTTTAAAATTAGTATAAAAAATATACTCCATGTGAAAATTAAATTTTTATTCAATCTTATGAAAAAATTTTCAAAATGTGTGACTTAGTTATGTCTTCCTTGAGAATTTGTTTTTGTTGTAAAATTGCCAATTACCCATTTTATGCATACACTACGTCAAGACCAAATTATTAGAAAATAATTTAAAGTACTGAGGTTAGATTCTTTCTTCCTGAGAAGTGAATTATTAAAGCTTTCAAGTATTTTATCAAACCAAAATTATTTTGGGTCTTAGATTTTTGTATATAAATTTGAAATTATGTTGGTTTGTAGAGAAATTCAGAATGATTCAACTTCATCAAATGTTTATGGGCGTTGCCTACTGACAAAAGTAGGAGAGAATTGCAGTTTTATGAAAAATGAGATTGATAATAAATAAAAATATGTATGAGTCGTTCAGAAGCCAATGTGGTTTAGTCCATTTTTTCATATTTTCTGATTTTTGCAAATTTTAATAGAATAAATATAAGGATTTACTCATTATTTAAACTTTTTGTAGGTCAAACAACCCTTTTTTTATAGCCTATGAATGTGTTATGAATATATTAAGAAACATAAATTTTCTCAATTTTGATTTTTTTGGACATAACTACATTGGTTTCTGAATGACTCATATTACGAGGACGGAATCTTTTCTTTGGGTAAGATTGTTGAATAATAAAAGTATTTGAGTGAATTTTTATGTCTTGTTTTCTAATTTCAATTAATGTCTTACGCTACGGCTACGGAAGAAAATCATGTTATTCCAAAAATTGTTAATAGACCAAACTCATCGTACCAGCAGATATTGTAGCAATATAAAGAAAAACTAGGATGAACATAATTCAAATGATAATAATTTAAAATTAAAAAGAAACTTTAAAAATGAAATAAAAAACTTAATATTAGAACTTTTTAAATTACACTAAAAAAGAAGAGACAAAATTTACTTTACCTATTAGTTTTATTTAAATTTTCAGTGATTTATTTATTTATTGACAAATTTTCACCTTTTATTCAAACAATTTTCTCAGAAAGTCTGAAATGTCTTGTTTTAAAAATAAAAAACCATTTGTAAAAAAATTTATAATTTTTCAAAACAATAAAAAATTTCAAGTCCCACAATAGCAGAATGAAAAATTTATTTAATAAAATATAAGTCTAAGAAATTTAAATGTTAAAGGTATTTGGATCAATTATATTCTAAAAAAGCAAATCCAATTAAAATAACTTTTTAAACAAGAAAATATCATAAAATAATGAAATATATATTAAAAATTCGGATTTCAAAAAGTTTTTTTAATTAAATTTACATCACAGAACCACAAATTATCAAAGCATTAAAGCGTTTTGGTTCGAAGCTTCAAGGCTTCTAATTGCAATTAGTTTTTTTGTTGATATTCAAGTAATATTTTACTATCTATATCAATTAGTTGACTAAATCAACTATGAATTCTTGTAATATTGTTATATTTACTTCCAGCTGGTATTCAAGGATATCATATAAATGTAATATCCCATAAATGATTTGTATATGCAAATTAAGTTTTCAAATACACTTTAAATGTAAAAAGGAAGCACTATTAACACACGGAATCATAAAATTAAAAATATACGAAGATGGCCAGTGTAGAAAAGTTAAACATAAGGATAATATTATCCAACCTTATTTCAAGGTAAGTTTTTCTAACGGGTAGTTTTATCGGCCTGACGTTTACTTATGTGTTACCCACTTTGACGGTTATAAGTTTAGAATATGGCTAAAGCTTTTCTTCGTAAGGAGTCACTTTTTGAACTAAATTACCTTAAGTAGCAATTATTAAGGCTCAAGTCATTAATATGAGTAATTAAGTTAAAAAATCTTTATTTTTTTAAGGACAAGTTGTATGAATCGTGCTATTACTTTTAACATGTTTGAAAATTTTTGTTGTTGCTACATTTAACTCATCATACACTAGCGTCAAACAGATAATAAAGTTACTACATTCATCTAAATTTTTTATCGAAACTCCTTTTTACGTCATGAGCAGTTCCCAAGTTATATTTAAATTTATCGAAATTTAGCTACAGTCTAACCCTTTTGAAATTTATATCTGCATTAACAAGTGAATCATATAAAAAATCATAAAGGGATACAAATCAAACCAATCATATTACTTAGATTTAAAAATACTTTTTTCTAAAAGTAGCCTCAATGTGTTTTGCAGTAAGATAAAAGCAGTTTTTTTAGGTTTTTAGTACAGTATTGGTATTATCGAAAAATTCCTAATACAAGACATCACACAGCATTGTTTGAAAAATATGTCACGTTTAAGATTACAACAGAAATATGTAGTACACATTTTTCTTTACAAACTTTTAAAATACGCGCCACAAAAAAATTTTATAAGAAGACAACCAACCTAGATTTGAGTTTGCTGTTCAAATTTTTAGAGCCTTTGTTTCTGAGCAAATGTAGTTAAGGCATATATGGACCAATTTGTATAGTTTTATGTAGATAAAAAACTTGAATATTTAACTAACTTAAAATTATTGTCTCCTTGGAGACTGAGTTTTTGGTGAATTTTATTATTAATTTTTTCTTAATAAATCCTTATCTCTAAGCATCTATTTGTTAATTTCACCTTCATAATCGATATTATTGATAAATATCTAGATGATATGTTTGGTACATTGAAAAATTATTATGTTTCTTTAAAGGAAATTAGCATTACGAAAAGCGAACGTGTTTTTAAGCACGTATTTTTTCATATCTTAATAAAATTCAAATAAAGAAGACGTCAAAAAATTGCGTATTTACGTTTCTTTTTGGTAAAAATGTTCATTAAAATTCATGAATTAAATGGTACAAAAGCATATTTGTCAATTTTCTTTTAGTTAAAATAAATATAAGGATTAATATCTTAAACAAACTTTATACAAGATCAATAACTCCTGTCAGGGTCAATTAAAAACAAAAATTTCTGTTTTTTTCGTAGAGATCTGCGAAAGGTAAAATAATTTGAAAAAATTACTAAAATTATTTTGGATAGTTTCATAGTAATAATAATGTATTTCCAATACTACTTTAGTGTAAGCGCCCTTTGAAGCAACCAAGGGCCATTACCAGAGGAATTCTAGATAATAAGGAGCAAATGCTAAAGCTATTAATGGTTTGCAATAAATATGGTAAATACCCATCGAAAAATATTAAATAGAAAAAATAAATTCTACTTAAAGTTAAAATGATTGGCCATTAAAAGGGAGTTTTTATACAGACAATGAATATTAGCCAAATTTTGCTGGCGAATTGTTGTCTCTATATCCCATGCTGACAAATACTGGCAAACTTTACTTGAGATCATTTATTTAAAGACTTTGCATCCCAAGAGTAATTAATTTCCATACTCTGTTTGAATTCTTAGACTTTTTGTTTTTATACCCTGTCTTATCAACAATATAATTCTAGACTTAGATGTTACTATTCTAGAGGTATTATGTACATCCAACCTCAAATTTCAAGAGACAAAGAAGAAACAGATTAAAGTAATATTGAAAAATATGTAATTATAAATTCAACAAGTCCGATGTGATATATTTAGAGGGCTCTGCGGGTGCACACATTAAAACATTTAAAAACATCAAAACTCAGATTTCCAAATAAAAGAAACTATCCACAGTTACCGGTGGTGTCATATACAGCTCAATTTTTAGGGATGCTAACCGTTAACTCAGCAACTAATTTGTAGACGATATCACTCTATTTTGCACATTTTCTAAAGGTTATTTGTACCTTTTGATTGGAGTAGTAGTTTCTAGCAGAAGATCCAAATGAACGATCCTTATAGAATCAACTTTTAATAATTTTTCCATGACTTTAAACGAATAGTGAATTCTTCCATTTGTCACACTTAGCTTGAATGTTATTTAAAAAGAAAAGTAAAATCGTTATAAAATCCTTAAGTCATACAGAATTGGGACTTTAAAGGCTTATACAAACACGAGCGGCAAAATGTCGCTTTTAGAGGGACTTTTAATGACAGAGTGTTTGGTGATCATTGACATCATCTATGGATATATATTCAATTAATTGATTTATGAATAATAAAATTACGGTAAAAGTCGCTGTGAAATTTGATGTTCCGGTAAGTATGAGCCTTCAAGTATGTATTCTCACGATATATTCCTTTGGATGTCTTGCCTTCGTGAAGTATTTTCTTTAAAAGAATATTTTTATTTTCAATTTTCGTGTATTTGTTCTTTGAGAAATAAAAATTTGTATCTTTTCATTCAATATGTCCTGTCTATAGTTAGACATTTTAAGTGTTTTAGGTTTTCAGAATTTGACTTCTCTCTTAACTATATTTAAATAAATAAAATTTAAATCCTCATTTAGGTTTACAATGATCACAAAGTACATATTTTATTGATATCATAACATATGTCTCATTTAATTTAACAATAGAAAATCGCAAGCATTTAGTTTATTATTTATGCAATAAAAGTGCTAGACATAACTGCCACAACATTATGTTAATAACATGTAAAAGCTTTTAGCTTTTAATTTAATGTACTTATTTTTGTCCTTAATATTTTTAATTCTACTTATAGTAGTATTAAGTGACCTTTAAAGGATTCCCTAAAGTTCTGAAAGTTTGTGCCAATTTAAAAGTGAAGATTACACAGTGACTTTGTTAAATATGTTTCTTCCGACAACAAAGAGTCATTTCTATTATCAAATTGACTTTTGAATAATTTTGTCCGCTTTTAAAATACAATTTGTTAACTGAGGCTTTGTGGTAATATCAATATGACAAAGCTGCGTTATCTGGTCAAAAATTCAAAATTGAGTCTACTTTGGCTGGTAAACCAAATTTAATTTAGCAAATAATCAAAATAATAACTGTTTATTTTTACAAAATTTTAGAAAAAAGTTTGGTATTTTCGTCTTCTTTAGAATCTAGAAAATTTAATTTTCCTTAGCGATATGTCTTGGAAAAAAACCAAAAATAAGTTTTTGTTCAATTGCATTACGGTAATAAATATTTATCAATAGCAAATATTAATTAATTTTTACTTATTCAACTGAAAACAATAGCAGAATATTATTTTTTTATATTTTTTTAAGCTCGCTCAAAAGTAATGTTTGCAAGTGTTAAATAAAATGTATCAAATTTATATTCCCAAAAAATATTTATTACATGTGGCTAACTAACAAATAATCCTTAAAAACAAAATTCAAATTTTGACAAACAGCAGGTTCATTGTCTCAAAGCAAGCTTCATAGCCATTTTAGGTACTTTATTATAACATAATCGACAAAATTTTCCACACATTATTAAAAAAACATTCCGCAGAGTTTTTGTTCTCTATTTTTTACAATTAAAACTACTTTAAAAATTAACAATCGGTGTTTTTTTATCTATCATACCAAAATAAAGACAGGGATTTATTAATTGTTCAACTTCTAAAGAGCTTACAATTTAATTTTAAAATTTTTTTCGTAAAACTATATTAAATAGTCGGGACTAAAAATGCAATCCAATAATAAGTAAGAATCACTGATGTAGTTAATGTTTGCAGACCCCTAAAGTTTGCAACAATTTTTTGTTTGTTTTTAGCTTGATTAATTTATAGAAATATTTTATACTATTTATTTCAATTGGAGAAAAATAGAAAATTCAATTAAATGCTAGGAAAAATGTAAATTAAGGAAAGAGTTTTATAAAGTTTCGTCTTTCCCAAAAGTTTTTCTTTATAAATTTTATTAAAAGATAATGATTTAATATTAAAAATTATTACAAAGCTAAAGAAAGATGGAAGAACAAAAATACAACTCCATGCGTTTAGTCACGTACTTTTATTATTTTTATTAATAATTCCTAGAAATTTTAACAAAGCCCTTAAAAATAAGCGCGTGTATTAAAATTAATTTTAGATACATTATTCTCGCAAATAATTTTTATTCATAGATTCGTTCTAGAAGTTAAAATGATCTGCAAATTACGTCAACAATTTAAAATCAATATTTGTTAATATGCGTGAATGTAAGTAAATTTTATTGAACTTACTTGCAATTATAGCTATATAATTATTTATTTAACTGAGAGGAAAAATTTATTTTGGGAAAAATTTAAGAGTTGCTAAGCTCTTTTCTCTTTTCTCATATATAAAAAAGCTTATATATATATTAACTCTTTGTGCCATCAAATATCTCGAACCGCAGACTGAAACAGTGGTTCTTGTCAAGTCAGACGTTATATATTTGCATTAATTATTACGTGAAAGAAAAAAAACTTACGAGTCAATTTCAATTAAAAATAAAAGGAGCAGCAATTTACCAAATTTTCTATAAATTGCTAAAATATTAATTAATTATATTTTCAATATTATGTGTCAGTTAACAGATACAGGATCTCAAATTGAATTAATGCATCAGCAAGGTATGCCTCGTAAAGTTGGTAAAAGTGTTGAATTACAACTAATTAAACGACAAATTAATTTGTCAAATGCTAATAAAGTTAATATTAGTGAAAAAAATGAAAATAATTCCAAATGCCCTTTTACTGGTAAAGGGAATCAAAAAAATATCAATAATAAACCAAGTGATACTTTAGCCAAATTGACACAATGGACTCGTCATACATTCAGTTTAATTGCTAAAATTTCAAAAAAAGTGCAAAACTCAAATGCTTTTAAGTAAGTAAATAAATTTTTTATTTTATTTGTTAAGCTATCTTTTAAGAAAAATTTTAAAATAAAAAATTTTTAATAGCTTAATAAAATTATTCTTTTTGAAGTCTAATTTTTGAGTGATTTTGATGCTTTGCAATTATTCCCATATGGCGAATTTTTGTTTTACTGTGAAAAAAACGTTTTCATGGTCTCTTCTGGCATGTGACAGGAGATTACGTATTCCTTGTTTGTTATCTCAATTATAATTACATTTATGTATGTAAATTATCTAAAAATTTTTTTTTGCTGTTTCTTGTAAGTTACAAAAAAATATTAATTTTTAGTTACTGAATAAAATCGTTTGTCCCTCTATAAATTCACAATTTGTTATTTATGATTGTTATTCCACAATAACTTTTAAACAAACCTTGAAATTTCTTACGAATATTTTTATTGTTTAAATTTAATGTTAATTCAAGGTTTATTATGGGATCATTTATGTAAAATGTGATAATAAAACACTCCATGATATTCATTATATCTCGTATAATCCATTGATATTTGTGGTATTGTGACAGTTTATTAGCTTTAAATAAGATAAAAAAAAAATATCAAAGTATTTTTAGTGTGATAATTGTCAAAGAATCTCAAGATTTACGTATAGCAGTCCTTATAGTTTAAGGCTCGGCATCATTATTTTATTATGGTTTTTTAAATGTTGTATTATACAACAATAGTGTGTAAGAGGTTTATTTAAATGAGCACAGAATTTTCCCTGGGCTATTGGAACCTATAGGACATCTTTCTGTTTTATAGATTTCAAGAGTTATTTTCCCCTCGTATAAAATTGCTAATATTAATATATGATATAAGGTTTGATATAAGTTTAAAGAAAAAATGTGACAGGAAGAAGAGGAATAATTTTTATCCCTGGATTTTGTAAAACCCATTGAAAACAGGTTTAATAAAAAAAAAGGTTCAGTTTTTATATTTTCAATTAAAATTTTTTAAAAATTTATATATTTCTTGTGATAGAAAATTTTAATTTCAAATAAAATTGTTCAATAACATAAAATATAAAATTTATAACTAAAAATCTGTCAAAATGAAATATTATTTCAGTCCATAACTTTGTGCTCATTTTAATTTTAAGATTTTTAAAAATCTTATAGAATCAGAACTACAATTAAAATTGGGACAGTCTTTCCTTATTTAAAGAAGATCGAGAAATTATCCAAGCTTGGAAAGTGGGTACCGCATAAGATATACGAAATTAATTGCTAGAAGCAAATAAATATTCAAACTTTGCTTTTATCGCACTTTGAAAGAGAGCCAATTTTAGATTGTTTGGTAACCAGTGACGAAACGTCAGAACAAAAAGATATTGGAAAGATAAAGATTAGCAGTCAATTCCAACAGCAAAGAGTTTTTACATCCTTTGACTTATTATGAACTGTTAGAATGAAATCAAACCATTAATGAAGATATTTAAACTCAACTAAGTACTTGGTCACTCAAACTGAGAATTGAGTAAAAAACGTTTAGGAGTATTGATAAAATTTCCAAAAAATTGTTTTCTTGCATTTTTTCAAAGTTTCTCTGAAAGTTTGTCTGAAATTTTCAACTAATCAATAATTTTTGAGATATCTAGGATAGAGGGTAGGTGAAATTTCAAATGGCTTCTTTTCCAAACTATGTTTTTCAAGCAAAAACTACACAAAGGATTTGAAAAAATTCATAAAGCACAAAACTCTTGTGATTGCTCGAAGGCTTTTGTATTTCTTAAAAATTGTACTATTCTATTTTTCCTTGGAATTTCGTGCGAAAATTACTAGAGGGGCCATTATTTTTTTTTATTTTCAAAAAACAAAAAAAGGTTCAATCAGGGATTAGATTTTATATTAAAATTATGATGTTTTTATTTTTATTGATTTCAAAAGAATTCGTTAAGACTGTTGAAGCGAATACCAGCGTTGTTCAACCGGGTGAAAAAGCTTAGTAATCAGATTCCTGTAAATCTGTAACAGCAGAAGAAGGAGTTTGCTTTGCTTTTGCTTCTTATAATATGGTCATCAACAAAAAAAATCTCAACACACCCCACCACTACAATTTAAAATATTTTTAAAATTTTGTCTAAAGTACTTTAAAATTTTTTTCTCAGAGATCTTTTTGAGTATATAATGATTTACCCGCAATATGTAAAATTGAATTAAATTATTTGATTCTAAAATCAAAGATAGTAAGACTTTATTTAACTGATTAACGACTATCAAGCGTTTCTTTGTTTTTAATAAAATTTAATGGAGGATATTAAAAACATGATAAGTCACTTACAACAAACTTTTAAGATAGTAAGAATTAGAGAAGTTATTTCAACAATTTTGTTGTAGTAATAATCACACGAGGACACTAATTTGGAAACAAAAAGAGCAAAAGTGTTTGTGGCAAACCTACTTGAATTAGAATTGAAATTTCTTCAATATTCTCTGTTCTCACTTAATAATATTCCTTTTGTGATTTGGCCAGCTTTTTAAAAGGAAAAAATATATAATTTTGGCAACGCTGTAAAATTTTCCATCATTGATTTTCGTCCTCTTCCAGCCTGTACAACCTGCCAATTTTACGGCAAAAAAGAATAAAAAAATATAACTGTAAAATTTGAGAAACAGAATAATTTTTGAAATTCTGAATTTATTGCCAAAAATTGTTTTTTTTCTGCAAATTGACAACGTAAGTCAATCCTTATGAAATGTATTTGCAACTTTTATCAAAGATCGAAATAAATTTTTCGTTACATAAATAAAAAAAATTTGCAAAATTATCTTGAAAATTTAATCAAAATGATTTGTTTTAATTGCATCATAAAATTCAAAATGGTTTGGACTATGAGTTAAGATATTAATTTTTTAAAATACTTGAGAAAAAATTTTCCACTATATGCAACTTATATGACAATTCTTAAAGTGCGTTAAAAAATTTAAGGAAAAGTAATGAAAAATGAAAACCTTGAATAGCAATAAATAAAAATTTGTCGTAAAAATTAAAAATGAAGACTTTGATGAAATATGTCATGAGATCTTAAATACTTTTCAACCAGGAATTAAATTCTATTTTGAGGAGCTGATGACTTGAGTCATATGTCACTAATGATTGATTCAATTTGTTGGCTTTTATCTGGTTTTACGTTAGCGTTTCATTTGTTTGTGCTATTTATGCTTAGCGGCTCTTTTTCTAAATTTAATAACTGATTTATTTCAAAGACTTTAACAATTTTGACCCTGAAATTTAGAGATGAGCTAATAAATTCGCGATGTAAAGCATGAAGATCAGATCGAGATGGAAAAATAATTTTTTATAGTTTAGGATGGAGGAAGATATATTTTTACAATAGTAGATGGGATAGGTAAAATTGATTAATTGGTTGTGAATTATTTTATTTTTTCTTTTTTGCATACTACGAGATTGATATAAATTTAAATTATTTTTGGAATTTTTGAAAGCCTTTTTAACTTCTCTTGAGAAGTTATTATAATAGGTCCGAAAATTGAAATCAATAATTTTGTGTTTTCTTTACGTTTCAAGACCTGGAGAATCATTTGCAATCATTTTTAGAGTGGTGTCTGTCTGTGTGTGTGTGTGCGTATGTATGTATGTATGTATGTATGTATGTATGTCAATCGATACGCCGCATCATGACTTAGATCTGAAAGGAGTTTAGGTGAAGTCGGTCCAGCGGTTCGTTTTTATGAATAAAAAACTAACGTTCTTAAGAAGGCAACAAAAATTTTTTTGTAACCTTCATATTCTAAGTATCGAGGACATGGGGGTTTTCGAAGGTGCTGATTTTGAATCTTTTATGAGGTTTTTAAAATTCAAGATGGCGGATCCAATATGATGTTATTTTTTTTTTTTTTTGTAAAAATTCTTCAAATTGGATGAAATTTAGTTTTGAGCGGGATTTCAGGTAATAGATTATAAATTATTGTGTAATGTTGAAAAGTTGTTTTTTTTTTCTAATTTTGAGCTTCATCAAAGTTAAAAGTTTGGATTCGTAGAGTTAAAATAGATATTTATCGAAATGCTCGGAACATTAAAAAAAAATTTTTTTTTCAAGAGAAGTTGCTTGTGCGGTACCTGCTGCCGGACGTATTTTTTCACTTTAAAGTAGTCAAAGATAAATTTTGATAGGCTGTTTAGTCAAAAATTCGATTTTTTTTAGAATTAATAATTAAAGATCTAAAAATTCAACCAAAAATATTAAACGGGCACAGGAAGGGCTTTAAAACGGTTTACCCTGGCACAATGTTTCGGATACGCATTGGCTAAGAATTCCTATAACTAGAAGTAAATGGGCATCTAATAATAACTCACTAATTGCAATAGGATAACTAATAGTGCGTTTTCACTGAACCTAGTTTTTAGTATTTAGTACTTTCATTTCTCCATATAAAAGAATAAGTGTTTTCACTGAAATTAGTACTTAGTACTTTGCTTATCTTTGTTGTTGTAAAAAATGTCTTACGTCATATTCACAGTCAAACTTAGCTTAACTTCCACAGCTGTTCACTGTCAAACTATTGCCGAAAGAGAGAATCCGAAAAATTTACTCAAAATTTCCCCTCTGTACTGCCATGAGTTTGTCTAGTGCTTGAGCAAAGAACTAAGGAAAAGAACTAGATTTAGATTAGTTCTTTTGAGAAAAAGACTAGAGATCTCCCATACAAATTCTAACAAATAGTACTAAATACTAAATACTAAGTTCAGTGAAAACGCATTATAAGGGAGTCTTTGAGTAGTTTTCATCATAAATCTTGGTTAACCTTTATATTCGTTATAAAAAATGGTTTTAAATTTGGGCTTTTAACTTGTTGCATGGCAAAGGCTTTAGTGGGAATGTGGTCACGCATTCAGTTATATATGCTGTTATTCATACCAATTTATCATACGTTTTCTAATGTTGCCGCTCATGGGATTATCCATGCGATCATTGATTCAAGAATCGATGTCCTTTTCACTTATACATTCAGTTTTTTTTGCTTGTTACAAAAAAGCACTGTGCAAGTTCATATTTTTTTCCATGCAATATTCTTTTGGCTGTTAAATAATTAACAGTCAAATAGAAAGGTCAACATTGGCAGGAAAAATATCAGCTTTGTATTACTTTATTTCAAATTAAACTGAAATTTGATTCAGATTCAAGTTCAGGTTTAGATGGATAACAAGAAACAAATTTTGAGATCAGATTTTTCATTAAAACTGTAAGTAACATCTTTCTAAATGTAGAGGGTATGTGCTAATACACGAATACACAAAATTAAAATTATATGATATTGTTAAAATTTAACAAAATTCCGAAAGAAATATTTACTTTAGAGAAAGATTCAAGTTATGTTATAGTTGTAAGTTATACCGTATAACCCTAATACTACGGCTTCGCTGACGATTAATACTACGTTGAACATCAATGTGACCACAATGTGATTGGTTTAGCGCCTAATTAATAGAACATTTTATACCCAATGACAATATAAATTTGAATTTACGTGCATTAACTGCCGGTAATGACGTAGCATCAAATTAAGTGTCGTACGGTGATGGCGTAGCAAAAAATAATACTTAATTATTGCTTCTTTAAAATCAAAATTTTGATAATTTATTGCTTTAGCTGATTTTCAAAATTGATGCCAAATATCCAGTAGGATTTCCAATGATTTAAAAATATTTTAACACAGATTAGTCGGGAAGAAACAAAGAAATAATAAAAAGTGAGGAGTAACAAATTTTGACGGACTAAAATGTTTTTAAAAAATTGTATTTTAGATAATTGAATTAAAATGCTAAACAAATTTATTGATTGTAAATATTATAAAAAAATGTTCAGTTTTTTGTATTCTATTGGCCACAAAATAAATAAGTTGTTACCAAGAAAGGAACATTTGTCAAATTGAAAAATGAAGACAATATTGATTTATTAATTTTGTTGTTGCTTTTTAAAAGGAATTCCTTTGAAAATTTTATTCTTATGAAAAAGAGCAAAAAAAAAACTAAAGAAACTGGTTAGGATATCAAAATGTGATGAAATCTGTGATTTACGAAAGAAACAATCTTTTCAAGTAGCATAAAAAGTATATTAAAAAATAAAAGAATATGATAATAAATCCAAAAAAGGAATCAAAATTAGCATTAACCATTTCTATCAAAGCTAAATTTCTTATTTTATTAGGGGATATCGCAGTTTTTTTGAAGAATAATATTTTTTTTTTTTTGATCATGGCATCGTCAAAATCAAAAAGTTAGCGCTTAAAAATCGTAATTGTAGTGTTTAAAAGTTAGCGGGAGGGAAGCTTTAAGGAAATTTAACTAATGTTTGGGGCATAAGAAATTTCGCTGAACGATTGGTTCCGAAAGAGTTCAATTTTTAGCAAGATGAGCATTGAAAAAAATACGTTGAAGACATTATACCGTCGATGATAGTCCATATTTTTCTAATCTTGCACCGTGATAATATTTTTTCTTCCTTAAACTTAAATTGTCACTCCGTTGGTTCCGTTTTGATGAAATTGACGACACCAAACACAATGCGCAGCATGAATTGAAGGCAATTCCTTTTTCAGTTTACGAAAATATATGAAGGAATGGGTTAAGGCTCAAACACAATGCATGCGGTTGCGGAGCGAAAGCGAAATTCAATCGAAATTCAGCTGTGACAGCTAAGTAGAATTACGAATGAATTCCGCTTTCGCTCCGAAACCGCCTGCATTGTGTTTGAGCCTTTCGAGACGTTCTCATAATTATATTGAAAACAATAACGACTACTTTGAAAATAAATTTGGATGATTAAACTTAAATTTAAGTATTCCAATTTCATCAGTTCTGAATACTTTCATACAAAAGGTATGTCTGAAATAAAGCTTGCTGGACGTATAATTGGCCTTCTAGTTGTATAATATTTTGAATTTGGGTTTCACCTTTTTTTTACACTTAAAATTTTGTTGTTTTTTGAAACTTAATAGGCATATACCTTTCTTCTTATCGACGGACTGTCACATTGAGTATTAAAATTACACCCAAAATAAGCTTTTCCTTATTCAATATTAAGATTTGTAAACAAAACCAAAATAAAACAATTAATTTTAAAACTAGGAGCTCTTGATGTATTTTGGGTTGATGAGGATTGCATATCCCAATTTTCTTCAGAAAGAAAAAGAAATTATTATGGCAAATGCACTTTCAAATGATGAAATTTAATAAGTAAATACGACAAGGAATCATAAAACTTGAGAAAATCTGACGACACAAAGCAAATTACTTACTCAATAATATCCATTTATAACCAAACAGCAATGAGAAATGCTCATCATGAATTCCATTACTTAAGTCTAGCAATTGGAAATGTATATTTGAATAATTGAGTTTAATGTTCAGAATCTAATTATAAAATTTAACTGTAAAATTACTTTGTTTGTTACTATTCAAAGCAAAAACTTCTTCTACATAGCACCTTAACATTCCATATTAAAAAAAAACTTTTAAATAAACAAATTAATTTATGATTATGAAAATTCAATAAGATCATCAAATTTCCTATTTTATGATTTAAATAATCAATATTTCAGAGATTATGTCAAGCTTCTGTTCACAAATCTTTAGAAAAGGATAATAAAAATTATTTTATATAGATTATTATTTGCATATAATTATTATCAGCCTATCCACATGTGGTTTCAGGATCAATCGATGCTTAGATTTATAGCTATCTTTTTGTTAATATATTAAAATCCAGTAATTAATTTTTTTGTTTTGATTTTTGTATATGACTTTCGTATATACTTATTAAAATTAGAAATACTTTTATGTATTGGTAATATTTAAATTTATAAGCTTGAAATAAAAACAATCTTAAGTTCTTATATTCATTATTTTCAAAGTAATATTTCACTTTCTAACAAATCAGTCAATAAGTCTAAAGACGGACACATAAAACAATACTTTTTTTGGCAAAATAAGACTTCAATCATCAACATAGATTACGTTTGAGTCATTTCTTGTTTCATGGTGCATCCTTTTAAGATCTTCAAAAAGATAGTAGTCATCAGATAGAAAAGATAGTAGTAGAATCAGATCTAATAATAAGGTGGGTTAGAAAAAGTAGGTGGAAAGTTAATTCTTGTAATTTTGCTATTGCATCAAACGACTTATGTGACATGGACTGACTACCGATTCACCTACGAAATATATTAATGAATTCATATTTCATCTCTTAACAAATGCCAATATAAAAATTCCTTTTTATAAAATTTAAACACTGACCAGAAAATTTGCCTCGTTTTTATTTTTCGTCAAATGTGAACAAACACAAAATCTACTTCGAGAACAAAACGTCTGGGACAAATATATTATGCTTACTCTTTAAGCTATTGTATATCTTTGCTACCAATCATAAAATAAGCTTTTGTGAACTTGGTTAAAGAGAGCAATACATTTAGACGAAAAATAAGACGCATATTTTAAGGATTTTTTTTATTGCGAAAGTTTACATTGAGGTTAGTCAAAACTTTGTAATGTTATTAATATATCCATGGAGTATATTAGAAAAATTTTTGTTTTTTATTTTAAAAAAAATGATGGCTGTAAAATGTCTCACAAGAAGACCATAAATTTCATTGGCGGATATCTGTTTTGATCTGAAACAGCCGGAAAAAGAAAAATAACGTTGATTATATTTGTAATCGGTCGATGAATTAAAGAAAAAGCTGATTTTTTTGCTGCCATTTTAGGAAAAATTTTTGAGTTTAGCAATAAAAAATTAGAGAAATATGTTTATGAAAAATGAAATGTTCATGTTCAATCAGATAAATAGTTTTTGAGGTATCATGTCCTCCAACTTAAAAAGTGGTGTTCAGAAAAAAAATCATTTAAGATTTTGATTAGCGAAAAATCGTACGTACAATTTAATCAGCAATCCCGGGGACAGAAGGAACAGAAGGACTTCGAATTTAAAGATGGAAGTTTCAAGATAGTATTCTACGAGAATAGATTTTTGGATTGTTTTAATGGTATTGCCACTTTAATTTGTTCTCGGGTAAACTCTTCGTTATTGCCACCAGAGCCTTCATAAAAATCAGTGTTTCTACGGCCTAATCTAAAATTCACAAACAAATTCTTATTAATTCTTATTCAATATTCTTGTCATTGATCGATGTTCGTTTAATTATTGTCCTATTTACATGTAAAAACAATAGACATACTTATAATTTATCATTATTTAGTTTTTAATATTCAATATAAAAAAATTTATTAATTAATGTTTCCTTTTAGATTGTTATGCAGAACTACACAGCCAGCTCATGTCATTGCAATTTCAATTTTATCATTTGTATTAATTGCAGTCTGGCCGAATTTAATCGAAACCAAAGATTCAAACGAAACAATCAATCAAAAACGTAGTGGTATTGCTTTTATAGCGTATTTAGCCGCATTTGCAACACATTTTGGATCACAAATTTGGATGACATTTGTATCAGGTAATTTAATGCTTGTTTTTATTTAGAATTTTTAAAAAATAATTTTCCTATATATTTTTAGGTCTATCTCTTTATTTAGCATTACCACGTCACACATTTGGATTATGTCAGCAAATATTATTTCCTAAATATTTTTCAGTAAATTCAATTATGAGTATTTGCACATTGATTATGTTTGTTAAAGTGATTGGCGGACGTTGGGAATTTGCTACATATGTTCAAGTAATAGCTCTTACATTATGTGCCTTAATTGAGGTTACAGTCCGTTTGTATTTAGCACCACCATTGCTATTATTAATGCGTGAAAAATATAAATTCGAAATAAATGCTGGCACTGGACAAGAAATTGGATTTTTAGAACAAAAGGATTTAACTAAATGTCCACATTATCAGAAGATTCATAAAGCTTTCCGTAGAATTCATACAACTGTTGCTATGGGAAATATGACGGCACTTGTTTGTACATTTTTACATTTACATTATTTAGCGTCGAGGATTAGAGTTAGTTAAATATATTAAATTAATAAAAAGTTTAGATATATTTGTCCGTAAATCAAGTATTCCTCTTAAATTTAAGTTTTATTTAGAATTTTTTGTTTTTTGAATTTCATCTGGAAGACTGTGATATTTACATAACAAATATCATATTTTAATCCTCGCTTTAGTTACATTACAAATGCAGATTGAATATTCCTGGATTTTTAATTTTGTGTTCCAAATCTTGTATAGTATTTATTTTAGTGTTAGATTTAAGACTTTTTTAATTGCTTCACTCAATTTGGAGAAAACATTACACAAGAATTTTTGTTAGTTGTTATGTGCACATTGTTCTAGGTGTTTTACATTTGTTGTTTAAAAAAATATGTTAGATTTTAAAATAATTAGGAAAATATGAAATTTATAAATTTTAATAATATTAAAATGTTAAATAAAAATTTCAAGTAAATTAAAAACTAATGTGTGAAAAGAAAAAAATCTGTTTGATTCAATTAATTAAAAACAAAAAAAACTCAGTTAAAGTTTCCTTAAATTAAATAATTTTTAAAGGAAGAAAATAAAATTATAATTTTAATCAAAGAACATTGGAAAAATTCGAGATGATAGTTGTCTGCAAATGACTGCATATGTATTATCTAAATTGTGCACACAGCAAACCATTTTATTTATCCGATTAAAGCAATTGTTTCTGTAAGAAAGACTTCGATATTTTGCAGTTCTTTCGAAAGTCTGCAAGCCATCGTGGATTTTACTTAATTTCATGTAACACTTGTATTATGTATTTCCAAGGGCATGTGTTGCGCGGCGAAATTGAAGATTCTTCCGGTAAGCATGTTCCTAGAATATTTTTATATTCAGAAATTTTCAGAGAAATTTTCATTAGTATTAAAGCAGAAGAAGTTTTAGAATAAGAATTGGTAAAAAGTGAGTTTTTAACATGCATAGTCTAACAGTATATATTTAGTATTTCTAACATTATAAAATATTGAACATAACATTTGGAGTGAAGCCAAACTAAAAAGTAATTAAATTGAGACAATGGAAGCCTCACAGATATTCCCGTTGGCTGCTGATAGAAACAAATATGTTACATTCATTAAATTCAATTTTGACTTTTTAAATTCTTTTGGCTCAGACCAAGCGACATTCTTTTTCTGTCTTGGGTAAACAAAAGTTTTGAGTCTTAAGGAGTGAAGATAGAAAACTATGTGATTGCATGTATATATTTTTTTGTAGTTCTATACAATGTTAGATTTAAATAAGTTGATATAAAATTCATTTTTCAGAAATGTATTTTTTAGTTTTGCATAAAATTCCAGAAGTTCGTAGTATTTTGTATAAAGTTAGTTACAAAGTAGTTCAAAGTTTGAAAGTATAATTTCTTAAATTGTTATAATATTTGGAGTATTGTGCGAGTTATGAGACCTTAAACTCATTACATTTTGTAAAATTCTAAAATCTCATTGCCTTTTGTTTTAAACGAATAATCAACTTATCCTTTTGAACAATTGAGGGATTTTAATTTTTGTGATAAATAAAAAAATAAAAATCAATCAAAAATTATATATAAATGCCAGAAAGTATGCAATCTATCAAACAACTTGTGTAATGGGACTTTGAGATAAGTTCAAATATATTCTTATTTGTCCATGTTTCATATGACTTTGAAGAATTTTCCAACAAAATACAAAATATTTAAATTTCAGATTCATGAAGAAGACATATTTACTGGAAAATGTGTGTTTTATTCATCAAAACATTTTTTTCTAATTACTTTCCTTTATGATTTTGAATGATTCGATAAACTTTTAATATAAAAATTATTTAACATAAAACTTTGCGGTGTAAAGGTGAAATTGACTTTGTTCCAACTATCGGAAAACTAAAAATACAATTCAGCAATTATAAAACAATTAAATTGGAGTTTAATAATTCTGTAAAGCAAACAAAATTTTGATTATTATTAATTACATATTCCTACCTTCTTGAAATAAATCGAAACTTTTAAGTAAATTGCTTCCTCAAATAAAAAGAAAAAAATATAATCTATATTTCATCTCACACATAGTAAATCAATAATTTTCATGTTGAATAATTGATAAAATATTTCTTATATCATAAAGTATGAATATATTGTAGACAAAATGACCTTGTAAAACAACATAATTATTAACCAGTTGGCTTTTATTGAACTTATATTCGTTACTTAGTCTATTACAAAACTTTCTATGTGATAAAAGGATATATATATAAGAATATAGTGAGGCAGGAATTATATTTTTGTAAGAGAGAAGTAGATTCTATCATGGCGCCAACCAGAATTTTATCGATTTTTTAAGTTGTATTGTGTATATGCATGCTTGTATATTTATATGTTAATCATTTTGAATGTCGAGACATTTAAAAAAACAATAATTTTCTTTATTTATCAAACTGTTTAAGAAAGTTTAAAAACTTTAAATATTTTATACAATTTATATGGATTTGACGTTGATTACAATATTGAAAATTTTTTTATGTTTATTGTAATGACTTGACCAAAATAAAGACTAAGAATAATAAAGAATAAGAGTTATTAAAGTTAGAAAAATACTTTTATTGTTTTTTTTTTTTCAAACTAAATTTTAGATAAGTTAAATTTATATAAAAATTTATTTTACTTAGCATACCTTACGGCAATTTATGATTATTCTATACCAAATTGCATAGTTCTAGAATGATGTAAACTAAAAATAAAAACACCGAGTCCCTAGAATGGTTGTTTGCAAGTTAAATAAAATTATTTGGTGTAGTTTTTTCTTTATGTCATTTAGCTCAGCCATTACTTACTTTTACTTGTTAATGAATGTCAAATTTAGATTGAAGTATTTCTACAGTTGAAATTAAGATTATTTATTATTATTATACTATTGGTTTATTGATTTAATATAATTAAATATTAATTAATTATTATTGATTTACTGTTGAGTAAAATAAAATAGAGTAAGCATGATTTTATTTAATTTATGAAAGCTTAAATTAAAATAACAGAATCTTTAATTTTTTAGGGATTAAAAAATAAAAGAGAGAAAATATTAAGATATACAAAATTATTTTTATAATTGTTAGTATTTAAAATTCGATTGAAAAGGAAAGAAATGATTATAGTATGTTAAATGTTTCTAGTCACTGTTCAATTTTATACGCCAATGAATTCAATTTAATTTGTTGAATTTGGGGACTAATTGTACCATCTCCGTGAAATATTTTTAAGAAGTTATTTTCAAAATCACTTGAGAAAGTCGATTTTTCAGTAAATTAGACGTAAATCAATTTATTCAATCACATAATAAACAGTTAAAAAATTTGAAGAATTTTTTTAAACAAAGATTAAAAGAAAATTTTCCCCGGAATTAATTTTATAAAAACTAATTAAAGTAATAAAAAATGTTGAAATTATTTAGTTTATTAAACTCTTACTAAAAAAAACAAGAAAATTAGCTTCTTCTTTGTTTTTAACCTTAAAGGAATATTAATTAGAAACATTTATTTCAATTAGGTACTACCAGTTCGGAAAGAATTTTTACGCCTCAAAGGCAAAAAAGAAAATGTTTCCTTTATTTCAAAAAATAATAAGGGGAAAATTACATCGGAAAAACTTTGTATATATAAAATGTCAGCTAGTCTATATTTGCATTCAAAAAATTTCATTATATAATAAGGTTCATTAAAGGTAAATGATCCTTTGAATTTCAATTAAGTAATTACACATTTCTCATAATTATGTGAAATTTATTTTAATTGAATCAATTAAAATATAATAAGAGCAAAATAATATACAGGGTGTCGATAAGACCAGTTTTTCAAATTTTGATGCTGGAAAGTAGATTAAATTGTATTTAGAAAAATCACAAAAAGAAGGAGTCCAACATTTTTTTTTTTGATTTACAGCGTCTTGAGTTTTTCAAATTTTTCTTTCTCTTATGTACGTGATTTTTTTCTAGGTTTTTAAATAATATAAAACAAAAAATTGTATCAGTGTCTTCAAAGTTTTTTCTTTTATGAAAAAAGAAAAACGTGAGCTTTGAAAACAAAAACTTTTGGCAAGTTTTTTGGAAGTTTTGTTTATTTCTCGGAAACGAACATATTGAATTTTCATGGAATAGGAAAAATTTAAGCAATTGTTCTTTATCGATGACGTAATTTGGCTTTTCTGCCTGCCTATAACTTCAAATCCAAGTAAAATAACTGATTTTGAATATAAGGAAAAAATTATACTATTGGAAATTAGTTTAGAGCATAAGATGCTTACTCCAAATTATCAGATATTCATTTTAGGATTGATTTCTTATTATTGTTCTTAATAAATTATCGATTTAATATCTTCTAAAATCATATTAACAGCCATTTCCACAATCTCATTTTTCTGTTTTCTATGAATTTTTATTATAATAAACCTCTACAATTTAAACTTTTTGAATTTTCAGTTTTATATATACCAAATAGCTACAATCCAATTCACTTTCTAATTAGAAAAATTATCCCCAACATCAGAAACAAAATATATGTTTTAAAGAAAATTTTTGGATTCAAGGCTGGCTTGAAACAAAATCAACTTAATGGATTGGGGCTAGAAAACCAATTCAAAATTTTGCTTAAAAAAATCCGAGTTTCATAAAACACTAAAAACTATCCAAGCTTAGAAAGTTGGTACCTCTTGAGTTATCCTAAGCCAATTCCTTGCAGCTAATAAACATGTACATTTCCCTTTTATTAGACTTCGAAAGAGGGCTCTTTTTAAGCCGTTGGGTAAAAAGTGACGAAAAATCGAATATTTATCATAACTTGAAAAGAAAGATAGAGAGAGACAGATAAAGATAAGCAACCAATTTTAACAGCAAAGGTGTCTTTAGACTCTAAAAGGATGCTTTTAAATGTTTGTCGGGTTATGTATAATATGATTTATTATAAACTATAAATATTTATACTGAACAATTTCACCGTTTAAATTGATTCAAAAACTCTTGCGATTGGTGAATATCAAGAAAGTGTTGTGTTTCATCCTGATAGCGCCAGGCCACATATGGTTCGAACAACGCTGCAAAAAATAAATGAATTTGATTTGGAACTTTTGCCACATTCCGCTTATTGTTCCAAGTAATTTTCACTTATTTCGTACTTTACAAAATTTTTACTATGGAAAAAGTTAAATTCTAAACAGGTCAAAATGAACTTTCGAAGCCAGAGTTTTTTTACCGAAATGGAACTAAAAAGTTACCTGTAAGAGGACAAGAAGTTGTAGAGAGCAGAGGAAATATATCATTGAATATATCATCATATTAAATTGTGTTAAAACTTTTTAAAATTTTCACAAAAATGAGCACCAACTTTTGGACTGATCATCTCCTTTTCTTTCAATAAATATAAAAAAAAATTTGAAATATTTTTACTATGGATGAATTTCATTTTCAAGGAGATCATTTACATTTGGCAAGAGGATAAACTTTCTTTTGTAAAAGAATTAAATTCATTTACCAACGGGTGGGCTCTTTTTGTAAATGGATTCAATTAATCTCTCAAACCTCTGAAAATAAGACGAAACTATACCAGAAGAACTTAAATTTTAGATTATGTTTATTTATCAACTGTTTATTTTTGCCAAAAAAAAAGAAAAAGGGAAAAAAAAAAAATAATCTACTTACCGCTTCAATTTCTTTATCAAATCTAACTGGCCTCAAACGATACAATAGTAGCAGTAAATAAATAAAATTTACAATTAAAAATAGTCCTGACCAGAGTAATACATCAATTGTATATTCGACCAGCCAACCCCACATTCCCATTAGTACACAGCCAACTATTAGGATCGATCTCATCCAAAGCATTCCATAGGGACTATGTGGTGCAATAAATGCTAAAAGGAAGAATGCGTTTGTCAGTTGATAATAAAGATGATGAGTCCTTTGCCAATCAATTGAATT
This sequence comes from Acrocera orbiculus, assembly GCA_947359355.1. Taxonomy (NCBI): domain Eukaryota; kingdom Metazoa; phylum Arthropoda; class Insecta; order Diptera; family Acroceridae; genus Acrocera; species Acrocera orbiculus. The sequence goes on from OX375757.1 coordinate 2,438,550, forward strand.
ATATACTAAGCCAATTCCACGTGTATTACCGCTTATAATAAGCGGTTCTTCAGCCGATGATGATGTATCTAAAACATTTTCATTATTATCATTTATGCTATGTGGAAAATTCATAGCGGTAGTCGGATTTGTCGATTCAACAAATCCAAGCGCTAAAACGCTAAATAATAACAATTTCATTTGTTTAGATTTTTTTTTTAGAAATTTCTTTTTAATATATATTTTTTTCGAATTCTTTTTATCTTATTTGGTTTGTTTTTCTTTTGGTTTATAGTTTAGATAATCACTTTATACTTTGGTCTATGTGGCAAGATTTTCAATTCAATTATAAAAAGTAAATTTTTATGGTCGAACATAGTTGGATATCACACTTTTAAGCTTCGATAAATTCTTAAGTAATTGTTGTTAATTTTGGTTTTTCCATTAGTTAAAGGCCATTATCACCGTTTTGACATTTTAATGTGTAAATTTTTTCTTCTTTGATTCGATATGACTAATAATGGACTTTATCTGAAATGAAAAATTGAAATTATATGTTAAAGATTTTCTTAATAAACTTTTAATTGTTTTGGAAAGGAAAAATTCACTATTGTATATACATATAATAACATGATAATACGAGGAGCTTAAGTGTGATAATGGGCTTAAGCTCATCAAATTTTACAAACAGCGTACAAATTTGAAAAAGTTGAATACAGTTTTCATATTTGATTTGCTTTCAAAGCTTAAAAATATTCTTTATTATTCCGAATTTTTTTTTTTTTTAAATTATTTGTTCCAACTTAAATAAAGAGAAACACTATGAAATTTTGGAATTTATGTTTTTTATAGTCAATTGAGCTCCATCGAATGGTTTTGGCCATGATTTTCTACTAAAATCCAATAGAAATACTTTTGATATCTTTTTTCATATCTCAAGATACATTGAAAAGTCATCTTATTTATTTTCTTTCATTTCATATAAATTTTTCATTCTATCGATTCAAATTTTTATTTACTACCAGGGCTCCAGGACCTTTTACTACTTTGTAATGCATGAAACACGTCAAATAGTTTTACATATTGCCATGGGCATAACTAGAACTACATTTCATTTTATTTCATACTTAGGTAAAAATTTTCTACAATGTCATGCTGCCTACTTTACTCCAGGAAATTCTTTGGTATAATTTCTCTTTTTATTTGAATTTACATGAAGAAATTTATGTTGTGTTAGTGTAAAGTTTATTGACTTAATTTCCTTTTTCTATTTTACTTAGTTTCTTGTTCCATCATCTATAAGGGAAAACTTTTGGTATTTTACAGTCATGCAACATTATTGCTATTTTTGAATTAGAGAAAGAATATAAATATTTAATGTCAAAGTATTTTGGATATAAATTAAACTTGAAGTTGACGTATTTTAATTGCTTTTAATAAAATTAATTTTATCATCCTGTTTTAAAATTTAAAAAATTTACATTTGATAAGGGTAAGATGAAAAGTTATCGGCCTGACACAGAGATGCCGTTGCTATATGTGGTGAAATAAAATGGTGTACAAAGTGGAAAGAAAACACAGGAAACTTCTAATGTATTTTAACTAATTTTTTTTAGGTTTTGTAAAACATTTTGGTGTTTTAGCCTGAGTGATAAACAAATGGCACCGTTGCATTTTTGTTATACATGGGCAAAGATTTTCCATGTTTGGGCAGTTTGAATCAAAAGAAAAACTATCAAATTTACCAATTATTTACACTCATGGTGTTAGATGTCATTTGCGGGAAGTAAATAAAGGACTACTGGAATCGGTAATGTTGACTTGCTGGCGAAGATCACACGTGGACTCGACAGATCGTCAAGTTTTTCCTAGATTCGGCTGGTCTAATTCACTAATGAGTAGGATTTTTCTAGGACACTAAGTCAAAAAAACAAAGAATTAACTTTAAAGATTCATTTGAATATCAAAACAATTATAAAAAAAGATTACTCATTTTCTAAGAATCATTTGGAAAAATTTTTCGACGGATAACACTTTAGATCAAATAAAGATGATAGCAGCCATAAATTTTTGTATTTTTGCACACTTTTCACTCAAATATTTCAAGGATGGCATAAATTTATTGGAGAAGCGTTTTCGCATTTTAAAAAAAATTAAATTGGTTATATTAATTGCAGAGTTTAATATATAAATGTAATTTTTAATTCTTTTTAACAGCTATCTAAATTAATTATTTAGAACAGGAATGAACCTTTTTCGGACCGACTACAAACCTAAAAAATTTGTCCAGGTGATCTAAAAATACATTTTAAATTAGAGCTCATATTTATTTAAAGATTTTTTATTTAACACAACACTTACAGTATTTTTTTTCCCTAATGCAATTATTTACATGATAGAGGGATAAGAACTAAAATAAAGCCATATACAAGCCATGTTATGTGATTGCATAACTCAAGAATAAGTTTTACTATTTCTAGCTACTACAATGTTAGTTCTATTATTGAAATTATAATCAAGCAATACTTGTGGACTGACAGCAACATCTGCTCAGCTGCTATAGTCGGCTCTAAAAATCACTTCCTACTTCCATATAATTTCTAAATTTTTTATTTACATACATAAGTGGAAGTAAAACAAAACCAAAAAATATTTGGCGTCATAAAGGCGATCCAATGCTTTACACAAATTTTGAAAAAAAAGAACCAAAACAAAAACCAAAAATATTTACGCCTAATGTTTATAAAATCTTATCAAAAAACTGTGTATTGTGATTGTCACATCCGCATTTCGAGTGTTTGATATAAGAAATTTCACTTTGCAGTTGTTTTCCATGTTTTAACAGTAAAAATAAGTTTGTCATAAATATTAATCTTTAAAAATGTGACGCAGAAATGAGATTAAATAATTGGCTTTCATATGACTTTTTTATATTTCATTAATTTGCAAGCAATTAATGTATTTTTTCTTTTGTTTAAATGTTTGCCTGCACGCACGAAAAACTTTTCCATTTGAAAATTCCATTTGTAGCCTCAGCAAATCTAAAATGAGCTGTGGGTGAGTAGTCTCACCTACACAATTTGACTTGGGTGAGTAGCCAAGATCATTTTTTCATTTTCAATGACATTTGATGAAAACATGACTTCAAATTCATTAATTAAAAAAATTTTAATAGCCTTGAAACTTTCTTAATTTTTTGTTTTAAATGATCAGTCGTTACTTTAAATCACAAAGAAAAATTATTTTAGATAAATAAAAAAAAAATTAAAGCATTGAGGATCCTCTAAATAATATAAATTTATAATACTAGATTTTATATCGCATTTCTATTCTATTTCTATTCTATTTTTGTATTTGATGAGTATGATGTAAACTTACAGAGCTATATGGTTATCAAAGTTGGTCATCCGAAGGCCTGAAAGTCAAAGTGATTTACACAAGTGAAAACTTGAAAATTGCGAGAAATAAACTTCCAGACTCGATTAATACCTGAGCTGCTAGAAGCGTCATCTGTGGTCAAATTTGAGTTCGATGGTTGTAACACATTCTTCAATCGAATGGTGATGAAATGACGTGTAAAACACTTTTTATTCATTCTAATATGCTTCAAAAGATGTTGAAAACGTCACAAACAAATTAGCTTTTGCTTTATTTTTAGCAAATATGCCATTTTCCACTCATTATGGAAAGAGTATTAGAAAATCTACAAAACGGAAAGGTATGTGAAAGATGATGATGACCTTAAACTATAAACCAATCACTTGGGATCCTACCTGAGACATGGACATCTTAAATTAATAAATGCTAGCAAGTATGGAGATTCTCTTATATCAAAACGCTCTAGAAAGGTAAATCAGACTCAAAGGATCCAAACTCATATATAGGAAATGCTTCAATCGATTTAGGTGAATTAGAAGTTAAGTAATACAAGGAATCAGCTCCGAATTGGATAATCATCATATGGATACGAACAGAAAACCAAAGGATATCTAGCCTGAATTTTAAGGCACACAGGATATATTTGATAGAAGTGGAACTGAGCCTAACCAGAAATTAAAATACCTACAGGCAAGTTAAATTTTCATGTTTTAGTTGTTTTTGTGCCTTCCATAAATAAAGCTTTTATTCACTGCTCAGTATTTAAATATTTTTCTCTATTGCAAAAAAAAAAATATGACATTTCAACTTTTAACAGCTATAAAACGTATTTTCAATTAGGTAAATAAGACAAACTAAGTACTTTGCGGACAAATTATATCCTAAGCCTGATGAATACAAACAACTACTTTAATAGAGAAAAACTTACCCTTAGAAAGCTGAGTAATAAATAAAATGAAAAAAGAAAACAAGATTGTAATGATACCTTCTAAAAGGCTCTTTAAATAAGACCAACAACAAAATATATAAAAAATGTTTTAAACATGGAAATAAATTATCTTAATAATTTACATAAAATTTAAATGTAGACAGTCATAGTTAATTTTCGTATTTTGAAGGTAATAAATGCAGACTGGTAAATAGAAGCAATAACGAAAACTTTGTTACCGGCTTACTAGCTAATACGAGGCATATACAATGAAATTGGGTCAGATTAAAGTGGCCGGCCGATAGGTAATTAAAAAATTGCATGAAATTCGATTAAAAATTTTAAAGAAAAATCAATAAAAATTTAATAACGGTATATAGTAGCTTCTGTAATAACTTACCGCAATTTCTTGTCCCTCTGTTTCCCAGATTTGAATAACTAAAAGGGGAGTAACTCTATAACGGGATGGATTTTTTCTAGTATATGCGTGTTAACGATACATATTTATTTCTTTAATGATATATTTATTTTCCTTTGTAATAAGTAAATCTTATAAAATTAAAAATTGACCATTAAATATTTTCATTTTTCACACGAAAATAACCGACAGAACAGATAAAATTTTTCCTTCACTTTTTTATGACAACCGCCTGTCTTAAAATTAACACAAAACAAAAACAATTTAATCTTATATTATACAAATATATTGACAATTAGCATTTGGATAAATATTATTTGCGGCTCAATATCATAATTCACATAAACTAAATTGCACTCTGGTTGCCTTAAAATTAACCCCTTTCGATGTCTCAATGACAGCCGCCAACTTTACACACACTTTTTTATACGCACTGCTGACAGTAATTCGATTTTACAATAAACATTTGTTAAAACAAATATTTTCTTTAAAAAATTTCACATATTTAATTAATAAGTGCACAATTAATTGACATGTAATTTTTTTAAATTTTATTGCATAATTAGTTCGTATTTCAATAATATTAACTTGAACCGGAGAGAGTCAAGACCTACTCATATGAAATTCTTCTCATAACTGGAGAGAAATATAAAAGAATATTTCTCCTTCAGGTCAAATATGATACAACAGGGGAAATATTTCATTATTAGTGATGCCAGCATTTAATTATATCAATTTTTGCTAAAATTTGTATAAGTTGATTTTTAGGTATTTATATTAAAGTTTGTGAGGTCTTGAAAACTGTTTTTATTAAGATTGCCATTAGAAATATTATTAGAAAATCAGCTGGGATTGATAAATACATAAAAAATTTCTTTTATTCGTTTTATATTTGTTAAAAACAAAAACTTGCAACTCGTTTAAACACATCAATTACTAATTTTGGCATAAATGATCCTTATATTGATTGTAATATTACAGCTGATAATAATTCAATTGTGTGAATTTTCTCATCATTCAAATTTTTTTCAATAATTGCGGAAGCCATTCTGTAATTGGATTCGTTTTTTAACTGATGTCATTGGTTGATCGAGTTCCAATCAACATGATGGCTCTAAATTTATTTCTAATATTTTAAATCTTTCTAATTGAAATTGTGATGAAAGGGCTGCCAAGGTTTCACATAAAATTGTTGATTGTTTCTTTGGTAATTCTAAAATTATTTGAATAATTCAAAATTTAAAGTAAAAACAATATTTTTTAGGAAATTTTTAACAAAATCATCAGTTATTAAAGAAGTTGTACAAATTGTTCACCAAAACTTGAATTATTTTCGGATAATTTCACTCCACATTTAAGATATTTTGTCAATTCTTTTGTGAGTTTTTTATTAGCTACAGACGAATAAATTAAATTTTCTAAATGTAAATCTATGAGATCCATGAAAACCGGAGTAGGTGGAATAGATCCTGTATAACTAAAATTTATAATAATCAAATTGAGAAATATTTTTCTTTTATGATTACCAATATGAAATTAAGCCAGTTAAAATTCCCAAACTTTGACTTGCAGCTGTATGATGTTCTAAGACTAAACACGAAGAACATAGTTCTAAAATTAAACTTTGACCTTCATTTAAAAGGGAATGACATGTAACTGGACATTCGGTAAGTGTTAAAACAACTGTTAATGCTAAGCTCTGTTCATTTCCTAAATCACTATAAAATTCTATTAACAATTTTTAATCAATTTCAAATTAATTTACCTGCAACTTTTAGCTTTTGATATTAAATTCTGAAGAGCACTATTTGGCCAAAGATGAGCACCTTCTTTTGTAAGAAATTTAAGAGAACGTAAAACTTGATATCTAACTATCAAATGTTTCTGCTGGATATTTTAGTAATAAATTTAAACAAAGTGCTTTACCAAGAGCTGCAGTACTTGCATCGTGGTACATATGTCGTAGGATAGGTATTAATTGTAGTTTCATGGTTATTGGTGTTTTTAACGATTCAATTATTGAACCTATTATTGAGCACATGCTTATAGCAAATGTTCTAAATGAAAAAAAGAAAATTAACATTAATTAGTTAGACAGGATAAATATACTACTAGTGGATTTAGTTAGAGACAAGTTACCCTTAATATAGGTATTATAAGGAAATATTGAAAAAAAATTTACTTCGATTGAGCAGCAAATTGCTGCCTCAACTTCAACAGTCATGGCTACATAAAGCACGTCTTATGGAATGATGAACTTGCTGTTTTCCGGAATCATTCGAGCAACTGCACCCAGAGTTCTAAAATTAAAAGCAAAAATCTTTAAATGGAAGAATGACCAAATAAAAACATTACCTCAGTGTTAGAGCTCTAGCTACAGGATCATTTGAATGTATAGCCATAAAAATTCTCTTAACAAATTCATCAATATTTAGAATCTGATCTAAATGGTTTTCACTTTGTTGACAGACCGCAAGCTTCAAAAATGATGAATTTATAAGAATTGGAAAAGAATACTTTCCAAAAAGCCAGGGATACTGGACAATAGCTTCACATTGGTCTCCAATTTTCGTTGAACGTAACCCTAATAAAAATAATTTGTAATTTAGTATTATGTATGCGAATTTTTTGTGTTATTATTTTAATTTTGAATAAGAAATTATTCAAATTCTGGTCTATAAACTTTCGATGAGAATTAAATTAAAAATTTCTATGGCACAACGTTATACAAGCACGTTGATTTTTAACTTAATCGGGATTATTACGAAAAAATTAATAATGTGAATACATAAAAACATTTTATTTATTTTTAAAATATTGTAAGCACAAAATACACGGAACCCTAGCATCGAAAAAGTGTGATTTGTAAGAATTAAATTAATAACATTATAACAGAATTTTAGCTTCTACCTTTATCAAGTTCTATCAAAACAGAATTTGAATCTTGGTAAGATTCATTCAAAAGGTTTTCATTGAAAATATATTTACACGAAAACCGGTGTTCTTATTTTTGTAAATAAAGTACTGTCATTTCACTTGACATATAATAATGGCTGCGTTTATAATTTCAGCTGATTTCTCTAGTCAGAAAAATTTATGTTATGCGGTCTGATATATATAGGATTGCTGGGTGGTGACACACGAGCCGTCATGACATGCACAGCTTCTCGGTTGCAGTTTCTCTATTTCGTGACACACGAGAATGAATGTATTACACCTAATTCTCTTTTTACAAGAATTTTTTTTACAGGAATTTGATTTAACACGAGCTAAAACGAAAAAAAAATTTTCTTTCTACACGAATTGATTTGTTTTAACACGATTTCCGTATGCATGGATCTTTGCGCCCTAAAGGGCACCTTAGACGACGGACATGGTCCGGGTAATTCACTGTAGACGTCGGACATTCATTTACCCGGACATACATTTGTAAAAATTTGTTTTTTCCTGTAGTTTAGTATTTTTCTGTTCATAGATATTTAAATATAAAATGCATAACTAAATCTATAAAACATTAATTAAACATTTAATCAAAAATGAATAATTTCAAAATTATAACCTTTTGTTAATAAAAATGAATAGTAGTGTAATTTTGTGCTATTATTTTTCTTTGCTATCTTCATGCTATTAAAAATGTATGAAGCTGTCATAATGTCCAAGTAAAATCATTAATTTACCCGGACATTACAGCGGACCGTCAAATTGGTCCGCGGACATTGCTGTAGACGCTTAAAAAACCCCGGACATGGACCATGTCCGTCGTCTAAGGTGCCCTTAAAACGCTGCTATGAACCATTGGGGGTATTCACATTGATGCTTGTAACATTTCGGAAATGTTCCCCTACAATTCTCAGTCCACTAAAATAAAATATTACAGATTACAGTTGGAAAATATTACAGATAACATGTGTATATAAATGTGTATTAGTAAGATACCAAGCATGAGGCAGAAATATTTCTCCCTCAGGAAGGGGTAAAACTTTTTCGAAATTTGCGAAACTCCGTCTTACCTTTCACCTCCGCTTACCATGAAATTAACTGTTAACGGACTCCATGTGAATACCCTGATTGGCAATTGCGACCGCACGCATTTTAGGAGGACAAAAAAAAAAAATAAATAAAAGTCTTTTTAGCATATATGAAATTTTGCTCTGTTGCGAAAATCTTTTAGTTTGTGAAAAATTTCGTCTTTTACTTTCTTTTAGTACTCCTGATTAAAGAATTATACAATTAATTTAATTAATAAATATTTTTCTTAAATATTCAAAGTCCTAAAATTTTTGTAAAATTCGAAACCTTAAAAGGTCAACAACATAAGTCAAACAGATTTTTAGTTAATTTCTATTGTTTTACTGTTATGAGTCAACTTAACAATTGAGAGAAACTAAAAAACTCTGCACATTCAATTTGCATCAATTAAGATGCGTCTTCGGCTTTTTAAGCCCATTTTGCTGGGTGTCTTTTTTGTATTTCTGTTCATCAATTTGCAGCTCTTGATTTGTATGACGCCAACATAACATCATCATCTACTAAAGTGATTCGGATGATTTTGATATGAGGCAATTTGCATTGAATACAAAATGAAAAAAATCGCTCAATTTCTAATAAAGACTCATAAGCAAATTATTTTACAAAATTTTTCCCCAACTTTGGGTAAAAACTAAAATGTTAAATGAAAAGAGTTTCTTAATTTTTTAAAGTTATAATTCGGTATTTGGAAAATATGGAAGTTTTTAGGGTAAGTTAAAATGATTATTCATGTAAGTTCTGTATAATTAAATTAGTCGATATATATTTTCAGATCCATTGGAAGCCGTTTTGTTTGTTAGTAAAAGTTAATATAAAATGATTTATATTTAATTTTGATAAAGAGGTAAAATTGTATTAGATATTTAATTACAAGAATTTTCTGGTATTTTTTTCATTGAGTTTGTAAAATGGTTATCAGTATTTATAGCTGTTTTGTTTATTGGTTAGATTTATATTATATTCTCATACTTTCACTGCTAAATGTTCGTTATGAAATTCTACTCTTAAAAAATTTTTATATTAGGTTATTACGAAAATCTTTTTTGTTTCAAATGAATGAAATTTTTATTAAAAGTGAAAAAAATATAGTTAAAATGAATATAAACAATGAAATTATAAGTTATAACGTATAAAGTTGGTAACAAATACAAAGTGTTCAGTAAATATTAATCATTCTTTATTTTATTTTCTAACTAACGTTTAATGTGATGGCCAAAAATTTAGTGGATTAAGACAAATCAGCTTTAAAGGTCACAACTAATATTAGATGGTCACAATAAAAGGGTGATTTTTGTGAATTTTTTAAAGAAAAAGTATTGCACCGAATGTTTTAAAATTTGGCAGATAATATTTAAGCATAAATGAAAAATGCAGTATAATTTTTTGAAATAAAAATATTGGATTTTCAGCAATTTATCCACCATCTCCTGAGTCTTCAAAAAAAAAGTTTTCTAACTGCTGTAGTGGTTCAGGGTTTCAGAGTGAATATTTCCCATACCATAAACCACAAAATTATGAAAAAATATAAATAAAATGGCGGCTTTTAGAAAAAAAATCGAAATTTTGCTAAAAAATCTAATTGTTTTGACCTGGAAAAATAATATTTTTTATGCAATCATTTAAACCGCTGGTTTATGGTATGGAAAAGTAAGTCCAAAATATGGTAAACCAAGTATCAAATCGGACGATATACGGATTTAAAGGTGGGCACCCACTTAGTGCGTATATCTCAGCGGGTAACTTTTATGACGTCATAGACTCACGCTAAAGTTCCGCCTCATATGTGGATATTTCAGCGTGAAGTTCATTTGTACGTCATTTTGACGTCAAAAAAGTTACCCGCTGAGATATACGCACTAAGTGGGTGCCCGCCTTAACAGTTACAGCTGCAAAAGTTTTGACAAAAACACCTTTAAAGACAAGTAATGTGTTTTTCTAACAGAGGAGCGGCCGCTTTTAGAAGGATTTAACTCGTAAAATATTTGAGATTTTTACTTGAATTTTTGATATTGAGAAAAATACAAATTATTGAAAAATGGAAAAAAATCAAAATTTTAAAAATTTTACACTAGTTGTGCCCCTTAAATTCTTATAAATGGAAACTACAATTTCAAAATATGATCTAATTGGCGGATATTCAGGCTAATCTTTAAAACTTAGATATTAAAGCATTAAACTTCCCATTAATTATATACTTTAGCAATCATTTCTAATTTGAAGAATGTTTAACGTTGCATTTAACGGCAATAAAGCTATAGTATAAAACTTTAACATGTTTCCCTCGAAGAAAAATTTTCTTTAACACACCCCACATGTTCCGAAGAAATTTATTGACCGATTTGGTTAAATATTTACAGCTTTCGTATGAAAAAGAATTTTTTAATTTAAGTATTAATATATACATATATGTTTTTTGAACTGATTTTCTACTACAACAATAGTCAATTTTAGAATTTCTGTTTTGAATCAATACAACTATAGTAATCATGTAGGCAGCCACTTGATTATCTTTTTGCTCCACTTTGACCGCAAAAAAAGTTAATTATCACAGAAAACAGTAAGCAAAATTTTTATGTATAATTAAAGATGTTATTAATAAGATAAAAACATTGAAATGATTGCATTTAATAATAAAAAAAAACCTTTAAAAAACTTTAAAATCTCAAGCGTCACTCAAAAGTATCCCCTCAAAGAACAAAAGCTAATAATACTTACCTTTATTTTGGTAGAAATGTATCTTCAAGAAGATACCTTACAGTTAAGGGATGTTTTATTGAAACCACATACTAATTTAAATATAAACAAACAACCTGCTACTTAAAAACATAAAATAAATGTTTTTTTCATTGATGCAAACCAGCAGCCTATATAAATCTTATAACGAATTAGTTGACGCAAATGAATTATTTTCAATGGTGCATCCCGGCACGAGTAAAATATGTAATTCAATGGCATGTAGAGAGTAATATTTCTTAAACCACTTAAAAGGATAGCTTAAGTCGAGGATCATCCGGAATATATATAAATAAAAACTGCTTATTGCAATTTCTTATTGGAAAGAAAGATCAGCTAAATGTAACATATTAACATGTGATATGGCTTACTTTGAATACTCTAAAGACTCTTGTTGACATGCGCACTCGATTTTTATTTTCCAAGTTTTAGCGTACAATGCTTACTTATTAATACATATACGATGGAAGATATAATATATGTTGCCATAGCTCTACAAAAGAATAGTCCAAGCAGCAGTTAGAATTTGACCATTCACATTGTAAATTGTGTTTACTCTCTCTTCCTGAGTGGAATTGCTAGAATATTTTGAACGTTTTTTCTTGAAAAGTTTTGATATTTTTTATGTTTTTATTCAGTTATAATGTAAATAATTAATATAAATATTTAAGTTAAGACATAGTTTTGTACAATTTAAATACTATAGTGATCAGTTTTAAGATTGCATAATTTTAATGATTAATGTTTTTTGTGAATTATATATGAAAATTATTCAATCGGATCAACAGGTGATTTTAAAGCTGTGTCCTACCAATGTGCTTAGCAATGTGTATTAAGGCTGATTTAATTTCGCCCTTTTTACTGTTTGTTGTCACATTTGGTTGCATTCTAAATTTAAATAATTGTTCTAATTTGGATTTTCGAAATTTAAAAACAAATGCTGATCAATCATTGGAAATAGTTTCAACTGAACATATTACAGAGACATGTGCTACCAGGTGCCCTGAAGAGGTAAGTTTTTAGTTGTTTTTCTGTTTTTTTATTAGTTGTAATTATAGCTAATTTTTTATTTATAATTGATTTCAAAGCAATGGTAATCATAATATTTGTAAGCGATCATTAAAGCAACAGTTTGTAGGATTATTAGGCAATTATTATTAGTATTTATTCTGAAGAAATTTTTCATAAAAATGAAATTGGTTATCAGTGTTTTTTTTTTGTTTCTGTTGTTAGGGTCAAGGGTTATTTTTTATTTATCTTAGAAACTAGCAAATTTCAATGTTGATTAGGTACCTGAGAAAGTAATTTTTATAAAATTTCTTAAACAATACACGGTTACTTAGTTAGAATTTGAACATTTTTATACTGATGTAAATTTTCTACTTCCCTGCTGAAATATTAATATCATTTCGGGTAAAGTGTTAGTTTTTCCTGGTTATATAAATTTAATTTTTCCCAAATTGAAAGTAAATGTGTCGGAATTTATGCTTTTGCGGAAAATAATTTTAGTTGTTAACTTCAAAATTAAATATGAAGAGTGATATGAATTGCAGTAAATTTTAGACCAAGCATACTACAAATAGGGTTTACCTGTTAATTATTTATTTTTATAAAGTTATAGAAATAAATTGCTGTTAAAGAATATACAGTCCTACAGAGAGATAGATATGGAGAATAGGTATTTTTCCGGGTTTTGATTTCAAAATATTTTATCTATTTTTTTCATTCAGCGGCAAATATTGCTAATAAATAGCTTTAATTAGGAAATTGACTGAAAATTTAGAAAGTAAAAGGAAAAAGATTCATTTGAATTTAAAATATTTACTACTAATTATAATAAAAATGAAACAGAATACAAAATAAAAATCCTACAACAAAATAATTTTTTATTAAGAAATATTTTCTACACAAAATTAAAGAAATTTTTTTCACTCTTCAAAAATATGTGAAAGTTTCAATACTAAGTTTCTAATGCAGTCCTCGATTCTTCTTATTTCCCGACTAATAAACTTTGTCACAATTTCTGCAAAACTGTCAAAATCTTTTTGAGCATGTATTCGTAATGCGTTTAAAACATCCATATTTATTGTACTATCCATTTGATATTCAACAACTTCTAATAAATTTTTAATATTTTTATCATTCATTTTTTTCCTGAGTGGTGACAAATATGCATTGCAATATGTTCTTTGTATCAAAATTAGATTGTTCATTTCATTTAATACTTTTTTAACTCTATCCATGCACGCTGAATTTTTATAATATTCACAATCCAATTGTATTCGACTTACATTTCGATAGTGTCCGGTCATTTCATCCATTTTAGTATTTAGGAAATTCAATAAATTATTTTTGTCTTCTGAATATTGATCTTGAAGTTTGTTTTGAAATTTTATTATTCTACTTTTTAATGCTTTTATTTCATTAATGAAATTGGTCAATTCATATGTTACGGGAATTTTAATTAATTTTTCATTAATTGTATTTAAGAGCATATTGAAATTTTGCATAGAATTCAATATTAAAGCAAAAAATTTTGTAAAAGTAGATTCTGCATTCCACAAATATTCATTTCTGTAATTATTTATAACGTCATTCATATGTTCAATGTGGTTTTCACTTTGGGCTAAGCAATTTGTGCTAACCAGTGTTGTAATTAGAACAAAATAAAATCTAATCAAAACCATTTTTAATAAAATTTTTAAAACTGACTAAATATTTTTAAGAAATCTCCCTTTTTATATAAATTTTGGTCAATATTATATCTTAGTAAATATATATATTACAAATATACTATGTCAATATTTTAATTTTATACCAACAAAATTCTTTACACAAGTGGATATTCTTTTATTTATTTAAGTCAGATTTATAGATAAATATTTATGTTTAGATTTTGCACATTTGTGCAGGAATAAAGGAAAAATAAGTCAATCTAAGATTCAATTTATATAGGTAATGGTTGAAGTGTTTTAACACTGATGGCTATTTTTTCTATACATTTACTAATTAATATATTTGTAGAATTTTTAAGAAAAATTAATTCCATGGTTTTAATATCCACAGTTCACGAGTGCTTAGCATTTAATCGTCTTTTTCTCATTCAAAAAAAATCTAATTTATTAATTGATCAAAGCTTAAGATATAGATAGAGCAGGAAATGTTTTGCTAGAGACAGCTCAGTATTTTCGATGTTTTAATCCTTTTCAAAAATTTTTAAGCAATATATTGAAACATTCAAACAATTTACTTCATAAACTTTAATGTTATTTTTAAGGTCTTTTGATTAGTTTAAAATAAACCAAACAATAAAGTTAAAGAATTACATCTACTTTAGCTCAACAAGGGAAGGCTCTACGGAGATATATTAAACAATTGGACCCCGTCTCTTTGAGAAAGAAAGAAGCCATCAATAGTATGTATTAAAGTGTCATGTTGTGCATTTTAAGAAAGAAAATGTGAAAAAACACCTTCATAAAAAGAACATACCTTTTTTGCTTAGTTAAATGTAGAAAATATTGAAAATGATGGCTTAACTTCACAGATTGAGATTGAGTTGGCTTGGATCAAATAGAAAGTTCTTATAAAAAGCAAAGGGGGGTCAAAAATTAATCGTTCAACGTAGCTGGGATTGAAAAGTTAAACAAGGGTTGAAATGACTAGGGAAATTGAAGGAGATTTCTATGATAAATGCAGTTAAATTTTGAAAAAAGAAGAAAAAAACTGTATCAAAGTGTTACTGTTGTCTGACAATGTCGGTTTCCGGTTGATATATTTGAAGACAAGATTAGACTTCGTTCTCCAATTCAAATTTAAGGAATTTAAGATTTTTAAATTTTTATAGTGCAGCCTGTTAAACTTATATCAAATCAAAAAAAATACTGTAAAATAAATAAAACAAATATTAAAATGTAATCAAATAAATTTTATTGTTATAAAAATATCTTCCAGGTCCGCATAAAGCTCACGAATACATTTTAAAATTCTCTTTTTTTCTTCATTGATATATTTTGCTATTTTATCGGAAAAACTATTAAAATCTTTGGTAATATTTTTTAATAATTCATTAACATTATTTTGATTAAGAACAGATATTCTTTTATATGTAACCAATTCAAATAAAAAGTTAGTATTTTCTTCATTTATTTCTATATTAATTAATGATACGAAAGCTTTGCACATTTTTCTTTGTTCTAAAATTCGATTTTTCATATCTTTTATTATATTTTCGACTTTTTTAATACAAACATTATTTTTTGATATCCTGCAGTTTCTTTGCACTTGACTTACATTTAGATAGTATTCAGTTATGTGTAATAATTTCATATTTAAAAATTTTAAAACTTCTTCCCTTTGGTTAGGCCAACTTTTTTGAAGGTAGCTTTGAAAATTTTTTACTTTATTATTAAATGTTTGAAATTGTACAGGAAAATTGTCTAATTCATTTGCTACCAAAGGTTCAAGTAATTTGAAATGAATTGCATTCAAAAGTAAGTTGAAATTTTGCATTGAGTTCAATATTGAGGCACTCAGTCTTGTAAAAGAATTATCTGCATATGTCAAATATTCATTTTTGTAATTATTTATTACTTCATTCATATGTTCTGTGTTATTTTCACTTGAAGCTAAGCAATTGATTGTAACAAGTGACGTAATTGTTACAAAAAAAGATACAACTAACATTATTTTTCTTTTTTAATTAACAAAACACAACTAAACTGACTAAATATTATAAGAAAATCTGCCTTTTTATATGAGTCGTGGTCAATATATGTGCTACAAGTCAATATTTTATTTTTTTATTTAATATTCTCTTGAAAAATTATTTGAACAGGTGAAATTGGTTAAATTATTTAACTTGAAATTAATGCCAAATAACACTAAACCTTCACAAAGGTGATTTAAAGGAAATCGGAGTTACTTAAACTACAAAATTCTCAAATTAATTTGCGAGATATAGTTTTTCTTAACTAAGTAAACTTTATTCTATAGTACCCAAAAAAAAAAAAAAAAATACTACAATAAGCTCAAGTCCTTTACAATTACGATATCCAACATAAAAACTTAACGGAAATGTTCTTCCTGTTAAGTTATTCGACTATGAGTTAGCCTTTTTAGGTTAACTTTAGGTTAATTTGATTGTTTGCTTCAGACAAGTTTTTTTATGGTCAGCTACATATCATGCAGGCAAAAGAAATTGTTGCACTTAAAAGGTATCACTTAGTTAAAGAGGTAAAAACAGTAAATGAGGATAAATAATGAAACTTCTATATCATATCTCATTGGCTTTGTGGTAAAAGGTTATTTGTAGAAGTGATTTTAAAAAAAATTTCCCATCATATCTTATGATTTGTTTACAATATTTTTTTTTTTTCGAAAAATTTCGTATGAATTCATAAAATATCAAGAGCTACCAACTGTTGAGTTGTCTAAGCTAAGCAAGACTTAATCTAATTATTTCGGCAGATGTTTTCCAGATGAGGGAGTATATTTTTTTGTGGTTAAAAAAGTTTGATGTCACTGATTATAAGTTTAATTTTTTATTCTTGCTAGTTTTTATGAAAAAGTATGAATTATTAGATTTTAAGATGGTTAGGGGGTTTTATTTTATGTATTGAAATTGTGTCAGTCTTTTTTTTCTATGGCTTGATTTCGTGGCTGGCGCTTAAAAAAGATTAGAAGTATCCTTAAGTAATATTATTTATAGTAGATTTAGTTTTTGGGCCAGTTTAAATTACAAAGTTCAATTGTATTTGAAAAAAATCCAAAAATTTAATGTTAATATATACGGGTTGAGTTTTTCTTATTGAAGACGGCCTAAAACTGTCCAGCCTGAGATGAGTAGTTTTATTATAACTAATAAACACTAAAAACTTACACCATACATTTTTTTTTAATATACTCATAAATATATATATATATATATCTATAAAAATTGGAGTTTTTAATTGAATTTTTGAAGTTCCCTCACAGAATTTTTTGACTAATAATTTTGAATTGATTAAAATAGTAATAAATTTAACTTTATATTTTCATAGTAGTTCATTGAAATGTGAAAAAGGTTTAATTCTTGTTTTGAAAACTATTTCACACTTAAGTCATGGTCCTTAAGGAAACAACTTCTTAAATTTGGATGAACTCAAGCAACAAACAGCAGCAACAAATATAAAAATAACTAAACTATTGCAAATATGACATTCACAGATCGCTCGTTTTTGTTTACCATATTATTTGTTGATTCTACTGCTACGACTTATATCGCCTTTTGAATTTGATATTGAAACAAAATAAAAAACCTTTTTTAGTGAGTAGGCATCTTCTTTCGGATCAAAGTAAATTTTAGTGGCGTCTAGTATGTATTTATGAAAAAACTGAATTATATGGGACACTCTCCATAGATTCTTATTTTAAAAAGTCTTCGAAATATTATTAGAAATATTATTCATTCTATTTAAAACAACTAAACACAACATATTGAAAATTCGTCTTCCGTTTAGGTTGGATATATTTAATTATACAAGAAGAATTTGCTTTTGATAATCAAATATAATGAAAATTTACTTCTAACAGTCTTTTCCTGAAATCTATTGTAAATTACATTACTCCCTTTAAGATTTAAAATCAAAACAGCTTCAAAATATAAATTCAAATGTCACTTTCATTAATTATAAAAATAATTGATTCATCTTACGTCAAAAATTGTAAAAGAGTTTACATCAAGGGAACATAAAATTCCCTTTAACTCTTTTATAATATCGACCAAATAAGGTTCAAGCGATTTAATTGACTCTACTACAGGCTGAATTATAATTTAAATTAAAAATATGATTAGAGTTTTTGTAAATTTAAATGTTTTAACAACAACAACAACAAAAGCTAGAGTAAGCCAATTATTATATCCATTAAAAAAATTTCAAGCGTATATTAAAAATAATTTTTTCAACAAAATAAACAAAAAAAAAAAATTCATATTCTTTGGTTTTATGAATTTGATTAGCTTAACTTCACCTTCCGGTCAGTTCCTTTCCTTTCTATGGTGCAAGTACCCTTTGTAGGATGCAACAAATGGAAGTTAGTGCATATAGTTTACCAGACAGTCACTGTTAACATAATACATGAATACAAAAAGGGTGCTATATGTACTTATGTCACATAATTATTGTTCCGGTAATAATACTTTATAACATCAAACTCTTTTGAACTTTTGCTAAGTTCTGCTGTAGTGACCAAAAGGTACTTTCATATGGTTCAGTGGAATTAGAGATCAGAGAGCCGTAAAATTAAAATGTATACATACATACATATATATTTAGCCTTTTGTTTTTCATTTGACATTTTACTATATGCATATGAATTGTTTTACATTTAGTTTATGCCATTTTTGATGTAGATAAACCTACCAGAGCCACTAACTAGAGCTAGATAAATAATTAAAGGCTAATTACAAGCCATTCAAATGCTTAAGGCTTATTCTGTGTTTTGTTCAAAACCTAAGTTTGTGCTGACAATCATCTCTTTAAAATAGGAAAAGGGATTCAAATTCTGTTAGGAGGTTGTAAAACCACTTCTTCACCGATGAATTGATTTGGTTGTGGTTAGGTTGATGAGACTGAGGTAGCTTTTTATTACCATTTTCATTGAAAAAAGAGCAAAGTTATAGTGTTGGAAAATATCCATGAATAAGTATTTATGTATAACATGAATTCTAGAAAACACAATACTATATCAATAATAATAATTGATAATCATGAATTGTTCTAAAGGCTGAAAGTTTTTAGTTTATATTTGAAGAAGAAAAATTAAGAAGATGTGTAAAGCTAAACAAAAATTGTAAAAGTTCAGGTGTTTATTCTTTAAAAGATTTTTATTTACTTTTGACATTAAGATTAAAGCAAAAAAGTTTCAGCTATGTACGTTTCATTGTAATTCTTAACCAAAATAATCAAAATTCCAAGCAATCAATATCGTACTCTATGCATGAAAGAAATAAAATATGATATTAATCGTTATCTAAGTGGCAAGTAAAAATTTTGTTTTGTTTTGTTTATTTTATAGTAAAAATAATAAATATAATGATTATAAGACAAATAAATTTATAAAAACAAAAAGCAGTACATATTTCCTCGAATATTGGCACCTAATTATTTTAAGCAAACAAAAACTATAATAAAAATAAAATTAATCTAAACGTGCCCAATAAATAATTAAATTTTTTAAATATGCTACAATAAATAAATAATAAGATTAAGATAGTTAGATTTGTTGTTAAAATAAAAAAGAAAAAATACATTCCCAAGCTTTTAGTCATTGTATGCACGTATTAAACTGAAGTACCCTCAAAAAATTTCTTTGATATAAAAAATTAACTGATTGTGTGAAATACGATTTAGCGTATGCTCTGGTTTAATATATCAAACACTAGGACTAGTGCGTAATGATTTGATTAGATTGGGTATAAGAGAACTTTGAATTTTATGTTAGTTACATAAAGTTTTATGTTTTTGAAATAATAATTTGTTAGTTCTTCTCTAGAATTTAATACAAAAGTTTCGTGAATTTATAAAAAGTTCATTTAAAAAACCAAAAAACAATTTCTAAAGTCTGAAAATTATGAAATAAAAAAGTTCAGCATAAATAAAAACTCTTCAAATTATCTACATAATATTTAAATAATTTTTGTGTTTTATGTGCAAGGTTAATTTATAATTATTTTCTGCGTATTTGGTGTGTTGTGGATGCAATTTTTAAGAATCACTTAACCAGTTAACAGTGTCGCGCCGTTTCCAAAGTGGGCACAATTTTGTGTCACGAAATTCGAACGATGACATAATATCATGTTTTTAATTTCATATTTTTCAATCATAGTTTTTCATATTATTAATTGTCTTGTTTTATTCCGGCATGGTCTCAAATCATTCTAAATAAACGTCCAAGAAACGAAATGAAAGCCTCGGTACTTTTTTGACCTGAAATCGATGACTACATATGTATCAAAGAATTATCTACTTTAAAATTTCAAAGCGTTTTCCTAAATCTTTTCATTTTTAAAGTCAGTGTGTCAAAATTCGAAAGCAGTGGTGCGTAAACTATTTTTCCTGCCAACCCCCCTTTTCGTAAAAATTAAGATCTATTTTTGTAATTATTCTCATAATACCTGATACTTGTTGAAGAAAAGTCTTATATTTTTTAAATAACAAATAAATTTAGGAGTTTTTGGCGACCCTCAAAATTTTTCTTACAATCCCTTAGGGGGTCGCGACCCACAGTTTGCGCTATGCTGTTCTAAAGCACCGATTATTTTTTGTATACTGATACTGCACATAAATTACCAGGTAACGTCGTCACCTTTTTTTTTAAATTTATGTATTTTATTACACAATAAAAAATTTGTCTATTATTTAACGAAAATCTAGTTTTTGATTTATGAGTGTCTCAAAAAATAGACAAATAAAAAATTTTGACGGAATTACCTCGAGAAACATCTCACCTAATAAATCCAATGAAGAGCTATAATATATACCACAAAACTAGTTTTCTATGGGGTGCCTTCAGAGATTCGCTGCCAAAATATCAATTATTTGCTGTGAAAATTTAATGAAATATAGCTCGAATGTTGTATTATTGAGTAATATTTAATTAAATACATCAGCAAATATTTGGAAGAATATTTTGATTATGTTTGTTCAAAATTATTATTTTTGTATTATTATATGGCAAAGGTCAATCCAAAAGCTACAAAAGTTTTTACACAGCTTACTAAAACTGAAATTTTAATTCTTCATTATCCTTCATTATCCTTCTTAACAAAGTCACCATTTTAGCTGCTAAAGTTATGGCTATCAGTTCTGTCTTCGAATTTTGTTTTAAGGTTTCGATTCAGGTAAAGGCTATGAAAGAACAGACAGACAGGGCTAATTCATTGTATTAAAATATATGATGGAAGTGTCAAAATAAAGTTAAAATAGAGTCTTAAAAGCTTTTTAGTTAATTAATTAAAGAACATTAGGGTATAAGAACATTTGTAATAATATAAAGTTAAGAGCTTGAATTTTATTGTTGTATAACTTGAAAATTAAGAATAAAGTTTCAATTTTCCTTGTTTACAGGCTTTTAACATATTCATGCTGTTGGCCAAAAATAGAACAAAAATAGAAAAAAATTTAATAACAATTTATTTACTACAGAATCACTCAATCAGAATTACTCAGTAAAAATCTTTTGGTTTAGTTGCACTGCTAAACTTTGAAAGGAAAAAAAACTTGAGTTATTTTGTTCCTCGGCATAAAAAAATTATCTTTTAAGAGGTTAAAGAATGTAAAGTCTATTAGGTGTCTTAGCTTATTTTTTTTGAATAAAATATTATTAGTTAAAGGAAGAGACTGATCTCCCTGATCCCATATTTATCTTCGCCTTTGGATCGCATTGGATCGTATTCATTTATTTTTTCCATAACAGTATTATACAGATGAAATATTTTTATAGGTTCTTACATAATTTGGATGAAATTTTTAGTTTACTAAAATTAGCTTAATTATTTAGGGTCTAAATGTAAAGAATACATTTTAGAACTATGAATTATATCTTTCACAAGAGAAAGACTTCGGATTGATTTTATTATGAAATAAAATAATAATATTTAGTTAAGATTCACAATAAATAATACTTGATTTTCAAAATGAAATAAAATGTCGGTTTTTTTTTTGGTGTGAATTATTTTGAGAGTTGAAAAACCGACCACTAAAAGCTTTCTGTAATGAAAATAAATAATTTCAACAAAATATAATTTCATACTTTTGTGATTAAAATTTTTTCCCATTTTTTAATACTGAAAACTTATTTAGTGGAGTCTTAATAATAATTGACTAAGCAAGTAACAAACCAAGTGAAGATCGTCTAGGATAAATTCTTCAAACTCTAGTTAGTCTATTTTGTATAATTTGCTTTGAGGATTGACGGCCAGTCATATTTTTCTAATTATTTAAATATCTATATATATATAATAATTTTGGTGACATTACCTCAACTATTTCACGGATTTATATTCTGCTGACGTGCGTCTTGTTCTTGACATTAAAGTTCAAACAGCATCCATTTATGGATAGTTTTTTTGTATTCAGTTTAATATGTTCTACAGAAATTCAAAACTGACTCTCTGACGCTTTTGTTAAGATTTAGTAGTATACAATAGGAGGGCTAAATACGATTGCCCCTTGGAATCAATTAACTTAATTTAGAGAGTAAGAAGATATTTATATATATATATGTATATATATATTGTGAGTTTATATAATAACTATAATAAAAGTTTAGTTGTTCATTAACTAGTTTAATTGTTTACAATTTTATAAATATTAGTTTTAATAAGTACCTGAAATATTTTGTTATAAATGATAGCATGAATTATTATATTTAATTTTTTTGTTTTGTAAAGTGTTCCATCTAAGTTAGACCTTAATTAAATAATTAATATAATATAAAAGAAAAACATGCTAAGCTATAAGCATTTTTTAATACGAACACAAGAGTTATGGCATCATGATAAAATCTACTAATCGGATTCATCTTTCTATACATTAAAACGACCTTCGTGCGAATCAGATATTATTTCTATTGTTACCTAATCACGTTACTACACATAAGAGTTTTATATGCAAAATAAATCAAAGGAATCTAGAATGATCTGAGATGCTGTCAAGTAGCTGAAGTCTAATGATCACAGTAATTGGACAATTAGTCTTTCCCGAATGACACCATCATTAATGAAAATTGTTGATCTTTTTGAATCTTTTCATGTATTGTTAAGTTTCCCTCAAAATAAAATAAATGATAATAATATTGATATATATATACATATATATATAAATGAATGAAGTGGGTAGAAAATATAGTCGATGACTTGCAGTAAGTTTCAAGTAAATGAACAACGTACTTTTAGACTTGTTATACATTAAGACATTATTTTTGTTTTTTGTTGACTTTAGTCCAATAATTTTATCATTCGCAATCATCTATCTTTTTGACCCTTTTGTTTACTATTCTTTTCAATTTATTGACCTATACAATAGACATTTTGTATCTCAGAGATTTCTTAACATTATTGGGTTGTTGGGTCAATATTTCTCTGAAAAGTAGCTGATATAAAGCCATTGAACCGGAGGCTAGAAAGTCGGTTTTCTATGAACTATTCTTTTGTGAATACTTAACTGATAAAAAAAATTCAAAACCAATTTTTATATTCGAAAATATAATTAAAGATCAAATAAGCCGAAATATTATAAATAAAAAGAAATGAATTATATGTTTATGTATGTATATAGTGTGTCGGTGACCGATTATATTTATTTTGAAAAAATTACACGATAAACAAATTGTGGTAGATCAGTTAATTTGTGTTCTAATCGCGTGAATTATTCTTTAAAAAAGATCTTCTTTTTTTGTGATATTTTTTTTGTTTTTATAGAAATCATTATTTAAGCTCAAGTTTTTCTTTATTTCTAGAATTTCTAGGTGATCACAAGCCAAAAGCAATATAAAAATATAGTTATAGATCAGGAAACTATCATGAAATGTAAAAAATCATAAAGTTCACAGCGTAAAAAATAATCTGATTACTGTACTCTGCCTTAAGGTTTCTGATATAATTGGCGCCATATCTTAGTAAATATTTTCTATGATCTCTAGCCTTTTTGTTGACTAGCCGGTTCACTACTTTTGTTTATAGTAATTGTCTTAATTGTGCCAGTTACAGATAATTGACTATACTTAAAGCATCTTTAAACTATTTTTCCTGGTATTGATTTCTCTCCGTCATTTCTTTTTTTTTGGTTTGTTTTCGTAATTGAAAAAATTATAAATAAAGTTTATAAAATTTTAATTAATACTTCATATTCAAGGAGTATTTTCGTATAAGGGTTTTAAATAAATATTTTTGTACATATTTTAAAAAGTAGAATTTGTTAAAAATTTCAGCTCTTTCGAAGTTTTGCTCAATAAAATTTATATCTGTCAAAAGCTTTGATGAAATTTTTTAAAAATAATAGTTCAGAGTGTCCTTAAGAGAAAAACACAGATTATGCTTAACAAACAAATAAAAATTTGATTTTTTTTGTAGATAAATTTTACTCCACAATAAATGACAAAAATTTCATATGAAAACAAAAAACCATATGTGAAGCTTGGCCAAAGCTCCAAAGTGTATCGAAAAGAAGATTTTGAAAATTACAGCATTTGACAGTTTTGTGAATATGTGTATTATTTCTGCAAGTGGTGGATTTGAAAGCTGTAGTGGTTTTAATAAATGATGAATGAATGATTTTTTGACATTTTGATTATTTTGTGGTCTTGATGAAGTCTACCAGTTGTAGCATTGATTGGTTAATTATTCAACATAATTTTGGAATTCTTTTAATGTAGGGTGTAGGTTGATTAAAGCTTAAATTGAGCTGTTATTTTTATAACAACACAAACTATGGAACAGCCAAAATATTGTTTACTTCAAGCAATGTGAAATTAGGTATATAAGATACGGTGTTTTTCCTTTTTCTTGTTTTCATTTGATTGATCTACAGCAGGGAAGCCTGGTAAGTTATAAATTTCTTGAAACAATTAAAGATTGAAAATTTCAATTATCTACCTAACTTACTGAACTCTTGAACTAATCAACTAAGAATGTATATTAACAAAAACATGATACATTATATGAAATTTCATCTTACAAAGCCTTTTTTAATCATCTTATTATAAAAAGTCAATAACACTATTTCATACTTAAAAGAAAATAGCTCAAACTGAAGCATAAATGAATTTTTGAAATCATATTCTAAAAAGAATTGTTTTACTAGTTTTAGATCAAAAATTTTTTCTTTGAATTAAACCTCAAAATGACTTTTAATTTTAAAAATTTTATTTTCAAATGAGATAACATACGCTAATTACAGAAAAATTTTTGATAAAAAACCTACAGTCATCTTATCAGGTATAAGTGTTTAAGTTATCTGAAAATTTTTGCCAAAACTTTTTCCTCTTTATCTAACTCTGATACCCAAAAATATTTGGTCAATGTATATAAAAAAGATTTTCTATTATTTTTTATTAATTTTCATTTGATTTTATTCGAGGAAATTATGTTCCAAGACAATTTTTGCAAGTATTTTGTGCATAGAAATTCTATTCAATATTTTTTTTGAGATTTTCACTAATGAAAACATATCTAATCCTCTACAAAATTCTAAATATCTAGCCGAACGCTTCATTTATAATTTTATTGGAAATATTTATCTATGTGGGAGAATGAAAGTAATGTTATTTTTGGAATTTATCAAAAAAAAAAAAATTAATGAAAAAATTAATTTAATACCGACCGTGACAGGACTCGAACCTGCAATCTTCGGATTCGAAGTCCGACGCCTTATCCATTAGGCCACACGGTCCTTATTTTATATGGTAAACTACATACCTAATCAAGGAGCAAAATTTCCTTTTTCAATCGATAAAGCTTCATAGGATTGACTCTGACTGAGCTTTTTTAAATAAAAAGCTATTTAATATTATTAACAGACAAATTTTCAAAAAAGCTCAAACGCCAGTAAAATTATTATGTGGGGGAAGGAGGTGCTTTGCAAAAGAATCACGGTATATAATTAAATGAAATATATATAAATCAGTTATAATTCTTTTTCAAAAAAAAATCCTAGCAATGGAATAGAATTATTTATAAAAATGAATTATTCAGTAACTGTACTGAGTAAAGATACTTTTTAGTTGAAGGAAGTGTTTTATTGAAAATTGGCGGATTTTGTTAGCTCAATTGCGAAAGATCAATGAAATTTTATTTAATAATCTCATGCATATATGTATATGTATTAGAGAAAATGCACTGGTAACTGTTTTTTTATTCAACTTTTTTCTTATTGATAGCTTCCTTATTGTGTAAGTGATTATAGATACTTTTATGTTTCATTTTAGATGAATTTTGTACCAAAAAGTTCCACACAATCGTTCAGGCGAAGATTTCCCCTTGAGAAATTCATTAGTTTCAATTATACAAATCCTTCTCAAATCAAATTTTTGACATTTAAAGTCAAAAAATTAGTCAATTAATCTCGTGTATGATGTATCAATTCTAACATAAGTCATAAAATTAGGGAAATAGTAGTGTTTAAAAGAAGTTTCAACAATTTTCAATGTAGACTTCGATTCTATTCTAAGATATATTATTAATAAATTCGAAAATTTCCTAAAAAGAATAATTTTATAATGTTTTATTAAAAGCAACTCTTGAAATAGAAAAAATTTCAACCACACATATTTGTCTCTAAATATTTAGATCTTTTATCTCTTGTAGAAGTGGTCTGAAAAGAAAATGAAAAAAAGTCACAAAAGATTGTTGGCAGCTCTCATAGTTTATGAATAATTTTCATATTTTTAATATCCCTCTTAAATCATAATTTAAAATTTTGTATTAACGCTGGATTAAATAGGAATGGGCTTGCATGGAACACGGTAATTCATAAATGGGTTACTCTGTATTTGTGTTACCTTTGTTTTAATTTATCCCATTTACATAAATTGCACATACAAAAAGTTCGATATTAGAACCGAAATTAAAGTCAGAATCGAAATTAAAATATATAAATTGAAAACTTTAAAACAAGCTAAGAAATCATATATGGAGCCGATGCGGAAACCTTGGTAAGAGTGAGAGCCAGATCCAAATTTATAAATTGATAAAAAAGAAGGAAGCTTTTGTTTAAATTGGAAGTAATAACAAAACAATTTTGTTTGAAAACATTGCAAGAAAATAGTCCAATAACCGAAATAACCCAATAACTTAATAAAAAATCCAATAAAGGGTTTTATTCATGTATGAATTTGACTTATTTTCATACCTTGCATGTAGTGAGAGTCTCGGCTTTTTTGAATTACAAATAACTAGGACTTCTTTTAATAAACTCTGTCACATTATGGTAATCGGGTTTGTTAATCTAGACATAATTGCACTGGTAAACTTCTCGCTTTTGAACTCAAATGTTTTATTTGGTATCAATTGAAAACAAAGTCTTATTTCGCTTGCGTTAATAATGCAATCTGTGTTCCTAACAATAAGTGATAAAATTTTCCAAAAATATTAGAAAGATGCAACTGCTCAATATGTCGCTGTAAGGAATGTGGTAATAGGGGAAATATTCTGTTGATTGATTAAATAAAGTCCATCTGAGATTTTTAGTTTTAGTCGTTACACACGACACATTGATGTTATTTTTCCTACCTTCAACTATATAAGGATCATTAAAATCTTATTTGAACTTTATTTATAACCAATCGTTAAAAATTTACTTTCTTTCTAGTATTTACAAAATATAAAAGCTAATACACAAAGGGATCTTTTCCTTTTTGCAATGAATAATTTTTCTAGTAGTTCTCAACTTATTTATAGTCCCCAAAATGAATTTATTTTGTCGATATAATCATCTAATAATAAATCTCTTGAATTTTACTAGAAAATATTACTTCAAAAACATTAAATGACCATTAAATTTTGACAATGTTGGCCCTCTTTCTAATTACATTTAAAGTTTTCATTTATTTATAGAACAAACCGTTAAATTAAATTTAATCGAAATTACTAATTGTCCCTTTTCTATAGAGCCAGTCACCTTATGCCCCTTTTTTATTCATGTTACTTCCGTATTAAATGCCACGAGCTCTCAACGAGATGATTTGAGCTTGACTCCTATTAAATAATTAAAATATAAGCATAAAATTTCTCTGACACCGATGGATATAAATGACATTCAACATTTTTACAACTTTAACACTTGAATACTTTAATTTAAGCTGGCTTTGTTAAAATTATTTTCTAAATTGTTCCTGATTAACAGCAATAGCTTTTGTTTTAATTTTGAATTTTTCATAAAAAATAATTTAGCAATTTTAAATGAAAATATTTCTGCTGGGGGTTTTTTGTATTCTAAAAACAAGTTTTTTATAAATTGCATTTGGAAATCAATAAAAATTTTTAAATTTGAGCTGGAGATAATTTAATGTTGAATATTTAATTTTAGGTTCATTGCTGGGATAGCTTCCAAAAAAGTTTTAGAATAAAAACCCTAGCTGATTATTAATTACAAAATTTCCTTAATAAATTTTGAATACGTGCTATGATATCAAAAAGAAATTAAATTCAATGGCAACTCCTACAACTGCTGTAAAAACGTTTCCAGACAAAGCAGTAATGTTTTTATTATAAATAACGGAACTTATTAGCCTAATAGTGAAATTTTTACATTTTTAATTTAAGTAGTTAATTTGTATTGTACTGTATTAGTGATTTTAAGGCATAGTTTTTAGTTCCCTTATTTCAAAGGTTTTAATTTTTAAAATACCTGAAAAAGGAAAGAAGCGCGATATAAACTAGGGATATACGATTTAAAAAGTGGTGTAAAATATGTAAAATCCTCCGTGATGTTTCTTAAAAATTGCAAGTAAAGTAAAAAATGAGTAAATCAATTGTACAAGATACTCACAAATGATATTTTAGAGAAAGTGAGGATAAACTACATCGACTGAAGTAAATTATAATTTCTACTAAAAATTTCTTGCTAAAAAAGTAACGGAAAATCAAACGGCAATATCTATAGAGCTTGCCTTAAATTGAAAGATTTCAATAATAAGTTATGTGATCTTTCAACCATAACAATATTGTTTCATAAAAATGGTATAGCAAACCTTTAATTGGTAAAATTAATAAAATTATGTGGAAAATTAATAAAATTATGTGGAATCAATTTGCAAAGGCCAAAAAAATGAGGATATAAAATTTTGAGAAAAATAATTTTTGTTGGTGAAAGAAATTTATTTTTCATTAAAAGCACAATGAACAAGTGTGGAAAATTTAATAACCTGAAAACTAATTTGGTAGAAGCAAAATCAAAGTTAAATTTTTCAAAAGGATTTCTATTTTTACATCGGAATCTATAAGGCTTGTTATGTTCTTTTTAGGTTGCTTTAAAATTGCCTCCACGAAATAAAAATACCACCTCAAAGTCCCTTAGAATATTTTTGGGCTTATCTGGAAAAAGGTCTGAGACAAAAACGAATTTTGCAGACTATAAAGAAGCTCAAAATTTCTTTACAAGAAGAGTGGATTTTTTTAGTTTAAAGGCTTGTGATAACTTTTCTTAATTGAGTTCAAAAGGTTCGTAAATTTTAGGAATTCTACATCAGGGTATAAAAGCAGTAACTGTTTCGATTTAGCAGATTATTAGAAAAAAAAATGAAAAATAGTATGTAGTTTTCCCATTTAATCTTTTTAAGAGTTTTATTGTGAAGAGAGATTTTTCTTACCGGATTTGGTATCAAAATTACACAAAGCTGTTAAAAAAGTACATAGATTTAAGTTTGTTCATCCAAATTTATATTTTTCCGTTTATTTATGGGCTATAATTATGATATTGTTGAAACCATTCTTGCATACTTCTTCCGTAGAACCCCAAGAATAATATTACTTTGCTACTTTTGCACAAGCTAAAATTTCTTGCTGCTTTGGAGCCTTTGCCTTATTGTAGCTTAACTATTAAAAAAAATGTAAGTATGAACCTTTTCTTATCCATTTCATAAAACTTTGGACTACGGCAGCCACAAAAACCAATATTTTTGCTTAAAAGATAATACAACTCTTGTTTAAAACTTTAAACCTTCTAAAATATGTGCCATTAATACATGTTCTTGTGTCAGAGTACTTTTTTGTTCTATCTCTTAACCAAACAGCAATATTTTGTAGTGCCAGGTATTCTAGAAAATTATTAAATAAACTATAGATAGAAAATTGTTTGTTATGGTCATATTGGTTGGTCAAATCCAAGGCTGTAATCATCTTTAAAAAAATGTTATTTCCCCAACATAAAATGATCTTAAATATAACATTAAAATTATAGTTACTAGTTTATGAATAAATAATTAATAAAAAATGAATTACATATATTCAATTTACATTTATTGGAATTTTATGTTTTATTTAACTTTTATTCTTTTATTTCCAGAATCGAACTAATCCAGAGCACTTAACTGTCGCTTGTGGAAAAGATTGCTATGTTAAACAGGTAAATAAAGCTTTAACATTTTTATTTCAATTTTTGTAACATTTATTTACTCATTTGGAAATTTGCGTAGAAGTGAAAAAAGTGGAAGTCAGTAGAGCATGCGTCCGGTCCGGAAGAGCATCAAAAGGGAATACTTAAGGAAGTTAGCTTTTTTTTTGTGTGCCTTTTTTTCAATCAAAGACCATGAGAACTATTGAATTTTGTTTCAGTTTATAGACCCTCATTTTTATTGGTTCATTGGCTTCACTTACAGTTTTTTGTTTTGAAAAAAGTTCTAAAAAAGAATTTTTTCTTAATTTAAAATTTCATT
This sequence comes from Acrocera orbiculus, assembly GCA_947359355.1. Lineage (NCBI taxonomy): Eukaryota > Metazoa > Arthropoda > Insecta > Diptera > Acroceridae > Acrocera > Acrocera orbiculus. Next base: position 2,469,425 of record OX375757.1, read on the forward strand.
TTGTGTGCAAAAATATTCAAACAAAGTGGGAATAAAATTAAAATAAATATTGTGATAGAATATAAGTTTTAATATTTAAAGCTACAATTTAATTATAAATTTTTGTTTTATTTTTTATGTAGGACAAAATCTAGAATTAGATTATACAAACAAATTAAGAAGTTAATATTGATATTCTAGGGTCTTAGTTTTCAATTATAATTTTCAATATAATGATTAGAAAATGGCAAGCTGTCACATCTTAGGCGCCAAGTTGAGTTAAATGCGCCAATCAAGTGATCCATTTTTAAAAATTGTATGCAATGATAAATAGTAGTTTTTTGTATTATTTAATTTAATTTTTTTTACTAGTTTCTCTATTAATTCTGAGCAATTCACCTCATTAAAACTTATTCAATTTATTACAAAGTTATTGCTAGAAGTTGTTACATTACTCTCAACAGTTGAATAAAATATATTTATGTATAAATATTCAGTCAATTACAATAACAAAAAAAAATGTATTTCTGATGCCTTGGCAAAGTTTTTGTTGAAAATAATTTTTGTGGTCATGGCCATAAGACATTTTGATTACGTTTAAATACAATCAAATTGACCCAGAGACTTTGATAACAATTTCTTACTATATTTTCAAAATTGGTTTTGTTTTCGAATTAAAGCGAATTATTATCTTCATTTTTACTTGTTTTTTTACATTACGAGTTGAAATGATTTCAAAACAGAAACTCTTAGTTTCTATTTATAAAAGCTCAAATATAATCCTTTTCTATAAGGTTTATTTTTATTGAAAATTTGAGTAATTAATATTAATAAAAGCTAATGTGGCCCTTGTGGCACTTTAAACCAAAAAGTTTAGCAAAATCTAGCTGATTAGTAAAACCAAAATTGGAAATTGCAGCTTTGCGATTATATGAATAGCAAATGAACCAGATCACAAATTCTGTGTGTAAATTTGTAACCTGTTCTGTGTTATAGAGAAAATATAAGATCAAAGTAAAAATCAATTATAGTAATTTTATTTTATAAGACAGCCAAATAATGCAAAGTGTGCTTGAATATTTTCAGCATTAACTGTTATTAAGATCCATTTGCAGATCTTAAAAAAATACTTCATGAAAATAGAATTAGTTCAAATAAAAATGTCTTCACCGGGGGCTTTTTACAAGGATTAAATTAATCTCTCCACAAGATGGGCATAGAAAATTTATTGAAATGTAAGTTATCAGTTTTCTAAGAAGAATTTATCTAAAAAATTGTATTTATATGTATCAACCTTGGAACTTATTGACTGATGTTTTTAATTATCTTCTTAAATATAATAATATATCTTAATATATCTTAATATATCTTAATATCTTAATATCTTGTTTTGATTGTTTTTGCAGTTTTTGACAAAAACAAGAAAAGAAACATAATAATCAACCTTGACGTATTTTTTGGATAGAATTATTTTTCTTTCATTCGAAAGTCGCAAAGTATTAAAACAAAAAAGTTTTCTAAATATGTTTAGCCTGTCTGTCTACAATATTAAAGTTGTTTTGAGACGATAACTAGGTTAATTAGGTTCTCCCTTCTAAATCCCATTTATTTCATTACAAATTATTAAATAAATAGAAAAGGAATCTTAATATGTTCATGAAATTTTTTGAATTTTAAAATTTTTTTTACGTCTTTTAAAAAAAAAATATTGAGTTCTATAAAATTTCAAAGAGTCTAAGTTAAATAAATTGACTGAGAAATACTTGAAAACTTAGCAACAGAGTAAAACTTTTCCTTTTAAAAAATCCACTTAAGTTTTCAGTAAATTAAAACTGAATTATATCTGGAGTTGTAGAGAGTCCTTGCAGGGCATATAAATGTAAAAAAAAAATGCTAAAAATATAACTTTTAAAAATCCTTCATACTAATTTAAATCAAATGTGGAGCATGGAGTAAAAGTTGAAAGTGGTATAAAAAAAGAGCGTTTTAAAGTTAAGTACTCTCAGGTCAGGTCGTAAATATTATTCATACAAAGAAGTTTTTATAATTTCAAAAAATATTCTGTTGTCAGTAGAAATCAATTTAATTGAAATTAAATAAACTGGCATGAATCTCACAAAAGAATTTACTTTTTAGCTCTTTTAAAAATTTTTTTATCTTTTACCGATTTATGATTAGAAGAGCCATAGAGCCAATGTGTATATGAAACTAGAAAAAAAGGTCATTGAATTTATTATTTGTATGACGACTTCAGCTTACCAGAGTTTTCATCAATTTCCTGGTTACACAACACCAATTGGAGATAATTCAGATTTATGGTTGACCCTTTCTATTATATAATTAAGCAATTGATATGAGTTTTCTATTTTGGGTATGTAAAATAACCATTTAAGAATTAGATTTCTGTATTTAATTTAAAAAATTGTAGAAGAAAAACCTATATAGAAATTATAAAATGCCATGAAAAACAAAGGGATGAAAGTTTTTTGTTGAAAACGGATTAAGTAATTATAATAAAGATGTTTAGTCGACAAGCATATTTTTGTATGGATCAATCTAGTACCAACCAAAATAAGTAATTTTTATATGCACTTACTTTTTTCTATATGATACTTAAGTAAGAATTCATATTGTATAAATATACAATATCAAAAAAAAAAGAAGTATTTTCCGGATTAAAGCTCTTATGCCAAAATATTTTCACTACAAGTTTTTTCCCAAACCAATTAGTAGTGGCGTAATGCTAAGTAGAAAAGTAGCACAAAATATAATGAAAGACAGACAAAAACTAAATCAATAGCAGCTAAAAGAACTGCTGCAAAAATATTTTCGGACACAGAATATTATACCACAAGACTAGCGTAATAAAAAAAAGCTTCAACATAAAATGGGCCAAGTAAATTTCCTTAGTCCTTAAAAAATGTGTATAATTGAACTATTCACTTTATTTTTTAACATTTTCATAATCGTTAGTACCTATTTTATGAAAGATTAACGACTAAGAATTTAAGAAAGAACAAAAAATCTCAGCGCTTAACAGAAAGAATCGAAAGAATTGCTCGATTATATGAACATTTTTTAAGTTTTAAAACATGAATTAGGAAAATTCTTGCTGTCCCGAAAGATTTGTTATTTCTTTTTTAACAAATAATAATTTAATGTGTTTTTATTAAATAGTTTAATTAAATTATCTTAAAAAATTTGATTTATTTCCATGATATTAAAACTAATAGCAGGCAAAATTGTTTGACAATTGTGTACAACAGTCTTAAAAATATTTACTATAAATAAATTTTTAAGGGTAGCTTTCTAGGGGTACTCAAAAATCTCTCACACTATCATTTACTTTTGCACAATTTTTCTTTGCTGCTCAAAGTGACGATCTGGGTTTGTGAGGATCTGAGGACCCCCTTCAAAAAGAAGGCTAAGAGAAAATTTAAATTTCTGTGCTTACATCGTAAATGATGTGATAAACAATAAATTGACAGTATCTCTGAATCGACAAACATATCATTTTGAAATTGCTTACAGTTGGAATAAAACTTTAACTTACTCCTCTTTGCTTAAATTTTGATGTAAATTGTCAACAAAGCAAACTTATTCCTATTAAAATTAGCCTGCCACGTTTTCTGCTTGTATATCCCTGATTTAAAACTTATGCAATGTTTAATAAATAAATAGGTTGAAGGAACGTGCAATTATTGTAATTTAAAGAAGATAGAAAATTTGAAATTGAACTATTGTAATACATGGAAACCGAAAATAAAATCAAGTAGGCTAAAATATCAGAAAAAAGGTAAAAATAGACAACCGATAAGAAAACTCAGATAGTTAAGTCTAACGAGCTGTGAAGTACAGAGGAAATAAATTTTATGCCTAAAACATTTGATTCTTGTACAAAGAATTCTTTTTAAACTTAATCCCATTGGATTAAGTTATTGAATTATGGGCTTTCAAAAGAAAAATTTCCAAATAAGTTCTTCATTTATTTCAATGATTTGCATCAGAGAACAACCATTGACAACTCTCAAAGTTCTTTTTCAATTGGATATTACAAACATAAAAATCATCAGCTTTAAGATTAACTAATTCAGAAAAAAAGTCCGAAGTAGTCTACGCTAGTTTACCATTTGTTTGATGAATTCCTTTGCTAAAATCAGACAGGAAGTAGACTGTTAATTAAAACTAATTAATATTTAAATACTTAAAAAATTTAAGCAAAATGATTTAATTAAAGCCAACTTCACTCACATCTTAAGCTTTGTGCTGTCTAAAATTTTGATTTTCAAATGATAAAAATAATTATGTACCCCTAAAGTTAGAAATTGCTAAAAAAAAAAAAAGAAGAACAAATAGAGCTCTTTTTTATATTTCTTATAATTGGTTTTTAAAATAATAAAAATCATAAAGTATTATACTTGGTCTGTTAGTGGTTCTTTTTTTAATTTTCAATGGAATCAAATTGCTATTCGTAGAACAATTCAATTTGAAACGGCCATAGTCCAGTTCATGCAATTGTGCAGTGCTGATTAGCTTTCGAGGCTAACAATACAACATCAAAGTTATGCATTTAATCTGGATCCGCTATAAACGGTGTCATCCAAAGAGCCGCATAGCTACTAACTGAGCCTTTATATATGTATTTATAAAATTTGTTTATTTCTTTTATTCATTTTCTTTTTATTGTTGTTAGCATATCCACCAGTACCACAATGTCCATTTCCTCATTAAATCATCTCGTCCAGGCGCAACTGGCACCCCTTTTAGGCTGCTATTGCATACAAATTTTTGATTGCGTCAATTTTTTTCTACAGTAAATAAATATAATTTTTTAAATTTATTTATAATTTATGTTGTTAATACCATTGCGGCTTTTTTTTTTAGCTTTAAAAATTTTTGAACTGAACTTTCTCATGAGATGTGTCCATGAGGAATATTACCCTTTATAATGGATTTGCAGAAGTGCAGTTCCTTTAACAAGTTGATATAATTTGCAGTAATATTTATTTATATTTTAATAAATAAAATAATAAAATTAATATTTCCATAAGATATTTTTCGAAAATTTCTCAATTAAAAGTATAGTTTTATTTGTTCCTTTATTCCCAGGTTCCTATAAATCTAAATGCATGGTTTTAATTTTTTTAAATTATATTTTTATTTTTAACTTTTTTGTATTTTTAGATATAACAAAACTATCGGTTTTTCTGAGCCAAATTATTAGTTATTATTAGTCCTTCAGACAACTATGTTAATCAAACAGATCTAAATTTTTTTAATATATCCAGGCAACCAAGCTAAAACAAAAAATTTCAAAGTTGTAGAAATTCATTTATTAGTCTCAAAATGGAGTGGACAAAGCCATTAATTTTAACCTAATATTTTAACGGAACAAAATCACATTTTTATTTTAGTGTTTTTAATATCAAGTATGTCTAGAAAAATTTGGATTTTTTCAAAGTCAATGAGTGCACCAAAATTGAGTTAATTTCAGTTAATTCGTTGAAAAAAACATGTTTTAAGGAATTTCTTTTTTTGGCAATAATAACACAACACTTCAACAATACTTTTTCAAATTTTTATTTCAAAAAAATAGTACGTAAGCAAGTGGCAGTAAATATCTTATTTCTTATTATAAAAGTATTAATTATTAAAAAACAAGCTCTCGTTATTACATGGTGGAATATTTGCTGTTTTTTCTTTCTAAGAGCAAAAAAAACCACTTCCAACAGTTTTTGAGCTAACTCGATTTGCTGGATTTTTACGATGTAATGTTGCTTCATTTCTAGGGGTATTTTATATTAATATAATTGACTTTTGAAGTAAAATAATTGAAGGATCATTTTAAAAATAATTTTTTGAAAAAGAATGAAAATAAAACTTTGGTATATTTTAGAAACACAAATAATTCACTTTGTAGTTCATAATTCTTTAGATTTTATCGGCTGTCTACTTGTTAGTTTTTTTTAGCAGCTTAGCCAATTTAGTATAATTTCCGGGCTCTTGGACTAAAAATTTGATACAATATATTAACCTATTCATACTTTTGTTTGATCTCTTTTGAAATATTTCAACATAATTGCGTAGTTTTTTTATCTTTTTTTATCTAAATTCAGCTTCAATTGGAATTTAGACATTTAATGAAATATTTTAAATAATTTATCCGTACAACTATCCTTAAAAAGTGAGTTGCCTAACCACAAATAGGTGAAGAATTTGTCGATAGACTATTTCTTTATTTGTATATCAAAATTTGTTTGCAGAAATGCCTTAATTTGGGCAACGTCTTAAAAAATTTAAATTTAAGCTTTTGATTAGGAATACAAAAAAAAAAAACAATAAATTATGAAATATATTTCTCAAAATTCTATTTATTTAAATGATTATCATTTTAAATGAAACTAAAGGAATGAAATTTCTCATTAAGACATAAACTATGCCTATCAAATGTCGGTGCCTCATTAAAATTTTCAAATTTAAATTAATTAGAAAAGGTTTTTTTAGTCATAAATTTATGTAAAAAAAAAAGAAGAAAACAAAAGAAAAAACACTCATTTATTTAACTGAATATTAGCTTCCGGAATTGTCTATAGAAGTTGAATGCTCTCATCGCAGCGATAGTTTGCATGCGCTCAATTCAGGCTACAAAAAAGAATTCTAAAGGAAAAAAACCAAGACGATGATATCTTATCATTTTTTAAGATAAGTTAAATATTTTCAAGTAAAATAACTAACAAAAGCTTGACTCTGTTCGAAAAGGATTAACTGAACTTTTATTCGAAAATTTACGTTAAACGTAATAAAATTTTGTAAACACTGGAAACAAAATTTTTTTCCTGATTTTGATCTTTGTGAGTTCAAATCCATCATCATCAGAGAGTGATAAGAAAAGAAGTAATCCCGAAAGACTACTCCGTATAGTCTTCTGATACTCTTTTGAACTATTTATCAGTTTTGTTATTACTATGGATGCTTGTGTTAAGCAACAAAATAAGAAAATGTTTTCAAAAAATAAAATTTCTATATATGTATTTTCACAGGGGAATATATATTTTTTTAAAAAATTTTTGTTTTGTATATATATATATATATAATTAAGTAAAATGATCAACCCTTGTCTTCCTAGAAATAATTTATAAATTTAAAAATATTTTTGTAGGTTCGTTTTATAATTGAAACGGTCAAAAAGTTCATAGATTAATAGCTTTCACTTTTTTTCTATAAAAAATAACTGTTCCCAGTTCTAGTGTATTTAAGGCTTTCTTGTTTTTTTCCTTTTTTTAATGGAAAAAATGCGATAGAGTGAACACGCGTGTGAACTTTACTCTTTGAATTTCAGAAAGTGGAAAATCATTTTTGGACAATTTTTTGTATTTATATTTAAAACAATTTGATCTCTGTTCATAGTTTTTAGACAAAAAAAAACAAGTAACACTTCAATTATTTGAATTGTTCAAATTTATTATTAAGAATATTGCTGGCTAAGAAAAATATATAATTAATTAAGATTAGGGTTTCCTTATAATTATATATAATATCTCCCGGATGTAAAATATGAAAATTTTATATATATATAAATAAAAAATTTTAGTTTTAAGGTTAAAAGGCTCAAAGCTCAGGGTATGATGATAGTTGGTTGTCATATGACCAATAAAAAATTCAAATTTGATTTATATGGTGTTAAAATTGGCGTTTTTTTTTTTTTGGCGTTAAATTACGCTTTTGTGATTTATCTTTAAGTTTAATAATGAGCAACTTAAATTTATTTAGCTTATTTGAAGAAGATTTTGAATGCCACAGCAAAAATAAATGAAATTTATTTAAAGAAAATCTGCTTAGCATGTTGCTATAAATTTACCAATAGTAAAACTTTCAATTTTGAAGGTATTATCGGTACTTACAAGGAAACCACCCTAAGAAACTCACATGTTTCACAGCCTTGATTTAGGTATGGGTGAGGTATGTTTTTCAAATTTCCTTGTTAGTGAAGAATTTGGCCTAGCTAAACCTACTTTCAACTGGTATCCAACTAAATTCTGAGATGAATTTTGCTGAAGTTTTTGAACAAAAAAAAAAATGCTGTTGAGACAATGTTGGTACAAAAAAGAAAATGATGCGGTACAAGTAGAAATACTCGTATATGTATATGCTAATAATTAGAAAGCACCAAGCCCAGCTTTAATATGCCAAAAATGATTTACTAATATTTAATTAAAGAAATTTTCTTGAAAAATAAGCTTTAATCATTGCCAGTTCACTTTATTAAGTTTTGTACATATATGTGATCTTCAAACTTGAAGTTAATAAGATAAATATTTGGAAGGAACATCAAAAAGTTTGGTTTGATTTCAAAATTGAGTATTTGCATGCAAAAAATAATGGAAAAAATATAAATAAATGAAATCTTGATGTTTACTTTACATTTTGCTTGTAATAAGAAGGAGTTATTAAACCATGTACAAAATTAACATAAAGATCAACAAGGATAATATTGAAATCTAACCAGTATTTTCTTAATTTGGATGACCAACATTTTAATTTTAATTTATATAAACGATTTTAAAAATAAGAACTGCTAAAAACTGAAGTATTTAAAGGAAAAAAAACTCCAACAATACTTTTAAATCTATAGCGGCGTTTGAACGGTGTTTTTTATTTTAATTACTCAAAAACTTAGTACAAGAAATTTGTTGGGGTTTGAGAGCCTTAATACAATGCAATCCTAATAATAAACACATTCAGACGTTTAGTAAACGCAATTAATCCTATTCAAAAAATCTGCAATTATAAATTACGCCTTTACCTATATCTAAACTAAAAGAAATAAATAGTATTTTATAATTAAGTTCCGAAATATATTATTAAATTTCTACTTAATACACTAATACCTAATTGTTTGAAAATTTATTTAGAAAAACCTTTGAATTTAGACAAAAGATACGTACTAACAAATACCATTAAAACTAAAAACTGAAACATTTCATTAAATCGATTTCAAAGATTCACGCTAAAAATAATCATCAATCATTCATAAAATATTTTGCTACATACTTAAGTGACGTTAAGTAACAGCTTATGAAGACCTCAAAGGAAGCCGACAGATTACTTATGTTACATCCGATCATTTAATTTTAGTTGTATATCTACAACTAAAAATAGTCAAATTGAAATAGATCGATTATTATACTCCCCATAACACGAGTCATACATCAAGTGTTATAGGGTTAAGATTTAAAATTCATTCAAAGACTTCATTTAAGATTTGAAACCAAGAAAATTTTACCGAGTAGAACTTCCTGTTCATTAGTTTTTAACACTTGATATTTTGATATTGATTTCAACGTTTATTTCCGAAATGGCATAAAATTTGTTGCGAGCCTCAGTTGTGTTCACTTAGCCTTTAATCATTTGATGCATGTAATCATAATTGCTATACTAATTTATTGTTTATTGTAGTAGTTAAGGAAATAATTTTATTTTCTTTAAATATTATTTTCCTGTTGAAATATTAAAAATATTTAAAGTCTATAAAGATTAATAAGGAAAAAATATCAGAAAAATATTTTTGATGTACACTGATCAGTTTTAATAGAACAAAGCAATTCCGGAAAGCGGGGGCGTTACATAAAATTATAACTAATTTGAAATACAAAGACTCTCATTTTACATTAATTTTATTAGATTAACAAAAAGACACAATTGTATTCAAGTTTTAAATAAATTAGAGATTAGAAAGTATCTTTATGAAATTGTTGATATTTATAGAAATTGAATGAAATTGGAGATAGCTGAATAACAATTAATCTTACGATTTCTTTGCTAAACCACCAATAAACCACTTTCAGGAGAGCTTTGTTTTCTTTCTTATTAAAATAAAAATATTAAATTTCTGTCAAATTCATTGTAAATGTCTAATTGTGTTAAACATCTTATCCACAACAATAAAAATTAATAGTCAGAAAAAATATAAAAATCTTCTCGTCATAATTGATGTCTGATAAAATAGAAGAATCTGTTTTTAACACACTACATCCGCGCTTTAACGCAAGCAAATGTAAAAAAAAAATAATTATTGAATGTTTATACAAAAACTTTTCAATTTTGTAGTAAAATGTAAGAAAAAAGATAATTTCATAATAATTTTTCCACTATTTGATATTAGATTTTTTAAAGAGAGTAACAGAAAATGTTTGGATAGATAAAAATTTTTGAAAAACACTCTCAAAAGTTAAAATAAAATATTTTGTATATTATGCTCTCCTATTTATATTGTAAAACTTTAGGAGAATTTAAGACGGTGAGGCATGTTTATATGATGAAAAACGTTTGTTGGGCCCTCATTGGTTTGTTTTTCCCCGTTGAAGAGGAATTATAAATCTGTAAATAGTTCTGTATGTATTACCTTAAAAAAGTATTTATGAGAAAGGACAAACTAATTTTCGATAGAAATAACACACACATTATATAAAAAAAATTTGTTTTTGAATGGGGAGCCATAATTTAAATCATCTAAATTAGTGCAATCAAATAATTTTTAAGTAAAACACACATAAGCAAAGTGACTTAGAATTCAGATGTGCTTGTTAAGGAATCATGGCTTTTACAAAAATTTGTGAAATTTGCCAAAATGTATAAAACTCATTTTACTAATTTGTGTTCGGCTGCTTAGAAGTAGAATAGATCACGGATCTCTCAAGGTCTTAGTTCGTGTTCGATTCTCATACTATTTAAAAAAACAAAAAATAATAATAATAACTTTGGTGCTTTATTACTTGGAGTAACGTTGGCTATAAGAATTGTTTCAATTACAAAGTAAATAAAGAATTCTAAAAACTTTATTTATTTGGAATCTCATAAAATTGACTATTTTTAAAAATTTAGGATAGATAAATAGTAAATAAAAAAACAAATTTATTCAGAGAAATGTCAAAATTCAGACATCTACTTAAATCTTCTTAAGTTATGTACTAATTGAAAGGGATTTTGCCCTGGACCCTTAAGTGTTTGTAAAACTTAGATGACTTTTTCAAAAGCTTTAAATGCTTGAATAGAAAACGGTCTTATGCACTTTGTGTATCAAATTACTTTGTATAGTTTAATTTTATGACAAAAGGTTTAATTCACTAAATTATAACGCCAATTGGCGTCATTTTCATGAAAGCATTTTACGCACAACATTTGTTAGGGTCTAATGCGTTGGACTAACTAATCCTTGGTGGCAACAAATTTGGCCACTGTTCTCCACTATAATTTGCCTGTATAAAATCTGATGTAAGAGATGGTAACATGTGTAAATATATATAATTACATAAAATACAATTTTTTGAATGTTTTGAAAAAAGAAGCATAACTGGATCCGCTTCGATTGCTTTTGAACAAAACTTTTCATTTTTAGCACATTAGGGTTATGTAATACCCCAAATGCTAGTAAATTCTAGGTATAAGTGTCAGGATTATTTTACAAATTTTTTTTCCTCTTCAACTAGTCTCGTACTACGTGGAAAAATATAAAAGGATTTAGTTTTTATAGAAAATCAGTTACTGTAAAATGTAATTTGTAATTGGCAATTAAAAATTTGTATGTATTTATCTGTAAAGTTACTATTTCATGTGGAATTAGAACATGGCATTAACGATTTCTTTTTAAAAATCCAAATTTATTTTACCAATACTCATAGTAAAAAATTGGACGGAATATATATAAATTTGTCGATAAAATCAACATATCATAATTTTATTTACATAATTTATCTACTAGAATTTCTCCTCCCATAATTCGTGATATACTAATTAGTCTGTAATTAACAAAAACATTGACCAGAACATCCATATAACAAAAAAAAGACATTTAACATAAACTAAAATTCATACATAAGTAGATTTTTTTTTATATCCATTTTGATCTGTATGTCTGGCAGCCAATTAGTGTCCCGCAGGGTATACAAATGAAAATGTAATAGAAAGGGTCATATGCGGGCCACTTGAGGTTAAGCCTAGACCTATGATGCCCTTTAATTTTATTTTTTTTGTTTTTAAATCTAAAAATTATTTCTCTTGTTTAAATAACTAATCTAAAGTATTCATATGTATATATTTTTTTTTCCTTTTGAATCTTTTAGTGCGCTTTAGGATGTTCAATGTGGGAAGAAGCATTAAATTCATCATGTCAAATGGTTTGTGTAAGTTAAATTAGAAATATTTAACAAAAATATATGATTTCAGTAGCATAAACAAATAATTTACTTGATGTTTTTCTTTATTACCTCTGACTGTTATAGAATAAAACAGATGATGATCTACTTGAACCAAAAGAGCTATATTGTGTGATGGGTTGTAATGATGCACTAAATCGTTATTTCAAGTGGTTACGTTCAGAAGTTGGAACACCAGCAGCTCCTGCATTAGTAGCTGATACATTAACAGCAACATCATTATCATTAGAATGGGAAGTACCTTCGAAATTAACAGAATTAACAAAAGGTAAACCATATTCACCAAAAAGTTATTTGGTACAATGGAGATATGAAGAAGTTGCCGGTGATTGGAAATTCTGTAGAAATCAGAGTATAGATGATAATTCAACAGTACGTGTAGACAATCTTCAACCATATACAAAATATCGAGTATGAGAAATATATTTAATAATCAACTCATAGCATAATTTATCTATTAATTACAGTTTCGAGTTGCATTACCATTATCACCAAACTATGATGAAGTTTTAGTGTCAGAACAAAGTGTTATTATAAGTACTATACCAATGGGTGTACCACTATCTGAACCAGCAATTGTAAGAGTTGTTGCTGTTGATCATACAAGAATATCAGTTTCATGGGAACCAGGTCCATTTCCAAATGGACCAATTCTTTCATATGTACTACAGATTCGGGATTTATCATCTGAGGGCAATTTTGCAATAAAGGTTTATTAACATGAATAACAATTTTTTGTTTTGGTCCTTTCTTGAGTATTAAATTTTTTATTTTTTTAGTTTTTATTCATTATGTGGGATTAGCAATTTATACTCAAGAGAGGAAATTTACTAATATTCTATTAAAAAAATCTTTATTCCCGGATCTTAGCTTTTGTTTATCTTTTCTATTTTGTTTTTGAATCTTTTTCAATAGATTAGAAATTAAAAATAAAATAGATTTAATAATTTTTAAAAATATTTAAGTTTTATGAGGAAAATCCTTTCACAATTTTCGAAGTATATGTTAGACAAAAATCTACTAGAATATCATTCTAACAATTATGTTAAAATCCCATGCAGTCGTCATTAACTTATCTTGATTTAATCTGCCACTTTAGACAAAAATTTTTGTAGTAATTTCCGCTATCGCAAAGATTTCCTTGTCAAAATTCAAAAATTCAAACCAAAATTTCCTGTTTATTTTACAATCTCTCTGGGGTTTGCATTATCCTCCACGATAAACTTTTCCAAAGAAAAAAAAGAAGCTAAATGGGAGTATTTTCAATCTTCTGACAAATTCTTCATCTAATTCTTGTTATCTTTTCTACCACTTAGACAAATTTAACAAAGGAAGAAATCTCAAAGAAATCTTTAATTGCAAACATGATGAAACTCCTACTTAACTATTTTTGTTTTCATTATTTTTTTAGTAAACCTATTCCTTTTATACATAATCTTACTAAAGAGAAATCTATACAACTTAACCAATTGTGCGCAAAATTTGCTGACTATCTATCACCAATCCATAAATTCTGAACAAACAAATTCTATTGTTATAGTTTGTATAGCTCTAACAAGAAATTATTTTTAATAGTATTAAATTAATTATTCTAGTGGATAATCATACCCTTATAAATTTTACTCGAAAACAAATTAAATTGTTAATTTTTCTAATTAAAATACTGACTTTTACTTTAATTTTGTGGTGTCCCAAATAAGTCATAGAGTTTTCAAATAAGTTTTATACATGAAATCTGAGCATAAAATTTAATTACAAAGAATAATATATCTGAAATTTTATATTTAAATCAATTTATTGAAAACTCTATGAATATATTAAAGGATATTAAAAACATCAAATATAGCATCCTATTTTGCATTTCAAATAAAGTTATATGGGAACTATTAAGACTAATTTTAAAATTTTGATTCAAATTATTTTGTTGAATGCATTTAAAATATTCATTAAATTAATTTCATCGATTCGAAATAATTTTACTTAATACAACAAAATAAATGCTTGAATTTACTAAAACATATATTTAAAAACTAATTACCATTAATATACTATATTTACTGAAAATACTTTTCGTTCAAATATGATACAGAGAATTGAATCTCTAGTTGAATAGCGAATGAAAAATAATGCGGCGACTCTTCCGTTGACCATTAAAAAAAATTAAAAGCAATGCCAATGATTGCTTCATATCCGCTTGACTAATTTTCACGCATTTAATATCTTTTCACATACATCAAGACTTTCATAATATTAACTTTTAGCTAACTAATTAAACTAATTAAATAAATATGTTTAATTTTTTTGTTTTCGGCTATAATTCAACTATAAACAGGATATTCCAGCACATGAGAACATCAATTTTTATATATTCGATAAACTTTTTCCATCAAAAAATTATTCAGTTTTGGTATCAATGAGAAATGCTGAAGGTGAAGGACCTCCAGCTAAAATGGTAGTTACAACACCACCTCAGCCTCCTATTAAATATGATGAACCAGAGCCACGACTTATTTTAGGTGCTGAATTTTCAGTTTTATCACAGGGTTCAGATATTTTATCAGAGCCACCAGATGTTTTTTATAAAAGTGATCATCGAATATTGGGAATTGCTATTAATATTGCCAAACAGCTGATTTTTGTATCAGATGAAGCTGGTTTTGTTTATAAGTAAGTAAGCAGAGGATTTTTTTATTGTAAACAAATTAAACTTTAAAATATAACATAATCCATGAAAAGCGCCTGAAAAACTTTATTTGGAAACTATTTAAAATTTCTAGGCTATATCAAATTGAAAATAGATTTCAAAAAGATTTCACAAATTACTTTTCTATTAATAAAATCAATACTATGCATGAAAGTAAAAAAAATAATGGAAACAAAAGCTTTGTTATAAAAATACTTTCAAAAGCAAGTTGTATGGATAAAAATTTATGTGACATAGCTTCCTTAAAACAGTTGAAGCGTTCAAAAAATGCTTCTTTTCAATTCTTAAAATTTTTGAGATTTAGACAGTTTTTAGGATAGTAATTAATCATTTTAATGTTTTTTGTTTTTATGCCAGTTTTAGCAGATTTGGTATTTCCTCTCTGAATTTTGGTGTTAATTGGACAAATAATATTGGGCAAAAATGTGCATAAAAATTTCTTGTTGATTTCCTTTGCTAAGTCAGCCTTTACTGTTTCTTTTAAAGCTTTCGATCTGATTCTATATTTGTGTAAATATGGTATCTACGGTATCTATCTCAAAACTCGTTGCACAATGATTCACATTCAGTGGCAGGATTATGTTAGCTTCTTCTCCATTCCAATTCTAGTATTGCTTAAAAAATTTCAAAAGAACAACAAAATCAGTTCCAGCTCTTATTTTCCTGTCTTATGGAATGTTTTGTTTTTGATATCTCAAATTGATACCTCAGTTCTAAAACAAAAGCAATCTCATTTGCAGAATTACAGAATTTGAAAAAAAATGTGCCACCGAAAAATTTTATATTTCACAAATTGCTTCCCCTAATACAATTAAAGCAAATTGTTTCTTGTATTTAATTGTCAGAAAATGAAAAATTCATACATAAATTTATATAACTTCGAGGATATATTCAATCGATTATTAAGCTTCCTGATTAAAATAATTCGATGAAAAAATAAAAATTACATACTTAAAAGACAGCTCAATCAGCTTCAATGAAATTTGAAAAATGTTTTTAAGCACTAACTAGAAAATGAATTACATAATTTGTACTTACTGAATGTTTAAGATGATCTCAATATTATTTTTTAGTAGAAATGTTGAAGTCGGATCAAAGCGATTTAATTTGGGTAATTTGCAAAAAAATTGATTCACCACTTCCCTAATAAGATGAACAGATGAAACAAAGTTTTAAATCGACACAACGACAATTTATTTTTGAAAAATATATCACAGGTTGGTGACGCACGAGTTGTCATGTCGAAGCTACGGGCGAGACGTATAAAGATAGTTCTCTGAAAACTATCACTGCCCTTTATACGGCTCGGCAGTAATTTCGAAAAGTCATGTCATGACAACTTGTGTGTCACCATCGACAATGATATTTGCTAACTTTCTAAGTTACATGTCAAGATCTTCGAAAACTGTAAAACTTTTTTAAAGTCAAAAACTTTCATTTTAGGGCACCTCTAGAAAAAACGGGTAAAAAAGAACCAATTCTTTTCCCTTCATCTGGGCTTAATTTTATCCCATCAGTACTTTCAATGGATTGGTTAAATGATCATTTATATATTCTTGGTGAAGTTAAGCATCCAGTAAGTATAAAATTTCAAAATAATTAAAATTATTTTTTTCAATTTTTTAAAATATTTCTAAGAATGGACAACGAGTTTGGCAAATATCTAGATGTGGACTAAATGGCCGTAGTCTAACAATTGCAATAGCAGGATTACATCGTCGTCCAAATCATATTCAAGTTGATCCTTATAATGGTTATCTTTTTTGGATTATAACTGGTTATACACCTGATACTGGTCTCTTTCGATTAGATTTAGCTGATATATCAAATGGTGTTAAACATGAAGTACAACCCCTTCATATGATCCATGGACAAAATTTAGGTGCATTTGTTGTCGATTATACACGTTTTCGACTGTTAATACCACCACAAAATGAAAATACAGTAATATCAGTTTCATTAGATGGAAAAGATCGTGAAGATATTCGTAAAAATACACAAAGTCCTAAATTAAATATTGTTAAATCATTAGCTATGGCTAATGGAATATTTTATTGGACTAATGGAAGTGATTTATTCATGGAAGATCATCATACAGGAGAAGATAATTATTATCATAATGCTTATCCGGGAGTAATGAATGGAACATTTGTAGCTGTTTGTGTAAATCTTCCATCATCACAACCAATACCAGTTCCAGTTAATCCACCACGTCATGTTCAAGCTTTATTAAGTGCAACTAAAGCTAAAATATCTTGGCATATACCACATTTATTAGGTAATCAAGGAAAAGGTGCATGGCAAGAATGGTATTATGAGCTTGAAATTATCGATGGTACTAGTGTTAGTAATGTTATACGAAATATTAAAGGAACATATTTCACTGTGGATAAACTTCGTCCAAATATAAATTATACTTTTCGTGCTGCTGCATATACAATAGCTGGTAAAGGACCATGGAGTACAGAATTCTGTGGTAAAACTTTAAAATCTTCACATGAACGTTACTTAATATGGAGTTCAAATGAAGGACTATTACAAAGTGATATCCTTGGTGAACATATACGTGTATTAATACCAAAAATTGATTTAGGTGAAGATGATATCTCTGATATGGCTTGGTTTGAGGATGTTTTATTCTTTGTAAGCAATTCAACATTAAAATTTTATAATCGAACAAGCGGTGTTTTAGCTAAATTTAATGAAATAGATTCTGTTGGTAGTATTGGAATCGATTGGATTGGAAAAAGGATTTATTGGTCAAATCCTTCACAGCAATTGGTAATTTTTTAATTCATTATTTTTAAGTGAATATATTATTTTATACTAAAAGACCAAATTTTGAATAGAAAAAATCATAGTCTAACTCGCTAGGCTAGCTGCATGAAAAAATAATAATTTTCTTTTACTCGCCTGACAAAGTACAGTAATGCTTATATAAAATTACCTGTTAAAACCAATATGTAATATTTATTTTCTTTTTCTTTAGATAACACGTGCTAGTCTAACTGGCCAAGACAAAGAATCCTTACCAATTATAGCAGTAGCTCGAGAATTAAAAATTGATTCATTACGTGGCCATATATATTTTTCAACAGCACATGCTGTAGAAGTTTGTCGTTTAAATGGTAAAAATCGTATGATTTATTTTAGTGTACCATTATATTCTGGAAAACAAATAATGGGTTTAACATTAGATATGGATAATGAGAAAATATTTTGGATAGTACGTAGTTATGAGGGTTCAAGTTTATTCAATGCACCAATGGCAAAATATTGGAATAAAAATATAAGTCCAATTGAAACAATATTAGAAGAAAGAACACTAAATGGACCATTAACACATTTTAGTGATAGATTATTATGGTTACAAGATGATCATACAGTTATTGTTGGTGATATGAATGGAAAAAATTTAGCTCATATACGAAATAATAAATTAATTGGTCTTAAATCGGTTACAATTATTGATCCAACACATCATATATATCCAAATATTACAAATAAATTAAATGTTATTCCTGAAACTATTCTAAATACAAGTATTAAAATAATTGGAAATTGGAAAAATTTTAGTATAAATTGGTTACCAGAAAAAACAGTTACTTATGGTAATGTTTTCTATGAATTAAGAATTCATCGTGATAATACAACTGAAATTGTTAGAGAAATAAATACTTCATATTTTCAATATACATCTGATATTGTTCCACCATATACATTATTAGAGATAGCCATAAGAGCATTTACATATTGGGGTTATTCTAAGTTTACATTTACAAAATTATATACACCATCGGCGATACCATCAGTTCCTGCTAACCCAAGGGTATTTATAACACATTATCATGATCCATTACGACGTGGTTTAAATATATCAGCAACATTTCGTTGGAATAAACCAATTAAACCAAATGGCCCGATTATTGGTTATAAAATATTTGTTTGGTATAAAGAAGATAATGTTAATAAAGATGTTCGTAATGATTTTTTACAATCACAAAAAGAAATAATTATATCTAATTTAGTACAAAATGTTACATATTATTTTCAAGTACAAGCATTTACACCTGTTGGTAGTGGTCCAAAAACAAATATAATACAAATAAATTCAAATGATGAAAATCCTATACCACTTTTATTAGTAGCAACATACGATGATATTATTGAAATTGATTTAGATATAAATATAAGTAAATCAATTGTACATACTGGAAATTTAATAACACATTTACAACACATCAAACGTGAAAATCGATTATTATGGTTTAATGATAATCATGAATTAATTTCATATAATGGGACTAAAATTAAATTATTATCAATAAATAATGAAATTTTATCATTTACAATAGATTGGATTCAACGTATTGTATATTGGTCTGAATTAATAAATATTGATGAAAGTTCAATATATAGTTTAAATTTAAATCGTATTGATAATAGACCAATTGTTGGTGAAAAACTTTTAACACGTTATGCTATTATTAAAGATTTAATAGTATCACCAATTAATCAAACATTATATTGGCTAGAAATGGATAATATAACTATTAATACTGGTCATATTATTCATTTTGATTTTAATTTAAAATATCAGTATGAAATAAATAATACAATATTTTGTTTAAATGGTAGATATCAACATATTTTATTAGATACATCAAGTATTGGAGAGAATAGACTGATTTTAATTGATTCAATTGGTAATATATTTATATATGGTATACAAAGTCAAATTTGTAATTATATTAAAAAAATTGGTATAAATTCTAGTACAGAATTTATTGTTAAAGATAGTGGTTATATGTATTTTATGAATAATAATATAATAACGGTATTTAATAAACAACATATTATACAATATACTAAAAAAATTGATAAAGGTACACAAATATTAGCTTATTATCATCAAAAATATCCACCAAGACGTTGTTTAATACCAAAACAAAGAATATCATTTAATAATTATATACCTGAATTAATTGAAAAAACTGAAAATTCTTTATTATTACAATTACCAGAACCAGAATTACATAATAATTGTTCATATAGATTATCTGGTATTAAATATGAAGTTAAATATTCTGAATTTGATAAAAATATTAATATAACATTATGTGATCCATTATTATGTAAAATATTTATTTCATATGAATCTGTAACACGTATTTTATATTTAAAAGCATTTACTAAATATCAATTACAAATTGGTATTAATAATTATTATGGTGAACAAATGGGTATGAAAACTATATATGGACCAGTTATAATATTATCAACAGCTCCAGGACAACCATCTCCTCCGCATAATATAACTGCACATAGTATTAATCCAAATGAAGTTGTTGTACATTGGCAAAAACCATTACAAATGAATAGTGATAATATTTGGTATGAAATACATTGGCAGACTGAAAATTCTGAAGCACGTGTATTAAATAGACAACAACATTTAGTTATACCTGAAGAAAATTTAATAAAAAATTCAACAGATGAAATTGCTGTCAGTTTATCAAAATTACAACCAGAACAAATGTATAATATTTTTGTACAAGCATATTCAACACAAGAAACATTTAGTATTAGTCCAATTGTATCAGTTACAACATTTCCAGAACCTGATACAATAATATTAATAAATTCAACGGCAACAAGTTTATTAATACATTGGGAGGCATGTGATGAAATTGTACGTTATAAAATTTTATATCGTAATATTGATAGTAATGATTATGTACTTGCTGCTGATTCTGAATATGATAATCGTCCAATACCAGAACGTAATAATTTTTTAATTGAAAATTTATTACCAAAAACAATTTATATATTTGTTGTACATATATTTTATAATAATACAAATACACCATATGTATGGCCACAGGATAATCGTTCAAAATTTGAAACATTAGGTGATAAACCAAGTGCACCAGGACAACCAAGAGTATATTCATTAAGTACTGATATATATAAAGTATCTTGGTTAGCGGCTAAAGAAAATGGTGCTATTATATCTGAATATAGTTTAGAAGCATTACATATGAGAATTAAAAATCGTATTATAAGATCAAATAATTTTGATAATCCATTATATCAAATTCCATCAATTGATAATTATACAATATTACAAAATCAAATACAATGGATTGAAGAAATTGAACCAATTGAAGAAAAATGGATTATCTATTATAATGGAACTGATACATATTGGATAGTTAAAGATATACAGCCAATAAATGATTATTCATTTCGTGTACGTGCTAAAAATAGCTATGGTTGGGGTCCTTATTCAACAACAAGTGAACCAATTAGTGAACGTTTAGTTTCAAATGATGGAAGAAATTCATTATTAATAGCAATTTTTTTACCAGTTATGGTTGTAACATTTTGTGTTATATTTACAGCTAGTATGATTTTTAGTAAGTATTTAATTAATTAGTTTTCAAATAGTTTTTTAATTTTTCTATATAAAGCAGTCTAATTTAAACATAATTTTAATAAAAAATAACATTTATTAATATTAACTTTCGTGTTGTATCTCTATAGACTTAGATATCTTTAGTTCTATCCATATAAACCAATGACTGTTGGAATAGAATAAGATTCTATAATGTTAAATTAATTGAGAGTGTCGTTTATTTGATTCTTTGTTTCCTGTATTCATATTACCCATTATCAATTTAATTAACTGAATCATTAAATTTTTGACATCTTATTTGATACCTGCTTATGACAAAAACCTACAACAGTGAAAAATTCATTAATAAGGCATTCATAAAATAGATATAACAGCAAAAATGGAAAAGAGTTTAATTTATATGTACATATAAAAATTTTGCTTATTTACAAATTATCTAGAAATTTTTCCTGCAATTGATTTTTTTAGAACATAATAAATCCATGCACACACGTTTGAATTAAGATGTAAGTTTCACTCTTCAAATTGGAAAAGACTAGTAAGAATTATTGCTTATATTTATGATTTTAATTTCCATACTTCATGAATGACAAAACATTACACTAAAACAGATTTATGGACAAGGATATGATAGTGCTAATGCCATAAAAGGGAGTTATTATGTAGTTCAACTCAAAGCCAAATATAATATATTTCCATTGTCCTGCTCATAATTTATATCTGGTAGTTAAAAAGTAAAGAAGTTTTTCCCTTTCAAAACCATGCAGCAAATTTATAGTTTTTTGCTAATAGTATCAAAACCGTGAAATATTTAAGTTAGTAGCAAAGCATAATATGTTTAAAGTTCTTATACTAATATTAACTTAAATTGTTTTTTTGTCATTATTATATTATTTATTTTACAAATATTATGATAATTTTAGTTCATCAACGTCGGGTACAGCAAAAAAAGCTTCTACAAGAAAAAAAAACAAGAATACCAGATGTTGAGCTGGCTAACCTTCGCGAACTACCACGAGGTGTAAATTTTATTCATACGAATAATATCCTTTACACACCAACTCCATTAACAGACGCTGATGTAGCACTTTTACCACAAATTCGAAGAGATCAAGTAATTTTTTTGTTTAACAAAATTTATTAGTGTTAACTAATCAAATTCTTGCCACTAGATAACAATGTCAAGTTTTCTGGGTAGCGGAGCTTTTGGAGAAGTTTACGAGGGTTGTGTTAAGAATGTTGATGAACAGGAAGAGACTCGTGTTGCTATTAAAGTATTGTTTTTTTTTTTCAAAAAAGAAATTGTCATAAGAGTAGTTTTATTATAAATTCGTCTTTCTTTATAATAGACACTAAGAAAAGGGGCAACTGAACAAGAAAAAGGAGAATTTCTACAGGAAGCTCAACTAATGAGTAATTTTAAACATGAGCATATTCTTCGTTTAATTGGAGTTTGCTTTGATAGTGACACTTTATATATTATAATGGAACTAATGCAAGGCGGTGATTTGCTAAGCTACTTAAGACAATCTAGGCCAACAATGGTAATACTTGTTGAGTTTAAATGTTTAAAATTTTAAATAAAATTTTTTATTTAAAGGGTACACCATCATCTCTTACACTTTTGGATTTAATATCAATGTGTGTAGATGTTTCTTCAGGTTGTAGATATTTAGAAGAAATGCATTTTGTTCATCGTGATTTAGCTTGCCGAAATTGTTTAGTATCATCAGTTGATCCAGAATATCGTGTTGTTAAAATTGGTGATTTTGGTTTAGCTCGAGATATATATAAAAATGATTATTATCGTAAAGAAGGTGAAGGATTACTTCCAGTTCGTTGGATGTCACCAGAGAGTTTAGTTGATGGTGTTTTTACTTCACAATCAGATATTTGGGCATTTGGTGTACTTTGTTGGGAAATAATGACATTAGGTCAACAACCTTATCCAGCAAGAACAAATGTAGAAGTACTCCATTATGTTCGTGACGGAGGAAGATTAGGACGACCAACAGATTGTCCCGATGAATTGTAAATTTTTATTTAGTAAAATTATTAGCAAAAAATCATTATTTTTTTGTTTTAAATTTCAATTTAGATATCAATTGATGCTTAAATGTTGGAGTTATTGTCCAGAAGATAGACCAACATTTAAATATTGTCTTGATATACTTCAGCTACTCAAAGGTAGCACTAGTGATGCAGTTAAAATTGTAGCACACAGTACAAATAGATTAGTTAATGGTAAGATAATATATTTAACTAAGATTATGCATGATGTTTTGAATGATTTTCTTAGGAAAAATGTTACTAATATTCTTCGTTCATATATCAAGTACAAAATTATTTCCATAGTTCTTTAGAATAAGTTAAAATTATCAAAAAACCTTAATTAAATTAATCTAGATCTTTTTGGTCACGAATCAGAAGTATCTTAAATTTCCCAATTTAGCATTTATTAAGCCGGTAAATTTCTTTTGTTTAAAATTCTAATCATCTTTTCTCTTTTTATAAACAATTAATTTCCTGCTTTCCTCTTTTGCTTCAATAAAAATACTACTAAATATGTATATGAGTCGGTTTAGTTTATTCAAAACTAAATAAATCAGATTGATACAACTAAAAGTACAAAATGATTTTGTATTGAAATGGGGATAATACATTTGATTACATGAACAACAAATAAAATTTATGCTTTTTAACCATGAAGACATATTCTGATAACTTTTAACTTGAAAAGTTTGAGAAGAAATCATTTAGGAACTGTAATTAGCAGAAAAAAAATTCCCAGAAAAGAATCCTTTTGCTCCACTTACTATCATGGAAATATTATGAAAATGTTATTTGGTAATAAATCTGTATGTCCCATAAAATAAATTATTGAGCAATTATATTTATATTTCTAAATAAATTATATTTTTTTCTAAAGTAAAGCACAAATCCCATTAGCCTAAGTGCATTAAAGAAATAATTAATCAAGTCTTTAAATACTAATTTAAAAAAGTAAAACTTACTTAAAATATTTCCCATAAACTATGCCCAGTTTAAAAGCAACAAAAAAAGAATTAAAGTATATGTAAGTATTAAACTCAAAAAACATTTATTAACACAAAACATCATCTCGCTTAAATCACTTATTTTTGTTTTTATTCTAAATAAATTCATCAAGCGCTTGTTTCCTTTTTCTTTTAACTTTCAGGTGGAATATTCAATCCATCATATCTGGGCTCTGATTATAATCATAACACAAATTCAGGTAGGTTAATTTAAGCACTAACTTACTTGTTTTGAAAAATAATTACAATAAATAATTCATTTAAATTGGATAATAATAATTTTTGCTTATAATAATTACAGAAAAACCAAACGGATGGATAGGAGTAAAAAGTCAACAAAATAGAATTGAATCACCAATTATAATAACTCCAACATCTTCAACCACAAGTACAATTGTTCCAAAATATTTAGAATTATTATATGATGAGAATGAGGATCAACAGAATGTTTTTAGTGATGGCTACGAAATACCAATTAGTACTGTATACCATCATAGTTCTCTAACATGTGTTATAGGATCTGAAAATCCTAATGATAGCAATGATCCACAATTTTATAAAGATTCAACAAATTTATATCGTTCAGTTTCATCAAGCTTAATAAATAATTTAGATAATTATAATAAAATGAATGCAATATTAAGAGTAAAATTGCCTCAAAATGATGAAATAATAAAAGATGCAAATCATAATTTAGGTAATAATATTAGTACATTAGAAAATAGTTTGACAGTAGATAATAAAACTTTTTATACAAATACTACTCCATTTACAGATGTAATGGATAAAACTGATTCTGCTGTGTAGTATTAAATGACTCTCTTTCATATTTTTTTTTTCTTTTACCAAAATTTCGAAACCAAAGACTTGAAATTAATTTTTTTTAAAGAACTGTATAATTAAAATTAATTCAAAATAATATTATACAGTTCATTTAACAACTATTAAAAGCAAAGTTTAAATATTTTAGATTATTTAGTGATAATATTTTGTAAATATTGTTTAGATTTAACTTAAATTCTAATTTCAATATTCAGTCATTGCATTTAAATTTAGATTATTAAGTGTTTAATTTATATACAATGAAAAAAACGACTTTAACGTCTTTATATTAAAGGTGTTAAAACTTATGTATGCAGCCTTTACTGAGAGTATTAGGCATTGTTTTAAACATTTTTAAAATATTCTGTTTACATGGGAGCAATTTAAATATAAATTAATTTTAAATAAATATTTTATTTCTCTTCCTCTAACTTCCTCTAACCTGACAGAAATTGGGTCAGATAATTTTTATTTAAAGCGGCCAAGCTAGATTGTAACATTTTACAATTTTAACTAAAAATATTTCATCGCCAGTAAAAAAAAAAAAATAATAGTTTGAAATTTCTCCTGCAAAGCATCATTGGTAGCATGCCATGTAAAGGGAAATCAATAAAAGAAGAAATCCAAAGTTTCAGCACGGTATAGAGGAAGATAATCAAGTGTAAAACAATTCATTTTATTAATTCTGTTTCTTTAGAAATGGAAACAAAAAATAAGTAATTTGGTCAAATTTAATTTAAAATATTTTTTTCTACGGGTAAAATCCTATTAAAATTTTAAAGAGTGTAATAAATTGCTATCAAAAAATTAAATTTAAAAAAAAAATGATCTTATAATTAAAATAAAATTCACCTTAGGAAAAAATTTTCTCTCCTTTAAATCTTCCAGCAAATGATAGAAAATACTTTTATATTTACTTTTATATATTTAATATGAATATCCACAAATAAAACAAGAGATATTTTTCTAAGGCTACTAAAAAAACCAAATAAATATCTGCATGATACTATATTGGTGCTAAAAAGAATATTTTTAATCTAAACCTTTTTCAAATTATTTATATTAAAAATTACCCTTCCTTTTCTATTTTGACTTTAACATCTTCAATGATATCATCATCTAATTCATCCTCTTTGCTATTTTCATGCAAAAGCACATATTCTCTGGAACTAAATCCAAATTTAATAACATCTTTTTCTAAAAGTTCAAAATATTTTTTAGGTTCAATTGGTTTATTATTAATAAATGTGCCATTAGATGATTCTAAATCAATTAAATATGGTCGTACACGTTTACCAGTTGTACCATCTTCACGTTCATATGGTACTAAGCGATATTGTAATGCAGCATGTTGTTTTGAACATGAAGGATGATCTACAGGTAAATCGCATACTTTACGATCTCTTCCAATCAAATAACAGCTTTGTCGATGTATATAAAGGGTTTGTAATGCTTTTTCACCTTTAAATGGATATAAACGCCATCGACGTTTTGGCTTACGTGCTTCCTCAGGTTCAGAATATTTAATTACAACACCATTTACTTTGTTTGTATCTTCTGCTAGTTTACCACTTAAACCAAAATTTGGTTTTTCCTTTTCAACTTGATTTGGATTGCTATCTTTATTATTTGTTTCACGCTTACCCCATTCATAACTTCTATTATTATCTTCATTTCGATTTGAAAAATTTCTTCTTCGAGGACTACGACTTCTTCTAGAATTTAAGACAAAACACAAAAAAAAAAACACCATTTAGTCATTTAGTTTAATTTGGTATGAAAAAAACGAACCTCCTTTCATTTTCTCGACTCCGGCGTCTTTCTTTGTAATTATCTCTATGTTCGGGTGATTGTCTGTCACGGTAATGTTGCCTCTCCCTAGTTTCATTTCTTCGATTGCTATCAGATACTTTTCGATGGTATTTTTCCTCATTATAATCATTATTTTTTTGACGTTTATCGCTTGATCTGCCTTTTTCATCATTTGTATCACGAGAAGGACTGTCCCATTTCGAAGAATAACGTGATTTACCAGATCGAATTTTGTTATATTTTTCATCTGTTGATATTTGTCTGTTTTGTTCATGTCTATGGCTTTGATGATGGTCTAGGGAATTATTTTTATTTCTATTTAGTTTTTTATCATTTTTTGGATTGTTTTTATAACCTGTTGAACTCTTTTCTACATTTTTGGATTTATTTGTAGAGCTTGAAGATGCAGCTTCACTTGATTCGGAGCTACTACTGTTATTTGATTCCTCTGAGTTTTTGCTCTTTCTTTTAGACTTTTTTGTTTTAGGCATATCGAGTATGTTTTTAATAATATTAACTTCTGATATAAGTTAATTATAAATCGCAATAAATCTAGAAATTATAATTTCCACAAAAGTCACTTAAACGCTTGTCAAACAACAAAATTGAGTGAAGCTAGCTGCGATTGAAAACAAGTTATATAGCGTCATATATCTGTCATAATTTCATTCACAATAGCAAATTCAGAAAAATAATATATGTGAGACAGAAAAATAATAGATGCTCGGATAACAAATTAAAAGTATCTTAAATACAAATGAAACTAGATTTTAAATGTATGAAGAAAGTGATCAAGTGAATTTTTCAATGCTTTCCAAAATTAAAAATGTGTATTAGTATCTGCTGCAACAATGCATGATTTTGATTATTTCTGTCAGATATGGGATGTTCTTATATAGGGCGTTATACAGGTTTTTTAGATTTATTTCATCCTTTTACAAATGAAGTTCATCTTTTTATAAATGAAGTTCATCTTTTTATAAATGAAGTCCATCTTTTTACAAATGAAGTTCATCTTTTTATAAATGAAATCTACCTTTTCACAAATGAAACTTCATTTATAAAAAGATGAAGTTCATTTGTAAAAAGTTGAACTTCATTTGTAAAATGATGAAATAAATCTGAAAAACCTGCATGTATATTATTATAGTTATAGTGTTTATACTGTAACCTAGTACCTTTTAGTACATAGATCATCTGTCAAAAATTTGTTTGTGGTTTGTTGTTGTATTTGCGTAAATTGTGTTAATTTTTGCAATTTTTGTGTTAAATAAACAATTAAATGATTCAAAATCATATTAAATTGAAAAATTCTTACCTTTTACTCAATAATTAATTATTAGTGACATAACCTAACTTCTACAATTATTCACTGTGAAACTATTGCCGAAAGAGAAAGTTCGCAAAAATTACTCAAAGTTTCCCCTCCGTACTGCCATGAGTTGTCTAGTTCATAGGAAAAGAACTATAAAAACAAACAGATTTAAATTAGTTTATTTTAGAAATATACTAGAGATTCCCCATACAAATAGTACTAGGTACTAGGTACTACATAGGTTCAGTGAAAACGCTCTGTAAAATTGGTTAAAAACTAAATTAAGTTTTTTGAATGTATATTTGTATTTTTTACCATTAATGGTAATACTGAGATGCTATTTTCAGATGAAATTGGAAAGAAAATCGATTTAAAAAGTAATTGGAACCAATGCAATGATTGGTAAGAAAAACGATCTACACTCTTATTATGAAAAAGAATTATGAAATCTGTTAGCATTTTAGAAGTAACTTAGTTGCTCGCGGAGTTAAAATTGTATAATTGAAAAAAAAATGTGGTAACTTTATGCAGTTTATTTTATAAAGTATAAAAATACAAAAAATATAATTGATGAGAATATAATTTCACACACCTTTATGATCATTATGTAATATATTAATAGGGTGGAAGTTTCTTTCCATACCATTAGTGAAGATAGCAAAGGTTAAAGGAACGTTTTTCCTTTTTTTTGGGATGTAAACAGACTTTTGTCCGTAAATTAATATTGTAATATTTTAGAAAAGTTTTAGAAAGCCAAAAAGTGAAAAGAAATCACCAGCTTACAAGAAAGAAACTTTAGGGAAATTTGCAAGCTAAAGTAAGAATTTTCAAGACAATTTGGCGGTTATTTGTTTAAACAATATCAATTCAAGCGGAGCTAAAATATGTTAGAAGGTTAAAGCCCAGTTGTAGCTCTAAATAAAATTTTGTTTTTTTTAAAAAAAGATAAAATAATTTTCCATTTTCAATTGGTTTATTTGGGTACTTTTGTGATTATATAAAAACTAACGCTCAAAATATAAAGCGTCATAAGGTAGACCTTTTCAGGATAATGCTTAATCATTCTTGTTTGACCTAAATTTAGGTCATGGTATTAAATTTCCTGTATCCTATAAATATTTAGAGAGAGTAAAAGTTTGATTAGAGTCAAGGATTTCTTTAATAAGTTATCAGGGATTTTTTTTTTAAATGGAAAGATAGTTTTTTTTGGGGTTCATGTAAAACTTTGCTGAGGGATCTTCAATATTTAAGAAATTTAATCTTTAAAGATTAAAGGCCAATTAGATGATTAGAAGGAAGTGTCAAGATGCTTTGACAGAAAAAATATAATTTTCGGCTCGTGACTTTTTGTTATAATTGAAAACTAAAAATATTTACAGAGTTATAGTTGTCCTAAGGATTTATATATTTTGTTTATATTTTTCCTTTGAGAAACAGTGAATAACATTGGAAACCAATATTCATACATAGCATTCAGATTGTTCTTTATGCTTTTCTCGTATATACAGAAAAATTTTGTGGGATATAATCTGCTAGAAATTTTGAAATATCGTTTTTTCATTGAATTTTCTTAAAGCTCATTATTTCAAAAATATTGTACTATTATATTATTCAAATCAAAGAATAAATGACGAAGATATATTACTTTGAGCAAAATTTAAATTAAGAAAAATTTTAAGCTTATTTTTCTCAAAACCAATCCTCCAAAATTTGTGAACACGAAAACATCACAAAGACTGAACCGATCTGAACAGATCTGAATTTTCTATTAAAATTATATTTTGCCATTTTCTCTATTATAGTCAATTTACAACAGTATTATTTTGATAAGTTTTATAGTAGAGCTTCAAAATGCTTAAATATTCAAGTAAAGTTATAGTGCATTAGTTTTGATGAGACTTTTTTAAAATGATTTTAGATAAAATATTGTTAAAAGAGCTCCTTTTCGGAATTTCTGCAATTAAACAGTTCCAGGGTATAGCTAAGAATAATTTCCAATAATAAAAATTGTGCTAGAGTTCTTAAAATACACTTTATTTAAGATATTCTAACTAACAACTGGACTTAAATCACTTTAGTTATTCATGCAACTAGCTTACTGTCAGCTTAAGAAATCTATAGCAATATATTACGAAATTGATTGACTGTCTGTTTCTTTTAAGATTGATTTATCTATTTTTAATTTCCTATTCGGTCAAATATGATTTAATCAAATTGGAAAAATGATTTCTATTTATTGAAATTTATTTAGTTGCAGGAATATGCAAAATTAGAAGGTGTATTTCTACAGGTATCTGTTTTTTTTTTTTCTAAATAAAACTTAACTTAAATCAAGGATATATGGTAATAGATCCAGATGATCCAAAAATGACTAACCCCAAAACCCTTACAGAGTATTGAATGTCTTCTGAATTTTTTCATGCTTTTGGCTTAAAAAAAAATTTGAAATTTATCAATGAATTTGGTAGTAAACATTTCAAAACAAATAAAGCCTGAAAATTTGGTGGCTCTACGTCACAAGTAACATGTACTGAAAAAGGAAGTTAAATACTCCAGTAAAGAATCTAAGAGCTTAGAATTAATTCTAAAGCTGAACCATTTTTTTATTAATAGCTGCAATTGGGGACTTTTTTCAGTGAAAAAATAACTTTTCATTCGGTAAGTAGAGTACCGGAAAATTTTTTTAAAAGATATTTATGTAATAAATTAGATAAATTTAAGCTTAGAAGTAAAGAAAGACTGCAGCAGTAGTTAGCAATGTATAATTATAGAAATCAATTAATTTTGGTGTAGTAATTTATCCAAGGGTTTGGGAGCTTTAGATTAACCAAATATTAAATTTTTTTATTTAGGTGATTCTTTTATATCAAAAGTTTCGGAAAATATCGTCATTTTCAACCATATTTTAATATGGGAGCATTAATTAAATCAAATTTCAAATAATGTTTGATAATATAAATCAATTGTTATTTGGCTATTTTTGAAAACTGTTCATTTGAACTAATTTAAAAGAAAAATAATGGGTTGACATTTTTTCCAAAGCCAAATAAGTTTTCATTGCTGAAAGTAGTTTTCATTATTTTTCCACCTGCAAAAACTTAATTAAGAATTTTACTTTTAGATATTTTTTTACTGCTTCCCATTACTGAAAAATTTTTTTCATTAAAGGTAAAAAAATAATAAAAACAAATAAAAATCATTTTGAAAACATTTCAGGTTTCAGTTTCCCCTAAATTTGTTTGAATCCCTAATAAAATTGTTAAAATGATTTCAGCACCAGCAGTGACTCTGAAACTCGAAATATGTCTCTAATATTCGTCTGATTTTGACATAATTCTAATTGTAGCCCTGATTTAATTACATTTTTAAGTGAAATAATTGCAATTAATGCAATAAATTTTTCATTTCATCCCTGACTTTCTAATTATTTTTGATTATAGTAATAACAGATCAGGTTCTTATCTTATCTTAGAAAGTTTCTTCTTTCAGTCATTTGATGGATAAAAATTTATTTTAGTTTCGTTTCCTTATAATTTCTTGGTGATTTTTGCTACTTTTTATGCTTTGGATATTTCATCGGATATTCAAATTGATTACAGTATTATGATATGATATATAAGGATTTAAACTTTTTTTGCTAAGAAAAACCGTATAACAACCCAGATGATGGCTATTTAAGTTTGGCGTGTGATAACACTAGTCTACAAAATTTTGTAACAAGAAAGGTGATTCGGAATTTTGAAATGTTTACCTACCCCCATTAAAACACCATATTTATTTTTAAATAATGTCAAGAAAGTGTAAAAATGATGCTGATAAGTTTTGTTATATTTGTGGCGAAATTACTTTCAAAATTCAGCGGAGAAATTTGACACCATTAGTTACCAACTTATATAAACATTATTTTGGCTTTGCTGTCGGACAACAAGATAAAGCGTGGGTTCCTCAACTCTGTTGTGTGACATGTGTAGGCCAACTTACTGGATAGGCCAAAAGATCACGATCTATGCCTTTTGGAACTCCTATGATTTGGCCGGAACCCACGAACCATTCATCAGACTGTTATTTTTGTCTTACTGATACAAAAGGTATTACAAATAAAACCAAAAAACAAGTTAAGTATCCTGATCTATCATCTGCTGAAAAACCCGT
This sequence comes from Acrocera orbiculus, assembly GCA_947359355.1. NCBI lineage: Eukaryota > Metazoa > Arthropoda > Insecta > Diptera > Acroceridae > Acrocera > Acrocera orbiculus. Next base: position 2,501,895 of record OX375757.1, read on the forward strand.
CCTTCACCCATACCAGAACCACCCCAAAGTTTAGATCTGTCGCCTTCCTTGGAAGAAGTAGATAGCGCCACGATTGAGCCTGACTTTCAAGAAGCTTCCTCATCTCACGAGCTGCATCTAATATCTCAAGAGGACCTTAATGATTTGGTTCACATTTGGACTTCTTTCCTAAAAATTTGGGCTCCTTGAAGGGATTCCATCAGGAAATCTCTATAATGGAAAAACGACATCAGGGGAAGTTGAGTCCACGCATGCTGGCGGATTACTGTTGGACATTACAACGAGACATCCCAGAAGCAAAATATAGAAGAAAATCTTAAGGTTGCATTTAAATTAGTACTGTAATGCTCTTATTAGCTTTTTTTTGTCGTTAAAATCTGTATTTTTTTAAAAAACAAACAAACACATATTTCAATAAAAATATTCGTGTAACAAATATTCTAATATCAATTCTATCATCCTTAACCTTGTTCTAAGCATAATTAGTTAAAAGTTTTCATGTTACAAAAAAAAAGTGTTTTTTTGTAGACTAGAATTAATTAATATCACATTAAAGAGGGATAAAGGTTTCAGCGTAAAAAACTACTTTTTTTATGAATTTTTTAGTGAATATGGATTAAGAAAATTTATTCAAACCTTTTGTACATTATTGGGCATGGCGTTAAAAATATTCTGTAATTTTTTTATTATAAAATATTTACTAAGAAGCCAGTGATACAGCTTTTTCAAGGACGTGTTTGGAAAAAGATAATTTGCGGTGATCACTGTAACTCAGTTGAAAATTTCCTGAAATTAAAAACCCATAAAATCTATTCAAACGTTGCCTGATTGTTTTTTTTTGTGTTTTAAAAATTTTGGTATGTTCTCATTTAAAGTGAAAACTGCTTTTTTTGACGAAAAATTCCGGCATTTTGTATGTGAAAAACCCCCTTTATGTAAAAAACAATTCAAAAACTCAACGTAGGGGTAGGTATTTTATATGTTGAAAGTGTGTACCAAATTTGAAGTGAATCGGTAATCTAGTTTTTGAATGGCAATGATCACCGACTTTGAAAAAGCAAATATGAGAAAAACGCGTTTGAAAATTTTAAAAGCTTTAAGAGAATGAAAGAATAAGTAAAGGAAAGGAAACTTCTTAGTCAATAACTATGGGAGCTTTACTCTGATTGACTTGAGAGTAAATTCTTGAAGTATTTGACTATAAGAAAAGAAAAAAACATATTTTTGATTTTTCAAAACTGAAAACTTAAGAAATGGAGAAGAAGGATAAAGCTGGTAAAGGATTATGGTAAAAGAGGACTGAGTACATTAAACCTAATAATTAATTATACTTAAGTGAAAACTCTTACATTAGTGACATTTAATAAATGACAAAATTCATTCTCTATTTCAGTTAAAGCAGCTTTTGATCGTTAAAACCGCTTATTAAATCTCCTGGATAATTGGTTCTCAAATCAAAGTAGTTTAGTCAAATTTTTAGGACCCACTAAAAATTTACCCAATTGTTTGACAGCAATCTGAAATCTGAAAGCTGCGTAACTAGTATTATTAAACTCTGTAATTGTGTTGACTTATTCCCATTGGAGTTTTTTTCTCCAATTCTAGCTATATTTTAATATCAATGGTTAGCATAATTTAGCTACTAACATAGATTTTGACGGCCAAATTAACAAACGTTTCTAACTTAAATTTTTAGTTTTAAGCACTTCTTTTAATTTCAGCTATGATTCCATATTGAAGATTTAAGGAATTATATTTACACTTTATTTGAAAAATGGCAAAACAATAAAAATGACATCACTTCTTGGAAAAATTATATGTTAGTGAGACTGTTGCCTTAATAACAAAATGCAAAAATATTAGCATAATATTTGAAAAAATTTAAAGAAAATTTTTATTTGCTTTTAGTGATCAATTTCCATTCCCGAAATTTAAGAAAGTAATAAAAACTCAAAGATAAAATCCACGCAAACTAATTCAAAATGATTTCCTTCAATAGATTATGTTTTTTATTGTATTCAAACTAAAAAATGAGACAAAAAATATAATATAGTTTTGAAAAAAGATAAATTTATTGGCAAATATATTTTTTGTTTTGATATACTACTAATATATTTATCAGAATTTATCAATCAAAATATAAATTTTTATTGTTAAAAAAAAAGGACAGATTTGATGACTAAATTTTTTACTTCCTACTCCCTTGAATGATATATACTAATAGGAACAGAATGAAAAATGACTTCGTAGTTTATCCTTAAAGAATCGTCCTTCATCCTTATTCATCATATTACTCTAAAAGCGTTCATAGAAAATTTTTTGCTGTTCTCTAACCAATATTTATTGCTTGGGTTTAAGCTAAGTGAAATTTTATGTTCAATATTTTTCTAAAATATTCAATTAAATTATTGTTTATAAATTTAAGTTAATCATTCGTTGTCTTTTTAACAATATATTTTGTAAATCTTTAAAAATTGGCTTCATAAATAAATTTTTCCTACCCAAATTTATAATCATTGCAAAAAATACGTTAATTATTTCTCTTAATCAAAGGAGTCTAAAGCTTAACTGATAAAGTATTCTATCAAAAGCTGGAGATTTTAATTAATTGATTACTTAACAAAGTCCAAAATTATTTCCTTTTGATATTAGAGCTTGGGATAAAAACTTAAAGCAGTTGGACAGAAATTAAATTTTCTCGTTTTTTGTTGTTATTTTTTTGTCTCTGTTCTAGTATCACATCAAGTTTACTTTTTCCATCTTTCTAAAATTTCAATAAGTTTTTGCTTAATATTTACCCCTTGAGGTCTTTGAAAGTTTTTAAATAGTTTTCCTTACAATTAAATATTATCTTATGTTTGACGTATACATCTAAAAATAGATAGAGAGATAATGTATTTACTTAAATAGAATAATTGAAAATGGCAAAATTTTAAGTGGTTTTCACACTCCACTGAAAACTTTAGTCAATAGAGAATTCAATAGCATGGAATGGTAGAATTCAATTTCCAATTGCTATTGCCTTAAGGGTCAATGAGTAAAATGAGTAGAAAAAGATTATTTCATTTGATTAAATTTCCAAAACTAGCATTTCAGTTGTGGTGATTTAAGTTTTTAAAGACATTTCAAAAACGACAAAGAAAAAACAAAAGACAACACTAATAAAGGACTAAACAATAAAGCTAAAGCTAAGGGCTTTGTTTTAGGTTTTCAAGTTAAGTTTCTTGAATCGATATTTTTTTTTTTCAAAACAAATAAATGACATAAATTTGTAATTAAAACTAATGGACTCAAAAGTATATTTTTTTATGAAAAATAAAAGACTGGAGCTCATAGAAGACATAATGAATATTTTGTTTTCACTTTTACTGGAAATTTGTTACGATGAATTTTAGTACGGTTGTTGCAATAAAAATGTTACTATAAAGATTTTGAATCAACTTACAAAAAATGAACTCTTTAAGTAGACTGTAGGCTACAAATAACAGGAAGTTTTAAAAGATTTTAAATGTTGTATATTTTAATTTGAAATTAACATAAAAGGGGCATTCTTTTACAAATCGTACAAAAATTGACCGACACATTTTTGATTTGGCTCAAATTTTTTTTACGGTTTTAGCTATGAAAAGAAAGATATACGTGTTTGAGGATTTTTTTTAAAAAAATTTATTTTGGAAAATGGAGGGGGTCAAAGTTTTGAGAATTTCGTGATTTTTGCTTGAAGAGTAGTTTTCAAAAATTCATAACTTCGGTGTTATTGGGGCTACGAGCTTTTTGTTTTTTTGTTTTACGGCTTAAAGGTTGAATTTTAAAAAAAAAAATATTTCAAAAAAAATAATTAAAAAATTTCCATTGTTATAAACAAATGAATTGTTTATATCGATTTTGAACTGTCATACCACCCTTGTAGCGAGTTCTTTTTATTACCATTGTGTTCACCGTCTAGTTTTAAATAAAAAACATATTTTTAATTGATGGAGAAACTATTCGTACTATTAAAAAAAAAATTATTTTTCAAGCGCCCCACCCCATATTGCACTCCACTGTGTACGCATTTTCTTATTAAATATTGTTTTTCTTCGTAATACATATGTTTATCTTAATTTTTTATTTTTTATTTATATAAAGAAATTGAAAACAATTATTAATAGCATTAGTTATTAACAAAAAAAGCTTAATGGAAAATGAAAAGAATTAAAAAAGAGCTTTATTTTAAAGGGTCTTCTGGTTTAAGCGCTCGAATTTTGGGTGCTTTTTCGGACGCCATAAAAAAGAACCAATAGATATTTTCAACTAAATTTTTTTTTACTTTTTGTTTATTAATGCGTTGAAAATATAAAAAATTAATAATATTAAACAAAAAGTCACAATTGAAAATACTACAGGCTTGCAAAGTGGAGGCTCTTGAAGAAAAGGTTGTGTCCTGGTGTGCACGATTCCAACCCTCCCAGTAATCTGAAGAACAAAATCTTTCTTAATTCTTCAACAAAAGAAATGTATCTGTGGTACTACAAAGAGTTTTTTTTAAAAAAAGTCTTGTTGCACAAAATGACGGCAGTTTGAAGAAAAAGTTACGTTTTTTTCCGGCTTTTTTCACCTTTCGGAATTTAAAAAAAAAAAAAAATGAAAATTAGAAAACACTCTTTGTTGTGCTTTAGCCTGACTTATAAAGAATCTCTGTGCAAAATTTCAAGTAAATCAGTTGAGTAAAACTTGAGATACCGTGCACACCGTTTCTAAAAAAGTAGTTCAGTCTGGTCTTTTGAACTTCAAACGCGTTTTTCCCGAAAGTACGTTTTGCGAAATGGTGTGCACGGTATCTCAAGTTTTACTCAACTGATTTATTTGAAATTTTGCACAGAGATTCTTTATAAGTCAGGCTAAAGCACAACAAAGAGTGTTTTCCAATTTTCATTTTTTTTTTTTTTTTAAATTCCGAAAGGTGAAAAAAGCCGGAAAAAAACGTAACTTTTTCTTCAAACTGCCGTCATTTTGTGCAACAAGACTTTTTTTAAAAAAAACTCTTTGTAGTACCACAGATACATTTCTTTTGTTGAAGAATTAAGAAAGATTTTGTTCTTCAGATTACTGGGAGGGTTGCAATCGTGCACACCAGGACACAACCTTTTCTTCAAGAGCCTCCACTTTGCAAGCCTGTAGTATTTTCAATTGTGACTTTTTGTTTAATATTATTAATTTTTTATATTTTCAACGCATTAATAAACAAAAAGTAAAAAAAAATTTATTTGAAAATATCTATTGGTTCTTTTTTATGGCGTCCGAAAAAGCACCCAAAATTCGAGCGCTTAAACCAGAAGACCCTTTAAAATAAAGCTCTTTTTTAATTCTTTTCATTTTCCATTAAGCTTTTTTTGTTAATAACTAATGCTATTAATAATTGTTTTCAATTTCTTTATATAAATAAAAAATAAAAAATTAAGATAAACATATGTATTACGAAGAAAAACAATATTTAATAAGAAAATGCGTACACAGTGGAGTGCAATATGGGGTGGGGCGCTTGAAAAATAATTTTTTTTTTAATAGTACGAATAGTTTCTCCATCAATTAAAAATATGTTTTTTATTTAAAACTAGACGGTGAACACAATGGTAATAAAAAGAACTCGCTACAAGGGTGGTATGACAGTTCAAAATCGATATAAACAGTTCATTTGTTTATAACAATAGAAATTTTTTAATTACTCTTTTTGAAATATTTTTTTTTTAAAAATTCAACCCTTAAGCCGTAAAACAAAAAAAACAAAAAGCTCGTAGCCCCAATAACACCGAAGTTATGAATTTTTGAAAACTACTCTTCAAGCAAAAATCACGAAATTCTCAAAACTTTGACCCCTTCCATTTTCCAAAATAAATTTTTTTAAAAAAAATCCTCAAACACGTATATCTTTTTTTTCATAGCTAAAACCGTAAAAAAAATTTCAGCCAAATCAAAAATGTGTCGGTCAATTTTTGTACGATTTGTAAAAGAATGCCCCAAAAATATTTCTACCAAATATTTCTTTTATTCGTAACCTCATTGCTTTGGTTGGAAATTGTCGAAAAATTTTATTAAGTATTAAGGCTACCGTTTATTGTCACAAAAGTGAATCAACAGATTTAGGAATGATGTCATGTCTGTTAAGTGCAATGAGTGGTATCAGAGCTAACGAAGATCTCTTGTATCTTTATTTTCATTTCTTGTTATGCGGGGAATAAGAAGAGCTTGGTATTTTGTTTTTCGTAAATTTTTTTCTCTATTTTCCTAAACGAATTGTGAAACTAAATTTCCTAAATCAAGAAAAATAAAAATAAAAAATAACGTAAAGCTCTCTTGTTTTTATCTGCCATTCTTTTAATTTCTTATTGTTATTACTCACGGACAATCATGAATTTGGCTATTTTAAATGTTTAAAAACAATAATTTTGTTATGGTTGTTGTTCATAAAACCAAAGAGTGGGCATAAAAAAACTAAATTCCGTTCGGTTTCTTTCGGTTCGGTTTGACGTTTCTTTCCTATAAAGATCTGTTACTGCTGATTACATGATGTCCTGATTTTTGAAAAAGTTTTATTGAATCAGATGTTTTACTATATCTTATAAATTTCGAATGTTCCTTGGATATTTCAATCCCAAAAAGTTATAAATTTAATTAATCTGCTTTCCCAAGATTTCTCGTATTTTATTTATTATATATAGATCTTAAAATGTGTGTACAAGAATAGCAATCTCTTTAAATTTAATCCTAAAGTTCTTGAATCTATAAGTCACTATATTTTGTGCTGTTGAAGTATTTTAACTTTATAAACACAATTTATTCTGTGCACAACAGCATTTATTGAAAAAGTAAAAACAAAAGTTTGAAAAAAGCTTTAAAATTTCAAAAGTATTTTTTTTCTTTCAATTTTGAATCACATATCTATGCTATAAATTCACTTTACTACACTCAATTAATTGTGGTATTACTTATTACTGCTTTTAGGCAGATTTAATTTTCAAAAAACTTTTTAAATTAAATTTTAAAAATTATAAATAAACTAGTCTCATGAACTTTAGCCATTTTTTATGAAATCGTTCTTTATACTAATTAACCAACAATACTTTTAGTTGAAAAGTATACTATAGAGTTATGGGCTGCTCTCCATTATAAGTCATATGGAATACGGCAATAGGTATGAGAATGGTCTCGAGTTTCTAAACTATCTTTGCAATTCAAATCCTTTTTTAGTTTAATTTAATTCTGTCATTCATTGGGACGTACATACTGTTTAAAATATATTTGTCTTATTTGTATTTGACAGTTTTGTATTGAGAGATAAATCACTAAAGCTTTGATCAAACCTACGCGTCTAGCACTCTGCTAGGGTTCAGACATACTACCGAAGTTTAGTTGACCTCTAATGTTAAAAATAAAGCTCTCTAATTGTTGTTAGTTGTTTTTATTGCTAGTTTTATTGGTTTTATTACATCTTAGGCATGTAAGGTGTACTCATGGATTTCTGCAAATTAATTAAATGTGGCCAAGTTATAGTAGAGAGCTTAAAACTTCAAATTATTTATTTTAGTACGTTGACGTTATACTTTCGTATAATATTTCGTAATTTTCTTGATCAATAGCTTTTTGCTTTATACTTTTCATAATTTCAGAGAAATTTTTTGTACATTTCTTGTCAGTTGAAAAATTAAATTAAAAGAGACAAAAATAATAACTAAAATTACTAAAATTAAAATAAATTACTTAATGTCATTGAAAAAGCAAAAGTTGATTTTCTTTCAATCTTTTTTTAAAATTTAAGTTTTTATCTATATATTTCTGATTATAAAATGTCCTTTATACTTAAATCTTATAAATATTAAAATAAACTCTTTTCGTTGAAAAATTAAAATTTTATTAGATAGTACGTTTTTGCTAAATTTTAAGGACTACAACTTATGTCACAAAGGATAAAATGTAATTTAACCAATCACATAAGTGTCTATAAAAGGCATAAATTAGTTCAAATCTTTGTCACTTTTTGCAAAATCATTTTGTTTAAATAATTGTTAAGACATTAACAAGAAGCATCCTAGTCGAAAGGTTCTCATTGAAATTCTAAATAAAATTTCATTAAACTCATAAAATTATATTATTCATTTTGTCAGAAGTTGTTTTGTTTTATGTTTAAATAAAATTTATTAGTTTCTGTTCACCCTTTTATTTGATTAACGAAATTTCTTCTGACAACTGTGCTTGATTCATTTATAAAATTGACACAAAATAACAAAGTTTTAGTGTTTTTAATAAATGTTTTATTTATTTTGATAACAGAATAAAAATTTAAATATTTTTTTGGTATTAGCTAAAGTTTCAAACCTTTTTTTTAATAGAATTATTCAAACCAAAAACAATTACAATATTTCTACTGTAGAAAATAAAGTTGAATTGAAACAACTCTATGAATTTTTAATAAACTTTTTAAAAAAATAGACAATCTTATGATTTGATTATATTGTTGTTAAACAAACCAAAAAAAAATTTAAAATTCGTAATGATTTGGTATTGATTGCAATTTGAAATAAATTGTCAATTCAGTTTTTTGTTTATTGACTGTGCAGAGAAAATAAAGAATAAAATTACAGTATAAAAATATGTATACACTTTAAGCAAAATTTTCTTCCTTTTTATGAATTAGGGATATTCAGGATTATGCATTGCCATAATATCAGGTCTTGTTCAAGCAAAGATAATAATATTTCAAAAAATATTGCATTTGAATAGATATAAATTATGAAATATTTGTTTTGAGATTATAAATCTATTGATGTTTACTTCAGGGTTAATCAGTTTTACATAAATTTTCAATTTATACATATTGCTGGTGCAGTTTGTTTGTAATCAATTTGCATATATTAACTTTCTCTGTCAACTTGATCAATTTTGAGCTTTGAATTGAAAACAGTTTATTTAAAACATTCTTAGAGCTTGAATGATTCAGGGTTATTTAGCCTCTAATATTCTTTTGTAGTTCCTTTGATTACAATTAATTTTGCTTTGTTTATTTTAGCCGTCATTAAGATCTCTGGAATTGCAACAATTAAAATAACTAAGATTATAAACACACAAAAAAGGCGTTTGTTGATTTTTTTTTATTTGAAAACTTTTAAGAAAATATAGATATGTAGTTAAACTACATATGTAGTTTAATGTTAAATATATGCTGAATAAATGTTATTAAGATCTATGGATTTTTGAAATATATTGCAACAGCAAAAATTTGGTTTTGTTTTAAGGTTTTTCTTGTACCTAACTAGAACATTTCCTCGGCTAGCCTAGAAGTAGATAAGGGTCTAATTAGGCAAACATATGGCATGCCCAAATTCAAAATGCTTTTGTAAAACATACTAACACTCTTATTAGTAGAATATTAGGTAAACCTAAATTATTTATGCCAAATAATTTCTAAACCAGGCAAATTTATACAACATGCAGGCATGCTTACTAAGGTTTGCCGAAAACAAAAGTAGATAAATGTCGGGAAGACATATATATTTATTTTGCCTGATAGTGCGCTTACAGTAGCCAAAAATACTCTATAAATGTACTACCATTTCAGAATTTGTATGGGAAATCTCTAGTTTATTTCTCAAGTAAGCTAATTTAGATCTAGTTTGTTTTTTAGTTCATTGCTAATGTACTAGAGAACTCAATTACGTCATTGTATTAATTTCACTAATTGTAAGCTAAAGAGTTGTTTTTAATATATATATATTCTGAGTAACAAATACTAACGTTTTTGTGGCTCTTTATTTGAATTTTATTAGAGTTGAAATTATTATGCTGATATCCTTCGAAAAGCATTCTTATTAAATTTGAACTTTTTGAATGCCATAATTTTATTTAAACTACCAATAATTTGAAACCAGCTGAAAATTTACAAACATCCTTTTGACTATAAATAATTAACTTATTATATTTCAAACTAGTTATTATATAATTTTCAAGATTATTTTCCTTAACTATTAAAACAAGCATCAATTTAAAATTTCTAAACTGCATTTAAAATAATTGAATCTTTTGAATTTATTGCTCTTCTGCTTGATATTAACAATAAATACAGTTCTAGAAGTGTAAGAAATCAAAAGGTGGAATTGTGTTAAAAGATAATCAAATTTAATACAAACTCAATAAAATTTAAAAGAGAGGGACTTACAAATCCATAAACCCTGCTTCTGCTCAATTTATTGTCTACACCATTACAGAGCTCGTATATTTTCAATTGACTTAAATGCTCTTACTAAGCAACTTATTGGGTAGATAAATCCAACTTTTCAGAGTAATTGACCATACAACATAACTATTAAACTAGATCTAAACATTGACCACATAAAAGAATTTTAATAGTTTTAATTTTATAACATAAGTCGCGAAATTACGTAGTATTAAAAAAACTTTTCTAAAGACTTTCTTCTTGGGAGCTATATCAATCTTTCAAATTTAAGTAGGGTATAAAAGGGTATACCCTAAAATTTATTTGAGGAAATGAAAAAAAAGCAATTTAAGCTTCAAAATAAAAAAAAAGGAAATTTCACACTTTTATACACTAGTATTTTTTAATATATAACAGGATCATAGCAAAAGCTTACATTGCCAATTGACACAATTTTCATAAATGAAACGACCATAGAATAAAAGGTGTATAGAACTTCTGACAGTTTTAAATGCTATATATAAAAATAAATTCTGTGACAGTGGCTTTCTTAATCTATCCTTTGCCTTGAGTTTATTTCGTTACAGAGAACATATACATATATAGTATATATATATATATTTTAAAATGGTTTTATTGCTTGATTTAAAAGAAAATGGGAGTCTCAGCTGGTACCAAAAAGAGAATAATATAAAAGGTTAACTCAAGCATTTAGCGCAGCTATATATGAATCTTTTCCTTTGAAATATCAATTTAAAAGAAAAATAAAAGCTTAATATCCCCGTCAATTTCATGAAAAAAATTGTTCTTTCAATGCTTGGGTTTCTGTCAAAAGATTTCTTACGGATGAATAGGGGTTATTGCAAATATATAAATAAAATGTGTAGTGTCGTACATTTCATTTTTGGGCTCTTAAGAAACTTAAATTTAATCAAAATGAAACTTTAGAAGAGAAATATATTATATTAGGTTGAAAAATACATAATATGGTTAGCAAAATTGCTCAACTTTGACAGTAAAATTGGTTTTTTTTTTATGGTTAAGTCATTCTTTTTTCAATTGTAAAAAAACCAGAATATTTAATTAAAGTATTGATGGTTCAAATACATGAATTTTTGTCATAAATAACTGGTAAAATTTGTTTGTTATTGGTTGATCCATTATTGAGCTAAAAAATTTCTCTGAAAATCCACTTAAAGATTTGTACTCATATGTAAAACTTTGTTCGATGATTCTTTTCTCAGATTTAGTTCAAATTTTAATTAAATTATAGCATTCTATATTAAAATAATTCGTTTTCAGAAAATTAAATAAAAAAATGATTTTTTCTTTAAATTCTAATAGAGCCAGGAAATGTACTACTTAAATATAAATCAATAAAGTAAAATTAATTAAAACTATTGAACATAATAAAAAGCAGATAAATTAAATGAAAAACAGAAGCACTTAATCTAAGTAAAGAACTTGAAAGTTTTAAACAAGTTTAAAACTAGTATCACTAGGAAAAGTGTCCTTACAATATTGCAGATATAGGTAAAAGAAAATTATATCCATTAAAACTATTTTTAGAGTACATATTTTAGTTTGATTGTAAAGTATTTTTTTGCTTTTAACGTTGTTAGATTCTACAGATTAACAATAAAACAATGAATGTAGGGCATTTAATGAAATTAATATACAAAATGAGAAATTAACGTTTTATCATTTCAAAAAATGAAAAACGATAATAATTTTTATTTAACAAATTTCAATTATGGATCAGTTTTTAAACTCTAAGCAAATATGGAAAAGCATTGATTATTTTTGCATATTCAATGAAATAATTTAATTATTTCAAGTTTGATTAGTTTATCATAAATCACTCAAAGGATTTGATAAAAAGTGCCAATCAGTATTCAACAATGCATGGTTTTTAGAATCGGGTAATGATTTAGCTATATTTATTAAGTGATTTATTCAAAAATAGCATAATTCATTTTATTTCATATTTTTTACACATGATTTGCTATTTTTAAAAATTTGAGAAGCTTGATTCTTTTTTCAGCAAAATAACATTCAAGCTTTTGTTAAATTTTATAGATTTTGAAAAGTCCTTACTGAATTAAAAAGTATTCATTTTCTTCTTAATATGATTTATTTGTGAATAAGTTTCCCCAGTTTATTGATATTTTAAATGATAGATGACAAACTTAAGAAAATTATAATGCAAAAGTTGTCACAAGTTTTTATAAGCTTAAACCATTTTCATATCAACGTTTTTTTAAAAGTTGAAATTTAATTTTAGATTTTATTGATTAAAAAGGCACTGCAGACGTATATCTAAGGTTTAAAAATATATAAATGGGTTCAACAAATTATCTTTATATCATTTATAATTCATGACATGACTTACAATTTTTACTTGTTATAATGTCGTATTTTTTCGTCTTTAGGGATTACAAAAAAAAAAGAAAAAGTAAGAAATTTCGTTAAACTGAATTTCTAAAAATTGACTTAAAGTTAATCAGGCATGTAAATGGTTTTGGATTTTGATCAATAGGAGTATTAGTTTGAAAACACTTGCTTGGATATATATGTAAAATCTGCTTTAAATTGCTACCACATTAATGGAAATTAATGTTAGTATCAGCATTGTCAATCTGTTAACTTTGAAAAAAAACGGAAGTGAAAACAAAAAAATCTGTCATATTATTCTAAGTGTAATTGAGTTTTTGTGTTTTATTTTGGATTGACACTGGATATAACATTTTTAATGAAGCTAAAAACACAAGTTATTTAGCAGACTCTAAATTTCTACTGTTTCCTTTATGCTTCAAAGAAATTAAGACGGAAATCTTAAGATATTGAAATATATAAAAATATTAATCTAAATGTCTCCATTATCATCTCGTCCTTTTGTAATTGCTACATATTACTCCATTTGATTTGCAATTGTTTGTTTTCTATCATCCAAAAATCATAAAGGTATATTATTTGATTTCAATAAGGACAATTGCTTAAAGTTCACTAGAAATTTCAATGTATTATTATATTATATTTCAGCATAAAGTAAATCCAGTTATGTATTTTTTTTTTAAAAAACTTTAACAAAACAGTAGAATAAAATCTATTTCGATAGAATTCTCCAAACTTCTGGAAACTGAAGTTTCATCATGAATTCTAATTGAAATTTGATCAAAAATAAAGTTTTTTCAACCATAGGGAATCATTAATTTGAAAAAGTTTGTATTATGGGAAGTAATGACCAACTTTTACTGTTTGCAATACGTGTAGATTCAGCTGGATTATACAAGGCTACTGATTGCAGTTTGAGGTCCAAGTGTTCATAGTGTTATCTTGATCATGAAATTCAATTGAATTTAATTTCTGAAACACTTCAGGCTTCCTTTTTATTTAGAAATTAAATTTAAAAGTTTTTTACTTAAGACGATAAATTGCTCGATGATGATACTGCAAAAATTTTTATTTATGTGATTTGAAATCATTTATTTCATTTGTAGATTTCAAAAGTTGAGTGCTCTTATTTTGACGCTTGTTCTACTGTCTTGTTGAATATTTTTATTTTCTTAATGAGAAATCACTCTTTGCGCTTGTTTACATTAAATAGAACACTAGCGCTTATGTTTTGTCGAAATTTTTTTTTGGTACTACACAAAGTTTATTTATAAAATAAAAGATACCTTTTTTAGCTTGACACCTAGCAGAAATGATTGTACAAGTCTTAAATGCAGTTCACATAAATTAGTAATGTCTATTTTTAGTAGATTTATTCTAAAATTAATTATTTTATACCGGATTCCAAGTATGTAACAAACTTTAATTTTGAGCTCAAGTTTTCCACTCATATTTGACTCTAATTTTATATTAATACTGTCCAAACTGTAATTTTAAGAGGGCTCTGAAATTAAATCTAAAAATATTTCAAACCTAAGCCATGAATATTATGTTCTATTTTTATGTTTTAGTTTAATGTCAATCATTATATTTCTAATAATCAAGAACTCTTTTCATAAAATTTATAACAATACTTTCAAGAACTTAATTTTTTGTCTAGAATTATTTGCCATTATTGTACCATTAGCTCCTTCAATCAATAATAAATCAAAATTACTCAGCAATTTCTTATATAATATATAATTGGCAGTCATAGTTTTATTCAGCTCATTTGATACTAAAAGCTTTGATTCCACATAAATACATTTGAAGTTCTAATGAAATTATTGTATATGTATATATACATATATATAACTTTGTATCCTTAAACTAAAAACATATATACTTCAAAGTTAATTTATTGATAACACTTATCCTAAACCATTAAACATTATTTTTCACCCGTCAATAGTCCTTAGGTGCCACATTGCTTGAACTTATAGGTTGAAGCATGCTTAGAATTATTCCCTTTTTTTTTTGCTGGACCATTTCCGTGTTATACAAATAATATGAAGGGCTCTTGATTGGTAAAGCTGCATAGCACAAGCTTGATCTTTGTGTAACAAAAATTGCTACACAAGACACGTAGTCTATACAATAAGACTATAAGACACAAGCTACGAAAAAAAAAAATTTTTTACAAGGCTTTATCAAATACTCTTCTTGGTATCCTTGGACAGTAAATGTTGCCATAATTACGTGACAACAAATTTTTATGGTAATGGTAGTATAACCAGTGGACCAGTCTTTGACTATAAAAAGCCTATTCAAGTAATTCTTAAGGAATTTAATTTTCTAACAGTAATTAAAAATAATGTGACGTCATAAAACTACCTACTCCTTTGATATTAATTAGACTACTTATAATAATATTTTGTTATCCTGAATGAAAGAAAGTAAATTACATAGGAGTTCTTTGGGGGAGCAATAATTTTGATTTTTTTATATTATGTCGGGTGTATGGAATTAAGCTCTTTGCATAATCAAGGTATCTCTAGATCGTTAGATTTCAATTAGATTTGATTAAGAGGAGTTAAATTAAAGCTCTTAAATAAAATTTCATTTTTATCGAATTATAATGTGAACAAAAGACTAAAATTTTTCTTCTTATAACGGGTAGTTAGTGTCATTGACAGTTCAAATATCCTTTTCAAATATAATTAAATAGTTGGTTTGATGATAATATCATTATTTCAGTATTAATTAAAAGGCTTAAAGCTTTCTAATAATGATAAAAACCTTTTAAGTTCTATCACTTGAGAGTATTAAAAAATGAAGAAAAAAAATTTACTTTGCCATCTCTATTGAATGTATTTTTTTTTTGGAAAAATTTTGCTGATTAAAAAATTAAAGGAGATTTATCGAATAGAACTTTTTATTTGATGAAGATGCTATTATTATCTCCTAATAATGGTTTGTACTATACAATCTATGGTTATTAAATAATTATTAAAGGGCAGCACTAGAAATGAAGAAGGGATGCTATGTTCTTTAATGACGGATGACTATGTCTAATCTTTAATATTTGTTTAGGTTTTTTTTAATCTAAAAGCAAAGGAATAATTTGTTTTGTACTGTTCTTTGACAATTAATCATGATAAAGTATTGGTTCCATTTTATACAAAACCAATGAAAATCGCCGATTATTTAATTTCCCTTTAATGTCCGCTAATTTATTGTTTATGGGGGTAAATCAATATTTCTAGTTCACATTGTAGCTACATTTATATTTAATCTAAAACACTTTGATATTTTTCGTTTAAACGATTCGCTTTAGCAAAATGACAAGTACCAGTAGCTTACCGAAATTTTAATTAGTTGTGATTAATCAAATCCTTCCTGCATTTAAATTAAAAATATATATAAAAAAGATTTTAGTTGTCAATTTAAACAATTTAGAAAAAACTTTTTGGGGAAAAATTTCGGAAACCGCACTTTTTTTGAGTGTGAGAAATACACTCAAAGAATTTTTATGTAGTAAAGTCTGAACGGTTATATCAGTTTTTTATGTCAACGTTATTGACCGTAGATTTGTACTACACCAAATAAATGAATGTGTTTCATATTCACATCATATCTAGAAGTAAATTTGAGATGTTTTCATGAAATGTTGGTGATATTAACTTTAACCTTTACATATGAAGGACACAAAAGGGATGAGCAACGCGTAAAATTCCTCCAAGATATCACATTTTTTGAGAAATGATGTGAAGGTCATTGGAATCCAAGTATTTTGTGTAATTACTGCTGGATGCTGATTTGCGATGACGCAACACATTACAAATGGAGAAATTTATTCGATAATACTTATTTTTGACAAAATGAACTACATTTGGAATTGAATGTTTTATAATTTCTAATACCTAAAAATAAAGAATTAAGTGTTAATATGTATTTCATGGAAGTATTATATGATAAGATTAAAATAATATTTGAAATTTTATAAAAATTAAATACGTTAAAAACAGACAGAACATACATAATGTAATCATATAATTAACAAAATTCTCCTGGTTGAAATGAATAAATAATATAAAAAGAGAACAATGTAAAACTTGAATAAGAAATCACGCTTGATAATCTTTTGTGAATTATTTCATCAATTTACAAAATTAGCTTTTTTTTTATTTTTTATCAAAAAAAGTATTACTGAAATGTATTAATACATAAATATATAGGAAAATATTTAAATAGTATTTATTTTCAACAGAAAAGTAAAAGGTGAAAAACTATTTTGAAATTCTACAGAAATATGTTTATTTGAAAATTCAAGTCACGAAATTTCTTCTTCTAACTCGTTTAATGTAATTTGTTGGTAAAAACTTTTTATTTAGTAAAATAATTCAGAACATTTAATACTCTCTAACTTGATTCAAACTTTTCTGAAACAAAAAGAAAACTTTAACTTTCTTTGGTTTCTAGTGAAAAACAAGAAATATTATATTTGTAGTTGAATCTAATAAATTAGGTTTAGGAAGTTCATATTTAATTTGGGTCCATTAAATCAGATGAAGCTTACTTTTGACTGATAGATTTATCAGAAATCTGCCCCAGGTATAAACTATTGAAATAGACGTTCAAAATTTGAGACAATCTTTTACAGATTTCTATTAAGTTTTTTTATTCTGTACAGTCTTGCAATTGATTTTTGAATCTCCAATTAGCTATTTGCTAAAAATATTAACTACATAAGCTTTTTGTATTAAATGGAATAAAAACTCTGATAAACACATTCCCAATAACAGTTACGGATGAAATGAAATTTGTGATTGAATTTTGAACCACTTACGGTTTCAATTAATACAATAAATATCGCACAAAACTTTTTCTTTTTTAGTAAAATTAACAAACTCCCAGCTCTAATAAATGTGAATGTGGGGAATCTTGTGAGAAAAATTTGGAAAACCCAACAATAAATAGTTGCAAAACAAAAATTTTTTAGGAGTCAATGTAATTTCATACAAAAATTTGAGCTAAATACGTTCAACATCTGGAAAAAACCCTTTAAGATGTAGTGGTGGTTTCCATTATTATTTGAAAATAAAAGGCTTTAAGAGATTTAAGTCTTTTTATTATATTACCTAGACAGTTAATTTATGATAAATAGTAATTTTAACATTTTAGGCTTAAAAGCTAATTTGAGCACAGATTTCAAACTAATAACTTTACTTTCGTTAAAAAAACAAAGCTAAAACCAGCTTTTAAGATGAATCCAACAGTTAAAATAACTGCATGGTAAATTCTCCCAAAAAATACAATTAAATCAATTTTGAAAAGAGTTCTATCATGTATATTATATATTTTCCAATATATTTTGTGGTTTTCGGTAAATTAATATAGACTAAAACCATAATCTTTGTTTTTATAGTTCTATATGGAAGGAGCTTGAAAATCTATGCATAGTAATAATGAAAAACAAACAAAGTTTTTGCTTTGATAGTTGTATTAAACACAAACAAGTGTTATAAATACGACGAAATTTTAACGAAATTTATACAACCATATCAATTAGATAAGAAACTTCATTTGTTTGTACAACCTACATTTAATTATATTTATATCCGTGGAGATTTGGTAACAAATCTAATTATATTCAACAGGTAGAACCTATCCTTATTACAGGAGGGCAGTAGTACAAATTACTCATAGTCAAATTACATGAAATCGAATTGTTGATTAATGTCGATTTCTACATATCTAGAATTAAGGTTGCCCTAATTGGTGAGACAAGAACTAATTAATTGCTATAAGGGGAACAATTTCTATATCCTTTGTATCGTTGTAATTTAAAGTCTCAAATACTTATAAAAGCTAAACAGATGTTCTATTTCACTGCTTCGAAATTTAACTTAAATGTGCTTTAAGTTGTTTTCACTAATTTCTATTAAAATATTTTAGAATTGACCTCATATTTTTTTGCAAAAAATAATAATAAGGCTTTTTGAAATATTTAATATAAGGTCCAATAAGCGTATAATAATTTTTTTGTTAAGTTGTTTTTTAATGAGAGCTACTCTAAATTTATTAATCTCATAATAAGTTTTATCCTAACAAATTTCAAACTACTTACTTATAAAATTAGGTAATAAGTCAATTTCATTCAGTAAAATTATGCTTAATATGATTCCTTTATAACATAAGATATGAAATGCGATTGCTAATGGATGAGTTACTAAACTTTCTTCTTTGAAACTTTATTTTTTGTTCAACAAAAATCCAAAAGATTTTTTAATTCAAAGAAAAGAAAAAAAAAACAACCATCAACTTTCGACATATAAGAAAAATTATGTATAAAGTTATAATGACCTCTGAACTGTTTTGCGCTCGTTAAAATGTCAGATTTTTATGATGAAGAACAGCAGTCTCGATTAAAGTTTGATATTTTTAAAATTGACAAACTTAATGGATTTTTCCATAAGAAAAAAAAAATAAATAAATAAAAAGTTTATTCTCATTTGAGAGACAAATTATTATCGGTTTATCGGTATTCTTAAGAGCACCAAAGCTTTTGCCATCTTTTTTATCTTATGAAAAAGAAAATAATTCAGTTTTTTTCTTGTTCTGCTTAAGTGGTAAGCTATCGTTTAAAATTTTAGACAGGGTTGAAAATTGTGGCCATGAATCCATAACAATAATTTATTTCTTGTTTTTCAGCTGTATGAGAAGTGTCCGCGTGTATTATTTTCTGATTCTTGTCAAGTGCTTTTTTTGTTTAATTCTTTAACCTGTGTACTTAAAATTTTTTTAAAGAAAATAAATACCGAACTTTTCAAATAGCTATTTGGCTACTGAATATTTTTAATAAATAACAATGATTATTTTAAATTAAAGTATCAAGTCTTTTGTTTTGCTTTTAGTATACTAAAATTTTTAGGAAAAATTTAAATTTAGTTTGAGCACGTTTTCGATGTTAAATTGTCTAACAATAAGAACATTTATGAATTAACCTAAAGTAAAACCGACATTTCTAAAGTTTTATGTGGGAGGCTGTCAAAACGCTAAGTATGATTTTTGAAATTTAGAAAAAATCTTTTTGAACCTTGGAAAGCTCATTATTCAAATAGGTGTGACACAAAATTTGTCCACAGTAACTAAATTATTTTTTACTATAAAAAAAAAACACTCACTTATATGTTGAGTGGGACTAGAAATAAAATTCTGTTAATAATCAATAAATATGATACAGGTATGTTGTCTTTTTTTTAATAAAAAGATTGGATCTTCTGGATACCTGTCAATTATTTAGACTCTATTTTGCTTCAATCAAATTATTTGATTTATTTGCAAGCTACAAAGTTAAATTTTAATTTTGGAAAATAAATTATTTTACGATGAAATATCAATTTTCCAAAATGAATTGGAGAAGAAAAGGATTTAACGCAATATGCTTTTTGTACGAATTTATAATTGTCTCAATTTACTAAAGAGTAGAAATAAAAAATTAATTTCATTGTAGTGAAACAATAATTAAAACAAAATTTAAATTTGTATAAAGAAATAAAATAAGACCGTCATTGCTTAGTGAATAATGTTTATAATTAAAAAAGTGCAAAATTAGATATTAGATGTATTCAACAAAAATAATAGTAAGTTTAATTGATAATGAAAGACAGAAAATAGTAAAATTAACTTTATTTTATTTCTAAAATAAAATATTTCCTTAATAATCAAAAGCTCTTCAAAGAGGGATGTTTTATTTAGGCCATTGGACTAAGAAAACATTTCAAATCTACAAATGACTGATTACTTTATGTCATTAAAAACAGTATCTCCTATTTAGAAATAAACAAAAAATTATAATCTTTGGCCTTATAGGACTTGTAATATTTTTATAGTAAAATTTGTCAGGATTAGCCTAAGAATTAGAGACAAATTGCTATTTACAACCCCGAATAAAGGATTAATATATTCGCTACGGAAAAAACGTTAAATAACCTAGAGATTATTATTTTCTAGAAAAAGATTGATATTTTGTTATCCAGAATTTGATACCACTTTGCAGATAATAAATGGTTTGACGAAATCAATGAGCTTAATTACTTGACCTAATTTAGTCATTACAGAGAAAAGGGTCTCTTACATTAAAGTGAGATATTTCAATAACTTTTTTCAATCAAAAGAAATTATATTACAATCAGTGGTGTAGATATGGGAATCAAGTGCCATCATTGGTTAATAATATTATGGCGATAATCAAAGACTAAGATGTCTAAATAAACTAATAAATAAAACTAAGATGTTTAAGAAAGTTGGCTGTTAGCAATCATATCTTCCCCTTTCCTATCTTCTCATCATAAAAATTATTGTTGCTACTGATTATAAGCACTGGAAAAAGGCTGCCTATGGAAAGTTATCTTAAGTAAGTTTTAAAGATAAAATTGAGTCATTTTTTTATTAAAAATTTAAAATTTAGGAGGACAATAAACTGAAAAAATTAATTCAGATTTAGCATTTATAGATAAACGCTAAAACTATTAAAATGAAAAACATTAAAAATCATAACATTTGCGACTGCCTGCGTATGGCATAATAATTTTTAATGAATTAGATTTCTATCACAATCAGATATAATATCCTTGCTCTTTCGTGGTGTTAATTGTGGGGATTTTTGCATATTTCTGAAATCAATATAACTATTGGCATCACAATTGACTTCCGAAGTTTAATCACACGATGTAGCTATGAATTTCGTGATTTAAATGTTCTTCTGGCAGCGAAGTCTTTCAATGCTTTGCTTTTACCAAACAATACCACTAAAAGCAAATTTTCATGGTGACTAAAGTAGGTGTAATGTTGCATTAGGGGATATAATATTAGAATTTTTTAAGGAATACTGGGCATAAACTTTGACACAAGTTTTGACTAGTAATTTTAATTTATTTGATGGACTTTTTGCTGAAATTTATAGTCCCAATATTATCTTTGTTTTTGTTTAGCATGGAATATGGCATATCTTTTCTAAAAATCTATTATAATTTTATATTGCTCTTTGTTAGTATTTCTTGCGTAAAAAATGGCTTGATAAGCCTTAGACTTTTTTCGTAAATACAATCGTATATAACGATATTTTGTATTAAACTTGCCAATCAATAAATAAATAATGTTTTACAGTTGGTAATTTACCAAATATGTGAAGATATTTTTACTATTACCAATGTCCTTAAAAATAAAACCTTTTTGGCTCAGCCCAATACTATCACAAACTTCGTTTAACTATTATAAATAATGATTTATAAAAAATAATGGGAGAAATACTGTTTTAATGGTAGCACAAATGGCCAATTATTGATTACATGGAAGATCGTAGTAAATAAATAAGAAATAAATTTATTCTAAAGAAATAAAGAATTCAATTGCATGAGAGCCAAGTTTAATTTTAATAATACCATCTGGTCTCCTTAGAAATAACTTAAAACTAGAACGAACAACAAGGAATTTTTGAACGATTCTCAAATAATTTTAATGCATATAAAAAATATCTCCTTTAATGTAACTCAATCTTTATTTATGAATCGAACTTAAAATTTAGTTTCATCAAAGAGGAAACTGAAATTGATAGCATTGACAAAGAAAAATTTGTATTTCTTTTGTAGTCTCATGAATACCAAATGAAACCTTTAACTCACATGCTCTGCTCCATGCTCCCTGAGTGACTATATTCAATACATTTATCAAAATAAGCCCCGCAGGATATTTTACATGTATATGTTTATATATATTATATATAAAATATATATGAATGAGTAAAAATATTATGTGCTTCTAGGCTTATTAGGATGTCAACTTTGAGATCTGTAAGTTAATATATTTGATATGGTCCCATATAGATATGTTTCAGGAAATTTGAATAATTTAGTAAAGTGAAAATAGATTTAAAAAAAAAAATGTAATCCAAAATATGAATAAAATTTGTAAAACAATAATACTGACATAAGTATAAACTTATGACAAATCGGTGTAAATGTATAGAAATTCAAAAAGATCGATTGAAAATATTCATAGATAAGACAGAATAGCCTGCGATTGACAGACTCTAAAGAATTAGTCCCAGGGTGCAATTTTGGAATTCTAAGTTTGATAGATGTTGGTAATTTTTTAAAAACTAAGTTACTATTGCCATCTTTCATCTTTTAATTTCTTCTAAATAATTGTGTAAAGAGATTAATTGCTTTTATCTGTCAAAGATAAAGAAAAATCTTGTTGAAAACAAATTCCAAACTAGGGTAGAAATAATATTGAAATTCAATATTTGTTTTACTTACTTTGATTAGCCATGGGATTAAAAGTTGGTAACTGTCTTAGATGTGATTGGTAATTGTAAGTATAAGAAACTAATATTACATTAACATTAAGTAATCCTCATTTATTTAAAACCAATATTCTTTGCAACAAATCATATAATCTAAAAGAATCAAAAATACTTAAGCATCTTTAATGCTTAAAGTAAAGTTTGATAATACTTTTTGATTACAAAACAGATTTCATGATAATCACGATTAAAGGATATGATTTAATTAATCAAACTTATAATATATTATGTATGACGATTTTTGTGACCGATGCATGAAAATGAGACACCACGATTTCTTGCATTGGCCCTAGGTAGCTTTTAGTAATGGTAGTATTAAATTTTGTTTTTTCAACAGCTCTTTAGCAACTTTTCCCAAATTACTATTAAAATATTACTAGCCAAAGGGAAGAGATGGGATTAATTCCCTTTATCATATTCTTATCCATTACTATGACTTTTTGTTATAATATTTAGATTTTGAAAAGAAATATCTTATGATATTTAACTTTATACTTATGCGACATAACAATTTGGAGCTGCGTCACGACTAGGATAGATTAGATCTATTGCGGTCTTCTAGTCACCGAAAAAAAAACTTCGATATTAGGATAAAAATAAATTTAATTAAAAAAGTTGCAAATTTTGTTTGATGAAACTTAAAGCGTTACTAAAGGAAGGTGACGAAACAAATAATGATATTTATCAACGAATTTTTATATAAGCTATAACGAAAAATATATAACACTAAAAACATAAAATAAGCTTCCTTCTTCCATATTTTTTGTGAATTAGGGTGCAAATAAAATGTTTACACTTTACAACAATTTAATACCCCTTTAAAAAATTATTATTCATTTGGATGCTCTTGAAAGTGCCTTATTCTCGGTCAGCTTTTATTACGTTTGAAGGACACAAATAATATTTCTTAAATTTTTTAACTTTCGGATTTTAAAATGAAATTTGCATTTTGGGCTAAACATTTAATTTAAAAGATTGACAGATACCGAAGTTTGTTTTGCTTGCCAACTAATTATTTTTAACCAATCTGGACATACGGAATACAGCTATGGGGATGTACGCATGAATGCAACATAAAAACCATTCAAACTTGTCAAAATAAGATCCTACGACTAATAACTAACGCATACCGATACGTGACAAACAAAGAGATACATGAAGATCTAAAAATAAAATGGGTAAAAGAAGTCATCCAAGAACACGCTGTAAAACATGAAAAAAGACTCCATCATCACCCTAAAATAGAAGCTGTACTACTGCTGGACACAACAAGCCAGACAAGACGGCTTTACCGCAAGAGACCGCATGACCTAACATAGTAA
Organism: Acrocera orbiculus; assembly: GCA_947359355.1. NCBI lineage: Eukaryota > Metazoa > Arthropoda > Insecta > Diptera > Acroceridae > Acrocera > Acrocera orbiculus. Next base: position 2,526,145 of record OX375757.1, read on the forward strand.
TACTAACGCTTATAGGGAACTGATCACTGGATCTTCACTCCCGCCCACGTCACACTCACTCACACTTAGTTAATAGTACTAATAAATTAATTGTAAATAGATTAAGATTGTAGTAAAACACTTAATTTAAAAAAAAAAAAAACTAATTATTTTCTTTAAAATTTTGCTATAGCGAAATTGATGTTGTATGAACAAATGAACAAGTCGCTTTTAAGGAATCGAGTGTTTAATTATTTCTACAATTTTACATAAAGTTAAAAACGAATTCAAGTTTAGCTAAGTGTTTTTCCGAATTTTTGAGTTTATATTTATTGCAAGGATCTTAACATACAAATAAATTTCTATAAATCATTTAAAATAAATCAATTGCTCATTACATCCTACTAAGCGAACTTATTATGTGTTTTTTTTAATTACAATCAATGCGATTTATATTTTTAAATTCGATTAAGAAAATGAGTGAAATTTTCAAACATGGACAATTCAACTTCTTTACTTTGGAAAGCATCAATCATTTCATTGATAAATATACACGATTTTTCTTCCCAATATATATCAAGAATATCTTCCATGGCTATTTTCCTGTAATTTACCGATTTCAAATCAAAAACTAATATGATAAACTACAAACATTCATTCAATTATCATAAGTTTCTTGAAATGAAATTTCTATTTGACATCAAAACTCTGAAAATTTGTCTTTTAAATACTTCTAAAAAGATATAAGCATGAAAACATTGCTCTTAAAATACTTTTTTCTTTGAGACTTCTTATTGAATATTGTTTAATATTAACTGCTAGCAACCATATTATGAATGTAAAATGAAAATAAAAAAAGTTTAGAAGATATTTTCATCCAATTAAGCATATTCAACGACATCAACTTATCCTTAACATCCTTAGATGTCAACAACTGTGACACTAACTCAAGATTTTTCTCTATACTAATTCAAGAATATTGAAATATGCACAAAAGTATCTTCAGACGGCTATTGATAAAAATTGATGCAATTGACCTGATTGAAAAGGTTTCGTAAATTTTGAAGGATACTTGGTAATTCCCAATTGCTTTTCAATTTAATTTAAATTGACTTATTTAGAATGATCAGAGGATATTCTCAATTTGATTACATTATTAGGGTATAATTTTTTTCTACATACCTACTAATTTCATTTCAGCCCAACTCTGTAGGCTTATATATATATATATATATATATATATATATATACATATATACATATATATATAAATGCTTGTTAATATGTTTTTGTACCGAATGAGAATTGATAATAAAATATGTCCACTTTCCATTACTTTTTAGATACATACATATATGCTTATTTTGGAAGAATTGATTAATTTTTGCAAAATCTTATCAAAGAGTATTAAAAGGATAATTTGATAGTAATAAATTAATAACAAATATTTAATTATTAAAAGTTCAGAAGTAAATTTCCGAAAACTGCAAATTATTCCAAGTTAATTTTGAAACTTTTTTTTTAAATTGAATTTCCCATATTTAGGAAAACATAACTTCTTACCCAAAATGAAAAATTTTTCTAAGCGTCTTATTTATTGTCTTATGCTTGTTAGCTATCACGTTATAAGAGGATTCCCTTTGAATTAAAAGTGGATTTTCTTACAAATAAAAGCATCTAATGTTTGAGATTGAATGACATAAAATTTTAAATTTATGTCACGTACATATTTTCTTATGCAAAGAAGAAAGGAGCTAAGATAAATTGAAGATGCCATCAAAAATGTGTTTTATAAATTAACATCAAGTAAATTTCCACGACTTAAATGACTTTACTGTAGTCAAAGTTTCAAGAAAATTTCAAAGAATGAAATATACAAATTTTTTCTTTCGAATAAGAGAAAGTCTAAAATTAGAAATTTTAAATTTTTTCAATTTAAATAATACTACATTTAAAGCCGAAATTATTACTACTGTTGCACGAACACTCAGCTCAACATTTCTCCTTAAAATTGAACTTTCACGCATTATTTTGACGAATAATTATTACTTAATGATAAATAACAACAATAAAAAACTCTTTGATAAAATCTGCTACCGATCTTCAATTGATCTTCAATGTGCGTAAAGCTCAAGCTTCAAAAAGTCTTTCAAAGTATATTTCGAGCAAATCAAAAGACATGGATATAGAATTTATTTAAATTTAAGTTTATTTAAAAGCGAATTCCAGAGAAAATACGGAGATATGATCTAATTTAATGAACATCTGCAGATTTGCTCATTAAAGCACTCGTAAAGCTTTCATAGTTTATTTAATTCAAGTTTTTGTCTAAAATTATTATGGTAGATAAAGATAAAACACCTTATTGTTTAATCCTGACTTTTTTTCTTATTTCAAAATTATTGAAGAAACTTAATTTGCAACTTTGAAAGATAGAATTGAGATATCGCTTTGAAAATTTCAAAATAATAAAAGATATTAAATTTATTGTTAAGTATTATCGAAGTTTCTCAAGAAAAATTAGTTTCATGGATTTAAATTTACTTTTAGATTAAATGGAAAGTTTTTTATTCTGATCTGAACTTATATTTTCCTTACACTAGGGATTGACCTAGGCAAGAATATAATTTTGCTGCGATCTAAACTTATAAAATAGTAAAATTAACAAAAGTATTAAAACTGCAAAATTAATGTACGAATTGAAAAGAAAAAAAAATAACAAATCGACGCTAAGCTCTAGTAATATCCTTTTTGAGAAAAAAGATTAAAGTTTTATAGTAGAAATAGGTATTTATTGATTGTTAGTTTTCTTTCTTCAATTTGTACTGTAAAACTTTCTTTTTCTGATATAATTTTTATTTCTGCATTTTATTTTTACAAAAATTGATCAGATAATTTTGAGAATTCACACAAAACAACATGAATGTTAAAAAATCTAATCGAATTATATATAAACCTATTGATTTGCACTTGTAGAAAATGATTTTGCAAAAATAAAGATATTGACCTTTTAGACTAAGCTATTAATATTCCTAAAAAGATAACCTTTGTCCTTAAGCTGATGAAAATGATTATTACAAGTCATACAAAGTTTTTTGATAAAATTACAACAACAAAAAAACATGACAACTCCTTAAGATAAAATCGATTTTTTGAAACAATGTAAAAAAAAAAGATAGGTAGAAAATTATTCCCATTTTTCGGTTTGTTTGAGATAAGCGCTCAAGACCATTTTTCTTTGAATTTTATCAAATTTTTCTAAATTGGTTGAAGTCCTGTCCTTGTAAAGAAAAAAATAACAAAACTGACAGTTTAATAGGAGGGTGAACTTATTCAAGAGCTTTGATTTTTGAGCGTTAGACAGAATTGTAAAAATGTTGGTTTATAAAAAAAAAAAAATTTAAGAGTGAATGATACTAGAAATGAGAATTCCGAAAATTTCTATTTAGAACTCTAAACAATCAAAATGACATGAAGAATTCAAGGTGATTTTTAGTATTAAAAAACAGTTACTAACTGTGAGTGTTGCTGGATAAATATATCCTTTTTTTCTATTTGCAAATGTTCTGAAATAAATTTTTATCAGCATAATTGTGTATTGTTGTTTATTAAATAGTCGTAGTTTTTCTTACTTAATCGAATTTATTTGCCACTTCTTCAAATTATAGTCTTGATATTTATTATAAGCCCTACATTTATTTTTTATAAAAATATATTTTTAACTCCTTTTTTAGTATTTCTTTTTTTTATTATATTTTAAACATTTTTGTAACACTATTTAATTATACGTTTTTTTAATATATCAATAAAAAAATACTAAAAATTTTAAGGCCTATTAACAAACTTGACCACAAGTTAGCAGCTATTTTGTACTCAAAATATAATCTAGTTGAATAGAACTGGAACCATTAAAAGGATAAATGATACATTTTTGCTTTTTTTCTCTATATCAGACAATTAAGTCAACTAAGCTAATGTAATGAAAAAATTTAAAGCAATAATTTTATATGCCATTCACGACCAAGTGAATGAAGTATAATTGGTTCAACGACAAATTAAAAGAGACGTTTTCTTTTTTTGCTTGTTATTTTTCCAAATTATGAAGTCTCATAATGATGTAATAAGAAGTAAAAACTAATCTTTATGAAAAATTTTGCTTGCCAATTAATTGGTCGTTCCTTCATTTACAAAATTTCCGGATAATTGATTTCATCCACCATTAAATTATACTTTACAACGTTAAAAATCTCTGTGTGTATTCATTAAGAATTACTAATTAAAATTGATTCCATTTTTAGGATTCTGTAATTTTAAATAGGAGACCTAAAGAAAAACATAAAATCATTATTACGTTTTTAATTAAAAAAACTCATTACTAACAAATATAATCTATTAAATTTTCATTAATTTTTGATTAAGCAGAAAATGTGATATGGTAAATTTAAAAGTTTTATATGTATGTGTCACCTTGATAAATTAAATGATTTAATAAGATTACTGAGGTGAATAGGATAATTTTGCTAAAATATGTAAGAAAGAGGGTATCATTTATTTTAAAAGCTTGAAAAACCTATTGTCATTCAAAGGACATATTATTTTATTTTATCAACCTTAAGAGAAAATAAATAGTTCTTATATCCAATTCTGTTGTTTATTAAAATAAATAAATAGAGGAAGGAAAAAAACATTTTGGTTGATGGTCTTCTAACAGCTTTGAATACTAAATATGCAAAATAAAGTAAAAGGTTTAATTTTTCAGTGATTTTAAAAAAAAGAGTAACTCATACTGATTTGAGTAATTCTTTTAATCCAGATGTATGCTGGTTTTAGGAAAGGTTTTTATTAGTGAAATGTTTCTGGAGAAAAGCCAATAAAGCTTTTTCAAAATAGGCTACAGTTTTAACTACAGAGATCTTTTACAAGTTGTTCTTAATACGGATACTTTTAGATAAACATATTTCTGAGAGCTATCAAATCCTAAACATTTTAATGAATTATAACTGCTGTCTTATTTTTATTGCCACTTACCAACAAAATTTTTAATTAGAAAAAAAAAAAAGATTTTTTAAATCTCAATAATTAAAAAAAAGTCCAGCCTTGCAATCTATTTCCAATTGTTTTCAAATAGTTTTGAGAAAAGGATATAAAAAAATAATCAATGAATTTAAAGAAATATATTTTAGTTCTTTGCTAGGATGTAGAGTTGTTGCTAGTATGTTGAAAGTTTGAAAAGAGTCTTTAATTTTTTGTAGAGCTATATTTAAACTACTCCTTTTAGCCTTTTCAAACAGACAAAAAACTAAGTTAACTTTAAAACTGTTTTTTTTCTTTGACCAATCAAATGTGGATATATTTTTGGTATACTAGTTTTAATTTCAAATATAATAGAGATATAATGTGGTCTCTTTATGTTTTTCTATTTGAAAATGCTTAAAGGTAAAAAACTTTACTTTTCACAACTACTATTCAACAATATATTAAGGTTCATTCAAATAAACAATAACATTTAAAAGAAAACAATCCCTTTTTTTGAAAGTACTAGATGTCTAGCACAGAGGATTTAGATTTTTTTGTCTCTGAGTGGGTTGTAAGCTGTTGTAAAATTTTCCAGGTTTCAGGAATGCTTCCACCAAACCTTTTAATTGCGTCGTACTCAAAATCTGAATTTTGTGAATAATTAATACTGACATCCATAAAATTTTAATTTTTAATTAAAATTCTGAAAACCTCTAATTCTTTTAAAGAATAAGTTTAATTGCGGAAAAATAATATTATCATATCAGTAGCCCGTTTTTGAACTGTTTGAATTTTATTGTTAAATCTTTCTTTAAACATGCTTTAAGTTGGTTATTTTTTTGAAAAAAGTTATCTTTCTACTGCTATGGTAGCGGAGAATCTACAATCTTTTTGTCTAATTTAAGTCAGTGGCATGGATAATGAAATCCTCAAATAATTTATATTCTTATACTGCATGAAATAGAAAATACTAACCGTATATTAGAAGAAATTTTTATTGATTAGACAGTGATTTTTTAGACCATTTGGTTCTAAACAATCAGTCAGACAAAAATTAAAAGTAACTTCCAAAACGTTCCTTAAAATGGCGTATAAATAACCTTAAGCATATAATAGTCTAACAAATATAAACAGCAGTGTGAGCTTAAGGATCTGTATGCTTAGATTTTATATTAAAACTAAAATTCATCAATATAAAATTCATTTTAAAATAATGAAATATTATTGGCTTATTTGTAATGCTAATTACAAGCATTAGTGTTAAGCTGTCATCCAAATCAATTGGCTTGGAAAAGCCTTAGATACTTTTTGAATATAGAAGAAGAAGTGATTTAAGTAGAACCAAAGTCTATAGGATCTAAAATCTCAAGAAGGATTAAGATACTTACTTACCTGTTTTTGAAAAAAAAAATAAAATTTCTTTACTATAAACTGCGACTGGAGAGGACAGATAATATTAACTTCAGAGAGATTATGGCAATGACATTGAATCTTGGGATTGACTTACCATCCTAAATATCTCTCTTGAGGAGAACATTAAATGTAAAGATTGTAATGAATCCTTAATCCTCAGATAAATTAAATAAAAAATAATATATTACTATTTAGTTACTAATCAAAAGTATTTAACTAAAGGGTAAGGATTTTTCAATTAAAAAATGAGAATAATTTTCACTTGAAAGAAAATTAATAGCCTATTATCATCCTTTAGATCCTCCAGAAAATGCTGTCAAGTTTCTTTATAACAGTAAAATCAATTAAAATTAATAAATTACTGGAAGTAATCCGGATTAAAACATTCTTTCTCTTCTAAGAAGTATAGGTTCTTCATGAACCTTTTAATATTTAAAAGGATATCTTCTATGGAAACATGTTTTAAATTCTATCCTTATCTATTTGATTGATTATCCTTAACATGATGCAAATTATTGTGGTTATATAATTAAATAATTAAATTTTATTTAAGATGTACTTCTAAAGCTTTTTGTTTAATCTCAAAGGTTCATTACTAAAAATAAGCTACAAATTATAAAAAATACACTTTATTAACTTAATTAACTTTTATTATTTACAATTATTACAAATTCTATCTACAATCATAAGTGTTGAATCCCCATTTATTTTCATATAATTTTCAGAATTATTTTCTGTTTAAATTTTGAATTGTACTTTTTTATAACAATTTGGGGCCATTTTTAAATTTTTTTTTTCTCTTTAATTTCATTTTTAAATAGTTTTCATGTTGAGAATTTTTTAAGCACAAATTTTTTTCTAATTTTTAATTTAAGATCAACAACAATGATATAGAATTCTATATTATTTTCAATGATTCCTTTTCACATTTTTTTTATTTTATTTTAATCATTTTGGCTTATTGTTATTCCCTAGTATGAAATTTTAAAAAGGTGGCAAAAAAAAATAGGGAAAATTAAAAAAACAGACTAAAATTTTGTTTGAATTCCAATTCTTTTTAAATTAATTAAATTTGCTAATAAATAGATGATCACACTGCCACCTTTTATATAAAAACGAATAAAAAGGGGCTAATATATTTTCTTTGGGATATGTAGGATCTTTTGATTATGTAAAATTGTATTTTAGGTATTTGAAAACTATTTTAAGTTTATGGTATTCTATATGAAAAAATGAGCTTCGAAGAAATGTTCTGAATAGTAAATCACATAATTAAAGAAATAAATGCTACATGAGACGACTGCCAGACTTTTAAATCATCAGCTATACATTGAAAGCCACAGACTGACTAAACAACAAGCATTTAATAAATTAAATATTTTCTTACAATAACAACTTGTGTTGTTACTTTAAGCTGGTTTATTTTTGTATGATGTATGATTGATCTTACTTCGATGGCAGCTTTATAAAACAACAAAAAGGTGGATCTTTGGCTAAAAAATTACATTAAATTCAGTTTTAATACAGAAACATACTAATCTTGATCCATAATTTTGTAAGGAAGTTAAAAGTACGATGCTTTATGCTTTTCAAAGGAAGATTAGGTTTTATCTATGTCTATTCTGACTTTCTTTAAAAAACTCAAATTGGATCTTTTTTGTTTTGAAGATCTAATCCAAATATAGCCTTAAGTTATAGTTAGAAAATAAGCTAATTTTAAGTTCTCTTTGTCCTACAGCATGAAGTCTATTACGTCAGCTTCTTTTATTTTTTATGAACTCTAGTTTGTCGTCATCATATAGGCTGAAATATTGGAAATGTTTTGATTGTATTTTTAAGCTGAATCTGAGTGAAGGATTACTTAAATTCAGCTTTAATAATTCTTTGGCTTAGAATTTTAAAAACTGTGCTAAAAACTTTATTTAAAGAAAAAAATCGTTTAATTCAAATATTTAAAGAGTTTTAAAATTTTTGATTACCATATTTGTAAAGTTAAGTAGAATTTTGTAGTTCTTAATGTCTTTAAAATATTTTTCTTCTAAATTTTTCTGTGTCAGATAGCTGAAATAACATGTGTCTAGAAAAATATACTCTTTTCTGTTTACTCCAATGAATAGTAGGATGTAAATTTTGTTTTAGATTATGGGCTCTAAGATTTATTTTTTACTACACTATTAATAAAGATAAAAGTTGACAAGAAGATGATAACAAAAATTTTTTTTCCTAAATTTTTATGAAAGCCTGTTGTTTGCTAAGCAATGATTTTGTCTTGACTTCCAGGAGTCAAATTATTGCAATATTCATTATTGCTTATTATTAAATAGAAACTTTGAAACTAAAAAGTAAAAATAAACTAGGTTCTTAAAAGTTGAAATGTTATTTTACCTGTAATCAGTTTAATTTCAGATTATTTATATAATTAATATTATTAATTATATCCTATGCATAAATTTGAGGAAATTTTAATATCATTATTTGAAAAGTGTTTTCTATTTCACAAATTTTAGAGCTGCATAAATGTCTATGGCAAGAGTAAAGATAACATTTAAAAAAGGACACTTTGATAAAACTTAATTTTCAACATTTATATAATTGTTATAAAAAATTTATTTAATTTTTTCTACAAATATAGGATTCTACATTTTTTTTCTTTTATTCTTATTGAAATATATTGTTTTTGGTTTTTTCCTTTGGGGCTATTCAATTTTTTTAAAGTTTTTTTTTCTCTTTCATCTATTCATAGGCTAACAAGAAACACCTTGTTTGGTTACTGTATACCAAGCTCTGACACGCACCAGGGACGGTGAATCAGGAACTTGTAATTGATCATTTGACACATGGCTAGAACTACTTGGTACTGTACTGTCTCCAGTATTAAAATTTTGATATTTAATTTTACATGAATTATTTGAATTTGATTTTTCATAATTATCACTAAAATTTACAATTTCTGAAGAATTTTTAGTTTTTGGACTACTGCTACAGCTATCATGTATCGTTTTACGATTAGGGCTACGATCCGATTTATTTAAGGAATGCATTATTTTTTTAGGACGTGCACAATGTCTACATAATGCAGGCGATATATTATTACTACAACTATTCTCATATTGAGCATTGTTTTTAATAACTAATTTAGTATTATTTCGATGATTTAATATTGTTTTTTCGTTCTGTTGTTCCAATTGTTTTTGCTGTTTGCTATTTTCGCCCGCATTAGATGTGTTTGGTCAGAATGTTGTATCAAATACAGCAATTGATCTAGATATAGCTTCATCATTGCGGCAGCATTCTAAAAATTCATCTAAAGTAACAACACCATCACAATTAACATCCATTTTCTGAAAATAAATAAAATATTTTTATTGAAATTATTTGAATTTTTATTAAAAATACTAGACCTAAGGCAATTTTTTATGAAGTATTTTATTTTTACAATTCCAAGAAACGGTCAAAGTCTTAATTCTAAGGCAATGATCAAACAAAAAACGCAAAAATAAAAGAATCAAAATTGGATTTTATGAGATACTATAAAGATACTGAAAAATGTCCTACTAAAACAAAAGTAAAGATTTTGATGTAATAGAAATGTTTTGTAAAAAGATTTATAAGCTTTAACTTGAAAAACTTTTTAGAGCAATTATTTTTTATTATTTCAATAAAATTAACTTATTATAATGTAATTAACTGAATTTATGCTTGAAATATTCAGCAAATTTTGTACCTCAAAATTTAATAAAAATAAGAGACTTGTTTATAAGATAATTTACTTACAACAACAATTTAAAACTACTGAAAATTTTTGTGCAAACTATTTTCAAATATTTAGAGAATCTTTCAATGTTCACAGGGCTGTCACTTAAATATATTCTGTTTCCTTTAGAGGATAACATGGAAGCGCCAAACATCATGCTCCCTTCCATCTGTGTAGAAATTTTACTACAAATTTTCATAATTTATCTTAGGCCTTAGTTTTTTTGTATATATATGACTATATACTATATCCCTTTATATATATGTATACTTAATTTTAGTATAAATTCTAAGGCAAACCCCTTTTTTCTACTTAGGTATTTTTGGGACAGAGTAAATTTAATCCTTACACTTTTTTAGAATTTATATTTTGCTTTTTTTATATAATACAACTGCAAACCCTTTGACTCTTATCTTATCAAAGTTTTTAAGTACTTAGTAGAAGTATTTTAAAAATTTTATTGCCCTTTGTAAATTTAAAATGCTTTCTTTTAATATTAAATAAGGGAAATATCTACGTTTTTGAACAATTTTTTTTAGACTTGAAACTTTTAAAGCTCCATGTCAAGTCCACCTTGACAGTATTTTTAAGCATAGAAAAAACCGTACAAAAAAAATGTTTCAAATACTCTGACACATATTCAGTGAGATATCTCAAGAATACTCAAAGTAGGAAAAAGCCTAATTAACTTAATATGGAGAATAAGAATATTTTTAATGAAATTTTATTCTCATCAAGCAACGATGTAAATAACTTGCAGAATATTTAAAAAATATATTCGCATGAATGGCTCTTTTTTGAAATTTATTTAATAATAAACAATTGGCTTAATCCAACAAAATATCAAGACAGATAGTTTGAATATTGCCTTTTTTAAAAAATCATCAGATCTACATGGTTTTAAATAAAACCACAAAAGAACTTACCATTTTCAAATGAATTGATTGATTAAAGGTTTGCACAGAAGGCTAAAAGCAGGTTTGGTTTATGTTGAATCATTGATATTTTCTGGAAAATTTCTCGAAAAATCATCATCAACTTTAACAAAAGAAAATTTCAATAAGTAATTATTACAAATTTTATAATATTTTAAATCAAATTTATCCTATTCCACCCTCAAATCATTTGGCTAACAAGTTTTTTAAGTTTGAAGATCTCGATTTTTTTGCATATTTATTTGTCATAATGTTCACGTTAATTTTTATAAATAGTGAAAATATGTTTCTCCCTAAATTTTAAAAACAGCAAAAAAAGGTTTATCTAGATTGCCTAATACAATGTTTTATGCTACAAAGCAGTTATTTAAATACTACCTCTCTGGCATATTACTTAATTTCTAGTAAAATTAGCAAACGATTTAGGTTAATTTTTAACATTACTTATGTAAGCTGTCAAACCAAAATTTTGTTGCGCTAAAGCTTATGTCCATGGAAGAATTATTTTGGCGTACATTTGAAAATTATTTAAAAAACTGTTATAAGGGCCGAAGGATTTACTATAACCTACAGACCGCGAAATAGGCTTATGTGCTTGACAGTTAGTAATATATCATTTTCAATATAGTTATAATCCTAAAACACTGCAATTTTAAAAAAACAAAATGATATTTAATTTATAATTTATTTGTTCTATTGCTAATTGAAATATAAAATATCTCAAGACACAAAGAAAAAGACAAGTCAAAAAAAAAAATCGTATAAAAAGAGACCGTGTAAAATAAAACTAACTAACTGCAAAAAAGGCAAAGGCAAAAAAGGGAAGCAATAACAGAAGAACCACACATCCCATATTTTCTTGTAAACTTTTATTTAATAATGAATTCCCTGAGATTAGCACAAATTAAAATATTTTTTAAAATTTTAATTTTTAAATGGAAAAAAGTTATATACACGTGTTGAAATTTAATAATCAAATCTCTTGACTAAAATTAAATTATTTAATTCTTAGAAATTTTCAATTCCAAAATTTACCATTCGGACACTACTTACGCATTTTATCAATAAAATTTTATATAACTTACCCTGATTTAATAAATTTTAATATAGTGAAATTTCAGTGATTTCCAAGAAAAAACAATTTTATTTTTCTACTAAATAAAATATGAGCACTGAACTTTGAAATATTTTACAAAATTATCAAGGGTAATTTTTAAGGCCATTTCATCTTTTAATGAATTTCGTTTTTGCATTTTTAGTTTACAAATTAAATTAAGTTCAGTACAAAATTACTGAAGCTATACTGAAGAGAGATAAGCTAAATAGATGTAATTTAAAACTTTTTTGATCTTTTATTTAGATCCCTTAACAACAAAAAAAAAAATAACAGGGTAAATAGACTGAAATTTTGGGTTACTTTTGTACTTTAAAACTGCTTTATACAAAGCCCTGTTAATAATATATGTTGCCTGGCACCACCTACTTATGTGTATGTATATAAAATAGAGTGGCAATTTTGCAAATTAACTCAGATCCTGTGTACATTATTTCAATGAAAAATATTAGCCCTGACATTTTTTTTCACGTCCCCCATTACTTGAGTAAATTGCTTTTGTGGACTAAAAATGAATTTTATAAATTTCAGTCACGAATTTCTCTACCAATTCTCAATTTCAAGTTGCATGCATGATGCAAAATATAATAATAAATTATTTGATGGTCAAATACGTGACAGATAATTGTATGCTCATTAGGAAAGACAATGCAGTATCTATTGTATATAATAGATAGGACTATAAAATAAAAAATTAACTGAAGGAAATGCTACGAGTATTAGCTAACTCTCATAAGTTACTAGAACCTTTTTTAGTTTTATATATTTTAGGAAGATATTAAGGAAAATATATTTGAAAAGTTTTCCATTATTGCTTTCCTTAAGGTATAAGAGATTAAGGATATTTTAGATTTGAACAAAAGTTTTACTTAGACTTCAAATTGCATATCTATGTGATTTATTTTAATTGCTATTGGGATCTATTAAATGTGTCTGGGGAGTTTTTAAAGCGCATATCAAAAGTGTTTTATGATGTTGTTAATACAATTAACATAATTTAAAAAATTTATAAATATGTTTTATTTCATTTAAGTTGTTTTGAAATATAAATTTTAAACATGTAAGCAAGAAAATGACAAAAATAAAGTTAGTTATTGTTTGGTGAATTTGAGTAAAAGTTGTTTTATTTAAATCATCAAAATTAACAATTCAGAATTTAGGTTACCTAATTCTGCAATTGTCAAAACAGTAGCTTTTAATAAAGTTCGAAGCAAGGTTGAATTTAGGTTACCTAATTCATCTTTGCTGGTGAACAGATGTGATTAAATTAAGCTATTTTATTTTGTTCTAATGTTAGCTTTTAAGTAATATTGTTGCTAATTGCATCTTTCATTCAAATTTACTATTTTTGATATTAAAATGTAAATTGTTTGTTGTTTTGCTTATATTTAAAACTACCAAATTAAGCCATAATAACTAAAGTAGGTACTTACAATTAACTCATGCAGGGCATTGGAATTTATTTTTGCATCAAATTATTTCAATTCACGATTTTGATTCGAATTCAAGTTGTAATTTTTACAGGTATTTTTTATTAAAAATTAAAGAAGTTTTAATTTGAAGCACTGATAGTAATGACAGTTCTATTGTGATCATCAACGTCCAAGCTCCATGATTGTAAAATTATGTATAGAACAAGCCTTTGTTTTACACTGTTTGGCTATGATTTATTAAAGTTTTAACTAAGAGCAATAAGTGCAGGTCTGGTAATGGCAATTATAAGTGGGAGAAAAATTAAGATTTTAAGTTAAGAATAATGTCAAGCTTTATAGCTTACTATAAAATACAATATACATGTCAAGTTTTTATCATTTTGCAACATAATTTTAAGAGCAACAATAAAAAGTGGGTATACAAGTGGAGAATTGGAACGTGGAGAAACTTGTAGCTACGGTCGTGTTCCACCTAATCGAAATTTAAGCAAACTACAGTCCTTGGTTAATGCTTTAAGTCTAGAAAATATCAACTTGTTCATTAGATTTTTATCAGAATAAGATAGTGTTACGAGGCTGCTAGACTCTTATTATGGAAATTTCTATAGTTAAGATATAATCGTGAAATACTTAGCAATCAACTTAGTTTGTTATTCCTGAAATTTACTCATGTAGCCATATTTAGTTAGGATATTATTTGAAGTTTAAATTAAGAGAACAAAATGGTTTTAGAAAAATTCGAAAACATGATAATAAGACTTTTCTATCTTCGAAATCTTTAAAAACATTTTACATTGAAAATCTTAAGATGCTTTAAAGCTTATGTAAATTCGTAAACATTAGAATATATTAGGGCAGCTTTATTTCAAGAAAAATTTATTCAAATAAAAATAATCAAAAATCATTTTATAGACTTCTAAAAGGGCTACACAGCAAATTCCTATAATTTAAATGTCCAGTCTACAGGATTTAAGCATAAGATCTTTTAGAATTGTTTTTATTAAAAAAAGAGAATGCAGAGTAAATGGCGTTATATTTTACAGATGAAAAATCTGTGTAAATTTTGCTATTATAATAGATCTTTACCCAATAAAAAAAATACTCCACTACCACTGCTCCACTGTTGCCATGGGTTTTCAAGTAAAAATATATAGAGCCGTACAGCTTATGGGCTCACTAATATAAGGTACCAAGTAATATAAATTTTACTGTGCAAATATGTTTATATTTTTTCTCTTAAAAAAATTCCTCAAAGCATTTTTTTGCTTGAAATCAAATATATCGTAGTATAAGCTGCTTTAAATTATTTTCATTAAACGTCATATTAACTTATATTAGACTAATATAAAAAAAAACCAAAAGCTGAAATTTAAAAATTGTCTTAAAAATTGTTTACTTGTCTACTTCTGAGATTTCTATTAAACCCTAAAATTTTCTGATAAATTTTAATTTCATTGATGTCAAAATATAAAATAGAAAGAATAAGTTACAAGACTCTAGTCTCATATGTAAGCTTAGGATTAGTTTTGGCGTATTTTTCCCTATTTTATATAATATTACGGGAAAGTAAACCAAAAATAGACAAAGTAGAAACCCAAAATATGTATTAAGAGAATTTTCTAAGAATATGTATGTATTGCTATTAACTATATAGAAAAAGTGATTTTTGAGTCTTTTTCTAACAAATCCTTTAAATCTGGGATTAGGTTTTTGATGGTAAAGGATTTTTCCTTTTTAGTAAATATAAATTTTATTTTTTTCGATTGAGATTTCGACAGAATTTCAAAGTTTACCATGTCTTTGTTTTATATATGTATGTACCTTGTGCCATGTTAAATAATGCACAACATTTTTCACACTGCTAAAAAATTTTTTTGTGATTTTCAATAATACACAAACAAAACCAGAAAAACATACCTTAAATATTCTTTCGACTCTTTCTTTAATTTTTTCAGCATCTGGACATGTGTCTGGAAGATGACCTGTAAGTTCATATATTGCAGTTACTATGTCAGTCATTTCTTCCCTAGTTATAAATCCATCTCCATTTATATCATATAGTGAAAATGTCCATCGAAGTTTTTCTTCAATTGAACCCCGTGATAATACTGAAAGACCTTGAACAAATTCCTGAAATTTAACAACAAGAAAAATCTTACTTACTTTTTTACTTAAGTATTTAAGATAAAATAAAACTGTCATCTATCATCAGGATTATATTATGGTACTTTTTGTAAGTGTATTTCTAAGATTGATTGAAATTTTATCACACTCATAAAAAATCAGTGCGTAGAGGTAAAAATAAAAATAAAAGTGAAAGACATATTTTTGGATTATAAATAATCGAATAAGTTATGACTTGCTCTCAATAAACTTTTAGAAAATTAAGAATGATTGTATTTTGATATCCTTAGGTTGTTTTTGGTATAATAAATTATGCTTTTGTTTATTTTTTATAATAAATACGAAGAAAAATTTGATTGTTTTTATTATTTTTCAAACTAAAGCAAATTTTAAATCGAAAAATTAACAGGATGTGTTAATTATATTCATTTACTTTTTGAAAAGATATTAGTAATTAATATAAAACTATTTGGAAAAGTAGCAAAGTTATGTCTCACTTTATTTTCTTTATGCCGTATGAATGAGATCTGTATATTTTATTTTATATAAAAAGGGTAGTTTAAAAATATCATGAAAGACTAGTTTAAAGTTGTAACAAGAGCCAAACGTTAGCTTTATGATTTTGATCAGAAAATACTTAAGGTATTAAATATTCAAAGAAAAATAATTTGCTTTCTAAGAAGATTTTGAAAAGATTTAAAACTTCTAAAGTTAACCATTTGACGAATATAACTATGCATAAGTAATTATTTTCTGAGGAAATACATCAAGGAAGTAAATTTAAAAATTAAACATGAAATTATGGAAGAGTAGAAGCAAAATTCAATTGTATTTATATCATAAGCGGTTCTGAAATAAAGTTGAACATTTTTATGTATTAACTAATGAATAAAATAGATTTTTTATATTTTCAAAGTGTATGAATCCTCAGACTTGGTATCATATTATATAAAAAATTCTATGTGTGTATTGCAAATGTTTAATAATTACAGCATTTGGTTAATTTTTGAAGAGTACACTAAGGAAATGTATCCTCAGTTTCATTGAAAAATGGAACTATATTTAATATGATGAAAGCTTTTCTCAAAGCAATAATTGTAGTAGAGCTGCAATGATTGTAGCTTTCTATATTTTCTATACTGAAAAAGGCTGTATTTACCTCAAAACTAACAATGCCACTGTGATCCTGGTCCAAAGTGTTAAACACGTAATGAGCATAAAGACCGGAATTAGCTAAAGAACAAAGAAAAAGTTAGTAATTCAAAGAGGCAAATTTTTTAAAAAAAATATTAACGTTACATGCTTAAACTTTTGTTCATAAATTGAATTTAATCTTCCTGCAAGTATGCAAATATTTCTAATTAAAAACAAAAATGCTTGTGAATACACAGTGAAAGGAAAGAGAGGGATAAAAAGAGGAGGGGGATACTTGATTAATGTCAAACATGTTTATGCATTTTATGCATTTTATGCATATGACTAGTTGCATTTTGGAATTTTAAAATATGAAATTACATTTTATAAATAAAACATAACTCAAAACAACAAAAAATATCTTCAAAAAAAAGGTCCATTAAGCTATTTAAATTTTATAATGTATGAATATCAATTATTGTTAAAAATTTTTGAAAATTAATTTTACTTATGTGATTTTTAATTTTGATCGTTGAATTTTCTCTACTATAAACGAGCAAACAGTTTACAATAGTGAAAGCTTTATATTATTAGAATTATGTTAGCATAAATATTTTTACTGTACCGCACGAACCTCCCTGGGGGAAAAATTGTGCATAAATAATTTTAAAAGTATCTTCTTTAACAACACCAGTTGGGCATTCAGCTTTGAATCCACGATAAATTCGTTTGATTTCTTCTTCAGAAAATCTAGTTGCACGGCATAGGGCACTTAGTGAATCAGGACGATAGCGTGGAGTTTGTTCAAGCTCTTCAAGCTCAGAATCTGAAAAAAAAAAAATTAAGAATTTTTTAATGAAGATTTTGATAAAATTGATTAGACAAATGAAGTAACGTGTAAGGAATTTATTGAAAGTAATGAGAGTGAACTCTTAATAACATAAATGTTAAATAGTAACGTTAAAGTATGTTATAAATACTTTAAAGCTAATCTCTGTTCCTCCGAGCTGTTGCACTTGCTAAAGAAGATTGCGCTTCTCTTTTTGCATTATTGAAATTTCATAGTCAAACAAAAGATGAAATGGCGTCGATTCTACGTCATGGTTTTTGATTTTCTTATTTTGTGCTTAATGCATAGTGTCACAAACTCATGAACAACATCAACCCTCTAATAGGCGTTTCACACCGAGCTAACCCGAGTAAATATAACAGTTTTGTATGGAAAAAAACACTAAAACCAAACGGTGTCGACAAGGTTCAGCATAGACAAATTTCAAATTAAGTGCTAGATTCATTCAAGCAATGCTTTTTTCGAATTATCCAGTATGTGCAACTAATAATAATAAATTTATGGTTTGCAATTGACACATTATAACAAATAATTGGATTTGAGGTAAGTGAAGTTTTTATAATTATATATTAATTAATATAAATTAATAAATACATTAATTAATATATAATATATAATTAAGGTTTCTTTTTCAGATGGATAAAAAGAAAATGGATGAGACGGCGACAATCTAAATTGAAAAAAGCATTGCTTGAGTAAATCTAGCACTTCAAATGGTATTTGTCTATGCTAAACACGGTTCAGCTCGGTCTGAGACGCCTATAAGGGATATTCTGTACAGCTTTCTTGCTGATTATATTTATCTAATGATTTAGAAAAGTGTGAAAAAATTATTTATTTATTTCAAAATAAAAGCATTTGTAAATTCAGACAAAGCAGTTCTTTAAATATTCAATAAAAAGTTTTGAGAATATTTGACTACTTTGAGATGAAAATATTATACAAGGATATATTATTAATTGAAAATATCCATCGAAAATTGAACAATAATAACATTCAAAACGAAAAAGTAATTATTTCAATGACTCAAAGTGGCAAATACTACTCAAAAAAACATAAATAAATGTTAAATTACTAAAACATCAAAAAAGCAAATGGATTAAAATAATACATATTTCCTTTTTTATTTAAATATGCAAAAAAAGGGATGAATATGTAATAAATAATTCATAGTAATGTCAAAAAAATATATCAAATAGTTTTGCCCTAAATAAACGTATATCCTTTTATATCAGCTTCCTTAAATTGCTTTGTAATATCTTTTATTTCATAGTTTTTTTACGAGAGCAAGAATGCAGTCAGTTATTCAATGATTGAAGAGATGATATGAGATCTTATGATAATGATAAAATATTTAAATTCTGGATAATCAAAAATCTAATCGATGAAATTGCTATTTGACTATTTGCTTAAGACAAAAAATAGTTTTGCTTAAAAATTTTTGATTTTACTGATAAAAATCAGTAAAGTTCTACATAACTTTGGGAGTCAAATGCAGTTTTCTTTTAAAATTCCGCCTGTTTTGAATATGAAAGCGTCTCTTTAAAAAATGTAAATGAAGAATTTTAGTTAATCTTATAGCCTTTAAGTGCTTAAGTGGAAAGTTAATTTTATTTTGATATCCAAATTCCTTTTTTTTTTTTGGACTTTCCTATTATTATAAGTTTTTGAAATACTGAAAACATAAATGCCAAAATTTAATTAAAAGTTGATCTAAACTATTAAAAATACGTATTATACCCGAAAGAAGTTGCAACAAAAAATTAGAATAAAATAGAATTTAAAAAAAAAATATTTTTTTTTGCAGGATACTCTTTTGGCATTAACCTTAATTATGCCTACCTTGTCTAAATTTTACGCTTTTCTGTATTGCGATTATAAATAATTAATTTTCTTTATTCTGTAAAATGCTAATTGCTATTTCTATTTATGTCCTAATAAGCTTAATTTATGTATAACTGCTTGTTAAGAGTTTACTATAGTTTTTTTTTGGAAAACGCCCACTTTAGTATTGAATTTTCAACACTTTTTGCTACATGAAAATTCCTGAATGTCCAGTGACTAAAACGAACATTAATCTTTTTGATGTTATCCTTGTTACCAGTAACAGGTTGCTTATAGTAATACAGTAATGACGTAGATAAATATAGGATGATATTATAACAAAAATGATAAGAAATAAATAGATTAAGAAATTTTCTTATCAGATAGTTTTTATCAAAACTTTATAAGTTTTTGTCCCTTTATTAAATTTCTATATAAAATCCTAATGGCTTATTTACTCATAGAATTAGAATTTATAACTTATTTAATTTAAGTGTGATTTATTAATGCTCATTTATTTAAACAAAGGGATATAAGAATTCTTTGGTTTATTTACTACTACCGTTAAAGCCTTCCCTAAGACTTTATTATTCTTAAAGATATTCTGATATTAAGGTCAGTGGGTGTGACTAAGTGCTGATAAAATTTCATCTGTCGAAAATGATTTATTTTATTTTCTGTAACACTGGTTGTATTAATCGTAAAAATTATCTCATGTGCTCGTAATTGGTTCAGACTCATAAAAGAAATGGAGGAGAAAATTACGGAAAAGCTATATTTTCTTAAAGTATAAAGGAATCAATATGGATGCTATGATGGATTTTAATTAACTTGATTAATTTTATACTCTTCCAATTAATTACTCAAATAAAAGAAATACCTAAAGCCAAGATTATGAAATATACATTCACTTTCCATCCTATTTTCCTAGCTTGTTAGCTCAATCATTAATAATATTTACAATAGAGCTTTTGGGTGTTCTGTAATTATATATTTATTGCTTTTTTGATTATATATGGTAAAAGGCCTTGAAATGATTAATGTTGAAAATGAAAATAAGTAAAAATACTATCATATACCTGTACATATGTGTCTAAAATTAATGTATTAATTCCCATTTAAAAAAATTTGGAATTATTAACCCTTTACAACGAGATATTCATTTAAGTAAAATTATTTTAAATTTAAAAAAAAAAGCTTCTTGTTCCCAGTTATTTTCTCAATTTGTTATGTATTTTTTTTACAAAAACTTAATTTTTAATTTTAGTTAGCATTCAACCAATTTGTCACATATTAATACTTCTTTAAGCAATTTACATAAGCTGTCAGTTAATGCTTGGATAATTTTCAAGCTTTTATCACATATAGATGAAGACATATATATATATATATATATATATATACAAATAATATATATATTTATATAGCCTAAATATATTAAATTCCATGAAAATATCAATCATCTACAAAAGCTTCTTACTTTGTCTCTGACTGATTAAGTATTATGTACTTTTTTTCATAAGTAAGTAGTCAGTACCGGTTTTTCAGCAGTTTTCCTTTTTTTGTCTTAAATTTTTGTGGTCTAACCTGCATCCTAGCTTTCTTTTATTTAGAGAAAAATTTTAGTAACCAATTTAACTTAATTCATGAATCTTTGTATGGTAAAAAAAATCTGCAAAGTATGATAACAAATGCTTTTTCTAGCTGAAGGATTTTATAGCAAAAATTGAAAAATGCAAATAGGTACTCATAGAAAATTAGAAAATATCAAAAACTGCTCAGTAGTGACTAACAGAACACAAGTGTATAAATGGAAACACAGAGTTAAAAACTAGAGTTTTTAAGTGTTTAAGTAGAATACTTTAAAATGAATTTTTTCTATATACTATTCTATATACTTTTCTATATATATTTCTCATACGTTTAGAGGGCCAACATATATATATGCTTTGCAACGTGTCCTTTGTATTTCATCAAAGTGTGTTATATACGAACAGCTACTATATTAGATTTCCAGAGGTATTTTTTGTGACCAAATCCACTAACTTTTTGAAGTGCTTAGGTCTTAAAATATTGATAGAAACCTTAAATTAAAATTACGGAGGCTTAAAACCAGATGCAAGATGAAGTAATCTTGTAGTGCGGGGTCATATATATATATATCACATTATTGCTATTGTTTCGACACAAACATGTCGTAGAATTACATCTGATACAGTTTTCAATATATAGTATATATATATATATATATATATATATATTAAGGTTTAGGATAAACATAATTTATTCTGCATTAGAAATTCTATTCGGGAAGTTAAATAAATAGAGAAAGAAGTTAGTTTTTAAAGAAGTTAAAGTTACTTAATGGCATTAATAACTTATTTTTGTTTATGTAAATTTGTTGGAAAGTTTGATATTAAGTTACTAAGCAATCAAAATAATAAAAAGTTGGTTTGATGTAAATACTGTTCCAATAAGTATGCATTCTTGTTAATGAAATTTTTGTTTGTAATGGGAAAAGTTTTTTGTTTATTTCAAATATTAAATATTTCAATTTACACACAAAAAGGACCATAATTTACATATTTTAGCTTAGATAAAATCAGTATTCTAGTTTTTTCTAAATAATATTCCACAGAATCTATTGGCTTAAGAAGTTCTATTAGCAAAAAAAAAAAAACCAATACAAAAATTTCTAAAGTCTATTTATTTTTTGTTTTAGAGCCTGACATTTTTTTTTACCTTATTAGTAAATAAAACTATTACTGACCGGCAATCAGCTTTGAAGCTTGTTATAATGCTACACAAATAAAATTTACTCTTAATGGGTTATGAAATCCTTTTAACATATGCTGTTATATAACAAAGTTGTGTGTCATTTAAATTTCAAATAGCTTTCAAATAACATGTAAATTTTACTATGTGTTATGTGTAAGTAATGTATACAATTGTACTAAAAACAGCAATAATACTTTCATTTAAAAATAATTTCTCTCTAAAGTAGACTCACGTTTCCTTAAGCTGTATTTTTAGACTGGTTATCATTACTTTTATTTATTTATGAATTCACTTGCTTATATTCATAAATAAATTGTTTTTTTTTTCAGAAATTCTAAATCGAAGTTAGCATAAAAAAAGACAAGAAAACCTTATCCCTGAGTTTGAATTTGATTAACCGCGTAAAAAACTTTGGGGATTATTGATATTGTATACTTCTATTTATTTTAACTTATTGTATAAATATTAATATTAAACTTGAACCTTAAAACAGATTTTTTGTCAAATCATATTTTATAATTTTCTTTAGAATTTTATCCATAAATTATAATTTCACTTTCTTGAAGGGCTAAACAAAGCATCATTAAACAGCAAGTACTAAAGACCTGCTTTTTTAGTCGTTTTTCTTTGCTTTTTTGTGATTATTATTTCTAATTTTTTCAACATTAAAAATATAGCAAAATTTTTATTAAAACATACATAACCTGTAAAAATGCATGGCTAGTGTTAGATATATTAATTTTTCTGAGTTGCACTGAAAAGCTCAATCTCCCTTCGCCAAAGCATCAACAGGTCTTCTGAAGTTTATGTTCAAAATTAATCTCAGTTTGTAAGAAGCTTAAAAGTTTCGAAGGAAAAGAAAATCTATCATCAAATAATTCAAAAAACTTTCTTTTGTAATCGGTGGTGTAATTTTGATTACATGTTGTCTGAATCATTGTTTTGCTTAAAAAACATAACTTAAAATGCGACCAAAAAATATATGTTGTCAGTGGTAGAGTAGCTCATATTTCTTCTTATTGTATTCATTTATAAATTGCTTACAGAAAAGCAACAAACAAAAAACAAAAATCCTTCACAACAAATTTAACAGCATCATAAAGCCATAGTATAAAATTTCAACATAATTTTCATTGTTTTATTAGTTTTGCATTGTATCTTTTATCTCATAATATCTACCATAAACTCCTACCACCTTCAATATTTATTTTTATTTTTATGATATAATTAAATTTAATAGAGCTTTAAATAAAAATTTGAAACCTTAACGGCTACTAAAATAATCTGTATTTGCAAAAATTTTAGAAATTAATCTAAACAAAACGAATGAATAATTTTTCTTATTCCTCTATCATGCCAGAAGCTTTTCATCAATTCTACACTAAGATTCTGTTTTCTTTAGGAGTAAAAACAAAAAGCCGGCAAAAAATATATAAAAACGTCATATTAATGATTTGCTATAATACATTAAAACCATAAAATAAAAAACAAAAAAAGAAACATGAAAAATTTATGTGAAAATTTTAATAAAGCAGGGAAAATCATAAACAACAAGCCTGGACGTTATTCCATTTTGTTACGTCCTTCGATGTTATATCGTAAAAAAAGAATTCAGTATAATTCTATGCCTCACTTAATCAAAAACTTGAGTTCTTTGGTTTTATTTTAGCTATGGGATATGGTAAACTACCAGCCAGTGAGACCTTTTTACATTAAATTAATGAAAGTTTTATGAAGTGCAACATACCGTGTTAAAACTGAAAAAAAAGTAGAAAACAAGAAAATATTGTGTGCATTTAACAGAAGGCTTATCAAAATAAACTTTCTTTGTAGTTGGGTGGTAAGCTTATTAGTTGAAAGTTCTCTTAATTAAGGAAGGTATAATTTAAAAACAAAAGAGTATAAAAAGAACAACTTTTCAATTAGTTTTTATTTATTTCACAAAGGAGTTTAAATACATAAGTTTTTTTATTGTTTTATTTATGTTAGATACGTTAGTCAGTAGTAATGTTATTGCAGCTTGAAGTTGAAATAGAAAATTTGTCTTCAAAAGTTATAATTCTTCCCAAAGCATATATACAGAATCTCAGCAAAAGTAAACAAACGTTTACTTTCAATTTAAGGAAAATTATATGTAAGGATTAGCAAACTTCTCTTACTTCTGAAGTAGTTATGTAAATAATTAGTCAAATATTAAATATTAAAGATTTTTGCTCTTCTGTGATAGCAACCTCTTAAAGATAAATTAGTTTTTGGTTTTGGAAATCTTTACATTGGATCTACTTTTACTAAAATTGAAAAATTGAGAGATGTGTTATGTTTGGTAGCATCTGAATAAAACATTAAAATACATAAGATTTTATCAGATTCCTGGAAGTAAACTCATAAAATTTTCAGATAATCAATTTTAATTAGTTTTATTTAAATTTTATAAGCTACATATCAAAAATTGCTATGTGCATAATCATTAGGTATGTGAATATTAACAGTCACGCTTCCAAGAATTATTTTGTAACTAGGGAATAATAAATCTTATTTATTTGATTTTTTAAATTAAATATTTTCTATTTTTTAGACTCAATGTAGAGTATTTTAAGTATGACCTTAATAAAAGAGATGCCACATAAAAATGAAAAATTGTTTTAACAGACTATTTTAATATTCACATATGTATGTATAATAAAGGTGAATAACCTTAATCAAACTACCTTTATTATTTCAAAGAAGAGTTAAGTACCACTACATTGTGCAATAAATATAAAAATACTACAGACAATAATTTTTCGTAGTAAATGTCAATAAATGACCCAAATCATGTATTCTTTAGATGTATAACTAATGAATAGATTGAATAACCTATTCAAGTATATGAAAGTGTCAAACTAAATACAAAAGAGTCATAAAGAAGGATGATATTTAGGTCTGCAGGTCTAGGTAAAACTTAAATTAAATAAAAGTTTTATTTTCTTTTTGGTATCCTTTTAGGTCAAAAAACTTATGTCGTAATTCTATTAAAAACTTCTTAAAGCCTGTTTCATTGGGTGACTTACATTGAAAGTTAAAGACAATATAGTTTCTAATATCCAATAGGCAACAAGTAGTTTTATTATGTTTTCATGTCCTTAATCCCTTGTGAAGGGTGTTTGATGAAAGATTAGATTAAAGAAACAAAGTGTAAACAAATTTTCTAATCTTATTTAATTTAATATATAATTTTGTGCTTGCTACTTTAAATGTTAAATAAAGTAATATATTTAAATAAGGACATTTTCAATGACTTTTCTGTATTATCAGAGTAAAACTTCTAACAATTACTTTCAAAGAAATTACTTTACATCTATTGATCAGTAATACTATGAAAATCTCTATTAAAGGAAAAACAAAATGTATGAAGAAAAAGTGAAAAAATTTTTGGCGTGGCAGTTTTAAAAATACAATGATTTTTCTACAAAAATTTCTTAATGATTTGATTGTGTTTAGGAACCAGGGATCTCGTTGTTTTATCCAATTGTCCTAGGAATTTGTTTTTTTTTGGATTGATTCGCGAGTTCAGTTATTAATGTTGGTTATGATTGTATGCAATTTCTATGCAGTTTTTACTCAAAGCCTGCATCTTCTATGAAAATATTGGATTTTGGCTTAAGAATACTTAAACGCCCAATAATTATAGAATTAGTCCTAGTAAACTCCTATTGTTTCTTTTAACTCCCAATATCTTTACTTTTTGCTAGATTTAGAGTCATGAACCGCTCATCCATTTTAGATATTGATGGATAGATGATTCCCGTATTTGTATATACAGCTTAGGTAAAAATTCAATCGGTTTGCTTTTAAGTCATTCATTCCAATCAGTTTTCTTTTTTGTTATGTTTCTAGTTGATATCACTTGAGACTTGATCCACTGAAGAGTGACTCTACCTAAATTCAAAGAAGAGATCTCAATCTATATCAAGTAATTTTGTATAAACAAGATTTAAAGCGTCTTTGCACGTAAAGGATTCAGTTTTGAAGTTATACTAGTAAGAAAAATTTAAACAGAGATACTGTCAATTTCGGATATATTCCAGAAACTACTCCCTAGACAACGATTAAAAAATGGAAAGTGTTGACAAGGCTGTTTTCAAAAAGGACGACAATCATCAATAGCAACCTTTTCAACACATCAACGTCAAAGTCATTAATCAACCCTAAAGCAGATATGGAGTTTTCTAAATCTAACAAAAGCTCTTAATTAAAACTAAAACATGCAAATTTAAATTTAAAAATATTCTAATAAGTACTGTAAATAGTTTAAAAACTATTCGAATAAAGTTGTCATAAAAATAAGTCTAAAATTGATTAATATCTTTTACTGTAAATAAACTATTTAAAGCTTATCTAAGATTAATATATTTTTTATTACTTTCAGAAGCATAGTTGATCCTTGCTTTTCTCTGTAATTAAATTTTCTAACAAAAGCTTTAATTAAAAAGTCAAGAACTTGATATGTTCTTCCTTAGTTTACTCTTTTAACATCTTATTTTTGTTCAACATGATAGCAATCTTTATTGTACAACCTAGCAATTAGTTTGCCTTATTGTCCTGATATTAAACTTATATTAACTTGGAGTATATTTTAATTCTATAGAAATTCAAGCACGTGGTATTAAAATTTTATCAAAGCTTTTTCAGCAGTTATCGCTAAAAATAATTGTATTCAAAAATTCTCATAAGAAATTCCTTAAAGTTCATTAAATCGTCGATTTTATTTCATCTAGGCATATAATTTTCTTTCTTTAATATAAATGTTTAACCATTTGAAATCACTTTTATTACATTTGTGGTTCTAATTTGTGGAATACATTTCAAGTAAATTTGTTCATTCATCATACAAAACTCATAAATTTCATTCAATTGTAGAGAAGTAACGCTAAATTTGGGAAACTATCAATATAACTCTCAGGTTTGTAGAGAAAATTATGTAAATTGATCATTGCTGGCAATATGCCATGAGTCAATTTTTAGGGAACATTAATCTTTAATAAACATTGAAAATAACGGAAATGGTCCATGCTGCTGAACTTGTGCGTATAATAAAATTTTTCTAATTTGCATAGTTAGCTCTTATAGGATACATTAGCTATAAATTTTTATCGTTCAGGATTCTTTTTTGAAATACATTTAATTCAAGTTAGGATATAAATATTTGGAATTATAATAAGGAAGTAACTAGGACATTTATGTAATATTTTTTTCTCTGCTATAAATAATTAAAATATAGAAATATGGTTTTAGATATTATATATTGAGGGTGGAGTTTTCTTTTCTCTATTAATTGTATTCCATATTAAATGAATTTCTGAATATTTTATGTGTATTGATTTTTATCCAAAAATTCTAAAAAAATTCATCTGTTAAAAAATCATATATATTTTTTGACTTTTGGGATTTCTTTAGAGAAAAAGCTGAAGGCGGAGCTGGTAGAAATGCGAGATTCCTTAGTCGAAATGTTTGATGATGATTTCATACTGAATGTACTGAAAAGTTTGTAAATTTTGATATTGGTAGTGTTAAATCATGATTTATTTAAACCTTTCATTATCTTTTAACATAAGATTATATGTAAAAGATTATACTGATTTGAGAATAAAGTAGCAGGATTAACCGTATGAAATCATCATCAAACATTCCGACTAGGGTTGTTACAGTAAAACATATTTAGTTTAGCATAAAGCAGGTTACAAAATATAAGAAAAATTCTTAAAGCAAAAGGAATAGGAAAATAACTTACGTGAATAAATGAAAAAAGTCAAATGATTTTACAGAAAAGGGATGATATTTTAGCAGATACAGTGTAAGGTAATTAGAAGATTTTCCATTCTACTGCTTTAAAGAAAAAATTCAATTTCAATTTCAATTTTCTTTAAAAATGTTTTAATTCATTAAAACTTATTATATTTAATCAAAACTAAGCACTATTTGGACACATCTTAACTTTAAAAAGTTGCTGTTTTATAGTTATTTTAATTTTAAAAGTAATTTCTTGATAACATACGTTTTTTTAAGTATTTCGTGTAATTTTTTTCACCGATAACATTTTATGAGATAATAAAAACTTTAAAAAAAAGTTATCATCGAAATCTTTTTCATTTCCATAATGAAATGATCCTTAGAGTTCACTCTAAACAATATCCTAAAATTCACTCAGGATGTAATTAAGACTCCTATTAAAAGTCTCTATTATAGAGGATAATTAAAAGGATTTTTCCTAAAGTTATTAAATTTTTTTTATTAAATTTTGCTCTTTAACCGTAGAACTAATGTATAAATGTCCCTAATTTAGTAGATATCATAGCCAGCTTGGCCATAAACATGCCATAAAGTGTGGTAATTATGCAAAAAAATTATTATCTCCTGCCCAAAAATATCCTCCGTTTAATTATGGGACACTATCAAATATTATATTTTATATTTGTATTCGTGTCATTTTCTTTGGTAACTGTACCTTTACACAAAGATAACTAAAATGAAATTTAATCATCCCTTTTGGCTAGTAAAAGTTATAACATCGCTTAATAGAGAAAGTAATAATATCTAGGAAATACTTTTCTTTTTTTTTAAATTCTGATTTATTTCATAAATTTTTATGGTAAAAAAATTTGTAGTCATTGGCCTACATTTAATGTGCATTGTGGAAAATTATTGTTCACTGATGCAAAAGATAATTAATGAAAGTTTTACTTTTTTTAAGTATTCTGTCGTAATGTTATAAATGGGTATAGGTGTAGGTTTTTTGTTCATTTTGTTTGTTATTATTGCAAGTTCAGCAAAATATTGCTCTCAATATAGTTTTTTAAAAATAATTTTTTTAGACAATTATATTTTTAAAGTAGAAAAAATGAATTTACAATTTAAGCAGTATTATTCCCATTTAAAAATTTTTTAAGTTTCCTAAGGCATAAATTGGTTTATCGCTGATGTGGTTACTAGTTTCATGATTTTAAGCAGTATATTGAAACGAAGCTCTTTTTACCCAAAATTTTTGTGACGGGATTGACTATTTGAGAGCTTAAAGAGCCACTGAATATCTTGATGCAAACAATTTTAAAAAATAATTTTCAAATTATCACACCAAGCAACACTCCAAAAAAAAAAGTCAGCTATTCAATATTATTGCATATTTCCAGGCGACAATAAAAACTACTCTCAATTTGTGAATTATAACAACTATAACTAAAATATTATTTATTCAATTACTTTTAGAAATATCATCCTTAAATGTGATTTATATTAAAAATTCAGTATTTTCTTCAGAGTAACACTTGACTATGATTGTAAAATTACTACAAATAATTAAAAATAGTCAAGTTGTGTATTTATATTTTTCTTTAAAGTTATACTTTAAAGAGATTTTTTTTAAATTCTCGATGAGTTTATCAAATGACATTTATGACTATAAAAGTACTTCAAAACTGATTGTCATTAGTTGCAATAATAAAATCATACATTTTAATCATCAAAAACTTTTTCAAGATATATAGAATTCTTTAAATGAGTTTTAGGAGCCTAAAATATATTTTCAATTTAAATTTTAAATTTTAAATTTTAGATATTAATATGTAAGTCACGAAAATTTTTATTTCTATATTATATTTAATTTTAAATTAATAATTTTTTTATGTAAATTTACAAGAACTAAAGTAGTTCTTTTTCTTACTACTTATGAATGTATAACTGTTATTTTTGTACTAAAAGCTATAATTACCCAAAAAATTTGGTTTTCGTTTAATACCATTAAAAGGATATTTCTCAAAATGGAAAAATATGCAATCTAGCTAAGAGCAATAGCTTAGCCTTTACCAAAGCTTATTACGAAGCAAAAAATGTTCATACACTTTAATTAAATAGAAACACAATTTCAGACTAAGACGGAAGTGAAATTCTTAGTTCTTATCTCAGAATATGAGCCAAAAAGTATTACAGAGATATTTTTTCAAAAAAAAAAATCACTCTAAAAAACACAACCACGTCTCAGAAATATATTTAACTTGTTGCCAGGAAATTAAATATTTTTTGATTAGTCATTACATTTATTGTATTTACTGCTGATAGCAAAAGGGGGAAAATGTTACCAACAAAAACTTGAAAAAGAAACCAAAAAAAAGTAAAGAAAAACTGTTTAATAAACCTTAAGGAATCAGTACCAGCAAAATATGTTCAGAGAAATATTTTCATTCAAATTATTAAATGAAAAGAGTCTTAACCTAGAAAATATTTAATAAAACTATTACTTCGCAGGAAAAAGTTTACTCTATATTTAGTCCGGAAACAGGATTTTTCAAAAAAATATATAAAAAAATGACAATTATGAATTTATAGTACTTTGTATGGTTTCCTCTAATTTGGAATCATGAAAAATTGTAAATTTCTGCAAAAAACCGTTTAAAAGTAATTTCACAATTATTTTTCAATTTGCGTTTAGCTTTTACGATAAAAATGTTGAAATGTTGAAAATAAGACAGCTTTGTCTTATTAAATTAATTGTTTTCTATTAAATTTTATACATAGTTACATAAATAATTTAAGCTTTTATGACAATATCAGTGCATAAGCAGAGCTTCTCATCATATTATCTATATAAAAGTGAGCACTAATATTAGTATCAACAGCTAAGAAGCGAAAGTGGGGATGAAGGGTGGTAAAAAACGGGATAGAGAACAAGTCAAGCGGCTCTCACATAATTTTTTCTAATCTATAGCTGAAAGCATTGAGTATACACCTAAACCTTCAAGAGTTTTTCATGTGGCAGAAAAAAAGTAAGCAAAGCTAAGCTAATTTTTCTCATTATTTTTAGTGAAAATCCTTAAAATAATCAAAAAACTAAAAATGTTTCCTTGATAAAGGCCCAATTAAAGATGACAGATAATATTCAAATTAAGCCAAATTTCCTACATTAAGTTTTTGTATCTCGTAAGCAAAAAATGGAGTAAATCCATATTTATCCTTCAATGTGTAAATTTCCTTAAAATTGTACGCTATTATTGAATTAAATAAATAATTTTTATGTAAAAACCTACATTTCTACAAAGAAGTCTTTCTAAGTTCTATAAAGTTTAATAAACAATGTACCGGGGATGAAACACGTGAACCTGCCATCTAGAAAATAAAAAAAGTTCTTATCTATACAGAGAATGTGCCCTTCATATCAAAAATTTAAAATTAATAATATAAGGAAATATTACGCTTTTCATGAAGACAGGCAACTCTAAAATTAGAGATTTATCTATGTTAGAATTATAGCTTTTCCTATGTAAACCAAATACAACATACAGGAAGTCAAAGTAAGGTGAAATAAACTTCTTTTTAACAAGACAAGCACAAGAAAAAACAGGTGAGAGGAAAAATATAAAGTAATTGTGACAATGTCATACTGAAACTTTTTTAAAAAAACAGCTATTACCAGTCATATTAGGAGTATGCTATTTGAAAATCTCTACATTGCTTTTATGTCAAGCTTAACGAAATAATAGTGTCATTAAATTTAAGTTGACATTAAATAAAAATAACAAAATATTATCATGTTCTTCTTAGAAAGACAGAATTTTCAGTTTAACTACTTAGATCCTTGAAAAGAGTTCCAAATTAAATGTTTAAGAACTTTTTTTTTTGTTTAAAAAGTTAATGAAAGGTAAGTTATATGGACAAGGTACAAACATTAAAAATATATACTTTTTGTTTTTAAGTAAAAATTTTATCAATTTTAAATCAATGAAAATCTTGATCTGCAAGGAGTTGCATAGTGTGTTTTAAAATAGATTTACCTCAATGACTCTTAAAAATATTATATAGAATGTATCTTTTATAATTTTAATCTTTGATTTTTAAAATCAGCTAAACAAATTAGATCAAAATATCGTAAATTCCTAAAAGCTAATTGATTTAAATTTATGTTAAAAATTTTTGAAAAATTTACAATAAGGGGCTATGAAATGTTGGCAGGAAGTCAAAGTATTTAACCTCCGCCAAATGAACACCAAACGATATCAAATTTTACTGGGCAGTGTAATTTCTTCCTATGATATGGAACTTGTTTAAATAATTGTACTTCTTACTGGTTTTTTTGTTCTCTTTGTTTAATATGCCTTCATTTTGAAAGTTACGTAAAAGATATACTCAAATTTTCGTAGTGGTTAAACCAGAGAACTTTATCGGCTTCGAGTTACTTTTTGTCTAAATTAAGCAAAAAAATAGACGTAGAAATAGTACTACAAGGACTAACCTAACCTAATTCAACACCAGAAATATAATTGATCAAAATAATTGTACGTTCACACAGTTTAACACATAAGGATAATATTTTTGCCTGTATTGATAGCAAAAATAGTTAGAATGGTAGATTCTATGTATCTACCGAAGTCACTTTGCAAAAAAGATAAATTTTAATCGAAATTTCTATATTAAACCAGTTTTAACGGGTTTTAAGAAAATTTTTTTGTTTTTTATTTTTTTAACTTTTACAATGCTCTTTTGATAAAAATTTCTATTTAGCACTTTTGCACACTTTTAACAGCCCACCTTTCACCTTATTAATTTTTTTTTCCCAACTTTGAACAACTTGGATTTGTCTTAAGCTTTTTTGGTTGAAATTTATAGCAGTATTTATTTGATTGAAGTTTGTGATTTTCGAGTTTATAGTTACAAATAAAATTTATTTAAAGGAACCTGTGAGAATCTTATGAAAATTTGACCCCTGGATCTTTTACGAAGTAATTATCAATAGATTTTTT
The DNA here is from genome assembly GCA_947359355.1 of Acrocera orbiculus. NCBI lineage: Eukaryota > Metazoa > Arthropoda > Insecta > Diptera > Acroceridae > Acrocera > Acrocera orbiculus. The sequence goes on from OX375757.1 coordinate 2,559,265, forward strand.
TTTTATATTATAAGAAGAAGAAAATTTACCATTTGCTGATGAAAAGTTGACATTAGAGAATGCACTCCTAACATAGCTAACAAATCTGCTAAAAAGTGGACGATGACGATGTCGATGTCGTACTCTTTTAGGTGCGGCTTCAATGTCATCTTTGCTTTTAGTTGATTTTGGTGTTTCAACAATGATTTCCACATGTTGTTCAGCCATAATAAGATTATCTTTACTATTAGTATCATCCCGACGTGATGTTGATCTACTAGTTTGAGTATTACTACTTGTTGTACAAATACGATAATCACTTTCATTTGCCGTATTAGTAGTAATAATATTTCGATTTGCTTGATGACTTGATCGGGTGCCATTATCCCGAGATGCCATTGATCTTTGCATCTGTGGCCCTGCCATTCTTTTTGCATTGCTTTGCTAAAGTATAGTAATCCGTAAGGATTTTTTTATTTAAATTATTTTCACATAAAGCTTACGTTTTTTTTAAATTTTTTTTTTATTAAAATGTTATTTTTGACACACAAAACTTGCACTTGAATTTTATTTGAAAAATTTTTTAAGCTAACTTTGAAATTTTGGCACCCTACAAAAATGTGTTGATTTCTTTACAAATTTTAATTTGTTAAAAAAAAGAAAAAATAAGAAGGAAAACTATTGCTATTTGATTTTAAGGTTTGTGGGTGAGAATTTTTTTACATAAAATATAAAATATAAAGTTTTTGAGGAACATTTTAGCTGTTAACAGCTTAGCACATTTCGGGCAAAAATAGAAAAATTACTTAAGTAAATAAATAAAAGCGATAACTGCAATTTCAAATGATTCGAATTTGTTTAGTTAAATCAATATAACAAAAATAGCAGCAATAGCATAACGGAAAAAAGTTTAGGTGTACACAAAAATAACTTTTATATACATATGTATCTATTTATATATATATAAATATATCTAAATATATATATATATTTATTTCTGTTGTTTTTAAATATTGATGATGGTTAGGTTAGCCCCTTGTTCCGTGTAGCATTTGCATATCTGCAAAATAATAAAAAAGCTTTTGTTAGTAATGCTTGTTTATGTTTTATTGTTTAATAAAATAAAGGTTTTTTTTTCATATTTTATCTGTTTAGTTTTTTTTAAAAAAAATGTTAAAAATATGTCTAAAATTACTTAAATGCTGTCGATATGTATAGCTAAAGCAATTTCAATAAAAATAAACTTAAAATATTTCAGAGCAAAAAACAATTAAAGCCTAGAATTTGTCCTATAGAGAAAATGTTCAATAAACAACAATTTTTGTAGATATACTTTGTTTACATATTTTTTGAAGATATAAATCTTTGAAGATTTATTCACATCTGCAAAATATCTTAATATCTATGATGGTTGATTTAATTTAGCTTACAAAGAAAATTTATTAGCTGGCAATGTACCGGAAATAATTTTTGTAACTCAACTTGAACTATAATCTAAAAGATAATTTTAATTTGTATGTAGAACAATGCCAATCATAGAGGTAAATAAAATTTTTATATTATTTCCAAGATAGTTTTTATTTGCAAATAAAAAATGTATGGAGCCAGAAATGAAATTATAAATTTTTTTTCTATTTCTAGTAAATGTCTGAGCAAAATTTTTGAAATCTTTAGCTCCAAATTTAATTTATTTTTTCTTTGATCATAAAAAATTATTTTTATATTTAGAAATACAATTTTGGGAATCATTCTACTGTCTTCAAAATTAAACATGTATCAAAGCTGAAGTCCTGAAATCATTATTGAGAAAATGGTAGCCTTGTAATGATATAAGTCAATGTATGTAATGATATTTTATATTTATTTAAACAACTATATTAGGTTTAGTGGTGTTAATCTTTGAGCAATTGGTTAAACGCAATTTCGTACATTAATTTATGATTATGATTTACTGTAATAGCTGCACCTCCAATAGATAGAATATAATTCAAACACTGTTTTGTCAATAGAATTACTTTTGGGCACTAGTTTATGGAGTTTTAACTGACTGAGTCCTTTGGAAAAATTTATTTCTTAAGCCCTAAAACGTCCTAAAGTCCCCAAAGCCACTTTTTACGATTGTAAAATTAAGCTGCAAAACACATTTAAATCATCAAAACTATTTTAGTGAAGTGTATTTACTATTTTACATGAACATGTGTGCATCACCTGAATAAATTTGACTCGGACTTACAAACAAAAAATATTTCTACGTATTTTAATACATATTTTGATTATTCCCTTTAAAATAGGCTCCTTTAGAGCCAATACAACCATGCTAACTGTTAGTTTAATTTTCTATGCACGTGTTAACATCCTCGGATGGGACTTAATTCACAAAAATACTTGTTTTCTTAATAGAATAGAGTAGATACTTCTGAAATGATTTAAATGATTCTGTTGCCAATTTTTCATTGGAAATATAAAACTTCAAGCAAATTCTTTGTTCAATTTTCTTTTCCTAAGTAAAAATTGCAAGACAAACTTTTCATGTCATAAGCAATGAGCTGCATGGGGCTTAAATTTGACACAAATGTCAAAAAAGGTGGTACCAATTAAAGAAAGAAATTCTTACCAAATTGGTTTAAACTTGTCGGAGAAACCTTTTTTCAAAGTACAATTGAGATTTTATTTCAAATGCATGCGTTACTTATTGTTAGACTTTTTTACGCTTTAATACAACTTCACAAATTAGATAATGTTTTTTGGGCCTTGCGACAAAGAATTATGTTTTGATGCTAGTATATTTCCAAATCACGAGGTTTGATATTTATTTATCTAAACATACAATAAATCTTAAGCTTGGCGTAGTAATATATCGGAGCGTGGACCAGAAAAAAGAGTTAAGGTTTAGTGTAAACGAAACTATTAATCCACTTGATTTTTTTTTAAACTTTTACTATATTATTTATATTATAATATTATTAGAACTTAAATTTTTAACAGTCTATTGCTTACTTATTAAACTCTCTTCCAAAGTGTTTTCAAAAATATTTTTTCAGGCATTATTTACCCAAAACTGACTGACTGCTGACATTTAAGAAATATTTCTTCTTGTTTAGATTAAAAATTTTTCCTATTTTAAAGTCCTCATTTGTTTTTTTACTGTAACTGTAATATTTTAGAACACTGAAACATGAAAAAGCTTTTACCTAAAATTCTCTTAACAATCAAAAACAAAATTTTTTACATTTTATTGCTATTATTCTTTGAAATTTTGAATGATATTTTAATATCAATTATAAGAAAGCAAGCAGGATAAAGACAGATATATGAAACGTGAGCGAACTTTTAAACTTTATCTAAATTTTTTTAGGAGTTTTTCTCATTTGTTTCATCAATTTCCAAGAATATTTTCACATTAATTAAATTCTTGATAATTATTTTAGTTCATAAATATGTATTTTGAAGCTTGCTATAAGGACACTGCTCTAAAATTCATGTTTAAGAATGTTTTTTATGTTCTATGTGCTATTTGGTTTTTTTATTGAAAAATCTTTAATTTATACAATGCTAGACAAATAAAATGTTTATTCTCTAAGAAATTAAGAAATAAATGCATAAAAGTTTTAGTTATAAAAAGTAAAGGACAAAAGTTTATAGCCTGAGGTTCCAAAAATATCAAGAAGGAAAACTTACAAAGTGTATAAAATTAACAGTGTGGTGGAAGCCAATTTTATTAATTTTCTATTAATGCTTAAAAAATAAGTTTAAAAAACATTTTCAAATAAGAAATAAAAAAATTTAATTTTTAACAATATTTTCATTAAATAAATTTATTTATAATACCAAAAATACCATAGGATAAGAAACAAGATACGAGATTATAATACATTTAGGGAAGTAAGTTAAATATGTACTGTGGATTCCAATGTGTTGTAAAATCTAGCAATCCTATTAATGGATCAACTGAAAATTGATAAACTATTTTTACTGTATATTATTCTAAAAAAAAATTAATTCTGAGTTGCAAAAATTCAAAATGTGTGTAAGTTTTTTAACTTTATTGTTAGGAAAGGAAAAGTTTAATTAAGAAAACCAAATAAATATAAAATTGCTACCATGAATTTACTCAGGCTATAGACAAAATGATTGATTGTTTTTTTTGTGATCTTGAGATAAAAAAGTATTTCACAACTGACACTTTTATGATTAAAACATAATGAAAAGAATCAGATGGTATTGGTATTTGGACAATATCTGACTGAAAGTTGGTTTAGTTACTTGTATTTCATTAAAATGCTTTCTGAAATGAATTCAGTAAATTGAAAATCAATATTTAATGAGCATAAAAAGAAAACTAAGCATATTTTTGGATTAAATAAAATTGACAAATTTCAATGTGGAAAAATATCAAAAAACTTTAGTAAAGAGTGTTTCAATTAAAGGATTAGCTTTATACTTTTAGGAAATAAAGCAATCTTAATAAAAATTAATTAAAAAACTACCAATTTTTAAAGTTTTTGCTTACAGGCGAAATTCTGCCGTCATCAAAAGTAGGAATGAAAAATATTTTTTCATGATCATTTCTTGTTTTCTTGGGAATTATTCTATCAATTCGGCAATATGCAATACGGCCTCTTTGAATAAAAAAGGTAGCTTTAAATTGATAACATAGATTTATTATTAATTCTTCAGTTTATTTTGAATTAATATTGATGGAAAAATTTGAAATTTCTTAAAAACTATTTTAAAATCTACATTTTACAATAATTTTCTCTGTATTTATAAAATATTTGTAAAGATTTTCAAGAAAACTATTTCTTGTAATTAATTGTAAGTAAAATTAAAACCTAAGAAAAAATCTTTTCTCCCTAGACTTTGTTTAATGATAGAACGTGCCATATTTTTGTCAATTTAACTTAATTGATCAAAACAATAATTTAAAGCAATGGATTTTTCATTTCCCCTGCTGATTTATCTAAGACACTAAAATTGCTGCTACAACGTTAATAAACATTTCTTTGAATTCTGTATAATTCCCAGTTGTCCTCTTTCTTTCACCCTCTGAGGAATGTTTTGTTGATTTATTTTTTCGTATTTTTATGCTCCACAAGAAAGCCTAATTTAGGTTTTTATGAGCATATATAGAAAATATTGAGAAACTGATCAAAATAGATCTATAAAGTCTTTGTAATAAACGATGATTGTGAAACAAGGACTTATAACAGTTGGCGAATGACTTTTTCTGGTCTCTTAGGAAAAATTCAGTGAAAATAAAAGCACATATCTTATTTTATGGGATTTTTCCTAAATGGCGTATTTTTGTGTGTTAGTTGAAAAGGCTTAAAAAGACTTATTGTTTCAAAAATGTATTGAAAGAGAAAATTCAAATTGTTTTCTTTATATGTTTTATATTTAAATTTCTTGTATGGTAAGAATAAGTAATTGTAAAAGTTATAATTAATTACTCCTGATCTGTTGGTTCTTTTTGCTGCAAAAAATATTTTTGCAAGGTTCGCATAATGTAAAAGTGCTATAAGTGTAAGTTTTGAACAATTAGCCATGATTCCTTAAAATTTTCAAATTGAGTCAATTTTTAGAAAGATTTCCGAGGGAAATATTGAGATGGAATTATAATTAATAAAGCGAGAGCAGCTAATTGAAGTTAACAAATAGTCGCAGGCAATTTGAAGTAAAATAAACAATTATTTAATTTAAAAAGAAATATAAAAATAAATTAAAATTTTTCTAATATGAATAGAAAAAAAAAACAAAAGCAAGCAACGAAGTTGCACAAAAAAAATAAATCAAAATCAATATTAACAAAAATTATTTCTACTAAATTACCAGCTTTTAAAATATCCCTTATAAGTATAATATAATATTTGATCCTAGTTCTCAAATGTACCAAAAATGCAATTTCAACATCAAAAACACTCTTACCACTGAAAGTAATAAAATTTCATTAATTTTAACGCTCAAAAGCACACTAGTGGTTAAGTGAAAATGCAATTTTCACTGCATTAAAACCTTTTTCTGGTAAAACAGGAAAATTAAATTAAAAAAAATAAATTTCATTCGTAGGTAAACTTGTTTTTTGTTAATTTATACTGTATTTCCACTCCCTTTTCAATATATTTATATATATATATATATATATATATATATATATATATATATATATTTCTATTCAGCCATTCATACATGAGAATAAGCTATATATATATATATATATATGTATATATTGTAGTAAAATACAAAGGCAAAATTAATCCTTTTAAAATTAAAGCCATCTGATTACTGGGATTTAATTTTATTATATTTCACTTTGTAGAGATGTAAATTTTGTTTTTAATAATATCATAGTTTAAGATCTTATTTATTATATCCTTGAAGCCTTAGCATGGTTGAAATGAGTGTCAAAAGATTTTAGAAAAATTGTTTTTAATGATTATTTGAGTTTTTATTATTTTAGTATGTTTTTATATAAATATGTCAATAAAAAATTCAATTAATTAGTTCCCTACAAAATAAGTTATGTTTTTGAAGTCTTCAAAGAACTTGAACAAACAAAAAAAATGGAATGAAGTAGGCAGGATTATATTAAGAGTATTACTCTGAAAATTTCTAAAGCTTTTCCGTTTGAATTTTATTTAAAAAAAAAAGTTCAATATAATTTATCTTTGAAGAAATCTTTCAATACCATAAATTTAAATATTTCAAAGCTTTTATTAAAATTTGACTTAAATTTCTTGATTTAAATTTCAATAACGAAAATACATTTATATTTAAATATTTAACAGCATCTTTCATCACATAAACATTTCCGAAGTTACAAAAACGAAGAAATAAAAAAAAAAAGCTGCCATAATATTTTTCCAGTTGGAATATGTTTAAATACAAATCCAATTGAAAATTTTTTTCAAAGTTAAATGTCTATCCTTACAGCTCTAAATAACTATACGCAAAATGCTACATTTGGCTAAATGCCATTCATGGAGTTTTACAATTAAAGTCCTCATCATAATGTTTGGTTAAACGTAGAAAATTTTTCAAGGATGAAAATTTCTATGTTAGATAAGTTTATTTTTAGGTACTATAAGAAGTATTGCATTGTTGGGAAAGATTTGCTTATACAAAATTTTAACTAGCACTTTACATAAATTTACTTTAATAGAAATTTTTTTAAACAAATTTTTAAATTAAAGTTTATTGAAGAGTTTTATGTGTCCTGATTGTTTTGTTCTTGAAATAAAAGAAATAATTTAGTATAGTTCCTAAAATTTTTATAACTTATAATAAAAACAAAAGAAAAATTCAAATTAATAAAATTTTTAATAATTCAATTTAATAATTTTTTTTTGTAATTTTTCTAGCAATTTCCTTCTTGGTAGTAATTATTGGTAAGGTATGTAGAAATTACACCATATATATTCTATTCTATCTTAGTATTCACATTCATTTGGTAAATTCCTTTATCTTCAAAAGATTGTTTGACTTGTGCTACTTAGCTCATATCTTTAGATTTTAAGCAGCAAAAAATACTCTTTGTAATGACTGAATTGAGAATTTAAAAATTTTTTTTTTTTACTTCTTTCCATTTAGCATATTATGAACTATTTAATAGCTTTTTAAACTCCAATTTGATGTTTAAATTAACTTTGCTATTACTTGAAAAATATAGAATATAGAAATAGAATAAATACAGGATAAATAAAACAATAAAACTCAGAGGGAATATTTCTTGTGTGGCAAATGCTTTTTGTGATTTTTTATTCACATAAAAGAAGGATAAAAAAGAATAATGAGGAAATTAATATGCTTCTAAGTATGCTCTTTACTTGTTTATATTTAAGGTTCAACTTTCAGTGGTTTTGGCAAGAATTGTTGATAAAAATCTGTTCAATGTTCAATTAGGATTTTATATGGGTCAAATTTTGTCTATTATAACTAAAACGCTTTAAATTCAAAATCCCAAGGCCTTTAATTCTTTAACAGAATTTCCTTTTATTTATCAAAACTGACAGAAAATGCACCCAAACTATACAAACATTTTCCTTCCATAGTAATTTTTTCACTATTTGCAATTATCGGATCATCATTTGAGTTATTCATAGAATCAAATAGATATCAACTATTAAAAATAATTGACACACAGTAATTCTTTAACTTTTTTGAGCATTCTTGAAATTTTATAATAATATACACACTTGAAGTGATTTTAAATGGCTTCAATTTAAAATTATTCAATTTTCAATATTATGGCATTTAAATGATTAGAAAAGTATTGAAGTTTTCCATACTGTCATTTTTTTTATAAAAAATGTTTCTAGTGAGAGATAATAAAATTCAAAGACTCAAATTTCATGTATTTAATTGTTTGTCTACAATTTTTAAAGCCTTATAAGAACTATGACCTAAGCGGCGAAGAATTGCTCAATTTTTTTCCATGATGGCCTAATTGAATACATAATTTGATAGGTCTTTAAATTATTTATTCACACCGCTCCGCGCGACAATTGCCTGCAACCGAAAGTCGTCCAAAAAATATTTTTTTTGTGCTTAATTTATGATATATTAAAATCCAAAATTTTATGCAATATTTCAAATTAAAGTATTATCTTTTAATATTTTATTTTATAAATTATTTTACAAGAGATTAAATAAAATACCTTGATTAAACTTTATTGATATGTAAAGCTTACGTGAAAAAATAATAAAATCAAATGTCAATAGTAGTGACTCATTTAGAGTTTTATTCAGTGGTGGTGGGCTCCCAAAAAATATACTAACCTCTAACGTTTTAAACTGAAACTGTATTGAAGTTTTTTAATACTATTTTTAAATTAAATTATACTTCAAAAATAGGCACATAAATGTTTCTTTTTGTTACTTTTTATGAATATAACACTATGCCCTAATTTTTTTTTTAAAAGAACTTTTCTAAAAGCAAGAGCTATATATATTTTTACAATCCTATAAAACAATTGTCATATTTTTGATTATAAATCACACATTGTAAGACTTCAAATTATAAAATGCCTTGTGAGTGTGACTAAAACAATTGCATCAAATTTTTCATCTGATATTTAACAAGACGTAATGACTAGCATCACTAATTTTCACCTATTCGGTGCAATTATCGGAACATTATTTGATCCAAAGTACAATTTTAGTTGGAAATCAGCTACATATGAAATGTTTGTATTTTAGCTGAGGAAAAATATATGGTTCTGTTTTTAATGGTTCTATCCTGGAACTATTACAAAGCAAATGGAATATTTATTATTTTTGAGACTACAAAACTTTTCCTTTTTGTCAAAAAATCACACTCACTTTAAATTCATTTTATATAAATTTATGCTTTTTAAAGTACCTCAAATCAAAAACTTTGAAAAAATTTCAGTAAAGAAAACTAAAAACAAAAGAGAAAAAAAAGGATTGAAAAATTATATAGATGTTATAAAAATTCATGATCATGAGTGAACTGCGTTTCTGGTGCTTATGAGAAGTGGTGCAAGCGTCCAAGCTTTATTCCACAAATTAAGTATAAAAGGGATATAAGAGAGGTATTTCGGTATAATTACATTATTTCAGTTTGAACGTTTGGGAAACCTACCGTGTAAATCGAGGGTTATCGATACAAGCTTAAAAGTTTTATTTAAAAAAAAAAATGGTCTAACTTCTCCTTTACAAAATTTTGCAGCTAGTTTACCTTTTCACAAGACATGAAAAATTTGATACTCTTTAAATTATTTCCTTTTTTTCTAGTTATTTGTTCTACATTAAATATTTTGTCAATTATAAGAAATCTTTATCAAACTTTTCTCAGTTTCAAGGAGAAATGCTCAAAATGGGTTTTAATTTTAAGTGCAAATATATACTTAGTACTTAGCCAATTTTTTCGAAATTGATGTAAATCATGGTCTTTTTGTAATCAATTTTCTTCATTTTTACTACCCTAGATAATACAAAGAGTGTTAGAGAAATTGCCTTTACTTAGCTTTTCTTTCCAGCTTTTATTGAAATATTTCTTTTTTGATATATTTATTTAGTATCTGTGTATCAAGCAGCCTTATTGATTTAGTAAAAGTATATTTTTCTTTTTTCTTTAAGTTTTATGAATATTTAATAAGTGAAACTTTTGTGTTTGAAATTCAAAAGTTTTTCTTTGGTTTTCTTTACTAACCTTCCTTTATTTAATTATTTTTATGCTTTTACACTTTTAATTGCATATTGATGATATTTAATCAAAAATATAATAAAAAATATCTTTTTATAAAAGATATTTATGAAATAAATTTTTCAAAATACTCAACCAGTTTTTTTACAAGAAACTGTGACCGTTGTAAGTGAAAGTGTTCACTGTGAGTAATTAATATCAAAAGAAATCACTATCTTCTTTAACCCAATTTTATGTGTCGATCCTTATGAGAATCCACAAAAATTGAGAACACAAGATAAACAATAAAAAACTAAAACTAAATACATCAAAAAATCAACAGATAGAATAGATATATTTATTTCTATAGTGAATAATAAGATAGCAAATAACTAACAAATTAATCAAATCAGTAAAATTTAAATATTATTATTTCACCAAGTAAAAAGATAGCAAATAAAATAACACGAAAATTGAACTTTTTCTATATATACTAACAATAAGTCAAAGTTTCAATCAACTAGTCATCAGAATATATGGCGACAGTATGACCCGTAATATGTCCCATTTAATATTTTATAATATGTAGGAAGTAGACTATATTATTCAACTCAAGAAATTAAACTTTTAGTTCTTAAGACTCAATTTAAGCTTATTCGTGTCATGCCTGAAGCATTAATCGTTATCACATCATTCATTCGTAGTGATAAAAATTCTCCAATGCGCTCTAGTATACATTCCAAAAAATAAACACACAAAAATAAAACAAAAACAAAAGAAAAAGAAAAACCAAAATATTTTGTTCATTCAAATTTAAATTAATGTATGTCACATCTTTTGCCTAGAAAGCAGCATTGGCATAAAAAGCAATTTACTTTTAGATCCTTGAGTATTCAGAACATCAGTACTAGTAGATTCAACGGTAAATTTTGTGGAGTTTTTATTTGAGAAGAGTTCTCTGTTTCCCCTGGAGCACACTTGACTTCAACTTTTTTACTATATGAGTCCTTTACATGTACTTAAAATGAGCTTTCCATTACATATAACATTTTTATAGAGCCTATGTAAAAATATCATTGCCTCAGACTATATTTTCTCAACTACTTATAGAAAACAAAACAAAATTTTGATGAAAATGTTAAACAAATAAAGTTTACTAACTTTATGATGTCTCTTCATTTAGGGTGAATTTTGGTTTCTTTTCTTTTTTCTATATTATCTGAAAATATATTAGTTGGAATTTTCTTGAATTCCAAGAAGTAAATTATAAAAATGAAATCTTATTTGATTTATGAAGTTTTCAGATATAATAAAATTTGATATAAACCTAAAACAAATAGAAATTTGTAATAATTTTTCTTTTAGAGCTCATAGAAAAATATTTTATGGGTAGAAAAGTTATAAATTACAAATCTAAAAGGTGTACACAAAATTTAGATAAATTTGGGGGAAGGCTTTTTTAGGTTTTTAAATTCGAATTCTAGGGAGGTTAAGGATTTCATTTTCTGCGACCTTAAAAATCAATATTTATCCAAAATAAAAATACGAAAATATTTTTAACAGTAGACTTAATACCTGTATAAAGTTTTAAGTTAAGAGCATAAAATGCCTCTAAGAAAATTCCAAATCCTAAGTCTCTTATAAACGTGGTTGAATGCAAGCGTTGTGATATCGGATCAGACCTTAAGTTTGAAACAAAACTCTGTTTTGAAGGTCTTAGATAAAAGAAATTCAAAAAATACTCTATCATTGAGTTTAGCAATAATAGTTTTTAGCTTAGTAGTGTTGGAGAATAACCACGTCCGCAAAACAATGGGAGGACATTTTGTGTTCAGATAATAAGTGGTAAGCTATTATTTTTTTCAATAAACTTTAAAAAAAACTTTTTAAGCATTAATTAATAAAAGAAAAAGTTATATGAACCTGAAAGGGTGAAACTAATGCGTTTGCTATTCTCAAAACGTTAAAATAAAAATTTAAAATACAGGAACAAAATCATTATGTCAGAAAGTATTACTCAAATAGAAATTTATTTGAAGATATTTATGAGATAGTATTTCTCTTAATACCTTTTAATAGCTTAAAATATTTTTAAGAAAAGAAGGAGTCTAAATTGATTTAATTTTCGAAAATGCTAATCTATTTTTTATAATGACATAAATAATTTTATTTTATATTTAATTTTCTCATTTTAGCCAAGAGTGCCTTTCAATATAACAATATAAATTATGGAGTTTGTGAGTCAACAAAAAGACATGGCTTTCTAATTAATATTATAACGTAATTTACATGTCGCTTGAATCGTTGAAATTTTGCATACCGTAAGGAGAAGCTTAAAATAAAATATCAAAAATTTCATTTGATTTTTTCAGAGAATATTTAAATGCGGTTTCTTAAAACCAAAATTTGAAGTTACAAAAAATTATATTATAGAAATAGTACATCACCTGTTAAAGACAAGTACATTTTTTAACTGATTTTATTCCTTCATTGCGATACCACTAATATCTTGGCCATTTGAAATTGAATTTTACCTATTAAACAACTTTAAAAAAATTAGAAACTATGCAAGTATTTCTTATGCCAAAAATTTTGATTTAATTTTAGCCTTGTTTGATTAAAAAACTAATTAGAAAATAAACCACAAGAATTAGATTCATGTGAGGATTAAAGTCGCCAGAAACATTTAAATAAATTAAAGGTTCTTGTTAATAATAATTTAAATCAAACATTTCATATTCAATACATATTTCGAGCATGCGTTTGCTCATAAAATTCTTAATCTTATAAATTCATACAAATAATTTAAATAGTTAGTTAATTTTTTCCCACAGGAGCATTTACCAATGTAGTTGACCTCAATTATAACAGTACTAATATTGCAATACACGGAATGTAATTTTTTATGTAATATTTTCATGCTATGATATAATTAATATGTAGGTTTGACCCATATACAAACATTTATCAAACTTTTACTTCACACGCTTATAATAAAAGAATAAAAATTAAATAAATTAATTAAAATTTCAGAATAAACATTAAGAATTTTTTGTCTACTTATTATAGGCTTATTTTTTTTGTGTTATATTATCAAAGGAAAAGCAACAGGAAAAAAGAGTGAAAGAAGTCAAAAGTTAATTAGAGACATAAGAAAAGAAGGAAAAGTAGAAAAAGAACAAAATAAATATGTGTTTAAGGTGGTATTATGAAAAGGAAAAACTGGACATAGAGTGGAGCTACATACATATTTATCCTAGATATCAGGATGTTCATCCTTATTAAGTTGTGTTTACTTAATAAATACTTCTAATAATAAGATTAAGATCAATTTATTTTTAAATTTTCAATAAATGTTATATTTTAGAATTGAAATTTTTAACCAAGTGTGTGTCACTCGTTTTTCATAAAAATCGTATATTTTATTTTCTACTCTTAATAATTGACTTCTACTTCTTTCTCTTTTAATTTATCTTGTTTTCAGTTCTGTAGAAGCTTCGGATTGATTTTTGATTATATAGGAATATAATTTGATGAACAAATTTTTACCAAAAATGTAGTTGAATCTTGCAAATGAATTCTCACTAACTTTGGTAATATATCTGATAAATGTGATTATTGAGAAATAGGATTTGTTGAATATTTTGTGAAAAGCTACAAGAAAATTAGCACGGTCTATGATAAAGTTGACATAAAAAGCTGTCAAAACAAGCAGATTTCATCCTTGACATAAAATGTAATCTATTATTTACTCAAAGAAAAGATATTTTTTATTCCTGGAATATGAAATAAAGAAAAGTTAATTTGGAAATCATAGAAATATTTTTTCCAGATTTAAGGCTAATAAATAATTTTAATACATCAATTTGTTGTTTTCGTTGATTTATTGTTTCCTAAGTATCTCAATTAAGCTTAGCTTCCTTTTCATAATATATTAAATTCTAAAATATTTCAAGCACAATAAAATACATTAAATTTTCACAAAATATTTTTAAAATTTAAAGTAAATGTAGAAAAAAATATTTTGTTAAATATTTGCCTACTCAGATCAGGCAAATATGGTGGATAGTTAATGGTTTAGCTTTTTATTCATTCACAGTTATTGCTCTGTGAAACAGGATTGAAAAATTATTCTTTCACAAAGCTGATCTTAAATGTTAGATAACAAGTACCTGGAAGAGGTGGAAACGTATTAGAATGCCCCATACCACATTATATAGAAATAATGAAAAAATTTAACCCTAATATTCAGCCAAAAGAACCACGGAAATTAGCAATCACAAGTTATTCAATTTCAAAAAAGCTAAATAGAAAATGTTTTGTATTGTATAAATTTATAAAAACAACAAACCTTTTCAAGTTTGAGCCAACAAAAATTACTAAATTATACTTAAGAAAATATTTTACTCAATTTATTGTAACCATATTCTCTTTTTATATTCCAATCCACCCTTATTTTAATACACAAAAATGTATTACATAACAAAACAATGAATAAAAAACTATGATTTAGTCCTACTGTCAGAATGAAATATTAGTAAATTTTAGAATATTCTTAACACGTTTATTTTAAACACGTGCTATAATTTTTGTAGCCTATGAAATATTTTCAACTTGAAATATTACTTTCTAAATGAAAAAATATGATTTTTTATTTTAAATCTCATGGGCTACCTTTTAATTCTAAATATAACTTGTGGTCTGTATTTTATATACGTCAAACAGGTAACATCTACAATATAAAATATTTTATAAAATATCCTTAAGCAAGTATACAGGATTATTGATGTAAGATAATGGTGTAACTGTAACATGGGATTTGCTTATCAGATTTGGTTAAAATAAAAAACTTTAAATCTCTGATGACTGAGCTACTTCTTAAAATAAAAAAGAAAATACTCTTTGATTATATGATTTATATATTTTCAGTTTTATAAATGGTTTTTGAAAATAACTTTAAAGGATAAAAGCGTACAAGCCTCTAGTTCATTGCCCTATAGGAAATTACATTAACAAATTTGAAAAAATTATTGCAAATATGAAAAAATTTAAATATTTAAATTGCCTACTACTGGTTTTACAGCCCTGAATATATTTAAGGATATTTTAAAGGAAAAATATTAATCACGTAGAAGAAATTCTTTGGGGGTATATCTAGAAATATAAATCATTTGTGAGATTTTTTTACTTTCAGAAAGATTTTTCCACATTTTTATAGGATTTTATTTACCTTGCTTTTAATTCTGTAAAAGTTTGTGACCGATTTTTGGAGTACTTGCTGAGAAGCTTTATCTTCAAATTTCGTCAACATAAGCAACTCATATAAGAGCATAAGATAACAAACAAAATATTCTGTTGCCAGCCCTAGTCACAAAATTAGTGAAATTTTGTGACTAGGTTCTTTAATACTTTAGAATGGGTTATTTAGTAGAATTCTTTCCTGAATTTCCCAATCTTAGTCATAGATGATAAATTTTCGCCTAAAGTTCTCAATTCTTGTCATTGATGAAGACAAATCTCAGCCTTGCGACCATGATTTTAAAATATAGAAATATTATAAGTAAAGAACAAGTATGAAGATGAAATAAAAATAGCATAAATATATCCCTTGAAATATAGAGAGTGAAAGAGAGTGAGAGAAATGTAATTCTTAAATCGGTAACTGCAGTATTAAATATATTTTATTAATTTTTACTGAGCCTTTCAATTTTCCATGCATAAATTAAGAATTATTGCATTTGATACAAAAATTGAAGGACATGCTAGCCTTTGATTTTTTATAACACTAAATTGTACACTAATCTTGCGAAAAACCTTACTTAACCTTCTGTTCGCATTCAAGGTTCTTATGAATAATGTTTTTCTTTTTCGTTTATTAATTTTATAAAATCGTCATAAATAAAATTTTAGCTTTAGTTTTTTCAATACAAACTTATCAATTTCATAAATCATTATAAAGTAGTTTTATAGCTTCCTTCATATAAACTTTCCAAAAATTTACCACTACCTTCCTTTTTTATGAACTGGTGTAGTTGGTATCTTTAAGATTTCATTAGTCTTGGAGTAGCATAAATAAAATGAACTACATGGAATAACAAATTAAGGCAATTATTGTTTTATTTCGTATTTTATAGTGCTAGCAGGATCGCAAGCAAAAAGAAAATTTTACACCCTACAAACAAATTCTTTTCAAAATCCTGCTCTTTCACCGATATCTGCTAAATTTAAGTAGGCGTAAACTATTAGGTTTGACTTATTTCCACATTGAACCTCTAATGGAGTAATATTTTTTATTTTGGTCACCAAAAATGTAAAAAAAAAGTTTATCTAGTTCTTAAAATTTGTGGAAAATGTTTTTCTTTTACATCGGCATTTGATACTGACATAATTTATACTATCCGTTCTAAAACTAATGCAAAATTCTGTCCATAATTAAGTAGCTACTAAATCTATTTACTGCCTTTTTCCCAAAGGTAAACCACAACTTTGATTTTCACTGGAAGATGTCTAAATATGAAATGTGGTTATAAAAAAGTAAAACATGCTCAGTTCTCAAATTTTTCGATTATGCTATTATCTGAATATTACGCTTCAAAACATATTATTTAAGGAGTAAATTCACAGGTGAATTCTTTGAGGGATAGTCGAAGTAAAGCACTTTAATTTGTTGGTATTATAAGATTATATTAATATCTTATAAAATAATTAAATTGCTCTCTCCCCTTATTTATAAATCTGATTAGTATTCTTTAGTTAAAAAGATATGAACCCAAATCTTATTAAGTTAATTGCAAACTTTATTTGGAATATTCCACTACAATTATTTATTTTAATTCTACAAACAAATTTAATTTACTATAGAATTTATTGCTAATTGTAAAGTACACAAAATGATATTTTAACATTGAAAAAGTATTTTGTATATTTCAGTTTTCAATTAGAATTCACTTCAAAAGAAGACTCAAAAAAAGGTTGACAAGGATTAATTATAATATCTTTAGTGCGTGATTTTTGTTACTTCAGCTATTTTCACTCAATCCATTTCCTCCATTTCTATTTACTCAAGCAATTTTCTAATTATTTAAAAAAAATTCTGAAATTTTATAAAGTATTATTCTAAAAAATTATCTGCAGTTATTTATTATATAACTCTCTACAATGTTTCTAGGATTAATCAAATATATAAAAGTAAATTTGTGTTCTAAATTCGGAAAATAATATTTTAAATTAATGACTTATAGACACCTTTAAGATTCTAGTAAACCTCTAGGTTCACTAAAGCCATTTTCATTTCAAAACAAATAAAATACCTATTAAAAGAGATCTAAACATGTTTTTTGACAGCAATTTGTTTTACTTAAAATTAAAAAGAAAAATATATCATACTCAGCTTCTGGTTATTAATTCTATTTCTATTTCTTTAAATTGTTCATACTTAATGAGAGAGTACTTCTGGTTCTATGTTATTAATTAAAGAGAAAAAAAAGGAAATATTTTTTTAACTTTAAAATCCTAAAAAATATATTGTGATTTATATTCATTATAAGGACTATTTTCAAGAGAAAAGCTATACTTTATCAAATGCCACACTGTTCAAATTGATAAAATTTTCTCTAAAAATGGCAAAAGATGAAGAAAGCTGGAAAAAATACGGTTTTTTTCTGTCATTGATGAATTAATTTTGTTGTTGCTCCTATTGAAAAACTTTGTTATTATTTTCATTATCCAATTATTACAAAAGAAAGATTTTTGCCTAAGCTAAATATATGTTTGCCATTACGGCAGCTCCTTAAATGGTATTGGCTTTCATCATTAAAAGTTGAGCTACAAAAATGTAGGCGAATTTCATAAATTTTTGTTTTCTTTTGAATTTTTCAATCTACTTTAATCTTTGACGCCTTCTTGGAGATCTGAAAGGATGCTAATTTTTTAAAAAATGTAGGTAGGGACAAAAAACATTTTTCAATAAAAATCCATTTTGAGTTAATTTTTCTTTTGAAAGTTCTTTGAAAAAAATTATATAAATTATAAAGTATGATGTTTTAGACAAAATAAATAAATCAGAAATTTTACTACATATTTGTATGGTCTTTTGCTTCTATATTTTATATTTCAACTTCAAAGTAAAGAAATTTGAATTCAAGAAACTCTAAGTTTGAGTTTTAACCTGTTTCTTTTACACATATCCATGTATATAAATACATATTGTCTTGTACAACTTAAGGAAAGTTTTGAAAGTTAAGAACATCAATTTTTCACATTTACATTTCACATTACATTTAAAGAACAAACCGTGATAAATTCAATACAAATGGAAAAAGTCAATATTCATTTGCAGTCAAAAAAATGTAAGAAATGGGTACAAATCGTTTGCAGTTTTATTTCTTCTTGATTGAGTTATAAATTAGGCTTTAAATCAGTTCATTTTTAAAATATTTGATGTTATTTTCAAAATCTAAATTAAATTGCGAAAGTTAACAATAGTCAAATAAAAAACATTTTCAGAAAAAGATAAAGTAAGACTCATATTAAATTTTTAAACTATTATTACTCCTTTAAGAAACCCTTTTGTTTTTAAATATTATTATTGGAACTTTTTTTTGAAAGCTAAGCCTTTGTATTCATTTGATATTTTAGGCACATACCAGGAAAAGCATTTAAACTTTTTAATGAAAAATTGCAATACAAAAAAAATGATCTACAAAGGATTGAAAGTTATAAAAATAAAAAATATTACAAATAAATGTTTAATAATAAACAAAATTTTAAGATTTATTTTTTCAAATTTAGCTTTATAAACAGCTTTTATTTGTATAAAGGATAGTTTAATTTTTGTTTTGTTTTGCCTGAATTTGATATCAACAATTTAATGGCCAACAGATGTTCATAGGCTATCAAAAATGAAAAGCCCATTTTGAAGGATAAAATAAGAAAATTAGATGCTTTTTCCACTCAAGCATGCAAATGTTTCCTTCTGGTTCGTCTCACTAAAAGCTCTAAGCAATAAAAACAGTCATAAAACTGTTTTTGCTTGTTTATTAGCTTCTATAATCTATGACTGTGATTTTCTATCCCGCTGTGTGGTAGTCGCTTTGTACTTTTCCTAAATATAAATGCTCAAATAAATTTGATAGTCTCTTTTCTATTTTGAATTTTTGGTTCACTGACAATGCCAATAATTGTGTATTTTTGTGCTAAATTGAAAGTGTGATTGTTATAGATTTAATTTTATTTAGTTGGTTAGCCTAATAGTAAAATAAAACAAAAATGACAATAGCAAGAAAATAATTTCATTTATTTTGTTATACCAAAAATCTATTAAATAGCATAATTGCTATACTTTGCTTTGCCCAATACTATTTCCTTCGAAATAATATAGCATTGTCTGAGTTTCCAGAATTTTTCTTATAGGTTTTATTAGTATTTAGTAAAAATATGCTTCAAAGGTACAGGAAAAAATATTTTAGGCCTAATAGCCCTAGGGGATTAGTATGCTTGAGAAACCTGCTAAAAATATTTGCGGAACGACCTTTTTTTTTTGTTTTGTATATTCTCAGAAACATAATTTATTTCTACTTAAAATGGTTATGACGTTTCGAAAAATTCTTCTGGCTATAATTTATGAAATTAATGTAAAGTAAATTCATGCGGTTATCAAGGTCTTCTAACAAAAAAATATTAATGATATAATAATTTAAGTGGCGTGAAAGAATTCAAAATGAAAAATTTTAAAAAGACTTAAAGGAAATCTATAAAATTTACTCTAAATTACTTACTAAAAATGATGCCTAGCAAGATATTAATTGTTACCTTGAAACCTTTTTTGGCTTTTTTTTGTAAAGAAATTGTTTAGAATTTTTTCAAAGCTATCATAAAAAGGAAATTTTTAAAAGATTTCTATTATTCTTTTCATTAAAATGCTTCAAATATGCTTGGTATGACAGAAATGGAATATAAAATATTCCATGCAAACAAAAACAGGTATTAAAGTGTAAATTATTAGAAGACCTGGAGTCTACTCAAGGATTACTAAGGAAATGGTAACACTTGTAATTGATTACAAACACTTCTTTCTAAGAAAATCTGTCTGAAGGAGACAAATTGAAAAGATAAGAACATGATTTAAGTAAAATTATTTTAAATTCCTTTATTTAGGAAATTTTGAATAAGTTTAGTGGCTGTTGTCACTAGGTGGGTAGCTTGGTTTTCACTTGAGTTTTAAGTTGTTTAAGAAGAGATAAAAGTTTATGTAAAAGTATTAAGAATTGTGTAAAGATATTTTTATTGTGCTAATAAGTTAAATGGCTCATATAATATAATTTATATGAGCAGAAAGAAGTTATACACACTTTAAACTACAGAACATAATACACAGCATTGAAAATTCTATTTTTGAAAATCATTATATTAACTATTAGAGACGAAATTAAAATTGTATAGTCTGAAAATTCAAAATCTGTGTTATTTGTAAAGCTTTGCCAAGTTTCAGGCATTTTTGTCAGTTAAAATCAGGTAAAAATTCGAAATTTAAGTTAGAACTAATGTTTAAAAAATTTAGTTCTCCAAATTATTACCAACAAAATTAAGAATGATGTAATAATTTTGCATTAAAAGGAATTAAAACGAGATCAAAGATGAAGTCGCTTTTTGTGTTATTTTTAGTAAAGACCTTTGTTGTTGTTGCTTTGGTTGTTGTAGTAGTAATATTGGGGCCAGAATACACTGTAGACAAGATAGATCTATTGTTCCCCCGGTCAGGAAATTTCTTAAACATTTGGTAACACCAAAAACATGATTTCTATACAACTATTGCATATTTTGTATAGAAATTTCAGGTGAAACTCCATTTGAAATGTGATACGCACTATAATTGTTTTAGTTTCCGCATTAAATAATGAAGAATTGAGCTAAATACCTTAGCTCAAAATATTTTCGAATAAAGCTTTCGGAACCATTAATTTTAATGTTTTCCTAAAATGAATATTTTTTAAATTATAACAAACAGCAGATTATTAAATAAAGATATTATATATTTTTCTTATTTTATAAAAAATATGTCAAATTTCACTTATATATTGAAAACTTTTCTCAAAATTTCACTAATAATGCAGAAGCAAAACAACTTAGCCATAAATGCCTTCTGAGACCACCAAATTTTGTGGTTTCGATACTATGATGCCGGTGTAAGCAATCTATTATGTAAATATATCACTTAAAATAAATTATTCTTCCAAAAAAATTTGTTTTGAAATGAAAAGCCCCAAAGATTTTAATGATACTCATCCAAATAACATAAAGCAATATAGCAAACTAACAAAAACCGTAAATGAACTTAATTTCAATCAAATATTTTCCCTTTTTAGAATACTCCATGTTCAGTTATGAAAACTTCAAATCAAGAAACAGAAATGTCTAAATCTGCATTTTTTAAATAATTTTCTTTTTTTTGTTTAAAAAAAGAAAGAAATATATTTTACTAACATTTTTGATTTCGTTGATATATTCTTTTATTTTTCTCGATATCATTTAAAATAAAAAAATCAGGATATTTTCGAATGATAACAAATAAAAATAATATTGAAATGAGAAAAAACACTAAACCATAGAGGGAAAGCTCAATACAAGATATTTACTAGTGAGATGTATAGAAAATTGATGGATAAAATATTCAACAGACGAATGAATGGGAATCATTGATAATATTGCTTTTTGAATTCAAAAAGACAAAAAATATGTATACAAAATAAATTACTCAATAGAATGTATATATATATATTTATTTTTTTTTTTTGACAGAAAATGAAAATAATAAAAGCGAACCAAAAACCAATTATAATAAATAGCAGTAATGCTGAGCTTTATATTTAACTTTATAAGTTCTTCCCTATTCAAACAACAAAACACCTTTACACTGTTCCATTTGAATCAAGAACATTTTTATGACTTTAACTATATTCAGTCTAATATCCCATTGCTCTAGAGGGTGCTGGTAAAAATTATTTTCATATAGTCAATTCATACATAGTTTCAACATAAAATCTCATGTTTGCGTATATTTTATAGTAATATGCCAAAAGGGATATGGATAGCAAATTTAGTTGTTAACTTTTATACAGAATACCCTTAAGCTCTATGCAGTGAATTTATTTATTAGACAAAACTTCTTAAAGATAGATTTGTAGAAGGCTTCGGAAATTTTCTTTTAAATTAACTTTTTTATTCTAAAATTTTTTGAAACTAAGCAAAACTTAAAAACATAAATAAAGAGATAAATTTCAAAAGAATTTTATGCAAAGTAAAAATATATCTGTTTTTTTCTTCATTAAAAAACGGATCATTTCATAAATTTCATAATACTTAAGCAGCTTAAGTTTTATTATTAATTTTTGACTTCAAATCTAAAAATTGATAGCAAAATACATAAAAAAATAGAATAAAAAACATGAAATGTCGAGCCTTTGTTCTTGTATAATAAAAAATTTGGGTTTGAAAATAAGTTTATTAATTGGAAAAGAAACTAAATATTAAAAAAGGAAATAATATTTCAATATTTGTGCTATAAAAACTTACGGTTAGGATGAAAGGGAAAAAGGGACGTTAATACGTACTTTTGGTCTTGACAAAGTTAAAGAAATTGAAGATTGATGAGAATGAAGTACCTGTACTTAAATCCACTTTCTATATATTTAGTATTTTAAAAAAATTTAAATATTAAATGCCTTTTTTGAAGAAAACATTACTATATAAAATTTATCTATCCCATATCATCTGATTCCTAACTCAAACAGCTATAAACTTAATCCAACAATAAATACAATCAACTTAAAACTTGACTCAGCAGTTTAGTTACATAAGTTTTCTATAAGATATTGCGCTTTTTATTAAACAACAATAAACAGTATTGACAAAATGAGAGCTTCCTAATTTCCTCACATATCTGAGCTCAAGCCATGAGTTTTTCAAGAAATATTTTTAAAGGATAGAGAATCTTGCTACAAATAAATGAAGTTCTTGAATCGAAGTTAAAAATATATTTACCTACTTTATTTTTTATTGCCAAGAGTTACTTCTAAAAGAATACAGTACTTGGCCACTTTATGGCATAAGTCTGTGACTTCTGGAATGTTATTTCCAATCCAGCGCCTCTTGATAATATTTATAGTATGGTGACCTTTGTCAATTCTAAAAAGCCTCTTTCTAAACGGATGTGGTGAGAGTAAAGTTTTGTTTTTCTACTTAAGAGTAATTTTTATATTATTTAAGATTTTGTATAACTTAGACATTCTAAGCAATGATTTAATTGTGCAAAATGATATCAATCCGTTGTATTTTTTCGGGGTCAAACCATTCAGAAACTTTTCAACTCATAATAAAAGTATAGTTTTAATTAATTACTGTAAAATTCTATTTATCATATAATTAGATCCAAACAAGGTAATTTATTTATATTTTCTCAAATAACTTTTTTACGTAACTTAATAGAAATAGCATCTCTTATCAAAATATGTAACACAAGTCACATTGGAGTAGGAATACAAAAGCAGTCTCTCATTAAAAGATTAAGAAAATTTATAATATCTGAAAAGCTCTTTTCAAAAATTCATAAGTTTCTAAAGTCAGTTTCCCACAGTTCTTGCAAAAGGTCTATTAGTGAATTGGAAAACTTATACTTAAAAACTTTAGAATGTTTTACTAACCTTAATTAATGGTAAACGAAATAAAAACAAAAATTCTGCCTTCGCAAACCAATTTAGGTATGAAAAGATAAAAAAAAGGTGATTAGGTTGGAAAAGATAACTATAAGAAGGACTCTCATACCACTGAGCTCCTTAGGGCAAGTAGACATTTTTGTTTATATATGAGCCAAAATTAATTAAAATGAATCCATTAAGTAAAGTCCGGAAGCAATAATAGCTAATTTAAAATTTTTTCATATGTTTGCATACCAGAATGAGAGTTAATGAAAAACATAGGACAAGCAATCAGGTGTCTTTAATTTCAAATTCAAAAATCATAATCACACTTACAATCTTAAAAGCAAACTAGTTTTTGGGGATACGAAATTCACTTATGAAAATCAAAATAAGGATATAAACTTAAAAATTCCAGATCCAGAAATTCTTTGAAATAAATCAATTCAAATGATAAAATTGTATTGAAAGTCCTTATTTATTTTAATTTTAGGCTTAAAATATTTTTAATATAAAATATTTTTTAGAAGTTAATTTTTGTTGTCCTTTTTTCAATTTCCTTGAAAGTGGTAATCGATTTATCTAAGATACATTTCAATCATTGGTTGTTTTTCTATGAAATTTTTATTAACGCCATCCTTTTCTTTTGAATCTGCTATCAATAAAAGGCTAATAAAAATTAAACTTGAAAAATTGGAATATACATAAAACTTGAGTAAAGCTTTCAACAAAATTAGTTTCAAGCCCAGTGAACTTTGAAATCCTTTTAGAATGTTTAGATATATTTTGAAAAACTCAATATTGTTGGTTACCTTATATCAATCAATTATTTATCTTAAAGAATTTTTCATCCAATGATATCATCTTCTATACATATAAAAAGTAAGTTCATCACAAACTTTTCTTCAACACTTGTAATATTTTCTTTAACACTAATAAAATTGAAGTATTTCTATTTCAAGGATAATAAATACTTCTAAAAGTAGATTATTTTAAGCTTTTAGATACATTTGCTTATCTTTGTGCTTGTTTTTGTATTAAACGCAATCAACGAGTATTTTTTTTTGACACATGGAAAGACTTTAGTAACGATGTTAATTTTATTATTTGTAGAGTTGAAAATCCTATCTAGAGTCTGGATAAAGGGAGGAATAATACATCAAAAAAGCTGTCTATTCTTTTAGTATGATATAATTTATTGTTTATGTCTTTAGTATTTTTCTTTTAAATATAATTTTGTTTGGTAGTAGTGTCCTTAAGAAAATGTTGTGTCCATTTCAATGCTCATTATCGAAGGACAACAGATTAGATACTTATTCCTCATCGTTAATTTTATCGAGATATCTAAATACTTTATTATACCATCAAGCAGAATAATTTATAATTTTAGGTAGAATCCTGCGATTAATTATAAGATTTTAGTTTTGAATGAAAATGAAAAAATGAAAAAATATATCAGTATTTAATAAGGAAAAGAAATTTAAATTTTTTATAGTAATCAGAGAACATAATGTCCCTATTGTTAGTTGGATTCAAATTAATGAACAAAGAAACCTTTTTGAGTTTACTTAAACAGAAAAAAAAAAACATAAAATGTTATGGAAAAATTTTTGAAGCACGCAACTAGTAATCTAATACTTTATTTCTTTCGGATTTTGATTATACATATAATTTTAAAAAATAATTAATTATTTTAATGGCTTTTCATACCATAAAATAATAATAATAAGAAGAAAATAAATTTTGTTTGATTTTTTGAATTTGCTGAAAAAATAAATAAATTAAAATTCTCTTAATTTAAAACCTAGCTTAAGCGAAAGAGAAATAAATATTTATTCAATCCTTTTAAAGTAGATAAGCAATTGCTGCTAATACTAGAGAGGATAAGGGATATTTCCCTTTTCTTGGCTAGTATACCATTACTAGTATGGTTTAGTGGTAATCAATTACAAGAAACCAAGATGACTAAGAAAGTTGAAAAAAAAACTCATAGTCAAAAGTTAAAATGATTTATACCTTGAGTCAGATAATGTATCTTTTCTTACAAGGAGAAGAGTCATTTTTTTACCTCAACTTCCCAACATCCGCGCTACTGACACCAATTAAAACACTCACTGATGGCTTTTTATAGTATTTAAAGCCTGTTTGAAATTATTTGACGGAAGTCACGTTCTCCCGATAGCATTAATAATTACTTTAATATTTCCTTTTTCGCAACAAATATAAAAAGTGATATAAAAGTAGCGTAAGAATATTATTTTGACATAATATTTTCAGTATTATACGTCGAAAAGTATATTTTTATTTAGTTCTATAAAATTTTATCAGGAATCAAAATAATGTAAATGAAGCTTCGGAAGAAGAATAATAACATTAGGATTTTATTAAGTTTGGTAATAAATAAATATTTATTCAGAGATGGAAGAGATAGAAATGGATTTCATTTCAGGCTAAAAATTTTCTCCAGTTTTAGCTTTAAATTATTTGCTTTTAACTTGAAGATAATATTCTTTTAATTCTGAAACTTTTTCTGTATCACAGTAACCAACAAACGTAATTTAATATGATTGTGATGGTAATTACTATCCCTTTTATTATTATTTTAATTTTTGTCTTGAATTCATAACTTGATTTTCAATCTTATCATTTTTTACTTTTGTACTGATAAAAATAACTTTAACTAGGGGTCTTAGTTAATTATTGCTAAAATTTAGTATTTTTCTGTATTTTAACCATTTGTCACTCCAATTTTAGTCTTAACTACAGTTTTAGATTTAAAGTGAACTATAACTTAAGAATACTCAATCAAATCTAGTTCTGGAGCTGACTTTCACTTTAAAATGTCAACAGTCTCTGAAAATTATTTTTACGTTTGTTTCCACTTTAAACTTTTATATTCAATTCACTTAAGCTTAAGGCAAAGCTATATTTTGTGTTTAACAAAATTAATTTTTATGCCAACATACGGATATTTTTTTCAATATAAAAAAAGCAGAAATGCATCCAAAAAGTTTGATTAGATTACAATATTTGGCTAAAGAAACTTTTTTTATTGTAATTAAATAATGATGTAAATATGCACATCTATTATGTCCCAAAATAGTCCTGTCATGGAAAGATAACTCAAAGATCTCGCTGCCGCAACCTATTGACAAAAACGCTTCAGATTTTTGAATATTTAAAAAGACTTGAAATTTCTTTTTAGATTTTTAATTTAGTACAAAATTTGAGTAGTTACTCTATTTTGCAGAGTAGTTTTGTTTATCCATTTAACGAATAATTTTCTTCTTAGAAAGATAAATAGTAAATGTTCTACTGATAAAAATAACTAAGAAAATTGTTATGTGTAGTGATTAAAATAGAAAAATAATATATAAATAAATGTTAAAAAATAAAATAAAATAAAAATATATTTCATTGAAAAATATCTTAAATATAAATTTCAATAATTTAACAAGATTTACTTTAACATAATCAGGTGATTCGCAAAATAATATCATATCAATTAAAGTATTGTTCCTTTTTGCATTGTTAAAGTTCTCAAATGTAAAAATTTTAATCCTAAATTTCGTTCTATCTGTTATAAATATTAAAAACACAAGTGAAATGCTAATTTTACCAACTATTTGCCAACCAACAAGAAAAGAAAAAATGAAAAAAAAAATAAATACACCAGCTGGGATTGGTAAATTGTGAAAAATAAATTTCAATGTTTGATAAAATTTCATATACACAGCATCTTTGCATAGCTCTATAAAACTTGGCAAAGAAAATTTATCAAAAAATTTCATTCGCTCACCTAATTAGTAGCTTCAAGAATAAATTTTAATGGTATCAGCATCTTTTTACTGGTCCAATTTGTATTTATATATAAACATGTAGTATTCTGATAAATGGCTTGCCATAAGCAGTTTACTTGGCAGAAACTTACTTTTAATTGAAGTTCATAGAAATGCATTCATTTAACATATATAGAAAATATGTGGAATGAAGAAAAATAAACACAGTCCAAAGTAAATTTAGTGTTTTTTTTATAATATTAATTTTGTGTAGTAGTTTTTACTGAAATTTAACACTAATACTTCAGTTTCTACGATACACAGATTAACACAATTTTTCTGTATTTTTTGTTATTGTTGTAAAAAAAATTATTTTTCTCTTTCACTTGTTAACATTTCAAAAGCATCAAAAAATTATTTAAATGAACAGACAATAAATAAAGTTTTTTTCCTCTTTATTTTTCCTTTAGAAAAAAAAACTGAAAACGGAAACAGCTTTCTACTTAAAGAGAAAAAAAAACGATATACTTCCACCCATTTAGCATCAGTTAGAGAATTTCCGCGATGAAAAGGATTATGCTTGAGTGCCTTGAATTACGTGTATATTACATTTTGAAGCAAAAATGAAAGGGTTGTGAAATATTTGTAGATTTTAGTTTCCTTCTATAAATTAAGTAATTTGATGAAAATTTTAGTCAACTTGAAATTTCTAAAAGAATTCTTCATCTTATTTGTTGAATTCCCTAGAGGAAGGTCATTATCCTATTGAAATTTGATTAGTTAAGAAAAGAAAGTAGTACGCATGATATGCGTTTCATAGATTAACTTTCTAAGAATTTTAACTTTAGGAAAAAATAAAAAATTTTTAAAATAAGAACATCAATTTTTTTTTTAATTTTTTGTTTCTCTTTTGAATTTCTTGTTACAAATTAACTGTTACTAAAAAACTTGTTGGCACTTTGTTTTCTACATATTTATTTTCAATTAACCAATATCACACTTGGTTTGTGTTTTTTATAATTTAATTAAATTGTTGGCACTCAATTCTAGATATTCAAATTAAATCCAAAATAAGAGATCAAAAGAAATTTTAATTGCAAAAATTAAATTTCAAACACTAATCAACCGAAATTTTTAAAAAGCTCACAGAAAATCTAAAGCGTCACAACGGATTCCAAGCTCCACGATGACTAAATTGTTTGGAGGGCTTTCGGCAGCATTTCAGTTTCAAAGCTCTAGCAACATTTCCTGGGTACTTAGATAAATATCCAAATAGCCCTTGGGGAAATTGTATAAGCTAAAAGGGGAAATATATTTGTAGCAGGGAATTTATTTCTTAATGAAATTGTCCTTGAGAAAGTGTTACCAGAACTTAAGATGGAGAAAAGATCTTTTATTTGCAAAATTATTAAAATAAATGTTCGAAGATTTTGTAGACTGATATTCAAGTCTTGCTTCAGAGAGACTTAAATTTTAATAAAAATATTTTTCAACTTAATTATTGGTTATAATTTGAAAAAAATTAGATTTCAAAGACAGATTTTTCAAAAATTTAATTACCATGAGCTTTTGCTCATAAATTTAGCTAAAAACTTAACATCAGCAAAATATGTAAAACTAAAGACAGAAGGATGAACAGCACTGGATGTTGTTTACTATGGTAGTCCATTTCATATGGATGGCTGCAGCGAACAATAAAAAACTAATTTAATATCAACATAATATTATCCTGAAATCTCTTTCGCTGTGTTTGCTGCAATCAAGAGGCTCCTTAACTTAATGGGTGGGAAGTGCATATTTTAGCATCAAAGCTAATATCAAGTTATAACAATTTTAGCTATAAGCTTGTAGATCTCAACTGACAGAAACAAAGTAAACCGTACTAATGTCTCCTTGTCATGAAGCACTACTGAAGCACCAACTCAACCTGCATACTTAACTAGTAGAATTACAACAAGGCCAATAACTTCAATGATTTATTGTGGTTCAAATTAATTTGCTTGAACTAAAGCAAGACATTATTCAAATAAAGGATAAACAATCTTGACAAAGCAAGTAAACTTAAAGAACCCAGTATAAAGCAAGGTAAACAAGACGATTTCTTTTTTTTAAGTTCCCACACCAAAAACTTTAAAATTATGGTTAAGTTCTTTCACACTGCACTTTTTGTAGTTCTTTTTGACTAATTTAATACGCTCGATCTATAGTAATTTCATGTATTCAAAATCTATACTATAAGGTTTTGACTTAAGGGAATAAAATAAGTATTATGGCTCCGGAAAAAGCTACAAAATTTATTTTAATTTCCTGATAAATACAATATTTCTTTAGTTTAATATAGATTTTATAATTTAGTTTTAAATAAATAAAACTCTATTTTTATATTAAACTTCTGCTTATAATACAGTTTTAAAAATAATATATAAAATGTGTATGTATAAGATTCATCTGAGTATAAAACTATGAGCTATTGGCTTTTATAGGTAATTTATAGGAAAACAATAAAGGAAAGTATGCATAAAAGCGTTTTATAGAAGCTTTTAGATTTTATCGGACGTTTATTTCATGTCCCTATTTATTTATTTAGTATGGCAAAGCTTCTTAACCTGTTGGTTGATAGATTTTCTCTATAAAAGACGTTTCAAATTGTTCTGCGTGTAGTTGATAACAAGAAAATAAAATAAAAACCGTAAAAAACTACCGTCTAAGTTTGCTTAATTAACTTTTTTTATTATTCATTTACGAGGGAGCATCATATTTAGAAACCTGTTAAAGGGGAAATGTAGCCTTCAATAAATAAATAAATAAATATATATTGTATATATATATATATATATATATATCGCTTAGGATAGTTTGATTTAAAACTCTAGACGAAACACAAGAAATTTCTATTATAAAATCTCTTGTCAAGAAAGTTACCCTATTTAAAAACCCAACATTATGAGCAAGTCTTATTGAAACAGGAGGGAATAAATTTTGAATGAAGGAATCCTTCCAATAAAATCAATCAAAGACTAGATATCAAAAACTTTTGTATTCTTTA
The DNA here is from genome assembly GCA_947359355.1 of Acrocera orbiculus. Taxonomy (NCBI): domain Eukaryota; kingdom Metazoa; phylum Arthropoda; class Insecta; order Diptera; family Acroceridae; genus Acrocera; species Acrocera orbiculus. Next base: position 2,589,904 of record OX375757.1, read on the forward strand.
GATTTTAAAACCCTAGAGAATTTGAAGTTAGCAAAATTATTATCCAAGTATTAATCTATAATAAATTTTAGGATTTCTTTCAAAATGTATAAAGGAATGCATTATAAAAAGGATTTAAAATAACTTGAATGTTAGAACGTATTGAAAGATTGACAAATTTAAAGGAATTATAGGTACCATAAATATAATAAATATATAATTAAATGCTTTCCATTGAAAAGATATCCTCGAAAGAGTAAAAAGACATCTTCAGATTAAATTAAATAATTCAAAGATAAAATTAAAGCTGGTTATCAATTGTTCCATGAAGTATTTTTCATTAAATGAGGTAAAATGTAGCAAGCTGATTATGTTCAAAGAAGGTCAAGATAGTCAAGCTAATCAAAGGTTTTGAAATCCAAAGAAATTATCCTTTTCAATGGTTATTTTTACTGGTTTTTTGAAATCCACAATTCTTCTTTTATGATGGTTAGCTCCAGAAATTTATATGCGATTCAAAAGGAGAACAAGTTTGTAACAAAGCTAAAAAAGTCCAAAAGGCAGAAGTAAAGAAAAAACTGTTAAAAATAATTTGAGTGAAGAAGGTCAAACAGAAATAAAGGGATCGAAAAAATATTTTACAACAAATATAACAAAGAGAAACTTGGAATAACGGGAAAATTTTGTTAGAAATAAAGGAGTGGTAAAAATTATGTTTTGCTGGAAATAAATTTTTATTTTTTTACAAAATACTAAATAATGGGAGTAGTGGTTACGTTTAAAGTTAATAAGTAACAAAATATACAATTAAATTATAAAATAAGTTGTCTGACAGATATAAATGAATAGTTATGAAATGGTATTGAGAGTAATAAATGAAATAAAGTAAATTTTACAGTTTCAAAAATAAAATTATTTTTAACTAAAAATTAAAAATGTGTTGATTTTGACATAATAATAAGAAGCAATCCAGCTACAGTTTTGTTGGAGATTTTCACTAAATTAATTACTGCAATTTGGAAATTACAGAAAAATAAAAATTAGGGACATATTTTCTTATTTACATGCGTTCGATTATTATTTTTCCAAATCTAATCTAAAACATTTAGTATAGTTATTTTAGGGTTTACTTAGTATTGTATTCAAAAATTTTACCTTAAATAAGTATTCAAAAAATAAATCAACTCTTAAGCCAGTACAAAAGAACAACAATCCCCTTGAGTTAAATTAAATGAATTGCAATAATGATTGTACTTTAAATACACCTCTTCTGTGGTTGAAGAATATTAATTAAAATAGAAAATTAATTCAGAAGGTTACATAAAATAAGTTTTTGTATCGTAGTCGGTATAAGTCATTCTAAATAATTTTTTTAATGAAATATAATCCTTGTATACCCAAATATCATTTTTTAAATTCATTTTTACCTGTTTTAATTTACTTGGTTTACCCATTTCAATAATAAAATTATGCCCGTAATTTTATTTACCACGAATTTAATTTCAGCTTTTGGTATTTTCCCTTCGCATCTTAAATTCATAAGCTCCTTTCATAAAACAGTTGCCATGTAGCCAAACTTTTTCTGAGATTTTTAAAGGTACTAAAACAAAAAACACGAAGTAAAAATTTGTTGTTAGCCTCCTAATAAATAAGTTTATATCAATATTTCCTAACCACATGCTTCCTACGTGGGAAAGTTAAAGAAATTTTGCTATGACGTGATACCATACCCACAAATTTTTTACAGTTATCGCTCAAGCTGTTCATCAACTGAAATGAACATTACATTAAGAATATCACTGTGTTGGCATTTCTCCAAAAGGATGATATGAGGAGGAATTTTCTTAACCAAACACTAATCACCTTCAATTTCAAACAATAATTTTAGTATGACACATGTACTAGGAATAGAGAAATGTTGATGGATACCAACAAATTTTGGTATGTGTAGCAAAATGAATTATTCTGGAAAGTTTAATCTTAAGCTAAGATTATGAAAAAAGTTAAGTAAAGAAAAGTACAGTTGAATTGAATCAAGAAATCTGTAGATTTGAATTTATGCATTTCAACTCGAAATAAAATTGAAGACAAGCAATTTCCTTCAGGAGTTTTGTATTAAGATTTCAGGAAAAACAAAGCTATTGAAATTTTATGAAGCAATTTCTTTTTGAAAAAATTTATTTTATTTATTTGGAAACAATAAGAAAGCTTTTGTTGTTCTACTCCAGAAATTTCTTGAAAATCGCAATAAATATGAACACAAAAAAAGGAATTTAATAGATGGAAACAAAAATCTTTTCATATCTTACAGTTTTCTTAATCAAAAGTTTTATGAAGTCAAATAATAAATAATTTGCAGAAACAATCGAACTATTCTAAAAAAACAAAACAAAAAGTAAATGTTGGTGTTTAGTTGCTGTTAAATTTTCCCTAAACGAAATCTTTTTCAATAAATTTTTCTATTTGGATGAACACTAATAGCTTTGAAAGGTTCCTATATATAACAAACTTTTCTTAAATTACCTTCAGCATTCAGAACTTGAATTATAGCCACCATATAAGCAATTAAAGTTCTTTTTTTGTTAGGTGTTTATTTATTTTGTTAATTCAGAAATACCATATTCTTTTTATTGAAGCTATAAACAGTGTTTATCGTTTTTGCAATTAAATGTTTAAATAATTAGATTAACGTTTGTAATCCTAAACTCATTAGGAAGGTATATAGGAAAAATTTAACCATTTTTTCAATAAAAATGTTTATCTTTAATCTATAATTATTCTGGGTAGTTATGAATGGAATTTAATTATATTTTTAGGTTTAATAAAAGCTGCTATAAAAAATATTATGAATAAGAAAGCTTTGAAGAAAAAATATAAGCTATGTAATAATAAAAATTTTCCATTCAAATCCCACTTTACTATTTGTTCACAAAAATAAAATACGGTGCTAGCAGTAAGTTAGAAATAAAATACGGATAAAACTCTTTAGTATACGTTAAAAAAACTACTCTTTTTTTGGGTAACTATCCCAGCGGGAAAAATTCTCTCTTTACTCATGAAATTGCGTATAAGTGAATTTTGTAATCGAAGTGGTAATCTACAGGTTTGTATGTGTCAAAAACCAAGAACACAAAAACTAAAGGAAATATAAAATGCGAAGCATATATGTACATATATATCATAGTTAACATATACACGTATGGAATTAACAAACTTTTCAGCAATGTTAAACAGTTTAATTTGCGTTTTTGTCAGTCAGTCGGTGAATTAGTTCGAAAGAAGTGTGCAGCCAAAATCAATAAATTATAAAAGTTTAGTGCAGTTAAACAAGTAAAATTAATGATCTTATTTTTGGTAAGCATAATATCAACCTATAATATTGAAAAAAATTATTGACAAGATTTTTTAAAACTTTACAGATTCGATAAAATCAAATCAAACAAAGAAGGCTTCACCAGAAAAGAATTATTTCAATTAATTTTTTTGTAATCAATATACTTTGTAGAAAATAAAAATAAATTTTGTTAAAACTTGTTTTAGTTAATAATAAATCCCTTCCTTATAAAATTCAATAAAAAAATTAAAATTTACCACCAAAAATAAGATTACAATTAAATTTCATAAAGTAATCGAAAAGGTAATCTATGCAGAAAAGCTTTTTGTCTTTGGTTACCACTTTGTTTCCGACGGTAATCTAAAAACGCACACGTTACTTTCCAATGACATCCGCGTGATAAAATCCATCGATGCTGGTAATTTATAGATTAACATTGCCCAGGTTACTTTCCTACTTACATTGGTAATGCAAAGAGAGAATTTTTCCCGCTGGGATGCTACTGAAAGCTTGATTGCATTTTCAGAAGATTAAAAAATTATCATAAAATTAAATTTATAATAAATTAAATTACAGAAACTCAAATAAAGAAAAATATTGGAAAATATAGCATACACTGGGGAAAAACTACTTGCCAAATATTTTTATTTTCTTTAAGGGGAGGGTTCGGTATTTAATTTTTTTTTTTTTCACTTTTTTCTTTATTTTTTTTTTGAATCAATATGCAGCATCTTAAAAATATTGTGTCAAAATTTCAATTTGATCGGAGTCAAATTACCGAAGTTGTGACCATTTGAACATCCTTTGCTCTAGAGCAAGTAGTGAATGAGCAATATTTTAAAGCATTTTTCTGAGACTTGTTATCTTCGAAGTCGGTGTGCCGATGACTCCAAATCTACTAAAGCGATCGTTTTGAAATTTTGCACACTACTTTTTGATATAATTTTCCAGGTAACATCGAGAGCTTTTTGGTTTTTTAAAAAAATTATTAATTTTATAGGACCAAATAAGCCGATTTTTAAAGCAAAAATCGGTATTTTTACGTCCAAAGGCTACCAAAAATATAAAAATTGAAAAAAAAGAAAAACTCCTCGATGTTACCTCAAAAAACATCTCCTTTAAAATAACTTTTGATTTTTTTGTTTTAGATGATTCTGTTGCGAGTTATGTTGCACACCGCAAAACCATTTTTCTGCAAGGCGCTTTAAGATATTCACTGTCACTCACTCGCTTATTAATATTTTGAAATGAAAATTTAAAAAAATATTGTTCAAATGTTGTGTTATTATATAAAAATTAAAAAAATAAACTAGAACTACCTGTATCGCCAAAAAAAATTCTTAAAAACATGCCTTTTTTTGGGTGAATTAACCGAACCCTCCCCTTAATCAGTTCTATTTAGAAATTTTTGATATATAACTCAATATTATCAAACAGAGCAGCTTTAAACAAAATTTTGATTTTTAATTGTTTAATTAATTTAATTTATTAGTAATTGAAAAATGGAAATTTAAGGGTTCTTCCTCTTAATCAACAATAACTAGTCTTAAAGTGAAAAATAAGAAGGTTTCTGAAAGTAATTAAAGTAGGAAATGAAGAAAATAAAATGGGGTTGTAGGTATTTAATTTATTATTTTCATTGTTTTTATATGAGACTTTAACAAAACTGTTACGTTTTACTATTGTAATTTGATTTTCAATTAATCACAACTGATTTTGAAACCAACATAAAAATTTTTATGTAAGATTTTTTTTTCAAATTTAGTCTTCAGATATTGTTGAATTAATTACTTTATAATTAATTAATGTTGAGAAAGTCTCAACTTTCTTTGATCATTTCGACTTCACTCGGCTGATTTTTTTATTATGCTAGTTATGTCATAATAATATCTGATAAAATTTGTTTGAATAAAAGACATTAGGTCATCTTTAATAATTAAATTTCTTTCAATACTGTATTTTTATTATTATTATTATTAAGTCTCAATTAAAGTAACAGCTGACATTCTTTTATGTTTATTGAATTTTATAGTCACAACAATTCTTCGTTTTGAATTTTGAAACTATTTTACACTTAGAACTTTTGATCTGTTTTTAACGATCTTAAATTTTTTCTTATTTCACTTAGTTTAGTTTTCTTTTTTAATATTTGAACTTGGATGTTTTAATTATGTGCTTTGTTTTTGTTCAAAAACAAAATTACCAAAGTCTCCTTTGCTAGCATAAAAGATATCAACAAAACTGTAAAAAATGATATTGGTCCCAAAAATCAAATACATACAAGGATTATATCGTATGAATATGAAATTATTATGGCAAAAAATCTGTAATACGCTCATTAAAATTCTTTGAAAAAATGCATTGAAAGTTTGTAAAATAAATTTTTTATTATAAAACTTGCTTTTTCTTCTGTAAAATATTCAAAATCCAACTACCCTTACCTCATGTGGGACAAAAAACTACTTTTAGCCTTAAAGTCAATATATTATAAATGTTCAGGATCAGTTGCAGAAACTCTAAGATTTATTAAAGAGGTTTCAAGGACACATTTTTGCTAAAATGGAAATTGATTTGTAGTTTAACTTTTATGGCACTTTGTAAAAATTGAATAACAATATTTCCATAGCTCTTCAAATCCTTTAGTGAAAATGTTATCAGTTTTTTTCGTTTTTGTTTTTTTTTGTGAAATATTTTACAACTTTAAATTATGTTTTTATTCAATTAGGAAAAAGCTAAGTTAATAGATTTACAAATAAAAAAGAAATTAATTCAAAAAGTTTGCTTATACTAGAAATTTCCCATAAGAGTTTCTTCATTAAACAATGATTATGTAAATTGTGAAAATTTACCATTCCTAGGATGAAAATTTATGACAATAAATTCATCAAATGAAATTTCAAGTCTATAAAGTAAAGCAGAAATGTTAATAATTTCATGAAAATAGGAAATTTGGGAGCAATGAATAAACATTTTCTGTTAAACTTTTCTAAGCAGTGTCATCAAATAGTTTAGTGAGTGGCATTTTGAAATTTATCTAAGCTTTAATAAGGAGAAGTAATACTTAATAAAGTATATATTATAACAGTTAAAATAAGAAAGACTTGAAATATGTCAACTTAATATACAATTTTATGCTGATTAACTTGTTGATCATTTAATTTATTATTAACTTACATTCATATGAATCATATTTGTGACCATCTGATTCATCGCTATTTTCTCTACTCCGCATTTTTGACAAAACTAAAAACAAAGAAAGAAGATTAAATTTTATTTATTATGAAAACAAATAAATGTAAAACTTACCCCACTGTAAAGCGTATTGGATCCTTTGCACAGAGCTCCACCTTTCTTTGGCTTTTGTTGAATGTACTCTTTCCACTTTATTGTCTTTTAAAAAAACTTCAGAACTGGTAACGACTTGAACAGATGGCAAGTCTTCTATAATAACAAAAAGTTGAGAAAAAAAAAGTTTTTCTTTATTCCTTATTTGACTTGTTTTCTATTTTAAAGTTAAAAACTTAAGAAATTACTATCGTAAGGAGCACATTTAGTTGATAATTAATTTAACGTTTAAAATTTAAAACAGTTGACGTCATTTCGTGCGTTATGTTTATTATTTTAAAGAAATTTTTAAATGATCTAATTTAAAAATACTAAAACAGCAATTAGTTATTACAATTAAATTAAAGTTAAGTCTATTATTCATTAAAATAATTTGCTTGTTTGAATAGAAATAACTCACAGATTTAATATTAAATTAACTAAAAAATCATAAATAGCTTTGATGGAGTTAAGTTTGAAAATTATACTAATTTAAACCCAAAGTAATAAATATCCAAAATAAATTCACTATGAAAAAGTCGTAAAGACTTATTTAAAGTGAACATTAGAGTTACCTAAATAGACGAATAGTGCATAGAATTCGTTGCAATTTTTTAAATAGATTGTTGATAATATAAAATTATATAAAACTACTGATTTATGAAGGTAATAGCTCTAGTCAAAATTTTGGAAAAAAGTTTTATTCAAAAATTATTTATATCCCTTTGATCAGTTTCTCAATTCTCTCCAGTGTTCATCTACAAAACCAGTAAACAATCAACTGTTACTTAGGATATTTTCCGAGGAAATTTTCAATTTTTTTTGAAAATTTGTATGAATTGTAGCTGGTATATAAGGTAAAACTTTGAAATCACGTCTAAGTACATTTTCCATTTGGCAGCATAACTTCCTACAAATTCCGATAGCACTATCGATTAAAAACGTGGAAAAGGCTCTGTAAAGAGTAATTAATGCTTTTAGAGTTAAGAAAGTTTGTATTGTAATTAATCTAAGAATGAAGGATAACTTAAACGATGTCTTCCATTTAAATACTAAATAAAAAATTTAAAATGATCGTAACATAATAAAAATTATAACTAGCAAGCTATTTTTTCTTAATTTACTAATTTTGATGTAGACAATAAAAATATATGACCACCGTGTCACTGTGATGTTTTCGTTGAAAAATTGAGACATAAATGTCAGCTTCTACCAACACCAGATCAAATATTTGAAGTGAGAAATTGAAATTTTAGCAATCTTGATTTTTATACTTCAAATATATTTGAAGAAAAACTTTTATCTGGAGTACTTAGTTCCTTCATAGCTAAAAATATTAGCAAAATTTTGATTCAAAATGTAAACATTTGCGATTTTGGAAAAAGAATAACTTTGGTTGAAAACTTTCGTTGAAAAACGTGTGTTGTAATTTTCTAATGATTCCCGTTAAATTTATTGATTTCAAATTTTGAAAAATAATTATCATTAAAGAACACTTTTTTTTTTTTTTTGCTGATATTTATTATCATTTAGCCATAGATAAATTACTTCAGAGTATGTGTGATACAGCAAAATATTAAACAATAAATATAAACATATTTTTTAAAAACTAAACATGAAAATTGAGTTGTTTTTTGTCTTAAAAGCGTAAAGTCCCATTAAACAAGGAGCAATGATTTTTAAGTACTTAATATTATGATAAAACTTTTGTAAATCGATTGAAAATTTAAAAAAAAATATCCATCTATTATTATTCATCTATTTTGAGATTTTGCACCCCAATCGCTTTATATTTTAATAAAAAATATAAGTACTTGTAGAAAAAGTTATTGTTTTAAGAGTAATTAAAATCCTTCATAACAAAATCATTATCATTATCAATGATCTATTCTTCGCTTCTTTTTTAATTTCACAGGCAACTGTGAAGTTTTATGTTTTAACTATATTTAATTTTGAAGGAAAAATTAAAATTAAATATTCATTAATAACATAAATTGTAGTTTGAATCTTCTACAATTTTTAAAATTTGAATCCTTAAATTTTTATCTTGCATCTTTTTATAAAAAAATAATTTTCGAGTTCTAATTCAGGAATATACAAATCCTGCTAATACAAATGTAAAATTTCTCACATTATCAAGGTTTATGAGCAACAAAAATTTTAAAAAACTATGGTATTCTTATACCATTGAAAAATTGAAAAGTGAGAAACAAAAACGACGGTGTTTATGTAATTAATTGTTTTGAAACTATTGAAAATATGCCCATCGCAAATGGGCTTCTAACACTTCATAAAAAATTGTGGTAATCTGACAAAGAAGTTTTGACAAGCTTCAAGCAGCTTAATATGCAATACAAGAAGCCCATCAAAAGTCAATTATAAAACTCTAAAATATGTGATCCATAAAATCCTAAGCTTTACCTTTTATCTTCTTACAAAATAATATTCACGTTTTTAAATCAAATAATTAAAGCGAAATACCAAAAGTGCTTTCAATTTCAAAAGTTTTGCAATACAATATCATGAAAGTCTGAATTTCTTGAGTTCTTAAATATATTAAATATAATTACAAACAAAAAACATTCTTTTGAAAAACATAATTATCGCATTTTAACTTAATGACCTCTAAGTAAATTTTTTGTTTTTTGTTTTTGCAATCCATTAAAAAAAATCAAAGCATACATAAAAGAAAAACAAAATTTCTATATTCTCTTTGGTTTTTACAATGTATTTACTTCACATCATTTTTAGACTAATTTTATTTTATGTTATTAGCCTTTTTGCTCTATTTTCATTTGCTATTTTCACCCAACCACCATAGAAGCAATAATAAATTTTGTTTGTTTATTAGTCCAACTTTAATTATGGTTTTCGTTCTGTTCTAAATACATATATCTATTTCTAATTTAAGTGTTTAAAAAACAGGTAATTTACTGTATTTCAAATCCAAACTTTTTTGATGTATCAGATTTAGTATCTACTGAAAAATTAACTGCCCTCAATATATGGATTCTATCAACAAACTTTTGCCAATTTATCAAAATTGATTGAGGAAAATTTTTTTTTGTTATAGGAAAAATAAGTAAATGTTTTATTTTATTTAGTATTTGTAGATAATTATATTCTATTTTAAAAATACCTTAATAATAAAATATTATATGTAAAATAAATGAAATTCCAATAATAAAATTTAAAATTTTACTATTTCTAACAATTGATAAGCAAAAATTCTATAAACATTATTGGTTCTAATAGGTATTTTTGACATCATATGATCTTTTTAAGTTTTGTAGTTTATTGATCTTTTGCCTTGATCGATTACTCCTAAAATTTGGCAGCTCATAATCTTAAATAGCCTCACGTCCAAAACTATTTGTCTGTTTCATTAATTTAAAAGATTATTTAATAAAATATATATTTTTACATTGAAATATTTAAAGTATTCGAAAGTTATTTTAATTAATCAATTCTTTTTAAAGAATTCTTGTTAGTTGTTAGAAATAATTAATCTTAAACCTTAAAATATGTATAAATTTAAAAATTCTTGAAAGAATAAATAATCTTGTTTATATTTGAAAAAAATAATAAGAAAATTTGAACAATTTGAAGGCCCTTTAATTATATCAAAATTTTTTTGATTTCCAAGTATTAAGCTTTTACTTGTTAACTTACTTGCAACAGACATTCTTTTTCACCTTTTTCAGCTCTTACACTAGATTGACATTCACTACAACAAATTTCATATAATTATAACACTAATCTCATTGAAAAAAAATAAATAACCCAAAACAGATTTTTTTAATGCATTAACAATAACAAAAAATACCAATAACCGAACAATAACAACAAACCGAAATAGTTTTAAATGAAACAATTGATATATTTGATCGACAGTAAATCTAATCAATTGAAATTACGAAATAATACTAATAGCACATAGAACATATAATCGGAATAGAATTTTAGTAAAACCAGAAAACAAAACACATGGCGCAGTCTCATATTAAATGAAAATTGTTGTAAAATACTTTAATGATTTCCATTTCCAAGAAAAGGAAGGCAACAAAACTTTTCCCACGAATAATCTATTTATACAAGAACGGTGATCAGTGATCATATAAATATACATATATGTATATATATATATATAAGAAAATATTATCTTATGTTCAAATAATATTTTTGACAAATTGTAATTGCGGTTGACTAACATCTGTGGATTCTAATAGACCATATAATTAATACCATCCTTCAAATATTTAGAATCTCAGAATTTAAGGATATCTAGAACAAAAAATAAAGTATTTACATCTGCTTTTTATATTCTGTCTCCTATTGTTGCTATTTATGTAAATACAAAATTTCATATGTAAACAGAGTTCAAGATATTAATGAAATTCCAAAGATCCCCAAAATTTATTTACATCTTGGTACACCTTGTTATGAACAATATTACGGTAGCTAATATAATTTGAACATATTGATGGAATTTTCTTCATGTTTTTTACTTTTTTTGTTTTTATCTTTGTTCAACTGATTCGTAATACTTAATTTGAAGCTCATCCACCTCAAAACATTGGATTTGTGGCCTTGAAAAAATATATATTTTTAAAAATCTAAGGTTAAATTAGTTTTTATTTTCTTGTTTAAATTTCTCAATTTTTTTTCTGCTCTTCACTAATTTTATCTAAAAAATTATTTATTTCTGAAATTGATTTAATTTTGACATGTCCTTTATCAAATTTATGCAATAATCAATTATTTTTTTTTGTCAGGTGTGGTTTGTGATCATAAAAATTTTGACATTAATTTACTAAATGAATAATATTACATAGACAGAAATAAAATGAAAAGATTTGTGCATGATTTATGTTGTTAGGTACTAATTTTTAAATAAATAAAAACTAAAAAATTTTTTTATGAATTCTATGAATTAAGAATTATGAATTCTAAATTTTAGGTGAATGGAAACAATAAGAAAAGCCATATATCAAAATTTTTTTTATCATGTTATATTTTAAAAATAAATTAATAAAAATTGCTGTTAAGAAAGCTTAGCTGATAATTATTTTAGATTATAGCGTAAAACTAAGTCTAATATTGATCATATTTATTGAATGACCTTTTACGATTTTCAGATTATAATTGATTATAATTTTAGTATTTTTGTTTAATGTGTCATTCAAGTTAAATTAATAAAAAATGAAGCTCTTCTTTTTCATGGAAGCAATGCTATGAGAAATAAATGTCTTAAATTTAAATATTGTTTGGTATAGTCTTATCGATGAATTATATGAAATTCAGGTGTGCGATAATGCACTGTGTTGATCCTACTAAAACTAAATTAAAAAAAGTTTTATTATACTAGAAACGGCTGAAGCTTTAGCAATATAAGCGCAATAGGTCAAAGTATGAAATAAAAATTAATATTACATTTTAACATACTTGACATTTTTAGGATTTGACTTCAAAAATATCAATATAAATCTTTAAAAATATTTTTAATAATATTATATTTTTTTTTTCAAAATTAAAAATAATAAGAAATAAAATATGGTGTAAAGTGTTATTATTTATTTACAAAATAAAAATAAAACCTTCGAAGGTAAAGACTATGAGTAAGCTTGAAGAGTTACTTTAATTCGCGAGTTTTTTTACTAATTCTCCATGTCAAGACCATGTTATTTCTAATTTATTTCAATGTACCATAGACATCATTATGGGCCTATGAAATTTCACAAAATGCCTAAATAAATTTTAGAAATTGCAAAATGTAAATAATTAATTTCACTGATTTATAGTAGACTATCTTCTGATATAGTAATAATTATGGGCCAATGGTGGGTGAACAAACTGTTCAGGTGATGAAATTAAAATCCCCTCAGGTAATTTATGTATTTCACAAATTATATTTTTCACATAATTCTCAAACATTTATCTTTGATGGTTATTATTTTGATATATTTGATGACAGTTAGAGGATTTTTTGCATTTTTAAAGTCATGTTGAAATAAATTTGAATTTTTTTATATGTTGTTAAAGATAAGAATGAGTGACTATAATAATTAAGGTTGATTTAATTTTTTTTTCAATTGAGCTTACTAAATAAATAAATAAATAAAGTGTTTTTCTATGGATGAATAAAGCATTTTTGGCTTAAAAACTGACATTTTAATTCATTTGATTTGTTTGTAATAAACATTTTAAGTTGTATGTTGTAAGTTTTCTTCTATAGACTTTAGGCCCATCAAGGCTTATGAAACACTAATGAGATAAACAATATTATTTCCAAAGAATGAAAATTTAAATTTGAATAATTTATTATTAAATTTCCATTATTTTTCTCAATAACTCAATCATATTATTCGTAATTAAAAAATTTTGTAAGTTTTTCTTCCCACTGATTATATTAAGCTTTTACTTAGAGCTTAAAATATATATAAAAAATAAGATAAAATTCAATGCATAAAACTTTATTATAACCCTAAATTTACCCTCATCAATATTGAAATGACCATTGGACTTATACAAGGGTAATAAAACATCTAAATATAGGGTGAAGGATTTAAAAAATGGATGGACTTTGATCAGCCATATGTGAAAAATTCATAATCTAAATCGGAATAATATCTGAGATTTAAAATATCTTGATAATGGCATAATAATTTATTTGCTTAAAATTTTTAGTAAAACTGTTTTTATTTAACTCGACATTTCCTTTTAGAAATTTCTATAAAAATAATATTTACTGAATGTATTTTGAATTGGAAGCAAAAACTTTTCTGCCTTTAGGGTATATTTTCTTTTTATGTCAGAGGACGAATATAAAGCTCCAATGATTTGACCATTTAAAAAGTTTTGGATAAACATAGGTATACATATATATATATATATATATTTCATATATATATATTTGATATATATATATATATATATATATATATATATTATATATATGATTTGGGAAATTCATCCCTATATGCTTATGTAAATTTCATCGACAAATTATGAGCTATTTTAGGAATATAGCTAAAGATTAATTTTCTACACAAGGCATGAAGGTTACGTATTTGCAAAGGACAAACAGTTTTTGAGATTAGCATATTATTATTACTCTAATTGTCTATAAATGATGAATATGCAAAAGAGAAACTTGAAGTGTTCTTTGATTATTTAGAATTTTATTCATACAATTTTGAACTGTTGCAATAAATCCAAGATTAAGGAATCACTTGAAGTTTTGAATAAAAAAAATAATTGTTCATGAAGCAAAAAATTATCTACATTTCAAATTATTGAAAATTTTTTGATAGGTAATTGTTGTTTTTTCTGAAAATGCTGAAGGAAAAAATTAATATTTTGATAAAAAAATCATTAATTTAAAATATTAAAGTATAACAACTAATTACGAAAATTAGCTAAATAAAAAACAATGAATGTATATTCTAAGGCATACCCATTTTTACAAAACATAAAATCATAACTTTTATAAGAGCATACATTAAGTTTGCTACCAGAAGATAAAATTTTATTGCCATTTGCTATATTCCAATTCTTTAAACGAAATCTTCAATGAATGATAAGAATTGTTTCTCTTGCTTTTCCGTAGAGATTGCTATACCTTCAGGGTATCATTTTATTTGGCAGTAATAATATATTTACATAATCATTATTTTAATATTTGGTTGCTATATTTCAAGAAATTAAGAAAAATTTGAAAAAAATTAAAGACAATGAAGGTATGCGTAAATTTGAAATAATTTAAGTTGGCTTAAGGACAAATTGATTTTCTTATGAGGGGATATTCACCAGAGTATTTTATAATTCATATTCCGGGATTATATTGTGAGTGATTATAATAAGATATTCAGTAAATTAATTTTTTTAAATAAAGTTTTTTTATTCTTGAGGTGTTAGTAGTTTTTCCCTGTCTGCTTTTTAAGAATTTAACTACAAACGAATTTAATAGGAAGAATCTAGTGGATTAATTTAGTTTAAATAATTTGTTATTTAGCTTGTTGTAAATAAATAAAATTTTATTTTTAAAGATAAATTGCTTTTTATTTAAAAGTTTTTACTTTAAATGCTTTTTTCAGGTGCGACCAAGGAAAAATTAAGCTTTCTTTTCCACAAAATTTTCCTAAATATCGTTGTTACTTACATTTTTGTGAGTTTTATACAACTGCAAAATGTCTTGGGCGAAATATTGCTCATATGATCTGTTATTCCAAAAATGTAAAAAGCAGCTATATTAAATGTAACGTACTCATATACTATAGTAAATATAGGAAATATTTCTCAGTCACATGTAATCTCTCATTTATATAAACCATTCCTTAGAACCTTCAGAAGATTTTTTATTGTCTGATATACTTCCTTAACATTCATAGAATGATGGCTACGAATCGTTACTTTTGTAGAGGGATATAGTTTCTAAACAACACTTGCTATTATCAATCAAATAATTCATTAGAATTTTTATAGTAGTAGCAAAAGTCTTCTATTGTCGAAAAGTAAAGCTCAAAAAAGCGTTGATAATATACTATTCGAGTGTCTGGATTTATTTTCCTCTAAACGTGAAGAGAAGAGCTCTGATATATTTTCCAACAAATTGAAATAAACTCAACTATTTATTTTCATTCTCTATAATAATGCTTGCAGAGAAAACAATTTCTCTACAAATTCATGCATTACTTTATTTTAATAGTAGTCTTTGCAAGTTTTTATGATTTGTTTCACAGCAACAAATTTACTTTTCTCTTAAAGGAAACCTCAATTGTTCATTTGAGCTTAGTTTTTTCCCTGAAGAATATTTTAGTGATCTAACTAGACTGATAGATAAGCTGATGCTTAGAATTATAACCTTTGACCGTATGCTACATATAATATAAAATTTCAAACATTTCACATTTTAATGAAAAGAAAAAGAAAAAATTTTCTTCATAACATTTGAAGAACATTTTTTAAGAACTTTTTGAATATGTTGCAGCAATAACAAAATATTTTCTGTCAATCCTTTTCAATATTTTCCCATAGAAAAAAACAAAAAATTTTTATATTGCCCTTGAAACTTATTTGAACGCAAAACAAAAAAAAATCTTGAGTACGTCAAAAACGAAGAAAATGTTACGTGACCATATGTGTTTTTACAGGGGTCCATACCCCCGGAGGACCAAACATAGGCGCGATTTTCCAGTTGTATTGTATGTGGTGGCGTAGCGAGCTCGCTATGCGCGGCTATAGCGATAGAATTAAAGGGGTGTTTTTTGCCACTGACACACTAGACCAAATCTCGCTACTAAAAGGCGAAATTTACAGCGCTAGGCTTGAATAAAAGGGGACTGCATGCCGCAGAAATAGAAAAAAAAGCTAAACGGGGAAAAAATTCGATACAAAAGAGTTAAGCCCCTTTACTCGTCCATCCTCTGAATGAACCAGCTGACCTGAAAAAACTTAAACTTATTATGAGGGAAAAAGGGTTAGGAAATCTTAATTAAAGAATTTTTATTTTAACATAATTTATTCAAAAAAATGTGAAAGAAAACAAATCAAATCGTAAGTAAGTCTAATGCAAGAAAATTTATTACTAATCTAATAAAAATAATCTATATATAAAAAAATTAAACAAAAGAAAACACCCAAAAAAATATGGTGTAACCTTGTAATTATTAGCTAAAAAAAAATGTATAGCCGCAATATTTAGCAAATAAACTCAATTTAGTTTCAATACTATTCACTATAAATAAAACTATTCTCGTAATATATCTATATGAGAGAAAACAAAAATGAAAAAAATAAAAAAATTCCTCTTCCGCAACAGGGTTAAAGGGCCCAGCAATCTGAGGCTCTAAAAAAAGTAATTCCTAGACAGTAAAAAATGTAATTTCTAACTTAATTAGATCCTTTAGATCTTTCTTTTTCCCTCTTATGCATATATTTTAATACAAAAATATTAATTTATACTAGCAAAATTTAATGAAATAAGTATTTTAATAATTATTCCCTAACGAATTATTTCAGATCCTAAATACAAATCAGATTCCGATTGATGCAACAAAGAAATTATTTTACTATAATATTTCATCTATTCTACAATGTAATACAAAATTTTAAATTTCTCTTTTCTCAAAATATTTTGTTTGTTTTATAAACTTTATATATATATACGTATATCTATTTTTAGTTAAGGACTAGTTTCAGTTTATTTTAAAATTAAAATAAAACAAAAACATAATCTATCCTATACCCAAAATTAATCCACTTAAATGAATATTTCCTTTCACTTTTACACTGCATCCAAATCCAGACTTTCACCTTCTTGAAATCATTTATAAATTCTTGTAGCCAAAACGATATAAATAATAAAGTTGATAGCAGTAATTTAGTAAAGCTGTTTTGTTAACGGAAGACGATAGGACCGAAAAATAGCAATTGTAAACTTGATACAATGATTTATAATGGAAGGATTGACATTTCTTTTCCTTGTCTGTTTCTTCAATTATCACATATTTTATGATATATTACTATGTATAATCACCAAAAATTATAAATTTCACTCAAATTAAACCAAAATTCAACCAAACTAATATTTAAATTATTTCTTAACCACATAATTTTTCATGAAAATAAAAAAAAATCCAACATCTCATAAATCTGCTACAAAATCTTCGCTTGATATGCCATATTGATTTTTTTATTTAAAAAAAATTTAATAAAAAAA
This sequence comes from Acrocera orbiculus, assembly GCA_947359355.1. Classification (NCBI taxonomy): domain Eukaryota; kingdom Metazoa; phylum Arthropoda; class Insecta; order Diptera; family Acroceridae; genus Acrocera; species Acrocera orbiculus. Next base: position 2,607,261 of record OX375757.1, read on the forward strand.
ATTACAGTAAGGTCAGAGCCCCAAACCACTAGGACTCTGCCTTCTACTCAAATCTGACACCGACTGAATCTTGCTTTCCAATCACAGTAGATTTCTGTCAACGGAATTCTTATCAAATTCCCGTTGCCAAAATCCACTCTGCAACGAAAACAAACTTCAAACAAGCAAGCAGAAGATATTATTAAATACATCTTTCTGCTTGCTTATCAGTAGATGTCCGTTACAAAAACAAAAATTTTAAATAAAAAAAATAAAAAGTAATAAAAGTTTTAAGCTTCTAATCTTAATTTCACTTCTATTCACACTTACAAAAACTTCTTAACCGATAATAAAGATTAAGATTCTTACATTATCCCCAAAATAACCATCAGAAATAATCAAAATCATAAAATACGTCTGGTTTATAATCTTTGGAGCACATGCCACAGTTAATTGCCAAAGTATTTTATACGAAATAAAAAGGATCATCTATAATCTAAAGATATAATCTTTTATTGTCACACATACATATATGTATATGTACACATATCTAACTTTGAATACCCAAGACTATAAGAATTTGTTATACTGCTACCTACCACAAAAGCTGAGACTATACTTTCATGATTAGTTAAATAAAATAAAAATGCTATAATCTGTAACATTGATCCTATGATTAATGATTGTTGGGCTTTATGTTTCTTGACTAAAGCTAAGTTTTAAATCCATATTACAATTTTTCCTTTCCTCCAGCATTTAATTGTAAAGAAATAAGGATATTATTACCTGACATTTTACTTTTATAAATATATTTTTGAATCATAATTAAATTAAATTTTGGTAGAATTTTTCTTTTTCTTTCAATATTTAAACTAGATTCCTTTACAGGAGTTTTCCTTATTTCATGTTACTAAGTCAAGGTATTTCAAAACTCTCCAAACAGTTCTTTTTCCTGTAAATGTGTAAATTCCAAGTAATTTTTACACTTTTTTTTTCAAAATGTACCCTGTTCAAAGGATTAACTAATGTAAGTTTCCAAAGTAAATAATTACTTCTTAAGAGCACTTGTATTATTTCCATCAAAGCAATGTTTTTTCGTAAATCTTGTGTTAGTATCTGAATAATTCTGAATCAAGGAGCAAATTTTTCCTTAAATATATTTCTAATTGTGTAAAGGACATTTTTCACTTCTTATAATAAAAGTCTTTAAGCATATTAAAGCATTCATTAAAACACCTTTAAGCTCACAAGTATAGTGATGTTTGATAAACATTTTCTTACTAAAAATACTCTTTATGATAAATTAATTAATTTTTACTATCGAAAATTGAAACCTTATCAGTAATACCACTGAGCAATTTCATGTTGTATGCAAATTAGAAACAACGAATTTTTTTATCAAATAAAGTAGAAAAAAGAAATTTTTTTCGCAGTTTTTAATTATTATAATTCCAAGAGGTTGGCTATACTGCAAATTTGATTTTATATGAATTATAGAAATAACATTATGTCACAGATAAGCTTTTCAAATAAAATAACTTTTTATTTGATTTCTATTGAACTGAAAACTGATAAAACCTACTTTTATTGGCTGATAATTCACCACTTATTTTAATTTATCTAAATTCCTAGTGATAGTTGAAACTATTCTGCTTATATACGAAATTATTTTCATGTCTTATTATTCTGAATAAATGTTTAATCTATTTTAATATAATTTAGTCGCTTAATATAATTAGAAGTTTTAAGAAAATTTACCAAAAGATTTCCTCAAAAAATTAACAAATTGAGCGAATTAAACGCAACTGAGAAATTTTTTGTATTTCTTCCAGTAGATTACATGAAATATGCAGAGCTTTTACTTTACGCATAGCTCATTAAATTTTTGATATTTTGGTTAATCAGTTAGACAGGTGAAATATATGCATATTAAGTTTCGAGGTAGAATTAAGATTTTTGTTAACGTTGGGAATCGTTTTTATCACAATATATATATATATTATTTACAATAAAAACCATCACAGTTTGTTTAGTAAGAAGAAAATCAATACTTGTTTTGAAGTAATACAACTAGAAAAACAATTAAAAAAGGAAACCAAATACCAAATACGAAATTATGGATAAATTTTAAGATGAATAATGTTGATGCATAGTAAAAAATTAAAAAAAGTCGACCCATATCCGTTTATTAACATTTAATTACAAAAAATAAATTTTAATGGTTTCTGCTTTTATAATAAATTCATACACTAAACACTCACTGGAAGTTTGTTAACTTATAATCCTTAAATTTACAGTCTTTTAAGGAATAATTTTTAAATATCTTTAGAAAATTTTTGGGAAGTTTCAGGAAAAACTAGAAATATAGAGTTGTCGCGTATATGAAAATCGTTAAAATTGCATTGTTTCGGAGTGAAATTAAGTTTACAAAAGGAAATCAATTAAAAAGTTTCTATTTTTTGGAAATTAGATTTCATTGTTAATAACAGTTAATAACAATAATTAATTTAAAAAATCAAATTTGTTTTTTACAAAATGTTATTTTCACTAAAAGTGATATTGCATATTTATAGATTTCGATTGATTGACCCTAAAGGAAACTATTTAAGATTTTTGCGAGATAATAATAATCTGTTGTGATTTTAGAACTTAATTTATAAATTTAATAATTTGCTAGTACTTTGTCAGTGACATCTTATTCATCTTATACCATTCTATAGCAAAACCTTAAGGCTAAACAATGCAAGTAGACTATTTATTGTAGTAAACACAATTGAACTGCTTCCGAAATAATATGATGCTTGGCAAAATTAATGAGTGGTTTCAAAGCTATTGTGTTTTTGTTTTATCTATGCTGCTACCATTCTAATCAGTTCTTGTTGATCAGTGATCAGTGAAGATAGCTTAGCAGATTTACATTTTTCATTTTTCAGCGTGTTTATAAGGAATACAACTTTTACTTTTTGCTAACCATGGATAATCAATATTAAAAACAACCCCTACTACTGGGTGTTTTACTTAATAATAGTCTTGAATTTTGCTATTGCAACATCGAACTATTTACTACTACATATATGAATTGCTTCAGAAGCTAAGTATTTATAAACTGTATGCAAAATTCATAAAATATTGGGATAATTGGGATAGTCCTGAAAATAAACTATGAAATAATAATTCTCAAACTAATCCATTTAATAGGAACATTTTTACTACTAAATTTAAAAACTATAAATTCAAAGATTGATATTAACAAAAATTTTATATTCTAGAAGTATGCTTCTCATATCTCTCTACAAAGGTATAATATAATTATGAAAAAGTAAATTTATCATAAAATTATATTAAAAATACTGAAAAAAAATTTTGAACATGTTCATTTTATTACTTCTTTTAACTAAAATAACTTAATATATTTTTCAACGGAAAAACTAAAAGAAAAAACGCGTTGTAGCCAACATAATGGAAAAACATAAATAAAAACCCATGAAATATTTTTAACTTGCATAAAACCCAAACAACATCATCTAGGCTATGCTTTCCTTCTCAAGAAAGCTCCAGTATTAAAAGAAAAAATTACCTAATGAAATTATTTAGTCACATTAGAAAATTCAAAAATGAAAATCTAATTTTCTCAATCAAAAATTCCTGAAACTCTAGTAACCATACAAAAAAAAAAGCAAAATTCATTGTAAAAAAAAAATTAAACCAAATAAAACTTTTCAAGTTTAATGCAGGTATAACATTTCGGATAATTGAAGGGTATCACATAAATCACTTTGGTTGGAAATTCATGAACGTTATACTGACCCAATAAGCTAATGGATAGCCAGAAAGTGATGAGTAGCTGAATGCCCAAAAGCAATTTATTATCCAAGTTCAGAAAGTGGTAAATTCTTTTGTACTCATGTTTTATATAGCTTTTCTTAGCTGAACGAAAAAGTAGAAAAAATTTTATTTTTATTTCTGTTATTCACAAATCTGGATTTAATTAGTTCAATGAATATACCTAATTTTGGCAGTTCAAGTTATTGCCTTTTTGGCTTTTCATTTTAAAAATTTTTAAATCTTTTAGTTTTGAAATAATTACCAAAAAAAATTCTGTCAAATTTGGCTTTTCATTTTTCAATTTAAAATTGTGTTACAAAAATTATATTATATTAAAATATACGAAGTAAATTTTTAGCTGGCTCTTCAATATTTTTCTAGTCCTGCCATATATTAAGCTGTAAACTAGGAAAAGATAATATTACCCAATATAAATTAAACAATTGACTTTAAAATTGACTAAAGTAAATAATGGAGAATAATTAAATTTAATATATATCTAAAATATTTCTTAGTAGCCATTTTGGTTCAATTAATATAAATGTATCTATGACTAGTCCTTTTAAATGATGCCTTGAAAAGTAAAAAAAACTATAGCTGACAAAATAAATAATGTTTGAAATTGGTGCAGTAATGCTTTGATAGTAAAATCTTTTTCAATATCAAAAAGTTACACAATGGTATAAGGCTACTTAAAATTTTTAAATCAAAATCGTTTTATTTCTCTAGCATATAATTTTTCCTATGTGTAAACGGATACCAAAATAATATTTAGTACTCAATTTAAATAAAATTAAATAAATAAAAGAGAATATTTTACTCAAATATACTTAACTACTTTTTTTGTTTGTCATGAGACTTTGCAAACAAATTAAACACAACAAAATTGAAACAAAAATTAATTTACTTTTTCAACTAGAAATTTCTCAAAAAAGTATTAAAGAATATTAAAAATAATAAAAGCAAATATAAAGAAGGATAAGTTAGGGAAGCATACAACAAACATATACTATAAACTTTAAAGTTTGGAAAATAGTTTCAAAGGAATAAATAAAACTAATATAGGGCTCCTTTGAAACTCTTATACACTTAAATATTATACTGAATTAATATATAAATAAATCTCGTCTTTTTATAATAGTTCTTACCATAAAACAAAGTTTTTTAATTGACATGAATATATTAATCCTATCAAAATTTCCACCTGTGTGAATTCAGCAAACATATTTATAGAAGAAATAAAGAAAACAGTAAAAATAAAATAGATTAAAGATTTTATGAAGACAGACAATTTTTATGAGTTATTTGAGAATTTTTAACTAAATGAAATCAATTTCCGCTGTTATTTTACGATAATAAATTGAACAAAATAAAGTTTTATGAATCTTGTTCAATGCTAGCTGCCAATCATATTTCTTTGGAGTAAAAAAATTACGTAAAATCTTTAATATAAATTCATAAAATTCAAGAAAAATTTAGTTTCGACAATTAAAACACAAAAATTTTTGTCGAAAATCAGTTTTTTCTATTCAAAACAATTTTCATACTTCATCGACCATGACTCTCATCCAATAATGAAATCTATTCAAAACTTTTTACGGAAATTCTCATAATCTCGAAAGCAATTTAACTTTCAAGGCATCTATTGATATAATGAAAATATTGCATATATAAAGTATATGTACAAAAGAAAAAACCACAGATTTTATAACGATGCTCAATTCAGGAAAAGTTAATAATAAAAAAAACGTTCTTTGAAACTATTTAAAGGATCAAGTAGTCTTCTTGAAAGATATTTTCTTCTTCTCTAATAGACATAAATGAATAAATTTTGTGGACTTTGTTTTTGAGAAATTTGAAGTAAATTTTTTTGTTTTAAATTGAAGTTTGAGGTTATTTCTTTTTTTTTTTTGGTCTCTGATTTTTCAAACTTTTATATATTTATCAAATATGCTTGGTACAATATAGAAATTTGATATAGAAACAATTTAATTTTATTTAGTTGAAGATGGCTTAAATAAAAAATTTAAAATAGGTTTTTCAAATTCAGAAGTACTTCGTAGCTAAATACAGCAAACAAATGATATCCTGGCAGTTGTTCAAGATCGATTTTTTTCAGAGAACTAAAAACCTACAGAGTAAGACTGTTAAATAGAAATATGAATTATTTATTGATGGAAAACACTTATACTTCATTCAAAGTGGATAAAATCATCGATTAAAGCCATTCTAGTATGACACATTAATGAAATTACGTTGAAATGGATACACAAATTTGTTATTTGATAAAATTATATAATCTTTGTTTATAATAAAGTTATTCCACACATTTTAACACTTTATTTCTATTGTAGCTTTTTTATTCTGATTTGTGTTTTTAATGAATTTATTTTTTTTAAACAAAATTATATTATTGGTTTTGAGAGTTTCCTTTATGAATATCTATTCTGTACTTTTCAAGTATGTAAATAAAACAGCAACATTCCTAAATTCCTTTCAGGCTTGCTGATTCATCTAAAAACCACAAAGCCTACCTCTTTGAAAATAACTTACTTATATTATATGAAATTTTTTGATCCTCTTTGATATTTCATTGGAACAAATAGCCACCAAAACAAAGTTAAACAATTTAATTCCACAAATTATTTCTGTTCTACGTGAATACTTTGAATAACTCAATTTTAGCTGCATACATGATGATGTACATAAATCGACAATCGAGTCCTGCTAAAGCATGTGGTGAGCTATTGTAGTAACCAAACTATTCAACAATGTTTTTCGAATGAATTTTCATTAAATAATTCCAAGTGGTTTCTACGGTTTTTAGTTTTATATACTCCTGATTGATTTTGATAAAACTAAAATTCTTTAGTTAAAATTTTCCATCAATCTAAGAGGAAAAAAAGATTTTAGTAAAACTAATAAATTCAAAATATATGAAGGAATTTACGTTAGGTATGTGAGCCTTCACATTGCTTAGTTTTAATATATTTTAGGTACTTCTGTTGTATACGAGTTTTCAACACTTAATTTGTCTGCTTTTTATTTCAACTGATGAGAACAAATTTTGAATAAAGATTTTAAATTTATTTTAACAAAAACTTAATTTCGAGTTGTTGACTTTTTATGAAATTTGAAGATTGTTGAACATAATTAAAATCTGTAGGATGTAACACATGTTGTATATCGAAACAGCTTTTGAAATGTGTTGTTTTAAGATGTGTAAATATATGATATCAAATCCTTCATTTTATTAGTTAAGAGTTAGCTAAAGTCCGGAAACAAGCATCTATTTGAGAAAGTAAAATATTTAGATACACTTCAAAAATTCAATCCTAAAACTAATATAACAGACACATCCTGTATTACGTGATACTTTAACGTAAAGAATATTCAATTTTATTCTATTCAAGTGAGATATGACATAACTAGAAACATTAAATTTTTTATTAAAGAAGTAGGTTTTTTAAATATTTATTATTAGTTTTCATCTTAGATTCCTAAAAACATTCCAGATACAAATGACGCAATTGGTTTATTTAAAGCACTTGTAATTTATAACTTCAAATTGACTACTTTAAGGGTGCACACAATGTCCTAAGCAGAAATATATACGTATTTAAAGGAGTAACAGCTTCCTTATAATATTTGTAAAATAAAAAAAATTTATAGCTAATTGATTTTTGGTTAAACTATTTGCTGAAATAAAAGCAGATACAAAAATGAAGATGTTTTTTCACCAAAAATTCTTTTGTTTTAATGATCCATAAAAACATACTAATATTTATTTATTTAAATGTAAATTTGACAAGTCAATATTAAATTAGGTTAAATAATATTTACAAATAGAATTCCAGACAACGGAAATTCCTTCAGTCTTAAATTTCCCTAAAATCAAATTGATTTTTTCAAGATAATTGTATAACAAATATTAATCTAACCTTAAACAAAACAACAAAAATTATTCCTTTATTTATTAAAATTTTTGTAACATAAAAGAGGTCTCCTAGTTTCTTGTAATTTTTATATACACATCAATTTAAATGTATAAACTGTTATATTCAATTCTAACTTCCGCTAAATAGGTTAACAAAATGCTTTTAATAACAATTCTAATTACAAAAAACAATCCTAAGTTAGAGAAAATATATACTTTTGACTTCTTTTTACCTTACATCTCCTTAACCACACATAATTCTTTTAAATTATATCCAACGACATTTTTCCGGCAGCTAAAGTAATTGATTTTCTGCTTCATCAAACAATTCAATATTTCTTAGAGACAGCAAATTGGTTGAAATTTTTTATATCTATTGTATTTTATTTTGATTTAAGTGTTTTTGCCTATATTTTTATTTAAAATATATATTTTGAATAAAATTTCTATTATTTTTGGAATTTTTCTTTAGGTAAGAGATTTATTACAAATTTTTTATTAGAACACTTCAAAATAATTGAGCTTGTTCTGGCTTTTATTTCTTAGCGCCTTAAGGGCTTAGGAGCACAAATTCAATTGAAATTTGTTACTCTCAATTACTGAAGAAAAAAAGTACCTATCTTAAAGTTAACATATTTGTTTTAGAAAAATTAAATTTTACATTACACTCTTCAGCCGAACAACAGAGACTGAAATACATTGGTTTAATTTACATTTCTATGCTTTTATTTCGTCATCCTTCTTGGTGTTTTTACTTACAAAAAACCTTCTGTTTTTGGTTGGCTTTTGTTATTTGCTTTTTGTTTATGTAAAATTGAAACAATGAAATAATTTTAATTGTTGCAATCTTTTTAACAAATAAAATGATGTTCTATTGTTTTTTAGTTGTAGTTCCACTTTACTTTAAACATTTGTTTAATTTGATTTAATTAAATAATTGTTAGACCTAATATTTCATTATTGAAACAATAATAGACAAGTAAACTTGTTTTATTGTAATCATACATCAAAATACGCAAATAGGTTGTTAGTGGATCACGAAGTAGTAACATAAAAATAACTGGGCCACAGAAAAAAAGTTTGGGAAACACTGCTCTAGAGTAATCATTCTTTAATCACTAAAGACTAAAAACCTCCTACATACATATATGTATATATGTCACAAGATAATCAAGGCACAGTCTTAGTAATTGTAAGCTACAAACAAAAATTATAAATTTTATAACTTCCTGCATAAATACCATCGTTAGATATTAGTATTTTACTAATACACTCTAGAATTTATAAGGAGTAATAAATATGATCGCTTGAAATGACTAAAGATGAACCTCATATCGTGCTAGAGTAAAGATTTCTATTTTAGTATTTCCTTTAATTAATTTCTTTACTTTTATTCGAATTTAGTTATTCCGAAATTGTGACCCTTACAACACTTTTTAAATATTAACTCAAAATCAGAAGGATGATCTAATTCATCTGCAATAAAAACCAGCAAAAACTGTTTAATAAAAAACTGTGCAATACATTTTGATCATCCTTTCGCTTGCCGGATTGTTTACTTTTGTATTTGTTGAAATATATAGAGAATTTGTTGATATCTTTTGTGTCACAACTTTCAATTCATACCTTGCGGAATATTTGATTGTAATAGATAAGAGTGTAATTGATTGATAGAATTTCAAATAGATTCTAAAAATTAAATTTAATTACTTTACTAGGATAATACATAAGAGTGTACTTTTAAGATTTAATTACACTAAAGTAGATAAATTATTTTTAATTGAATCTTAAAGTACTTATCACTAAATTCAATCCTAGTTCCGTAGGAAATAATTTGATATTAAATTCATAAAACAACAAAAAGATTTCTCTTAAAATTTTTTGTTAAGGATATTAAATAATAAAATATCAAAATACAAACTATTTAAAGATATATAGGGTAATGAAAACGTACCAACATTATTTAGATTAAGGCTATAAGCTGAAAACTTTCTTTTAACAATTTAATTACATCGTTATTTCACTATAAAACTGCATATTTTATCATTAATTACAAACAACTACTATGTTTATTATGCCATTAAGACAAAATGAAATTTAATTTCATCAAAATAATTTAGAAATCAATAAAATATAGTACAGCTTTATATTTCCAATGTAGATTCATAAACAAAACTTGTGGTCGTGATTGTTGGTATTTTGTTGCTTTTAATGTGCTTCTGAGGCTTGAAGGACAACAAACTTACATCTATTTTTGTAAGCATCTAAACCATTTTGTACTTTAGCCAGCTTTTATCGCTATCTATAAATCTTAAACGGCAAGAAAACCTTCGTTAACTCACTTAAAATTACTATACTTAATCTTCTTTTCACCATACTTAAGGATTACACGATGATTCAATTTTCACTTCTATTTATAAAGTGAACATTTCTCGTAACAATAGCTATTATTATTTAATAAAAAGTGATTTCTCATTCAAACAAGGATGAAGCATTGTAATTTGTGATTTTTTATATTATTAATTTTTTTTTTATATTTTCCTATTTTTATTTGACTGATTATGAAGAAAAGACTTTAAATATGTGTCGTATTTGATATTTTATTACTATAACTGCCTCAAGTTTTATAGCTTAGATTTTCATTTTAAAAATTTAACTCTTGTTAAATCTTGTCTTTTCTTTTCGGATTAAATTGCTTGCGTGACATAATAAAAAGATTTAAAATTTTTTAGATAGTCTTATATACTAAAGTCAAAAGGCTGCTCATATTTTACAAAACTATTCTTCCTCTAGTTTTTAGCTGTTTTCAAATCTCAAATAATTTATACTATAGAGTTGAGCTGAGTTTCGTCATTTGTCGAAAAAGTCAAAACTAGGAAACATTAAGATGGATGCACATATCTCAGTAAGAAGTAAATTAAAATTATTTTTAAGTAGGCAAAAGTTTGGTTACTACAAAGAGTCATAGCCGGTAGCAAAAACAGGTTTAATAACATATTTTATTCAAAGAAATAAATAATTAACACTTTTTACAATCAAAGTATTAAAAAATAATTTAATTATAAACAATGACTAATTTCGAAAACAATTTATTTATCCTGCTACGTTTTACCACTTGCTGATTTTTTAAAGATATGTGGAAAAATCAAAGAATGTTGGAATATACATCCTAATAGCTTAGTAAAACTATTTAGTTCCAAATAACTTTTAGAGCATGCAAGGCACCAAAAGCAAAAGTTTAGTAAGCTAAAATTTCATTAAAAATAAATAAGATAAAAGTTTTAAATTGGCTCAAAAACCCACATATAGGAAAGTTAAATAAAAATGAATAAAAAGATAGGTTTTGTTTGTTCACTTTTGAAACTAAAAGAAAATCTCTATTTTCTTCAAAACTACGATATCTACGTTTTCAGAAAAGAACTAAAAGTCAACAGTTTAACCTGGATGTAATGGAATCTCACAACTTCTTAATAAATCGATGGATAAAGGAGGATTTTTCCATATAATAAAATGTAAGCTACTCTTCTTTGAGTTCTTTTATTAAATCAGAACAACCAAAACTGAAAAGCATTGTCCTAGGCTTATTCAATGCTACAAAACAAAAAGTGATAGCCTTTAAGATAAAACTGATAAGTGTTAAGTATAAATTATTACTCGTGCTTAATCCACCCAAAAACAAAACTTTCCACCCTACAGACCACCCTTTTAAAAAAAAAAATTGGAAATGGAGATTTCAATTTCTTTGAATTTGTAAAAAGTATTTTTGATAAATTTTCTTATTTTTATTTTAATAACGCGATCTCGCCATAATTTTGTCTTATAACAATCAGAAATAGAGAATTGTAATTAAAGAATTTCAAACAATAAAGACAGATATACAGATGTTGATTTCCCAGGATATAAAGTTTAAAGTTTCTAGAAAACGTGGTGAATAAAAGTATTGGTTGCTTTAATTGATGAAAGTTGTGCCTAGAGCTTTGTTAAACATTATTTTTTGAAAGAAATATCTGAATTTGACAATATTTCCACCATTTTGCAAGACTAGTAATTATATTTAATGTTAGAAATAGTAAGTATAACATGACTTGCCTGGCAAAGCAATTGAAAAATTTGTAGCCTTCAACTTTTGCACATTTGAATATTAAACTTTTTCAGACAGAGTCGTAGTTGATCTTCTCCAAGAAAATACAATTAGCTTTTACCATAATGACTTATTTAGTTCCCTAAGTACTACTTAACTCCTAAACTTAGTTGAGAATGTTTTAAATTATGCAAGGAACTTCAATTGAAATCTTAACAGTCATTATAGTTAGTTAAGGAAGTTAAGTATTTCATCAGATTTGGTTTCATTTTGATGTCTAATATTTCTTGCAAAAATTATATTCAAATATTTTTTATATAAAGTTAATCTAGATTTTGTGAATTTCATTGTGTAATTCATCTTCCAATCTTGTTAAGAATATTTTACCTGAAAATTCTGTATTTTATTCGTTTTGTGAAGTATATTTACATGGAACATATGCTCTGTTACATTTGGTATAAGGAATATTGTAATCTCTCATCCTCCACAGAATTTTGGTAGTGTTTTGAAAGTATTTTGATATTTCAAAAAGTAATTAATATTTTTGAAAAAACTAAAAACTAAAAAAACATAATTTAGAGATACCGAATTGTCGCTTAATAGATGTGTTAAGTTAAGGTAAATAAAAGTCTATAAATAAATGTTACAAAATGAAATATTTAAAGTCAAAACTTAAAAAATTTTCGAGACGAGAGTTTGCTTTAGAATCAGAATTAGAATTAGAAACTAAGCGAAGAATATCTTGCAAACTAGCTTCAAAAGTCAAACGAATACACATCATCAAATTTTATGGCGAAATATCATATAGTACCTATAAGACCCAACTGAGAAATACAAGTTGTAAAACAGCAAAACATGCTCTAAAGACAATAACTTACTGATAAAAAGAATTAAAATAAGTTTCCTTAGTTTATCGCCTTTACTCACGTTCTTTTGTCTGCATCAGAAATGAATATTTCACTACAAAAAAATGTGAAAGCCACAACTACGCTAGGATGGGGCTCTTTCCGTATCTTTTTGTCATTGAAATTAATACCATTTGCATTCAGCTGGGAAGCTTAAAAATCCAAAAAGATGACAACAATAAGCACAGAAATACTAATTTTATTGAAATTTTGCATTTCTTGTTTTCCCTAGATTCCTTTTTTATACAATAAACAAAATTGTTTTTAAGACTATTCCAAGGCTTTTATCTTAAATTCACATCAAAAGGATAAAATTTTCATTAGGATAAATTGTAATTTATCCTTTTCACTTTACATTAAAAGTTTTTTGCTGTATTGCAACAAAAAATTTGTATTTGATTGTTCCCTTTTGCTATTTGAAGCTGTTGATTAGGATCCATTACACTTCCTTGTTTCCTTTGAATGACAATAAAATGTACAATTTTTTTCACTTACGGTATAACACTTTCGTTATTCAGTACAGATATAGTTTCCATTTTCTTTGTTTTATTTCATCAGCACATATTCTTAGCTTGTTAAATATATTGCCTTTATTTTCTTGACGATAAGGACTTCGTTGCCTTCAAGTTCATTTGTGAGTTTTCAGGGCAAATTGCTTTTAGTTGACTTAGTTCAAATATTGCTAGAATACTTCAACAAAAGGTTTCCTCCCAGAACTGAATGCTGTTATGCTGATTGAAAATTAGTGTTTTAGTTATGTTCTTATCGTAAGTTTGCTAAAGGAAATTTATTATGGAACTTGATGAAGTCAAACTCAATTTACTTAGATAAAATTGAATTTTGCGTCAGATTCCGAGCTACTAAGAACTAGATATCAAGGATATATTTGGAATGTTTCAAAATATTTTAAACTTTGTTGTGCCTTTGGTTACCTTCACCTGTAGAAGAAACAATTCGACCTAGCTTCAATTGTAGCCTAATTATTAGAATGCAATTAAAAATTTCAATAAATCCTTTAATATTTGATTGTAGTGCTGACTAGTCAATAAAGAAAACAAAAATATTTATGTCATAGTTTAACTGTAGTGTAATTTTTTTAAAACTGCTGATGTGAATATTATTAAAATGTCTTTTATACCATCATATATGGTAAACATAAATCCAATCCAAAAAATCCTATGACTATATAATCCTAGATCTAAGAGAGAATGATATACTAAATAACATTTTATTCCCTTTTATACTATCTGGTGTGAATTACGCTATAACATTGAATATAACATGTGCTAGTTTTGTCATTATATAAGGACAAGTGTTAATATACAATGAATTGTAAATTTATCCTTTATGCTAGAAATGTTCTTTATTACATACTTTTTTTTGCATATGTGAATAAATTTTATCTAGATATATTGTTTTTATGTATGTGATTTTTCTATTGAATCCAATTTATATTAGAATAGCTCTTACAACATTAGAAAAATAGCATCATGGGCTCCAAAGATGTACTAAAATATTTACGCATCAGTGAAACTGAAAAAATCAAATTCAGGGTAAAAAATAAAAATGGGTTTGTGATGCCTTTAAAAATTGCTGTCCTTTATTTCTTAATAGCAAACATATTTTTTTTATATGTATTTTTATATAAGAAAAAATAACTTAAAAAATTTTTTTAGAAAATAGACTTTTATTTAAAATTTCATCGGAAAATAAATGAGCTAAAACAATAAAAATAATTTTTTGACTGTTAAATAATAACAAAAGAGATAAAAAAAATTAATTCACCGAGAAATACTGGTTAGATTTGTTATTTGGCTCGGTGGCGTGATAGCATACCTTTAATGACTTATTTTTGAAGTTAGAAAAGTCTTCTGTGGGTATAGTTTGTGGTATCTGCTGACTTTTCAATTTAGTTTTTTACAAAATTCAAAGAAAAATACTTCATTTAATTTAATTAATTTTAATAATATGTAAAAATAAGGGTAATAAATTTTTATCTCAACAAAAATACCAGTCGATATCAAATTTTATGCTGAAAGATGATGTTTCTAACTCCAAAATTATGTTTTTAGAAAAATCAGACCAACCAACCAACTAGCATTCCAACTGAAATACAGTATTAGCAGCTTAGATTCACAATATTACTTCAAAAAATATAAAAGCACAGGATATATTTGGTGTTGGTTGTGAAATTTTGTATTATATAAGTATCCGCAATCTTGTAATTATTTTAAATAAAATATTATTCCAAAATGCATCTGGTAACACACACACACACAGCTAATCATCAGCATGGATCATGACCATACATACATACGTTAATAATCTCAAATAGTTTCCAAAAATAGCTATCCTTGATGGCTTCATTGTAATTTGGGGATTTTAAAACCCTTGCAGAAACTGTTAAACTTAAATATGACCCTATTAATTTTGCATTCCTTCTGTAGTGGATTTCATGTACCAAAATAATTCAATTTTTGTTCCAAAAGTAAATGAAAAGTTAATATTTTTGAGACAAACTTGGATTTCAATCAAAACAAATATGTAAATTATTAGAAATAAATGATAAAGTATTTCATCGTTTGAAATTAGTTATTCCTAAGTCTATGACATTTACACAAATAATTTGTGTTCAATTTTCGAAAACTTAAGGAAACCTTAATTGATTTTAAATATTGTGACTCAACAATCTAAATCTGATACATTCTTAATCAAAATATTTGTCATTTTAATTTTATCCTATAGGGATTGTACTTATCCATTTTAAGTTCAATGGTAAAAACATTTAATAATACCAAAAACGCTTAAATGTCATTTTTTGCCATTTCACGTAAAAATAATATATTTAAAATTGGCCATAAATAATTCAAATACAAACTATGTAAATATATTATTTTTAGAGATAATACCTCAAACAAATCGTATTTAAATCAAAATTTTTTATAAAATTTATTTTTTAAAAACGATAAATATCTTTTTAAGTATTATCAAACCTTTCACTACAAATTACAATTGACATCAATTTATTTATATACAAATACACATCGTGTTTAAATCATAAATCAAAAATTTGATATTTCGATTTTTTACTTTCCTTATCTCCTTGAAAGAAAAATGGAAAATGAATACATTAAGTTCACAAACTTTTTCAAATCTCTTTTATTTTTAATTTACAATTTTATTAGTGTGCGTAGAGATTTTTGAATTTGTAAAAGTATAATATCAAAAAAATATTATAATTTAGCACGTGTATCTAATTTAAAAGTAATTTCCTTATTGCTTTACCATCGGATAAGATTTGCTATGGAACGAATAGAAAATGCTTAGAATTCTTAATTAACCGCTTGAGAAAACAACGTGGAAACAGCAGGTGTAACTTTTTTTTTTCATATTGAAAAAATATGTTAACTGCTGATTGTATTAACAGTTGGTAAAATAAAATAGTATCTGTTATAAGGTTCAGGGTAATCCAAGTAAATAACCACAAAATTCACATAAAGAATTTAGTTTAAGGATTTCAATTATGGCATTTATACACATCTAACAAATTATCAAACCTAAGCATAAATTTTTAGTTTAACTCTATAAATAATGAAGTGTGTAACATTAATTAAATAAAACTATTCATGTTTTTAATCCTTTGTTAAAGAACTATCCAATTAGGTTTATAATCATTCCATATAAAGTTTTGTGTTTTACGTCAAGCTTCTGAAGAGGTTTATTTAATCTAGAAATCATACCCAAAAAAGCTTTTTATATTTTTCCGTATTATATTAAATTATTGAGCGTGTTTGTATTTTCTACGAACAAAATCCCTTACAACATAAATAAAAAAGAAAGGAAACTACCTTTAATGAACATATTTCTTAACTTTATCAGTGAATTAATTTTTCTAATATTATCTTTTATCATATTCTATTGATTCTCTTTTAAACAGGGCATCCTTGTAGTTAAAGTAAAATAATGCTTGTTTTAACTTGGTACTCAATTAACCTAGTTCTATCAAACTCAACTAAGGAAAACACCTTTTTTACGCTAAAGGCAAAACACTGGCATTAAATTATGCTTTTGGCCACAATCAGACTTTACCAATTAATCTAGTTCTACCTGTTGTCAAGAGTACTAGTTCCTATACGAAAGATAATTTACATGGTTTGTCTTGCATCAGGAAATTTTCCTGTCGACAAAATTCATTTATTCTAAAGCTAACAAGATTAGCAGGTAAAGTCCTGTAAAATCATTGAGTCGTTACGTTATGTAATAAAGTCCAATAGAAATATATTTTTACAATCAGATGCAAATTGGAATTAAATTGGAATATTCTTAATTATTAAATATATTAAACTTTTTTAATTAACTTTCTATTCATACAAAACTCAAATGAACGAAAAAAACTGAAGTTGCTTTTAAACATTCGTTTTCTGGCGCATATTTCTTAATCTCATATATTATAAAATAAGTAATTGAAAGAAAATAAGCTCAGGTTTATTATGAAATCATAAATTTATCAAAAAAGTGTAAAATAATTAGCACTACTCAATAAACTAATATAATAAAATAATTCTTAAAAAATCATACTTTCAATTTATAATTATTTTCTTTTTTATTTGGGTCAACCAGTAACTGCTAGAAGGGTTTTTTAGCAGTCATAATGAAACTTAGATTTAAGACGTCATTACATTTAGTTAAAATCCAATCAAAAACAGTTTCAAATGACAAATCTATATCTTCACTGCCGCAACTTAAATCAAAGTGCAAACTTAAGTCTTTAAAGGCAGTTTTCATTAGACTAAAATCCATTAAAAAAAAGTCTTTAAAGGGTCTTGCTAAACGGCAAATAAATTTTCTATAAACACCACCTGAGGCATAAAAATGATTAAACTCACATAAATTATTAGCTATTCAATATTTTTCAAAAAGTTTGAATCAGAAAATCAAAAAAAAAAAAAAACTTTACCTTTATCAATCAGTAATCAAAACTCTTTTGAAAATCAGTTAAGGAAAAAATTTAATATTCAGAAAACAAACAAAAAGGATATATTTAAACCATAAACATTTTCAAGTTAATTTTATCTTCCCTGTAGAGTAAGGAATTTTATTAGGGAGCATAATATTTTTAATAATTTCAAAACCTATTAAAAAATTGAAAAATATATATTTAATGAACTTTTGTGTGTTTTAATGGCTTCTCAAATAATCATTTTTTAGTCAGTTAGCTTAGATTTGGCTTAGGATAAAATACGATTGTGGGTTAAATAAGGTAATGAACTTGATCCTACCCTCTTTATTAATTTAACACTGCTTATTTTTCGTCTCTTTTAAAATTTCTGTGTTAATACTTACTTTTTCGGTAATTGTTCCTTTTCTCAAATATTTTTTTAAAATTATATCAAATGAAGAAAACTTTTACACAGTAAAAAGCCAAAAATTCATGAGGTAATGTAAATCTAATTCATAAAATAACCGAAATAATTTTCCATCTATACATTAAGGTAAGTAAAAAAAACAATTGAAAAAACTACACCCAAGGGGTTTGTAAATTGAATAAAATGTGAAAATACTTTCTTTTTGGATACCAGATGTTGTATTTTAACGCCTTTTTTTCAAATATTATTAAACAAAATGTAAAGATGTCTTCTTGTATTGAAATTTCATTACTTATTTCCAATGATTATATAAATAGTAATAAAAATTTTACGAAAACGATCTTTATAGTTTTTCATCTCATAATTCTTAATAAAATATTTTAACAATAATATTTTTTCGAGATATTTTCATAAATTTAAGTCAAAATTGAATTATCAGCTGTTTGGTTAAAAGGTCTAAAAATAGAACAGATGTGTTAAATGGACCTAAATGGCTATTATTAAATACTTATAAATTGAAAAGTTAATTTTAAAATAGGGTCGATTAGAGTTACCTTTAACAATCTTGACATTTAAGCCATTCTTAAAACTCAAAGTTAAATCTTCAATTTTTTTAAAGTTAAAGTCTTATTTATAAATCTAAATTTATTCATAAAGGCTTTTTTTGCTTTATAGATCACAATCAAAGATTTCAAATAAAGCATATGTTTTATTTTTGGCTTAAATATTCCTTGATAGATTCCTACGAAGTATAATTAAATTAAACTTGCTTTATGTGCAAATTAATATTTATTTGCATAAAATTACTAGCAACTAATTTTTGAAGTTTTATTGATGATACCAAAATAGCAAAAATATGCTCAAAAACTATCTATCTATCTCTAATTTACCTTCCATCTCTAATTGGTTCTTACAATCCTGATATCGCAAATTTGCTGTATATATAGTAATATCTTTTCTTTTTTACTTTTAGATACTCATATTGTTCCACGAAGGAATTTGTATACTGGTATTCTTATTGTTGTATCATTTAGTTGAAGTAATTTGCCCTATTACACATATTTTGATTTATTTTCTTGTTTCAATATGCTTAAAAAAATTGTCTTTATTTTTTATAGCTCAAAGGAATATTTGAAAGTCTTAATCTAAAACAAACAAATAATACTATAGATCAAAATATCATCTTTGAGGCCCTCATAAAGTTAAGGAGAAATGTAAAATAAATACAGTAAAAGAGCAAATAATTTGATTCTCAGCTAAAACACTTCATTAAAAAGATAGTTTTAACGTTATATATTTGCAATTCAGTCATTCACTTTATTTCATCCTTAATAAAAATAAAATAACAAATTTTATTTGCTTTGTTTTCAGTGCAAATTTCTTCTACTTCTTTGTAAATTGATTATAAAGACTTTTCCTTTTTAATCCTAATCCGATTTGTTATTTACTTGTATTTCATTTTGGTCCTTTGTTTGAATTGAAGGTTTTAGACTTCATCTGAATATAATTTTAAAAACTTAGATTAAAATTTTTCTTTTACTTTTTCAACTTAACTTGTTTAAGAAAACTTTTGAAGTAATTAAACATTGTTCAAAAATTTTGAAAGCCAAACAAAACAAAAAGTTTTACAATGAGAATATATTCAATTCATTTTATAGATTTAAAATAACTTTAACAGAAACCTTCTACTTTAAAGATATAATATTTTTATTACAATATTAATTTTATTCCTTTCATTATTTAAGTATTGAAAATATATTTTTTAAGATATTTCGAATTCTTGATAATAAAAAAATAAATAAAGCAAGTGATATAAAGATAAATATTGACAGAAGGATGGTGGCAGAGAGGAAAAAATTACTGAGGAAAAAATTCTGTAAACTACCCAAACTTGAAGGTTAATATAAATAATCTCTCTGCTCCCTACTTAGGATAATTTAAAGTAAATGCCATAATACAATAACTGTATTGTATTATGGCATTTATTCGTAAAACCAAAAATCTCGGATATTACTATTACTAATAATAAAAGAAAATGATTTGCAAGAATGAGACACAAGCATATTAAAGTAAGATTTTGTTAAATTTCTAGTTTGTATGGCAAATAAATTAGACAGACTCACAGTGTCCTACAATTTTGTATTAATTGTATAGTATGCCGCATTATTGAATAGCCACGTTGTAGAAATTTGTGTGATACTATTTTCAATGCCTTTACCAATAATTTTGTTCTGAAGATTCTAATGTCAAAAAAGTAGAGACGCACATTGAGTATTTAACCAATCAATTTAATGATTTTCTACACTCATATTTCTGTTTTATGGTCGGCTTTACCTGTTTACCTGTAGAATAAATCTCTATTTAATTGAAGACCTAATTATTTGATAAAAATATTTTTGCATGCACAATTTTACCGAAATTTTTAAACAGACAACATTCTCTATACGCTAAATCTAAAGAAAAGTGTAGATAACTAAGCAATCGACACTTCAATGTTTACTCTATTGACTTGCAAGATAAATCTTTAAAAGACGTTTTTTAATATCTCCTGAGTTTACTCAAACAAAGCTGCGGATTGGCCGAAGACTTAAATTACATCAAATATACTACCTCCAATTTTTTCTTGTTAAAATTTTACTTTTTAAAGGAAAAAATTATTAAAAACTTCTAATAGTCTATAGATTCGTTTCCTGTGACAACCAAATTTCAGAGATATTTTTTTAATAATAATAACTGAAATTTACCAAATTTCATACGAGCTTCATTTATTACAATATAATTCAATAGATATTCTCCCTTGTTGATTCAAAATGAAAACAACGAGTTCAACAATACTCCAAATCCCAATTCTAACAAAATGAGTTTAGCTCGTCTGAAATTTAAATGAAACCATTTCGTTACTGAACAAACTTTACTGAAAACCCTATGGGGTTAACATATACTCAAAAGGTCAAAATGTAATGTAAAAGCATGCTCGAGGCTGTAAACTTAAAACAAAAATTCTAAGAATGACAATTTCAAATAAAATTAGTCTGTTGCTTACTCTTATCCTAAAATATTATTCAAGGACAAAATTTAAAGGTCAAATATAATTGTATTGACATCTAAGAACTAACATTAAGAAAATTTGTTTCTGACATTTGGACACTTTGAATTTTCTTTTTCCGAATTATTTTAGTTAAAAAAATTTGTAAATTAAAATATTATTCACTTTGCTAAATTGAATTTAAATTTTATTATACAAAGTCAGTTGTCTTTTCTCATCTGTTGCATCTCCATTACAAATCTATGATTTGCAAAAACTACAAATCGACTCTTAAGCATCCTATTCTCTAAATGGAGTTTATTTTATTTTAAATAAATAAAAAAAGGAGAATATTTTGAAATTCTAACTTGAAAGTAAATGGACTTTGTGACTTCAATGAAGGCATTTACTTGCTATGCAAATTTTAAATAGTGATTTCTATTGTATCATCTCTGCAAACTTTAGGATATCAGATGCAAACAATTCTGTGAATATACAAAATTTATATGGTTAGAAGTGTTCACTTAAAATTTTATACTATAGTCAACACCATTTACATAAAATATACAACAGACTGTTGTAGTTTAAGCTATCAGCAAACCATTCAAGGTATATTTGTGGAAATTTTTACTTTTAGATACAGAATGTTATCACTAACATCTGGTTTCATTTTGGTTGAATAAGCAAAATACATATATATCTTTTTGATGTTAGATGGAAAAACGAAAAACAGATGTTTGAGAGTGCACTTTGAGTAAATCAGATTTTTACTCGAATAAAAATAATGTTTTCTTTTTGTCGAAAATTTTTAACTTGACATTATAAGACACACTAATTTCTCTACTGGATTACGATAGAAAAGATGCAATAAGTAATTCATAATGAACAAAACTTTTATATTAAAATATTTAATATAAAATTTATTATTCTTTATTGGGATATTTATAAATTTATATGCAAATCATTGAGTCACAAAAAATAAAAATAGTTTCTATTGAAACTAATTTTGTTAAGACACCCTGAGAATCCTTGATCAAATAAAATAGGTTCCTAAAATTTTCTTGTATTACAAAAAGTTTCCCTAAATTTAAAAGAATTCAAATTTAACCAATATACACATGAACACATTTTCATTTTTATTTGTGTCCCTAAACAAATATTAGGTAAATTTTGGTATAAAAACAATAAGAAACACATACTTAAAATAAATAATGTTGTATCTAAAATGGAAAACGTGATGAAGCTTTTTACCGGTATATATATTGTTATATCCTTTATTAATTCAAGCATAATAGAAGTTTATAAGTATTTGAAACCACATGTGTTTTATCTTCATTAGTTTGAATCAAAATTTAAACATTCCGGGTGAAAATAACAACTATAGACTTACATTTTAATATTAATTGAAGCATGATATTTAAAATGAAGTCATGCTGAAAATAGTATCGGTTAAAATTAAGAGAGGGATGTTAAATAAGGGTAAGCTAGTGGTGAAATTTTTTTGTGAAACTTATTTTATTAATTCAAAATAATAAAATATACAAATAAAAGTTTTGATCCGGAATGAAAAATCCAAGTTATAATAAATTAGAGAAATTTTTAATTAATTCAATTCA
The DNA here is from genome assembly GCA_947359355.1 of Acrocera orbiculus. Lineage (NCBI taxonomy): Eukaryota > Metazoa > Arthropoda > Insecta > Diptera > Acroceridae > Acrocera > Acrocera orbiculus. The sequence goes on from OX375757.1 coordinate 2,629,995, forward strand.
TCATCCTGAATTTTAAGTAATATGATTTTTCACAAACTTTACTTTTTATGAACAATCCATTCCAAATGTGGTTTATTTGTATCTATTATTATTATTATTGAACTTTTATAACATGTTAATAATTTGGGTGCTCAAATAATTTACAATTTTTGAAATAAAAACCGATACTAAGAATTAAATTTCGGTCAATATTCGAAATTATACAAACGCAAACTAAAAACTTTCTGGTCTGCCCGATGGAAAATAATTAGTTTTTTCCAGTCTGGCTTCTCGAGTCAAAATATTTGATAATGATTTCATACTGTTCATCCTGCTACTTGTACAATCAAATATTATTTCTTTTAGTCTCCTTAAAGAATACATAACAATATTTTTTAATAAAATAAGCAAATTGGAATACTGTACAGTGATAAGATACTTAATTTACCACCAAAGAAATTCATCTAAAATTGATGAAAGTGCATAACAACTTTTTTTTCTTTACTTTCAACTTAGGCGGCTCGCAATTTAAACATGTTTGTACTTCTTTTGAAAGCAATTCACGTAAAGAAAGGATCGCGAAAAGCACTCCATAATGGCTCGACGTAAATTATAATTAGTTCTTAAGGGGAGGGTAAGGTTATAAAGGCAAAAAAAAGGATACTTTCATGATTTTTTTTTCGTAATAGGAATAATGTTGATTTATTTATTTTATAAACATGTTAAGACACAACATCTTAAGTATCTTTTATGAATTTGTTTTTTTTTTTAAATATTAATAAATAAGGCTGTGCAAGCGAATTTCTTGGGACGCCTCTGAAAAAAGTAGTCTTGCCGTGAACATCATAAGTGGTTTCCAAATCATCTGAAACAAAAAATTCAAATTGCGTTTTACATGTGACATGTTGTCCGTGTTTTTTTTTGTTTTTTGAGTTTTTGAATGTTGGCAGTATTTTGAAGTGAAAAACGCGATATTCACTCCAAAATTTCTGTGTATTTATGTATATATATGTGATTTATGTGTAGAAAAAGGGTACAATTTCAAACGGATCGGTTCAGTCTTAGTGGGTTTGTAATTATGATGTTCACGGGATCAAAAAATGTTGTTTGTGGGTAAAGCGATTTAAAGTTTTTCATACGAGTTTTTTTATATGAGGAGCGGTCATTTGAAACGCTGTATCATCGTCAATTTAACTCCGATTCACCTGAAATTTTGATACAATAATTTTGATATGTTGGACATTCAGAAAAAAAAAATTAATGACATGAACTTAGTCTACCTGAATGACCAATATTCGAGTTAATACTTATTTCTTTTTACTATTGAAAAAGGACGAATTTTTTCATCAAAAGTTACAAAATTACTTCAATATTTATTTTTTGAAAATTATAATCTTAGCCGATTATTCATTCAATTAAACAAAAGTATTGCTTTCTAGTTTTTATTTTAGATGAAATAGTCATTCAAGAGAAAGACTGCCCACCACAAGAACATTTTTGTTTTTGCCCCTATAAGGTGTGATATAACTACCCTATTTTCATGTATTTTCTGTTTCAAATTTTAGTGTACATACTTATAATATATGACATTATAATTATATAAAAAAAATGAAAAATAATAAAATTCATCTTCAAAAAAATTAAAATAACAAGCGTTCTTTTTTTCTTAAATCATAATAGCGAGGGTTGTATGTTAAACATTATTTTTTATATCGATTCATACAAAAATTATATGTTTTGTGTAACATATATTTCATATAATTCAAATTCAAATTCAAAATCATTTATGGATAGTAATCAAAACAATTTTGAATTTCAATTTTATCTGACAAACAGCTTAAGAATAGTAGAACCATTAACCACTGAACAGATATTCTATAGAATTATGTGAAATAATGGAAAATTAATATAGTTTCATGTTGCCAAGTTTAATGTAAGACTAAATTTCTTCGATACAATTTCTATGCTTCCGACACTAAAGTACATGGATACTTTTTTCAATTTATAATTCGATCTTTTTATAAAATAGCGTTAAGATTACACAATTCAGTGGTAAAGTCAACTAACACAAATAAAACAAAGCCCTTTTACTCGAAACTCACTTCAGTTAATCGTTTAGCACTTTGAAAAATACAACAAAGAACAAAGTTAAAACTTTGTCAAACCATAATTTTGCAGCTTATTTCAAGCGTTCGATACTACTGAACAAAATAAACAATAGAACATTTAAATTAAAATACTTCTTTCCTTAATTAGTTGTGTATACAAAGATAAGAGGAGCTTGATTCAATGTTAAGGATACTTCGCTGCTATAATATAGCTTGAAAATTGTTTAAAAATTCCATTAAATGACGAGATATCAATTATTAAATAAACGAAAAATTCTGTAATTGACAGCGATTCAAAAAAATCTCTTTCTAATTCTCAAATAAAGAATAGAAGGAAAAAATTTTAATATAAAACGATTAAAAACGAAAAAAATCTAAGCTTGATAAATATAATGCAATTACAGACTTAATTTAAATAAAAATATATTTGACAAATATTTAAATATAATTTGCATAGGCTTTAAATTGAGTTTCAAGCAATGTTGAAAAATATAAAATTAAAAACCATAGAAAATTTGAATTATTTTGTTTTTCATATTTTAACGAACACATGCAGATTTTTTCTATTGAAATTTATTATTTTACTGATTCTATTTGGCTACAAAAGACTCCCATGTTTGTCTTATAGAAACCACAATCTTGCTAATATACTGCACTGAGTCTATTTGCGTCTCAGAATCTGTAAAATGTTTGTAATAAAACATTTTCGAAATAAGTAAATACACCGAGCAGGAATTTTCTAAAATTATACAATATTTAAAATTAACAGACTAAAAAATTGCAAAGCTATCATAAATGATTTTATTAATATAGAAAGCGATCATAAAGATCACATACCATCCTAACCTACTAAATTAGAAAAGAAAATATGTACAAAATAGACCAGGTTAATAAGTGTTTCGTTCTCATTTACATAAAAGTATGCCAAACAAATATGTTTTTAATTATATGCCACATACTTAAATGCTTTTATTTATTTTTAAAGATTTTCTCTTTGTTTTATTATTTTTAAATATTTTATTACCCACAAATTTTAAGTAAATTTTGACAGACACTAATTTTATAATCTTCCGTTTGCTTTGTTAAAATATTATTAGCCAAGGGAGAGAGGAGGAGTAGACTGGCTTCCGGCATTCCATTCTAATCTATGCCACTGAATCAAATTAAGCAGAAGTAATATAATCAAATTCATATCTCACTATCAAGTTGTAGTAATACCTGAAATGTTTACATCAGCAACATGAATGTGACAAACTTGATTGAATCTTTTCATATTTGCCTAAATTTTCATATGTGTATTACTCTAAAGAAGCTCACCCTTTTTATACGACTAGTAAGCAACTTTTCTTAAAGAAAACTATAAATTACTAAAAACCATATTTTAAATTGCTATAATCAACCTAAACAGGCAAAATAATTTTCTTAATGATTGTTTTTTGTAACAATCTATGATCTATGATCTTTTTTGTTAGTAAACAGCCACCAGAGCTTACAGAGTTCGAAAAAAAAGACAAATTTTCTCATATACATCCGGGTTGCAACTAGCTTAAAACTTGACTGAATATCTTGCATTGCATATTACATATGTCCTTTTCAAATCATTAAATAAGAATACAAATAGATTCTTTTTCTATACAAGAAAAATTTATTCTTTTTTATGCTATTCAAAATACTACACACTGATTGTAAACAGCTAAAAAAATTTATTTAAAAATATTTTGATACATTTTATCTTTTTTTTATTTGTAAATTTCTCATAATTCCTTCCTATTAATTTCCATAATTCAAAATCATTCAAGCGAGCTTATGAATTATTAATAGTTCATTTCGAAAAAATCTTCCTTTTTTTTTCAAATTTAAAATAACACATAAAGTTCGTCAAAACTTCCTTACTCTACTTCAAAATATCTCTTTACGGTATTTTAATTGAAATACATTAAAAATGTACATTCTTTCAAAATTAATGTATTTTATTGCCTTATGAAAACACCTAAACCTAAATTCATGCAAAAAAATTGCTTTAAAATTAAATTCCTTTGTTAAATTCAATGTAAAATGCTAATATTAAAACCCGTGACTTCACCATACCACCTACTTCCTTTAATTGGATTTTAAAAGATGCAGTATATTATATTCAGGCAGGCTTTATACACACTAGGTAAGAGCTGAAACGAACTCTTGCCTAACTAAAGAAAAGAAGTTAAGGGCTGTTGTTGTCCTCTAATTTAATGGGAAATTCAGTTGTTAAGATAAATGTATGAAATTTCGGTATTGTTTGATAGCGCGTCTAATTACAAAAGTTTTATACAAATTATAGAATAACTTTAGTTTTAGGGTGACTATAGATGTCCTTTTCTAATAAATATGCTAGGGATGTTATTGTTTATATAACAACCGCTGAAATTAAAACTCTACCTAATTAGCCCAAAGTATAATTACTTTTCGTTTTTAAAATTTATTTTAATTCGCTTAAATATATATTGAAAGGCATACTAAAAAGAATAAATAATGTAAAGCAGACTTAATACTGATTCAATTTAGTTTTCCTTCTCTTAATGGTGTATCAAGAATTATATGTAATACGCACTAGCGCACTATGGTATTATATAAGCCTTCTAAATAAATTCAAATTGTTTATATCACATTTGATGCTATAGACTATAGACAATAGTATCATTGCCACTGTGTAAATCGACAATAAACTTAGAATGTTCATAATCTCAGAGAAAAATTTTCTAGGGTTAATTTTTCAATATTTTTTAAAAATAATGACGAAATATTTCATATTAAATTAATAAAATCGTAAGTAACAAAAGTTTACCATTAAAATTTCAATTTGCACTTAAATTTTGCGTTTAGGTCTAAAATAAGTATTTTTTATGACGAACAAAACAAGATTTTCAAATAATGACAAAATGGCGTTCAGATTATTTTTAACAGCGTTTTATCAAATCATCAATAAACAAAACAGAGCACGCAGTAACAGTCATTTAAATCGATTTAAACAAATCAAAGCAAAAGCAAAATTAAGAGTACAAATAATTCTATACGTGCTAAGTTCAAATGCTAATAAAGTCATTACAGTATCTGTTTGTCATGTATTGCTAGTATAAATGCCATATTTTGGTTTTTTTAAATTACAAACCTAAAATTTGTTTATTCACTTTACATCGAGCTGCGTTTCAAGTTGACTATCATTAATGAGAAAAGCACTTTGATAAAGTTAATAGACACAGACTAAAAAAGGTCTTAGTTTTTTCCCATATTTCTTTGATATAACAGTATTGTCATCAATAAAGCTGTCCTTTTGAATGAAATTATTTTAATTCCTGTAGTCTTAAATGGTTAAAAGTGAAAGACTTATAGAAAGATCTTTCTGTCAGGGAAGGCTCTATGTTACACAAAATAACCACTGATATAATCTCAGTTAAGCCTTTTTGAAAAATGTTTTCTAGTAGCTTAATTAACAATAACGAAAATTGCTTTCTGGATTTATTTCATAAAACCAAAGTTTTGAAATTTTATTTTCTGCTATAAACAAATATTATAACTTGTGTCAAAAAGGGCAAAAAACCAGACCAATTTCTTTTTTCTGTATAAAACAGGGTCTAATGACTTTTGCATATAAAAACAATGCTACATAATAACTAAAAAAACAATATTCTCTCTAAAGCCATTGAATTGTTTACAGCTTTTCAAAAAATAATCAAAGAAGATTAATTATTCCTATGAACTTTTCTTTTAGATTAAATACATCGATGAAAAACTAAAAGAAGCGGTCAACGTTTTATCAAAACAAAGAACACGTGTCATATTTTGTTTGATTTTTTTTTTTTGTTTTGCAAAAGATAAATAATTTTAAATTATTCCTTTATGATAATTTTGTTGAAGATATGTTAAATTGAATTATATAAATCCAGGGGGTTATTTACTAAAAGGATGAAATACCATAATGAATGGTATTAAATTTAAAAAATTTGAAAAAGTCATCAACATCAGATGATTTTACGATGCTTTGAGTATTTCAAAAGGATATTGAAAGTGAAATGTTTTTATCATTGAAATTTTTTGTACTTTAGTTCCCTTATTATAAATGCAAAAAAATTGGATGAATAAAGCACTTTCACTAAATGAAATTATTTTCCTCTTCCCAATGAAGGATATCTTTTAGCTCAAATTAATTTTTATCATATTATTGCTGTTACGGCTGGTTTAAAGTTATTTTTATAACACAGCAATAGCATATGTGTTTACAGGATGTACTGATTTAAAAGTACATACATTAACATATCTTATTAGAACCAAAAAAATATAAATTCCTAATTTTGCTAATGGAGACGCAATTACAAATCTTATAAGAAAATATCGTAAATTAATAACACATCCTTTCAGATCATTGAGGTTTTTTGAATATTTATTTGCTTTCGCACTACAATAAAGCCCAAGAATACAATAAAACTTGTTTTATTTTTGAAGGAATTTTGTTAGCAAGTCGCTGTGTTGTATGTTGCCTGTTGTTGAAGCACATTTGATGATATCTACTGGAAGCTGCCCTAGGTGGTCTACAGAATGCCGGCTTACAACCGAACTTACTTCGATTCCAATTGCGATAGTCTAATCTTTCGTAGGCTTAGGCTGCCTGCAGAGTGCCGGCTTACAGCCGAGCTGACACCGATTCCCATTGTGATAGTCTAATCTTTAATAGGCTTGCACTCTGAACACTTTGAGCATATTTCTATTGATTTACCCATAACGACTTTATAGTCTTCGGTATCGGAATCGGCGTCAGCTCAGCTGTAAGCCGGCAATCTGCAGGCAGCTTTACACTCTGAACACTTTCAGCAGATTCAGAGACTTTATAGTTTTCGGTATCGGAATCAGTGTCAGCTCAGCTGTAAGTGGGCACACTGTGGGCAGTCTTAGAAGGCAATATCTTATAAGTGGTTAAAATGCCAAAATGTTTTTTTATCTGAGAAGGCTTCAATATTAATGGCAATAGTGCTCAAGTTAATTTGAAATAAAACTAATGTTTTATAACTAAAATATAATTTCAGAAGAAGTGCCTGTTGAGATTTTAAAGTGCTAATTAATGCTTTTTAAAACTTCTTTACATTCAACGTTAAACACAATTCTGACTTTCTAAGTAAAATGCTTTCTTATTTATACTAAATTTTATATCTCTATGCCCTAATTTTATCTCTAACTTCAATTTCTAGACTTAACAATTTGTCCAATTAGCAAATTCTTTCAACATGTAAAATAAATTTGTAATTAAAAGCTTTTAGTAATCAGATTCCATGAGAATGAGAAATACAGATTGTTACTGACATAAACAAATTATTAAAAGCTCATTAATAATTATTGTAAACAATTTTATTCTAAATTATGATAATAATTTTTAAGATAATTTGAAAATCAAATTATGAAATTTATGACTCATAATAAAAATAACTTAAGCAAAATTTAATACACATATACTTGTGGAAGTCGAATTACTATACCTAATGTAATATATCCGGATAAAATTATACATAAAACATTAACGAAAGAACCAAAAGTTTTGGTGTATGTGAATAGCTTCTAACTGGGATTATTTTCAAAGGAACAATAAAGATATACGATACCATTAATCTTATGACAATATTTAATTTTAAAAAAATTTTCTAAGTGCACTTCAAAACGAATTTCCGCACTAATTTTCTCATATTTTTCAAAAGATGAATTGAATTAAATGTTTTAGTAAGATTATGTGTCAAAGTTTTTTAGATTTGTACTCGACTTCATTCGATGTGTAGAAGGAATATTTTTTTTAATTATTTTCTTGCCACAAAATAAAAATAAAATAATTTTTTAAAAATCAACACAAATTCTAATAATTTTAATACTCGACTTTCAAAATTGGGTCAGCCTAAAGCAATATTGATCTAACATTTAAATTTTAAAAAAATAAATAATCCTTTTGCCAGAAATTTGCATATCTAAAGTGTTAAATTAACACAAGTTTTGTTAATTACAACATAAATATTTCTATTGGAAAAAAAGGGTCGCAGATGCCTTATTGTTAGTTTTTTCTTTTTTCATTTAAACTTTCTTTAATTTTGTATTAAACAAACTTTTTTTTACACAAATTATAAATTTAATAGTCTTTAACTTTCAATAAAGAAATATTTGTTTGAAAAATTAAACAGCACACTTCCAGGATGTTTGTCTTAAGCCAACAGATATACAGGACTAAATTTGAAGTAATTTTTCAAAATTATTATAATCTCTTAATCAAAAGACGTCACAAACCTTTAGCAAACACCCTAAAAATTAATTCCTATAAATTATGGTAATTGATTTAAAGTTCAAACAAACACAAAATTGCGCTCTTGCTTTCCTTTGCTAGTTTTTTGTTAATTACTTTACATACAAATTTTAAAATGCTATATTTTTCTCAAAAAACATTTAAAAATTTCTATTTGTTAATAAAATGTTCCTGTAAATAGAGGCTATAGGTCAAAGAATAAACAAAGAATATTAAAACAAGGCAAATATTATTATGTTTTGGCAAATGCAAAATGAACATCCCTGTCGTATTTCACCTTTTGATACAAAGCTGTTGGCATGCACACTACGTGCAAATTTGCATCACATTTTAGCTATGCAGCCTGCGGTTACAGGTATACAAACAAGTCTTCCATTAAAGTCACCTTAACGAAAACTTTTATAATACTACTAACCAGAGCCTTTCATCATTGGAACCACACTACTACCTTTGAAAACTGATTGAACAATCCAGTTTCTAACTCTTTTTTTCTATCCTATGCAGTACCAGAACTCAACCTTGCTATGCTAGGGTTATAAAAGTTTAGGGTTGATTTGATTTCCTTTTTGCTGTGTAGCCATGCAGTGGAATTCTTGAAAATAACAGAGAAATTTTCTAGTTTCTATGATGGGTTGGTTGGATGCGACCGGAATCTCATTTGTTTAAAAGATCAACAAAATTATGCTGAAACTAACATAGATGTTTAAGAGAAATATGTAGTTGCTTGAAGCTATTGTAAAACGAGGTGAATATTGTTAAGTGTAATATTAATTTCGTTTGGAAAATAATGAGACCTCTTGGATTTAAGCAAACGATGTTATGTTTGATATTATTTTTCATATTGGTAGTATATATAATTAAAATTTGACTATAATTTTCAAAGCTAAATACGAAATTTTTGGCTTAATAATAAATATTTTTCAAACTTGGAGACTTGTTATACCACCAATACGGTAGACATATTATTGTTTAACGAGTATTTCTAAGGGTTTTAATTTTAAACAAAGGCTTATATCAAAAACTCAGTAATTGAAATTTTATTCCTTTCAAAAATTATTTTGGTAACTTTTGGATTTGCTCCTTATTCAATGATTTACACTTTGTTAATATAATTTTGAATTTAACAAACTAAATCCTGTATTTTGTGTAAATTAACAAACTAACACAATCACCTGCCTTATATATGAACCTAAAAGAAACATTGCATTGTTCAAAACAAAATTTTCTAAAATTTAGTTGTAGGCATACATTTATCATACACTTTAGAATAATTAATATAAGAAGCTATGCATATATGCGAGCTTTTAATGCAACTTTCCATCCACACCTAAATATGGCCGGATTGTTAATGTTTAATTAGAAATGTTACAATTCTTGTATAAGATTTTCAGGAGATTACTAAAGTTTAGCAATCTTAAAGGCTATGCCCAATGTTTTTTAACCATAAAAAGAGGAAAATTTGAGTAATTTTTTTTCAACTTTTTCTTTCAAAAATCATTTAATAGTGATTAATTGTGAAAGTTGATTAGAATCTGGCTGAATATTATACAGCACTCTTTTTACAATAGCAAAAAAATAAAAGATAAAGATCACTAACTTTCTATTTACTAAAAAGTCCAGTAAAAATATTTATTTTTTATAAATTTCCTAATTTACTAATTCCTCATTACAAATTTTACAGTAAATGTGCACTATATATGGCTATCATTCCTTTTTTCTAATTAAGTTTTATAATGGACCATTAGACACGGATGAAAAAATGTAACGGTATAAGTTATTCAATGTGTAGGCATACAAGTATGTAGAAACACTGTTTTCAAATAACTTGTTTACAAATTTTATTAATAATAAATTTGCATTTGTTGAACACGATGAAGTCTAAAGCCAAAAACTGCTAGAAGTGCTAAAAGTACAGCACTGGTGTCAAGTCACTTATTGATCAATGTATAACAGAAATACCTTTCATTTCTTAATCCAAATAAATATTTTATTATATTTCAAAGTAATATTCATAATTTTATGAGTATTTTTATTTAAAGAAATAAATAAATCACTAAATTTTTAATGGACTACAACATTGGAGTTTCAAGTGCCATTGATTCCAAAGACCAAGAAAGGAAACATTCTATAAACTAAATGACCCTCTAAGCATGTTCTTAAACTAAAATATTAGACTAAATATTTTTTTGTAATTTAAGAAGCATGAAATATAACTAAAATAATAAATCCTGTTTTCAATAAAATTACACGACATAACAAAAATAAAATTGTAGTTAACATCAATTTTTCTACTTATTTAAGCAGAAATTAAGAGAATTGCTGACTCTTCTGAAACAAATTGAGAAAACATAAAAAAAAACTTTCTAATATAGGTACACGTAGTAATATAGAAAAAGCCTTGTGAATTATTTCGCTACTACAAGTTTTCCAATAAAAAAATTCAATTCATGCGAAGAGAGATTATGAAAATACTGAGTTGAACTTTATTTTCAAAGAAAGTACATCGTTAAATCATTTACTTTGAAAGCTTTTAAAAAAAATAAATAAATTAAAAATTAAAAAAAAGAAAAAAACTTAACCATAAAACAATTTAAATTAAAAATTTTAGAAAATAAATAAATCATAAAACTTTATTAGATAGAGAGAGAAAAAAATACTATAGAAATTAATATACATAGTAATAAAAAGAAATCTTAAATTTAAAGAAACAATCAAAAAGCACAACAACAAAAATTTATAGCAAACTTAAAAATATAAGCCCAAAAACAACTAATGACTAGAAACAAAAAGAGATTATTTGGGATGTTTTCTTACTCTTCGTTTGTTGAGCCCAACAAACTTTTCCTGCAAAGAATCTTTATCCAGAAAAAATATATATGACAGTTTTTTTTAAATTAAACTTAATACAGAAAACTTTTAAATTATATTAAAGAACCATAAAACGACTAACAACTAAACTATTTTTATTAATTATCGTAATGTTAATACCCTTCAGCTCAATTTTACACGTTTTCTTGGTGGATCAATGGGTGGGACTTGTTGTCTTGCTAATGCTCGAAATGCTTCCACTAATAAATGTGGATGTAAAGTGATCATATTCTTCCAACCCAATGTATCCATAACATCATTAGCATGCCTACAATAAAATGAAAGTAAAAAAGGTAAAAACAAGTTTTTTTTTGTTGGTTTTTTCGTTTCTACACAGATAATAATCCGTGTACAAGAAAAATTTAAGATTTTTTAAGTATTTTTAATCAGTTTTATGTTCCAGATTTGATTGAAGAAGTCTATTGGTTAATATAACTTTTTAAACAATAATATTAAACAGAAATTTATTATTGCCAAAAAATATAATTGCTAAATTTCAGATTTCAGATAAACAAATGCAATTCGCATATTTTATAATAGGTGAATAAACCAAAAATATTATCCACAAAACCGAAATTCATCATTTCAATGGTTCTAAATTTTAAGTATTTCAAAAATAACACAATGAATAATAACAGAACATAGCACAAAACTAAGAAAAATTGCGCAATCTGTTAAGCAGCACAGCTATTATGTCTTTTTAAGTTGACTAATGAATATTTTTACCAACCTTAAGGATGAAATTTTCCGAAGAAAATCAGTTATTTTACAATTTGGAAATACAATGAAATTTTTTATTTATCATAGTCTTATTGTAGTCTTATTTTTAACTTTGGAAAAATCGATATTTCCTTTAGTTTATTGCAAAAGAATATATTATGAAAGTTTCAAACAGAAATCTTAAATATATCCGTTGTGAAAAAGTTAAACGTATTTTTCTTGCAATTCTTTTTTTTCTCTTAGCCAACCATGTAAAAAAATCTGACAATCCAATTGTGCTCAGCTTTTAGAATATTATTTTATACTTTAGTAGCTATGACAGGAACTAGGATTACTTATTTTACACAAAAACTTTCAAATTTTTTAATAAAAATTCTTAATCCGGCCAGAAAGACAGATCTTCATATCAATTATCTACTTGAATCCTTTGCTTCAGATACCCACACTTGATACTATACTTCCGGCCAGCCAGCTTCCAGTTTGAGCACAAAAATTAGTCATGTAAACAATATAAAATAAGTTCAAAAAAATATTTTCTTGTGCACTTTAAAGTATCAATAATAGCAAATGTGGTAAATTCAAATTATTTTGAATGAGTAGGCGTGACAGTAAAATAAGTATACTTGCTACCGTTGATAATTCCAATGGAGTAAGAGGATACTTAAAAGGAATATCATCTATCAGTAGAATAGACCATCTCAACAAACTTTATTATAAATTTTAAAAAAGCTTCAGTATACGAAGCCAAGGTTCCAAATCATAAAGCTACAGCGACAATATAATAATCCCAAGTTACCCCGCATATAAATAAATAAATAGATAATAATTTATTTAATTTGTACTTACCTATTTACAAAATCTATTGTTAGAGCTTTTAATTTATCCGCACTATGAAGATCAGCTAAAATTAAAGATTTTGCTGCCGTCTCTACTGATAGATTAACGCACAGCGCTTCTTCACACATTATTTTCAGTTTTTCAAGAGCATACTACAAAAAAATTATATATATTAAAGATTTGAATATAAAAAATTAATTTTTACTTTATTAGCTGCAGCTAAGAGATCATCAGCCATTTTTTTTAAATTTGGAGCTTTTCCTGTATATATAAAACATAACATTTCTTTTAACACTTCATGGTCTACATCTATAATTGCTACTCTATTTTGTTTTCTTTCTTTCATTTCATGTTCAAACATAGCCGCAAAGACAGGACTTCGTGCTAAGATTATATTTTAATAATAAGAAAAATATATATAATTAATTTCGATTGTTGATTTAAAAGAAAAATTAAGTATTGAGCATCACCTGCTAAAATCGCTTTATGTGCTTGAAATTCACGTCCGCCAACAGCTAATATTACATCACTAAATCTTTCATTATCGAATAAATTACCCAAATCTTCTGATAATTTACATTCGGGAACTTTAAATTGAAGTATATCAGTTACAAAGCTAACTTCACAAAAAATTGTTAATTTATCTTCTGGTAAAAGTCCATTTGCTTCAGCCAGCAGAAAATCTCGTCTTATAACAATTTTAAAATTGTTTCCTTTAATCAAACGATACGCTCTAAAAACAAATATTCGAAAGGAGTACAGAGTTTAATATTTAGCATTTTTTTTTAGTTTTATTTTCAGGGAACAACTAGTTTAAAATATTTTTGGGCATTAGGGATTAGGGCTAATATAGTTATTGAAAACAAGATACTCCAAATACCTTTTTTAAGGAAATTATTTTTAGAATTTTTAGTCTAATATTCTAAAAATTTCAAACGTTCTATGGGAGATCTCTTGTATAGTGCTCAAGAAAACTAATTTTAAATTCGTTTTCTTTTCTAGTCTTTTGCAAATATTAATTGTGAAAGTTAGGTTAAATCTGTCTGTAAATATGATGTAAAACACTTTTTATATAAATATGGATTGAATGCAATATAGAAAATATCATTTTTAATTACTAATACCTCTTTATATAAAATAAGTCAGTCTATTTAACGTTTTGATATTTGCAAGCAAAGCCACAAAAAAAAAGAAAAAGAAAATCAAAATACCCGGGTTCATTTTGTGTTTAAATTAATTATCTATAATTTATTATTAATAAGTAAAATATAAAACCTAAACTCATTCTTTATACCTGTTATCTCCAAAAATAATGTTATTTTCTCTTTTCGTATTTAAAATTGTAAATGAACATTTTGCTGTGACTGGCGATGTATCACATGAGACTAATATAAGGTAAAGTGATAAACAATCTTTGAATTTTTCCTCTAGGTCTTTTGGGTATGCCAATAAACGCCTAAGATATATAATTAAATAAATGTTTATATAAATATTTTTAGAACAATATAAATATAAAAATACCATTTCAATTTATCATTGGCACCCCAAGAAAAAGTGGGTGATTTTAACACCTTTTCTTCGATATGAAAACTAAAATTATTTATAGTCCACGTGTAGCTTAATTTGACAAGTTTACTCTGAAAAATATAAAAGAATAAAAATTAGTTAAAAACAAAAAAGTTTTTAACGAAAAGGTGCGACTTACCTTTGTATAACCCCAATCCTCAGCGACGAACGTATATATTTCCGGTAAAGATGGTGACGCAATACCATCCATTGTCCTAGTTGATGAATGCAGGTTTGATGTCACTCTAGCAGTTTGGCCTAACAGACTTTCGTTTACTCCCGGCAATCTAAAATAAACATAAAAAAAAATGAAATAAAAAGTTAAAAACTTTCTTATTTTTTGTATATCAGTATATTTAAAATGTTTTATCCTTAATAACTTTCACAAACCTATTCTCGCAAATATTTTCCTTGCCTAAAATACTTTTATCCTTGCAGTAAGTTACACAAATCATATTATTCCCAATGATTTTTTCATTTAAGCTCATAGCTTTATCGGCAGCCAGACGTGAAGAAAATTTAATGTGAACCCAGTTACCATTCTGTGATGGAAATACTTTGTCAACAATTGTTCCACATTGTGCGAAAGTTGAAAGTATCATTGACATAGAACCTTGTGGAAATCCAAATACAGTCAACCAAAAATTGTTATATTTACGTTGTGGACATTCATTTGGATCATTCAAAATTGAATTGCTTTGATTCATTTTTGGATTCAAATTTGATGTAGGTGAAGATGTTCTAAAAATAATTTGCAAATTTATAATTCTATGTTATTTTAATTTTTGTAATTATAGTATTATCCAGAAATATTGAAACTTGTTTAAACTAAATATGGATCAATTACAGATTAGTAAATTAAATTAGAAGCAAAGGTAAATTAAATGGCGCCACTGAAAAATAGAAAAAAGCGAAAAAAATTGCCACGTTCTGATTTTGTAGGTTAATTCACAATAACCTTTGCTCAATATTTGACTCTTGACTATATTCATTGCATTCAAATAAATTGAGCTAAGCATTATCAGAGCTCAAAATTACAAAAGTGACAGTCAACTGTGAAATGTACTATAAAATAGAGCGCACCGCATCTGAGACTTAGGAAAAAGGTATTACACACGTTGAATCTCATCTGAAATGCTGGCAAGTCATTCAAACTCTTCCGAATAGTTATTTCAAGCAATTGTCTAAAATTTTTCTTTTAAATTAAAATTAATCAATTTTTAATTCTATTTTAGAATCTGAAAGATTTATTATTTTGCCTCTGGAATAGTTATTTCATCTTTAATACAACCTATTATATTTTATATAATTAAAATTTCACCAAAAATGAGATTGTCATGTTCAGCATTAATTTATCAAAAATATATTAAAACAAGAAAAAATGCTTTAACCGATGGACTAAATGGAGGAAATAAATATCAGCTATAATTGGTGTTGCGTTTCATACTATTACAAGCTGCAGCTGCATTACAAAATGCAGCCGGTTATAGGCAAAGAACAGTTAAACGTACAGATTTAAGAGTAAAACTTATGAATGAAATTATACAAAGAATTCAAGTTATTCAAATGTATGTATTGGAAATCCATTTGCTAATTTCATTGATAAAGTTCTAAGAAAAGAAATTAATGCTATTAAAGGTACTGTTAAAGTTCGTGGTGGATTATATTTAGCAACAATGATATTTCGTTTTTCTTTATCAATTGTAAATTTTTGGCCAATGAATGTAACATTTTGTGCAGAGGGATATATTTCAACACGACGTATCAAAGAATTTTTATCAGAAAATGAGGGAACTAAAATTAATTTAAATAAAACTTTTGGAAATGGAAAATTAGAATGTGATAAGCTTAAAATCTTGGAAGTAATCTATATTTGACACATATTTATCTTTTTATGTTGAATGAAGTAAACAAAGATAATATTATTCCTCAGCTTAAATTCTCTTTTCTTTTATTTGTATCTTTACTTACAAGTTTATATTATCGAATTCAATACATTGGACAGTATACAATTTTGTTACTTCGAGAATTATGTAATTTTATACAAGTATCAATTCCAATTATTTTAAAGTTAATTGACACGCTTACGAAATTTATTGTAGCAATATTTAATTTTCTATCAATGATATGGAGGATATGGAGGCAAAGAA
Source organism: Acrocera orbiculus (assembly GCA_947359355.1). Taxonomy (NCBI): domain Eukaryota; kingdom Metazoa; phylum Arthropoda; class Insecta; order Diptera; family Acroceridae; genus Acrocera; species Acrocera orbiculus. The sequence goes on from OX375757.1 coordinate 2,646,530, forward strand.
AATAAAATTATTAAATAAAATTCAATTTCGTATATTTAAAAATTTATTGTGTTAAAACTTTTATAATTGAAAATATATTTATGTGTATTGTTTTATATCTTATTTTAATTTCTCTTAAGGAAATTTATCATTCTAAGTGAAGTACAGAAAAATACGCAAATAATTTGAAAACAAAAATAATATTTTTATGTATTTTTCTGTAGAACGTAAAACAATTTCAAAAAAGTACATTTTTAAGGATTTTTGTTTGGCCAAATAAACTTTATTTTCAAGATGATGATTAAAATATTAAAAACGTAATTAGATAAAACTACAAAAACACACCTTTACTTTTTAAAAGGAAATCAGAATAATAATACTTTATATTACTGTATCAAAGTTTTCAATTTTATTTAATTAATTGCTTTTCGATCGAGCATCCAGTGAAGAATTATTTGGACTCGTTTCTAAAATGAGTTGTGAATATTTATGTTCATTTCAATGGTTCTAAATTTTAAGTATTTTAATTTGAAGTGCAATCTGTTAAGCAATACAACTATTATGTCCTTTTAAATTGACCAATGAATATTTTTACCAACCTTAAGGATGAAATTTTTCGAAAAAAATGCAGTTATTTTAAAATTTGGAAATACAATGAATTTATTTATCAAATCATGTCCAGTTGGATTACATTTTTTTTTTTTTTTTAATTATTTACCCTACTACAATCTTAATATTCTTATTAATTTATTAGTACTTATGATATTGGTGAGTTGGTAGTGTTGAGGTAAGTTCGATGTGTGAGGGCTATCGTCCAGTGATGACACCCATAATGCATTGATATTGTAGAATTGATACTAGATTGTCAATTCATGCGGTTTTACTCTGCACAAGCGCCTGGTTTTGCCAAATGTATCCATCAGCTGGATGGCGTCAATGTTTGGATGATATATAAGTCTTCGTTCATGCTTAGAAGCGTAATCGCGGATAACATCGTCTACCCACTTGATATTCAAGTCATCGTGAAGTTCCTTGTTTTAGATGAAGCGATAGGCGTTGGTAATTAATCTTAGTACCTTGTTTAGACTTTTCTGGATGATAGCTAATTTGAGCTACGCGCGCACCCCCACAACTGCACTCCATAAGTCCAGATGGGTTTAATGATAGAGGTGTATATTGCCTTTTTGCTTTTGAGATTTAGGGGAGAATTTTTCCCAAGAAGCCGGTAAAGTTTGATTAATTGTTGCTTTATCTGTTTAGCTTTTTGTTGTATGTGATGTTTCCAATTTAGCTTAGAGTCTAGATGTAGGCCTAGATATTTTGCCGACTCAGCTTTTGGAATTAGCTCACCATTGTGGAATAAGTGGAGATTATTATTGATTCTTCTTAATGTGTATACTACGTGCACAGATTTGGAGCTGTTAATTTTTATCTTCCAATTAGATGTCCATTTGTTGATAGAGTTGAGTGAGATTTGAAGATTTTCAGTTGCTTTGGTTTGAGACTCATTCAATAAGAGTAGGACAGTATCATCAGCGAAAGTACCGATGAATGTATTTTCCGTGGAAGGAATGTCCGCAGTGTATATCAGGTATAGTTTGGATTACATTGTCACAATTAAATTGTTTTCTGTTAAAAAATTGCCCAAATTGCACCTGTCAACGGTTCCGGTTCCGTTGTGTATGTTTTCAACCAAAAGAAAAAAATAACATTAAATAACTAGCAAAATAAAAGTTATTTAGGCTGCCAGTATTATTAATTATAAATATTATTCTTCTTACTTTAATTTTGCCAAATCAAAATGATTTATGAAAATTTTGTTTAAAAGTGGTTATACCCACAAAAAGAGAATAAGGTGACGAGAAGAAAAATTGTAAATAGAAGTGAAAAAAACGAAGCTAGTTTTTCAAAACTATCAACTTTAAATAGATAACCTAAACGTCCTACACTATTTTACATTACTTTTTTCCCTCATAACAATTTTTTCCAATTGTGCTCAGCTTTCAGAATATTATTATATACTTTAGTAGCTATGACAAGAACTAGGATTACTTATTTTACACAAAAACTTTCAAATTTTTTAATAAAAATTCTTAATCCTGCCAGAAAGACAAATCTGTAGATCAATTATCTACTTGAATCTTTTGTTTCAGATACCCACACTTGATACTATACTTCCAGCCAGCCAGCTACCAGTTTGAGCACAAAAATTAGTCATGTAAACAATATAAAATAAGTTTAAAAAAATATTTTCTTGTGCACTTTAAAGTATCAATAATAGCAAATGTGGTAAATTCAAATTATTTTGAATGAGTGAATGAACAGTAAAATAAGTATATTTGCTACCATTGATAATTCCAATGGAGTAAGAGGATACTTAAAAGGAATATCACCTGTCAGTAGAATAGACCATCTGTTTAATAGGTTTAATATTTTACTTAAAATGACCATTTCCATATTTTTTATATGGCTGGATCATTTTATTCCGCACATTATTCCGCATAGTGAATTCCGGCCTTAACGCGGCAACCGCTTCCCTCGTTTTTCGTCCAAAGCGGGCGATATTTTTGACTCTGCTTAAAAGCAGAAGTCGAGATAAATCGTAGTACTACGACTCCCGCTTTGTTGTCTTTTTTTTTGCTACTAAGGTTAAGTTCTGATCGTCGCTATTGTGACTGTATATGTGAATATGGATATGTACATATACGTTTATATACACGCTTTATGTGCCTATTTGGTAGCCTTGAATAAAGAACACGTGCGTGTCAGAATTGCGCGTTTGATTGTTTTGTTTTTTTGCAGTGTTCTTTGTGAGGGCTAGCAAATATTTTAGAAACTCATTTGTAATAAGAGAGCTCAGAGATTAATTTTTCCTTTTGATTCGGTAACCAAGTTTATAGGTTCACAATCGCGATAAAACTCATATTTATATTTTTGTCGCTAACTACTAAGCAAAGTGTAAATAATAATTGTGTTAATGAGAATAAAAAAGAAAACAAGAAATACTAAATAAAGTGACCGCTCAGTGCAAAATTTTAAGAACAAAAACGGATTTAAAGTGAACAAAGGAAAACGTTTTTTGTAGTTTACTGAAATTAAATCTTATGTGTGTTTAAATAATCTTTATTATTTTGAGATGTCATAGTTCCCTATTTTCTCCCCTTCATATATTAACCGATTTTTGGGGCTCCACTATCTAGTGTACGGCCTAGAGCTTCACTCTTTAGGCCAAGAAGGATGCAGAGATGGCACGCTCTCTTCTTTGTGTATTTTCTCTGTTCTTTGCACACTCTCTTTTCCCTGAATACGGTTTTTTCTTTCTTGAGCCCTGTGCTCCGTCTGCTGCTTGTTGCAAATTTGTTTTTCCCTTTCTAGCGAGAAATAGGCCCAGTTGCTGTGTCAGTAACCGCCCCTACGCTCTACCACTATAGCCGCACGTAGAAAGCTCACTAGCTTGTCACAGCCCAAATGAAATGGTAGATTGTTTCATAAAATTTGATACATTCCTAATCACTGCCAAAATTTAAATATACTACCCCCAATATATTTCAACTTTATAAAACTTTAGTAGAATATTAATATCAAATTCGTTATATTTTGGTCTGCTAATTTCATAAGTTATACTAGTTTATGAGATATTTTAAATTAACTGAAATTAATAGTCACTACTCACCATATAGGTCAATACTGGCGAAATTTTTCGATTTCATTAAGTACTGTAATGAGAAAAATCATTTTTACTATACTTTTTTATTGTTGTAATTTTATGATTTCTCTTGTTAGCACTTTAATACTAAAATTAAATATAAAATTAATTCTTATTACTGACAATGACATTAATTGGTAAAAATTTTAATGCGTTTATGAAAAGTAAAATTTTTATCTATCCATTAAAAAACACATTTTATCAATTTCAGGCTCCAATACATCAAACAAATCAGAGTAAGAAATCACCACCACCTGTTGCACAAAAGCCTTTTCCACGAAATTCAACAATCATGTTATTTAATTTTTATAATATATCCTTGTAGTATTTTCATTTTGAAATTTATCTCAATATCTTATCACTTAATTGAAAATTTGCAAATTATATAAATAATTTTATAGGGCAATGTTTTAAAAAAATTCAAAAAATTCTTTCATTCATTTCTTTTTTTTTTATTAAAAATATCAACTACAATCATACTATACTTCTGCTATTTTAGTTGAGATAATAGTAATAATTCATTTCCTTATTAAGTAGATCATAACCAAAACAATTAACTATAAGTAAAATTAAACGTCATCATTTGTTCCACTGTCAGACTTGTATCACAGGTTATAGTCCCAATAATATATTGGTGACTCATACTATCTAAAGTTTTTTCCCGTAATATACGCCAAAATTCATTTGGTTTATGATTGGCATTTAATAGATCTTCAAAGTATAGTGTTCTATTTCCTGTCTGATTAAAACAAATTTCATGTAGTCTTTTGAAAATGGAACATATCTTAGTACCTAAGCCAAATAGAATATTACCTAAGCCTAAGGGAAAAAACATATCTTTTTCACTTAAAAAATGTTTTAAATAATTTTTTTCACTAAAACAAACTTTATGAAAGTCTTTTAAAATAGTGGCAGCATTATTTGCTGTTAAAGATAATATATTCGATAAATCATTTGGTGTTAGTCCTGTATTAAAGAAATCATTCAAAATTTGTGATCTATTTTTCATTTTATCAAAACAAACATCATGAAAATCTTTTAATGCTGAACAAATATTCAATTTTGCACCATGTAATATTTTACATAAATGTCTTACAGTGAAGTTTCCTTTATCATTCAAAAAATTATTTAAATATTTTTTTGTATTTCTAATGAAACAAAAATCATAAAAGTTTTCTAAGCTTTCTGCTGTTCCACTCAAAATACTACATAAGTCACCTGGTCTAAAACCAGCATTTAAAAAATCATTTAAAAGTTTTGTTTTGTTTCCTTTTTTATTAAAGCAAACATTGTGTAATTGTATTAAAATAAAAGAAGAATGTATCCCTCCTCTGCATAAAATAGTTGACAAATTACTTGGTTTAAAATCGGCTTCATAGAAATTATTTAAAAGTTTTGTTGTATTGCCTTTTTCATCGAAACAAATATTATGTAACTGTAAAAAAGCTTTAGAAGCATTATTTCCTGCTCCACATAAAATTCCAGATAAATTATGCATAGTGAAGGGTTCAATTTCATCTCGTTTTTTGATAAAATGTTTTAAATATGGTTTTTTCTTTCCTGCTTCGGTAAAAAAAGTGCTATAAAGCTCCTTAAAAGCCTTAGGAGCATTTACACCCGCTCCACTCAATATACTAGATATATTTGTTATTTTAATTTCATATTTTTCTAAAGTTTTTAAATACTGTGTTTTATTACTGTTTTCATCAAACCAAAGATCATATAATTCCTTGAATAACTTTGGTGCAGATACACCTACTCTATGCAATATACTAGATATTTTGGCTAGATCAATTTCAGCTTTTTCTAGTGTAATTAAGTATTTGGTTTTGTTTCCATCCTTATCAAACCAAAATTTGATTAAATTTTTGAAAGCTTGAGGTGATTTAGATCCAGCTCCACATAATATACCAGATATATTACCTAAACTTATTCCATTTTTTTCTAAAGATTTTAAATAATGTGTTTTGTTTCCTTGTCTATCAAACCAAAGATTATATAATTTTTTAAAAGCTTGATGAGCTCTTAATCCTGTACCACTTAAAATACTTGACATGTTTGATAAATTAATACCATTTTCTTCAAGAGATTTTAAATATATTGTTTTATTACCTTTTGTATCGAACCAAAGATCATATAAATCTTTGAAAGCTTTGGCAGCTCCAGCCCCCACTTTATTTAAAATTGTTGACATATTAGTCAAATTAACTTCATTATCTTCTAAAGTTTTTAGATATTGTGATTTATTACCTTGAGAATCAAACCAAAGTTCATATAAATCCTGAAAAGCTTGTGGTGCTTTAGCTCTAGCCCCATTCAAAATACTCGACATATTACTTAAATTAATTCCATTATCCTCAAGTGCTTTCAAATATATTGTTCTATTTCCATTTTTGTCAAACCAGAGATCATATAATCTTTTAAAAGCTATCGGAGTTTTTGCAGCAGCGCCATGTAATATACTTGACATATTAGTCAAATTTATTCCATTCTTTTCTAAAGTTTTTAAATAATGTGTTTTATTTCCACTTTTATCAAACCATAGATCATATAAACATTTAAAAGTCTCAGAAGCTTTAGCTCCTACTTTATTCAAACTACTAGATATATTTGTTAAATTAATTCCATTTTCTTCTAAAGTTGTTAAATATTTTGTTTTACGATTTTCTTTATCAAACCATAGGTTATATAAATTTTTAAAAGCTTCTGCAGCTTTATTTCCAGAACCACATAAAATACTTGAAATATTAGCTAAATTTATTCCATTATCTTCCAAAGTTTTTAGATATGATGTTTTATTTCCATTTTTATCGAACCAAAGTTGATATAAGTTATCAAAAGCTTTTGCAGCATATGATCGCGATCCACTTAATATACTAGACATATTTGATAAATTTATTCCTTGTTTTTGTAATGTCTTCAAGCATTGCAATTTATTTCCTTCCTCATCAAACCAAAGATTATATAATTCTTTAAAGGCTTGAGGAGCTTTAACTCTTGTTCCACTTAAAATACTTGACATGCTAGCTAAATTAATATTATTTTGCTTCAAATTTTCAAAATATCGAAGTCCATTTCCTTTAATTAAATAGTCCAAAAATTGATAATATGCAGGTGTACCATCTTTACCGATTACACCTTTAGAAAACTTAATTTTTTCGTTATTATTTTTATTTTCATAACTTGATTTATTATTTAAAATATCATCGTAAATGCTTATCATAACATTTTCTGTGATTGGGCCAAGCTCATGAGATTCAGACCAACGTAATGCAATTTCTTGTAGTTTTTCAAAATCATATAATACTTCACTTGTTTTATTTGTTATTTCAACTAAATTTTTCATTTTGCTATACAATTCATCGACATTCGATTGATTAACTGCAAAAATAATTTTATTTAAAAACATCTTTTTGACTTCTATCTCAGTATTGTACATAAATTTATGATTATTTTCTTGCAAAGAGGATGGAAGGGTCAATAAATTCAGAAGTTTCCTTTCTGTTGTCTTTTCTTTTGAAAATTGATACAAGTTATTTTTATTTATATACAAAAAATCCTTTAAAGTTTCACTTCTTCTCTCAAACTTTAATAATTGGTTATCTTTTAATGTATTATCTTTTGTAATATCCAGATCCACATTTGTAAAAATAATAAAATAATCGATATAATTCTCTGTTAACTTTTCACAATAATCATGAAAATATTTGTTGATGGAAAATGTATTCTTCTTTTTTTGATTAGTAGAAGGAAATAACTGATTATAATCAATATTACAATTAGCATTGCAGGCTTTGATATAAATTATTTTATCTTTACAATTAAGAATTATACTATTTGGCATGTATCTTTCTTCCTCATATTTAATTGATAATATGTTTTTATTTAAATACATATCATGCATAAATAACATTAATAAATAAAGTTCATATAAAGTTTCTTTTATATAACTCAATAGTTTTTCAGTTGGTTTACTTTTTTCAATAGTTTTTAACCTAGATATTACTTTTTCTTGTAGATCAATATAATTATATCCGTCAATCGATCTATTGTTTATTTCATTTTTAATAAAAGTATTTAATTCTTCTCGATTAGGCTGATTTACTGCAAAAACTAATTTATCTAGAAATTCTTCTTTTATTTTATTTTGAAATTCTTGAGAAATTTCATTTTCTTTAATTATTCTTTGTATCGTAGATGGAAATTCTAATCGTTTTAAAAGTTCTTCTCTGTTTTTTTCATCTTTTGAAAATTTATAAAAATCATTTTCTTTTATATTGTTCCTTGTAAATAAAAAAGTTTTAAAAATTAAACAGTCATCCATATTGATATTAACAAATTTAAAAGGATAAAAATTCTGAAATTGTTCCTTTTTTAATTTATTATCATCTGTTATATCTAAAGGTGAATTAGTATAGATAACAAGATATTCAACATTATATGACAATGAGACTTCATTATTAATAAAACTATTGAAGAAGTCATTCAATGATACTTTTTCCTTGCTTTGATCAAATAGTCTCGCATAATTTATACTAGTGTCTTTATAATATCTATCAACAATTTCTGTTCGTATATGACTAGATTTGAGTTTATTACATATAACTATATTATTAAATTCATTAACTTTCAAATCTCCAAATGTTAATGATAATTCCGGAAATCTTTCATTATGTAAAAATTTTCTTAATAAACAAAATACTGATAAATCTATTTGATATGAAAGTTGTACTAAAGCGGAAGGAATATAATGATTACTTTTATTTATCTCACTTGCAGGTACTTCATTCTCTCTAGCGTTTTTATTATTGCTTTCATTGGTACAAAGTTTTTTCTTTGGCAATTCAGATTTACTCGGAATGGAATTTTTACGTTTTCGACTTGTTTTAGAAGTTTTCATGATTTTAAATTGATCAGACCCAAGACCTACAATAAAAATAAGATTTTATTAAAAAATTTATTTAGTAAATATTTATTTTGCTTATTATTTATTTGTAATTTCAATTTATAGCTGGCTGCGCAAGATTTTTGTTTCCCTTCTGGGTTATATTCTCTAAAAATTATTATATTATTTCTCTTGAAAAATACAGGCAACAGTTTACATACATAATAGTTATAATTTTTAATAATTTAAAGGAGACTGAAAGTATATCCGATTTGTTAATTAATTTTTCATCAGTGAAGTTAAAATTACAAACTTTACACACTTAAATAACTTCTGTTTAAATTCTTGAGAAAATTTAAGTTCAAAATTTTCTCAATAAACTACTTTTTACATATAAAATAACCATAATCCTAATAAGGAAACTTTACAAAGCTAAATATTGTAATTCGAAAAAAATAAATATTTCTTGCAGACGTGATGGAAAACATTAATAACTTTATTTCTATAAAATCTAATAAATCAATGTATAATTTTACTTTTAATTGATAATATGAATTACCTTAGGATGTTCTGCCTTGATTTTGTTTTACTTTTTGTGAGGTTAGAAGCTGAACAGAACTAAATCGCATGATAGAGCGAAATATAATTGTGGTCTTTTTTTAGGGTTTTCATATATTAAAAAATTAATATTAGACTTATCAGATTTTTTATAAAATCTGTAAAAAAAAAATGAAAAAATTTCGCGGTAAAATAATAAAATTGACAATATTTCAAGTACTGAGTGACATCTATATTTGACAGATTATGATGCATATGTGAAATTGGTCTAATAGCTTAGCTGCCATAGATATAAAATAAAGAAGACTAGAATATTTTCCTTATATCCTTTTAACACAGTCCTCTAGTATTAGCTTCCATACCATAGAAAAAGCTTTTACCCAGGCTAATAGATTATATTAGAAGATATGATGGAAATTTTAAAATATGTGTCATAAAAATATGTATTTAAATGTCTAATTGTGCTGAATTGGTTTCTTAAAAATGTTTAAATTTTTAATTTTAATAACATAAAAGCAGATTAAAACAAATAATAAATTAGATATTGGAATAAATGAGATATTTGAAACCAAAAAATGAGGGACCCAAATTTTATTTTGTTGGACAGCCTGTAAATTCACAATAAATGGCCAAATTGCTTGGTATGCGGGTTTGCAAAGGATTTCAACAGTTTTTATACAAGGTCCTTTTCGTGTATGGTAATGTATTATATTAGCGTGTTGAAAGAGTGCTAGACAACACACATTCAAATCTCAGTCACTTGTAATCTCAAAGCAAGGGGCTATTAGTTTTTTTTTAAAAAAAATCCAATTCAAATGAAAAAAAATGGTATAAAAAACATGCTATGACTGGAAATGCAAGATTATTACAAAGTGCATAAAAAAAGAAACGTTTATTTCAAAGGTATTGCCGAGTAGACTTAGTGCAAAACACCCTTAGTACCTAAGGGCACCCTTAACCAATCCAATCAAACTGTCAAAATTATTTGATGGAGTTAAGCAAATTTTGCTTTTATATTCACTCATATGAGACCCTTAACTGATCAAATAAATTTGATGAAAGTAGAGTGTATGAATTGCACACTAATATTTATATTTATATTAAGAAAATGATTATTTTTAACTAAATAAAAATTACAAATATTCAATTTTCAATTGCTATATAAAAGAAAATTAAATGAGTAATAGTAAAATATACAATCAACAACAAAGATCTTGTTTTTGTTGGGAAATGTTGCGAAATGTGGGAGATGACAAAACAGTGCTAATTTTAACATATAAATATATTGTTCGATTTATGTATGCACTTGCATGCTTAAAAAATTAATTAACGTTTTTAATATTCCTCTGAATCAAAATAATAGAAAGTTCAAAAACTTATTTTAATATACATTCTATTACTATGAATATGAAAACTGGAGCTATATATTGACATAATTGCTCAAAGTATATCTAATTTTGACATATAAATTTGATGAGTATATTCATAAAATTTTCTCAAAATGACAGGTATATTTGACCTGAACATCCCTTAACTCATCAAATTATGATCAAAGTGCTTTGACAGTTTGATTGGATCGGTCAAGGGTTAAGGTAACTCAAAAAGCTCTAATTATAAATAAAATAGATATACGCATAATTTATGAATGCATATATTTATTACCAATACAAAAAACTGATACATTAATTATAGACACACGTGTAGTGGAGAGCAGCTGTGGGACATGTTTTTATTTTCATCCACAGTTTTGCACTCGATCAACATTATTCCGTTATATCCGTTGAAAAGGTATTTTTATAAACTATATTGCAAAAAAATAGCTTGATTAAAAAATAGTTAGGGTCAATTAGTAAATGTGTTCAAATTGGAAAAAAAAAATTTGTTTCCGGTTGTTTGACATCGTTGTTAGGCCACTGTTAATTCTAAATCTTTGAGTAAGACAGCAAATTATTTATGAAAAATTATCAAAAAATCCGAAAAAAAATAAACAGAAAAAAAAAATTTAGTTAATTTAATAGTCCTTATCACTGTCGCAATTTTGCAAGTGAAAATGCTTTTGTTTTGCAGCATTTTTGTTTTGTTTTGCCTTGATTGCATTTAGCATCGTTTTATTTGTTGTTTGATCTGATTTTTTAGGGGTCGACATCGCTATGATTAAAAAAAAGTAAATTGAGCTGCAAAATAATTGTTTAAATATCAAATAACAATGTCCCATAACTAACTACTTTTCTGTCTCACAACCAGATTTCGACGCGTTTTTCGAAGCACACAAAAATGTTTTTACAGTCAAATATTATTATGAAACATTTTTGTATGATAAAAAAGACATGAAATACTGTTCAATATCACATTTTACTTACCTTTTTAAATAATTTTTGATCAATTTTATAAACAGTGAAAAAAAGATGTAATCATTTTTTTTTGTAAAAATTTAGCATGAGCTCTGTAGCAACAATAAAACACACATCTATTTACTTAATTGTTAGCTTAAAAACTACCTTCTATCAATAGAAATTGATTAAATTTAACAAATTTAGCATTTATATAGTGCATTCTTAAATATTGTCCTGTCTCACAACCGGCATGTCCCACAACTATAGCTACTCTACCCTACATACGTGTGTGATTTAAATGGATATGTATTTGCACGTTACTATAAACATTCTCTTCATGGTAAAGTAATGCATATAATACTTAACAAGGACAGGTTCTATGGACTTCATATTAAATTATGGTACTTTCTTCTAGGAACTAATTTTATTTTATGATTAAGGTAAACTTTTATTTACCTAGTTTAAATGACAAGAAATATGTAATATTTGTTCCTAAATATTCTTTAATTTTGATGTGTTTTTTAATAGTCATGTTTGAACTTTTAAAGATAAAAAGAGTAGATTAAAAAAAATTTTACAAACCAAAATATTCTCTCATATCGATTAAAAATATTACTCCAACATGCAAATGAAGCAAATATATTCTCAAAGTAAGTTAAAATTTAATGAATAGCCCACAGGATTCAATTTCTTAATATTTAAATTAAATTCATTATGAGAAAAAAAAATTTAAAGAAATTTAAGTTTTTAATTTTAACAACTTCCTTGTATGTATATTTAACTTGAAAAACTAAACTATATATTCCTCAATAGGTGAATTTCGAACACTTAGCCGAACTCAAGGGAATAAGCGCTAAGTTTAACAAATCTACGATATTTTTAGAAAAGTTTTACACAAAAAAAAAAAGGAAAATAGCATGAAACATCATAAAATACAATAATAATACTTTTTAATAGAAAAGACAAAGTAAAATCTTTTGTTGTTACCTTTCGAGCTTATCAAGACTTGAACATAAATCCTACTTAACTGATTTAAAATTTTACACGCTAAACTGAAGTTGAATATGGCAATGACCATAAAAACTTTATTTTGAATATTTTTATATGTCTTTTTTTTAAATTTGACAAATATTTATTTTGATAATAAACTAAACAGATTCTAGCTCATAACTCTTGGATTACGAAATAATTCGCAAAGATATATTAAAAATAATTAAAAATAAGTCAAATAATTTTATATCTTTGTGAGATAAGTGTCATTTAGATACGTAGTTATGAACAAAAGTAGGGATTTTGTGAAGTTTAGTGTTAAAAAATAATTTGGATAAAAAAAAAGGTTTGATTTTCAATATAAATTAAACAAAAAATGGAAAAGAGAAATATATGAATATATATCTAACTGAGGCGCCATAAGGATAATTGAATTTAATAAATTTAAAAAAGAAAAAGAAAACAAAATTTTATAACATCATCTAAGGAGTTATGTCCCGTTTAAAATTCATAATACGTAGAATAAGAAATTTTTAAAAATTATTGAATACCGGTCGTAGAGACTTGGAATGTCTAGGTCACGTTCGGCGTTTACAAATAGCAATTATTGGTGTAATTTGTGTTCATTTTCACATTTTTGTGTCACTGATAAACTGGTTGTTACCGCGATAGACTTCTTTTTTTTTATTTAATTTATTTTTCAATGTTTCGTTTGTAGTTTGTTTTTTTTTTAGTTCTGTACTATTTTCCGTCTCAAATAGCTCTTTAAAAACAATCTTACTAATATGCCGCATTAGCGTCCTTCTTAATTATCAAGACCGCACTCGAAGAAGTTAAACTCCTAAAGATACCAATATACATGACACTGGTATGTCTGTTGGCGTGCAAAACTTATTTAATTGGACTAAAATGACATTGATATGAGGAATATGTGAGAAAAATTCTTATATATCAAATTATTTAGTTTCTTTAGCACAATGAACTTTACAATGTTAATAAAAGGAAATCAGTTTTTGCATAAATCATTTTAAATTCTTTCAATAATAAATAATAGTTATTTTATTTATAAAACAGTATTAAATTTTTATATTTTAGGCTATTTTGTCAAATTGTTTACACACTTTATTGTAGTTTTTTTTTAATTCCAAATCATATACATAGATTTTTTTCTAATTTTAGTTTGACTTAATTCGTATATCAGACAAAAAAACTCAAAAATCTGAATTTCCTAAAACTTAGAAGATAATTTACTTTAAAGCTTTCAGCATAATTATTGTGAAAATTCTTCAATCAAGTTAATATTAGATTGGGTAACACTATTTTAAAAAAAATTAAGCGCACCTGTTTAAACTTTGTTTTTGTTTTCTTCAGCCGGTAACACCTTCGAAATATTTTTCGTAGTATATAACTTAAATGTTAGAGACATTAGTTCCGATCCAAAAATAGTATCGCTGAGTATTTCATTCGATTCGTGCCTGATAATTTGTTATTTTGCAAAAATAAAACAATAAAGAACAAAAATAAAAGTTCTTCAGAAAAGCTTTCTAATTATTCATATATTGAATTGTATTCGTTAAATAGTAAGTAGATAATGTATCGCTAAAACAGGTGATTCCTTATGCAAATCTAATTAGAAAGCTACATCTGTGAGTTTAAAGTTAAAGTGACGCAACAAATATTTATTAAGTGACGTAAGTCGTAAATAAAATTACTCGTAAAAACGAGACTTTTAGCTTGGACTTCTTCATTTGTTACCAACTTAAATTAGAAATTTTTGATTTTTTTATTGCGGTTGTTGTGCTTGTTTGCTGTTTGCACTATTTAAGTACATTTAAAACCTCAAAAAAGTTTTTATTGTTTTGCAATAAAGTAAGTAATTTTATTTATTCACTCTCAATTATTTATTTCAAATATTATAAAACGCTATTTCAAATCAGGTTTATTGTTTGCAATTTTTTTAATACATATGCTTATATCAGGAATTTGTTTTGTTGTGACCTTGAACTTGCTTAGCATAGCACGATGACCAGTAGTTTTTCTAAGTCCGGTAGTATAATTGGAATTTTTTATCCATATTCAAATCATAATTAAATTGAAAACAAAAAAGAATTAAAAATAAAATGAATGACGTTTATAGGAATTAATTTTTTGTCCTTTCTTAATCCAAGAGGTTTCAGAGACCCTTTTATTTTGAAAATATGGCAAAATGTAATACAATTGTAGCATTATTTTTGATTAAATATTTTAGAAAATTGTACGAAATTTAAATTTTTCGACTGTAGCTTAGTTTGGTTAGAAGGAAAATAAGTTAAGAATGATCACGCTTTTATCATATTAAAATAAAAAATTTTAACTTCACAGTTCTTGTAAACGAGGACACAAACTTTCTGCTTTGCTATTTCTGTGTAGATATGAAGATTGACTCTTTTGCGCCTCTAAGACTTCGAGTAAATGAAATAAGTAATTTGCCTTAAAATCCAAATCTTAAGACTAGCCTGAGCTTTATTTATAGTAATTGCAAAGACAATAGTTACATAATTTCAATCTTTGTTTCGCATACCTAGTTTTGCAATGATTTTCTCCATTCAAAATTGACAACTTCGGAATTGAAATATTCTTTGCTCTTTCCGCTTTTATTTGCGTTGATTTAGCTGAAGTTTTCGTATTTTTCATTTTGTTATTTACTGCAGAGTTGTTACTTTTTAAAATGGCATACACTACGGAAATCATAAAAATTAAGATATATGTATTCACATTTAAATGTCGAAAAAGATTTTTGCTTTCACAACAAACTTCTTCATCCTTTAAAGTACTCTCTCAGTACAAAACGGGCAGTTTTACGGAAGTGTCATCTTCGAAAAACGTATAACTTTTCAACCTTGGATGTAGTCTGGTAGTCACGACTGGTTAGAAAATCGTCAAATGACACACAATATTTAAAATATATCATATTTGTCATATAATTTGTCATATTCTGAATCGCCTGCAATTCGTTGAAAAATGCATTAAACAAAATTTGTTGTGGTCAAGAGTCATTTTTAGTGACTCCTGTTGATCCGATGATTTGAAACACTTTCGGCTTGATTTGAGAAAAGAAGAAAAATTCATTCCAGAAGAGTTTTAGGGGGAGGTTCTGTAATGATATGGCAGCTTTTGTTTTGATGTTATTCTTCATTTCCTTGACTTCCCAAGCAAACTTCAAAACAACGGTAGGCAGTATCAATCTTACCTTTCAAACTATTGATTCATCAAGGTACAAATCTTTTTTATGATTGGCTTCTACAATCCCCATTTATGATGCTCTAAATAAGTTTGCAATTGATTACTTTAAAAATCTTTTCACAAAAAAAAAATTATTTTTCCTTAAAACTAAAATTCAAGCTAACATACATACATATATGTACATATATTACTTGTAAGTAAATTAGGTGAAACCTTTAAATTAATTTAAAAATTTTTACTTTTGAATTAATCACTAAAAATAATCCTAATGATTTATTTTTGGAATATTTTTGAGCATTTCTATTTTTTCTACGACATAATATTTTCGGAATATGCCTAAATAAAAATTAGCCCACGCATTACACCTCTACAAAACTTTTAGTTAATTCATACCTAAAATTTCTAAGGAATTTGTGACTTTATTAGCCCTACACATTTTTGTAACTGATGCGATAATTACAATTATTTGAATTAATTGGACAAAAATTTTTTATTATTATATTAAAACGAACTTGTGTGGAATACTAGAATAAAGACAAATTTAAGGTTCTCGTTTCATTATTGATTTTTTAAAGGTATAACAAACTAATTAGTTGATATATTAAAAATTGAACAAAAAAAATTGTTTCTTTTATAAAACTTATTTGATAATATTTTATTAAGAATTGTGTCTTGAAGTACTAAAAGTGCTTTTATACAATTCTAGTCAAGTTATATTTTCATTTTGTAGAAGATTTAGGAGCAGTATTAGTACCAGTAGTTGAGTTGTATGAATTAACAATATTTTATTAAAATACCGGCTAGTATTTAAAGCAAAAAAGATCTTCAAACTACGCTCAAACTTAGGCTTTCATAAAAAAGCAAAGAAATAACTTTGATTTAAATTTAACGCGCAATAAAGAAGAATGTGTTTGATAATTAAAAGAAAACAAATAATAGCTTCTTCTTTTTTTAAAAATAATTTATGCCAATAAAAGAAGAAAACCCAAAAATTTATTTAAAAATACTTTCATTTTTATGGTTTCTAAATACAGTTAATTTTCTAATTTTTCAATAAAAATTTAGAAAAAAATTAACATACAAACTGTCTAAATTTTTAGGAAATTTTCTAAATGCTCTTAAATTTGAAGTTAGATATTCATGTAATTTTTTTGGTCATTTTTACATTTTTTATTTGACGTTTTTGGAATATTTTTTATTGAATATTCGATTTATTTTCTGTTTAAAACTGTAAACTATGATGAACTATGTCCAAGCTCTCCCACAAGCATGGCTTTAATAAAAATTAATTCCAAAAATCATCAAAGCACACATAAAGAAACGAAACTTTTCTAAAAGAAAAATGCTTTTATTGATTAAACATTCTGTAATTTTCAAAAAACATCCAACGGACAATGTGAAACAAAAACAAACTTTAAATGTCAAATGAAAAGATTTAAATGTCAAAAGAAAAATTTTCTTCGTCCTTCCTTGAAAACTAACCACGTTTTAAGAGAAATTTATTGTTCCTGGTATGATATTCATGAGAATATTTCTTCATTTGCTCGAAATAATCATGAAGTTATGTAATTTGTCAATCTGAAAAGTGTTTTTGTGTCAATTGCAAAAGTACATTCAAATATTTCAGGAATAGTTGAGTTTCAGTCAACTTCATTTCAATTGATGTAATTTTTCGTAACTTTTTTTTTTCAGTTTTAGTAAAAACTAAAAATGTTAAGATGGAAGTGAACTGTTAAACACAACATTGAAAAATTCTCAATATACGAAATAGTTTTTAGAATATAAAAACAACATTTTCATACTCTTTAGATTAAAAACTCAAATAACATTAAAAGTTGAATTCTAATGCTTACTTCACTTAACTATTCTCGTTTAAAAAAGTTTTTAATTTCATTCTTAAGTTTTATAGCGGCAAAAATATTAATACATAACAGAAAATCTTTTATTTTTTAATACAAATCAATCATTACACAAATTTAATACATTTATTGCGAGAGCAAAGACAGAATTTCACCAAGCAAACTACAAAAAGTCAAAAAAAAAAAAAAACTGATATCTCATCATAGCCAACAATATTGGCGCCTTATTATCTAATTAAAAAGCTTATAAATATCTCAACGTCATATCTTATTAGACATAAACTTCAAGGGGTGTGTACTAAAATAATCTAAGAAAAGTTATCAAAATTATTATGACCTTGGCATTGAACTTGAATTTTTGATGTCAATCTCATACTTTCACTTAACTTTGGCGGCAACAAAGATAGTTTCATTGATTTCCTAGAGACTAAATATTTTTATATAAGTCAAATTATGTACAGTGTGCTTGACTGATATTTTGTTGTAAGCAAATTGATATTAGGTTTGAATTTTATGGCAAGAATTTGCTGTATATTTTAATAGGCCGAAAAAGGCACTTAAAACTTATGATAATTGATTTTATTAGCTATTTTATAATTGAATGTTTGATTCTAAGTAAATATAATGAAGAACTCGTTATAATTAGAAGAAAGTTGAAATCTTAAAATGTTTTTGATTTTTGTTTATTTAAACGTCAGTCTCAGCTACAACTGTAGTTCCTTTAAAATTAATTTTAAAAGTAATATATTTTTTTTTTGTATCTAATTATAATTATAAGCCCGTAGTTTTATTAGTTTTAAATTTCTTGCCTAGATTTTTGTATGAATTTTTTGGGGTTTAACTTTTTAATTTTAATTACTATTCTTCCATTTTAGGCCTTTGCCTTGCTTCATTGTGTAATTGTTGTAATTTTTGAAAAAAATTTTGGTTTTAAAATGTTTTAAAATCTTGCGGAAAGAGGACCAAATGTTTTAAAATGTTATAAAATCAAATTGAGTTGTGATTTTTGGGTCAAGTGAGTTTTAAGTCTGAGCGCCGTAGTATATGCAATCTTTTCTTGCGATGCAGCTCATTTTAATAAATTTGGAAGCCGCCATAGAGTAGGCAATGACTAGTGACAATTCTCTTTCTTTAACTAATATTTAAATTGTAAATTATAAAAGTATAAACTTTTATTTTCTACGCTGAATTCGATTGCAAGTATTTGTTAATTTTAAATTCTTAGTTTTTATTTTAGTTCAAAAACAAAAATTTTTCTATTTCGGACTTACCTTGCTTTAGCCAAACTCAGTGATTCAAATCGAAACTGTTTTCATTCATAACTGATATCCATTTGTTCTATTTTTGCGTGTAGAAAATAAAAATAATTATCTTTAGGGAGCTTAAAAATATTCAGTAATATTAAGATTGGGGCTGAACACCTTACCAAAAAATTACATTAAATATCTTCATAAGCTGAAAAATACTTTGTGTTTGCTAGCAAACACTATAGCAATCTGTTTGATCTATCACTGTACTTATATTGAGGCAAATAATATTCCTAAATATAATTTAATGTCACCTTGTCAATAATCCATTATTACTGAAATAATTCAAAGGATGAAAATAAGATTGGCTACATTATTTTTATATAATTTTTTCATATAAAGATCGTGGTGGACCCAAAAAAGTAAGACCTGTTTTCAATTTAAATTATGCGTGTAAGCCAAACATCACAAGCTCATTTCACAATGCAAACAATCAACAAAAAGTATTAGTTAACAGACACAAGAGTTATGGTCAGGTAATTCTTAATGTTTAAACGACAATAAAGTACTTTCTTACACCATCTTAGTTCTTGGTGATTTTTTACTATTTCCTTTAACCTATATCGTTTTACTTTATCGTATTTACTTGATTTTGCACCATTTGATTTCTGCCTATTCTCAAAACTTCAAAAAAAAGGTATTTTTTAAAGTAAATTGCACTCATTGGACACAGTTTTTGAAGTAACGATCTAACATGAAAACTAATTTTTTTCCAAATTTTTAGTTTTATTTGTATCAAAATTTATATAAAATATTTATTCAATGTGTTGAATAATAATTACTCAATTAAATGACTAGTTTTACAGAATTTATTCTAACTTACTGCATAAGGGAAACAAGCAAAAAAATATTCCTACTAAAACAAATATTAATTTTGACTTAAGATTTTTTTTACAAAAATATGTATAAGCATACAAAAATTTTGAAAATATTAATTTATTTGCTTACTCCCCTTAATTCGATTATTATTAATTACAACTAGCTCATTAAAAAAGTATTCACTTTCACTTTTATTTATTTTTAAACTTTGTTTCAATAAAGTGTTTTGCAAAATACTTCTAAGAAATGACCATTTTTCATCAGGAAAGTTTAAAAATATTAAATAACTGGTCACAATATTGTCAGGATCAAAAGTTACAGCATTATTAAGTAGTGAAAAATTTAATTCATTTATTTTTTTTTTTTCCTCAACTTCGAGCAAAGCGATGACGATGATATTTTGCATTTTACTTTAATCAACACCGATTAAAATGTTTTTACTTTGAATTCCATTGCAACCTTCTTCCACTGCCTTGAAAAACCCAAAAACTGATTGGAAATTTGATTGTTATGTCATCTTAGGGCTACACTACACTACATTTAACCTAGTTTAAAAAGTCCACCAGACTTATGGTCCAAAATGATGCTGGCAAAATGCTTGTTGTTAACCAAGACCGGCAATGAGCCTTTGGAATTTCCGGTGAATGCAGAATCACCTAACTTCAGTATAAAAATAAAGTAGGTTAAGATGTAAAGTAAATTTTTCTTTAAGTGTTATACAGTTATAAATGTAACTCAGTTATGACTAATTATTATGAATAAAGTAATAATACTTTAGAGCCTTGGGTAAAAAGCTTTAAAATTCTTTTTAATCTTCTAGAAAAATATTTACGATATTTAAAATTTTCATTGAAATGGAGTTTGGCTGAAATGTCATAGATTTTCGTCAATCTCATTTGACTTGATTATATTGAGTAAATAAAATATTTGCATAAAATCTTGATTTTTTTAGATTTAAAGTAAACTGAAAAATTAACTATATTGTATAACAAACGTTAAAGCACTCAGAAACATGTTAGCTAATATAATAATAAAATTTTTTTATCTTCGGAAAATTATTTATTTCATTTAGATTTCAGTCAAGTATTAGTTATGTAATGTTTTTCCTCAGGCCTCCTATTATATTTTAGTTATATTTTTTTATTTATTTTTAAAAATTACACTTTGAACTATCAAAGTTCGTGTTTACTTGCACAATTTGCAAAAAATTTTAAAGTTATGACATAATTAAAAAGCTAGACTCCAATAAAACTGTCAGAAATGAAAATATTAATATGAATAATTTGAGCTGGATCTGTTTTTATGATTTATCAACCAATTTATGCAAAAATGAAGAATTATCACCAAATAGATTTGTGCTCCGGCTCACCAATTATCTTAAAATCCAAATATTTTGCAGTCCAATAAATTGAAAAAGAAGTGCCTTCTTATGTAGAAAAGTTGCCACTTCAACGGGGTGAAGAAAACCACCAAAACTGACAATCAAACATAAACTATTCTCTGTAACGTAATTGTTGCTTTAGACTTTTGTGGCGGAAGTCATGTTGTGTGAAAGAATAATAATACTTTTTACTCCAAAGTACAATATAAAGAGCGATATAAATTTTAGTAGGCCTTAGCTCAAGCAAGTTTAACTTAAGCTTACCTCCTTGATAGTTAGACAGTTGTCATTTAATTCTAATTTTTTTTAACAGATATTCAAATAATATTTTTATTTTTGTATCAATGTAGTAGCAACATAGTAAAAACTTATAAAGTTTTTAGCAAGTTAGAAAGCTTTAATATTAATTAAATTTTTAAGTTTATAAAATATATATGTAACAACATGCATTAAGTACACCGAGTCATAAAAACCGTTGAAAATTCATTTGAGGAAAAAAAATACTGCCCAGCAGTGTTTTTAGACATATCACAGTCATCTTATAAGGTATGGCACCAAGGACTGATATTTAAGCTGAGTAAGGTCCTACCTAAAAACTACTACAAATTACTTGAGTCGTATCTCTCTGACCGTAAATTCAGAGTCAAAAAAGTGGAAGCACACTCGAAGTATTACTGTATAAAAGCAGGAGCTCCACAGGGCAGTGTCATAGGTTTTTTCCTTTACCTATCCTATACTGCAGACATACCAAGATCAGAAAATACATTTATTGGTACATTTGCCGATGACACGGTGATAATGTCAACAGACGTATCTCAGATAAAAGCAGTTAAAAAATTACAACTGGCATTGGACAGAATAATTCAGTGGACAGTTAAATGGAAAATCAAACTCAATGAAGCAAAATCTGCACATATAACTTTCATACTGAGAAATAAAAATAAAAATCTACAGATATACCTCAATGGAACTAGCACACCTCAGGCTGAAGCAGCAAAGTATCTTGGTCTTTACTTGGATTCAAGACTCAATTGGAAGTATCATGTAAAACAGAAAGTGAAACAAATAAAACTCAAACAGCGTCAAATGTACTGGCTTATAGGACGACATTCCCAACTAAACTTGAATAGTAAAAAAGTGTTATATACATCCATGTTCAAACCGATATAGAGTTAGGGGGGTGTACGAAAAAAACAAATCGTAACTTAATACAGCAATGTCAAAACCAGTTACTGCGCCTCGCAGCAAATGCCTACATATACATATATGTGAGCAATGAAGAACTTCACAGGAACTTAAATATAAAATGGGTCAACCAAGTGTTACGGGATTATGCTGACAATCACGCAAAACGACTACTTCGACACAGCAATGCAGAAGCCAGTCAACGCCTGGATACTAATAATGAGATCAGGAGACTCAAAATAACAAAGCCGATAGCTGTAAATATGAGGAATAATTAAGCTCAAAAGTATGACTGTACTTGTAGGAATTTTCTTCAAAATGATAAAAGTATTTAACGGATATTCCTTTAACAACAAACTAAATTGATTAAAATATTTTACCAATTTTATTTAATTGTTTATTGAGTCAAGGGATC
Source organism: Acrocera orbiculus (assembly GCA_947359355.1). Taxonomy (NCBI): domain Eukaryota; kingdom Metazoa; phylum Arthropoda; class Insecta; order Diptera; family Acroceridae; genus Acrocera; species Acrocera orbiculus. The sequence continues at coordinate 2,669,169 of OX375757.1, forward strand.
TATAGTTGTTTTTATTTCTTTAATATAAAACAAGAAATCCTTTACTTTATACTAAAAACTGAAAACTAACAACAAACAATCACATAATTTAAAATCTTAGCCTACTAGTGATTACAGATGGCTACTTTCTTCATCAATTTCTTAACTACTTAAATTTAAAACTTAAAGTAATTTTAAGCAAAACCATTCAAAGCTTGGTTCGAAAAATTCGACTGCATTTATGACTAAAATTGGGAAAGCCTGACTTTTTTCAAACATTTTTCGATTATATTACACTCTATGATGAGCAGTTTATCTAAGCAGGATTTAAAGCTAATAACCAATAACTATTATTTAGTATTTCAAAAAAGGATCGTTAACTTTTACAGGACAAAAAAAACAAATATGTAAAAGTCTATAAAAAAGATGATGATGGATATATTAGGGCCACACTTTCTATTCAATTCAAAAGATAAAACTTTTAAACTTATTTTAAATTTTGAAATGTCGTGAGACTGAAAGTTTATAATTAAAAATTTTATGTTAGGATAATCCATTAATATTATTAATTTGAAACATTCAAATAAAATTTCTATTATTAACTTAAAATTTTACATTATTTTCATTATCTTTCAGATAACACAGCCCAAAACTAAAACACTGTAAGTAAATTTTTAATTAATCAAAATATTCAACAGGTACTACTGAGCTTTTGTAAATTTTTGACAAAATTTTGTTTTAAAACAAAATTTTCAAATTTCCTTCAAAAACAAAAGAATGTATTTCAGATACCTCTTTGACTTTTTCAAATTGCAAAGTTTTTCGTAAAGAAATTATAAAAGAATTTCTCAAATAATATTAATTGAATTTATTTTTTAAAAAATCGTAATTTAACAAATAATCAAAACTACTATCTAAATCTTGAATAATCATATAAGCAATGTTTCAAAACTGGCTTTAAAAATATTTTTGATGAGCTGTCATAAAATATTTTATTTATGCTTTTCGCCCTTTATAAACAAATTTATACCTTCTTTTTTTCTTTTTTTGGTTATATAATTTTTTATTTTTATATAAAAAAAACATAAAAAAATTAAACTGAAAAAAATATTGTTTATTTTGAAAAATTTGAAGTTTTGCTGAAGGAAACTATTGATTAACTTTTTGAAGAGGAATCAGCTTTTAAAAAATATTCAAACAAAACCAAAATGTGTAATGGACGGAGGAAAAAATTTCAAGAAATGGAAGCTTTCAGGTTAGAATTTTATCCCAAAATTTTCATTGTTATATTGTTGTATATCATTATTATTGTTACATTTCAATGTGACAGTATTTTGTGTTTTAACTTATGAAAAAATTGTATTTTTATACCATTGTTTTGTACATCAGCTCTCAAGCTAAATTTGGGGCTTTTGAGCTTTGTGAGTTTAAATTTATGTTTGTTTATTTCGTTTCGTTTTGTCTCATTTTATTATATGCTATATATATGTATATATTTACAATAATTTAAAATTTTAAACAGTATGTAAAGCCCCATAATGTCAAATGAATTACAGACTTGTCATTTTATGGTATAACTACCCTTGAATAGTTCCTTTTTCCTGCAATAACATTTTCCTAATTCAAAAATTTTAAAAGTTGCAAATATTTCCAAAATATCTTGTGTTACGATCTTTTTCTCAATCCTCTAAGTTGTTAACTAAAAACTGTTGAAATTGATTGAAAATTAAAGTAAATACAAATTAGACAACTTGCTAGAATATTCAATTTAAAGTTAACTGACAAAATAGCAAGCGTAACGTAGCAAGATGAAAAAGGACAAGTAAAATATTGGCTTATTGAGTGGTAGATAAAATCTATAACTGTTGCAGAATTCCGTTTTATAGTAATTTATTTGATAATGATTTTTGTTTTTGTTGTTTCTTAGTGCTGATATAGATTAAAATTTGATTGGCGCTTTTAAAAAAAATTAATTTTATATTAATATCGTGAAAATTAACAATTCATCTGCATATTTTTTCTACAGAAATAATTTTGTCATATCTAGAGAGAAGCAAAAGCAAAATCTTTTACTCTACTCATGTTCTCTTTCCGTAAAATACTGAAGAATGCAAAATATCCAAGTGGCTAATTTCTCTTAAAACGTAGATACATGACAAATGTCAGATTTTGTCAAATATTTTTTCTGTCATGCAAAACAGATAATTTCATTGGGAAGATCTATGCATAAGCAAAAAGACTAAGAATTTATGAAAGTCATTTTCACTGATTTGCGTGTCTTTTCCCACTTATATAAAATTTATAAACATTTATCAATTAACAGTATAAAATCGATAAGTCTCACAAACAAAAGATGTTAAGTAGTGATAAAAAAACTATACATTAGAATAAATAATTACTTGCAAATTAATGTCCTCTTATCTAAAGCTGACGTAGAATATATTGACAGTTCAAAATAATCGCAATAAAAGTGTGAAAAAAATATGATGAACTGTTCGAAATGAAATGAGAAAATAAAAGTGCCTGTAAATGGGCTTTTTCAAACATTTGATTAGGTTTACTATTTTAATAAATAAATAAATATTCAATTTTAAAGGATCCATAAAAGCTCAAAACACCTAAACATGTTATTATTATATATAATATAAAATTCGTTTCATATTGCTACGTCAGCATTTTCTATTTCTATTAATGGGATTGACTTTCACTCTTTTACTTCTTTTATCTCCTTAAAAATAGGATTGTATACAACTGATTCAAGTACAATTATTAATAACTAAAATTTCAAAGTAAATAATTTCATGAGTTTTAAGCTAATATTGTGGTATTAAATATTGTATATTTACAAGAAAACAAGAAAAATTTGTACATTCTCTTTTAAAAATAATTTTATAAGAACAAAATCTTAAAACACAGTAAATAATTAATTTATTGATTATTCAGTTTAATACCTTTCTTTTAATTTTGACACTTTTAAATATTGTTTAAAATTAAAAAAATTATATGAAATATATATAAAATTAATTATAGACAGTTGGGTACCAGAATTAAGTAAACGACAAATTGTAGTAGTTAAAAGTAGCTCGTTTTTATTATATGTGATTTTATCCATATCGATTAAATAACAATCAAAGTTTATTGGTATAACAGCGTCAGCAAAAATTTACGAAGAACTAAGTTTGCATAGTTTTCACTTTTAAATTTATTTATTTAAAACACATTAAAAAAAATAGCTGGTCATTGCCCGAACATAAAACAATCATTATACTCATTAAATGTATCAATAAAAAATAAAAGTCCTTATCCTTTCACTTTAAAATATGTTTTCAAAATTAAAATTTATTGAGCATTTAAGCAGATTACAAATTGTTTACACACCGCGTACTTTAAACTTTTGATGAACTTACACATATTTATCGAAGATGATATTTTTATTTTATTATAATTCCTTTTTTTTTTAATTTTTGAAAAGTAATAAAACAAATTGGTGTGATTTAATTAATTTATAGTCCTTAGCTGCGCTATATAAAAATCATTTAAAGAGATTTTTAGCCTGTTTTTCTTTTTTTACTTTAAGTTAGAAAAAAAATTTTATGATTAAAGTAAATAATTACGGAAATCTTTTAAGGTCATATTAACAATATTTGTGGCCATTTTAAGTCTTAGGTTTAGCGTAAATTACACCATATAAATTACGTTAGGACACTAAGTGCTATGAAATTTTTTTTTTTGGTTTTTATTAATAGTTTGATTAATCCTAAGATTTACTATTGTTAAAACGCAGTAAAAAATGTTTGTTTACTGATATATTTTTTGCGTAAATTTTATTTGATAGAAAGACGTGTCACATTTTTGAATTAACAAACTTTAATTTTCCGAATTGTGTTCTGAATCCTGACTGCTACTAGACATCATTAACACCACAAATTGCTAAAAAAAACAATAAAATGGACAATATAATCATTCACAGAAATAATTTATAAATTTGTTATTAATATATAAAAAAAATATTCACCTAAAATGTCAACATTTTATTTGTAGGACGAACAGCAAAACTCAAATGTATGAACAATTTAGGAGTTCATTTAATCAACAGAACCCTAGTACTGAAAAGTGACTACTAAACACCAGAAAATTCATTAGGAAAACACTTTTTAGTATTCTTGACTATAAAAATAAGGAAAGAGAAATTCCTAGAAAGAATGCAGAAGTGCAATTGCATTCACTTAAATTCTTATTGATATAATCAACCAGGTTTACTTTCATCATCCACCTGAATTTTGGACAAAATATTTAAAATTTTTCAATTCAGTTTTCAACGCATATTATTAATAAATCCAAGCCACAGACTTAGTCCAATGATTCCCCTAGTACTTAATTGGAATAACAAAATTTCAATCTCATAAATTTCCTTTTTTATATAAAGTATTTGACCTTTTAGTATTGAATTGTTGAAAAATTACAAAATGAATATTTGCACTGGCTAAAATCTTAATTTTCCAGCAATAATTTAAAACCAGGAAATGCGCTTCTAACAAGTAGCATAATGTTAACATAAATTAATTTATTTCAACGAAATGATCTTCATTTTTTATTTTTATTAGTTTACAAATGTTCTAGCGGTCGATTAGCGATCACTGACCATTTCTTTAGATTTGCATATTAAATCGATACTCAATCTCATCTACACTAAAGAGTCTTGTCTGTATTCAGCTAGACTGCTTGTCGTCCATAAAGTTGTTGTGTCACAAAAATAAACAAAATTTACAAATACGGCAAAAAAATTATAACTGTCTTATCGTTAGTTTTATTACTTTTCTTATTTATTAATAAATTTTTTGTTCGATTTTGGATAAATTTCATAAAAACTATTTGAAAGTGATCATTTTAAAAGTTTTTTTTTTTTTTTCAAATAAAATGAATCATTTAAAAGATCCATTTCTTAAGGTATAGAAAAATTTAAATTAAAGCAAACTTAATCTTATACAATTTAAAGCTTTGTTTGAGTTTAAATTGGTATTTAGTTAGAATGGGATGTGAAAATAAGAGACGGTTCTTACGTCTTGAAAACAAATAACCAATATTTCATTTTAAAACTCAAAAATTTAAAACCAATTTTAAAAGAAAAGAATAAAACCTTCAAACCGAGAAATAATTCAATAATCCCAAAATTTAATAAATTTTTATGGTATTGAACTTGGAATATTCTAGACAAAATATTTTTTTTTCAAAAGTTATAAAAAATTTAATTTAATTTAGACGAGAAAAATTTACTTTAACTGAAAATGATTCTTGGCCAAGGACTTATGTTCTTTCTTATGACAGTTTATATAAAATTAACAATTATCAACATTTATTTATGTATTAGTAAAATAATATTTGCTAGTCTAGAAATTATTATGGGGGTGGAATTAAGTTAGATATATCTGCAACAATACATTTTTCTTATATTTAAGAGGTTGCTATTTAGACCCATCCCTTGAACAATTAATTATTGAGTAAACTAATAAAGAAGTAGGAGCATACACGTGCTAAGACGTAGGTTTAATGTTTAAGAAAATAATAATTAGCTGCAACAATGACTTATATAGATGAAAATTCTTCAGGATATGTTGTAATTAGAAGGATAACTAAAACTTGTAGTATTGATTACTGCCAACTGCGAACTATTTTTGTTTTATTTATTGATTTAATTTAAGATGTGTTTGATTAAATAATTTTTAAAATAACTACCGATTTTTTTAAGGATACATATTGCAAAGATTGCAATGGACAAATTGTCGTTTTTGTGAAAAAAGCATTTAAATATTTTTTGAGATTTTTAGTAGAAGTGAAGGATGACTATAAACTTCTAATACTCAAAAAGGCATCAAAAATATGTTGCAAGTCAGGAAGGAGGAAGAAGCCCATTTTATCTATCGATAAAATCACCACTAGTATTTCTTTGAAATGCCAAATGAATTCTGTTAGTTAATTACTGTATGAAAAGGTCGGTCTGCTTTCCAAAAACGAAATCATTATCCAGGATAATGTATTTAAAATATGATATTTTGGAGCAACAATCTCATTCCCCAGATTTAGACACCTGTGACTTTTATCTATTCCCAAAGTTAAAAAAATTTTTGGTTAGAAAATGATTTAGCTTAAATGATAATTTAATAGTGGCTGTAAACACCTTTGACTTCCAGGCTTCGAGCTTTTCACTTTGTAATCGTAATTAAGTGAGTAAAAAATTTCTTTTGAATAAAACATAAAATAATCCAATTTATATAAGCCTAATCTAAACTCTTGTTTCTTATTTTCGGATCAAACCCTATCCCAATTGCTGAAATTCCTTTCTACTATTAAGAGCAAGCAGTGAACTTATTACATTGAATAGAAAAAATAATACTTGAAGGTAATCTCTAGTACTGCAGATCAATAGGGAAGATAATCAGATATACAGAAAGCAATTAATGATAATGGTTTGTTCCTGGGGACATTTGTTTAAAAAATTCATCGTCTCAAAATGCGTAATGAACATAAAGTAACATTTTCAAACTTTGTGATTGATTTACTATTTTTTGAATGTATTCTTACCTTCTACAGCATAATTATAAGCTCATTACTTAATTAAATTAATAGTGAAAAAGTAGAAATACTTTCTGAAAAATCCTATACCAAAGCTATTTTTTATACTTGAATCATATGCACATCAAATCAATTAATTACATGATTTCAAATAGTTTAAAAATTTAGCAAGACCAAGTATTTTGGGTTTTGTAATGATACAAAAACTTAATGTGTGGTTTATACGTATGATGCCGTATGATGTCTTCGCAAGACGATGGTATATTTATTCTACAAAAGTCCTTTCTTTAACATGAAATTAGATTAAACTGATAAAAAAAAATATTAGCTTATTTCAGCAATTTTCGTTTGAATTTTATTTCTTACAAAAACCAAGCAAAAAATAAAAGATTGTTAATGACCAATAACTCTCACTCGAGGCATTTTGATAACAGCTTGGCCAAACTGTCCTTTTAGTTATATTTGATTTCTGCTGATTTATGAAATTGGATTCCAGAATACTTTTTTAAAATTTCAATCTTTTTATAGTTTTCGTCTGCATGTAATTTTTTTAGCAAATTTCTATTTTAACGTTTAAGTTTTTCATATGATATTTTCTAATAAGTTCCACTTCTTGTGGATCGGATCGCCATCGTCAGCACATGTCGATCATTTTAGATAAAAAAAGCTACTATTTAAACTAATAATAAAATTTTGTCTACTGCCTTTTAATCTAAAACAGTTTTATTTCTCATTAGTAATAAACTTTAACATCCTTTTTTTACATTGATTACATTTATTATAAATAATGAATCTTAAAATTATCCCCTAATATAAATTAATTTAGCCCACCTTTGCCGATATAATATGAAAAAAAAAATAAAATACTGGAAATTATCACATGTGATTGAGTGCATCGACGTCACTTCAAAAGGAATGTAATTAGACAAAAATATTATTTCTTCAACCCACGCAAACATTGGGTAATTATTACGAACAATCATATAAACAAGCAAACAAAAAATGTATCAAAATTAATCACCTCTAAAGCATGTGGAACTCGAATCAGACACCTACACAGTTGCCAATTAATTAATTAGCACTTTTTAAGCTTACCTGTTGCTGATTACGCGGGAATTTTTCAAATCTAAAATAGCTGGGGAATAACAAACATTAACATAAAAACAGAAGAGCTTGTATATAAGAGAGAAATCATCGAATTTTATTCTCTACTGCATTGCATTAAAGCACTATGTGAATGTATAGGTTAGACACCTTGTTTAATTCTACAAAATATATATTGTTTTGGCCGTAATCCAACCATACCAAAGGTAATCATTGGCTTTTGCAGTGATTGGTTAATTCGCAGTATATAAGGCTTTTTGGTTGTGTAGTCAAGAAGCACGTGGGTTGCTTACAACCCTTTTTTCTATTTGTTGAAGCAGAGCTGTAAGCTTTTGCTTTTGACTGTGAATTTTCTTGAAATTTCCATGCTAAAAGTTTTTAGAAGAGTTTTTTATGTTAATACGACCATAACTTTCTCTAAGAATTGTATTCAAATTTAGTTACATAACGAAAGCGAAATACTTTCGCTTAAAAAAATATAAAAACTTGTAAGTTAAATATATAACAGAAAATTACTACACTAGTTATTTGCCGTTTTTGCCAAAATCGAGGAAGCTGGAAGAAAACGTCAGTACTAAAAATAGAAATAGAAAGGTAATGACGCACTGCAGAAAAACGTGGGGAAAGTTAGATGAATGCAATTCTATCAAATTAAGATTTTCACCTCATAAAAATGTAAAAATCAAACCTCGAACAAGGTTCGTGTACAGCACAAAGTTTGAATATTCCAAAAGATTTTTTGTTTTTTATATTTGTTGACAGCAAATTATTACTAATGTTAAATAAATTAAAGAACCAGGTAGATTTTTCTTAATAAATTCTACTGTGCCCTTTTGAAAAAATTTTAAGTAATATTATTAGAAAGATTTTTAAATAATATGATTTAGCGGCACAAGGTTTCACATTAGAGATAATTAAAATTATAGTATATTTAGCAAAATACTGGTTCTTCATTAATTTTACTTTTATGTTCTCGATTTCTATTAGAAAAATTATTTTAATGGTGAATAAACTATATGCAACTATCAGGGTATTTACATTGAGGCCGTAATCATTCAATTTCAAGGTAAGCGGAGGTGATATGTAAGACGAAGTTTCGCAAATTTCGAAAAAATTTTTACCCCTTCCTGGGGAAGAAATATTTCTACCTCATGCTTGGCATCTTATTAATACTTACTTACTTTATATTACTTTCTGTAATATTTTACCAACACATATTCACATATTTTAGTGGAGGGAGAATTGTAAGGAAACATTTCCGATTTGATACCGGCCTCAATGTGAATATTTCAATAGAAAACAATTCGAAATTCTGAATTCCGAATTCTCCTAATGGGTTTGGCAGTCAGTAGAAAAGATACACATCAGTGAGTTTATCGTTTATAAATTCCTGTGTTTATAATTGAAACCAATAAAAATATTCATTTTCAAACAAAAAGTAGCCAGAACGTGGATTCATGCTGCTATCATTATGACTGAAATGTAGTGTTCCTTTTTGGAAAATACAAGTACAAAGCAATTTTCCATATATTTTTAAAATTTTTCATAGCTTTCCTTACAAAATTTTCCTAATTTACTTCCAATGAGTTTTACTAAATCTTTAGCATATTTTTTATTAACAGGATTAAATATGTATATTGACATCAATCAAAGGTTTTATTGCAAATATCATCTTAAAATAACCATATCCTTTTAATTAATTTTAATTAATTATTTAATAAATAAAGTATTAATTTGGTAGCTAACTATAATATTTATTGCAAGGATTCTTAACTTCATTCGTACCATATCCTAAATATATAAATATTCTATTCACAGTCAGTGTAAATCTCTGTTAACATTTCTTTTAAATCAATGTTTTTCGACTGTTAAGTACTTAGTAAATATTCATATGCGGATATGTTGCGTTATAAAGATATTAACGAAACGAAGAACGGCTGGATTGCAAGCGGAGCTTAGTATAAATAGTGCACTTATAAGGAGAAGTTATTCTTTTTAAGCTGGTATCTATTAAAATAGATAAGCTAATGTGGAATCCAACTTCAAGCATAGAATACTGCTCCTAGTTCTCCAGTATGCCTCATTTCTAATGTTATAAATTTATTTCTGAACTATCTCAAAAATTAAAAAAGTCTTAAGTGTTATTTTAAAAATTATTTTTTGAAATTTTAAAGAAGTCACAATGGCTATGATCGAAGGTAAATGAATTAATGTCATTTTAATGTCATTTTTTTCACTGAGCTTTTCAAAAGAAAATATATATATATATATATTTTCCTTAGAGTTTCTCTTAAATTCATATTTGTCTTTCTTCAATTTGAATCGAATAATATGGATTTCACTCATCTAAAATATAAATCTTGAAAGTATTATCTTATTAAATAAACAAACAAAAAGTTAACCGCATAATTAATAGGTAGATCGCATAAATAATATAAAATTAGTTTTTATGGATTTAACCACATTAACTTCTGAAGAGTTAAACTAAAACTTCTATCAATAATTATATTAGATTTTAATTTCTTTTAATCAAATAAAAAGGCTATTGGCCTCGAAAATAACAAACATAAAAATAAATTCGTAATTATTATGCTAATATTACACAAAATTAATAAAATCAAAACAAAAACAAATTTTAAGATCAAAACATTTTAAATAGCGCGAGATATGGGACAAATTGAAAACAACAGAAGAGAAATTTTTTGGATTATATTCTCTAAAAGTCAATCAAGAAACGGAAATGAAAGCTTTTCTCGTTTTTAAAAATATATTTCTTAAGCTTGGCGTGCGGTGACTACAAAATATATAAAAAAAAAATAACTTTGTCGTATGCAAATACGAATTAAATCTGACGTAACTAATGGAATTATTGCTGAATCATTTTTTCAATGCTAGTACCACGTACTTTGACCGACCACTGATACTTATACTGTGGACCGTGGAATGAATGAAGAACAACAAAACAAGAAAAAACAAAAATCAAACTTATAGAAACCGGCAAATATGATCAAAGCTTTTTTGACTCTCATTCGTTTAAGCTTTTAATCATTCATTCATTAAAATGTGAGTTAAGCACAATTTGTGATCTTTAGGAAAATTTTATTTTATTTTTTGTTTGGGAATTTTGCTTTTAACTTGATTTATGGCTTTCAATTTTGTTAACAAGGTAAATAATAATTTAAATAGTCTAAATAATAAATTTTGTATATTTTATTATTTAGCTGGGATTTATTTACACAACACTAAATAAATAAATTACTTTTTTTTATTAAATTTAGATAAATTATAAAAACTTTAAATTTAGTAATGTAAAAGAGAGTTCCAAAGTATTTTTATATTAGAATAATGGCAAAAATTTACTCAATAATAATAAAAATAAATGTAGCCGCACTTGTTCACATGTAGCAAGTGGATGGCTTAACTGATCTTGACTGATCTAACCGAAAAGTCGGCTTGGTCAAGTGCAAAATTTTATATTTTAAATTGAGATCGCATTTATTGCCAATGTGTATTCCATATATATGTGTGTTTTAATATTTGTATGTGTATTGTATATTTATATATGTTTTTGCAAAAATATATATTTTTCCTTTATTCAAACCATTTTTTTTAGAATATATTTTAACTATCACTACATACACAAATTTAACTGCACGTGGTGATTTAACTTTTAGTACAACAGTTACCTGAGAAGATACATAGCTAAAAGAGATTATTATTTGCCTGAAGAGTTTAATATGAAATATAATTTTTATTTGCATAGTATTAATATTTGTTCTAGCTTTGCTCTTTTATTAATATTTTTTGGTTAGTTATGATGATTATCATATGAATGCAACAAGTATGGACAAGACACCTGTTGGTTGTGTGTGAGTGGTTAGTTTAGTAGCTAAACAATATATTACTCTTTAGGTTAATAATATTTTTGCCATCCGTTTGTGTGGGTGTTTGTAGATATTTAACTATAAACCCCCGGTGGCATATATCAGATGAACAGCCAAAGAAAAGATAACATTTAATATTGTGACTGACAAGGTGTAGGATCAAATTTTATTTATTTTTCTTTATTTTTTGTCGTTGTGTAAATTAGTATCTGTATCGGTCTTAATTGTTTTCTTTTTGTTTCTCTTTTACGCAAATTTCTGTTTTTATATTTACCTTATAAATTATTTGTGTTCTTATTAAGTGTTAAGGAAAATTTAAAAAAAATATACTATGAAAAAAGGAAACATTTGAAATATAATTCAAATATAATATTCTTGATGTTGTTCTTTTTTTCTATTTTTTTTATATAGTGTTGAAATTATTTTAAACAGTCAATTTTTGATAAAATGTTCGTGCTGACCCTTTTGATTGCATTTACATAGAAAGTGATGTACAATTTATTTCCTTAAAGAGAGTTTTTTATGTCGCTCAAAAAAAAAGTGTTATTCAAAACAACAAAAATAAACAACATGAAAAGGAAATTAGTGTTGCACAGATTTCGCACCTCTCTCTATGCTCATGTGTAAATTACGCACATGTGCATATATCTATATATATGTATATATATATGACAGGATGATATGCCGATATGTATAGACATGTATAACATATGCCAATAATTGTTAATATATATATATATATATTTTTTTCTCCTGATTAAGTATATAATAATCATTATCTTGTGATCCAAATCAACTAATACCAAAGGTGTGCTTTAGCTATAAAAGTCGCCTGCCTGTCATTCTATTAATTATTATTAACGTTCAGTATAACGTGTCAGCAACTTGTTGCTTATCAATTTTTTTTTGAATATTGAGGATATGGTGAATTTAATTAAACAAATTAAATTATTAATTGTGTCATTAGTAATTGTGATGAATTTATAAAACTTTCAATCAAATTAATAATTATGGATTAACTTGAAATTGAAAAAAAAATAAAATAAATAAAAAATTTTATTCAAAATGTATGAATTGTTAAATCATCCTAGTGGTATGTTAGATAGAGATCAAAGAACAGCTTTAATAATTGATCGTAAAGAGCCAATATATAATTCATATATAAAAAATTCTAGAGATAATAAAAAATTTATTTTTAATAAAAAATTTAACAATGATTGTGATAAATTTACTTTAATAAGTGAAAGATTAACGTTAAATATTCCAACAAATTCTGATGTATCATGTACTAGTCAAGATTTATGTGATGTTAAAAAAATTATTTATAAAAATAATAAATGCAGCTATAATTTATTTATTAAAAAAAGAAGTAAGTATAGCAATGATAATTTTTCCAAACACTAAATATGTTCGGAAAGGATTATAGGATTTTTAATGCATTATAGGCCAATCTTGCATAGGATTCCTGAAAAATAACATAATCCAAAGTTTACTACTACCCAACTTTACGACCTTAGATAAGAAATAATTTAGATTTTCTGTTATAGTTTACAAATTAGCCACTGCTTGACTTGTCTGGACTTCAAGACATTAAAAAATGTTGACTTAAGTCTAAAATTTCTTACCATGTATAAAATTAAATTTTTTTCATGTACTCTTAAGACGTTAAAATGAAACTGATTGTCAAATATTTTTTTCCAGAAATAAAAGAAAAAGTTCATTTGATTTATTCTTAAAAAATCAAACAAAAATTTATTCTATACAATGTTATTAAAACTATAAAAATCAATATTAATCAAATAAAAATTAAGTTGATTTGAAAATTATTTATTTTAGGAAACTATTTTTCTTTTTTTTTTTTTTTGGTTCTGGTATTTATAATCTCTTACAAATGAAAGCTATTTTTATATTCTGATTAGATCAAAAATAATTTTTTTATCAGAAACATAAAATATTTCTGACTTATTTATTTCGCATTTAATTTCGGAAAAATTCATTAAACTTTGCATAGGTGATAAAGTAATAACGTTTGACGTATTAATTTGCAAAATTTCTAATACATCTATTTTCAAATAATTTTTGCGTTTTTTAACCTCTATAATTATTGAAGTATATATACAAAGAAATTATTTCTAAGGCTTTGCCTTTTTTAATTTGAATTAAATTAAATCTTGAGTTTAATTTATCATTTTTGCTCTATATTTACAATGACGTATAAAAATGTTGGTTCAGGGGGTTCAAGCATCTTCCTATCTCGCTCGCAAGTCTCCACGGCATAAAACTTTGAAAGATAATTTATAAATGTTAGATAGGAATTAAATTACTGCAACAAAATATGAACTTTTATTGCTCGTGAAATTGATTTTCATGATTTTGATACATTAACTTCAATGAAGGAACGTTAATAAATAGTACAAAATCGAGTAAAGGGACTCGATTCATTATTGGAAGTAAGTATTTGTCACCACAGCGTCTGGCCCCATCGATCAGGCTTTTCTGCTAATAAAAGAGCTTTTAACTATTCTGGCAAATCTTTCTCTATTTACTGCTATCCTTAAGAGAAAGTTTTCTATCGGGTAAAGATTACAAACTATTTGCCGGGATATGGCCGTAGAGTTAGAAAAAATAATATTTCAGTTAGGCGTAAGAAATTAAATTTAATCCTTTAAAACTAAAATTCATAGCAAAATAATATTCCAGTTTTGTTAAATTAGTCAAAAAAAATATCCAAAAGCTAAATATTGACTCCTTCTCTTATGGTAAGGCCATAGTTATATCCTCACATATAATCGATTTATTATTTTTAACACTAGATTGCCTAAAGGGATCATTTTGACACCTTTTTAGTTTCAATTAGATGAAGGAGGGGGAAGGTAACTACAATTATTAATATGTTGTACAAAATGTCACAAAGTTCTAAGAAATTATACATAATATTTAATTGAAACTAAAACTTTTATCATTTTTGAATTTTTGCTAGTAAAGTGTTGTCTTTGATTGAAAAAGCTCTAGTAAAAAAATCAATGCATCATTTATAGCAATATTCTTCATCTGTGGCACTTTCTAAAATAAAAAGTTAGCCCGGTGATTTTATTTAAGCAAAATTTCGTCTTGTTCTTTCTACAATATCAAAAGGTTGGGTCTACTCTTCGATTTGAAATTAAAAATATTTTATTCCGAAAAACAACAGTTGAATCCATTCGATATTTTATACCCTAAAAATCTTTTCATTGGTCATTTTTTATTTATCCATCATTTTTAATGTTTAAAAGCATTTTAATCAACAAAAATACTTTCAAATACATATATAACAGCACCTTTGCTCCTATATTAAGCCATTTCATTTGTCAAATCAAAATTACTAAAAATATTTTCGAAAATTGACTGGAAGACACCAAGGTCTCAGGATTTAACCCAAATGTGTAATTAAATGAATCATTCAAGTTGTGATTCAATAAACTTTCATTGGAAAAATTAGTAATTCCAAATTCATCAAATATTTTTTATTGATATAAAAAAATTCACCAAATTAACAATCATGATTATGCATAAATTTAAACTTTTAACTACTGTTTAAAGGGCATATAATCATCCATAAATTTTATAAAGTTCTAATGTTAAAGCTAAAGAGTAATATGTTTCCATTCTAAATCTTACGATTATAGTTTTTTATTAACTTCTTTAAACGCTGCCTCCTAGGTATTTGAATCACATTTTCACTAATGAATAAATAAAAAAATTGATATTAACTGATGATTTACTAAGCATTCTTACGATGTTTTTGTATGTACTAAGTAAAATTTAAAGTTTCCTATAAAAATCAATGATTGTCCCTCAAAATTATTAAATATTTTTTTGAAATTTTTTAGTTCCAATTCTAGTAGAAATATTATAAAAAGGACGTTTGGAGGTTTAGCAACACGTATGAAATAAAAATACGTTCTAAAGTGAGAGAGACAGTTGAATTGCTGCCTCACGCAGAGGAATAAAATTTTCGAAAATTTCAAAAGTCCGTCTAACCTTTCACTACCTTTTAAGATTGACAGCTGCTGGCGTCGTGTGATACATCTCATAGTTATGAAAATTATATTTTACATTCAATATTTTGTATTATTATTAATTAGCAATGCTAGTTCCAAAGAAAATCAAAGGATCACATTCATGTTTCTTGTGTAATTTTAATATATCAGGAATATCTCAACATTTCAGTGTTCAACTAGCTTCTTGTTTGGTTGAACTAGACTGTAACTGGTAACTGTAACAATACAGGTAGTTCTAGTTTATTTTTTGATACGACTGTCAACATAGTTAGTAGTTTGGACCATGATCAGTTTGCTTTGCAAATTAATTGCTACTAATATTTAACAAAATAATCCTAGGCCATAGGCAGAAAATAAAAATAGTACAAAATTTTTACCATGATTTACCTTTTATACAAATTAGAAATCTTCTGAAAACTTAAAATATTTAAAGTTTGAATATTTCCAGTTTTTTAATTTCTAATATGACAGGTTTAATGTCCTTTCTATTAATAAATGTGCAGAATATTATAAATAATTATACTCAATGATGTCTACTTATTTTTAATAAAAAAGAAACATTTTATATACACCTCAACTTATTTGAAAACAAAAAAAAAACGAAAATCTTAGAAAATGCTACCACACACGTCGTACACCAAGCAGCAACAATAACAACTCTACTAAATGAAGAAGTAAAAATGTTAGCTAACAAAAAACTTTTGATAAAAACAAAAAAAAAAAAACTTTATACTTGAACTAACTAGAGACACTGTTAAAATGGGAGCAGCTTACCGCCAAAGATCATAAGATGGTCCACTAAGCACACCTTCAAGTCCGACATCTATGTATGACTATTGGATCAAGTTCATCGTTTAAAAAATTCTTATAATATCAAAGTGTCAATAATTGAAGTAAAAGAGATAAAGGATAATATAGAGACGCATAAATAAAATAACAACATAAATTAGCTGGATGTCCCAAAGAAATTTTCACGTAATGTTTGTTTTGTCTCAGAGACGGAAGTATTCACTGCAAGCGACATCTGTTTTGCGACAACATTTTTATGTGAACAGTAAATTTATGTACCATTATTTCAACCAATGTAATTAATTTGTTCTTGACTTTTTTTTTTTTGTAAGTATTTCTTGAAAAAATTGTTTTCTTGTTTTCTACCGATAATTACACTTGACTTAATTAGTTAACAATGTTGCTTCTAGATTTGATGTGTATGAATTTAGAATTACTCACTTGGTGGTCTGTAAATGTAATTGTTAATATTTTTTACTTACATTTTTATAGACTTCAAAGTACATACATTTACTATGTGTAAGAGAGAAATTGTAGATTGTGGATTTATATTACATTTATAGTTGTATGTTGGTTCTGTTTATTTGTAAATATCCCAACTAAACAGATTTGATTTTAGAAATTTTTTATATTGACAGAGAAAATTATATTTTATACAAGTCCCGAAATGAATTAAAAATTGCTCATTACACACTTCGTGTTTATCTGTTCCTATCGTGTACGATTGTAAACACCAGCAGAGCCGTCCTTAGCCCTCCTGGGAATTGAAAAATTTGAACCAAACAAAATTTTTTGATTAGACTAAAGAGATCAATGTTTTCTGGAGTTTCATTTTCACATGATAATGTCGTGTCAGATTTGTTAGTTTTACTTACCATTTTGTTGACTTCAAGTGTGAATTTTAATGCCTAAATGCCTTGAAAGGATCTAACGAAGCCATCACATGGCGTAAATTAGGGAAAACGAAATGACTAGATCCTGAAATTCGCAAACTATGCTGACATTAGGCATACCTAAATACAGCGTGACTAAAACATTCCATTAGTATGGTATACCTGAACCTACATAAATAATTTAAAGCGGACTGAAAAAACTGACGTCTCATAATCGACAAATAACATTTTCTAAATAACTTCCCTAAATGTTGATCTCATTATAATTAAAAAAGCTAAATTTAAAGTAAAAAAATTTCTTGAATTATTGTTTTTATTTTGGCATTTATATTAATCACAAAACATATAATCAAATTATTTATCACATACAATTTAAGTCTGTCCTTCTTTTAAACATATACCACGTTTGAAATGTCTGTCAATTTATCAATATCAATAAATAAACTAGTAAAATTTTTAATAATTCCACAGATATTAAAACTAAAAACGATAAACTGTTTGAATTATTAATAAATCTGTTGTATTTGTTATCCTTTTAATAATATTTTATTAATTTCAATCAAAATTTTTGTTTAATCATTTCTTTTCTATTAACAGAGCTCAACAGTTTTTTACTCTGCATCTATTTTTGGCTGCTGATTTTACAAAAAATACGAGCAACACCTTTAAAAATGATAAACGATAACTGGAATAGTGGTAGCACACTTAAATGCTCAGTCATACGAGATGCTCTTGACAAAATTCTTCATCAGGCTAAAATCTCCTATGAAATTAATTTAGGAAAATTGGATAATTATGTAAGTACACTAAATAGAAGATTAAGGAAAATTTCTAAAAAATTAGTTTTATAATAAAAAAATTTCATAAAATGAAAATCAAATAAAGTACATCATGTTAACTTAGTCATTTCCCGTCACTTCTAGACAGGTAAGCGTCAGCATTAAAAAGTGTTAACGGTGTTTATACAATCATAAATATACTACTTATAAGCTGACTATATTAGTAATTAGCATACTTATAACCACAGTGGATAGACTCACCCAATACTTAATAAAATAGCGAAAGTTCTTTAATCGTTTCGCTGATATCGTTTTGTGAATGAAAGATGAAAAAAAACGAAGTTTTTTTCTTGCACTTGAAGTGTTAAAGTTTGGTTTATTAATTATTAAAAATAAACCAATTTTTATTCCGCCGGCTGGTATTTGTCCTCTTGTCCAAAATATATTTCCTTTTGATGGATACCGCTTATATAATTTCATATATAATTTATTTTTCTTGCTTTTATTTTTGTCACATAAACAATAGAACGTACAGCATAGCAAAAATTTTAAGCAGTTTTATTGATAGCCAACGATTCTTACTTCACCTTACTTCTTCCCCCACATCAAATCACTGACACACACAAATATCCAAGCATGCCATCAGTGTCCATCTATTATTTATTAATACCATTTTATTTTTTTGTTTTATTATATTTTAATTTGTGAATAATAAATTGACAAAAGGTATGCGTGCTGATATTTATTTGACTTCCTTTCGGAAATAAGCCAGACGCCGGATTCATTTATGATATTTTCCTTTTTGAATTTTTTCTACTATTGTCCAGTTCTTTGGGCAACATATACACACACACACAAACAAATTAACTACTATACTAATTTCTATTGTCATTTCAATTCAATTTTTAGAGATGATTTTTAAAATCTTTTAAATAACATTATTAAATAAGTTAAAATTCGGAATATTTAAGTATATCCGCAATTGATATAGATCTTTGTCATTAATATAATACAAAAGAGTTCTTAAGACACCAAAATATGTATCTAGCTGCTAAAGATAATCATAATAATAACTAAATTGGCGGCATGCTACAGCTTTAAAAAGGCACTCTAAACGAGAAGTGTGAATTTCAACAGCAAAGTTATGCATAGTCCTACAACAAATGACTATTGAGGCTATCATTAGCACTAGCGATTACTTTGTCAAGTGAATACTGACGACTGATGGCTATTTTAACTATATTCATTTGTTTTCTTCTTCTTTTTTTTCGTTTTTTATTATCATGAAGTTTTAATATGTAAATAAAACTTCCTTCCTTCCGATCTTCATGTATGGTTAAACTATTAATGTAAAAAGAAAAAATCACAGAAGAAGCTACCACATGCCATTCAACTAAAGCCAATTAAGCTGATAAATATAAGCTAAGCTACTTTAATAGATTATCAATCACGTTTATGAGGACCAAAAAAAATAAATACAGTTTCTTTTTAATTTGTTGGTGGAATATATTTAAATCTAATTAAAATTGTTATTTTAGCGAAATCAAAGTCATAATTGAGGAATAATTGGAATTATTTGAAATATGATTTAAGTATTTATAAAGCAAGCTATTAAAATATTTAAGGATCGTTTTGATTTCTTTTAAAATATTTCATAATTTTAACTTTCCTGTCCTTTGAAGTACGAAAAATGAAGGATTTTAAAAGGATGCATTGTTCACACTGGTCAAAAATAATAACATTGAAATTTATCAAAAAGTTAAAGTTTATTCAACTAACTTTAAAATAGTTATCAAGTTCAAATATATTATTAGAACGTAGTTTGCAATTAATAATTTTATTTTTATTTATAATTAATGAACTAAGATTTTTAGTTTTTTTGATAACTTTATAAGTATATTGCGTCATAATTTCTACTTGAAATTATCAGCCTGAAACTTTTGATTGTTACTTATTTTTTAATTTCTTATCAATTTCATAAAAAATTAAAATTTTTAGTCATTTTAGAAAAAATTTCGCTAACACAGATTATTAGATTTTTTTTGATAATTTTGTTAAACACACTTTGATCAGTTAAGCTGATTTTGCATTTACTTCCGGATATAAAAAAATACAATTATGCTGTTCATGTGACTCGTAATTTAGTGTTCTAAAGAGTTAATTTTTTAAATAAACTAGAAGAAACAAGTAATATAAATGAAATGTGGAACTTTGATGTAATTTAAGCATTTGTATTGCATTTTAAATGCACAAGTTCAATGGAATTGAAATTCTGATTTTATTCAAAGTGAATATAAAGCTTTTGACATTCAAATGTGGGTGTAAGTATGGATTTTTTTAACTTAATCAAGCACTTGGATGAGTTTAAATAAGATCTACGATCTAAAAGATTAAGTAGAACCTAAAATTTCCTATTTTTAATAGAATCAATTAATTAATTAAATAATCCTTTAAAAAGGAAAGATTTTACAATGATTAATAAAAATAAACACAGGTTTTTGTAATATTACCTAATATCAATCAAAATTTCATTTTTATTGAGATCCCTTTTTATTCAATTAAATGCGCCAAATGTCTTACAAAAGATTCACTTACGAGTTTTATCAAGTTTTTATGGTTCGTATACGAAATGTATGTGATGCGTATGGTTTATAGGAAATTCATATTCACTCTTTCGTTTCTTATTTTTTTATGTTTTCAGATTGAGCCTAGAGTTTTGTTTCGGTGACAATCTTAAAAGATAATTTTGAAGTGCGGTTATAAAATATGATTTATTGAGTTTAATAATTACTTGATATTTGTTTTTTTTTCAAATATTATTATTACTTATTTTATGATATATTTTATTTTATAAACTATTTTTGAAATAATACCTTAGAAAAATAAGTCAATAGAGTGAAAGTAAAATAGATGAACAGAATGGGGAACAAATAGCTTTCAAAAAGTTTCAATAAAATAAATTTTATATATTTTTATATTATTACGTTTTAATGGCGTCTTAAGTCAATTTGAATAAATTAATATAAATATAAATTTGGCGGCTTACATTTCGAACGAATTTGATTAAAACAAGAAAGGGAACAATTGATAATAATTTGAAAAGATACCCACCTGCTTTTTGAATGCATGCAATTGATGTTAATAAAAAATTAAGGCCTCTATTCTTTTATCAACTGCCAACAAAAAGAAGAAATATTTGAGCTTTACGGAGATTGTGGAATGACATTAATATTGGATCTTGGGATTTGATATTGATATAAATTAATTTAAAGCCCTCCAAATTCGAAGTTCAATTGAAGTTTTTCATATGAATTAGTTTCAAATATAAATCGTGCAAAAACTCCACTTTACATACTTTGATATTTTATTGTTTAAGGTGCCTTTATGTGTAAGAAAAGCTTATTAAAGTTGTTAGTAACCAATTCTGTATTACATACAAACACAAAATATACTCAATTCTCAATTATCATACTAAAATGAAAGTATTATATTAATTACAGACATTAACAGTATTTAATGAAAGCCATGAAAATCAGCACAACACATGGCGTAAATCACACATCCCTTGGTTATTCCCAAATAATGAGCGATTACCAATTGAAGAATATGACAAAGAAGTTCCTGATGAAGTAGTACATCATTTAATATCCATTGAAAATCTTGAAAGGGAAAATGTAAGTTTTATTAATATCAAAAAAAAAAAAAATTTTTACAAGCCAAAAATTGAATTTTAAATTTTCATTAAATTTTATTTTAATTTCACAGATAGCAACAGAATTGATTAATCTTTATACACGTCTCCGAATTTTAGATATGACAATCGAAAGTATACGCGAAGAACATCAACAAAATGAGCATACATTAATGAATGATTATCCAGGTGAAAGATATGCCCATATGGTTGATTTTTTTACAACACAATATAATTATATTCGTGCATTACTTCGAGAGACTGAAAGTAGTATGGAACAATTGGGAGTTAAACAGCCATTAATATCAAATCCAATTCAACCATATGAACGTGGAATGGATCTTAAAGATTGGATTGTTACACGAGAGCATCTGAAATTACTTAATTATGTGCTAAGAGCATTTGATATTCTCTTAAAGAAATGTTCGTAGAAATATTTATTTTTATTTGTTTGTAGAAAATGATAAAACAAGAAAAAAAAAAAAAATAATTAATAATAAATATATCAGCTTGGGTTCCTATTTCTTAATTTAAATTTCTATAAATGTCTTGCTGTTCATAGATTTTAGCTGAAAATCAAAATATTTACAAATTGATACTAAGCAATTGTACAAATTACGTCAGCATTTTATCATAACAATTTTTTAAAAAGATATAATTTCACAATTTCTAAAAAAAAAAAATATGTATTTATTGAAAAACCAATGATTTTCTGTAGAACAAAAGCAAATCCTTTAGAATGTCTTTGAGGAAATTTTTAAATTGCTTTCCAGTAAAATCAATACTTAATAAAATAAATGTTAATAAAAAAGAAAAATTATAAAAAGTGTACATATAGATAAAGAGTCAGCCTAGTTATATTTAATATTTTACAAATTTATAAATAATATATTATTTTATTTTTTATATAAACAAATAATGTGACATCATTGTAAATCATAAAGTTTTACTCTGATACTTTGTAATAATTTAATTTGTATTTATTAAACGAATTAGCAATATTTTTTTGCTAATATGATAAAACTTTGTTTATAAATGTATTATATCTGAAAATATAAAAATCTAAAAAAAGATAAAAACAATATAATATATATATATATATATTATATATATATATTGATAAAAGCAAAAAACTGCAAAAATGGCGAGCAGAAAAAATTTTAATGTTCGTAACATATTTAACGCTTAGCGATTATATATTTTAGCTCAATTTACGTAAATGTGCCAAATGTTCAAAACTTATTTATGAATTAATAATAAAATTAATTAAATTATTTATTAAAGTTTAAAATATATATATTTATTAATCAATTATTTTTTAATCCTCCTAATTTGAATTTTATTTATGAATATTGCAATATTTTTTTTAAACAGTGAAATTTCTCTAATCAAAATTGTGTAAACAATAAAAAAAAAAGCTTAAATAATAAATTTTCTACGGCTTCTATGCATACTTTGAAGTTTTCTTTTAAAGGTTTCCAGACTTAATTTATGTTAATTTAATGATTCTAAAAACAATATACACTAGACAGACGCAACATTTTTAGCGATTTAAGTACCGTTTAAGCACAGTGGTTTCTTCTAGCATATTTATTTTTCAAAAATTTGGGAAATTCACAACAACAAAAATGTATTTATTAGTTTATTAACATCTAATAGCAAATTAAAATGGTTGCATGTCAAAATTATTTGATATAAAATCCTAGTTGAAATACGCTTATAAATACGCTACCAGATATTCTTAATCCATGCTTAAAAGAGATGCGTTTTTCAAGAACATAAGAAATTTGACATATATTTTTACTTAAAATGAAATATTTTATGAGCATCCTATATTACTGAAGATAAAATGAGATGATTTTGTACAACTATTAACAAAATTGTTAGCGAGTTATGTGACTAATCATTTTTCAAAACTATAGAGAGTAAGTATTATGAAAGCTAATGTTTTCCTCAACATGGAAACTGTTCGACACAATAAAAACATAAAAGAGATTAAATTGAACATATTCAAACAGAGCAATTTTCTATCAATTTTAGCTTACTCATAGTATTGTCCTTTTACATGAAACAACTGATAGGCAAAATGCTATGAACAGTTTAAGTGGTACTATGAGATTGAGGAAGGATTCTGTAAAATCTCATTCTACGATGTTTCCTGCAACGAACAATGTGAATATGAGTCCTAAATTATTTCAAAACCATATTTTTTAATTCAAGAGTAGTTTTTGAATCTGACATAAAATCTCTTTGACCTGAAAACTGTAAATTTTGCTATGCTTTCGTCAACTTTGATATACCTTAAGCTTTTTAATTTAGTAAGCAACTTGCTATATGTAATCTTTCGCAAATAACAGACTCAGGAGGCTCAAATCATGATAAGCATGCCTTCATATACTTGTATAAAAGTAAAATTCAAACTCTTTCGCATATAGTAAAATTTTATCATGCAATAATCAAGGTTACATATATAATTTTTCTCATGAAACAAAATCATTTACAATCAATTTTAAAAATTTTTATTACAAATTTCAAGTCACCTAAAAAAAATGGTAGCAATAAATGATTAGAGTGCAACTTTTATTAAAAAGATTTGTTATTATATTAAAAAAACTCCCTCATTTTATTTTGTGCAAATAAAAAATAACAAATAGACTATAAATCATTTTTTTGATATAAAAAATGTGAAAAATTATTTATTTTATTTGTTGATAACTGATTATTAAATAAGGATTTCTTTTATTCATATACATGTATATACCTAAAATATATTATTTAGGTTCAGTTTTAGTATAAATGTAAATCCTTAATCTGCTTTGAGCCTGGTGTGCCTGGTTAAAGTCAAATTCAAAGATGAGGACTCCGACTGTTTTCTCTACTGCTGGTTTTCTTTTGTTACCTCTCACGATAATTAAGGTTTTAAGTATGATTTAATCTATAATTCATTTTTTAGTTTCTATAGCATGCATATGAAGTATGTTTGAAGCATAATTTTAATAAATTATTTTTTTTTAATAATGATTGCTTTAAAATATAAATATCAGCGCTGATTGCATCTATTTTTATGATAAAACTAAATAATTCTAATATACTAAACTATTTTGCTCCTCAAAGTTTCAACAATTATAAAAGTATAAAAATTATTAATTATGATAAGAAATTTATATAATTAAATTTATTCATTTTTAAATTTTCGAACTGTATTGTCTATTTTAATATAACGTACCGAAAACCTATTAAAATAATCCCAATCAAAATCATGCCCTATGAGTGGGAGGTGGCAAATTTTCAAAGTTAAGCATATTATTACAGCTCATTTAAAACTAAATTAAAATAAGTTCCATCAAAATTTATACACTACACACTTATTCTGCGGTTCATAATCCTAGGAACTCTACTATAAAAATGATTTTACTACAAAAATATTTTAGAAATTTTGTACACAATTGTTTGATATCCATGCTTTTTAATTTCCTTGGCTTTTTTAGGCATTTTCGATGATTTTTCAAACTCATCGTTAAATATTTTTTACCATTGTAAATCAATAATAGTACAGCAAACAAACTAAGTAATAAAATTTGGGAAAAATACATAAAAATTATAAAGTAAAAAGAAATTAACCCTTTAACTTGTACGCTAAGACTTTTCTTGCTTTTATTTGGTTGGTACCTAGGTATCCTTGAAAATATTGTATTGTGCTCTGCCCCACAAATCAAACTGCAAATATTGCTGTTTTGTCAGTTTCTTTTATACTGTATGAGCTTACATAGTAGATAATGGTAAAAAATCATATCACGAATATAATTCTGAAAATTATACTTAATTTTAATTTTAAAAATACACTTTTTCTTAAGTGAAAATTTTATTTTTTTACAGTTCAGTTAAATTTTAGGATCATATTTTTTTACTATATTCAAACAATAACATGAATCTACAGTTCTAGCGTAATAAAAATGTTTGACTTTGAAGTTAATATAATAGCAATTAAAAAATTAAAAAAGAAAAAAAAAAACCAAAAATCATCAAACATAAATTTGGTCCTTTTTGGAACTTTGTGAATTTTTATTACCAAAAATTTACCTTTTTGACATATATCTAACAACCTTGACAAAAAAAAAAGGAGGGCGTCAACACATTTTTCGCCTTCAATAAAATATTTAATGCCGCTAAAGCACTTGATATCCATTTTTCCAAAATTCAGAGTAACCTTATCTCATAATATTTTCTCGGAGCCATTATGTCTACCAAGAAGTTGACCTTAGTAAAAATTTTCGCGATACAAAGAAAATTACTTTCTACAGTTATATACCATAAACACTCTCTTTAATTATTGCTTAAAACTAATCCATCTTTACAGGTAAAGACATAAATGACTTACCGAATTTTTGGAAAACTCGAAAATTTATTATGTTTTACAATTATATATATAGTCAACCTTAATAACTGTTTAACTTGACACCAATTGCAAGGATAGTATGAATTTTCTTTGTTTGAGACTACCTGTCGACGTTTTATATTATTTGCTACAAGATGTTTGTATTTATTTAATATTCTTAGAAAAAAGTATTTAGTTTATCCTTTTGTAATGAAATATAAGGAATTTTGGGTTAACTTATATTATTTACAGATCATTAGCTGCACTTAGGCCATAGGCACTTGATGATTGTATTAAAATTTTTTTTAAACTTGATTATCAGGATTTTAATAATTTTTGATATAACTTCAAGTCATTATATGTAAGGATAAAATTAGAAATATTTTGATAACTTCTGATGTACATTTTATGTTAATTGATTTTCGTGCATAATCTTAAAATATTTTGCTTAATCTAATCATATTTAAATCAAATTTCTATTTTGTTAATAAATAACTTAATTTTGTAGCTTATTATGTTCAATATATTTGATTTGTAGGTAATGCCTTCAAATTATTTTAAGAATTAGAGGAAGTTTTGCATCCATGTAAACTGGGAGATAATGTCAACAAATTTATTTGTTTTATGCAAATGAAAATATTTATTTGTACACTTTTTGAACATTTTCTGTTACAATATGAAGGATAATAAACAAGTTAACTATAGCCATTATAGTTTTGTTTGATTAAAAAAGGGTAATTGCAACTCAAGTAGTTTTTTACTTGTATTAGTGAGTCGAATAAATTAAAAAAAAAAATCATGCCTAAAAGAGCCAAATTTAAAACAGAAGTTTTCTGCATAGTCTGTTATTAAAAATGCACCTAACATTCGGAAATGAAAATGGAGCCATATCATATTACATCATGGAAAAACTTTTTTAATACACTTACATACATCTAAAATACCGACTCTAAATTTATGGTTTAAGTTTCTGAAGGCTATATTTAATGCTTTTTTAGGATGTAAATGCTCTTCCTTTAATTCTTTTTTTAGCAAAATTTTTTATTAAACTAAAAAAGGTCAGACTTTTTGACGTATAACGAATCATAAATAACTCCAAACTTTTTAGAAATTCATTTTAAAAGTCTCTCAATTTTATTTAAGCAATTTTATATCAATATCGTATGTCCTTTTTTAATTAAATATCTTTTGGTCATACAAAAAGATTTCATTTGGCTTAAGTCTTGAGTTTATTTATCTATATACGGATAGAACGAGTACATAACTAGAATTTTTTTTATGAAATAATCAAATTATAACTCCAAATATTGTCTGTAATATGAACTAAAATTTTAAAATAGTTTTTTAAATATTATAAATTAGAAGAATATTTACATAAAATGGGACCTTAAAAAAATGTAAACAATAAACAATAAAAATGATACATCTTTAATAGTTTTGTTGACACTCAATCCTCAAATTACATTTTACCTTGGTAAAAGAATCAAAATGATTAAAATAGAGAAAGTTTTCCGCTCACGGGTGTATTCTTTTTTTTGTCATCCAAGAGCATCGACACTTGTTTAATTCTAAATGCTTAGCCATCAATCTAAAGTCAACAACATTTTCATTACAAAACCATAAATGACCATGAGAAGTTCTTATTGTGAAATCCTACCTTCTACTTTACTCCCGCTTAACACGTCTTTCATGCAACAAATTTCATAAACAAAATTTTTATATGCAGCAAACTATGCAACAAAATTTTATTTCATAGCGCCTGAACTTGAAGTATTTAATATGTAGTAGTGAAATCTCCTGTCAAGAAACTTGTGCTGATTTCTGATTACACAATATTACACAAAAGAAAAAAAAATAACAGCACTAAAAATTTACAGAATTTTTTTCAGACAATCAAAATAATTCTACAACTGCTAATGATGATTTTGAGTAAGAATTTAACAGCGGTGTCTTAATTAAAATAAAATATTTTTGGTATTAGCATTAAATACTATTGTCGAGACCACCAGAGAATTTGTTTTTACTGACATTCGTGTGTTTATCACAAAACTTAATTCACATGCAACATGGAAATTTTGATCATTCCATAGTGCTTATAGGTACCTATAATGAAATCGGTGAACAATTACACGCTATATAGCTCGAACAGACTCAATTAAGACCATTTAAGGGAATAAATCAAATAATGACACATCCTTTAGGCTATCATCGTTATTCAAGAGCTCCTTGATACTTGTTGAAATGATCGCTGGTAATTTTAACTGAGAATGAATGATGCAAATTTTTATGCTGATCGTGTGTAACAAGAGTTAAATAATGTGATCGCTTCAGATACAGTGCTGAATTTTGCATATCAATTAGATTGCACAAGCCCAACAAGGGTAATGTGAGCAGGGTTGTTATGCTACCAATGCCCCAGGACTGCTGCTATGCCGATCAAGTAGTGATAATTTTTATTTATTTTTTGTTTTTTACTGTTTACTGTATTCGATAAAAGAATAAAAAAATTATATGAAGACTTAGTAAAGAAGCGTTCCTGATAACCTTCATTAAATTAACTTTCAATGAATACAAAGCATGTGAAGTATTTGTTTATTAAAATAAAAAAAGAAAACACATAATATTCTTACTTAAGCTACAAAATATGAAAGATTTTATTATTATTTTAAGCTTTCATAATTTAAGTCAGCAAAGTTTTTTTACTATAAAATGTAAAATTTCTTAATATGGTGTGGGTTCTCTTCCTGATTTCTTCTGGTGACAATTTCTACACATTCGGAATTTATTGTAATTTTTTTAATATTAATAAGTTTTCTTAAGAATAAACAAAAGATTGACTTTCATTAAAACAAAAGTTTTTCTAAATGATTTATTCAACAACACAACAAGCATAACAAAGTATTTCTTACAAAAATACAATAAAACTATTAAAAAACAATATAAGATGAAAAAATTTTCATAAATTTTTAAAAGACCTTGGTTATATCTTGCAAAAAAGTATTCAAGAAGCTTTTGAATTTTCTTTTTAACAATAATATCCGAAATAATTTTATATAAATAACATTGAACAAAAGGAGTTAACCCCCTCTGACTTTTATTTCTCCTCAAAGTTTAAAAAATTTCCCACTGGAAAATGATGATATGATAGATTCCGTAAATGAGTATTTTGCAGAGATTTTAGAAAACTATTTGAAGGATTGCATATCCATTATTGGATAAGTTTTGTGTTAAATTCATTGAAGAAAATGTGAATTATGTAGAAAAATGTAATGTATTTTTAAATATAAAATAAACAAGTTTTATATTATGTCCTTATCCTTTATTTTGATTTAAATAAGTCAGTCAGTCAGCTCAGCTATATGGGCTCCTTTGATATAGGCTTCCTTTTCTCTTAATTTATTTTTCTATTTTGTAGCTTTAATCCTTTTATATTTGGCTTCATGCTCTTTTTCCTGTAATTTTTCTCATTCTAGTAGCAACAAATTCATTCAGTGTTTCAGTGGCTAGAAACAACAATTAATTTCTGCTACAATAGTTAAAGATAATGATATCAGTACGACACAATAATAATCTGGTAAATGATATGGTTATTGCATAATAACCTCTCTTTTGTATTCCAAAATTGAGCCTTAGCTCACCCTACGTTATCTAACATAAAGAAATTCTTCATTTTCAGTATGAATTCAGGTTTGTTTGAAAAAGCTGATCTTGAATTCATCCCGCTTGATCTAGTATAAAAAATGTTGTATTCTTCAGGATATTCAGTAATAAATCAGGTTCAGTTTGGGATGATCAGGTTGAGAGCAGATAAATTCAGAGCAAATTAGCTCAGTGGGAATAAATACAGACCGAAAAAGCTGCATAAAAAAGTATTTATTTAAATTTGAAGAAAAAATGAAAAATTTATCTGGTGTAATCTTATAAATTATTTATTATCTTTTAATTATGCTAAGAGTCTCCCAAAATTATTCATTGGATAATCATTTTATGTCAATAACGTTCATGTCTTTTTTGTAGGTTTAATTATTTTAATTTTGAATATATTTAAATATTTTTGAAGAAAATAGACCGGAAAGCAATAAAAAGCTATCATTAAATGGACATTTCATAAAAGTTAAAATAGAACTTTCAGAGATTAATGAACTTTGCTATATGAAAAATTTGAGACAAATATTTTGAATCTATTGTAAAACCACAAATTTTAGATTTTCTTTCAAATTTTGCTTAGCAAGCACAAATGTGGTGTAGTTAAAAGGGTTTTTTTTTTTAAATAATTCAAAATGAATGTTCAAATTACAAACCTTTTAAGTAAGTAAAACACAACAAAAATTTGAACAAGCATCTTATATACCTAGGAGTTTTTGTTTTTATCAGGATCAAAACTTTCTTCAAGTTTTTATAAACAAGAAAAACAAAAAAAAAAATGAATGTTTAATATTTATGCATACTTTGCTGACCGTCATATGTTAAATATTTCAATTAGAACATTGGTGTCATATGGCCGGTCGGCTGTAATTTTTCGATGGTGGTCTAACAGATATTCTGTTAAATAAATCAGGCTGAACCGGTAAAGTAACTAAACCTTTGTTTAACAAAATGACAAATATACTTACTATAATTTTTGTTTTATTTTAATTTTTTTTTTTTTGTTTTGAGGTTAATAACAAAGGCTAATATTGTCTTCCTGTGACAGAGCAGACAGACAAACTATGCAAGACATCGTTATGTATTTGTTGCCTTTTTATAAAAACAAAACGAAAACATAAATATATCTTTTTTCCAAATTTTTACTTCTCGTTTTTTGTTTTTGGTTCTGCCTCAAATATTTTTTATGTCAATATTAACTATGTATAATTTTGATAGTCAGATGAAAATGGAAAGAAGCTACAAAAATCATAACATAATAAAAATTTTTACTGGAAAAAAATGGTAAAGAAACGAATGCTACATAATATTTTTTAAAGTAAATGAAATGCCGGTTTCGTAAGTCTTAATTTTTAATTATAAATTTTGATGTATTTTAGAGATTATAGACTGAAAATTTATCAGCGAAAGTAAAAAGTTAGTTAAGAAGTTTTGATTGAAAAGTTTAAATTCAGTTTCTTATTAGACTCATACAAGAATAAAAAATAAGAGGTGGAAGAAACTATTTTAAATTATTTTTTTAAAGTATAAATAAAGCAATCCCGAAAACAATCTTAAATCTAAAAGCAGAACACTCATAAATATAATCTTGGACCAAAATTTTAACTATTATAACTTAATATTGCATCAAAAATTTTAAGGGATATGAAAGACTATTAAGATTGCTAAATGTTATGTCAGTTCTAAACTGAATATTGAATGTTCATAAAAACTATAAAAATAATAAGCTTGAAGAAATAAAGGGCATGGAAAATCTTAATTTGTTTGTTAAAAAAGTTTCAATTTTATAAATTTAAGCAAAAAATTTTTCTAAATTTTGCTCAGCATGACATTACATCATTAATCAAATCATGAAGTAATTCAATAATTTAATCATATTTAATTTAATATTAATAATCATGTATGGCAATATATTATACAAAAAATTACATTTTCCGGTTTTTTTTCTTTTTGTTTACAATTTTGTATGCTACAATCTTAATATCATATTATTAGTTTATTAGCAGTGATGATTCGCACCACTAGGTGAAGACTTGTGAGGTTTGCCAGTCCATAAACTGCACCCAGTAGTTATGTTAACTCGTCTAGCTTAATTCTTTGAAGTCTTCTAAGTTGATCTGTTATGTCTAAGTTGGATTACTTCCATATTGTTGTAATATTGAAGTCTATTTTCGTGTTTTTTGGCATATATACGAATAACCTCGTCCACCCAATTGATTTTTAGATCATTGTTTGTTTCCTTATTTGTTACGTAACGGTAGGCATTTGTAAACAGTCGTAGTACTTTATTTTGGCTTCTTTGAATGATAGCTCTATTGGATTTACAAGTACAACCCCATAGCTGAATACCGTATGTCCATATAGATTTTATGATAGTTATGTAGATTAATCTTTTCTCCTAAGGTCCAGTGGAAAGTTTTTTCTAATTAAACAGTACAGTTTATGTGTTTGTTGCCTAATCTGTAAAGATTTTTGTCGTACGTGGTGCTTCCAGTTTAATTTATAATCAATATGCATTCCAAGGTATTTTGCTGAGTTGGCTTGTGGAATTTGCATTCCATTTAAGTAGAAGTATAATTTGCCGTTTCTTCGACCTAATCAGTAAGTTACGTGGATAGATTTTTCGGTATTAAGTTTATTTTTCCAATCTGAGGTCCATTTACTAATACTATCTAATGATTGTTGAAGAAATTCATTTGCTTTAGCTTCGGTTTTGTTATTGGATAGTATTACCGTTTCATCTGCAAAAGCTCCGATGAATGTTCTTTCCGATGTTGGGATATCTGCCGTGTAAAGTAGATATAACAGCAGGCCAAGGGTGCTACCCTGTGGTATGCCTGCTTTCGTTGTATAGATATTGGATTTAGCTTCGTCGTATTTTACACTATAAGTACGATTGGTTATGTATGATCCGAGTAGTTTGCAAAAGTTGCCTGGTAGCTGTAGGCTCATTTTGTACTTGAGCCCGTCAAGCCAGACACGATCGAAAGCTTGTGAGACATCTAAGAATACTGCTGAGCAATATTTCCTTTCTTCAAATGCTTGTTCAATTATATTTGTGACCCAGAAAGATAGAATGGTGTTTTAGTGAAAAAATGAGAGTGACAAAGAAAATATGAAGTTTATTCTTACTTCTCAACTTTGGTATAATTTGAACCTTGTTTCATACTGACTTAAATCCTAAACGACACCTTTCACGTATGGGAAGACTAATCTAAAGAGGTTCATCTCACTTTGTTTGACTTTGGCTTAAAAGATAACATATCAGGAAGGCTCTAAATAGTTTACTCACATAAAATATTATTTTCCTTAAAGTCAGTTAATGAAATCAGTAAAACAAGAAAATGTAATAAAATTAGAAGAAAATAATTTTCAGGAGAAATTAATTAATCATAAAATTAAAATATGTTTTATCAATATGAGGAAAGTTATAAAATTTGAAGTTTTTCTAAATTTACTTTTGCTTTGATACAAATTAAATTGCAGTTTTTCTTCTAATTTTACACAACTTGACGAAAACATAAAAATGGCATAAAAAACTTAAGAAAAAATATATGTTCTCAAGCCGACACAACACTGGAGGAAAAAATTTACTAGATTTTTCAAATCATATTGATTTTCATAGTATGTGTAATTTGTCCATTCCTAGCGGTAAATTTTTGTATCGTTCCTTTACCGAGCTCTGTTTGAGCACTTTGTAAACATATTAACTCAAACCATTATTTAAGCTCTCAAGTTGAGTTCCGATTCTGTAAAAATTCTCATACGAGATCCATAAAGAGAGAATTTTTGGATCTATTCACGGAGTAATTGTATTTATATAAAAATGCTTAAGTATATTTTATTGAAAAATTTTTAACCAAAATGTGAGTATAAATTTTTCTGTTAATAGAATTTAGTCATCATTTTTTTCAATAAATTTTAAAAATTAATAAATAGTTTATTTCAGTTTTTATTACGTCTTACATTTGTTCTGATTATTATAAATAAATAATAATAATTAAATACATCATTAAGGCACCCGTAAATTTGTTGAATAAATCCCTAAGAAAGATCTGTTTTAAAAGCCCTGTAAGAACGCTTTATTTAAATTACTTGACTGCAATGACCTACAATGTTAAAACATCTTATGAAGACCAAGTATTTTATGTTTTCTTGGAAGCTCTTGAAGAGTCCTTACCAAGGACTCTTTTTCTACTAGAATAGTACTAAATTTCTTTACATATAAAAATCAGTTAGTACAAAAGTAAAAATTGAAATAGATTAAATCTTTTAAGATATGAAGAAAAGCTGGTTTGATTAATTGTGTGCTGAAAAATAGGGCAAAAGTTATAAAATATCTAAGCCTCCAGTTAAATTCGATTAAACAGGATTCAAATAAGATTAATTTGATTGAGATACTCTTCTTTAATGCACCTGTGTGTAAGTATCAGAGGTTCAAAAAATTCATTGATATATCTAGTTAGTTTTATCTGAATACTTTCAAAGTTATGACAGTAGAAATTTTATATTGTTCCAAAAATAAATTTTTCATTAACTATAATTTTGTCTCTATCCATCATACTCACAAAAGATTTGATTAATTGCATGATTATAACTTGAGTGGCGCTTTCAATCAGAAGTCACCCAAGTCTGGTTATCCTTCAAAATATTCGATCAACAAGATCTTGAAAAAAAGTTAAAAAAAAAAATAATAAACAATATATATATATGTTAAGATATATGTATGTATAAAGAGCCCACACCAAATCAAAACTGATCAAAAACTATACTTGTAGTATACCATATGCTATATCATGGCAAAGGAGATTATGACAAAATGAAATTTTTTTCTTTGTCTGTTATAATCGTCAGTGTTGGTTCAATCACTCATTTCACATAAACTTCTACTGATCTTCAGGTAATGGAATGATCATCAAAGCTACCGCTAAGTAAATCCCTGGCTAGACCCCCTGTTGACCAAAAGCGGACAAAATCGACAAAAATAAATCACCTGAGGGATAGGAGGTAAACTGCTAAAACTAACAGCAACAAAAACAGTAATCTTTGCGTTAAAATGTAGGTCTCTTAAAATTTCGATTGCCTTTTTTGTTATATTTTTATTTTTATCTTTTGTTTGTGCCACCTTAACCCATATTTAACGGTTATTCCAGTGCAATTTTCAGTTTAGTTCCCACAATAACCTTTTTAAACAGGAGTAACAACATAATTCTGAGATAAATATTTATCTTAAGGCGGAAGGTACTATTATCTCTGACTTTTGTCAAGTACTTTACCCAAGATCAGTGGTTTTTTTTTTAGGTACTAGAAATATCTTAAACATGAACAAATTACCAGGGTGCGTTAGATTCAAAAGATTACAGTTTGAATAAGATCTCTCGACGAGTGCCAAAAACTGATATAAGCTGTGAAAAATTTAATTACATGGTCAGTGGTTCAGGGATTGGTGATCCTAAGTAAATAGTCTTTTTCAGAATTTTTTGTAAATATTTATGTTAACATCTGATCTGATGGATAGTTTGGGTAATAACACCTCTTGGATATTTAAATTTCACTGATTTACATGAAATGTTTTCCAAATTTCAATCTATAGATTTTTATATTAATTTCTAAATTTCATATCGAAATTTCAGACAATCCAAAATTTAAAATTATTTAAAAACTTCAAAGTAAAAAGTATTTGAATTAAAATTGGATTTACTAGGACGTCTTTAATTTGAGAAGCAAAGCAATCATCTAGAACATTCCGTGGCCCATACCAACAAAAATTATTATTTCAGGAAAATAATTAATTAATGACGTCACATAAAGTAACATAAAGTTAGTTTTTTTAATTATCTGATTCGTGTAAGCCTTTAGATGAAGACATAAAAGTTGGGACGAGGTAAAATTGCCCATTTTGAAGGTAGGTTTGGAACTAACTTCACTTAAGAATGATTCCTTTTCCCATTACCAGGCAGTTATGCATTTTATTACAATAAATATCCAGCTATCTTAATATACTTGCAGACTACGTTGCATTTTTTAAAGAAGACATTTTCAAAATATGTAAATTGATGAAAAAATGACTAATGTGTGCCTATAACCCATTGCACAAAGACCGTGCATTGGAATATTTTGTTTTTATCGTTTATTATTTGCATAAAACTGTAAAGTATTTGTTGAAATCTTCACATAGAACAGAAAATATTTGCAAGCCTCTTATTGGTAAATTTTCAACAATAAATGTGCAAGTATATGCATTTTGATGTCAAGATATCGATCAACGCTCAAAATCTTGATCATATCAAAAATTTTATGGCAATTTTGAATTCTTTAACTTAAAATAAATTCTCTAATTAAGTTTTCAAGCTATTGGGCCATACATTAAATCCTCGTTGTTATTATTTCACATTTAGTTTTCCATAAAATTTTATATTTATCGGCTAAGGCTCTTTGAGATGTAAAACTGTAGAAGAAGATCACATATGTGTAATTTCTAACTGAAAGCTGAACTAAACCTTAGGTTTTAGTTATAGCCTTGAATTTTAGCCTAGTTTTCGTCATAATTTTCTAAACCAAGATTTATTTTTTAAAATTTTTAAAATTTTTAACCATTACCACATTTTGCTAATTGTAAGTAATTTAAATGAATAAAAAATTTTTTTGAAATATTAAAAAATTTTAAATTCCAGTAAAAATATAAAATAAAGACTTATTCTACCAAATCAATTTGCTTGAGTTTGTAATTAAAATACAAAGAATGAAAAAACAAGCACACATTTGAATCACTTTATTCATAAATCACTGAAATTCTCAGGCGTCAAAGAATGATTTTGCAATTTTTTGCAAAAAAAAAAATTAAACAAAGAATTTTTTAAAAAATATTACCAACAAAAAAGCTTCACATTTATGTATTCACATATAATTTAGTACAAATGAAACAAAACTTAACTAAACTTCAATGGCTGAAACACTTATTCTTTCTAGCAGACACCGATGAATACCTGAAAATGGGGTCTCAGGACTCTATCTTTTCTGTCCACACTTCTTTCCCAGCCATTAATTCCGCTCCCCATTTGCAGATAGTGATCATATGCCACACACGAGTAACGTGTCCATTGACAGCAATAAAAATAAATTTTGTGTATGACCCAACCTGTCATTTTTGGTCTACAGCATGTGAATTTGAGACCAAGATGACTTGTAACATGTTTTCAAGTCGAGCGAGGATCGTGAACTCTTCTGGAAGATATTTGTGTGGCCGTAAGTATTTTCAGCTTATTGCTGAGATTTTTGAAAGATGTTTTTCTTTTTGTGCTTTTTTTTTTTTGGATTATATTTTATGTTTTTTGTTATTGTATTTTTGACAAATTTTATGTTATATTTGAAGAGTTAAAGTTTTATGATTCAGTTGCAAGATTATTAGAAGGTGATGTCACAAAGACTTTAAAACCAAATATTTAAATGATTAATTAAAGTTATAAGACATGTTAGTTCATTTGTATTTAAAAAAAAAAGAAAATGTAAAGTCTGATATAGATTTACATATCAATTTTCCTCAATTGTTTTATAATAAGCAAAGCCCCTTGAAAATTCTTAAAATGACAAGAATCTCTTAAAAGTCCTATGTTCTTAAATTTTAAGATTAAAATTTGCTCAAGTTATTCTTAAACTAAAGCAAAACTATTCCATTTATTGCAATATTTAATATGCCCCTCACCAGCTTCCGTGATGGTTTCTCTATTTGAGGCAAGCTTCGTTTCTTAATGTATCTTTTGCGGACTTTTGGATATTAAGTGTTCGAAATGAAATTTTTTTCTTAAGATTAGCTCAGTTCTCCTAAATTAAACCTCAACATGAAGCTCAATATCCTGAGAAAGTGTAATATCATAGGTCAGCTTTATAACTTTTTCAAATAAAATGATGTTTTAATACAAAAGAAATATTTTAATCAGAAATTTCAAGGATTTTAGGCATGAGTTTTAAAAGTTTCTTATCCACTCCTAGACTCCTATTACATGGAACTTGAAAAAGAATCTACTAAGCACAAAAATGTACTGGAAATAATAGTTTAATAATTCAACTACATCTACAAAATGTCAATATCAAGCAGTTTGCTTAAAATGGTTTAATGCACTTAATATTCCAAAAGCTGTTCCATGTTACATGTCCTCCTGAAGATTATTGATCAGCTTAATTAATTTTGAGACAAAACAAAGCAAAAATGAAGATATTCATATAAGAATGGAAATGTAATTGGGAAGATATTTCTTATGTCTCTTTTACTTCAAATTTCCAAAAATGTATTGCCTAAATAAAAAAACAGTTTTAATGCTATCAATTTTCAACGTCATCTTGAATTGTTCTTAACAATCAACACATTTTTTTCCATCATCTTTTAAATTATTGTCCAGGATAAATTAAAACTATTCAATTTCGAACGGTATAACTCCTTTGATAGTAAAGAGAAAGCCTTCCTCATGTTATTCATTCGGTGATTAACAGTTATCACAGTATCAAAGCGGGGAAAACATAAAAAAAAACAACAAACAAATAAAATAAATCAATAAAAACGAATAATAGTAAAACCCCAGGTAAGTTAAACGGGTTTTTGAATCAAGAGTAAAAAATTGGCACTTTCTTGGCAAATATTAGCCATGGAGACGTTTCGTGGAATTGAGGCCGATATTCTCGTTATTTTGTAGATATTTCTTAGAATTTCAATGAATATTCGAACCTTTGAGACTAGTGGGGTTCCACAAATAAAACAAAAAATTTATATTTTTTTTTTATTAAGATCAGTTTTTCGAGACTTTTGTTTTTATTTATATGAATTTTTGATGCTTTAAAATATTGATTTGCATTTATGAAAATTGGAACGATTTAAAGTAAAATTGTTGATTAATTTTTAAAACAATTTTAATAATATTTTAAATTTGTTTTTTGGCACATTAAATTAAAAACAATATTCTTATTTTAAAATCTTTTTCGAAAAAGTCTAAAACTCTTTTGGAGTTTTTTATATCGGAGACACATCTATCTATCTATCTATCATTGAGAGGGCTATGCTGCACTGCGACCAAAATTTATTGTGCTCCCCTTAACCTAAAATTAACACATACTCTTCAAGCACATTTAATTAATACACGTTTGTTATTTTTTTATGGAAGGAAAATCCATAAATCACTAATGCACAATAACTAAATGTACTTTTAGGTAATTTCTGGTAATAACAGGAATTAGAATTTATTTTATACCAATTGTAGCAGTCTACAAAATATTAAAATTCTTACATCAGAAGCTTTCTTCTATAAAGGTGGGCACCCACTTAGGTAACTTTTTTGACGTCAAAATGACGTAGAAATGAATCTCACGCTGAAATATCCACATATGAGGGGGAACTTTAGAGTGAGTCTATGACGTCATGCAACTCTGCTGATACTTTTAGCTAAAACTAAAACTTTTAAAAATTAAAAGCTATAATTTGCAATTAAGGCTAGTTAGATTTGCAGCCTTAAATTTTTGTAAGGTAAAATTAATAACTTTAAAAAATTTTAAATTATAATTAATTTTATTTTTCCATAAACTTTTCAAAAGTCAATTTTAATTATTAACTTGAAATTAAATTGAATGTTTAACTATGAGTTTTTAGAAAAGGCATTAATTATATTGTTGTTAAGCCTTCAAAGTTAGCAAGTCCTTGCTGCTTTAAGCATATATTATAATTTTTATTGTCAGAGCTTTTTAAAACAAATTTGTAAAGTCTTTTAATTGAAATAAAGAACACCTTCAAAATAAATTAATGAACTGACAGCATTTTGGGAAAGAAAAAAGGTTTCGACTTTAACATAAACTCATAATCTTAATCTTAATCACACTTTTGTTCGAATAAAACTTACATTAACAAAAGTTAAACAAATTGCTTGGCGCAAAAGGAAGTTTTTAATTACCAAATTCTCGAAGAAATTTAACACTTTAATGTTATTTTAACTAACGACAAATATTTTTTTTCTTTTTTTCACTGCAGATTAGTACTGAGCAATGAAAAACTGATGAAAATTAAAAATAATTGAAGAAATGCAACAAAGAGTGTCTAAAAATGGTTATTCATCTTAAATAAGAAATTGAATAAATTTTCTTTGGATTTTTTTTAACTCTTTACTGCACATTTTTTTACCCCATCTATAAAATAAATCAACACAAATTCACCTTAATATTCTGTATATTTATATGTATATAAAAAAAGGATGTATCATTTTAAAAAATTTAAAACCACTAAGACGATTGAACCCAAATTATCAAAAAGTCTGTAATATATGCTTGAAGCAGTTTTTGTAAAATTTTGTTAAAATTAAGCCGAGAAGTGAGAACTTAATAGTTTTAATAGCGTATTTTCAATTCATAACCATTTACACTTAAAACTAAATTATTAAGCATATAATAATTTCAATATTCTTATTTTGAAATAAAATATAGTAATTAATAATCTATTTTGTATATTTTGATACAAAATATAATCAGCTGAAAATCCAATAGTATTAATTAATAAGAATTTTTCCTGTAGCTGATATAATTGACTTTCGTCGAATATACTCGATTTGGAGTATTCAAGTGTCATGTTTTCCTTTCCTTCAATGCAAAGAAATTGTAAAGTACGCCTAAAGAAATATTTAGAAAATAATTAAATAGTGGAATGTCATGAAAAATTTCAAAATTCAAGCAACTGTTATATTAATAATTTACTCTTTAATTGTAAAAAACCTCTGATTTTCTCTTTTCTCTTTGATTTGATGCCAGGCACTCATTAGTTAAAAATAAAAAACTGAATACTAAAAACTTTATTTATCTGGTTTTTTGTGTCTGTGAGTATTCAAAAAAAGCCTTGAAAATAATATTAGAAATATATTTAACGGAATTAGTTCAAGTAATTATGTACGACATAAATTGATATCGGAGAGACCAAAAAGAAAACTTATTAAGTTTTGATATAAAAACCCTAGGCAGTCACCTCAATTCTTTGACAGTTAAATTTTACAAAATGAAACAAGGAAAGAGAAGCA
Organism: Acrocera orbiculus; assembly: GCA_947359355.1. Classification (NCBI taxonomy): domain Eukaryota; kingdom Metazoa; phylum Arthropoda; class Insecta; order Diptera; family Acroceridae; genus Acrocera; species Acrocera orbiculus. The sequence goes on from OX375757.1 coordinate 2,709,960, forward strand.
TGAACAAGGAACTTTTTTTATTCAATATGAGTTACACCGAAAGTGGTACAAAGCTTTTCTTTTAATCTCTGAACACATAATCTAAACTTTTTCATATTTTGTGTATATTTTGGTGTCGGCACAGTCGGGCGTTTTTTAACCTATATATATAGAAGCTCAAGAAAGACTAATAATAACCAAAATCAAGAACTATTAAGAAAACTATCCTTATTTCAGAAAAACTAATATAAATTAACAACTAAAAACGCGTATCTCGAAAGCGTCTAGCACACGTCAGAAAAACGTCTAGTGCGCGTATGTGTTATGTGTTCATTGATTAAAATTTAAGACTTGAATAAAGTATTTGTCCTGCTAAAAATCAACAAGAATTATTATATTATATCGTTTTTTAAAAAGTTATTAGTTCTGTTTACACTATATTTGTCTTAAGCTTTTCCCAATTTTACGAATACCAAAAAAGAAATAAAGACATCAAAATTTTTGTGGTCTTAAAAACTTTTATTAGAGAAAATTTTTTCAAAACTAGTTTTATAAAAATGTTGTTGTTGAAACCTCAAATATGTCAGCACTAGACCTCGTGTTTTAATATCAAATTACATTCTGACCAACCACCAAACACAATTTATGTTGTCCACCATCATTGAATATATGATCGAAATAATATTTGGCTTTTAGTTGGCCATAATCCTTTGACACCTGACTGAACATTTTACACCCAAAATTTTATTAAAACGATATCAAATTTTAAAAATGGCAAATTTTTTGATCAAACATTTTTAGGTGCAGCCCATGCTATGAATATAGGTATATAAAAATAAAACCCAAAGGTATGCGGTTTTGGGAGTGCATCATTCCTCCTCTTTTTACTTATGGCACGTTCTTATAGTCATTCAATTACTTTTAATATTGGCAACTACTAAACTTATTAAATTTGTCCCAGATTTCCCATGAATAACCACAAGATCATATAACAGTATCGCATTTTTAATTTCAATGAACTTTTAAAAAAAACAAAAATCATTGCAATCCTTAAAAGAAATAAAATCATCTTCGAGACCATAAATTCATTCATTAGTGTAGAAACTCCCTAATAACAAGATCGAAAATCTGATTAACATTAGCAAGAGACCCCAAAAAAACTAAAAAAAAAAAATAAAAAAAACCAAACTAAACAATCACTCCAACAAAATCACCGTCAATTTAGAGCTTATCGGGACCTCGAATGCGCCTAATATTAGCATAAAATCACGTTTACCGCATAAGACGAAGTGATCACCACTAAGAATGTGCCAACAGCATTTAAAGCAACAAAAAGGCGAGAGATACAGATTCTTATATGGTCCAAGAACATCAGTTTTATTATGTCGTACCATAGAATCGTTGGTAGCCTAAAAAAAACTTCTGTTATCTTAAAAGACATGTGTTCCCTGATCAGAGTACCATTCATTCATTCATGTTTTCGATTGTGTGCATCATTCATTCTCTTGAGAAAATAAAATAAAAAAATATAAATCCAATCATTCTGACGGTGTGATCAAGACAATAAGAAGATGAGATCACAGCTGAATGGAGTCCTCCTAAATTTGTGTATATGGGATAGATATAGGCATTCTTTGTTTTGGCACCATCAGATTTGTCTCTTATATACTAGGCGAATGCGTAGACCGGAAACGAGGTGAATTCCATCTATAAGCCGGACTCGCGGTTCGAATTAGATCAAATAAGATAGCGCCAGCGCCTCTGCTCCTTTTTATTGAAGCAAAAATCCCGCCTATTATTTCTTTTCTTTTGTAGCCTCATGATTACTGCTTGTTAGCTCTTTGAGGATATGTTTGCATTGTAATTTTTTAATGTTTTTTTTTTTTTTTTGTTTTTTACAAGATACTAAATTTAAGGTGTCTCTTGTTGTTAACTGACTTGAATTCTAATTTGGAAGATACTAACCATAAGCCCTTTAGGTTTGTTTTAGTCAATATAATCTTGGTCTTGTTAAAATATTTTGTAGCCGCCATCGACATCACTTTTATAATGCCACCACATATAAAACTTGAGCCAGAAGTAGAACTTGATCAATATCAGAATTAATTAATGGTTCAGCCCACCAAAATATAAAATCGTATGTTGAAATTTTTTCACAGTAGATAACAATATATATTATATTTAGATGGTATGTGATCTTTTGTAATCGATTTTTTGTTCTTTTATCATAAGAAATTGAAACTGATCTGGAATTGTGATAGAATTTGTAGATAGATTCGTCTTGAAATTATTACCTGAAGAGTGACAAATCTTTCAAATATTCCCGGTTTAAGCATTTTATGTTTAACTACATTTTTGTGGTTTTATTTGTGCCGGAATCAAATCATTGTGTGGATATGGATACATCCAAAATTTGAAATCCAGTGAGCTTTTATGTAATAAAATGAAAAAATTTTTACGTTTCAAACACAAATAAGCAAAACATTTCGGTGTGAAGCATTAAACATTTTTAATCAATTAAATTAAACTAAATAATTGAATCAGCATATATGAGCCGTTTATTTTGAAAGTGGTGCAAGTCCACTTTTTGTTATATCGAGATATTTAAAGGTTTGCATTTCAATAAACTTAAAAATATTGGTAAGTTTAATAGATATATTTTTGGTGTTTTGTAGTATCAGATAATGTAAGTTTATAGGACTTGCCTCACTTTCAAAATTAATGAATTATTGTAATCGTTCATTTAATTGGGAATTTTTTCAGTTGCATCAGCCTTTTTTAATTATAGAAACAAAATACAATTCAAATTTTTATAAATATGTAATTATTCTTTTGATAAAAAGCGAAGCAAAACAAAGAATATTCTAGTAGAAAATAACAATAACATAAAAAAAAATATTCAGTTTTATTAAGAATTTCAATTAAATAATACATTTTTAGTTTAAACGTAGGTATAATTTTATTCAGGATTTAACATTTCAAAATATTCATGATGAACCGGAGGTATGTATGGTAATAAATCCATCATGTCCTTGAATTTCTCAGAAGTAATAGTTCTCCTTTCTTCATACATAGAAGGTAATTTTATATTTCCGAAATTACTTGGTCTTCCACGTCGTGGTGAAAAATCGATAATTTTGAATTCAGCATCTCGTTCCATTCAAGTTTTGTAGAACATTTTGTATGGTGCATCCGCTTTAATTCTGATCCAGCATATATCTAACCAATTTACGGTTTCTCCATCGGTATTTTCTTCTTCTTCTTAAAACCGCTTTCTCCAGAGGTTGGGTTGAAACAAATTTTTCGCGTTTCATTTCATGTACTAAAAATTTATTATGTTTTCGACAATTTTTTATTAGTTTATCGTAATCCTGGAGAATATACAAGGAAGCGGTTTTCCGAATTGCTATTTTTACCACTCCAAAATCAAATAATTCCAATCTAAGATGTACTTGCACCGCTTTCAAAATAAGCATATTCTCAATACTGTTAAGAACTGAAACTTCCATCTCCCAAATACTGGAATCTGAATTCTTTTACTATAAATTGTTTACGCAGAATTAGATCATAACAAGTTTTATCTATAACTACCATTTTCTCCATTTTTTTCAAAAATGGACTTGCACCACTTTCAAAATAAACGGCTCATATTATGTTAATGATTGCTCGTAAAAAATGCTCATCACCCTTTCCAGGTAGTGGTCAACTATACTAGAAAAATTTTAAAAAACTTAATTCTAACATTTAATTCTATTTGCTTTTGTGTCTTGTGTGTTAGTCTCGTGCGACTTATTGACTTATTTTGTGACTTCGGGTCACAATCATGGAAATATGTATATGAAAAAACTGAAAGTCACTTCCATAAAGACCACGACTTATCTCTTAAAATTATGTAGGTACTGAAAATGCTGTTACCTACTAGGAGTGGTGCAGAACAACATTAGGACTAGGGATAAGGTATTTTAGTTGGTTAAATTTAATCCTTAAAATTACGTAAAATTTATGGAAAGAAGCATATAGTTTTTTAGTAGATTTGAAGTTGTACAAAAAATTTCAGTACGTTTGGATTTCTGACCTTCCCGTTGGCAACATCTCAGCAGCAGAGACTCGTTTATGAATTGAACGGTATTGTGTTATACAAATATTTCCGAAAATTCGCTTAAGTGAAATATTAAAAGCAAGTTCTGTAAAGAATGGTATAGACTTTATATTATACTTTATTAATCAGTATTTTATTGTTGTTTTTAAAGCCCTTAACCTTCTTTTGAAAAAGTTTTAGTTGTTTTTAAGGTCTTTTTTTTATAAAAAGGTAAGTAGAATTTAGAGTCAAATTTTAGATGGTTAATTTATATTTTTTAATGTTTAATATGCTATTTATTCTACAAGAATTTAGGACTAGTCAAAATGTCTATTTTAACGTTACGCAAAATTTTCAAAAATTTTGCTGTTATGTGTTATTAAAATTGGTATCGCAATTTATTGGCCTATATCTTAAAATATGTCCACATATTTGTGCATTTTTTAAACTCCAGTATGCGCACAATTGTGCTTTTCATTTAACTTTAACTTCATGCGCGTGTGCACACTTTGTGTATGCCGATAATTGTATTAAACAGAATTTTATTCCTTTTTTTTCAAATTATTATATATTTTTGATACCGCCATGGAATAAAGCCTGTATATTTATAATACAAGTTTAGGGATAACCTTTCAATTATTTCCAGTCAATATGAAGAAAATATTTCAAAAGTATCTTCTGATTTTATACTTATCACATCAAAACATGCAGTACTATATTTAACAGATTCAAAAGAATCCAAAATCGATGCTGGAGGTATAAAATTAAATTGGTAAGAATCTGGTGTATTAAAAAATCAGTAGCATTTTCAAGATGCTTCTGGGGTGAAAATAATTTCAAAAAATTCTGAAAACTTGAACAATGTTACATTTTTTTAATATATAGGAAGAAGCAAAGAAGAATTAGGTCCTATATAATTACTGACATAAAATAGAAGAACTTTGTATAAAATGGAATAACATAAGCACAAATGAATTGGAAAAATCTACAATTGCTTACACGAGAAAAACTGCTTCAAATTTTGGATGTTACAACCAATAGTAATAAGAAAAGGACTTCATTTATAAATTTAAAAAAAAAACTTTTTGGTTATTTCCTTTTGGTGTTCTTTAAAAAATGTAGAGTACAGTTTTCCAGTTTTTACTCCTAACACTTACATTAAATATACTTGAAATATACTTACGGGTAAATATATATATACCGAACCGTCAAATGAATTAAATATTTTAAATTTTTCGAGTCAAAAAAAAAAAAATATCCCAACTAAGAACCTCTTCAACATTCCATTGCCCATTCATTATATGATTTCATTTTTTTAATTTTTACTTTGCGTAAATATCTGAAATAAGTTTTTTTATTTATTTATTGATATTTTAACAAAAATTATTTCATTCACAGTGAACATCTTCATAGTTCTAAGAAGTTTTCCTTTAATATTCCACGAAAATTTCATTGAAAGAACTCTTGACATATCAAAACACGACAAGATACGGAAATACCACTTTGTTAAGTCCAGTAACCAACCACTATTCATTACAATAGAAACCGAACGCCCATGTTTCACACCAATCGTCATATTAGGAAAAACAGACCAAGCCGGCAGTTAATACAAAGCTAAGATCATAAATAGGTACCAAACTGGCCTCCTACTGCTAGGGTTCTCTTTTACTGGCTAAAAATTTATAAACAGAAGAAACCGCCACCTTAATACAATCCAAAATAATTTTTAGTTTGTCTTTTTTATTTTTAAATATACATTTTTATTTTTTTTCTTTCTTTCAGAAAACTTATTTAAAACTCACAAGGAATGTTATTTTTAAAATTCTTTTAGAAATCCTTAAATAAAAAACTTAAAGAAAACCAAACAAAACAACACCATTCACAAGGATTTCTATACTGGCGCCAATAGTCTAGCGTTTTTGATCATCAACGATGATCAATGGATTGTAACAAAAATTCGTTTCGATTGTTATCACAATTTCAACAAAAGCTGAGAGCTGTTGAGATTGGTGTGAGAACAATAAAATCAAGTATAATAAAAGATTTTTAGTCTTTAAATTTTTTTCTGTATCTTTTAAGATTTGTTAGAGGATGCTTTAAACTTCATTTTAACACATTTAAATGTAATGTGAAATTGTCTTAAATTTAGCTATAGTGTTTCTTTATCGAAATTCGGTTTAAAAAGGAACTACATTTAAATATATACAAAAAGGTTTTGATATAAAAACGTCAAATTAAACTTTTAAGTAGATCAAAACTAAAATATATTTCTTTAAAGAATATAATAAATAGATATATAAAAGGAGAAAATATGATAAACTATGCAATAATCAACAAATCACTGACTTGAGGATCTTAACTTTAAGCCATAAGTTTTAAACAGTTTAACCATCTCACTTCCCCCATTTCGATCCAATCAATAATAAAAAAAGAAATTAAAAACAAGGCATCTAAAGATCAGCAGTTATATGATACAATAAACGCTTAAAATTTTCACGATCACTATCCATCCGTTTAATACAAAGGGCCCCAAAGTATGGTGAATGATTTATTGGCCCCCAAAATAGTCCGTTCGGTATGATTTCCATGATAATCTTTTTTACTTTAGATAGATTTTTTTTGTTAAATTTTTGGTCAAGCGATTGACGGGACTCTCTTTAAAAGGCCGCACAACATATTTTATATGTATATATAACAAGCTATTCACGGTGGCCGGAACAAGCCACTAACAAATATAGCGAAAAAGAAATAACAAAATTTTGAAGATAGCCCCAAACTATTGCGAAAAAATCACATAACCAAAACATGATTAAAAAAAAAATAAATAAATAAATAATAATAACAACAAAAAGCAAATGCCTCTTATCCCTAGTTAACAAGATCACAGGCGGAGGCCCCGCAAAAATATCACCTTAAGCCTTGTTTGATGCTTTGCTCCTGTTAACAGTGTTTGTGGTGTGCTGACGGCCACCAATTCACAAGGTGAACATGAAATAAATATAAAAAAGATAATTTTTGTTGTTTCAGAAACAAACAAAAAAAAAAAAAAAATAGTAACAAGAAACAACACCAAAATTTCGCGGCTACAACACAAAAACTTTCCGCCATATTATTAACTTATTTATAACCAAACAAGCAACGTTTCTCACAGCTATTAAAGCCTGCGCTCTCTTAGTGATTAAGTTTGGCAGTCCCGTGTAACGTGACTATCGATTTAGTATTGTCGTTCATTTCATTTTAATTGAGGTGAATTTATATTTATTATTATTATTTTTTTCTTTCGTTTTGTATCTTTTTTTTGTTTTACTAAAAAAGTTTCATATATTTTGATAATAAAGCGTTTTAATACGACTCCAAAATTTGTATGCATGTAAAGTGAAAAAATAAAATATTTTGAATTCTTTTTTGAGGTACTTGGCAATTGTGTAGAGTAATATTTTTACTGCCTTTAACATAATCAAAAGAAATATAGTATAAAATTAAAGGATAATAGCTGAATTAAACATATAAAGGACAAAAATATTCAGATTTTTTTTTTTTTAAACGTAAACTTCATCGATCATAAAACTGGCGTTTTCTTCTGTAAAAACTTGTGATCAATATTTGAAGTATTCGTTTTACTTCAAATTTTATTAGCATGAATTTGTTGTATAATCCTAAGGCTTCACTGACGTTTAATGCCACGTTAAATATCAATGAGTCAACGAATAAGAAACTATTGGTATATGGGAATGTTAATAATTCAAATTACATGTGATATACATAACTATAACTTTGAAAATGGGAATTAATACACGTCAATCTTCTTATTGCCCTTTTACAATTCTTTGACAAAAATTACAATTTAGAATTCTAGCCATCTGAAGTACAAAAAAATCAAATAAAAATGTAGTCAGAGAAAAAATTTGCTCGCCCTCTAAGCTATACAAACAAATAACTTTTAAATTAATTAGCAAGAACACGTTAAACTGACAGCTTCTAAAAAATTCTTTGAAGTTTTTGAAAATCCACCTTGCAATTCATCTATCGGTTGTGGTTATGCCACGTGTTATTTTTCAATGATAGTATAATGTTGTAAAGACAATGACAACATGATATTCATTTTTGTTTTAGTTTGATCTTAAAAACAGCAAACATCAATCCATAAACTGACATTGGACTCAAAAATTCATTTATAGCGTTTAAATGAGAATACACACGTTAAGTCCATCCATCACAATAAGCCCTAATGAAGTCGTAGCATTAGAATGAAAAATATTAACCTATTCTTAATTCTGGGTAAAAATACAGTGAAATCTTGCAACCGAATCAAATCTTTGGGGAGCTATTTAGGTTTGTATTAGGAAGTCGTAAGCTGATTTGATGACAATGGAAAAAATATTGTTAAAAACTTAACTCGTTTCAGTTGCAATAACAAACGTAGATAAATCCTGCGACCGAATACTCACCCTTTTTAGGATAAGCTATTTAGATTTGATTTAGAAATTGTAAGCTGCTTGAATGAGAGCACAAAGTCGTTAAAAAATTATTTTCGATCTGTCAACCTATTCCTACTTAAAATCACACACTTTCATTGTTAAATAATTTACAATAAGCTTCTCAATTTTACTATAATATAAGTATTTAAAGCCAAGTTTGTTTCAAATAAATCACGTAAAGTAATTATCTGTTATTTAAAAAAATCATTAAAATCTAAATCATTGGTGGCCTAGCCATATATATTCGGCATGTTAGTAATAAGTCTTTTTGTTTTTATTATATGTGTTTTCAATTAAATTTATAAATAATAGAATACCAGAGATGAGTACAAATGCATAAATTAATACAGGCGATCAAAAGATGGCTGAAAGGATTTCAAATAGCATTTGAATCCCGCATTCCAGTGTCTTTGTTTTCAGGTATACAGCGTGCGTAAAGTGAGCTCGCTGGGATAAAAATTTGATTCTGGAATTTTATTTCATTCTATTAAATAGAGGGGTAGACAAGTGTATGTCAATCACAATTTTTCATGAAGACAAAGCACAAATCTGAATCATCACCAATCTTTTAGTTGCGTATATTTTAATATATATATTTTTTTTTTTCTGAATTTTAGACCTCCCTGTATCAGGATCTGGTACTTTAAAAATATAATTATACCCATACAAAACTTAAAGGTATTTATCCAATGCACTAATTGAGATATCAAATAAACTTCATGAAGTATTCCTTTTTCTAGTTTTTTTTCTTTTTTGTTGTTTATTATTTCATTTTGTTCCTCTTGTTGGTATTATTATATATGTCCTGTTTAAGGGTATGAGAATATAATTTACTATCTTAAAAGAATAGAGCAATCAAAGTAAAGGGGCAGTTAGTTATATTTTATCTTCTCACCTCGAGAATTTCTTAATGGAGAAGGGGGCAATAAATGCGGCAAAAAGTTTACAAAAGGACAAAAGTAAAGGCAAAATAGGAATAACAATGAAGTAATATTAAGTTTAACAAGGATATATCCTTAGATTTTGGTACATAATGTGTAGAAAGAGAAACTATGATAGCACCCTGCTGTGTAAATACCTTCGCGATTAACAACACCCGTTTGTATGGACAAGACATCTCACCTTTCAGGGTTAAGCATATAAAAACGAACATAACTTCTTTTTTTGTTTTTTCTTTTTTTTTTTGACATTTAAGGTGGTCGATAATATATTGCCATCAACAAGAAGATATAATAACAAAAAACTATGCAACTAAACAGGATGACAATGGAAGAATTTTCAGAGTTTCATATCCCATTTGAAAGCATTTTCTTCTTGTTCATGGTTATAGATAGCACATGTAGATGTTTATCAAAAATGTACCAAGGTTTTAGAGTTGTCTTATCCATAAAATATACAAAAAAAAAAAAAACATCAACTAATTCATATATGTAGAATGTAACTCTATTTGAGATTAAGCCTTTTTCATGGTGATTAGGGACTATAAACACAGGCAACATATAATATTAATAAACTGAAAGACCATTTATATTTGAAAAATTAATAATTCATGTATGTATTTGTAGTTGTTTTGCCACACACTTATACATTAGATATTTTGGGATCAAAATATGTCAAACGTCAACTCATATTTACTATCCTAGAGACAGTATCTACCGGTATTCGGTAGTTTAAAACAATTTTATGGTCAACCACGTAGGCTATGAAATGAAAATTCAATCAACAATTAAAAATTTTTGTTGTAATACGTGGGAAAGGTAAAAATTTTGATGGTCTTCCAGAGATTTAAAGAGGATAATAAGTGGTGTCGGTTTTCATAGTGATAGAATATAATGTTCATCTTTTGTGGATCTTTTGGAAAAATTATCGTTAACTACCCTTAAAATCATTTTAAAATTTCACTAGATTTATTACTGAAAGTTATTTTAATTGGTATAACTGGATATTATAAGGAAATTTTTTAATTTGGATACGAAAATTAGTTAATATCAATTTTGAAATTAATTAAACCAGTTTTTTATTGACTTAAATTTTAGAATTAGCTGTGTAATTGACTGTAATAAATCAAAATTAGGCACATTAAGCCTTCAATGATGTGGTACTAGCTTAAATCTTATAAGATGGGAAAAAGTTTGATTTTTCTTACTTCTTCTTCTTCTTACTTCAACTTCAATGAAATTAAAAATTTGCCAAATATGAAATAATAGAATAATTGTTAGTTCTGGTAATCATCTGTTGTAGTAAAATCTCTCTTAAAATTTTGACATTTTGATGAATTTTCTAATTTAAATTTATGCATTTAAAACAACTTCTAAATATCCAACTAAACTGCTTCATACAGAATTATGTCAAGAAAAGTCTATAGTCAACAACAAAAATATACAAGAAAATTCTGAAAAAAAATTAAAATCAGAGAATTTTCCAGTTCTTTATGAATTCTTAAAATGAAGTTTAAGCCTTAGAAACTACTTTTATTTCAATAAACTAATTTTTGCAGAAATGTATTACAAAACATCTGTAAAATTATTGATATCCGTGAAACACCACCGAGATTTGTGCGGTTTTTCATTAATTTTCGAAGTGAGATTTGTGTATTCAAAACTAATTTTAAAGGCTCCACTAAGTAAGCTGTTTTGTAGAATTATGCTTAATACTGTGGAATTAATAAATTTCATTGAGCTTTGTAGAAGTTAAAACAAATTTTGATTTTATTCAGAGTGCATTAGCTGTGCAAAATCAACTTTAATTTGCTTACTTGCTTGTCATATGGTAACGGAAGTAAAATAATAATATCTTAAGAAAAAATGGGTTTCAGTAATGTGACAAAATTTCGAAGGAACAATATTAAATTTCCAGCACCTATAAATTAAAACTTATATTTTTTTAACATTTCTCAAAGCTAACGTAAATATTAATTATGTGCCTGACACTGTGAATTAGAAAAGTTTGACATTATTTATCAAAATAATCTTTTTTCAAGCATGATGTATTTATTACAACAGCTTCTTAATTTGTCTATAGCGGCTGTCATTTTTAACTTAAAAATAGCTATATCTGCTTAGAGATTGCTACTTCGTTAGAGTCATATCTCTTTTCCACCTTTTGAAAATCCTCTTTTACTAACCTTCATTGACTGCACACATTTCTACATGGTGTGCTTTCCTTTCTGCGAAAGTATCTAATAGCGCATCATAACAAATTTTTAACTTCATCACGAGGTCAGAGTGTATTTTTGGACTCATTTTTGAACACAGATAACTTTTAATAATTTTTAGTATGCTAAAACTTTGTTCACTCCTTGCTAATGTCGTTATAATTTTGCTGCGTATACTTCAAGCAATACCAACATTGGGAAACATTAGTAAAACCCACAAAGCCTTACAGTATTATTTATTTTTATTTTATGAAATATTATTATACTTAGAAAAGACGCCCAAGTTGACCGGTTTAAAGTTTTTTGCAAAATAAATATATTGTTTGAATTTTAGCTTATGAATAAAATATTTGATTTATGACATAATTTGGGTTAGATTCCGTCAATTTTCTTCTTTGTCATTAAAATATTTAAATTTCTAAAACTACAAAACAAAAAATATTTTATATTTAAAACATAAAAATATAATTTCTTAATATACACTCTGTCAAAAGTTAAAAAAATTTAAAAAAATATTTTAATTACCTTAAAATGAGCCCTCCCAATAGAAATTACTTTTAAATCATTTCAATACGAAAATATATTCTTTTACTATATAAACTCAAATATACCGAAACCAAAATAAAAAATAAAAAAAGGAGCTAAAATAACTAAATGACATTCACCATTTGTAGACCTAAAACTAATCCGCTGACAATGAAGACTTTTATTCTGGTCAATAGAGCACATTCCTGACAAAAGTTTCGCCTGGTGATTTTTTTCGACTGTTTTGTTTCCTAAACAAAGGACGAGACAGAGTGTCGCCAAATATATCCATCAATATATAACGAAAGGAGCAAGATCACCAACGATCACCGATGATAATCTCTTGTATTGCTATTAAGGGCTAAAATACTCGAATACACCCGATGGTTCCTGTTTTTAAATTTATACTATACATAGTTCATAACGTCAGTGAAAATCTTTTTGAATAATAACAACAAAAAAGAAAAGAAAAGGAAAACAAACCAAAAATGACAATAACAAAAAGTAAAAACAACAAAAAAATGAATTTTTTTGTTGTTGTATATGCAGTAGAAATAGTACTAAGCAAAAATCTAAGTGAAAGACGATGTCCTTATGTCAAATGAAAAGAATTAGGTCTTAATTTCCAACAATAGTGAAAAGGTGTGCTATGTTAGCCATCTGACGATATTATCCTCTAACCGAGACCTGTATTTACACCCAAAAAAAGACTCTCTCCTAAGGAGTCGACACGGTGGCCATAATATGCAGTAAAAATTTTTGCAGGATCTTAACAATAATCAGGAAATATAGTTTTGTGAATGAACTACGATCTATATATGTATATATATGTATACATATATATAAAAGAGTGTTGATCCTTTTTAATGAACTCATTCATATTGTTGATCTTTGATGACACCGACATTATTATTAAATTTGTATGAGATTTCTCATCTGATAAGTGAATTAATAAAAATAAAAATTCTATCAACAAGAGAAAACTTGTCAAATTTTAAGGCCTTAATATAACAGGATATTCAAAGCTAGGTGGATTTCTTTGTTATTAGTTTTTTTTAAAAAAGTATTTTTTGCATTTAGTTGTACCTGGCTCTTTTCGCAATGGTAAAATTAATCCAAATAGTCCGCTATATATGACTAAATCTCCTCATAAAGTCTAATACTTTCACTTTTGGGTACGCAAGTGTTTCACACATCAATGACTTCTATAAAAGGTGGCGAGGTCTAATTTATCCCATCTCAAACTAAATAAAGAAATTTTTTTGGCTGTTTGTAGTTTAATTTTCTCCTTACTTTTTTTAATAATTAAAATTTCCTCCTGTGTTTTTATTGTTTTGTTTTTTTGTTTTTTTTCTGTGTTGTCTTTCTGGCTCTTTTATAAAAACCTTAATTTATGTTTCAGCCTGTCTTTTATAGGCATGTCGATCGTCGCATTTATCGAACATATTATAAAAAACACTTGTTAACCGCCGTAATCACTCTTCAAGTTATGACACAACTTCTTGTGCGATTTGGTATTTGGTAGGAGCACTCCTTAACGATTGAATGAGTTGGATATTAAGGTAAGTGTTTTCTTTTCAATTCATCTTATTGTGTGGTAAAAATGTTTAAATTTTGTTGTTGTTTTTTGTTTTTTTTTTTACTTTTCTTTTCCATTTTGTCTGTTTCATTTGTTACTTTGCTGCCCTCTTAATCTTAAATTGATGTTGATCAGGCGTCTTCAATGTCAGCCCATAATATACCCAAGGGATGATTTCGACAAGATTATATTTGATGTAACTAAAGATTATTGTACGATTGATATTTGAGGATTAACAGATCAACGTCATCTCATTCATCAATTTCAGACGGTGGTCCTTTGAAGGATCTTGAAATTCTTAACTTGATGCATGATTAAGTGTGGCGCATGGAAAAATATTTTTAAAAAATTTTTTAATGATTTTAATATCATATTTATACTTTTTTATTTGAATGATTTTCTTAGAGACTTGAAAAAGTTATAAAATTTTTAGTACTTGATAATATTGGCCGCCGGTTTTTTCTTTCTTTTTAAGGTAAAGTCTTTTTTTCTGGATAAAAGAATTTTTTTTTTCTAGAATTCCTTATCCATAAAATTAAATAAATTAGGCAGCAATGGAAGCACCTACAACGATGTAAAAATTTGTTTTGATTAGCTCCAATGTTAAACGTACCATTTAAGCTGTTGCTTCATTAAATTTCAGCCATTGAATGTAGAGTTTGTCATAATTTTCACTTATCAAGAAACGGGAAAAGCTCTTCGCAATAATCTAGCAAAGTTCTCGTGCAACTTTTTGTTAGGAGACAGTATGTTTTAACGAAAGTCCATACCAACTGATAACCGAAATACAGGCATGGTTACTTAGTTATCGTTTGTGTGGTGTCGTAGCATGCTCGCTGTATTGAAAACTATGACTCTTTTCCTTATTTCTCGTAGAATATAGATTGCAACTTAAAAAATTACTTGTTTTTGGAAGCTATGCACAAATTAAACGAGCTCTTGGCTCTTTCCGAAAAATGAAAGCATTGTTCAGCAAGGCTTTGTAGTTTCAGCTCGTGTGACACCTTGCTTATGGATAATTTTTCCGACTTTGAAAATGTATTTGGACCAACTGGCAGCTATTCACCAGAATTTTCAAATGGTTGTCATGGCTCTTCTTCGATTAATGCCCCCAACTTTTCATATTCAGACATTTTTGTTTTTCTAGAAGAAAAGCAGCATTCCTGATCCAAGCAAATTACTTTAGACACGTTTGATCAGCTAGAAAATGATCATCAAAACTTCCATCAAATGACGTTGACGTTTCTTCGTTTACGTTAATGAAGTAATACTCTTGTGAAACACTTTATTTAACAAAAAGTTTGAGATATTCAATACACAAAAAAAAACCAATGTTTCTTTGACTTTAGCAGGGTGGCGTATGCAGAAGTTTAATGCAAATTATTTTTATATAAACTATTTATTTATTTAGCAATATCTATTTTGTCCACTTTAAAGCAATCTCACTTAGATATAATACACTTGTGCTAGTAATTTTTCCAATCTCTGAAGAAACTTTTACACGTAGACTTGTGCTCTTCCAGCAATAAGATATTAATTTTCTTAGTTATAGTCAAATATATTTTTTTTAAAAGTCTTTTCAGTATTATGGAAACATTCTGAGCTTAGCGGGCTGGCAGGTTTTAAAGACTTAATAAAAAATGATGAACGTGAATTTTTTAAGACCTCTGATCATTAAAATAAAGATTTGTTAATAACCAAAGTAGCGTATGTACCTACATAAAAAACTAAAACTAAATTTCAACCCCATTTATACCTAAATGAACTCAATTTAACTAAACATAAAAATTTCCTAATTACAGGTTGTAAAAAAAAACAAGTGAAGTTCAAACATGCAAAATAAAGTTAACGATAAGTGATAAACTTTAACTTGCCCTCTCCCCAATCCAATAGTGTGTCTTTCTCACTATATATAAATTTATATAAGTTCATGAGTTTTAATAAAATCGCACTTACAGCAATTAAATTCATCTTGACTCTCCCCCTGACAGAAATAAAACAAAATTGACAATCATCTTAGTAATTTGATCCATCTCATATTTTTAAATTTATTTTCACTTAGATTTAAGTACTACTGGCTGCAATTTAAAACATGTAAAGTGAGGACCCTTAATCCAAAAAGAACGACTTTCTTCTTTTTTTCTTTCTTTTTCGTTGTGATGAGTGCACTCGTGGATTTATCGTCAACTCATCAACTTTCCTGTGGGAATTAAATCTAGAAGTAAACAAACCGGCGCTTTTACAAGTCGTCTCTTATATTTTTCTTTTTATTATTTTTTACATGGATACAAAAGAAGATTTTAAACTTGGAATCAAAAAAAGAAAGAAACCAGTCATACAAATTTACTATTTACGGAAGTATCTGAGTAGAATTTAGTTTAAATAGAAAAAATTTAGCAAAAATGAAGATTTTTTGGAAACAAATCAAAGTTAAATTTCTAATCAATTAATTCTTAAGGGCGGAGACTAAGTTATCAATGCACCTCCTTGCGGGCGTCAGTCCTACCGTTAGACTTAACCAATCGCACATTTATATACATAAATACAAGTGGGGCTCTTCCGTTCTGTTGCTTTAGTTTTTGTGTATATGGCGGAATCTTAGCCTGTATACGTGCATAATTTAAAAATGGCGACGTATAAGGCTTTAGGGAATAAAATGAAAAACGCCACATATTTGTTAAGAAAATACAAAATTGCAATAAGCTTATTATAATACTCGCATTTTCCTAATTAAGCATTTTATACTTATTTTAATAATTATGACCGTGAGCTAAGTTATTTGCGGGTTATTTAAAAATTCCAGAATTATTTCAAATTTAAAGGAAGCAAAAATAAATTACACAAAAACAAAATTCTTAAGATTTTGCTGTCTTGTTTATATTACTAAAAACATCAAAAAAAGAACCCGAAATTTTTATTTAATATTTATGACATGTTGATATGGAAAATCTTAGTTCTAGCCACAATCTGTAATCTTATTGAGTATTTATTTTACTTTAATTCAAAATATAAATGAAAGAAAGGATTTTTCCAAAGATATAGATTATTTGAAAAAGGCTGAGTACTAGCTCAGTTATATTAAATTAAAAAAGAAGAAAAGAACATGGTTTAAATATATTTAATTTAATATTGCATTTGAGTATATAATATTTTAACTGTTCCATTGACTGTGCCGAAATTAAGATATTTTCTGGTTTACAAACTCTAGAATACGCTAATTATGATTGACCACACCAAATTTCAAGTGAATTTCAACTAATGGCACTCCATGCCAATTAAGTGAATTCGAAGATTCTGTTGAATAATTAAACGTTTCACCTGCTTTTACACTGTCAATGGATTTGCATGTGGTTGGCTTACTTTGATAGCAAAAATAATTAAAATTGTTAACCTTATCGACATCTTTTTTTTAACATCTTTTTTATAGTGTAAGTTAGCCAATTCTTTTAAGTGGTGTGAAAATTGGAAAATAATTTTTCAAACAATTCTTCTTATGATGTTCATCCATACAAAGAAAACAAAAAAACATAAATGTGATCAAAATATGTCAAAATTTACATAATTAAAATTTTTATATCAAGTCATAATAAAATATAATTTTAGATAATTTTAAGCTTAATTTTTATGGAGCATAAATTTAGCTTGAGACAAATTAAATTTACTTTTAAAATTAAAATTAAAAATTCTCGTACTCTTGTGTTTTGGGGTATTGAGGTTTTTAATATTTTAAGAAAATATGAAAATCACAAAAGTATATTAACACATTAAGGACGGCAGTGAAAATCATACCTTGCTTTATCAGGTAGCGTGGCACCTTGCACAAAATGTTGTTTAGCAAAACTTTAAAATTGTAAAAATAAACCTTTTAATTTTTAATAAAAAAATTATTTTTAAACCTATAAAATTTTTTTTATCTATCAAAGCTATGGTCGATATAAGCCACCGGTAGTACACGCAGTCCCCAACGTGTTAAGCCTTAATTAAATTTGGCAAAGTTTGTCAAATAATATTTTTCATATATCCAGATTTTATTTGAAAAATTTTATATATTTTTGATTAAAGAGTTCTTTTGCACCAATGCTAGACACAACCAATTAAAAATGGTCGTTTAGTTGTGTAAAAGTCGCAAAGTACTAATTTTTTCAAAAATGTAATTTATTTACATATATCTAAATTTAGCCATCAAAAATGCAGCCATATGTTGGACGGTTACTTTGATGATTGTTATTATTTGACGTTGGTTAATACACTAACTTTCCAGTGTATTAAATTGGTGCTTCGATCTCTTTCTTTTTTGAGATGTAGCGCCATAATCGGGACCTCATTAACATATTTATTTTCAAAAGTTTTTGATTGTTTCTTATATATTTGATTTGGTGTCGATGGCAATGTATCATTGGTCTCAAACTGTTTCCAAGTTTCTACTTAGGTTACGATGCTAAGGGTTATTTTTCAAGAAGACAAATACAAAGCGGGGATTCTTTTTTATAGTTGCAATTCTTTTTTGAATTATGTAGAATAAAACCATTTAGTATTGATTTGCTTCTGTTTTAAAAGCTTTTTTTTATAATCATAATTTACTCCAATTTTTTCATTTTTGAATTAAACTATATGCTTTTTTTTCAACTGTTTATTTATACGAAAAAGAATTTATTTTCTCTAAAAACTGATGAGATAACTTCCGAAACAACTTTGAGCATGCCGTTATTTTTCATTTTTTCTTATATTTATTGTATAATAGTGGCGAATAGAAACTTCTAATCAATATTTTGTGAAAACAGAAATTAAGTATTTGTTTCGTTTCACTTGAAAAATTAGGTTTATGTTTCCTTATGAACCATTCATAAAAAATAGTTTTCAATTTTATTATGGAAAGCATCATTTAAAAACGAGCTACAAAAAAACATAATCATTCATAAAAATGATTCATTCTCATACCAGATCAAAAAAAAAATTCTCTGTCCACACCTAAAACTTATATCCATTGTAAAATTATTTAAAACTACTAAATTTGTTCTGTTCTGTATTCTTTTAGACCAAAAATTTATCACCCTCTACCCAAAATGATATATTTCAAAACGATATGATAGAAATCTGAGACGGAAACATAAGTCAAATCAGAATTGATACTGATATGATCATTTATATTTAAATATATATGCATATATATATATATATATATATGTTTCTATATTAGTTGTTGTAATACTCTATCAAAAATTATATCTTAAAATTCTAGCGCGTTCAACCCAACAAATATCTTCCCGATTCTTATCCTAATTGAGAGTCATCTTAAAAATTTTTTTTTTTTTTGGTTGTACTTTTTTGACCTATACCGAATATGACAATCATAATGGCTTGTTGGATTTTGTGATAGTATTAAATTGTGATCTAAAGTCAAATATCCAACATTGAGCGCTAACTAAATCAAGAAATATGGTGACAATGATTTTTTGTATCCAATCATAATCAGGAGCGAATAATGATAATATCTTTTCTAGGGTGCATTACTTGCATATTAAGAAGTATCCAAGAAAAAGTTAACCTACCTCCATATACATATATATGTAACTATATTACGATATATTTTAATATGACTTGAGAGATGATCTTGTCAGAAGAGGCGCTCACAATTAAGGCCATCATCATAAATCGTGATCCTGCCATTCTCTCGGATCCCAAGCTAACAATGATTCAGACAGGTTGCTTTTTCTTTTTATATTAATATATACATATATATATATATATATATATATATATATATATATACGTATATATGTCAGGCATCTTTATAGGTTACCTTCGTTATTTTTTCTAAATGAGTGTAGTATAGAAGGCTAGTAATAAAGTGTCCAACAAAAGAGCAAATCTGGTATCACGTACAAAATAAAAGCTAGAAAAATAAAATAAATATACATATATAAAAGTTTATAAAAACAAAACAACAACAACAACAAAAAACATTCAAAAATGTAAGATTTCTTTCGTTCAGTGGCCTATACTCTTGAGACGCAGACTGGACCATTATTGATTATCTTTATATATTCGATGTTTCAAATTGACGTCCTTAAGATCTTAAATCACTGGAATATATTTTTTTTTTAATTCAAGTGTGGGAATTGATTATTTTTGAGGGGATCATACTTTTGATTTTTGCAAATTTGGTTTTTTGTTTAACTTTACACTCAGTCAACTTTGATTTTTATTTAACAATTTATTAATTTTTATAATTTACATAATATATTAAATAACTTTAGATTATTATTTATCCTACTAAATAAGGATAGGTAAATTTTTATTACAAACTTTTCTTCATTTAATTTTCCTATAACAATGATAAAAAGAAATTAACAAAAACAAAATATTTATATCGCTTGAACTTCAATTAAAAATATTAAACATAAAGTTTGATGTACATTTTAACGCGTTCATTACACTTTTCAAGTCTAAAACTGAAAAAAACCGGCTTTTCACTTTTTTTTGTTGTTTTTGTTTTTACTTCAAATTATTCTTTTTTAAAGCGTACGTGACTAAAAACTTTTTTTAAATTTTTATGGAATAATAACAGTTTTAATGCACTAAAGTAATTTAACTAGTTAGAATTTTTTTCTGATCTAAAAATCATAAAGTAACAATTAACATACACAAAACTAAATGATTCACTTTTTTTTCAAATGCAGAAACTAAAAACTTTCAGTTGTTATTTTTAGCTACACAAAAAAAGCATAAAAAAATAATTTTTTCGAAATTTCAAATAACTCATCGAAAATTGTTGATTTGATTTGGAAGAAGTATAATGAGCGGTGGGTCTTAATTTGCTACATTGTGTTGCAGTTACTGCCTACTTCTTTTATGTGATTTAATGCATATATCACTAGGTAATAAAAATGGCTCAGACAGGATTAAGTCAATAAAATAGTTGAACAAAGTTTCCTTTTTTTTTTTTTAAATTGAATGAACAACCTTTTAAATTAATGTTTTATAACTAAGAAACCAATTTACTATTGTTTTTCGATACTTTTTAAGAAACCAAAAAATAAAATACTTTTAATTGAAATACATTTATTGAAAGAACTGCATTTAAAGTGAATTTTGACAATCTAATCTGTACTGTAAGTTGGTAACCCTCTTAATATAGAAATTCGTAGGTGCCCCTGTTGTATAAAAATTTACAAAGCAACTAGTGCTCTCAAGTTCTTATTGACATCATCCTAAATATTAGTTTGTCAAACTTATTTAAAATGTCATCATAGAAATATAATATTTATTGAATATCTGATAGAAAAAATCTTCTATAGATAAGAGATTGGTCACACTTTTAAGGATAAACCCATTTCACAATTTAAAGCTTACGCAACACATAGGAAGGAAAATAAACAAAAACCAAAAAGTATTTCGACATTTATACTTATTGAATATGTTTCTTTTATTTTCTTAAATAACAAATATATATACATCGTTCATGTACATAAATACTATATGCAAAGAATTAAACTTCTAAGTAGCCACAAGCTAAGTGTAAAATTTAATTAAACTTTGTAAAATAAAGAAAAAATAACAATTTTGTAAAAGAAACTTATCTTTTATTACAAAACAAAAAATATGTGAGAAAATGTTCAAAACCTGAAATGCAGAAAAAAATCCACCAATACTTAACATATCAGCAGGGAAGATATAATTAATCACAAAAATTAAATAATTAAGATTAAAAAATTACTAAAGTGATAAAAGCCATAATCATAAGAGCTTTGAAAAACTTATTTGCCGACCCAATCATATTTTGCTTAAATTGCAAAAAATACAAAATTAATAAAAGATCAAGATTGCCAAACTCAATTAAATTGAAGAAAACTTCCTAAAATACAGATATTGTTGAAAAAAAGGGGGGCGAAAGGAACTTAAAGAATTTTAATCGCTAAAATCACTGAATAAATGTCAAATTATAAATATTAGAAACAAAAATAAAATAACATACAATTTACTATCAAAAATCTTAAATAGATATTTTGATTTTTTTATATTACAAAATCAAGGAAAAAAAGACAAGAAAGTTTGTTTTTTACAAGAAGTGTTTGGGTTTTGAGTTTTTTAGGGAGCTGATACCAAATAACCTAGACTTATAACAAATTCCTTAAAGGTAAAAATTTTTTAAATTTTACCCATTAATTGAAAAACGGTCATTTAACAGAAGCCTTGAAGTTGTCTCAGATGTCATCTCTCACATCAATTAGAATTATTTTCCTAATTTGAAAATATTGTTCATCACAGCACTCTTAAATTTACTGAAAAGATGATATAGAAATAACAATAATTTTTATAGTTTGTATATATTTCAAGAAAAAATGAAAAAAAAAAATGGACTTATTTAAACACTTTAGTGAGCCCACAATTAATAAATAGCATCTTATCGAGTTAATTATAAATCAACGACCCATTTACGAACTCCCACAACGTTAAATATGATCATTTGACACGTTTAAAGTTCATAAAGCCAAAACAATTGCATATAGCTATTAATATATATATATATATATATAATCCTTTAATCGTCATCTGGACAAATATCATATGTTAAAAAATTGTTAACTATTGCAAATATCAACATTAATTGCAATGCATGCATCTCTTATTTAATTATGTCTACAGATGCAACTGTGTTGCAATCAGATCATACAATTAAAATTGTAATGTATTTTTATAATTAAATGTGCATATTATTATTGGTCAGATATAATTTCTTGATAAGCAATTGATCATTGTTAATGATGATCGCTGATTTCTGAACATTTCTTAATTTAAATATCCGATGACATATACTACATAAGTTTTGTCTGAATATTTTAAAAAAAAAAAATTTGTCCTACTAAACTTAATATTATCCAAATTATTTTTTTATAAATGATTCATTTATATAAACCAACGGTTAAATATTATTTGTATCATTTTTGATTTCCACGAATTAATACCTAAATATCCGTAAAAATGTTCACCTATTGACTGACGTCATAACTGAAAGATTTCAATAATGTAAAATTACGGATATGATTCACACCTGAGATCAAATACCAATCGATTGTTACGTAATTCACGTGCTTGAGGCACGGTATTACTTGTCTTTCAAGTTTTGGCGGTACGTTTGTTTCATTCATAACGCCGCAACCAAGCTGTGCGAATAAAATATGATAAGGTTGAATGTATTGTGTGAAAGTCGCACTTTAAAGTATATATCTAATTGTAGGAATGACTTACTTTTACTAATACCATTGTCATTCAACTAATTGTAAGTTTAGCATTATCATATTGACTATCATATGACGTCACAAGAAAGTTTATCAGACTCAAAATAATATAAGGAAAAATAAGAAATTTTTTAAGCGGTTATCAATTTTTAATTTTTATTTTTTTTATTTTGTTGATGCCTGAAATGGAGTGAAATCTTTTCGTTGTATTTATCATTTGTCAGCTGTTAAAATCAATGACGTTATATGCAATTTTTTTTTTGTGAAATTACCTCATTTATGTTCAATAATGACTAAAGATAAATTTTCACTCTTTAACCATTTTAAGTGCAGTGAACAGAAATGAGTAATATATCCGTTAATTACTTCAAAATTAATAATATTTACGATGCTAATAAAAACATTGATTATGATTAATTTATTTTGTTCTTAGGTAGAGAAATAAAATTTTCAAGTAAATTTCCAGCAAAATAAACAAAATATTTGCAAAAATTTATTAAACTGACTTCATCTTAGTTAGATAAAAATAAGATAATTACGGAATTGCAATTGGGAAAATAAATAGATTTCGGTTATAACGACGACTAACAAAATAAGTAACTTTTGAAATTACTACACTATATATCCACATGTAATGACGGAATATGTGAGAGCGGGGACAGAATGCACTGCGACCAGTCTTGATCTATTATTGTGCTCAATAAGGGAATATACAAAATGATATGTTGGAAGCTTTTAAACAGGCATTGAATAAGAAAAATAAACAGAAAGTGGAACTTTTCTCGTTACTTATTATATTCAATAGAAATAACTGCCAATGGAAAGATCAGGCAAGTCACATAAGTACATATATGTCTTTTTGAAAAAAATCTTTATTTTTAGAGTTAATAAACGTTTCAAAGTCTTTTATATTATAATTTTAGTTATTGTATATACATAACAATAAACATAACACTTAACAATAATTCATAATTACGAAAAAAGTAATAATCGTTCGGTTAAATATTGGGTGAATATGGAGGATGTGATAAAATTTCATATTGTAGAAAAGTAAATTGTCAACAGTAATTAAAGCTTTATGTGGTCGTGCATTATCATGCAGTAATACTGTACCTTGCCAAATCCTTTACTTTATTTATTGTACGTAGACCCAGCCGTATAGCTATAGTTCCTAGCTTAGACCCAAGTTTATTAATAGTTGTGTGTGTATCGGATTCCACAGTTGTCTTTAATAACTCATTATCAATGTACTGATCTTCATCGAAGCCCGTCGACGATATTCAAATAGCCAGAATGAAATTTTTCGAACCTATAGGTTCGATATATCGAGCATTTTTTTTATTAGTGGATCCATTTCTGAATTTCTGATTAATGTTTCTCGAAGCTTGAGCTTCACTATACTATTTCAATTTGAACTCGTACACGAAAAGTAGATGTAAATTGGGTTTTATTTCCATCTGGTTTCTGATGAAAATAAAAAAAAGAGGGATACAAATATTTATTACATTTGTGTTGGAATTATCACATAAAAGTAGGAAAATTTAACATTTTTGTATGGACTGAGATTGAGAAAAGTGATCATTTCATTTTCATATAGGGGAGGTTCTTACACTCAGAGTAAAATTTTCAAACAACAACAACAACAAAAATAGGATTAAGAAGTAAACTAATAGCACCAGAACATTTCTCAACCCTTCTCGCTCAGATCAATTACAGGTCTAAATACTGTACTATTTTTTCCTAAGCTGAAGGTAAAAAATCTCAAATTATCCAAAAGTCCTACTATCCTAACCACTGTAAATAATTGAAATTGTTGTTGAAGTAAAACTCTTTCAACCTTGGTTGGTATAGAAATCAAGTATTTAGCAAAAAGATAAAAAAGTTTTTCTTTACGGTTTGTAGTCAAGGACACCAAAAATTATAATCCTTAGCTAAAAATCAAAAAGATACCATGACCAAAATGAACAAATTACTTAAACTTTATGATTTCAACATTTGCTTCTTTTCCAATATATTCCAAGGACATAATTAAAACTTACTGTTTCCATACCAATTCTCCAAGGATATTTAAATAACTCAAAGCGTAAAATTGTCAATTTGCACGCTTGATTCATACGAATAGAAAAGTCCTTGAAGGCAATTTTTGAGGATAATACCAGGTGCGACTAGCCACTGCTAGTACTTGTTATCATAATGAAGACATTTAAACATTTGACAGCGTGTTAAGCCGTGAAAGGGCTTAAGGCCAAACATCCAACAAAGGACACCCAGCAATAAGATTTGAGCAAAACTATAAAAGCCATAAAAAGATTTCTAAAGATAGTTATGACATGCCAAGTTGCATTTTTTTTATATATATATATATATATATATATATGTATCTTTTCAGCTCTCCTTTTAGTTTTTCTCTTTTTCTTTCTAGTGTCACATATAGATTTATTTTTAAGGATAACCTTTTGCGTATAATCTGCCCAAATGTCAGAAGCAGGTTTAGTTAAAAAAATTTTGAACCAATATTCAAAAAAAAAAAATAAAATAATAATAAGACCAAAAAACACGAAGAAACATAGTTAAAGGCATTGAAAAATGAGGGCGGCACTTCTATTAAGAGAAAACCAAATGGTCAGAAGGCTAAAAAGGATGATTTCCTCTTTTTGTATAAAGAAAGCCTTGAATCTGATTGTTAGTGTTTCCCAATTATATGTACAATATTGTCCATATCTACCGTTGAGACCGAAGTGGTGGCACCTTGCTGTGAACTGTATACACGACGCGGTAGACTAAAGAATATTTGAATCTGTTTGAACGGAGGACGCCCGCTGTCCTCGTAAGTCAAACACTGATGGCCAAGGCGTTTCAGATACTATTGTTAGTTTTCTTACTGCCGTTTGATGTATTGCTGTATTGAATTCTAATTTGTTTTTGTCCAAAAATTTTAAATTTTCCAATAGTATTCAATTAACCAGATACTTTGATGCAGAGTTTTTTTTTATGACATATTTAATGACAAAAGGTTACTTAGGAAGTTTTTAAAGAAAAATCATTGAAATTATTGGCAAATTTTTGTTTGATTTCTCAAAAACGCCTTATAATTAGTTTTTATATGTAAAAAGCCTTGCTTAGCTAAACAGAATTGAGGTTAAATAATTTCATTTAATATTTGTTATATGGAACTTTGAATGAATCAAAGACTGTGTCCTGTTTCATTACTAGCTAAATTTTAGCTTTAATTTTAAAAATTTAAATGTATAAAATTATGAGCAAAAGACATCTCATTTAAGATTTACCCTTCCGGCTTTATGGAAATATTATATACAGCAGAAATAATGACAAAAATTTAATCTTGGAATACTTTTGACCAACCAAGGGAGATATAGGAAAAAATTGAAATATATTTTTGTGAAAGTTTTAGTTTTGAGAAAAATGTTTGCACTTGAAATTTAAATAAATGTTTTTATAAAACAATAATTAATAATACTTGTTTATTATTAGTAATTATAAACAATTTTACTGCTGTCTGTGGAATTAATGAATTAAAATGAATTAAAAAAACAAAAATTTTAATTCATTAATTCTATTGAAAGCAGTAAATTAGGAAGCACATTAACTATTTTTCTTTAATTATAAACACTGTGGTTATCCGCTGCTAAAAGCGTAACTCTAAAATTAATGTGTTAAAAGTAAATTAGTGCCTATTGCACTTCCCATTTTTGTAATGCTGTCGTCTGCAGAGTAAAAACGAATACTGGATAGGAACCCACTTTTTGTCAAATCGGCCTGCTTATTGATTCTTATACTTTTATGTTTAAAAATTCTATGACCACATATTCGTCTCAGATCAGCTAATAAAACATGTCTCAGAGGTTTTTATGGTATTGCTAGCTCTTAAAGCTTAATTAGCTCAATTTTCGGTGAAAACTTAAATTCTATCATGAGTTATCACGTCTAAACCAAGAGGGTTTTATTTTTGGGTTAGAAATTAGGACCAAATGGCTGAATTTTTGAAATTTTAACATAAAAATTTTCGAAATATTTGAATAAAATATATTTTTTTAACTTTCGTAATCCTTATGGCTACTAAAGAAAATCATTAAAAATAATGATTTTTTTCCAAAACTTTTCTAAAACTATTTAATATTCAAATTGAGGAATCACATTCCACAGATAATAAATCCAAAAAAGTGATTTTATATATATCATTCTTCCTTAGTTTCTATACTAAACAAATAATTGTCCTACTTTTTATCTTCCAACGGTCCTAACTAGGGTGTAAAATTATATGCAAAAAAAATTATATGCAAATTGAGAGAAAGTAATAATTTTTGTTACTACTTATACACTTGAAACAATATTCTGTAATAGTAATGAATTCTACAAAGATAGGAAAACGGTTGTATCGATTTGCTAAGTACCTAACTGCAGAAGGAATTCTTTCAATCAAGATATCCGTCGTCATGTGGTGTTTAGGCTACCCGCAGGGTTAGTGTGGGTATACACACTGGATTATCACAATCACCTTGGGAATTACCTCAATCGAGAGAGGCTCCGACTAAAAATCAGTTCTTATTGTAGTAACATTTGTTATTTATTTAGTATTTTTATTTTATTTAAGTGTTTTTTTTTTGCTTCCATTAAAGATATATTTTTCCTTGGTGTTTGAGGCAGATGTTGTAAGACTACATTAGGTTTTCAAATTGTTTCACAGATCCCATGAGCATCCTACAAAGATGATGATATGACATAGTGCACGACAACTTCAGTGCCAGAAGAAGAAAAATACTAAAACCAAGTTTGTTAGACCTTTGTTTTATTTAGTTTCGTTTACTTTTTTCTTGTGCTTATTTTTTTTTTTGTTATTTATTTTTTATTACGATGTTTTCTTATCGGACGACAGCAGAAACGTATGTTATTTGCATACTTTTTCAGAAATTTATACATTTTAAATATCATAAGAATATAAATAGGCTGCTAGCTTTTTGTAGTTGGTCTGTGTATTGCATCAAATGGCGGAAAGTGACACAATAAATGCTGCCAATTGACCCCTGTGGTGAACACCAAAAATTCATAAGTTTTAAGCTTAGCAAAATATTTTGTCCTTTGGTTGGTTTTGTTGCCCTTTATCGCAATGTTTATGGCTTTTGATATCTATCGGAAAGTGTATTTTGTCGAGTTGAAAAGTGATAATTCGATGGGATCTGACCGATTGGAAGTTTTCAGGTAAAGAAATTTCATAAACAATACACATATCTTTTGACATTAATGTTTGACTTTTTTATTTTATTCATTCAGCTTTTTTTCTTTTTGGTTTTTTTTAAAATAAAATTAGATCAAGAAGATATTCGCAGAGACACTGCTTTTGTTGTATTTAGGGTAAAATATATTCAAATGATATTTTTAATGTATTTTTTACTTATCTTTTAAAGTTTAGTTGGAGTTCTGAAACTAAGCCCAAAGATATATTTCACAATATTTTTTTCTTTCTTTGACCTATACTGAATGATTAATTCTCTATAAAGAGAAAATCTAAATTTTAAATACTTCCATTGGAATTAAAAACTTAATTAGATGTGTTCTCAATACTTGATTTTAAAGGAAATATGATTGCAAAAGTAAAAGTATTTAATTTCACATACAATGATGTGGAACCCTACTTAAAATTTGATTTCGGTGCTGAACTTGAAAAGATATCAAATACTGAATTTCATCATTCTGGAAATCTGTGCTATAATTTAAGTAATTGTAAAAGGTTTGAAAGTTCTTTAAAGCTATATTATAAGCATTTTGAATTGCAAGTTTTTCTAGCACTTTACTTTAAAGTATGAGTAATTATAAGGAATTGTTAAAAATTAATACTACTTCTATCGGTTAGAGTCCTCATTTTATTAAATGTAAAAAAATTACTTTCAAGCTCTACTATAGTATCTGCGTGACACCACACTAAAAATATCTGGTAATGCTTATATTTCAGTCGTTGAAGGGTAAAGTGAAATTCAAAGATCCTATTGAAAACATACGGTAATGGTACAAGTTGTACAAAAGCCAAGTCCTTATCGAAAAAAGATATAAATACAAAGTATGTTGGAAGTAATTCAATTAAATTGGCTTTTATTTCCTTTATGCTAAATGCCAACTAATCGTATTTGAGCAATGACTAATAATCCAAATCTCTTTTCCTTGCAAACTCTTTAAAAAGTTTCCTGCGAAGTTCTTCTGAAATTAAATTTTCTTTTGAAAGTTGAAAAATCAAATGCAAATTTTCCCACAGCATGAAATTAATAGAAAAATAACAGGCACCATTTTGATCAATTGTCAAAAGATTTTAATTTTAAGCAATTTTATATTTTAAAGTCCTCAATTTTACAAGCACATAAGTATATCTTATGGACCAAATTATAAAAATATCAAATAGTATCAATATTTCCATGTCTAAATCAAAAAGTCCTTGGATATAAAATAATGATTAAATTTATTTCAAAACTATTTTTAAGAAAATATTTTCCATACCTTTTTAATACAATTGGCTTACCATCACAGCTACTTGTCACTAAAGTGAAAAATATTCAAATAAAACTCTAAAGAAATATTAAAGTCTGAAAAGGCTTCTTTTTTATCACAGCCAGAAACTAATAAGTTTTAAAACCAATGATGAAAATTTGGTCAAAATGCAACGACAAAGTAATTATTGGTTTAGTTACGGATATGCAAGTGCACGTCTTAGACGCAAAAAGCTAATTTGAATTGCAAAAACAAAATTCAAACTGCAAACTATAACATATATATGACTACGTTGACAATTCTTTTAAGATGTACGCTGGTTCATAACCATTGTCCAACTGAGTATATCATGTAATTGTACAATAAGAAACTTTTGTCCATAAAATTATGAATAGCCATCCAGGCAAAAGTATATATAGTTGTCTGAGAAGTCCATGGTTTATTATTAATTAGAGAAGAAACGTGTCTATTACTAAGGGTTATATTCACGAACCTTTCAACGCCAACCGTTTTTATTCCATCCGACATAAATGTCTCATGACAGCATCTTATTTGGTCATAGACCACCCGGAGACATTGTTTTTTTGTTGTTGTTTAAGTGTAACTAAATAATTTTTGATGATGTCGCTAGACCGTACAACAAGTCTAAATGTCCAAAAAACGTGAAGATATGAGAACATTGTTTTAATTTTTTTTTTTTATTGTTTTTTTTTTTTATTTTTTGTCTTGTTTTTAGATTTTAAATTAATTTTTGAGCACAATAAACAAGTTGAGAGGATATTTATGAGGTATTTTAAAACAACATTAGGAACCAAAGGTAAACTAACTTTGTCGGAAGGATTTGTATATATACCTATATATATATATATATGTTTTTTTTTCTTGCTTTAAAAAGAGCCTCATTGTATATACTATACTGTTACCTCTTGTTTAACCCTAAATATTAGATAAACATGATTTTAAATTGATATCTTGGTTGCTTACCAAAAAACCTTTATAATCAAAGTAGAAGTTTGGCGGATAAGCTTCCGTTTATGAGAATTGCTTTAAAACATGAAAAGATAAGATCAGATGTCTCAAGATATGCAAATAGTGAATTCGTTTTTTGGAAAAAAAAAATATTAGTTAAATCTATGCTTTGAAGGTATTTCTTATAATTTAAATTGTTTTAAATAGTAAGAAAATATTAAAATGTTTAACGAATCAAATAAAAAGAAAATTAAAAATGAATTTAGACTTCTATTTTTTTAAATTTAATGAAAATAAACAAAAAACTTTATACTTAACCAGAAATTCCTGAGTCAATTGATACTTTGTAATTTTTTATTGTTATTTTAATCGCAAAATAATATGTTTTTGGGCCAAACAGCTAATTTTTATGTTTCCTCGGGAGCTCTAACCCCCCCCCCCCCCCCCCCCACACACACACACACACTAAAGTATGCAATTTTTTCGATTCCCCGATTAACTAATGAATTAGTAAAGATGAAAAAGTGGAGATTGACTTAGAAAATCAGTTCAACTCTCTGCAACTTTAATTTTCAAAATTCCTCAAAATTATCAGATAATTAATCAGTGAAAAATTTTCCATTACAAACTATCTGTATGTTAAAGAGCTGACATTTCAATTTTGTGGAACTGAATCGCAACAGATCTTTCAGTTATCCTATCTTTTTAAAAACATTCCTTTTTTATTTTTTATACCATTTAGCCATTTGGCTTGCAAACACTTTACAACTGTCTAATTTCAAAATATATTCATACAAAAATTTTACAGAATGTTGTTAAAAAGTTATTTAAGGAGAGAGTTCGGCTTATTCGCTGAAAATGGGCATGTTTTCAAGAATTGTTTTTAGCGTTACAGGTAATTCCAGTTTAGTTTTTTAATTTTAATATAATAACACAACATTTGAACAATATTTTTTTAAATTTTCATTTCAATAATAAGTGAGTGAGTGATTGAGTGAGTGACAGTGAATATCTCGAAGCGCCTAGCAGGAAAATGGTTTTCGGGTGTGCAACATAATCATCTAAAACAAAAAAATCTAAAGTTATTTATTAAAAGAGATATTTTTTGAGATAACATCGAGGGGTTTCTTTTCAATTTTCATATTTTTGGTAGACTTTGGAAGTCACAATACCAATTTTTACTAAAAAAATCGACCTATTTGGTCCTATAAAATTAATAATTTCCTCCATGTTATCTGGAAAATTATGTCAAAAAGTAGTGTGCAAAATTTCAAAACGATCGCTTTAGTAGATTTGGAGTTATCGTGCACACCGACTTCGAAGATAACTAGTCTCAGAAAAATGCTTTAAAATTTTGCTCATTCACTACTTGCTCTAGAGAAAAGGATGTTCAAATGGTCACAGCTTAGGTAATTTTACTCCGAACGAGTTGAACTTTTGAAGCAATATTTTTAAGATGCTGCATATTAATTTAAAAAAATAAGAAGAAACTTAAATACCCTACCCTTCCTTGCAAAATATTTCAATATATTTATTTTGATCATATAATTCATAAAGAATTCATAAAAGAAGTAATTTTTTCTCAACTATATTATCCCTTTAAACAGTAGAACAGATAATCAAGTAATACTCCTTTAGATTTAAGAAAATTTTAAAATTAATATGTTCTCTGCTAATATAAATCAATTAAACAATTTTTGGAAGTGCAATACCTCCATAAAAAATTGAAATTCAGGTTTCTATGTTTTTCACTATAATTTTCTTTTCAAACTATTTTTTTATAGTAAAAACGTAGTCAATTTGGCATTATCTCCTTTATAATAAAAATTTTTGCTTTATTTGTAAACTTTTCTATTTATTTATTTCACTTTTGATCAAATTTTCCAAAGATGAAAAATCGCAATGTTTTCATTTTTTTCTATAATATGCAAGTTTAATTTTCCCATAAGTGAAGTCATATCTCATATCAATTCTTGCAATAGTTTATTTTATAAGAAAATTACTAGCACCTGTTATATTAGTTTTTGCATCTCTAAAGTATTTTTTTATTCACTGTACCACCCACATAGGTGTTAATAAACCCTGAGAATGTAATCTGAATATGCTACATCATTGCTTTTATTGCATCAATCCATTTTGGATCTTATTGCAGTTCATTTTGGTTTCATTTGTTTAATGTTGATAGAACAAATAGAATACCACTTGATAGAATTCAATTTGAAATTATCATTAGAATAAATTTTTATGTAAATATCTTTAATGATACTTAAACAAAAATGATTTTATCTCAGAGCTATATATGCTTAAACTGACCTCCATTAAAAATCACGACTTTAAATTTTCAAAAACTAAAGAATCATAATTTCAAACATAACAATCACTTTTAAGAAGTTATAAATGTTACTTCTATGATCATAAATTATTTATACTTATGCAATAATATCCCATATCAATTTAAATTTTTATAATTTTTTCCTTTTTCTTTACAGTTTGATATCTATAGAAATAAAATTCAATATTCTAACTGCACTGTTACCAAATTATCAACTATCTCTTTAAATATTGTATAGCAAAATATGAGTAATTAGTTATTTATGTTCACAATTCAAACCATTTGACGTCATTACGCATTTTTCATATACAAACAAAAATTATACCCACGTGAATTGACGTTATTACGCATTTTTCATCTGCAAACAAAAATTGTACCCACGTGAATGTTGATCACAGGTATTGGCATTGATAAGGTCCTTCTTATCAGACCGATGGCTGGATCATACTCGCAAATATAAGACCAGAATATTTCACTCAAGCTACAGTTAAAATCAAACTTAAGTGTAGCACATATTAGTTTATTAGGTGAAAATTTTAAAATTGTTGATAAAAAACCAATAAAAAAATTTTTAGAATTATTCTCATTGCTGAAATGAATTTTTTAAATACAATTAAATTAGGTAAGTTTTTCTATTTCAATTTTAAGAAAAACTACAGTAAGTTTTACGAAACTTAATTCGATATTTTTTGTCATTTTTTGCTGCTTATAAAATAATTTAATCTAAAGTTCATCCAGTGTGCATTTAAAAAGTGTTATATTGAACTAAATATATTTTGCTACTGCCGTGTGATATCTTATTAAATTTGATTAGAGGTTTAAAAGTCTGTTTAAAAACTATAAAGTGAAAATTCGTGTGAAAAACTAAAAAACTGTTTTTGTATTTTTACATCCATTGTCACCAGTTATTAGCTTTTCATATTTAATTGACTTTGTCTAATATCCCAGTATTAATTAATTTAGTAGTATATCTCTAAACTGAAATCCTGTGAGAGTAATTACCTTTAAAATTATATTTTAAGCCTTTACTGTGTTTATCAAATAAACTGAGGGGTCATTTCTACATCACTATTCATATTGTGTTGTTGAGCTTCCTAATTTTTATAATAACGTATCAAAATCAATGTTTAGACTTCATTCTAATACTGATTTAGAGTTCAACTTCATATCAACTTCATTTGGCAATGTCAATCCATGCAATTGGAGATGCCTTGTCTTTCTCAACATTATCTCACATACTCGAAAAATAAATGGTACTGCATTTTAATATGTTTTACAAAGATTTAAAATATTTTTTCTTTGAAGTTACAAGTGGATAACGCATCATTGGTCTCCACTAAATTGGTATACTTCCTCAGCTAGCCCTAATTTTTTCCTGTTTTTTTAGAAATGATTAAAGTAATTGTATCTGCATAAAATTTGAAGTGAGTGATGGTGACACGTGTGAGAATAATTATATTGTGACAGCTTGACACTTGATTTGGTTTCTATCATGAAAACAAGAACGTTAATGAGTTCACCCTGATTGGTTTTAATTGATCTTATTTTACATTACCATGTGATCCGAAAAAATAATAGTGCCAAAAATAATTTAGTTCGTTATTGTATTTTTTGCTTCTATTTCATTTGAAATGCATAAAAGCTCATCCAATAGATTTGCAAAGTTAATAAACTTTGCAAAATTTAAATAATTTCTAAGGTTTTTATTACATTTTGAAAATTTTAAGAGAATTAGTATTAGATATTGTTTCTTATGATAGCAACTTTCTGTTTATGTCAAATTTCATTCAAATATATGACAACGAAGAGTCACGTAACGAAAAAACGCTTGAGTTCACTGTCAAAACAAACACAGCTTAAATAGTATCTTATTCTATTTTATAATTTTATAAATTTAACAAAAACAATAAATATTGTTGAATGGATTCTTCCCTGAATTGCAGTCGAGTCAGGATATGATGACTTTTTAAGTTTGGAGCTTAATAAATTTTAAAATCTTTAAGTTTTTAACCAGACGCGAAATGTATCCTAGGTTAAAACGTTGCACAATTTTCGCGTAGGTTGTTCCAGTTTCACGGATATATCGTAAAGCTGCCCGTTTCATTCAGAGAATGAACTTCGATTTTTTCTCTTTTCAGTTCCGTAATTTTCAAATCTCAAAGATAAAAAGTTTTACGAGGGGTTCATCTTTGTAGCAATTTGGCTTTGTAACAAACCAGCAGTATAAAATTGAATATCCTTTGTTTTTTAATATTTGTTAGTTTTTTACTTCGTGGCATCACTTTTTATTAAAAATAAGCTAAAATATAAATATTAATATTGATATAACAAAATTATCTGGAGGAATTGGAAATAGGTTGAGTTTATAATTATTTCCATGTTCAGAGTAGCTATTTAGTCATTAAATCTGTTTGAAGTAAATACAAAATACAAATTTTAAAAATATAATGTATTAAGAAAACATTTAAAAAAAATATGGGCAGCAAATAAAAATTTAATTTAATTCTTTCAATCACACATAATGACAAAATAATGTGCTTTATTTTATCCTTTTAAAATTGTACCTAGTTTAAGTTTTTGATGATATATTTGAAAAATACAAACTTGTAACTTAATAAAGTTTTATAATCACATTAATTTAAATGTGCTACAAACTTTACTCAACCTTAAACAATCCGAGCAATGATGAAATTGTCACTAATAAATTTATCTTTAAATTAAAACACAACAAAAATAAACTGCAACTAATACAAAATTTGAAGTATGCAAAAAATTAATTCATCAGTTTGTTAAAGCACCGGTATTTGCGTAGCAATCACACACTTCAAATTAAAAACTCTGTAGTTATCACAGCAATACTCATTATTTTAATTATTTTTAGTCTTATTTCATAATATTGTGAAATTTTTTTCCTTCTATTTGATAAACACATTAAACGTGTCTAAACAAGATGAAACGCTCCTTGACTTTGTTCTTCTTTCATTTCCTAAAAGACGCCAGTCTCAATTCAAACAATAATTTTTCATATACTTTTGATTTTATTATCAATTTTAAACCAACAAAACAAAAAATGAAAACTAGACAAAGCTCAAGAGGTGTAAAATTAATTTAAGTTCGATTAAGAATCTATATCAAGAAATACAAAAAAAAAACATACCAAACAAAACTTTAAAAAAAATTAAGTAAGAGATAAACATAACGTTAAAAGTCAACAATCTAAGCATGGTTAAGACATAATTGGCTAATATGTCTACCTTTTAGCCAGGTGTGAATAGATTTGCCGGTATTAATGACATAGTCAGTAGCCAAGCTTAATAATGACGTCATGTATGTTATTATGGTATATATTTAATGGCATCATCATTACCTAGCGGCCGCGAAACTATTTTACCCACTTAAAACAATCATGACTAATCGAAGGAGATTTTTATGAATGAAACGAACACAAAAAAAAACAGAAGCAAACACTTCATGATTTTATATTTAAGTAGGTGTAATTGAAATATTTAGGTTATTAGGTGTTATATAAATAAATCATAGTTTTAAAAATAAACAAAAACTAGAATTTTTTCTTTTTTAATCTAAGCTATCCTTACTTTATTCTATTTTTATATATAAAACCTATATTTATTATATATATATATATATATATGTATATAATTGGTGTTTAAAAAAGTTATCATCAAAAACACTCATCGTTAAGCCTTCTCAGGCTATCCAATAGCCGCTTTTTATACGCATACATTTAAAAATTGTAATCTCAAATTGAAAACACTTATTGTTAGTCATACCTGCAGCTAAATTTAAAAATACCTAATACTACCACAGTTTAAGGTACCATAAAGTATATAACAAAAGTGCAGTAGAGATAGTGCACTTGAAACCTTTGTGAAATTGTAAATTGCAATAAATATTAATCTTGTTTTATATACTTACCTTTACATAAAGATTTAAATATAAGCGACTACTTTCCTCAACTTCGAATAACAATAACCAATACTTATTATATTAAAAAAGAAATTTAAAAATTAGGCATATATATATATATACATATATATACTAGATTATATACAATCCATATGTAGAATTAGAGAAAAGGAAATAATTTCACGTATATACAAACACAAAAAAAATTTAGTTTTTCTGAATGATTTGGTTTGTGTACCATTTTTATAACCTCAAAGGTAACTCCTTGTCCACTTAATCTTTTGACTGCCACAGATATTTCTCATACCCCCAGTTTGAAAAAAGGCATTTTGCTGTGTCTTGTGTTAAGATGAAGTCTGAGACAGCTAAGAAATGTTAGTTAGTTAAAAGCTATCGGCTCGTTAGGTTTTATCGTCTTCACAAAAATTAATGTTTTTAGTTAAAATAAGATCAGTTAATTATTACGAGATCTATAACTTCTTAATAGGATAATGAACAATTTTGTTATTGTTATGGTTTAAAATTTTTATAAAATGAAACCTTAAGCAAGTGTTTATAAAAAGTGATCATTTTGATTTTGATTTGTTTAATTTAGAAACAAAATTTATTTTTTAATAAGTGTTTGTTATTAGAAAATTAGCAGATTTAACGGAAAGTCATTGGCTATCCTGATTTCATTTTGGAATATTATGCGGTGTGTGTATTTTTTTTAAATTATTATTTATAATAAAATTATATAATAATATCTTACTTTACTTTAAATGATATTTTATTTTTTCACTTATTGAAACTTTTAACTAATATCTTCATTTATTTTAGTAATACTTCAATAATCATAAGGAAAATTTTAGGTTCTTTTGAGAACTAAAATAATGACAACTAATAAAAATCAAATAAATTTTATTACTTATTTATTCAATTTTTTTTTGGCTTTTATCTTTATCTTCGCTTAATAAATTACCGAAACTCTAAATATTATTAAGTTGAAGAAGCCTTAGAGAGGATTTTTTGATCCTCTGAAGATTTTCACCAAGTTTTCTGGAAACAACTACAACTTTAGAAATGATCAGTTTTGATTTTGAAAAATTTGAAATTTTTGTTTTAGAAACTAAATCTAGCAAAGTTGTGAAACATTTTCCGTCTCTTTAAAATCTATTTTTATCAATTTTAAAAATGTTAACTACATAGACTGAATTTTTCTTTTTTAAAATATTAATCAAAAAAATTGAAATTCATGATAAAAGGTAGAATTTTTGAACCAGTTGAAGCACTTGGCAGGCATAGTAATATAATACAAGAATACTTAAGATTTTTAAAGTGAAAAACTAGATTCAAAGAACTAAGTTCTTTATTTAGTTAGTTGACAGTTGCAACTACTAACACTTCCGTCAAACTAAAAACTAAAATGTCTGTAAACTGTTCAGTGTCCAAGTGAAAACCCAAATTACAAATTTCAATTTTATTTGCTCAGTGTAGGCGAATGAGTGAGATCTGAAATCAGACTCAAAAGTATTTATTTAACTTATTTCCAGACTCTTATCTTAATTAATTCATTGATTTCATACTTAATTGGGTGATTCCAAAACTTTATGGGAAAACAGTCTCCCTATTTTCATGATATTTCAATACAACAAACTATTTTTTTAAACCTTTCACAGATTTTTTAAATTTTGATACAGATCTTGTTGAAAGTGGATAGTGAAGCCTTATTAGCCATGTTTATAAATTGCGGTTAGTTCTTTGTGGTTAAGAATTTAAGATTTTTTTTTAAAAACCGGGAAGTAAATTAGAAATTAATAATCATAGTAAGGTTTTTTATAAATAAATTAGTCAATTAATATAAAATAAGAATTCTTAACCTGAATATCAATTATGAAATACTCTCCAAGCTTTTTGTTTTTGTTTTGTCCTTTATTCAACGATAAAATATTATTAACTCCTATGTAAACTTTGAAACTCTTCAAGTGTCCGCCTTTCTGGAGGTATAATCTCTTAAATCAATCAAGTTCTTGGAAAATAATCAATTCGTTTTGAATTTTTTGGATAGCAAAAATGCAATAACAAGCCTAGCTCACTACGAATCCTGGAAAGTATTTAAATTTAAACTGACTGTTTCTGTAACATTATTCATACGCATAGCTGAATTTAAAATATTATCCTGTAAGATTTTATATGGTAGAAACAAAAGATGATAATTAATGATTGAACAAAGTAAAAGATTCAGTATTACTTAAGATTATTTTTGTACTTTTGATTTCTAAACCATAAAACGATATAGAACTTTTTTATCTTGATATCTTATAGGAAGAACTTTAAAAAAGTCCAAATTACTGGCTTTAAAAGGGAATACAAAAACTAATATTTTATGCAGGGCACTTTAACCCAAAGCTACCAAATATTTATACATATTTCCTCTTCAATGAAGCAGAAAAAACAAACACAATTAAATTATCCTTTTTTAACGAGCTTACACATTTGAAATCAACTTCCTAACCTAGGAATATTTTTACTCTGATATCTGTGACCTTAAATTATAAAAAATTATTTCAAGTTGCTTTAATTTATATGCTTTGCATCTGCTTATAGGAATTCTTTAGCTTAAGTACTTTTTCATATTGAATTTCTATAATTTTAATTGATCCTATTTTCAAACAGATGTTCATTTTCAATGCAAGCCTTAATTAAAACTGCAGAACGTGTTCAAAATATAACAAAAACACTAAAGCTCTCTTTATTTATAAAATTGGATGCTAGCGAAACTTTAAGTTCCATTACAATCTTACTTAAATATTTTAAAAAATTTCCCAAAATTCAAATCCCAATTACTAAGAATTATCTAAGCTCAAAGGGGCAGAGTATTTATTTTTTTTATTTTTTGTTCTACCTGTCCCTCAGTTTTACTTGACATTATCCTTTAGTCTCTTTATTGTTTTATTATCCTAAATAGAAAATGCGAATGTATAAACAGATATTGTCAGCTACCTACTTGGCCTTATGCATCTTAAAATTTTCTTCTAATTAGAAGATCACTCCTTAGCTTCTTCAGCAATTTACTTTTATTTTCCTGAGCCTTTTATTATACTTTAGAACAGGTTCATTTATGTGTGTAGGTTGGTGCTAAGCTCTATATTTACCCTTTGAATAATAATAAGGATGCTTAAATCTTTAAATGTATTATAATGGATTATAACTTAACTTTTTTTCTACCTGTGGTTACAAAAATTCTTACTTTATATTATAAAGCTTTAAAATATTAAAAAGGGCTAAATATATCTGATTTAAATTGTTTCGTATTTATTAAGGACCTAATTTGCTTGCTTTACTCCTTTTTTATTTGTATTTGCAAATTTATCAAATCAAAAGATATACTAAAAATGAAGAAATTCAAGCTCTCTATCGTTATTTAGTCATCTTCTATAAATTGGGAATTTCAGTGATAATTGCAGCTTATATTTTATCATTACTAGAGTAATCCCTAGTCCTACATATCTATTGATTTCTTTTTAAGCCAATGATTCTATAAATACGCGCATTAATTCATAATTACAAGCAGAACAAAACAAAAAAAATAACAAAAACCCTGCGCAAATTATGAGATCATTTATAGTTCAATTTTTTTTATAATTATTTTCATCATTGTACTTAATTAATTTGAAAGAAGTTGAGCTATTAAATTATTGAAAATCTTGCTGAAAAGTGTTCAACGAATAATATAAGCAACGAAAAACTAAAGGGAATTAGTTTGAATGAAGGAATTTTACAAATGAAATACAAAATTTCCTTAATTAGTTATCTTCATAAGCAGCTTTAAAAATTTTTTTTAAAACAATATTATTCAGAAATGAAATGGTTATAGTCTAAATAAATATTTAGTGATAATTTTATTGTAAAAAAACCTCGGATCTTATGACTTAAATATATCTAGCAAATCCACATATCTCAATTTTCTAGAGAGGTAACTTAAATCTATAACTTCAAAGTAGATGAATATGAAGGACAATTATTTATAAAAATTTAGCTTACGCTGAGTTAGCAATTCAAATATCCTGGCCTTAAATTTCATTCAATGAAATTATTTCCTCTTAAAACCTAATTGCTAAAGTCGGATCTTCAGGACTTTTCGCTATGCAGAAAATTATACTCTTACTACTACTTTCTACAAAAGTAGGGCATATCCAAATATAGTTACTCGCATAGTGTGAACTCTGGCATTTACCGAGAACGCATGTAACAACATAGTAAAATACACAAAATTCCTACTTCCTAGTATTTACTATAATCTGGTTTAATTTTACTAAAATCATAAACGTAATATTTTGATTTGAACTAAACATAAAAACTGAATTCCACTTTCATTTGGATAATGGTTTGTAATTTTTGTTTAAATTAACCTTTATAATGATAAAAAAATTTTCATCTGTAATGCCAGTAGCAGAAATTCCCTCAGTTGCATTTATTAATATTATGCCACATTTTATTAATTTACAATAGTTATAATTAGCTCGTTAATTAATTTGTTTACTGACAAAAGATAATTAGTCAATTACATTTCAAGTGTGATTGTAGTTTTCGATATGATTCATATAAACTTTTATTATTGTCGATTGTACCAGTTGAAAACAAGTTTAAGTGGTTAACAACAAAAAGCCATGTAAACTTATCATTAGTAAATAAGAAATTTTCCATTTCTATTATTTTCAACTCATACTTATTTCTGTGGATATTATTAAAATTTAAAAATTTATTATCGATTTGTAATCATATTTAATTGATTATTTTAAACATTTATAGGTGGTTGCACTCATTTAGCAACCAAAAGAATTTTTACCAAAACGGCCGTCTATAGTTTAAATATAAGTAGAACCACAGTTCAAGTGTGGTCGACATTACTAGCTACACTAATTGTAATGGAAATGTCATCACCAATTGTATGCACACCGATTGATATATCAAGAAGATCACATAATAGGCATGGAAATGCAGTTAGACATCATTTTGAATGGATAAATCCTTGTGGTGGTAGTTATATTCAACCAAGTAGTAGTATATCTAGAGGATCATCAGAAATAAGTTCAAAATCAGTATCGACATCATCTCGAAAGCATGTAAGTTAAAAATAAATTAGTTTTTCTTTTAATTTTAAAAGCTAACTTATCAACAATTTTTAAATTTAGGCATATAAATTGTTGAGAAAAAGTATTAGAGCAAATAACCAAAGTATGTGGGAGAGAGGACATTCATCAGCAATAATTACTAGTGATATTAGCGAATGGTTCAAACATAATCAAACTTACAGTTTTTTGGCACAAATTCGGCCTAATTCAAATGTAAGTATTTTTAATTAAATATATTGAATTTGCATTTGTTTACCTGAAAAATTATTATTTAATGCAATAAACCATGTTTTTGTTTATATTACTTCCCATTTGTAAATTTTTGATCAAGTTCAAATTGGCTTTTTACTAGTCTATGATTTGTAATACTGCGTTCTTTCTGATACTTAATATATGAATCCTTTAGCCAATATTTTTGTTGTGTTGACTAAGTCACTTAAAATATTATATGAAACTTAAATTCATTATAATTAAAAACACTTAATATCCAATAATAACAACTAAAATTAACACATGCACATCATAGCTCGCGACAGCACTAAGGCAATTGTCAAAAATTATTCAAATACTGATTGAACTTATACATTAAATTCTTTAATTTAAGTTTAACAAAATAATTAATTTGAAATTTAAATTAATTATAAGCAAAAATAAAAAAAAAAATAATAAATTCACCGAATAAACCAAATGCACACGATTAAAACGCGACAACTACTAACTGTCAAACTGACAACTGTCAAAGCCTTAGAATGTTTTTGATATAAAAGAGATACTATACGTTAAGAATTATAACATTTAAGAAGTTTTTTATGCTTAATAGACGGGAATTATTAATTAAAACTTATCTTAAATTATATTTTTATTGAATTTAACTAAAAATATTTAACAAAAAACAAAGAAATTAGGAAAAAAACTTAAAGGCAAAAAGTTGTTATACATCGCGAATAAAGTACGAATAAGGAATGCAGCGAATTTAAGGAGCATTTCACCGCTATGTTTCAAGAAATATATTTTTTTAAATTTGATTCATTAATTGAGATCAACATAGAAAAGTTATTTTTAGGCAAATGCTATTTTAATCTGCTCCAAATTCTTTACATGAAAATAATCTCTTATAAGAGAAAATTAAGTTATTAGAGGTTTTAGACATGCTTTACATAGAAAATTTTAAGCTAACCACATACTCCCCTTACAAACTTGCTTTTTAGCTCCTAGAAATCTTTGAAATCGAAAAGTTGGATACCTAGAGCAATATAGTAACTAAAAGATAACATCATAAAACTACACTTGGTCTACGTTCAAGCTCGTAAATTAATTGAGTACTGAAAGGACAGTTGATTTTCGCGGAAAATGTTTCTGAAAAACTTTTATAAACGTTCGTCTAGTTTTGCGAATGTATATTTTCAGAGTAATAGAGTCGTTTTCGTTTTTTTGCGAAAACTATGTTTAAAAAATTGTACTACCCCTCTTAATAAAAGCCTTCTTTTCTTTACTTTTCTCTTAATTGTTTGCAAATATAAATTAATTATAATTTTCATTTTGATTTCAATATTTTATTATAACTTTGATTTTTTGTTCCCTAATTGAGATATTATCTTTGAAAATTGTTGGTTTCCTTATAACCATTTGTTGTGCTATTTTCTTCTTTTATAGAACATCATCATTTAATGTGCTACATATCTTAGCATGCTGACCGTATTTTGTCTCGTGCTAAATATCATTACTCTAAAAAGAATAAAAACTGGGAAATATTTTTCTTTAATAACTTAACAACAGGGAAACTTAATTAAATAAAATAAACCTTTTTTATGATTATTTTATCTCTAGACTGCCCAACATTTAGTCTACCTTTCAGAATCAAGAACATATAAGCATTAATCATATTCAGTAGATTGCTTAAGGTCAAAAATTTGCAACCAATTTTAAATTTCAAATATTAAAATTTCCCTAAGAAAAATTTAAAATTTTAGTTCGCAAAACTGGATCAAGCGCCACTTCCTAGCAAAAATTTTCATTTTATAATTTGTTACTTCTTGAGAATAAATCTTTTGACGGATTGCCACTTGTAACAGTGTTCTTTTAGCCGAAGGCGTCAGCACAGTGTACACAATTTAATGTGTGTCCGATCTTGTCTTATAAAGAGTCTACCGACAAACCTGTGTATCTCGATCATAAAATAAGCTATGCACAGATCGGTCACGATACATATTTTTATAGCAAATATATCTCACCAATGATTTGGATCTTGCTGTCTACCGGATAAGAATGATATAGGAATGATGAGATGTAAATATATATATAAAAATAAGAAAACAAGGTGTGACAATTGGATAACAAGCTAAAATTATGATAATAGATGAAAATTTATTACTTTATTGCTCCTTTCGAAATTTGATTTACAGATATGATCATAAGTTTTTCAAATTTGTCATCACTTCAATGAGATTATAGTCTATTCGTGTTTTAAACAAAAAAAAATTTTAAAATATAATTTACCATAGTTGACTTGTTTGTGCCAGGCAAAGTAAGACAACGTTTTGTTTTTAATGACAGCATATAGCCATAAGGTCCTTGTTAGAAAACCAGTTGTCCAACTTATGCTTCCGATTTTTTTGTTATTAAACACTTCTGATAGCGGTCGTATCTGGTTAAAATTTATTCATGAGAATAACTTATTATGGTTTTCTGGCTT
This sequence comes from Acrocera orbiculus, assembly GCA_947359355.1. NCBI lineage: Eukaryota > Metazoa > Arthropoda > Insecta > Diptera > Acroceridae > Acrocera > Acrocera orbiculus. The sequence continues at coordinate 2,754,521 of OX375757.1, forward strand.
ATATATTGCTTAACACAGATCAACATAAGATTAAATCCATGACTTAAGATATTGATTTTGAGTTAAAAACCAGGGAAATTCTTATAATGATGATCTTCAGGGCATGGTTTTTTAAATGTTGAGATCAATTTTAAATGAGGATTAAAAAAAACTTCTTTTTTTTAATAATGAATACATCCCTTAGGTCTTTTATAAAGTAGTCTAAGAAAGTTAATTTTAAGTCTAGAGAAAATAGTGTCAAATAACTAATTTGACGCCTTAGTAGAAATAAAAGAAACATTAATGGCTTTCTGTATGTTATATTTTGATGGAAGCACAATATTCTGATATCTTTGGATTGTACTATATGTATTACTTTATTTCTATTCCATAAAAATGAGATCCTTGAAAATGATTGCTGAAAGAATTTTTTCGGCATATGAATGCACCTTTTGCTTTGGGCTAGTTAAATTTTTAAGTATATTTCATGGAATAGATAAATAGAATAATTTGATACATGTAAATGCAAATCAATTGCTAAAAATTAAATAGAAGGAAGAAACTCAGAAATTTTGTTTAATTCTTTTGAAAGATTGCTTTTGTATTTTTCATACATAGGCTTCAAATTTGATGAATATAAATGTAAGGTTTACCTTTATTAATTTAACACATTTGTCAACAGTATGTTTGTAACCCTTTGGGACCTTAAAATTTATAATTTTTCTTTTAAGTTATTAATATAATATAATATTATTAATATAATACAGATTTTGTTTCCGAGAATCATTTTACTATTTTCTAAAAAGTTTTACGTTACCTTTAGACACAAAATAACGCGTAATAATTAATAATTATAGTTATAATTATAATTATAATATGAAATTTGAACGATCAAAAATTTGTTTGACAAAACATTTTTAATAACAAAAAAAGTTAAATTCTATTTTGATCGCATGCGAGTTACGGTATTTCAAACAACAAGCAAAATTAGCAAATTCTTTTGATTTTATCCTGAAGGTATGCATAAAGCACCGAATATTTGAAAACTTTGCCCTTAAGTATGCTAGGTATGCAAGAATTAGCCTAAATTTTTATAATTTAATCTAAATCCTTTTTTTGTAAATACGAATATAATTGTAGCCTGTGTGTATATTCCAATTATTAATGATAATAACGCTTGATTATATGGTGGGAAATCTAAAATATCAACTGTAAAAAATAAATTGTTTAATGTTATTAATATTTCAATTTTATTTGAATATTTCAGATTACTTTAATGTCATGGCATAGAGATGTACAAGTTTATGTAGCTGCATTTCAGTTTTTACATCGTAAACAGGATAATTTTGAACAAAAGGTAAATAATCGTGGTAATCATATATCAAAAGAGCTTCGTACTTTATTAAATAGTGCAAAATTATTACTATGTGAAATTGAAACTGCAATTAATCAAACAAGTAGTCGTTTACCAAAAATTTTGACACTTAAGGATATGAAGAGAAGAATAACATTTCGTACAAAAAATGTTCGAGACATGGATGAAACTGAAGTTGATCATATTGATTTAAAATTTAGCAAAGCTCGTTTCTATGAATATTTATATGGACTAAATAAAACATTAAATAAATGGCTGAAGAGACATAAAAAAGGTTCTAGCCATGGAAGACGTAATAGTAGTAATAGTAATCAATCAAATAATGATAGTAATACAAGTAATGGTAGTTTTGCTAGCTGGGAACGACGAAATCGACATAAATTTGGAATTAATCGATATAAGGTTAGAAATAGTGAGAGATAAGCTACAAATAATGTGTATTTTATATAATTTTATATGCTTCGATATTTATTTTATTTTATAAATCATCTGAAATAGCTTTTAGGTATTTATTGATTATTTTAAAAATTACTCAATAGGAAATTCATCGTTTTATATTTAAAAATTTTAAAATTTTTGTTATAATGGCGTAGTCTCTCGAGAAATCTATTAAAGAAACATATTTCAGATATAAAAATAGCTAGTACTCGTATTATGCCAGAATTTTTCATTGGCATTAGTTTATTAAAGATAATTATTATAAATTTACACGAAAAATTCAATAATTTACTTACTTTTTTTCTATCGTTAGTTTGAAATTTATTTCTAATAATTCAAAGTTTAAATATTGTTGGTATAACAAAATGTGATATCACATTTTCAAAATTTTTGATATTATTCTACTTATTGTTAGTAAAAATGTAAAGGATAAAGAGAAAATTTGACTAGTGCATTTTAGACAAAAATTAAAAAGCATATGAAAAATTTTCTATACTTGATAGCATTTGTATTTAATGCTTTTAATTTCCATGACAACTTTCATGCTTAGCTATTAAAAAAATCAAAAGAATACGTTTTAATGGAGTATAAGTTTTCAAACAATTATTTATTAAATTTTAGTTCATAAGTTGTTAATATTAAACACAATTATATTCCTGTAATATACATTATTATATTATTTAATTAAAATAATAAAAATCTCTTATTTATTACGGCCAAAATCTATTTTAAGTTTTATTAGAATTACAAAAATGAATAACACTGTTCCTAAGCTAAGGTTGCAAAAATATTTAAAAAAAAAAACAAAACTATATTGTATATATTTGTTACTAAGAAAAATTAACTAATACTATTTAAAACTAGATTTTAACCAAGCCTTTGCGATAAATTGCTGTGATAGGTACAGATTCCTTCGTGCATAATTATATTAAAATTTTGAATAGTAAAAAATAAATTCAATACAAACGCTTAAAACATTTTGAAAACAATGACTGAAATTCTATTTTATAATTTTGAAAGTTAAATATGAGAATAAAATTTCAATGAAAGTGAAGAAAAATTATATGTGGCATGAATTTTTGAAGAAATTTTTTTTATGACTTTTCTCTTAGTTTATAAGGAAATTGTATACAGCTAAGTATCAAATATATAACTTTGTTTTTGTATATAATAATTGCCAACTAGGTATTATTTGTTTTTTAATTGTGTATAACTTATCTGTCTCAAAATATAGTATTTCAATTAATTTGTCAAGCCTTCTAAATGTTTTAGTATATTATCAAGATTATTTGACAGCTAATTTAATATAATTATTATGTAAATATAGATAAAAAATTGAATTTATTTATTATTTATTGAGCTTATGCTAAATAAAATTTATAACTAAAATAAGTATATGACTTTTTCTTTCCATTTTATTTTATCAATACACATGAAAAAAATAATAAACTATAAATGTTTATTCCTGCTTTTTAAAAAATTTTCAATCATTTGCCTATGGCGTATTTTTCCGGGGGGAAATTGAAAACCAAACTTTCAACCAACAGAATATTATCTTCTTGAAAAGCATATGGATTGGAAAATTGAGCACTGTTTTTACATACATATAGTTTGTCTGAGCCATTTGACCTTGTAATTTAATTCAATTTACAAGCGTTGAACATATTTCCTGAAGTGCAAAAATATTACAGGGAAAAAATAATAAACATAGCTTCAATTTAAACCTAATCAAAATCGTTATCCTTCTTTAACTATTTCAGTTTATCATTGAAACCTATATTAACAAATCCATTTTTAGCTTGATTTTCGATTTGATTTAATGTTAAATGTTAACGTAATACTTGTAATCCCTTTTTCATTTATTACAATTTTGCATTGATTTTTTATATAAAATATAGGAAGCTGAAAAATTAGTAGTTAATTTTTGTTTGAGCTTTAAGGACTGTTCTTTTTCCTTATTTTTAATTTTTTTTTATTTAGACATAGGTACGATCTATGTTGACAAAAATATAATGAAATATCTGATTGTTTTCGAAGAAATTTCCTACTGAGCTCAATCCGACATACATAAAATTAATAACTAAGTATCAATATGCTAACAATAAGGATACAAATAACAATATACTAACAAGTAACTAAAATATAAGAATTTATAAAAATAAATAAACATTAAATAAAAGCTTAAGAATGCAATATGGTAACAAATGTCTAAAATGTAAGAACTAAGAATTAATAAAAACAATCAAATATATGTATGCACTTGAGCGAACTTTTTAAGCGAACTTATGAATAAAATGAACATTCCACACCAAAAAACTAACCGTAATTCTTAACTTTTTAAATGAAATATTTTTTCAAAATAACAATATCAGTATGTTTGTTTGAAAAAAATCCATTTGGTGCAATTGCAAGTGCATTTAATTCAAATAATGCACTTGAGCGAAGTTTTAAGCGAACTTATGGAAAAAAAAACAAAATGTTAAAGCTCTTTAAAGCTCAAAGCTCAAAGGAAATGAAGGAAAGCGCCATCTATGGGGGCTAAAGCAAATAAATAAGCCAACACAAATAAGTCTTGACTAAAATTAAATTTGTGTATTATTAAGACATTATTAGGACTAATTTCAGGCGTTTATTTGGCGGTTTATACAAAAATTGTAGGCAATTTTGTTACAGGAGTAAAATTTACAGATGATCAAATTCGCCCCCGTTTAATACCAATCACTGTAGCCTGTCAGCAACCACATGCTGTCAGCTAAATTCTCCGGATACGTCAAGTAAGCGTTAGTCGCTTAGCGACATTTTTTTTGTTGTTAACGACATTTTCACTGTTCTCAGGAACATTTTTTATTGTTGTTATTGTCTCTTAAATTAATTAATTTTAATTTGCATAATGAAGAAATGAATACCTTAATAAAAGAAATTGGAAATTCTAAAAAAGAAATAAAACTTCTGGAAGATAAATTAAAGCAAAGTAGTCAAAATTATACAGAATCATTGCAAGAAAATTCCATGTTAAAGTTGAAATATGCTAATGAAAAAATGCATGCTGATAAATCTTAACATAACAGAGGAAGTATTGGCGTAGCTAATTTGTAATTATATTGTCCCGGTAGGGCTGCCTTTATATGATTTACAAAATATTAACGAACTAATTTATCATAAAAGTAAGCGAGCACCAAAATATACGGCAAAACAACTTGAAAAATTACCAAAAAAAATCGAATCAAGTGAAAGTTGAAACAAGCCAACATAAACATCGTCCAAAACCTAAATCAGGATATTCGCTCTACACTACGAAAAATCAAAGACAATAGTCCATTGGATGTACTCTAAATGTATTTTTCGGCAGTTGATCAATAGATTAAAGTATCAATAAAAAGAATTTTCAATCAATTTGTTCCTTTTCATATGGCGTACGCTTGAAGTTAGTTTCAATTTTTAGTGGACATATGTTATATTCTTGATGTAAATATCCATTAATTTTGTGTTAATTGAGATGACCGTTCCTTACTAGTGTACTTTCGTATGACAGTTTAACCATAAATTCGTTCATTCAATAACTTATTGTAGATTTTTTCCCTACAGGGCACTAAAAGTGAAAGCGTTTTCTCTTTATTTAAAAATATCAAATCCGTAATCGCATTCTCAGAGCATTAATTTCGTAACAAAGCTAAATAATTTTCTCAGTTTAAATTTTTAGGCCTATTATTTTTGGGTATCAGTTTTATATTGTTCAACAAATCTTAACAGAAAATTTATTTATTTTCAAAACAATTCGAATGTTACTTTCTCGTTTTTCAAAAAATGAATCAAAAGTAAGGAAAAAGATCACATAATACTTTTCATAGAATAATTAAGAAAAGCAATTTAAATTTACCCATCTATTGTTACTTGTGGTGACGTGAAAAATTACGAATTTAATTCCTACACCTGTGGGAAATAATTGATTCTGCATTCATATTCAAATTAGTTAAGCTTAATAAGGTTAGGTGTCCCATTTTAAAATAAAAAAGCAATACTATTCGGCTCTATGTTGATTTTTCTAATACATTTCATGAATTTATTTATAAAAACGAATTTTTTTAATTATTTGTAGTTTTTTATGATTTATTGGATATGACATTGTCAATAAAAATTAAAAGTGAGTTATATTTTTACTCATAGTTAGTGCAAACCTTGGCCATGATTGTAATATATGTCCAAGGGACTACTATCATTCAGATGTCAAAATTTCAATTAATTGGCTAAGACCGGCATTACCGGCTATTGTAACAAAAATAAATTATATTTTTTTCTTCCTTACATATAAAACAAGCCAATACAAGACGCCAAGTAGTCTCTATATAATCTTATTAATATTTATTAAACAAGCCTCACTAAGTTTTGTTTTGATCCAAAAAAATCATAAGAATTCTAGTTTTAAGAAATATACTAAACTCTGAAAAATAAGCCAAAAATGGCATTAACGCATATTCTGATTGATATATACTTCCCTATAATTCATATTAAGAAATCATAAATCTATGTCGATTTCAATGAAGGATACACACGTTAATATCGAAAGTAACGGTAGTTTTCGTTTTTATTTGTACAACCTCTAAAATGATCAACACTGGTTTGACAACAAATTCACGGACAAACACATTTGATGTCTAGTAAAGATAAACTTTAAATATATTTGGTTAAAGTGTATAAAAATTAACACTTTTACTTAATTCAAATATTAATTAGAACAAATAAAAACAAGGATAAAATACCACTCCTTCTTAAAGGCACTGATATACTTTAAAATATTTTTCATAAATTCTTTATTGTATAAACTTTTTTAATATTATGTGATATATAAATTACAAGCATGACTGGAATGACATCAGAAGCATAGCTTATAGCACGTGATCTGAAAATATTATTAATTGCCATTAACTGGAAATACTATATTAACAAAGGTATGAGGAAGTTGAGAATTTTCTATAACACTTCTATAAGAATATGCGTCTTTTGCTATTATTATGGGCTTGTCTGGTATATCTACAATCTTTGTGATATTAAGAGATTTTATCTAACCTAGTGGTGCCGTATGATTTATATCTTTTCAGTACACAGTAAAATAAATGCCTTTTTATTAGCCTTTTAATTCTTAAAGACTTTTGAATAATTTATTTAACCAATTAAAATACTTTTTAAAATAATTTTTAGGCCAAGGGACTGATTAATTTGTAAATAAATTAGAAAATATTTTTCACTGAATTAATTCAGACTTAAGGTTTGTACATTTTGTTTTATTATTAAATAGGTAAACCTTACAGTTCAGCTATTAAACTGCTCCATTCACTAAGAAAATTTAAATATGAATACTTTTGGATTTTTGAAATATCAGAACTGTGGAAAAAAGTATATTTTATTTGTACATGATGGCTTTTTTTAATAATTTCCTTCATTAAAAATCCGACAGTATTTTTTACCTCAGTAAGTACGTCAGATAAAAGAATAATGAATCAAAATCGTGAAAGTTTTAGATCATGGAATATCTAGCAACTATAATTGTTTTTTGCATTACTTTGTAAATGAAACTAACTTTAATTCCTTTTTGATCCTCATTGTTTTGTGTTTAACAGATGTCATTTACAACGGCTCGAAGAAATTATGAAAACTTTTATTAAAGTTTATCAAATGTTATCTTTGTTATGTTAAAAAGCTTAAATAAAATATTAAATTGATAAAATTAAAAAAATTAAAGAAAATATACTTTTTCTTAGAATGAAAAATCAATGTAACTCCTTAAATGAGTTCTAGTAATTCTTTAGACTTTGTTTTTTAAAAATGATATTTCTTTTAAGGCTCTCTAAGTTAATGACTAAAACCTCCATGCTTTGCAAAATATAATCCTTAAAATGCTTAAATAACAAAATACTACTCTTTTTTGAATTATTTTAATTCCTCTGCCTGAATACATGCGTTAATTAAATTTATTTTTCTTTAATGGGTACAACCCACAAACCACAAAATAAAACTTGCCTGTTGTGAATACATTCTTTAATTAATTTTTTATATAAAATTTGTTGGTTACAATAACCTCAAAATACTATAGAAACTTTTTGGTAGTAATTAAAAAATAATTACTTTAAAAAAAGTTTCGTTTTGTTTAACTATAGACAGTAATTTTGCTCAGTTATAATAGTAATAGAAACAGGAAATATCTAAAACGTCCACCCAAAAGTGTAAGTAAAAATTTTGTTTTCTTGCTGTATAATAATATTTAAATAAGAAAACCAGTAATATCCTCAAATTTCAAAGTCCTTTCTAGCCTCTCAAAAGCTTAGGCTTAATTTTATCGTTCCTTCGCACAACAATGGTGCAGGAGGTAATATCTATCTTTTTGTTTTTTGATTCTTTTTTATAACTTTTGTTTTCACTTGAAACAAACTTACCATTTAAATTTCATATTGTAAATTGAGGCAAATGATGCCTTAAACATTTTCGAAGGACTTCAAATCAAATATTATCGACACTCACTAATATTAAGTTAACATTTTTTACTTTGGTAGAAAAAAAAAAAGATACATACTTTAAATTAACTTATAGCATGAAATTTTAATTCAACTTTGTTTTATAGGTCGTATCAGTCGTACATATATATTAAGATATATATTTTTAATTTTGAACTCAAGTTGAACTAGTAGGAGTTTTTGGTAATTTTCGCACATTTCACTCGTCTTGAATTAGGCCGCGAGAAAGTTTTTGCGGGGTTTTTTTCTCCAAAAGGACTTATATTTAGATACTACGTAATATAAATAGAATTTTTTGATTATAATAAACGCTATCTGAAATCAACGTACTTATTTCAATTTCACGTAAAAGTCAAAATTGTTTATCTTTTAGCTGTGTATAGATATAAGCTGTGTAACCAATTTAAGTTTCTCAAACATTCTACAGCTCATAAAAATATTATTGAAACTATTTCTTATTATTAATAAAGACAAATATTTATTATTACACATTTCAGCGAAAATCAATATAACGAAAAGCTTAATTAATCATGTTTTATGTAAGAACTTTAACTAAAACAACAACAGTAAAGAGATGCAACAGATGCAAACAAGGTACACAAGAAGTTCATTCCAATCAGATAAATATTAAATTTGAAGCGTTGTAAATCATCATAAATCTCCAAAATATTGTTAATATTTTAGTTAATGATTGTTATGCAATAATCAGATGTCATTTTTTTCATGTTAATCACTGATTTTATTTTTTTTTTAACAAAAAAAAAAAAAAACATTTTACCAAATTTAGCTCATCTTGCTTGTACTTTAATCATAATACAAGAGGGCGAAGAGCATTTCTTTTGAAATTTAAAACTTTACAATTTCGAATCATTTTGTATTTCCTTTTCGGATTTCGGGTGATATTTTTTATCTCCACTTTATTCAGTAGAATTCAAAGACTTTTTATAATTTTTATAATTTTTATATTCATCTTTCATCTTAAAAGGCAAGTCATTATCGTCTTAGTCATCTCAGGTATTGTTTTTATTTATTAATAACATAAATTGAAACAAATTAAAACATCAATGTTTCAGTTAAATTTGATTAAAAACGTCTGCTTAAAGGCTTACTAATATTAGAGTAAGTTTTCATAATTATTGTTTTAAGAGCAGAGCCTTAAAAAAATACTTTAAATTAGTTATGAAAAATTCGAAAGCTTTATATTAAATTCAGATAGACCTCACAATACGCAGGATCATCAGACTCACTTGTTATTTAGAGCGAAGTCCTAGTACAGTGTGTATGGTTTAAGTCAAAGGCAACTTTTTTGGGTATCCCCGTATACTTTATCAGTTATTCCCTTTGGTTACCAGGAATGAGCAAACTCTTCGAAAATTGGTAATGAGATTGATTATCTTGTGATTTACTGCTGGAAGAGGCAAAGTTCCTGCCTTACAGATAAACTTTTAATGGAGTAAGAAAAAAACAAAAATGCTAATTATTTAATTTATATACAATTAAAATTTTTAAGTGAAATCTTTTTTTATACAATTTAAATTAAAAAGTCAAAGCATTATACAATTTTTTATACAAAACTGTGTACAGCAATTTAATTGAAATAACAGAAATAAGCCCATCAATCTCTTTCCATCCGGACTTCATCCGGATTGTTATATACATAAATATATATTAAAATTTTTTTTTAGTAAATAAAATAATTCAAAAATTTCCCACAAATTTTTTGAGTACCTCCTTGGTACCTTAGCAAAATAATTTCACATACACTTTTATTCGAAAAATATTCAAACTAACAATAAGTAAAAAGATAAATTTTATTAATTCAATTGAAATTGACACTTATAAATTAATTTAGCTATCTGGAAATCAAAACTAATTTACAAATTTAGAAAAATTAAGTAGCTAAATAGTTTCCAAATTTAAATTTAAAAAAAAAAACTATGAAAAAGCACACATCTTATCTAAAATGTATTTCTCTTACAATTTAAAAATTTATGATTATTTAAAAATCCTCTCAGGTCAAATAAAACAAAGATTTATCAATAATAAAACTTTAAATGTACATAACGACATTTTACACAAATGCAACAACAATTTTAACCCTCGCTACTTTCTTATTGGTAATGGCAACATAAAAGCTAAGTTGCAATTAAGCTTAACAGTCAGATTCCAGTTAGATTCCAGTGAAGTTGGTTGTCTTTAGAGTTAAAAAAAAATTAACCGATTTTAATGTTTGTTTATTTTACTTTACATTTTGTATATTCCATATTATGTTTAAGTAATATAAGAAAAAAGCGGGTAATGATTAGTCAAGTGTAAGCAAAACGGTGGCAAATTAAGTGCACGACTTAACTCTTTTAGTTTTCATAGTTAAACAGTGCACATTGCATTCAATTTGTAGTGAATTGTGTGAGCCCTGTGTGAGAGAGACATTTTGCATAGCCGGATGAAGGTGCAATATACCACATTAAAAAGTGAAAATTTATTCAATTTAATTTTGTACAGCTTCCGGTGAAATTTCTCTTTGTTTTGTTTTGTTTTGTTGTTTTTTTTTCCCTTAACTTTTGATAGAATTTTTGTTAATCATAACACCAAATGACAATGAAGTTTAAGAGATTGATACTTTTTTTAATTGGATTTTTAATAACGGGAAGCACAAGTATACCCACCAAAATTAAAAATGAAAATTCAAATAGTGGTAAGTAATATATTGTGTAATATTATGGGTACCTTTGGCACTGGTGTTTAGAAATTAGATACAAATTAAAAATTTATTTTAATGATTTTGCTAAAAAAATTTTCCTGAGAATTGGAATAATTTTGAAAGGATTTGATAATCAGTTTTTGTGTAAAAAATTTTTTTGTGGTTCAAATATAAAATCTTAAGTAAAAAATAAATTTTGGGATTCTGACAATTTTTACTGTTAGATAAGTGAGAACGTTGCATAAGTAAGCATTCTTAATAATCTGTTAGCAACAACTTTAAAGTTCTCATTTTATCCGGTGATAAAAACCTTCCTTGAAGATTTCTGATTTGACCTAATAGCAGGATATAAGGGGAAGTATTAAAAGAGAATTTCCTATGTATTTTGTTTTTTTTAAATTAAAAAAATAAAATGATTTTGTTTGTTCACAATATATTTCCATGACTCAATGAGGTTTTTTTTTATTTATTCAAAAATTGCCAAAATGACAGCCTTTAAGGTTTAGGTCATGAATTTTTAGGCGCTTACTTTTAGTTTAAAAATATGAAAATAAGATTTCCAAAGTAAACTTTTAGCAAACAATAGTCTTATAATACGAATGTGCTGTATAAATCCTGTTGAGATTTTTGTAACAATTTTTGAGATAAACTAATCACAGATCTCTAAAAAGAAGATACGCTGAAAGCTTGGGGCTGATTTTTATATAGTAATAGAGATTTTTAGTCAGTAAAAATTCTGTAACATATTAATTTTCTGTAATTTTTTAAAATTAAACTTATCAATTCCAATTTTGCATTTAAATTGTTTTTAGAAACTAACAAAGTGATTTTCAAAGTTTCGCAATACTCTTTCAAAATAAAAGTTAGTGAAACTTCCATTTATAAATTTTGGTTTTATTGCACTTAAGTGTGACAGTAACTGAAAATTATGAAATTTGTCCAAAAATGCAATTTTTTAAATGTCTATGTCTTATGTTGAATCTCATAATGAGTCCGACAAATTTTTGTTTAAAAATAAACATAAATTGTAAAATGTCTGATATATTGTCTAATTTGGTAGTTAGTGTAGAAATTTACATTACAAAAAAAGGAAAAATATCTGTTTCGTTTTTTTAAATGAAATAATTATAAATATTTAAGCAAATCACTTTTGGTGAAATTTTATTTTTTTCTGTATAAATCATTTATGGAAATTTTGGTGCTTGAAATTGATCGGCGATCAAGTCTTCCACTTGCGTTTATTTTTGGTATGTTTCAATGAGAACAATATTATCTCGTTGATAATTGAAAGTAGGAAATATAAATAAATTTTCCAAAACAGCACAAAACTCAAAAAAGATTGATTTGACTGTTCATGGTCTATATTTTTTATCACTCTAGAAATTCAGTTCAACAAAGCGTAAAAGAGTGCAGAACCGCATGGACCTATTCTAATGTATTTTTTCGGATTTTGAGCAGACTTTAAAATATGATCATAATGATAATTTCAATAGTTTCTTAATTGCATTCTTTTCACGATATTATATACAACAAAGAAAGCGTAAAGCTCTATTTGAAAAGTAGGTAAATCTCTTTATTTTTGGTTAAGTAAATTTTCTTACTGAGTGGTACGATATACTTCTCATTTTTTCTTTTCTTTGTTCCATTAACCTAGTTTAGATAACACACATGTGATCAATTTTTTGTTTAAAAAGAAAATATAACATTTTTGCCTCTAAATAAGGTCAATTTTTGAGTGTAATTAGCTTTTGTTACCATTCTGAAGCTATCAAATATAAATTTTTCCTATTCATATTTCATCAACGGATGTAATAGATTCAAGGAAGCTTAAACTACAAAATATTTGAAATCTTTAATAATTATTTATTAATATCTATAAATTTTACCTCCATAAATATATATATATATATATATGTAAAAAAAACCAAAATTAGGATTATAGTTTTGGCTGTTGTAAAATCCAATAATGTTGATTGATGAGATTTTTGATGGCACAATTCTGTCTTTTCTCTTTTAGTGAACAATGTAATCATTGGTTTACATTTAACACAATATTCTCCAATGTAAAATGTTTGAGTAACATTTAAATCTTTTATAATAAACTATTGCGTACTTATATAAAAGATATAATGATTTATTATTATTAACATATTATGCTACAAATAAACACTGACACTATGAAATTCTGTTATAAAAGTTAAAAAAGTCTAACCATGGCCTAAAAGTGTTGAAAATAAAGACACTAATGAACTCATATAAAACTATAAAAGTTTTCAGATAAACTAACAGCAAACATTAAAATGATGTTAAATATTGATTTTTTTTAATTAGAATTACGAAATTTATTTAGGATACAAACAGTTTGGGAATTAATTTTTTATGAATTTATAATTTTTATTTATTGCCTAGCACTAAAATATATCTAAAACTACATTTCTCATGACATATAATTATAATTTTGATTAAAATAAAAAAGAAACAAGACTACTCTATGTATTATTGTCTATATTGACACAAAGGGAATTCTTAGATGCTGCTACAGTATATTTTATTTTTCCATATTTCATAACTCAATCAATAATATTAAGTGAAATTAAATTATCTGTATTAAGTTTTGCTATAAGTTTTGCTGTATCTTAAGCTTATAAGGATTAGATTTATTTATTTTAGATTACTACATTTAGTAGCAAAAATTCTATATTTTTTAACTTCTGATGGAGCTAATTAAAAATCAAATCGATGTGTTCTTAGATTTTTTCAAAAAACGTCTTCGGACAAAAACAACCCATTATTTAAAATACCAAATAAATCTAATTTATATGAACAGCTTACATTGTTTTCAAACTATGACGAGTAAGTCAAAGTACACAGTAAGTCAGCGTTACACAGTAGTATAAAGGGATGAAATTTTAAGCAAAAAAAATTTACTAAACTACGTAATATTCTTCAAATTTACAAGTAACGATGATGATGTAAAAATAGTGAAAGCATTAAACATATAACAGTAACAAAAGGTGTCGTAAAAAGCATTATAATTGAAATCAGGAACTTAGAAAAAACTTAAATTAAATAACACCCAGATCTATGGAAAAAATATTTTAAAAGACAGAAGAAAAACATTTTTAATGCCTTTAGATTACTTAGAGTTATTATCTGCTATTTACTTTGATCAATAGAAACGAAGATTTATTATCAGTTATATTTTTTTAAACTAACCATATGTACTTGGTTATGCTTCTTCTCAATTCTTCCATTTCACAATTTTTGAAAAAAAAAAATTCCAATTTTTTTATATCTTTGAAGTGAAAGTTTATAGAGAAATGGAAACCTTTTGGTCTTGTGGGTGGTATTCTAATATAAAAAATTGTAGTTTGACATTATATTTCTATATTTTATTGTTATTGTTGTCTTTCAAAAAATCTCTGATATCCCATAGACAACAGAGATATAAATGTAATCAATCAAAAAATTTAAATATTCGTGATTTATTTATTTTAGATTATTATTGTTGAATTTAAGCAAATATATCAGAACTAAACCAGTTTTCCTCTAAAAAAATATACACAAGGTTTATATTTACAAATATTATCGATATTTTAGTAAACTACTACTTTTTTTTTGTTTTGAAAATTACAAATTGATTTTGAACTTTATTAATTTAAATTAATTTTCTTCTGTAAAACAACGTAAAGAATTTAGAGAAAATTGCTATTACATATTTCATATAAATTTCGTAATTTATTTTATTTAAAAATTCCGGTATTACTGGAAATTTGTGAATATGAATTAAACAAATTTTTTTTTTTATTATTAAAAAAATATTATTTAGTCTTGATTATTTTTATTGAAGACACTAACCCTGACATTTGATCATAACTAATTAGCTCTTTAGGGTTCTAATAATCGCATTTGTAGTATTTATTGTTTAACTAACTGCAATGTTGAATTTTTATAAAGCTTGAACTTTATTCTAAGGGGAAAATATTTATTTTTTTGACATATATAAAAAAAACTATACACTGAACTAAACGACCTCTGTTCTTCCATTTTACAATAACCACTATTAATATTTCTTTAATTTTTAAATGAAGCGCAGTGTAATCTTAAGGTTAGTAACTGTTTGTTACGTTTTTTAACATTTAAAATTTTGTTACAAGGTAGTCAAATATTCAAGGAACCTAGATCCTTGAACTAGGCGATGCTGAAATACATTCCTGGATACAAAACATTCATATATTCATTTGCTAAATATAAACAATAAGTTTTATTAGAAAATTGTAGATATTCTTTATATTGCTATGATTTTCAATAAGTGCTGTTTTGCTTCAGTTTTGTCTATGTGTCATGTCTTAAAAGAACTCGAGTTTTTTGAAAAAGAATAAATTTCCAAGAACTTGGAGATTTTGAGTATTTCATTAGGCTGTTACTGAAGTGGCATAAAATAAAGCTATCCACAAGCTTAACTAATAGAAACTTCGTTAATGATTTCAATTATGAACTACTAAATTTAGTTTTGGCACACAAAATACGAATTAGATAATGAGCTTAAAAACTAAAATATTATTTTGGTGTTACCCAAAGTTTTAATCATCGTTCTTCCTTCATAAACTTATTTTTTCTTTAAGCTCCAAAGAGTTTGGTTCCTTCGACTACCATAGCATGGTATATTCTGAATTTTTTCTGAATAGACAAACAGGGAATAAGTAATATTATCTAAGCGTATTTGTGCAAAAATTTAATTATTTTGGTCTTATAGAAGGTCTGATTTCTAGATTCTTGAATATTGCAATATGCTTTTACATACAGCTACAATTGTCACTAAATACAAGGCCAAAAACTCAATTAATACCCATCGTTTTCAACTGTTTTTGCACTGAATGCCTTTTTTCACTCCCCCAGAATAAAGTAGCCATTTCGTGAAAACGTTTTTAAATCATTAAATACCTATTAATATAGTATAGAGAAATAAATTTCTTTCTCTACTGAAATTCATTTTTTTTTTGTTATTAATTCCGGGTAATTTTTAAACAAATATTCTTTTGTTCCTCTCAATGGAAAAGATCTTGTAGAATATTAAACGCACATTAGATTGATAAACCATGAATAAAGTTTATGATTCTCTAATAAAAGAGAGATATTTTGTATAAATAATTTGAGAATACAAACCTTGACATTACTTATAATTTCATAAATGGTTAAAAGTAAATAATTTTTTGTAAAAATAAAATTCAGGAAATAAAGCCATTGTGATTTCTTTAGTATAAGGTTTATAATTTTAAGATACGGATCGCATCTCAGCCTAACAAAGTGAAAAATTTTGCCAAGGATTTCACAGTATGATGATTCTGCTATAACCAAGTTTTGGGGTTTGCAAATAGATTAAGGTACGCATATTCTAGCATTGGGTATTAACTAATAAAAATTCTAACTTAATTATCAAAAACCATCCATTTTTAGATCTAGATATTTATATCCAATTACAATTAATTTATTTTGAAATAAAAACATCGCTACTTAGATTTGTGATCTTAGATAAAATTCATAACAAGTTCGATGTTTTAAAATTTAAGACATCAACAATAGGCTAATAACAATTAAACAAACTTGATTTTGACAAGAAAAAAATTCTATGTGAGCTCTTAAGAAAATTAATGCATTCCTTGCACAAAACTGTGTATAAAATGTACAGAATTCTATAAAAAAACCGAAAAAATGATATAGACCTCTTTTTCTGTAATAAGTTTTTGCCTTTTCTAGTTTTATTGTTTCAATTATTGTTTCTTTTTAAACTTTTCCGATGAAATTTGTAACTTTAAATTAGCAAATTTTTCAAACTTCTCAACACGATAACACGATAATTTTACTAAAAGTGCTAAAATTTTTTGCAAAAACAAACTTTTAATTTAACAAAATATTGAAGTGAAACAAAAAACTAACAACAAGACTATGGAAACTTATAAAAAAACAATAACTTAATTTCTTAATTTTTACATATACATAAGTCTAAGCTGAATTCTTCATTTTTAAGTACTTTCCTTTCCTTTTACATAACTTGTGTATACAATAATTAACCTAATTGAAACCTGAAAAAAAACATTCATGTAATAATTTATATCACATTTTTCAAAGGTCTTCATTGAAGACCTTATACCTCCTACATTTGTCTTCAGCATAAACCTAGGGTCTTAGCTATTTTTTCCATGAACATTTATTATCTCTGATGGTGGTATATTTCTAAATTAATTTCACCATCCAAAATATAAAATCTTATGAAATCATATTTGCCTGTGATATTTAATGCTTACCATAATTAAAGTAATTTTAAAAATGCTTACTAACGTTTATTTTTTAAAGAACATTTGATATTCAAGCTTTGTTTTTCTTAAAAGAAAGTTTGGCAATAATTACTTAAATTTAATGAGGTAGATTTTGAAAAATCTAACTCTATACCAAAATAAACTTGGCTTTAGTTAGTGTTAGTGTCAAACAAAATCTTTTTGCTTTTGATATCTGAGTTATCAATGTTTTAAATTATTTTTTGAGTTTTAAAGTCTTTCTAAAATAATGGTAAATTGTTTTTAGAAAATTTTAAATGCATAAAACTAAATAAAACAACCTTTACTTGTGGTTTGAGCTCATGCTTTCTTCTATGTCTTCACTTTACAATAGTTTTTCGCCCACAAAATTTTTTATCTTGACATTATCCATATTTACTGTACAAAGATTTTAAAGATTAAGTAGTGCTCATATGTAACCGAAAAAAAACTATTGTTATTTCCGTAAATGAAAGCGCAATGAAAAAAAAAAAACAAATTATTTTAGGATATTTGACTAAATAACAAAAATAACAACAGTGAAATTTTGTATATACAAAAATTATTTTCATTTTTTTATTTTGTTATTGTAAAGGTCATGAAGTAACCATAAAAATGACCTTAAAGAAACAATTATTTTAAAAAGAAACTTATAAAAATCAAAGAATTTTATTACCAATTTGCAATTGATGTCAATAACACCCGATGTTAAAAATGCCCATTGCCCATACAAAACAATGACATAAATATTATGAAATTTATGCCACTAGCCCTCAATTTTTGGTGAGCTTTAATTGCTGGTATTTCGAAGCTGTACTCAAATGAAAATTAATCAAAATATAAATGCAACCCACTATTCTACAATTTGTATTCAGTATAATAGAAACTATTATTAGCAAATTAGTCGTAAAGTAGGCTAATTTTGAATTGTTCATAGTTTTGTGACTTTTCTATAGCTATTAATGTTGGTTTATGCAATCTATTTAAAGAGATTAATTGCTTTAATTTTAAATTAAAGAATCTTAGTTAAATGACTATTGGAAAAAGGAAAAACTGAACTATGGACCCAAAAAGAACATTATAATGTACTTATTATGTACTTATATTAAATTCAAATATCGCCCTGAGTAAAATTGATGGTAATAAAATGTGTTGAAGATTGACATTTAATCAACTTACCTTGAATGCAAAATAAAAAAACGTTTTTCAGTAATAATATACTGTATTTTATACTTGAAGCAAAAAAAGAACTGTGCGAGAACTGAGAAAGAATTTTTAATAATATTCCAGTCTTTTTTAAATTTCAAATATCATATAACATGTTGAAATATGATTACAAAACAATAAAAAAATCAATTATGTACAAACTTCCACGCCTAATAACCTCATTAAAGACATGAAAAAATCTTAAGTCTTCTGAAGAAGTCACGAAAAACTTTCAATTTTTGTCTTTTGCCAATGTCTAAAATTAAATGAAATTACTTCATTTAAGAACATTTAACTAAGCTTGGTACAAGATAAAATTACTATACAATGACAATTACACTTTGGAATTTAATTTTTTAAAGAGATCAACTAAAAAAGATAAAACATAAACTTGAAAATGTCATGATCTGTTTTCACTAAAAGTAATCTTCTTTAAAACTAAGCTCTTTGTCTTAGTTTTCAAATTAGGAGAGGATCGTCAATAACGATTTAAGATTATTAATCGAAAACATTTCAAGTTACTTTATTTTAGGCACACCTTGATTAGTCTTATGCCCTGTAGTCATGATTTGAAACTATAATCTATTAATGGTTAATATAATAGTGAATAATATCATCATCGCTAAGAAAGGATCTGTTATTTCTTCACAATTGCTCTTTTGTTTTGTTAAATTCCAGTACAAGGTTTAGATTTATAGTCACATAGGGTTGTAACATTTAGAAAGGTCGTACAGAAAACGTGTCTTCATTAAATATATGATCATACATTTCCATAGATGTCATTCATTTTTTTTAATAGTAAATACTGTAAGTATATTTTAGGCATCCTTTGATCTGTAATTTAAATAATTGGCTAAAAAAAGACTACAAAGCTCAAAAATTGGCTATTGAATAAAGTTCATGATCAAGTATACTAATTAGAAATGGACATTTCTACATATGATGCAGATTTGGAAATAAAATAAATAAATAAAGACTATGTATGCTTTCTGGAATTATCAGAAGTAAAGAGAGAAACAAAAATAAATAATATATGTATACGATTTAATGCAATTCATCTTATTGTATCTTAAGATGGACTTTAAGACCAAATGTATAGTAAAATATGTATCAATAATAGTTTCAACTTGATTACCTTCGCTTTTGTTATATATCCGTCCTTACGACAATTTATGTGTTTAACATTACAGTCAAAACATCCCTGACTCTAGTCACAAAGTAATGCACGAAGTCTATAATATATGATGCTGTCTCCAAAGCTAATTGATTTATTGTAAGAAGAGCTTATTAGGTCGTCTTAACCTTGGAATAATTTTTTCATTGATCTTCATTACACTTTATTATTCCATGATTTGCTGAATTGTCAATTGGATTTAAACAACATTCAACAAACAGATTCATAGCGATGTACATATGGAATATCAATGATAATTTATATTCGATATCTTTCAAATACTTATATATATATATATATGATAATTAACAGGAAGCAATTTATTCAAACATAAATCATATGCTATGAAATGTGATAAATAAAAAGATATATTGATATCTAATTACTAGGTAATATCTCATAAATGGCAATTAGAATGGTAGTCCTGTCATATCGTTGACGGATCTATCTAGCTTAGATAATACAGAGGCAATTAGAGAGTAAAATATCTAAAAGATAAATGCTTAAAAAGAAGCAACCTTTTCTTTTGATGATATTCTAAAGATTGCTAATAAATTGGTTTAGTTCTTGTTTTGCTTTTTGGAAACGAATTTATTTTTTGCCGATTATTAAGCAACAGGGAACTAGTTAAAAAAAAACCTATCATCTCGTAAAAATTGTCATACAAACATAGACCAAAAAAAATTTTTTAGACAGTCTTTTGAATATGATGAATTTTAGTATTATTTCTGTACATGTTAATTTTTATATTTTTATTGTTTTGATGAATAATTTTTGAATAGGTTAAATTAATAATTATTATGTTTATATTTAAATTTGTTGTTAACACAGAAGACGGCAGAGGAGGATAAGGTTAAATTTGTTTCTATCAGGTGCTCCCGATACCACACGCAGGGTTGTTCCTCTACGCGTAGACTTTAATTGTCTACACTTCAGCGTAAGCAATGCATAGACAATTAAATTTGGCGTAGAAAATGTCAACTATATCGACAATGACGTATACAATGTAGACAATACAATATTTTAGGTTAGGACCATATTTCATTGTTATCGTCATACAAATTGAAATGTCAAATATTATTGTGATCGTTCTTTTGACAGCCTGTATTTACTGTCTACATTAACTTTATTAATTTAATTTTGACAAATTTCGATTTCATAAAAAATTTTGAAACATGTCGGGCTGACATAAAATTAAAGGCTTTGAAGGGCTAGGATTTCAGTTGCTAAAAGTTAATAATAAATATATTGTTGTTTGTAACTTGTGTAACAAAACATATGTAAAGAAAATTCCTGGGAGAAAAACATTATTGAGCACTTTACTTGATAAGGCATATGAAACGTGTATTTCATCAGTTAAGTCGTCTATTAGCACGGATTTATTGAGTATATTTACACTCAAAATCAATTTTAATTGTCTACGCGTAGAGAATGTAGACAATAAATTATTGTCTACATCGAATTGTCGACGTGTAAAGAATGGCGTAGTCGACATGATGTAGATTACGTCGCACAACGCTGACCACACGTGCTTTTTTATGTAGTTTAGTAGCAATGTTTTTTATAAATTACATATATCAACTTCTTTTCATCTATTTGATCCATTTTATCTTTTAAAGAACTATAA
This sequence comes from Acrocera orbiculus, assembly GCA_947359355.1. Classification (NCBI taxonomy): domain Eukaryota; kingdom Metazoa; phylum Arthropoda; class Insecta; order Diptera; family Acroceridae; genus Acrocera; species Acrocera orbiculus. The sequence goes on from OX375757.1 coordinate 2,775,841, forward strand.
ATAAAACAAGAGAAAAGAATTATATGACCATTGGTTTCATGTGTTGAAATTATACTGAATTATCTTGTTTCTTGAATGAACAAAAAAAACATATTCATCCATCTCTACTAGAACTGTATTAGATGTACTGTGCTCTTAATATTTGTACTATTTAATATTTAGACTGCAATTCCTTGACACAATTTCTATATTTATGTTATATACTGGCGATTATTGTGGAGCACATAGCTAACGTAACTAATCATCCCAATGTCATATACAAAAAATAAACAAATATGTTGCAATTAAATAGAGACTCGCCTATATGACTCAAATAATATATGTGATATGCTAAATTCATGATTAGAATATTAATTATTGCATTGCAAACAGCCTCGATTTACGCCAATATAATCGGAATTTCATGACTTCTAAAATACGTATTACATATTATTATTTGCCTACACCTAATTCCATTAACATTTCTTTCAATTGCAAACTTATAACATAAAATATTTTTTTTAAATAAACTTATAAAAAAAAAAGTCAGCCTACAAATGACGATCAGATTTTGCATATTAATAAGTAAGGTCAAAAGATAAACGATGTTATTCGACATGAAATTAAGGAGTGCTACCCTAATCAATTTTCTTTTCAATTATTATAACGAAAACACAAAAAAATTTAAAATAGTAGGTACTTAAGTTTCATTGGTAGCAGGACCTTGTAAAATTGCATGCACGTGAATAATGATCGTTAGCATATGAAATTGTTTGATAGCTATGATCGAATCGCGACTAAAATTACGAGATTCACGAACCGCATATGATGGTAGTAACAAAGCATTCTGAAGATGTTTGTGGCTTTTTTCAATTACGAGTAAGTAAAAGTTTTTTGTGTCGAGGTGAAGTGTTGGGATACCCCCCGATTCTATAATATAAATAAATGAACAACTATTTGTGACATGCTGTCTGGAAAGTTTATTGTTAATTGGCAAATATACTCCAAATTTGCCGATAACTTAACTGAAAATTGTTAAAACGTGAAGATTTCTTTGACATAATGTGAAGTTAAGCATTTTTGTTAGCTTTCAATTGTGATGAGTATCTCTCTCTTTGGTAGAATTTAGATATTGCTTAGACTTGGTAAACTCAAATTGGAAACAATGAATTGACATAGTTTCGAAAAAATTTCAAGAAAAATAGTAAAATTTATAATAAAAGTTGAAAATAATAATATTGAAGATAAAAAGAAAGCATATCTCACAAAAAAAAATAAAATCATTTAAAGTTTTTGGCTAAAATTTAAATTTTTGAAAATTCTAAGCATTATCTAAATTATGTAAATTATCTAAATTGTGCTAAAGTAATGGTGATTCCTTAAATTTACCTGGCTTGGTTAGCTCTCAGGCCACAAAATCTCACCATGAATTTCATCAGTTTTGGCCCAAAAAACTTATGCCATTGACCCCTTAAAAATTCATAACTCGTGAGACCTTATCAAAAGAAATATTAAAACTTTTACATTTTAAGTCTAATATTTGACTTGCAATTAGTGAAAGATACGTGCCGTTCTTTTATCATTAAAATTAGTCCATGTCAAATTATTCATTACTAAAATAAAAGTAATCTAAAGGTTTTTTCAAAAATATTTTATAGAATAAGCAAATTTTTCAGTAGATTGGTTAGATTTGATACAAAAAATATATTTCTCTTGGTTTTTGACCTACGTGCCTTCTCACGATAATAATCGAGATTTTGAAATACATCTTCAATGCAGTCTCTTTCTGTTTATTTTAACTAATAATAAGTAAAATCTTGCATAACATTTACTCAAAAAAAAAACACAATACGCAAGGAAATAATTCAAATTATACTATTTACAAATTTTGTAGCATTATTTATAACTTTCGATAACTGCAGGCGTGAAATGAAATAATTGCACAATTTTCAAATAAGAATAAAATTGGTTTATTGCTCTCAGTGTTTTATTATTTGATTGTAGGTTTTAGTATTTCTTGGAAAAATTTTTAGCTTGAATTTGCTCTTACAAATTTTTTCAATTTTTTACGGTTTATAAATAATAAAAATAAGAATTTAGTTTTGTTCTATTATTTAAAAAATAGTTGAAGCTGGCCACATTGTATTGTTATCCAATGTTTTTTAATTAGATTATTATATAAGCACTATATGCTACCAAAACTTTAAACAAAAATCTTATAATAAGGTACAATACAAATCAATCATGAACCTCTACAGAACAAATAACAAAATAAATAAAAAGCTTTAATGACAACTCGAACTAAAATTACCAACTGGCCAATGTCATAGCTCTTACATGAGTCGAAAGTTTTTTTAATTGATGTTATACAAGTAAACCTAAATTAGTTCTGACTTTCACTTGGATGTCCTTTATATGAAACTGAATGAAAGGCGAACTTTCATATGTCAATTTGAGTCGGGGATTGAATTGAAATTACATTTTTGTGGTGAAAATGGCCATAGCTTCATGCCGAAAAGTTAATTTTTTTTCATATGTCAGGATAAGCAGGATACATTCAAGCTTATTATGACTTTCTTTTAGTTTTTTTAGGGAACTTTCATAAAATGAAATGTATAGCAAAAAAATGATTCAGTATATGCAAAAGCATTCATTATACATAATGAATATTCTTTATATTGGATATTTTTTTTCCGCAAAACAAACCCCACGGATTGTAAGATATGACAGAACATGGTGCAATATGTAAAGTAAGACTGAAAGTCTGTAGATTCAACATGAAATCATTTTTTTAAATAAAACTAAGTTTAAATGCTTCAAATTTTCAATTTGTATCTTATTTTTCTCTTAAGTACAAATTAAAATTTTCAATAACAGAATTTGAATCGCATTTGATTGACAAAAAGATAGAATTAGCTATGTAATTTCGAAAAGCATTGAAATTTTTCGATAATAAATAAGTGAAAATGAATTAAACTTGTTTGATATTAGCTTTAATTTGAATTTTAAGCTGATTATCTTCAAATCTTCAAATGCAGAAATTGAGTCTAAATCATTTATATACCAAAATTTATATGCGTTTCTTAATTTAGACAATTAGCCTAATTTCAAGCCGAGATAGTTTTAACTTTATCTTTTAAAGCTTGAAGCACTTATATCAGCCTAAAATAACTTTTAATGTAATTGATCTATTAAGGTTTATTTAAAAATTTCATATTAACTTGTAACAAAATCAATAATTAATTAAAGCATCTTACAGAAATACCCCGTCGAGCTTCTTTACCAAAATATAATGAAAATAAAACAACTTCACTTTGTAATGGTAAAATAATATTTGTTTACATTTGAATTATTAGAATTTTTGGACCTCATCTTGATTTTAGTAAAGCTGGTGAAAGCATAAATGCTTTCCACTCTATTTAAAAATTTGTTTTGCTGAACCAAAATTTTTGACTACACTAATTTTTTAGGAAATAAAACCTTGTAACGTAAAAAAGAAACGAAACTAAATTTTAGAGTAAGTAAATAATCTTAATTAATTTAATTCTATTATTTAAACAGTCAACTATTTTACTCTTTTTCATAACTTTTAATGAAAAATTTAATAAATTTAGGTAGTTTAGATTTAGTATTTTCTAAAACAAAGGACCACACAGGTGGCGCTTTATAAGTCGAGCGCTAGTAATGTAACTCCCTACAGATTCTATTTTGAGAGCATAATCTTCAACAATTTGCTCAACAAATACTATCAAAAACTTAATCCACTAAGTTTTTAGTTATAGTTTTAAATATTATGTAATAACTTAAGCACACAAGATCAGAAAATGCTTTATTATGGTAACTTTTTATCCTTTATCGGACGCAATTTTACATTGACTACCTAAGTATAAAAGCTACCCAAAATATATAATAAGCAAAGATAATGTTGTTCATTTTGTAATATGCAATGCCTTGCATATAGCTTTAGGCCACAAACTTAGGGATAAGATTATTTCATCTATTCTAGCTACTACTAGAAAAGATATTCATTATATCCATTTTTATAATGCAAGGCCAGTGTCTATAATGGAAAAAATACTTTTAAAATACTAACTTGAAGGATTAATTTATAATTTCAGCATTTTTCAGACTTTTTCGCTTAGAATCTAAATTTGAATTATAAATCAAATCTAAAAATGTCCAGAACTGAGTAAAATTCTAAAGCTATACTAAATCTTAGAATGCTACATGAGTATAATAATTCATTAATGACGGCCATCTCCAAATTGAAAAACAGCTATACCACACAGTATGGACAAGGTAATGATCAGTCAACCGTATTTCTTTTAGCTAAATCTATTATCTACATGACAACAAATACATATAACAAGGATATTTACTTAAGTTACTAAATTACAAGTAAAATGACAACATCGATTTGCCATTCTAGTACTTAAACCTAGTAACAAAAGACAATTAACTTTATAGCAATAAATAACAAATTCTATCTGAGGATCTACATAAAAATTTATACAAGGCCAAAACTATTCATTTCAACGGACATTCGTCAACTAAATAAGCTCTGACATCGGTCTAAGCCTCTATTATTGCAGTTTTAATGCAATTTTCTATAGATTCATTTCAAAGAAGATGATCTGACCCCTAGACATGATTATAAATCTGTTAAGCTCAAGTTTTTCTATATAACTATATATTAAAATATGCAATTTGTATGCTTTCCTGAAGAAATGCTAGTTTTGTTTCTTAAATTATTTTTTTAAAAATACGTGATTTATTGAACTTTGTATTGTATTACACAAGTCAGTTACATAGTAATTACTTTGACGCCTGTGAAACAAATATTACTTATGAAATTGGTTTTTAAACATCAAATAGATACTATAGGAATAAGGTGCAGAAAATAATCTATTTAATAAATTAAATTGGAATTGGTTTGCATGTCATAACACAAATAATAAATACAAATGAAGTATACAAAATTAGTAAGTGGCTAACAGCATATTGAACGCCCAAGAGTTTATATTAAAACCTTTAAAATATTGTTAAAATTAAAGAAGGTGTTCCATTGTTTTGTTTTATTCTTTTCTTATATAATTAAAGCTCATAATGTCCATTCAGTGTATTATTAAAGCTGTCTAACTAATTATTACATAACAAAAGTTAGGCTAAATAACCAACAAATTACCTAACCAAAAATGTTATATTTGATGTTTTTATTCACACTAAATGTTTGTTAAATATTTCTTTTTGTAATTTTTTTTATATTGAGAAATTCTTTGTATATATTTGCTTAGCAATTATGATTGTAGTTCTACTAGAGATATTGTGTTGGATGCCCGGAGGATTTTAGTATTATTAGCCTGCTTACCATTGCAGGATAACTAAGTGCAATAAATAAATTTATGTGGTATTTGTTTTATAACGATTTTCTGCTCTCTTCATTAAAAATAGTTCCAATATCATAATCACACACTGTTGTTAAAGGCGATTGATGGATTCAAACTATCCTTCGAAGTAGATGATTAGTCTTTGATGGTCTATTTTAGGTGGAATCGATTATGATTAAAGTAATCTGCTTTATGAATCACAAAAGAAATATAGTGTAAGGAAATGGATAAAATTATATAAAAACTTAAAGAAAAAAACTAGTATGGTCAGCATGTTGATTCCTATCATATTGCACAACTGACTGCAGCTAATACCCTTTCTTGACTGACGCTGTGTACATACTTGTATACCTCCTTCAAAAAAACCGATTCTTAACAGCGAAACCGTGTACAACATGGCGGCTTATTAAAACATATGTTCGGAATGTCTACGCAGATCTGTCAATCAATTACTATTAGGATATATAAATCACTAATATACTATATATTGTAATTAATCAAAATAAACTTTTAAAACAGAACAAACTAATATACTTACAAATTTGCCAACATTTGCATTATAATTTTGACATAAGCCCAGAGATTTTTTGTGAGATTTTCGCAGAGTACAGCGTTTCAAAGTGTCTTTTTTCGAACTAAATGCTGTGTACAGGCTTGTGCTATTTTCATCCATACTCAATTGACTAACTCATCATACGCTATGACTGCTTTCAAAGTTAAAAAAGCTTTTTAGTAGAAAGCAGTCTGAATCTAAAATTTATGAAACCCTGACTGATCAGGAATTAAAAGATTTATGCTTACCATGTATCTTATCGCATCTTTCTGAAACTTTAAATTCCTCAGGACTTGACAGGACTTTGTATTAAAATACGTAATTTCATAACTATGGAGATTAAAGTGTTTCTAAAAAAAGTGTCGAGATTGCAATATATACATGTTAACAGTTCTTTTACAGCAGCAATGAGTAACTTGAAATGGATATCCATATAACATTAATAATAACAGGCTGCTAAAGTAGTAACTTCAGCATAATTTTCAATTATCTCTAATTAAAAGTTACTTTATTGAAAAGAACAGCTAACAAGCTTTTTGCAAACAAATTGATTTGGCTAAATACTTCCAAAATGATATTTACCATTAAGCAATATAGTTTTGAAAAAGAAGAAAGTGTTTGAATCTCCTCAATAATCCCACAATGATGTTGCTCTTGTTTGACATTTTTTTTCTAAGGTGATCAAAATAAGAAAATGTTATCATTGAAAACTTTTAGTAGGGAGGAATCAGTCCAAATATTGCAGTGTAACAATTGCCCCTAGGATATAATAAAAATCAAAATTCAATAGAAAAAAGTTATTTATGGTTTTAATTTAAAGCTATTCTTTCTAAACTTCTAAAATATAACAGAAAATAATACGTCTAATTAGACGTATTATAATTATTTTTTTACAAAAACCCGAAGCGTTTGAAGCTAGAATTCTCTTCAGCAAAAAAAAAAAAAAAACATTTTATACTTATTCTTTTCCTTTGTTATATTACCAAAAAAACATAATTAAGATCAATGAATACTGATGATGCGCTCAGTGCGTTTAATTGTTGTTTCAGGGCCATAAAACTATAACCATAGATTTTCGACTTTTTGAAGGGCACACAATAAATACGCGTACAATCTAATTTTTGTTAATTGCTGAACCCTGAACTATAATAGTATTGTACTTTGAAGTAGTATAGTGGTCTAAAAACTGTCGGAAATAACTGCACTTCAACTAAGTTACTAAGAAATTTCAAAAAGAAAAAACCTTATTTGTCTATCACTAAAAATATGCGGTAGCTTTTTTATATGTAGTATACATATAGTATTTTTAAAAACACTCACATTTAGCCAAGAGGGCATTTGCAAAAGTATACTTATTTAATTTATTTAATTTTATGTTATAAAAAAAAATTTATGCAAATAAGATATACGCACAATTTACTATACAAAATTATGAGTGACCTTAATTTCCCATTAAGTGAACTTCACAATATTAACCTTGATTCTTAACAAAGATAACTTTTTCTACATATGTTTAATTAGATATTAAGAAATTTTTCTATTAAAAAAGTGCTTCTTTTTTAAAAAAAAAAAAAGATAATATGCTAAAAGTATTATCCTCGGTTTGTTAATTTATAATTTTAATGTTTCTACATTTTATGTTTTATCAACTTTCAAATACAATGCAAAACGTGTGTGCGATGTATGATGCTGTAAATTTCATATGTTGCCTACCATATATAGCAAATATTTGACCTTCAGTGCAATCTCCAAAAACTAGGTTGACAATTGGAAATATATAAATCAAATGATATATAGCCTTGGCCAAAAGTTAGAGGTGCTACATACATTTTTAACTCATTAAAATGTGGGAAATTTGAGTTAAACTAACATATAAAAGTGCTTATATAATATGAAATTTAAATTTTAGGATCTGAGTTTTTGCTTGGGATTTTTATTAAAATATAGAAATCTTATCTTTCTCTGTATTACCTATGCTATATAAAACATTGGTCCAGAGTTAGCAACGCTTTGACTGTACTTTAAACTTTGTTTATGAAAAGAACCCAAAACTGTTTTTTGTTATTGATCCTTTGGCTCACTTTATTAATAAAATTCGTTGTTAATCTTTGAACTGGTGATAGTTTTTTTTAACTTTTTCAGTTTTTATAAAACTTATACTGCAAGAATAAATAGAGTTAAAATATATAACATAATAATTAAAATTAAATAAAAATTAATTAATTGAAATTAATCCACAAAAATTTACAAACAGTTAATTAATTGACTCAATATAATAAAGTCTGTAAAAAGGAAAATAACACTAATACTCTTCTTATTTTTTTCTTGACCCATTTTCTAAATAAAATAAATAAATAATCTTAAATCATACAAAGATCATATCAATATTTTATTTAGTGACAAAAGTCACACTTTCAATAAGTCAGATAGGAACAGTTCTGACCTTAGATATGAGATAGTATTGTCAGCTGTCTAAAAATAAAACTTCTCAAATTTACATTTTATTTGACATTTTAATAATGATTATATATTATTTCCTATGGTTATATAGTATTAAAATATCAAACAGCTTGGCACGACCTTAAAATTATTATTCTGTTAGCAAAAGTATATATTTTTTATTGTATCTAAGACAACATTATTGCTAGTATCTTTGACTATAATCATAAAGCTAACTCGGGGCAGTTTCAATCATTGTTTGCATTAAAGCTATTTATACACCTACATACTGCTCCATAGAAATGTATCAATTTTCTTAACATCACTTCGATAACACTTGATAAAATCAACAAGAATAATCCTCTGACTGACATTATTAACTATGGTGTTATACTAGTTGATTAGAGAAAAATCTATTGTTCCTCGTTTACTATAGTGCAATATGGATAAAACGACTAATGCAAACAATTTGTATCTACTGTTCTTACAAATAGAGTGTAACTCGATATACATAGTTTAAATTGTTTTAAGGCGTTGCATTCTTTTTTAATACTCAGGTAACGCAATCGTGATTTCATGGCTCCCTGTAGCTATACTTGAAGGGTGTTGGAAATGTTTTTTAAGATAAACTGAATTGTTTAAATGAAATTATGATAAATATTTCTTGGGTACTTTGTATAACATTTGACGCTACAGAAATTGAAGGAAAATTTTTCTCTTTTATTTAAAATAATATAATTTTTTTCTGGTGTGTTCTGGTATAGATGCCCAAATTGTAGATGCTTTTTCGGGTGCCATAAAAAAAATGAAATTAAAATTTTTAAAACTAAAAAAATATTCAAAATATTCTTCGTAGTGCAATGCTATAATATATAAAAAAGCTCTGTCCGAAATTTCAAGTGAATCGGTTAAATCAAACTTGAGATATCATTCACGCAATTTTGAAAAAAGTAGTCTCAGGAAAAACGCGCTCAAAGTTTTGAAGAGTGAACTAAACTGAGACTAAATGCATCACAAAATGAGCTTTGACTCAGAAAATTATTAAAATTTCGAATGATTTTTTGAAAACCATTTTTTTAAAGGGTTGAACTATGTAAATATACACAAAGAAATCGATTTTTTGGAATTTCTAAACTAGAATACCCTCTTAACTGCAACAAAATTAATTGTTATTTGCCGTAAAAGACGACAGTAAATACTTTAAATGACAATTATATGGCATTATTAGTGAATCTAAAGGAATAAAGTCTCTAAAAAATATTACCTGGTTATAAAGTGAATCATTTTTACAAGAAATATAACTTGCATTCTAAAAAATTTAGCATCAAATGTAGTGAAAAGGGCTAAGCTATCCTTTTTAAAAATATTATCAGGAACGTTGTAAGAGAAGAGAACATTTCTATAGTCTGCGATAATGTATCACCAGCTTAAACATAAGACTTTAAGCTCGGTATTATATTCACTGCGTTGTATGCTAAAAAATAGCAAAAATTTAATTTAATTATGTTAAAGGATGTAGTAAATTTTTGACTACTTACATTTGTACGGGTAATATTGATATTATTAACAGATATATAATATAAATAAATAAACATAGACATTTTGTTGAAATCTTTTGAAAAACGTTTTTCCGCAATAATAATAATAATTTATCTTTTACATGACCTCATAATCATAAAAATAGTCAAAAACTTTCAGTGACCCATTGTGAGAAGATTAAATTTCTTCGAAATATTTGAATAACGTTAAAAATTAACTAAAAATTCTTAAAAAAATCAAAACTAAGATTAAGTGTTATTTACTTTAAAAAATATTTAATGCTACAAAACTTAAAAAACTTTTAGCAACAATTAATTTCGTCACATTCTTCAAATCCGGTATATATTTCTTAAACATCACAAGTCAAATATAACTCGTGACTAGATTTTCATTGTACATAGAAATATTTTCTACCTACCTAGACAGAGACTCCCCAGGTGTGGACATAAAATTTTATTTGCATCTCAAATTATGCTCATTATAATCAAACATGGTGCTGTACTCATAAAATAACTGCAAATACAGCTGGGTTCATCTTTTGGTTCAATTGTAAACATATTACCAGCTTTTAAATTGTATAATGTCGAGTGCAATTCTAATGACAAGATTAAAAAAGAGCATGCAATATATTTCTTTTTCTTTTTTAACATTACTATGAATAATGTAGGCTTAAACAGATGACTTTTATTTAGCACGTGACATCAGGTTCTTCTGTTAATAAAAGTTGCTTATCTGAATTACCATTTTAATGTGGCAAAATGTATCTAAAGACTTGATCATTAATGGAAAAAGATTATTCAAAAATAATAAATTATGTTATCTCATGACTATATTCAAGCAAGTAATTTCTTCCGCTATTTTGTCTAGAAAACAGTTAAATTAAATAAGCTTAAAGATTCAGACACATTAACGTAAAATAAATTCAAGTAGCAAGCTTTAGATTTTCAAGACTTTTGTATAGTATCTAAGCTTAATTTACATTTTTACAAGTATTTAAGTTTTTAATTGAATTTGATTATTTTTATTTATTTTTTACAAGCTCATTGTAGATTTTATCTTTGTACTTATCTATATCGTAAACACTTGAAAGTCAATCTATTTATGATAATACAAAAAATTTGATATTTCATCGACATTTTGACAGCTCTGTTTAACTTAAGAAGTTATAGTATTTTTCGACCAAGTTTTTAGTGAATTTGAAACGTTTCAACTTTCATAAAAAATAAAACCAATGTAAAGTGGATTGACATATGAATTTATTAATTTTTAATAGTCTTCTCCTTAGAATTATTAAAAACAATAGTTCATAAAATTCTTATTGTGGTAGATGAAAGTCTTAATTTTAATTCCTTGAAACAAATCATGTTATAATTATGGATTTTCTTTGAAAATCTTAAATATTTATTTTTGATTAGTTATTTTAATAACAATATAACTTTTACTTTATTTTCCACATAACGATAATAATTTAAAGCAAAACATTTAGTGCCAACCTAATTTCTTATAGAAATAAAAAATCGTGTACAAAATGTGCAAAATTGAAACAACATAAACGCTTAAGCGACAAATGTTGATGAACTACATACAAATAGAAAAAGATGCTAGGGGCATAAATTCGTGCAATCGTATAAAGATTGCTAAAATGTGTTTGAAGAAGCTACTTCTACCATCATTTGTAGACCATAACTTAATTACTGATTTATTTTTATCTAATGTCTTATGGCTACGGTCCTTACGCTTCTAAACTCAAGTCAAAATTTCTTTTAAGCTCTTTTATTTATTGCTTTGATGATTATTGGATTTAAATTCGATTGCAGGAGCGTTTTCATTCTTATGTTTTGAAATTTAAGCTTATATTTAATCTGTGTCAAAAATGTATACCAGATTTCAATATTTTGAGCCTGATAGTGCTGCAATGTGGGCAAAACTGATAATAATTAACTTAAGTCAAGAGCTTGTAATGAGCTGAACCAAGAATTTAAAATAAATAATTAAAGATGGAAAACAATTATGTCTACTTTTTTATGAAGAATCTTTCATTGGGTAGAAGAGTTTCAAAATTTAACAGTCTAAATATACATATGTATATAGAACTCATTTACACAATTTGCTCCTTAAATTCATGTTTATTACATAAAATTTTCTAAATTGTTGTTTATTTTATAAATATATCCCCCTCACACTTACAATAATAATTAGTTGCTTTAATCTTGTTGGAATATTAAAATGGCACCAAAATACAAAAAATGCTCAAATAAGTGCTAAAAATTGAACTAAAATTTTCAATAGTTTTTAAATACTTAATTAATGTTGTGCTTTCTCTTGACGCATATATGAAGCTGTTAACTGTATCTACGGCATCTTATTACCTTTCCAATACACTACTACCTCAGCTACCCAAAAAAACTAAAATTTAAACTTCTTAAGTTAGCCGGTAGTAAGAAAATAAAACTTTTGGTTTGTAATGATCGGCTTTATTTTATTGCTTTGCATTAAATTTTCGCAATTTTAATCATCAAATTAAGTAAAATGTACATATAATAACAAAATATCAAAAAAAAACCATTTAATTGATAAAAAAATAATAAAATATTTATAGGTTTTATTAATTTTTTGCAAAATATTTTTTACTAATAAGTTTTTTTCTTTTTTTTCAGGTAAATATCAAGATGCTCCATAAATTTAGTAGAATTACAGTTTAAACAAAAAAATCATAAAAAAACAAAGCGATTAGAAAGTTTAAAAAGCGGAAAAACTTGTATAGCACTTGGTTTGTGTACAGCCTTCTTTGCGAAATATTCCAGATAATTTTTTTGATATTTTTACGAAATTAAACCTTACTAAATAAATAGCTTAATTATGCATAAAACATTTTTTATTAGTTATAAAAATACTAACCCTAATTCAGGTTGGATAAATATTAAATACGATTTGCTTGAAGTATAAAAAATAGAATTCATTTTTTTTAAATTACAAATAATTTTTACGATCGAAAATCGGTCTTGAAATGTTAATTATAGAGTAACAAAATTGATGTTAGTTTTTTTCTATTAATATTTGAACTATAAAAATATATTAATATATCATTAAAAATAATTACACTTATTGACAATGCATGACACTATATTTAATTAATAACTTTAACACCATATTTACCGGGTAATTAGTTTTTCAAAAGTTTTATACAATTTCAAGTCTTTCTTATTTGGTATTAAGAATAAATATCAATGCAAGTTTTAGATATTATAATGTACATCACCTAAAATGTTGGCTTGTAAATTAAATGAATTTCTGCAAAAATGAGTTGAAAGTTAAAAGTTGAAAGTTAGCAAAATTGTAGTTTTTTTTACCTGAATATTTGTATCTGTAATGCCTCTCACTCACTTTTCGGTAACGAAAAAGTTTTTTTGATAAAAGCTGAGGCATTGTTGAATCGTAATTTCAATTTATTCAAGTATTTATATAGTGACTGTTAGCTGAATTGTGAAGAGCAAATGTGCAACTTTAATGTCTAATGTCTCATAACTACATAGAAAATTTTGCAATTTTACAGCCTACAATGATATGTACTTTATATAATTCTTAATTGAGTGTTAAATTAAATCTTACAAATATTAGAATTTAATGCACTTCAGAAAGGTTTGTTTTTCATACTTTTTTGCTTACTTATTGCTACTTATAGCTCAACAATTTGCTCTAACAGATTTAAAAAGATTTATAGTTCATGTTATATCATTCCACAAGTCACCAATTCATAAACAATTGCAATATTCACATAAAGGAAGACTGAAGTGACTTGAGTAAACAATGACATTTTAATTCTGTAAAAACTTTCTGAATTTAATAATTCAATGTAGTGAAAAGAATATCTAAAATTACAGATAGCTTACTTAACTCAATTATGGTAACTAGTCAAGGGCTTAACTACCCAAATTTCCTAAAAAGATTGGCACATTGTGATAACTTTCTCTTGTCAACTTTAAATTTCCGGTCCACAAATTGACAGTAATTCATTACATTAAAATTTGTTATAATGGACATCAAAAATTAAATATTGACACATTGAATTGAAAATGATATATATCACAGTATAAGTTTGAATAAAAGTAAACTTATAAAATGTAAAAAAATAACTTTTCAAAAACTATCAATCAAAAGTATTGTCGGATAAGCTTTTTTGCTATTTGCAAGAATTTCTTTTATACCACTCGACTTCGAGCTTGTTTGATGCTAGTACGTGAAATTGAAGGCTTTACAAAAATTTTGTATACATAAAAAAATATTATATACATACAAAAGAACTAGAAAAAAATTAAATTCAATTAATTGATAAAAATTAAATACCCCTAAGCACCTAATGATTGAATTTTCAAAGAAAATATTTCTATTAATGATTTATATTGAAATGTTGTGTTAAAATGTTGATCTAAACGAATTGAAAGCATGTAAAAAAATAAACCAAATGGCATTTCAAAATATGATGAACTTATACTCTTTTTGAAAAAAGCTATAATCACAATAAGTATGAACTAAAACCCTTTTTTCCTTTAAAATATTTCGTTTTTAGGGAAAGAAATTTGAAATTTAAAATGTCTTAAAGCATTTTTAATTTTAAAAAGGCCAAATAAAAGTCAATTCCTGTTATACAAAAATAAATTGAGATTTCTCGGAAGAAAAACTTCAAAAATATCAACTTAATGCCTTGATGCCCTCATAAAAATGCTAATAATTATTAACATAAAACATATTAAAATTGTGGCTCTATTTTTTCAAAGAAAAACTAAATTTAAAATGAAAAATTTTAAAAGCACTACTAATATTTTAATAACTTCGTCACATAATGATTTTAATTGATTGAATAAACATTTCAAGTTTATTATTTTTCAATTTTAATTTGTCAAATTTCTTCTGTTCGAATATTTATTAAAGCATTTTACATATCATCCATTTTGTATAATATAAAACCTTCAAAGTTAATAACAGTTATCGATTATACATTTAAATATATTAAAAGTTACACGAGTTTATTACAGTGACAAACCTCACAAATATATTCAATTTTTATCAAGCTTGGTGTCGCTATTATTAATTATAGGACGTGAGGATATATTGTCTCCAAGATTTCATGGCTCTTATAAAACTGTTTGATGCGATAAGTCATTGAAAGCAATTACATAATAAAAGAGTTGCTTTTTAATGTTAAGGAAAAATAAAGGGGAGCAATATTATAATATTCAATAGGTCTAGTTTATTATTAAAATAATATCCAAATTTTATGGAAATTATAAGTACATATTTTATATAAATCTTGTATCTTTCGGGAAGTAAAACAATTGTTATTTTACGACAATATTACCTACATGTGATTAAATAAACAAAATTTAGATGGTAGGAGATAACTAAAATATAAGTTGAATGATTTTTGATTGTTCCTTCCATGTTCATCAAAATCACACAAATTTTTTTTTAAAACAAGTAGGAGCTCAGATAATTATAAAATTACTCTATGGATACTGTAATTTTAAATACTTTTTATAAGTTTATAAGTCAGAAATTATAATATTAACTGAAGATACAAAAAATATAAATTGAAGGAGTCATAGATATACTTCTGTGATTAATAAAATTATACTTTTGGTTAAAAAATATCTTCTTAAAACAGTTAGATATGATTAAAAATAAAATCCTGATGCTTAAATTATGAGCAAAAATTTTGCTCAGCCAAATTAATTGAAGTCATTGCAATAATTAAGAGAATTACATACAAGCTTTCTTTTATCTTTTCTTGATTCCAAAGTTTAAGCTGCAGCATTAAGCTCCCTTAGTTTTCAAGAAGTCCTCTATTATGTGGAGGAACTTTAGTGGAAGAAAACTCAGTGTTTTCTGAAACAAACACAACCTCTTAAAGCAACGAAAATGATACTTCGCACCCGTAAGATTGTATTGGTTCTCATAAGGAATGAATCCTTGCATCCTTGTACAGTAAATGTAATGTACTTGTAAATTCTGTTAAGATTATATTTTGGCCTAATTACTTCCTGCATAGGCTCTAAGTAATTCTCTTATCTTCTTATATTTATTATCATAGTATGGTTTAAATTCTCGAAATTTAACGATAAAACTTTTTTTATTTTCTAATTATAACTACCTGTCAATTTCATTATAATTCTTTAGAGAAAGAAAAATGAACTTTTCTGACGAACTGTTCCTATAACTCAATTAACAATATCTATTAATATGTTATGAATAAAATATAACAGTCAAAATTTAATTGAATTTTGTTAAAGACTTAATCAATTTAGTTTAAAAACTGATTTTTTTGTTATTGCTTGACTTGTATAATATTACACGATTTGTGCTGTACATTATATAAAAAGATATATATGGTTTTGATTTTGTTAAAATTCAATTACTTTCAAATACAATGAAAGCAAATAATTTCTTAAGTTTTGTAACTACTTCCTTGTTTTTGTTATTACATAAAAAAAACAAAATTTTTTTTGAATATAAACAATCTACCGCCGAAAGTGAGTCGTGCTTTTTGTTAATCAGGCAAAAAAATAAAAAATCTAAAGCCATGCTTTACTAGACCACAAAATCACTTGTCAAGTTGTATCATTAATATTAACAAAATGCGTGACATCGCACTTCACGGATAAATAAGATTAATGCTGTATGTATTTAACCTGTATATTCTTAAACAATTAAAAAGTTTATAATTTAATTCCTTCTTCTTTTGCATTGAAATTGTTCAATATTTATAGTGTTATTTACTTATATAAGGATGAAGAACTTTCAGTTTCATTACATTTAAAATGCATCAAGATATTGTGTTTTTTGCGGTTTTGTTGCTTCCGCTTAGTACTCAAACCTTGGCTTTTGTCCTAGCAAACCAGCTTTTAGTTAATAGAAGGCTACTAAATCATTTCCTTTGACTGTGCTTTTGTTACAACTAATTTGTTCACATTTCATCATTATTATCTATGCTAATTAATCATTGTTTTTGTTTTTTTATAAATATAAAACTTAGCAATTTTATCAGAAAACAACGAGAAATCCAACTAATTAATTCTGTCAATATTTTTAATAAATTGCTGGTTGCTTCAATATTTAGCTATTTATTTTTTTCTCAAAACCATGAGTTAGTTTTTTACTGTCGAAAAGATAATAAACAAAGGTAAATTAATTTAAAAAATTCCTATACTGCTTATAATGGGCAAAATAACCATAAGCTTAGATTAGGAGATTAAATAAGTTATAAATTCAAAGCATAGCCCAATTGAAGGCCAAAAGTTCTTAGCTACAATTAAAACAAAAACGTAAAAGGTAATCGTTACATGGCAATAAAATATCATTAAAACATAAAAAGATATTTATTAAGTTGTTAATTAGGAATATCTGGATAAAAAAAACTGTACAAAAGCAAATTGTTAATTGTTTTTAAAAAGTAAAAAAACCTTAACAGTTTTGTAAATTAAATCATTGGAAATCATACTTGATGATATTTTTTTCATTTCTCGTCCAATTTAGATACTCAATTAGGTTTTCTAAAGTATTCTAGAGCTTACTAAAGATGACATTGACAATATTTTCTCAAACAAATTAAATTGAAAATTTATGTTTCTTAAAAACAGTACCAATTAATTTACTCTCATACTTACTGGAAGTTTCGCTGTGAATTTTGGTGCAAGTTTTACTAACACACACACACAGAATCAACGATCAGGAATGAAGGAACTCACAATCATAAATTGGCTATTTTTTAATACAAAACTAAAAAAATTGCTGTGAGTTTTGGGTTGGTATACTCTTACTCCTAGAATTCAAGTGCTAGTTTACTATTTTGCACCCATACGTTATCAATACAAAATTTTATAATGCCAGTAAATTCGTTAGTAAGTGCGAGCGTAATCTAACTAATTTTTATGACTCCTCTTTAACCAAAAGTTAAAGTGTCTAACTTAAAAATAACAATGAATTACTATAAAATTAAGACGCAAGAAAATAAAAAAAAAGAAATGTGAGATATAAGTGAAATAAAATGAAATGTCGATAATTTTTAATAAAATTAAAAATTTATTAATGATGCATCCAATCATAATGCGTCCTAAGTCAACATTGGTTGATCTTATATGAAAGAATTTAATGAATTTAATGATGTAGATAAAAAATATATAAAATCATTTTTAATAGGTGAAACTTTGAACACATAGAGTGGAAAATAAACTGTCAATATATATAATGCCATCTTACTCACAGATGATTATCTTTTTATCAATTTTTCCTATACAAACACCTATAGATTAGAAAGAAGATAAAGAAATCATTAAAATCTTGAACAAATCAAGACAAGTTTACACAGAAAACACAGAAAATAATAACACACAGTCTTCGCTGCAAATTCATATACATATATTAGAAAATAATTAATTGATCCAATCTCTTTTATATAGCGCAAGAATTGATCCAATGTAAATTTTTTTGTATATCTTCTGTGCTTCCAGATAAACACGTTTAAGTTATGAACTTAATTCCAAGATAAACTTTCATTGTCATTAATTTTTGTGGTTCATATAATCCTTCTATCCCAATAGCATTGTGTAAAGCGGAATATGCTTCAATCCTATACAATAAAATTAAGTAAATAGGGTCAACCACCTTTCTTAGCTTCCACTTATCTTTGATGTCTTTCTTAACTTGTATAGATTGGCCGTGAGCCCTGATAAATGTTAAGGTAATTACACATTCTAGCTTACTTACCTTGTTGTTTATCTTGCCATATGAACTACTTCATAAATTGTACTTTGGTGTTCAATTAACACATTAAGATTAAGCTCAGCACTATGAACTCGTTTAACTTGAAATGAAATTTTTGAATGAATTAACGATTGTATCTTAACAAATTAAAGTCATCACTCTGAATGTGTATCCATTACAACACCAAGAAGAAGATTACTTATTTTATAAAAGGATTCAAAAGAATGTGAACTTGCGTGCATCTTCAAACAAGGTTTTAGTTGAAAATTATAGCCAAAAATCAAAAAAAAAAAACTGAATATTTTCATAATAAAATCCTATCAAGTTTTAGAAAAGGATATTAAAAAGCAATTATTTAATGGCTTTTTGTCTCAAAATTTTATTTTAATTTGAACTACTTTGTATTTTGATTTTATGTACAATAGTATTGCAAATAATATTTCGAAATTATATTTTCATCAGTACATAATATATTTCTTATGTCATTTATATCAACCAAGAATATATTGACCTATGGTCTTTGTGTGTTATAATGATTTAATTTTTTGTAACAATAAAATTAGCTAAAGTAGTAAAACTTATTCAAATTTTCTTCTTCTTAATATTTCATGACCCATGAAGATGTGTTTTATTACCTATTCTAATTTAGTATTACATGTTTATTACCTACATTAATTTCTATGTAGTTACGAAATCGTTCTGGCACTCATTCAACTATTGTTTTACGGCTTTTTTTATAATTTAAAAATCTCAGCATTATTTGTTGGATTATGGACAAAATTTTATATTCAACTGTGTAAAAGTTATGTGGTTTGTGGATACTAAAGTTGTCATCAATCATCTAATTTTGTTTTTTGGAACAATGTTAAATTCGCTTTTTAACGAAAATAAAAATTTAAAAGGAGCAAAAGAAATAGAATGCAAAAAACTTAAAAACCATAACCTGTGTAACATACGACGCGCTTATTACCTAAGAAAATTTTAAACTTTTAATGAAATTGAGAAGAAATTTAAAAATTTCATGATGTTTTAATTTGAATATTCTGAGTTTTCACCTTGCTTGTTTCCCCTCAGACTAAAATATACCAAGTATCAGTGTGCTTGCCCTTGAATATGAATAGGTCCAATAAATGTGACTTTCAGACTTAGAATTGTTCATATAAACTCTTTTTAAGAAAATGAATTAAAATTCAATTGATTAATTAAAACCCCAAAAATGTAAACTAAATGCTTCCACGGCCAAATTTTTGGGATCACAGCCAAGAACGTAAAATAAACATTGCCAAATAAATAAATTTCAACATCATAAATCAATTCTCATTCTTAAAGCACAAAATTTAAAGATTCTTTTGAAATATAATTTCTATGGATTCTTAAGGTCATACTGAGTAAACAAATTGCCCTAAATAATTAAATGAATAAAGCAGAAGGTTTGAAGAAAAAGAAAAGCCCAACTGACATTAGTATTTAACTTCAATCCTCGTGCATCCTTGGAAAAGTTTAAATTTCAAAAAATTAGGTACGACATTTTTCGACGCATAAATTAGGTATTTCTTTTTTGATTTATCTATGTAAATTTAATCTGATTAACTAATATAAAAAAATTAACTTCCACAGGATTCATAATTTATCAAACAACCTTCAATTTTATTATACGGTTTCTATTCCAAATCTTGATCAGTAAACTTGCGCTTTAACATTTTGTTCAGGCCTCCAGAAAATCGAACAACTATTGCTAAGTAATCATCTTATTTTCTATTTTGTATTTAACAAATAATTTTTATTACAAAACTAAGGTAATCAATCAACATCCCATAGAGATTAACATTTTCAAAAATAATTTAAATTTTTCTAACAATTCAAATCGAATTAAAATGAACTCTGTTTGTACACGTTAAGACTGATAACAAAAAAAAATAAAAATTTTTTTAATTTCATCATAGAAATTTCTTAAAATCAATTTACAGCTAAAAATAAATCAAAACATTAGTAATTAGAAATTAAAAATTTTGAAATAAATTTTCAGTAATGGTGCAAGAAATATTTTTGGTTCGATTACTGGTTTAATTATTCAATTAGATTTTGAATATGAAACTTAATTTACCGATCTAGTGGGTGTAGAAAGCTACAGGAAAACAAATACGATTTCATTTAAAAGATAAGTTCAAAGTGATACCTTGAACTATTCCTGATATGAGTACCTTAACAACTGGACATCTATTACCAAATTGAATATGTAAAATAATAATTCAATGATTACATCAAATTTACAACTTATAACATAAAAAATGCAATTTTTCTATTTGATTTTACCTTCCAAAAAAACTCATGTCATGAGCTTGGTTAAAATTATTCCATTGTTTGCTGTTAATATATGTGATCAGGCAATTGTATTATTTCCAAGTTTATTAATATAGGGTACGTTTTAATAAAAAAAACATAAGCTTAAGCGAGCTGTATATTCTCAAAATAAGCTGTCATTAAAACTACTTATTTGTTGAGAAATAAAAGGAAGAGTTAATAGGAAACTAATCTTTTTTGTAATAATTAATTCTTATTAATTATACTATGGTTAATTAAAATAATATATCAGCCTTGTTAAATTTATAATAATTAAATATTGTGAAAACGCTTTTTGACAATTCCTTACCTAAAAGTCAATTGGAGCTTTGTTAAATTTTTGTTATTTGATTTTAAAACCTAGTCACAAATAGTTAAATATGAATATCTTTCACTAAAATGTGGCTATTTCTCTAAGCTTTAAGCTTCAGACGCTGTTTTGATTAAACCAAAACCTATTGACCTTATTGTTTCAATTTTTAATTAACTTACAATTGACCTAATTACTTTTTCATTAGCTTCTTAAGCCCTTTAACAAAGGATAAGCCAAACCATTGACTTAACTTCAATAGTTAATCATTTAGGTCAAATGAAATTTTTTTGTTTTTATCACCTTCAAAAGAGAAATATCAAAACAAAAAAAAACCAAAAGTACTAATTGATTTGCTGTCTTAAAACTTTGATTAACACTTATTCGATTGTTGAGGTCGTTGTTTACATAGCCAAAAAAAAAAACACTCTATTGCTCCAATTACTAATTATAATAAAAGACACGAATTTCACAACATCAACTAAAGTTTAACAGCTTTCTAATACTTTTAACATTATAAATACAGGGTTATTGGTATCGTTGGGCTAAATGAGTATGCATTCAAATCCCAATAGTAAATACGATTTTTTTAAGTAGTGTTGTTCAATTATGCTTAACTTTATTGGCTTTTGATTATCTTTTCTCAAAACTTTAAAATGTATGTAAATATATAGTTTATTAGTTCTTTGAAAATTTTGTTCAAACTAAATATAAACAAATGTTTTTTATTAGTTGTGCACTATAACAATAGCCGACAGCAAAAATATGCAACCCTCGTAATTATGATTTCATAACCAAATCATTGTTTATATTATTTATAGGTGGAAAAAATTCCTTTTAGATCAAAAACTAATTACTTTTCGTAAATATTGAAATTTATATTAGAGTTAAAAAGCTTTATAATCCATACTGCACTAGTTATTATTGATGCATCATCTAAATATTTCAATTTTGCAAAATTCCGGCCAAAACAAAGTTATTTTATAAAAATGTCTGGAAATTGTTAAATACTCCAAAACTACAAAATAAGTTTTGTATTTGACTTCAATGACTATAAAAATATGAATTTCAACTTATATAACACTTGAATTATATTTCCCATATTTCTGCTCACATAATAGGAGCTTCTATTACCATAAATTTTGCAAATTAACCAACCTAATACCGTTATTGATTAAAAAATCATCATCGGGGCAATAACATCTGATTAGAGAAACCTTGAAAATCAATTAATGTCATCGTAATTCATCGTATACAACAAAATTATGTCGTAGACATATTATTAATATTCAATTTTGTGCTTTTTATGTATACATTTTTAGCTTATTTTGCTCTTCTTTAAAGTTATATCAACGGAAGAAAGTTGATGATTTAGTGCACAGTTGACAAACGGAATGTCTTACTTTCATTTTTTCAGCAAAATTATAAGAGGCGATCTGATCTTTTGTATATTAGCTTCCTACATACAAATATTCGGTATTTGTAAATCAGTTTAAGGAAATAGCGTGATAATTTGGCGGGAGTTATGTTCAGCAGTCAATCGAAAAGATTTAAATCATTTAAATCACTTATTTTTATGTAAACAGTAATAAAGCCAAGCCCCATGAAAACTGATTATTCTTGTATCACAAGGAAAACATATTTTTTAAGTAACTTCACATAACAATCGAAACTTTAAGAAATTTCGTATTATATATTTCTTAATTTACACATTTATATATTATAATATTTTATTCTAGGAAATACATCTTCTGTCAAAATTTATTGGAAACTAAGGAAGGCTTCTTTTAGGTGTCCTATGTTTTAGCTCAACACTAAAGGACACGAATGTTTTTTATTTGCAGAATTTTGCTATAAAAGAGAAAAAGGTTCCGTTTTAGCTTACTTCCTAAAAAACTTTTCGTCTACTACTCAAGTTGTAGTTATTATTTTTAAGTCAAGCAAAATTATTTTGATTTATATATATTAAAGGATGAGAGCTCTTGATTAATTTAAAACCTCTTGAAATTTTTAATTGTAATATACAAAATAGTTTGGAAAGCAGAATGCACCACTATTTAAATGTATAAAACAGATCTATTTTCTTTCCTGAATTTCGAAAATTTTTCTCAATACTTTTTGGCAAAGATAAAATATTATGTGGACAAATTTCTGTTTCTCCAACCTGCTGAACACAAAGAATTGTTGTGTAGATGTCTTTTCTACCTTATATTTCCAGATTATTAAAAAATGTTTTTTAAGTCTCTATAAATAAATTTTATCAGTCAGAGTTTGATATCACTGGCCCGAATAGCCTATCGCCTAGATCACAAAGGGAATAAACAAAATGTTAAAATCCTATATACAATTTAATAAACGCTCTAACTATAGCAAACTGGATAAAATTCAATAAATTCCAATGTTATCGTAATTCTTTGGTTAAAACTTTCATCTATTTAATACCAAATCTCTGAAATTTTGCAAATATATATTTGTCAATGAATTCAATCAACCTTAACAAAAAATTATCTAAAATGCGTGCAAATTAAAATGACAAAAAACTGATTCGATATTCTCATAAATAATTAAATGTTTTATTTTAATTGTTTTTTTTTTAATTTAATTGAAACCCAACGTCAAAAGTCGTTTCACTTTCACCGGACATCATCAAGCAGACGATTTATTCTTTCTAAGGTAGAGAAAAGGCAGCAAATCAAGTTATCAGCGTGGTCGTATCAAAGACAAGAAAACAACATCCGCTACTAGTAAAATGTGATCACGCTACCATAGAGAGTACTGATGTTATTGAATTTGATTATAAACAAAAACTTTAAAATTTTATACACTATTAGATATTGTGGATAAGACTTAAATCTTGGATTGGCTTTTTTTCAATTTAGTTTTCTGAACAAACCATGAATAGGATTATGGAATGGTTGCAGATAAATTGATGTATAATCTGCTTTTGAAAAAAATATAATTTTTTTATTAAAGTTTACCTGTTATAATCGTGGTTATGTAGAAGCCATACATAAAAGTAAAAGAAAGTTGTGGGATCTTATAATTTGTATTAACTTATTATACGTTCAAATTATTTAATGATATAAGTGGATTTTTGTTTGAAAATTTTGTAATTGAAATTCATTCAAAAACAAATGTTTCCTATTTAACTGAATAATAGATGTTCTGCGTTTCTCGTTTGGACATATTTCTATTGAAAATATTTTAAATTAAAATCAAAATTACAACATTTTCACTTGAAGTTGAAACATGCGTGCAAAAATTAAATAAAGTCACCAAACTACGGGTAATCGATTTAACTTTTGCAAAATGGTTTTTGTGGTCATCAGGTCGACACATACAAAGAACAATACATAAAAGAAAAATGTAGACGTATCTTTTGCCCCTGATGATAATTATTGCTCTTACTTTTAACGTTAGTTTTCTTTCTTTAAAATTTATATCGCAAAATATAAGTACTTTTTTATGTATACACTATAAACGAAAAAATGACAATTAAAAGCATTTAACTTATTATATTTTAAACATATATATTTAATTCAAGCATGGAAATAAACAAATCTAATAAATTATTTCTTTGTTTTTTTGCATCTTTCAGGTAAACTAGCTGAAGAAAATAGTGATATGTTAATGGAACCAAATGAATACTCACGAGTAACAGTGGTCAAATCAGAAAGCCGTCAAGTATTTCCTACATTAAATGAATACCGAAATCATTATAATTCACCAGATTTAAATTCAGAGGCAGCTCAAAATTATTACCCGCCATACTATAAGGAATCACAACCTTTAGGACATTCAAGACCCTACTATCCAAACAGTGATGGTCCAATTAGTCGAAAATTTTCAATTAATAGATCATTTGATCCATCAATTTTAGGTTCTGGAGATTTTGGTTTATTACGTGGTGGTACTTTTTATAATGCAGAAGAAATACCATATCACAATGAAAATAATGATCCATCAAATTATTATTTTGGTGATACAGATGATGGAGATAATAATAATAATGGTCACGGTAGACCACAAGCAGAAGCATTAATTCAAAGATATACATATCCAGAAGAACAATTTGCTAATTTTAGAGATTTTGCTGATATAAATACACCAGATCCGGCCTATTCTCAATTTGTTATTGTTTATACAAATAAAAATTCAACATCAAATCATCCAGGACCTAAAAATATATTTGAACAATTGGAACTTTTAGACAAGGAAAAGGCTAAGGAAGAGAAAAAGAATCATATTAGTAAAACAAAAGTAAAATTGGCAAATACAAAACTTGAGAAAAATTACAAAAAAAAAGTTGGTCCCAAAGATCTTGACTATGAACCTTTACTAGCACTCAGTTAAAAAGAAAAAGAAAAATTAAATCAATTAATTTTTTGAAGTTTACTTTAAGTATCTGTCAAAGTCTGTTAACAAATTTCAAAACTTTGTTTTTATTTGGGCTTTTTCAACTATGAATATACATTTTGCTATTACATTTTTCTTTAAATTCTTCAATTCAACTATAACTGGAAACGAGACTGTAATTTTTTGTTGGAGAAATTTTAACAAATTAATAAAGGAAAACAATAAACTATATAAAGGATTACATGTTAACTTTTGTATGCTGTCGTCATCTTATTTTTAGTTAAATTAATTTTAGTTACCGCATCTGAAAAGTACCTAACTGGGTTTAATGGAGCGAATTTTTTGGCTCTCACTGTACCCTTATTTTAATTTTATAATTTCAAATACAATGAGTGTATAAATTGAAAAAAATATTTTAATTTTTAGTAGATTGAATTTTTTTTTTTTAGTTTCATAAGCTAAAATTATATTGAACCATAGAATAGGTATAAATAAACGTTTAACAATTTAAATGTATTGTTTTAAATTTAAAAAATTCTACATTTTTCCAAATAAGCTCTAGGTTTTTCTTGGAATTTATAATATAATGATGAATTAATGGTGAAATCTTTTGTTGAAAAGGGAACTATTTTCTTTGGTAAATTAATGCCAAAATCTAATTAGTTTTTTTTAACAATAGACAAAAGTAGTCTCGAAACCTAAAACATCTAAAAATAAATAAAACTAAAATTAAACTTAAAGAACTTATTAGATATCTTATTAGAAGTGTCGAACTTGGGTTTGATTGGTTAAATTGTATATTTGTTTAAATCAAAATCAATTGTAGTACTCCAATATTTCTTAGACTAATCCAAAATTTGATGTAGCTCTTCATAAATAAAATTAATGAATTTTCTCCCTCAGACTTGATTATTTACTAAACCTGACATAATGTTTTTACCATAGTTCTCTTTTTCTATGATAAATATTGCTTTAACATTTACATTTAGGATAAAATTAGTTTCAAATATCTTAAACAGTATTAAATATGACTTCTTTCTTTTTTTATTTTCAAGGATAAGCATCCACCATTATATATCAAATGTTAACTGAATCTTAATTATTATACTATATAATCTTTGGGAAATTAAGTTCTTACACATTTAATTCCCACAATTAACTTTAAAAGTCGTTTTTCATAATCAAATTTTTTTTATATGCGTTTTTTTTTTGTTTACCTAGTTTTTTGTAAAATATTTTCATTGTCTTAAATCAAACCATTAAAAATTATAAAAAACAAAAACAAAAACTTTTTTTGTTGTGTAAAAGTTAATTTCGGCTCAACTAAATAATTCTCCATTGTCCTAATTTAGGTGCTAACTAATTTTTTATCGCTCGATTAGTAAAACTTTTTGAAATTATAGTTAATTTTTTTTTAATTCTCAATTTCAGCTATTTTCATTTGAAACTAACGCACGACTGAATTTAATTAACTGATGGATAGTAATAAGGTCATACAAAATAACCAAAAAAATTTTTTTCAAATCATTTTATAGGTTTGAAACCACCTTGAAATGTGTCAAATTTTGAACCTTTTTATATTCACCTGTACAATCCAAATTCCAACATTATCAACAACAACAAAAAACCTATATACAAGCAATGTCAACAACAATATTAATAGAACCAATGAACCAATCAGAGTATATCTAAAGACCACCGTTAATAATTTTGCAACTAATTTTACTATCGCTCAGCCATTGACCTACAGGTATATATTACACTATTTATATAGTATTGCATTTGATTGCAATGTTTAGTCATGCGTCAGAAAGGCAACACCCTAAAATCTGTCGTCGGAGGCTCAAAATACAAGGCTAGGCCAAGTCTAAAATGAATGGTAATCAAACAAAAGAATTTAATAATAAATATATCCACAGTTAGCTGACTTTTATGAAGATTAAAATTACTTTTTCTTTGTTTTTATTTTATTGTTTTATTTTTGCAATCACAAAACCGCTAGAATACCAGTCGAGAAAGTTATATTATAATTGATCAATAAAAACAATTTGGTCTGGTTCATGGCCGTCAGCTGGGATACGCTTTAGAAACGTAATCGATTGACAATTTATGAAGCTAATAAAACGAAAAAATATATTATTGTTGATCAACCAGTCACAGCTGTTTCCCATGTTAATTGGATTTTGGATTTCCATTCGAATATTAATTCCCTGTCTCATTTAGTTGTACAGGAAGTATAGATTTAGTAGCTTACACTAGAGCTATGAAATGTCAGTCACTTTGACATATTAGTTTTAAGTTGACAATTGGTATTTGTGTCTGTCCGCCATTTACTCACGATTTAATATTTATGAACAAAAAGAAATATTTGTTTTTTCTAAATTGCTATGATACGGTAGTACATTCACTTTTTCACTTATTTGCGGTGTTTTTGTGATCAACTACTTAGTATGGATTTTGGATTGTAGACAATTTACTTCCATTTAGTACCTATCTAAAAAACTACTTAGCTTTTATAATTTTGGTGCCAACTTTATTTGGAAATGACACGAAATTATAAATTCATTTCAATGGATATGTTGAATGTTCCACCTATACTCAAATCTAGGTTTTAGTAGATATTTCATTTAAAAATTTTCAAAATGCTAGCTATCTAATTGCCGTTAGGCTTTTTGCTTTAAGCATTAATTTGTTTTTGTGGTAGAAGTATTTGACAGGGAAAATATTTCAGGATGATGTTTTCATACTTTCATAGGTATGAATGTAAGTATTAAGAAAGGAGTTTTATTTCTAATGGAAATCAGCCCGACTGGGTGGCTGAGCAGGAAACATCGTTGACACTCTTGAAAAACTCAAAGGAGACTTTGAGAGTAAAAGAAGAAAAAAAGCTGATATTAATTATATGATTAAATATACTCGTAATTTCACACTTTGTGTAAGACAAAAGTTTCATTCATGCATCATGCAAACTCCAGTATTGGGTGGCATGAGGGTAGTAAGGATTAATTTCAAGACTTTGAAGCCAAACCCGTAACAAAAATCTACACCAATCAATATGAATACTTTGAATTAATCTACTTTTAAGGGTTAGATATTTTTTTAATAAGATTTTATTAAATTTTAATCATTGGATAAATGAGAAAAGTAAAAATACGTTAGGAATTGTTTTAATAGTTCTTTTTTTCCTTGAAATTACATTTTAATGATTTTTGAATTTGAATTTGAAAAACATATTTATTGATTAGCTTAGGTCTATAACAACTTACATATTAAAAGGTACATAAATACTAGAAAAAAACCTTATAATATAACTTAATAATTAACTCCGCAAATCTTAAAAACAAAATTTTTTTTTTTTTGCAAGTTTTACATTTTAATGATTTTTTTACGATTGTGAACAAATTTTTAAACATTTGGAATTTTTACTCACAAAAGACCATTTCCATATACTTTACATTGGACAAGAAAGCCATTTGACGACTTGGAGAAAATAATGAATAGTCCCCTTTAGACTTGTTCTTGTATCTAAATCTTTTTCTATCGTCCTTCCGCATACTAAACTATATTTAGACAGAAAATGAAAAAGAAAAATTTATTATACTCTTATTCCTTTTTCGTTTAACACGTTTAAGCCAAAGGAACTGGGTACATTACGTTTTTCATAAATATTTCTTGACAATCAAATTTATATACTTCTGAGCTTCCGAAGTCTCCTTGGCATAACAACAGTAAAGACCATCTTAATCACTTGAGCCGGGAATGTATATGACCCGTTAAGACTGCAATGTATACTTTCTGTCTCCAAAAGCAATAATAATTAACTGTAGGTGCCTTTAAATTTAACCTATTTCATAACTTCCCAATAACAAATTAAATATATTTACCTTAATATCAGCTCAACACTCATCAGTACTATAATAAATTATAAAAATTCATTAACTAATTGCTTTCATATTCGAAACTTGATAAATATATCGAAATTCTTTTATCAGCATTCATAAATCACAAGAGAAAAATAAAAATAAAGATCAAAGATCGAGGCATAAATAAAGTAACTAACTTTCTTTACTGACCTCCGATCTTTTATGTAGTTTTGTATAAAATCCAACTTAAAAATCAGTTCTAAAAGTGAAAGTTTGACTTGAAATGCACCTTTGATGATATTAAAGGAGCTTATAGCTTAGTTTAGTTTAGAAATCTTTAAACACTAAAATAATTGTTAGTAAATATTATACACATTCGATTTCTTCATATAGTAAGCACGTGACTGTTAACTAAGGAAATCGAAGATTGTTTTGCAATATCACTTTATAAGTTTTTTGTGAAACTTTGTGATCACGAATTTTATTTGCCACCCATCTGCCTATACTCGTGGTATTTCAATAAAGAAAATCATTGATTCTAAAATCTATATTTCCACAGTTGAAATAAACAACTTTGATTTTCTCGTGCTAATCAAAGAACATAAAGTTCATAGAATTTTCTGGTCACGATTTCAAAATTATGAACAAACAAAAAACGGTATTTGTTATTTAATCACATCTAAAATTAACATAATTTTTTGGTACATCACCTAAATTTGATTTTTGATATAAAAAAAAATTCACACTAAAATATCTTCAATACTTATCTGACTTAAAGCAACTTTTCAATAGCATTCCAAACAAGAAGAAAAAATCATTACCCATATGCCTTTTAAAATTTTTTGGTTGTTAGAGAAACGAGGAAGTCTTTAGCTAATTTGATGCCTTATCAAAGTATCGTAACCATTGACTTAGCCACCAATTCAACATTTCTAAAGAGAAGCAATGCGCATTTATTTAAGAAAAATTTTTTATCGTATTCTTCTATTAAATTGCTAACATATCAAACAAAAAGACATTCAAATAAATGAAAGTTTGCAAAAATTACATCATATTTATGGATGATAAGAGGTGTTTGATGAAATAGTTTGTCGCATTTCTTATGATGAGCATAATTTTTGCGTGTCTTCAGTCTTCGTTTTAATAGATAACATAGATAGAATTAATTAAATAGACAGCATAGATGCTATTGTATGATAAATGGACATCTTTATATCTCTTATGAAAAATGAAAGCATATATCTGAAGAAGTTTGGTTTTTCATTCAAGGCTATTAACAATTCACATGTCAAATGCAAACTTTTAAGTAAAATCTCATTAAGGATTCATTTAGCTTATAAGAACTCTATAAAAGATGTTATCGTAATATTTTTATATGGTATATTTGTCTATATTTATCGATCATTCTTATTCAACTGTCAACATTGATTAGTACACACTTTGTTAATTATTCTATATTTTTTAAAGTATTTGAAAAGCTTCTCATCTTTTGCCAGGGAAGTCAATGCAGTTCATACTGTCAATGTAACCAATAAACTCAACGCATTTAGTTCGGTCAGTTTAGTCAATTCATTTCAAAATTTTATTAACAAATAAAAAAAGAAACTAATGTGTAGGACATCATATACAATATCTTATAAAATATCCCTACAATTTTTATAGCAATCTGTCACCGTTAAGCCAGCAATTAGTACATAATCGTTTTCACAAGAGAAATTTTTCAATTAGGAACAAAGTCATTGAAATTATTTTTTCCTAATTATTAACAATATTCCCTAAAACTTTAAGAATTATTTTAACTATGATCCTAATTTTTTTACTAGCATTGGCAAAAATATATAAATACCTTAAAAATTAAAATAGAAACTTCAGCAATTTGTAAAACGGTATTTCTGGTTCAGATGCTCGAAATTTAGGTGTTTTTTTTTGGACGCCATAAATTATTTGATTTTAATATTTAAAGTACTTTACCATTAATTGAATAAGGGGTTGATATTTCAAATCTCTACATTTTATATGTTACACATGAAGTACTTATATGAAGTAACAACTGAGAAAATGTCAAACAGGTAAACTTATGCCAAAACCTTTTTGATCTTAAGTCTATTACAATTCATATCGCGTTTTATATTTTATTTTTGAGTAAACATGACTTTCGCCACAATAATTATACCAAAACTCACTTTCATGAAAAATTATGGTTACTTAAGTCAGAGAAGTGTCTGTGAAATCAGCGCGGCCTGTATAGTCAAAGCAGTGCAGTAAAATGTAAAATCAATAGTCAATAAGGACAATAGCAACCTTCTATAAATCTCATAATGAAATTATCAGATTTTATTTTTTAAAAAAGAACCAACTTTGAAGGACTTTTTCAGTAAGTATTCAGTAATCAAAGTGAAAATCTACAAGAAACGGTAATCAATTATAAATGCTCTTTTCTTTTTTTCAAGTGATTTGATTTTGGCCAATAAGCTTCAAGGATTTTTATAAACTTTACTAAATCTATCAGAGATTTTTATTCATAAAATTATAAATAAAAATATTTGTTAGCAGAAAAAAGACAAAAATCTTTATCAAAAAAACTTTTAATTTACTTTCAAAGTATATTTCCTCATCATAAAATATTTAACGCCAGTTGAAACATTAAAAGTATAATTCAAAATACAATTAAGAATCAAATAGTATTTAGGGTAATATCCTCTATTAAATTTAGCTATTAACTAAAAACCAAAAATATTATTTTCTACCCTTGAAAAACTTGAAAATTTCTTCCTTTTATTATCCAATCCATTTACGGATTCATGCATAGTAAATAAATTCAAAAAAAAAACTAAAAAATAAATGTAAAACTCAATGAAATAAAATTTTTTATAGCTTTGCAAATTTTTCGTATTTCTGTAATTTCATTGCGGCACAAGGTAAATCTTTTGTATGCAAAGAAGTATAAGTATTTTGCATAATATCTATGCTTAATGACATAACTCAACCGCTAAACATAAAAAAAAGGCAAAGAGACTGTTGGCACTTACATTAGTCGATTGTGTCTTCACAAAATAAATCAAGAGAAAAGTTTTTCATGGATTGCATCTTCTATCTTTCTAGTCGAATAAATATTATACTCTACTGCTTCAATGATTTCCGTAAGTTAATATTAATCACAAAAAGTATTACGAAATCTTGTTTAAAACTTCCAAAAGATTACATTTACTTGTAATTACATATTTGGTTTTTATTATAGTAATTAATAATAAATCTTTTCCTAAAAAATAAAAATGTAAGTTTCCGAATAAATATAGTTTTCAAAAATTTTATGTATTTTCAATTATAGTAATATCACTACCAGTTTAAAGAATATACTAAATTCAAGAGAGCACCTTATTTTGAAAGATACTTAGCATTAGGATTGTTTAGAAATTCCTAAAGTACTTCCGAAGCAATCGACATATTAAATAAAAGCTTTTAATAAAAGTATCTGCTTAGTTAAACGATGTAATTGAT
Source organism: Acrocera orbiculus (assembly GCA_947359355.1). Classification (NCBI taxonomy): domain Eukaryota; kingdom Metazoa; phylum Arthropoda; class Insecta; order Diptera; family Acroceridae; genus Acrocera; species Acrocera orbiculus. The sequence continues at coordinate 2,808,862 of OX375757.1, forward strand.
TTAAGATAAACCTCATTTATGCAATAGAAACTTATCTTAATTTTCAATATCTTTAATATGAGCTATCTACAATCAAAATATTTCGCCAGTAATTATTTATCAGTTGATTTACTTTGACTTGCTTTAAAAAGCTCCATTGATTTTAAAACTTCTGTGCATTACTTGATTAATAATATTAATATTGTTGATAGAAGTTAAATACCACGTTGCAACAATAATAAAAAAAAGAAAATTTAAAGTGAATAGCGAAACTGAAAGGGCCTCCAATACACGGATGAAAAAATGTTGCGGGAAACTCATATTTTGCAATCATATTGCGATCATATTGCTCTCTGTCAATGTATTCAGTCGATGTCAGTTGTGCCGGTAGAATTTTTAAAATAAGAAGGTCCTTATCCTGCCGACAGTCTTTTTTTACTGTCGAGTAATAAATTGTATGAATAGAATTCGACTGCACATAGTTTTAAAATTGAAATTATGTTCAAAAGGGATATTAAAAAAGTTTAATTTACTAATTTCCAATAGCCAATCATTTAAATAAATTTCAAACTTAAGAGTTTATTATATTACTACTATTAGCTTGCATAATGTACAAATTTTCAATCGATAATAAAATCTTTACTATTCATCCAATCAAGTTCAAATAAATTTTTTTGAGCTGGCAGTGAATGACAATTGATGTTGATATAGTTAGTTCAAATATTAATTCATTAATTATATTTAATAAATTACTTTTTAATTTTTTATGAGAAAAAAACTTCAGAAAAATGAATGAAAAGAAGTCTGAATTCAGAAAAAAGAAAAAACAATCTCACAGAAAGGGAATGAATGAGAAATATAAGTAGGAATATACTTTAAAATATTTATTTTTATGTTAACTATATATAGTTTAGAATAGACAAGGCAAGAAACTGTTATATGTATTGTTATAAATGCCATGTTTCTTCTAGCATAAAAATTTTGAACTTTACTATTTTCTATTATCGTGAATACTACCAGATGTCAGATTTGCTTTTTTTTAAGGTTAGGACTCTAATGTCAAAACATTTGCGATAATATTTTAATTTTATATTCAAAACAAATAAATAATTATAGAATAATTTAAATCGATTTTTAGCCAAATTTTAATGCGCATTTTAATAAAAAAATCACTTTCATAGTAATGTTTAAAAATAGAAACGCTTTAGAGTAATTCCATTCAACAATGATGAACAACTTCCTAAGATTATTCCATTCAACAATGATGTACAGCTTCCTAAGATTATATTCTGTGAAAATTTGAAAGCAATTGAAGTAAAACTAACGGAGATATACACTTGCAAGTCTTTTATTTTATGTACTTTATAACATAAAATTCAAACTTCAAACGCGTTTTTCTCACACTTAGCTTTTTCAAAGTCGGTGAACTCTGTAACTCAAGATCTACTGAACCGATCCTTTTGAAATTTCGCACACTCTTTCTTTACATAAATTACGAAGTCACGCTGTCGATTTTTTTTGTTTTTTTTTTAAATTTTAACTTATTTTAAAACAAAATTTCTGATATTTTTAATGAAAAATCAGTAATTTGACTTCCGAGCCTTGTAAAAAATCGAAAATAAAAAAAAAAAAACTTGACAACGTTACGTGAGGAAACTTATCAACTAATCAAATCAATTTGGGTTTTTGATTTCAGTTGACACAGTAATGAGTTATGATGTTCACCGCGAATCAACTTTTTTTTGAGTCGTCTGCGGAGATTCCCTGCCATCGGCTCATTTTTTAATATTTATTAATGAAACTTTCACAGAATATTCTTTAAATATTATATAATTATACTGTATATATAGAAATAAATTAATATTAATTGTATCCTTAGAAAAAATTGTAGAAAATATACTTTTTTTCGGCCGAATTAACTTTACTACCCCCTTAATAGTAAAGAAATAATGATAGACGACCTTAATATTTATGCCCTCGAATAATTCTGAATAATGTAGTTTTGGCAGAATAATAAAACATTTTGTAGAATTTCCTGCTTTTAAAATGATAATCCACTAATTAACTTTAGGTTTAATGCTTTCGACTTGGAGAATATGCAAAAGTTTTGCAAAAATAAACAAACACTCCTAGGATACAAAGTTGATCCTAAGACGCCGTACGATTGCCTGAGGCCAATATTTATTTCTTTCACTCCGGAGATACCAAATGAAGGGCGTGCCACAATTTTGTCAACAGCAGTCAATCCCAATGCAATAATAGAGCAGGTGAGGAGTTCAACCACCTAATACCCTTTCTTATACCCGTTCTTAACAGGCGAAATACACACTTTCCAACTACACAGAAAGCCCTTTTTGTATGGGCGAACTGAGTACATAAGTGGTTGGAACTGTGTAGTAACTACAGCCTTTTAAAGTCTGTAGTCACAGAAAATTGACATCTATTGTGAATTTTTTCTTATTGGATCCTCCTGTTTTGTGTATCTCTAGCTCGGTTTACTTTACTAATATTCATTATTTAACTTTATAAAACAGTTTACATGAATAAAACTAAAAACTCTTAACTTTTCTTTAATTTTTTTAGTTAAAACACTTAAAAAATTTAACAGCCTGTGACATCACGTCATATGTTTTGAGATTTAGACACCATGTTTCCCTTGTCGTCATTTACAGACTTTGCCTATTAAGAACCGATTTCTTTGTAAGGAGGACTACAAGGTTGTACATATATAGTGCCTGTCAAGAAAGGGTGTAAGAGAATCTACACCTCAAATTTTTACATTTAGTATAAAACCTTAAAACTTAAAGAAATTTTTTCATTCTAAAATAAACTTTTGACAAATGCAAAATCCCGATCGTACAAATGAACCTGTCATGCCTAGGACTCATTAGCGCTTAGCGGCACAAAATTTAATGCTAAATGCTAATGAGTCCATTAGTCTCCACTGATGTTCCACCCCACTGGTATATAAAAAAAACTCCCCATTTTTACTGTGCTAAGTCGTCTCCATATGCTAAGCGCTAGAGAGTCCCAGGCATCAAACGTATAAGCTCTCACGATAAAGTGGTCATTATCAACGCAATTGTGCGTTTCCTTGTACGCAATTATAGAAAAATTGACATAGATATAATTGCAGCCTTAACAATTATAAAATCAAAATTATGAAATTCCTTTTAAAAAATTTAATTTCTCTATAATTATTACAATATTAGAATGGAACTACAAACGAATATTTAAGTTATAAGCATCTTAAGATACCCAATAACAAATTAATTTTAATATAATAATAAATCAATTGATTTAGAAAACATCTTAAACTAAATTATTAATACCACCGATTAATATCTATACCAGTTAGTATTTTAACTAATTAATAGAACAAAATGATTTAATTTGACATCAGGTCATTCAACTCTTAATTGTAGCAATAAAATAAAAATATTTTTTTAATAATATAACGTTAATAATCACTTTGTACATTTGCAAGAGTTGTCGATTTATCTTTGGGATATTGTGTTAATGTTACTGATCCAGGACCATTTAGAAAATGAGTAGCAACATGACGACGTAATTGCTTAGATGTATCAAAATAAACTTGACATAAATCACATGAATATTCACCTAGATTATTTTCATTATTTTCACTATTAGAAGAATATTCATCAAATTGTATTTCATTATCATTAGTTTCTTCTTCATCATCAAAATTTTCTTCTAAATCAAATTCTGTATCATTAGTTAAATCAACATGTTTTTTTAGATCTTTTTTTTCTTCAATAATTTCAATATCATCATCATCTAAATTTTCAACTCTATCATCTTCACTTTCAGTTAAATCTTCATTAATTACAATAGCCGGTTCAGTTATTAAAATTTCTTCTTTTCCCTGTAATTCAGATGTTTTATTTAGATTATTACTAACCGATGCAAAAATTTCAGTACTTTGATGCCCAGTATTACTCGAAGTAATAGAATCTTGAGAATTAGTTTCAAAGCCTGTTTCACTATTACATTGATCTCCTGTAACAGGTCCTCTATATAAAATATCATCATTTTTAAAATGTACAGCCATATGTTGTATAAGACGATCTTTTCGTGATATTATTTTACCACAAATTTCACAACACCAATCAACTGTTAAATCTGGTTTAGTTGATTTTATATGATTAATTTTATGTTCAACCCATTCAGCATTAGTTTCAAATTTTTTAGAACATTTTTGACATTCTAAATATTTTTCAATAAATATATTGGGACTTTCAATTCTAGTTCCCATTTCAGTTCGATGCTGTTCAGACATATGGCGTTTTAAATTACCAGGATTAGCAAATTTCGATGAACAGTACTTACATATAATATTACTATTTGATGAACGATTCTTTTTATTTGAACTATTTCCAACTTTAAAATTTTTTTGATCCATTGGGCTCTAAAAATTAATAATTTTAATTGATGAATATAAATAACAAAATTATTTTCTTGTTTATATTTTTTTTTCAAACTTAGCAAACATAAAATAAAAAAGAAAACCAATTGTTTGTAGGCCTGATATTTGATATGTAGAAATAATTATATAATTTTGTGTTTGACTTTAAATTAGATGTTTATTTTGATACAACTGTAATATAAAATAATTATGAAAAAATGTTTCATTAAATATAACATACCTGTTTACTTTCATTACGGAAATGCCAATTTCGATGAACTTTTAATGCTGCTATCGTTGTAAATGATTTTGGGCATATATCACAAATATATTCACCATTTTCATCTAAACGATTTATATAGAATTGACTTGGATTATCTGGAACAATATCCAACATTGCAGCTAAAGGATTATCATTGTATAATTCAAGCTCATGAATTTTCATATGATTTGTAAATTCTTCTTGATCAGTGAATTTTTCAGAACAAAATGTACAAGGTACATAATTTGGTTGATATTCATCAATAATTTCTATATCATCTGGATTTTCATCATCATCAATTTGTATATCCGGCATAATTGTATGAGTTTCATTTTCACCATTAACATTTGTGGGTGTTATGAATTCTTCTAATTTCTTAATCTGTTCATATACATCATCGGATGTATGATTTCTTAAATGAAGTACTAGCATTTTCTTATCGAAAAATACTTTGTCACATAGTTCACATTTACCAGGATTAGCAATTAATGGATGTTTTTTATATCTATGTACCCATAAACTTTTTCTACCACTATATACATTACCACAGTCCTGACAAGATGTATCTGTTGAATCAATTTCAGGATGTGAATTTAAATGAATAGCAAGTTTTTTATTTGAATCAAAATTTGCAGTACAATAACGACACTGATACCAATAAGTTGGATCATTAGAATCTTGAGATGTTGATGGATCATTTATTGGTATACCATGGACTGAACTTTTATGAGCATTTAATTGTTCTTCATCACGATAAACTGTAGAACAGACATGACATTCATATTGAATATCAGAAACATCATCATCTGTTGCAACTGTACCATGGATTCTAAACATATGAACTTTAAGGCCTTTTGAATGTGTAAATTCTGCATTACATTGAGTACATTTAATAAAACTAACATCTTTAATTTGATGCTCTATAAGCATATGTCGTTTATAACCTTTTTTTGTTGTAAATCTTTTTTGACATATTCTACACCTTAATCGACGTAAAACATCCTTATCTTGTGTTTCAAACATTCTAATCTCACCATTAGGTGTACTTGTATTAGATTGTTTCTCTAAAGAACGTTTTATTTGCTGTTGTGCAATATGAGCTCGCATATGATTTGATAGTCCTTGGCTACTATTAAATACTGCATGACATATCTGACATTCTTTAACAGGCTGCTCTAATTTAATTTTTTTCGGAGGCATTGGTACTAATAAACTTTTATCATCATCAGTTCCTGTACAATCTTCAATACCATTACTAAAAGAACGTTTAGTTGCCTCTGATATATTACTTTTTGAATAAAATGTATGTATAGTAATATGTTTTTCAAATTCAGACAATTGAAGGCTTTGATAATTACAATGACAACAACTATAGTTTGAATGTTTATCAGTCTGATGTTGTAACCATTTTTCAATTGTATCAAATATTGTTGTACATTGTTTACATTGAATTTGATCACGTTTAGCCCTAGGTACGGTACGTCCATGTTCCTTATACATATGATCACGAAGTGATGACTGTCGAGGAAATCCAGCATCACAATGTGGACAAGTATATGTATTTGGCAATTGACCAGGATGTTTAGCTTCCATATGTCGAAGAACATTATAATAATTATTATATGATAAACCACAAATATTACAGGTAAGTGGACAATTTTCATTTATTTTACTTTGTCCACTACGTTCTCGCTTTATTAGTTTATTATTTTCCTCATTATTATTTATAGTTGGCTGTGGTAAATGAACTCCATAAACATGTTCAATAAATTTTTGATGATTATCAAACTTTTCCTTACAAGTTCCACAATGTAAAACAACAATACATTCTAAATTACTATGATTTTTACGAGTTGTAGGATCTTCAATTTTAATTTGACAAAAACAACATGTTCCTGGCACAATTTCACGTTTTAAATTATCAACATGTTGTTCATAAACATGACTACGAAATTCCATTTTTAATCTAAAAGTTTGTGAACATAATTTACACTCATAAACTTTATTAGTTAATAATTCTTTTGCTCCCATTTTATCAGGTGTTATTGATAATGGAGCCGTTTTTGATATAGCATCATCCAATAAATATAATTTATATAAATCAATACAGTTTCTCTTTTTTAAATGTGAAACAAAAAATGCTCGAGATTGAAAATGTTTTAAACATTTGAAACAAACATTTTTAGCTATTGAAGGATTTCTTTTACGCATATGAGCCATAAATTGTTTGTATGAATCATGAGTTTTTGAACAACAGTTACATTTAAAATCCTGAAATTGTTTCAAAAAATTCTCATTTTTTCTAATAAAGAATATTTTTTGATCAGTTAACATATACCGATACTTTTCAGGTTTAGTATAATCATAAATTCCCCTCATTTCGGGAGTTAATATCGGTTTTGGTTTTGGAAGTTTATAACCAACTGATGAAGCATTTGGATCAAGTCCTTTTCCATGAATATTACGTTCATGTCTTTTACGATTTGCATGAGATGAAAATGTTACTTTACAAACTGAACAAACAGTTGAGAGATAAGATAATCTTTCTTGTGAAAGTTTAGGTTTTTTTGAAGGATTTTCATTACTTGTTGTCGCTGTTTCATTCCCAAGCTCGGTACTCTATGGAAAACAAATTAAACTAAGATAATATTTGAATTAATTTGGTGAAATGGAATAAATATAATACATTTACATATGAAATGTATTTATTTATACATTACTTTTATTTCAATATTTATGACAACTAAATAAAACATAAAAAATAATAATATTCTTAGAAATTTTTATTAGACTTATTTATATCTTAAGAAAAAAGAAAATATTTTCAAAAGATGAAAATTCTATCATGAAAATAAGTATGCTATGTGAGGAGCGGCGAATATCAATAATAAATATTATTTGGTCATTAATTAATGAAAATATTCATACTTTTAAAAGCCTTCACTACTCGTGTAAATCACTTAAAGGAACTTTTTTCAAGTAAAAAAACGACGTGCTAGTAAAAGCATTTAAATAAATAAAATTTTTTAGGATAAAAGGCTATTTAACTTAAGTAGTTTAACATTTACAGTACCTGTTATAAGTATCATCTCTCGTTTAAATTGTTTTATATGTGGTTTAAAGAAATATTTAAAAAACTTATTGATATTGAGTCTAGTAATCATTTAAGACATTTATGAATCTTTTCATTCCTTGCGTAATTTGAAATACTAGTAATAAATAAGAAAAAGGAAAAATGCCTTCCTCTTGAGGAATTGAGAGTATTCCAGAAGGATGGAAATACGATTAAATCAAAACACTTTGTAAAGGTAAGAGACACAAATAGCAGAAATTAGTAAAAGAGGAATAAAACTAGAAAATAACAGCTTCAAAAGACTCACTTCGATTTTAATTAAATAAATATACAGATAGCTGAGGAATAATTTGGTTGTAAGGAAGTTAAGAGTAAAATTCAGACAGTAAAAGTAATCAAGCTGAATAGCGTTTATTTTTAGACTTTTCCAAAGCTTTGGAAATGATAGACCGTGATATAATTGTTAAAAAGCTACAAAACTAATCTATAAAAAGACACAGAAACAAAACTAATACCTAGGCATTGACTCACTAGACACATCGGAGAAATTTATACAAACAGATGGAGGTTTTCAAAGAGATCCAATCAGTCTCATCTAAAATCTCAAGAAAAGTAAATCAATACGATTAACAAGAAACCACGATCCTAATTTAGGTGGATGACATGGCATTGTACGATCCAAATTGACACTAACAGAATGGTCTGAAAGAAATCATTTCTTTGCAAAAAGAGACATTTTAAATAAAGTTGGGAAAGCAATTACAGAAGTAGGCGAAACGATGAAAAGGCAGTTACTTTGCAGCATTCAGACCTCTACAACTCCATTAAGATTGTATCTGTTTACTAGTTAACATGATCATGTTTCGTTTTCAAGCCAAAATCGAACCAACACAGTTGATATGGAAAAACTGAAGATATCGAAATTTCAATATTACAAAGGGGATTAAGTTTGATACAAACAAATCTAGCGATCGACAGACTTTATCACATTATTTGCATGGAAACAATATCAAAGATGTCTCGATATGTTTACTTAACGTAATACAAATGATTCGTCCAAAAATAAAATATTTTATATATAGATTTACCAAGAAATCAATATTACTCCTTCTGAGAATTTTCTTCTCATGTAACTGGCTGGATATTGGAATAATTATTATATTTCCTATTTAGTATTTTAGATCCATTTTATCTACTATAACTTTAAATTTAACACTTAGTAAACCTAGTGCTAAATCATAAAATATTTTCTAAATATTTTTACCTCATTAATTTAGTATTTCTTTTTTGATCAAATATATTTATATATATATATATATATATCTTGCACTTGTTGTGTATAACAATCAAAGGAAGACGATGTATCTCTATGCCTTTTAAAAATTGACAGGAACAATTAACACAATATTATAGCAAAAAAATAACATTTATGCAAATAATTAGGAAAACAAAAAGCGAAATATTGAATTACCAAAAAGGAAAACGGATTAACACTGTTGATATGTGTAAGACCCAGTGAAGTTAATATTTGTGGACCTTCATTTTGAGCATTTTGAGGTCGTGCCAAAAATTGTGATGTTGTTTCATTGTCACCATAATCTCCTTCATTATCATTATAAAAACCATTCGAATCATCTTCATAATCATCGTCATCTTCCTCTTTTATATCAGTTTCATCTAATGGTTCTTGCTTAATTATAAAAGGTAAAGGCTGAAAAATTAATTTTTTTTATTGTAATATAATTGAAGGTAGAAAATAAATTTTTTTTTTACCATTTTATCTTGATGAATTGTTACATTACTGTTCTGTACTTGATGCATCTGATCAAATTGTTTTCTAAATGTATTTTTCGCCTGATCTAACCAATTTCTTTGCTTTAATTGAGCAGCAAAACATCGATTTTTAAAACTTTGCCATGAATTTAAATAGCTAATACATGCATGACAAATTTTTGAGGAAAGTGTATCAGCTTGAAAAATCTAAAAATTTATAATATATTTTCAGGATATCTCTTGTTTGACATTAAATAATAATTACAATAAAATTTCTAATACATGTCACACCTAGGCCTACTGATTTTTTTAAAAATATTTCATATACATTAACATATGTTTATATATGTATACATATATATATTTGTTCAGTTTTAAATTATTTTAGTAAAATTTAAAAATTCATTATTATTGGGATGGTAAAATTTTAAACTCACCAATAGTTGATTTCAAAATACAGTATTAATTACTGTAAGTACTATTTGATCAAAGTAAGCATCTTATTTTTCCACACCTTTTAACTTTGGCTTCCCATACATAACCCAATTCCAGTTATCAATAAAATAAGAGTTAAATGAGTTTCCATATTGGTTATGTGGGTATATTTCTTGCATGAACGTAAAAGGACTGACGTGGATAAAACATGAAATTTCAAAGAAATGCTTCCCCAGAAAATCTTTAGAAGAAAACATAAATTTGGATAACTGTAATATTGGAGCTTATACAATACGTAAACAATTTCAAGTATTTATATCATTTTCACCAATTTATAACTTTGAAAGTCATTCAAGGAAGATAAAGAATTCCCAGAAAAAAATATTCAAATTTGTATTGCTTGAATGTAATTTAGGTAAAATATGCAAGTAAAATAATTGGAAAGGTGAGATTCATGCTGGAGTAATCAATTGCATGACACAATCAAAATGGTGGACAGTTGCCAGTTGGGATCATTTTAGCCATAGAGACTAATGGAATGCATACCTTAAAAACTTCAAAGCAATCAATTTTTGATTATCTAAATGGTATTATTTCGACAATAGTTTTAAACAATTTATTGAAATAACATTTTTAAATGAAGATTATATGGATATTGTTATATATATGGTTCCACTTCAATTGTCAAATTTCCCATACAAGGAATGAATTGGCTTGCTTTTTAAAATTTACTATTTTTATACTAACCTTGATGCTGACACATGCAAGAATTTTAAGCGAAATGGGTTCCTTATCAGCAGCCAAACTTGTAAAAATTGGAACACATTCATTATCAGGAGCTAAACAAAGTCGGCAGCAATTCTTTCGAGCCCGATTTACCAGATCATCTGTCATCTTGGTGTTATAGCATTTATTCTTAACAATAAATTAAAATTTAAAACTAACTAACATATTAATTAAACTAATTAAATGAAAAGAATATCCGTCACGTCTAACGTCGTCGGTTCTTAGGGCTTTCACACCAAATCACTTTACCCTAAGAAAACTGAATTGACACTGATACATAATGCAAGTGAGACAATTTTCTTAAAACCAATATTCATCTCTTTTTTTCTTAATAATATTTTTATTATAACATCTGTGTTTCTGACAAATAATATGTCCTTTTCAACTACTACTTTTGGGGTTCTACTACTATTCAATCTTATTTATACACAGGTGAATTATAAATTTATTATAATAAGTAAAATACAACTTGTTTTAAAATCTATTATTCCTTAACAAAAATCCCCTCAATCATATTGCTACCTTTCTAAGACTGATGGGGAAATTATAACAGTTCAGCAGCTGTCACTTATTTTAACGAAATTAATTTTCTTATTCGATAAGATTGGAAAAGCCTGTAAATATATGTATTTTGTGTTCCAAAAAAGTTGTGTTTTTGCCTAATGTGTTTAAATATTACAATTTTACTATAAAGATATTTGCTTATAAAGTAAGTACAATATGTGATAAGAATATAACAATTGTTTAATTTTGTAATTATAACCTAGAAAGTTAAATGCTTTGAAAGTGAAGTTGTATATGATAAAACTGTTATAAAATAGAAAAGAAATAAAATAGAAATATAATTAGCATTTTCATAAAATTTTAACTTTGTCTTTTGTTCTATTGAGCCTCGTAATTGATTGTTGAAGTGTGTCCTAAGCTAATGACTTCAAATTTTAATAAAAGAAACTGCTCGCTTAAAAACATTGTCTATAATATTAACACGTTTCAGTCTCGGATGAATTTCTAACTTTTTTTGTCGATGATCTCAAATTTTGCACATATACTTCTAATTTATTGAAATTAAAGAAATAGTCACCAGACTTGATTGTTTGTACTTCTAGCAATCACCTTAATTTCAGATTCTACTACTATCGAAAACCGATATACTGCCGTAAAAATGTGATATTTTTGTTCTTAATCGTAATCTTATTTAAAATAAATTTAAGGAACAAATTTTTGGTTCTAAATTAAAAAGACTGCAAAAGAAGCATAAAACAAATATTGATTTGGATTCTATTAAAAGCCTCTCCAAATTCATTTTTATGGAACTAATGGAGCTCTTACAAACTTCCCTTTGCAAATTCATTTTTATGGACTAAATTCTTATAATTAATAATTATATAGAGAAAAAATTTTAGATTTTAGAGAGACAGAATATCAGCCCTGAATAAGTACAACTGACTAAATTTATGAAAACACAAGTGAGAATTCAGAAGCAGATTCAGTTGCCGCTTTAACTTTATTTAATGGGTGTATTTGTTATAGAAATGAGAACGGGAAAGCTCAAAAACTTCGATCTAAGCAAAGGGAGTGTTTGGGTTTGGGTGTTTCAATAAGAAACAGTTAAGATGTTTTTTTCATGAAGTTATTAAATATTTTCTTTCTTAATTTTTAAACGTTATTTTAAAAAACCCATATTTCACTTGGAATTTCATGTTTAATTTGGTTTGTTTTTTACATCCCAGACCTAAACCGAAGTTTCAAATGTAGTCTGAGTTGTCAGTCATATGTGCCGGCGGCCCTCATGACTTCAGATATATCAAAATCTTTCTAACCTTCAGTAAAGTGCCAAAGTTCACCCAATTTTTACATGAGGAAAATTATTTTCAATGCTTAGAAAATAAAAGGATACTGTACGTACATTGTCTTGAAAAAAGAAATTTGTCGGGAATGACATATGACCAAAATTTTGAGGCCAAGTTAAAAATGCTATAATTGGACAAACATTATTCACCCAGAATCAAACTGAATCTTGGAATTTTAAATTTGTTGGTATTTATTTTATACTTTTTATATTCCTTATAAATAATTTTTCCATTGGTGATAAATTACATAAAAGCTTAAAAAATAAAATATTGTTTTGACAAAATAAACTTAAGATCTATAATTTTATTTTCAAAATTTAAAAATACAGCATTAAAATTTTACTGATATTGAAAAGTTTAAAGAACGATATTTTTTTAATCTTAAACAGATACCAATCTCTGATGTTGTCGCAATTTTTTATTTAAATCTTTTAAATTCGAACTATTGGGTCAATACAATATCAATTGGGAATTCTACAGCAGTCTTAATATTAAAATTATTTTTTATAATCCGCTGTTTGCATGAATGGGTTAAAAAATGAATCCCTGTTCTGTCTTTGCAGTCTGGACTTTTTAAACGTAATTTTTGATTCATTACAACAAATTATTTTATTTTAGGGTATCTTTTATCATAGAGTAAGCAATGGTGCAGTAGTGATAAACTCAACTCATAAAGTGAGAAAGCAAAAATCCAAGCAATTTTTCAACTAAAATTTAAAAGTCAGTCAGCTAATTATTAATGCTTTTACGTATTTTTTTTATATAGGTTTTTTATATATGTTAATAAAATTTATTAATATGCTTCAGTTAAGTTAAACGAGCAATGTTAACTATTTTTTGCTTCGTTAAATTTTTGTGTTTGTTTGTTTGTTTTTTATATAAAAAAAATTTTGGCAAATTAAAACAGAGTAATCTGTTTTTTGCTCACTTAAGTTGAAGACCCTTATCTCAAGTTATCTTAAATCGGGAACAATTAACATTTGTGAGAACAATCCGCAATTACAAATTGCCTCAACCTTCGATCTTAATTTATTAAAATAAAAATCAAATATTGATAAGTAATTTAATTTGAGAGCAAGTTTATCAACTTTATATAAATAGGATACTAGAATTTATTCTTTCTTAGAGTGAAAGTTTTACTTGTTCAGTGCAATTCTATATTTGTGTCGAGTAATTATTTCATAGAAAAAGGTAAATTAGGAATATATATTTTTGTTTTAGCAAGAAAATTAAAAAAAGTTTTGTATCAAAAATATTTTTGAAAAATCATTTATTAAGTAATTTCATTCTACAACGGAAAAATTTGATCATTGTGTAGTGTACTTGTTTTTAACTTTTGGTTTGCTGCATAAATACATATGCATCAGTATGTTTGGCCGTTTAAAACTTATTTGGTTTAAATGGTTTCAAATCTTTTAGTTAAATTTTATTGAAAATAGGAATGTTAAAATTAAATTTCTGTTATTGAGGTAAACTTTAATAGAAAATGAAATACATATATATTTACCCGCCGAAAACTGTTTTCATGACGTCTTACACTATTGAGAAGTTAATAACCTTTACTATACTCTATATATTTGAGGCAGAAATTTTGCTACATCTCGTTTAACATCTTATCAATATATAATTTTTGATCTCAAGTGTGGTGAAATTTTTAGTGCCATTTTTCTGTGAATTAATTGCTAAGTTCGAAGCATACCAAGTGTACTCTGGTCGTTTCCCTCTGAAATAACTTTTTACAATATTAAGTTAAATTTGGCTTTTCTTTTTTTATTATTGATGACAAAAGAGAAACATGTTAGTAAAGTTTCCATTAAACATTCATTAAACAGTAGGAATTTTGTTATTTTACACGCTTAATTCAACCACAAATTTTTTTTATGGACATCTGCAAAAGACAAAGAAAATACAGAAACAGAAAGAGAGAGACTAACATATTATGAGATCCATATCACAGTAAAGGGTTCTATAAGAATTAATAAATTATTATTCCATAAAAATACGACAAAATCTTCAAATTTTCAACAGTAACAAATTTATAAAAAAAAACCGTCATTAAACAAAATAAATCAACAAAAATAGTCAATAATTTTAAAAACTCTTGTAGGAGAGATCAATAGATCTTAAAAAAGCTCAAAATGATATAAAAATAAAACTTTTTACTCAACCGCTAAACTCTAATGAGAAGCAAACGAGTACTGCAAAATAATTTTTGATTAAAAATGGAATTAATGTTGACTTAAATTCTTGTATTGTTGTTTTTGCTAAAAAAAAGATCATCTCGTATGATGTTTGTTTTGATCCAAAAAAAAACCTTTTTTTTTTTGGTAGTGATAAGACTTTTTTGAACAGTTACAGGTCATGCAAAATCTTATCTAACACCAATTTATCTGTCCAGTATGGTTAATGTTTTGTATCTGGTATACATTTAAAGAGCATACAGCTATCTTTATTTCAGGTAGAAAACAAAACAGAAAAGTTTCTTGCTAGTAGTTAGTATTCTGTATTTCTTTAGGCTGTTGAACTCTACATTTGATTGTCGAGGGAAAAAACTAAAAGCTTCTATAATTAAATATAGTACTGCATGTAGATGTCTGACTACTAAATTTTAAAACAGACAAAAACGACCCGGAACTAAATCAGAAAATATACCAAAGGCTGGGTAGTGAACGAGAAAACTTAGTTGATATGGGACCGAATTTCACATAAGCATTTATAACTAGTAAGTTTACCAGACTAGTTCTTTGTTAGTTTTTAATAGCGTACAAAGTCTGTCATTTGAAAGTTTGTTTTTTCTAACAGTTCACTTTTTATTGAGTATGATAAGTCTTTGTACAATTTTTGTTGTTTTATGTTTTGAGTGGCTATTTTGTTTTGCCCACCAAAATCATTTCTCATAATCAAAATATTTGCTCAGCAGGTTGTTTTCCTATAAACAAAAAAATAGATGTACTTTATATACTACAAAAGCTCATAAAATCCGACAAGTTTACCAAAAATCGTCGTATAAGCGTTTAAATTGAAAAGTAAATGCCAACCAACAATCGATTTACTACACTACCAAGATATCAAATAATCCTGAAGAATGAAAGAAGAAAAATCTTCAGTTGATTGATCATTTGACCCCCTGAAATTCTGATTTGCACCTAAAGATTTCTCTAATTTTATGGACAATATTTACAATGCTTGATTAAACAATCCAAGACCAGAAGGATTATAAATTAGTAATAACAAACTAAAAAAAGTAAATTTATTATGTACACTGTATTGATTGAATAATTAACGCATATCCGCATAATAATTATGCTTCTAAATTATATATAACTAAAAATAAATATGATTATAATGCTTAAATTTTTAAATAAAATATAAAAATTTCACTAAGAACTATTAAATTACTTGGTTTTTTTTTGTTATTTTAGTAAAATGGCATCTTTAGAAGTAATAATAATCCTTAGAAATCGCTAAAGCATCATACAGCGTGCACAAAAATAAAATCCGACACTTATTTAGCAATGTTATTATCAAAAATATTGTGCATTTGTCGCTCATTCCAGAAATACTTTCCAAATCTTTCCTAATCTTAGAAATGCATCAACTATCAAAAGGTTTTAAGCTAAATAAATGACATTTCAATGAGAGTATCATAAAAGTAAAAATAATTGGGAATTCCCAAAATTCTTTTTGTCGGCCGGCAATCTTGACAAAAAAAATATATTTATTTTACACTTCACAAGAAAAACTTTTTGCTTCTTTTGCTTTTGCTTTTCATACCCAGTAATGTTTTTTTTGTATTCATTCATTAATAACAAAAGAAAAATTCAGCTTAAAAAATCGAATTAAAAAATATCCGCAATCAATGAAGACTTTACATGTAAATTACGAAATTTGCATAAAAATTTCAGAATTTCTTTTAAACAACATAAACATTTTGCTTACATTATTAAAACAAACAAATAAATAATAAAAAAATTCTATGTTTACATTATTTATCATAAAAAATTATTTTATTAGTAGTATTGATAGTAAATAAACAGTATAAGTCTTAATTTTGTTCAAGGAAAATTTTAGTTATAGCCTCGAATCGATTTGAAAAATTTTTCATTTCAAACGAACATATTTCATGGTTTTGTTTTTCTACCTTTAGCCACTTTTGCTTTTATTTACTAAAAATTCTATGAACGAGACCAAAAAATTAATTTTACTATTCAGTTTTATTGAAACTTTCGTGAAGTAAACATGTATCGACTTCTACTCTCAATGTTTTTAATAGTGTTTTTTATAGTTCCTAACATTGTAAGCTAAATTACTTTATCATCTAATTTATGGAAAATGGAATAGCAACAATTAAAAAAATTTCGCTTTAACTAAACATTTTATTTAATAATAAAAAATTTTACCATAAAAACTATTTTAACCTGTAAAGATTTTAACCATTTCTTGTTATTTTGTTTGGATAGATGGCATATAGTGTTAAACAAATTTCGGATGAATATGCAGTTCTTGGTGAAGGTCCTCATTGGGATATTGAAACACAGAGCTTATATTTCAATGACATATACGGTGGAACCATACATCGCTATGATTACGCAAAAAACAAAACTTTCAGTGCAAAGATAGGTAAGTTTTTATAAATACTAATTAAAAAAATGTTTATTATTAAAAGGAAATCATAACATATAGTACTTTGCTTTGTGCTTTTTTTTTCATATTTTAGAAGGTGAACCTGTTATTTCATTTATAATTCCGGTAGAGGATCATAATGATAAATATGCTGTTGGTATCGGTCGCCGGGTTGGTATTATTCATTGGAATGGAATTTCAAATAATGCAACGCTTGAACGAATTGTATTTGAAGTAGAAAAATCAGAAGAATATAATAATAATCGTTTTAATGATGCTAAAGCAGATCCCAAGGGTCGTTTTTTTGGTGGTACTATGCGTCTTGAAGAAATGGGTGATATATTTGAGAAGCGACTAGGTAACTTTTATACCTATAATGGTACAGTTAAGAAAATTTTTGATAAAATTGGTGTATCAAATGGAATTACATGGAATGAAGATTGCAATAAAATGTATTATATTGATTCAATTGATCTTAATGTTAAAGAATTTGATTATGATTTCGATTTAGGGACAATAGGTATTTTAGTATTTTTTTTTAAAATTATATAAATATTAATAATTAATTAAATTTTAAGGAAAATCTGAAGTAGTTATAGATTTTAGTAAAAATGGTAAAAATCCTGGTTTTGTACCAGATGGTATGACTATTGATGCAGATGGATATCTTTATGTGGCTACATTTGGTGGATCACGAATTTTTAAAATTGATCCAAAGTAAATTTTAAATTAATTTAAAATTAAATAATAATCAAATTAATAATTTTTATATAGAAATAAAGAAATCGAAATGGAAATAAAATTTCCTTGTGAACAAATTACTTCTTGTGCCTGGGGTGGTCCTAAATTGGACATTTTATTTGTTACTAGTGCTTCTGTTAAAGATAAGCCGAAACCAGCAGGAGCTACATTTATGGTTACAGGATTAAAAACAACTGGTACTAAAATGTATAAGGTTAAATTTTGATAATTGTATAAATACACATATATATATATACATATATGAGTTTGTCTAACATATAATATTAAAGATTTAATTAAATAATTTATAGTAAAACCAAACTTTAAATTTTAGTTTTATTTATATTCATGTAAACTAACTAACTCATCAATTGTAAACAAAATGACTTAAGGCTCAAACACAAGCGCGGGAGCGGAGCGCATTCAGCGATACTGAAAGGCTGATAAAAGCCGATCACATGTTCGACATTAGGTTTGAAATTCCTTAAACAACCCAATTTCTTATATTGATATCTATATGCTTTAAATTTCCTGTTAAGAATTTTAAAAACAAATTAAAATAACCCCTAAATTAAAATTTTTGTAATAAAAGCTCTGATCCGTCTGAGTTTAGTTATATTGCAAGCGTTACTTTAATTTAATAGATTCAGACCATATTTTTCACTCCAGCCGTAATTGTAATTTTTGAACAAAGTTTTTGTAGATTCTACCTTAGCCAAGTTAGTCGTGTTATCTATAAAGGTTCTCGTGCCCAATGTCCAGCGTAATTTGTTTGCCATAAATATAAAATAAACACAAAGTAATTATCATAAGCTTCTCCACGTAGAGCAACTGTTATGATCTATGACATCTTATTTGACTCAAAAATATTGATCTAAAACAATGCGAATCCACATCAAATAGATGTTTCTTAAGTTTGGGAACAACCTCTTTTCATGCGGTTTGGGATATAACACAAACAAATACAAGACTTGACTAAATTAAATTGGTTATTTTGCAGTTTTTTTGAAAAAATTTATCTGTGATTGAATTTGCAAGAATACAAGAGGACAGATACTATTTGGAAATAAAAATGTATTGGACTATAGAGGCTACAAAACTTATGCTTCACGGATGTGTCTGTCTGTAAAGATTGGAAAATTTTGAAGCTCGGTCTTGGCTATTTACTTCTCTGACATATACAAACAGAAGCAGCTGTTGGCTCAATCAAATACTTTTTTTTATGAAATTTATTGACATAGAATATTTGTAAAAATTGCCATTATAAATACTTTCTGAGAAACAATTACAAATTTAATATCCCTAGTGATATATGCTTAACCTTTCTAAACTAAATTGGTTTTTATGATGTGCAGCGTTTTTCGTAATTTCTAATTTCTTTTGAAAAGTGAGTCTGAATACAATTTAATAATGTTATACACCCACAAAGCTCTTATTTCTCAAAATAATCCTTGTAATTCTTTTTACAAAAGAAAGAATTGGAGTCAGGGACTATGAAAACAACACTTTAAGGCGATTATAAATTAACACGACCAAAACACCACACGATTGGTAGTACCAACGATAACACTCATAAACATAATCTCCTTGAAGATTTAATACAATCGATTCCAATTATTTCTATACCGGTCATGTAAAGAGATTTATTTTTGGCCTCATCGTTGGCAATGACTTTAGTATTTACATCTAATCACTTTCGCCTGGGGGGTTAAATCTGGTAAATATGGTAGATGCAGAAGCAATCAAAAGATTAACTTGCATTTTCTGGCTAAAAGTTACCTTGGATTTCTTCATCTCAGTTCATTCTTTCGTGATTTCTTAACATAATGTATTGAAGATTTAAGGTAATGTGTTGTAACATAAATATATGGTTGTGGCCATATTAAGGCGCACGTATTCCCAGTATTAGTGGCAGTAGTAGATCAAGTCTTTGTCAGATCATTTCGCGCATTAAAATAATGTGTTTTTCAAGGAAAAAGTGAAATTTATATTAATATAAATTAAAATTTATTTATAATACTTTAGAATGAAGCTCCTTATCGCGTGTTTCATCAATATGCCGATAATTTTAAATGGCATCTAATGAATGCAAACACAAAATTGCTAAAGGAAATCCTAACACAAAAATGTAATTGTTTATTATTTATAACTGTTATACTTTTTAGTTAATTTATCTTTCTTTTTCTTTTAGTTAATAATTGTTTTTAGTTGTTAATCCTTTGTTATTATTTTTAATTGTTGGTTTTTTGTTGTTACTTAAGGCCCCTGGTTAATTGTTGTTTTTAATTTTTATTATTGTTTTCAGTTGCTCTTTCAAAGCAGGTTGCTTTAGGATAGAATTTAAGGAACTTCATTCTTTCCAGGTGTCCATAGACATCATACATTTTGTTCGTTTTTGAGTTTAGGAATAAACATTTTTAAATTTCTTAAAGCACAATTAAAATTGTACAGTATTTTCGTGAAAAATTTTCAAAGAAATATCCTCACTGTAATAATTCGCAGTGCGCATTCATTCGCACGGGTTCTTGACGAGTCCTTTTCATCTAGTGTAATCACTTTTATTTAAATACCTCACGAATTTAGTTGCGTGTCGTGTTTAGACTTACATATTAAATTAAACTACAAAAACTCTTGTTTTTTTTTTATTTGTAAAAAAGAAATTAATTGCATTGGTGTGTTTTTTTCTGATCGGATCTTGAAAATAAACTAAAATTAAAATTAAAAATTTTCGTATAAAAAAAAATTTTTATTAGCTTATTACAAAAAAAGCCTTAATAAATTTATGCAGCAATAGGTGGAAAAATTTTCTTCTTAAAAATCATTCTTAGAAACTTTTACTTAAATTTATATTTTATTCTTAATATATAAATGTTTGAAAACTTTATTCAATTTTAAAATTGTATTTTTGTAATTAGCAAAAATATAAGAACTTTGCTGTTAATTTTAGAAATATTAAATATAAAAAATTTAAAAAAATACATTATAGCAATCATAGATTAAGTACAAACTAAAAAAACATTTACAATACTTTGCATGAATATAATTATATTTTATTACTAAACTTTTATTTTTAAAAGTAGAAAAGGGTTGCAACTACAGCAGCTAAATAATAATTTTTAGAAAAATGATGCTCAATTGTCAACGCAAATTTTGGAAGGACTTATTGTTAAATGTTTACCTCCACCACTTAAATTTTTTCCCATTGCACACCTTTTGAATTTCAAAAAAATTAATTTTATCAATAAAATGAAATAATTAAATAAATAATATTTTACATTAAAATAGCTACAATTTATTTATTTATGTATTTATCTGTAATGTGTAAAACACATTGTTCATATTAAGGATTATTTGTGTACTATTAATTTTGTGTCATACAAATTCAGATTACGTAAAAATGCATAAAGATTGATGTGCTTGTTAAGTTCAATAACAGTTCAGAATATTGCAAGTATTTGCTCTAATTGTTATAATCACCGTATGGGAAATATTTAAACAATAATTAAGGAAATGTGAAAATTTTAATTCAATAGTAAAATTTTATTTTTTGATGATATGAGGTAAATAACTGTGCAGAATCTTAACATATTAATATACTAGCATAATTAGCTCAAAATTGAAAAAATTTCTATTACGATAGGTTAAAGGACCATTCGTACCAAAGACAGCAAGAAATTTACATTTAGAAAATGCAATGACGGAAAAAATTCTTAAGTGTGAATAGTCATTCATGCAGCCAATCTAAGTCCTAAACTGTCTCTACAAAAATTCGCAAGAGATTTAAGGTCGAAAATGCCAATTAAATGATAGCAAGTTAATCAAAATAAATAAAAATTTTAACTATAGATATATTAACACCGATCTACTCATAACAATTAGTAATAATACTATAATATAATATAATGGTTTATTTATATTATAATAAAAAACTTAAGAAAGTTATAAATAATAAATAATTAATTAATGTAACTTTTAAACCATTTCAGCTATTAGAGTAAATTATATTTTAAGGTTAAAATTATGGATAGAATCATACAATAAAGAAAATCTACTGATCAACAAATCAGAAACGTCGAAAACTGCAATTGTATATTTTAATTTTTTGCACAGTAAAAAGCTGAATAATTCTAAAAATATAATTTGAAAAATTGTATTTAACTAGCCAGAAATTATTAAATATTGAATATTTGGCATAAGCTTATACGCAATTAGGAGGCTAGAAATTATCGATATTTCCTTTGAGATGAAAGGTAATTTTGAAAGTCACAGAAGATGATTCCTGAAACTACGTTGAAAAATTTCTGCGGTATACATATGAAACATCGTGTATTCATTGGGTCATTTGAAATTAAAGACAGCATAGAATTTATTAATTTATCATGTTATTTAAAAACTAATAAATAATAAATTTTTAAAAAATGGCGGCTCCTCAAACAAAAACTTGATTCTTGAAAAAGATATTGCATTTAAACTGTATATAAAATAAAACAAGATGAGCTTAATTCAAAAATTCTTGGATTAATTTCTAAAAAGTATACTTAATAAAATTGGATCAAAATTTGTGGACAGATCTGTAAGCGGTTTTTGAAATATTGTGTATACTGACTTTAAGAAAAGCACAAACGCACTTGCTTCGGGAATATGTTTTGGATCGACCTAAAATTTTATGCGTACAATTTTGCTAAATGTATATGTATATTTAAATAAAATCACGACTGCCCTTAAGGGGACAGAAAATCTTAAAAAATATTACCAAGTAATAATTAATAAAGTCTGATTTACAAGTTCTACATCAAATTACGAGTATCATGCAAAAAGAATGATCACATGCCGTGTTAGTTATAGAACTAATAAATTATCCAAAATTATTATCTACAATTTCTATATAAATATTATAATTTATTAGAAAATAATAAAAAGTTATTCCAAAATCATGCAACAAATAACAGATATATATTAAATTATTGTATCAATTATTATTTATTAGTTTTTTTACAAACAAAGAAATTAAAAACAATTAAAGGGTTTAGACTACGATTTATAATCATCACCAAGCTGGGCTAAATTAAGTGTAAGCAAGTAATTATTATAGTTTGAATAAAGTTACAATATCAATAGAAAAAGATAATTTAATGCTGTTTGATATTTAAAATAGTAATATATAAAATTCATACAAAAATATAGTTAAATTATTTTGTAGAAAATTTCTATATAGTATAATATTATCCGTTTCTTTTTAAAGCAGTTTAAATCCACTTAAAAGCCTTTTACGCAATGTATTATCAAAAAAATTTATAATTTTCATTGAAATTCTTACTATTTAGTCGATAGAAATTTTCTTTTTTAAGGAAAACATAATTTGCAAAGTATAAAAAAAAATAGCTCATATTAACAAGAATAAGTAGATTTATACTCCTATAAAAAAGCCGATTTATATGTTAAATTTATAAGTAATATGGTAAAAAAAAAGAAGAAAATTATAAAAAATAATTAGTATTTACAATTAAAAATTGAAATATATGAATTAAAACCTGATGAGAGTTAAAATTCTTTAAATATAAATGCTTTGTTGAATTTTAAAGTTAAAATTGTAACAAAACCAGTTTGTTTTTTGTGTTTTTTGTTTTATAAATTTGAATATATAATAAAAAAAAATAAAGTATAAAATTAAAAATAAAGAAAAAAAAAATTTTAAAAAATTAAATTTAACGAGAAATATTATTAGTGGTGGTAGAACAAACCCCATCTTTTTGAGTTGCTGCTAAATTAGTCCCTCCAGCATTATTAGGCAAAGTAGTTGAATTTGACAACTGGATCTGAGGTGGCCCTGGGAGCCAATATGCCTAAAAGCATTATATTAATTGTTTAAATAAATTTTCTTCAGCTTGTTAGTAATTTTTTTTTTGACATATTTTAAAGAATTATTGAAAGAGTTCAACAAAAAAATGTTATTTATTAAAAAAATAAATAAATAAACAACAAAAACCCTAAAATTTTAACATTTATATATTTATATTTATGTTTTTTTATCATTTTGTAATTTAGAATTGAGCTCTTTCGTGCAGGTAAAAAAACAATTTAAAACAATCATTTTTCCGTTTAGTTTTAAAATGATCAAAAAATGTTTTAATTTAATTTTTAAGTTTTATTATAACTTAAATATTTTTGGTTAATTGAACGATATTCAAATTAAACACATTTATCCCTTAAAAATTGTTAACTTTCAATAATTACTTATTTCTTTCCCCAATTTTTTGAATATAGAAAATTCAAAAAGGTTTTTTTTCTTCTCATTTAGAACTATGTACTTCTAGTCAGTCTATATAACCTGAACATCATGTATACGTATGTATACATACATGTATACGTGTATACAATATCACAAATTCTAATGCAAATTTCAAAAACTTGAAACTATTTTCATTAATAATTTTATAACCTAATATTTTTACTACCAAAGAAGGTTTTATTAAATATTATTTTAAAAATATGCTTTTTTGTTATGTGAAATAAAAATAATCTTAAAAAATATTATTGGCTTTTAATTGACTATTGTGCCGTTATTTCTCTAAAAAAAAATTAAGCAAAAATGTTATTTTATATGCGTATAAGTGTTATACATAAGACTGAGGTCCTAATGAAATTGAGTTTAATCTACTTCAAAGAACGATTTCAAGAGGAAATTGTTTGGTTTTGATAGAATTGATCCATTTCTATTGAACAAAATTATAATATCCCTTGATCAAAATTCAGTTAAAAGTTTTGGCTTTATCTTAGAACTAGTTATCGGCTATATACTGATTTAAAATAAAATATTAAAAAATATGTTAAGTTAAAGTTGATGGAAATTTGTTTAGTTTGTACCTATAAAAAATTGTTTTTCTATATATATAAACATAAGAATTGCTGTTTTATATCAAGTAAAATAAAAATATACCTTAAACTATTTATTTACCTGTGGACCTCCATTAGCAGAAGGAATTTTTGAATTAGAACAGTTATTAGCAGTTTGTGAATAAAATACAGGTGAGTATCCCATGACAGTAAAAGGTCCACCAGTATCATTTGTCTCAGGATTAAATGCTGTTGGTGTATCAACATTATTTGCCATATAAGTCGGTTGTGAAGTTTGTGAATATGAACCTGAAAGATGATGTATAGGTGGTACATTTATTGGTGGCGGTGGTACTAAATATGATGGATAAACTGGAGTTTGTTGTGGTGGTGGTGCAACTGGTGGTCCATGATGATACATCCCAAATGGCATTGGTATGTAATGGTATTGTTCATGTTCATTATTATAGTATGACAGATTTGATGGATAAACGTTTTGAGGAGAGCCAGCATAAATTGCCTAAAATAAAAAAAATTTAAGATAAATATATTAAAAGAAGATAATAATAATTTATACTTGACTCATGTCCATCATATCAATAAGTGTAGTGGAAGACAATGGACTGGTTGTTTGAACATTTTGATCAGAAGCTATTGTGGCAGCTGGTATAGTTTTCTTAATAGTTGGTTTTTCCATATTTGGAGTATTTTTGACTGGTTTTGAAAATTCTGTATTCATGAAACGATTCGAAGTATTAACAATATTATTTCGTACATTTGGCTTATCCTTTTTATTACTAAAGGTTTTAGTATAGTATTTTCTTGGTTGTGCATTTTGATTTAAGTTCACATTTGAATCAGATTTTACCTAAAATAAAAAGAATAATTAAATAAAATTGTGCAAATAATATCTATTTAAGACTTCTTTGGAAATTATCAAATAAAAATAAATTAAATTAAAATTAGCCATAATTATATGACTTTGTTTAACTTAATATTTTCCGTTGGTTTGATTGCCATAAAAAATACCGTCACAGTACAAACTTAATCGATTTTAAAAGCTATGAAACAAGCATCAATCAATCCGAAAGTTTTGATCTCCCAAATTAAATTTTTATACTAAAAAACAAAAAAAAATTCCACAAAATAAATATTTGCCGATTGTAAGGTGAAGTTTCAGGATATAGCTGACATCTTCATGTCTGACTTAAAGAAATTAAAATGCAGCGTATACACAACTTTACATTGAATTTTGATTGTTGATTCATCGATCCTGGCAAAAAACAACAATATATTGATTATACTGATCTATTTTTGAAGCAATAATAGCAACATTAATTGCTATTACACTTGACACAGGAATAAAATTCTCATATCGGGGTAATAGAGAGCAGCTTATTAATTGTTCAATTGCATTATTGGATCCGTTGAAGAGTAAAATCATAAAAAAGGTAAAATATTGATAAAAAAATAGTTGTTTCATCAAAACAAGTCATTGAGAACTGTAGTTAAATAACACTTTGAGTATCGTTTTTCATATTCACCGCAAACACCAGATCTTAAAAAGATGTATCAGCAGAAAAGAGCTAAAATGAAGAAGTTTTAATCGATATTTTAATCGTGTTGAAAAAATTTAATGAAAGCAATAAACTGGTGCCGTATATGTAAAACTCTAGTAACAAAATGGCTATTTTTTTCAACCATGATTATTAAAGACAATCAACTATTCAGTAGAGAAACTAAGAACAAAACATCAATTGAAAGAGAGCTACTTTTCATTCATAGCGATAAACTTTTCGGGGAAAACATCAATGAATTATATTCAATAATGGCCCTATAGTATGCTCCTATGAGGAATTTTTATCTATGTACTTTTCCACCGTACTCTTAGGTTATGAGTGAGAATAGAATTAGTTTAATTCCATAAAATTATGAAAATAAAAGACTCAATAAAACTTAAATAACGATAATTGATAATTTTACCATTTTACAACTATTAAAACTTCATAAAATATGTACAAACTAAGCTTTGAGTCGTTTGAATTTGCACTATATAAAAATTAAAAATTATTAAAAACATACTTGGGTTGTATTTGTACGTTCAGTTTCCAATTTTAAAGACTGCAGATCTTTCGTTAAATTATTTTCATTATATTCATGTAAATTATCTGAAAAAATATGTTTATATATATATATATATATATAAATATTTTGTTTTAATTAAATTCAATACAATTGATTCTACCTAAATTCGAACCTGCTGCTTTCCTGTGATAAAGATTATTACCCAAATTATAGAAAAACCTTAAAGTTGGTATATCTGCTGGTAAATCTGAGCCAGATTTTAAAACTGATGGACCAGCTAAAAAATTTATTCTAGCTGTTATATTAGAAGGACGACGGTAATAGGCCTGTGTTGGATTTAAATTGCCATTATTAGGTGTTTGTACCGTTGAATTTGTTGATATATTTACGGGATAGTAAGCAGCACCTGGATATATATATGAGTTTTGTTGTTGTTGTTGCTGTTGTTGTTGTTGTTGGAAACAAGCTGCTGACGGTAAATAATAATTTTGTGGAGCACTAGCATTTTGTGTTGAATATACTTGGCCATTATATATGTACCATAATGGTCCATAACTTGGCATATAACCATTTGTGGATGAAGAAATCATATTTCCTTCATAAGGATAAGTATAATATTGTTCTGGATATGTAGAATTATAAACATAACGTTCTGGATTATTTAATAAATCATCTCCTTCATCATCCTTACGTACATCATGTAAGCTTGCTTGAGAAAAACCCAAGTTTTCAGTGCTACGACATGTATTTTTATTTTTGTTGTTATTATTATTATTATTGTTACCATCACAATTTTCCTGTGTTGAATTTATACCATGTTCAACATTCAATGGTAACGTTATATATTCTAACTTTGAAGGTATAAAATGTTGAACAGCTGTAAATTCTTTCATTTTATATGTAGCATCATGTTTTGTCAATGATAATTCATGTTCATAATACTTTTCACTTTTAGAATGAGCAAAAAATTTACATGATGTTGCCTGTTCTTTAAGCTTACGCCTATTTTGGCGTCCTTTTTTAATTTCATTAAGAATATTTCTTGATTGAAAGTTCTCTAAATGTTTTTGATACCGAAATGGTAATGGCCATGGTTTAATTTGATCAAATGGTAACGGTTCAAGATTTTCAAAAGGAACCTAAAAAAAAAAAAATGGATCAATCAAATAAAGTAACAATAAAAGTTGAAATAACTTACAATATGTTTTTCACCTAATTCTTCAACGTAAACTAAAACGGGGCCTTTATTATCAGACATTTCTTGAATATGACAAGTGTAGAGTTCATATTGAGATTTTCTTAATTTTACCCGGCACTTTACACCAACCTGAAAATAAAAAATTAATTTTTTGGAAAAGTATTAAATGGGGAAAGGGATGTGTTTTTTTGAGTTTTACAAGAATAGTAACGCGTTAGATGCAGCAAAAAAATTTGACTGTGCCTTAAAAAATTTCATAAATGAAAGATAAATATTTTATAATTTCTAAAGATTTATATCATAGAATATATCATACCAGAAACTTAATATAAATACTCATAATTTCGAATAAAAAAGAGGGACACATTCAGTAAATAACTTTACTTTTTTAAAAATAGAAAATATTATAAAAAGGATTAACACTATTATCAGCGGTCTATTTTTTTCTATGCATTATTTATGTGTATGAGTTTTTCAAAGTACAATTTAATCAACTTTTTGAATTTTTAAATTAAATTGTTGAATTTTTTGAATTAATTGTAAATTTTAAATTTGCTTAGAAATATTTAAGAATATTTGATTAGGAACTATTGATCTTAGAATAGTCTTTAGGAGTCATATTTTTTCACTTTTTGTTTTAAGGTTTTAATTGATTATGCTGGTTCATATTTAAATAATCTAAAAAAAAACAAAAAAAAGTACCTGGAAATTATTTCCACCTGCATACCAATTTTTAAAACGGTCCTCTCTCCTCATTTCACTCCAAGCATCAAATTCAATATTTCTATAAATGTCAGGATCAAGAGCTTTGGCAACTTTATAAGGAAATGGAGTAATACCTTAAAATAATAAAATACAAAAAAAATGTTTAAAACTAATAAAATATATTTTTACCCATTTTTAATAATTGGCGAACACAAGAATTATAGCAATCTGGTAATACAGAATCTGCCATATTTCCTTTTCCAAGTTTACCGTATAAATTATTTTCACTGCATATATTTTTTTGAAGTGTTTCAGCAAATTGAGCAAAATTAGGATTATGAAAATGACATAAAATATAAGTATCTAAAATACATAATGTATTTTCTGGGCGATCAATTTCAAATATTCTAGAATCTCTAAGAGTTATTTTTTTTAAATATTCCCCTTCATATTCCAATCGCTTATCATTTTCGTTAAATGATTGTATATGTAACATATGTTCAACTGCGAAACTAACGTCTGGTAATTTAAATACATGCTTATAAAGGATTTCATAACTCAAGGCTAAAACAAAATTAAATATTTTTTTCGTGAAAATTTTATAAACGCATAAAAAAAACCAACTATTAAAATATTAAAAATAAATCGAAATGGTCATAGTAAATTGGAATTAATTTGTTTAAAATTTATAAAAATAAATTTTAGGAAATCATTTTATTTTGATACTGACAAATTTTTAATAATTTAAGGGGTAAGGCATGTAGGTTGAAAGCTCTGATGTTCAAACACTCAAGTATGAAACAGAGCGTTGAAAAATTTTTACAAAAAACGTAAAAAAAGTGAAGTGTTTTGCCTCAAAAAAAGGGTAAAAATAACATTTGTACTAGAGTTGTCATTGTGATCACTAGGGTTGAAAACTTAACCAGATTATGTGACTGATCTCAAAAGCAAAACCATGATGCAAAAAAGATTAAAAAAGAAAGAAAACTCAAAAGTGTGAGCACAGACAGCAAAAATGACATCGCCACTGACCATAAAACGAGCTGCAGAAAAAAAAATCATCATCAATAATCGAATCTAGAAAATGTAGACTTCTGCATTATTTGTATAAAGGATTTTAAAATATTTTTTAGTTATTTTCATCCTTAATCATCAAACAAACCTGTAGATTAAATGAATATACAGTAAATGCTCAAAATTTGGGAGTTTGATTTCATTTCTTAAAAAATTTTTTAATTGTTTCAACCTACGTTCCAAATTTTCAGGCTGCCAAAAAAATAGTCCAAAAAACTTTAATTTCTAAACCAAATTACTTTCCGCAACTCTCAAAGTGTCTTTACAATATTTGTCCAGCGTTATATAGCGAGTTATCCTTCAGCTTCTTAAAGTTGAAAATGGCAACAACAACAACAAAATTTGTCTCAACCTACGATGGGCCTCTTCCTTAATATTTTAAAAATCTTTAATCAATTTGAGAAGTGAGTTTCATAGTTTGGGACTTAGTGGTTTTTAGGAAGTCAGATTTCCAAATAGTATTCTGCATGCTTAATAATTCAAAATCTGACTGCTCCATTATGATATTAATTTCTTGTTTAGCAAAATCCTGGCTTTTGCATACGACAAAGTTAAAGTACCTTTTCACCTCACAAAAAATATAAAAGTATTTGGAGTAGACTACTTAAAACGACTTTGTTATAGATAACTTTTCAACAAAAGAAATATATATAAATGTTCATTATTCGATCTTGTCCAATTACTAACATTCCATGAACAAAATGAATATATGTAACTAAATAATATGCTCATTTTTTTTGACATTTTGTGGTCTTTAAAATATTTTCACACAAGAATATATGGTAAGATAATAAAAATATTAAAATTAAAAAATATTAAGCAAATTACATTGACAAAATGCAGCATTTTGAATAAATTCAAGTGTATATACAGAGTCAAAGTGTTTCTCAGGAGTAAAAAATACTCTTAATGTATTTTTGAAATCCTGTTCATTTATTATCCATGTTCCAAGGTTGAACGGTTCAAAGAGTATAACATTCCGTCTTTACAGCAACAAAACAAAAAAAAAAATATATATATATATATATTTTGTATTAGGAAATTTATAAAAATTACTCATAATAATATCCCATAGCACGGAGTTCTAATAATGTTCCATAAGTTTTCGGTTTAGACATTTCATCTAAATATTCGTTAATATTCTTAGTAACATCCTAAAATAATAATTGATATATAAAAACATATTATTTATGATAATTGATTACCTTTTCAAAGTAATATGAATTTCTTCTCATATAATCAATACATTTTTCACGTATTGATAAATGATGCATTTGAGTATCATAAATTTGTTCAGATATTACTCTAAATAAACATGAAGAATCTCTTGCTGTATGTTTTCTATAATATCCTTCATTTTCAAGGAATTGATCGAATGGATCCGGGGCCTGCCGGCTTCCAGGTGCAAAAGGACGTTGCATAATACTACAAAAGAAATTATTTTTCTTGCATACTAAGGAAAGGATAAGGATAAGAATAATCAAATTGGAATTATCTAACGGAATATCCTTATTGGAAGGACGACGTTAAACAGAAAAATTCAATAATAAAATTATTTTGTATTTTTGTTAGGATTAGATTTATTAAAGTTGAGTTTTAGCTATTTGAATAATATCAAAAATTTATAATTTTGAAGTCTCAAAAAGAAAATATTTCTATTTATGGGAAAAAAACAGTTTAGGGAGCATGAGTTTCAGGGGTTATTGAACTTCCAAGGTTAACCACGTTTAAGTCATTCTTGATCGTAAGTTGGGCATTTGCATTTCAGGGAAATCCATAAAAGTTCATTTTAAATAATTTTGTATAATATAAACGATAAAAAAAAGGGAAATAACGTTTTATCAAACAAAAATTCCGTTAGGCATCATTATAAAGCTAACGGAATATGTATTTCATGCAGACGCCATGCTGCTGCATGTTTCATTAAAAGTTCTTAAAACTTACATTATTTAAAATTAACAAAATATATCAACAAATAACTTGTATTACAATACAATTTTAAAATTAGATGTTAAAATTTGAACTACAATTAGTTTAGATATACACAATTATAACAAAAAATGAATTTAAAAATATTCCGCTGTGCTACAAAGCAAATCAACCCAACAACTAACTAATTTGGTAATTATAACCTAGAAAGTTAAATGCTTTGACTTTATATCATGCTAGCGCTAAGCAGTTATCACATGCGATATCTTACCAATTTCTTGTCAAAACTTTGATTTTTATATGGCTAGTTTTTATATGAAAATTAAATATAATGTAATGTAATATATTAAAATAAGCTAAAACCCGAAACAAAACCTGAAAACAATACGTGATTATCATGATTAAGCAATTGACGTACAACTTTTTCATAACATATAGTCAGACATATAGTGAGAGAGGGCTTGTTAAAAACTTGTAATCGCACTGTTAATTGTATAATCGTATATCATTTAAGGTGCAAACACAATGATGCGGTTCGTGAAACCGAAGCGGATTCATTCATTCATTCATCTATATAAATTTCTATAGCTGTGAGAGCTGTCACCGCTTCCGCCCGCAAAACTCGTCATTGTGATACGTTCGAAACGTCAACATTGCTGAACTTGTGCAATTTATATCTGAAAGCAATGTTACGACGTGCTTATAAATTATTATAAGACTTAAATTAATCAAATATATATGTATTTTTGATAAGCGCAGCTTTTTCCTCCGAGCTTATACTATCTCAAAATTATTGTTTGGTTTTTTTATGCCTGAATATAAATTTAATATTAAGTTTGCAACCAAATTAAAAAACCCGTATATTCATATATGCTTCCAATTTAATTTCTTAAACTGGATAAATTTGTTTGATTTTGAATTATTCAATATATTAAAATGTCATTAATACCATAAAGATTTCAGATTTCATCTACAGCAATTTATTTACTAAATCTTTTCAAATGTTTAAATTAGTCAAATTGTATAACTCTCTAAATTTGAATGTCAAAAATCCTTTTTTTATAGAATCTTAAATATTAATTGTTATTAATATAAAATAATTTTGCTTAAAACGTCCTTAATATTTTTTTCACAAGTTTACGCTTTATAGGGGCTATTCACTATTTCTTCCAACTCATCAAATGGCTCTCTCGTCCCATATAAAGTATGTGGAAATGGTCATTTGAGAGTAAAAAATTAAACATGTTTTTCTTATTTGCTGTAGATTTTTTTTTTTTTTTTTATCCAAATATATTTTTATTTAATTTTAGTTTTTAAATTAATCAGTCATTTTCCACTTTGGTGAACTATTGGCAACACTTTTTTATTTGACATTTGAAGTTTGAAAGCTGAAGGTTATAAGTTAATATGCTGCGGCTCGTATTTTTTATTTTATCAAAAAATTAAGTATTTTTTTAAAGCAAATTTCATTTAACCCTAAAAATTTTAATAATATCCGAAACTTATAAAAAATTTTTATTGAATTTTTCGTATTTTTAGAGTGTCGATCTTTTTCTATAAAGTTCTCCAGGTAAAGAATTATCCATAATTCTTCTTTTGATTTAAAGTTTACCGTCTGCAAAATAGAAACAGTAAATAGATAAAAAAAATCTATTTTTCTTCAGCATTTTATCGTATTTTATATTAAAAAACTTTGGATTTATTCATTCATGTAGTCAGATCCACGAACTTTTACCTTTAGTACAATGATAGATTTTTAAACAGAAGCTATAGTCCGGAATGGTTACCCCATAGAGCAGCAGTACGCAAACTGTGGGTCACGACCTCCTAAAGGGTTGTAAGAAAAATTTTGAGAGTCGCCAAAAACTCACAAATTTATTTGTTATTAAAAAAATATAAGACTTTTCTTCAACGAGTATCAGGCAATTAGAAAATAGTAGTAATTATAAAAATAGACCTTTAATTTTTAAGAAAAGGGGGTTGGCAGTAAAAATAGTTTTCGCTCCACTGCCATAAAGTAAAAATCACAATGAATAATAAAAATAGTAAGATTATGCATTGTAACCTTCAGTTTGAAAAACGAACATGCTGTGAACATTTTCGTTCGCAAGGAAGTTGCTAATGAATAGTAAAGCAATATGAATAGCAAAGTGGAGAAAAGGGCAATGTTCAAGAAGGCTTGAGGCTTGAGTTTTGTTCGCGAATGATCATTCTCCAACATTGGCTTTTTTATGAGTATTGCAATTTCATGATTTCGGGTCAGATAAGATCGGATAAATCCCCTTGCTTAGTTAATAATGTTGGTGATTATCAAATAAAAAAAGTTGAGTGTCCACAGATTATATCCCTCGTTCCCATTGTATCTTATTATCAATATCGCTAGCTTTCTTATGGATATCCAGTATTTATTAAATGGCTGTAACTTTTCTAAATAACTAAAACTTAGAATACGTCCAATATGTGTCAATTTATTTCAAACAGAAAATTAATAATTCTGAGAAGGAAAAAAAAATATTTCTTTCCGTATTTAACTGCAAAACTTAAATTTAAAGACCCAAACAGAACACAGTCTTTTGGAACTGATTTGCATAAACCAAAAATTTTAAAATATCTGATATAAACAATAAAACAACAAATTCAGCAAATTGTTTCATAATTCGATTAAATAGATAAAAATATATAAATTGATTAATTAATTACAGTTATGAATATTAAAAATTGAAAAGATGAATATTAAAAATATTGTTTAGTATTTGATATTTTAAAAGTAAAAAATAAACCAACGAATTATAGCAATAACTTTATTGAAAAAAGTACAAAATTTTCAAAAACTATGAAAATTAAATGAATTTTTTTGTTATAAAAAGCTTAAAAATTATATTTAGTTGGCGTTTTTTTATTTAAGTATATATATATATATATATGTTTTTTATTAAAAATATCTGTTAGGCATTAGCATGCATTTTCACTTCTGCTTTAAGATTTTTTCATTAGGTATTATTAAAAGTTTATAAAGAATAAATTTATTAATCTATGTCATTAGTTTGTAAACAAAAAAAAAGAAAATACATTCATTTATTAATATTAAAAGTCTCATACCGTTCGGTTAGATAGAATAAAAAAATAACCATGTGAAAATAAGTTTTGTGGACTAGGACTATTAATGTCTTTTTTTTTTCTTAAAATGAAAGAACTCATATTTATTTCATATTTTAATTTTATTGATATTTTTATAAAATGAATATTTTTGCTAAATGCATTAAATATTATCACAAAGCAACATTAAATGTTCTTTAATTTTTAAAATTTCAAATATAAAAACTTGTATTAAGCAGAAATATTGATATTCACTTATATTTTTTTTATTATATAAACATAAAATCTATTAAAAATATTTAAAATACACAGCAATACAGGCATACAATCTTATTTTTTCGAAATATCTAACTAAAAGACTTTAGATTCTATTTTAATATTAAATGAAAGAAAATATTCCAAAAAATTTAATTAACCAAAACAACAAAAAATATTTAATTTTTACTATGACCTTAGAAATTTTATTTTGACAAATTAATTATAAAATAGTGTTTGAAAAATGTATACAGCTTATTTCATTATACAATTAGTTGGTTGAAATATTTGATAAAAAAATAAAATAAAATTTATCACATTTTTGTTTTTATTCTTTAAATATAAGCATTATCATCCACAAAACTAATACACTGTATAAAAATATTTTTTATAAGGTTTCAATTATTATTTGCTTCGAAAATGAGATTTATATATTTTATTTTAAAAAATTATCAAACAATTGTTTTTTAAAAAAAAATTAAAACGACAAAAATATGTATATATATCTTTTTTAGTGGTTAATCTTATAATTTAGGAGCATGTTTCTGTTTTTACTTTCTTTTTTTTTTAGAAAAAAAAAAAAAAATAAATAAACGTTCAAGCCTTCTTTTCCTGTTCAATAGCTTCTTTGGTTGGTAATGGATTCTTTTCACATGTTTCAGTATGTTTTAATTTTGATGAATCAAAATTTTCTATGCCAGATATAAAATTCATTTTCTCCTTTTCTAATTCAATGGCTGAAATGAAAAATTTTTTAGTGATAATTTTATATATTGTATCTAATATATCTAAACTAATAAAAAATTGAATTAAAAAAAAAACAAAATAATTAAGCTATATTTTCTTTCACCTTGTGTTTTAGTAAATTGTAAAGATTTGTTGAATTCAGAATTTATTAAAGTTAAA
Organism: Acrocera orbiculus; assembly: GCA_947359355.1. NCBI lineage: Eukaryota > Metazoa > Arthropoda > Insecta > Diptera > Acroceridae > Acrocera > Acrocera orbiculus. The sequence goes on from OX375757.1 coordinate 2,844,892, forward strand.
ATTTGTGAATGCTTGATTAAGGTTTTTAGTTTTGCCAAGGGATGAGAAGCAGTTAACTAAAAGTAAACCTACCCTATTTTAAATATAAGGAATATTAAATGATAACATTATCAATCGAACTGTACGCTTCATAACTTGTCTAAATTTGACATAGAATTCTCAAAAAAAAAAACAACAAATATCTATTGATCATTAAAATTTACTATAACGAAGTTTCTTATGGCGAATTTCTATGAGGACTAGGCCAAAAAATTTTAATTGTATTTAAGGAACGCTAGCACGAAATTCCTAACACAAAATTCTTATACAAAAATGTAAAGTTTTCTAATTATTTTGTTTATTATTGAGTTTTTTGTTAATTTTTGTTTCCTTTGGTTGATTTTTATTATTTTTTTATTTGTTAATTCAAAGCAGGTTTCTATACGGTAGTTCTTAAGGAGCTTCTCATTTATTTTTTTTATTGCTTTCCTGTCTAGCCTTTCGAAAGCTGACTGTATTGCCAATAAAGATAATCCTCATCATCTATATATTTTTTATGGACGCAATCATTGTTTCAATTTCTTTTTATGGTTTCATTTTGAAACAAAATGTATTTCTCGAAGTAATTTAAGCTTGAGCACCAGGAAAAAGTTTACAAAATTGTAATAATTGGGAATACCATTCGTTTTAGGTTATCATTTATTTGTAGCTTAAATCAAATACGTTTTTTGTCGGTAAAATTATTTTGTCATTATTCAAAATAAAAGTTACATCTATGGCAATTATGAATATAAAACAAAATTTTTCATTTGATCACCACAGTTGTTTTTTCTAAACTTGCATCCAAGCTTCAAAATTGTCCATAACCCTTTGTAAAATGGCTTTAATAGCTTTAATTTTATAACGTTTAAGATGATAAATTGAAACTAAGGATCATTCATATTCCATTTAGTAAATTTCGCATATAAACCGTCGGTTAACTATTTTATTTAAGCTTACAGAGTATAAAATTAAAACATCTGTTTCAGAATATATGAAAGAGTTGACACCATTAACTTTATCAAATTAAATATAAATGCTAGGATATTTTATCGACTAATAGTGCGATTATGGTAGCCAAAGATACTAGAAAAAAGTACTACAAAGTACATCAACATCAACAAACCAAAAAATATATTCAAATTCACCTTCTTTATCTGGTAAAGGATTTTTTTCTTGTGTTTCAGCATGTTTTAGTTTTGAAGCATCAAATTGTGCAATGCCATCAAATAGATTTTTTTGTGTTTTTTCAGCCGCTACATCTATAAAATAAAATAAATACATTATTTTGTTGTTGTAAATTAAAAAAAAAATTACAGCTTTACAAAACTAAGCACAATCATTATTAATATAAAGAAATATATACATATATATAAGTAAAATTTCTTTTATAATTTCTTAAAAAATTTATATTCAGCCAAAAGCCTCGCAATTATAATTACAGCAAAAAAGAATTAATAAATTTAAGATTTCAAAATATTATAGCGCAAACTTCTGGTTCTCTTTTATTTTAATAATATTAATTGTTTTTCTTGTAATTTAAGCCTTTTCATTAAATAATTAATCCGGCAGAATTACTATTATGCACTTAGCAATAATTTAATTACAAAAAAACTTTATGTTCCGCTTGTTAGCCACTATATAACAGCATTGTATGCGAAGCTGTGAAAACAAATTTTTATAACGTTTCTAAGTTGTTTCTTTTTGTTTTTTACAACTTTAAATCTTAATTTTCAAAAAGATTTAAACTTGAGTTACAAAATTAAATATTAATTCTAGTTTCAAATTGAAATTTTGTAAGCATTTTAAGGAAATCAAAATAAAAAAATGTTTTGTTTTTGAAAGTTAATAATTACAATTATTTAATGGGAAATGTTTTTATGTTAGAATCAATAACTTTTGAACACATTTTGAAAACCTTCTGCTGTAGGTAAAATGATTTTTATTGCAGTTTCAGTAGGCTTCAATGATTTCGAATCGAATGTTTCAACGCCTTTCATAAGAGAAACTCGATTTTTCTCTTGTTCAATATCTAAACAAATAATTTAATTAGTTTTAAAGATAATCATAGTTAATTTTAAATAAATATTTGTACAATGAAATGAAATCATTTTTATTAAAATAAAATCTACAATTCCTGTTATAATTTACAAGATTTATAAATTATATGAATATATACATGTATATTTAATTTAATTTTGTAGTTTTCTGTGTAACAGGTAACCATGCATTAAACATGACTAAAAACAAGCTCTGAAACTTTTTGTAAATAACGGAAATGCGAATGAGTGCACTCAATTAGACATTTAATGTGAATAGCAGTATTTTTATAAGTTCTTTTCTAATTTTTAACAATAATTAAAACTTAAAATGCCTTCTTATACAGAAATTTTTCTTCTTATTTAAAAACAAATATAGAATTTTTTTTTGGAGATTAATAATATCTTTTTTTAATTTACTGTTATCTACAATAGCTATTCAAATAATGGATACGATGTATAACAAGTGTTTCTTATTTTGTAGTATAAGAAATTTGGAAATAGCATTAGTGCAAAATAATAGCGTCAGAAAAATACATTTAATTGACTTCGATAACAGTTTTAAATTACGAAAGTCATTCTGATTGCCTTAATTCCAGGGAGTGTAACAGAACGTTAAATAAACGACTGTCTTGCATTGAACTTTTTTACAGTTAATTTTATGTATATTATTTTCTTTTGTTTCCTCCTTAAGGCTAAAAATAAAGATCATAGTCAATGCTTAGCATTATGTTCGTTGAGGGGATTATTCACTACAATTTCCAAGTCGTCAAATGGCCCTCTCGGGGGGCCATCTCAAATCGCTACCTTAATAGATAGGAAGAAAATGGTGATGGAGATGGGGGTGGGGGTTTACATAGCCTTAAGAACTAAACAATGAATTCTTTATGGTGTCTACAAGATTCTCTAAAAATCACCAGCCCATGCCCATCAGAATAAAAATCTCAGAGAGAAGGCCTTGGAATAATCCACTTATTCTACCGTCGACATTATGCCGACAGCCTTTAAGGGGGAAATACCTTTAGAATTTTAAAAATAGAACTTTTCCTATAATTCATTTTTTATGTTAAAAATAAAATGTAAGAAGCAAAAAGTGAAATATTTATGAATTTATGAATTAATTGCTAAGAACGTCAGAGTTCGTATACTTCTATTAGTCTGATAGTTTGTAACTGCAGACTGCTTCTATTATGTGTCAAGCTAATGGTTATACCGTACTGGAAATTTAAATGCAATTATCTCTAAGCTGTTTTACCAAAAATTAGATTTAATTTTAATTGAATTTTGAGGTTTTTAAATTTAATTGAAATTTTGAGAGGTTTTTGTCTGTAGTCGTAACAGAAGAATAAACATAAAAATTTAAAGATATCGAGTAAATAAATAATTTTTTGAGATACCCTACAGAGCCGCTATTTTTTAAAAAACAAAAAAGCAAATCTTGTAATCTCTAAACACTGTAATAAATGGATGTTAAAATTTAAAAATGATCGAATTTTTTTATCACTTTGAAAAAAATTCAAGAAAAATCACTAATTTTAACGTGTAGATATTTCCCCCTTTATTCACATTTTCCTTGATGCTCTATTTTTAAAGTCATTTGTGATAATTTCTTAAAAGCTAATAAACCTTAAATTTTTCAAATTTTGCACAATTTTTTAGTATAAAATTACTGCTTAAACGGAGACTTTTAGTATTTTTCTGTGTAAGATTCAGGCAGTTCTGATTATTTTAATAAAAACTTTTTTTTGCAATTAATTTCCATATAATGGGCTGAATATTTTTAATGTAATGCTGATGTGTTTGTTTTAAAGAGATAAAATTAATTTTTCCCTTACAAGTATTTAATAAATTCAGAAATTTTTGAAACGATACATATTAAATGGTCTCATTAGCGCCATATCAGATACTCGACTTTTAAGAATTTTTTAAGCTAATAATAGAATCTATTTTGGATTTTTATTCTTTTTGGAAATATGGATTACTCTACTAATCATTTTTATGCAAATTAATTGAAGATTTTTTCTGCAATACTATTTTTAATGCAGGCCTAATAATTTTCAAAATATTAATATCAGTTTTCATTTAAAATTTTAATGTTTTCAATTACCTCAAAAATCAAACACTTTCTGTTTGCCAGAGGACAATTTATTTGATCCATAATTGAAATGTAAGCATACAAGGCCATCCGTAATTTACGAGATTTATATACAGTTTTATTTTTAAATTGCTTTCAATTTAGGTAGTAAATATTTTTATTATTTGGACTTAAGAAACAGACAATATAAATTTTAATCAACAGGTCATGTTGTGTACAAATTAAGTCCTTACTAAACGTATTTAAAGAAGTTTTACTATACGATAAAAAAGTTATTTCTTTGTTGGTGTTGGTAAAAATCTACTAATTCTTCTTTAATTGTTATTAAGATTATTTTGAATTATAGAAGATATGGGGATTTCTATTTTATCGGTTAAAATATATTAAACTGTTTAAAAAAATATTACAATCATTCTGCATTTATATGCATAAATTCTTTTGAAGGTCAAGAAATCAACCGGAAGACTGGGTAAATTGATTTCAAATTTGGATTAAGAAAAATTTGCGTTTCACAGTTCGACTTTAGCGATTTACGGCGTTTAACTTTTTATCAGTTTAAATACTCAAGTTTGGGCATTTAAACTGAGTTTAGCTGTCATTAATTGGATATATTGGTATTTTCTTTGGTATTTATTTTAAAATTAAATAAAACTTTTTAATTTTACAGTAAATTTTGTATTACCTGGTAAATCAAATTTTTATAAATCAAAAATTTTGTTTCAATGATTGGTTAATATATAAATTGACCTTAGATTAGAAAAATACAATAAAAAAAGATTTTCGGGAATATATTTAAGCTCTTCACCACTCTTAGGCAATTATTAGACAAATTTAATTTTAGTTTGCATTAAAAATTTGACACATAAGCGTCGTAACTAATTTTAAACTTGAATTACCTTGAACCGAGCGTAAGTGATTTTAATAAATACAGCAAAAATTTAAGTTTAAGTTAGAATTTTATTCCAAGTTAATGTTTTTAAGTTTTTCCAACCGGAATAAGCTTCAGTTGATTTGAAATTTGTTCACTTAGACAATAGAATTAAAGATATCAAAAACTAATTAAAGGGAGGAACAAACATATTCACGAGTATAAGAACTTTAACTAGATCAATTCCAGTAACTGATTTTAATTTTAAGTTTTAAAATTATACCTGCATCTTTATCTAAAAAGTAAAAATTGCTCCGTAGCATCAGACTTTAAGACTTTCAAATACTTTTCAACCAAAAAAACAGAAATTGAAATTGATTGGGATTCATGACAAAATGTTCAACTACACATGCAGCTGTGGTTTAGGGGGATTTTAGCATTAAAATATCCTGTCAAGAAATACCTTTTCCACGCCAAATATACTGGAAATGTTGTACCTAAAAGTATCAATGAATAACAAGTTTAATGCAATGAGCTGTACAGCTAAAATCAATCTAACTGACTTCGTAACACATCTAGGATCAAGATTTTTCCCCTTTTTTTTAAAAAAAAAAAGATTTTATATACCTATCTAAGGTATGACATTTGTACAACAGAAAACTCTCAAAAAAAATTAGGTATATAAAACTATGAACGTATATGAGCGTCAAACGTCAAGTTGATAAATGCAACCCGTAGAAAATTTTCTGAGTTTTAAGGTTTTAAACAAACGATTTGGATTTTCTAAATTAATCTTACTTAATAAATCTTGAACTTCTAAAATGATGCTTAAATCTAGAACTAGAAGTATGGACGTTATACAATTTTAGCCTTGATAGATTTTCAAACGTAATCAAGATAATAGAATGCATCACATTATTAAAATGGAATATAGCAAAACTAATAAAATATTTTTAATGAGAAAAACAATATCTAAGAAAATAGAATATCTGAGATTTTCGCATAAATGAATAAATGTATAAATTAATTTAATATATTATGATTCGAATTTAAGCTGTAATTCTAGAAAATTTTAGGAATGATAATAAATTAAGATCCAATCTAGGCTTTGAAAGTTTAAAATTATATTTATATATTTCTTTTAAAGAACAATAAATATTGAATGATTTTTTTTAATAATTATAATCAATTAAATCATGGAAATAAATAGGACGTCTTTATTTTGATTATAGTAAGATACTCAATATTTTAAAACCTTCACCAAATTGTGTACTTGTTGAATATTTTAAATTTTCATTAAAATAATAAATTCTTACCTTCTGCTGTTGGTAAAACAATTTTTTCATTAGTATCAGCATTCTTTAGTTGTTCAGTGTTAAAACCTTCTAATTGAGACTTAAGATCAGTAGCTACTTTTGGGAGATCTTTTAATGCTGGTGCTGCCATTTTTATATCCTAGAAAAAATAAAAGTCTGTTTGAAGTAGTGTAGTTCTAAGAAACTTTATATTTTGAGTGAAATGAAATAAATTTAAAAAGATAACGAGAACTATATATGATAAAAGAAAAGACACCCTTCCTTTTATTATTTAGACAATTTTTAGGGTTTATATTACTTGACATATGCCTGCCAAAAATTTTACCAAAAAAAGAATAAGATGTTTAAGCACATGCTGGAAATAGCACACCTGCTTGACCACAAACAAAAAACCAGGCCACAGAACAAGGTAAAAAATGCAACCAACATCATGATTAGCATTTAGAGCTATTAACTAAGAAAATATCACCGAAACCTGTATTTTTTTATATGAAAAATAATAATGATAGTATCCTTTCGCGTGCTTGAGTAAGACATGTGCTAAATACGAATATATTCGTTTAATTATTTGATTCATTTTGTCATTTGGTTTTCTTTACAGGAAGAGTGAAACAAGCAGCGAGCAGCAATGTAAATTTTTTAATGTAATAACAAAACCAGTTGTCCTTTAGAATATAAAAAAAGCTATCAAGAATTGATTCTTCTATGAAATCATCTTTTCTATAAAAATTTCTTAGTTACGTAATTGTAGATAAGAAATATTATAGACTGCACCTTTTACAAAGGATACAATAAAAAAAAAGACTAATCTTTTATTCGTATTAGTAAATGAGAGCAGCAGTTATGGGACAAGCCGATATTTTGGAAAGCACATTACAAATATTCAAATATGTTTATGTCATCGATTTGTATTAATAGGAGGTAATTTTAGATCTATTACCGAAGTGAATAGATGCGTCTCTTATTGTAGACATAAAGCTCATGCTAAATATTGACTAAAAAACGGTTCCATTTTTTTTTCTTGTATAAAAGTGTAAATTGTGCTATTAAATAATCAAAGCTGGCTTTTTGGCAAAGGAAATCTTTCATTTCAAGCCCGATGGGGTTCACATATGCTGTTTTTATTCAAGCCATTGATGAAGAAACAACTGCAGCATTGATAATCATTTCAACGAAAAACATCAGTGCCGTATCGTTTTCAATCCGTTGAATATCGGCTGTTAACATCCCGATCGTTGTTAGCCATGACAGGTGTAACTAGGTTTTTATTAATTTTAAATGAAATTAAATAATTAAAACTAACAACACCGAAAACTAGTATCAAAACTTGGTAAAAAAAAATGATGCAGAACTGTCAGTGTTCTAGCTGCTTTTAAACAAAAAGCGTAAAAAAAGTAGGAACAACAACAAAGAAAACATCACCGCCGCAAAAATCCTCACCAGTTTTTCAAAAACAAAATTTTTTAAGAAATTAAAATTCAAGGTAAAACCTTGAGGTACTGGAATTATTGATAAGCATAAAATGACACATTTCACAAATTAATACTTAGAAAAATTTTGTTTTGATTAAATTGAATCGTTGTTTATGAAATAAAATCAATTTCCGTAGAAAGTAAACAATAATAAAAAAATTAACAGTGAATAGCTTGTTGGTAAATCTTTTATAGATAAACGGTCATTGTTCTCAGTAGCAGCAACCGTTTTTTTTTTTTTTTTTGGTGTTTTTTGAGTTTATCAAAATTAACGAAAGCGCAATTGGTCTAGACTTATTTTTTAATGCACAAATGAATTTCAATTTTAATTTGAAAGCATAACTTAATGAATTCAAATATTATCAACGGAATTTTTCTTTTTCTTTTTAAACATGCGTAGTTAGTTTTTTCTTCCGTGGATAATTTTATCCAGTATATTAAAGAACAAAAACAAAAAATTTGATAAGCTAAAATCATACTCGGAACATAATGTTGTTAATAACATTAAAATGAGCCCTTGTTAAATTTATATTGAATAAGAAGATGTAATAATTTTTCAAACTTAAAGCCAGGCGGACAATTGAGATAAATGAAATATTTTGAATGAAAAATGCGTTGTTTATTTAGTAAAAAAATATAAAAAACTATGAATATTTCAAGGGTAACAATTTCCGTAATTAAGTTTTGACGTGAGCTGATGCTAGACTACAATATCTTTTGTGGTTTTCCTTAACTCATAGTAAAAGTAAATGGGTATTATTCTTTTTAACTTGGAGTATTTAATTTTGTATTAAGTTAAAGAGAACTGTCATTTTTTCTGCTGATAATTGCAGATCTATTTAATCAGGATGAGTCAAACAACTGTTAACATACTTTTTGTTTTATTCAAATAAAAAAAACTACTGTGTCCACGGTAAATGGTGTCGCATAAAGCTTCCTGCAGCTCGGCTGTAAGCCGGCACTCTGCAGGCAACCTAACAGTGTTTTTTTCTTAAATTCGAAACCGTTTTGAGGTAGCTTTCTCGTTTGACATTTGGAAAACTTACATTTATTATTTTTAATTGAAGTCAGATTTGTGGTATTTAATAATGTATCACTTAATAAGTTCATTATATTTTATTAAAATAAAAATAATTGTTAACCGTTTGTATACTAAATCTGGAAATAAGGACGGCGATGATATTTCTTGCCTACTTATAATCCAGGCATATTTTTCCTTTTAATATTACATGCCTACTTTTGAATCTCTAAGAAACCCATTAATTGGACCAGTACAAACTAAGCCATTTTGTTATTTTTACGGGTGAGGAAGGTGAAAGGCAAGATAGGAAAAAAGAAATTTGTTTTACATTTTAACAATTAAAGAATATTGATCTCAAGCGCGATTTATAGAGTACTTTTATGGTAAGTTCGAAACAACATCCGGTCGTAAATTTTAAATTTCTTTGACAACGAAAATTGAAAAGTAAAATTCGTTAGGTATAAAAAGCAAATTATTTCTATTTTCCACCAGGAAAACAGTTTAATGTACAGAAAAGGCTCATAAGTTGAGAAGGCACACGAATTGAGACAGTTGAATATTTTTACGAATTTTGCGCTGAAAGAAGGTGAGTCAATTGTACTATAATTTTAGTTCTCTTTTAATATTCTGTTTGAATTACGAGCATGCAGAGTCATTGTGATAACAACAAATATGATTTATGCCAAAATAGTGTCCATGTATGTAGTTTGTGATACTTCTCCAGTATTTCGTTGCTGATCTCAACCAAAAATATATGATACAGAAAAGAACAAAAAAAAAGAAATAAAACGGAAAAAAGCGAACACAGGCAGCACAATAAACACCAGCAACGAACAAAAAGCGAGCTGCAGAGAAAAAATCATCATCACTTCTTCTTTATGATTTGTATCAAAGATGTTTAAGAAACCAAAACTTCAAAATATTTTGTACAATTTTTGAGTTAGTGTAATTCAAAAATTATCATATCTGATATTTTATAAAGAAAAATTAAACTTTTAGTGCTACTAAACGTAGAAAAATAGCAAAAGTTTTCTCTATAGAACACTCAAGAAAAGAAAAAAAAAATTCGATCAAGATAACATTCATTCTGAATTAAGAAAGTTGTTTACATTAGTTCAAAAATAGACGAATCACTGTAAACAAATTACTCGAAAAAATTAGATGCTGTTTTCTATAAAGGAAACTATCGAATAAGGGAATCATTGTACATTAAAAAGTGTTCAATCAACCTTAACAAATATTTATAGAGCATATTTGATTCATTTTTAATATTAGGATCTGATCGTAATTTTTGTTTTAAAATAATAAAAAACACAATGATTTTTATCGAAAAAAATTAAGATTTTTGTTGTACAGAAACTTAAAAAAGAAAAAATCTTTAAAAAAAAATTTAATCGATACCATAATGACTTTGCAAGGAAAAAAGTCTTTATTTAAATAATTTTAGATACAACTATTGCAAAATTCTTTTGTTCATCTCAAAGACGTGTTTTTTATGTGCGTACTACAACCTAATTCTTAACTTATTATAAGTTTAAATAAAATATTTTAAAATTTAAAAAATATTATTGAATTGTTCTAAGTTAATATCATGGATTTCATGATTTTATATTAAATAAAAAAAGCTATGATGAGGATCAAACTTAAATATGAAAATAATAAATTATCTATTAAATTTCAAGTTAACATAACTACAGCATTAAATCATTAAATACATAAACAGTTAACAGTCATATAACATGTCATAACCAAATCTTCTTGTAAATTTATAATTAAACTTCTAAAAGCCATCATTTCCAAACAAGCTTTTAAAGAGATATAAATTTCGTCATAAATATAAATCTATATAAGCTACTGGTGTTTCGCTTTGTGAAATAAAATATGACCAATATAGTATGAAACTCATTCCATAGTAAAAAAAATTATATCTTTAAAGAGAAAATGAGTATTTCTGATGTTAAAAGCGATATTTACTGAAATATTATGATATCAAAATGAGAGAAACAGAAACAAATTTTCAGCTTCACGTTTTTAAACTTAATGTGAAAAAAAAAAAAAAACAAAAGTGGTTGCACCAGTTCCAAAAATTAATTTTGGCTCATGTACAGACCACAATTAGTGATTCCTAACTGTTATAAGAAATAAAATAAGACTGAATTGGATATGGCTACTTGAATTTAAGATATTATAATTGTATTAATTCCATTTTTTGTTTCTTTTGTTTATTATAAAAAAAAAAAAAATCCAACTGAAATTTTAAAAAGATGTAGACTAAATTATCGTATAAAATGTATTTTATTTTTTTTTTAAAAAAACACTAATTTGCTTGAAATTTTTAATTGCAGATACTTCCAAAATAATTAAATAACCGAATGAAAATTTCTATTTTCATAAAGCATAAACTTGTGCCCACCTTCGCAAAACATTGTCAACATTTGAATTTCTAGGTCATGGAAAGATTTATATTTGTGACCAACCTATTTTAAAATGAGAAATTTTTTTGTTTAAAGAAAAAAAAGAAGCTTTTTGCTTTTAACTGGTTTAAAGCATCTACCATTTGGCTGTTTGAAAAGTACATTGACCTTTGGTTTTTTTTGAAAAAAATCATTGCATATATCTTTTGAATGCATATTCTGTCAGTTTTCTTGGAATTTATGTCTCCTACCTCTCGCAGATAGATTAAATAGCGAAGCTTTATGGTTTTTTGTAATTAGATTCCACTTAAAAAATATTATAGAAATAATTTCAGTGAGATATATAATTTATAAAATTAATTATTCACCAATTTTGAAATTATATTCCAGGAAATTTAAATTTCAATAATTTTTTTTTGTATGATAAATTATAAAAAAGAAATAAAATGATTCAAATAAGATATAAATTAGTATTGTACATTTATGAAGGGTAATCTTAGTAGAAATTAAGGAAATTAATTAATTAATAAGGATACTTGGAGCTAAGTTTAATATTTCAGCCATCCAACAAACTCACAAGTTGGTCCATAACTTCATGCCCAATTTAAACTAAAGATTCTTAAAAATCTTGTGGAGTCAGCACCATAATCAGCACCACAGTGGATCAGATTGCAGAAAGGATGGATTCATCTTACGGAAGAGTCTTTCGTTGTTTAAAGGAGATTGGGAAAGTATCCTAGCTTGGAAAGTGGATTCCGAATAAGCTACCTGAGGCAAATTGCCAGCAGCGAATAAAAATTCACACTTTCTAATTATGGCCTTTCGAAAGACAGCTAGTTTTTTACACCGTTTGGTTTTGACAGAAGGAAAAGACAGTGGACAGATAAAGGTTTCCTTACATCCTAAAAGATTACTTTCAAGTGTTGTGTGGGGTATGTATGGAGTGAATTATTATGAACTGTTAGAATCAAATCAAACCATTGGTGCAGATATTTACATTGAATAACCAATAATTGATTAGAAAAACGCTCGCGATTGGTGAATATCAAGAAAGTGTTGCTTCATCATGATTACACTAGAACATTGTACGAATAACGGTGAAAAAAATTAGTGAATTTAAATACTTTTTCTGCATACTCCCTACTCACATGATAAAAGTCAAAACAACTTGTGTTAAGCAAAGGTTTAAATCAGCTTGTACACAAACCAGTTTGGAAGTTTTCGTTTTTGTATCCAATTACCCCAAATTTACTATGTCCACATTTGAGAAAATTAATACACACAGTTTATTTATCACTTTCAGTTATAGAACTTTGTGAAATTTTTTTATATTTTTGAGGCGATATCTCCTGAAATACTTACATTATATGAATAATATTAGTTTAGTTTTTAAATGTAAAAATAGAATTTAGAATTTTTTTAACATTTTAAAAAGTTTCTCCACAGTTTTTCAAGAAACTAAACACTACCTTTTCATAAGTTTAAAAAATCGTCTGAAGGGCAATGAGATCGATCTGTAAATTAAAGGAGTAATTCTTAACAAACAATATTCCCCGAAGTTCGATACATTTCTACAACTCATTCACAGTCTGTGAAACGTATTTTAATAATTAAAATCTAAAATTATTTTATTAGTTTATTTTTTGTTATAATTAAAGCAGGTAACCCTTCGACACCATAACATTATTTTTTAAAATTGAACAGTTGCATAAATAGCATGGCTAGAATGAGGTTTTTCGATAAAATTGTAAAATATGTTCTAAAAAAGTTTATATAATTTCTATAAAAGGAAGAATTTATCTTTTAAAACCTGATGAAAAAACCAATAAGCTTTCTAGTTACTGACCGATTTTTTATTTTACTTTTTTTTTTCTAAGTAAAATTTTATGAATGCTCAGCAGCAACAAAGAGAAAATTAAGGTACTATTATGAAGCTCATATTTAACTTTCTTCATTGAAATCACTCGAGGGCACCAAAAATTTTACTTTTGTTACTTTAAGCAATGACGAATTGTTTGACCTCATTCAAATAATACCACGACGCATGGGTTTTAATTTATTTTGTGTAATCAATGAAAAAAATCTCTTCTACAATTCTGTATTATATTGAAGATTGATAGTTAAACATAAATTTTATTGATATAATGAATTTTTAGCAATGTTTTTAGATATATAAACTGTAATAAAATCCAGGTACTGCAAAATTAAATTATTTAAAATATTTTAGTGTTTTCATTGTATAAAATTAGAATTACTTAGGAAAAATATAAATACAGTAAATAATAAATTTGGCAATAAAATTAATAAAAATACTCTAAAAATAATTTTTTGCTACATGTCAACCAAAAATAAGAACATTTTATCGTCAAAAAGACCAATTTATCATTGAATTAAAATAAATATTTATACACTTAAAAATTAATTTTAAAAATGAGTGAAGAACTACGTTAGAATTAAATAAAAAAAAAACATACAAAATATTTATTGGCATGAGTTTACATGAGAGAGTTGAACTTTTTATTTATTTATTTATTTAATATAAAAAATTAGTAATTTGCTATTAAAATTTCAAAAATATTAAGCAAAACACTTCAAACTTATCAAAATAAGTGAAAAAAAAAAGTTTTTTTTTACGAGTTTCTAAGTTTATAAAAAAATTAATTTAGTTGACATACAAAAGAATAATTTTTAAAGCGTACGCAGCTATTCAAAGTCTTTTGAACTTTAAAAGTTTCAATGTAAACAAAAAAAGAACTGGTTTTAAATATAGAAACAATAACAACAACAAAATATTTAAAAAATTTAACGTTTGAATGGTATAGAAATATTTCACTACAGACTCAAAAATTTAGCAAGCAAAAAAAAATAATTCCAGATAAAGATTAATTTTTAGATCTGTTGATTTTAATGCTTCGGATAAGAGCACAAAAAACTGGGCAAAATATGTTTAAGTATTATTATTTTTTTGCTATAGGATAAAAAAACTTCAAATTCAAAACAAATTATATTTCTATAATCCATACAGCTAATAAGCCCAATTACTCCTTGAAATGATTATTCAAAGAAAAAGTATACTATGGAGATTAAAGAATATTTAATTTTCTACAAAACTATTTTGCTACCCCGGAAATTATTTAAAATTTTTCTTTCTAATGTACATAAAGTCTAAATATATTTTTCAAATATACAAAAAAATGTTTTTATAACAGAAAATTGAGTTGATTTTCTTATTGATGAAATTTTTTAGACCAAAAAATATAAGAAAATTAATTTATTAAGTATTAGAAATGTATAAAAAAAAAAGAAATTTGTAATATGCGAATCATTTTTCTTTATAGGATTATAGCCAAATTTGATTCTTGGGCTGTCTGCAGAGTGCCGGCTTACAACCGAGATGACGCCGATTCCGATACCGAAGACTATAAGGTTATTATAGGTAAATAAATAGGAATATGCTCAAAGTGTTCAGAGTGCAAGCCTACCAAAGATTCGACTATCGCAATGGGCTGTAAGCGGGCAGCCTTAAGCTCCAGCCTCCAAAGTTTTACAAAAAAAGAAACAACTACAAAACTACAAAAAATAAGACCAACAAAAAAAATGCACTAAGCAATCTGATATTTATTAATAAGTCCCAAAGCTGAAATTGGAAAAAGATATACACGAGTAGTTTTGCATTTTATTAGTTTGGGACAATTTTCTGAGTTATAGACGAGGGAATAATGTCGTAAGCAAAACATGTTGCCTTTTGCGACATATTTTAATTTTTCCTTTTATATTTATCATTTTATTATTAATCAAATAATAGACAAATTATAAAAACATAACAGCCAAAAATGTGCAGATCATTAGTTCAAAAGGAATAACTAAACAGGATGCTAAGCAAGTTGAAAACAATCGCATCAGAAATTCTATTGTAGACACTAGTTCTATGCTGAACCGATTTCGGAATGACGTTAAAAAATTTTATTCGTTGTAATAACCCATGTAAATTTGCCGACCCCTACAGCAAAGAGTTCCTCATATATGAATCATAGTGGAAAAAAGCATTCAACAATAAAATCTACACAAATAAAGCATGCAGAAAGTAACCATCCAATTTTTTTTTTGGTCATATCAATTCAGAAAGTATTCTAGGAGTAAATTAAACTCCTAGGAATCAAATCGGTTCTTTGAATTTAAATTTGAATATAACAATTTCTCGAGATGATTTGGAAGCACTGGACCACAACTTTAGGTGCTGACTTAAAAAGTCTTTCAAATTCAAGAAGATAATTTAAATTTTTCGTTTAATTTTTTTGCAATTCAGTTTCATTAAATATTATTTAGAGTATTCTGCTTTTTTGAAACTCTTAATTAATTATTAAATTAATATAAAAGCAGAGTAAGTCAACTGAGCCACATCCCATTTATGGCAATATTTGAAACTTGAGACAAAGTTACTTTGCCTTGTTACAGAAATCAAAAGATGTCTTTATTTGGATTTGTAAATCTAGGTGCCAATAAATCTATGTTTGACTAGTTCAGAATATCATTGCCATAAATTTATACTGATTTAAAGAATTACCATAAAAAGCAAAAAATTTTTTTTTGTAATTTGAGAATTCTTTGGATTTAGACTTGATATTAAGGTCATTAAGTGAAAGCAAAGCTATAAAAAATTATGTTATAGTTAGCTATTAATTGGTTTTTGTTATTAAATAAACATAAGAAAATTTCAATTGATTATATGTACATACATCTATTATCTATTTACACTCTTTGAAAATACCAAATGAGGTACAATTTGCTTTTTAAATTGAACCATTCAAACATTTCATTAGCTTAAATTTGGAAATATTTATCTTTCAAATTGGAAGTTTGCCCTTCAAAAAACACTTGTACAAGTCAGTAATGTGGAAATAATCAAAGATATTTTTTTTCCTACCTTTGTAGAAATAGAAAGTGATGAAAGTCGAGAACAATTTAAAATTAATTATAAATTTTTTAATATGCACTGCAATTAATAAGTTTTTTGAAGTTTTAATTTTAAAGAAAACAAAAACAACTACTTGTGTAGTTTAATGGCCCTCTTTTATCCGCTTAAAATATATTCATCCGTATGCAAATTAAAGACAGATCCGGACTGCATTTTAAGCAAAAAATTATTATACATGACATCACCATTAAAATTTTTACAGCTTGGATTGAATTTTTTTATTTTATCAAGTATTAAACAAAAAGATTGCAAAAACCTTAATCAGGTAAAGGTTTTTTTTAATAAGATAATTTTTATGAATTTCAAATTCAAATATTTAAAAAATTCGTCATATGTATTTTAAGCATAATGCACTTTTACAGTCACAAAATCGTCTGCAATCATTTTTTTGTTTTCGGGACGCCGCCCATAAAAAGTATAAATGCAAGTATGTGATGAATTTTATTTAAATAATAATTATAATACAAATATATTAATTTCGGCATAACTCTCGTTGTTATCGTATTTTAATTAACAAAAGAATAATATAAAAAATTATTATTCTGACTTGGTTTCAAACTTTTTTTTATAAAACCTTAGAGGGGAATTATATTATTTGATGTAATAACTTTTTCACTTACCCTAGTTTCTTTTCAAAAAATATTAAAATCAAAAACTTCTTGAATATTTAAAACTATAAATTCAAAAGAACAGACAGTTGTTTAACTCAGTAGCTGTAAATTTCAACTGAAGACAAAATTTGACTCACCCAATCCAAAAAGAATTAATATATGATTCATACACAATTATATATACATATATATATATATATATTAGAATACGAATGGGTACCAAAAATGATTTCTAATTATGCTTGAGGTCATCAAATTTTCCAAAACCAAGAAATATTTCAAAAACCAATATCTAATAATTTTTCAATTATTTAAGTGCAATATATTTAATTAATTTAAAAATAAGTTAAAATTTTTTAATGTTTTTTCGCCGGTTACCACTACATAAGTAAGTATATGACAAGTACACATTTTTCGTTGTAAATTTATGCTAGATTTGTAAACAAAAATTTATGCTTGATTCAGTTCTTGTAGTTCTAGCAGTCTAAGCAACTTGCTAGATTTGCTTCCTAAATATTATTAAATATAATATAATGTATTAAAATGACCAAGTATATTTTAGATTTAAAATAGTTTATTTGAGAAATAGAGAAGATTTTCCCTACAAATTCTAAAAAAAAACAATACTAGATTCAGTGAAAACGCACTAGGAGTTATAAAGCACAAGAGGAATAGAAAATACTTATTTCTATTCACTTGAAAAATTATTTATGTTAGATTTAAAGTAACTAAATCACGATCAGTGATTTATAATCGCAATTATATAAAAAGCTACAAAAATTTTGGTGAAACTCCAATTGTGTTTTCTACCTTATTAAAAAATTTTAAATTTAATTTGGTAGTCAATTGTAAACTTTCCGAGCAAATTTGAATATATGTATTAAACACCATTCTTATTTTGTTTTTTTTAATGAAATAAAATTTATCACACGGAACCCCCAAATTTTTTCATGGAACACTGAGATTCCGTGGAACACGGAATGTTTCAAATAAGGCCTTAAAAATGCAATCAGAAAGTATAAATTTGCACTTCCTTGAAGAAATCCTGATTATTTTCAGTATTAGGGTATTTTATAAAAATTTCTAATCCTTTATGCTAATTCCGAAGATTGTAAATTTCTTGTTTAGCATTATCGAATAAAGCTCTTCATCATACATATCTAATTCTGTAGTTGAAATCAGGTCCACAACTAATAGATCTTGATAAGCCAATTATTATTAATATTAACATAACATATACATTAACATAGTAAAAACATAATTAATAAAATAAACATATTCTTGCAAGATTAAAAACTTGTCAAACTTTGATGATAATTGTCCTCCCTGATAATTAGGATTCTTCACATCAGAAGCTAATGGATAGTTTTAATGTTTTAAGGAAAACTAACAAGTTTAAAGAAAAAGATTTTTAAAGGTATAGCACAAAACTTAATGCAGCAATTAAATGAGAATTTTATTCATTTTATTTTGCGCTGCAAACTGTTTTTCATAAGAAATGTGATAAATTCTAAATATCTTCTAAAATGTTTTGAAGCATTTGTTACAAAATATCCAACATACAGACCAGATATGTAGAAGTATGGCGGTAATTCGTACTTTCTTAGAGCAACAATTTTTTCCTCATTAAATACCATTTTGTCTGATCTTGTACATTGTGATTTTCTCCTTATTCCTAATTATAGAAATTAAACAGGAATTGCAGGCATCAAACAGAAATCGCTGCATAAATTGAACACTATAAAACATTTATGGAGATAATAGTTCGTCGTATTGCACACTTTATAAGGGATACTAAATAAATTTGGATGATTAAGTTAAATTTACTTATTTTTTCCTTTAAATCAATTGCCGGTAATTTTTATACTGAACATAGTATACAAAATTATGTGAACCTCTACAAAAATGTTTTTCTCTTATTAATGACTGCTTTCACTTTAAAATTATAATATTTATACTTTATTTTCGGGGATAGGTAAAACTTATAAATAGAAAGAAAAGATAATATAAGCTGTAAGAAATTTTTATTATTTTTTTTTTCTTTTTAGTTCTTTTCTGTTTTTTTTTTTTTTTCTTCTGAGTATCACCTTCTGATGTTTTCTCCTTTTTTCAGATTATTTTATCCAAAACGTTATAAACATAAATAAATTCTTTAATTGTTTTTCTATTCAGTCTCCAATGACCTATAATAAAATTACATATATAAAAGGCAATTTTAATTACTATAAAAATAAAAAATGAAAAAAAAATAAATATAATTTGAAATTATAGTTGAATAATAAGTATATAAAATCCTAATTAATGTACAAATATTTTCATGACATTTTTGGCACTGTTATTACATATTGGGCATCTTTTTTGTTTATTATATATTTTTACTGCACATTTATAACAGCAGCATAAATGACCGAATGTATTATGAACAAATACTCCATTTTTGGGTTCAGTTAAACAAATAATACATAAACCAGTATTTGTAATATCAATATTAGGATCAATATAAACTTCATTTTTGTTACGACGATATTCAAAATTTGAAATTTCTCTTGTATTTGATTTTATTTTAGATAAATTTGATATACCTAAATCTGTACATTCTGTACTACTGCTAATTAGTGAAGAATAGCTTACATTTTCATTTAGTACCTTTAAACTATTTATGTTAGAATTTTTATCATCATCAGATTTAGTTGCTTGACTTTGAAAATCTTCGATATCTTTATCATCAAGTTCACCTAAAACAGTCTCTTGACTGCTATTAATTAAATATTCTTCATTAGCAAGAGATTTATGATTATATAACAAAGAACTTGTTGGCTCTTGACTTGATTGTGCTGAATTTATACCAGAATCTTTATCCGAAAAACAAAAATTTAAATGATTTAATCCAATGCTCGAATCACTATCTCCTATAATATTGCGTCTAATATTTAAAAGATTTCCACAAAGCCTCTTTTTATCAATACAATCTTCATTTATATTTAATCTACGTTTTTTATTTAATTTATTAGCAGAAAATTTATCTTTTGTAAAATTGTCTAAATCTTTGCTATCAGAACTAGAAATATTTGTACTTTCATTAATGATTCTCTGTTTTATTATTGACTTCCTATTAGAATTTGCCATTTTAAGACCTAAATTTTTTAAATCATCTTCATCACTCGTTTCCGACCCACTATTATATACATTACCATTATTTTTAGTTAAATTAGGCTTAAGCATTTTACTATAATTATCTTAAAAATTTATGTTTATTGTTTATTGGAATTTTTGAAAATTTATAAAAGTTACCATTTTTTACAGATATAGTTTCTAAATATGGTGATGTTTTCTTTTTACGAGATGGTCGCCGTGGCCGTGGTGGAAAAAGTGCTTTACGTACCTGCAAAATAAAAATAACATAATTTTTTAAAATTTCTATTGTTATAAATTTCCCATAATTAGTTATTATATATAGATTATAGTTATTGCTTTTTTTCTTACATTTGATCTCTAAAAAGTATTTAATTTTTTTATATTTTAAATGTTTTCAATATAAAATATATGAAAAAAATTTTGTAAAAATGAAAACAATAACTTTTTAGGAATAAGGTGAAATATTTTGTTTTTTTTTTTGCTTTTTATAATTTTTAAAATTCTTTTTTTAAATTTTTTATGTATATTTTTTTTTTAAATATTTTTTTTTAAATATATTTTTTTGTTCTTTTTATTTTATAATTTTTTTTTCGTCCTTTTTTTTTGTTTTGAAATTTTTTTAGATTTTTATTTTTTTGCTGTTTATATATTTTTATATTTTTTTAAATTTCGTTTTAATGTTTCTCATCAATTTTTTCAACTTGATTTTAACAATGATTTTATTATATATATATATTATAAAAACCTAAACACAATAGTATTAAATATACTATTAGTATGTCCTTTAGATAAGGCCTTTGTGATGCATGATTCCTCTTTTATTTTTCACAGCCAATTTTTGTTATGTTTTATGTATGTTTAATGATTATACCATTTCATATGATCAGTGCGCATAAGCTAAATAATATGTGAATATATAACTCGGTTAATATGTTTAAAAAACACACACTTTTCAATATGTTTTTTATTTAGTACTAGTTATATTAAATTATTATAAAAAAATTAATTTCACTTTTTATATAATTTTATAGCATATAAAAATATTTAACTAATTAATTATTGTTAGTACTTTTTTTGTTAGTCCTAAAGAAGTGAGTCTAAAACAAGATAAAATCAGTCTTAAATCAAGCAATAAAAAAAAATTCATTAAAACAAAGATAGAAAAACAAATCCCTCAGTAAAGCTATAATAGAAATGTTAAAAAGTGTTAAATTAATTAAACAAGATTATATTAAGCAAACAAAACTTCAAGTGCAATCAGACAAAAATGAATTATTCAATGTCAAACATGTTATCCCAAACAGCTTGTATGTTAACTTATAAACAAGTATGTACATTTAAAAAGAAGAATGGTTGCTTTTAGTACTTGAAATCAACTATACTTTAGTTATTACTATACATGTGTGATAAAAAAATACTTTCAAAGATTCATGCATTTTAAATTAACACGTCACAATTAAACTTGTATTTGTATGTGACGTCATTCTATTTTATCAAATGACTTTGCATAGGAGAACATTTTTCTAAAAGAAATTTTTGTTGACTTCATGAACGTACAATAAAACTGAACGGGGTTAAACGACATGCTAAGACATGTTTTCTTCGTTTGCTGTTTTGTGGATTTTGCTTGTTTGACTGATGATTTCACATAGCGTTAATTTAATTTAAAAGAAGTGCAATTTACGTGATCAGGTTAATAAATACAATACAAATTAATTTTTATAGAATTCAATATAACTAGTACTTTAAATAATTAAATGATATTTAAAAAAAATTTTAAGTGTAAAATATTTAAACATATGGTTTACCTGGTAGCATTTTTCGCAATACTTTGGATTATTTTGGGTTTTTTTGCATCTTAAGCATACCCAATTTTTGCCTGTACTTAGATTATTATCGAAACAGTTATCACTGTTGGAGTCTTCGACATCAGCAAAATCACTTAAATTATCAGTTGATGTATCCGATAATGTAGCTACAAATGCAAAAAGGAAGTCCTATTGAAAATAAAAATTTTATTTATGAAAAAATGAAGCTATTTTTAATTTAAATTACATCAGATCCAGTAGATGAATCATTTGAATAAAACTCTTCGGTTTCACTTGCACTTGCTACTTCAAATTCCAGAACTTCAATTGCCTCAAATGTATTTCCTGATGAAGATCTAGATTCTGTATCACTAGAATCCCGACAAATATCTAAAAAAATTATTTCGAAATCCATTATAAATATGCAAATTCAAATTTAAAGTGAATTTCGGAAAGCAATTCATTTCTAAATTATAATTACTCTTCCTAATCTGAAGGTTTATATTGAATAAATTTTAGAGAGATATATATTTAGTTTTAATGGACATTTCGACTGATAAGGAGACCAAGTAGAAATTTGGTTAATCCCTAAAATGGCAACTAACTCCATATAAGCCTCAAGAAACTATTACCTATTGGGACCAATACCTCTTATATGGCATTTCTATATTCTTTTTATAATAATGTCATTATACATTTGTGGCTTGTAAATAAATTCAGCTTTTCTTGATCTTGAAAGAAAACGTGAGTGCTCCCGGAATTATTTTATACAGTTGAGTTTATTTGTTTGTTAATAAAAAAATTTAAAATATGGTCAGAAGCTCTGAAAGAATAAATGATGATTTGTATGTTTACTATTTACGACAGGTTTTAACTCGATATTTCTGAAGATAAAAATAAAAATGGAAGAAAAATTCTTAGAAATTCTTAGAAACAGAAGATTAATTAACAAATTAAGGGTGCAAAGGATGGTTGGAATTCTCTTCAAAAAATGATTTTCATTTCAATAGATTTAGCATTAAATTTTAGGAATATGCAGCAAGTTACAACTTCCTCATGGAAAATTTTTTCATAAAAATTTAGAAGCTTATCGTGTTGTGTGCACTTTTATGCTGGTTCAGATAAAGTTCAAAGAACTCAATATGAATTTGAAGATATAAATATTTCACAATAAGCCTTTATCATTATTAAAACTAAATTTAAATTCAAAAACTTAATTATATATTAATTAAATGTTTTTGTAATTTCCTTATTAAAACTAAAGAATTTCTTATAGTAAAGAATTTTGCGTGCCATAGTATTTTTTTAATTAAAATAAGATGAACCGGAATTTCAATAAAACGTTGTTTTTGTTATTTAATATAAACAAAATTAGTCAATTAATGACACTTGATATATGCTTACAGATTTGGTGACGTCAAAAATATTTACTTCCAAATATATCGCAAACGCAGATATACTTTTTTATCTCATGGGTATAAGCATGTGTGTAAATATTGTATATAAAAAAATTTACTTTATATAATGAAGAAGTAGGAGTACATGATGACGTCGATAAACCAGTTTCTGAAGGGAAAAATTAAATTTAGAATTATATCCAATGAAAATTAAAATGGAGTATGTGTCCAGAGATTAGTTCTTTAGAAGCGGTTGGTCGAGCAGCACAAACAATTTCTTATTTATAAGGAATGTCGAAAATTTTAAGATTTTCTATGGACAAATACAACAAATTTTGGACGCTTAATTGGTTCTAGTTTTAAGTTTTTTCAATTGTCAAAAATTTACTGATCGTCTATAAATTATAATAATGCAACAAATTTTAAGTTGGAAAAAACTGTTCTAGTTTTAAATTAATTTTTTCAATCTATGCATTTTCATTAAACATAATTTTACTCACCGGTTTCTCTTAAATTATCACTATTGTATGTCGAGGAATCCGAATCTTCTTTAATCTGATGTGGACTTTCCTCTGCTAATCTAAAGTAATAATTTTGCGTTTTTTTGCTAACTTGAATATCTGGAGCATTGTTTGGATTTCTGATAAAACCACTCAAAGAAAATTTTTCCTCGTTGTTTTCTGAGAGTTGTCGCCATTCTACGATTTTAGTAATTTTTGTTCGTACATGGCTTTATTGAGCATTTGAAGAATATTTACCTGATTTCTTATCTGTTTGCATGCTCATGTTATTATTTTAATTAATTTTATTAATTAACAGCACTTTTTATCACTTTGGCAATATAAAATTATAGCAAATAATTAAAATTACAATTTCAAACAAAAAATTTTCCTAAGTTGTTGAATGGCTGAATTTTCAAACTGTTCTACTCAAACTTGAAAGAGTTTTTATCTCTCTCCCCCTGAATCAAATTTGAGTAGAACAGTCTGGAAAATAATTTCCCTGTCAGCAAGACAAAATGAGCAAATGACTGTAGATGGGATTGTGTCTTAGGTGTGCCTAACTAAAAGTAATGCCAAGTTTTATGGATTTTTATCCAAACATTTCTTTAATTCTTGAACTTATGCTTTTGACAAAAATATTATTATTTCAAGATAGGAGTTTTGTAAATTACAAATATTACACAATAGTTCAAAAGAAGATGTTTTATTGTTATGCTTAAAGAACACTTTTACGAAAATACATAATTTCAAAGACCAATAGGTCTCGAGCACAACCGACCACTAAGAGCCTCATGGAATTGAGAGGCACCATTGACGGTCAAAACAAGATATCAACAGGCACCACTAAAAACCACCAAACACCGGCAAGCACCAAACGAAAGAAACAAAACGAAAATTTTAATATATTAATTAATTTTTGATGAATGTTCAATATTTATTTTCATGTTAACCATTGTTACATTCCTTATGGTGATAATGAATTAGCATTTACTGACTATGAAATATTTGTTACCAATTAAATATATTTTCATTTGTTTTTTTCTATATAGTTTTTAAGTGCAAATAAATTAATTAGTGCCTTTTAGCAGTTTGAAATTGTTAATGTTTTCGCATATTGTTTTATATAAATAAAAACAAGAAAAAATGAAAAAAAAAACAACATTGCTATAAATTTTTACAATTTTAATATTTACAATTTTCTTTATTGCAATAAAAATATTATCATACTGCAACGTTCTCTTAAATAAAATTTTATGCTTTTAACAATGTTTGTTTTATATCAACCTCGGTTATAAAAGTTTTGTATAGAAAATTTGTTTTACAAAAAGTGTATTAACACTTTATATAAATTTAAAAATTAATATAAGTAATTATTATAACGGAAATGAGAAAATTTACATCGAAAATGAATGAAATTAGTACTTCATTTCTATGTTTATTTTGTTAACACTGTTAGATTTCAGTGTTAATACACTTTGTTGTAACACAAATTTTCCATACAAAAATGTTATAACCGAGTTATATGAAACTCGGTTGTGCTCGGTGTAAAACGCCTATTACGTTCAGTATGAAGCAATTTTTTTTATATGAGGATTAACCGAGTTACATTAACTTGGTTGTGCCCGTTGTGAAACGACAGCGTTTTGGACATTTTGTAGGAGTTCTGAGGCGAGTTTACACCCAGAAGTACATTGACTGCAGTAATTACATTGGAAATCTTTAAGAAAAGTATAATTTGTCCCTTTCAACTAATTTTATTGCCTTTATATTGAATTATTATGTATGGTAAGTCAATTTAATAGCCAACGGGAAAAAGATTGATTCACAATGCATTCAAAATCGATCCCTGGGCAGCTATGAATCGATTCTTTTTTCATTGCAAATTTTAAACATACCATGATCACAGTGGGAATCACTAACTAAAGGTGCAAACACAGTAACGCGGTTTGCGGCAGCGGCGCAGTTTTCATTCCGAATTCCAAAATTCAGCTATATTAATTCCTATAGCGGTGACAGCTGTCGACGCGCCGCTGCCGCAAACCGCGTGCATTGTGTATGGGTCTTTATAGCTATGACAGCTGTCACCGCGCTGCTGCCGCAAACCGCGTTCATTGTGTTTGCACCTTAGCACATGTCAGAAAACTGAGTTAGTATTATACCCTAAAAAAATAACAACGTAGCGTAGAGTTCGGCGGTGCTACGGCGATTGTGTAGAATGTATAAAATAAATGAAATGCTTACGGCTGCATTCTGCAGAATCAAGTGATTCATTTATTATTCTTTTAGCTTCTGATCCCTAATTTCCCGCTGGGTTAAGTTAGTTATAAAGCATAACTTATATATTTTCAATCAAAGTTTTAAACTCAAACAAACTACTAAGTATAACCATGCTTCAGTATAACTATAGAATCTCCTAATCCAAACTATTGAATTAATTGAACTCTAAATTTAAAAATATTCAAAAGCGTGTAGGTTTATATTCCTTGTGTTTCAAAGAAAGTGCGAAGAATATTTAATTTAACAAATTAAAAAATAAAGATAAATTTCAGATTGAACTATAAATATCACTGCTTAATTTTAAAAGTATCTGCAGTGTTTTGTTTAAATGATTTCTAATTGTACTAATTTTTCTTTAAAAAACCGCATTTAACAATTTGAAAGTTTCAATTTCGGAATTTCCGAAATTTCAATTAGTTGAATTAAGTTGAAGTCAATTTATTGAAATCAACTTAGAATTAGTTGATGTAAAGGGAATTTGCTGAAATCAACTTTCGTTATATTTTGACATAAGCAACCGCGCGTTTCATTTTGACATTAAGACGTTTATTTCTTTCGGTTTCCTTAAAGTCTAAAATATTTGAAGTATAATATCTTTATTTTAATTATTTTATTATAACTAAATAAGGCAATGAGGTAATTAATATTAGGTTAATTAATTATATTATGGAAAATAAGACTACAATATTCTTGAATAAACATTCTTTATAACAGTAATATTCTAAATTGAGCTACTAGGCTTTTAGAAATTCTTATCAATTGTTTTCTCTAATATTTAAAACAAGAAAATCTGAAAACAAAGTGTTATCAATTTTATGCAACACTGTAACACTTCTCTATATTTTAATACTAACATACAACATAAATATTTATGGTATTTTACAACTATATTTAATTATGTAAAATTTTATTATTAAATAAATATGGGTATGACTTCCAAGATCAAATGTAGTAAATCTCATATTTCCAATTGATAATTCTTCCGATGCTAAACAGAGATTTTCATTATTTTTTTAGTAAGAATAAAAGCAAGCAATTAAAAAAGTGTAGTAAAATTTTACTTGGATGCAAAGTTGGTACGTGTTGTGCGAGTCCTATCATCCTTAAGCATGGGAAAGGTTTTTGGAGTTTGTACATTAATTTTAATATCATCAAGCTGGGTTTGTAATTTACATGACTGTGCGCTGATCAGGTAAGTGATTAGTTTAATCATAATAATGTATTTTTTTTCTTGATATATTATAATTTCGAAAATTTTTAAGTAAGGAAGTGGGTGGCAAATTCCTATAAATGGGAAACATGCTGTTCTATTATCAAATCGTATTTTTTCTTTAAAGTAAAATGCTCTTCTCTTTGCACCATCATAGATCATAAACTTTCCTACTAGAGTGGATTTCACAAAAAGAAGAATAAAACATTAAAACTGGGTCGTCGCTTCGACATAAGTTTGTAATCCAGCATTAAATTTTAAAACAGTGAATTGCTTTATATTTATTTTAAAATAGCTATAAAAAAGGATGTAGAATGGTTTGGTACAAAAAGTAAATCTGAAATTATCATATCGTGGTCATAATCTACTTGGGGTTCATATTATCTTTATTGTTTGTTAGCAGCTGGGAATGGAGATTTCTTATTTTTTTTAAATTCCAGATTTTATAGAAAAAATCTTAATCTATCTTCCTTATCTTGCAAGGATATTTAAGAAAGGGTATGTTATCCATAATGTACCTTGTGAGAATCTTAGAAGACCTACATCAAGTTTATTCATAAAGATTGTTCATATTGCATTGAAAAAAATCTTTGTTTAAACTGAGTAAATAGATTAAGAATCTGTTTTAGCATTAATAAAGCTTTTATTTTTGTTGTTGGCTCCTATCCAGTTGTGTAGGCTTCTATATACTTCCCTATGTATATCCCTTTTTATTTTAGTCGATTGCTACATGTCCAATGGTCCATAGTAGTAGTCATATTTCTAAATCAATCATTACATGTTTTTGTTTCAGCTCCATACGTCTGAAATTTTTTATTTTATAATGGTTGTTTCGCAAATGTTGATTTAAATTCTTTAAATATAAATACTTTCTTGTGCACAAATTGCACCTGTACTGCACTTTTGTGTGGTGCGCGATGTAGTGGGTTCTCCAATCACGTTTACTCATGTATGTTTCATTACGTGTACATAATGTGCATGAGTATCTCCCTTCCGTCTAAAATTAAAAATAAATAACACACATACTATTAATCATAAATACTAATAAATCATAATTTTTTACTTACTAGATATTCAATATCAAACATCTCTCCATTTTGGTGGTCTTGTTCATACTTCAAATGGTCCTTTTCTTCTTTTTTTTTTCTTTGCTTTTTGCTCTAGGTTCCAACACATATATTTACAGTTCAGTGTTTATTTCTGTGTAATATGAAATACAAACCCTTATAAAATCATATAATACAATAAGTAGCTCTTATTTGCGTTGACTCCTTCCTTCGTTTTTGTACTTTTAGAAAATTTGATAAAGAAATTTTATTCTGACTAGAATTTTTTACTTATCGAAGTAGAATTCAAAATATCTTCAATTGAAATAATTAACGTTAAAATCAATCTTTTTACCTTTTGGAAATAGAAAGACTTGATTACTGACAGTAATAACCCTACGCAACCTAAGCCAGCTTTGCTTTGCTTTGTGCCATGTGCATCTAAACCAGTGGTGCACAAGCTTTTTGAGAGAAGGGCCAATTTATCCATTTAAAATTTTTCGCGGGCCGCAAAGGGTAAAAGTGAAGAAAAATATTAATATATTATACTAGATGAGATATCAATTTTATATTTTATGTTTAATTATAATAATTACATAATTTTATCAGCAACTTCGATCCTTCTCCGCTTCACATTACTTGCAGATTTGCACGATGGAACTTAGAGAGATTTCTGATATTGCATACTGGCAGCAAGCATTTTGATTTCGGATTCAATTTTTGTGGTTGCTATCCTCAGTACAGCATTGAGATTAACATTGTTCAAGCGGTTTCTGTGTTGAGACTTATTTAGTTTTAATATGAAAAATGCTTGCTCGCAAATGTAGGTGCTTCCAAAAAGACTTGCACAAAGCGCAGCCTTTTTACGTAGGGTAGGAAAATGCTCTTCTGGGAGATATTTGTAAAAATTGCAGATCCCCTTCCTGATATTTCGATCTCAATTGATCATTGTTCTGCAAATCGATCAACTCTAGTTGCAATGATGAATCGGCCACATTGACGGATACTGAGAAGGGGTTGGCAAATGTCTTAAACAAGTATCGGTCACAATTAAAATCACAAAATCTCCCTTGAAAAGATTCTTGAATTCGGATTATGTGGCTAGCATACTTCTGGCTTGAATCAATGCCATGTAAAGAAAATATTTCTTTTCGTTGTTCCGGTTCTTCTAGACTGTCAGGCACATCTGAACTTCCTGCGGTTGCATCTTCCATTTCATGGGTCTTAAATGCTTTCATTCGGTCTGCCGACTGTACTCCGTTGTAGTGTCGTCTGGTCCTGCTTGACCCTGGCAGGTCCTCTATCACGTATCTGTCATGCCCTAAGGCTTTTGTGACCATGTATGGTCCATTATACTTGGGTAGCAGCTTCCTGCTTTGTCCCTCGTTGGACCCTTTGGCCTTACGTAATAGGACGCTTTGTCTTACTGTGAAGATACGAGGCTTTCCTCGCTTCCTCGATAATATCAAAACTTTTTTTTTAATGTTCAATGTAAAACAAACTACTTCCTTTCTATTGTTACATTTTCTCTACTGCAGAAAATTCAGAGCTTAAGAAATAAGTTAAAATTGATTCTACAAATATCAACGTATAAATATTCTAAGCAGACAAATGTATGATTTATAGACCGGAAGTAGATTGTTCACTCTTTTTTGTCTGATACTAAAATTGTAACTATTTTGTATAGAAGATTGAGAGTGATATCATAAAATATTTTGTGGTCTAGTTCCAAGTCTATATTTCTCACTGTCATTTCCTTTATTTTATTTTAAATTTGCATAAAAGAATTTTCCAGCATTTCCAGCAGGAAGCATAAAAAATGCCTTTTTTTGCACTGAAACTTTATTAAATTCATTGCAAAGAAAAGGGGATTTTGAATTTCTCAATGAATTAATTAAAAATATTTTTGAATTTTTTTCAATTTATATATCTCAAAATAGAAAGAAGTCTGCAGAAAACATATTTATATTTTCATGTTCAGTCACCGATGCTCCGGCGTGCTTAAGAATTTTATTTTTCAATTGTTATTACAATAAAAAAAAAACACTTTTGATACTTTTTATAATTTTATTTCTTATCAAAACATCCTACTCTCTACAGATTGACACCTTTTTCGTAATTAACTTATTTCTTAAGATTTCTTCCTTTTTATACTCTTACTTATCAATGGGCTTGTTTGTGGTCCTCTGATAATTGTTATCATGTTCATCATGCGTTGTTTGAAGTTATTTACTCTTAGATTATTTATTCTTAGATTATAGATTTGTTATCAATTCTATAATATTTATTTAAACATGTTTTATTCTTAAATTACAAGTTTGTTTTGTGTGATGGCGGTATTATACATAACACTTAAGCTCGTTCACAGACTTTTCAAATTCATCGAAAAATAAACTTGAATCTGAATATTTCTTCAACTTGATACTTTCTAGGTTATTTCTACAATTTCCAATTGAAATATTCCGAACCATCAAATAGCGGTATACTGATTTCACTACCCTTTTTAGCCATTTTGTTTTGCAATTCACAAACTAATAATTTAGATTTTCAAAACCATGGACTGCCACCATATTAATTATTGATTATATTTATTGATGATTACTTATTAATGTTATATTACTAATTATACTTATTTAATTATTAATTATATATCTATTTATTGTATGACACTAGTTACATTTCCCTCATGGCACTAACTCTACATCAAGTTGACAGCTAACTCTACATGACAGATGACAGACTATTAATATTACCAGAAATAGTAAATGTACTTATAAACCAACAGATACGAAACATGATTCAATTCAGGATAATTTAAAATTAACTCTACTATTCTCCATTTACTTACGAGTATCATAACAGGTCCTTTTTTTAGCTCCATTAATAGGCTCCATAGGTCAAAATTTTCTTTTACAACAGCTTCAAATATTCCTTCTTTACGACGTGAATCCTAATTAGTTTTTTATCAAATCCAAATATTTGTTTAGGGATTTTTAAAATCCTCTGTAGCCTTTTGACTTTGTGTTTTTTCAGAAATATATGGCTCGACACATTCAATTTAAATATCGAAAAAAGAAAAAAGAAATAAATTAATTAAAATTGAAATATTCAATAATATTCTTTAAGAAGTACAAAATATATAATTTAAGTTTTTTATCAACTACTGAAGTTGAGTATGTTCTAAGAAAAATTCTAATTTGTTACTTACGGCGAATAAAATCGATCGTTCATCCCGGTATTGGCTGTGGAGGGCGCACTATTGGATGTGGAGACCCGTGTGTGTTCCTTCATGCTTTGTTTGGGAATACTTTCGTTTGAAAGTGGCATCACAAATTTGGAATTTAAAGGGCCGAGGAGGAGTACGAGGGACTTCTTCCTGGGATGTTTCTCGACTGTCATATTCATATTCATGGTCATGTTCTTCCTGTCTATATGACCTTGACAGTGAGGCCGGCCTAAACCCCGATGACTTCTTCCCTCTATTCTGAAACCAAAGAAAATAATGTTCATATAAGATCAGTGTTTTGTTAAAAATTATAAGTTTTTAATTTAAAAATAAATTAAATTTAAATTATTTACTTACTTCTTCCGTTTCTTCAACTCTAACTACAGGTTCGAGGGGATTGGTGTTCTGTTAAAAAACAGTTTTTTATTTAAAAATAAATTAAATTTAAGTTTAAATTATTTACTTACATTTTTCCGTTCCTTTTTATTCTCCCCCTTAAAAAACTCGTTTTCTTTTTGTAGTTTAACCTTCTGTAAAAAAAATTTGAATGTTTAGCATCATCCTAAGAAAAAAATTAAATTTAAATTATTTTACTTCTTCCTTATTCAACGTCTTATTAGTGACAAATACTGTCAAGAAATATAACTATAAAATAGACAAGGCACACTCCGTTGGATTTTTGATGAAACAAATAAAAGTATACAAATAAATAAAGTGAAGTCAAGCAAAAATCAAATGAAAATTTTCATATAATCAATAAATTTGATATTACTGCCAAAATTTTCTACCAAGCCTTTAGTTTATGCTTAGCGCCCACAAAATTTGTTGCGTTATCACAAAATAAGTGTCTACATAATGTTCGTCTGGCAACGAATCTCTTTAATGCTGCGATGAATGCATTAGACGAAAGGTCTGTCACTACCTTCAAATGAATTCCCTTTGTTAGAAAACATATAAATACAGCTACATATATATGCCTTGAGAGCTGCCTTTCCTCTAACTCTTTGGGTAATCATGATGGGACCACAAAAGTCGACTCGTACTGTGGCGAAGGGTATACTACCCACTAGGCGTTCAGATGGTAAATCTCCCATTTTTTGTTTCAACAGCTGAGGTTTATATCTGAAACCATGTATACAACCTTTCACTATTTTTCTGCAGTAATCTCTGCAGTTGACTATCCAAAACCTTTGTCTTATGATGGCAACTAGTGCCTGTGGGCCTGCATGAAGATGTTTTATATGTAAATAGCGAATATAACTGTGGACAAATTGATTATTCTTTGGTATTATTATTGTAGCCTTAGCGTTGTAAGGAAGATTTGCACTTTGTATACGCCCACCCACTCTTAAAATGTCTGAGCAATCGATGAATGGATTGAGATTCATAAGGTAGTTTTTATGGTTTAGTGTTCCTTTTCCTTTGACTAAATCGATCTCCTCTTTAAAATCACTTTGCTGAATCATCCATATGATTTTTTTCAAGGATTCTTCTAATTCATCACTAGTAACACATGATTTCTGTGGTATGTGACCGGATCGACATCTATTAATAAACCTTAAAATGTATGTAACAATTCGGTGGATCTTCTTAAAATTTGAGTATTTATAGATGTACACTAACAGTGACGACTGCCGTTGTCCCACTAGCACTGTTTTTGGTTTTTTCTCCTCCAGAATTTGAGCTGATGGTGCTTTCTGCTGAGGCCAAGATTCCCCTGAGTGAAGTAAAAATGGTGGTCCATTGAACCATATCGATTCCTGTATTTCTTTAAGTGACGTGCCTCTGGATACAAGATCGACAGGGTTTTGTTTGTTTGGGACATATCTCCAATCACAGTCGTTTGTCAGCTGCTGTATTGTGGAGAATCTATTACAAACGAAAGTTTTCCAGGTAGATGGGTGTGAATGTATACATCCAAAGACTATCTTTGAATCGGTCCACAAATGAATTCTTCGTATTTCCAATTGTATTGAATTTTAATTTTCATTTGGACTTTCATAAAAAATAATCTATCCCTCCAGTGGAACTTTTCTTAGAACGTAATTTCCACTTTTCTGCTTCATTATTACATCAATAATATATTTGAATATTCCCCAACAATTAGTAATATTCACATTCATTTCTCTTGCGTAATCCTTGGTTTTAATCAATTTCGTTTCTTTCAATACATGTTCCGATGAATTACTACTGTTGGCTCGTGCAGCATTCCCAATTATCATTACATCAGACCCAGCTATTAATGCTTGCACAGTCCATTCCATAACTTTGTTGCAATTAAAACGTTGCAAATTTAATTTTTGCCCCACATCAAACGATTGTAAAACTGCTTTTATTGTTGCAAATAGCTCTTCCCCTTTTGCTCCTATTATAGCATCGTGCTCACACCATGCTACAACAGTCTTAAAAACAGAATTAATTTGTTAATAAAATTATATTATATATATAACAAAACTTGTACTTACAATTCCATCGACATTCCATTTTCGATACCTATACCCAATACTTGCCAATTTTTCCTCATCTCCTCCAATAAATGGATTAGGAAAATCGAAATTATTTTTTGGTTCCTCTCTTCCATTTCTAAGAACCTGAAAGAAATAACATTTGGAAACTTATGCTGAACAGCTTAGAAACAAGATAATACATGCTGGGACAGAAAAAAAAAAACAAATTTTATATCCAAAAGAAAGAGGGAGGAGAAAAAAAGGAATCAAGACAGGGTTCGTTACAGCTTCATTTTTACATGTTATAAAACGGATAGTTTTTTAGGTTATATATGTATGTATGTAAGTATATACATAGTGATTAACATATAGGACAAGAAGTTCTTTACATTAATTAATGAGCACAATGCTTCATATCTCAACTGTCCGCCTGGCTTTAAGTTTGAAAAATTATTACATCTTCTTATTCAATATAAATTTAACAAGGGCTAATTTTAATATTATTAACAACATTATGTTCCGAGTATGATTTTAGCTTATTATAATTTATATATAATTTATTATAAGTTTTCGAATGTTAGATATGGGCATTCGCCACGTGCGATTAAGAACAGTTATATTGATTGTACTCTTTAGATTTTCGATGTTTCCAGAGGCTCAGCATATTTTAGCGTTGGTTTCAAATAATTTATATGTTTATGTAGCATATATGAAAATTATTCATGTGAAAAAATTTTAAAATAAATGCATAAATTTTTTTATGAAGTTAAGAATGATCGATTTTTTATTGTCAAATTTAGATAAATTTTTAAATAGGCACATAATTTTTGTATTCCTTGCAATAAAATAAATATGTGTGAATGGATTTAAATAATATATACAAATTAAATGCTAAGTTAAAATTTTCAAAATTAAAGTACAAAAATTCCCTCAATTATTGCAGCTTTTATTTATTGGAAATAGATAAAATTAATAGAAACCTACCACACTGCACTTAATTATACACAAATTCCTTTTGTTTTTTTTTAAATATATCAAAATTTTTAGAATTTTATCACTTTTTGTCTTTTAATCTTTCACACACTTTCAATTTATATTTTAAAAACTATTAAACAGTTTTGAGAAATTTACTGGAATGACTTTCCTTCTTTCCGCGACGAATCAATTAGCTAAAATGACTTAAAGATTGGAGAAAACATATATACATATATATATATGTGATCTGGCGGCCATTATATACTTTTTTAGGCTCATTCTAATACAATAAAAATATGCTATGCGACACTTTTTCTTAGAAAAGAATGAAGAAGGGATACAAAGAAAAGTGTGGGCATTCGCCACGTGCGATTAAGAACAGTTATATTGATTGTACTACGATAACAAGAGGTTTTTGTTACATCAATTATTTTTGAAACCTATCTAATATTATTGAGTATGCATTATAAAGTTAAGCCAATCGAAGAAGACATCAGAAAGTAATAAGAGAACAGCCCTTGTCCTTTTAAAGGACTTAACATCCCCATTCAACATATAAATGCATAAATTTTTTTATGAAGTTAAGAATGAAAAACCGTCGGTCATAATCGTAGTCGTAGTCGTCACGCCGAATACGGTCCCTACCCGGACCACGTTTTTCATATCTTAAAAAAAACAAACAAAAAATTAGATATTTAAAATAAACAGATATTGAAAATACCTTTGATCATCCATATAGTCCAGATATCGATTTTGATCAGAGTGTTTTGTTTGTTTGTTTTGTTTGTTTTTTATTGAACATTGTGCGGTGCGCGTTTGAAGGCGGCAAATAGTAAACAAAACCAAAATTTTATTTTACGACTCTTGCAAATCTAGTAGCAAGCGAATAGGACAGAAAACCAAAACAAATTTTATATCCAAAAGAAAGAGGGAAGAGAAAAAAAAGAATCAAGACAGGGTTCGTTACAGCTTCATTATTACATCAATAATATATTTGAATATTCCCCAACAATTACTAATATTCACATTCATTTCTCTTGCGTAATCCTTGGTTTCAATCAATTTCGTTTCTTTCAATACATGTTCCGATGAATTACTACTGTTGGCCCGTGCAGCATTCCCAATTATCATTACATCAGACCCAGCTATTAATGCTTGCACAGTCCATTCCATAACTTTGTTGCAATTAAAACGTTGCAAATTTAATTTTTGCCCCACATCAAACGATTGTAAAACTGCTCTTATTGTTGCAAATAGCTCTTCCCCTTTTGCTCCTATTATAGCATCGTGCTCACAGCGTGCTACAACAGTCTTAAAAAAAAAATTAATTTGTTAATAAAATTATATTATATATATAACAAAACTTGTACTTACAATTCCATCGACATTCCATTTGCGATACCTATACCCCATACTTGCCAATTTTTCCTCATCTCCTCCAATAAATGGATTAGGAAAATCGAAATTATATTTTGGCTCCTTTCGTCCACTTCTATGAACCTGAAAGAAATTACATTTGAAAACTTATGCTAAACAGTTTAGAAACAAGATAATACATGCTGACTAAATTTTTGGTTTAAACGGATATTTTCAATTTCTATTTCATCATTCAGATTTAAAAAGTTGTTATTGTCCATAAAAATTTTATCATCTAAGGAAATAAAATAGAAAAACAATTAAATTAAAATTAATTTTCATTCATTAATAATAACATTACCAATTTTATACACATCTATTTCCCATGAACTGGGACAGCACATTATAGTTGCTAATATTTTATTTTGTTGCGAAAACGTTACCTAGTCTTTTAGATATATTTGCAATAATTGGATCATTGGATGCTGGTATATTTCGAAAAATTCGATTTGTGTTTTTTAATGGTTGCCCATTTTTAACATCAAGAAAATCAAATTTTTTATTATAATACTCCAACAGGTGAAAATATCTTCAACTTTTATACTTCTCAATTCAAGCTTCATTAGAGTTTTCAAGTCAACTTCTTCTATGACTGCCCAATTGGGGCTAAGTGAAATTTGCGCTGAACGTTCCGTTTCTCGACTATGAGGATTGGTACCGCGCCGGATTGGTACCATCCTCTTGTGCGGTGCGCGTTTGAAGGCGGCAAATAGTAAACAAAAACAAAATTTTATTTTACGACTCTTGCAAATCTAGTAGCAAGCGAATAGGACAGAAAAAAAAAACAAATTTTATATCCAAAAGAAAGAGGGAGGAGAAAAAAAGGAATCAAGACAGGGTTCGTTACAGCTTCATTTTTACATGTTATAAAACGGATAGTTTTTTAGGTTATATATGTATGTATGTAAATATATACATAGTGATTAACATAGGACAAGAAGTTCTTTACATTAATTAATGAGCACAATGCTTCATTTTGGTGTTTGACTTAAAGGCTTTTAGTGAATACTAAACGACGGTTTTTAGAAAATACCAGGAGGATAGCTGGAAGCGGAAAGTTCACCATAAAACTTTATTCTCTCTATGGCCTAATATCCATGAATCATAACATTGCACTTGGATTGAAAATTCACGCATAGAAAAAAATTTTTGAAGCTTTGTTTTCTTATTCAAATGATTATGTATAACTGTGTGTTATATATGTATCCCTTTTTTCATGATGTCAGCCTGAAAAATAACATATGGGATAAAAAGGGAAAAAAAGAAACACAATTTCTAAAAGAAAGCATTTTATTAATTGAAATATCCATCAATAATCACAACCAGTTTACATTCCCCACATTCCATCGAAGTGTTCTTTTTTAATGTGACTTCTTAAGTTTCGTATACGCGTGAAAAACTCCATGCCCACATTACACTGATGTCTGACACCATAGTGCACTGTGCCTTATGTTGCCATAAGGGACTTCTTGAAGTATATGTTTTTGTGCACACATGGCAATGTAATGTTCTCTTAGTCTGAAATTAATGATATATGTATAATATATATGTTATACTATTAACACGAGAAGATATAATTGTATATTTAAAAACTTCTAATTCTTCCCTTCATATACATATATAACATATTTATATTTATATTGCTTATATATATTACTTATTATTATCTCCTACTTACAGTTCCTTCATTATCGGTCGTTCCTTCATACGGTCGAAAGCTAGTATCATTTGGTATCTGGAATTAAAATTAAGTACTTTAAGTTATGGGTATCAACTTACTATTATCTCCTACTTACGTATACATCATTATCATTATACAACAATGTGATGTCGCCGTTAATCTGGAATTAAATAAAAATATGTATATGACTAACTATCAATATTAATTTGTGACAATCTTAAACTAACGATTTTTTTCAACTCTTCTTTTTCTCTTTCTTTTTGTTCCATCTGAAATTAAATAGAAAGATGTATATTAGTAACTGTTAATATTCGTTAATGATTATCTTCTACTTACGATCTTTTCATATTCTTCCTTTTGTTCCTCAATCTGAAATTAAATAGAAAGATGTTTATTACTAACTATTAATATTAGTTAATGATTATCTTCTACTTACGATCTTTTTAAATTTTTCTTCTTTTTCTCTTTCTTTTTGTTCGATCTGGAATTGAATAAAAATTTGTGTATTAATATTACTTAATTATTATCTTTTACTTACGATCTTTTTAAATTCTTCCTCCTTTCTCTTTCCTTTTCTTTTTTTTCCATATTTCGTAAAACAGTTCTGCTCACTTTGAACTGAGCGCTTATTTTCGTTTTTAAGATATTTTCTTGTTTCATCTGCCACATTTTTTCTTTATCTTCTGCACTTAAAGTAGTTTTTTTCTTTCCTAAAATAATGATTAATAAAACCATTATTAATAAAATATTATTTTCAAAGTAGTATAATAACATTTGATGCATTTATTATTGCAATACATTTCCCAGAACGTTTGAAAATTTATTCTCAATATTTTATATGAAATAAAGAATGAAACGTGATTTTACCTTTTAGGTACACAGGACTTCTCCTGTTGCGCTGTCTTCCGTTGATTTTTGTTGCTCGCATTTTTCTTCCTGTGAAATT
Organism: Acrocera orbiculus; assembly: GCA_947359355.1. Lineage (NCBI taxonomy): Eukaryota > Metazoa > Arthropoda > Insecta > Diptera > Acroceridae > Acrocera > Acrocera orbiculus. The sequence goes on from OX375757.1 coordinate 2,883,788, forward strand.
TGAAATATTTATATTCAATATTATTGCTCTTGTTGCTACATTATCAGATAAAAAAAAAAAAATTAATTTAAGCAGATTTTAACTAACGTAATTTCAATCAACTTTTCGGTTCTTTTGAATTTCATCCGGTGATTAATAAATAAATAAATAATTAAACTGAATTTTTAAATTTACTGGAAGACCTCCCACTTTTACTAAGGGTCTAAGTGTAGCTTCAGCTTACATTTCATTTTATTTCATTACATTTCAGCTTACATTACATTGATACATTTTGGTATCAATGTTTCTTAATATCTTGACCATAATTTTTTGCAATTGTGTATGTGATCCTATTCTTCTAGATTGCTTTTTATGAGGAACAATGAAGAAATGGCAATATAAATCTGTAGCGAACACATACAAGAGCCTTTAGAGGAGGGTATGCTAAGAAAAGTTGTTTAACATTCGAAATTCTTAAAGGCAGTGTTCGATCTGTAGGTGTTAGGCTACTGCTTTTCTTTAAGTACATGTCACTTATATCAAAATTTTTTATCTTTAAGCCTTTATATTATGATAAGAAACTAAAATTAAGTTTTCTTGTTAAGCTTGTAATACTTTGCTTACCATGTAAAGCGCTATATATTAGGTTGGAAAGGTTCCTGAAATGCAGGAATGAATGACTGGTAATTGTTTGAAAAATGATGGCTTTTTCTTCGAAAAAAGTTAAAAAAATCATAGTAACTAATAATCTTTCAAATTAATAATATTTCGTCTCTAAATTTTGTAAATCGTTAGCTTTAAAAAAGTTATTTTTGTTATAAACATACTATTTGAAAAGTTATAAGACTGAGCGAAGAAAAAAATTTATTCTGAAAAATCTTGCTAATTGAAAGCGAGAAAAATTAGACCACAACTTTTGGCGTCTTTTGTCGGGGAAATTCTTTTCCCCTTTTTGCTAATTTAATATTTTTAGACATTGTTTTCCTAATACCATCTTCTAAAAAAAAACTAAACAATTGATTAATTAGATTAAATTGATTAATATTTCTCAATAAAACAAATCTTGGGATCATGGACATCATGGTTTGTGGTAAAGCGATCACAGAGCTATAAAAAAATTGTGAATTGAATAGACACTTTTTTTTTAATTATTAGACAAATCTAATAGGTGGTGATACTAAAAAACTTGCTTAACAATAATGATTTTATAATTTCCTTTCTAGCACCTTTATTCATTCAAAAAATTTATTCATTTATACGATTTATTTATGGAGTGAGAAATTAATAAATCAACCATTAAATTAATGTTAATTAATTAACCATTAAGAAATACAAAAAACAATATTTTATTATTAATAATAATAAAATTCTATTGTAAAAAAAAAATTGCGAAAAAGTTAATTTTACATTATTCAAATTAAAATATACTGTTATTTACTTACTTTTAAGTTAATAAATATAATAATTACTTAAAATAAAACAATACACACATGGAACTTGAAAAATTACTGTCAAATACTGCGTGTGACAATAATTCGAAATTCGACATTTTCAAAAATAGAAGTATAAAATAATTCTTTTTATTGAAAAACGCGTTTTTGGGGTGGGGAAATCAAACGCCGCGCGTCTCCTGCAAAAAATACAGCTTCAACCACCTGTTACTTCCTTAAAGCTTCAAAATTTGATAGCTGAATGTTGTTCCGAATTCTGACAAATTGCATTCCGATTTTCATCTGAAACTTTATAGCAGATAATTCTTGCATTACTGCAAATGTTGAGCTTTCGTCAGAAAAGGGAATATTATTAAACCTAAACCCAAAGAAATGGAAAACAAATTTCTACGGTTTACAAAACGTTGAAAGAAAGCAGATTATTATTAAAATTTAATAATACCATAACCTTATATTTTTACTTTCTTTTAATTAGGTTCTTAATCAAATTTTCAAAAACAAGCCTTATCCAAAATGGTAATATTCTATTCATTTTTAAAATTATTCAATAATGTTAAATATTAATATTGTTGTATACTTTTAGCGAGTTTTTAAATAACAACCTAATTACATGTATTAAATTATTCAATAACACTTGAATAATTGAATTCATGAACATTAATAATCATTGCAATACTTAACGGAAAATCAATTCCCAATTTATTACAGAATTCACTAGTTTTTTTCCGTTCTATCACCACTCTGTTGAAAAAAAAAAAAAAAAACTGGTAAAAAATCACCCTAATTAAAATTATTTAAGGATCAAGATATCTCAACAAGAATTTGTTAGAGCAACAAAGCCAAAATCTAGAACTAATCAGAATACAGGAAAAGATTTGAGTAGTATAATTGAAAGATTATTAGAACGTGAACAAAAAAATCGTGAATAAACGTGAATGCGAAATCATATATGAGTGTAAAGTATGTAAAAACATATTTAGAAGCTTAACAAATTTTATCAGTCATAAGCGCGTTTATTGTCGAAATACATTTAGTTATGTTATCCATAATTTTAATGCTAATAATGATGATTTTGTAGTAAGATTAGTTAATTACATAAATAATGATCACCCTAATTAAAATTATTTAAGGATCAAGATATCTCAACAAGAATTTGTTAGAACAACAAAGCCAAAATCTAAAACTAAAAATATTTTCTAAAAATAAGAGCTGTGATTTGGCTCGAGATCATATTATGCGTTATATGAAGTCAATATACTCCTCTAATGGAAATAAACAATCAAACAAGAGTAAACAATTGATTAAATAAAATAAATAAAATGGATAATACAGAAACATTTGTTATATTTCATTTTTTGAAATACTTTCTTTATTTTTTTTTATTTGATACTGCTTTTTGTTCGAAATTAAGTGGTTAATGAATTTTATGAAGGTTGCCTGGCTCCATTAAAGAGCTAACTCACTGGAAGGCTTCGGAGTTTAAAAATTTCCTTTTTTATTATTCTCTACCAATATTCGATGGAATAATGCAGCCTAAATATTTTAATCACTTTTTGTTACTAGTGGCAGGCGTATCTATCCTTTCTGCTGATGAAATTCGTCCAACCCAAATAGATATTGCGGAAGACCTTCTTAGCGTTTTTGTCAGACGGTTTGAAGAGCTATACGGCATAAAGTACTGCTCCATTAATGTTCACCTACTATTACATTTATCTAATAGCGTCAGAGAATTGGGTCCATTGTGGGCTCATACTTGCTATGAATACGAGAGCATCAACGGGGAAATATTAAAACTCATTCATGGTACGACCCACATTGATTCCCAATGTGCAAATAGGCATAATCAATTAATTAATTTGATGCTGTACAAAGACGCAATAGAGAATAGTGATGTCAAAAACTATTGTGATGCTGAAAAAAAAACAGGTGCATATTACGGAAAAATTATGCGACGAAACTTATAGTGTAGGCAAATATACACATTTATACAATATTCCTGATGAAGTTTTGTCAGCCTTCAATAGTAGTAATTTCGTTTTTTCTAGTGCTCAACAATTTTTACGATTGTTGAGGTACAACAGGTTATATGTTTGTGAGAAATATGCAAGAGAAACCCAAACGTATAGCTCTGCGGTGAAATATATTGATGGCAGCGTTACAAAAATGGGGATAATTTTATATTTTATCAAGTGCAAATTGAATTGTGCTTGTATAACAAGCAATTGCACTTGCAGATTTCATTTCTTTGCAATTGTAGAAGAAATTTTAATATGTAAATCCTATGAAGCAGTAGGAGACAAATCCACCTACAACACAGAAGGACTTTACGACGAATGCCGTAGAACAGGCCAATTCAAAGTTGTAAAAATAAAAAACTTAACAAAACTTTGTATATACATTATTATTAATGAAAAACACTACATTAAAAATTGTGTTAATGAGAAAGAAGTAGCATAAATCCATATAACCTAAAATATGTTATTTTATTTTTCTATATAAATTAAATTATTTGTATAATTATTTTCAATTGTTACATGCAATATGTGTAAAACAATGTTGTGAAGTTTACTATAGAAGATGGACATTTATCCTAGTTCTTATTTTTCTTAAAATAAAATGGAGAAACATCAATATCTTAAAACGACGGGAAACTAGTTAATCGAAAAAATCCTAAGCCTTCTGCTAAAAACATGAAGATTTCTAAACCGGCAATTTAATAATCGACTAGGGAAACATTAAAGAAAATCTCGCTCCCTAACTCAGATAGATAGGGGACAACTGATCTTAATTCTATTTGCCTTGTAGGGCAGTTTTTAATGGCTGATAGAGCCAATGTTTTGAAAAAACAAAGAAGTTTTAAATTTAATGAAAGTAATCTTTATTTTAGCCAATTAGGGCTATTTTCTAAAAAGAGCAACTTACCGGCCAAAGTGGGCATAGGTACTTGCTCTGTATAAACTTAGATCACAAACTAACTCTCTAACTAAATTATTCCTAAATTTATACTTAAATTTTATTGATTTCCGCGTATTCTTGATTTCCGCGTATTATTTCATTTCTTAATATTTACAATTATTTTTACATATCTTAATTTCCGTATTTTCTTTTAATTTTGAACGAATTTACGGAATCTACAAATCCATTCTAAAAATGATTGGATTTGCCTTACATTCTTATTTAAAAGCTCTTTTCTCTGTAATTTTTAAATTCACGCCCATGAATCTCTCTTAATTGTTAATTAAAGCTTTAAATAACACGTATTAGTGTTATATTTGCATAAAATAATTAAAGCTTTATGGGCGTGAACTTTACATTTGCATATAATTTATATTAGTTTATATGTGTTTGTGTACATTTCACTTTTACTTAACTCTCTTAAATTCTAATGGCCGTTAAACAAACATGGCCGATATTTTTGAATTTAAATTAGTTCCTAACGAATTAATAAATTATTAATTATTAATTAAAATTACCTATTTGGTAATTAACAGATTAATACCTAACAACAAGTTTTAAAGTTATATTAAATTTGCATTTATTATTGAAAAAGGCATGCATTATTCATTGTATCAGTGTAAATTTAATCTAATAAACAAATTAAAAAGATTTTACTTACCATTTCATTTTTTAAGTATTTTCCACACAAACTTTAATAGTATAAAAAAAGAATTTTATTTTCAAGTGACCAAAGATTTTTTATTAAATATTAATTTATAACAAAATTAAATAAACACTATATAACTATATTCTTAATTATATATCCTTAGAAAAAAAAAACAACACTATTATTCACTGTCAAATAAAGACTGTCGCTTTTTCCGCTTTTGACATTTAAAAATTAAATAGAATTTTATTTTCAAGTGACCAAAGATTTTTTATTAAATATTAATTTATAACAAAATTAAATAAACATTATATAACTATATTCTTAATTATATATCCTTACAAAAAAAAACAACACTATTATTCACTGTCAAATAAAGACTGTCGCTTTTTCCGCTTTTGACATTTAAAAATTAAATAGAATTTTATTTTCAAGTGACCAAAGATTTTTTATTAAATATTAATTTATAACAAAATTAAATAAACACTAATATTTTAAATTAGATATCCTTAAAAAGAAAACACATCACTATTTTTTACTGTCAAATAAATAAGACTGTCACTTTTTCCGCTTTACATTTTGACACGAGAGAGTTTGCACTTTTTTTCTCTCTTTCATCAATAAAGTATACAAAAATTCACCAAAGTTTACCAAATAAGATCAACCTCCTTTTGGCCTCTTTAATCTCCTATATACGAAAGTTTGCATTAAGGAGGTCGTTGAGGACAAAAAGAGGTTCAAAGTATACAAAAGTATGCAAAATTATACTAAAGTATACCAAAGTTTACCAAATAAGATCAACTTTCTTTTGGCCTCTTTAACCTCCTATATACGAAAGTTCGCATTAGGGAGGTTGTTGAGGATAAAAGGAGGCTCAAAGTATACAAAAGTATGCAAAAGTATACGAAAGTTTACAGTTTCCCGGTCAAAGAGGTTAACAGGAGGCTCAAAATTTTGACCCGGGTCACCATCAGAAAAAGGTTTCATTTTTTTCGCAATCAACATGGCAACACTGTAGCTTGCTTTGACAATGGTGGATGGTTGTTCTAAAAATGAACTTAACATTGTTTGCTGAGCTTTCACTTTTGATTTAAGGGCAATTAACTTAAAACTTTTTACTTCTTTGCTATAATTCACATATTCAAAATGTTTTTTCTTAAAATGCCTCTTAACATTATATTATATACAGTGATTGCTTCTCCACAAATTAAACATGTTAATTCTGAGTTTTGAATTGTGAAAAAATAATCCTTTTCCCAGTGATCATTAAATTTCCTTTTTTCATCAACAACTTTTCTTTTCTTTGAATTCATCTTATGGGTTGGAAAATTTTTAAATTTCAATCAATTTAAATGCCAAAAGAATTTTTTTTCTTTTTAATATAAGAATCATGTAATTATTATTTATTAAAAATAGTACTTAAATACTAAAAAATTAATTATCTAAAATTTATAGTTGCATGTAAATTGAAAATTTTACACAAACACCAATTAAATTTTGAATTATAAAAATACAAAAAATAATAAATTTAACCCGTATGCTTTGAACTTATAACCATAAATGTACCTCACGCAAATCAAACGAAATTCCATCAAGAAATTTCTATTTATAGATATATGCCACCTCCATTTGATTTACATTGGGAGTTAATGCTTAAAAGAAAACGTTTTGAGGAAGGAGAAATAAATTGTCTGTTATAAGTTTTTTTTGAAAAAATGTCATTATAATATTCTGCGTAAAAAAAAAATAAATTTTGCTAAAACTTGTTTTAATTAATGATTAATCCCTTCCTTCTAAAATTCCATTACAATTGGAAATAAAATTAAAAGGATTAATTTTAAGTATTTATGCAACCTTTTTGATGGGTTAAAACAATGAAACATGCAAATTTTCAGTTATTCAATTGTTTTTTTTACAACTAACAAGAAGAAAATTTTTTAAACGATATATGAAATCAACGGGCCAGTGGCGGGCCGCGTGTTGCCAGGCCTGCTTTAGAGTCATCTGCGCTAGTTGATTACAATTCGATGACCATTTATGCAGATCTAACTTGGCAGAGCTCATTATAGTAAGTACTTGATCTTTAATCTTCATAATCTGTTCTATGGTATCTGCTCCTGTTAATAAGTTATCTACATACATATCACTTTTAATAACCTTAGCTCCTTCAGGTAAACTAGATTCGTATTTGTCAGCTAAGTAATTGATACACCTCGTAGCGAGGAATGGTGATGATGCTAATCCATATGTTAGTGGTTTTAAGCGAAAGTGTTTGAACTTTTTAAAGGGGTCATTTCTCCATAGTATAAGTTGGTAATTTCGGTGATCCTCTCTGATCAATATCTGTCGAAACATCTTTACGATATATACAGTAAAAGCAAATCGACAACAACGAAATCGAATTAATATTGAAAACAAGTCATCTTGTATTGTTGGTCCGACACTAAGGATATCATTGAGCGAAATTGCTGATGACGTTTTGCTTGAAGCATCGAAAACTACTCGTAATGTGGTTGAATTATTTTTAGGTGTTATAACACCATGATGAGGTAGATAATAGTGACTTTTTGGTATACTCATTTCGTTTACCAATTCCATATGTCCTAAGCTCTCATATTCTTTTATAAACTGTGTATACTTTATCTGAAGTTCAGGGTTTCCCTTGAATCGTTTTTCCAAAATGAGAAATATCTTCTTTGCTGCATCAATTGAATTGCCTAAAACTTCAGGCAAGTCTTTAAATGGATATGCTACTTGGAGTCGCCCATTTTCTTTCTCTTGGATAGATTGACAAAAGATACTTTCACAATTTTCCTCCTCGTCACTGCGCATCACTAACTTTTCTTTAGTACTTTCAATTTCCCAAAATCGTTCCACAAGTTCATTTAATGTTATGTCCTGTGGTAAATAGTTGTCTAACGAAACAGTGTTACATAACAAATTAACAGTAGAAGAATTAACCTTTCCACAAACAATCCACCCAAAGACTGTCTTTTTTAGAGTCGGTAGATCGACGCCCAATTTAATTTGACCTACACAAATCAAATCAAAGAATTTATCTGCCCCAATTAATAGGTCAACTGTTTGAGGTTTATTGAAGTTGGGGTCTGCTAAATTAACGTTATTTGGAACTGTCCACTTTGCAACATTTATTGTTCTATCTGGATGACAGCCTGTAATAGACGGTATAACCCACATTTTGATCTCACTTTCAAATTGATTTAAGCGAGATTTTACTGTTGTTTGAACCTCGTGCTTTATTGTAGTCGAAATTTCACCCACTAATACTAACGTTAATAGCTGTTCTTTGAAGATGAAGCTTCTGTGCTAAGTCTTCAGTTATAAAATTCTGTTGGGAGTCTGAATCTAGCAACACTCTGGCTAATTGATAAGAGCCAAATCGATCCTTTAATTTGATGATAGCTGTTCCCAAAAAAACGTGTATTTCTGTTTTATCTGATTGTTCATCTGATGAACGCAATGTTGCATTTGCATATTCATGAAGCACTTGGTTTGAATTGTAGATGCTTTTAGTGTTTTCGATTACCTTAGGTTCACTTGGAACGAAATTAGCTTGCATAATTGGGGGTTTCTTCACCATGTAGCGATGTAATAAAGTATTATGTGGTCTAGAACACACTGTACAATTTGTGGATCGACATTGCTTTACTCCATGACCCTTTTTTAAACAATTAATACATAAAGAATTTTGCTTTACCTTTTCAAAGCGTTCTTCCACTGGTAACAACGAGAATTGTTTGCATTGATAAATGCTATGATCTTGTTGATTGCAAAAATTACAACTGGTTGCAGTTATATTCAATGATGTTGGTTTCTTGATGTGACTACCATATTGTCGCCTATTATATTCTGAGGTACATAATCTTGTTGCTGATTTATGTTCACGAGACTCAAGAAATTGACATCTGCGCTCTATAACTTTCTCACAATCTTTCCACGTGGGAAGTTTGGTGTAATCAACCGACTCTTCCCATTTAATTTGTGTATCGGTATCCAATTTTGACATGATGATGTGAATGATAAGTGAATTTGTAATATCTTCATCCTTTCCCAATAATTTAAGTGCAGATAAATGAGCACTAGTCGTATCTACTAATTTTCTTAATTGAACTGCATTACCTTTTTCGACCCTTTGCAATTCAAAGATTTCCGAAATATGCTCTTGAAATATTAAGTGGTGATTATCATATCTTTCTTTAAGCCTTTGTAATGCTTGAGAGTAGTTATCAGACGATTTTCCTAATGCTTCTATTGTTTGTAACGCAGCTCCTGATAGACAATTACGTAAGTGGGTATATTTTTCTGTTACTGATTTTTCGGAGTGATATGAAATTCGGAAACTCCGAGTATTTTCCTGTGTAATGCGGTAATTTTAGTGGTGGTAACTTAGACTTGTTAGAATGCAATACAAATGAGGTTGTATTAGTTTCTGCTAAACTTGCCCTTTTTGTAGGCATTAATGATAATATTTTTACCTTTACTTCGCAGTACAAATCCTCTAATTCTCCTCTCGTCGTAGCTACTCCGATATCGTTTGGTGCTAGCCTTTCCAGCGCCGTTTGATGTGTATTCAATAATTTCCAATAGGACTCCAGTATTTCGAATCTAATTGACCGCTTTACTGTGGCTCTTTGAGTTTTAATTTCCTCGAACTCCTGCATAACAACAACTTTCCTTTTTCCTTTCTATAAATGTCCTGTCACGGTCGCCAAAATGTATAAGCAGCTTTTTGGCTATAGTTTCAACAAATTTTGCTATTTTAATTAATAAACACTTCAATCTATTAACAACAACTATTTAATTTTATTTCGATTCTATATTAACAACAAATTAAATTGGATTTATTTAAGTAGAATTTCGGTACGCGTGTTCTATGAAATCATCAAAACGTCAAAAAAAAACTATATTATATATTGGTTTCCTCTATCAGGTGTACCAATCGATTTTCTAAGGGCGAGTTCACATGATGTCTTAACAGTTCCGTTTCTCGACTATGAGGATTGGTACCGCGTCCATGTAAGCTTATTACATTAAAGCCTTCTTGTCTATAAAATGTTGTTGTTGTTGTTTTGGTTACTCTCAACATCTGTTGACGACAAAATCTCGATTGATTGTTCATGATTGATTGATTGATTGATTGATTGATTGTGAAATACTTTGAGGCGTCTATAGAAAAATGTAACCTAAAATTTTTTTGAACTATTTTCAATTTTTTTTAGTCAAAAAGCTGATATGCACTTAATATGAATTTTAAAAATATCAATACAAATAATTATTGCAGAAGTATATCATATATTGTCAACTGAGGATTTTTGTGATAATCAAAAAAATCACTAAAAACAATGAAGGTTTTTTTTAACAAGCAATTTGTGCACACAAGCTTATGCTTTTTCCCTCGAAAATGTTTCCATGCCTACGAAATCCACGTATGTTCCCATATATTATATACATACATATATCCCATACAACAATAAGGTAGGTTGAAATAGGTTTTTGATTGTGTATAGCGATATTTATATGGCTACACACAATTATATATTGCTCATTTGAATTCACTTAAAAAATTATATGTGTTGACTGAATTTATAATTTATACGAATAGTCTCAATTTCTAAATTTAATGAGTTTCCATCATTCACATTTAATAAGACAAACTCATTATTACTTCTTTTGTCCATTAAAATTTTATCACCTAACCAAATAAAATAGAAAAAAAAAATAAATTAAATTAATTTTGTTTTTTTAATAATAATATTACCAATTTTATCGACAACTATTTCCTATGATTATTTTGAGCTGGGAGAACACATTATAGCTGCTAAGATCATATCTGAAGCAAAAACATTACCTCCCATTTTGGATATTTTTACTATCATTGGATCATTACTTGTTGCTATAGTATGAAAGATACGATCTGTTTTTTGTAATGGTTTCTCATTTATAACATCAGGACGATCATATTTTTTATCATAATATTCCAAAGTAAAAATATCATCACCTTTTACATTTGTTAATTCAAGTTTTATTAAACTGCATAAATCAATTACTTCAACAGTAGTCCAATTGGATCTAACTGAAATTTGCGGTCTACGTAGTGGTTCGTGACTACGAGGATTGGTACGAGGAGAATAACCACCACGTCCACGTAAATTTGTTGAATTAAATCCATCCTGTGAATAAAACGTTGTTGTTTTTGTTGTTTCTGTTACAGTGAACATCTTCTCACGACAATGAGAAATATTATTGGACTTTTTATAATTTTTGTTTCTTTCATTCTCGTCCATAATTTTCTGGTATGATTAATGTGTTTGTTTGTTTCATATCTCGATCGATTGTCCATTGTGATTTCTTAAAATATTACAAACAAGTAAAAGTCTTTGAATTTTCCACAATTGAGGCGTCTACAGAAAAAGAAAACTACTAACATAATACAAAGGTAAAAATCTAACAAAAAAACCAACGTAGTATAAAATATTGTTATGAAAATATTAGTTGGAATTTATATTTTCGTTTTAGTCTCATATTAACTTTACTTTGTAGAATGTAGAATGTACACATAGGCCACGTGTACCATTTTCGGTACATGATAACTACTTTTGTAATTTCTGAATTACACATTCATATTATTTTAAAAATTATTAATAGTAAAATGGCTAAATGGTAAAAATAATAATTAAAAATTAAATTTATTTCATATTAAAATAAAAATGGTGCCTAAATGTACACGTGGCCGGGAATATTAATAAATATTAATTATTTTCATTAAATATTATAATCACCTTACAACACAGGAGAACGAACCAACGGTAATTAATTTTGCTCGATTTTCCTTGCAGGGGCTACAATTTTAATGTGGATGCCATCGATTGCCCCTACAATTCCAGGGAAACCAGCGATTTAAAAAAACTGCCTTTTTATTTGCCCCGCTTCATTTTCTTTAGGAAAATATATGTATTTCGGTGCAATTCTGTTTAAAGCATTAGCCACTTCACAAATACACCGGCTCACAACAGTTTGTGAGAGCGTTGAAAAAAAATCTTGTCCCAACGAATGTTGAAAATAGCCACTTGCAAAGAACTGGTACAATTCGATTAAGTGTTTTTGTGAAGTTGAGTCACAGGGATTCTCTGCATTCCGCAATCTCTTTCTTAAAAGCTTAATTATTTTACTAAAATGAAAAATATATTGAAACCAAATTACATTGTAAACCAAATTATTTTATACATACCTTTGTCTATTCTGTGAATTTCGCCTCACATATATAGCCGCCAAACTCATGGTTTATATTTTTCAAAATTATAAATCCTGTGAATTTTCTGTAATATAGGGAGAGTTATTGTTTACTATTAGAAAATAAACAACTTACCTTCATTCAAAATGATTTAAATAAATCTGTAATACAGAATGCTCTAAATTACAAATATTTTTGTCAGATTTGACACGAAGAATTTATCACTCAGCAATTCAGCACTTGTTTTTATCATTTAGCAGATTTTAACAAGACAGAATCGCATTTTGTTGAAAAATGATAATGTTTATGATAATGAAAATAGTTCTTTTCATTATCACTTTTCCCTGAGACAGAATCCGACCCCTGGCTGCCATCTTATTTCAGTATAAGTGTAAATAAAATATATGTATGTATATATGAGGTATATGTCAAATCATACACAAATTCGTGTATAAAGAATTCTTTTTTCTAAATTTAGAGAGATACATATACATATATATATTTAAAAATTTCCTTTTAGTTGATTCATTTTAATTGTTTGGGAAAGAGACTATATGCACGGACTGTCAGGGGCAGTGCTTTCAAGATCTTTTGTTGGTCTGAAAGGTGCCAGAATTTCGTTCTTAATCTAAACTAATATAATTTAGGAATGATGCGGTTTGGAAAGGAGGCCTTAGGGATTTAACCTTGAAAAAAAAATAACCTCTTAATCTACTTCCTTGGTGAAAGTGTAATTGGAGTTTACTCCTTAAGAAATGATATTATAGCCGACGGTATAAAAAAATATGGGGAGTAAAATCAAGCGTAACCGTATGGGTGATTTTATATATATCTCGCTCAATCATATATAAAATAAACTATCTGTCGTTCGTGTGGATATTATATATATATATTTATATATGGAAATTTTTATAAAAATTAGCGATATCTTAAGTGTTCTTAATATCTTAGTGTTTAAAGGGAGTTTAAAAAATAACAACATATCAGAAATTCCAAAGGGTATTATATTAGATCGCCGTCAGAAATTTTACCTTGAATTTAATCGTATAAAAAAATTACCATTCGGAATATTTAAAGGACTACAAGAAAATATTAATATTTCGTTCAGGGTCAGTAAAATGAATTCGTAATAATAAAAAAAAATAGTGTAAGTATTCGATAAAGGATAACTTTTGGGCAGAAAAAAAAGATACATTTTTTTTTATTAAATATCCCATACTTTTTGAAAAATCAGAGTATTTTAGGTAGATTAAATAGAAAGTTGATCAAATTTTACCGGGTGAAAGCTTCATTGTTGTTCATTATTAGTCCTTGTTTATCAAAATATCAAGAGCATTTCTTAAATAAAGCTTAATTTCATTGAAAAAAATATGAAATTAAATTGCTTACCTTTTTTTAATCTGTTTAAAATTCAAACTGTTTTATTATTTATATAGTTTTAAAAATTTTATTAATTATAATAAATATATATATGTATGTATATATTTGAGGCAAAGAACTGTGGACACAAATTAGTTTTAAAAAGAGTATTTAGCTGTACACTACTCTATATTATTTTATAACTGTAATAATCAGTAGCTTTGATACATTATCAGTACATTTGATATATTACTATATTAGTGTATTCTTTTTAAATGCACTATACAAATACTTGCGCGCAGAAAACGGCTAATAATCTAGCACCCGTGTTTTATACCTAATAAAAAAAAAAAAAAGAAAAAAAGAAAACAAACAAAAAGAATTATTATTTAAAAAGAAAACAAATAAACACATAAAACTATTACAAGTTAAATAAATTCAAATAAAAATTGCTTTAACATTTTTTAATACTGTTATTTTCTTCTTTTTTTTTGTGAATTTGAACTATATTTGCTCTCACTTCCCTTTTTCTTTATTAGTTCGTTTTGGCTATTCAACTAACATATATCACTGTTGTACCATCTTTAAGCCTGGTTTTCTTAGGATCTTGTTTTTTGTTCATCTATTTTGAGCCGCTTGATTGAATACGAAAAGCATTGGGATGGTTACATTTTGTGTTCTATGGGTATTCTATATATATTCTATAGTTTCTCGTACGTTTGATTCTCTCATCGTTCCAGGTAGTCGCTTGAGTACTGTAGCCATCGCATTATTAAGCCCCATGTTTGGCCTAATAGAGTTTTAATTGCTCGTAGTTTGTTTGGACTGATGTAATTTAATTGCGATTTTGGTATAGATGTGGGAAATTTGAGTCTATTTGATAGATGAATTGATGAAATTTATTTTATTCCTACATAACGCGACTTTTATATTCCGTTTGGAATATTATTAAAAAAAAATACAGTAAAATAAAAACTCACTAGATTACTGTTTAATAAATTTTTTTTAAGTCAACTACATGTGTATTTGACAATTATTAATTAACTTCCTCTACTCTAAACTATTGTTCTTTTATATATGTTCCTTATCTTAGAACTAATTACTTAATCATTAATTTACATTATTGTCTTATTGAAATATTTATCGATATGAACTTATACTTTATTTACATGTTCGATTACTTGTAAAATATATGGACTTATTATTATCTCCCAAAACATTCCTTTTGTTTCATTATCATTATTTTTGTCATTCCGGTTTTAACTCTCCGCGCTAATAGACGTGTGTACAGTTTAACTGAAGCAAAGAAAATTTAATTTGTGTAAAAAAGCTAAAAATTAAAGATAAATGCCTGTGAGGAGTGATAGTTAAGGGTCAAGGGTCAATTTAAGTACCTTGACACTTATAAATACACTTCATTATTTATCAGTAAAGTGAAATCTCGCTTATAATAAATAATTTAAAAGTACTGTTTAACCTGAAGCTGAACAAACAAAGGAAACAGTTTACAGTGTTTTTAAGTGCATATGAACTTGAACTTGGATTGTTTTTTAATTTTAAATAAATATTAAAACTCAATTTAGATATAAGACATACATATTCTTATTATTATCTTTATCTCACAAACATAAAAATAATAAATATAGTTCAGTGCATTAAGTGCCATATGTCAGATAACAAAAGTAATGCCACGTAAAAAATATTTTGTTAGGCTGCATTAATCATTTAATCATTTCCTTTATCTCTGGATCTGATTGTTGTTCAATGTTTAGCCAATTTTCTGTGGGACTGTTCAAACGATAACATTTTATTGTGGGGGTGTTATGGTTGAGATAATCTGCATATTCCATTGATTTCCCTTTATGGTACAGAATGTTGAAGTCAAAATCTCGATATACTCGAAAATGTTTTACAGCGTTGACTACTGCCAGGGTTTCTAGTTCATAGCTGTGATAGTAAGCTTCGTAAGCCTTGGTGGCTTGACTATAGTATGCAACCACATGTAGTCGATCTCCTCTCTGTTGAAATAATTTAACCCCCTAACCAATGGAACTAGAATCTGTATGAAGTTCGGTTTTTAGTTCTGGGTTAAATATTGTTAAGATTGGTTCGGTTGTTAATTGTCTGATAATATACTGTCGAGCTTCCTTGCACTCTTGGGTCCATTCGAACTTTATATTGCTCTTGGTTAAGCCAGATATATATCTTGTCTTTGTTGCAAAGTGTGGAATAAATTTTCTAAAATAACTGGCTAAGCCCATAAAATGCCATACGGAGATATTCAAAATGTCCATCTGGGGTGACAAAAGCGGTTTTTTCGATTGAATCTTCTGCGATAGGAATTCGGTGGAAGCCCGATGCCTTATCCAATAAAGTTTAGAATTTCTGGTCTGATAGCTGATCTGGTTGATCATCTATTCTGGGGAGATGGTAACGAGCCTTTATTGTTATTCGGTTTAGAGCACGATAATCGATAAAAAGCCTGGTTTTTCCTTTCCTTTTTCTTACTAATACAACTGGGCTGGCATAGGGAGACTCACTATCTCGGATAATGTTTTTTGATTTTAGATCATCAATTAATTTTGAAGTGATGTTTCGTTCTTCTATAGAATTTTTTTAAAATTAAATCTATTTTACTTTGTGGCACAGTTCCATCTTCGAACCTTTGTAAGGTTTTCATTTTTTGTATTGTTCGAGTAGCTGAAGGGTTGCGTCTTAAAGTGGAACCTTGTTTATTAGATACTATTTCTAACGTTGGGTCGTCTAAAATATCTCTCCCTATAATCATCTCATTTTTGAGGTATTCGTTACCTATGACGTGAAAAGTTATTTCTATTGTTATTTCTTTAAACTCTATTGTAAGTTCAGTTTTTTCAGTAAGTAGGAGTGGTGTGTTGCTGATACTGATAACTGAAAGAAAGTGTACTGTTCTTTTTGAGGCAATAGTTGCAGCGACATCTGATCGTATTAGTGAACAATCTGATCCGATATCTAGAAGACAATGAAATACCCTTCCTCCTGAAAGGATGACCGTGGTATTATTTATAGTGTGGATTCCACTACACATATTGACTGTTTTTTGTTCAAAACGCTTTTAACACTTTGACTGCCATGACTATCATATCTGATAGCCATGATTTTTGGACACAGTAGGCCGTGGAATTCAAAAACGATATCAGTTACTCGACAATCGTATTGAAGTTTGATTGTTGGGCCCCCTACGATGTGTTAGGTATACGTGGTTTGTGAAAATTGATATATCTCTCGATTCTATGACCTAAGTTTTGTGGAAAATGAAATATTTTCAAAATGCAACAAAACAAAAAATGTATATATATATAGAGAGAGTATGTGATAAATATATATGCAGTATGTGATAATAAATACATATATTTACAGTTTGTGGAAATAAAAGAATATAAATACAGTATGTTATTTCCTTTATTTTTGAATAAATTTACATTCAGTGTTTGGCATTGAAGCAATTACGACACATTTGAGGCTGGTCAGGACAACCATCACAGTATGTGGAAGTTAGCTTTGCTTTTTTTTTGGTCTGTTCACGACCTTCTGTTTTAGAAGTTTTGATATAACACATACGTATGACATTTACGTCGCAACTTTTTACCATTTTCATGGACCCTATCAATCAAGTTGTGCGTTTTTCTACTTTTTTGCTCATTGCATTGGGCATCTTTATCCATACCAAGCAGCTGAAATACCAAGCTCTCCCTAAATTTTCGAATTTTCATTTTTGAGTTTGTTGCATGTTGATATACAACCAGTGCATTAACTACTGCAACTCCTAACAACAATTCTAGTCCTAGTTTTCTGTACCATTTTACACTTTTTCTTGGTGTTGTGGTATAAGCACCCATCTGATCTGACAAATCTATACTAGCTTTGCCCTTATTGAATGCCAGTATAGCTTCCGGCTTTACCATAGCCCTTCGATAATGTCTATTTGGTTTTGCGCTGTTAGCTGGTAGTCCAGATAATAAACTGTTGAAGGTATGACTGCAAATTAATTTGTGCTGGTTGATGGCATGCTTTGTGAAAAGCTTTGGCTAGTTGAAGGCATGCTTTGTGGAAGGCGTTGGCTGATTGAATTAGTTGCCGGGGACTAATTTGTATTATATACTTGCTCCATGTGCAATGCTTGTTTTTTCTTAGGTGCCACTGGAAAAAATGTGGGTGCATGTTTTGTGCTCAATATCCGCACATCACGGGTGTCCTTCCATTTTAAAGCAACAATGCCATTCTCGTCTTCTATGGAAATCATTTCTCCTTTCTTTAATTTTGCTTGGAGGACTTCCTTTGGGATATCTCTTTTATTTGCTCTTAGGGTTCCAACAACATGCGTTTTTTATCCAGCAAACACTGCCAATTCATAACTGGTATAAAAATTCTCTATATACAGACTTCTACCTTCATTGAGAAGTAATGCTGCTAGTTCCATACACTTTTTGCTAATCCTGTTTCACGCTCTCCAGTTTATTTAATTAATTGAGTTTTTTACTTTAAATTAAATACTTATCATTTCCTGCATGAAGTGATACATTGCGCTTCACAATCTCCTTTTTTTTACATCTAGCTTCAAAATATGGATGTGTTCATCGGGGGGGAATTTCTGAAGATATTCCGGAACTACCACACAACATTCATTCTCTTCTCCTCTCGATATGAGCTCCTTGATCGATTTTTTTAGATTAGGACGCAACAAAAAAATTCTTTAGTAATACCACTCAACTTTTCCTTTTTTTTTCTTTAAGTCAAATCAAGTACTCATTTTCTTACTGTTTTTTTTTTTTACTGTTCTAAGCTTTATTTTTCACATTCACTTAAATAGCAATTGATTATAAAAACGTATAATAATTTTTTTTTGTAAATTAGTTCCACAGAGTTTTTCACAGTTTTTTTTTTGATTAATTTATTTTTCAGTTATTACATACACCTACTATATAATATTTTACAATTTGGTACACACATTCCCATTAATCAAACAAAATCCATAAAATTACGTATTAATTATTCATATATTAGACAAATATATATATATATATATATATGCGTCCAATTCCAAATGCTGTATTTTTCTTGATCAAATTACTGAACATAAATTACTTCCAACATCTTCTTGCGTCGGAGTCCTAACAGCAACACTCCCGTTCATACTCTGGCCCCGACTGACTTCAAAAAATGTTTTCACAACCCATTGGAAAAGGGTATTGCCAATACCCTTTTTCCAATCCACACAAAAAAATAATAAGATTCTAACATGCAAGTTACATCTCAACTTTCCCTCATTCAAATTAATGACGTTTCCCATAAATTAAATATTTTATGCTTTCCAGATAAGGAAACACTCTCAAATGCTTACATATTGACCACCCAAATTGTCCAAGTGTTCCTTAAATTCTTTTGAATTCTTTTAAATTATTTTTTCCCAATAAGTTACAATAATACAGACCAAATGTAACCACTTGACATTTGGTCACAATTATTGTATTGAAGCTAGTCTTGAAGAAAGTTTAAAAAAAAAATTTTCAATTCATGGTTTAGGTCTAATAATAGACAGGGTTCGTTACATTTCAGTCATTTGTATTATGAAACTGGTCTTTTTGGAAATATAAATTCAATTTTATCTTTTGTACTAAATAATTTTTACTGATGGCGGATATCATATAATTTTAGCCTTACATAATTAAGCCTTTAAAAAATTTATTTACTATAATTGTTTAATAAGTCAACAAAATGCAAAACTTTTCAAATAATTACACAGGTAAAATTATTCAAGGTGTATTTTTAATGAGTAAAGGAATTAATTTTTTGAAATCAGTTTGATTTAATATTTGCAATTTATTTGATATTCTGATTTTTGATTTTTTTATAACTGCTTTCTCATCCGTTTCCACGTCACCTGGCGGTAGGATGATCAACGCGTTTTTTTTAAAGAGGTATCCCCTATTCAAATTGGTAATTTTTAGACTGATAAAAATAAGCAGTATCATATGGGGGCATGAAATATTTGAAAATTTAGAGAAGTCATTTTTAAAAAATAGCCGAGGAAACGAATATTATGATACAAAAAGGAATCATTTTTAAAATTTATTTATTTATTTAATTCATTTATTATTTTTAATAATATTATAATTCATTTATTTATTTAAAAAGGACCCAAAATAAAAATTTTATAAATATAATCGATGTATGAGTATATTAAATGAAATATTTTAATATGGAATATGTTTTGTAAGAATTATTTTTTTGTAGTTTCGGTATTTATAAAAATAAAAGGAAAAATGATGCTTCAGTTGAATTAACTTATTGGAAAACAACAGCAAAAGTTATTCAATTATTGTGACTATTTTTTTTTATGTTTATCCCAAAAATTTATAAATAAGTTTTAAAGTGTTTCGGAAAAGGCAAAAAACTTTTTGAATTCATAGTAGTAGAAAGTTAGTAAATAAGCTCACTTTGCTTTCTTTTTGCTCGATTCCTTTTTTTTCGTTATGGATGATAGGCTGACACACACGAAGGAGATGTGCTTAAATATGACAATTTTCCGCTTATAACTGACTTTGTTAATATAATTATATTTTTATGGTTAATAATTATATACCACATATACTATCATCCAATATTATTTAATTAAACCATCTTCTTTAAATTACACATATATTTTATTCATTCAATAAATTATTAATTTAATATAAATTTATTTATTCACAAATTAAATATGAATTTTATAACAAATTATTATTATTAAGGTTATTTCGTTTCACAAATGAAATATAAATTCACATAATTAACTAACGAAAACTGTTACTCTATTTCACAAATTAAATATAAATTTTGTAATTATTATAATGAAACGTTCTCTAAGCGGCTAGAATATAACATAATTGATTAACGAAAACTGTTTTTTTGACTAACTAACTGACAGTTACGGATATGCCAAGCAAGTAAACTTTCACAGCTTGCTTGACAAATCCATAACTGTCAAACCTACTTAAATTTATTTAAATAAACGCAAAATTTAAATTATGATTTCCCCTACATTTTATTATATTTAAAGGAATTAGGAAAAATAAAATAACTTTTTCATTAATAAATTTGTAAAATTTTATTTTCCAATGCAAAACATATTATTGAATTTGGTCAATATTATAACCAAAATAAAAAAAATTTATTATTCTTTGTTACTTCTACTAAAATAAAAAGTTTTATTAAATATATATTTTTATTTTATAAAATAAAATAATTATGCATTATACCGCTTCAAAAATCGAATCATGGAGGTCTGCCTTTATGCCGAGACGAAGAAATTCAGCACTTTTTTCTAACCTAAATAGTAAAATTTTAATTACAAATTTTAAGGTTTTTACAAGTTGTCACGCTTAATTAATTATTAAAATAAGAAATAATAACAATAATTAATATTTGAAAGTTAAAAGGGCTGGTCAAAAAATGTTTAAAAGTGCGTCACACTGAAAGTGAGAATATTTTTTATTAATTTTTTAATAATTTTTGAAGTGAAAATTATTTCACAAGACCTTCTAAAAGCGTGGAGTTAACAAATGATAATCTCCCCAATTTTTTTTATTGACTTTAGACTTTTATCGAAACAGTTTTAGATTTCTTAACCCTTTGGGTACTGATTTGATTTTGGTATAAGATTTGCATATGAAACGGATTTAATTTTTAGTTGCTTGGAGTAGTATGTAAAAGCAGTAGACTTTACGTAAAAAATGATTTATTTTTAAAATATCAGTGACATATTTAGTATTAAGATTACTTCAATAATTAGAATAACAAAACATAAATAACAAAACATAATAAAAGAAACAAAACTTAATCAAATCAATTTAAGTTATAACACAAAATCAATTACTAATAATTATGAAGGGTATGATATTCTTCAAAGCAAGTATGTAAATGCAGTGGTGCTTTACATTGTTTGCACTGCCAGGTAGTCTCTTTCCTAATTTTATTCTCATAACAAACACGGCACCTTTTTGTAGGGTGTTGCTTAGACTCAGTTGACGGAATATTCTCAGGAAAGTGTCCCCAATTTTTTGCTATCAAACGAAATGGTGTATAGTTATTCAACGGACGTCCGCGCCTTTTATAATTTGGCAATGACATTTTCTCTAGTAATTCTTCTTCTTCTCCGGTACGGGAATTTTTTCTATAAAATGTTGTTCAATTGCTGCAGCTAATGTTGAATTGTTATTTTTTTTAGGTCGCCCAGACGCTTCCGATAATAGCACTAACTGTTTTCCAGATGAAATATTAGCTGGCAACTGAATTAATGAGCTTATAAGGCTGTTTCTGAATTGTAGGAACTTTGTGTCCTTATGGAACTTCCGATATAAATAAAATGAGTTCCAAACACATAAGTCCAATGTATGAAAAATAACTTTTTTATACCATCTAATGGTTTTCCTCGGAGAAGAGTAATAGGATGTCATCTGATCACATTTATCTATACCTGACATATAAAAATTGTAGTCAGCATTATTATAAGGCTTTAATTTGAATTGTCCTCGTCTATTTTTTACATTAATCATTTGTGGATGATGCCGGGTAGTTATGGATAATACTTCACGATTATCTCGCCACTTGGAGACATAAATATGACATTTTCTGCGCCATATATATTCTCCCTTTTTCAATTTCTTAGAGATCACTTCGGTTGGGTTACCCCTTCTATTAGTACGAAGCATTCCTACCGTGTGTGTTTTAAAATTTAATAATTTTTGTGACAGCTCAATATTGTTGTAAAAATTATCCATATATAAGTGGTGACCTTTATTCAAGTAAGGGCTCATTAGGCGGATAACGAGGTCATTTGTCTTCGGTGAAATGACAAAAACGTTTTGTTTGCCTCGGTAAACTTACATATTTCAAACATAACAGTCACTAGAGGTCAGGGAATAAATTTTGATTCCATACTTAGCTCGTTCGAAAGTAATTTAGTAATCTTTTTACAATTTAAAATTCACATATCCTTTTTTTTTTCTTCTTTCTTTGCAAACCTTTTAATTACTTTCTCTTTTTTATATTTATATAACTCAACTGTTTCTCACTAATTCGCAATAGTTTTTCAATTGTTTTTTTAATTCACAAAATTTAAAATTCTTTAAAAAAAAATACATTAACTTATTTATTCTTTTCTTTGTCAAATTTCACAATAAGTAGTAATTAATAAGAGATTTAAGTATATAATTTCTTTTGTTTTATGAAAACACCACAAAAATCTATATCACCACATTTGACAGACACGATCACTCGACTGCTGATTAACGACTCCTTAACACGACTCCTAAAAAACGACTCACTCTCAAATTAAACTTGAACCCTAATTTATTTGGATTTAGTGGCGCCAAAAATAATGCCCTTTGGTGGCCACATGGACTTTGGTGGCGCATGAGAAAAAATTTTAGAAAGTCTTTTCTGCTTATATGATTGTTTCTAATCATATAAGCAGAAATAGAACATAATTTACTGCCGGTCTTTTGTATACAAAATCAGCAGGGTGGCACAAAAATAAAACATGTGGTCTAGCTATTGTAGAGGAATATTTATGTGATTAACTCCAGTGTCAATCGCATAAATATTCCTCAGGATCAGCAGGGGCGGCACAAAAATAAACATGTGGCCTGGCTATTGTAGAGGAATATTTATGTGATTGACTCCAGTGTCAATCGCATAAATATTCCTCAGCATTTCCGGCAGATGATTTACATAACAGATCGTTAAATGACTTAGTGAGCACTTAGCTCAGCTTAAGAAAAAGGATGTATGAACCGAATAATTGATGTAAAGGGATCTCGCCTAGCTATTAAAGGGAGTAACCAATTGCTTATGACCACAATATGCAAAGATAAGTTCAGGATTATTTGTCTAAAATTTATAATTTCCTTAAAGTTACGAAATAAAAAAATGCTTTTATTAATTTTAATTTATTTCATTAATTATTATTTTATTTAATTTATAATTACTTATAAATTTAATTATTTAAATATTTTTTTTTTAATCTAAAGTTCCTTGGTATTATTTCTTAACACAATAATTTATAATTTTATCTATTTAAATGTAATGTATGTGGAACTACTTTATTTTATTTAACTTTTTTTAAAACATCTTTTATTTATAACTATTTATAAATTTAACTATTTAAAAACCTCTAATTTAAAGTTTCTTTGTGCTATTTCTTAACACAATAATTTGTAATTTAAAATTTATTTTGAACTACTTAATTTAATTGAAAATTTCAATATGTACACAGTATCCTTCTAGAATCAGAATCGACTGCCAATTATCAACTGCCCTCTTTATCAATTACTTGTTCTGTTTATATCATTTTTTTATTAGTTAATTTTCTCATGGTCAAATTTATGATTGCTAAAACAGGTATCTTATATCACTTGTTTCTCATTAGGAACAGGTGCATCTATATTTCCTGTTAATAACAGGTGTATGAGAAAATGCAAGCAATACTTATTTTGATGGGAATTTAAGGTAAGTATTTTGTTTGGTTTTATTAAGAAAAAGAGCATGAGAATATATTACGGGCAATAGTTTATTTCTAAGGAAATTTAAATGTAAGAATGGAAATTTAGATGTAAGAATTTTTCTAGTAAAAGAGTGTATGAAATATATTGTAAAATGTATTTCCCTAAAAGCGGAATTGTGTGAAAACAAAAAGTTATATAATATTTTCGTTGATTCTTATAACATCTAAACAGTCAACCTATACAAAGGACAAACTAAATATTTATAGAGATTCACAAAAATTATTGCATCTATTAATAACGATGTAGCTTAATGCTATTATTACATAATACCCTTCATTGCACTGCACAATGTACTTATAAAGTTAATTCCAGAAAGCAGCAACCGGAAGATCAAACGTAATCAGGCCACTATCCTCTAATGCCAGATTTTTTTTTTTTGTGTGTAGTTACTATTAATTAAAATGACATCCGTTTCCTTCGTTTCGAATTGGCTTCGTGATGTCCAATGCTATAGGTTAAGAAGTCGGCTGATGTCGCTGCTTTCAACTAATATTCAATTTATGTTGTTTAGATGATTCAATTGCAATGGTTTTAATAATAGTATTTTGATAACCCTAACATCAACACGTGTTAACTATACAACTTTGGCAAATTTTTTGAAAGCTGCCAAGTTGACTTCGTGTTTTAATAAGATTCAATCTCAATTTATCAGATACTTTAAAGTACATCCACTAATAAGTATAACTCAAGAAAGTTCACCAGTCTTGATATTGTATAATACTATAAGCTAGACGAACTTAAAAATTTTCTAAACAATAAGGTAAAGAAACCTAATAATACAAAAGTCAATTTATCCAATAAAAAAAAATTGAATTGAGAAAAAAAACAATCTTGAAACCAATTATAGATGAAAATATTAAATATAAAAAAAACCCAAAATCTAATTTTAATTATCCACTAGATATATAAAAAAAGAACCAAACTAATTTTAAATTAAGCCTTAAATAAACAAAAACGAAACCAAACTTAATTTAAAGTAACTATTAACATAGAAGACCAAAAAAAAAAAACTATTCTTCATTTAAAAAAAAAAGGAAAACAAATCTTACATGATTTTTTTTATTTTTCTCTCCGAGGTCTGATGGGCCCAGCAAACTCTCCTATAGTAAAAAAAATTCTCAAATTTAAGTTTAAAATATTATTAATAAAAATTCTAACCCAGAGAAAGTTCACACAACTAGGATTTTAATATTTTTTTTTCACAATTTCACAATTATCGAAATTAAAGCTTGCGGAATTTTACAGCTATTATTATATATTTTGTACCCACGCCTAGTACGGTAATACTTTGTTTATGGTTGTATTTAATAAAAAAAATATTAAAAAAAAATGTTCGTATATAACCAAATTTTTAATTAAAATATCGGCACACTCTTTTTCTTTTAGTTTTTCAAAAATTAAACCAATTGCATAAACTCCAAAAGAAAAATCTACTATTGCCATCATAACTTACTAGGCCAAAACGAAAAAATACAATATATAAAAACCTGTTAGGCCAGAGCCCAAACGAACAGGTTCCTCCTTCTACTAAAATCTGGCCTCGACTGCCTTCAAAAAATGTTTTCACAACCCATCTGATTGCCATACCCTTTTCCCAATCCACACAACAACAAAAATTCTAACATGCAAATTACATCTCAATTTTCCCTCATTCAAATTAATGACGTTTCCCATAAATTAAATATTTTATGCTTTCCAGATAAGGAAACACTCTTACATCTTGACCACCCAAATTGACCAAGTGTCCCTTGAATTCTTTTTTCCAATAAGTTACAACAATACAGACCTAATGTAACCACTTGACATTTGGGGTTTGTTTCTTTATTATGGACCATGGTCCATAAGTAGCAATCTAGTACATTTTTTTCATTCTAGTCTCATTACATAAATATATGAATTCTGGAAAAATGTATCACAACTTGTAACCATTCTGTGAAACATTATAGCATAGCAAAATTTCTCTAACAATACACAAAAAAGATAGAAATTGAAAAAGTTTAATATTTTTATGGTGTATATTGAAACGTAGAATTTAATTTAAAATATATATTTATTGTTCACCAGGTTGAATTCTATAAAATTATTTCTAAATGTTTATATCCCTGCGATGTGGTTATACAGTTGTCCTCTATTGGTAGCTATTGCAAGTGGCCTGATGATTCTGGTCACGAGTTGATAAGCCGTGCCGATCGCCTAAAAAGAAAACCAAAACATGAATTAGTTACTTGTCGGCGGAAACGCTCAATTAATAAATGCGGAGACGGAAACAAGGCGATTGTCACCTGAGAGCTGAAGTGGATTCGCCAAACTTCAGTCCCAAGCCCGACAGGCGGTTACTCCAGCCCGTTGTTAATATAATTAGGAATTATTTCAGATTTTCATTTTATTATATATTTTCCATGATGAAATAATAAATAACTTACTAAAATAATTTGCAAAACTAAACAAAGTTGTTTTTGTTTTTATATTTTAGTATTAAGCAAGACAGTAATACCATTGATAGATTTTAAAAAATATCGAGGTAAAATTAATATACAGCGTCCACGGAAACCACATTATGAACGAGCTTTGGTAAATGCAGTCACATTACCAATTTATCCTGAAGAAGAGAAAAATCAAAAATGTTTTACTGAGCCTGAATTTAAAAAATTCAAAGAACCAAATCCATAGAATGATATTATAGCACGTGAAGTACAAAATTGGTTACGTAATTCAGAAATGGTAGCAATATTTCATTTGAATTCAATATCATCTGATGATATATTCAAAGTAAGAGTTGCATTACATAAAAATGATATGCATTTAAAAGTATATGGTAAAGCAATTATGAAAAAAGCTACTGAAAATACTAAATATGAAGCAATATTACCACTTTTTGATAGTAATAATTGTTTAGTTTTTTCACCACAAAAAAATGTTGCAAAACTTTTAAAAATAACAAAAAAAACATCACAATTAATCTTATTAGCTGGTATTATTGAAAATACGTTACTAAGTTGTAATGAATTCAAGCATTATGCATCTTTACCAGATTTACAAATTTTAAGAAGTCAATTTGTTGGTTTTTTAAATAGTTTAGCCTGACAATTAGCTAATAATATTGAAACACATCAAAAAGGACTTGTTAATATATTAGATGTTTATGCAAAGTCTGAGGATAATATTAATAAAGATGATATCCTTAAGACTTAAGTAATAATTATATATTTGGTATATTTAATTTTTCATAATAAAAAACAATTTTTTTGAAAATTAAAAGAACGTTGTTTAATGTCATAATTAGTCTTACAATTAGTCAAAAGTTTTAATATAGTTTCGTACGCTATGAAAAAGTTTATTATTATAGAAAGTAAGATTTAAAACAAATTACAACTAAAGTGTTAATTAATTCTTTACAAATATCTCCGCAGTATCACAAGAGGCAATTGAGTATAGTTATTTTGGGGGAAATCTGAGCATATTCAACTTAAGGTGAAAGCTTCTTTTTTTGAGTGAAAAAGCCTTTTAATAATATTCTTCAAATTTTGTAAATGAATGCTCATAAAAGTCATCATTGTCAGAATCGTCTAAATTCATCGAAGCGATTTCAGCAGTACTTATACCCTTTTACTTAAACCACTTTCTGTGGAATCCTCTAAATCATCATTTTCTTCATTAGAATCCTCAGAGTCTTCAAAAGAATCTTCTTCATTTGAATCCTCAGAATCTTCAAAAGAATCTTCTTCATTAGAATCTTCAGAATCTTCAAAAGAATCTTCTTCATAAGAATCTTCAGAGTCTTCAGAATCATCAAATGGTTTCACTGAATAACTGAAAACGATATATTATATTATTAAAACTTAATGTTCATATAAACTTTATAAAATTTTACTTATTTATCAATGAGTTTTCTGAAAAATTAGTATCACCAGGATTTTCAGGAAGATAAATATCATATACAAACTTATCATTATTAACAAGCTGTTGATTTGTTTGATTCGTTTCATTTACATTTATATCTTCCACTTCTATATCAAGTATTGTTATTTTCTCATTTGTTGAAGTTTTTTTTTCTTTATTTATTGTCGTATAACATTTAACTATTTTAAATCGTTTATCTTGCGGTAGTTGCTTAGCGTATTTTCTTTTACGTCCTGTGAAATTAGATTGTCGTTCCCTCAGTTTATTGATTTTTGTAGCTAGTACTTCTTCATACTAGAAAAAATTCATATTACAAACATTTTAGATGTAATGGAAAATAATTTATAATATTCATTACCTGATTTTCAACCGTACCGACAAACTTCAAAATGGTTTAAATTTCATTTTCTGGAATATCACTTTCGATTTTGTGTCGCTTTAATATAAAATTATTTAATGGTTCTTCGTGTATTTGACGTTTAACTCTCACAATTGCAGACATTTTAGAATAAGTTTTAAAATAAAAATAAAATAAGTTTTCTTAATATAAATCCTAAAAATAAATATTTATATGAATTATATTACGTAAAAGTATTATATAGTATAGTATAGTTACCTCTTCCGTATAATAAGTATCTGATATCTATTGTTTTTAGGTTAAAATAATTTATCTCGAAAAGTCAATCCTTCCTGCATACAAAAAATTGATCAAACGTGTGTTCAATGGCAAAATTGAGCAAACATACATATGTTCAATGACCACATTTATCATACGGCATGAAATGGATGTGGCTTATTTTTAAGTGTTAAATCACCAGAGCCTAGTCATTCAAAGATTATATTATAGCACTTAGTGCTTGATACTCACCCAAGACTGATGTTACAATATAGAAAAAACTGCAACAAATATATGTTTTTGAAATGCTTTGATTCCAGTCTTAAAAATTTTAATAAATAGATATATCACTTAAAAATACTAACATTCTATTAGCGTATATAAAAAAAATTGCAACAAATATATGTTTTTCAAATGCTTTGAAATCATATTTCCTAAATTTGATTACAGCCGTTATTTTTCAAAATCTTTAGATATTCTTCGAAAAGCTGGTTATGCTTTTTTGATTCCTCAATTATCTCACCTAACATTTTTTGTCTGAGATTCTCATTCTTTTTTTTTTCTTTTCTTTGGTAGAGGAATGATTTATGGCAACATCTTCATCATCTGGAACACTTTCTATTATGTCATAAAAGTCATAATCTTTGTTTGCTTTTTGTCCCTCTGGGAAGCGAACAAAAGATTCAGCTGAGCTACAAGCTGCCTGTGGTTCGATTTCGGGTAATTTTGAAAACACAGGATGTAGTACCTCAAAATATCCCCAAAATCTACGGTCATTCCCACTTTTGTTATTGCGATCCTTAATTTCTTTGTACTTTGTTTTGAGATGCTTGAATTTTCTAATACATTGTTTGATTGTAAACTCACTGCCTCTTACAATATTGATTCATGCTGTTATTGTACTCGATAGCTTTTGATCATTAGTAGAGCTATGTTCAATGTATTAATCTATCAAGCAATGGATATCTCCTGATCTCCATTTTTCCACTTTATTTTCTTCAAGAGAAATATTTTTTCATCAACAATAAAAATACAAAAATACATTACAAGTTGTGAGGTGTATAAAATCTTATTTCGAAAACAAGATTTATTCAAAAAACGCCATTTATATGAAAAATATAATTTTAAAAACTCACACTATTTACAAAATATCACGTAAGAACTTTGGTCCTCCTATAGCTAATTAAACTTCCTTTTTTTAAATAAAAAACAATACTTACCCTTGGAATCCCCCATTTTACACAAACTGAATATACTTTTTAACTTTTTACTTTTTTTCGGTCCGGCTAACTGGATATCACATATATCTGGAGTTAGAAGTGTTTTAAATAAAAAATATTAAAGAAATTTCAATTTTTAACATTAATTTTTACTGAACATCAAAATGACAGCTGTTGCTTTTCCAAATGAGACTAGAATGAAAAAAATGTACTAGATTGCTACTTATGGACCATGGTCCATGGTCCATAATACAGAAACAAATCCTTGGTTACAGTTATTGTATTGATGCTAGTACTTGAAGAAAATTTAAAAAAAAATTTTTTTTCAATTCATGAATTATATCAGACTGGCTCTAATAAAACTATCATGTCGAAGGATATTTAAAAACCTTCAAAACAGTTCTCTAATTTTGAAAAATTGATTTTAAATCTTCCATCAGAGAATGATAAATTATCTTTAATTAGAGCTTTAACACTGCAAAATGGAAATGATATAAGTCCAAGTTTTAAGATTTGCAAAACTACAAAAAACACAAACCAAAAAAAACAAGTCTAATTTAAATAAAAATGTACCTATAAAAAAAGATAGAAACTATACTAGAAGTATTAGAAACTGTAAAGAATAACATTCATAAAGAAAAAATAAAATTATTAATTAATAATTATTTTAATAATCACCAAAATACTACAAAAATTCAAGATAAATTTAATAATTCATAAAATTATAAAATTCCGATAATAAATTTGAATAGTTCAATTTCAAATAGTACTAAAATTAATAATAGTAAATTGGTCATGAAAATAACAGTATTATTAAACATGATGGTCTATTGTCGTTATTAGAAGCATCAAACACTTTAGAAAATATATCCAAAAATATTTATAAATCTCAGGAACAAAATATTTTTAAAAATCAAGTGAATTATGTAAATGAATTAAGTAATATTTATATGAGCTTAAACTTGGCATATTTTTTACCTTTTCAATGTTAAAGTGTAAAACTTAAAAAAAGATATCAGAAATTGAACAAGAAAATTCAATTAATGAATAATTTTAACAAGGAAACAAAAGGCATTAATCGTGAAGATCGTAGATGATGATTCATATCCATAGTTGTTTAATTGTTTTAAATGAACTTTTTCGTTGTTCAAATACAGTATGGGAAAGACGTTACTTAAATGTCTTCAGACAGAACAAATAAAAATATAATATTGGTTCAACCATAATACCAAGATTTAAAGTCCTATTTACTGATAAATTAGGTTCAACATTAAATTAAATTCTGTTGATTCGGAATTACCAGAAACTAAAATTTTCTAATGTTAGTATACAAGAATCTGCTAGTAGTCATCGTCATTTGAAAAGTATCATGGATATAATTAAAACAACATTACCAGCACGATATTTATCATTTAGAAAAATATTAGATCCAGCTGTATTTTCTTGTATAACATTATGAGGTTATGCAGTTAAACCTGACATAAGAGAAGATATTAAAGAAATTCTAGAACTAATGCTAGAAACAGGATTATCAACTGCACTTGCAGTTTGTTTATGTGAATTAGCTGCAAATATACCACATGTTAAACGTGAAATATTAAGCATGCTATCATAAGTTCTTGTGAATAAAATTTCATCAACTTTTGATACACCTAAGCATAATTCAAATGTTACTATTTTCGTCGTTAACCTTATCAGATACACAACATTAATATGATGTTTATAATTATTGTACTAGCTTTGAAAACATTAAGTAGTTTTTCATTTGAAGATCAATCTTTATTGGAATTTGTACAAAGGTAAAAAACAAAAACATATAAAAATATAAATCACAATTATAATTTTATAATTTTAGATGTGCTGATCATTTTAATACATATGTATATAAACAACAAGAGATTAGATTAGAAGATGTTCATACATTTACACGTTTATTAAAATTAGCAATACAAACAGAAATGAAAGAGTCAAAATAAGGAACAAAGTGCAAAAATGTTAGATCATAATTAGTTCACCCAGGTAATTATTTGTTTGTTTTTAAAAATTTTAAAATACACCCTAGCATTCTTTTGTAATGATTAATGAAGCATTAAAAATGTTGAAAATATAGTTTTCTTTAAAAGTTTCCAACTTAAAATGAAAGTTATTATTTTTAGTTTAATTTATGATTTTTATTAAACATAAACTTTAAATAATTTTACTATAAATAATTCAAGTTTATACTTAATTGAAAATGACTGAATTCTACTGATGGTTGGTACCTGAATATGAAACATAGCATGATGAATAATATGCTTAAAGTTTGTGGTAGCTTGATATGTCGAAGCTTTGGCTTGGTATACTGGTATAAATTGTTGGCTTATTTTAATAGTTATATCTTGGGTTTAGTACTTTAAAACTGTTACTTAATATATAAGAGTTTAGTATGTTGAAGTTTGGCATGTTAGAGGTGTACTCTGGTTAACTTCTCACTCCAATTATCAGACTCCCTTAACTTTAACGTAGGCACTTGTCTACTTTAGTCTAAATGTCTATTTTAATGAATAAAAGCTGCATGGCTAGGTATTTAAAATAATTTAAGTTAAGTTAAGTGGTTTCATTTGTAATTAGCCAACAAACTTCTACTTCAATATATTATTCGGTATTCGGCATATATTATTCGAAATGTGTGTTTTAAGGATTATAATGAAACGCTATTACTTATGGTTTTTAGTTTTAAAGCATCACACTTAAATTAGTAACACTAGTAATTTTAGTTTGGTGTTCAGACAATACTTATTTAAGTACTAGGGTACTTAGGCCATAACAGAACAGAAGTTATATGAAAGGAATAAAATAAAAAAAAAAACAAATTGAACAGTCTTTTTTTTTAAACATTCTTCTTTTTAACCTCAGAATTTTTATTTTTAACTTTCTATTTCGATTTAGGATCCAAGTCTCAGTTGTTAGTTACAAGAACACAAGAAAAATAATTTATATAATACATTTTTGCAAAAATATTTTAGTCATAAAATGTTCAATTCTATATTCGTTATTTATTTTTAGGCTGATACATGAGAGCAATTTTAACAATTTTAATACCAAAATTAAAAGAACCAGAATCAAATCCTGGAGCTATTATAACTGTTTTACCTACAATTGGTGATTTATCAGAAGTTCATGGTGGATTTAATGAAATGGAACAATGGGCTATTATCAATACTACTAGAAATGTTAACAAATTGAGGTAGTCCAGATAAACGAGTGTAGCATTATGGAAATTAGGGCAATTAGTTAGTGTAACTAGTCGTGTTGTTTCATCATATCATAGATAGCCAGTTTTAATTGATATATTAATTAGTTTTTTAAAATGGATCCATATAAACATAAAATGAGTAAAGGATGAAAATCAAGATTTATAAATAGCTGAAAAGCTTGTTAATATTGGTAATATGCTTGAAGATTATTATCCAGTTGTAGCTATATCAACATTAATGGGTATATTAAGAGTTCAAACCTTAACACAACATCATACAAGTGTTGTCCAGCAGTTACATTAATATTTCAAAGTTTAGGTAATAAATGTGTACCATATTTATCACAGGTATTACCAATTAGATAATGTATGATATGAATTTAAGAGAATTTTTATTGATCAATGCTAATTAATGTTAATTGTAATAGTTAAACAGTATATAATATGTTATATGAATGATGTATGAGTCGTTCAGAAGCCAATGTGGTTGAGTCCAAAAAATCAAAATTGAGAAAATTTATGTTTCTTAATACATTCATAACACATAACGTATTGAGAGGCTATAAAAATAGGATTGTTTGACCTACAATTAATGAAATAATGAGTAAATCCTTTTAAGAATAAGAAGTATGTTATTTATTCTATTAAAACCTGCAAAAATCAGAAAATATAAAAAAATGGATTTAACAACATTGGCTTCTGATCGACTCATATTTAAATTAATTAAAAAATTTTGGACATAGACCATTACAAGCATCTATAATTAATTTATTTGAAAAAATTGCAATTGTATTAGGTTGTGAATTAAAAGATTATTTATCACAATTAATGCCACAAATATTACTTGTATTACATCATGATAATTAGATAGAATTATATTAGAATTAGGTAGTATTGTAACTAATCAAATATTACAAGCAATGCAAAAATTTGGTTGTAATTTAAATGATTATTGTACCACCAATTGTTATATTATTTGATGGAAATAATTGCCCACATCAGGTATCAGGTACACCATTAGAAACAATTGATTATTTAGCACGTATATTAGATTTTACTGATTTTTCATTACGTATAATAATTCATCCACTTGTAAGTGTTTTCGATAATAAAAATGATTTAAGAGCTCAAGCCATCTCAACATTACGTTCATCAGCTATACAATTAGGTAAAAAATATTTAGTATTTTTTCCACTTGTACAGAAAATAATGTTTAAACATCGTATATCATGTTTAGATGATGAAAAATTAGTACAAAAAATACAAAGTAATACAACACTTTGTTTAGATGATGAATTTCATATTAGACAAGCAAAATATAAAAATATCGAAGTATCATTAAGTTGTATGATATAAACACAATTAAAAAATTCAATGCATCATCAACTGATTTACAATTAGCATGGCAGGCAGCTCGGCGTCGTGATGAGAAATCATATTTTGTCGTTTTGGTGCTACACAAAAATTACATACTAACAATAGGAAAAAAAAGTTAAAGGGAAACCTATAGTTTTTTTACACATCAAACAACTATAATAGGTCAATCGTCCAAAGAGCAAAATGATAAATATTTTTATTTTTTCCTTCCTTTTTAAGTATTTAATGTATCTTTTTAATTATAAAAATAAATATAAGTTAAATAAATAATTATAATGACTAAAAAACACATGTACATAGTACATTTTATTTTGGTTTTTTAATTTTCTTCTACATGCAGATTTTAATTTTTTATTTTTGAACTTAATGTTCAATTTTTGCATTTTTTCTTTTAGTAGCTAAAAGCCAATGTTATGGGTGAGAAAACCCCCATCAAAGGAGAGGTCGCTACGTGATCGCACAAAAAACACCTGATATTAGTACGAGTTATGGACCTTAGAGTGTACATTATTAACAGATTAAAAAAAAATGATTAAGCATACATTAATATACTTGAAGTATTTTTTATTTATTTACATGGATATATTCTTCCTGAATAAAGAATCACAATTCTAGTCTATACTCTATAAGACAATTATTTTAAAGTAATTTAACTCTACTTTGTCATAATAGATTTTTGTTTTTTCCTTAGTAATATTTACATTTCACGAAATAATCTATATTTTTGCAAAGGTCTTTTTATAGTTTTTTATTTACTTTCGTATTTAAAGCTAAAGTTATTAGTTTACATTAATGTTGCGCCTGAAATTTTACACAACATTATCAAAATTATTGTTTCACAAAATTTTTTTTGTTTTTCTGAAAATTTTTGGTTCTCACTTAAGTTTCAATACAATTTTTTTTCTTCTTTTCTTCGTTTTGCTTTAATAGGTATTTATTTTTATTTTTTTATTTGAACATTTAATATTCGAGCAAATTTTTTATTTATTTATTATTTTCTACTAATATTTGAATGCCAAAAATTACTTTTGAGCTTTTGTGCTTAAATTGACTTCTCCAGTTCATGCATGGAAGCGAGGATATTTGTTATAAAGTATAAAAATAAAAACTAAAAAATTATTGATTGAAATTAATTTAAAATATTTACATTTAGTGTTTTTTTGTAGGTTGCATTCTTTCTAATATATTTGTGTTTTTTGTATTCTCAAAAATTTTAAAATTCGGCTTAAAGTAGTTAATTAAAATTTTGATGTCTTAGAGTCTTAAATTTTAGAATATTCCTGTATATTTTTTATCAATTTGGGCTACAAAAGATATATTGTAATTTTATTATACATAATTGAGTGGCTAATATTATTGTTTTGGATGTTCATTTTACACATAATAGTTATTTAGACAAAATAGTGTTCACATTTTTTGTTTGTTTAGAAGTGGATAACAGTTAACTTAATTTATATCTTTGTAACTATGTCATAATTTTTTTTTCAAAAAAAAAATATTTTTAAGAAAAAAAACAATTAAATTTGATAAAAGTATAACGATCTATTCCACAGTTTTTAGTTTAATTGAAGGTTAGTTAGTCATCAGTTAATTCTAAGGTATGTTCAGAGTAAGAACTGAAAGTAGAGTGTGCGAAAATTTGACATTGCTGTAGAAAGACATAGTTAAGAGTAAACATAAATAAAAGTATAGATGGATAGAATGAATTACAGACTTTTATTTTACAAGTGTATTATTGATTTTTATGCATTTTTATTAGGTTTGATATGTTTTCGCACATTCTCACTACCTTATCTCCCAAAGACTCTGATTACGACCTACAGTTAGCTGATGATTAACTAAAATTCAAGTTAGCCAAAAAATTTGAAGCTAGCCCTAAAATATTCTAAAGGCTCTAATTTTGAATTTATGTAGTTATGAATTGTGTTAACTTTTTACATTATTTGTGGATATAATTGAAAGTAAAAACAAAATATTTTAGATGAATTTTGGGTACTATTGACTTAAAAAATTAATAAAAAACTTTTTAAATTAATGTTAGATTTGATAAATTCAAAAATGTGCAATGTGCAATGTATAGTAGTTAGTAACAATTAGACTTTTAGTCAAGCCCTAACTAGATTTGATCGAAAAAAATTTTGGTTAAAATTATATCACTTATGAAAAATCTTTGAAAGAATTATTAAAATGAAGTATCAATGTTTGAAACAAGAATTGACATAAATTAAATGGCACATGAATTTTTTCTCTTAACAACACTGCAAATCTGACCTTAGGTAGCCCAGAGGAGAAAAAAACTTTTTCTATTTCTATGCTTATAGAAATTTAAATTTATAATTTCATATCATCTATGTTCATATGATAAGTGTTCTATTATTTAAAACCGTTTTTTTTTTCAATAAATAATTTATCTTATTTTATTTAATTGAATTTAAATTCAACAATAACTAATCCTCAACACATTTTGTAAAGAAATAAATTAATTAAATCAATTTAAATCAAACTTAAACTAAGCATAAACATATATTTTGAAAATTTTAATGATAATAATGTAAAATGAGAAAACTTTGGGTTTTCATTTATTATTTTACTTGTATCGATCACAAAAAATTAAATTTTAATATATGTATATAGGCTGGGACTAGATATAAGTTTAATTTAAGACTAATAAACATAAACTTCTTCTATATATATATATATATATATATATATACATATACGGAAGTAATGTAAAACACCCTTTGTAAGAGTTATTAATGGGCTAATTAAATGGCATAAAAATTAGGTAATTAGACAAACTCTCGTGTATTACGACAATTTGCAAATTTTTTCTTTGAACAAGTGTTTGCTTACCTAACGGCGAACAAAAATTAACAGAGATCAAATTAAAATGACCATAGTAATATCCAAATAGGAATGATTTCTCATAAACGGAAGAATATCACCAATGGACTTTGTAAGGAATTCAAATTGGAATAAAGTTAAAGTATTTTGCTTATACATATTTTACATGTAGAATGGCATTTTACTCGTTTTCATACATTTAATGACATACTTATTATTAAATCAAAGCCCTAGAGTGATATTTGAAAATTTTATAGGATATTCTGAATTATTATCTGAGAAATTAAAAAAAGGAGCATATAAATAAACTTTACGTGAAATATTTAAATGAAAATTTTGATTTATGGAAAAAATCTTAAAAATATGTTTAGAAGTTTACACAATAAAAATTAAGTTTATTTTAATATTCAGATTATAAAGGATTTAATTAAAATTTTAATTTGACTTTAAAATTTTTAGCAAAAGTTTTAAATGCTAAATTACATATTTTATCTTTTCAATTTCAACCTTTTTTTTTTTATAGATTATATAACTTCTAAAATTTCTACACAACTTCTAATTTATCAAACTGATTTTTATATTTTGGCACTTTGAATTTTAATTATTATTATTAGAAAGTTATATTTCACTATTGAAATTTCACACTTATTAAAACTTTTAACCAAATTTTGAATTTTCTTACAAAAGTGTTGAGAATGTTATTTAAAAAATTTTTTATTAAAAATATCAAAAATAAACGAATAACAAAAAAAAAAATAAAAAATAATTTAACTTAACTACATATTTGCTTCCATTTTATATATTTTTACTTAAAAACTCGATTTTTTCATTCATTTAGCAGTAATAAAATTTATCAACTACAAATTTTAAGCGAATTTTAATAAATATTTCAATGCGAATTTGACTATAATTAACATCTTAACACAGTCCAGCTGATTTGATGTTTTATATATATATATATATATATATATATAACCAAACAAAATAAATATAAGGCATTGCTTTGATACATATTTTACCTTGTTTGTGTGCATTGCAATATCTTCAAACCATTTTTTTTATTATGTTTTTCTTTTAAAATTATTTTTTATAAGATAATTTTATAGTGTAATTAATTTTATTTAAAAACAACACATAAAATTGGCCCTGATTATTATCAATTATTTAAATCAACATTATAAACAACATTAGATTAACATTGAATTTTTTATCTTTTGTGCGTTTTTAATAAGTGTCGCAAACTCAAAACTAAGAATAAACTTTTTCAATAATCACAACAAAACGGACGCAATAAATTTGCAATAAATTTTTATTTATGATTTTTTTTTGTTTTGAAAGTGTTAATAGTGAAATTATTATTGCAATGCTTTTCAATGGTGAATTTTGATTGTTTATGTTTCCATTTTTTAAAAATGCAAATAGACAATAAAAACATAATTTTGCATATATATATCTAACTATAGTTTTCCTTACAATTGATACCATTTTTTATCTTTGTATTTAAGCATTAATTGATGTGATGAACCACCAAATTCTTGTGCTTGATTTGACATCCTTTCTGCTCTGTCTTCCAATAAGTTTAATTTTTCACCACGTTCCAAAGCTAATTGATGTGCACGACTTATTTCTGATGTTGCAGAATTAGCACGTTGGCCTAGCTGTTCTAAGTTAGGACCAGGTATATGCTTAGCTACTGACCGATTGGCTTTACCACTTGATTCACCAACTATAATAATTGAAATAATTTTTAATGGATATTTATTGTTTTTTTTTTTTTTTTTTTTAATTTAAGAGTAATTGAAAAAGTTTGAAAAGATTATATTAAAAAAGAATTTTGATTTGGACATAACTAGTGACCTAAATTTGAGTTATTAGCGATTTCGAAAGTTACGTTAAGAACGATAATCTAAACGATTAAATTAAATTGTCAAAACTTAGGCAGACGCTATATGTTAAAAAAAAGAGGAGCTATAGCTTTATTATAGAAAAATGTACTGAATATTTGGTATTAATTAAGCGTTATTAATATACAATAAAGACAGTTATGAAATATCGAATTCATTATTGGCGTTGTGCTAGCAAAATTAATGAAATTATTATTTAACGTTTTTAAAATGAAGTACTCCGACATATTATCAATGTACGTAACACTAATATTCACTGAGATTTAATGTTAAAATGTTTGCCAGTGCCATTTTAAAAATATGTATTAAATCATAAACAGCGGTTACCAATCATTAGTTTTTAGATAGCGATGGATAAACTAGAGTCAAACCACTCAAACTAGTTTAAAAATGAACTATTTATATGAGTATAAGGAACAGATCATAAGATAAAGGACTTTATAATTTTAATAGTAGTAAATTTAGGTTAGCAATTTACTATTCAGCTACTAGAATGTTATTTAACAAGAAAACTATTGTCTGAAAAGTGTTATTTATAATGTTCTCCGACAGAGGCAGTAATTTATTGATCGCCTTCATAGAAAAATGGGCTGCTTAATACTCTGATCGAATAAATAAAACATTTGCTGGAAACAATATCAAATAAATTCACAAAACTGTTCCCGCAGATGGTAATTTGAAGTTGAATTGTGTAGCTGACATCAGTAAATTATTAATCAAGCATGTTTTTTATATTTAACTTGTGCGTGGCACGCATAAATTTATTTTATCAGTGCCAGCTTGGTTTCAACATATCACTCATCAAGGGGAAATTTCCCGGTGGGTATATTTGAAATAGATTATAACGTTTGCTCACAATAAACAAAAAATTAGTAAAAATATCACAAATAAAATTTTATACTCATTATTATAGAATAAAGATTATGATCAAACTCATGTAGAGTACCTACATGGGTAAAATTATTAAAGTTAATAATACTTACATAATTCTTCTCTATCCAAATTACGTGTTCCACCACCAAAAAGACCTTTAAAGAAACCTTCTTTAGGTGGTTCTGGCATTTCTTTTGCTAGAAATAGTTCACCCATCATTTCATTTATATATTGCCTGTAAAAAAATAAAAATTTCCATCATTTAAAATTATTATAAAATTTAAATATTAATTAAATTTACCCAAAATCACTGCATATTGTAAATTTTTGAATTTCAGTTGGTGTTGCTAAATAAAGTCCATGTCCTTTATTACTGAATGAAAATGTTTTTGATATCCTAAATAGTAAATAATTTTTTTTTTTAATTTTTGTTTTATATTTATGTTAGCGTTTACCTTTAAATAAGTTTTCATAAAAAAATGTAAGTTTATTTTCAAATTATTACATTTAAATTTTATTGAATTTCCCTTACAAATAAATAATCGTTTTTTTTTTTTTTTTAAAATATGTAATTCACATGCAAAGGTCATTTATTACACTTCAAAAATAGATAACAGTTCATGCAAACATATATTATTCTTGTAACCATTTAATAAGTGATGTGTGAAAAAATTATTATTAAAAATAAGAAAAGGATTGTAGTATTTTTAAAATAGATATACTTGATGATTTTGTCTGTTGATATTTAGAATTTTCCAAAAAATTTAGGACTTTTTTTTACAGTTTTACATGATCAAACCTTTGATAAATCAAATACACATATTTTTAGTTTTTGTAAGTCAATAGTGACGCCTTTTGAAAAATTAAGTCAAGGATTCGATTTGTTGATAATGAAAGCGTTTATCTGCCGTAATGCTGACTTAATGCAGGCTTTTATTGGAAAAGTCATTCCCATTGTTTTCATTTTTTAATTATTAATTGTTACTTGACATGTAGAGAAATTTTTTAATTGAAATTTAATTAAATGGTCATAGAAATTAGAAAATTTTGAAGCAAATAAGATGAAAATTTTAAAATTTTTAAAGGCTCTTTTACCCCTGCATCGTATAACATCGGCAATCACTTATGATCGGTATAAGGGATGCATAATTATTCCGATGTAAAGCGAAATTAAAGTGTTTTTTTCTTAAACTTTGTGAAGGCTATAGGATCCATTAATTATTTCACTAATTATACATATTTATTTTGCTTGCTATTTAGTATTCCTGTTATAATTACTTTCGTATATCATCCGTATACCAATTCGACCGCTTAGATCCTCTTCCCTTAAATTTTGTCATAATCAACACCTGACTGAAATCAGAAAATTTCCCGTTTGAATGTTTAGAATAAAATTTGATGGTTTCATTTGGATTTGGGCAGCCGTTATAGTCATTGGATTGATTATATTTTAGTCTAATACTGCAATGGTTGGTGCCCTTATTTCATTTATGAATTCTTGGTTGTCTCACCTGATGTGAGACGTAAATTGATGTGATTTTATTTAAATTATTAAATAATTAGTGACGAAACGTCAAGACAGAGTTTCAAAATTTACGAAATTTTTAAATATCTCCGTGAGGCAGTTGCTCTCCGTTTGATACATTATCAATTAATAATTATTGTTCTCAATTTTGATGAGTTTTTAATGTAATTTTGTTGTATATAACATGCTAAGTTCAAAAGAGCATCGGACCTGGGAATACTCCAACTTACTTTAAAAATCAAAAAAATTGGCTTGATTTAGTATTTTACGTAAAGGAAATAGCAAAAGAATGTACACAGCCTGAAAATTTTGGGAACTAATAAATCTTTGATATAAACTTACTTAAGAGTAACATAACTAGTTCACTCTGTCTCTATAATTTTGGTTTCTGTTTCATACATTCTTTTTGCCTTCAAAATAGTCCTTAGCCTTTACATATACTCACAAAAAATACATTTTTATAGAGATAAATATCATGTGTAACATTATTATCCTTTTTAATACTGCGTAAAGTTTGAATTTCCACAAATTTTTTTTGCAATTAGGTTAGTAAAAGGATTTGAAAGCCTTTTTTAATTTCTATTAGAATTTCTAATAGCTCGTTTACACTTGCATTGAAAGAAACATTAATTGCCTGCGGTATATTTTGTACAATGAAAACTTTATTTTAATATCAGGAAACAGGGATCCTCTTCAATTCTAGAATTTCATACAATACGATATGACATTTTGTTAGTTTGTTTTATAATTATATTTTTTTAAATTATAATTTGTCCATATATGATTAGAAATATTTTTAGGAAGTTCTAGCTTTGCTTTAACCGTATTGATAAATTCAAATAAAACTACTTATAAAGGGAAGTTTTTTTTACAAATTGTAAATGTTAAATGAAACGAGGATTACTATTGGAATGAAATCAATAGTTCATCCTTAATTGCGTATTCATGGATGATACATACTATTCGTTGCATGGTTTTTTTAAGGATTTCTAGTATATTGTTTAGGTAGTAAATTTCTCTTTCAATTCATTTACTTTAGCTAGGATAATCCACTGTTAAATTTTCCATGAAATTGATGACATCCTAGCAACAATTTAAAAATTGTGTTTTATGATAAAAATTTAAAATGTATATGAAAGCAATGAATTTCTTTATCTAAAAACATATTATTTCTGTATATGAAATGAAACTGTCACAAGCACAGTCGCTTTGACTTTCTTTCATTTTAAGGGATTTAAGAAGACATTTAAAATGAAAATTTGGCTTAAAGAGTTAGAAAAATAGGAAATTTGTTAATATATATTGTATTTATATTTTTAGTCGAAGAATAATTTCCTTCTTCTAACGACAGAGTTTATTCACCAATCAGACAGATAGATGGATTTATCTATAAAAATTCACTTTATAAAGTAATTTCTTTAAAATTTTAGCGTGGCACTTATTTATTCATCTTCGATGTTTATGAATATAAAGTAAAAAAAAAAATTAGGCATTTTTCTACCACTTGTACCATATTATTACATTGAAAAAAAAAAACATTAACGAACAGTGTGTCTTAAGATAAGGTGCTCTTATTGAGTTCTTTTTATGGGTTTTATGATACATCCCTAACCTTTGTGATAGAGTGCCAATATACTTTAGAAGTTATAAGTCTTTGCCTTGGAATGATTTTATGTATTTTTAACATTTTTTTTGGTAAGAAATCTTAGCAGGTGTGTTAATATTTTGTCGTGATATATTTGTATATCATTTAAAGAAATAGCAAGCAAAAAATCGTGAATAATAATTTGAATAAAGCTTAAGGTATTTATTATGGCCTTGGGCTGTTAGTATAGTTAAAGATATTAGTATTGAATAGTATTGTAAAAAGGCAGCTTTTTAGTGAAAAAAATTTGGTACAATACTAAGTATCCTTACAGTTCTGTTATTTGGGTTTCAAAATTTTATATTTGTCAACAGGCATTCGACACATTTTTTGAAAACATTTAAAATTTGTGAATATGAGACCACATATATACTATATATATTTATGTTTTAAGGATGAGTAATAGCGTTGACATAGTAAAAACACTTAAGTGATTTTAATCAAAGTGTACTACTAAATTTGTTAATGGGAAATTTGATTGAAAGCTAGAATGCATAGTTTATGGCGTTGAAAAACCTTAGCTCATAGAATAGGAAGGGAGAAATATCAATATATCCACTGAAAAAGGTTATACGTATTTGATTAAACCACACCCTGAAGTTTGTCCTAAAGATAGAAAGAAGTTAGGTAGTTCGCTTGTTGGGGACGAATATCAAATAATCTAATATTTAATGGAGTTTTGAAAATTTGACTTGGTCAATTCAGCAAATATTTTGCTTTCAATTTTAACCATGGGTCAATACCATCATTACAATTTTTATTTCGTCAAAACTCAAAAGTCATAGTTATTGAAATTTTTTTGAGTAATAAAACCAAGTAATGGTAAATAATTTCTGAAGATTATGAGCAACACTTAAAAAGCGTTAAGAAAACTATTTTAAAGTTAAAGTAAAGTGCACACATGTAAATAATATCTTCTCCTATTTATTTTGGATTCGAAAATTATAAATTGTTGACAAATATTTGGTAGTGTCTTGATAAAATTAAATAAAACTTTACGTGAGATATAAATTCTTATATCTAGATTAATGTATTGAAGTTTGTATTAAATGGATTAGACTAATAAAAACT
The DNA here is from genome assembly GCA_947359355.1 of Acrocera orbiculus. Taxonomy (NCBI): domain Eukaryota; kingdom Metazoa; phylum Arthropoda; class Insecta; order Diptera; family Acroceridae; genus Acrocera; species Acrocera orbiculus. The sequence continues at coordinate 2,928,226 of OX375757.1, forward strand.
GTAATTAAATTTTAAAGGTAATTAGTTAAAGTGATACAAGCACTAAGACCCAACTCAATTATTTTTTGATATAAATCATCTATATTTGCATTTTATTTTAAGCTTTAATTATAGTTGTTCTGGTCTGAGTCCAAATTATTAATAAATAACACATTAGCATGAAAAGTAGAGAAGTTCTGTCAACATAAATATAAAAACATAAAAAACAATAAAGAGCACAACTTGATAAATTGTAATTGGAGGATTTCGAGGGCTCTGAAGGAATATTTGATAACAAAAAAACAAAAATTATTGATTGTAAACAGAAAAATGAGGGCATGATTGAAATTTTAATTTTTAAAGAAAGAATAATAAATTTATTTTTAGTCCTGTTTTATATTGTTGATTTACCTACTCGATATAAGGGAATAGAATTGCCATGACGAATAATTTATAATATTTGAAGAATTTGCAATTGACTTTTCCTACAATATAAATATTAAAAATATTATTAGGGCCTTATCCTATGGGCATTTTTGATTTAATTCTCAAGTGTTTCCTTATTGCAGGAAGTAAATAATTTTAATGCTTAATTCTAAATATTTCTTTTTTTTAAATTTTCTATGTATATTTATTAACAAATTTTATATAATTTTTTCACACATTCACTAGTGCATTTTATAAATCATGCAATCCTTGTAGATAATTAGAGTTAGCAAAAATAAAGATTTAAGGATAAAAGAAGAGAAAGATAAAATTATAGGCAAACCTAAGCTAATAAAGCTCTTTTTTTTTAAGTATTCATTTTTGTTTACTATAAAACGTGTCATTGTATTTTTTTTTGAAAATTTAAATTTAAATTTAAGAAATAAAAAATATTTATTTTTTAACTAAAATAACTTCTTTGATATTTTATTTGATTTTTAAATTTTTAATTTCAATTTTTACTTAGACTATATCCAAGATTTCAAGCAATTAATATATTTTTTTTTTTTAATTAAAACATGAACGCAACTCAAGTTTTCTTGTTACTTTTTAACATAAATTAAAAATACACAAAACAAAAAAAACGTGAAAATTTTGAAATTTTAAGCAAATATTAAATTTTTTACTCAAATTTATGAAATACTAAATATTTTTGTGCCTTATATTTACAGATCTTATTTGGAATTTATTTTTTTAGTTGCAAAAGCAGATATTAATGTGTTTTATAAAAATTTTCCTATGGCTTTCTAATTAAAGCCATAAATAAAAGTTTAGGTTTCGTTGTAATACACGAAAAACATGTTTTTTCAAAGCTTTTTTCGGCCTAATTATTATTGTTTGGAATTACATAAAAAAAACAGGCAAGATATTTACTACGAAAACAAAATAACTTAGAATTTCTATAGAATCTAATGAAGACCATGTTGGAAAAATTCAAGGTGCTCAATTAAATATTGAAACACAAATGGTTGGTAGTATTTTTAGAGAAAACGAAGTTATGTCGCAAATGAAAGAATCTAAAAACAAAAAAACTTCAGAAAAGTGAAGCTGAATAATGTTTAAGCACTAGAAAGTGTGAAGGTTTTTTTTATAGTTTTGCGTCACTGATTATAAAAATGATAAATGTTTCTAATGACGTTTTTTAATGTTATTTTAATATTAATGTCGACCTATATCTAAAAAAAAATGATTATTTTGAGGTAATTTTCTGAACATAAAATGCAAAAATTTTAAGTCACTGCAATTAGACGAGAAATAAAAAATGTTATGGAATATGAAGTTTACATTTCCTAAGGCTTCTAATGACCCATATCTACAATTAATTTAATGAAATTAATTTATTGCAATCAGTTTTTTCTAAATTACAATTATAATTTTTAAAGTATAGCTTTAAAGCTGAAATTTCAGATCCAGAAATGCAAAGTAGCAAATTAACCAAGGATTAAATTTTTCAAAAGGTTCAAAAGGTTTGTTACAAAAAATTTGTAATTTAAAAGCTTAATTGTTAACTATACACCAACAGTAAAAAAGAATACTAGTCAAAATAAAGTGATACTTCGCAGGAATATTTAATGAAAATATTTCAAAGACATTTATTATACTCAGATTAACCAATTAGAAATTACCCTAACAAAGGAATTTTTTAAGGTAATTGAATGAATCCTAAATTTTTCAAAATAGTAGAATACTTCTCAAAAATGAATGTAAACTATTTACATAGTATTTCTCTAGTTATTATCTTATATGTAAAATACCATAAAAAGAGCTTAAAAAATAATGAAAAATGAGACTTTAATATTAATTCCAACAACAAACAAGGCGTGCCATAGAAAATGTTCATACAGTTCTTTCACTTGTCACAGAAAAAGGATTATAATACTTTGAAATTTGCATTTTGTTGTATTTTTTTAACATATAAGTGGTTAAAAATGGTATTAAATTTATAGTTCTTAAATATTTATATATATGAAGGGATGAAAAGTTTAAAAATTTGTTGCTTTTTTAGTCATTATAAATCAGTATCAAACAAATTTTGAAATTTTTTAAATTTTACATTGACTTTGATATTAAGTTGACCCTGAGAAGGAAAAATTTCATCTTTTAGTTTAAAATTAAGGATGCTAATTGGAAAAACCCTTTCGTTATTATTCGATTCTATTTTAACATGTAATCAAATTTCAAAATATTTGAATTTGTTAAGAAATTTACATTATTTTATTAAATAAATACTTTTGCTTAAAATTTCAAATTTAATATATTTTTTTAATGAAATGTTTTTACTTTTGTTTTTATATTTTTGATTTTTATGATTTTTTAATCAAATATAATGAAATGAGCCACAAACTTACTGGTTAGTATCCTCGTGCACTAATAGTTGCTGGCCCCATATTGAAAGCATTGGATCTACAATCCCTTGTTTACATTTTGTCTGAAAACTAATGGCAATAACACAAAATGATTAAAGTATGGGAAATGTGGTGCTTCCAATTTTGGTAATGGTCATATTCATTACATTGCGTACATGTAGTATTAAAATCATTTATCAAATTATAATTTGTAATAACACTTGTAATTATGGAAATTTTTACATTTGTAGAATGGAAATTATAATTTTTTTTTTTTTTTTAAATTTATTTTTATATTTACATAAATTGAATGGTTTTTAATAAATCAAACTGACAATAAGTAACATAAAAAACAACATGTTTCATTTTGTTTTTCTCTTGTTTTATTTATTTGAGCATTTTGTTTGCGTAATAAAATAGAGAAGAAAAAATTTTTAGAAAAATTTTTTTTATTCTGGTGGCTAAAAGTTGTGGTAAAAAGTATTTAATTTATCTTTTAAATATTTATAGAATTTATGTTAAATGTGATTTTGGAGAAGCCTTTATGAAGTTTCGATGTTAAATAATGACTAGAATGACTTGTTGTAAATACACTAAAAACAAACTTTACTATAGTAAATTATTATTACAAAGTATTTGGAGCATCCATTAAACAGATAAACATTAAAATATTTCTTAACAGTTTCATAGAAATGAAAAAATAGTTAACCTAAAATTTTCTAGAACATTAAACAATACTCAAAAAATTTATAATGATTACAGAACAAGTATAGAAATTTGAAAACATTAAATTCTTGAAGTTGTTTAAATTCATGTTAAATTCAAAACATTTAAAATGTTTTTTTAGTAGCTGGAATAATTTCCATGAAAATATGTTTTACATAATTTTTTTTACTAGATTACATTTCTTTGTTAGGTTCTAAATGTTTTTTTTCTAGCAATTTTAGAGTAAATTACAAATTGTGGTAAACTGTGTATATATATATTTTTATAACATTAAATGTTTTTGTTGGAATGCTGTAGAGGGTCAAAAATTCAAATATTATGCTTCCACATAAACTTTATGACCCACATTTAAAAGGAAAGCAAATACATTTATTTTATGTATTCAATCTATTTTACTTCATTTATCTGAGTTTTACACACTTTGGGTGTGTCAAGTTTTAAGATATTTAAAGTTAAAATTGTTTTAAAAGTATATAAACGTAAAATAATCAAAGAAACTTTAATTAATTCTGATTAATAAAATCAATATAAAAATTTTTGTTTAAGTGAAATATGTTACGGGGTAGAAAATTTTTCGTTTTATGGATAAGTAAGTAGACAATTATAGTTGTTTAAGTATTGTACTTACTCACAGGTTAAGTGTCTCCAATTACTTACGAGTGTGTCGAAATAATTTGAAAATTTCAAATAAAAATTTTAATATCAATTTTATTTGAAATTTTGACAGAATTTCCCTTTTTTTAATATAATGTTGAAGAGTTTTTGTCTAAATTTTATTGATGTTTAGTGTACTAAGCAAGTTATTAAAAGCCATTGAAGCTTTATAGAAATTATACTTAAAGGCTCTATGGAGATATATATATATATTATGAATATATACAGAAGAATGATTAAACCAACATTTTGTAGGTACTAGCATAGTATTGGTAATGTTCCTTCAGTATAATTGTGAAAGAAGATAAAAAAGGCTTACTTATGAATATCTAACAACCCAAGTTAAAATATTGAAAGATAGGATAAAAAGTTTTTGAGGATAAATTTAAAAAAATTGAAAAAGATGACTAGTTGATTAATTTGACATTAACGAAGAATAATTTAAGGGTAACAGAAAAAATAAAACAATTTTGTAAAAGAAACTGCCAATAGCAAGGAAAACTCTAAATATTCGGCATGAAAAGTGAGGCTAAAAATTATCAAAAGTTTATTAAGGGGGTAGTAAAGTATTTTTTTTTTTTTTTTGATGTACAACTTCTTAAGATTATTCTGTGAAAATTTGAAAGCAATTGAAGTAAAACTAATGGAGATATACACTTGCAAATCTTTTATTTGATGTACTTTATAACATAAAATTCAAACTTCAAACGCATTTTTCTCACACTTAGCTTTTTCAAAGTCGGTGAACTCTGTAATTCAAGATCTGCTGAACCGATCCTTTTGAAATTTCGCACACTCTTTCTTTACATAAATTCCGAGGTCACGCTGTCGATTTTTTCTGATATTTTTAATGAAAAATCAGTATTTTGAATTCCGAGCCTTGTAAAAAATCGAAAAATCAATAAAACAAAAAACTGGACAGTATTACCTGGGGAAACCTATTAACTATGAGGTTCACTACGAATCAACTTTTTTTTGAGACGTCTGCGGAGATTCACTGTCATCGGCATATTTTTTAATATTTATTAATGAAACTTTCACAGAATATTCTTTAAATATTATATAATTATACTGTATATATAGAAATAAATAAATATTAATTGTATCCTTAGAAAAAATTGTAGAAAATATGCTTTTTTTCGGCAGAATTAACTTTACTACCCCCTTAAAACCAAATTATTTAAAGCGCATACAAAAATATCAAAATATATTTGTTTGCAGTCTAAAAAACTTTAAGATGAAGAAAAACACTCCTTAACAGTATATAGACACTACAATGGCAATGGCTTTTCATTATGCTGTACAACGCCAAAGGCTAAATGTTGAATTTATGGGAATTTCCAGTCAAATAATTGTTGATTTGATCAAGAATGGAAATCATGGGTATACGTTTCATTCATTGTTAATTGAATATGTCAAAAAAATATTTTTATTCCTTCAGCACTCTAAATCATAAATGTATTCCTATTTCAGTGATATGAAAATACACATAAATTTTCCTACCTCAATCATCTTATAAACACTGAAGAAAGTTTGGCTAACATTTCACATTCTTTTTCATCAAATTCAAACATTCAGCAGCATTTGATACGTTTAAGTTAATCAAAATGGCAAAAATATTGTCGCATTTGACAGTAAAATTTTAAAGCCGTTTTTTAATTTATATTTTTAATAAGTTTCAATAATAGTATCTCGCTTTATATTGTAAAGGGGAGACCTTACCTACCGTGTAAATCAAAAAATTAAATAAGCAAAGTTGGAAATTTCAGATATGAAAATTTTCAAAATTAATAAAATCGAAATTGTGAGAATTTTTTATTTTTAGTTGATAGTTTTATTTGTGGTAATGTTGATGTAATAAATGTAATTTATCTTGAAAAATAATAACAAGTACAAATAAGCTCTTTTTTTTATGAAGAACTTTTCTCTCAATTCCAATATTATTCACATTTCTTGTTTTTCTTGGAGTCAGGATGGAATGAAAATTAAAACTCTTTATATCAAATTTCAATTTAAATAAAAACTATTATTTAATTATTAATATTATGGTTAATAGTAATTTTTAGGTTTTTGTGTTTTGATATTTTTATTGTCGTTCGTTTCTAAACTATTCGAAACATTAATTTTGAGTAAAATTAACGCCACCAGAATAACTTTTTATTAATATTCAAAAACAATCTAAATTTTTTAAGATTAATTAAAAATTTTAATTTCATATTTAAATATTGGAAAAAAAAATAGTATATTAGTAATAAAAAAATTTAATTTAAAATTGAAATTTGTTCTTTTTAAGGAGAAAAGTAGGAATCAGATAAGTTTATTGTGCATTCTATATTTTAATAAACAGTAATTGCTTCAGTTTGTTCAATAAAATGTAATTCAAATTCAAACAATTGATTTAAAAAAATTAAATAGTAAAAAAAATTTAAATGGAGTAAAATATATAACATTTGTTTTGATTACTTTCATTTTCTCTCTCATTTTCATTACTCTCATTTTCTATGGATATGAATAGCAAATATTTTCCGAAGATAGAATAGTACATCCAGCTAACATATAGATGTTTTTTAAAAACCTTTTGGAAAAGTGCCTTTAGGTAGTAAATTGTAGCTCTAACTAGGCTAGGATTAGATTTAAGTACTAAATTGAGGTCGTAAGTAATAATGAAAATCTTTTGAGGAAAATTATTTTTATTTAATATGGTTTCATTTGGGGTCTAAATTATGTTATTTATTTTCTATGTATATATTCAAAATTTCTCAATATGGCGGCGAGTAAGTATATTTGTTGTTTACTTGAATTTACTTGAAATGAGTATTTAATTTATTGACTCAAAAAATTAAGTAAATGCGTTTATTTAAAAACCAAACTTTGCTTTTCAGTGTGTTGAATTTTTTGGTTCCATTAAGACTCCAATATAGCTTTCCACTTTATAATCACTAGTTTTGAGATAACCAGAGAATTGTAAATTTCATATAAAAGGATTTAATAAGTCTAAAACTATCAAAATACTTTTAAATGATTTTAATAAGTGATAAGTGACAAAATGAGAATTGTGCGCTAATGTTGTGCAAAAGTTTGACAAATATATAATAGCGACAGCGACAGACATAGCCCTTAATGCTCTTTAGCTAATGCCCATTTAGGTATTTTATATAGAAGGAACGACATTTATGATTTTTTAAACCACATTTAGTAAATTTTATTTCTATTTTGACCCCTTTGCTGACAAATTTATTGGAATTCAGCGCTGCCAGTTTTGTTTTCAACTACAATTCAAAGCTATAAGCAAAAGTGACAAGTATGGTTATGGCTACAATATTTTACTAGTTGTGATTTTTAATTTTGTGGATTATTCAATCGATGTGGTGGTGTTTTCGAGCTTTTATGCATGTTAGGGGCTAGTTAAATGCTCATTTACTAATGACCATTAAGAGCTATGTCTGTCTCCGCTATAACTTTAAAGTTTCCCTATATTCGATGCTAATGTGGTTAATTTTATTTTTACAAATCATCGGATTCGATACTTTATCAAGTTAAAATATTAAAAATAATATCAAACTCTGCTTTTTCAAAGGTTTTTTAAATTACTGTAAAAAGAGAAATGCGGGTTCAATTTAAAAAATAATAAATTGTGTCTAAAGAGCTTACATATAGTTGAAAACTAATTTGAAAAATGTGCTGCGCAAGCAAAAAAAGGTAATCTTTCCTAATGAATTCATATGAACAGTTTAAAGATTTTTATGAAATGAGAAATTAAGAGATAGCCAAGATTTTTAATATTAGGTTCCCATAAGTAAACAGAAGGTTAAATAAGATTAGAGTACTGAGCTTTGGTTATATTATAAGTAAGTAAAAATTTTCACTAAATATGAAAAAGATAACTTGCATTCATCATAATAAATAACAGTAGATGTTTGCATTTTTTTCATTTGTCATTAGTACAGAAAAATATAAATGACATTCTACATAATGTCTTGAAAGCTTTCTTATTATTGTATTTATTTGTCAGGATTATAAATGGACACTCTCTTCTAAAGTTTTATTTAAATTATATTTATAGCATGGAAGGATTATAGTCGAATATTTCAAGTAAAAAATATCCGAATAAAAAATTACAGAGGGCTATTTTATAATAAAACTAGAGTAAATTTCTAGACGTTCATGTTTAGGTTAACATGACATTGTCAAAAAACTTGTATTAAATTTCTTTTTTTTTTTTGTTTTTTGCCAGCTGAAATATATTGTACTAAATCATAAATAAGAAAAGTCATATTATAATTTATATTCATTTAATTCAACACAAAAACTAAAATTGAAGCTTGAATTTGAAATTCAAATTGTTTTCAACTCTAAAAACTGAATATGAGCAGTAAGAATCTTAGAAAAGTTAAAAGTTTTCTTGAGGACAAAAGAATATTTGTAATGAGAAATCTACAACTTTGTTAAGAAGCTCTAAAAGAAAAGATATTCCTTTTTAATATGAATAATTCATGGCATATATTAATTTTAAATAACATTTAGATATGTGTACATTTATTTATATACTCAATTCCTTTTTAATAAGAAAAAGGAAAAATAAAAATGACTTCTTAGAATCAGGCTTTTATATCTAATCGTTTTCTGATTAATGGAATCAGGAAAATAAAATAATTTTAACATGGTTGAATTAAAATAAAAACTGTGAGTAGTTTTTCTTACAGAAATAGTTGAGAAGATTATTGGACGGAAAACGTAAACAATTACAAATTAGTAATCAAAGTGTAAAAAGCAGCAGAAATTTTAATAGTTTTAAGTATCAAAAATTCTGCAGAGTTTTATCTCGAACTAAAAAGGAAAGTTTTGGCCAAAAATTTCGTTTCGAATATTCTTCCCTATAGTTTTTCTACCGGATTCGTGTATTAAACTTTTTTGTTTAGCTGACTAACATTAAAGATAGTGAAGAAAATTTTTTAAAAGTGTTGCTTTTTAATATATTGATTTTCTAAAACGTTAATCTAAATGGTATGTAATTTTTTAAGTTTTATGCGTCTTAAAATTCTTACATTACTTGTCACGAATGTATAAAATTATGCGTTATAGTCCTTGATAATACTGTTTAACAAAATTATTCAAATTTAAAATGAATCCTTGAAATATATTGAACTACTAAAAATGTACATAATGAGACAATTGAAAATGACTAATTGAATATAAATTTCTGCACAAGCACAAATTTCCTTTAGTATTGTTCGAAGGTTAGATTTATTAGTGAATATGAGCTTTGGCACAAATCTTTGTTTATATTGGAGAAGCTATCAATCAATGGGATAACAACTAATTTCTGACTGATAAAGAGGCTTTTAAAATCTTGGCACTTTTTTCAGTATCCCCTGAGAAAAATATTTATACCCTTAAAAGAGCTGACAACTTAATTTAAAAACAAAAAACGCAGGCGATTGTGACTCCCAGGACTCGACCGTAGAGTTAGGAAAATTGATATTTTGAATAAATCAATCCTTTAGTATAATGGCATACTTTTTTTTATTAAACCTTTTCTCCAAACATGTAAAAGTTATATCTATCCCCTTAGCATTTACTAAAGTGGTTGAAATTTAAATTTTCTATAATGTCATTTAACATTAGTAGGACTGGTAAATATTTTAATTTTGTAAATTTCAAATTATCAAATTTGTGAAAGTCAACCATTTTTACTATAGCATTGCATAAATTTTTCATTCTTTACAAAGACTTTAAGTTGTTTATAAGATTATGAACATTTCAAATAAATGAGAATTTTTACATTAGATTAAAGGGTAATATCACAAGTAGGCTAAGCTTTATCGATAGTATCATTGTCAAATTGTATAAAGTACTCTAATCCTATTTATACATGTAGAAGTCAAATAAGCTTAAGTCAGTTTAAGTACTAAAGGGCAATTGGATTTTATACAGGATTTGCCAATTTATGTTAAATTTATTTATTTTAACAAATATGCTTTAAAATATCTATTTTAAGTTTTTAAGGTTTCCACAAAATTCAACAAAGCTTAGTATATTTTTATCGAGAACCATCATTTTTCTTATATATTATTTTAACCTTTGATTAGAAAGTTGCTTAAATATGTAATTGACAGTTAACGATAAAAATACAAAAAAATTATGTGAGGAGCAGCAGAAATTCTTTGAATAAAAAACTTAAAAACAAAACAAAATCTGCTTTTAATTACATTTATTGATATGAGAAGTTAGCTAGAAAGATATACAAATGATGACCAAATTGATATTGAGCAGTAACTTGGATATTAAAATTTTGGCATTGAAAAATAATTCCAATGATAGTGTAGACCTGTACAGGTATATTAGTTTTTCTTTTTATATACTTTCATTTTTAATGTTACTTTGATAAAAGTGGAAAATATCCTTCTGTAGTTTTTATATAATAATTGCTGATAGAATAGGTACAAAAGAAAATGAATTATTATCTTTTAGATTTGTATGATTAAAATCTCTTTTAATGATGGTTTCTTTTCCAATCAAAGACTCGCAAGAAAATATACCAAATTTTATATCAAATTCAGCAATTTAATGCTTCATTGGATAAATTTTTACAGCTCTACTTTTGATCCATCAAAACTAGAAATTTCACATTTTTAGATCTATAATTTTTTATTCTTAAAATTTTATACAAAACAAACGAAAAAATTCAAAATAAAATATGTTTTTGGAAATCAAAACTTTAAAAATGACAATTTTCATTTGAAATAACTTTTTTGAAATTAAAACAAGAAAAAACTGAATCAAATTGAAGCAATACTGTTTATTAGCTGAAAGTGTGATAAGTCTATAAAAACAGGTGATGGTACATCTTTGTGATTATGGTATCACTACGACTAGGAAATTTATAGTGCAATCACAATTAGTACAAATTTTTTTTCTTCTAAAAAGCAGTTGAATTTTATTTGAAACTTTTTAAGTGTTTTTGCTTCTTTATTTTGCAAATATAGCTAGTCGATTTAGTTGAACTTAAATTAAGTATTTATATATTTAAAGATTTATTTGAAATATTTATAAAAGTAAAGTTTTATAAATTAATAAGTTAAATATAAAATTATTTGTGTTTGAAATACCTTAAATCGATGAGTGGCAAAAAATCAACATCCAACAATGGTCGAAGACTTGGAAGACTGAAAGCCATTAAATGTCCATTTGATACGTATGCGACCATACAGACACTATCTGTTAATTAAATATTAAAAAATTATTATTATTAAGTTAATTTGTAATCAAAAAGAGTATAAAAACGAATTTAATTAACCCCTTATGCTGATGATTTCTGCTTTGACAACAAATTCCATTTCAGTAATTTGTAATCGGTAGACACAGTTTTGACTAGGGAGTGCAACTACCCTTGCTTGTTTTTCACTGGCAATTACTATAAATTGTCTGTCACTGTAATTATCACCACCACTGCTTGTTGAAACTGTGGCTCCACTTAGTGTTGGACTCATTCGATTAGCTGTTTTTGTTGGTGTTTCTTTTGTTTTAATGGAAAAGAAAAATATAAATATTTAAGAATAATTTCCACCAGTTTTTCAGTTGTTAATTTCATTTAAATTATTATTTGCATAAAATGAAATTATTTAATAAATTTATTTAATATTTACTTTCACGTTTGCCATCACGATTTTCATCCTTCCATGGTTCATAGGAATAAGGAATTAGGGCACCATTACAATCAAGAAATGACATTGACAAAATTGACCCTTTTAGACGAAATATTGGTCCACCTGACACAAAATAAAAATAAAATTATTTTTAAGAAATTTTTCAATAAAGTCAGCATTAGAAGAGAAAAAAATAAATTGATAAACAAAAGGAATTACAAAGATTACTTTTAATGCTAGAAGTTTTATTCCTTTAAGAATTTAGTTAACTTATTTTATAAAAACAACATAGAGTGACTATAGAAAAGCTATAAAGAGATTTTTGTGAGGATAAAAAACGAATTTTAATTTAGTTATCAATATAAAAATATAAAAGAATTTCGCTTGAAGATAACAAAACTTAAATAATTACATAAAAAGGTTTTAGAACATTAATATTCACATTTCTTATATAAAATAATTTCAAAGATTACAAAAGACAAAGCTTAATTATATTAAAATTTGGTATAAAAAAATCTAGCCTTCAAGTTTTGTGAAAAAAAAAGAAGCAAAATCAAAGGATTATATCAAAGAGCTTCTGCAAATGAACTTATTAAAGATGAAAAGTTCAAAGATATCCTTAAAATTAATTTATCTAAGGCAATTAAAGAAAACAAAAGAGAAGAACAGGGTGAAATCTAGGAAAATATAAATGGAGCTAATCATTAAAGGCTAAGTAAGTTGAATAAATTTAACTTTAAAGGATGATTATTACAGTAAAGTAAGCAGAGAAAATAAATTAAATGCGGTTGGATCATAGCTCAAAATGTTAAACATATTTTGGTGGCCAATCATCTAGTCAAATTAGTTTTGAAGAAGTTTATTTTATCAATATTCATGGTTAATGGTAAATTATAAGTGGTTAAATCTTTAATATACATTTACAAGAATTTATTTTGAGAGCTCTTTTGAAAATCTATGCAATGTATGTCTATTCTAAAATTTGGTACTCTTTGTCTCTCACATTGAATAACGAAGAAATTAAGTCTTCATTAGTCTTACTGCTTTTATTTGTACTTTTCAAAAGCATGAAATGCATTTTGAGAATTTGATTTTTTTAAAGTTTAAGTAAATTTTTAGTTTATCAAAAGTCAACATAACGTAACTTAGCTTTAAAGGGGTAAAAGAAAATTTAACAGTTTTTCTTTCTTTGTTAACCACAAATTGAGTTAATTTTTTGAAAGCTTTTTTCAGTTAAAAGCTATTTTTTACATGAAAACGATATTTTACTATTAGCAAGAAATCAGTATTCTTATCCTTACTATTCATATTTTAAAAAATGTCTATGATAAATTTTATTCAAAGTATTATTCTGGTATTCAATTTGTTTGCTTGGTGAAAGCCAGCACCATTTTCCTAAATAGGACCAAAGCGTTTTGTCATCAAGCAAGTCAAAAGATATAAAAATTGAAAAAAATGCAAGCTTTGCTATTGCATAAGTATTAAAATTTCTAAAATATTAAACACTAAACAAAGATTTATTTTGTCAATAATCACTTACCTAAAATTGAGGCAATAGCAGGCTGTGATTTTCTAAATTCATTATCTGGTATTGTAATTGAAACAGTCAGTACCGATCCTAAGCTTGTACCAACCCATAATGTTGGAATTAAAGAAGAAGGATCTATAATTTAATTTTTTAAAGAAAATATCAAAACAAGCTAATTATATTAAAACTATAGATAGAAATCTCTTTAGCTTACCACTTTTTTTTGTATAACTATCGGTGAATGCTAAACATGTAACTGCTTCCGAGGTAATATTCTCTAGGCTAGACATCGACGATGAACGTGATCTTGAAAACGAACTATCCAATTTATCTACACGGCCAGTAGTATTTAATCAAATTCATAGCAGAACGATTGTTCATTAATATGAGAAAAAAGTTGAAAATATATAAAAAATTAGATTAAAAATATTAAATATGAAAAAAATGATTTAATATTAATTAGAATACAAATATTTATACACATATGGGTTCACATTAGAATTGTTGCATTGAATGCAAAGTATAAACAAAATAAACCAATTAATTTATTTAAAGTGATTTATGTAAAGAAGATTTTAATTTTTTTTAAATACTAAAGGCTTATAGGCATGCAAAATATAAAAAATATAAAAGTATTTATTTATTTGAAGATCTTTGTAGCTCGGAAGGAATGACTAGAGAGACACAGAAATCAAATGTTCGGATACAAATATTCTATTATCGAAGCTTACACGAAAGAGAATTGCGTTTAGGGTAAATTTTGTACATGTAAGAATATTAAAATGCCTGTAAATTAATATTATTAATTTTTGTAAAAGTAATTAGGGCAAAGTTTTTTTTGAAAATATTTATTAAAAATTTATTTGTATTAAAATTCATTTAACGTATCCAAATCTAATCAACTTAAGCGATCATAACTGCATTAAAAAAATTGTACTAAAATTTCAAATTGCTATGATTTGTCAAAATTCATAAGATTTTTTATTTGAGCCAAATTTCCCGACAATGAGGGAAGAGTGGATCAGATTTTTGATAGTTACCAAAAATTATGAAACATATATTTTAAATAACAGAAAATATTTCAATATACTTTGAGATCTGTCAAACTAAGATTGTACTGCTGATCCTATTTATCATATACCATAGACGTAGAGCTAATAAAAAGATACAAAACAGTTTAAAAAGGGCTAATAAGATTCCGAAATTTGAATGTTACTGATGACAAAAAGTTTTATTGTCATATAAACCAAAATTTTTCTTGAAAGTAATCCACATTCAAATGCATGTTTTGCTCCTTTTAGATATCAGGAAATTAGGATCTCAATCTAATATAAATATTTGAGCTTAGTCATGAAAAATAAATCCTTGAATAAATCAAAGATCAAAATATTGAATAAAGAGATCCTTTTAAACTTGTTTTATAAATTTATGAATTCATATTTAGAAGAGAAACTAAAGTTACTCCACTCCATTTCTATGAGTATTTTGGCTAACAAATAAATACGTAATATAGGGACCCTCAGTTTATTCTGTTGATTACCTTGAGAAAATAAATGTAATTATCATTAACTATTACATTGCATAACTTCAAAATAAGCTGAAAGGAAGAAATTATTAAAAATTTGCTTTACATTGGGATAACAGAAATGTGTCACACAAAAAATGCGCTTTGACCAAATAACACCAACTGAACTTTGAGTTGATTAACCGTCCACATATTTACCAAATAGGATCTTTACCATATTCTTGCTGAAAAATATGTTGTAGAGAAAACAATTAGGCTCAAATTAAAAAATCTTCAAGGAAACTCAGTGCTATTTTAAGGCAAAAACCAAAAATTGCTCTACTTTAGCGCAAAGTATATTTAAATGATAGCCTCGTTACCTAATCATTGATGAGTAATATTTGTCTTTGATCAGAAGGACTAACAACAGATGACAGAAAGATTAACCAAATTTTTCAGTTATAATGCCGAGTGATAATATCATTTATGATTACTCCTTTAAAGAAATTATTCTGCAAAATAGTAAAAATAACATCAAAAAGGAATTGAATTGATTGAATTTGAGTAATTGAAACAAGAATCCCCTATTTGCTACTTGCGTGAAAATAATTCAAGAATACAAATAAATTTTTTGTTCTTCAACTGCCACCAAGTTACATTAACCTTAAGAAAATGTAGACATTGACATGGAAACCTGAAATTTGTTTTACGTTAGGAATAATTTTTTTAAATCTCAGTTGGTTTTTGTAAGTGACAACTTGTATAAAAGCTCCAGGACTTAAGAAGTAAATTTTCGTCTGAGTAACTGAATTGAAAATATTTTATATATTATTATAAAATTTTGTTATTGTTAGAAACAATTTTTTTATTCCATTACAATTAAAATTGGTTAAATTTTCTCCAATTTCAGTTTTTGTTAAATATATAAAAGAGAAGTCCAAGTCATTTGATTTTTTTTAACTTGTAAAAAACATAATATACGAAGAAGGTCAAGGAATAGACCATAAAGAGAGTTGTAGTTGAAAGTATGTGAATTAATTTGAGTTGCAATTAATACAACAAATATCTACGTTTTAATAGTTCTCAACTAGAATTAGTTATGAAAACTTTTCTTTCAAAGAGGGGAAATTTTCCATTAAAAAATTTTATTGTTTTTATATTTACAAAAAGCTTCAACTTGTTAATTGATTTATCTTTTAAGCAATTTCCTTTGTTAAGCTTAAAAAATCCAACTGTTTAAGACTCTTTGAATGATATTTCTTTGGAATCAAATTTGTAATTTTATTAAATTGTAATCTAATTAAAGTAACATTACATTCATAAAAATATTTTATTAAAAAAACAATAATTTTAATTAAATATAGAAAACATTTTAAAGTTTTTTTCTTGGTGCAACTAATATCGGAAACACATATACATGCATATAGTTTATGGATTATATTTCAATATAAAATTTTTAAATGTGTTTAGAGATTATATATATATATGTTCCTGATTCAAGCAAAGTACATGCAAGCAAAAGTAAAGTGTTCTAATATGCAATTACTAAATAATTAGCTAAAATATCATAAAATTAAACTATCTATCATGCATTTTGTAATTCACTAAAAGTAGTGGTGGTAAGAATAAAATAGATTTTAAATTTAATTCAAAAAATTTTATAACTATAAGCGAAAAAATGTATAATTTTTTAAAATATTTGTGTAAAAATTTCAATATTTGTATAGAAAGTAATATTAGTTTAAAGATCACATGATGATAACAACATCACAATGGGGATAGTTTTCTAGTTTTTACAATATTTCATAGATTACATCAGGTTGAAGTGGATTAAGTTTGTTTTTATTTAAAAATATAAAAATTTAGATCTGAAAAAAGTTTTACATTTAATATTTACCTTGTAGTTTCTTAAAATTTAATTTAAATTAAATATTTGAAAGGAAATTAAAAAGAAATACATATATTTTGTTTAAAAAAGGAAAGAAAATATTCGCAGTTAAAATTTTTATTTTAGTTTAAACGCTAAAAGTTTTGGATAATACCACATCAATAGTTGAGAAATAGAAAAGAAAGTTTGAAGATAATAAAAATATATCAGCATGCATTTAATTTCAGATAAAAATATGGAAAATAGTATTCTTAAAGAGAACTAAATATTAAAATAATATTTTTTTTTTCATTAAATTTTTTATTGTCTTGGATTCAAAATTAGCCAACAAAAAAAAAGTTGGTGGGATTTTCTAAGTATAGGAACTCAATGACTAATTAGAAGTATTTTGTGTCATTTCAAACATAAATATTTAAATATTTGTCTAATCGCTCCAAGGACTAATAAAGATTTTATTACTATTAATATTCTCCACATATAAAAATTGGCTCTAGATTTTATGACACTAATAAATAAATTTTAATTAGGCTAATTATTTATTTTCTATGAATGCAATAGACAAATTAAGGGCAAATATTCCATTGCATGCAAAAGGGTGGAACTTATGAATGAAAATAATTGTTTTCAAAATGTATGAAACTAATTTGTATGAAATTCGTACAGTTTGTTCAGTTTAAGGATCTCTCTTCTTTTTTTTTTTTTATTAGATTATAAAATTTTATAAAAGTATTTTTAGAGCCATGATATGATATTTTAATATTAAGTTTACAAAAGTTACTGTTTTCATATCCTTTTCCCACCATTCTCAGCTGTGAAAATCCTCATTAAACTGTAGAATAAAGTGAAATATATATTTGGAGGTCTGTTTTGTTTGAGACTTCATGTATAGGTGTTATTGTGTGTGTAGTTTTATGGATAATTTCTAAGACTGTAAGTGCCTTTTTTAATAAGTTTATCAAAGACTAGTGAATAAGTCGCAAATATTGTAAGAAACATTTTAAGAGCATGAAATCGCTGGGTTGCAATCGTAGCTAAAAATTTATAGAAAAATATAAAGCGTAGCTTGAAAAGTCCTAGGACTCACCCAGAAATATAATGTGACGGGCAAGATTTATTTCATTAAGAAAAGAAAAACAACTTTTAGATGACGAATGCTAAAAATCTGTTCCTTTGATCTTTTATAGTTGAGTACTTTGGTGAAAACACTTTTATCATTTCGTAGACAATTAAAAAAAAATCAACGTTTTTGTGTTAATTAAAGACTGCTGTTTGTGCAAAAAATAGCTTTATAACTTTTCAATTGCTTTAAATGTATCATGTCAACTCGTTCAGATCAATTATAAGTCAAAAATTAACTAAATTTAATTACTGTCGTATTAAAACAAGTTATGTTGAAGGCTCTGAACTGCCAAATGATTTATTTGGTATAGGAAAAAATAAAAACAGTTCACAAAAGGTTCTTGCAGTTTGCAATATAAAGCTGCATATCTGACAATAAGTTAAGGTGACGATATTTTACATGAACAAATGACAAATTTTAATAAAAAGTGGATGCAACGATTATTCACAATAGACGATTAAGAAAGCCATTCATAATACAGAGCCTTTGTGATCTATTCACTATGGTACAAAAGGTAAAAAAATTAATTTGTTACTTCTAACCAAATGGGATGTGTGCTGAGTAAGAGAGGTACAGTGAAGGCCGATAAAAGTGTCCGAAGAGGCGAACGTTAAGCGAACGTTAAGCAATTTGGGGATGTGAGTAGGCATATTTTTCATCGGTTAATTAATGTAGCACAATATGGGATCATTTAGAAGATTAAAGTTAAAACAAGTGAATAGTTTCACTTGATTTAAGTTTATAAGTAAAATTTGAAATAAGTTTGCAGTGAAAAATTAAGTAATAAAATTTTACTTTTATATAAAAAATTTTTATTTGAAAAATAGAAATTTCAGTGCAATTTTTATAGAAACGTGCTTTTTCTTACAAAAATCAAGAAAGACTAAGAAAGAAATTAATTCTTTAAAAATATGTTAAAAACATGCTATTTTCATGATAAATAAAGATAGGTCTGTAATTTCTAAAAACAACAGAAAAATAATAAAAGAGAGTCTAACAACGACAGAAAAAATTTCACTAAACATCAAAAATACAGCAAAAACGCACTGTATTTCTACCAAATAGAATTTCTTTAAAAAAGTGCATCTTAGAAATCATCTATTAAGCTTATATGCAAAAAGTTTAGTTTTTGAAATTCAGTTTTAGAGGAGTTATAGCAAAAATGTTTCTACTTATGTTCTTCTTAGAAAACAGAAAGTTTTTTTTGTTTTTTTGAAATATTGCTACCAAATAGAATGCTGAATACGATTAGAATTTTAAGTAGTTTAGTAGAAAAAATTAAATACATGAAATTTGTTCATCAATTTTTTTCATGATAGAAAAATTAATTACTTCTAACATCTAATTACTATGCTGCGACTCAACATATATTACATAAGACAAGAACAACATCAAATTACGTTTGATTCTAACACAAAGAAAATTTTTAAAAAAATTTTGAATCGGCTTTTTTTTTGGTTTATTTTTGTGTTTGTTTTTTTTTGTTGGTTTTTCTAATAAAATGTGCAAATTTAATACACTCGATATTTTCTTTGTGCATTGAAAAATTGAATGTTACCTATTGTCTGACTGCGATCTGAAATCATGTGATGTTTTTCCAATTGTTTTTTTTATTTTTAATAAAGCGATGAGGATTTTGAAAAAAAGATAAATTTTTATTATTAATTATTTGATTAATAAAAAAATTAAAAAAAAAATAACAATTAAATATTATATTCTAGAGCAAGTTGATAGAAAATATTAATAGAATTAGAAGAAGTGATAGAGAAGAAAATTTAGGATTTAGTTCTAAATAAATTATTAAAAATAAGACGTAAAGTACAGGACATTAAATTGTGTTCATTTTTAAGAAAAAGGGATCTTGTTCAAAATATTTAATTTAAGACAAACCAAATAAATTTGGGTCCATTCTTCTAGCAAAAATAAATGTCTAAATAATTCTGATGCCTTTTTAAATTTTTTTTTTTTAAATTGTTCTTGGACTTTTGGCTTGTATTAAAATTGTGATCTTTCAAAACTTAAAAATTGAATATATATATAATATATATAGTTCATGACGAGGCACAATATTTTTGACAAAATTGACCCGAATAATATTTCAATTTTAATTGAAGTTTTTTAATCCTGTTGAGATCTATCATAAGTTATGCCGCATCTTACATCTGCTTCTATGATTACTGCTAAGATGTTTTTCTAATAGAAGAGATTCAATTCATGATACAAAAAAGCGCAACAAATGTATGACCACATGTATGGGTCGGAAGTTAAGAATTTTTTATAAGAGACAAAAAAGTTATATAAAATAACTTAAAAATTTCATAGGATGATCAAATATATATGAATACCAAAATATTGCTAATAGAACTAATAGCAATATGAATTTTAGATAAAAAGAATAATTTTCAAAGGGTAATATTAATATTCAAGACTGGACTATAGAAATGGTATTCTGTCTCGGTGAGAAGTTAGCAGGAGAATGAGAAAGCTGGATTTTGGTATATAACCGAAAAAGAGTCCCGCTTCAGGTGAAGCTAGATTTTAAATAAAATGACCAAATCATAAAGTCTAACAAGGTATTGCATCAAACAACCTTACAAAAGGTAGATCAAAATATTGTTGAACTATCCTGAATTGAAATGTAGATTTGTTTTTTGTTTTAAGCAAGCTAGCTTGCTTGTTTTAGAAAGTTAAGTAATTAACTTCGCATTAATTATTGAAAAAAGCAAATGTTAAAAAAAATAAATCATTTCTATTTGCCAATTTTTACAAAGGAATAAAGTCAAAAAATTTATAGTTATCATATAGAAAGTTAAGTTAGTAGCGTAAATAAATTATGCAAAATCATAAAAAAAAAAAATAAAAATATTTTTAGGATGTGGTACTACCAAAACTGCAAAATTGCCGAGTCATTAGAAGATTTTGGGATAATGGTGACATCTGTGGTCGATTAATTGATAACTCCTCCCCATATGATGCAGTTGATAAGCATTTTTGTAATTTTTTCCCACCTTGTGATCTTGATTTCTTCATAGTATCAGTTAATAATAAATTTGGTTGTGTTAACTGTTGTTGTTGTTGTTGTTGATATTGTGATTGTATTTGTTGTTGTGATATTATACCACTACCATATGGTAATAATGTATTACTACCCATTGGTATTGTTGTTGATATTGGATCTGATATTAAACCAATATTACCAATATTGCCACCACCACTACTACTTAAACTACTACTAATACCACCAGCACTAGTTCCAGTTAAACTAATCATGCGACGGGTATTTGGGTTATTCGTACCAATTGCTGTGTTACTTCCGCTATAAACACCTGATCCAGATGTTGCTCCGCAAACACCATTCATCTGAGATTAAATTTGAACAATTTTTTTTTTTTTTTCGATTTTGATATCATAAAAATATGTTTTATATAGAAAATGAAAATAATTTCAAATAGTTTTTTTTTTTTATAAATTTTTCCTTATTTTTCATTAAACAAATAAATCAACAAATTTCAACTCAGATGTAAAACAAAAAAATTTTGATGTAGAGTTTGAAGAAATAATTATTGTTATTTGGGTTTTAAAATTTCAATTTATTAACAAACCTAGTGAGCAATATATTTTCATCTACTTATAATAACCTTGTTTTGATTTTTAGGCATAAAAATTATGAAATTGTACATATATAACAGATTGAAAATTACAAATATTTTACGCAATAAAAACTGGCGATCAGAGGTAAATTCAGATTATTTTGTTTGCTTGACGAGGTATTTGCTTGATGACAGCATTTTATACAAAATATTTGTATACTGTTTTATTAGTTTGCTGTTCTTTTTTTTACATGACACCACTTTGCATTGTAGAATCAAAAATGTACACGGAATTAAACCCTTGAAACCCCTAAAATTGACTAAACATATTAAAAGATAATTCCGTATTTTAGTTGAGAGTGCTCAGTCTGTCATTTTGTTTCTTGCAAGTCATAAATTCTGTTTAGAAGCTTCATGTATGATATCCCTTACCAATAAGTTTGTTTCATTTAAAATCAGGAACAAAGTTAACTTTGTACACTTAGGATTTAGTATAAGCCTTAATAGCTCAATTTGTATTTTTATAATATCGCAAGTACTAATAATACTGAACAATGAGAAATAACAATTAGAAAATTGAAACTAAATCCCTAGAGATACGTGTAAAGCATCTTAGCTAACTATCGTTTCCACAAATTAAAACCATTTTTCTTTAAATTTTCAATAAAACATTACATGTTTAGAATTCTATATGAATATCTAGCAATATAAAATTAATTATTTTGCTATATGTTTTGAAAGGATCCTTTGTTCATTATATTTGGGATCTAATCAGTTAATTTATTGCATGATTTACGGCGTTAATTATTTCTCTTATTGTTAGTATTAGACGAGAGATAACTAAGGTTACATATAATATATAGTACGAAAGGGTGGGCTCAGAATATATTTTTGCTTTCATTTTTTGGGTACAAAAATAATACAAAACAAAATTTCAGATATCTTACTTACATGAAGTGTGCATGTATAAATATATATACATATATTCACCTTGTACTTTACATAATTCCGAGCTCATAGCAGTAAATTGATGAATCTAGTTTTACTTTAATTGTAAAAAAATAGCATAAAGCATTCAAGAAAAGATTTTACTGCAAATATATTGCTCACTTATTTAGTGGAATTTTAAAATTCAATCTTACATTGTACCATGTTTAATATGTAAATATAAAAAATACTTGCACATCGACTTAAGGATAACTATTATAAACAATATTATGTAGATAATCCTTCAAAAAAGGATACTATAATTAAATTATTTACAAATAAAATTAAAACTAGTAAGCAATCTGCTAAAATTAAGCCATTGCTGTATAAAATAAAGCAAGCTCTTATAAGCATAACACTAAAATGTCATCTCGTAATTAAATTCACTCGTCCATTTTTCTTATTAAATAGAAGACCTACAAAAATTCTATCTTTAAATAATATAATTACCAAATAAATCTCCAAAGAGTAATTTAAGGCAGTTATTGTCATCTGAATCGGACGAGTCCTGATAAAATATTTTAATAAAATTGAAGTAATAAAAACGGAAGAGAAAAATTATTAAAATATTGAAAGATAATAAATTTTCTGTATGTGTTGGTATTCAAACTGAAAACTACTTTTTACAAATGAGATTTTTCTAGAATTTAAAAACAAAAACATAGCAAGGGCTTTCAATATAAATCCTGCCAATCGTTTTTATGTTAAATTTGTCAAGTAAATAAATGTCTAATAAATTTATTTCAGACTCTAAAAAAATAAATTAACTCTTGCAAAAATTGCTTATGGCTGGTTTCAAATTTACTTTTAGAGTAATCGCTTAAAGCAGGGCTGGTGAAAATTCGACATCAATATAGGAAAAGTAGCTGGCTAGAATGAGCTTAAAAGTGTCATTTTACTTAAGTATTATAACTCGTATTAAAAAATTTAACTTTTATCCATTTTTATTAGGTATGATATGCAATCTCGTATCTAGGGTATTTATCCCAAAATTATCTGAGAACTGTGAAACCATTCGTTAGTATTTTTATAATTTTCTGATGCTGCAATTTATGAATATTCAAATGTCCAAGTCGTAGCCTCAAAATGAAGGTATACGACCAAATAAAATATCTGATTCTAATGTGTACCAAACGGCCATTGATTAAACCAGAAAGCTTAAGTAAACAGTATTATTAGTTGGCTCAACACTTGCTTAGTCTTCACACTCATGTCTACCTTTTTGTGAAAAAAAAATAATTTTACTCAATCCGATGGTTAGGTTTCACGCCATTGGCATACTTAAATGATAAACCTCATAAATCCCTAAAAAATTTTTTCCCATAAGGTTTTATGATTTTTACTCAACATTTTTATTTACTTTAATTTAATTAAAACTCTATTTCTCTTAATTGTAATTTAATCAAAATAAAACAAATTAAAAACGTCCTTTTTTCACTTTGACTTTATAATGTGAAGTGCTTTTCTACTAAAGTTAATAAAATCCACTGTGTGCTTATTTAATAGCCTATTATAAGAACTCTTATGATTTTTTTTTGTAGAAAAAATGATGTATAAAACTTTTGTTTACAGTTTTTTTTTTAGTTTTAAGTTATAAAAGGGAGAAAAATAAATTTTTCAATTTCCTGCTTAGTATATATCTCAGCATATGAACTTCAATGTTCATTTAGTTGCATACTTGCAGTTTGAACTTATTAAGGTTAATATCAAGTAATTGAAATGCCTTTTTATACATTCAATAGGATTATAAGAAAACTAAATAATTGTAGGCCTAGTAATTATTATGAATTTTGTTAACGTAAGAAGCTTTATATAAGGAAACTTTTGACTTATGAACTTGATAAATGTATTTAATCATAAAATTTTCAAAAATATAATATATTTCTGGCTAATACATTCAAGCATGATAATGGACCAATAAGCTTTATCTTATTAACACGGTAAATAGAAATAGTATCTGAATTATATATTTTTTTACTTTAAATTTTTTGAATTCTCTTTACTTTTATTTATCTGTATGTAAAAAATAAAATAAGCTCAGGCTTTGAATAGATCGATATTTATTCCATCTAAAGTGGAAAGTTTCTCTAAGGTATTTAATTTCATTAATTTGACACTCCTGTTGTTTACTAATTTTGTAGAATTTGTACTGAAATTTTATATTTTGTTTGAGTTAAACTACAAGGAACTGAAGAAAAAAGAGCAAGTATTTTGATGTCATGAATTACAATGGAATCAATAATATATTCTTCTAAGCATTTAATATTTGCATTAACAAATTCTTTATTTTGTATTATGGAAAAATTCTTTCCTCTTTAATAGTGTTCGAAATTTAAAAAGAACTTATTTGATAGGATTTCATATCTAAAATATATTATTTTGATTAATTAAATTGAAAAACTTGAATTAAAATTTTTGATTGGAAATTGAAAAAGCAATTCTGAATTTTCAGAGCTTCTATAAATTTAGCAGCATATTTTTACTATATTTTTCGTTTCAATATAATTTCTTTCACATCATGCCAGCATTCGTATTTATAATAATTAATAATTCACAAGGACAAAAATTTAAAAACATTCATTTGTAAGATTACAATATTATAATCTTGGATATTAATAATTGGAAAATTTTCAAAAAGAATGTTATTAATATTTATGTGTCCTTTTTTTGAATTTGTATGCGACTTGAAATTTTAAATTTAACCGCAAGCATTAGCTTTCAGGGTTTTAATGTATTAAAAAGATTTCTTGAATTTTTAATAAATATATTATTGTTTATATGGATTCAACATAACAATATAAGCTCAAGCTCAAAAAACTTAGTTTTTTAGCTAAATCGTTTTATTAACTAATACATATCATTGTGTTAGTTTTTTATAAAAAAAAGTAAAGAAATTAATAAATTAATCAGTTTTGATTGTACAAATCCTGCAGACTAATTTCAAAATAAATAACATAACATAGAATTCATTTAAAAGAGTTTTTATAGTTGGAAAGTATACAAAAATCGCATTCATGTGGCAGGTATAAAAAGATAACTAAATAGATAAAAAAAAGTTTACTATATGTTTTGCAATTATACTAAACTGTTAAGGATTATTTAATAATAATAATAAAAGACAATTCTCTTCCATTAAACGTAAAGCAATAAAAATAGCAAATTTTAGCTTGCAAATTTAGTGTTTCCTGTTTGTGATTTTTAAGTCGATGTACATTGTTTTATTTGATTATATAAAAAATTAATTCTGGTTATTATAATCAATATTAAATGTAATTATTTAAACCAAACCCATATATAATATATTAAAATATAATTTTTAGGCAGTGTAAAAATATTTAATATTTAATAATAGTAATTTTTATTTAAAAGTTCTTTAAAAAAAAAAAGAAAACAAAAAACACAATAGGCTAAAATTAAACCACAGAAAAATATTTTATAATCCGAAAACCATAAGAAATTCTTAATTTTATTGAAAGTCAAACCATCACCAGAAGCAACATATTGTTATTGTTAATTATTTTGTTTTATATCTTAAGCTATTTATTATAATAAATATTAATTATTAAAATTTTATTTATTTTTTAAGTTTTTTAAATATATTTTTAATTTTGTATGAGATATATGTACAATAAAATATATCCACCTGAAAGGGTGTAGGTTAGCATGAATTTTGATACTTTGTTTAAGCAGTTTAGTTTTCTATACACTTAAATTATTTATAAATCTTTGTGATTTCAAAGTCAAAGCATTGAAATTTGATTTTCATATGATGAATGATTATATTATAAGGTAATAAAATGAAAATTTAATATCCTAATAATTAGAAAACTGTTTTTATTTACAATGGGGATTATTATTAATAAGCTTACTAAGGATATTAAAGCAAAATAAATATCCAAAGCTTTTCATAATATTTATATTGAATATTTTTAGCAATGGAAATGAGTTGATAGTGTATTTTATTTTTTTTGTAGGTTTTTATGTTATTTATAGAATAATTTAGACACATAAAACTGGTTTTTTGTACTGAATTTTCAATAAATAAAGAGTATTATAGACTGTTGATATCATTCATTTAAAAAAATTTTTAAACATGAAGATACATTATAGACAAATTAACAAACAAATACCTATTTTATGTAATTAAAGTATTTAAACAATAAATATTAGGGTAAAAAAAATATTATTTATTATTTGAAAAGTTTAATATAGCCTTGAAAAATGCTACCAAAAATTTTGGGTTGTAAAAATTTTTATAACAAGGGTTTTAGAAAAAATATAATAATAATTACAGCTTTCATTTAATTTAAATATAATCGAAAGAAAGCATTCATAAATCAGTAAACAATATGTTAAAACAAAAGATGTCCTTGGCACGTGGAAAATTTAAATCTATGTCTTGTCAGAATTTTATCATCAACCCTGTATAAAATATTTGTGACAGCTCAGTTTTCATATTTAATTTGGTTACTATGCAAGAAAAGTGTGCAATACTTCTTCCTTCATCTTATTATGGATATTATAATGTTGTCAGTATTCAAAATGTACTTACTCCTGGTATATAAGTCTGAGTAAACCATAAATAATTCGCAATGAAACTGTCAAAGTTAAAACGATTAATGAGTTTTTCCATAGCGACAGCTACAGATGAAAATTAAGTGTTTCAGATTAAAAAAAAAAAATAAGGGATAACAAGTTTTCAAACCTTATGGTTTATTATTATCCAATCTGAAGACTTTTAGAAAGCTGCAAGAGTTATTTTCTTGAAATTCAAATAAATTTTAATAGCCATATTAGTTACCGAATTTTAAATTATTTCTTTGCACTTTACTATATAAAATAACTCTATAGAAATTATATTTCTACTAAGGACTATATTATAGGCTATACTTAGGTTATATTAAAGCCCAATTAATTATATCACATTTCTGAGAGAAAATTTAAAATAATCACCTGTATAAAAATCGATTAAGAAAATCATTTTCGTCATAAGTAAAAATTAAAACTGGATAGACAAACTTCAAACAAAACTATAATAATTATTTTAGGGAAGTTTTCTTGTAGATGAAATTTAAAAAGTTAATGAATTACTTGAAATCGAGTCACACAATTCCAATTTTATTTCCAGTATAAAAAAATTTATGTGTATTGTGATCCAAATTCTTGTTTGTATGAACAAGAAGTAATTTATGCTACGATATGATTCTATTGTAAAAAGCTTAATTCATAAATTCGTTAATTAAAAAAAAAACAGCTTCAAACCTTATTTATAAAGCAAACTTTTCATTTCTTTCCTAAAGTTTTCGTGAAGCAATTGTCTTGTTATTTCAAAGTTCTGAAACATGTCATAAAAATATTTTTTAAACATCTAAATAGCTATTTTCTTTAGTTCTGGATATTCTATAGCTTAAGCTTAAGAATTTTATTGTTGAATAAATTTAGGGATGATAATAAAGTAGAAAAGATTATTGGAGTTTGCCATGTGGTTTTTACCTTTAGTAGAAGATTCAGGAAAGTTCTAGAAAAACTGGAATTCTTTGTGGCATTAGTTTCGAAACAATTACAAAACCTCAAGTTACAATGGTAATTTAAAATTCAGGATTTTGAAAGTCATTCTAATTTAATATAATTTGTAGTTTGAATTTGTATTCAAAATCTTTTCTTGTAGTTAGGAGAAAGATAAAAGTTTTTCAATCATAATACCTCTAAGACTTTAAAAAAAACTTAACAAAGTCTCAAAAGGAAAATAACTTAATCTTTTAAAAAGCAAACTAAACATTTTGTTCCTTTAGATTAATACAATGCTTAAGGAAAAACTAAAAGTATGTCCCTTACTAGGTAATATACAAAGATAAAGATAATTAGATTAGGAGTTTACAAAATCTTCAAAGCAACTTTTAAAGAAAATTGTTGCAAGGAAAAAAAAATGGCTTATTATAATGTAAAAGGCCCTAAAATTAAAAATAACAAAGAGACTAAAATAAACAAGTCAAGAGTTCTAAAATTTATGTAGAGAAGTTAAAGTGGATTACTGAAAATGTATTAAGGACCTGAAATATTATATCTAATAATTTAAGTAATAAATCACTTTTTGGCTCAACTATTCATTTATTCATAAGACAATTGCTTCATACAACAAATTATGCTAAATAAAATCTAATCTTAGCTAGAAAAAAACTACGACTTATTTGAAAAACAAATTTTATCTCAAAAATTTGAATTCTACTTAAAAAATTTCTTTTAATAATCGTTAGCATAACGTAACAGGCATCACACTACACTAATTTCTACTGTCAGAACGACATTAAATAATAATTAATTTTGAAAAATTTGTAATAAAAATTTTGAAAAAAGAAACTAGCACCGACAAAAATTTTGTGTTAAAGCATATCAAAATAGCAAACATCATTATGAAAGCTTTGAATGAAGTTAAACAAAATCAAAAACAAGGAAAAATCATAAAGGATATACCTATTTTGATAGAAAATCAAAAATATGGGAAATTAAAATCAAAAAAAAAAAAAATTAGTATGAAAACATAAAATTTTCTTGTTTAATTAGTAAAAAGGACTAGGAGAAGACCGTTTACCCATAATTTGAAAACACGAAGTTGATACTTACTTAGCCTTCTTATAAGAGTCCCCGCAAACGACGAGGAAGTTTGGTCCACTTTAAAAGATTTGCTGCGCAAGTCTCGCATACCATTATATTTAATATTTGGTACAGATAATAATCTTTGATCACGTTTATTTTTCTTTTTGGTCCGTGGTGGTGGTTGCGGTATTTGTTGTTGTATTAATTGACATTCTTTATTTAAAGGAAGATTAACTGGTCTTGATATCTTGCCACCCTCATTTAAAGATTTTTGTGATTTTGATACAATCGGTTCAGCAGAGAATTCAACACGTTTCAATGGGATTGCCTGAGGTTGTGAATAAGCACGATTGACTTTTTTATATTGCTCCTCATCATTTTTACCGAGTAAATTTTGGTCAGATTCATTTATATCAAATCCAGTTTGTTGAGTATTAGACTCAATATTACCTTCTGGTGTTATTTCTTTATTATCAATTTCATTGAGACTGGATAAAATATCTTCTTCAAGCTGTTCTAAATAATCGGATTTATTGTCAATTTCATTGTTTGGTGTTGACTCTGATACTGAATCTGGTGAAATTTCTACTGGTGATAAGGGTGTACCTTCAGTTGGTGCACAATAAAAAACTGAACCACGTTTTGTAGATGTTGTTGTCGTATTTTTTGTATTGACTTTAGAAAATTGACGTTTTATATTAAATGTTTTCCATGATGATGATTTACGTCTTGTCTGCATTATTGTTTCAAATTTAGTATTTTCCTCAGGTGATATTTCATCTGGTGATATGCTGTTGATATTTTCAAGGGCTTCATAGGCAGGTGATATTGGACGGGATATTGATGTATTTTGTCCTGAGTTAGGGGATGTTTTGTTTGCTTCGGTGGGATTTGAGGTTATCATTAGTACTTTTTGTGAGGTACGCGTTATCTCTCCTAGCTGCAGTTATTTATAGTTTTTGTTTTTTAAGTAATATATATATATATATAGGTATAGGAAGATTTTTTTTCACTATGATTAGCTTTTAATCATAATATTGATTTTAAATAGATATAAATTAGGTATGGCTTTCAAAATTTTGATATTGTTTTAAAAAAATATTTATGTAAGTGTTCCTTCTTAGGCTTATGCTTGTATCTTTGATTATATGCCCTAATTAGATAAAAGGAATTATCACTATTACTTAAAATTTTTGAACTATACTTATTAAATTTTTGTTAAGAAATTATTTTCCAAAATTATGCGTTGAAAAGATTGAAAATGGTATAAAAATTAGTTTTAAAATTTTTACAAGATATAAGTTGTAATTTTTAATTAAAATGGAAAAAAAGATTTGAATAATTATAATAACCACTATTGAGATGAAGCTGGTAAAAATTTCTATAACAAAACTTCCTGTTTGTAAAATTTACATATTTAAGTACTAGAATTATTACAATTTGTAAATTAGGTATTATACCTGATGTATAAGAAATATGTAAAATTTTGAAATTTTAGAGCACTTGTGTACATATTTGATATAAAGCAGATGAGGTTAGAAAAAAATTATGCGGTTAAGAGCATGGACTTACAATATTAGTAATAAAGATTGTTTTAAATTAAAGTATTCTTAAAACTATTGTAGTTTCCTTGACTTCTCAATACTTATTCAATAAAAACAATTTCAAATAAATATATTAATCAAAGTTTATTATGTTATTTATTCAAATTTAATAATCCTGCTGCTATTTGCCAATTTGAACTGGGTAAGTTACAACAATAAGCTCCGTTCAAAACAGTCTTTATTATTCTAAAACAAATATATCAGATATTGGAATAACATCTACAACTGTTCAAAATATTTATTATGCCATACTGAAGTCGAACAAGTCTAAGGCAAGTCTAGTGGGGGTTTAAATAGTTCTTAAAAATTTTTGTTATTTTTTTTGAAATTGTTAAAAGCAAAATGTTAGCTTTAAGCTTAATTCCATTAGTCTTACCGGAAAAAACAACAATTACATCAGCTTAAAAAATATAAAAATATTAAAGCTTTTTGTTATCATTTTGTACAGATGTAAATTGTAACTAGTAATAAAACTTAATATTTTTGTTGACACATGAAAAATGTGCATCATGAAAAAAATTTACATATTTCTAGAAAGTAATAAAATAAATTTAAATTTTTGATATTGAAAATTTATGCATACACAGGAGCTTCATTTATCCTGACCAAACAGCTTGTATGTATTTTCAAAGACCAGACAGGAATGTCATCAAAAGAGGCTAGGAGAAGCATTCTGGGCTATTTTACATGAATCTTTATGATAAAAGTTTATGAATATAGGAAGAAAGTAGATACAGTTATAAGAGTTATATATACAAATTTTTTAAATCAGCAAATTAGGACACTTTGTTAACAGAAAATAAAATGAAGGAACATACTTAAAGTCAGTTTTATGGTAAAAGGGAAATTCGTATTTTACGGTTAAGTATGCTTAAGAATTAATTTAATTATTTATTCAAAATTTTGCAAGCCATTTAAATATCCAAGGAAATTTATTTATTCAGGATTAGAATTAAATTAAAGTCAGTTTGAATAATAAAGAAAAAAACTGATAAGAATTATGGTGAAGATTGTTGAATACAAATGTCAGTAGTTTTATTTTAAATGAATTTTGTTTTTTGTTTCAATATTATACTTAATTTACTATTTGAAAATAAAACACGATATCATTATGTTACTTTATATTTAGTTTAAATTGTTCTGGTATATGCTCTGACTTGGCCAAAATTAATTTTTCGCCATATGTATAATAAATTGAAATAAACAATAACAGAAAATAATTTTTGTTTTTTTGTAATTCAAAAAATACAAAATAAAAACTATTAAGCTTGTTAAAACAAAAAACTTAAGACTATAACTAAGATCAGGGTCATACAAAAAAATTAAATATTTTTTTTGGAAAATAAAAAAATTCTATCAGAACTCTTCTACATTTGTTTATATGCATAAAAAATAAAAATTAATTTATAAATAAATTTAATAATTATAAATAATTACTTACCTGATCTAAGCTGGGTGAACGAGTTTGTTCATCCTTTGATTGTATTTCGTTACGTTTAGGACTTTTTGGAACACGAGAATACGGATCTTGAGATCCATACAAATCAGGGCTGGCTACATTTATTAAGCAAATTTTATGAACAACATCAACTACAGCTAACCCATATTCATTTCCATAGGCCATTCTAAAAATCAAAAACAAAATAAAATAATTTTGTTATGAAAATTTTGAAATTTAATCAATTTTAAAACTAATAATTAAAATTTTTCTTTACAATCCATAGCTGGAATTAATGCAAAGAGATGTTATTTGCCCAGGATGTGTACCATTTGTACATGGTGTTAAGCATACTAATTGTGCTTGGAAGCCAGGTGGTTTTCTTTGCGGGCCAATACGTACTTTAAGTGTTCCATCATTCTGTAATAGATATAAGTTTGATAAAATTTTAGCCCAATGTCCCAATGAAAATATCAAAAGACGCAAACAATTAAAGCATATACATAAAAGAATAATTTCAAAGCAAATTTAATAAAAGTTTTCTCTATTATACTAGCCTAATTTGTTAACCAACCATACATATTTTAAGCAGTTATTTCAACAGTCAAATTATAATTAATTTTTGAAAATATGTTTGTTACCTTTCTTTCACTTTCACCGGAATCACCTTGTCTTGTCAATGATCTGGGTACAAATTCACAATCAGGACTACCCTCTACTTCATCAAAAGTTTCATAAATAATTGGAATTTCTAAAACGAGCGTTTCGGATGTGCTCTCTAATTTTCTAAACTTAAAAAGTATCACATGTCCACTTGCACCAGCTATACACAACCTTCTTGATTCAGCACACAATGATATTATTTGAACTGCTAATGGATCATCATCGGTACAATCAATTGAACGTGTTCGTGGCCTTTCAAAAATTTTTCCTGTTTTTAATTTATATAAAACCTGAATAAAAAACAAATTAAAAAATATATATTGGTAAAAAAATTTGATTAATTCAATTTATTTTTATGAATTACTTGAAGTGTACCAGCACTTGCATCCCAAAATTTTATTGAGCCATCCTGATGGCCTGTTATAACTATTTCTGAATAACTACATGAAGCTGGAGACCATTCTCCACCTGAAATTGGCCATTCACGGTCTGAAAAGCCTGTTCTACGATTATTAGGATTACGACCAACCTATAATTAACTAAAGTTAATAGCATATACAGAGTGATTTTTTTAATAATACAGAATAAAATGCTGGCACCAAATCTGATGGACAGTCAGCTAAATAAGTGCAACACGTAACTGGTGATTCATGAATGTCCATAGGATAAGGCGATTCAAAACATGGAAAGCCAGGGGTTAAAAGATCTATTAAAACTAAATCATTTTGTAATAAAACTGCTATGGCATACGGTTCTTGCATATCTAGAAAAAAAGCATTTTAAGGTCAATATTGAATTTACTTAAATAAAAACAAAATTTTTTATGAATTTTATTTACCACTTGCCCAAGGGCTTTCGCATATCGTAATAAAGTCAACAACAGGATGTTCCATTTCAAGTACTGTTGTTGATTTACCCTGTAATACTGTTATACATGGAGATTTGCCTCCTTTTTCCATTGAAAGTCCTCCAGAAAATATTGTATATGTTTCCCTGAAATTTTAATTAAATTAATCACAGATCCTGGTCAAAGTATTTGCAATTAACTTTCTAGAGAGAGTTTTTTATTTTGAAAAGTACATTTTTATGAAAATGAGTATTTTAATGGAGTTTATTTTCTTTTTAAGAGATACAAGTACAATCACACAGGGCAATTACTACGAAATTTACTAGAGAACAAAATTCAATAAAGAAAAATTTATGACTTATCTAACTTACAATAGAATATATTTTTCTTGAGGTGTTATAAAATTTTTATTTAATTAGTTTTAAGGTTTTTTTTTGGCTTCCACCGTTTATATCGCAGTTATTTTTCACTTACAATTAGTTAAGAGTTTTTAATGATTCTAAAAGAGAAAAATTGTAAATGGCTGAATTTTTTGCATTTGTTTTAATGGATAGAAATTAAATTAATAGCTCATAAAGCTCAGATAACTTTAAATAATATAGAAGCTGACACATCAGTAAATAAGTTAATCTCATGCATGTTTATTTCCCTGTGGGCATTTTTTAAAGAACTGCTGTTAATGAAACTTGATAAGGGAAAAACAGTGCAAGCAACACAAGCAAATAGCAGCCCAATTCATAATTCAAGTATTATTTTTGAAAGATTTGTAACGCAAAATAGTACTTTTTTGCAAATTTTTCCTACAATCGACCAATTCCTACAATGTAATCGTCAATGTTTATGGTTTTACCTTAAAGTTAGTCAATGAATTGAAATACTCCTATTAGTCTAAGATGTATAGGACATAATTTTACCAGCTAAGTGTTACGTAGCCTTTTTGATGACTTTTACAGACAGCTCTCCAATTAGCTTAGTTTAGCTTAGGGCAAAGGGTTTATAAACTTAAACAAAAAAAATTTGTTTTAAATTATTAAGGCATTGCTTTTTTGGTTAATTTATGAACAAATTACTGTATATTTATTCCTTTTATATCTTTAAAATAAAAGATTAAGAGAGAAAATTAACCACTGGGTTTCTTTAGTGTAACACTTTTGCATACCTGCATTAACCAGGAATTATAATTTTGAAAAGGATCGCAAGGGTTATATTTTGCAATACAATTGAAAATATATAAAATAAGTCTGCTTTGATAAAAAGTTAGATAATGATAAAAATGAATGCAGTCTGAGGTTAAATTTATAAAAATTTTTAAGAATTCTTGAAAGTTTTCATCATTTTGTTAATGTTTACATTTTCATTTTAGACTGATTCTACTGAAACGCTTAAAGATAAAGTTTTATCATAAAACAAACCATTTCTAATAATAAAAAGAACAACTCTATTTCATTTGTATAACTACAATACTTAGGAATCGTCAAGTTGCCAAATTGAGCCGCGTAACCCTTTGTATTTATCCAACAAATCATGACAATTGTTAAGTATGGCATATACTAATAATATAAAGTTATTTGATTGGAATTTAATGAAGAAATATTTCAATCGTGCTTTTTACCACAGATATAATTTATATTATTTAAAAAAGTTGTTTTGATTCAAGTGATATCATCATATCTTTTACAAGACGAACAGATTTCGACAAAAATTTACAAACACATTTTTCATTTTGCTGAATTTTTTGTTTTACATTCAAAAAAAAAAAAAACAAAAAAATGTGTTTAAGGACTTTTTTAAACAACATGAATTTGAATAATAAAAATCCATTCTATTGACTTTAAAACAAAACAAAAAGTTCCTAGCCATAATAGAACCAAAGTTAACAATTTTTTCAAATTATTCTTCAAGCCAAAAATCACGCAAGCCTCAATTTAATCGCCTTTATTTCCCAAAGTATACAAAAACAAAAATCCTTAATCACGTATATCTTTGTTTTTTTTGAATGCAAAACCCGTAAAAACAATTCAGCCAAAACAAAAATGAATTAGTCAAAAGGCTTGATAAAGAATATCGCATTTGTAGCATTTTTTAAATGTATGATTTCTTCATTTTGTTGGATTTTAGGGTGGTGTGAGTCTATTTGAGATCATCAAAAGCATATATGTTTTTTAATTTAAAAGTTAAAACATGTACATGGCAATATTATTTATGAAAAATATTTAAACAGTATTAAAGAGTCAAAAATTTCAATCTGGTTCAATACGTATTCATAAATATGCCCATATCCATATAAATTCATATATAGATATTATAAATAAATAAATAGATATAAAGGCCGTTTGGTAGTTATTGTTTGAAAGGAAAAAATCAAAACATCAGAACTCTAAATGAACTTTCGTTAAAGTTTCTATAAACATTAATATTGATTATTTAAATGCAAATAGCTTAGCGCATTTTGAAAGCATCAACAAAGTGAACAAACTTTTCTTATTGAAAGCAATTTTCCTTGTTGCGACACTCTATGTCAAATAATAAATAAATACAATAGCATGACATGTATTATAAATAATATATGTAAATACAACAAAAATTTTATTGGGCTATAGAATAAAAGTTTTACATACCCAGATTTTGATGTTTTCAAATCTACTTTGTGTATTGGCTTACATGCTTCTAATTTTCCTTCTTTATTTGTTTTTGCTATTTGATATATACCAAAAGTATAACGAGAAAAAAGAGGAAAAACATTAAAATTGAAATTAAGCAAAGAAATAAAAACAATTGAGTTTTTGGTTTTTTATGAATACTTACCATGCGGGTATGATTGTAGTTGTGGTTTCAATG
The DNA here is from genome assembly GCA_947359355.1 of Acrocera orbiculus. Taxonomy (NCBI): domain Eukaryota; kingdom Metazoa; phylum Arthropoda; class Insecta; order Diptera; family Acroceridae; genus Acrocera; species Acrocera orbiculus. Next base: position 2,964,663 of record OX375757.1, read on the forward strand.
ATGGTCTCAAAGGCCATGTACATAAAGATCCATCAGTATGTGATGAAACAAAATGTTTTCCTTCATGATGCCATGATACTGACCTAAGGGGTTCTGCAGATTGCCATCGTATTTCAGCACATTTTCCTTTCATATCCCAAAGTACTATTTGGCCACTTTCAAAGGCAATTAACAGCTAGGGAATATAACAAATTAGTTCTTGTAATGAGTTTGCCTTATGGCGTTAGCTTACTCTATTTGCATCCAAGGGATTATCTGTTAGTCCAACTACTGCTCCGGGATGTGTTTTTCGAGAACTACAAAAATAAATAAAAATATATACATTAATTTGATTCATTTACATTTAGATGAAATGATTAAAGATTAACACTGATTGTACTATAATTAAATATTCCTATTAAATATATAAATTTTGTTTTCACAAGTTTTATTTAATACTTTTTGTAGTGGAAAAAATTAGAACTATGTTTATTGAAGTCAATTTCATTTTAATTCAGGGAAAAATCAATTCAGTTTCTATTTAAATTCAAAACTTTTGAATCTCAGTTTTTACGTAATAATGAGATCATCTTTTATAAAACAGCGAGTTTTGAGTTTTGAAAAGAAGGATTTGCATTGTGTATAACATAAGTTATTTATCTTTCTTGTAACCTTTTTCTTTCAACTCCATTTATATATTTTACAGTAGGAAAAATGACCATTACTGAATTGATATTCTAAAGAAGTAAATTATTCAAATCAACAACATTAAAAACAGAAAAGGACATATGCACAAAGAAACTGATAAAAATTAAACTTTTGAAGCTGGATTTTTAGAAATTTTTAGTTCAATGAGCTGAGTTTTAAAGTCATGGTTATAATTTTGGTTAATACAATTCTAAATGTGTGTCTTTACAAAAATATTATTGTCTACTTTTACTTTATGCAAATCTAAGCTTAAGAAAGGTGTTTGTGCTGACTATAAGCTTAAAAGAGTCATAATCCATCATTTTTGAGTTTTCTTTAATTCATGTAAATAAATCAATATAATAATATTCAATGATAATTGGTTTTTAATAAGAAATTAGTTGACAATCAAAATATATGATTTTTGATTTAAAATGAACAGCGACAATTGTCAAAGGTCTATAAATCAAAACTATCTTTTATCCAATGATGCGTAGGTTCGTGAAACAAATAACAAAATAATCGTGTCGTAGTAGTTATGTTTTTTTGGAAAATAATTGTAATTTTTGCTTTTAAGACATATTTTTAGACTGCGTTCATGTAAAATTGTATATTTCGTTATACATTTATAAATTTAACAAAAAATTATTGATTTTCGCAAGAGTTAAATCTTGAAAAATACTGAAATCCTTGCATTTCACCGATTGAGCTACTGCCTGAAGATTTCCATTTTTATTACAAACACTCTATTTAAAGTATTAAAAATTATTTCAAATCAAATAAAAAAATTTTATGCTCCGACATTTGCATTTGTTTAAACAATTATACTTGAAATAGATTTTTAATCAAACTTATGTATGAAATGATCGTTCTTGGCCCTAAAGCATAACTCAATTCGTTACTTTTGAAATCAAATTAATTTATTTAGTGAAAATAATCGCATTTGATTTATTAACAAAAGGAATATTAGCTTTGAGAAATATTGTACTCACTGACAAGCATTGTTTATAATATATTGTGGAAAATAAAGTAATGAACAAGCTAATAGGCATAAAATTCAAAAATGATATTTTTATATATTTAATCAAATCGAAATTGAAAACGCCTTTAAGTTATACTTTCCAGAAGCAACGAAATCGAATACCTAACACCATGCAGAAGAATTTATGGAGCATCTCAAAAATACTAAGAACAACACATTTCTATGATGATCATATCGAAAAATAATTTCAAGCTAGACAATTGTTTGGTTAAGACATATATTACACAAGAAGGATTAGCTCTTGGCTGTGGAATTTGTCGTTATGCTTAAACATTTTGAAACTGTTTAGATAATAATGAATATGAAACTTTCAAAATAGTTAAACTTGCTTTGAAACTGGTTAAATTGTTAACATGTTTTAATTATTTTAATGATAAATTTTTGTTTTGTAGCATTTTTCATATCATATACAATCATTATATTGAATTTATCCGAATGATGAATGAAGAAGAAAGCCGACGCTTTAAGAACTTTGCAACAAGACAAGTTTTTTTTTCTGAAAAAAAATCAAAAAGTATTCTTTGAATTTGAATCTGAAGAATTTTCTGAATTTTTTTTCTCTTCTAATGAATTGATATTTGCAAAAACTATATTAACATCAAGTGTGATCAACCAAAAACTTAAAAAAAATTTACTTGAACTTGAATGGATGAATAAAAAGTATTTAATTAACGATTGAAAATTTGAACAAGATATAAAAAAATAAATACAGTGAACTAATAGTAGAAATTTAAAAATGAAAAATGACTGCATGTAAGGTTTTTATGTAACAAAAGTTTAAAGTTTTGAATAAAAACTTAAAATATAGTAAAATAATTAACTTAAGAAAAAACATCTGGGAGAATTTTAAATCAATTTTCATTTCGAATCACTAGTCGATAAATTTTGGGTCAATTTCATGTGCTTTATAAATCCACACACATTTGAAATTTTTAAAATAGCAAATTTTCATTCTTTTTAACTAAACATTATTTTTCCCAATCAAATAAAAATTGGCGGAGTTACAGGTGATCAAAGTTGAAAAAAAGGTGCTTTTATCACCTTTTTTTTAAATTACACATTTTCATTTGCTCTTTTTTGTTTCAAAAAACCTCATTACTAAAAGTTTTAAAACTTTTTGCAGAAGATGAAATTGTTACAAAAATTTTAAAGGTAAAATCTTTAAGATCGAAAGAAAAATAAAAAAGTAATAGATCCTTAAGTGGAGACGTGATTTTTTCATTTTTCAGGTCTGCTACGGACGTTTAAATAATGTTTGGTATTAGTTAAATGAAATTTATTCAATTGCAATTAGTTCTTTAAAATAACAATAAAATTGTTAAAAAATTGTTCTTAATTATTCTTTTATTTGCAAAAATTATGTTTTGTTAAAAAGAATGGAAATTTGAGATTTAAACAATAAAAAATTTGTGTGGATTTATTAATAGGATTTGAAGATACGAGTCAATAATGAAAAGACGAGCTAAAAAACAGGTTTTTTGGCAAAATATCAAAAACCGTTCCTTCAAAAAAGAAAATGGTTTTCATTTTGGAATTCAGCAACCCCAAATTAGTCTAAAAGGCACTAATTCTTGGAGGCTAATTTTTCGTGTAAACTAGTGTTTAATCTGTCAAGAAGAGAGTTTGACTTTTTAAATTATTTTTTAAAAATATCTAAACTTTCGGTAATGAATACAATTGAAAATAGAATAAAACTTTATCTGATTTTATTTTCTGGATACTTAAAAATTTTTTAAATATTAAAATTTCATAAAAGTAATCATTTTCATGAAAATTATCTTGTAATATAATCTTTTTCTTGATAAATGTAGTGAAATAGTTTCATAGTTTATTTTCCGCTGCTGCTAGCAAGATAACATAAAACGTGTCACAAAGGATAAATTAATGATGACAATAATATGCAGCTAATTAATTAACTTTCAAAGCATGTACTATTTCATTATGAAAAAACTTTGTCCAGTGTTGAACTTTTGCTTACAACAAAAATAAAATAAAAACAAGTTCATTAATTACAAAGTGTATTCCTGTTTATTTATGTTTTTTTTTTTGAAATTTTTTGAGAAATTACTTGTCGGAGAATTAATTTTGCTTTCATCTTTTCCTTACACATAAGAAGAAAAAAATTATATTTTCCAGGGAATTGTTTCTTTGGGCAGAGTAAATTTTATTAATGAACTTGTTCCGTTACTATTCCTTTGATAGCTACAAAAAATAAAACTTATGTAAATTTTTTTCTACTCTAAATAAAATACCTAAACTTTTTTAAGCTTTATGAAAATCTTCAAAGGTTTATCATGCCAGCAAAATTGACTTCAACCTACAAGTTTAATTATATGTTTGAAGCATTTCAACCAAACTCAGTTCGTCCTTTGATTGACTGGTACCAGCCAAGTTTTTTTAATTGTAAAATAAATTTGTTATTTTAATTTACTTTACCTAAGGTATTTTTACTTGTGTGTAAATTGTACAATTGGGTTCCTAATTTTTTGATAGAGAATTTAAAGTCGGTTGGTGTTTATTTGAAGCAAGTCATTGGTTATGCCAGAATGAACAAAACTTTTGGCAGCCAAGTTCTAGGGTGACACAGCAAAAGAATGGAATGAAATTGTAGACAAAACTGAAATAAGTTAACAAAAGCATATTTAAGAGCAAAAAATGTGAGCACAACATTTATCAGTTTCCCTAGTAAAAATAATTGGGCATACGTTCATATTTATATTTTGGTCTTTACGTATAATTTTAATAGAATAAATTATTTAAATAAGCTAAACGGATTTATGCTTCAGTCATGCATTTTTAGCTAAAAAAAAGTCAACAACAAATATTTAGATGTTATTTTGTGTTTTTTTTATTGAAAAAAGATTTGTAGGAAACAAATAATAAATATTGTAAGAAGAATTTTGTTTTTTTTCCCAAGCAAATATTTTAATTTTAATAATGGATTAAAGAAAAATAAATTTGTATGACATCCTTAATTTATTATAATTCAATTTGTTTAATTAAATTGAACTTTAATGTTAAAAACAACAAATTTCAACATTATAATAATTTTATTCATGTAGTTGAAAATTTATATTTTCTATTGGTTGAATTCTTCTTGCTATAACAATTGAATTGCTATGGAATTGTAAAAACAGAATCTATCTCCAGGAATAGGTTTAATGGTAGATATCAGCATTTAGTTTAATTTGATGGCTGCTTCAATTCAAGTTAATTTCCATAGTAATGTTTTCCCTTCATCCGAATCTTTTAGAGCACAATAAACATTATTAAAACAAACTCAGTTAAGAAATCTAATCACTCAAAAGCGCTGACTGACTTCCTTTTCTCAAACAAAAAAAGCTAGCAACCCTATTTAAAACATTTACATGGAGCTAAAATGAATTTAAAATTACATTTCTATACCTTTATAGCATTAAACATATGAGCTAATATAATCTTAGGAATGTATGTAAAAGATTTTACAAAAATGTAATTCAATCCTCTACTTGAAACTAAATGTCCTTGTTAGAAATCTATTATGTACTTTAGTATAATTGAATTATTTAAGGCACATGATTTTCATTCGCTACTTAGAAAAATTACTTTAATGTTATTCATCTTTATTTGAAGATTTTTACATTACGATTAAGCACACTAATAGGAATTATTTTCTGAAAAGAGCTTCAGAGCTCATTATATATAAAGGCTTTTAAAGGTTCAAGCAATTAGATAGTTTTAATTAATTAGTAGAATAATGGTTACTTGACGAGATAATAATTAATGCTAATTTTAATGTACTCAAATGAAACACTTTTATGGCTATGAAATTTTTAATTTTTGAAAAAAAAAAAGAAAATTTAAACAATAAATTTTTTTTAGTTTTCTGTGGTTTTATTTCAAAAAAATATTTTAAAACTTTCAAATATCACAAAAAGAGCATCAATAATTCAAATAATCAAATTTCTGTATGAGTTTCATATCATTGTCAATAGTCGCTTAGATAGTTCCTAGAATTTCTAGGGGAATATCTCAGAAAAATGTAGAAAATGGTACTTTATGGTCATAATATATGTAAGTATTGAATAGGCAGCAAAAAATTTTAGGATTTTAGTTTTGGGCCAATTCCCGAGAGAGAAATAAACAACTTTTTTCTTACTAATTTCTTTTGTTAAAGGAAGTTTGGTTTTATAGATGAAGTGTAATAAAATCAATCTATTTTATTTATGATTTATTCTTGAACACAGATTGCTGAGCAATCCGATAAAAAAGCTTGTGACTAAAGAACAAATTACAAATAAACTTTTTACGATTTTATTTGTGTGTATATCTCTTTTGCACTGTTGTCATTTTTTTTCGAATTTAAGCTTTCTACTATCTTAAAGTTAACAATATAAGTTTAATAAATTGTTAATTTTTAAATAAATGCTTTTTATTGCTGTACCTGCTATTTATTTTGTAAAACATTGAAATTCCGGATTTAAGGAGGCGGGTAGGTTAATTTCTTGAAAAAAGACACTTTTTCTGTCAATACAGACAGTTCTACTTTATTTAATTAATTTTTATACAAAAAAAAAAACATTTAAACAATATCCTTCGAAATTTTCATTTTCAAATATTAATAAAAGAGCAAATAATATCTGGAAGCACCTTGAAAAACAATTGTTTTGCGGTACGCATCATAACTCACAACAGAATTATCCAAAACCAAAAAAGTCAAGTTTATTTATTAAAGAAGTTGTTTTTGGGAGGGAGTTTTTTTTCGATTTTTCAATTTTTGGTAGCGTTTTGAAGCCAAAATACAGATTTCCATCCAGCAAATCGACTTATTTGTTATTGTAAAATTAATAATTATTGTTAAAAAAGAAAGCTTTCGTCGTTATCTGGTAAATATGTAAATGAGTATTGTGCAAAATTTCAAGTTATATTTTTAACGTTGATCATTCATAATTCTTAAAAGGATACTCGAAGAAAAAAGATTTGGCTCAAGTGCAGAAATCATTGCCAACACGTAGGGCTATTATATAGGGTTAAAAATTTTCTGTATAATTAAAAACTATTGCACTGTTATCAAATGACTAGCAGGTATTATTACATTTATTTGAATTTAATTAATATAATTAAATATTCGCTTAATTTTGCCAACTATTATAAAAATTCTTGACAAAGAAGATTAACATAAATGTCGTAAGATATGTAATTAATTTAATGCATCAATTTGTTTACAGAAAAAATATTTATCCTTAACAAAATTCCTATTTGCATTTTATAAAAATTTTATATTTACTAAGAATGAAGGAGTTGTAATAATTATTAAGCTTTATTAAAATACACCCTAGTAAGTTGCCTTATGAATTTAAGTTAGCACTTAAACAAAAGGATAGTGATAGTTGGCAGTTTTTCAAAATTTATTAATCGTTTTACTTGCCGCAAACGCCATGCCCAACCTTCAACTAACTTCACAAAAACTAGTTTATGAATACGAATTTCTGATAAATTTGAACTCAGGAAATGTATTTAAGACTTTCATTTATACTTTTATGCCTGGGACTCACTAGCGCTTAGCGGTACAAAATTTAGTGCTAAATGCTAATAAGTCCAATAGTCTCCACTGATGTTCCACTCCACTGGTATATAAAAAAACTCTCCCTTTTTACTGTGCTAAGTCGTCTCCACACGCTAAGCGCTAGTGAGTCCCAGGCATTACAGTTTAAATAAAATTTCACTTTAGCTGAGCTACAATCATAGCTTAGTTAGATTTCATGTCTTGCACTTGTGTGCGTATTTTGTATAAAACTTTGATATTTGTTTATTTAATCTTCATATTTTATTTGCTTGTTTTTATTCAAGTTAAACTTTTTTCAAGAAATCCAACTCATTATCCTTCCTAGCTAATATTTGTTCATCCTTGGCCTAAATTTCATAATCATTTAAGCCAAATACCAAAAAACTTTAATAATATTTAACTAACCATAGAGGAATATATAAACAAGTAAAAAGGATCCAACTCTAAGTTTAAGCTTATACCTTTTACAACCCTTAATTATATATATACATATATATATAGACTGTATAAATTTTATTAAAATCCCCTGATAGATTTTGACAAATATGAAAACTAAAGCAATAAAAGAAATTAGAAAACTATCAAACAATATATTTCTATTAAATCAGTATAAAACTTTAAATTGCTTTATTTCATATAACTGAAGCATCTAAACAGTAAATATCCTATTGTCCTTCAAAAATTGAAAATTACAAATGACGTATAGAAAATGTAGAAGTACTTTCATGAATGAATTTTGGTTTTCTGGCACGAACAGAGAAAAACAATTTCAAAAAGGTTTGAGAACAAATGAAAAAAGTGATAAACGCAAACAGATTGTGGGTTGCAAGAAGTACCATTAAAAACGAGTTTCACATTTTCCAGATTAATGGGTTATTCGTGCTTAGTATTTATCTTCAAGTAGTTTTCATGTTCACATGGATTACTGCGGTCATTTGTATATTCTCACAGAAGTTTTATCCTTTTTATGCAAGCAAGTATAAATGTATTCAATGGTTTTGATTTTGTTATATGCAGTATAAGTTCGGGTATAAAGAGGAATACCCATTTTTAATAACTCATTTAAAATAAGAGTATTAAATTGGCTTTTTTATTATATCAAACGTTTTTTCATTGACATAGATTAAATAATTCGAAAATTTTGTGTATTTGCTAATAAAAAATTTCTATTGTTCCAGTGCAAAATACAGATTAATAATATTTCCACTTTGTAGGAAATTGTTATGCAAATTAAAAGGCAGGAAATCACTAAAAGATATAATCGACTCCTTTTTTAAACTTCAAAGAAGAGTTTTGAAGAAATACAAACATCTTTGGGCAGTTCTATAGAGCATAGATACCTTTTAAAACTACAACAAAAGATGAAAAAGGACTAAAGACTTTATAAAGTAAGCTTATTACCACAGAAATTGGAAGATATTAAAACAAAGAAATTTACTTTAGTACTACATAATCTGTTTCTTCCAATTTAAGATTTCGAAGTTCTATGATTAAATATGTTTACCCCTGGATTATTTTTTTAAAAAACTTATTAGCAAAAGGATAAAGAGCTTCCTAAAAATACTAAATTTAAAATATATATATAGAAAATAATGTTTTTTTTTTGCAAAAATCTTTTCTAGATAAATCTAACAGATGTTTTGAAACTGGCTTCAAAAGGGTCTCGGAATATTTTTCTAAGGATTTAAAAGTTGTAAAATAATTTATTTCAAATGTATATCTTTGATTTAAATAACAATTTAGTTTGTATACAAACTTATCTAAAGAGATAGAGCAAGAGATTATTTTAAATCAGATTTCATCCATTTAGCTACAATAAAAAAGGTAAATGAGGTAATTAGGGTCTTTTTTTTATATATAAACAAATTACAGCAATTTAAAATGCAAAAATAATTTATTTTACGCTTGATATTTAAGGTTTTTAGAATTTGATAGTTGAGAGCTTTATTTTGCATTACGCATGATGATTGTTTTTTTTTTTTTACTGATGAAATCTTATGGCAAAGCTTATTTGACACATCTTTTACTATCGAGATTGTCATTAATTTATTTTGAATAAGATGTCTTTTTAAAAAAAGGTAAAGTTACTTTCACATTTTTAAAACTCTTTCAATATTTAGTCAAGTGTTTTTTTCATAAAATATTGCAGTGGGCAAAATACAACAAGGGCAACAGCCTTACGAGATGACAAATCTTAAATTGGCTTCCTTTTAATACTTTGTTTCTCGTCATATTATCCCTTTTACATAGATAATATAATCCAATTAAGGAAGCATTTGAACTTAAACTTTGTTCTTGTTTTATGGTTGATTTTCTTGTTACAAGTATTATTGTAGTCCTCATGCCTGGGACTCACTAGCGCTTAGCGTGTGGAGACGACTTAGCACAGTAAAAATGGAGAGTTTGTTTTATATACTAGTCAAGTGGAACATTAGCGGAGACTAATGGACTCATTAGCATTTAACACTAAATTTTGAGCCGCTAAGGGCTAGTGAGTCCCAGGCATGAGGACTACACGAATACTTGTATGCATCATGCATAAGAGGGTATAACTTCAGATAAACCCATTAGAAAATATTCACTACACGACTTTCTAGACTTGTAAGCTCCCGCACCCTCTCAATCGTATAATTGAATTATTTTATTGCAAAATTTAAAGGGATAGACATTTTATTAAAACTCATCAAAAGCCTAAAAAAAGATTCCCATCAAAATCCCTGCGCTACACGCCAGTTCATAGATTTGACCCATTTTTCATCCAATTGTACTTCACAATATTCAAATGAATTTTTGTTACTTTGTTGAAGCCTATGAATATATCAGTTTATTCCAATAGGAATAAGCTCAAAATGTTCAGACCGCAAGCCTGCCAATCAAAATGGGAATCGGTGTCAGCTCGGCTATAAGCCGGCACTCTGTGGGCAGCCTAAAATACTAACGTCTGGCATCTTAGACAACTTAGCAAGTGAAACGTTTTGGAGCTTTGCTTAAAATTAATCGGAGTGATACGGATAAGGTTCTTCTGTTCATCATAGAAAGTAAATGATAACATTTTCAACTGTAAAATATTATCAAAAATATATTTTATATGACTATACTTATACATCATATACTTCAGCCATGTCAGATTTCAAACAAAAAATGTTCTTTAGATCTCCTATCCTATCTCCTATCGCTGGAATTAGGATTATAAAAATTTCTCACAACTTCGCGAAAAAAAAAATTTTTTTTTCAATTATCCTAGTTCCTGCCATAGCGGTACTCCTCTAGATTAATTATTCGTCCCTTTCTTTTACATAAGATTACTCAGAGGGTTAAAATCGTGGCGACCATCGATAATCATTTTTTGAAAACCCCCCACTTCATCAGCCTGTAACTTTTTGGATTTTTGATTTTTTCACTATGTTTTCTTTCTGATGTATTCTTTAGGAATCAATAAATATTATACAGAAAAACGAATACTAAAAATATTGTTTGTTTTTATTTTTGTTGCTCCTCAAAAAGTACCTAAAATTCATGTCTCTAGACAAGAATACCCCCTTAAATTAACTAAAATATTTTTGTTTGTATTTTTCCACACACAGTTACATATATTAGACTTTTTGCTAATATATATTGAGTAGCTAAGAATCAAAATCTTTACCAGTTGGACATTCATTTTTCTTCACTTTATGCTTTCTTCTTTGTCTGTAAATCCAATTTTATATTAACCTTTTTTTGAGCTTAACTTCAAATCAAAAAGTTTTGCTTTTAGGGAATATAGAACGTGATACATGACAAATATCTAAAGCTGTTGACTGAAAATTTATTGAACTGATGATATTTTACTAGCAAATTTATTGTATTTGATATATCATTTTCATTGGTAATGCAAACTGATAGCTTGAAATTTTCTTTGAAAGAAATAAATTTGAAATCAAAATCCATTAGTTCTGCATCCTGTCTGCTATTTCAAAAATGTTAATTTTATTTGTATGATTTTTATTTTCTGTCTGTAGTGTTATGGATATTTCTAGACAAAGGGATTATTAGTATTTTAAAATTTCAAAGACAGGTTTATTCTAATAATATTTGAACTCTTGTTTTTCGCTTGATATAAATGTATAAATGTTGGACAATTTTGTAGATTCACAGCTAAGTAATTACGTATGTTGCTTATAAAAGTTTGATCTCAATTTGTAACTTCTTAACTATATTAAATAATTTTTTAACTTAACTTAAGAAATAAAGAGTAACAGTTTCAAAGTTTTAAATTTTTAAATATAACTTGTTGAAAGACTATTAAAATTGTTTCTATCATAAATGTTTGTTCGAGGTCCAGGAGTCCAGAAATTATACAAATAAATTCAAAGAAAATACTTTTTAAGTTCGTATAAATTAAGAATGTAATAACAAACAAAATAATATTTAAGATATTTAAGCTATGTGAATAATATCTCAGTCAGCAATATTGATATGGCACATGATCATAAACGAAAAAAAAATGTATATAGCTTAATTTACTTCCGATTAATAATTAAATTTCCTAAGGATATATTCGCTGCAATGTTCTGATAAAAGAACAAACTCTAGAAAATATTTAGCCATAAATTTTTTTTTATCGTATTTTGTTTTTATGAAGCTCTATGATGAGTACATAAGAGCTTTTATATCCAAAATGGGGTGAAAATTTCTAGGAAAAATGATATTTAATACTTCCCTAAAATGAGTATATTTACGATATTAAAATCATTACACTTAAATATTTAGCATAGAAGTTTAGATCATATCGACAGCTGCCATGACAGTTTTACTATTATTTATGTAACTGTGCGTTTTATTTGGTAAATATGATTACTCATATTGATAAAATTGAATAAAAAAAAAAAAAGATTAAAAAATAAATCGAATATAAGTATGAAAAACATTTCAATCATAAAATGAACCCTTTAAATTAGCTTCAAAGTATAACGAAGGGTCAATCAATATAAATTTTGATAAATATGATAGACATGACCCCTGTCATTTTTTCTTTTTTATTTAAATATAAAAAATTTTCTAACAGAGATATATATAATAAAAATGTTAAGTTATAATAAAAAATTTCTTACTGACTAAATAAAAATATGATGAATCAATCATGCGGAATATAAATATCAAGGACACTAAACAGAAAAAAATGGTTTATTTGGTTTCATTTATGGTATAATAAAGAAAAATTCCAAACATTCTAACAAGGGTCGTTTTGCTTCACTGAAATTCTATGACAATTTTTTAGAATCATTTTTAATGGTACTCTTTTTCAACTAACAGCAAACAATTCCATTTGAAATTATTATTCCATCTAAGTATTGTATTACTTAAAAAAGCTTTTAATTTATATTTTAATAACTTTTTATGATTTGGCAAAAGCTAAATGTTATTTAATATTACTCAGGATGAAAATTTTGAATATAGGAAGGATAAGAATAAGTTGTTGTGATGAAAATACTGGACAAAATATCAATTTTTATTACTAAAATATTTATATTATTATTTTATATTAACAATAACCATATCTTTTAAAAAGATAAATTCTTATATCTTATTTCTCAAAATGAGTGACTAAAAGATTTGTGTTTTAGTTAAACGTCAAAAAAAGATTGCTTTGTAGAAAACATTTATAGAAAACTATTGACGATAGACTAAGTAGATGTGACAGGATTTTGAAATATCAGACAGGACGATAGTCATATGAAATAATGTGCTCAGCGCTCCTTAAAAACTCCTATAAAGCACCAGTTTAATTCCTTTTGTCACAGAATCACCAAGCTCTTTAAAAAAACTCTTTCTCTTCCTGAATCATTCTACTTGCTTTCTTTATTCCTAGAATTCATACAGAAATCTTGACACTTCTAAAAATTCAAAGCAAATGGGTACCTAACCCTAATAAGTCAGTTTCAAATACTAAATCAGGATCAGCTTACTTGTTATCTCTTTATTTATTGCGTATAAAAATTTAATATGGTTAGTATTCTTGTTAATCGATTTAAGGCAATCTTTTCAGACTTGAAAGAATTTTTACTCGTTTTTCCCGGCATTTTATTTTTGAAATTTAATTAGGTATATTGTTGTTTGTAAAATAAAACTTTGGTCAATTAGTCACCAAGCTAAGTGGTATTTACATGCGATTTCTTACTTAAGTTCTTCAATGCAATTTAATAGTCACTATTGATATAATTAGAAAGTGCAATTCCTTAAATAGATCAACTTGATTAGGTATTATATGCTTGGATATGAGAGAAATTAAGGAGAGTCTTTCTATGATTGTGTCTGATTTTATGGAGAGTTGAATTATCTCTTTGACTTGTTTGTTAGTATAAAAATTTCTCAATAATATTAATATTATTGCATAAATTTCTTTATGACATATGACTACCTTTTTCGCCATGGATTAATTCCATTATGATTCATCAGATATCATAAAGAGGAGTATCCTCGTGTGACACTCTAGATTTTACGATTTATGTTAGAAATTTAAACAACTATGTATGTAATTATTGACAATGTTCTCAGTAATTTGAAAAAATTATACTTTTTAAAAAGGCAACAAAATTATATTGAATGATCCAATCTACTATTTTTATTTTACACAACAATAACAAGAAAATAAAGCTAACTAATTGAAAAACAACTATTTGAAATATTATAAAAATCACATAGAGCCCAAATGTTAAAAAAAATTGACCCAAAATTTGGTGTACGGTTTCCCTAATTTTAGGAAATAAATTGAAATTGAATTTAACCAACTTGAACAGACAAATTTTGTTATTTTGTTACGTAATTAAAGTATGTAATTGCTAAAGTTTCTTCCTTCCCTATATTCTACTAATGGTCGAATGGGTTTATTGGATAATTAAATTTCAGAAGAGTTTGTCACATATTGTGTAAAAGACAAACACTTTTGTTATCTTTTCACAAACATCGAATGATTATTTATTCTTTCGTTAATTCTAATTAATCCACTATTAGAAATTTTATACATTTTCAAATATGGATGTACTAAATTATCAATTAATCAAAATAATTGATGTGTTTTATTTGGACTGCAATTTATTTCAACAACACTATAAACAGTAATTTTGAATTAAAATCAAAATTGATTAAATTTTATAGTGTGACTGGTAAATTAAATTTTATAGTGTGACTGGTATTTCACGCCAGCATTTTGTTTTTTTATAGCCATTGCTTGCGAAAATATTAATAATTAATGTATGTTCACGTTAGATATACATCAATTTCACTATCTTGAAATAATCTTGAACTATTAATAAAATATTACAATGTTCTCTGATAACCACATTTATTTTTTTACTTCTTTATGATTAAATAATAACAAATAGCCAATTTTCAATATTAATTGTATTTGACTTGTGGTAACTTCCAGTAACTCCGATTTGGTAGCCATTTGATATTTAAATATCAAATTAAGTAATTATTTAAATATTTATAAATAGAGCAACATAAACAGAGAAAAGAAATAAGAGAATTAGAGCAGAAATTTGATTGAGGTCACAATATTTAAAATCATTAATAGATATATTTAATATTTTTAACTTATCTTTTATGAGTTACAAGTTCTTGAATTTTTCAGATTTTGTTTTTGCTTTAACATAGTTAATCACTTGTGGCGACACTTATTTAAAAACTTTTAATAAACCGCAGTAGTTTTGCCAGATACGTAATATATCAAGCAAGCTCTGAAAGTTTTCTTGTTTGATATGTAAGGTATACAGTTCAGTAGTTAGAAGGTAATTTCATATGAATTAGGAACATAAAGAATATTAAATTTTTTAAAATGTATTATTTAAGTGAATAGTTAATTAAAAAATAATTGTTATAATCAATTAAATAAAAAGATTATAAATTAAGAATGAATTTATATTTACTTCGCAAATAATAAGAAGAGTGAAGGAAGCTAATCTTACTTATACACACACTTATAACTTTTTAAATAATAATTTCATTCTCACAAAAGGCGCACAATATATTTTCTTAATAAAAGTAATAATTTTTGAAAATACGTCTAAAGAATTTTTGTTAGTTTGAACTTTGGAAAAAACTTAACCTACTTAACTAAACTTAAGTGCTTTTTAACCTACTTTGACATAAGTGCTTACCGAAAACTTCAAACTTAGGTAAAATAGATTTATTTGAATAAACTGAACTTAATCAATTTTTAAAATGGTCAAAAATAAGAAAAGATAATTTACCATAAATAATAAATCATATTGATGTGAATATTATTAAATATGACCTCAATTTAAAATACCAAAATAATTGATGAAAATTTAAATAATATTATTTCAATAACAGAAATTAATTACTTAATCATGACGGCAAGATTAAATTGAATGAAATAATTCTCATGAGAAATATTTTATTTTATTTATATTTCTAAAAATTTTAATTAATTAAAATATAGTTGTAATATTTTGAAAGTACTTACACTTCGATTGCTTTATTCCAATTGATAACATATCCACTAAGGGCAAAGGATTCAATATGTACTACATGGATATTCCCTTTCTCTGTTCCAACATGCAGCCATTTGCTACCAACAGGTAAATGAAGGCATGTTATCCTGGGAAAAAATTTTTACAATAGCCTTTTATTACTTTGTCAAGTTGCAATTTTGAAAATGTACATTAATAATTAAAAAAAGTAACACAAAAACTGATAATGAGCTAGAAAATATATCAAGAATAGCTTTTTTAATATTTTTTTTCATATCTTTTCAACCAACAAAAACAAAACAATAATCAAGAGACTAAGGATAAGCGAACAATAGGCAAATATTAATTATGGATAATTTTAATGTGTCATGCAGTACTACAATAAATATAAGGAATAGTTATAAAATATTCTAGAGAGTTCAAAATTGCATACCTTTCTCTTTGAAATTTTAAGCTTTGTACTACTTGTGGACACTTTTGACGAAAATTCCATAGATGTAAAGTGTCATCTGCTGTTGCTGTAACCAGGGCTCCTTCGTTTACCAGGAATTCTATATGTGTTACAGCACAGGCAGAGTCTTCTTCATGTCGTACATGTGTATCAACACCTGGACGTCCTAATCTGTTTTTTTTTCTTTTAGTTAAGGAAATATATTTGCAGGTTTTTTATTAATATTTTTAATTAGACTTATAGAAAATGTCTGAAAAGATAAGTCTGAATTCTTAAACTGTCATACAGATGTCAAACATGTATAGTTGCCAAAAAAAATCGTGAACTCTTGTAGGTGTATAAAATTCAGCTCTATCGTTATAATAACAAATATGAATAGATGTGGACATTTTTTGAATGGTTATTTAAAATAGGCTATTTTTATGAAATAATTTAACAGCAAATACTTTAAATAGTTCCTAACAAATATGAACCCTTGCACAGGTATTTGCCAGGTCATAAATAAAAAAACATGAAGCTAAATTGAAAGTTATTTAAAAAATAAAAGTGTGAAAATTAAAAAATTAGTTTGAGAATTAAATCGTATTAATAATTTCTGTTGCTCACAGTTTCAGATATACATTTTTCATTAAATTTAATTAGTTTACTTTGAAAACAAAAATTATCCTTTTGAATAATTTCACTGGTAAAAAAATAATTGTTTTTTGCACCCTCAATATGTAATTGTTTTATACTCAAATCATTGAATAAGCAGTAATAAAAGTTAAATGCGCACTAGAAAAATTCATTAATGACAATTACAAAATTAGCGGCTATTGTAATTGTTTGTACTGAGTTTCATTATTTCAAAAAAAGTAGCGAATTTCATGTTGTATCAAGCACATGAACATAAAATTAAGTATTGCACATGACTGAGTAAATTGTACAGACCTTAATTAAATCCTACTAAACTCCGTCATGAAGCATCAAGGATAATTTTAAATGAAATTTTGTTGTATTCGTTTAGAAATTGCACAATTAAAATAGCAAACTTAATTAAAAAGCCAATATCTTACCAACTTTGTTTATTAAATTGTAGTTTTTTGAATAAGAAATGAAAATTTAAGAGTGTAGAAAAATTAAATTTTAAAATAGAATTTATTAATAATATAAATATTATATTTTAGATTTAGTTTCTCTAAAAAGAGACAGAATCAAACAATATACATCAAGTTAAATAAAAACAGTATCAAACCAAAACCATTAATCCAGGGGTGGCCAACCTGCGGCTCGCAAGCCACATGCGGCTCTTTGAAGAATAATTTGTGGCCGTACCCGAGTTTCCTTTTCATTTTTGTGTTATTATGTTTTAAAAAATTATGTTTTAAAAAACTCAACGAGTATATAAAAAAGCTAGAAGGAATATTGACGGAATTCCAAAATAGATTTCAAGACTTGAAATATTTTAAATCGTCTCTTGATTTTTTTTCTGAATCCATTTTAAATTAACATAATTCAAGGTGAGTTTTCCATTTCCAATATAATTATTACACAAAAAGTATCTGGAGAATTAAAATTAATAGAGATGCAAGAAGATCAAGCTCTACAATTAAAATATAAGTCGACGCCGATTACTGAATTTTGGAAATTTGTACCTGCTGCTTGTCGAATTATTTCAATATTCGGAACAACGTACTTATGTGAATCATTTTATTCCACTTTAAAATTCGTGAAATCTAAACACCGATCAGTATTAACTAACCAGCATCTCAAAGAATTACTAAGTACTGGATTAATCTATCAATTCCACAACAAAACAGTTTGAATGCAGAGAATTTGGTCTTACGGTAATAAATATAAATAAAATAAACTCTTGCATATAATAAGAAACACTTATCAATATTGTACTGGACAGGAAGTCCAATTTAAATTAAAAATATCAAATAGATCAAAAAAGTACACGAAAAATATTTTTTCTAAAGTTCAAGTCACTCAAAATACAAGTCTCGAAGATAGACCCTTATGAAGTTCCACCCTTTCCATTATTATTATAAGATTGAGTAGTGTTTAAACGAAGGATTTAGGTTAGGATCACGTTACGTTTAGGAATACGTTGCGCAAACTATCCCAAAAAAGTACTTTTTGGTACACAACTATGAGAAAAATTCAAGTTTGTAGATTTTTTCTCTATTGTTAGTTTTTTAATTTTACATAAATCTACCCTGAGATGTTCAAGCTTAATATTTACTATATTTACAGTTAATTAGTGAAATTATCATAAAAATAAAAATAATAGGGACAACTTTATTAGTTTCATTTTAGGATCAAAGGAGGCTTTTCTTACATTACCTTCATGTTATTGAAGTAAAAAACTATTTTTTTACAATTTTATAATAATATGTTTCATAATCATTCCAGAATAAAGGAACATTTAGTTTTTTTTTTCAAACGGATTTACTCAGGCATTTGTTATTATTTTCTTTTAAATTTTGTTTCATAAAATTCATTCAATCGTTATTCATAGATTACCATGAAATTTATAAAGCAAACAAACAAATCAAAGCCCAGAAGGTAGAAAGGTTGAAATATTTCATATCAAGAAGGCATATTTTATCACAAAATAACAATAACGAATTGCTTCGTAATAGGTGAAAAATCTATTTTTTTTACCGCAGAGCAAATCTTTACATTAGCCTACAAAACAAACAATCAAAATAGAAGAGAATATCGAAATTTTGTGGCCTATAGAATATACAAAAAAAAATAAAATGAATTTTTTGTGCTTTATATCATCCCTGCAGATTGTTGGCACCGATTGGAATAAACACAACAATGAACACCCCTTTCTCTATCCGATATGCCAAAGAGCAAAAAGAAAAAACAAAAGAATACACATAAAGAAAACAAGACGCCAGAAAATTTTGTTTTCGGTTTTTCGATATTGTTTTATCCTAAAGTCCACATTTATTAATGTATTTGTATTTAGAATATATATAGTAAAAGGGATATACATTTATGTGTTTTATTTTTTTTCTTCCTAGAAATCTAGCTTTACGATACTTCTATTGTGTGTGAGTGGAATTTAACGAAAAGTGTTGAAAGCATTTGCTATTTAATCTAATACAGCATTTGGCATCCGAAAGACTTTTTACGAACTTGTAATGAAGTTTAAGATTTTGGAATGTTTCCAGATGAAAGGACTTGTAATCGAATTTCAAGTAATTTTCAGAGAAACTTTCATAACCCACAGATGTTCTTTTGAATATTTAGCAATCCATGGTGTCCTTTCAGAGATATTTAGTTAAACAAAGAATTTCGAAAAAAAAAGTCATTACACATAATGCAGTCATTTATTGTAAGTTAAGGATATTTATTGGATATATTGGAAATATTATCCCAGAAATATAAAACTAAGATAACTTAGAAGATAATTTGGATTTTACTGTGTTTGAATTTGTAAGATTAGAATTAAATATGTTAATATTTTCGCTTGTAACTTGGATAAATGTCAGTTGATTCCTGGAACCCTAAAATGAGGGTTGTATAATAATCCTACAATACTGATATTGTTTATTTACATATATTTGGCTCATTTTATTAGTATAAGGATTAAAAATTATAGATTGTTTAATTATATAAAATAAAAAAAAAATGGTGTCAGATTAAAGCTTTCGTAAAGCTAAAATTATTTAAGCTTTGAAGTAGCGTGAACAAGAGCTTAACAATATTCTCGATTAAAAAGTAGTTGAAAATTACGACACTTTCAAAAAATGTTTAATAAATAATTTAAAAACGAATACATAACACGTTAAAGTATGTTATTTTAATGACTAGAAGATTTTATTTGTTTTTTTGATTGTTCAAAATAAATTTATTTTAGGCTTGGACATTTATTCAATAATTAATTAATCATTAATCTTTTTCTTATAAAGTTATCTTTATATTCAGCCTACGGATATTTTATTGTATTTCCGTAGCCAAAAACGAAGAACACTAATGATAGCCTACAAATAATTTCAGATGAGTTTGCAAATCTATTTTTTATCAATTTCTAACTTTTAGTTGGTGAGATTTATTAATCAAACCTAAAAACCAATGAAATTATTGCTAAAATGGCAATTTTCCAATTAATTAATCAAAAAATGATTAGATCGGTATCGATCTCAACTGAGTCTAAAGATAGCATTCTCAGTCGGACCCTAGTAAAAGCTGTAAAAGCTGGGGGTCCTAAAAATGTTCTTTGGTACAGAAGAAAATATCTTAAAGAATTTTCAAGTACCTGGCAGAAACCATGTATTAAATTTATTCCAAGCATTATTATAAATTTTTAAAAAACTTTTCTAGATTTTGGTTTTTATTTTTTTGAATAACAAAAAAATAATATAAGAATGAAAAAAGATGACAGTATTGGAGACTTTTTAAAGGTCAAATATATTACTTAGTTTTTTTTTGTCTTTTGGATATAAAATTACATTCTTGTAGAAAAATAATATGTTTGCCAGTTGATTTTTTTATTATTTGCTTTGAAAGAAAATAAATCATATAAACTTGAAAAGATTTATTTTTTGTGCCTACACTACACGTGTCATGTTAACTTAAGTTGAATTGATATTGTAGACAAGCCGGAAAATGTGAAAAATAATATAACATAATATCAGAAACGATAAAAAATAAAAAATTTTCAAAAAATGTTTAAATTGCTAAAAAGAATATGAAATAGATATTAATTAGCTTAAAAGTTAATCTAATGACAAATATGTGATGTAAAATTACAAATATCAAATAAAAGTTGCTTTTAGTAAATTATCTTAAAGAAGTTCCACCCTTACGTCAAACTATAAACACGTAAAAGCTTGTATCCAAGCAGTACCAAACTTTTCTATCTGCTGCTTGATTTTTAAAAGTTCAAAAAATAGATAAATTTTATTTCGCTTGGTTTTAATTAGAAAAAATTTCTTGTATTATTTTTTACCCATTGATGTGAATTAAATCGTCAATTCATATAATAAAAAAATACTCTGACTAGACTCTGAAGTGCTCTGAACAATGACAATTCAAATAAATTGTCAATGTTTAATTGTCTGTTTCGATTTATTAAATGAACAAATTTTATCAGGCTATACATACTAAGATTAATATAAAATAACATTTTAATACAAAAAATAAATAAATAAATAAATAAATAAATAAAGGTGTATACCAAAGGATTTGTTTTTGCATGTCATGTTCACAAATTGTTTGATTGCATGCAGACTTTTAAACATGCCTATTATATTGACCTTCAGATAGTTAAAGGATTTTTAATTCGACTAGTTTCGAGATTGTATATCTGATTGGGAAATTTTAATTTAAAAAAAAAACATTACAGAGGTAAAATACTGTAAAATTTCTACCAACGATTTTTTATTTTTAAGAATTATTATATTTTATTTTATCTTATACCCTTTCTTAACAGGCACTATGTACAACCTTGTAGCCTTCCATACAAAAAATCGGTTGTCAACAGGCAATGCCTGTACATGACGACAAAAGAAACATGGCGTCTAAATCTCAAAACATATTATTTGAAATGTTAAATTAGATGTCACAGGTTGTTAAATTTTTTAAAAGTGTTAATAAATGGATTTTAATGAAGCTATGAGAGCTAAAGATACACAAAACAGAGGGATCCAATAAGAAAAAATTCACAATAGATCTCAATTTTCTGTGTCTACAGACTTTAAAAGGCTATAGTTACTATTGACCTTCAGATACATTTCATTTTACATTTCCAACCACCTATGTACACAGTTCTCCCCACAATAGTGGCTTTCTGTGTTGTTAGAAAGTGTGTACATCTGCCTGTTAAGAAAGAGTATTATAAGAATATTTTTCTCAAGAAAAATTTTTCTTAACACAAATCAATTTTTCTCTATACAAAACTTGATAAAGTCAGAAAATGTAATACCATGAAATATACTTATGTTAGTTATTTTTGTATGAGATAATGAACACGAGCTAAGCTAAAAATATTTCTTCATTTGACACGTAGTGCAACTTTTGCAAACATCATTTTTCAAAAGTCAGTATTGATTGTGCGGTCCACCAAAGGATAAAGTTTATTCTTGTGGCCAACCATCAGATTAAAGTTTTCATGTACGAAAGTTTATTGTTCGCCTATTCGCCTGACTATGTCTTTATGAAAACTTTACCATTGCTAATATCTATATAGCTAGATTCGTTTTACAAGTTAAATAAAATTTATAAGACTTAAAAAACGATTTCTGGGTATATTTGTTTGCAATTTATTTTATTTTTTAAAGAGTTCAATAAATGCATAAATTTAAGTTAAGACATGTTTTTCAAGAAAAAATAAAATTGTTTTAAAAAACAATTTAAGGTTTTTCTTTTTTCATTTAAGAAAAAAATTACTAAATTAAAAACAAGGTTAAAAACTTTTTTAATGTATAAAGATATATAACTTAATTGGCCCTGAATCTTTTGATGTTAAATAAATAGAACCTTTTAATTCCTTTTCTTTTGATCTGATAATTTTATTCATGGGATAATAAAAATTTAAAAAAAATTTTCCATTTCCTTTTATATTAATCATTTTTAAATTTTATCATAATTTATTGTCCTCTTTTTTACCTATTATGACATTTTAAAAAATCTCTTATGTACTGAATGCTTTTATTTACAATTTTCATAAAAATGCAAGAATTTTACTGACAAGCATAATATTTATGGAAATTTTACTAAACCATTGAATGCTATAATATCAACAGATTAATTTTTGAATCATTTCAAACATACTAATATTTAGATATATGTATATGCATTGAAAATTACTATTTTTATATGGTAAAATTTATACAAAAGTCAAATATGTAAATAAGTATTAAATTTTCGTATACAATGATAAAAGGGGGATTTGATTCTGATAATTTAATGATGACAGCAATTTTTAAATGATATGTGAATGTTGACATTAAGCATAAGCAATTATACTTCATTTGTAAATTGTTCGCTAAACTTTGCTGACATTCTAATTAACGGATAAACTATTTACGGTAATTAGTCCCATCAGAGATTTGTTTAATTTTGAAAAATATCTTCTAAGTGAAACAAAATAAAATATTGGTTTTGAAAGGCTTCAATTTATTTTCTTTATCTCTTTGGTAATATTGTTTGATTGGTTCAAGGTAGATATTAATTTGTTTTCATTAAGTTAAATCTTTAAAAATTTTATCCGAGACTAAATTAAGAGAGTGAACAAATTGTTTTCAATTTTTGATTACGATTTTAATTTTCAAAACTTCAAAATAATTAAGAAATTTTATATTAAAAATGACTCTTTTATTTTATTTATTATTTTAGAATCTGACAAAAAACCAACATGAATTCTATGATAAACAAAAATAAGGTTTTTTCTCACTTTTAACTAACAATTGATTTTATTAAGCCTACAACTTTGAAATATTTTCTGGTCATTTTTAGCGAATAGATTAAAAAATATGTCTGATAGTTTTTCATTGTCTTACCTAACTTTAGTTATATATATAGCTAAAAAATTTTCCTTTGATATCTGACAGTTAATTGCTTCGTTTATAATTGAGTAATTTTATTAGGTTATCCAAATATAAATTAACCAAATCTGTGTTCACTATTAACAAGGAAGTATTCATAGAAAAATATATTATCCTAGAATTAGAATCGTGAAGGGAAAATCCCTTACAGAAACGTATTTAATAAAATTAGCTGTATTAAAATTAAAATATTCCTGGAACTACAAGAGCCAAAGAATTTGGAATCCAAGAAATTCCTCTATTTTAATGAATTAACTTTAGAAATTCCCAATGAATTTCGTGTTTCAAATGCTGAAATTAAAATATTTCAAGAGGAAGACTAGCTGAAAGACTAGTCTTTCCAATTAAGCTTTTGCGGAATTTTTAAAAATTTAGTTCTAGTTAATGTGTTAAAAGTATTTTTATATAAATATAAATATTACCATTAATTATTCACTTTAAATGAAACTTTTTTATAACAACAATAAAATACTACTTAGAAAAAAACCAATTGTAATAAAATTTGTTCAAGGCTTTTTCTACAAAAAGACAGAGTAAAATAATTAAAGTTATATTATTTACAAAAGAACAGGAGCTAATCAAGTAAATGTTTCTTAGTACAGAAAAAATTCAATCTAATACAAATAACTTAAGCTCATAAAATTTCAAACAAAGAATCTATTGAAATTGTACACCTTTTAGATTCAATCTGGATTAAATCAGCAGATTCATCTGATTCATTTACAAGCTCTTTTGATTTACTTTTATTCACAAGATTCAATTTATCCTACAAGGTTTTGTGAATCCATGTGAAGTGAGAAGTATTGAATAACATTGGACTGCTTTATAGCTTGTGCTAAACCCAAAGAAAATATGTCGTTTCATTAAATATTGTCTAATGGCATCAGCACTAACGAATAATAATTTCTACAAAAATTTAAAATTTTAAAGAATTTGTGTAATTAACAAAAATTTAAAATAGAATATTATCTTTTTGCATATAATCTTTATTAATTGGCATATATGAACAATTTAAAAAATTTTGCTTAATTTGAATTCTTATACAAAAGATTTTTGTCTTAAGCTCAAAATATTTTACAGAAAGTGTATGTAATGTGACTAATTTCTACAAAGTAGAAACACACCCAGAATTAATCTTAATTTAACGTTCAGCAAGATAATTTGATTTAATATTTGACATGTCAGGTGCAGCCACCCATAAACACAAAACCAATGATGGATTAGCTACTGGCAAGGTTATATCCTTGAAAGGAAATTTAGTGTCGTTAGTTCCTATTCTTTGTTGTCTGCACGCAAAATTTTGCTACAATTTTGAAGTTATGAGAATATAATGGGAATATATATAAAAAAAAGTTCCTATATGAGGAGGTTATAAGGAGACTAAAAGTTTATTAGTATTATGTTGGAGGCCGTTTCTCAAAATTAAATTGCCAATTTTACGTCAAAAAAAATTTTTTCTTTAAAAAAATATATATTTAAAGGAGTCAAAGTTATTTAAAAATTCTTTAAAAACAAAATAAAGAAAAAACTGTGCACAACGTATGTACATATATATGTATGTGAATTGGGGAGGAAGCAGCTCTGATGAATAATTGACTACTCAATGGGAGTGAGCTGCAGAATTTATATTTATTGAATGTAATTTAGAAAGATTTTGATATTGGAAAAAAGTTCTTTGAAAATTTAAGCAATTTCAACCTAAATTCTTTACCATCTTTGAATTTTGAATTAAAGGCAACATTGAATACATGATTTTCCTTATTGATATGATACCAATGTATGCCATTAAAAATATGTTTTTTTACACATTACATTTAAGCGGTTACCTACAGATTGCATCAAAGAAATAAGTAACAGATATGCGCTCATATTGAATTTATAATCTATTTTTTAAATGACTTGTGTAGAGCGATATCGCAAATGGAAACCTGAACAGAAAGACATGATTTTTTTTAATGCTACAACAATAAAAATTTAGCTTAAACTTTATATATTTTATTGAATACACACTCAATATGATTAGCTGTGATAAATTAATAAAATTAGAAAATGAATAAAGTGAAAGTTATTGAATTTTAGTTTATACAAAAATTACAACAATCTCTGGCGTAACGAAAATAATCTTTATCACCAAATTATTGAGTACATTTTGGAAAGACTGTTTAAAAACTTGGAACAAAGAATTCATAAAATTATTTCTATACCCTTATGGATCAACTGAATTAAAAATTTTGCAGAATAGGACGCAATTCGAAAAAAAAAGTAATTTCCGTTAAAACAACGTTTGTTTCTATCGCTTTATCTTTAAAAAAATTATTTATTTGAAGTAAGGACAAAAAAAACAAGTTGTAAAGATGAAAATTGAAAAGGAAATTAGAGTGGAAAAACAAAACATTGTTAAAATGTTCAAAGTTTAAAGGACGGAGTAATAAATTATAAAATTACAAAAAAAAGTACAGATGAATGGGAAGTTATTGAAGCTTGTTTCTGATTAAATAGATGAAAACGGAAGCAATTGTGAGAAAAGTAAAATTAACGCGGAGCAAACAATAAGGTCGACAGTTGAAAAAATTGGAGTAAAGATAGTAGCCATAGGGGCAAATTCAAATTCTAAAGTGCAA
Organism: Acrocera orbiculus; assembly: GCA_947359355.1. NCBI lineage: Eukaryota > Metazoa > Arthropoda > Insecta > Diptera > Acroceridae > Acrocera > Acrocera orbiculus. Next base: position 2,991,009 of record OX375757.1, read on the forward strand.
AGAGCTCTTCCAGTATACAAAATTCAAAGTCAGGTCAAATCTAGCGACAGAATTGGTTCTTGTGCTCAGTTTCCAACTTAATTAATACAGACTGTATCAAAACAGAATTAGGGGAAATATTTTAAAATATTATACACCACTAACAACAGGAGTCTATTATTGAAATTTGTGATGATGATAGAAATACTAAGCAAAAATTGTTTGTAACTCAGTTGTAAAAACAAAAACAAACATGTTTGGCTCAAAATTGAAATAATTGAAAAAAGATCAATTTTATCAGAAATTTCAGGAGACATATAAGGTCGGGTAATATTATGCTAGGCTAAGATTTAGCGTTGTCCCCGTGGAATGTTTAGCACGTTACCATAGCGAACACAATTATAAGTAAGTTTTTTCGATTGACACGATCAAAAGTAAAAGAAGGAGAAAAAGTAACTAATTTTAAATCACTGAAGCCCAAAATAAAACCAAGTATGCTAAGAAATTAGAAAAAAACATATAAATATAGACAGCTGATAAGAAAATTGAGTTAATTAAGTTCAGAGAGAGAGAGAGAGAGAGAAAGGGTTGTGGAATACCGCTTAAATTGTTGTTCCTAGAAATACTTTTAAAGTTTTCATTTTGGTTGTTAGGTACTACCTTTATTTATTACTTTTTTTTTTAAATTTTCGCCCTTTTTTATTACCCTATGTACATCAGGAACTTAACTTTAATTAGTTAAACTATGTGTGATATAAGAAACACAACTAATCATCAAAAATTAAATAATCAAAATTTCAATTCCGATGCGTTTAATACAAAAAAACAATTGCTCATAGAAAAATACGTTTATCAAAGTATTTGTCCTTTTTACTATTCAGAAATTAAATATGATAATGACACAAATTTAATATTAGTTGAAAAGTCATTTAATATGTATTGCTATTCTACAAATAAATTATAAAAAAGATAAATAACATTTAGTACAATGATATTTAACAATTTTTAAATTTTAGACTTTGTTTGTTTGACTAAATCAAAAATATATAACTGCATACTAAATTTTGTCTAGTAAATATTTGCTAGCTTTAATTAAAAAGGATTTAATGTAAAATCTACTTCGGTCACACCAAATTAATTTAAGACTTAGGATTTTATAAGGACTGAACGTGACTTGGATTTTCACCGATAATTAGAGAATCGTCACGTACTTACATCTGAGTTACCTGGTGATAACCATATTGATTATTGCATATAAGACCTATTTAGCCTGTGGTAAATATGAACTTAATTAAATCATAAATAGTGGATAGGGCCAAAAAATTAATAAAAATTTTTTTTTAGAATTTACAGAGCAATAATTATTGCATTTACATTTTATTTTGCTAAGTTTTGGATTTAACTTTGAACAAAAAATTTACTACTTTATTTATACAAAGATTAACATAAATCAAATATTTTATGGAAACACCAAAGATAGCAATTTAACTTATCTGTTGCTAAGAACAAGTTCATATATTCTCTTTTGATATTTTACGCCAAAATGGTTATTTATGAAATAAATATGTGCATTTACCAAGCAATAACTAAATAATAAATGCTAGAAACAGAACTTTTTATGGCAATAAATTTATTTAATGTGTTAATAATAGCACATCAAAGTAATACTACACAGTACGAGATATCTTGTAAGTGATAGTGAAAAGCTTGATCTATTTTACAGCTTCAAATGTATTCATAAGCTAGAAATTTAATTGAGACAATATAAATTGAGTTATATAAATAAAGTTAAGGTTTTTTGGAGTATAAAAAATAATTGGTAAAATTTTTTCTGAGATTAGAGCAATCTGTAAAAAGGATTATCTGCGAATTTTAGAGAATTTCCAGTAAAATTTTTGATACAAAACAAAAATTATTTCCAGCCAATTTTGTTGAATTTATAGACCATTTGTCGTTAGAGGATAAATAGTACAATAAATTGGACTTACAGAAATGTAAAACTTAAAAATAAAATCAAGACTATTACTGATTGTACAATAATAAATATTTGGCGCCATTCTGTAATCTGTTTACTACAATGATTGAGTGTCTTTATACTAAAAAACTTTACCGAAAAGCTTTTAAAAAAACCCAAATATAATTTTAATCTTACCATTTCTAACATAGAGCACTAGGTTAAAGTTCTTTGCTCTCTTTAGTTTAATTTAGAACTCACTGTTATATTTATTTTGCTATTTTATAAACGTATTTGTTTAAACTCACAATTTCAAGGACATTCTGTCTAATTTCTTCTGTTTATTTAAATTTTTGGTTTTATATTTAAAAAAATTACTTGGATTAGATTAAGCCAGCAGACTCAATTTATAACATAGCATTAGAGTTCTTGGATAAATTTAATAAGATTTTAAAACTAACAACATTTTACTTTAAGCAAATTACAACAAAATTAAGTTTAAACCTTCGATCTTCAAGGGATTAAATATTGTTAGAAGTTAAAATCGTCAAAGGGGTGCAAACGCATTTTTTTAGTTGACAGTATTTACAAATGACAAATGAATCTAGGCGAAGTTTAAAGCCTTAAACAAAGAAACTGAGCAGCAGACAATCTTGAACTTTTAAAATCAATTAATAAAAAATCATTATGACTACACTTTTTTCTAAAACTTTTTATTTATTGGTATGAAAATAATATTTTACGATAATTAAAACGAATAAAGCAAATAAAATCTCAACATTTGATTAAATAAAATAAAAAACTATATTCAAAGTACTTAATCCTATACAAATAAGAATATATAGTATATATTTATATATATAAAATACTAATAAGTAGCAAAAAGCTGTGACATGCATTTAATAGAATTAAAGGTAATAAATCACAAGTCTGCCAGTTAATTTGAAAAGTAGAAAAGTTTTTGACTTCTTGAAACAAAGTAAAACTAATTAAAAGAATTGATAATGTTGAAGTCACAGTAAGTTCATTACTTAGGATTACATTCTTCGTTTTGCTTGATTTTTAAGACGATCAACCTGTTTCCATGACATCTAATTTATAATTTCCAGACACCCTTCTCTAATTACGGAAAATATACCTTTTTGACATTAAAAGTATAAAATGATAACAGGAAAATTAATGTTTGGATATTGTTAAAGTGATAAATCTAAGTGAAAGAAAGAATTTAATATAAATAGAGAGAAGGTGTTTGAGGCTACAAAAAGCTAACGGGAATAGGTTTTTATATCTATGACTTGGAGAAAGGATACGTTGAAATATTTCTCTAGTTATTTGTTCAGCATTTAGATTTTTGCAGATTATCACCGATTTAATATTCTTTGTAAACTAAATCGTTTACAAAGCTAAAATATCAATAAAAGAAAACTACTTTTCATCCATAACGGCTGCTTTCTCAGCATAAACTTAAATAAATTTTAGTTAGAAAAGGAAACCTAAAATTGCCATTCTGGCTACTTTCTGTGGTAGAAACTTTTCAAGGAATTCTTGCAAGAATTAAACATTGAAAATTTGTACATGAGTTTCTCATCATCAAATTTTCAGGTCAGTTTCTTTAAATTAACTGCACTCCTGATATAAATATATTCCTGGTATTTAAATGTGCTAAAATGCAACGAACAACTAAATCAAATTAAAAAAACAACCTCAAATTTTAGAGTAAGCGTGCAAGTTTACATGAGAAAAGTTTACTCCCATGCAATTATCAAAGAGAAAGTTTTTTTTACAAATAGTGTAATTACTTCAAGGATGTATTTTCAAGACTGTATTTTTTACTACCTTGAAAAAATAAAATATGGTAAGAAATTACTCTATATTTAACTACTTTAACTTAATTTTAAAAAAGGGTAGAATTCAATAAAAGTTTTTTTGTATTTTAAATATTTTTGCTTCACATTTTCATTTCTTTTCTCGCCAATATAAATTATATTAAAAACACTTATCCATGTGTAGAAAAATATGGTTTTGGTTGAGTTAAATAATATTCTAAACTTTGACTAACATTATTTTAATAAGTTTCACTTTTACCTTAATTTTAAGAGCTGTTTGAATTTAACGAAAAATATTTTTTGGGTATTATTGACAAAAGTTTAATGAAAATATTTTGTCTTTTACTTATCTTAAAAAACAAAGCAATGAAACCCTGTACTTAAAAAAATAAAAGATTTTATTTTTTCAACAGATTTTGCTTGATGTGGAAAGAAAATACCAGATATTTCTTGAGTTAACCTAATTTTGAGCTTTATTACTTTATACTCACTCTGAAATTGACTTAATAACTAATTTTTTATTTTAAAAGGATACATTCGAAGTGAACCAGACTTATCACCAATTGCTAATAGAGTTTGTACAGGATCATATGCTATTGCTGTCGGTGAATATGGAAATCCGTGACGAAATGTCTGAAAAAGAAAAATGATTTTTGGATAAATAAATGCATATAAAATTTTTCAAATACATAAATTTTATATATAGTATAACTAAAGGAATGTTGGCTATTGAAAATCACTAAAAAAAAAAATATTTTATTTATATGTGTAAATTTTGATCATTAAATAAATAAAACGTTTTATACGCTTTATAAAAAAAGAAAATTTATTCTCAATATATTCATTAAATTTTTGTAATCAAAAGTTTTGTCATTACTTTCACAAAAGACAAGCATAATTTTCTTTTATGGTTAAAAATTTTTGTTGAAATTTGGATAATTTGTCCAATTAAGGATTTCTACTTTTCAAGAGAAAAGAAGGTCGTACTCATTTGTATCAAATAAAAATTGATGTAAACTAAGCGTATCATAGTAAAAGAAAGAATTTTTTCCTAATCTAACTCAATAAAATTCTATGCGGTTTTTTTTAGCAAAAAACCAATCACTCGTTGTCATGATGATAAATTAAGTCCTTTCTATTGGACAAAGATGGATTGATTATTGGATAAAAACTGACTAATATCTAGAAAAAAAGTTTTATTTTTTAGTTTTATTTATTTAGCTCAATTATATTTGGTAATTTTGTTTTCAGAATGTTCATTACATAAAAGTGCATTTGTTGAAAAACCACCAAACTTTATTGGGTGATTGAACTTTGACTTTAGAAATAAATAAGTTATTTATTATTTTATCATAATTTATCAAAGATCAATTCAAAAATTTAATACAGCAATATTACAGGAATATTTTTATAAAAACTAAGTTTCAATCTAATAAAATCCTCTTAAAAAACACAAATGCTTTTTTATCTTAATTAAAATGTATCAAACTTAAAAGCAAATATTCTGAATTTTTGATAACATGACAAATTAGTTATTAATCGAAGTAGAATCCAAGTTAAGCTTAACAAAGCAAGTTTTTGATGATAGATTATGTTAATAATTTAAATATTGGCCAAATGGATTACATGTGGTATTCAAATTATCGTCCCTTTCATCAAGGAACAATGAATAGTACAAAATTTACAAGCCATAATGCATATTATAAGATTTCCTATGTATTATATAAACACATACCAGGAACAGTTGTAAGAAATATAACATACCCGAGTCGCAATTTAGGGATCACACTGAAAACGAATTTATTTCGCTGAAAAGTATTCTGCTTTGCATATAATGGAAATAAAAATATGAAGCTCAAAAAGGAAAAAAAAATAAAAAAGGGGGTAGTGGCATTAACTGTTGAATTGATTAATTTTTCATGGCACCTTCCTTTGCAAAACATTTGGTGCCATGGAATTCAACTTTGATTGATACTTTAAAGAAAAATAAAGCAAAAATTCGTCACTCGTCAGCAAAATAAATCAATAACAGTTTACATTTAATTAAAGAATTAAGTGTATTATAAAATAAAACTCTTTTTATAATACATTGGATCAAATGCCTAAAAAATATATCAATCAATGGCAAACTAGTAAATGGTCTTTGTCATTTGTTTAAGCAAATGAATAAAAATCCTTGATTCCTATAAAAAATTTTACAACCGCAGTTGATAAAAATAAAGAAATCATTATAAAATATTACATTGATCGGTGATGATACTATTAAAAATTATTCAAAATATTTTGAATGCCAAAAAATTAAAAGAAAAACTTTATCCAAAAAGTTTACGAACTCTTGGAATAAGAGCAGCAGTGTAACGTGAAGCAGGTTATAAAATTTTTATTTTAAATATATATTTGAGATTATTCACAAATAAGTAATTCACAGCAAAATGATAATTCGGGATATTAATGAATTATTACCATCAGCTTGTGATGCTTGCTACCAGATGCTGTTTTTGGTACAATTTTTATATTTAAAAAAGTAATAAGCCTAATGCAAAGGGACAGCTGCTGCCACAAGATTTTGGTCCTAGTCGCAGTCGCAGCAAAAGTCACCGATTCAATTTTTCTTTTTTGCTGATAGAAAAAGGATGTATCCAAAACTGATTCAAATGGTTTTTTGAAAATAGCTTTTTAAGTTAAATATTGTTGTCGCCGCAGCTGCTGCTATGGTCTGCGTTAGGGTTTAACCGTTTGTGATTTTAATTAAAATGACTATTGGAGCTTTTTTTTCGTAATAGGGATTTTCAGAACAAGGTTCTTTATTGTGGGTTACTAAACATTAAGGAGCTAACCTAAAAAAACTTAAAATCGCAACCACTTTTCATATTGTTTATTAGCAAAATTTTGAGTTTTTTACCAAAATCAATTGTAATAGATTATATATAACCATGAGAAAACCCAATTTGCAAATAATGAAAAACAAGATTTCATAAAGAACTTTTTATTAAAATTTCACAATAATCAACAGGTGAAATTAATTTTGCGAAACATCAATGTCTTCAGTTATACCAAAAGAAAGGAATAAAAAAAAAAAATTTATCAAATTTTGCGATTTAAAAACGTGTTTGAAATATTTTAATAAAGTAATTCTAAACAGTAGCAAAGCAAATGCTGAATATTTTGGTTAGGGTGAATAACAAAATTTCTTTACGCCTAGCTCAATTTAAAAAATTTTTTACAAAATTTCAGATTGTCAATCAAGTGGGAAATATTTAGGGATAAAATTTTTTTTAGAATATTTGGCACTTGTCATTCTTAAAAAAGGCTAAGTAAAATTTGATATAAAATGTTCGTTTCTTCTATAAAAATTATTTGGGCCAAAAGTTGATTTAAAATCAATTTTACTTTTGAAACGGTAGCTAAAACACATTTTAGATGAATTTTTAATAATGGATGTTTTCATCCATTTATTCATACCATGACTTTATTCAATAATTTTTATTTTTTTAAATTTGAAAAGCATCAATGTAGCCTTAGAGTATTTACAATGTAATATTAACATTATAATTTCTCTATAAATTTAGAAGAAAAAAGTAGCAAGCAATTATAAAATTAATTAACAGTCCACAAAACAGAGAAGATGCTTAATTTTTAAGAGCTATGCATAAATATTTTAATTTGTGTAAAATATTCCCGCTAACTAAAAAATCATACAGAATTTTAAATGCTAGATTATGTTGTCTATTAAAAAAATTACAAATATATAAAAAATTAAATTTAGTAATTGGATATGTCTTTAAGTCTTCTTTATGATATTTTTTTGGATAACTAGGGATAAAAGATTTCAGTACGACCAGCGCTGATGAAAAATAAGAGTTCTGATAGAATTATTCCTATCCAGTCATATACAAAAGAATATCACGTTCAGATAGAAAATTCCTTACAAACCTGCATTTAATTTTCTTGATGTTTTGCTTTTCTTATTCAGCCGTCATTGTATTCTCTTAAATATTATCCTCGGCTTTTTCATTTACTAATGATTTGTCTATTACAAAATTTTTCGCACAATGAACAATCACATTTTGTGATAAAGATCGTAAAAACTGACCTTGCCTTCAAATTTCTTAATTCTTGGTTGGGTTAAGTACAACTTCTATTGATCATGGTTATAGGATAATAATAATCTCTTGTTTTTTTTCCTTTTCATCATTGTAAGTATCGAATTTGCCGATGGCAAAATTATTATTATCGTTTATTCTTATGCGGTAAGAAAGGCTTGGTAGCCAACTGATACTAAAGTTGTGAAGGTTTGTATTACAATGTATAAAGAGCGGCTTTTATGAAACACGTCTTTTCTTTCTCCTTTACGTTCAAAATAAATAAGTTTTTCTTAATGAACTTTGAATTTTTTAGCATCTAAGTAAAACACAGCAGTCTTTAAGGATATGTAAGAATATAAAACGACTTTCTATTCATTTTAAATAGAAATTTTTATTTTTAAGCACATTTAACTGACTTCAAAAGATATTTTTCAAATATTGCTTTGTCAAAAGTATAGTTTTAATTTTTTTCCTTTTTAGAATATTATTATTGTTAATTGAAATCCAACTTTTATAAAATATATTGCATAGTTTTTCCAAAAAACGGTTGATTAAATTTTTATTAGTATATAAACAATTGGTAACAGCTTCCTAAATAAGCAATAATAAAAAAAATATGATTGTGTTATCAAACAAAAAAATAAGTAAATAAAATTAAATTTTAGTTGGTTTTCAGAACTTACAGTTAAACCTAGTTTTTCTACGACAGGACTACACTACAAAGCTAATGAGAAACACAACTAAAAGAAAAATGTAACAAAACAAAAAAAATAAGAATAAATAAAAGAAACAATACAAAAAAAGAAAAGAATAGAATAAGATTAAAATTAAAATAATAATAAATAAAATAATAAAGAAAACAAAAATTTGTGCAGTTCTGTCAGATGTACATAAACTTCTAAAATTTTTAAAAAAATTATATAATTTAACATTTTTTGCTTAATCTATTCAAATTTTGTAACTGGTCACGCCAGCTATTTATAAATTTTGTTCCACTGGTTTCAATCCTGTTGAAATTTAAAGTTCTAGCTCTGTTCCAGCCAGTTGTATTTAAATTTTGCTTTGTTGATTTCAGTTCTGTCGAACTTAGGTGTAAGAGCATCGAATCTGATATCATCTTCTTTTAACAGAAGTTGTTTATTGTAATTTATTGCTTTTTTCATGCGTGGCCTATATGCATGTAACAATAACAGGAATGAGCCCTTCCTCATCTAATTTGATGAAATATTCTGGAGGAATGAATCCAGATTTTTTACTTTTTTTTATAAAAGTCTTCGTTGATGTCTGCATAGGGGCCATAAATAAGCTGATTTGTAGAGTTTGTTGATGATCTTTGAGTAAAGTTTCGAATTAACTTAATGATGAAGTTGTCTATTCGACCAATGCGTACCGAATCATATAGTCTTTTGTTTGGTATATATTTGGTGTATCCTGAAGATTTCGAAAAAAATTTATTGGTACAGGATCTTAAGCAGGCTCTCTCAAATTTTCTTAGTGATTCCATTTTTCCATCAGTGATGTTGAACCACGTTGGGCATCCATATGTAAGGACCAGCCTTATCAATGTCTGGTATGCCAAACCTTTGCTTGGAGTAATAACGACTGTGCACGGGAATGTACAATTTTTTCAGCTGTTAAGTTGATTATCTGCGGATAGTACTGGATAATACGAATCCATTTTGAAGAGCTCTTGAAGCAACAGAAATTATTCCTCAACATATAAATATTTCATATAAAGAATTTTTATTAGATTTTTTTATTTAAGCTATAAAAAATATCAAAAACAAGAGAAAATATAATTTTATCTTAAATGGTAGTTTTTTTGACTTGTTAAACTTGCTATAAATAAACGTTTTCTTTTAACAAGGAACGGTGGAGAAGGGAAACAAATAGGACCTTTGATTATTTCCTAATATATCCTTTAAATACTTACAATTAGAAACGAGCGAAATAGTTAAAATTTTGTTAGTAAATTTACGATTTTGTAAGCGCAAAAATCTTTTCTTAGAATAACTATTTCTGAAACTCAAATGATATCCCAGTAAAATATAAAACTAGAATAAATTTCTGTTAATAATAGAAATAAAGTTAAATACAAATCGTACCAAACAGTTAAACTTTGTTCATAACAATAACAGAATAATTTCAACCATAAGCCTAATTTTCTGACCCTTAAATTAAATTAAATATAATATATTTCCACTCAACTAGATCGTAACATTATGAATTTTATTTTGGACACTATGTTCTCCCAGAAGGTTTTTAAAACATCTTTCGGTAAAATTGCTGTATAATTAAAACTTCCTATTTTTGAAGCTTAGAAAATTCAAAAATATTTGAAAATTTATTGCTAGGGATTCCTTTTGATGAATCTTAAATACTTTTAAGATATTTATATATTTGATATTAAGCTTGAATTATTTTTATTGGTTCTATTAGCATCAGTAAGTTACCCAGAAACTAGTTATCTTTTTGAAGTTTACAACATATAAAACTCTTAAGCAATTAAAGTATGTAAAATATAAATGTCTTATTTTTTACTTGAGTATAAATAAGCTTGATTTTTAAATAACAATAAAATTTAGCTTAGAGAGGTTTTAATATATTTTAATTAAATTGAAATTAATTAAAACACTTATTTAAGCTTGGTTAAAATATTAGAACTAAGATTGAGATCAAAGCATCCTTTGTTTAATTTTTAATCATACTAAAAATCTGATTATGAAGAAGTAAAGAATCCTATTCTATGATATGAAACATGTATCCAAGTTACGGATAAATAATCTCTTTTAATTGAATCTTGTTATAGAAGTTTATAATTTTCTCGTCTTTTTGTTTAGTTTTAACTTCTGCATAAAGTCTTTATTACTTCAAAAACTTTTCAACTCAAATTATTTCAACCACCTGAGGGATATTTTGCCGACTTATATTTGAGTATTACCTTTTGTAATAAATATCCTTTGAAAGTTTCATATAACAACATTTTCCAAAGAGTGCTCAATTGAGCGCTCAATTAAAATTCAATTTAAATCATTCAGATTATAGTGAATTTATTGATTATTATTTTTATTTATGTTAAAAGAAATAAATTCATATATTAAAAATTCTCCAAATTCTTTTTAGATATCTTCTGAAGAAAAACCAGTCAAAACTCATTGAAACGAGTGTGTAAATAATTTACAATTTACAATTCACAATAATTAAGTTAAATGAACTTCGTTTGGAATTGGCTAGTTGACTACATTTGAGAAATGGGTTAATATGTTTCCTTAGTGTCTATTTTACCCATAAAAAATGAAATTTTCAAAAAAGTTTAACATTTATATTATATATTTTGTGTTTTTAAAAAATGATGTGAATTTATCTTCAAAACGCTCAAGACTGTCATGCCGTCTTGATTGATGTCACGCCTTGCAAAACAACTGTCAGAAGTAGTGTTTATGTATGAAATTTTTCTCATTCTGAAAATTTTGTTAATTTTCTTGTTTTATTTCAATTTTAAAATTAATTCAACTTACTACAAGTAGTGCTTAAGTGTAAAAGTACAATTATAAAAACACCAAAAAAGTTATTTATTTATGTACCAAATAGCAAACAAATACGAAAAAAGTGGTTAAACATGTGAAAAACATATGAAAGCATCAAAAACAAATTTTGACGTTTCGCAAGGTGTGACGTCACCTTTCATCAATGGTGTTTCGATCACATGACTAAAATCATATTTTACTTAACTTTATTTATTGAATACAGCAAAAATTACTAATTTTAATTATAAATAATTTCGTTTTTTATTATCTGGATATCATGATTAATCATTAAAAACTATAATCTAACCAATATTTACTTAGTGGACACAAGCCTATTACTGTCAATTATTCTTCATGTAGACATTAAAAATTGTCCAAGGGGAGTAACTTGGTCCAAAATAAAGCCGTTTCGCTCAGGTTTATTACGTTAAGTCAGGTATTTTTACCTAAACTCGGTTTGAACCAAAAATCACATTAAAACACTATATAGCAAAACAATCAGTTGACAATTGTGATGTGTGTCCTTAAACATTCGCTTAAATTTTTCTTTTAATTTTTCATTTTTTGTAATCTCTAAAAAATAATTTTATCATTTTGTATACTTGTAGATGAAGTAGAGTTTTTTGCTGGTATTTTTGTATAGATATGAAGAATTTTTTTTACTTGGGGCATAGATATACAAATGCTATTGAACAAACCAATTTTCCTTCCACATGAGCGTTGAAAAAACCCATAAAAAACTTTTTACCAGCCAATAACCTAGAACCAAAACAATATGACAAAGTATCGACCAGTTACCAGTAAATTGAAAAAAATTTGCTTGACGTTGATTTATAACTTTTATTTCCTATTTGTTTTGTGTCGAATTTTTTCATATTGTTTCAATACTGATCCACATTTTTAATTAAACATTTCAATACGCAATGTCTTACAAAGTGAGAAATTCTTTTAGTCTTTATTTGAAAGTTTTAAGGAAGAAAAAAAAGCGCACAAAGACAATTCGCATTTCTTTATAATGTTAGCTCATGTGCTGCTAAACCAACTTAAAAGTATAGTAGTTTTAGCATATTTATAATAATATTTTTTAGTTTTGATTTTTAAAAAATATAAATTTCAAAATATAAATGTTACTTCTTGAAATAAACTATGAAAAAATTTATTTTATTTTAGCTGAGCTGAGCTTGGCTAAGAGATTTTTTAATATATTATTTCAGTGTTTTAGACTCTCATTGAATAGTGTACGGTGAATATCCTGAAAATTTTTTTTTATTTAATCCTGATTTCAACCTAGTTGCTCTGAAATAGCTTGTCATCGTCATAATGACTTGAACGTGGTAATGCGAAATCAAGAATTTTCTAGGTTAATCAATACGAATTCAGGTTAAACATTAAATATAAACTTACATAGGTACCATATTATATTGATTTGGTAGGAAATCAGTACAAGAAATTTCAGGTCGATTACCTTGACAGCAATAACAACAATTTCCAACGTACAAAAAGCATTTGTCTTCTATTTTTTTCTATTTTAATGAAATACGAAAAATTATATTTTTAAAAATTTCCTCAATGACTATTATTCAAAACTTTAATTAAATTCTTTTTATTCTATAAAAATGACTATTTAGGTAAACATGAACGTAAGCTTCGTGCTTGCTTGGAAAAAATAATAAAAATCATTTAAAATTAATAGGACTTGGATAATAAAAACGTAATATACGTTTATGTTATTTAGATAAAGATTAAAGTGCAATTTGTTACAAATATGTGAACAATTAACTTTTATCTTGATTAAGACTTGATTGGGATTAAACGTTATGTTTAATAATGTTTAGAGACGGTTAATTGTAGATTTGATTTAAAAGATTTAAACGTTTACACGTATTTAAATGCTCGTAAAATGACCTTATTCAGGATTATTTTTCCATAATTTAATAGAAAATGAGAATTATTTTTAAAGGCTTACTATGTATTTAAGTGTAGAGAACATTTTTAGTTTTTGTTTTTTGAAAATGTGCCGGTGCAAGCTATTGAAGAAGTATATCTTCCTTTTGGAGAAGTCTGTGGCACGGATAATAATGTTTTCAAATCTTCATCTACATCAGATTCTAAAACAATAGACGAATTTGATTATTTTCTAACAAAAAATGACATTAAAGCGTTTAAAAGAGGCGTAAGTGCTAGTCAGTTCCTAAGCTAAAATCTGTACCTATTTTCAAATATATCCAATAGCCTTTCCAGACAGGTGTCTAATACTGTATTAAAATACATGGAAAGAAATTTTCTTTGGAGGCCGTTATATAGACTGTTAGAATCATGTACGTGGATACAGCATTTAAAAGACTATAATTACTACAATTCATATATATGTTATTATACAGTCTATTAGCTGAGCTATGCTTGGGGACTTTGTTTTACTTGCGGAAGCTAATATAATTTATTAGATGCCTGTCTCAGAAGTGTATAAAAAGCTACAGTTTAAGTTCTAAACCGTTTCGAAGGCAAAGTCCGGAGGGAGGCTATACTTGATCAATATTATTTTTAAAGAAATATAGTCCTAACTACCTACATGTCTCTCCTGCAGATTACTAATTTTGTAAAAATAAATGTACTAAAATAACAACAATACGTCATACTATGAATATTTGCTGCTACTAAAGACACGAGTTGTAAGGCGTTTCGGGTTGTTTGAGATTGATTTAGAAGTTTATAAATACAATTGTTTTTGCATTATATTTTTAGGATATTTTTACATTATTTAAGACATTTTATTGGACGCAAGGCTCAACTAGAAACACCACGTCCTGCAAAAAGCTAAACAGATAAAATTTCTAACGCGGAATCTATACTGGTTAATAGCAAGGCATTTCCAATTAGACCTTCGAAGTAAGAGAATAATTTATGTATCATTAATAAAACCCATATGGACCTACGGCATCCAACTATGGGGGTGTACATAGCAGTAGAGCTATCATTCAAACTGGTCAAAATAAAACACATAGATTGATCACTAACGCCTACCGCTATCTGACCAATAAAGAAATCCATGATGACTTGAACATAAGATACGTGGACGAAGTTATCAAAGAATACGCTATGAAATATGACAAAAGGCTATTATACCACACAAATCCGGAAGCCATCCAATTGCAGGACATTACATACCAAACTAGGAGACTCCAACGAATTAAACCTCACAAGTTAACATACCACTAGAGTTGGGAATAGATCATTGGATTTCAACCCTCACATTTTTCAACCACACACGGAGCTAATCAAAAGTGCTAATAAATAATAAATAAATTTAAGGAAATTAAAATATCTTTAAAAAAAGTGTTTATTTGAATAAATAGGCACTCGCTCTTTTATAAAAACAGTTCAAAACTTCTCTAATTGCTTCAAAAGTGTAAAATAAGCATTTTTACTTTAAATACCATAGCAAATAAAAATAGCGTTCAAAGGAAAGTTTTAAAAATTTCATATAGCTAATTTTGAAATTCCTTACTTCCCTTTGATATGACTGAAAGTACACTTACGGAGTCCCTTAGAGAATTTTTATATTCCTGAATTGATGTCAGCTAGAGAATTGCTCAGTTACATAAATTCCTACCCATAATTTTATACATATACATATGTATCTATATACATATATACATATATCCAAGTGTCAGTATAGTTCATGCACACATACATATAAACATTAAGGAACCTTATTATTGCAAATCATTGTTTAAAATTAGATCTTAAAATCCCCTGACAGGATGGCTTTGTAGAATATAAATAACTTGTGGTCACAAGAATTTTTTGTCTATTACTATTAAAGTTTTTTGTTTTTTTAATTCTAATAAATTGACATAACTGTAGCCTATAAGCAAAGTATTTTATGCTGTTGCCTTTATTTGTTTTAATTTAATAAAAATATTTAGAAAATGTTTGTTTGTATTTGAAATAACAAAAAAATTGTTTATCCAGTTTTATAGTTTCATGTTGAATTATTGAAATAAGATAATTTTTAAAATAAAATGCACGGATCTTACATTTAGGAATAGAAATTTTTTGTTAATTTATTTATTCAAAACACGTGAAAATTATGTTTTGTTGATGGTAGAACTTTATGTAAGAGAATTTTTCATTTTGATGGATTTTTAAGTTAAAAATCTTTACACTATTTGGAGTTATAGTAAAAAATGCCTTTCTTATTTAGTTTTTGTGAAATAAAATTTAGGTCACACTTCTAAAGTCCTTAGAATTTTGAAAAGGTATTCAAACATTTCATAACAAATGAATCAAATAAGTAAAGTAAGGACGGTTTTTTCTACTTCCTGGCCTTATCCATAGGAGAAAATTCTTTTGTATGGATTTCTTTTTGGTTTCACATGGCAACGTACGTTTGGCATTAATAATTTTTCAACTAAAATTGAAAAATTGCTGGTTTTATTTGGGCTTTTTTGTAAAACTAATTTCAAAATCATTTTGTTATACATTCTTACGGGGTCATAAGTACTTGCTATGCAATGCCAATTCTAATTTAATAGCCAAACAAGTGAACTACTGCAATTAATATATTCTTAAATATGTTCAAAATGAATATTTAATTCAAACCAAAGAATGTTAATACAGCAGATTTAATGATTAAAAGGTTAAATAAAAAAAATGTTCAAATTGTTTTCTAGTTTAAAAATTAAAAAAATTTTACTTTCAGACTTCTATTATGTATATAAATAAAAACCCCAAAACAAATTCCAAAAACAGTAATTTATTACTAAGAAATTTTGAAATAAACGAGCCATTTAAGGGAAACATTAAAATCAAAAATGTAATAATTCTCTAGTACAAGATGACTTTCATCACAATATTTTAATGTAAGCGTGTGATCTTCAATAAAATAAACTATAAAAAGTTTTATCAAAGTTTTTTTAACTCAGTAATTTTCACCCTAGAGCCTATATTAAGTGGAAAAAAAGTGTTATGCTTTTTTACTATAAATAGTTCTCAATAAACGAAAATTTATGCAGGTAAAGCTGGCAGAGCCATTATAGTGGGCACACTTTAAAGTATGTGGCTAATTAAATTTCCGCAATAAGGGAAAAACCCTTTTGAACTGCGCTAAAACTAAATACGTTGATTAGTTGATTATTTCTACTATCCAAACGAAAGCTTATCTCGAAAATTTTTGAAGTGTTTTTTTTATTAGTACTAACCAAACGGAAACGCAACATAAAAAGGGTCTTATAATTAAACAAAGAATAGTATTTCTATTCCTAAATTGTTTTAAATATTTTTATTTTATTAAGCTTTATAAACACCGTACCGCTCGGCAATCGCCTGACGCCTAAAATCGTAAAACGGCTGTTTCATTTGCTCTAGTCATAGCTAGAACAAAAATTTTTTTTTCATGAAAATCATTTGTGATAAAAGGACACTTTGTGGCCTTTAAAATTTTTGTTGTATTTAAAATTTTTGATGTACTTATATTAAGGGATGGGAAATAATAATTTTATTATTTAGAGAAATCAGGTAAGCACAACATCCATTTTAGATTGCAAGGATTAAACAACTTTAAAGTGCTTTGTGTAATAAAGTGCTTACTAAATACAGTAATATTTGGGAAAAAGTTTTGGAAGAATTATCAAATAAAAAATAGCCCTTTTCTCTTCATTCCTTTGTGTGCAATAATAAAAGTGATGTTCGTGATTTGTTAAACAATAGATCACTTAAAACAGAGATTTTCTTTTGAAATTTCATCATTTTAAGTTTCCGTGCAGTTTGAAAGGGTTTTTCCCCTATTGCTAGAAAACTGTTAGGCGTTTTTTTAAAAAAATTGTATTTTCGCGGAGCATTTAATTAGCGCTTAATTATGTATTACTTTTCATTAAGGTTGCAGAGTGCATTTTGCTGAAATAAAATGGCTCTGCTAGCTTTACGGTAACTTGAATTCTTCGAAAACTGAAGGAGCACAAAATTCTATTTTTAAGAATTTAATTAGCACTTAATTATTACACAAAGACACAAATACAGATATATGAAATATTACAAAATAAAAATAATTTTATCTCACTTGATATTACTCAAGGGCTCTTATAAGCATTTGCTTATAAAAATATTTTTCTTTGATCCTATTTGATGATAAATATTGATTCAAAATTTCATAAGATTATTTATATTTATTTTGTTTGCTTAATAACCACTTTATATTTAAATCTAATTTTTATCCTATTAAGAAAAATACTTATAACACTCTAATGCCTGGGACCCACTAGCGCTTAGCGTGTGGAGACGACTTAGCACAGTAAAAATGGAGAGTTTTTTTTATATACCAGTGGAGTGGAACGTCAGTGGAGACTAATGGACTCATTAGCATTTAGCACTAAATTTTGTGCCGCTAAGCGCTAGTGAGTCCCTGGCATAAGCACTTATTTGAAAATTTAGAGAAACCTTTAAATTTAATTTTCACACGTTTTCTTATATCTAAATTATTTAATTTACGTAGTAGAAAACCTTTAATTTTTGTTTTTAAAAGAAATTTCACTGGAATACTAGAATAATTCTTCGTCTATAAAATAAAAATGTTTACTGCTGTGACATGTGGCATTTTATACAAGAATGCATTCGAAAATTACTTTTCTGTCAAATTAAAAATATTTATTTATTAATTCGTCATCATCCTTCATCATTTTATTGAAATTTTCCATAAGGAAGAACTTTATTATGCATTAGTATTGAAAAAGTTGCGACAAGGGACAAAAATCCTACAATACTGATATCAATCATAAGTAATCAACATTTATTAAATAAATTCAATTTGCATAATTCAGTTTTGTATTTTTAGTTAGAAATTCCGAAATTCCTTTGAAAACAAAAATTTCTATTATGAACTTCGTTTTTTCTCTTCTTGATTGGATTTTCTTTTTTTGACAATTTTTTCTACTTAAAAATGATATTTTCTAAGATATTAATTGGAAAAAATATTTTCAATTTACATATAAATTGGAAAATATTTTATTTTAACCTAAATCACATTGGTCACATCAAATATTCAGTGACACGTTTAGGGGTAAAATTTGGTTACTTAAGATTTTATTTTTAAAAAATTCCTAGGGCTAGTAAATTGGACAGGTTTGGTACTGATCTAGGAAAATTCAGCTTAGGAATTTATAATCTTCTTATTATATTGATAAAGTTAAATTACAACAAATTATTGATTTTTTCATTAAAAAATGCATAAAAACGTTGAAAAACAAAACATATTTACAACATTATATATCAAGTTAAACGCGATAACTTGAACATTTTTAGATAACATTTGAGATTCATGCTCGTAAGGGAAATTTCTAATCGCCAAATTTTTTACAGTCTGAAAGTTTTTCCATTCTTATCAAATAGACAAAAAAGTTTTTCATCTTTTATGAGACAATCTTAGGTAATTCGAAAAAACCGCAAACAAAAATAAAGGCCCTTAAATGAGTGCTTAATTGTCTTGCAATAATTAAGCATTTATTAATTATTTTACTATCTATTTTATGAAACGATAATAACTAAGAAAATATACTTTTGTTTCCATTTGAAAGACAATTAACAACATTTGCCAAAAGTAATAATCAAGCATTTTGTATGCTTTAAGAGATATTAAATTCTTTTATTAGCACTAGTACTATTTTTAAATTTTTTGACTTTAAGGAAGCACTTGGTCACAAAAAACTCACACTGTTTTAAAATTAAGTGACTGACTTAGATAAAGATTTAAAATTATTTATAGCGGTCATTAGAATTTCTTGCACATACTGTTGTATTAAAAAATGTATCTATATTAAACCTTAATGTTAAAATTAATCGAGCTTCACCTAACGAATAATTAACAGTATTACAACCTATACGCGATGCCAAAAAATTTTAGAAGCCTCGCGGTTCACTTTTAAAGTTTTAAGAAATCAGTGTAGCTTCTGAACCACAGTCTAACAACAATGCTCTACATATCTGGAGTTCCTGCCATCTTAAACTCCAATAAATATTTAAGATCACTTTTTCTACTTTTGTGTCCACTTTTCTCTCCTTGATACAGCGGAGTATGATATTTTTTATCACGATGACCGCATCTTGTTTGCGAACTACAATCCATTGACATATGCATATTGGTCATTTTTATACTTAAAACACAAACCCTTGTGTCCATTTTTTGTTAACTATCTTTAAATTTCATTGCTATTTAAAATATTTAATTTCGTTTCTTCAGAATCTGTAAAAGGATTACATAATCTCCAATTAAATATCGACTGCTGCTCTCTCTTAATTGTGCTTCTTTTTTTATACTCCTACTCTTAGCTTGCAAAATGTATGTAAAAATTTTCAATTGTTAATAAAATTTTTTTTATTCATCCAATCAAGTTCAAATAAATTATGTTGTGTTGGGAGTGCATGACAATTGCGTTAGTATATTTAATTCAAATATTAATTCGTAAATTATATTTAATAAACTAATTTTAATTTTATATGAGAGAAAAACTTCAGAAAACTGAATGCAACGAATTACGAATTCTGAATTCAGAAAAAAGAAAAAACAATCTCAAGTAGGAATATACTTTAAAAAGTTTCTTTTTATATTACTTGTTTAATATTTTCAACTGAGTTGAACTAACCATCAAACGCCATTAGTGAGTTTATATAGCCTTTGCTTTAATTACCAAACTTTAAGCAAAGTAAAATTATAGGAAATTTCAAAAATATATTAATCAAAAAAAAATTTATCATTTAGGAGGCAAAGCTTTAATCAAAAAACTTTCTACAATTGTTTACTATGATGTCAATATCAAAGAAAAAATTAAATAATTTAATTTCAATATTTTTATTTTAATATTGAATCCCTTTAAATGTATTTCTTCGCAGGTTTGTAGTTAATTAAATATTGTAACGAATGATTTTATAGATTTTTTCACATTCAAATTTCATAGATGTTAAATGATTTTCCTGATTATCAAAAATATTTTTAAAAAATTTATTTTTTAGTACTTTTATATTTCACATTACTTTTATTGATTTTTACTTAATAAAAAATTAATCTTTTCCTTTTCATTCCATCAATTGCTTTAGTAAAATTGAATATAGCTCTCACTTGGAAGTTTATATTTTTCTTTATACGTAGAAATGAAATTTTTTACTTGAATGATTTTAATTTCTTTCTTTTGTCTTTTAGATGAAAAGATTTTTTGCTCGGCATGCAAAAGAAATAACTTGATTGAAGGTAATGTTAAAATAATCTTGACAGCTACATTTCATGTCTTGAACACTATGAAAATGAGGGAAAAAAAGGAAAAGACAATTAAAAAAAAGGATCTGTTCTTGATGGTTTTGTCATAAAATTTTGCTTTTTTCAAATCAAAAGTCGGTAAAGGTCTTGATGAGTTTTAGATTGTATGGCAGCAATTAGAATTTTTCAAAAATATTCATTTTGTATTTTACCTAAATCCTTTTGAGAAAATTTAACATAAGCTTTTGAAATATGCTTCGAAATAGCATTTAAAGCATTTCTTTACGATTGCAGCGTATTGAGGATAAAAACAGTACAACACAAATTGAATTTAAGTGATTTTTTGTCGTTTTTCACAATCTAACTTGTGTAGAAGATTATTTAGTTTAGCAACAACAAACTGTTGTTTGAAATCCTAATCAGAAAAAAATAAAAGCAATAAGCTCATGTCATCAAATGAAGAACATTTCTTCAATTATTACTATTAGAAAAGTTGAATTCAATAACAAATCTTATAGCTCAAAGCCAAAGTAGATAAATTGTTAAATGCATGAATTTGCTTATTTTTAGAAAATATTTACGGTAGCTATTCACAAGATTCCGATTACAATTTCAAGTCCAGGTCAGACCATATTTCGTCTATTGATAGTTTAACCCGGCGAATATAACAAAATAACTAGGGTTTTTATTAAAACCATTGCCATTTCTAAAATTTAGAGGAAAAAATCAATATTTCATTTCTTAATTTTGCATTTGTATAGATTTCAATCAATTTTCGATTTTAATAAATTTAGAAAAAACTAAAATTGAAAGTTTTTCGATTTAAACAAAAAAACTCATCAGGGAATTAAATAGTAAATAGTTAAATTTGTTTTAAAAAAGCTGTAGAAATTCACTTTTTTTACAGTTTTCTTATGTGATTGTTGGTGCGAAAACGTATTCTTGGGTTTACGTTGGTGGGAAAACATGAAAGTAAGTCCTTTTTAGTTTCATACCGGGTCCAATAGCACTTTTCTCGTTTTTAAACTCCTTTACTCAAGTTACTTCGTTTTAAAAATAATTTTTAACATTAAACATGTTTTATTTTACTTAATTCAGCGAATATATGCCTAAAATTACATAGCAGTATAAGTAGATCCAAAAAAGTAGAAAAAACAAGTTTTTGGTCAAACTTATATTATAATCTTTCTTAAATTTATTTCTCTAGATTTCACTATCAATAAAACCCAAAATTTTTATCCTCATATCAAAATATTTGTACTAGAGTGATCCTAGATCATTTATAATACTAAAACCTTTGTTACAATTGCTGTCTTATTTACAATCAAGCTAGTAAAACTCATGTCCAATATTTCCCATCCAATAGTTTGGTGCTTTTTTACTGTGTATTTTTCATTTTACAGCCAAGGAACCCAAAAAAAAAACATCTCATATCATATATTTACCTGAAGTGATTTATGGATGCTTGTACTATCAATGATTAAGGATTCCATTCAAAAGAAAATCCTCAAGCAATAATTTCACTATAGGGTGGTACAAAAGAAAAAAGAGTAAGCAATCAATTTTTTGATTGGTTTAAGATTTTATGTGTTTCATTTTTAGACATGAACAAAGTATATGATTTTGTATTATCATTGAAAGCATCTAGTTCAATTTATCCTTTCTTGAAACTGTTATTAAATTGAATTATTTTCACTATTTATTACCCAGTCATTTTTGAAAAAATAAAACAAACAACTTTTTATTTTTTATTTTAAGTTGAGTGATTGAAATTGTGGATCAGTTTTCTTGAAGTTTCTCATACTTTTTCATAAAATTCATTTCAAATGACTTATAAAAATGTTCATATTTGTATCAAATAAGGACGTTGGTTATTCAGGGACTTACATAGTTTTCCTATTATGCACTGAATAAAGAAAATCTATTTTTTACACTTCCTTGACCTATGCAAGCTTCTGCTTTGGAAAATTCTTTTATAATAAAATTTTCTACTCAATGTCATCTCTAGTATCAGGATAATCTCATGAGAAAAAAATTTCGTGTCTTTATATAAGATTTTCCCTTGATACTGTTTTAAATCATAGAATTATAAAAAAATAATTACCTAAGTCTTCTAGAATTTAATATTTACAAAACTTTACTTTACCAAACATGGCAGATGTTTTTCAAAATTATACAAATAACAGGTCTTTTGGTAGTGGTAGTTTTGTTCTTATACAATATGCTTTTAAAAGTTGAAATAACAAGTTCGATAATTATATTTTTTGAATTGATTTAATATAGTAGGCAAAAAAGATGATATTATTAGGATATAAAACTTCTTAGTTGCATCACAAATTGTAAAAACCACAATTTTTGCTGTTTTAATGTTTTAATCACTAAAATGTATGATTGATGTCGTATGAAAACCTTAAGAATTTAAAAATCAAAAATAAAATTTATTTTCTGTTATCTTCAATAAAAAGATTTATACATATTTTCCTTTAATATTTCCCCTATTTAATTTGAGACGGCATTAAGGACCCTTTTAAAAATATAACGAATAAATCAATTAAATTCCTAAGCTTAGTATGAGTTTTGATTATATAACGTTAAAAGTTTTCATTTCGGTCTCAGAAAGATTTTATCATAATCGTTTCAAATCAAAATCAATTCATGAAAACGATGTAAGTTACATATAACCTGAAAATGTATAAAAAATGTTCAACTGTCTGTGTCAAAATTTTCAAAACTTTTTTTACCATTAATCTTCTTTTTGTAAAAAGTCATTGTCAGAAGGAGTATATAATTCAATTCATTATTTTTTGTTCCTTTGAAATCAGCATAAAGTATAGAGAAAAAAATTATACATATATTTCCAAAATAACAGATATTTTAGGCATAAATTTTGTAAAAGCTTAACTTAGATTAAAGCTGATATTTTGACATTTCTCTTTACTATATCTTTTTCAAGTCAACAAATTCATAGAAACAATTAAATTGTAAATGAAATTTAAATAATTAATGCGAAAATTAAATAATACATAAAACTATGGTTGTAATTCAATTGCAAATTACAAAAAATAAAATAAAATCATAAGTAAATTCAGGATTTTCTAGAATACCAAGTAGTCCAACATAAAACTATTATAGAATACCAAAACATTTTATTGTTGTTATTTAATTTGGTTATTTTAAATATCAAACAATAGGAATTAAAATGAACGCTCATTTTGTCAACAATTTCATAGTAATATAAATGAAATTAAATGATCAACTTCTTTTATCTAACAAAACACTTTTATCTAAAGGAAATTTCATTTAACAATTGTAAATGAATTGTTTATATTTATTTATCATTTTGTATAAAATTTAATTCAGTTTTTGTATGATAAGGACTATCAAAATAGGACTAGATAAACCACTCAAATATATACAGACAGCGCCCACTTTTGTTATAGCTTTAACCAAAAGCACTCGAGGCAAAAGCTTTGATAGCCAACACAAGAACATTGTGCACTTCCATTTTTTTTTTTTTTTATTTGAGTGCTTTGGTCTTATAGTAGTAATCCTACCACCAAGATTGATATGGATATAATGTAATGCCTTCTAGGAAGACTTTATTATGGGTGAGATGTTGATTGTTTTTCTTTTCTGTATTAAAATAAAAGTAAAAGAAAATAGGGCACGTCAACTGTTGCTTTCGCTAAAAGACAAGAGAAAATTATTAAAGAAATAACAGAAATTTTGAATATTATATATTTTCAAATGTAAGCTTTTAAAGAAATTGCATCTTTAGAATTAATTATTTGAAAAGTTTCTATAACGAAAATAACAATTGAGTTAAAGTAGTTTTTGTAATTACATCGAAATAATGAAAAATTTTCATTATTTTAAAATATTTAATATAAAAAAACCTTGACTATAAATAAAACTCAATTTTAAAAAATAATTAAGAATTGATACTAGATTTAACGGCATTTGAAAGAAAGCTATTTGCAGTCAAAATCACTTGTCTATAAACATAATCCTGAATGAGAATCCTGTTTTATATATTTTTTAAAAACGATAAGCTTATTTTTTTATTCAAATTTTAATACAATAATGTTTTTATAAAATATAAATTCTGTAATTACTTAAATTATTATTCAGTCAAATGCCTCAATTAAGTCTCGGTTAGATCCTGTAGCTAATTTTAAAAGATATGTATAAAATATAACAGTTGATATCAAATCGGACAATGTATGTATGGTAAGCATAAACATTCTAGGTTATGTGACATTTCATTTGGACTTATAAATTAAATATTTAACAAAACTTATTTTTCTAAAATATCAGAATATTCTTTTATTTTTTCTTTCTTTTTCTTTTTTTTAAAAAGTGAAAACCTTTACAAAAAACTCCTTATAAGCTAAAATATTTAATCATTGTTTAAATTAAAATTTGATATATGACCAAGATAATCCTCATGAGATTAACATGCCGATGTTTTAGGTGGCAATCAAATGTAATGTCAGAGTTGACGATATTTACCGACTGCAGTAAACGCTATATTTAACGCTTGTGTAATTAACCGGGTACTCGGGTTTCTATCCTAACTTTTGCTACTAGCCAATCAAATTTCGCTGCGATGTACGTAGTATTTTAGCCATAATCTGATTCAATTATACACAAACTATTTGTCGCGCAAAATTGCGAAAATTTTTAAAGTCGCTTCTATTAGAACCACAGTAAGTCTCATAACTAAAAATCCACTAAACCGATCCGTTTGAAATTTTGTACACTTTTTCTATATATAAATCACCAGGTAACCACGAAGAGTTTTTTATTTTTAACAATTTCTTTCCATTTTATAATAAAAAATACACAGAAATTTTGGGGTGAATATAGCGTTTCTCACTTAAAAATACTGCCAAAATTCAAAAACTAGAAAAACCAAAAAGAAAACTTCGCGGTTACCTCGGGCAACATGTCACCTGCAAAACATAATTTGATATTTTGGTCTCACAATCAGATGATCTGGTAACCAATTATGATGTTCACGGCAAGACTACTTTTTTCGGAAGCGCCCCAGGTAATTCGCTTGCACAGCCTTAGGTATATATATATATGTATATACTTTAAAAAAAACAAAATTCACAAAAGATTCTTAAAATGTTTTATCTTAACATGTTTATAAAATAAATAAATCAACATGAATCCTATTACAAAAAAAAAAAATCATGAAAGTATGACTTTTTTTTGCCTTTAAGACCCTACCATTCCTTTAAGTGAGCATGATTAATTCACAATTAATCACAAGTAATTAAATAAAAATTAGAGAAAATATAAATGATTAAAAATACATGAAACCTGAAGTCTGATGGATCTGTCCATTTTATTTATCCTTTTAGTGTAGTTTAAAATCAAATATATTCATAAATAAAGAATATAAAAACAATACGATACAAAACAAAGAGGTTGAAAAAGAAAATCCTAGAATAACATTTATGTTTTCCAATACAAGCATATTCTGTTTCTATTTCGTAACCAAAAGGCAAAAATTTATACAGATGCAAATTATCACTTTTAAAAGAAAAAATTTTTCTCAAAGCTTACCCCATGGGAATCAAATTTAATTAACGATATAAAATTTAACAAAAGACAATTGAATTGTATACATTTTTAGGGATTTCAATGAAATTCATTATAAAACAGAACATTTCAATTATATCGCATTTTGATGCATTTTAAATGTCTAAAATAACAAATTTGGTTTCATTTTAACTAAAACCATGAAAAAGTATTTCCATAATATAAGCTCGAATATTTTGTGCAATTTAGAATCATCTGAATCGTAAGGATATAAAACAATTTTGTATATTTACCAAAGTCAATTTGTACTTCCACAATTAAATGGCAGTATTTCTTAAATTAATCAAGAAATTCAACCTAAATTTGTCTTTTACAGAAAAATACAACCATCTAATTAATGTATTCTGTGTTCTTTGTTCTTTTTATTTTTCTTTTACAAATGACAAATCGTGCCATTATTTTGTAACTATCTGAATTCAGTAAACGACTTAAAAAAATTGTAATTTTGTAAATTTTTGTCCTTTTAGACACAAAGTGAAGTTTTTCCTATAATCTAGGAAACTTTGAAAATGTTTTGCTTAATGATTATTTCCCTAAAAAAATGTATGTTGGGTTTTAACAACAACAAAATTTTTGGGGAAATAAATAGAAAGGTAAAAATAAATTGTAAGGTGATTGAAAAGGATTAGGATTAAGTATCTGTTTTATAAAAGAAAAATTGTTAATATCTGTTCAGTTGATAATACGTGTTCGAGGTAGTTAGGAAAATGAACTTACATTTTATAATCACTAATAACTTCATGGATTTTCCCTTATTTTTCTTGTGAAATTTTTAACAATCATAGCCTTTTTTCCGCTTAATAGAATCTCTAATTGTGAAAATTTTGAAAAACTTATTGAGTTTGAATATTTTTATTATTCTGAAAGTTCTTAAGTCAAAGTGAAAACCCAAATAAATAATTAAAAATATAAAAAAACGTTATACAGTCATTCTTTTAAATATCAAGAAATATATTCAAAAACAAAAAGGGTGTAATATGTTATACTGCGCATTTTCTCCTTGAAAACTCCAGAAATATTGTCCAACACTTACGTAAAGTTCTAAATGCAGAAGTTTTACCAAATTTATAAGAAAAACTTTTCCTTCAAAGCTAAGCAAGTGAGGTCCTTTCAATAAAAGCTGCTTTATGAATCTGCTTGACTTTAGCTTGTTTATCCATAGTGATACAAAAGTTTAAGCATAAGCATTTCAAAGACGTAAACAAAAGAAAAAGCAATAATAAATTAAAAATAAAGCACTTAATTTTTGTATGCAAACATTTTATGAAAGCCAAAAAGAATATTTTAATTTTTAATTGAATATAATATTCGAAAAATATGTAAATCGTTAAATATGAATTAAGTTCTTATTTTCATTATTAAAACTGGTAAATCCCAAGTTTCTATAAATTTTAGGAGGAATAATTTTTTACAAGAAAACCAATTTCGAATAAAATAAAACGAGTGTAAGGGATTTAGCGTATTTGTTGTTAAAAAACTGTAATAGCCGCGTGTGTCTTATGATAGATTTTAAGATTCACTACCAAATAAGGCAAACGCAGGCTACCACAATTTTTTATTAAAAGTAGTTTTATGGTTATACTAATTACTAAATTGAATTAAAACAATTTTGAATGTAATATAATAATTTCATATTATATTTTCCAAATACAAAATTATACATGATTAAACTTATTATCTGCTTTTTCAATATTTGACCGTTTTATATGTTTGATTACAATAAAAAACTTAAAACTATTGATGCCAAAATTTTAACTGCTTAATCTAAAAATAAAGCAAACTTCCTCTTAAAATATAATGGTAGCTGAGAGTTAGCTTGACAAAATTAAGCTGGTTCAGATTCATTTCGATTTAAATTGTTTACGACACGTGAGCAAGTTTAATAATTCACTTAAAAACTATTTTCTATAATTTAAAAAAATATTGTATCATCGATAATTTTAATCATATGACTTTTTAAAGATATTATTATTTATTTCTCTTAAAAATTCATTTATAATGAAATATCTATAATAATTTATGCAAAATTTAACTTGATGCATAAAACTGCTTAGTTTTGTTGAAGATTTAATCAATTCAAGTCTTATAGCACTATTTAAAAACCTCTTTTGCCACTTTAAAAATTAAAGAAATGTTAAGTGGTGAACAAAATTATATTTAAACTGCATATTTTACAATAAAATTTAAAATTGTGGTGTATAGACTGTTCAAGTCATATACAAAGAAATCTGTTTTTATGGGAGATGTTCTATCAATAGAGTCCAGCGTTCAGCTAAGGTTGTATAACACTTAAACTATACAAAAACTACAGTTTCAAAAAATGTTTCATTTATATTTTTATTTATTTTTATTTTAGATAAAACATTTAATAATTTTTAAGCTGTGCTAAAACAATTCCTTCAAAATCAATTAATCACAATTGAAATAATTTTCAATCCAAAAGCTTTTAATATAATAACAATAAAACTTTTAGTATTATTACACTGTGAAGAAGGCCGGTATTTAGATACTCCACTTAGTATTAAGGACTTCTTAAATATATACATACAAAGCAGTAACGCTTATAAATTAAAGATAATTAAGTTTTTTACGTTGATTACTGTAGAGCATTTTATTCAAAATGAAATTCATTTAGTTGTACCGCAAAATATTTCGAAAATGTTACAGAAATTTGTAGAATTTATTTTTTCATATTTGTTAACAAGCTAAAATACATATTTATAAAATATGAAATAATTTTTGTAGATGTGTAATTTGAAAATACGACAGTAAAGATTTTTAAAAATATAAAAATTTGGAAAATTTTCCTGTAAAAGGGTTTAATTTTACCCATTCCTTGAAAATTTTATATGTGATTCCATTCAAATCAAATTTCAATATTTGATTATACTCGCATTAAGTTATTAACACTAAACGGATTTTTAAATAATTTCCAGTAAGATTTCATTTATCAAAGAAAGTTTTCAACCTTTTTAATACAATTAATACCTTTTAAACTTTTAATGGTATTAAAGGCAATATTTGAGCACAATATCAAATACAAATTACTCGGACAAGAGAAATGAATACCAAATACTTTGAATGACATTTAAAATTTTTACTCAAATTGATAACATAGACGATGTTGACATGACATTGACATATTTGATACCAATAAATTTATTTTTTATAGTCAGTGTAAACATTACAATTTAAAAGGAATAATATATACGAATTAAATTAAGTTATTTTTAAAATTTCTGTTATTGATAAACAAAAATATCTTCACATGTCTAAGTATGTGAGAATTCTAAATAACATGAAATTACATCCTATGGAATGTCAAAAATAAAAAAATGCAATATATATATATATATATATGTATATAAAAACAATTTAAGCTCCTTTTGATATAAAGCTGAAAGTGTTACATTTTACAGGCACAAGTTTTGTTATTGATTTTTATATTAACCGTCAGCAACCGTTTGAATTTCGTTGAGAAGTAAAATATTGTACAGATTGCTAAGTTTATAGTATATTGTTTTATTTTAAATAAAGTTTAAGAAATTGTACGAAATGGCATTAAATTTAAACCAGATGGAGTATACATTTTTTTGTTCAAAAATAAAAAAAACATTTTCACCCACAGTTTTGAATTTGGCTTTATATAAACTAACATAACTTTAACCAAAAATGTTAACTAAATATGTTACAATTTATATACATATTTCAATAATTTTTGGCAGTAATATACTGAAAAAAGCCTGCATGGTATAAAATATGTATATATATATATATATATACATATATTACTTAGGCTGAAGAGAAATAGGAATTGAATCCAGAAGTTTTGTATTCTGATGTAAAATTCTTCTAAGAGGTAAAAATGAAAACAATAAAAATATACTAAACTAAAATCTGCTTCTGGATAATTTTCTTATATGGGCTACTGGCATTTAAACTTAAAAAACTTAAAAAATTGTTATAGTATGATTGGTAACTAGCAACAGATCAATCCTTTTTAAATAATTTACAGGGGTTATATACACTTAGAAGGCTTTGAAATTCGGGTTTTTGGAGAATTTTTCCTGAGAAGACGTTTAGATTTATTATTGTAAAAATAAATACACATATTATAATAACTCTTAACTGTATTTTAACATTTGTGATATGTAAAAATAATAATATTGAAAGCTGCTATAGCGGATCTTCTGGAGCTGCACTCACAAAATACGTTTTGCGGTGACCACGATATCTTTGGATTGGATCATCTTAATTTAAAAAACCAAATAAATTTCGTTAAAGTAATGTATAATCTAGGTACCGATTGTAGGAATAAGTAAAATAAAACTTTTTGACAAAAAATTTCACCTTAAAGTGTTTATAAAAAAGAAATATTTATTGTTCAGAAAAAATCTACGGTCAGATCCTAAAAAATATGCTTAAGAAGCTTGTGTTAAAATTTGAGCCTGATCGGTTCAGTTGTTTGACAAAAACGCGTTTAAAGTTTCAAAAGCACCTTCAATCGCTCTGACACGTCTTTACAAATAGATGTGTTACTTCTAGAATAATTGTCGGATAAGGTTGAAATTTTCTATATGTGTACATATTTACATATAGGTATGTCTGTCCAATATGAAAAAAATTTCTTTTAAAAATTCTAAGTGTATATAACCCCTTAAAAACATCCAATGTAAAAACACGCAAAGTATATTAATAATTTTAAAAGAACTTACAATTAGTATTATTATTAAACGACGTAAATTATTTTATGTGACTGTTAATTAGTTATATTTTGATGCACTACTTCATGCGTCTATGGTACATTAGAAATTTTAAATCTTGACCCTGTTTTTTATAAATTTATTATTAATTTATTTATCTAAAAGTAAAAAACAAAAGGATCAACAGCATATCAAATGATAACATTAAGAAAAGCAAAGAAAATGAACACAAAATAACTATGCAATGGTTATAAATTCTCTTGAGCTGTGCATGAATTTATCTTAAAAGGCAAAAACTGTAGTGAAAATAGCTTTTTTTTCACACATCTTTTGCAGGATGAAGAAAATCTTTTTGAACTTTAATTGACGTCTTTGCTTTTTATTATATTGTCTGAGTGTATTGTATATATTATTTCAATTATACTATTAAATTGCTAAAGTTATATTTCAAATTTAATGAACTTAAGTGCAAAATGTAGTTTTCTTGAGAACGTTTTATATTAAGTTCTGTTATTTTTTTTATAAAAGGCAACTGTTCTATTAATTAGGTACATCAAATTTGACATTAAAATAGTATTTTTAATGAACAATATTTGAAAAATAAATTGTAGAAGATATTTTTATTGGGAAGCATTTTATTTTATTCTCCTTATTTCAGTGGTTTTGTTAATTACAAATATCAATTTCTTGAGTAGATTTATTCAGAAATGAGGTTAAATATAGCTCATATTATCGAAAAAGGTATAAAATAACCGAAATCGTAATTTTTATTTCCATGATTTTGTGTAAAACCTACAAAAATATGTCAGTAATAAGATTACAAAGAGTCGTTATGGTCAAATTTGAATTAAAACAAGCAATTCTATAAAATGTAATTTATTTAATCCGTTCTTATGCTTCGGATTCACTTGACGTGTGTGATAAAAGATTTTTATTGAAGATATTTGCTTAAAACCAATCGGAGTGGACTCACTAACATTTTTTTGTTCATTACAGAAAGTAAATAATAGCAATCAAAACTGTAAAATGCTATCAAAATTGTATTTTATGTAATTGTATCGTCTTCCCTCACGTCAGATTTTATGTAAACAAATTTGTTTTGATTTTCTCTGCAAAACCGTCAAGCTAGCGATAGCTGGATACTAATTAAAGATATATAACGTTTTAGTGAAGACTGCTGGACTCATAAGGATTTAGTCCCCAATTTAATTCCACCAAACGCTGATAAATCCTAGGCATTAGGAAATTATATTTTTTGTCAAAACTGAAAAGCGATTTGGCGGAAGTTTCATAAGAATTTAAGTATAAAATTAATAAATGAGCAGTATGAACATTAACTCGTAAAACTCAGATCAAGCAAGTGATATTTTGCATTAATTAATCACCAAAAACTGTTTCCTTGAATAAAGAAAACCACTAAAAGTATATTATGAAACGATTACTTCCAATTTCAAATGAAGCTAATAAAATGAATTTATTATTGATTTTCTAGAAAACCTTAAAATGGCATTAACGAACCAATTCACCTTTGCTTGTTATTTATGAAGGATGTAATTTTCGGCTAGAAGATCACAAAATTAAAACAAGTTATATTAAATTATATTTTCCTTTTGTACACCATTAAGTTCACCCTAAACAGTAATTACAGTAAAATAGTTGATTGAAGTGCTAGTTTAAAAATCAACTTGAAATGTTGATTATAGCTAGTCAGAAGGATGATACAGGATTTAAAGGCACAGTTTTAAAAAGCATAAAAATCGATTTTTTTATTTTTCCTCATACATGTACATAATTTATTTCGTAACTCTTTTGAAAGTTGAAAAATTTATTTTATGTTTTCACATATATTTCAAGTAAGTCAGCCTACTCAACCCACTTTTTTCAGTATACATATATTAAGAAAAAAAGTTTATACATAAATACAATATATTAAAATTTATTTATACATATATATATATATATATATATATATATATATATATATATTCTTCTTCCCTTTATTTTTTGTTCAATAACTAGAAAATTAGCAAAAATCTCAACTGAGAATAGTCAGAAGCAGTAAGAAGGAAAGTTTATAAATAGGTGATGGAACAGTGATTTTATTCTATTTTATTTATATACATATACATATAAATATATACATATAACTTGAACACTTATTTATATGAATAAATCAAGATTAGAAATGCCTTTATTGCTTTATTTGATATTTTAAGCCCTGAAGAATGGAATATGTTTCAAAATTCAAAAACGAGATTCCTGCAACTGTTGTAAATTTTCAGAGGATTTTAAATTTATTTAAATAACAATTTTATTGGTTTTTATACTTTCAAAATTTTTTTCTGTATAAAAAATATTGAATATTTAAGTATTTGCTTAACTTTTTAGGAAAAGTTCTTAGTTTTCATCAGTTTTCATTTCGGAAAATTGAAAGAAAATATCACTTCCTAACTTCCTTGAATTTCGTTAATTTGCCATTGTGTATGAATCACTAATATAGTTGAGATTAAAATCACTGTTGTTTAATATCTTTTATAATGCCCGATAATTTCTGGTGATTTTTCCTTAAGAACAGTTTTTTTTCAAATAATTGCATAACAATTTTCTTATTATTAACATCAGAATTCTTCAAACCTTGGCCCTCTTCCTTTAATACATTTGTAGATTATTGAGCTCATAAAGAATTATTTAAAAAATCAATAAATATGAAGTTAAAGAAAGTACATTCTCCTTAATATTTTAAATTATAACTAAAATAATACTTCTTCTAAATCATATCTTCATGAATTATTGTTTACTTCTTACTTTTTTTACATCATTTTTGATAATCATGAATGGATTATTATGAGGATAAAGTCTAATATGCTAAATCAGGATTGTAGTTTGAGCATTACTCTTTCAAACAGTCTAACATTAACGTTTATGGAATGAGTTTTACAATATCCTTTTATTTCATTTTTATAATTAATCACTTTTTAACCTTACTAAATCGAAGATGTCATTTATTTTCATTTCTTAGTATATATTCCTTCTAATTAAATTGCGCTCTAATCCTTTTAAGCATTATATTAGATATTCAAGTTTAAAATTTAAATCAAAATAAACAGAAATTTACTTGCATTGAATGAAAAAAACTCATCAAATGATTAGCTCGTCATATTTTAGTTAGAAAACAGCTAATAATTTAAGTTCTTTCATTGAAATTTTGCTGCGAAATATATCAAATTCAAGCTGATATAACTTTTTGTTTTGACAGCAAGCTAACCGGACGTCTATGAGATATATTTTCTAAAAATAAAAGTATATGGAAAAATGATTTTCATTTGGATAAAAATATTAAACGGATATTGTCTGTGAAATAAAATTTCTAAACACATTTCTATATAAATATAAAACAAGAATTTTATGAAAATTTGGAGCTAAGAAAAGTTTCACTAAAGTCAAATTAAGATAATACCACATAATAATTAAGTTATTCTTCTTTAACCCCTTGAGTACATTTGTTGTTTTAAAAAGTTAAGCAATGAATATTAGTGAAGTAAACCGAGCTAGAGATACACAAAACAGGAGGATCCAATAAGAAAAAATTTACAATAGATCTCAATTTTCTGTTTCTACAGACTTTAAAAAGCTGTAGTTACTACACATTTCCAACCACATATGTACACAGTTCTCCATATAAAAGTGACCTTTCTGTGTAGTTAGAAAGTGTATACATTCGCCTGTTAGGAATGGGTATTAAGAGCGAATGACGAGTCTAAAGCCTTGTACAGACCAATGCGTTTTTCATTCGCACGACGGACAAGGTTGTAAAACGGGTGATGCATTTGCTCTAGCTATATAACTAGAACAAAAATTTTTGTTCCATAAAGATCACTTTATGGCCTTCAAAATTTTTCTTTTACTTTAAATTTTTGTTGTGCTTATTCTAAAAGGGATAAGAAATGATTTTATTACTTTTAGAGAAGCATTTTGTGGCCTCCAAAACTTTTGGTGTACCTCTAAAAGTAATAAAATCATTATTTCCTATCCCTTTTAATATGAATACAACAAAAATTTTAAATACAACAAAAATTTCCATTAGAACTAAAATTTAAAATACAACAAAAATTTTGAAGGCCATAAAGTGTCCTTTTACTGACAAAAAACAGAAACAAAACAATTTTGTTCTAGCTATGGCTAGAGCGAATACATCACCCGTTTTACAACCTTGTCCGTCGTGCGAATGAAAAACGCATTAGTCTGTACAAGGCTTAAGTCGTCATTTGTGTTGGGCCAATATTTGCCGTGTGCATTTCTGTTTATCAGTTATAACTGAAAATGCAATTATATTATTTGGTGAACACTATTTGGGATACACTGCCTCAATATGTCAGAAATATGGATTATATTTTATGATAGTGATAACGAACGTTTTATTGAAAGTGACTCTGAAGACAAATTTTTTAGTGATCCTGAAATTGAAATGTTTATTACAAGCACAAAATTGCAGTGCAAGCAATGCAAAGTGCCACTGCATTTACCTACTTGCTTTGAAAAATACCACAGTCTTCATAATTATTAGTAATTTGTTTTTTGTTATAACTTAAATTTTAAATTAAATTTAATTTAGACTTGTATTTTTTTTATTAATTTTTTGTTGTTTTGCAAATTTAAATACTTGAAGTCATGTTAATATTACATATGTCACTGATATTTTAAGAATAAATAATTTCTTACGTAAAATCTACTGCTTTTACATACTACTCCAAGCAACAAACAATCAAATCCGTTTCATATGCAAATATTTTCAAAATAAATCGCAGTACACAAGGAGTTAAAAAATTGCACTAAAAAATGGTTAAAATCAAAATGTGATAAGCTAAATGAAAAATGATATGTCTTTTATTTCGGATTTATCGGGTAACAAATACTGCTTAAAAGTAAATTAGAAAGCTTATGTTTTCTTGGAAATTTATAGTTGAACTTTAGCTATATAATATTTCACAAAAAAACCAAATAATTTAATCTTAAAACTTCAGATGAGAAAACTTTTAAATATTTATTAGCTTCAAAGACTTGAAGAATTTTAAACTTTCATATAAAATCTAATTGCTGTCACAAAAACTTAAAATGGACAGAACTTCAAGTTTTATTAGATGAATTCATTTTAAATTTAAAATATCCAATCTCGGCTAACACAAAAAGCAAAGAAATTTTAATTTGCAATTGAAATAAAAGTAATTAGTCTAACCTAGAGAATAAATTTTTTAGGGTGATTTTATGTTAAACAGTTATCAACTATTCATTTATTTTTGCACTCTAAATAAGATATGATGTATTTGTATTCTTATCTAACAGCTGTTTTATCTAATTATTGTATTGAAAGGACTTTATTAAGAAATTAACAAATAAAAGCTAGCCCAATATTACTTAAAATGGAAGTTTGAGATTATATATTAGTTTTATTTAAATAGCAGTTAACATTACCCGCGTTGAACTTGACTTGAACCTATTATTCTGTTAAATCCTTACATCAAAGCATGCACTAACTGATATAGTTTAATCTTATTTGCAGAAGTACTAACCGGAGAAAATATAAGTCACGATATTTAGCTTTTGTCCAACATTATCTTATTGTTAGTTGGATTCTCTCACTTTTTCAATTAAGCAATTTTAAAAGTGGGAAATTAAAATTTTACACTGGTCACATGTCACATGACACCAAAAAGAATTTGCTACTTTTATTGAAAGTTTGTTGTCATTTCTTTGTATGTGTTTTAACTTTTTTTAGGCATTAATTATTTTTTATTTTACTTTTTACACAAAATTAAAAATAATCTATAGAAAAAATTAAAAATTTTAAGATAAAGATTAAAATTGTGAAGAAACTATAACACTAACCTTTTCAACACATACGTAAAGATTATTTCTATACCACCAAATGACAAAATCTGTCAGGCAAAACATTTTTGAAGATTAATTTCAACCAAAAACTAATTTAAAGAATGAATTTTTCTCTCACCTAAGAAATCTCCATATGGGTGGAATATTTTAATCTGCTTTTCAAGTCGTTAAATAATATAATTTTTGCCAATTGAGGGTTACTAAGGACAAATATACAAAAAGCCGTCAGCCTGTAAATCACTAATGGCCATATAATTTCAAATTTTAATCTTGTTTACCTAACAAAAGGAATTCTATACTTCTATGAAACACAAAAATGATAAAATAAAAGTTTATGATCTTTCCAAGTGTAAATTGAGGCAGTTATGTTTAAACTTTCATTATAACATTAGATTTAAAAAAGAAAAAACAAATAAAACCCAAGAGATATTTTATAATCCAAAGGGATGTATAAAATTAATGTAATCGAGTGGAGGATAATAAAACATAATTTAAGCAGGGGTTAGATTCATCATAAAACACCTAAGAATTATTATTTAAGTACAAATCTGAGATCAGGTAGTATATTGTACTTAAAAAAATATCTCTCATTCAGGAAATCATATATATTATAGCAACAATAAAGTATACATGTTAAATTCGGTGTTACTTTTTCTCTAAATTGCCTGCATTAAAAAAATCGTAAAATACTTCTACAAAAATTTCTCAAATGTGAATTTCACTTCAATTTAAAAACATATAAAATTTAAATCTACGAATATATCTCAACTAAATTTTGTTATTTGAAGGAAATCTTCAAGACTTTTATATATTTGACAAAGCTTCTACTTTAGCAACGTAATTTGTTTTTTATTTGGCTGTAAAATAAGTTTAGGCGACATTGTTTCACTAGAGAATAACAAAAAGTGTTATATAATTTTAGTTTTTACACAACACAAGAAATTATTTTTCAAATGTAGACTTTAAACAAAAACAGACACGACAGAGCTTAATCGAAACAAAAATATTAAAATTTACAAAATCAAAATAACTAAATTTCATTTCTTTGTTGTTACTTTTATAATTTAATTTTCCTTCCGTAATTTCATTAAACGAGAAGAATACATTAAAAATATTAAAAAGGTTCAATTATCTTATTTTTAACTTTTTACTGAATTTCTTTCATAGTATATAAAAAAAAATGAGAAAAGTATCATACTTATGTATTATGTTGATATTATGTTCTATAAGGGAAACAATTATTTTATTAACTTTAATGTCAAAACATCATAAAAATATAAAACAATATAATTTCCTTAAGTAGTAAATCCTTTTTGATCTTTTATATAACTTTTGGATCAGTTTTAGATCAAAGCTGTAATACTTTAAAACTTTTATAATTTCCCACAATTTTAGTATAAGAGCAGCTTCTATTTTGAAATTGAATATATTAAGTTTATAAATACAAGAGAAAGCATATTTAATGTAAACTTATCTTTAGATCTTTCAATTAAAAGAAATTGCGTAATGTAAACACATAACATATCCATTTATATGTCTCAATCATGCTGTTGTTTTGCTATTAAATTTTGTGCCTGTTTTTGAGACATGAATGGATAAATAGTCAAAAAGTTAGTATATATATCTGTTATATAACAAACATTGATATAAGAAAATGATTATGTAAAATAATTACTTTCTAAAAATAAACTAAATATTTATCGTTAATAAGAATAATAAAGGAAAATTGGGTTTTGCCTCGTCTTAAATCTTAGTATGATATATGAAATAATTTTCATTCGCAGGTGTTAAGTATTTAAATTTCGCACTAAATTAAATATTTACTAAGATAAAATAATTACAATCAGGGACAAAAACATTTGTTACAACTACAGCTTAAACTGAATTAATTACTTTCAATGATGAAATACTTCTAAAAACTAATTTAAGTTTAATAAAAGTAGTTACAATCAGGCTCTTCCCTTTTAATAACTAATAATTAAACTAACAAATTTCAGCAATAAATATTTTTATAAGCAACATGAAAAAAATTCGGAGATGCGTGTCATAAGCAATGAATTTTATTTAACTAAATTTTTGTTGCTTTCTGTTATAATGATATTTTATTTAAATTACCCTTAAAGTAGGCAATTATATTTTATGCCTGGAAGCATACATAATTTAAAAAAAAAATTAAATTCAGTACTTGGTCCTGCATTATTATTTATTGACAAAATGTCGTAAATATTTTTAGATAGTAATTATATACCTCCAAGGTTTAAAATTTCAATAATAAATGGCAAATAGTAATAGCAAGTCAAGTGAAACATGAATTTGTGCAGGAAATGTTGTGTACTGGGTGTAACCAATAATATATCATTAAATTTTATAGTTTGAGGACATATACATATACGAATATATGTTTACATACCGTCAGGTATTTATATGAATACATTTAAAAATTGAATTTATGAGTACGTGAAAAATTTAATTTAAAAATATTTTGTTAATTAAATTTTTATAAGTTTACTTAAACTATAAATATAATTGAAATCTTTTATGATTAGATTATGATTTTTTTTCAATATTATTAAGAATTAAATAAAAATGTGCTGTCGAAACATGCGAACAAATAAATCCGAAGGCAAATTTCTCTTGAAATGGATACTAGGGGCACTAAATAAATCTTTCGATCTGGCAGCACTAATGTCATATATATCGATCTGACGTTTGCATCATAAAATTTGACATTTTCATTTACACTACAGTCAACATTGCCGAGATAGGAAAATGTGAAAATTATTACCGGCAGCCCTACAATTTTAAAAACATAATTTTCGTGTTTTATTATCTTTAGATATAATATTTTTATAAATATACATTAAAAAATTTTTGTTCTAAAACGTTTACTAAAGTTTCGTTTCGTTTGGTGCTGGTTGGTGTTTTGTGGTTTTAGTGGTGCCTGTTGATATCTCGTTTTACCGTCAATGGTGCCTTCATGGCACTTGCTATTTTTCCATCTTTAGCTTCAATTAATGATGCTAATTAGTCTAGAGACAGTGTGTGACAATTTTGTGTGACATTTTTTGTGACATTTCGTGTGACATTTTTGTGTTGTTTACAGTTACTGCAAAATTTAAAGTTGACAACAAAATTAAAATTTTACATGAAAGTTTTCATTGGATAATTTTTTCCAACATTCTACGTGGATTAATAAAGCAACAGTATATCGATAAACTTATTTCGACTATTGCTGATGAAGCACCATTAAGGACCAGTGTTTATAATTGGTATAATGAATTTAAGCGAGGTCGTACTTAGCTCGCCGATGAGCATTGAGAAGATTATCCAAAATCGGTTCGTACGCCAGAAAACATCAACATTGTGCGCAGGATGATGGTAAAAATTCTTCATCAGTTGGTTTGAGCGAATGCATGCTCCCCATGCTAAGGAATACTTTGAAAAACAATAAAATCGTTTTTACCATAAAAATCTTTCTTGTTTTTGTAAGCTAACTTTAGTCAAATAGAAAAATTTTAATTGTGCATACTAGAAATTTATTGCATCAAACTTTTAGTTATACTTGACATAAAAATCTAAACTGCTTAGTCTTCCAGTAGTCTTATTAAAAGGAAATTGTCCCCACATTGTATTATAACTTTCCTTTTAGAACTGAGAAAATATTTTCTTTTTGTACTATTATTAGAATAAAAGAATAACTTCTAGTAAATTTTCAAACTTCTTTGATTTATTTACATTAATTAAAAAAATAATATTAAATAAATAAGCTTTCGCTTAATATTAATTATATTTGATAAATAATATAATCAAAAACTTTTTTAAAATGAAAGGAAACTCAATCAATTACACTTCAAGAAAATATTTTTCTATATCATTCTTAGCCTTTTACTTTTGACCATAGGTGATTTTTATAAATGAAGCTTTTACAAATTAGAAGTTCTTTGTGTTAAGTTTTCTGCCTATGGCACATAAATTAGTTTTATCTTTTGATTAATGCTACCTTAATCTCTTGAATTTGTTTCCTTAAAACAAACAAATAAATGTAATTTATTGAAGACAAAGAACGCTGTTTAGAGATATTTAAAAGTAATAAAAAGAACTTTCTGCGCCATTATTAAGCATAGATCTATCATTTAACTCATGAATAAAATCCTGTTTACTGGTTTTACGATTCTACTATCAGAAGACATGTAACACGGCAAAAGTTTTGATGGCAATTTTGAATGACTTCAACTTGTTTTCAATCAAAATCAAAATTTATTTTGAAACTGAAGTCAATTTTAGAAACAAAGCCAAATCTTTTTCTTGTGATTGTGTTCCTTTTCAAGGGTTAAATTCCAACTTGATGAAATCAAAAATTTGTGATTCTAGTGATTTTTGAAGCAACGTGTGTGTGTGAATAAAAGGTAAATTAGAGTAAAAACATAAATGCGTTTTAGTGTAAGTTTCTGAGTTTAAAAAATTACAAAGCGAAACTTTAGAACAGAGCGAAATATGTCATATAAAACAAAATTAAATACTATAAATATTAACGGAAAATGTTTGTTTTTTGAAAAAATTACATATATGAGTCGTTCAGAAGCCAATGTGGATAAGTTCAAAAAATCCAAACTGAGAAATTTAATGCATTCATAATACATAATACATGCGGAGGCTGTTAAAAAAAGGGTTTTTTGACCTACAAAAAATGAAAGTATTAGTAAATCCTTTTAGGACTAAGAAATATATTATTTATTCTATTAAAATTTGCAAAAATCACAAAATATGAAAAAATGAACTTATCCACATTGGCTTCTAAGCGACTCATATATTGGTTTTTATTTTCTAAAACTAAAAATTGTCATTAACATCATTGAAAGTCGATGGCCGATGTATATTCTAATCGATCAAATAATTCAAAGCTAGCATTAAAAGGTCCATATTATCAATTTCTCCTTTATCAAAATCTAAATCAATAAACAAAACTGTAAAACTCAGAACTTCTTAAGCTAAACAGAGCATTATAATATGTTTTAAGAAATTTTATTTCCAATAAATCAAAAGAAATCTTAAATGCAGCATCAGCAAGCCATTTAAAAAGTCTGAATGCATCCTTTTTCGTTTAGCTTAATCTATGATCATTAAGTACAGATATTTGAGGGTAAAACATTTTTTTCTAGTTTATAGCGACAAATATGTTTTAACGGAAAAACAAGCAAAAAAATTCATACTTAAATGTAAGCAGAAATATTACATGGATTTGAAAAAAAACCCTTGCTACAAAAAACATAAACCAAGACTGACTTTCATTTTATATACACTTATATATGTATGTGTGTATAAGCATTTAATAAAGTAGTGTTGTCGAAGGCAAGAAAAAGTGTGTGTACTAGCAAAAGAATGGAATATATTAGGAGACTACCCCTTTCTAAAAAAAAATGGATTATTTCTAAAGATATATACAGCGAAAATACTACTTCTTTATTGAACATTTTGTTGTCAAGTAAAATTTTTGTTATACCTAAATTTAACAAAATAAAAAAACAATTCATTACAATTTGATAACAGAAAGAAAGAAAAGGAAATAGAGCCATAAATTAAGTGAAAAATAAAAACCAAAATTATCCTTAGTCTTTTATGGGATCACTATAAGCAAAATTCATTTTAATTACATCAATAGTTAAACGTATTAAAGAATATGTCTATCATTTAAAATTAACTACTGAAGAAAAGTTAAGCAGCCTTAATTACTTAAAGATTTAATGAAGATTATTTCACCAGAATGAGCAATACTTAAATTAAAAAGAGTAAAAATTATCAAATTTATTCTTTTGTTTTTTGTCACTTGTTGAATGTAAA
Source organism: Acrocera orbiculus (assembly GCA_947359355.1). Classification (NCBI taxonomy): domain Eukaryota; kingdom Metazoa; phylum Arthropoda; class Insecta; order Diptera; family Acroceridae; genus Acrocera; species Acrocera orbiculus. The sequence continues at coordinate 3,033,661 of OX375757.1, forward strand.
GTGAAAAATGAAAATACAAAGAAATAAATTATTTAATTAGGCTAGGATTATTTTTAATCTCTTTTAGATGTTTTTCCTACAATCTAATATAAATGAAAAGTAATAAATTAATCCTAAGAATTATTATAATTAGTTGTAAGTAATTGTTTTACTTTATGACTTGAATTCTGCGATTAGTTCAATATTATTGAATAAGAAATCTTTTGTTATTCCCTCGGAATAGTAACGTGAGGTTTTTCAATAAATTCATTCTTTTGAGGCATTGAGCTTTTTGTCTTTAAGGATTTCTCCAAAAAATTCTGGACAAGGTAACAATAAAATCCTGTAAACTTCTGTATATATAGAAGGTTTTTATACAATGATCAATGTTCAACGGATATTTTAAATAGTTTAAAATTAAACTGGGATAAAAGAAAGTCAGTAGTCTTAGAAGGGTATACACTAACAGCTTGAATATTCCATAGAAAGAGCTTCCTTGATTGACATATTTTTTTCTTATTTAAAAATTTTATAAAACATTAATGCAACCGACATTTCTTTTTGAGAAGTTAAAAAACAAAAAATAAAGTATTGAATTAAGTTGGAAGTAATTATGAACTGAATTTGTTCATCAACTGAACAAAGTTTGATAAATAATACTTAATTATGCTTGGAAATAACTAGAAGCTTAAGTGATTTTACTAAAAAAAAAAAGTGGGAAGAAGAAGAGTAACATTTTAAGTCACAACTGAGTTCCGAAATTGCTAATAGCATCCTAAGCGTAAAGATGATAATACCAACTTCCATCTTCACAATAGAAAAACATGTTAAGCATTTAGTAAAAAGTTTTATTATTTCAAGATTTTATGGAACTTTTAAAATAATTAGATCTCAGTAAAAATACTAACAAAAAGCTTTCAGTTTTTGGTATAAAAAATATAGTTAAAGTCAAATAACAAGGTAAAAATAATATTATCAAAAGACTGTTGTTTATGTAGGATGCTTTTAATTTATGCTAATAAAAAAGCAATCTGCAGCTAAATTTCTTTTAAGATTAAAACAACACATATTCTTTTAATAAAATTTTAACTTTTTTGAGTAAAATATTAATCGATTAGTTGTCAATAAAAAACTTTAAGCTGAATGATTTTATTAATATTCAAAATCAGGTAAATAGTATTTCAAAAAGCTTTAATCTCATTGCTAACTTTTATTTCACTGAATAAACTAATGTAAAACGAAAATCTTCTCTCTTGAGCTGACTTACAATTAGAAAAAGTTTGTTTAGCTATAGAATAAAACAATACGTAAATACGTAAACTTACATATGACAATAACTGAAATCAATAAACTTAACTTGCTATAGTTGAAACTATATCGAACAAAATGAAGACAATAGAAATAATGTTACAAATAAGTTGCCTTAGTATATCATTGAAAACTTTGTTGTCTTCAACAAGTGTCATATATGGAGCAAATAACATGTCAGAAACTTATATGATAAATGCTGTTTACTAAAAACTTTAGTAAAACTTTTTATTAATTAATTTCATAAACATTAGAAGAATTAATTGGTAATATAAAATAAATTATATTAAAAACAAAAAGGAAATGCGAAAACTTGTATTGAGAAATACCATTTTACAAAATTAAAGTTATTAAATTATTTTAAATCAATTATTATAGAAGGAAGGTTAAATTATTAATTCTAATTGTCCAAATACCTGGATGGTCTAAACCTGCAAAGCTTTGAAGTATAGATACATATGCAGTGATTAAATCTTGATAGAAGTAATTTAGTTAGATTTTAAATAAGCAAAATCCATGCACTCAAAATCTAAACCACACATTTTATTGCCTGGAAGCTTCACTATGAAACGAACATTAAACTTAGAATATCCTAAAGGTAGATAATTAAGTTTAAATTTACTTTAATTTATACAATTAAGGTTAACAAATTTATTCATTCTTGCAAGTTTTCGTAATGTATAAGCAGTACTCCAATAAGGCAAGCATGCATCAATGAAGTCTTCCTCAAAGAATTCGTACATGTTTGCTGAAATTTTCCTCTATGATTATAAAATCTACGAGTAAGCAAAAGTATTTATATTATACTCTTAGCAATTGAATAATCCTTTATACGTAAACAAAAAGGTGAATAGTATGCATCCTTATGCGTGATTTGAATTGAAAGATTTCTCTAAGGAGTTATGAAGGAGAGTTCATACCCAAAATATATTTGTTTTTTCTTTTTTCAACTTCTGTCTGTGAGGTTTTATTTAATTTAGAACTTTTTGGGATTCCTTTTCAAACCGTAGAAATATTTAACTTTAAAATTAATAAATTATCCAACGCTAAATTATAATAGAAATATTAAATTTTTTTACTTACAATTTTATCTCTTATTAAATATAATAAGGAAAATTCTTTCACTCACCTGGAATAGACAAAAAAAATTTTTTTAATTTTATGTAGATGAATTTTTCACTTCAAAGGTGTGAAAACTACCCCAAAAGTTTATCCCCTAGAACAAACTTTTTTCTTATAACTTAAATTGTAATTAATATTTTTCAAATTAAAAATAAATTACTTGTTTAAAAAATTAAAAGTTTCATCCCCTAATTTTTGTAGGGAGAAGTCATTATTTTTTGACTGCTTATACGTTTCAAAATTGTAACAAATTTTGATATATTGACTTTTACAAAAGAAAATAAAAAAATAAAATCGATGCATTTTAGGATTTTTGCAAAACACATCATCAAGATATGAAAAAAAGTTCAAATCTATATAAATTCAGCGCTGACATAATTAATTCCTATAAACTGTTTGTTATACTTGAAAGAAATATAATTATGTCAGACCCTAGGGATAAAGTTTTTATGTTTCGTATATTTTATTAATAAGAAAAATACTAAGCTCAGTAATGCAGTATGATAAAATTGTTAATTCCTAAGGATAATATAGTCCAATGACGAAGTTTTATTTACAATATTTTCTCAAAAGACACGTGAATACCTGCTTCAGGCTTCAAAATGTAAAGTTTTACACTAACAACAAAAATATGATGAATTCTTCATATAGATACAGTAACACAATATATTTTTATAAACATAAAAATAACAAAGGGATTTTTATTATCAGTATAGTTCATTTAGAAATTAGTATTATTTAAGTAAAAATCTGAGAATGGGTAATTCTTCTCATATTTTATTAATGTGATTGTCTAACTTTTATGGGGTCACAGTATCTGGCATGCAAAAATCTTTTACCCTTTAATAGATTTAGATGGATAGTTTTAAAATATAGTTATATTGTCTTGTGAAAAATTTCAAAAGCTTGAAAAAGTCGTATTATGACAGAACAACAAAAAAAAGAATACTCTGAGAATATATTCTGAAAATGTTGATGATATAAACGTTAAAAATATGATTAATCAAATATATTTTGCTCAAAATTCCATTATATGCGCTATATAGATGACATGGGACAAAATGTTGCTACATCACAGACAATATGTCAGCTGAAAATGCTGTCAGTTACCAGAAAATGTGTTCAGAGTTGCCAACTGTTGGAGGGATGGTTTTTATGAAAAAGAAGTGTTTTTCCATACTTAACAGCAGTAATCAACTCATGGTTTTGCAGTAGAAAGGGTTTGGTTGATTGTTTCATTTTCTATGATATTTAATAAATATCTTATAAAATTTTATTAATTGTTTTTTTTGCATCTTTTTGAAATTTTTCGAAGAGATAGTTAAAATATTGCATAATTATTATAGTTTTAATAAATAAAGTATTGGAAAGATAAAAACAAAAGTCGAGCATAAATTTATACTTTTTCCAGATAGAAATCAAAAAAGATTGTCTGCTACTTCTTTATTGACGTTCGCATTATTTTTTTTTTGATAAAAGTTTATTTAAAAACAACTAATTTTTTCTCAGCCTTTTCTTTCGTTGTTTTTACCGAAAAAGATTAGCACATTTCCCACTTAACCTGCAATAGTAGCTATAATAGCCAACAACGGTCACACTAATAAAGATTTTAAAAATTCTATATCCAGTTTACGGAATTTTTTTTGAAACAAGAGCTGAAAAATTAAAAAAAAAAATTATGTGTTCACAAATCTTTTTTCAATCTCTTTGATTCCTTTCTTATTGTATTACTTATCTTAAAATTAATTAGGTAATTGCTTTTCCCAGGTAACGCCGGGAAGGTTTTTTAAAATTTCAATTTTTCACTTTTAGGGAACACTTTGAAGTGGACAGCACGATTTTTACGAAAAAAATCGGCTAATTTGTTATTGTAAAATCAAAAATATTTAAAAATTTGCAAAAAGTTCTCCTCGTAAATTATGTTCAAAAATAGTGTATAAAATTTCAAAAGGATCGGTACAGTAGTTTTGAGGGGCACCGACTTTGAAAACGTGAGTTTGGGGAAAAACGCTTTAAAGTTTACTCGATAGAATGTTTATTGCTGGGCAATACTTACCGCTGTATCTTCATTAGTTTTGCTCCGATTGATCTCAAACTTTTACCTGATATTCTTGAAAGGTTGTCCATTTAAAAAATCAAGTAAAAAAAAATTAAAACGTTAAACTAAACAAACATTTTTGAATACGTTTCATTTGGACTTCTATAATCAAATAATGAAATAATTTAAGCCCTTTTCTATTTAATTGTTCCAAGTTTTTTCAAATTTACTTTTAATATTGAAATTATTTGGGAAAATTTATAAAGGGATACTTTAATATTTCTAATATGGAGGAAAGAGATGATTTTTTATTAGATCTAATTAACTTTTTGGATAAAAACTTAAGGGTTAATTTCAAAACATTAAATTTATACTATCGAACGACAGCTTATATAAATTATGTTTACAAAATTTTATGATAATTCTTAATGGTTATATCAAAAAAATGCTTCTCTTTGTGATCCAATTTTTTTCTGCCATTTTATTATTATTATGGAAAATACCAAAAAAAATTTTTTTAATAGAGCACATCTACCCTTTCTTTTTAATTAGATGTCTTTTTTATATTGTAGACTTAAGTCAATCCAAAAAATTTATGTTAATTATTTTGACTTAATGGACTAAAGTATTCAGCCTTTTTGCCTTAATAATCGTTAAAAATTGAAATTTGTTTTGGTTTATGTGATTCACGTGTTTTTATCTGAGTGAAAATGTTCAAAAATTGTCATTTTATCTTTATTTTGAAAATATTGTAGGATTTAACAATGTATACGCTATCATTTCTTAAACCGAGTTATTTGAACCAAGAAATATTTCACACCAAAATACACACCCGAATATACTTTAAAGGATATATTTTATATTTTTATACGTAGATAGGATTTTCAGTGGCAATTTTATTTTTAACATTCAGGAGGCGCTTGTTAAAGCTTTTTTAATTTCTTTATTTAATTTTTACTTTGAAAACCTTTCAGTATTGTCTTCATTTTATATTATTTGACTAGACTTTTTTCATTTAAAGATAATTTGTTTAAGAGCTTTTGAGCAATTACGTTCTGGATTTCTGTCTCGCAGAGAAGGAAATTGAATTCGTTAAATATTAAACTATCATTCTAAATTGTTGGTTATTTTTTTGTTAAATGTGATCAAATTAAAATCTTGAAGATACTATCAATTTTTATATAACAAACCATAAATTTTTTTTACATCACATTAGGAGCCTGGCAGTTCTTTTAAGTAGTTCCTCAGCAGATTCATAACAGATCCCATTTTCTTCGTTTTGGTAGTACCAAAAAGTTATTATTACACATGGATTTGTTATAAATTTATAAAAAAAATAGTGCTTACATATTACATGTGATTGAGACAATTTTCAAGACAATGTGACAATTATAATAAAAGTTCCCATTAAAAGTCTAAATGTGGAATCATTGGAAAATAGAATATTAGCAAACGGGCTTAGAAAGCTACCATCATATCTTTATTTGGATAACAAAAATCTTGTTTTAAGCAAGTTTTTAGCTGCTAATGAACCAATTGACCAGTTTCACTTTGAATATATCTAGTAGAGAATTATTTTATAATTAAGTCTAAGAAATAAGTAAATTAATTCGTTTTTATAGCAAAAAATACCATTTAAAAATTTATGAATATTATCAGCAAAAAATCGTTTACCACAGGTGATGCAGAATCTTGAGAAATATGTGCCGAATTCTTTAATCTACTAAATTTGTTAATTTTAATTATTTCAAAATTAAATAAAGGAAAATTTTGACAACATCATTTCAAACGATACTTAAGAAGCATCTTTAAAAAATCCATTTAAAAAAGGTTTTGCTTATACTTCTACATTCCTATAGAAGGCTGACAAGGATTTTCATGTCATACATACTTAGGGCTCATGCTTATAGACGATGAAAAATAGAAATTGTCCCTTCTTCAACAAAAGAGGATTTTACAATAAGTAAGGAAAAGTCTTTTATCCAAAATTAACTGTCAGTCATTAATTAAGATTAAATACAAAAATAAATAAAAAATAGTGATTATCAAAAACAATTTTAACAGTAACATTTTTCCATGGATAAAAATTTAAGCAAAATTTCAGCTCATTGTTTTAATCTTGTCACCACTCTATTAACCTAACCATCTCATATTGCCTTAAAGTTTGTGGTAGATATCAATTTATATATCTCTAGTGAATCTCCTTTAAATAATTCTTTATCAATGAAAAAGTTGAATCCCTGAAGTAAAGGGTTACTAAAACGTTACGTAAAATTTGTAATCTTTTACATGCCAGCTTTAGGGTATACAAAATTTTGTAATTTTGAAAGATTAATTTTAGAAACTTTCTAGTTACTATTTTGCCGAAAGCTATTACATTTTTTATTATAAATATGGGATGGATTTTCGTTATCTACTAACAAATATAAAAAAAATATAATTAAATAGAACTTTTACTTAAGGTTTCAATTTAGTTTCGAAATAAAATGAAATATCAAGGACCATTGAAATGGAATAGAATCTTTTAAAACGATAATGTATAGGTATCGGTTTTTAAATTGTGTATAATAAATATAAAACTAGCTAAATCTTTTAATTTTTCGTCTGATCTTGAATCGGATCTGAAAGAATATCTAAACAAAATGTCGAACATTTAAGCCAATTATAATCAGATATAAAAATGCTCCTAATTACTGCTTTTGTCATAAAATGCTAAAAACTAATTTCGTAAAGACATAAAACTCTAATCATCTGCTTTTTAGTTGCGGCTTGTTTTTTTGTCTTCATCACTAATCACTTAATTTTTATTTTATTTCATTGAATATAAATCATACAAAAATCTCAGATTGTTAAGTTTCAGTTTTAAATCTTTACTTAAATTTTGGTTATATTTCTACGAATTGAATTTTTCTTCGAAAATTTTATATTTGCACACATATCTAGTGCTCAAAAAGAGTTTCTTTACTTCCGTGAGTAAGCATTTTATATGAAGAAATATTATTTCTTTTTAATAAATTGTAATTTTTAAATTTAAAGAAAATTTTCGAAATCATAACAATAAAACTAACTGATATATTAAATTAGGTCAAAAAATATTCTCAGCTTTTCTATGTAAACTTTACTACTCCATACTACTTTTAGAAGCAAATCAGGAGCTATAATATTTTTCTACTCTCATAAAAACCAGCTGAGAAAACTGATGAGCTGTAATAAATTCTATTCTCATCATCATACCTAAACTAAAACCAGGTCAAATAATAGGGATGCTATGAATATAAATGTTTTTGTATGTACATAATTTTCTTCTTTTTTCTTTCAGAGGATATCACATAATTCAATGAGAAAGAATAGCCTTCAATTTTCTTTTTCTTTTCTATTTACACAGGAAAGGAAGCAATTTTCATAAACGTCTATGATTAAGTTTTATATTACATGATTCTTGCACCAATCAGGCAATTTTCGGAAATTTTATATTGTCTATTTCTAGGGGATGTGCTAAATAATGGAAAAAATCAATCTGTTTCAATTTTGGACATCTTAAATAATTTTTGATTTATTTATCTAAAATAATAAATCAATAGGAAATTAGTTGTCATAAAATTTGATTGATTTTCCTTCTTATTGAATAGCGGAAGTTTTTTGTTTGCGCTTAATTTTAACTCTTAATTTAGTCAAGTATTTGTTATTTTGAAAGTGACAAAAAAAGAGTTGGGTACTAGCGCTATATTAAAAAGTTACAGAGACCAAAATAAGAAAAAAAGTTTTTTCTTTCTAGGTTTTTGACAAAAATGTTCAAAAAACCAGTGCATGTTTAGTGACCTTAAATTACGTATTAAAGTAATAACGTTAAGCTATAAAATTGAACAATGAAAAAGTTTTTTTTACCAAATACAAAAAAGCAGCTTTAACTATGGAAATCACCAAAGATTATATAAGTATATAAAATAATTTAACAAGGACATAGTTTTAAGTTTATTAAAAGGTCAAAGAAAATTTACAAAAAATAAAATTTTACAGCTAGAATATAGACCAATTTTAAAACAATTATTTACTATCTTAGATTTTGAACCCATATTCAAAATTCCGTATTTCCTGGAGAAGTTTTAGGTTTCTCGCTCTAAAAAACTATTTGATTTCTTAAACACTGAATAATTAATGAAGTCTAATGAAAGGAATATTAAAATAAAGTGCTTTACACATTTATTAAACATTAACTACAATGACTTGATTTAAACTGTACTAAATTAGCCTGTCTATTAATTTACGTATTAGGAAGCTAAAATATTTCATGATGATTTGAACTATCATTGATTATGCAAGCTTTTAAGTAATATTTTATTAAGAATATTAATGTTTATATTTAGAAATCCCTAAAATCAATAGATTCTTATAGTCCCCAATCATATTTTAAATAATAGATTGTAAAATATGCAACAATTTGATAAGTGTATTTGATGAATTTAACGAGCAGAGAAAATATCTGGATTTAAGGTTATAGAGACATCAAACATTTCTACATAATTTAAGTCTTGTTGACTCTATGTCAAACAAACTTTATGGTATAAAGTTATATTTTATTAAAAAGCTTTTAAGGACATTAGACCTATTTTATATGTATTACCGATGTTAATTATGTAGAACTTAGCATTAAAGTTACATAAAATTCCCAATGTAAAATCAGCAGATACTATAATTTCGATTATTTATCTGACTTTTCTATGTTTTTAAGTACTCTGGTTTCTATTTAATTTTAATAGCTTACCGTCAAAAAACAAAAATATTAATGGTTCATAAATTGAACTTTTAAATTGTGTTTGTGAATTACTTTGAGTATTTAGTGTTGCTATTTTTATTTAATCTTAAGAGCTGAAATTTAGCCAAAAAAATAATTAGACATAGTTAAATAACAAAAAAAGTTAGACGAATTTTTTTCAGCTAAACGATTATTGACAATAATAAGCAACTATTTACAGTTATTAATAATGTTTATTTATAATTTATAATGTTAACTAATACTAAAGCTAAGAGCAAAGCTTTAGTGGTTTTGCGAATCTTCAAATTCTTGTATTGAATTTTTTTTATCCTTCTCTACATTAAATTCAAAATATTCCCTTTTTTTATAGAAATTTCTATTTACTTCTATTACTTTGGTTCTGCTTACAGCAAATGATCTAGTTAAAGAGTTTGGAAAATAGATGCCTTGCAATCTTTAGAATTAAGACTGATAAGTTAGCAGCTATTTACTACCCACACGATACAGACTTCAATTATTAATTTAATTAATTTTTCTCTAAAAAAATAATAATAAAGTTAGGTTAACAAGCGACTAATCTTTCTTTTTGAACATATTTTGTTTGCTTTCTTTTTGGTTCTTAACGAAATTAATTAACAAATATCCCAACTTTTTAGCATACGAGGATTGGTCAACTATATGCAGAACAAATTTGGAAACTACGAAAAGCAATCAAAGAAAAAAGGCGAGGCAAAGCGCAAGTCTGGACGTTGCAATGGCTGCAATCCGTGATGCAGGCTTGGAATCGATGAATCATTCATCGTATTCTCTAGAAGTGGCCCCGAGTTACTTTCATCTATTCCCAAAATTAAAAGAAGAAATTCGAGGAAAAAAATTTGAGGACGAAAGTGAAGTGATGGCTGCTGTTGAAGGCTAGAGCAAGATAAAAAATTTTATAAAAAGAGGGATTTCAGCTTTAGAGAACAGGTGGATAGAATGTATTGACTTGAAAGGAGATTATGCACAAAAATAAATGTTAACTTTATTCACATTGCTTTTGTTTCTCATTCAGAATCATTAATTTTTGATCAACCCTCGTATATCAGAGACATCGTGACATAGCAATAAAAGTAGTCAAACTCCTTCTCCTTATTAGAGTTTTAAATTTATAAATTTTTTAAGAAAATTTAGCTTCCTATAGGTTTCATGTAAAAAAATATACAAACAGCTAAATATGACAAATTGAGTCATATAAATTATACCTTCAATAGTCTACCATTTTCTTCCGAAAAAGGGTTCTAATTTTTTTTATTAAAAATTTGTTTTTCGGCTGATTTTCTACGAAAACAAGTCAACAATTCTTAACCTAGGTAATAATGATAAATCTCATAAAAAATCTAAAGAAACCCTACACTTTTTTAGACCCCTGTCATTTTATTGCTATTTTTAATCAAAGCAAATGTATTACAATCCTTTTTTCCATTCTTGCATTAAATTAATTTTCTTCTTTTTTTTTTGATTATAATATTTATAAACTTTAATGAGAGCAGATCTTAATAAATTTTACCTTAAACTGTATAAAAAGTTAAATAAAAATTTTTGCGGGTTATCCATGAAAGTAAAAATCCGGCACTAATATTTATTTTTAAAATTGACTAACCTCTCTATACATGTAAAATAAAAACTATTAAGTATTCAAGACAAGGACTTCCTATAAAAAATTTATATTCTCAGATCCGAGAAAGAAAAATTTTATCATAAAAGAAACTCGTGCTTCAAACTTTTGTTGATTGGAATTTGCTATAAATTGAGACTATTGTGAATCCAACAATAAAGCATTGCTTTACAATTCAATTTCTCTACACCAAGTGGAAACATTTACATAAATAAACTGTTTTTATTTAAAATCATTTAAGGCCTGAATTGCTTTAAATCATATAAAGGATTGAAATAGGCATCAATGATTTAAGTTTGTATGTCTTCTTAAATATGTTTTTGCTGTTGTTAAAATCTTAAAAATAAATTTTTACAAAATTATAAAATTCTTTTGAGTATTTAAACTTCAAATGAAATATATTAAAGTTTGACTAAATTGTAAAAGTTTAGTTTCTAAAACTAAAATATTGATTTTCATGGAATTAAAATAGATGCAAAAATTAATTCTAAAACACCTTTTCATCTCTAAAATTTTTTAACTCATTAGCACTAATTACTTTTGTTCTATTTCTACTTATGGTGTCATTTTATCCTTTTTAATCCTTAAAATGCGATTCTTTTATCCAAATAAAATGCTGAAGCAAATTTTAAAGCAAAATGTTAGTTTTATGGATAATGTTTTAGACGAAAAAACTAAAACAAAAAATAGCAGCAGGTAAAAACTTAAGTTGGGAAATATTATTTAAAATATTTGGTAGGGAAATTGTCAAAGTTTTGTTAATCGATAAAAAGTTTTTTTGATACGCTAAATCTAATTTTAACAGGACTTGCTAATGTTAGTGAAATTTTCTAATCTCTAAAGTTGTAGCAAGTATTCTAATAAGGCCAAGAGTTTGATCCTTTGAAAAATATTCCTTTTACTTTAAATTGTGATATTAATTTACTGAATATTTTAATAGAATTTTCATTAATTATAATAAGTAACAAAAATAAGATATAAAAATGCAAGTTTAGGAATTTCCTTCTAAATACGAAATTTATATGTATTTAGGAGACATTACAACTCGCAAATGCATTAAACCCACCTTAGGGCAGTGAAAAATATCGGTCATGAAACACTCTAGGGAAATTAATACGCAAATTCAGGTGTAAAAAAGTTTGGGTTTTGGAATTTTAAAACTAATCAAGCTCTATTAATACATAGTAAAAATCTACATTCCATTTATATGTAGATGTTTTTGTTTAAGGGATAAAAACAGTACAGTACTTACAATCCTATAAAAAACTACTAATGTGCACTCGGTCACAAAAATTTTTAACAGTGGAATTTACGGCATTTCCAGAATTTCACTTCAAATAGACAAAAATACTTTAAAACGGTTATATAAAGATATGAATCCATTATCTACACAACTTTTGCATTGAAAACTTAAAAACAAAACATAAAATGGAATTTTTATTTCTCTTTTATACTTTTTCCAACTATGACTAAAAGCTTGCAGGTAAGGCAAATTATTTCTATGAAAGGTCTTTTTTTTATGTTTTGATTTTTTACTGGGACAATAAATTCAAATTAAGACCTTTGTCTTTTCCCACACAAAGATAAATTTATTCAAGCCAAATATATCTGGTACAGTTTACTTGAATGATAGTTAAGGACTGAGAACGTAGCTGAATAAATAATAACAATAGAAAACTGAAGGTAGCAAGGAGTGCAAATAACTTAAAATTTATATTGTAAAGTTGATTTCATTTGCCTACTCTCAAATATTTAACTAACTGTAAAATAGTCGACTCATAAAACTTGTTGAAGTATTTGGCAGTTGCTTTCCTGGTAATATAATTCGTTTAGTAGTAGTTTATACTTAACCATTGGTTTTAAGTCCTTTATTTTCATGTACTTCAATTGTTTTAATTTCAACGGTAGTAAAGCTGGCACTGGCACTACTATTAAAATGTGCATATTATTTAGATTATATTTAAAAACATAAAAAGTTGTTGCTGCAAAAGTTGTTAATAAATAATTAAATGAAGCAGTTTCGGTAATTAAGTAATTTTATGATTCTATATAATTTTTAAATGGCAAGGTACTCGTAAATGTTAAGTTTCTTAAGTAATGCATCTGTGAGTTGTAAAATCACCCCAATATATGTTTCGTATTCAGGAGGAAATTCCCTAATTCTTATTATTGTTACTAATAAAATTATTATAATTATAATTATTGAAAATTTATCTGATGTAACCTTATTTTATTTCAAATTTAGATTTTCGACGATTCTATTAAAATATTCAATGCAATTTAGAAAAAAAAGGATATTTTTCAAAGGATCAAACTCTTGCTTATTAGAAAAACTGCTACAAGTCTAGAGATAATAAAATTGCACTATCCAAAAATCCTAAACTTTTATTTTTCACAGCTTTAATGACAATATACCTTGAGCATATTGGATTGTTTATAAGTCCTGAACAAAATATATATTTCAAAATTGTTTAAACTCCAACAAATCTATTTCACTTTAACTAAAAATATGTCATGGAGTATTAAACCTTAGTTATGAAAACTATCTACTTAGAACCTTGAAATATCCTTTAGTCCACCTTTAGATCAAACATTTTCATACATGAAGCTGATTATCGAAACAAAAGGAAAAGCAAAATGAACTATTAGATAAAAACCTAAGTAACTAAGATTATGGGAGGAGTTACTAACAAAAAATTACTAATTATAGCCAGGTTAAAACTTAATAATTTAACAGTTTTTTGTGAGACAATTTTTTTCCTTCAGCGTGTTAATATAGTGGAACTATAAACTTCAAAGAAGGAAAGTTATTAAATTTACTATTTTCAATAAATCTATTTAATTGAATTTAAATATTTAATAACAAAGCCGCACAAGACCACTTTTTCTCATACAAATGCCTTAATAGTTTGAGCCTTTTTATGCAATTCTATTATACTAAATTCCAGTCATTTTTTTACGACACAAAAAATAATGCAATTATTTAACTTAATCAATTTTTAAATTATATTAAGTCATAAATATGCATGAAAATAGAAATTATAAAATTTTATCATAATATTTCTTCACATAATATTTTATTATTAAAATTCAAAACGTCTACACCGTGATCAAACCCGCAAATAATGGTTAAGTCAAGCAAATATTAAAAGAGTCGCATGATGAGATTAAAGGTATTCAAAAGTAAGCTTATATTTGTCTGCTTTCTTTTTGTTTCTTTCTCCTTAAACTCATTTCAAAGGGAACATTAAAAATTCAATACCTTTTAGCTTTTATGTAAATTTATGCAAATCAGATAAATATTATCTTTGTTGTACTATACAATCACTTGTTAAAAACTGATTTTGAAAAAAACTTCTGCCAACCTAAAAGTGCACATTTAGCAATCTTTTAGTATTTATTAAATTTTTTTATTATGAGCAAAGGACGTTTTAATTTAAGATAATTAAATAATAAGTTAAAATTGCCTTAAAATATGTAGCCAGCTGCATAAAATTTTAATCTAACCCAAGAACCTACAAAATAACAAATGTAGTAAAATTATTTAATTTACAAAAGAATTAAACTGAATTAAAAACAACAGCTAAAATAAATATAATTTTTCTTGTAAAAATATGAATTGAAAAACGAGTAATACTCAAGAAATAACATTGCTACATTCCTTCTTATGAGCAACAGATTTCAGGCAAAAGTCTCACAAAACAGAACGACCCAGCAACTTATGATTTTATAATTTCCAGACAAGAATTCTAAATGAAATATTTTGATTAAAATTTTTCCAACATTGTTTACAAACTTTTGGAAAATAAAACATATTTTTTAAAATACTCTCCGTGGTAGGCCTGTTTTTCTTTGTTTTCTTTTGTATTATTATGTAACAAGCATTTTTTTTTGTTTTTTTATGATAAATATCTTGTTCAACTTCGAAAATATTTTCTATAACTTTTCAATATTTGGCATATGAGAAACATTACTTTTATGTAGAATACATTTGGTGAAATTTTATTTTAATAATATCCGGTTTTGTTTTTAATTCGCAATTAATGCTAAAAATTTTTTTGTTATTATCTATTTAAGTATTTTAATATCCTAAATTTAAAGAAATATTTGTAACAAATGGCTCATTTTTTGTAATTACACATTTTAGAGAGAATTTTCTACAATTTTTGAGAATTAAATAGGAGGTAAATACTAATTTGAATACAACTTAAAATCTCATACATCACCTTGTGACATAATCTTTAACCTTGCAAATCTTTGAGTTATGTTTACGATTATTGTGGGGTGTGAAATATTTTTGTAAAGTGTCCTTTTCCTTAATTTTGCTAAATATATTAATGCTTGCTGGTTATATTAAACAACAAAAAATAATAATAGCTAAAAATATAAACTTAATACTAATGATTACATTTTGTTTTGTTGTGTTTAAAGAGAATTTATAATTAATATATGATAGAATACTTTGCAATCAGGCGTTTATTGCAAATTATGAAATCATCTTAAAACCGTTAAAAAATATTCACAGTAGTAGCTTTTCAAATTTTTTGTCTATTTATCTTCAGTTGTAATATATGCGTCAAGTTTGTTTTGGTGAAAAGAAAAACGAGCACAACAAAAATTAAAAAATCAAACGAGATTGTCTTCACTGATCACAATTAAAAAATAAAAACAAGAATATCAGCAGAAAAAGAGAAATGAAAGCTCTAATGCCACTCATTGCGTTTGGCAAACGTAATGTCATTCCTAAATCCTTTTGACAATTTTTGCTAAGATGAATTTATATCTTAAGTTTTTAAGTGGAAAATTATAATACTTCAATAGCAAGAGATCAACATTATAAGTAACTTTGGTAAAAACTATGTCACAAAAAACAATTTCTTTTTTTCTGAGTGATTCTTAAGTTTCAATATTACAACAAAAATAAAAATAAATTTTTATATAACTTCTTTCCATTCAATTTCTGTCCTTAAGTTAATTATATCTTTTGGTGTAATTTTCTCAAACTGCCTAAGAAAACTAATGTGTTTTCTTTATTCGTTAAATTTATCAACAAATCAAATTATGAAAGTATTTCCAAGGAAGCCATTACTATTTAAAGGATAAAAGGACTCCTCAAAATGTTATAAAAATGTTTTAAATGGCATTATATCTTATAGTTATTTTGTATCCTTCTTTTGTCCATGAATTTTAGCCTTTGACTAGCATCAACGACAAGATCTTGGAATAGAAAGATTCTCTTATGTGAAATTTTGTTTGATATTCAACGTATTAAGTTTTTCAGATCTTACGGATTATTACGACTTATGTCAACAATGATTTAACCGAAAGAAAAATTTCATCCATAATGATTCTACTATAGAAATGTGGAAAGATGTAAAATAAGAAATATAATAGCCCACAATGAAATATATATATGTATATATATATATATTTTGCGTGCTAAACTGTAATTTATATCCTTTCAATGCAATAACATTTCATGCTTCTTAAATAAAATAAATTGAAGTTAATGTATTGAATATAATTTTTTAACTGCGTTAATAGTTTAATCCCTGAAGATAAAAAAATGCTTTAAGTCTTTGGCTTGTTTGTTTTAACATTTTAATTATGTAAAACTCCTGCAGTCATTTAAAAAAAAAAAAAGTCAAGAAAAGAATTTAATCCATATTTTTATCCTTGTAAGAAGTTAATGTTAATGTAAACAGCAGTAACTTGAAAATAAATTAAAAGAGAAAGATTTGAATAGCTTTATATTTTGTAATTCACAGAATGTCCTGAAGATTATATAAAGCTATAAAGTTGAGTTTTATTGGTTTTAATTAAGATTTAGACTAATTACTTTAATAGCCGTATAGTTAACCTAAATTTAGTATAATGTCAGGTCAAGATTTACTGCCACTAAAAATATTTTTCTTTTTATGTAGCACTTTGCCTAAAATTATACTATATATTAATTAAACCAAAAAATCTTCAATATAATAATTTTTAATTTTTCTGGAAAAAAAATAATTGCTAATAAATTAACAAAAGTTCAAAATATTTGCAATTTATTTTCGTTTAATATTATTTTACTTAATTGAAAGCTTATAGAGAAATTTTTGAACTTTAATTTTGAAATTTTTGGATTGGAAAAGTTTTTAATATCTATTTCACATACTATTAACATCAATTAAAACTTCTAGTATCAAGACCTGATACTATTTTTTAAGTTTTCGTTTAATTAGAGGAGCCTTAATGTTAATATTAAGGCTATGGCTACTAAAATCTTAATTTTAATTAATTTATAAGTATGGTCGAAACTTTTGTGGTTTGCTGTTTCATTTTTCAGTTCCCGAAAGGTAAAGTATTTCTTTAAAAATTAGTTCATGAGGTTTAATACGTTTAATTCGCTTAGTCTGATTGGTTGTATTCAGAAACTATAAGACTAAAACGCTAATGAGGTTCAGAAGCCTTTTCTCGTATCTTATGTCATATTTCTTGATGAGATTTTCTATCCATTTTACTCTTAAGTCCTTGTAGATTTCCTTGTTTGTTATAGAGCGGTAACCATTAAATGTAGGAATTCGTTTTGACTGTGTTGGATAATTTCATGATACGAAACATAATTTTGCTATTAAATTAAATTTGTTTTGTGATTTAGGTTGAGAACTAAACTATGTTAACCAACCTTTATCATATTTTACTAGTTAAAAGAACTTAATTGCTTTGAAAACTAAAACTTCTAAAGTAAAATGGCGTGTATGTAGCCACTATAGAATATAAAACTAATTAAAATAAAAAAATAAATTTCAGGTAAAGAAAATAAAAATAAATTGTCGCAAAAGTAAATGAATTAAAAATTTCCATAAAATTACTGCTTGAAAAAATTTCTAATTAAAAATTAAATAGCAAATTAAAGGAACAGAAGATAATTTCTTACAAAAAGCCAAATTAAATTTTTTTTAAAGCTTAGATTGAAAACACAACCAAATTTAAAATATAAAATACAGCCACCCCCCATAAAAATATTTTTGTTGTAGACCTTAGTAAATAGATCCATGGCTTTATAGAACCTCCTCTTCTCTTCAAAGCTTTGTTTTCAAAAAAATTGTTTTTGTTGATTTGTTCTTAATTAGAATTTAGATCGAAAGGATATCAAATTTTTCATCCAATTTTATTCTATTGTCGTTTAGATTTATATATGCAGCAATAACAAATTTGAATTCTAGATTTTAAGTATAAATCTGATAAATTGATGATATACCAGAACCGTATTTGTATTGCGTGTTTCTAATTTTGAAAACTCTACTTGCCAAAGAATTCTTTTTTTCGTTCTTTTTCCATGGTAATCTTTATTGTATTGTTGAAAACAATTTTTTTTTTAGATTAATTTAGGTATAGGTGTTATCTAAAACCGAATACTAAGATCATACAATAGAAGAAATTAAATTGATAGCAATAATACCAAAGACATTAATCTTCTTTTGTAAATGGTTAAAGAATATAAAAACTCACTCAAAAATAACGAAAAATGATAAAAATTGTTTGTCTTTTTCTTTTTCTTATTTTTTTGAAAAAGACAAATGGACAAAAAATTAGCTTAAGGATTTCAATCTAATTTTATTTTTTGTAATCTGTAAGCTTTTGTATAAAAACAAGAAAGTCATTAAATAAATCATGAAAAAAAAACAAAATAAAATTTAAGCCAAAGTGTCTTTTCTTGCTTAAGTTTCCAAAGTTTTAAATATAAAAAAGTTTCAAAATTTAATTTGTATTCAAAATGTTATTTTGTAACACAATAAAGTCATCAAACGGTATCAATATAAAAGCTAAAGTTTTATATTTAAGTATCACTGGGAACAACCACAGCTGAGAATAACTAAATTAGAAAATGAAAAATTTTATCATTGTAACCAAAATCAGTTTTTTAAATCTACAAAATTTCATGAAAATATTAACTGCTGGCTATGCTATAAAGAAGCTTTTAATTAGCCTTAAAGGTAATTCAAAGTTTTATTTTTTCACGGGACACCTATTGAATAATATACATATTTAAGAACAAAAGGTCAAAGACTAAAATAACTAGCTGATATGAAAACTTTTATTAAGACTAAAAACCGATGAGTATCATTTTGAATTTCTAAATTGTGATTTTCATTAAAATTAATGATATTCTCTAAATGAGAATAAGCCTTCAATCTTTATAAAAGGATTATATAAATTCTATGATCAGAAAAGGTGACAGGGAATGATCACTTTTCGTTAAAAATAAAAAATCCAGAATTATTCATTACTTTTGTCTCACCACTTATTAATAAAATTAAAAACATTACACTAAAAGTGGTGCAATTTTGTTGCAACTTTCATA
Organism: Acrocera orbiculus; assembly: GCA_947359355.1. Taxonomy (NCBI): domain Eukaryota; kingdom Metazoa; phylum Arthropoda; class Insecta; order Diptera; family Acroceridae; genus Acrocera; species Acrocera orbiculus. Next base: position 3,052,862 of record OX375757.1, read on the forward strand.
AAAATATTCAACAAATCAAAACCATTTGTTAAAAATGATAAGCTAAAAGCAAAACAGCATAAAAGGATCTACTATGTAAGTATCAAAGAAGCAATTTTGCACTTAATATTTTACACATTATATGACTTTTATAATTGCCTGATAACAGCATACATTTATAGACCTTGACTAAAATGTTTTACAAGAAATAAAAACTTAAGCTTTTAATGTCCAAATTCATCATAGAAATTATTTTAGGAGACCATAAAATATTTTTAAATGGTTTTATCTTGGCACTAAAACATAATAAAGACAACGACAATAGATCTCTTTAGCCCAGTATCAACTTAAGTAAGTTTTATCTTTAAGATGTTACAAAATTCTTAAATTTTGAACATTTTACACAATAGCAAAAATTAATCTTAAGAAATATATTTTCGCATCGAGTCTTCCTTTTTCAAGAATATGCATGGTGAATGTAATTCTAGGGTATGATATTTTATAAAAGATTTTGTAGAGGTAGAGCGGATTCAAATATATTCTTTGAAAGAAAAGAACAGTACTAGAAATTGAAATTTCTTAATTATATACATCACATCTATCACGAAATTTGAATTTAATATATTTATATAATACTAGGATCGCTCAGTTGTTGAAAATTTCAACAATACCTTGAAAGAACCAATATGGAATATTCTTCGCTTGAATATTGTTTCACTCTATTTGTGTGAGTAAAATGTGTTGTATATTATTCATGTTTTTGCTTTCAATACAAAAATATGGCAATCTGTAACGTAAATATACACTCGGCTTATCCGAGTATAAAATGGTATTATAATAACACACATCTTGGCTTTCGAATGAAACCATTTTGAGTAAAATCGGTTAAGTATAAATAGCTTAAAAAGGGAGTGCAAAAAAATGTCTTGAGTATTAATATATAGATTATGAATGTTTTATGATTATATATCCTTTCCTATTAAAATTATAAATTATAAAAAGAATGACTTTTAAATTGAAACAAAAGTCATATAAATCAAAATTTATAACCTTCACTTTAATATATTCTTTTAATCATTTTATAACACTTTATAAATAAAATACGAAACTTATGGAGAATATTTCAAACCTCATTAATTTTACGAAAAGTTTAATTTCACTTTTCGTAATCCAAAGTAACAGATTTTTTATTAATAGCTCAAAAAATTTAATAATACATGCCAGGATCTGATTATATAATTCATTGGGATTCTGTTTGACTACCATGAATTTTATTTTAACAATAAATATTATATAATAAATATACATAGGAATTATTAGTAAATAAACCTACCAATAATCCTTTGGTTATGTGAAACTGGCTGTTTAACATTTTTTTCATTTTAATTCGTTTCAGAATTCTTTTCCTGCTAGTTTTTCAATAAAACTTCATGCTTCCCCCAAACACTTTAACAAATTTTTATATCTCGCAAGTTTTTATTCATAAATAACTTATTTAAGCTTTTGTAAAAAGTTTTCTTTAAATTATTTCAAAGTTATTCAAAAGGTATTACACTTTTTCTTTATACTCATTTTATTCAAAACTAAATTAAAGAATGAATTCCAACTTCAAATTAGCAAGTCTATTTATACAAATTCAAAAAGAAAAAGTACCAATTATGTAACCTTAATTTCTTCCTAAAATATCAGTCTCGTTTTACACTAATTTACTCTATGGAGTTTTTGCAGTTCTCCAAAGATTTAAACCAAATAGGATACCCTGTTGTGTATGTGAATAATTGAATTCTGGATAAAATTGTAATCATTACTTGCAGAAATTTAATCTAAAGGATTTTTTGTCCTATAATTGGTCAAATTAATATGAACTTAAGGTTAAAGTCTGTGACTTTGTAAAAAAAAAATCATTAAAATACATGTAATAATTATGTGGTATTATAATTTATTTTGAATAGAAGGCTGAAAGCAACAACAGACATTAAATAAGGGAGTGACTAAATGGGATAATAAAATATAAGAAAATTTTACTAATGGATATATTTTCGAATAGCTGGAAAATTTCTATTAGGTGAACAACAAATACTTAAACAGATTTTGTTGTTTTCTGTTATTTTGATTCTTCCGTTTTATTAATTATATTGATTATTACAACGAAACCAGTTTTTCAGTAAGCGTTCAGAGCCAATGCAAATAAATTTAGGCATTTGTAAATTAACTCCGAGCACAAATTTTATAATTTGAAGGCAAAAAATGTGAATAAATGCTCTAATATGTAAAATAAGTTGCATTGTTTCATCAGGACAATGCAGGATGTTACAAGTCACATATAACAAATGACTATGCTGCACAATGTTATTATATTTTATTGAAAATTAAGTGAATTTCTACAATATGTCTACTCCGAAGTTTAAAGAATTTTAGACACCCCTGACAGAAAAAAATTTAAATCATAGTCCAACAAAGCTGGTATTTTGGATATGTGTTTAGTTCAGGGGTTCACAAAGTTTGCGTCGCATAGGTCATCTGCACGCAACGCAATGAGTAAATATTTTTTCACCTCGCTTCCCGCTCTTTCGTTTCTTTACTTTTTTGTTTATCTATCGTTCGGCCAGTCTCGATTTGTGAAGTTATGCACAGAAAATCAAACCTATCCTTCTTATAGATTTCTATAGATTTTAAACTTGTTAGAGCAAGGGCGTCGCAGGTATAAAAAGATTGGGAACCTCTGGTCTAATTCTTTAATCCTTATTTTTAAGCTTAATAATATCTTTTAATAAATGACTTTGTAAATAAATCCAATAAAAGTAAATAAAATTAATGAATTGTTAATTTTTCAATCATTTTAAGCACCCTGCAAACTCAATACTGAAAATAAAAATTGCTAAGCTCAATTTTAACAAAGCGGAAAAATATAGAATGGTAAAATTTTATTCAGTTTTTCTTAATTGTAATTATTCTAGAGCTCAAGCAAACAGTAAAATCTAAGCTATTTAAAAAATATCGTCAAACAATCAGTTAAAATTAGCACAGCTCATTAAGCATATGGAAATAAAATTATTTTTAATAAAAAGAACAAAATTCTATCAGTACTTATACATATGTATATATCTGAAGCATATACCTTAGATTATTGCTTACAGGATATTAGCATTTGGGGTTTTTCTTTAGTTTATCTAAGGAAAATACACCACACCCTCATATTGATTACGCTAAAGTTTAACATTTAAGACATCTAATATAAAAAAAAAGGTTTATATTATTCAATTCGGCCAATATAATGTCCAATGAGCCGCAAATAATTAATGAGCTTTCCAGATTTCTGTCAATAGCAAAAAAAGTCATCAATTTAGTTTAATGCCTTTCCTTAACATTTGTAAAATATTTAATCACATTATTCTTATTGCTTAATTGACTAAAAATTATTTTATAAAATTTTAAAAATTATTTCATATCAGTTCTATAACTAAATGATGGACTCAAAGAACCATTGATAATTAAAATGAATTTTAAGGAATATTCATTCCCCATCAGCTTTCATTATTACAATAGCGACATAGCGGCGCCATTACATATCTATTGAAATCATGTAAGCAAAATATATTTCCGTTTTATTTATACAAACTGCTGAATATCATGGTACCAATTCAAATTTGCGAAATATTAGCTATAGAAAACTATAATAAAAATATGATAAAATTTTTTTTGTTATAAAAGTATGAAAAATGAGTTTAGCTTGTTGATGATTTAAATTTATTTACTTTTAGTTCAACTGAATAGTCAAATAAAAAAAGAGAAACATAGCATTTTAACTCTGGGTTAGATTCAAGATGATAGGAATTTTTTAAAACAATTCCACAGCACTCATTATTCTAGACAGTCCTTTATATGATAAGTGATTTACATGAGTCAAGAAATATCGCAATTCGGAAATTTTAAAAAGTATGTAAAAATAAGAATGACATCGGTATAAAAAAATATTCAATTGAGCTAGCAATTCAATTGTTGAATTTAAATAAAATTTAAAACTTAAAAACATTTTGATAATATTTGCATTTATTGCATTTATAGAGCCCAACATATAATCTGAGCATACAAAATTTTTCAATGCAGGAGTCCTTCTTAAAATTAAAACCGAGTAAAAAGCAAAGAGCAAACAATTACAAATACAAATTCGTACATACATAGTCTACAAGATAATTGAAAACATTTTAGAAAAAATAATTTTGTTGGAAGAAATTTAGGTGTACTGAAAGTCATGCTATGGGGAAAAGGAATTTTATATTTTACTCTAAAATAAAACATAAAAAGCGACACAAATTGTAGGAGGATTGGGGTCAAGTAGAATATGAATTAAGTTTACTTGTTGCTTGACATTTTGACAGTTTAATAGTTTAGGTTAATAATAATTGGAACATCGAATTAAGTCGAATACTAGTAAAAATAATTTTTTATTATATTTCTACTATTTGCTTGCAAAATGTATGTAAAAATTTTCAATTGTTAATAAAATCTTTTCTATTCATCCAATCAAGTTCAAATAAATTTTGTTGAGTTGGCAGTGGATGACAATTGATGTTAATATAGTTTGTTCAAATATTAATTCAATAATTATATTTAATAAACTATTTTTTAGTTTTATATAAGAGAAAACCTTCAGAAAAATGAATGAAATAAATTCCGAGCTCTGAATTCAGGAAAAAGAAAAAACAATCTCACTGAATAGGAATGAATAAGAAATATAAATAGGAATAAAAAAATTTTTTTATATTACTTGTTTATATTTAATTATAAAAAAAGTTGATAAACTTTTTGATTAGTGGAATATGTGTAGAAAATTATTGAAATAACAAAAAATATTTATAAGAAATTTGTTACAAAATTTTACTCAATAAAAAGAAATATAAAAAATTATAAGTTTAATAAAAAACAAATCAATATAGAACAAAATTAAAGTAAATTAAATAAAATGTGGAAGTTTAAAATTTCAATTCCATATTAGGCTGCGTTAACAGTGAAAGCTGGCGCTGGCGCTGGTGCTGGTTGCGAGAAAAGTGGCTAAAGGCAAATCAAAGCAACCAGCTTAATGTGTTCAGAGTAAAAGCTGGCTGACAAGCTGGTTTGAGTTGATGCCATGCTTTGAAGATGGTTCGTATAGCTTGTATACGAAACATTTTCATGTGACATCATATAGCGGAGCTAGTTCAAAATTTGTATATAGCAACAAGAGGAAAGATGGATTAATTTTTTGTTTTAATGCAATTAATTAATATTTTTTTTAGATTAAGTGTTTATAATAGATAAGGATTTTTTATTATATTTAAATTAAAATAATTACTATATAAGCTGATAAAATTGTAGTTATTAGAATAATTATTATATTTAAATTATGATAAATTTCATGTTGATACCTATATCTAAAAAATTCTTATTTCAGGTAATATATTGTGAAGTAGACTGCAGAAATCTGATAAAAACTTTTACTCCTTCAAATGTCTAGACTTATGCCCATATGAACTCTAGGTACTAATATAATACTAAAATCCTGAAATACATGTTTTGAAAACTCCTTCCTTAAAACATATGAATTTCCATAAAGGTTACAAAATCTTTTATAAATATTTTCTAAGAATATTAGAAAGAAAACTATGCATCCTATATGTAAATATAATCCTTTCAAGGTAAAAATTTGAAGGAATTTTTTTCTTGGAAATATAAAACAATTTTGGGATAATTTCAAATAAAATTTAACCAATGCATTTTAATTTCAGCAACAAAATATATGTATACATAACGTTTACCAGCCGAAACAATATGATAATCCTTCCCCTTCTCTCTTTCATTCTAATGTTGTTGTACACAAATTTATCGCTTATAAACAAGCTCAGCTACCAGCTGCCACTATGAATAAGTTTTTCTGAAACAATCTCGCAACCAGCACCAGCGCCAGCGCCAGCTTTCACTGTGAACGCAGCTTAGACTTAAAAGTAAAAAGCTAATATATACGTCAATATTCAAACCTAAATAGACATATGGTATTCAGGTATGGGGGTGCACCCGTAAAAAAAACCTGGAAATAATTCAAAAATGCCAAAACAGACTCCTACGCATAATAACCAATGCATATTGGTATGTAAAGAACAAGGAGTTACATGAGGATTTGAAAGTCAAACTAGTAGAGGAGGTAGTATGGGAACATGCTATGAAGCACGAGAAAAGGTTGCTACACCACATAAATACCGAAGTAAATCAGCTACTGGACATAACAAACCAAACAAGAAGACTCAAAAGAACCAAGCCATATGAGCTAACCCATTAATATCAATCACAGCGAATTAATCAATGGATCATCCACCCGCACTAGTTAATAATCAATAATGCTAATAAATTAATCATAGGTTAAGATTGTAGCATTCGAAACATCAATAAAAAATAAAAAATATAGGTAAAAAAAACGGACGAAGAAAACCTTTTTTAATTAAGACAGAAATATGGTTATTTTTCAATATATTTTTTGCAATGAATTTTTTCAATGGAATATATCAAGATTGGTTAACATGAAAAACATTAATTTGATATCCTGGTGTCACTAATTTCAAAATTAACAGAGGTTACTTTGATCAAAAATCATTAAAGTTTTGTTGATAAACTGAAGATTCCAGTCTATCTTTTGAAACGTTGAGTACTTCTTTTACAACTTTGTGCTTTGCTTGAATAAAATAATAAATAATAATAAATTGATCTACTTCTAAAATTGTAAATAATTACAAACCTTTGAGATACCAGCCAACTGTTTCTAAGCTTAAAAAAGTAAAGCAAAATTTCAGTTTATAAATATTCTAGAATATCCGCATTAATTTCTAATATTACTAAAATATCACATCAAGTTGATAAACAAACATAGACGACAGCAGTTAAGACTGAAACAGTTTATCAAAAAAATTTTTCTTTGGACATGAGGTGTTAAAAATTTTTCAATTTTAACATTCCTCGTTTATTTTTTACGATTCTAGGTAAATTGTAATAATTTTACTGAACTAGCTGTATTTTTAAATATAAGGACATAAATATGAATCGAAATCCGATGAAATAGATGTTAACTTAATTTCACTCTTGAATAATTTAATAAAACTAATTTTCTTTAAAAAAAAATAACTCTAAAATTAACTTAGATAATTCTGATTTTTATTGTTAAAACACAAAATGATTTCATAATCCCTAGCTTTTTGAATATATTTAAAAATTGACTGGATTATATCATCCTTATAATAAAATTGAAATCAAAAGATCTACGATTAATTTAATTGAATTTTTGCCAATAAAAAAGATTAGAAAAATGAATAAAAACCATTGGTTAATAAATTCCTTTGGATAAGACGACAATTGTTGCCAAATCACTAGACATTTATTATGAGAGCTAAACTATAGGACATAGGGCATTAAATTCTATAAAATGAAAATTCGCCAGTTTAAATTAGCTTGATACCATTTAACAAAAGTCATTATTGATGCCAAGAAAAATTATTAAATCGATTTGTTAATTATTTTAAGGTGATAATTTATGAAAATTAAAAAAATTTTCATCCTCTAGCATTTCATATTTTATGAAAATTTTTAAATTAGGAAACGTACAAGCTGTGTACTTGACTTTAATTTAATTAATTTAAAAATTAAAGTGAATTAAATCAGTTTTTTAAGAAAAATTTAATTTAAATCCCTTGAAATTATTTTTCAAACATAATTTTGAGCATTTTTTGTTCTAGAGTTTTTTTAAATCTTATTAAATGTACTTGTATATTATTTTAAAGTCTTTTCTGGAAAATATGAGCTGTTGTTTTACTAAAAAATTGTTGATATAAGAATGCTTACTACAGGATGATATCTTCCTTCTACTTTCGGGCTGGATAAATGGAATAGAAGTCAACATATTTTGAAAGTAACCAAAAGTACAGACGAGTAATGTGTCACACATTTTTTTAATGTTTAAATACAACACTAAGCAGAGAAACACTTTTTTTGTTCATTTTTTTGGTTTTGCGAATTGTGGGGTCGTTTTCGCTATTGATTCGGGTACTGAAAAGATAAAATTTTAAGGCATGACTTAATCATGAAAAAGAAAATAATTTTTGCTACTAGCAGGACTTGATATTTACATGAAAAAAAAATGCCAAAAACCTTTTCAAAATTACAACCGGAGCATAAGACTACACCTATAAATCTAAAAAAAGCTTTCATTGAACAAAGGTGCAAATTAAAGTTTGCGCAATATTTCTCACGATTTTCGTTTACAAATTGATATTCAGGTCATACAAACACAAAAATTTTGTTTTCATCAGCAACTTTTTTTTTTTTATCATTGATGAATAACGATTAAATAACTATATCCTATTCTAGCTCTAAGATTTGAAGAAATTTTGAAACTTTGCAAAAAATGCTATTGCTCTCTTTTTATATATTTTGATTTAAAAACTTCTAACAAGAAAAGATGTAAAAGTAACACGCAAAAAACATTATAAAAAATTTTTTTTTCCCACATAGTAAAGATTCATATCTTCGAAATCATCAATTTTCATTGATCTAAAAATAAAAAACACAAACGCCCTTTTTCCTATACCAGTTGGTTTCATTTTATTGTCATATACATATGTACAATAAAAAAAAGTCATCAATATTCTTATAAAACAAAAAAATGTGCTAAAAAACGTGTATTTTCCGTTTTGTTATATAATTTTCATGAGATAAACTTTTATAGTTTACCAAGTTTTATAGTTGAGGATTTTGCCAGAACACATTGTAAACGATTCTACTCAAGGGACTAAATTGGCTCAATTTTGATCTTCTATACTTGAATACATTTTCACAAGATTTTCATATTGACTACCCCAAGGATTTTCACAATTTTATATATATATATATCATCAAATTGCTTTAGACCACAAATGTTACATTTTGTTGATATACTTTTAAAACTGTTACAAAGAATCCTTTTTAAAAGTTTTATGTCATTTTAATAAGAATAATATATATATATAAAAAAGAAAAATTGTACTTTCGGGATCGTTTTAGAAAATTAAACTATAAAAAAAAAAAAAATATTCCTTTAAACATTACTACCTCACATAATAAAATTTTTTATGCAAAAAGAAAAAAACGAAATAAGGTGTTAAAATTTTTCAAAAATAAAATATTAAAATCGATTTTAAATTATTTTTCCATTAGCTAGATTACTATTACTATAGAATTCCCAGGCAATTAATATCGTTCGAACTCAAATCCATTAATAAAACCCAAGAATAGCTAGAATATAAACTGGGTCAAAACCACAGGAAAAAGAATAAAAATAAAATCTCTAAATTTATTGCATTATATGAGCCTGCAATTTATGGTATTAACATATATCAGCAGAGCCTCTCCTATCGTTTCAGTAAAGATTTAGTACCCTTAACAATAAATCACTGTCATCCCCAAACACTTTGAACACAAAACACAAAAGAGCAATGAACTGCATCAGACTTTAAGATTATAAGCTTCAACTAATTTAATGCTTTTCTTTAATATCTTTTATCATAGAATTAAGAAACCATCATATAATAAGGATTATATGGTGAATATTGAAAAGCATGAATAGAATAGAATATCATCAAAGGATATATACCATAAATATACTGTCTCTAGCGTACTAAGTATATCGTTTAACATCCTATGAGTATCTAAAGTGTAGGCGTTCAACAAGTTATATTAGTTGAACCAAAAAAAAACATTTTTTTCTCTTGTCCTTAGATGACGTTGAAGGCAAAAGTGATGAATTCAACATACTAAGCAATTTTCTACTTGAGTTCCTTGGAGTTTCATTGCAACTTCTTTTGTAGGTTTTTATGTGCATAACACACTTATATATTTATATTTTTCTTTTTTTTATATTTACCTAATATTTATGAATCTTATATTATATCTACATAAAGAAGTGAGTACTTATATTACAACTTTAAATGATATGTTTTTACACTTGAAAGGTATTTTAGTTAGCTTAATGCAAAACTCTAGTACTCTTATATAATATGTATACAATAATAGGGATATCTTTTATGACTTTAAACAATATTTCTGAGTGACTTATTTATATAGTATTTCGTAAAGGTTTATTATTGTTGTCTTCTTAGGAAGATTTGTGTTATTATAAACATATTGTTATCATCTTCTAACTCAAAAAGTTCCTCAAGAAGATTTAAAAGTCTCTATCAAATTTTAAGTAAGTTAAACCAATTGTAGAAAAGTATCGTTTGTCATTTGTATAATACAATTATTAACACAATTAAAAATATCTTTTATCCATAGCACAGCATAATAAAAAAAAATACTTTCACGAACAAGAGATGTTATCTTCACACATGCAGGGTGTTATGAAATTCCATTAACAATAGACATCAACACAAAAGAATCTCACCTAATATCATATTTGGTAATTTTTCTTAACCTGTCCCAATGTATTACTTAATACATACTAATCATATCATTCGGTGTCATTAATCACAAATAAACCGACACTTATTATTGTATTAATTCTGAAATATTAATATTAAGAATTTCAATTAATGAAAAAAAGAAATTGATATCATTTTATAACGCGTTTTGAATAAACAAGTTAGATATATGTATGATTTACACTGTCGCCAGATGAAGACGAAATAGAAAAAACTACGCTATCCTTAATGTGTTAACTAAGTTTCAAAATAATTGGACAGTTTTAATTAAATTTTTGTATTGATGCATAGTTTATTAGTTTACACTTTTACAGGCTGTTACTTACTTTGGTTTGTGTAACATTGAAATTTTAATTTGCAAAACAAAAACTGCTTCATCTCGTTTCCAGTAAAAGTCTTGGATACGGTCAACTCTTGAAAGTAGGCTTTGAACCATTTCTTTATGGATTACTTAGATTTGATTTTAGAAATCTAAAGTACTTATTTTAAACCCAAACTGTGACATTTTATAGATAATTGAAGAAATCTGATGCAGTAATTGATAATATTGAATTTATTTAATACTTTTCTAAATTACGTTTCCAAATGGGGTTTTTAAAAGATTTTAGTTCTTTAAACAAATTAGACAATTGTTACTTGTATTTAAACACTTAGAAAGAAATAAACATAACAGAAATATTAAGGAAATAATTCCTAAAAATTAATTTCAATAAAGTTATTTTTCTATTTTTATAATACTTACAAAAAATTCCAATACAATGAATATCGCTTACCTGAAATAAACAAGAAAAAAGAGTTTATATTAAAATATAAACATTTTTGAAAAAATAATAATGGTAGTTATAATGGTAGTATAGTAGTTATAGATAAAACTAACAAAAAAATAATAAAATAAACAAAACTACAAAAAAATTGACCTGCACCACTTTCAAAATAAACGGCTCAAATAGTAGAATTAAGAGAGTAATTATAACGAATTTTTAAGATCCGACATAAAAGTTTTGCTAACTTAAACATTTATTAAGAATATAATTAAATTTACATAATATCTTTATAATGTAGGATAATAATGTAAAACTCAAAATAATATAAAATTGATGCAATAACAATAATATTAATTAAATTTAGACACGACATAAATTATATTACACAAAACAATGAATTTCATTAAATATCCAAATTACTAAAATATTTTATTCATTACACAGTTAAAAATTATTAGGGATCTTTTTCACCCTTCTAATTTTTTATACAAATACTATCTTTAGTATGGGAAATCACTAAATTGAAAGCAATTTTCACTTTTCTTTTTAAGGGACATTAAAATAAAGAAACATTTAACAAGTACGATTGGTCAGATTAAATATTTTCTGCAAAATACTAGCCAATGACATTGCACTTTCGAATAGTTTCATAATATAATTAAATCTTATAACTAGTATGAAATAATATTTTTTTAGTCAATTGATTTTGGCATCCGTAATAGCATCCTCGCTATATTCATTTCATTTTAAATTTACAAAAACATGTTAATCAAGATTTATACATATCGATTAAAAGTATTGTCCTCGTTTTAATTGTATTTTTAATTACATTGCAAACAAGGTTCGGTTATGTAACAGCCCTTTTACAAAGCTTTATATGATATTTATAGCCTGCTATAATTAATGAAGTTTTTTCAATAAACTGAACACGAGTATCTATTAAAATTTCTCTGTTTTTGTCATCTTGAAATCATTAAATATACGAAGCTGAATGATATAAAAGAAATACCAAGCTGTTTTGATAGACACCTTTTTTTATGAAACATCTCAATGTCTTGGATAAGAACTATAAACTACCTGAAGGATAAAAATATATAAATTTTCCTTGAATTTTTTTCTTTTCTTATAGAAAATTAATTGGAATCATCGTCATCTCCATAGGGATCCTTTTACTTATTCATCAGAAGTTATACGTATCTATTTTCATAGAAAATAGATACGTATAACTAGTCAGATATTACTGGTTTTAAGAAAAGAAAATTCAAAAAAACTAAATAATTATTTAACTATTCATTGGAAAAAATAACAATAATTAGAATGGCCTATGAAATTTATAACAGATATCACAGTTTAATGAGAAGAAAAAATATTTATATTATTTTTTAGAAAAATCATGATAACATCTGATCATATATTTAATTATCAATTCCGATTAAAATAATAAATTGATAAAACAAATCAGATAATTTTAAGGTAAATAGAACATTCGGGTTTTTTACATTTTTTTTTTTTTTTGCTAAAATATCGAATCAAAAAAAATTTAAATGTAATCCAGATTATTTAAATTTTATTATTTTATGAAGAATCATGAGAAATAGGGATAAAAAAGCTCTGTGATAATATAAAAACACTGAAAATCCTACATTGTAAAATTCTATTATCACGTCTTTTGTATCCTTCACAGACATACATACATATGTACATCATCTCTAAGAATTTAAAATAATATTATTTGAATTTAGCCATTTAGACAATTGCATTTACAATACTGTTAAAAAATTTAATTTTACGCCTTTCTAAATTCTTAATATACATTTTTCATAAGATTGGCGGGTGATGTCTATGATAATAAATTGCATCTACCGTATTTGTAAAAAAAAAAAGCTATAACCTTCTATAAATTTATGTCATTCAAACATGTAAAAACCAAGAGAAGGTTCTCTATAAATTCTAAAAGAATATTTATAGGCAAATTGAGATTAATCAATGTCGTATGCCAGTCAATAATAAACAAATAGCTTAGACTACAGAAATAAAATTTAGTGCTATGTTGAAAGGAAAATTACAAGTTTTATAATACAGTAGTTTGCTAAATGAATAGAAATTATTATTTTACGTAACAAAACCAATAATGTGCAATTGAACTTAAAATGCATAAGCTCAAGAGCAACTTTGGCCTTTAATTCTTGGATTATTTGAATTAATAAATCAGTAGGGCTTCGAAGATACATTTTGTTCAATATTTTTTAACTATTTCAATACTTAAAAAATGGTAACAATTTAATCTTCCCTAGAGTACTTAAAGCATATTTTAAAGTTATATTTTATAAAAAATCGTAAATTATGGGTAAACAGGAATTTCCATCATTCTGAATAATATTTTTTAGAATTCTTTAGGACTTAGGATATTAGTGAAGTTTGGATAATTCATTTACGCCTCAAAGTATGCAGAGTTGAGTGGGATTCACTCAGAAATATGCTTTTTAAGTATAAATTCAATAAAGTCAGCTTTGATGAGTCTATTCTTTATGAGGTTGAAAATTTTTTTGAATACGTTTTGAAAACAGCTGCCGAAATATATATTTCTCGTATTCAAAAAAACATGAATAATTATTTTATAAAAAATAATTATTTTGAATGGCGGAAAGATTTCGATTTTTATTAAGAACAAGAAAAGGTAATTTTTTAAGTGCTAAACGAATTTGTAAAATTATAATTAATTGAATTTCAATATTTTTATTTTGGTGTCAAGAAGAGGTTTTTTTAATTCTTTAAAGATTTATATAAATGTTACTACCCTGTACCCTTAAACTATTAAACTATTTTTTCCAATTAATTTTTCTTTGCTTTTTTAAATTAATTTTATTAGAATACTATAAATAGCTTTCCTTTCGTTTTTCTTAGGTTTATTTTTTATTTGGTTATTTAACACTGTACTACAATGCTGAAAAAACCACATAACAACTCTTACAAAGTTTTTTTAAATTTTTAACTAACAACTAACTAAATCAGCAAAAAAATACACACAAATCTATTTACTTGTTAAAATGTTTATACTAAACAAATTTTAATATTCCTGTTCAGCCATTAAGGATGTATCCTTTATGAGATGTAATAAATATTTTAATTTATATTCAGTTTAGCATTTTACTAAAGAAATTTTTCCCTTTAATTTTGTATATTAAAGTATTCAGGAAATTGAAATTTATGAAAATTAGTATCTCAACAATTTAATTGCATACTAAAAACTTGAGATTCAGAGCCTTTTATGTTCTATTTAACGTCCTTAATTTTAGGATGTGTTGATTATATTTCATTCATATTCTTTTAGCTGCTGTTTTTAATATTTTTTGGAAAAAAATTTACTAAAAATTTAAAAGTCTAAAAGTTTCCTAAAATTTAAGCAGACCTTAGTTAATTTCAGTTTTTGTAACTAATTATACTACATGAGGACCTAAATTTGTTCATAATTTTTTGGGTATTTTGAATGCAATCACCGTCAGCAACATGATAATAGGCATTTTCATATTCTAATAACTGTTGATTAAAATCCACAGCTGAAAATTAGTTTTTCATTTTTTGTTTTCATTCCTATATTTTAAAAGATTTTTTATGTGTGTAATTAACTCTTAGGCTGTTTACAAAAAACTACATTTTCTGCCTCTCCAATAGTATATTTATACTAGAATCACAGATTTGAAAAAAATTCCCTTTTCTTCTAAAAATTAAAATATTTTTTTCATTTTCTAGGTCATTTGTAAAACAATTTATGATGATTTTTTTTTCATTTTTTTTAATGTTTCTAGAAAAACTTTAAAGAAATCTACAACATTGTTTAATAGAAGTATTGAATTTAATAGAAAATCCTTACGGATGAAAAAATCTAAAACCTTAATTTATTCGGAAAATGTAATAGATTATTATCGAATAAAAATAGGTAAGGTAAATACACATTTACTAAATAAATGAATTATTCAAATGAAATAAAGTTTTATTGATAACGTTAAAAAAATTTAGCTATAGTCCCCAATGATCAGTTTATACCAAATATATAGCAATTTCTACAAAAAAATTAAAATAGAAGAATTTCTACGTACTGGAAAAACAAAAACAAACTAACCCTACATATATAACGTTATGCCTAAAGATACTCTAAAATTGTGTATCGAAAGTTATTGAAACAGACTTATCCTTATTATTACAAATGATATGGTACATATAAAAATATACAAAGTTAACCAGCTGTGTCTTTCCTTTTATCAGATAGACATCTAGGTCAAAGCTATTCATGTGCCTCCTACAGTTTCAAAACATTTCAAAATTCTTACAATGGCTGTATTCAGCATGCATATACTACTTAAAAGAGATTTTTCTATATCAGATTTTTATAATGATATTCTCTGTAGGACTTAACTACTATGCAATGTTTATTCTTTTGCATCAGATTAATACTCTCATAGAGTTCAGAATTTTTCTACCAAATTTACTGAATATGTGTATAAGATATTTTATGAGCTCTTTATATCTACTTCAAATTACATAAATACGAATAAACATCATGAAACAAAAAGATACCATTGTTCATAAAACTTGGTATCCAAATAATATACAATATTTAAGATAGTTAAGATAGTATTAAAAAGAAATTCTTTAGGGGGAAACATTTCTATAATCGATATAAATCATATAGTTTAAGGCTTTTTTGGTAAAATATGCATCTAACAAATACTACAAATTGCTCGCTTAGTGGTTAATTTATCTTAAGATACATAACTACTTCCAATATATAATATGAAATCATTTAAAACAGAAAATATTATTTAAATATATTGGTACTATAGGGAAGTCAGAATATTTTTACCCTTAATTTCTGCTTTACTTTCAGAACACCCTGTCAAGTGGAATAAACGCAAGGTTTTATTTTTCATGATAAAAACTGATTTAAAAATCAATGAATTTTACTGAAAAACTGCTCCAAAAAGATACATTAATAATGACTGAAAAGTAGCCATTTACTTTCTGCATGCTCTATAGATGAATTTTTTACTTGTGAGCTTCTCAGCACGAGTCACATGAGTTCTTTCATGATTAGTAATTTCCCTACTGGATGTGGTATACTTGAAATGCAGCTGTGAGCAATCTAGTGATTTCTATCATATTTTTAAAAATTACACAAGACATATATCCTGACAAAACCTAGAAATATTGTAATATATTTTCTAATAGCGGAATAAAAATTTCATATGATTTGCGTAGGCACAACAATTATCTAATTATCCAAACTTGAACATGCTATTTGAGCATCGTAATTTATTCATCGATCTTAATAAAAATTTGAACACTGATTGTTCAAATTCGGATAGATAGGATACACACATATGTTCCATATAAGAAAAAATTCCAATGGAAGCAAGAAAAAATATTTGTCGATGTTCTTACTTAAATTCTTTTGTTACAACTCGATCGTCGAAAGCTATTTTGGAACTAAAAACGTCTGCTAGGCAATCATATGATCGCTATAAACAAAAATGGCAACCGCTCATATTATTAAAAGTATTTTTTGGAGATTTTCTCAAAAAGCGTCTATTGTAGCTTATAATAATTTAGATTTTAAATTTTCATATAAAAAATATGTTTAACTTTAAATTTTAAAACCATACATTTTTGGAAAGTACAATATTTAAAGATATTTTTCTCAAAACTACGTTTTCTAAGTTCTGTGATCATGGCAATTCTATAATAAGTCGCTTTGAACTTTAAGCCAATCAATACAATATTGTCGTTTTTGAACGAAAGATTTTTATCTACGATAAATTTATTTTATAGCCAAAACTATTAGTAAAATTTTGGGTGGAAAAAAAAACTTTGGCGTTTAACATTTGTTATTTTCAGAAAAATAACAAGTTGACTGACTGAGATATTATAAATAAATAAATAAATAATGGCAGATGAATACAAGACTTAAAAACTAACACTTTCATGTTTGCCAAAAAAGGATTAAAAATCTAATGATTAAAATAGGACTCATCACACTTAAGAGAAAAGTTAACATGAAGAATTCAAAATAATTTACCACATAACGCCAATAATAAAAATACAGTATGCAAGTTAAAAGATGTAAATAGTTTGAAAAATATACCCAAAGAAATTTTTAAGGATATAAGACAATTTATTGAAGAAAACAAATTTTTTAGTTTATTTATCTATGTCGCCTAAGTTATTATTTAGATGATTCAAAGTTAAATAATCTGAGTCAATTTACGCAAAGAAATAACATTCAATATTTAATGATTCAAGTAGCATCCTGTAAACAATATCTTGATCATGATTTATATCATTGTCCCCGAAAAAAAAGTTCCAAATTCCCCCATAATTACATATAAAATACTTTGGTACAAAAAATTTATAAATTATTTGTCTCAGATGGCCAAAAATACTTCTGCTGATTCCTTTTATTTACGAACATAAAAAAGTGCTTTTCACCATAATGAATGTGTAATAATAACTCAAAAGAATTTCGCATGAAATGAAACTTTAATTCACTAATACCGAAGAAAGGTCGAAATTTTATCAAATCTTTTCTTCTCAACAACACGACTCAATAACAAGATTATCCTGACAATAATTAATAATAAAGACATATACAAAGAATTACACAAAAGTTTAACTAAAATATTAGTAATCGTAAAAATCAATTCCAAATAATAAAATAATTTGTAACAAATAGGACATTTTTTCCAGTATTTACAGCAAAATAAGTAATTTCTGCTTTGATCCTGTTCTTATTTTAATGGTTTGTTTGTTTTTAATGAAATTATAATATAACGGAATTAAATCCGTTAGTAAGAAAATATTTTTGAATCCTTAATTTGACCTACCCCGATTCCTTACTAAAATGAAAAAAGATAAGATATATTTTAGCTAAATTAACTAGAACAGACCGTTTGGCTTCATTTATTTTATTAACTGATAAGCAAAATACTTTTTTCGGGACTAAAAATTCAACCAATTTCTATTGGATGAATTATTCTTAACATTTGGCTTAAAATATTAAAAGAATTTATTTCTATTGACGTTATTTTACGACTTCACTAATACTTAATATGATGAAACAAATTAAAGTATAGATTTACATTAGACCTTATCCGAAAGTAAGTTTATTAACACTAATTGTGATCTATTTCAATAAAGTTTTATATAATAAATCAGCTTTAGCACTTTATTACATTGCTCATTCAAAAAAAAAACCTTACTTTTTAGTTCCAGCTAAAAAAATGAAGACAGTGTTGTATTCGATTATACCACAACTTATTGCAAATAAAAGACATCACCCTTCCTATTAGTTAGAAACTATACCAATAGTTTGTGACCAATGAAGCATTAAAAGTTACTGAAGCCGTGATATAATATGTAAAAAAATATCGGATCTGTTTTATATATTTTATATTAGTCTCTGCGGAAAACATAATGAAATTTCTTCAGATTATTCCAGGTATAAAAAACTATTTAGCTATTATTTATTATTCTCTTCAGTCCCTCTCAATCCACGTAAATATTGGGTATTTGGGTATTGGGTATTTAAATTGAAAATCAACATTCTATATGTCTTTCAGGACTATAAGCCCTAAATTCAAATATTCTTACAACATCCTAAAGTAGGTCCTTGACATTTCTAGTTTTAGTATCAAAAATAAAATAGAAAAATTATAAAAATTTTCAAAAATGCAAATACAAAACTACGGGACATAGCGTCAAAATTACAAGGAAAAAATTGCTTTACTTATACACAACTGATATTTCTGTATACCATTTTTAGCTATAATTCTTAAAAAATTTAATAACAAAAAATATATGCAATAATGATAGTATTATGATGCTCAGTAGTAAAGGATGCCAAAGTAACAACCCCTAAAGAAACCCATAGCCAGAATTGTTGCTAGTAAGAAATAAGAATTGTGTACCCACATAAACTAATTTAATTTTGACATATTAGAATAAAAAAATTTTAAACTCAATTCGAATTATTTAACACCGGAACGAATTTTAACGAATTTTTCTCCTTAGCTTCACTTTAAACTCTACAAACCTAAATTTCTATTGATTAAAATTTAAAAATAAAGAAAACAATAACAACATTAGAACTTCATACAATTATCATATACTGTCCTTGTGAATTTATTCATAGCATTTCCTTCCTTCTAGCATCCTCTTTTTGTAAAACAAAAAAAAACAAAACGTAGTGGTAAAACTGCTTTATTGGAGGTCACTTAATTCAATTTATTGATTTTTTTTGTATTTAATTTCTTGATAACTAACGGACTTTAAGTATTTATGGAACCTACTCATATGTTAAAACCTTTTTAAATTAAGGATATATCTTAATTTAACACAGTGTACATATTTAAAGAGAAAAAACTACAAAAAATGTAGAGCAGTAAAGCTTTTTTTTTAATTTTTGTTGTTATATTCACATTTACTATTTATATTTTGTACTTGTTCGGTATTCTAGAGGACAAAACTCAGTTAAAATTCTAAAAGGAAAATGGAAAAGTATTCAATTGAAAATGAATGTTATAATGAAAAATAATTTCTCCTAGAAATTGGACTGCGCAAAACTAATTTCTATAGATAAAACTAATTTTAGATACTTACCGCATTTTTTAGTTTTGTCTATATTAATTGCACCAAAAGGAAAAAGCAAAGATGAAAGAAAAAAATTAAATAAAACTAGTTTATATGCTTTGTTTAACTGTCGTGCGGTAATTGATGATTTTATTTTATTATGAACTAAGGATATACAAATAGTGCTTTTTGGAGTTTTTGTTTGTTAAGTCATTGGTGACATCCTCAATATTAAATTATGTTATTTTATGTAAAGAATAACTAATTGCCAGATTAACTAAAGATGTTTATATTTAGTAATAAATAACATTTCTTATTATTAAATAAAATAAAATTAAAATAGTTTTATTTAAGGTTAAGGAGATTTGAGAATTATCATCCCATTAGTAAATATGGTTTTGTTTTATAAAATTAAAAATTTTTAAACATAATATCTTCACATGTTATTTGTCATTCACTATTAAAGTATGTTTACAGCAAAAATTATGTGGCATGGAAACCAACAAAAAATATATTGTATTTTGTTATTTAAGTTGTTCCCAGTAAGTGCAATGCAATTATGATACCTTCAAATCTATTTCCGTATACATTTTTGGTAGACAGAAGAAGTCATTACCTTTAATTTACCCTGAAATTCTGTTTGATGTCTTCAACCACTTCAAAATGGTTTCCAGGAAACCACAATTTTAGTTTTGTGGAAGAAGAAGAAAAGGTCACAGAATCCAAAATCAGGTGAATGCTTCAACATAAATATTTAAAAACATTTAATTTTTAAGCTAAGCTAATTTTTATACTACCCAACAGTAAGTAATTAAAGGAGTATCCATTTATTAGGTATTTTATTTAAGGATACTTATATCTACTTAAATTTGACAAAGATTTTTGATTATCAAAATAATGTAACAAATTAACACTATCATAATAGTTATGCCATAAATAATTTCGAAACAAAAGCAGCACTTTGACAACCTGGCATAAATTAACTAATCCTTTAAGGCATAGTTCAGTAAATTACTTTGATAATAATCTATCTAGGATCTAAGCTAAAACAAAGTATTAATCATTATAGCTAAATTCTCTCAGGGGTCAAGCATTTTTAATTCACTAATCGATACATAATAATTTCAAAATTTAGTTAAAATAGGAATAAATAAATAGCAACTTTATTATGACTAAAAATATAATGCTCTAGGCAATGCTTCCTTATAGTTAAACATATAATCCTCAAGGAAATTTTAACATCAATAGATTTATTTTATGCTGGGGTTTTTCTTTTTAATTTGCAGAATGTATTTAAAACAAAAGCTATAAATCTTCAGGATCTTTATATGTTCAAGAGATTATTATTGGAAGAAATATAACAAAACATTTATTTTACTTAAGAGAACTTTATTAATTAATGTCAGATATTGGTCTCTAGGATATAATTATAAATTCAGGTTTTTATTAAAGAACTTGATAATTTCACACCCTTAAAATTATAGAAACTTCCTTACTCTAATGCAACTTCTCATAAATAAAATTTAAATTACAGTATAAAAATTAAAACTTTAAAAGTTCAATATTAAATTTCAATATTGATTTTAAGTTTTAAAACTTTTTGACTCTAGCTTAGATTAGCAATATTTGTATATATACAATATGTTAAAGTTAAATGTTGTTTGTTTAAATGGATAAAATTTGTATAAGATATTCAAGAAGGCTTGCCTCGTTATAAATAATATGAGAAGCAATTACTTCTCTTTATTTAATTCAAATTTTGTATCTTACAGGCAACTTAACTTTGTCAATGTCAAAATAAAATTAATCTGAAGGTAACTTGTTTTCATTAGTTTAAGATTATCAAAGCCCATTTATTTGGCACAACGGTTAATAAGATCCATAAGACTACAATTCTTAAAAAAAAAATTTGATTTTATTTATATAAAAAGTCCTTAAAAACTAAGGGCCATATCATTAATTTACTTAGTTTTTATATTCAATCTAGATAAGAATTAATTAAACTTCGCATTAGATATGTTTATCTTTGAAATGGGTAAATATTTCGAACCATTTTTATTCAATTCAAGGGTATTAATTTTTCAATATTTAAATGTAAATTCATTCTCCTTCTTCAAAGACGCAGTTTAACTTTATTCCAATCATTGACATTTCTTCAAATAAAACTTGAAATAAGATTCAATATCTGGCAATAAAATTAAAAAAACACCATTTAAAACTTTGATTACTTCACCAAACTTCGATATATTGGAAACATGTTTGTTTTGATAAACATTATCTCCCTGTTGTACGGAGTAATCTTCGAATTAGGACATTTAGGAGAATAATTTTTGAAGAAGGGTAAAACATAGAAGAGAAGGACTATCCGTCTCAAAGGAGGACGATTGGTTACGTTATTTCTAAAGACTTATTCAAGATATTACACTGTTGCTATAATATTTAAGGAGTCTTCTACATGTTTTGCTGTATAAATTTTTTCTCTATTATATTTTTATTGCATATTGAATTTATTAAAATTAAAACTGATTGAGTTTCTTAAGGACCTAATCTTACATCATCAAGGATATAAGTTAACATAAGATTATAATGCGAAAGATCATCAAAATTACTGAAATTATAAATTTGATGTTTTGTTCTTAACAATTAAAATAATATATCAAAATTATCTAATTGAAATGATGCCTTCCCTTAAGCTAACCCTTATAACATATTATAATTTAATGAAAGGGTTTTCTTAAGATTAATTGGTTTCCCTTTGGAAAAGGAAACTCATATAGTTCAAATGACATTAATTAGATTAAAACAAACGCAATCTACTATGTTGTTATCTTTGGTGTTTATTTTCCTTAGTGGTTATTGGCTTAACAGTTTCTATCAAGAAACTAATTTGTATTTCCTTTAAAATTGAATTTAATCTAAGTATCCTAACAAAGTAAAGGAATTAATGGATCATAGTAGATTCTAATATTAGCGGTTTTTGTTTACAAACTGGCGCCAACTAATATAGTTACATACATATTTTAAGATTTACAAACTGGTGTAGATATTTTTCAAAATGTTTAATAATTTTAATAATCCACATAGCTAGGCACACTTTCTAAATTGTAAATTAAATTAGAAATGATTTCTAATAAGCTTAAAAAAATTATTTTTCACTACTTTTATCTTTTTTTTTCAATAAAATCAAAACTATTTGGTATCCCTAGAGAATAAATTAGAAAGAAACTTCAATATTTTCTAAGGAACGCCTCTGATAGTCATGCAGATGGATAAAAGCAGAATTAGGGTTAATGATGAAATTTTTGGAAGTTTTATAACGCCAAACAAAGTTCACAATTGTACAAATCAATTGCATTTAAAATATTATTGAAATATTGCTCAAAATGTAGAGTTTACAAAAATATTAGAATCTTTTAACTGTCACAAAATTGTTAATATAATCCTTTAAAATATTCTACTAGGATATCATAGAGCTAATAACACTAACCTTAAAAAATTTACTAAAAAGTATATTTATAAAACTTAGCTAAATTATTTTGTTGTCTACCGCAAAATGCGTCAAAGAGAAATGTCAAGGTCGGACGAAATTAGAGAATTTAGGATTTCGCATGCTCAAAACTACTAAAATTCTAATTGTTTTTTACGTTTTCTTTTCTATACTACATGAAAATCAATAATAAGGAAAACTTATTTTTCTATTCCCCACTTGGTCTACATATTAAATACAGTAAGGATTTTAATGGATAATAAAAAAAGAAATTTTATAGTTTTTTCAATCAATGCACTTAAGTGTGTTCAATTTTTGTTTCTACTATTAAGCTAATAAAAAAGGTTTTAACAAAAATTATGCGTAAAGATTTTTCGTCCTGGTCAATGTAATGAAAGTAAGTTCCCTTTAAAGTCTGACTATTTCAAATATTTTGTTGATCTTAAAATAAGAAACTCGTTAGAAATTAATCTTTGAGGTACTAAATCTGAAAATATAAAAAAATAGCAAGTGATAAAAACCGGGAAACAGTGCTATTACCCGAATCAAGATTCACATCGGTTTCCGAACTCGGTAATTTTAATAGGTTTTATAAAAAAAGTAAAATATTTAGAGAAAACTATGAATAAAAAACTAACATATGAAATAAATAAATTAAAACTTAAATTGTTAATGTCAAAATCATTACACATTAATATTTTTCAGGTACACAATTTATCTCGAAATTAATGATCCCAATAGTCTCCGGAGGGATATACCTTAAACTTTAAAGATATCGAATAAATAAATAATTTTTTTGGGTCAAAGCTGTTTATAAATTGGACGAAATTTAAAATTTTAATTCTTAACATTTCTATTATTTTATAGATTCGTCGTTTTCTATATCATTCATTAAAAAAAGCCTTTTCTATTTGATATGAATAGAAAATTGTGCCAGCTGCAGCAGCTTTAGATACCTAGTAGAAGCGACTGTACACTCTAACACTGTTATAAAAAGATGTTAAAATTTAAAAATGATCCAATTCATTTATCACCTTGAAAAAAATTCATAAAAAATTTCTAGTTCTACCCAGTATAAAGGTATTTTTCCCCTTAAATGATTAGGAGCTGGAAAAAGTGATTTGAAGTAAACAAAAGCTCTTTCTTAGCTTTTAGCCCTTTTTTGCATTTTTAATGCGTTTGACAAACGAAATCCAAAAAAAACAGCCCCATGTGAGAAAGTTACTTTTCACTGCAAGACAATGAACCGTGTCGGTATTTTTTAGTTCTGGCCTCCAACTATTACATGCTCTTCACAGATGTTAAAAATGCTTCAAAGAAAGACATGTGGCTGAAATGCAAAAAACACTTCTAAAATTGAGAACTTTTTTAAGGCCAAAAATAAAAGATTTTATGCGCCCTTAAGATGTAAATACAAAAAAAATTATGATTTTGTGCGTCAGCCTCGGAGCTTATTGACAACCATAGAGTACAAGTTGCCAAGGATACTTTTCCACAAAATGGTTATTACCATTTACTACACATCAATGGAATGATGCAAGAAAGTAATAATCCACATGGAGACCTTGACGGAAAAGATGTTTTCAAATAAATAATCTCTGTTCTTTTGTAAACACAAAGTTATTATTTCTTATCCTTTTTTTTTTAATCTTGGCTAGCAAGTTTCTTTGATAAAAAATTGGCGAAAAGCCAGCCAAGCTGTAACATCCTGTTTATTTGAGGATAAATAGTCCATAACTAAACCTGTTGAAGATATCTATGTTTCTTACAATAATACTAAATAAATCATAGAAAAGCAATAAAAGGTATGAAAGAGTACGATATCCTATATGAGAAAATATTTCAATAGTTTTGTAAAATAGCAGCTTTCATTTTATAATGCAGTTTTGCTTGGATGGAATTTTTAAAAAATTCCCTTAGATGAAGGGAATATTTGTCGCCACTCCAAAAATTATCATCTGGAATTTTATTTTGAGTATTTTAAATATATTGGTTACTTTCTCAGTATTGTGTTTAATTTTAAAAATCAAAAAATGGTAAATATTAGCTATACGTGCTGTTAAAAAGAAATATCAGCTGTTTAATCTGTCCAAAATCAGAAACATAGCTCTAACTTCTTTCCAAATACACAAAAATCATAATTTTTATAATCTCGTTACGTGTTTCTTTAGCGAAGAATAAAAATTTTCACGCAAGTTTTATATGGAAGTAATTCCGACACTTTAACAACGTGGGAGTGCGTCTCTTTTAGGAAATCTTCTTTATTATGTTCAAGTAAAATATGCTTAGCTTTTCCAGATCAAGTCAATTATTTAGATGAGGATTGCAACGATGTGGCTTCAAACAGAAGTACAGCAGTCTTCTTAAGTTATAATGCTATAATATTCCTAACAGAATAAATAACTTTTATTGCTGCAAAGCTTCTGTCTTGAACATAACAGACTTTGCTGTTGCCTGTAGCATGATTGATTCCTTAGAATTTAAGTGACTACTCTTATTGGTTTATTTGGCTATGCGTGCATATGTTCTGGCACGGATTTTCAACGCTTGCGGAAAGTCATTTGTACAGTTTTCCTTATATTCGGATTATTTGTGTCAACCTATTCTGTCAATGCATCAAAGGCATGTTTAAAGTTCGGTCAAATGTATAAATTGTATGCATGGTTTTAAAGGCTATATCTCCTTGTATTCTCATACAATATATTAGCAACTGTCTAGATGATCTAGAACGTTCTTACTTTAACTAAAACACATGTTTAACTTCTCATCAATTTTGATTAATCTTTCTTTTTCCAGACAGACAAATAGCAACCTTCCAGTTAGTATCTAACTGTGCAAATGACTTTAATGTAAGTCTACTACAAATAATGTATTTTTCACATAACTCTTTACTATTTTATTAAACCTACACTTCTTAGCGTTTTTATATGAACATTTAAAATTTAATTTCTGTAATACAAAACAAGAATATCCTGGTTAAGTGGTTAAGTGGTAGTAATTAAGTAGAAAAATAAATTGAAGGCTGAATATCGATTCACTTTTTGACCTTAATTAAATAACTTTAAAAAGTCGAATTTAGTTGAACTTATGATAAAACTTTTAACTTTTTTTTTCTTTTTTTCTCCTATAAAAAGTTTTTACTTTCAACAAATTAACATTTTAAAGGAATCCTCAATATCAAAATTATAAATTTATGCCTAGGATATTAAACTTAATGCAAATATACAAAGATACTAGGGATTAAAAAAAGATGGTAAATTATAACACGTGCGGGACATTTAAATAATGAAGGAGACTTTTCCTTTTAGTTAAATAGTAAGAAAATTGTTTGTTATTTATTTAGTTCTAAAAAGCATTAAAAAGTATCTTTGAAATTGTTGTTAGAAAAAATCAATAACCAAAGTTTCGAAAGAAATGATAGTAACCAACTTTCAAATAATCGGTTTTGTTCTAAAAACATATTTATCTTTGTTAAAAGGACTTTTTGATAACAACTTTGAAAAATATTACTTAAGTTTTATTCCTATAAAATATGGTATTCTACTATTAAAAACAATGAATTCAACTAACATTATCTACAAAGAATTAGGATTATAAATAAAGGCTTTCGAAAGCCAGATTTTTTGTAAGCACCAAATAACATTTTAAGGACACAGAATCCTATATTTTAACGTGCATTTTAAATCAAACTGACTATCGTTTAAGTAGCATATTTTGAATTTACCCAAAAAAAAAGACATTTAACGTTTAAAAAAGCACTTAAAACTAATAATAAATTGAATATGTAAATTTTTGTCATACTTGCTGACAAGTAATAAGGAAAATCTTATATAAAAGTAAAACAGGATTTAACTGAATGACTATTGCAAAAAATTAATAAATTAACCGATATAAATAATGATCAAATATTGCATTAATTTTTTAGGAATAATATAAATACGTTAAAATAAAGTGCGATGTTAAGCTGAGTGCTACAAAGGATTTACTAAAATATTAAATAATTTCCTCAATTTTAGACTGCTAAGGCTTTTTAAGGATGTTATTTGATGTAGTTTTTATTAAAACTAAAAAAATTCATTCATCTTAGCAAAAATGCTAAAAAAAATTTGAAGGTGGCCATATATCCTTCAAGCTCCAAAGTTTAAGTTTTATGAAACACTTGAAAAATCTCTAAAGTCAATTTAAAAAATTTTCATTGCATAAAGAAAAATATTTTAATTATTTTTTGTATGAAATCATTTTAGTATAGATTTATTTAAAATACAGTAAAAAACAGATAACATACCTTTTTTAGTGAAAAATTATCTAATCGTAAGGTTTCTTGAATTTCTTGTTCAGGTTTATAAACTTGTGGTTGAACTGTTGAGCGAAAGCCATCAAGAACACCTTTAAATGTGAACTTTTTCATTTTAATTACTATTTTATTTTTATGTATAGTTCTAATAAATTCTACAAATCACAACAACTTTATTTTCCACATCAAAAACTTTATATATATATATATATATTTATTTATGTTAAATATTGCTTTCTTTTTTAATCAATTCAAAAACATATGGCCAGTAATATTTTTTTCTAGTTTTAAAATTTAATTTGTTCGTATTACTTATACAATCTATATTTATATTTTTTGGTAATTTTTTGAGGTTAACTAAGTACTTAGCATATTTAAAAGCTTTATATATTAATAATAAATATTTAATCTAGTTACTTTTTATCTATAGATATTAACACTTTTACTATGTTATTATTTTTTTTTTGTTACTTTTTCAAATATATATTTCATAGTACTACTTTGATTTCCGGGAAATCATAAAGGAATTAATGAGTAACGGCACAGTTTTAACATTTTATATAAAATAATTTAAATTTGTTATTTTTTTTTACAAATGAAACATTTTATTAAAACTCTTCTCTTTGAGTTATTCTTTTTTTGATTAGACTTTTTATGTATTTTTTAGCACAAGAAAAACAATTTATTATTTTTATTATTTCACTCCCATATGTTTAACTTTTGGCATTAAATGTTCAAACTAATTCTAATTAGTTAAGAAATTTTCTAGTTTTTATTTGAATAATTTTCTATTAATTTGAATTTTTAAAAAGATTATTTAAAAAATATAAAATAAAAATAAAAGTTAACAAAAACTGCCCTTTTTAGGTGGCTACACTGTAAATTTTATTGTAAAAAACTAAAACTTAAAATATGATGTGTCCTTTTGAGTCGCGTCAACTAGAATGTCCTGTTTGTGGATGGACAAGGCTTTATAAAATAGACACAAATACAAGGATAACTATATATATAAATATAAATATTTCCCCAATTTAGAAAATATATTTCCCCATATTTAGGAGCTTATTTTTACACCCTCCAAAATACTCTTGAACTTGATATTTTATAGTGTGTGTGTTTTATTTTATATGTGTATATGTATATATAACTATTGTTTATTTTCATAATATTTGATACACATTAAAAAAATATCAAAAATATACCCATTTTTAACTTATAAAAAAAAGACAATAATAAAAAGAAATGGACTTTTTTTTTCTTTAAAAAGGATACAAGGAAATATTTTACATGGAACAACAGTTGCGCATAAAATTTAGTAATAAAAGTTTATACCCCAATGTAAAGGATATAAACCCAAAATATTCCTGGTAGGGAGACACGACCTTTTTATAATCATTTTATTTAATATTTACAAATTTAGTGCGCCTGTTCTATTTTTATTTATTTGAAGCAACAAAAACAAATACCACATGTAAGTATGCATACGTAGTTTTTTTTTTCAATTTTTGCAAATTTTCAGAATTTTATTTTATTTCAGAGTTGTTAAGTTGTGTATTTTCAGGAAAAGCAAAATTAAATTAAAATAATTGTGTTAATTTATTTCTTAGAGATAGAGATTATTCTTTTTTGTCACTTAATTTTGTTGTTCTTTTTCAAATATAGTCAAGTTACCGGTCATCTGACTGATAAAAATATTGAACAACAAAAATTTACACATTATTGGTAACTGTTAAGATATTTGACATAAAAATATACAATGCGGATTTTGTATACGATGGGTCGTTTTATATATATATATATATATAAAACAAAACACAAACACACTCGTTCAAATATGATGATGGGAATCAGTGCAAAACTGAGAATGCGCAAATTTTTATAAGATAAAATTGCACATAGAAATTTTTTTTGTTTATCTTATCATAAATTAAATAACAAACGATATAGACAAGAGAAAAACTTACTACAAAACATATGCTAGCCTAAAAACTTATCAAAAACCTAAAATTACAATAAAACTATACGGTATACGATATATTAATTTAAATGTTATCAACGAAAAAAAAAAAAAACAAAAAATATGTAATAAAAACACTTGAAACAAATACTTTAACAGCAAATATTTGGTACACTTGTTTGATATCACTATGTTAAATATGCAAATTTATCGATTGACAGCCACTAAAATTGCACGTATTCATAAATATGTTTAACATAAGTTAATTAATAAATAATATAATAGTAATTATTAACAATTATTAACACTTTAGATTATTTGAAATTAATAAATACACGTTGCAGCATTGCGAGAACAAAAATTTGACAGATCAATACTTTGACATAAATTTACAATATAGCCCAAACATGCGACTCCCTGTATGTACAAGGCGTGTATACTAAAAAAAAAAAAAAACGGCAGCTCTTATGTATGAATATGACGACCTAGTGCTTGTTGTTGCTGGATTCTTTGTTTATAAGCAAAAGAGACTTTGGTGACTTTTTGAGGCAAAAATGAGTCTTCTAGTTTTTATAGTATTTTATTTTGTTTTTTTAATTATTGTAATACGTACTGCAAATACATATCTACTGTTAGCTTTAAGTTACTCTTTTGTCTTCTTTTTTCATTTAATTCGATAAAAACCGCATTTTGATAACAGCAAACAGTATCAACTGTAGTAGATAAAAAAGTTTACTTTAGTTTGTTTTTTTTTTATTTCTAAATAAAAAATTATTTTCTAGCTTAAAAAAACCAACCAACCGTAAATTTTATTGAAGAAATAAAATGTGAATATTTTTATTAAGTTTTACATACTATTAAATATGATTAAATACATTTTTGGGTTTTTTTGTTTTACAAATTATTTGGTCACATTTTCTGCATTTTTGTACGTCCAAATAAGCAAAAAGAGTATGATTTGTAGTCGTTAAATTAAGCTTGACGTATTAATTTTGAATCCAATTTGTTTTTGATTTGATTTTATAAACAAAAGTAACGGAAAAGTTATTAACGTTTCACAGCTATTTTTTTAACTACGCTTTGGCTATATATTTACACCAGATGTGTACTAGGAGGAGGTGTTCTATGACATTGAAAAAGCTTTTTTAACTAATTTAAAATATTTTGCTATCAAATTTAGACCGTGCAATGCGCAATAAATTTCATTAGTTCTCCCATAAGCTAATTTTTTTTTTATCAACTGCTATGAAGTATCTGAGTTGAATATTGTTGAATAATTTGAAAAAGATTTAAAATTAAAACAAGTGTATTATAGGGACCGAAAGTTATGTATAGTAAAAGAAATGGGGGGTAATTCAATTTAGTTTTTTTATAATTTCAAAAATTTATTCCAAAATGCATAACTATCTTTACCTTAATTTACTTATACATTTATTTAAAACCAATTTTTAAAAAATTGATAAAATCAAATTTCTTTATATGTGCTAATAACATATTTTAATATCCTAATAACTTCCATGGATAACAATGAGCCTTTTTCAGTTTTAGTATTACACCATTTAGTTTTATGAATACCCCAGGACATCCTCCTTGGGAAATTTTTTAAAGAACTCATTAGATATTATAAATTTTTAACCATATTAAACTAATTTCGAATCCAAAATGAAAGAAATGACAAGAATCAATCAACAACCAATCAACCTTTCGATGCAAGTGAGTTTTTCAGGGGAATTTTTGATTCGGTGGAAAGACCTTTATTTGCCTTATAACCTCAAAGCAGTATTCAAAATATTGAGCATTTTGACATGAAAAATAATAGCCCTGAAGTAATTGAGTTCATAAGATGAAACGATGGGGAGGAAGATGAAACTTCTGAGGTTCACGCCATTCTGTCCACTACAATAGAAGCACTCCAGATAAAATTGCTGCATGTGTTAACAAAGCCTATTATGGAGATTTAAGCTCTTCCTTTATATCATGCATTTTCTTAATGCTGTATGATACAGCCCATATTTATTAAGTAGTATTTTATTTGAAATTATTTAAAAAGCTATAATTTCTAATAAATTCCTTAAATGCTTGATAACTAATTAAATTCCATACAAAAATTAAATGATCAAATTTTTAATCAGGAAAGTGTAACCCGTTATATTTTGATTTAATTTTAGAATTAAGTCCTATATACTTTAACTTAGTATATAATATGAAATAGAGAAATGTTTTAATTTTAATTAATAAAAAACAATATAAGCTTTTAATTAGGATATTTAGCTCTCTTTATAATTTCTCATGTTAAGTACATAATCAAAAAAAAAAGCTATTTATTTGGTACGAACAAAATTTCCATTCTTGTAATACTCCCATTTTCGATAAAAATAAAAAAATAAAATTCTGAGCTTTATATGGATTTTATACCTACCCAAATCAGTATGAAAAGTTTAATTTTTCAATTAATTGTATCAAAATTTATTTTATATACTCAAAAATTCTGCATTTTTGGATATTTTCTCACTTTCTAACTTAGCAATGCGGTAGTACTTACTCTAAGAAACCATTTTTTGACTTAAGTCACACAGATTTAGTGATAGTATCTATGGAATATATGAATATATGGAATAGTGAAATAGAAACCGCATAATATACATTGGAAATTATTTTAAATTGAGAAAAAGGGAAAATATGCAAAATTTTCAGCATTAGTTGAAAGGCCTTGTGGAATATTTATTATAAATCAATATTTTTAGGGTAAGTTAGGAAGAATATAACCTTCAATAGTTTCAGGGCTTATTTCAACTTGCAACAAGTTTCGTCACTAGTTATAGTTAATTTACTGGAAAATATTAATAGGTCTGCTACTTTGTGTTCAGTCAGTACGTGCTTTATTAAGAAGGTAATAGTTTATTATTAGGTTATGTACGGTTTTAAAAATGAAAATGTAATAACTAGATCTAATCTAGGGTTATTTTATAATCTTATTTTTGTATTTTATAACAAGTTAAACAAGCCGTTAGTTAAGAAACGTTTTAAAAATTATTTATCAACTGCGGCATATTTTTTGATTTTTTAAATTTTAATTTTAAGCTCAGAATTTTTAAAATTTTTAACGTTTTTCAAGAAAAATAAAATATATTATATGTATATTAATATATATGTATGTAAATTTTATTATTATTTTGTTATTCAAACAAAAGGTTTTGAATTTATTTAAAATTCTACTATCTTGATCAAAAAGTTCGTGGAATGATCGGCATGTGGCGCTCCTTGCACTCGGCTGTCAATTTTTTTTCGTTATGCTGTTCAACTGTCACTGATATTCCCACCATATGCCAACGTTTGATGCAGTCCTCAAAACACTTTTTGAACTCGATGTTTGGTATCACAATTAGGGGGCCATCTTCGATTCTTCAATTACCTCCTCCCGGCTGCTGAAATGTTTTCCTCACAGTGGTTTTTTGATTTGAAAAGGAAGAAGTCACAGAAAAAGTGTTGTTTTTAGCGAAAAGCTCGCGGAATTCTCAAAAAATCGTAAACATGCTCAGAGGCACATGTACTCAAATTGACGTAACTTTCACAAATGATGGTACCATACTTTGCTGAGTTTATCAGTGACAGTTGAGCAACATAAAGAAAAGAAAATTGACAGCAGAGTTCTAGGAGCGCCAGATACAAATTGAGACTTTTTCACTGGGAAATAAATATACTTTTGAGTATAACCGCACCTAAAAACACTAATCTAAACACACAAAGTAAAACAGATTGATGCTAGCAACATTTAGTGGTGATAGCAGCATTTTTGACAACTGTATTTTTTGTTTTTTTAAAAAAAATAAATTGTTTTGCATTGTAAAGAAATATCCATTGAGGAAAATGGATGTATTTAATATTTTGAAAAATCTTATCAAAAGAATAAAGAAACATTTAATTAAAATAATATAATTGATTAATTTACTGTTTGTTGATGGCCTTAGTTATAAACAGAATGATAATGTATTCAGCCGTCAGACCAGACGTTTTCTTATAAAATGAATTCATTTAAAAAGGTTTTTGGATTTAAGAGAACTTTATTGTTCCTTAGTGGTTTCGAAATGAAGAAGAAGAATAAATTAAGGTATAATTTTTGAATTTTAATGATTTCATATTGTAGTTCACCTCATTGGCCCTCTCTGTATTTGGAACTACCTAAACATAATAAAAATCAAACCAAACTGAACAGCTATAAATAGTTGAAACTTCTATGCTAATCCATTTATAACAAGTTCACTATTTCCATATGAGAAATCTATTTCAAGTTAAGTAATTGGATTAAGACTAACACCAAACTTAAGTGTTATTTTTGATACAACTACTAAAATTTCTTAGTTTTTTAGTTTATTTGACTCATATATTTTTATAAGTTATAACAAAATTTATTTATAAACAGCAACAAAATAGCAAATTAAAGCTTTACTAATAAAGTCATCATGAAGAATGTTGATAAAGTAGAAAATCAAGTATATTATAACAAGTTATTATGTAAGGACTTAATAAACCACAAAAAAGTCTATATATGTATTATATTCTTGAGTTTTTTAATTTGGAAAATGCCCATCTAAATTTCAAAAATGAGTCAAATTAAAGTTTTCTTGTTAAATTCTTAAATACTGAAGCCTCAATTGTTTAGGGTGGAATGCTTCCCATCTTTTTTTTTTTTTTTTGCTATAATCTAAAACCCAAATCCTTACTTTATTATTTCAATGTTAATTATATAATAAATATATATCTTCGACAGAAATGTATTAAAGTTTTAATTTCTCTAACAAAAGTTTTTTATCAAATTGCTACACAAATTTCTATCACATTTTAAAAATTTCAATACTAATAGACGATACGATAATTACTTTAAAAAGTGCTTAACCCGTTTATTATTTTGAAGAAAATACTTTTCCGAATTTTACAAAAATAAAATTTTTTAAAATAAATTTTCAATTTAAATTTTAGAAATGGGAATATATGCATGAACTGCCAGTTAACTCTGAAGAAGCTAAATTAATAGACGTCTTAAAGAATCCTAAAAATTGGGTTAATATTGATTTGAAAATGTAATTTTATATTTAAGTATAATTATTAAAATTGATATTTTTCTATTACAATCAAGAAATAAAATTGTTTAACAATATTTTACTTAGTCTTTATTTAAAAGTTTCATAGCCAACATTTCAGCATCCGCCACTGATAAATTATTTATAGGAATTTTAGGTTTTTTACTTAAAACAATTTCATTTGTTTCAATATTAGAATCTGCAATAGCATCGTGATTTTTGCGTTTTTTCTTTTTTGAAACTTCATATAAATTTTTTGGTGGCTTATGAATTTTATTTTCTTCACTATCATTTTCTGCTGAATTTTTCCCATAGATATTATCAGGATCAGGTACCCAAGAGAGATCGACATCACTGTCACTACCAAAATCATCAACTTTTTTATTATCTTCAAGTTTTTGTTGTTTTATTTTATTCTTTTTTTCTCTACGTCTAATTTTCAGTTTCTGCCTAAAGCGTTCTTTATCAAATTTATCCTCTTCTTGTAAAAGTAATTTTGAATTTTCTATATTTATGCCACCATCATCTTCGGTACAATTTTTTTCATATTCTTTGCCTAATGTTGATTGAAGTTGCTTTAATGGATCAATTATTTGTTCACCCTCTTCATTATACATTATTTTTTTATTTGATATGATTTTCTTTTTTAAAACACGTTTTGCAATTGCTGCTTTCGTTAAAACTTTTTGTTTGTTTGGTTTTTCTATGATGCCTTCGAATTTTATTTCCGTATCTTTTTCATCATTTGAAGCTTCTATTTCATGATTTTTTCGTTTAACTGTGAAAAGTTCATCATCACTGTAAACAATTTCATTTAAATCAATCTTATTATTGTTAGAACCATCATCTTTAATAGATGTTAATTTATTTTTATTTTTCCTTAATCTCTCCAAAAAATGAATACGTGGCGTTAACGCTAAGCCTAGAGATTTAGCATATGCATCAAAATCTAATGCTTCAACTTTAAAAACATTTTTATTTTTCATAAGATAAACTGATTTTAAATAAGAAATAAATGCACGTTGTGCAGTCTCTTTTAGTTCAACTATTTGTGCTAAATATGCTTCCATTTTGACTCTTGGTGAAAATAATTTTTTGGGATCGATTGCAATTTTATTAATTTCAATTTTTTGCTCTTTTAGCATTTCAAGCATAGCATCCTCTTCACTTGGCATTAGAACTAAAAGACTTTCACCACGAGCATTGTGTCTAGCAGTACGGCCAGCACGATGAATATATTGTGCCACATCCTCTGGACAATCTAATTGAATAACCCAATTTACAATTGGAAAATCTAAACCACGTGAAGCTATATCTGTAGCAAACAATACAACATTACTTTTTCTACTAAATTCATTATAAACTGCAACCCGACGATCTTGATGAAGCCTTCCATAAAGTGCAAGTAAGCTAATACCAGGTCTTAATTTACAAAATATTTCATAAATATATTTAACTTGTTTACAGCTAGACATAAAAACTATAGTTTTTTGCTTTAAATGATTTTTGATAAATGACCATATCATTGTTATTTTATCCTCTAAATTAACAACAACATAATTTTGTTTTAAATTTTGTGGAGTACTTTTTTCTTGTTGTTCATGTGGTGCTATGTACGAAGGATTCTCTAAACTCAAACGTGCTAAATCTTTAACAGATTTTGTTTGTGTTGCAGAAAATAGTAATGTTTGCCTTTGTTTTGGAAAATTTTCAATAATAGAATTCATTGCTTTTTCAAAACCTAAATCTAAACAACGATCTGCTTCATCTAATACCAAAATTTGCATATTATCAGTATTAAATAACGGGTTTTCATCCATATGCTGAAGTAAACGTCCTGGAGTACAAATAATTATATTACATTGATCCATTCGTTGTCGTTCAAATTTTAAATTTTTCCCACCAATTATTAGACCAGCAGAAAAATCATGATATGCTCCAACTTTTCGTAATGTTTCAAAAATTTGATAAGCTAATTCCCTGGTTGGTGAAATAATGATTGCACCGACTCCATCCATTCGAGACCATTTTTTGATAAACAAATTTTCAAGTACCTAAAAAAAAACTGAAACGTTTAATAAAGTAAAATTTTCCTCAAACTATGCTGCATTTCTCTTATTAATTTTCAAAATAAAAATATAATGTAAAAACTTAAGAATTTCGGTCTAAAATTATTTAGTGATTTATGACTGACGCATTTATGTCCTTTTTAAATATCATTAAAGACTGTTTTTCGTATAATAAACTTTAATAAACTTTTCAATTCACATTTTCTGATTTGAACCCAGTGCTCAAATCTTTCAGATAAATTCAATAATACTCTTATTTTATTCAAATCTTGTATTTTTGTGAAAATAATTTAGTGTAGCTGGTCGTTACGGTTATTTTAGACTTTTTTGGAGTTTAATTCACTAAGTGTGACAGAAATGTTCCAAAATTAAATCGAAAATCATTTATTTAGATTAATTTGTCAGGTGAAAAATTTCCTTACTTTAAATTACTACTCAAGTACAGCTAAATTATTTGCTTATTAAACAAAAACACAGTAACCTTTTAAATAAAACTCGAGACATTATGAAAAAATGCCTGAA
Organism: Acrocera orbiculus; assembly: GCA_947359355.1. Lineage (NCBI taxonomy): Eukaryota > Metazoa > Arthropoda > Insecta > Diptera > Acroceridae > Acrocera > Acrocera orbiculus. Next base: position 3,090,109 of record OX375757.1, read on the forward strand.
ATACTTACAGGAATTAGGAATGCAAGTGTTTTTCCACTACCAGTTACAGCAGCTCCAAGTATATCATGACCTTGTAAGGCAGTTCCGATACTCCTTTTTTGAATTTCAGTTAGTATTCTATACTTGCAATTCTTTAAACCTTTTAATGTTTTAGAAGATATTGGAAAATCTGTAAAGTATTTCACTTCTTCCGAATTTATTGTATCATATCTACTTTTTAAATCATTGATTTCTTTATCATCGTTGCCTTTTCTATTTTTCTTTTTTTTGTTGAAAAATTTTTTATGTTTTTCTTGTTTCATATTATTACTACTATTAATTATTTTTATGTTTTCAAACAGAAATTTTTCTTATGCTTGTCAGATTTTTGACAGTTAGAACACGTGAAGAAAAAATTATTTTTTTTACTATCGTGAAGCGTTCGTACACTTTGAATTCCTGAATCCAGCCTTGGTTTACGAATATGAAAATTCACACTGATAAATTAAATTTTAAATAATTTTTGATTTAAAATTTACAATTGACATATTTTTGTGGTTTATGAACTCTTATCTCACTAGAAAGTTGAATTTTGACATTTTTGTTGAGTTTCTGAACGCACTACTACCATATATATACGACGCACTACCACATACGACGACTGTAATATTTTCCAACACATATTCACATATTTTAGTGGACTGAGAATTGTAGGGGAACATTTCCGAAATGTTACAAGCCTCAATGTGAATACCCCCAATCAGGGTATTCACATTGAGTCCGGTAACATTTGATTCTAGGTAAGCGAAGGTGAAAGGTAAGACGGAGTTTCGCAAATTTCGAAAAAGCTTTTACCCCTTCCTGAGGCAGAAATATTTCTGCCTCATGCTTGGTATCTTACTAATCCACATTTATATACACATGTTGTCTGTAATATTTTCCAACACATATTCACATATTTTAGTGGGCTGAGAATTGTAGGGGAACATTTCCGAAATGTTACACGCCTCAATGTGAATACCCCCAATGGCAGCTAATTTACAATTGACATATTTTAGTTGAATTATTGAACGCACTACTCTTAATCTCAACTCTCTCAACTCTCATGACTTCAACCAACTTTTGGTTAACCCAACCTTTTCGTGATTTAAAAAACACATTAAAAATTAATATTCGTTTACTTTTGTTTTTATTTCAATACTTCTCACTGTCTGCTTCTATAAATTTAAAATTTACACTATAGCTTTTCTCGTTTACTCTTTTATATTTTAAGACATTTTATTTGTTCTAATTCTCCCCTACCACATTTTCCAGTTACGTTCCAGTGAACTCGCAGGTTGTTATCGGGACTACAAGTGTTTTTTTTTCTCAGTTAGCTTCCGACAGTTGCTGAACGAAAGTATAAGAGTTTTTACCTACAAATGTGTTTGTTTTTGTTGTAATTAAAGTCCTTTTCTTTTTTTTCGTTTTATTATATGAGAAAAAAAATTATACAATTGCGTTAAGAACATTTAAAAAATTGAAATATAAGAAAAAGTATTTGTGATTTCAAATATTTAAAATTTATAAAGTTTTTCGTGCGATTTGGAATGAAGGGCATTGCTATGAACTAAATCAATAGTGAGAAAGCGCTCCAAGGCTATCCATTCGAGAGTAACTATTTTGTTTGTTTGTTTTTTTTTGCCATCAATATTAAGTAAATGTGGGAAAAAACAGTGAAATAATTTTAAATAAAAAAAATATTTTTTTTTTGTGTTAGATTGCGATATCGATTTTGTATAAATTTTGCAAAAGAATTTTTGTAATTGCAAATCAAGTTTAAATGAAGCTTGAAATGAAGGGCACAAGAAAATTGGTAACCTCCTGCTGGAATTGATTTTTAACATTTACATTTCTTTAACCAGGTAATTATTACCCAGCTTTAAATTTAACCTTTATGGTCGTATTTTATTTATTAAAGCACAAACCTGTATTTTAATGCTTTTTTATTTAGTTGTGACACCTTTAGTCTTGAGAACTTTAATCTTGTAATGTGATGAAATTTTTATCGCATAAAAGCTTTAATTTATATAAATAACGAAAGTCCAATCAATTTGTTTTTAGGGATATTATTTGTTTGTTTGCTTAGTAATTAAAAAATAAAATCAATAATTATAAAGTAGTTTGCCTGTTTGGTTATTATTTGTTTAGGTATATAAGTTCTTTTTTTTTTGTTTTTTTGTTGAAATAAAGTGCGCAAAAGAAGAATAACTAATGAGATTTACTTTGTCCAAACGAGCAGGCATACATTAAAGGCAGAAAAATTAAGTTTCTAATTTTATTTAAACTGAGGACACCACCATAGGATATTCAAATTTGTGCTTCTAATCTGTCCTAGATTTTTTATAGAAATTAAAAATTTGTTTTAAAATTTATTTTTAATTAATAACATGAAAAATTTGGCTCGTTAGAATATACTTCTTTATTTTTATTTAACAGTTATCGGGACAAACGCTAAGTTTTAGATAGTCGAATTTGAAATCCTTTAATCGTTTAAAAACTACTCCATTCTGAAAGGATGACTGCGGAAAGAACTACAGTATAATTTGGTTTCCATTGAAAAGGATATTTTTTCTAAATATCAATAATGCTTTTCATTCAGTATTATTAATCATGCAGAGGGAATCCTGATATTAAAAACTGATGTAATTATTTCAAAAAAATTAAAATTCCTAACAGAAAGAAGTTTCTGATGCAATGAACTTCTAGAGCGCGCATTTTTCTTTATCCAATATACTACGGGCTACTTAATTTTTAAATAAGAATATTATTCGGACCATTAATGACATTGAATATTGTTCATTTTTCTTTACCATTTATTACAAAATAACCATGTCAAGGATTTAAAATCAAAGGTACAGTGCATAAAAATTTCAACAAATTTCTCTCGTTAGAATTGAAACTTCAACTTTTTTATACCGCCTGGGGAGAACCATCTACTTATTTCCTTAAAGTATGACTTCTTTATTTAAGCTTAATCTTGAGGATTTCTTTAAGACTTGTAAAAAGTTACTTATCTTCAAGGTTCGAATATAACAAATATGACAATTTCGGGAGCAACTCAAAATATTTAATTTTGTTAATTTCATTAATTTGGAATTGGTGGATTATTATTGGATCATTGTAGGCAAAGTTGTTGTAACAGACAAAGAGCTATTTGCTTCCAACAACGACCTTAGAAAATTCATTAACATAATTTTGGGAATTAGGAAAGCTTGAAGAAGTAAGGATTAAAACCAGAAGTAATTGAATGTGAACAATAGTTTGAATATACTTATGATCATCTGTCCAATGGAAGATTTGTTGTAGGTTTACAAATAAAAAATTCTCTAGAGAAATTTTAATGTATTTTTAAATTTTATTGTTAAAATTCATTTCTAATTTTTATATAAACTTCTTAAAAAATAATAATTACAAGAAATTCCAATTTTTTTTCAATATCTTTCACAAATTGCTGCACTTTATACTTTAGTGCACATGTACATATGTAAATATATATAAGAAAAAGAAGAAATACAGAAATGCACTCAATTTATTTACCCAGAGAGTGCTTAAAATTCACTCTATACATGTTTTTTCTAATCTATTCGGAATGTTAAATATCATGCATGTTATGAAGGTGAGATTTAACATTTTTGCATGCAAGTTTGATATACAAAAACATGCAAAAAGTGTATTTTGAAAGCAGAGATTTATATAGTTAGGAAATAATATAAGACAATTTTGTGATGCATTTAATTTATTGCTTCTGTTTTATATCTACCAAACTCATGCGAGACAAATCCCAAGCAATCAGCTTTTTATATTCCAATAGTGATTTAATGCCATATTGCTAATTTGGTAACGATAAAATATTAAAGTGCTAAATGTTATTAGCTAGCATTTGTGTCAAGTGAAAAATAATGGTTAAGGTGTTAACTTTTGTTAAATCTACTAATGACTACTTCATAATTTGAAATGCTTTGTTCATTTCAGGACAAATTTGCTTAGTTTGATTTTGTATTTATCAAGTTTCTGGTTTAATCTTAATAAAAGATAATTTTAAAAGAGTTATTTTAGAGTTCTCATTTATCACATTCCAATGAATTTCTATGTTAAATGCTATTTTCCCCAGTTTATAAAAAGACAATGGAAGTAATTTTGCTGTGCTAACAAAAAGTTATAAAGCTAGAATGCCGGTACTATGTAAATAACAACTTTGTTTACTTTTTAGCCTCATTGTTCATTTTTCATCATATCCGCAGGCACATTTGTCTGAATTTTTCATCATTCTAAACTAAGGTTCCATTGTTGTACCTACTTCAGCCGGAACCAGTAAGTATAAATATCAAAATTAATCGGTATCTAAACAATAAAATATCGAGGCATGAAATATCTGCAACATGGATACGACGCCATTACTTTTTGCAATTGCAGGTGTGTAAAATATAATAGATTAAAGAAAAAATAAATAAAAAAATATAAAAAAGAGTGAAACTTCAGTCTGTCATTTTGTCAACATGATTTAAAGGCATATTATGGTTTCACTGTGTCCCTGTGTTATGCCTTTTGAATACTAATTCTGTGTAATTATCGGAGTTGGCTTCATGCTTTGTGTTGGCAATAAAAATAATTGTTTAAGTTTGGTTTTTCAGTTCAAGGAAATACTTGTTTAAAGTTTGTTTTTATCAAAACTAACCCTAAAAACAATTGGAACAAATCGTTATTTTGTTATATGAACTACTGGTTTCTATAACCAAAGATTAGAAACTATTGTCGATATTTTGTTATTCCCTATCACCAGTTTTTATTTAAAAATAAATGGCTTGAAATGATAATGGAGTAGTTCATATAGTATTCACGGTTTTCAATCGATAAAATAAAGAAATTGCAAGACGAAGGTCATAAGTAGACTAAATGAAATTTTTACTACAATATCAGAAAAGTTTAATAGTTTATTTGCAATTTAAACTGCCAAAAACTGCTATATTAGGGGTGCGATTTTATTCTGGCGTTTAAGTATAGATGCACTATGATAATCTGTTGCATCTGTTTTCTTAGATAGAATGGACGGGGTTTTGCGTCGGTTTAAGTATCAATTCAAATTTAACTTTCTTTTTTTTTTGAATTGAAACCTCTATATTTTAAACTGAGGGATGATTTTTATACTGTATGAATCTGTATGCTGTATGAATGCTGTATGAATCTCAAAAACAAAATCCGAATAAATTACCTTTTCCTTAATGTCAACGTTAGTTTAAAATATTTAAATCGAGTAGTTTTAAATGGTACTGGTATCAATACCATCTTATAACCGAAATGTCAAACTTTTTATAATTTTCATTGTGAATTGTTTTTAGTAGAATTTAACTGTAATATAGAAAAATATATAAGATCTCTTATTATGGAAAAATAAAACAAATGCATTGAAAAAATGAGCATTTATTTGATGTTATTCGATGTAATTCAATCAGGAAAATAACTCTTGAGTCAATAATTTAGCAATTACAAAGGAAGTGAATTCCATATCATCATATTTGTTTTCAATACTTTATCATTATCAGAGAATGAATTTTCGAAAATAAGTATTATTCGAAGTGGTATTAATACTTGATTCATTCATCAATACTTTATTGCAAATCTAGTTTTGCCTAAATTTCCATACAAAATTGGGAAAGCTGTTACAATACCACAAAAACGACTTGATGAAAAGCAGCTATTAGTAGTTACTACTATATTCAGATTTTTCAATGATATTTTGAATGAAAAATAAAATTTATATAATATTTTTGATTATTTAAAATATTTGTTTAAAAATCTAAAAGCTTTTGAAATGTTTACTACCCACATAAGACTATTATGCATTATTTCAGCATTATATTTGAATATGTACTATCAAATCTCATAGTAAATCAAACTAAAATTTATAAAACAAAGAAACAAAAACAAACTCCAATTTTCACTTGATAAAAACTTTTTAGTTATGACATAAATTTAATCTAATATTAATTAAAATACATAATTGGATGGATGGAAGATCAATATTCAAAGTGCCGAATTTGCGCCCATTCAATCAATAAAACAAAAGCTTTCACTGTCTTAAATATTCAAAAAAAAAAAAAAACTAAACGGAAATGTTAATGAAAAGTGCGTAAATGGAAGATGTGTAGTTGCTAGTTAATATGTGAAACATATGTATCCAAAATCGATGGCATAGACCTCGGAAATCGATCTTTCTTTTGTTTTTTCATCAAGATAATTACCTATTTCCATTTTTACCTATGAAAAATTTTAATTGAAAGAGTCAGCCAGTTTTTGTGGTTATATTAAATCAAATAATTTCAATTATTGACATTGAGATTTAAGCGGAATATATACATGAATCTTATTTGTAAGTTCGTTAGCCATTAAATTGATTTGCCTTAAAGCGGTATTTTTCTATGCAATATAATAAATAATCTTAGGAATATTTATAATAAACTAGTTTGGTAATACTTTCATAATCTGAAACTTTTTAATAATTATGCAATTAAATGATATAAAAAATAATATTTTGAGTTTTAAGTTTAGAGTTAATATGAAATGAATTATTGATTTTGCTATATTGACTAAATAATTTACAGAAAACTGTTTAGTAGTTTTTAATAATGTTTTTGCCAGCCTTAAATAAATTTTAAGGAAATTTTCATTTTAAATCAATTCCGTAATTTAAAAGGTACCGGAATAGTAACAATGAATAAAATGATAAAACTAGAATTTCGAGTTTAAAATTTTAAACGCGTTTTTCTTGAAATGATTTTTTTAAGAGATTGTGATTGACGGCATTCAAAAAATACTGCACCGTTTCTTTTGAAATATTACATTTACCTTTTATACATAAAATATGGTGAATTGATTTAATAGCATGAATAATATTTCAATTTATTTACTCTGAAAAACATTCTTAAGAAAAAAAAGAGTTTTTTTCGACCATTATCCCTTATCACTTATCATCCTATATTGACAAGGTTTTGTAGTATTTAAAATTTGCCTAGTTTTGATCAAATAGAACTCCATTTTTGGTATGGTAAGACATAGTCTAGTTTGCTTTATTTTTTATAATAAAACAATTTTTTATTGAAAATTTTGTTGTTATTTCAAATGTCCGTAAATCTTTCACCTGTGGCGTATCGAGCGGGGGCTGTGGGGGGTGTGACACCTCCCCAAAGCAGTCGGCAGTCGGCAAATCTGAGTTATTCTATCGTGCAATTCAAATATGAAATGGGTAGCTTGACATGGATTCACGAATTCTGGAATTTCTGAGACTACATTTTATGAAGAATGATTGGTGTAACATTAATTTCTTTAATTGTTTTTTTATTTCTAACTTTTATCTAAAAAATATCTAATAGATTTTTGGTTGAAAGTGCTAATTAAATGATACCAAGTGAATCAAAATAGAGAGGAAGTAGTAATTATAGAAAACTTAACACTGATTATTTTTTTTATTAGAATGAACACTGCAGTCAGTTTTTAAATCACAGTGATTCAAGTCATAAATAATGGTTTCGTTTGATTACTCATACACAGAACACGTCGCATACCAAAAAAATATGATGAAAACCCAGAAACAGTTACTAATTTCGAGTTTATAACAAGGAATTTAGATATGTATGTCTTGCAAGTTTTGACAAGCTGTATTGACGACAATATGAAAGAAACTTTTTCAATGTTTGTACCTATTCAAAAAATTTTCAAATTTCCAGTTAACAAAAGCAACGTCACGATTAAATTAATCAAATCTATTGTGCAATTAGACCCAACATTTTGCACAGAAGAACCAGAATGCTTGTTTGATGAATTAGAAATTCTTTTGTATTCATGTGCAGAATGTACGAATTTTGGAGATATTTCTAAAATAGTGTTCAAATTGGGTAAGTTGATTCTGTTGGCGCATAAGCTTGTTTGTTTTATTTTGACTGCTCCAGTGATATCAGCTTCTCGATAACGCTTATTTAGTAAATTAATAACTAGTTTAGAATTATTTACGTACAACAATGGGGGATGATCGTTTGAATGCGTTGATGTTGTTTTATTCTTCGAAAGATAAAGTTGACGAAATTAGTCTGCGTGAAGTCGTTGAGAAATGGTCGGTATTAAAACATCGCAGAGTTAAACTTTGACATCTATCATTCTATGGATAAAAAGCACTTATGAAAATAAGACAGTGCTCATTATATACTTATTCCTTTTTTTAAGAATTATTTTTTCGGCCGTTTAGCTGTGATAATGTTGTTTATTTCCAAAAATTCTTTAGAGTAATTATTTGTTTTGTTATAATAAAATTCTAAAATAGTTAATTTGAACACACTGATATTAATATATTTCCACCCACATGCCGCATATGCAGTCATCAAGCTTTCTGGGTAAGTCGGCTTTTTTATACCCAGCACCCCCCCACGCTCAACACCATCACTACGGCCCTGTCTTTCACGTGTCCCTCAAAGAAATTTATACTAATCCCTGATATTCGTATTTTTTTTTGAAATATGTAATATTGAAGACATTTACAAATTACATGACCTTGTCTTTAGTCTCAGATTAATTTTTAAATAATGCCAAATACAATTTTATTTATATTACAATTTTTCTTAAAAAGGTTGGAATATACAAATTAGAATTAATATTTGTCGTGTAGGCTTGATTTATTAAAATTATCTTGTATTCTACTCTGAACTATTATAATTATAATCTTCTTACACTTATGCCTGGGACTCACTAGCGCTTAGCAGCATAAAATTTAGTGCTAAATGCTAATGAGTCCATTAGTCTCCAATGATGTTCCACTCTACTGGTATATAAAAAAAACTCTCCTTTTTTACTGTGCTAAGTCGTCTCCACACGCTAAGCGCTAGTGAGTCCCAGGCATTATGTAATGTTGGTTGGTCAATCAAACTAGGCAGTTCTTTGTGATTTAGTTAGTTTTGAAAACAATAAGCTATCGAAGAAAATAATTGGCTAATATTTCGTAATACTATGCCAAATACTCTTCAATAAGGCATATTACATCCTACCTAGTTTTTTAAAAAATATTTTAATTTATGCGAAATGTAAAGGAAAAAAAAACCAATTAATTCTTACAGACGTTCTACATAGAAGTATGTTCATGTTTCTTGATTAAAGCTTGTTTAACATCCCTTAAAATATTTTTAAGGAATATCGTTCAAGACGAACAAAGCTCAAAATGTGTAAAAAGTACGAAAATATAAAAAAATGAGAAGTAATTTATTTGAAAGTTATGATTTATAAATTAAAATGGGTATTCCTTATATATAGACGTAAGGCATGTATAAAGTACAATGGTGCTCACATCGAGAATTACATCGTTGTTCCGTAACGTTTTATTCTATTCCAAAATCGTTGGTTAGTTTATACACGAGGCCAGCACCTCCTGTTTTTATGAATAAGAGACATGAAAGGCAAGACAAAATATCGAAATTTTTGAAACTTTAAAACCTATGAGGCAGAAATTTTTCTACATCTCGTTTAACATCTTTCCAATATATATTTACCGACACAAGTGTAGTGAACGCTATATGTAGTATTATTTTATTGAACATAACTTAATTTTTACATCATTCTCTAATTCTTTTTCGAAATGTTATTTGTTGAAGGGACGTGAGAATGATTCAGTTCTCGAATTCAAATTCTGGCAAGGCTTGAGCTCACTTCTCACTGGGAAACTTAAAACGCTGTTATTTCAAAGCAAAAAAAAATGTAACTCTTACTTTTTGTGTTATTTCTGAATTAAATTTTATGTAACCCATAGGGACACCATAAAAACGGTAATTTTTATTGCTTTTAATGGAAAAAAAAATTATGTCAAACTTACTAAAAACTCGGGCAGAATTTTGAGACGATAATTATAACAGAATTATTTTTAACTTTTTGTTAACTTTTTTCAATAAAGTAACAATATTCGTGCTAGATTATTTACTATAGATTCATTTTAACCAGAAATATATTAATACGTGACTAATAAATTTTATGTAAGATTTTTCTCATCATTTATACTTTTCCCTTTTTAATAACTATCAGTTAAAGTTTACTTTCAAAAAAAGAAAAGAAATAAAAAGAACCTATCATTTTCCCTAATTATGATAACCTTCAATTTAATTGAGACAAATTTTTTTAATATTTATAATTATTTTTTACAAGTAATACTTGGGCTATTAAACATTTGTTGTTCCGAGTTATGTCTGGAACTTACGCACTTGAAGCCAAAATATCTAACAAAATCAAGCAGTTTTTTTTTAAAGCCCTTTTTTGCATAACTCGTGACAATCTGGATTTGAAAGTAGTTCCTTTAATGAATTTTTTTTAAGGTAATTTAATTTTCAAATTTTTTTGTACAGTAGTAAAATTAATTATTAGGCTTGGCTAACAAATAGTTTTTATTTGTTTTAAAAGCACTTTCTATAAGATTCACTTTACTAGATATTTTTAAATTATGTTTTTTTCCCTTTCGGTATAATTATATATCATATAAACAATGGAATGTATACTATGACCTGCAACTGGGTCGACTTGAGTTATTAGTTGTGTAGCTATAATATAACAATTACTTTTAATTATTAATTTTTTGTTTTGATAAATTATACTTAAATTGGGAGTCATATAGGTGAAAAGTGTAAGATTGATTGTTTCCAAATATTCAATTTTGTGTTATTAAGCGCAGATAAAGCCAAAATATAAAAAAATTTGAATTCTACGGTAAAACTAATGAATTTTCAAAAGCTATGTATAATTTTGAATTAATCAAAAAATGAGTTGCATAAAATTTTTTTTATTAATATCAGCCCCATCATAATCTTGGAAACTTTGTAATTCCATTAATAATACTCTTACTTTTCAAAAAGACAGAGCAGGTGACAAATTTTCTAAAAGCAATTATAAATAACTTGAATTGATTCTCTAATTTTCGATTTAAATTCTTTAATATTGCTGTAAATAAAGTGTAAATTTGTCAAGTTTATGAGCTTTGTTGAAAAGAAACACACAACGGAGATTGTATGCATTTTTGGCTCTAAGCAAAAATATTAATTTTAATAAAAAAACAAAATTAATTGCGTTAAATATTAATTTTTGAGAATCACAACAATTTATTGTAATAAGCACTTTAAGTAAACGATGACAATTCAAAAAACATATTTTGTTCTTTTTAAAAACAAAAAATCAATTTATTAATAACTTCTTAAAATTTCTGAAAAAAACACAATATGAAAAGACGAAGCAGTAACAATTTTAAATTTTTTTGGGTAGCTTAAACTTTAAAGCACTAATAATTTCTAAAGCCCTTAATCGCTAAGTCAAGATGCTGGAAAAGTAGCAACTTCTGGACTCTGTACATTGCTTTATTTTTTCTTTTAACATAGAAAGAATCCCAGTGGCTTAAATCCTCTCTTTATGTGACATATGAAAATCAAGCTGGCACCGATAATTGTAAATTAATGCCTACCACAACCACGCCCTGATAACCGCTCAAATGCAGAAGAATCCAGAATAGTCACCTATTTCTTCTATGTGTTCATGTTAATTTGTATAGAGAAATTAGCCGCAGGGAATAAGCCACTGGTAATGCTTACTCTGTAGTCTGTAATATTTGCAGTGAATGATAAAATACCATATTTATTATAAACAAGTAAAAATCAAATTTTTCAATTATTAAAATTGTAATTTCCTCTAAAGGAATGTATAAAAGTTAATTAAATAAAATTTTACATATAAAAATTTCAAAATCTAACAAATATGTATGAAATCCGTACATTTTTGATATTTTCTTCAATAACTTTAGGTTTAATCTTCGTAGAATTAAAACTTGGCTTAGTACAAAACTTTGTACCATATATACAAAAAAAAATTTTATGCAGAGGTCTGTGAAAAAACGTTTATTTTACAAAGATTAAACTTAAGCTCTCGGCTTGGCTAACAAATAGTCAATTTCACTTTAATGCTAACTATGAATTTTATATCTATTTCTTTTATATCAATTCTAATTAACTAATAAAAACTTGACTTTGCTTTTGTTTAAAGTATGACCTAGACCCATGACACGTTTCGAAATACACGAACTATTATTAAAAATATTTTCATTTTCTGCAAAATAATTAACTATTGAAGATTTATTGTTGTAATAATCTTTTCAAATGTAGAGCCATTCACTTAATCAATGCAGAAGGTACAAAAAAACAACTAGAAAACCTTGTAAAAACAAGCCCTCGTCATCATGTATATGTATAAGTAACTTCTTTTGTTTTTTTTATAGGCATCATATATTTGTATCTATATTTACTTTTTACAAATCGTTTTACAAGATGATTTCATCTTTTACCAACTTACTTTCATCTTAATAGTAGTATAACAATAAATGCTTTTGTCTCAAGATCTAGAAAACTTAAAAATAATCTGGGTTTTTGGGTGAAACAATTACAATCAAAATTTTAATTTCTAAAATCACTTTCATTCTTGGGTAACTCTCATCTAGATCTTAAATATTATTTTTACATTAGGAATACTTAAAAAAAAAAAATACATAAACATATGCAGTTCATTTTGTTTATTATTTTTATTAGTTCTTAAATTTTATAAAAAAATTACAAATTGCATGTTTTTGGTTGAGTACCTCAATTAAAAAACAAAAATCACTGTCAAAGTTTGACAACACTTAACAAAAAGCCAAAACCATAAAGTTTAGTTTAGAAAAGTCAAAGAAATATAAAGATAAAACGAAATAGTAGGTACTCAACAACAACAATTAAGCAGGTTTATATCATTTTTACTTGAATTACAAGACTCTCAATTACGAGGCTACTGGACATGGTAAGAAATTTTAATAATGATTTATTGTGCAATTCAAGAAGTGCCCCTTACTTTACTTTTGTTTTTTGAAGAAAATAGGAGAACAATATAAATTGCGCAAATTAAATTTTTTAATTACTCTGAAATTATGTAAGACCTTTCCTAATTTTTTACTATTTTGGTTTTTCTTAATCAATTTTAATGTTGATATTCTTTAATTCATCTGTCAGAAGTATATTTTAAAGTTTATTCTAACTTTTTATGTACACCTCTAAATTTTACACTTTAACCAAAAACAAAGCCGCTTTTGAAAGAGTCATTTTAGTTAAGACTAAATGAAGATAGCATCCTACTGCTAGAAATTTTCAGTTGAAAAATTAACCGACGAAAATACCGCTTACTGCTTCGGTGCGAATGTGTGTTTATCTAGGTGCTAAATTTCTTTGTCCTGGTTATAGGGTCTTGTCATTCAAATAACAAGATTTAATTAGGGAAGCTCACTCCTAAGCAAGAATTTTTGCTAATAGCTTCTAAAAGCCAATAACATTTCAAGGTTGTCCCTTAGCGAAAATGGTATTAGGTATTTTTTACATATATCCTACTAATAATAAAAATGAATTGATTTCCCAAATTTCTATTAAAGTAAAACTAATTTGAAAATGGTTAAGAAGCCATTTTTAAAATTTTTTAAAATTAAATTTCTGAAGTTCAGATAATATCATATTTCCCGGCGTCTCATATTAATATTAAATTATTAATAAGAAAGTCGTAGGTTGTCTAGTCAATAGTTTATGATAATAAAAATAAGAAACTTCAAATGATTTTTAAAGCAAATACATAAATGATTAATGGCAAAAATTCTAGAATTGTGAAATCTTAAGAAATACCATTGAAACTAGGTATGCACAGTATTTCTTTACAGCAATTTAAAAGGAATTTAGTTGATGTTAATTAAATATATTTTAAATGTGGTTAACCTCATATTGCAACAAGAACTTTCGCATTGAATTATTTTTATGTTTTTATTTATAAATAATGATTAAAAAGAAGTTAAGGAAACGGCTAACTGTAATCATCTGAACGATAAATATGTGGGTGTTGATATGATCCAAAAACGATAACTTTGTAATAAATATACAGCTGCAAAAGAAAATATCTTCCTTTTAGTTTGTATTTTAAATACTGTCATCGTTAGTTTTAATTAAATTAATAAGAAAAATAAATTTAGTAAAAAGAAATGTGACCTTATATGAAATTTTTTATATAACTTTTGCTATCCAATATATAGCTATTTATTTGTTTTTATTTCTTTGAACCTCACGGGTAAGACATTTAAGATTTTATCCTACTTTACTTAAGTATTTTTTTCGATTAAAATTTACTATTTTAACGTATTTAAAGAGGTTTAATTTTACATAAAACTTTATTATATAATAATTGTGACTTCCTTGTGACTTTTCACCACATTGACTTTCTAAGCCTAATTTAATTAATTTATTTTTAAGAAAAGCTACTTTGTTTTTCTTCAGTCTTTTATTATAAATTAATAAAAATGAATCGGCTTCCACATAACTATCTAAAGATTAGGCTCAGATACATCAGCTAAAATATACATACATACTTACATGCACAAGTACCTTTTTGAAATAATTTTAATATAATATTTTTCAAGATATTGACAAATAAAGGAAATTAATTTGTTTTATTTTACTTCAAATATTCAGCTGGAACAATATATAGGAAGAAAATATAATCCTCAGCACTTTTGGGTTCAAATTAGACAAATACAGTTCTTTAGAAGATACCTACCCCTTTTACTTGGTAGAAATTAGAGATTTCCTTTCTTATAAAGCTCTTAAAATTTTCTCTAGATCTAATTAAATCTGAAAATTCTAATAATTTTGCTACAAAAAATATTATCTGTCAGCCTTGACTGTATTTGTAATACATAAATAAAAAGTTCAGGTCTGACTAGGCCTTACTATACCTTTTTTAAGATCTTATCGGCTACACTAGAACCTTGAACCTTAATGATTTGTTATCCGACTATGTCTTTTTTTTTACTGACAAAAAAAATTTATTTTGCTGTTTTAAATTTTACTTTGTTAATTTTTAGGCAAAATAAAACTCAAGTCACCTTTTTGAATTCTTTTAATTAACTTTAATTTTATTCAAAGTACAAAAATAAACAATATTTAGAATTACTCTAAAGAATTCATTAAGGATATTCAACTAAAATGTTACAACATCACAAAAATGTAATTATGGATATATTAGGAAAATTCTAATTTAATGAGGATATATTTTAATAATTAAAAAAATATAAAACATAAGTACAAAAAATTATATATAATTATAAAAATTTATAGTCAAAATGTCAAAAACCTGGGAAAAAATTAAAGAGGAATAACTTGGAAATTATTCTTTAACTATTTTCTTTCTAAAATTTTTAAGAGAATTTCAACCTCAATCCTAGATTATTATATATTTTTTTTTATATTGTTAGTCAAGTGCTCACATTAATAAACAGTTATTTTACCTTGTTACTAAATACTGTAACGAATATACTTTTGTTGTTGTTTAAAGAAAACATAAAAAGTAAACTATCTCATTTGTTTCATGTTCTTGTTCTAGAATTTTGAATTTATGTGAAATTTACACCAAATGTTCTACCTAGTAACACCTTAAAATAAACAATTTTATTTTAATTAATTAATTAATATTGTTTTGATTATTCTATGCCGTTATATAGTTATTTTACGGTACTAGCCCAAAAGTGAAAATTAAGATTTAGTTCCTATTCCAATTTAATAAGGTCAAATCACTTAATTATTCTTTTGTTAGTTAAGAGAAAAGCCTTGGGTCTAGAAACCATTATTTAACCAAATAATACACTGAAGCCTTAATAATTAATAATACAACCACAAAAAATTTTTATAAATTTCCATGAACATTATTTTTATTGTTGTTAAAGAAATAGAAACAAAAAAAATTATGAATCACTGCAGCTTCCGTAGATGACGTCATTGTAAATCACGTTTATTAATCAGCAAAATGAGTTTTGGGGGAATGACCCGATTAATACAGTCTCACTTCTTGTTTGCCCAACTACCTAACTAATAAGAAATCTAATGAATTTGATATTTTTACGGCAAAACAGAAGCCAAAATCATATTGTCGGATTACCGTATCTCGCAACAAATAATTTTGAAAAGTTAAAACAGGGCTTAGTACTAATCTTCAATACCTTAAATTATTTTAATTTAATCCTCAATTTCTTAGCGTAATGATTTCTTTAGATTTTTTTACAGACTTGTTAAGCCTTTTTATGTGGTCGATAATCAGCTATAGACCTTCTCTTGGCATCAAGTTACGGTTGAATTAGACGCTTAATTTTAGAGTTGAGTAACTTTTTCATAACTTGTGTTTAGTTATAATTATCATTCATTTAAGATATTCGAGATAAACAAATAATGAGAACTAAATACACATCTGTCACGGTTGATTCAATATATCTCTCCTGAAATTTAAAATAAGAATAGAAAATAATGATTATTTAAGATGAACATAAATAAATCAGCCAACGCCCTTAATTGAGCTATTTTTCGTTTATTAACTCTTACTTTTTTATTTAATAGGTAGTTACTTTCTGGCTATAAATAAGCTTAAAACTATTGATGAGCTATAAAAAATAACAAAATCGACCATGTAGATTGAACAAGGTTAGCATTTTTATGGTCATTGAACAAATTATTGAAGACTTTATTTCAATTTTTTATCCACGGTGTTGACCAAATGTTTATTTTCGAGAAGCTTTTATGATAGTTTAGTGAATTAAATATAAAAACTAATCATCTTATATTCTACACACTCATTTAATTTATTTCCAAGTTTAAATTACAATTAGCTTACGTTTTTATGTTGTGAATTAAACATTTTTCAACCTTTTTAAAATAGAAAACGTGGGCTTTATCAATATTCGTTTAATTTTTTAATTTTTATTTAATTTTGTTGTAAACATTTTGAATATTATCCTAAGCATAAATAAATTTAATCAAACATTAAATACTTTCAGACAATTCGAATTAATCATTCAATCATGACATGGTATTGGTGGACTCATTGGTTTTGGATCACTTTCATTTTTGGTAATATCTTAAAATTTTTCTAGAAATAAATAATATAATTTCTATTAAATAACTTTATCCAAAAAAATAGTTATTGGAATTACTGGATATCCAATTCAATCATCTTATGACAATAAGGAATCAAATCAAAACAAACCTCTGAAATTCCCTCTAGCAGCACAGACAGACACTGATGGTGATAGTTTTCGTAGTGATGATATATCCTTAAGTTCTATTCTTCGTGATAAAAAATCATTTCATAATAAAAACATTGGATCTGAAAATATCACTAAACCTAGTGAAAATATTCTTGTTAATGTGAGTAAAGTTGAAAATGTTCCTGTAATTATTGATAGTAGCATAGAAGTGAATGTAACAAAAATCCCTCCAATTAATAGCGTTGCTGAAAATGTGACTGTGTCTATTATTTCCAATAATATAAGGTATATATAATATTTATATTATTAACCAAATAGAAATTTGTTTTAATATCTTGAATTTTATTTTTTTAGTTATGTAACAACATCACCCAGTAATGATGGCTTAGAAACAACATTAATCGAAATTATCGATACAACAGAGAATAACGGAAATAATACATTTATAATTTCCACTGAAGAGAGCACTACAAAATTTTTTGAATCTAATAACAATAGTAGTTATTATAATAGCACTAATAATTCCACAACTCCTACAATTGAAGTACATTTACAAAATTCAAATGAATCTAAAGGTGAACAAAACATGGGTACAGAACTTTTTGGCAATGGATTTAATCTTGATAATATAACTGAAGAAGAGGAAATAATTAGAGCACAAATTGAAAAGCAATTAAGTGGTGAAAGAGCTAGAAAATCAAAAGTTTTGTCTGTATATAGACAGGAACTAAAGCTAATCAATTTCTCATCTGATGCGAAAAATTTGTTAGCACGCTCTGCATTGCAAGATCTTGAAGAACAAGATGGAAATATTTCATCTGAAGCACTTGCTATAGAGGTAATAATATAATTTTTTTTTTAATAAGCTTTTTTTTTGGTTATTTTGATTCTTAGCAGAAATTTCCATTACATCTTCCAATGTCAATAGAAACTTATTAAGCTTATAAATATTTTGTTGGGAATAGAATTTCTTTATCAACATTGTAATTATAAATGGTATTTTTATTGTATATTAAAAATCAAAATAATTGTTTAATTGGTTTAAATTGATGCTCTTTTCAACAAAAAATTGCAGCTAATTTATAATTATACAAGTTGACAATAAAACGCATAAAACCTTGACATTCACTAAAGGTGATTTTGAAGGTTTGAATAAGTTTAATTTATGAAATTATCATTAACTTATACAAAACTGTGAACTAAATTAAATTAGTTGTAAATTTATTCAATTAATTAAGCTGTAATTAGTTTAAACACGTAGAATTAGTGGCGTAGGTTTAGCAAGTTTCTCTTATTATGTTAGTTTAAATTCTTGTATTGAAATAAAAACCATTGGAATTTTTAAAAATTAAAAGAAGGAAGTACCATACATATTTACATGCCATTATTTTTATACTTTGTGGTTTAATACTGTCATATGAGGATAACTTTTTTGGATCCAATTAAGTTATTTCTTATATCTATCAAAATTTAAGAATTTTTGTAGTATAAATTTCAATTTCCAAATCATTACATTAACAAAATATAAAATAATAAAATAGTAATATAATAGTTTACTTCATTTCTGGCTACTCAATTTGTATATTTCGACCTACATAGCTCTTAACGTTCTCTGTAAAACGAGATTACTCATTAGTAAAATTAATTTTTAGGAATTAATGCCAACATGTTTTTCTAGTTCACGAATCTTTACTTTTCAGGGCGTAATTGGAAAAACAGAAATACTTTCATTCCTTTAAAAATTTTTTTGTATTAAAGAAAATTTTTACAAAAATATTGCCTTCTTTTCCTTGTAATCGATTTTGTGCATTATCAAGATCTAAAAACTTTTATAGAATCCATTTTGAAAATCAACTAAAATAGAAGACCCAAAAATAGTAAGATAAATCTCAATTTATCAACTCTTTTATTGGCTATAAAAGAAAACACCGATTTTAGTTTTTAACACCAATCATAAATATATTTGAATATATCTATGTATGTCTATGCTTAAACACTTAGCACTGATTCTTTTTAACAAGAAAACTACTTCTTATATCCCTAATGTATGAATTGTTTTTATTAGGAAACGGATATATTTGCTTTAAGTACGGGTATATGTTAATCTTTTACACCGCTTACACTTTATTTCAAACGCTTATATGCATTTTTCTTGATTGTATTGCTCTTTAAAAATTTTTCTGCAAATTTATCCAGTTACTGTTGTATAATTTGCTATTTTTGGTTCTTATTTCTTATAATTGAAAGTTTTATTATAGTTCATATGGTTTTGATATATTTCAAATCATTTTTATTGATCTGTAAGACGACCTTTACGTATATAGAATATTTTCAATAATTTTAATATTGGTAATAATAATTAATAAAAATAACAATTTTTTAGAGAGCTTACATATTGAATGCTGGAGCAATATCAGGAATCTGTTTAGCAGTTTTGGGGTTTTTTTGTGGATTTGCTATGATTGGTGTAGTTCTGTATCGTAGAAGATATATAAATAAACCACAAACACTTAGTGAACCAGATTCTAGTGTTTATATTGATGATAGTACAATTAGAGTAAGTACAAGTTTTTAATTTTTTTTTGTATATAACTAAAAAAAAAACTCAAAAAATAAGAAAGATCAGGAAAATATTGTACAAAAAATAAAATTTAACTGTAAAATACTTCACATAATTGACGGCCATAGTTTTTTTTAGCTTTGTTGTATTAGTTAAGGCAATTATTTTTTATAGCATTTTAAATTCTGTTACGGTACATTATTGTATAATTGATTAAAAGTTTTAATTTCTTTTCATTTAAATTCTAGTGGGATAAAATAAAATGAAAAAAATTTCGAAAAATAAATCATTATTTTCGTAAAAAACTAATTAAATAATATTAATTATTTTATTACAATCAAATACCTTTTTTAATCAAAATATTCTAATATTTTCAGGACAATTCAGATGAAATGTATAGTTTGGATAATGATTCATTTCTTAATTCTTTGGAGGCTATGACTATACAAAACTATTGGACAGATACAGTGAAACATACAAAACTATAAAATCCATCCAATTATGTTTAGATTTCCGTCAATTTTGGAAATTTGTGATAAAGGATTAAAATCTTATATCATGTCCTTCTATTAAAGAAAAAAATTATTATAACAAATAATAACAATTATGTGCCGCGTGAAATTAATTTATAATTGTCATAATACTTTTTATTTATGACCCAGTTTATCAAAATAATTCAAATTAAATATTTTTAATGTTAAGTATTCAAAGATGTGTGTGTATTTATAGCAATATTTTGTAAAATGATTTATTTTAGCACTACATATTTACGTCCATTCCTACTATATTAGTATGTTGTTATTTGTACTTAGACAATTTAGTAAAATATTTAATAAAATAATATAGAATCTATTTATATGTTTAAAATTTATGTAATGCTTATGCGTAACTCAAGATGAAAACGTGCAAAAATTTTTTCAAAGAGTCAACTGTTATATGATGCCAATATGTGAAATTTCTGTGTTAGCTGAATTATCATTTCATCAATTAAGAAATTACTATTTCGACTATTATTTATAAATTTAAACAAAGTGTAAGCTATACTTAACACATCCAAATCCTTTGGTTAGCATAATGTTAAGTAAAAATTCCCTTACCTTAGGAGAGTGAATTAATAGTAAAACTCTGTAAATATAAATGGTATTTGCTCTCGATAGCAATGATACTGTAGAAATATTGAGCAAAAACATCAGAGACTGTAATAATTTAATAATTATTTCTAATTAATGAGACTACTGCAAGGTAGTAATAAAAGTAATAAAAAATTTATATAAAATTGCAAGTTTTAGGGCAGACATTACATATCAGCTTAGATATAAATTTTATTTAAGTAAAATGAAAGTCAAAAGAGGCAAGAATAATTAAAATATTCATCTTCAATAATCTCAATAAATCTTCAACGCTAAGATTATATTTAGTGAGTATTAAAAGTTAAACATGGCAGTTAATTGTACTAAATAAATATCGGCCTTAATCAAAGCATAAATACTGTAAAATGCTGGCTTACTAATGTAGTATTCAATCTTAAGAACAATTTATTGTAGTTTTATGAGTTTAAATTAATTTAGTAAATCATAAGCTTCATCTAATGGTTAAGTTAAAATTATCAATCTTTGATATTCTTTGTGATCCGTACATTTATATGTTTTTTTTTTTAAATATTTCAAAAGACATATTAATACATACGATCTAAAAGATCTGATATTTTCAAAATGGTCTTGCCTCAATTGATCAATAATCTCAAATGATTTTTAATGAACCATTTATCTCAAACAAAACTATTTCATTTGACCAATAATATTCAGGTTTTAGATGCTTTGTAAATATAACATGAGTGATTTTAAATTGCAACACCAAATTAAAATTAACAGATCTTTCCTCTGGTCCTTATATAGCCATCATTTTTATTAATATGAAACGAAATTAAAAAAAAAAAGCACATGCTTTTATTAAAACATTTTAGGCTAAAAATATACATTTTATATGCAAGTGTTTTATTAGCGATTTTTGCTTTAACTTTCTTTTGTATTATCACTTTGAATCTGTATACACAATTCAAAAAATTCATTTATTCGTGGTTCCTTTAATATTGCTGAAATTTTAGCTGCATTTATCATACTTTCTTTTATTTTAGTTACTTTTCTTTGAATAACATCACATTTGATGAGTGCTAGTGCACCAAGCGTCATATAAATACAACTATTGCAAATATTTGCTTCTGAAAATATAATAAAAGTATTAAAGTTAGATACATTTGTATAATATAAAGTTCTTAAAAAATACCCAAATTTTTAAGATTATTAATTTTATAAACTTTAAAATTGAATTTGTAACTTTTGTCAAAATACAAATTAATATTTTTAGCCCTCTATATTGAATTATTCTTTTATTTTTGTATGAATTGTTTTAAAATAAAAAAAAAACTTAACTATCAGCTTCATCAAAAAGTATTGTAGTACCCAATTATTTCTAATAATGTTCCTTTGTTCCTTTGGTCCAGCATTGCCAATAATAAAAATATATGCAGCAATTGTAATTTAATCATTCAAAGAAGTAGTACAAAATATAATTATTTACTTAGTACCTAATAATAACTACCCTAAAATACTTTTACCAGTTATAATTAAAAAAAGTCACTAACTTAATAACCGAAAAACATAAATTTTTTGAACAGTTTAAAATAAACATTTTCTTACCATCAATAACTTTTTTTCCCATAGACCTGGCTTCATCAATTTTTCCATTTTTAATATGAGTGTAAACTATTTCATGAAGGAGATAGCATTTTTCAATTGTTATTTTGCAGTGTAGTAAGCGTTCTTCTAAATTATTAAGCTTCTTTCTCAAGATTGTAAAGTAAAAAAACATTTTTAATTACTATAAACAATTTCTTTTAAAATTATTTTAAACATATGATGTGCTTTAGTTACATTTAGAAGCTCTAAAGCTTTGAACTATTTCGTACCTTCATTATATATTAATTTTTTCATTTTAATAATTTTTTTTTAAATTTAAAAATAAAACAACAATAGCTAAGCATCAACTAAGCACTCCAATTAAGAACGCATTTGTTTGTTTAAGGCTTTAGTAAATTTCTGTTTAACACTGATTTCTGCGCTTAGAAAAATTAAGCCTTTTTATCACAAATAGCGAATTGAAACTATCTTCTGTACAGCAATCAATATTAAGAGAAATTGATCAGTATTTATGTATACAGTAACTATAAAAATATTTGCGTACTGTGCATGGAAAAACAAATGTTTAGACTTAAGGCAGCAAAAAAACCACATATAAATAGCTGAATCCAACAAAATACCAAAGACACCTTGGCAAACTGTGGTACCGTGGCTGTAGCAAAAACCGAAGAGAATAATTGACACGAAGATACTTTGAAAAATTTATATTCCGCCCGAAAAACAAAAAAAAAAAAAAACTATATGGATCATTTTTTAGCTGACGATAGTCCACAACATTCTAACTCCAGATCATGACGTAAGTATAAGAAATTTAAGGTCAAGGAATAAATACTCCTACGCTTGAGAAGTATATTGAAAGGATTTTAAAGCAAATCAATGAATAATTAATATTGGACGATCTTTTGCAAAGTTGTTTAAAGAAAAACACACACAAAGAAAAAACGAATTGATAATTGCATCTGTAATTTGACTCCAAAGCACATATCTTTGAAAAATCTCACAGAAACAGTAGCATGGAAAACCTGATAAGGATACAATTGTGAGAGTCCCCTATAAAAATTACAATTCGGGTATAAATGACTTGAGAGGTTATGAGAGATTTCATTTACACTTTAAGCATGGAATTGCTTAAATTAAAAACTATCAACAGCTATCGAATGCTGTTCTTCACGTATTTTCAAAATCACTAACAAACTGTTATTAATTAATTGAGCATTTGTTTAAAATTAAAGCTCATTTGAAAGTACTTTTAAAATCAAATGCAGGCCTCTACATAACAAAACAAAGTAAATGAAAGTCTATAAAAAACAAAACATTTTGGAAACTGTTTGCTAACTTACTTGTAAAGAAAAAATGCATAATCTGAATTCCCGGGTTCAAAATACGTTGATCTATCCCCAAATATAACTTTCTTCCTCATAAGTTTTTCTTTATCAATTTGCAAGTCAAGTAATATAAATAATCGCTCCGCTATATTATAATCATTTAAATTTTTTGGAATTTTAATTCTATCTATGTAAGTTAAGGCGACAATATTGTAAATTTCATTATAAAATTCAAACATTCTTGGCATAACTCGTAAAGTCTTAGTTGACATTTTTATACCCATTAAAGGTTCAACATATTTTAGTAAACCCTAAAATTAATTGTTTAATCAAAATATAAATAAAAAAAACCTATATTATACATACATGTAAGTCATGCTTTTCTCTTAATTTTCTACAGACTTCAAGTGCTTTAAACATATCCCGGCGTGTTTGGTATTGGATTCTATATAAATGTTCCTCTTTGAGTTTTGTATGATATTTAACATTTGCTTCCATTTTCATTTTATGTGAATAAATAGGACCACGAGCATGAACTATATTCTAGTATTATTAATATTAGTTATAACTCATTCAAAAGAAAAAAAAAAATTTATTTTTCATAAAAATACTCACGATTAAATTGTTTGCTCTATTGAAATATTTTTGCGTTATTCTCTCTAGATACTGACTAGTGGCTTTAGTCAGAGGTAATGATAGAATATCCTTATTTTTTGCACATGTTTGAAGAAATATATGATCTTTATGGCCTTTCTTAAAATAAATTTGGGTAAAAACACGTAAATTTTGTTCCCGTCTTGATCTTTCACGTGGATTCTGCTTCTCTTCCTTTAAAATAATTTAATAATTTAATTATTTTGAAAAAATTAGTATTATTTACCCTAATTTCAGGAATACTCAGAACGTCACATTTATTTTCTTCTCTTAATATCTTCCACAATGGTCGAGGGTCTACAATATCATTTTTATTTATTTCTTTTGAAATCAATGGAATTTTTTTTGCATTTTCAATAAAAAAATGAATTGAAGCATCTCCTAATGCATCTAATATGTTTGAAGTTATCTAAAAAATTTGAACTTTAAGCAATATTTTCAAAATTATTGAAATTATTAAATTGAAAACAGATCAATCTATAAAGTCCTTTTTTATGATTTTAATATATAAATGTATATAAATGTATTTTTTACCTTTTTTAAATTTTAAAAAGAAAAAATTATGCACCCTATTTTCGCAGTCAAATTAATACTCGAACGTAACGCTTGTGTGCGTAAAATTTCAGTCACTTATTGGGTTATAACTATTTCTTTGAAAATATAGTTCTTTTCCGATAAATTGTTTAATTAGAAGTCTAATTAGAAGCTACCTTCTCGACAAATATTATGTGAATTTGATTAAAGAGAAAAATAAGCCTAGCATCTTGAAAACTCTTTGGTTACAATTTTTTATGCTACGAATATGTCTTTTGGACAGCTATAATAGCAAAATTGGTAAGATTGATGGCAACAAGTTCTTGGATGCATTAAATCAGGAATTTGTGATTCAAAACCATAAGAATAGCTAAAAACTGAATTAATTCTTTTTCAAAGTCAACATATTCCGGGAAATAAAATTACTAACACGAAATGGGATATAATAATTACCTTGAAGGATATTGTTTCTTTTTTTCTTCAAAAGTGTCAATTACAAAATATTTCAATAAATTCGAATAAACGAAATTTAAAAGCTATTAAAAAAAAACAAGCACTTTTTTGATGCCGTGTGCAAATAATTGGTTAAAAAAGTTTTCTAATTAATCTTGGTAACCTTGTAATAATATATTTTTATATGTTAAATAGAAAAGAATGAACGTCCTATTGCCGTGTATGAAAAGTGATCAAGATTAAAATGTTGTTTATTTTAAAAGAACTAATATAAAATTAATAATCTCACCAAAACACAACGATTGTCGAAAGGTTCCTTTTTGGATCCTTTGAATAAACGACCTCTTGCATAACATTGAACAATAGCATCTAGTATCTTGTCTTCATTATACAAAGTATCACAGTATCGTAAATTGCATACATGGTTACTTGGATCCACGTCTATATATTATAATCAAACAAAAAAATAGGTTTACTAAGTATCTCTCAACAGTTGATATATATATATATATATATATATACTTAATGCAGCTAATGCATCTTCATATGCTGCTTTACTATTAGCTAAATCACTTTGACAGAGACTTCTATCTAACAAGACTTGAACGTCATCTGGCTAAAAATTTTAAAAGTAAAATAGGTTAAAAGTTATTAACTGTTAACCTAATTAACAAAATTATAACTTTGATTTTATAAGCCTTATCAAATTGTTTTAGAGCAGTGTCAAGCCTTCCTTTTTTATAATAAGCTTTTCCACAGTCTTTATACAATAGTTGTTGCATATTTTCTGACCAATCAATATTCCACGGTATTCTTGCCATCGTGAATGATAATTATTTCCAAAAATTTCCGAATATCAATCAGGCCAATGCCTTTTGACAGTTTCAAAGCAAACTTTGTTGCTTATATGGAATTGCTTTAAGCATTATAGTTTTTTGATAATATCTAAGTAAACATTTGTATAAAATATTTTTCATATTATTGAAGTAAAAAAAAAAAATAATTTATATATGTCTTAGCATTATATCATCGCAAACATGTTAACCTAGAACTGAATATAAAACTAATCAAGAGATTTTTTTATAATACATAATTTTTTATACCTAGCTCAGCGATTAAGGGGATTAATTGTAAAACCATCCATCGATCGGCTTTCAACTATTTCCAGTGATTTGTTTTACAAACAAAACTCCTAAGCTTATAGAGCATTTTTTCGTTCTTATGTTACCCATGAAACTGTTAAAAAAATTTTAAGAAATATTAACAAAACCAAAGTTTTTTTCCTTTTTCCGTTCAAGGTTATTTATTAATTTCTTTGGTCAGTTACAGAAGTGGCAAGCAGCTGCCTCTCGTTTTGAACTTTTTAAACCTTTCGTGAGGGTGCAAAATTTCCGGCTCCCGTTTGTCATCTTAGACCTTTTCTTAGCTGGCGTTATATATATATATATTTTCACAATATTACAACGAAAACTATATCACGACTATTCTAAGTTCAAACTAATCAATTTTATTCCTACTTTTAATTACTTTCGAGCCTTTTTAACGCCTTTATTGCTCTTTTAAGTTCGTCAAACTATCTTCCTACCGATCCTTGCCCATCTTTGGCCAACTTTGCTTCTTTTGGTTCATTCAAACCGGCCAACAATTTTCTAAATAAAAACCATTTTTCTAACGATTTTTCACTATCATCAAATAAGTTTCCGAATTCAAACTCCAAAAGTAGGTGAAAAATTATAAATGCAGGTAATATTAACAAAATTTTAACCAAATAGCTTGACGGCAAACAGTTCAATTCAAATCAAAACAGTTGCTTCTAGCAAGATATATAAAAGTTTACGAAGACCAATTAAATTATAACACATTGTTTCAGGCTTTTATATAAACTTTTTCTCTGTATTTACTGAACTATATGCCTACTTTTTAAAACTTATTTTTCCGCTAAATTCCATTTATAAAATAGCTTTTTAGTATTTATAAATTAAAAGACTTAAAAAATTGCTTAAAATATTTATATTTAGGACTGTTAACACTAATTAAACCGCTCTCATAGTCGCAATGTAATTATAAAAAAAAAAACACCACTATCATCTGCAGAAACAAAAGTTGTAATTATTAATTTTAACCAAAAGAAAAATAATAGCAAACTTGGTTAGTTAGAACTGCAAATATCAACGGGAAAAACTATCTCTTTGTTTTATGTGAAACAAAACATTCAGTTTAA
Organism: Acrocera orbiculus; assembly: GCA_947359355.1. Lineage (NCBI taxonomy): Eukaryota > Metazoa > Arthropoda > Insecta > Diptera > Acroceridae > Acrocera > Acrocera orbiculus. The sequence goes on from OX375757.1 coordinate 3,117,671, forward strand.
CACAAATAGCTATTAATTGATTTGATGTTAAGTTTATAAAGCTGCCTTCATCTAAAAAGCACTTTAAAAGCATCATTTTAAGTCTTCTCCTAGTTAACAAATTCACTAAAACTGTAAAATTTTCAATTTTCAGTATTTATACCGTTTTTGAAAACGAAATATCCCTGAGAAAAGTAATTTAGGAATTTATTTTATTAAATATTATATATACTTTAAAAATATCACTTAAGTTTATTAAGTTTTGTATTTAATAAATAAAAACAACAAGATAGAAGAAAAATATAAAATTTAATGAACTGAACAAGTTAAACAAATATCAAACAGACCAAAAAACCTTAAGATTTGTATGTTTAATTTAATTAATATTAATATTAAATATTTTATTTAATGCTAAAATAGTTGCAGCTTTTTTAGCCATTTTTTTGGATCTACCCGTCCCTATGAACTCTTCATCTTCAATTTTTAACGAAATTTTCTCAATGTTTTGACGGTTAACATTTTCAAATTCAAGTTCAGTAAAACGAATCGTTGGGAACATCTAAATAATATATAATTATAAGTATTTAAATTTATTTTAAATTATGTTTTGCCTACCTCATATAATGATGATATATATAATATAATATATCAAATCAATTTTCATGGTTTTTAACTTACTAATGACTTTTCCATATTTTTCGAATTTCGGTTTCTGAACAGAGGTTAAAAGTTTCTCGTATATTTTCAAGTGCTAATTTAACTATTAAACTCTCTATATTATTAAGTGTTAATATAAATAATTATATGACTCCTGCTTTAAGTTTTTTAATTTAGGGCGCGATCATTTTTAACATAACAAAAAATAGAATTTTCCATTTAATTATTCTAGGAAACCATTTCATTATGTTTTTCTGCTGTATCCATTGATTCTGAGAAATTGCCCAATGATTATTTTTGAAAATTAACTGCATAGTGAAACTTCATATACTTACATTAAACATTTCATCATATTTTTCCTCCAACCAAATTTCTTCCACTGTCCTTTTCTCGGTTGGATCCCATTTTTTTTTTTTTCTTAAATTTAACACAAATATTAGGAAAAATACTTCATTAGACTAAAAATAAAACAAAACTTTATTAATTATAATGAAACAATTTTAATATACTTACATTAAACATTTTATCATATCACTCGACGGTTTCTTGACCTCCACAGTATGTATATAATGCCATCTTAAAAAATATGGTGGAAATGTTAAATTAGATGTCATGGTTTTAAAAGTGTGTTTTAACTAATGAATTATAGAAAATAGCTGTAAAGTAAAAAGTTAAGAGTTTTTAAATCATAATGAATATATATTGTAACCAAAACAAACTTATATACTTACATATTTGTGGCTATATTTAAATTATAATTTTGGCATAAGTCAAGTTTAATTTTGTTTTGGTACACAACTTTCGAATTCACAAAAGAAGTAAATTTTCTCTTAGTACAGGCTTTGAAAGACTACTTTATACACATTTCCAACAGATAATATACACAGTTCTCCATACAAAAGTATCTTTTTGTGTATTAAAATATCCTGTATAACAGTACAGATTCAAAAGTAGTACACTTTATAGTATAATTTTATTGAATATCATTTGCCAATTTCGAAACAGGCTGAGCTTTTTCTACGATTATTATTTCTATTTAACTTATTTATTAAACCTATTTAAGGTCTTAATTCATGCAGCTTCAATCTACATTCAACACGCAGATGATAAGATGTTTCGGTGTACCCAAGTACAATTTATCTAATGCTATTGCATCGGAATAACTTGTGGACTAATTCAATTAAACTAACAGTAAGAAATTTGCTAAAAACCAAATTATTAAAATCGCTTATATGTTGATTATATGAATTTTTTACAGCACTAATTATAATTTGGTTTATGTAGGAATTAGTATGAATATCTCGATGACCTGTTTATTTCCAGTGATGATCTATAAATCCGATTAATACACACATTAGTTTGAATGTTCCCCTCTCTGTTCTACATATTATGGTCCTCTATAAAGGGAGAACAACATTTCCAAGACCTTTTTGTAAAAGAATATAACTATAAGATTTGAAAAAAAAATTTAATTTTTATGATAATATTAAACTTCACGTTTTCTTAATAGTAAAATTAGAAGATACCACGTTTATGGGATTATGGCTGCTTTTTAAGTGAAGTGTAATTTATTGTAATAGGCATAGAATGCCTCTTCCCTAATTTTAATTTTTTATATTTATCATTCCAGCTAAAAGTTACAATTTCTTTCTGCTGCTATTTTTAAAAAACCTTTTATTAATAATAAGTGAAAATTTTATTTATAACTTGAATTTAATGATACTTCTTTTCTTTTTTTACTTATTTCCAAAAAAAAAAAACAAAAATATTATTTCACAGTTAGCAGATAAATATAATATACTGAATTCTTCAGAAAAAATTTAGCTTCTATTTTTTAGCTTTTATTTAAAATTCTTCATATTCTTCTTCTAAGCTTTCTTTACTTGTAATTTCCTGAGATACCATATTTTTCATATCAATATTTTTTTGATTAGTTTGAATACACAACTGGAAAAATTTTTTAATATACGGATCATGTAATCTTGAAGCAATTACTATTGCTTCTGCTAGACTTTCTCTTGCTTTTTCAATTTTACGTTGTAAGATATCGCATTTTACAAGAGCTAGCGCACCTAATGTCATCCAAATTATACTATTACATCCATTCGCTTCTATAAAACAAAAAGAAAATAATAAATATAAGTATCTTTTAAAGTGTAATGTAACGAATTTTAAATAAAGGAGCTTTGGTTGAAACAGAATTCAGTGTGTTCAAACTTAATTTTGAATTTTAATTTGTTAGGTTCTAGAGTTTGTTTTAAGTGAGTCAGAATCTGTTCTATTCTTTTTTAGACAATTTACATAGCTAGTTAGTCAATTTTGACTAAAGTTTACGAAAATAACTTTTTGTTTTAGTAAATTGTACAATTTAGTGAGTTTTGTATTTTAATTAATGAATTGTTGTTTTATTAGTTAAAAAAATTCATTTAGAAAATGAAAATAGAAAAAATGCTATAGTACACTGACCCATATTACATTTCAATCAATAAATAGTTACTAACATGCTAAATGCTAACCAGATAATGAAGTAATTATTTGACCGAAAAATAATTTTTCAGAGATCTCTAGTAATTTAACAAGCTAATAAAACCTTATTTTTAGAGACACACGTAACATTTCAAATAATTGATTTATACCATCGATTATTTTTCTTCCAATTGAGCGACCTTCATCCATTTTCATTTGTTTTAAATGGTTTTGAACTATTTCATGGTATAGATAGCATCTTTCAACAGAGATTGTTGCATGCAATAATCTTTCCTCAAATTCATTAAGTCTTGACCTAAATTTAAAATCATAATTAATTTTAGCTCAAAATAATAAAATAATAATATATAATATTTGACTATAAAATTTTTCAACTTTATGTTTTTTGGTTCAATTTGATCAAGTACAAAACATATTTTTTTCTAATAAACTATAGGCAATTATAGTTTCCTGAAATTTTGATTGACTTGCGTCATGATTCACATTACGATTTTCATTCGAATAGAGAAATAGTGATAAAAATAACAATATATGAATATTTTAAGAAGTTAGGCGTCATTCATAATATCAGCTAAAGCGGAACTGGTACGAGTAGCTGTAATAAATATGATTTGTATTTAAATCAAAGGAACCAGCTCGTAACCATTAGAAAGGAAGTGAGCTAAGTTCCTGGTAAGAGATAGTTCCAGTTCCTTAGAATGGTAGGATAAGTATAAAAAATAAAGATGGTTCCAGTTCCTTAGAATGGTAGGATAAGTATAAAAAATAAAGATTTTCCAGCGTTAAATAAAGACAAAATTTTTTTTCTCTTACGAAAAAACCATAAAGGAATGGGATCGTTCTTTTCACAACGCGGACTACTTTGATGGAAACAAAATAAATTTGGATAATTAAATTTAAATTAATGTTTCTTTTTGTTTAATTACAGGGTATTTTTATATAATATTATTCTAAACCTTATTTAAACAAGATTTTTTTAAAACTCCTTTTATTGGAGTTATGAAAATGATAAAATTTATAAGTTAAAATAATACTAAAGCTATATCTTACTTGTACGCCATATAAGAATAATCTGGTGCATCAGTATCTTGAAAAGATGATCTCTTTCCGAACACAGCCTTCTTTTGTGGTGGTTTTTCACGTTCAACAGGTAAATCAAGAAGTATATATATTCTATCACCAGCTGGATAACTTTTTATATTTTCAGGAACTTTTATTCTATCAGTATAAGCCAAAGCGACAATATTATATATTTCATTAAAAAATTCAAATTTCCTTGGCATAACCCTTAGTGTTTTGGTTGACATTTTAATTCCCATTATCGGTTCTATATATTTCAATAATCCCTAAGTATGATGGTAATTAATTTGATAATTATTTGTAAAAAAAAAAAATTACCTTTAAATTCCCTTCAGACCTTAATTTTGTGGAAACTTCAAGGGCTTTAAACATATCTCTCCGTGTCTGGTATTGTACCCTATATAAATGAGCTTCTGTAATTTTTGTTGCTAATTTTACATTACTTTTCATTTTGATGTAATACGAGTAAACCGTCTCCTTAGCATGTAAACTTTTCTAAAGATTTAAAGAGAAATTATACAAGCAATCTTTTTCTATACTAAATTAATTACAATAAACGCAAGTGTTATTTTGGATTGCTTATCTGTTATATAATTCAAATAAGATGTACTTCCCAAAGTTTGGGGTAAAGATAAAATATCTTTATTTAGTTGACATTTTGTGATAAAAAAATAATCTATCCAACCTTTTCTTAAATAAATCTGAATAAATATTCTTAAATTTTCATCACGTCTACATCTTTCACGAGGATTTAACTTTTTTTCCTGGTAAAATATTTAATAAAAGTTTTTTTCTATTAATTAACTTGATAATTAGTTTCTACTTACAGCTATTTCAAGGTTACTAAGCACATCACATTGATCTTGTTCTTTTAATATCTTCCATAATGGTCTTGGATCTACTTTATCCCGTTTTGTTAATTCTGCCATGATAGCATTAAATCTGCCCGAATTTTTTATCAAAAATGGAATTGATTTATCTCCCAGAAGATCATCTAAGTTTAGTTTTAACTAAAATAAAGGATAATTTAAACAGAATTTGGTGAAATATTAGAGTTATCTTTAAATTTATACCATTTCAGCACGTTCATCAAAAGGTTGTTTTTTTGAATTTTTGAAATTTCTTCCTCTGGTAAAACATTCTTTTCTAGCTATTGCTAAATTTCCAGTTAAATAAGTAGCATCACAAACTTGTAGATTAGAAAAATGATCTCTTGGATTTATTTCTATTATCAACGTAAAAATAGAATTGATATGTATCGCAAATATAAATAAAAAATAAACCTAATGCAGCGAAAGCATCTTTTAACGCTGCCTCTGGATTACCCAAAACCGAATGGCAGATACTTCTTCTGTATAATAATTTAGGATCATCTTGCTGAAAAATTATTAAAATATTAGTGTGGATAAAATTATAATAATATTTATTTTGTACTTTAAGTTCATAAGATTTATCAAATAAACGAAGAGCAGTTCCAAATTTTTCTCTATGAAAGTGTGAAATACCCCAATCCCTGTATAGAACTTGTGTTTGTTCTTCGGACCATGATATTTCCCATGGTAATTTTGCCATTATAAATATTAACACTTAAAATTCTAACCCTAAATTTATTATGCAAGACTACGCAATTTCAATGTTTTATGTCATGTTATTAAAAATTTTTCTTGCTTTGTTAGGAAAAACGCCTACTTGATAAAATTAAAACAAATTTTTATGTTTTTTTTAATAGTTTTATTTAATAAAACGACTAAGTATATATAAGCCTGCTGTACTCCTCATTTAAACTATTTTTATTAATTATCTGTAATGTTAAAATCTTTTAGCTCAATTTTACACTATTTCTGGCTGGACCAATCGGTGGGATTTGTTGTCTTGCTGATGCTCGAAATCCTTCCGCTATTAAATGTGGATGTAAGGCGATCATATTCTTCCAACCCAATGTAACCATAACATCAGTAAGATGACTAAAATAAATTAAAATAAAAAGGGTGAAAGAAGTTTTTTTTTCTTTTGGTTTTTTCGTTTCTACATAGTTGTAGAAGGTAAATTTTAAGATCTTAGGAGTATTTTTAGTCAGTTTTATGTTTCCGATTTGATTAAAGAAGTCTATTAATTAATATAACTTTTAAAACAATAATATTAAACACACAAATTTATTATTGCCAAGAAATATACTTGCTAAATTTCAGATTTCAGATAGAAAATAAATGGAGTTCACTTATTGTAATAAATAGGTGAATAAACCAAAATTTTATTTCAGTGGTTTTAAATTGAAAGTATTTTAAAAGATTAGTCAAGTTACCTCGTATAAATATGAAAGCTGTTATTTATAAGTCATCTATACATATTTCAAATTAAAAAATGACCGCGTTTTATTTTCTTATAAAAAAACGAATTGAACGAATTTTATAGCATGTTAACTTCAGATATTATTCAATATTTTTTACTTAATCATACTTTCCACTAGAAAAAAATAGTTGAAGTTTACAAAAACGATAAATTTTTAAAAACTACCTATGACAAAATCAATCAATAATACTGCAGAAGACATTTTTTGGCTTAAATAATTTTTTAAAGCAAATTATGCCAAAATTCCCAATAAATAATTTATTTGATTTATACTTACGTATTTACAAAATCTATTGTTTGCGCTTTTAATCGATCCGCACTATGAAGATCAGCTAAAATTAAAGATTTTGCCGTCGTCTCTACTGATAGATTAACGCACAGCGCTTCTTCACACATTATTTTCAGTTTTTCAAGAGCATACTACAAAAAAATTATATATATTAAAGATTTGAATATAAAAAATTAATTTTTACTTTATTAGCTGCAGCTAAGAGATCATCAGCCATTTTTTTTAAATTTGGAGCTTTTCCTGTATATATAAAACATAACATTTCTTTTAACACTTCATGGTCTACATCTATAATTGCTACTCTATTTTGTTTTCTTTCTTTCATTTCATGTTCAAACATAGCCGCAAAGACAGGACTTCGTGCTAAGATTATATTTTAATAATAAGAAAAATATATATAATTAATTTCGATTGTTGATTTAAAAGAAAAATTAAGTATTGAGCATCACCTGCTAAAATCGCTTTATGTGCTTGAAATTCACGTCCGCCAACAGCTAATGTTACATCACTAAATCTTTCATTATCGAATAAATTACCCAAATCTTCTGATAATTTACATTCGGGAACTTTGAATTGCGGTATATCAGTTACAAAGCTAACTTCACAAAAAATTGTTAATTTATCTTCTGGCAAAAGTCCATTTGCTTCATCCAGGAGAAAATCTCGTCCTATAAAATGTAGACAACCCCAACGCCCTTGAAGAAAATGATGCACACTAAGAAGAAATATTCGAAAGGAGTACAGAGCTTATTATTTAGCAGCTTTTTTTTAGTTTTATTTTCGGCGGTAAACTAGTTTAAAATATTTTTAGGATTTTTTTATTAAAGAAAATTATATCCTATGCAGATGCTCAACGTGGATTAGGACTAATAGTTATTGAAAACAAGGACAACAAGATACTCCACTTAGCTTTTTAAAGGAAATTATTTTTCGAATTTCTAGTCTAATATTCTCTCTTGTATAGTATCTCAAAAAAACTAATTTTAAATTCGTTTTCTTTTCTAGTCTTTTGCAAAATATTAATTTGGAAAGCTAGGTTAAATCTGTCTGTGAATATGATGTAAAACACTTATTATTAAAATATGGATTGAATGCAATATAGAAAATATAATTTTTAATTACTAATACCGACACGACTAACTGCCATATTCCTAGTTGATAAATGCAGGTTTGATCTGACTCTAAAGTAGCCTGCCGGACATTCGCTTACATCGGGCAATTTAAAATAAACATAAAAGAATTAAAATAAACAGAAATTTTTTTATTTTTTATTTGTTGTAGGTATTAAAATGGCTGATATATAAACTATTGGTTACTTATTTACGTCTATAATTTTTTTAAACTGCTTTTAGAATAATTCCAAAGGTTATTACCAATATTATTATTATCCAACACTCAATAAATGACAGGCTGATACTTCTTTAACATTTATTAATTAAGTACTAAGATTCACTAATTTATCTATTTAATGGCTTAAATAGTAAAAAGTCAAACTTAACCTAACTTTCACTACTAGTTTCACTGTTAAACTAATCCGAGAGAATCCGAAAAATTGCTCAGAATTTGGCACCCGTGCTGCCATATGTTATTTGTATCTTTTGTAAAAAGCTATAGAAAAGAAAACCAGATTTAGATTAGTCTATTTGAGGAATAAATTAAAAATTTTCCATACAAATTTTAAAATGGTTAACGCACTATAAGTTCTCATCATCGCCAGTATGGCTGCATATACATGTTATATATTCCTTACGCGTTGCAGACAATTTTTGATGCGAATATGTTGGGTCGAGGCGGAAAAGTTTACATACGCCGGTTTTTAAGTGTCTAGTTGGTAGCCTTGGATAAAAAACACGCGTGTGGGAGATTTGCGCTTTTGTTTGTTTTGTTTTTTCTCTTGTAGTCCTCCTTGAGAAGGCTAGAAAATGATAATTTTAGAAAGTCAGTCGGAGTAAGACCGCGAAGTGAAGGAACTAAATCAAAACTACGTGTCTGGTGTTGTGGTGTGGTGTGTTGTTTCTCCTTTGATTCGGAACCAAGTTTTGGCACACAATCGCGAGACCATCTTAATATTTTTGTCGTTAACCACCAGGCAAAGTGTAAATAATAATTGTGGTAATGGGCTATATTTGACGGTGCTTAAAAACCTGGCTCAAAACTGTCAAAAGCTCGTGAAACGGTATTTCACAGTACTTCTTGAGTTTTCGGCTCATTTTGCTTGCATATATGTATATCAGTTATTTGTAATATATATTTTAAAGTTGTGCCTAGTGTCAAAAGTGTATTAATTTTATAAAGGAAAAATAATTTTATAATTGATTATAAAGAATTTAAGCATAATTCAGGGTAAAAAAAATGAGACAGCCTTACGAAATACTATAGTAAATAAGAATTATATAAAAACAACGGCTTCTAGATATCATAAAAATCAAATTATAGGGTATATTGGTTATTAATTTTACTATTTTACCTGAAATACTCATTACACATTTTATTGAGCCAACCTTGAACTTAGAACTAGCTTTGGTGAATTATTAATTTTACTTTTGTAACATATTGTAATCTTTAAGCCTCAACAAATCAATGTATTAAATAAAAAACTTTCTGGCTTTCGCCCAGCTAATTTATAAATGTCAAAACAAAACTTGCTTTCTGCATATTTTGGTAAATATGCACTTGTGACAGGGTATTCACATTGAGTCCGGTAACATTTAATTCCTAGGTAAGCGGAGGTGAAAGGTAAGACGGAGTTTCGCAAATTTCGAAAAAGCTTTTACCCCTTCCTGAGGCAGAAATATTTCTGCCTCATGTTTGGTATCTTACTAATACACATTTACATATACACGTTATCTGTAATTTTTACCAACACATAATCACATATTTTAGTAGAGTCAGAAATGTAGGGGAACATTTCCGATTTGATACCGGCCTCAATGTGAATACCCCCTCAACTTACTATATTTTCGGACTCATAATTAACTCCGAATATTCCGAATTTCCCCTTAACTTCCATACTAGAGTGATTTTGGTTCTTGAGGCGCTGTCAAATATAGCGCTGATTGAATGTCATCCGCTAGTGACATTCTTTCATATTTTATTTTTAGTAAAATTATTAGAATGACTGTCATAAAAGTGTAATTTTATACTATTTTTAAGTGAAGAAATTCTGTGCAATAATCTATTAGTAGAAGCTAAAAGCACAAATTCAAACATACATATAATTAAAGTAAAGAAGTTAAAAAGAAATATTCTTTTATTTTAGAATAGGCGGTAGTTACTTTACATCCTGCAGCGAACTGAGGAGGCTCAAGAAAGGAAGGTTGTTTAAATTAGTTAAATTTGATACAAATATCAATTAGTTTTAATAGAGATGGCACGAGAGCAAAAATTTTAACAGACCGAGCGAAATAAAAAATGAAAAAAAATTCGGAGCGAAGAAAAAGCATATAAATCTTCTTCAATACTTTGAATGAATAACATTTCAAAGTGTTAACTTCTTTTTTAATAAATTGGAATCTACATATAAATTATTTATGTATATTTAAAGGTTGACATCAACTTTTTTTAGGACATAGAGCTGACAGCAACAATCAATCATGCTTTTAGCAATGTAATAAAAGAAAAATATTAATTAATTTTAAGATTAATGAATATTATTATTCAATTAATAACTCAGTAAATATCTTTTACTATTATTACTTAATTATTATTCAATGAATATCTTTTAAATAATAATATTATTATTACCTCAATAAAATTAATTGTGATTGTGACTACATACGTTTCTTTTATTTTTGTTTGTTCTTTCTTTTCTTTCGGTGTGGAGCTTGTTTTTTACGTTGGATATTTTAAAACTTCCCTTAACATTTCACCGAAATTTTATTTTGCATTTTGATGAATACAAAAGTGTTCATTAAATCCGAACTCTAAATTCATAAAAATATTTAATAAGGTATTATAAAAAGTCATGAAAAATAAAAGAATTAATTCCACAAAGTTATATTAATAATTGTTGAATTTTCAAGTTTCAGTAAAACATGATTGATGAAAACGTTGAAAACCATATTTATTATTTCTCGTTTTTTTTCTATTTGCACATAATTTTGATGCAACCAAAGGGATAATATTTTTATTATTAAACAGTTCAAATATATTTAACTGTTGATATTTATATTATTAATCTAACATATTGCGTGATATTTAAATCATACAAAATTATGAATTTTAAATCACAAAATTTTAAGCAATTTCGTATTTTAATAATACTTTAACCCCCAGCTGGCGTATTAGGTTTGTAGATAAAAGAATTGTTAAAAGCATCCTATGATCTACCGATTATTGGAGAAATTACGGGTTCTCCATGTTGAGAAGAAACGGTAAGAAACAGAAAAACAACATGAATATGTCGATGCAGGACTTGTTAATCGATATTAATTCAAAAGTAAGTAAAATATTTTGTACAATGAAACTGTCAACGTATGTATGTATATAGTGCATTATAATTAACAACTAAATTTTTTATTTTTGTTTACAAACTTTTAAATTATTTTATTAAAAATTAATTTTGTAACATTACATGAATAACATTTTAGTTTATATAACTGATTTTAAAGACAAGTACTTGGGATAGTTGGTATTTTACCTTCGGAAAGGTAACCCAAATTAAGCTGCTCAATTTTATGTTTAGTAAATATAATACCTATTACTTCATATTGAATTTCTAATAAAGAAGTTTTAAATATTCTTGGAAATTGTGTAGCAACAATTATTATAACAAGAGAAAGTAATGTTAAAAGTTGAAAACAATGTACCATTTGAGTAGAACGATCTGAAGTATAAAAATAAATATTTTCTGAGTTCGATACAAAATAGTAATTAATAATACAAATAACAATAGTTTTACATGTGTAAAAAGACGCTATTAATATTTCGGTGAACTTAAAATTGGAAGTTTCAACAATAAGTATTTCAATATTTGATAAAGTAATACCGTAAAGAAAGATAACAATCCAAAAAGTAAAATTATATCCAGCTACACCAAAAAGTATACTTCCAATAATAATAAATATGATTTGAAGTAAATTACATAAAATAAATAACATTTTAATACTGAAAAAGAATAATAAAAAATTACCTAAAATTGAACCAGCAAAAACTATCCAAAAAATTATATAAATTTCATTATCAGATACAAGTTTGATATTATCGTTTAAAGATAGCCAAAATACATAATAATTAAACAATGCAAAATAAATTGTATCAGCTAATAATAATACTAAAGAAATTTGCCATTGCCGACCCTTTTTTACATAAAAAAATGATTGAGTGTCTCGAACTTGTCGTACCATTTCATCACGATTATAAAAAATACGTTGTTGTGAATTAGCAGCATGAAAATCTTCATCATAACTAACTTTATAATTTAGAAAACCTTTTAAGTGACGAGTTTTGATTAGAGCCTGCAAAAATAATGCTAATAGATTACAACATAAAAAAAGAGCTCCAAATTCCTTGAATGATTTTGATTCACTATAATTTTTTACAGTTGTTAATGCTAATGCTGAACCTAAGAAATACCATGTGTAACATGTTGCAAGTAGAACGGTTCTTGTATCTTTAGAAGGTGATGAATGTAAATAGCTTAAACCTGCAACAAATGTTAAACCATGTCCGACAAATGATATACATACCCCAACAAGATCTACAAATAATAAAATAAGAATTGTTATTAGTAATGTAGATAAAAAAAAGCAAAACAATTTAAATGGTATTAAAAGAATATTCAAAGAAAGGAAAACTGAATTGGAACCAAAAAACATGCATCAAGGAAGTTGATGTTTGTTTCTAATTTAAGGAAGGTAGAAGACTTGGAAGATAGAAACAAGATATTAAGTAATTTTTTCGCTATTACATTTATTTGACAGGAAAACTTTTTCAGGTACTACGTAAATTTTTATAAAATAATTTATTTGCAAGATTTAACATAAGGCGCTTTTATAGAAAAGAAAATTTGTTTGATAATAGTTGTATACACCAAATTAATTTTAATTCGTAGAAGAAAAATATTGAAAAATTTCACTAAAAAAATTTTAAATTGTTGTTTTTAATTAAAAATATTTGCATAAAGACTTGATATCCTATTTATCTTATTATAATATAAAAAATCAAAAAAAAAAAAAAGTTTCTAACAATTTAAAATATATTACCATATCCTGAAATAAAAAGAAATATTCCTCCTATTGAATTAATTAATATGGCTGCTATTAATAAATCCAAATGCCAATATATAATTTTTTCCTTAGTAAATTTTGATATCATCAATCCACAAGTTATACAAATACTTCCTAGAATACCAGCAATCATAACTCCATAATAAGTGAAATCTTCATTATTTCTTTCACTAATAAATATTGAAAATAAAAATCCAATGATGAGTCCAGATGGCATGAAAGTTATTCCAGCTTCGAGAAAAAAGTTCGACACTTCAAGTTTTGTATTTTAAACATTTTTTGAAGTCAACTTTTACTAACCAACAATTTGTGGACCAGTTTCCGTTAAATAGAAACAAATTTGTTCCCAAATTTCACCCATTAAGAGAAAATTATGCTTTTGAAAATTCTTTGAAATATTTTTATTATATTTAATATACTGTTGTATACGTCTACAAAAGTAAGACTATTAAAGTCCATAGCTTGATTTCATGATCTTTTTACCTGTCGCATATTTCGTTTGATAAAAATTTTAAGATAAGATATGTGTTCGTCGCTTGCGGTTTCAAGATCACAAATGCTAAATTATGATTTTATCTTGATAGCATTGTAGAAATAAAGAAATTTTTTTAGATATGTTTTAAAACGTAATTTTAATGTTTAGGTAAAAAGGAGTAAGCAAAACGCTTTTATATAAAATTTTTGTATTAAAAAGTTTCAATTTAAGCATTAACAAAAAATTTATGGGTACGTATGACGCGGTTAGTATTATCAGCTATATAAATATCATTGAAATTAGGACAATAAAAAAGGATTTGTTCCTAATTATGACTACTATTTAAAATGTTATTTGAATAAGTCGTAAATTTTACTTTATTAAGTATGAAAAAATAAGCTTGTTTGTAAAAGGTTCTGGCACTATCGCTGTATTACAGTAAACCATATGACTAAAAAAACATATATGACCTAAAAAAATAGCGGAAAGGAATTCGATAAAGTTGAGAATATCAAAGTGCTTTAGTTGTTGTTAAATCAGATGTAACCATAATCTAAGCTAGATTTAAGGCTAAGATTAAGGTACGGATAAAATTAATTTTAAATTTCGCTTTGGTATTAATACTATCTATATAGGCTTCCTATTTTTATCATAGGACATAGGACTATGTTTTTGGATTATTTTTTGACAGTCTATAATTTATTTAAATTCAGTATATTTTGAAATTTTCTACCCTGACGACGGTTATTAGTTAAGTTTAAGGTTAATTAGATGTTATCCCATGTAAATCTTTTATCATATAGAAAATTTACAAATTTCAGGAACTTTTAATCTATATAAAACATTGTAAATAAAATTGAATGCAAGGCAATAATGAAGTTTAAAATCACTTCACAAAAATCAATTTTTCTTTTTAGAATATTTTTATTTAACGCATTAAAATGGATGAGAACGTAAAACGAGTATTTTAGCTAGCCACGCATTGTGCATCTATAAATCACTCAGCGTGCTTGAATATTTTTTAGCATAAATCAAATTGTTTTAATCTAAATATATTTATAAAAATTATATTATAAAAGTTATTTTTAAATTTGAAATTAAGAGTAAGACTCTAAGAGTAAATTCAAATAGCAAAGCAAATTAATTTTTCACATGAGAATTAAATGCTTTTTCCTTGTCCATTGAGGACAATTCCCCTCATTTACTTTAGTTAGATCCGAACTAACTCTATTATAATGTTCGTGGACGTGAATGCTGTGTATAGCATTTAAATTTTAAAGCCAATTTTTATTCATTTATTTTATAAAACGTTAAGTTCTTTTAATTAGTATACATTTCAAAGTAATGCCCATCTAACGGTCTGACTACTCTTACGATCTACGTTTAACCAGATTTCGGATAGTACAAGCAGTTTTAAAAAAATTGCCTGTATATTTTTGCAGCACACTGAAATTTTTACAATCCGTGAAAGTGTAAGGATTCAAATTGGGAAATCAGGCTTCCATGACATACAAGCGTTCGTTCTATAAACCCAAAATGAATTTATAAATTGCTTTTTGATCTGCGATCTGCATTCTGATCGCATGCCAATTCTTCTCTCTTGAGTCTTGTTATTTTCTCTTGCGTATAAATTTTGGTTGCGGCGATATAATAAAAATCCATAGATACTCACGAGATGAACTTAACGATGAATTTGTTAAAAATGAAGACGGTGCACGTCGACTGGGAACAATTTTTTAAAAGCTCAATGGCCCTCAATTAAATATCACTTTCTGTCATGCGTAAATTGTTGATATTTTCTTTTTAATTTGTTTTGTTTTATTTCAAAAACATATATGAAATAAATTTTCAGGATTTGAGTCATCACTTAAAAAAATAAATATTCTTAGTAAATGTTTATTTTATAAATAATAAAAACGGCCTTCAAGTGGGATTCCGTACGTTGTTGTCTGACGTCAGTTTTTTAATTTTATGTTTAGAATTGAAAACTTATTTAATTTATTATGTTTTGGGATTATTATTTAGAATTTTAAAAAATTTTTTTTTTCAATGTCTGCAATAATTTCATTGAAAAAGACATATGCAATCTCTTCTTTAATTAATTTTCAAATTGAAAGGTTATACAATTTTATGAATTTACCAAATTTGAGAAAAGTGTCTATTAAACTTTTTTAAATATTTCGTTTCCTTAATTTTTTTGTTTACGTATTACAAAAACAGATTATGCGAAAATTTAGCCTATCAAGAATGGCTTTGAGAAAATTATACTATATAGAAGGAAACAGATAAATGTTCATTAATTATAAAGTCTGCAGGACTAGCAGCATGTAAGTGGCTTCTTCGATATTTTATGTTAAGGACGATATTTTCGTACGTTTACATATTCAACTAGGCTCAAACGGATTTCAATAAAGTATATTAGCATCATTTAAATAAATAATTCCGTTACAGCAATTAACTTTATATTGTTAACAAAAAGAATGTAATATGGCTAGGGGGAAAAACTTTTCTAAAATATTTAGAGAATCTCTAGCTCCAATATATGAAAGATAGTTTTCTGAATAGTTCATTTTTATATTTTACACATTTTTAAAACTGTTTTTACAAAATGATCCTAAATTAATTGAAATTTTCTACAATTTTGTAACATCCAAAAGTTAGACATTGCTTCTTTTTAGTTTTTTGACTTGTATTATGTCTACAATTAACATTTGACAAAAATTTATAATATAATAAAAAAAAAACTATTCTATTTACATTATTCAAATTGATAAATTGCTTGTACAACTCTCCGTACTCGATATACACAAATAAATTTTGGCGGGAATATATTGAATTCGTTTTTCTTTTGATAAATTTAAAGCCTACCTCAAAATTTATTGCGTTTCTTGCGTACTGATATATTTTTCCACTAATAAAGTAACACGACGTCTTTTACTTTTAAAAATTTACGTGAGAAATTTTCCAAAAATAAATTTAAGAGAATTAATTTAAACGAAAGATCAAATTTTCTCCTATTCGTTAAGTTTTCCATTTTCCATTGTGGCATCGTTCTGAGATTTTTTTGCTATTTTCACAAGCAGTGCTAACGAAATTGTTTTTAAAAACAGATAAAAAATTTTAAAGTTAATTAATTTTTAAACTTTTAATTTACATTTTAGAAGAATTAATAGGAAATTATGCAAAAAAAAAAGAAAATAAATTTCACGGCTATGGTTTAAAAATCGGTTTTTATAAAATATAAAAAATAATAATATTTAAATTTATAATAATTTTTGATGTGGAAAAGTTTTAATAGATTAATTTGTAATATTTAGTTGTTTTATTTGTTTTTAAGAAATATTTGAACAATTATTTTAGTGTAATTGTTAAATGTTTATAAAAATAAAAATTTCAAGGAAATATTTGTATGCGTGTGAGTATATAAATAGGATTATGTGCATGTGTAGTACTTATAACAAAAATAAATTCCATTGCGCGCAAGAATAAAGATATATAACAAAATAATGAAATTTTGTTAAAACATAAAAACAAAAGAATAATATTGATTATTGTGTCTAATATTAATCGAAAACAAATTTATTGCCGTTTTGTTTTTTCATTTGAAAAATTATTAACAGCTGTGAAAAATTCTATTTCTATATGAACTAAAATTCGCATAAAGACTAAAACGGGCTGAATCCATCGTTCTGTTAAATAGCTTTCTAAAAAGAATACATTATCAAAGCTCTTTTTAAGAAAGTTTTTAAAGTGATTTATGGAGTATTTAACTGGCTCCAGCGAATGTTATAATTACTCGAGAGTTGATGGAGGTAAATTAAATCTTGAATTAAAATTGATATTTTTGCAAATAGTTTTTGTAAATATTGTAAAGCAAAATAATTTTAAGAGGATTGTGTTGTGTGTTATTTAATTTATCAAGGATAAAAATTGATTCTATTTAAATATATTTATTTATTATCTTTGAAAATTTCAATATATTTATTTAATTTATATTAATTTAGATCTTAAAAATTATTTCTATACCTAACATAACTTAAGACATAAAAAATAGAATACATCCCCTTTTTTCAAATAAATATCTAGAGTTTTATATAAAAACTGGCTGTACATATACACATTCCAGTAGGGAAATAAATCATCAGTGACTCTCTAGTGCAACAATTCATGCGTGAATCATGTTGAAAAGTTCATTTCTGAAACATTCATTAATGTAAGAAAGTAGGACATGACGTGAATTTTGCATCAATTTGCTAGCGAAATACATTGGAATTTCCCCCAAGAAGGTAGGTGTTATGAATGAAAAGTGCAATTCTTTCGTTGATGAAAGTAGCCCTACATACTTTCCCTACCTACTAGGCATGATTACCCATTTTTACGGCTTAATCAAAAAAAAAGGGAAATACGAAAATGAACTCGTTTCATCTATATTTAATTCTACAAGTTTTTTGAATATACCATATTTTAGCTGAACCATTTTCTGTATACATATATTAAGTTATTATCTGACGTAAGGACATACAAAATACAGATTATAATTTTCCATGTGATTCCATGCAATTCTTGTCTAGGTATTTATCCCCAAATTTCAAAGATTAACTGCAAATTTTGTTGATTATGATTTTAACTGCCAATCAAATTGAGAAATGAGCTCCAACTATTCTATTGCAGTCCCGTGATTTTGCAAAGATTTGGCTGCTTGATATTTTGCATTTTTGCATTGCTGATGATGGACTTGTATATATAATTATCCGCTTTGAATAATTTGGTCGGAAAACTGATTATTTTAGGTGATTTAAATATTGGGAATTATTTTTCTAACTAAATTTTTTTTGATATGCACCTCTCTAAACCACCTAAATTGTCAAAGCTACCATTTAAAGAAATGAAACCAAAAATTTTAATTACAATTAGAAGCAATAAAATCCAAATTTCCATTGTAGAAGTAAAACTCAAATTCTCCAAAACTGTCTTCAAATTATAATTGTAGAAACGATAGCAAATACAGCAAATTTTCGGAGACATTGATACTAATATCAAATTTCTCAAAAATCACTTTTAAAATATCTATCGTATTTTTTATTATTTTCATAAACAAAGCTAAATAAAATGTTTTTGTTTTGAGTTTGAAGGTTGTTGGTATAATATTTATCCTTTTATCATATGACATTTGTGTTATTTGGATGTAACTATAATAAAATGTACTACATAAACATTATCTTACGGGGATAGTGAAGAGATCGAAAAAAGTCATTTTAAATTTAATTGTTTCCAGTTGTTAAATTTTTCTTAATTTATTTTCTTTATTAATTTGGAAAACAAAATATTTTTAGTTTACTCAAGAAATTATGTTTATTTAGTTTTCTTTAAAAAAATGTTTACATTGTTTTCTAATCCCACAAAAGCTGCCCAAATAGCCAATAAAGTAGGCATTAAGCTTTGCTGACTCATTCTTTAATTTTTTCTGAAGTAAATAATATTATCCACAAATAAAATAGTGTAAAGTGTAGGACAAATTGAGTAGAAGTGGAAAATTTCAGAGAAAGTAGCCATAAAAACCTTGTATGAAAATAAGATTTTTTTGGATAGTTATTTTGAGGTTGAAAATCAAATAAAAATTTAGGCACTAATATGTCTCCTTTAGCAAGTAGCTATATCAAAATATTTACCTTTAAATTCATATATATGTAGATTTTTGTATGTTTATAATCATATATTAAGTTTCATGCTACTGATATTCCCTTTTGCTTTCAGGAATAACCGCTATTTTGTGGAAATAAAAAGTATAAAAGATTGAATTCCTTTAATTTTCAAAAAGCACTTTTTAAAGTATTTTATAGTAATTAATTAATAAACAAAGAAATATTTCATTGAAACGTAAGTAAAAAAAAATACTTTCATAGATATTTTATGATGACATTCAAAAAGTTTTTAAAGAACAGGGGCAAAGACTTTTAATAACTTCCTGAGATAAACGGATGTACCAGTTGTTTAACACGTAATACAAAAATTAGAGCATCAGAATATGATTTCATTTAAATATTTGTAAAACAAAGAAATGAAATAGAACACATGATATATTTGGGAAGATACTACTTGACCTAAATTATAATTTTATCCATAAAAATCATTCAAATCATTGAATATTTGTATGGTATCAAGATTTTGGCACAATTCCAATTAGTTACTAAAAGTCTTAGGTGTAAGGGTAAATTATGTCATTTGCAGAAACGCCAAATATTTTCCTATTTGCTTACATTTTTAGTACAAATTCGTAATCTATGAATATTTTGGCAGACAACTCATGGATAATGGCAATAAAAACAAGTTTATCTGTTTTAGTGATTCATAAAAATTTGATGTTAGTAATTGACATCTGAACTTCTTATTTTTATATAAATTATGAGTATATGATAAAGAAAAGTAGTATTTTCTTTTTTAGATTTTCTGCTAAAAAAAAAAAAATTTCATCAAAATTTTAATATATTAAAATATATTTCTATATTTTTGAAAATATATGATTAAATATTATTTTTAATACTCATAATCGCTGCTTATATTTCTGTCAGAAAAATCAAAAGAAAAAATATTAAAAATATACAAAAACAGCTATTTTTAAAATAAAATTATTAGACACATTTCTGTATGAAAAAAAGTGAGAGGTGACATTTCTTCTACTTACTTAGTTAGAATAAAAACTCTAATGATTATTTTTCGGTTCTTCTTGAACGTTAGTTCTGTCGAAACATTATAATTCCTAGATAGGTGTATATTGCATGTAATAAAATTTATTAACTCTTACATAAATTTTAAAGGGATGATAATACAATACATAAAAATATAATTATTAACTTTTGATGCAGCAAATGGTACTTATCATGAAGGACTCTCCACACTTTCATTGCTCGTGATATGGAATTGTAAATAAAACTTTTAAAAAGTACTATTTATCGCTCTTTTCCCATTCAACAGTATAAAACGTTAATTTTTTTTTCCTTTTAGTTGATTAATAACATGAAATGGTTATAAATAAAAGTACATATTGTTTTATTTTATCCTTTTTATATATATATAATAAATTAACTTTACTTTCAATATTCATGTAATATTAAGCTAGCATATAATCTTGAATTCTTCATTGTCTACACAACTTGAGCTGAAGCGAGATTTTATCTCCATGAGAAGTCAACGTATGGCAAATATGACTATAAAATATTAAAGTTAAAATCCGACTTTCTCATTCTCACGTTGACTTCTCACTGAGACAGAATCCCTCTTCTGTGAGTGGGTTAAGCTTTCCAAACAATTTCTTAACCACTTTCCTGTTATCCAGACAGATTAATTTTTAAATATTAAAATTAAGTAGCTCATGGCGAATTAATTCAAAACTTTCTCGCAGAGTTCTACTGCATACATGACTAAAAGAAGTGGATGCGAGTTGAGTGACCTGCAACCATTTTTTAATTGCATTCCATATTCATCCAGGTAGTTTTTGGCTTTTAAATTCAAATCTCAATACTAAAGCAGTTGTGGATTAAATCGTGAAAGTCCACTGTATGAATGGGGAATTGGGAATGGCTTAATTTTTTGGCAGAAATATTATCATCAGATTAGACTTCTATGTAAGTGACTTATGTTAGCAAAATTTGATAGCTTATCGCCAAAATCACAAAAGTATTGAAAAATCTTTAAAATTCCACACTTGATTAATTAAAAACAACAAGAATACACTGTAGTACTTAATTCCTTAACTAGTCTATTTTTGATAGCCAAGGAAAAATGACTTTCAGAAAAAAGTTTAAATCAATTTGCAAAAAAAAAAAAAACAAGACAAACTCATTTAAAAGAAATTAAATTAACACATTAGTACAGCAATTGGCTACCGTCTCAAATTGAATATTAACCCGTCACCTGTCAATAAAAAAAAAGTTGAAAATCTCAGAATTAAACTTAATTTTTGCTGTATATGTGACACATAATATGAAATCATGCACATCAAAACTTGTTTAACATTTAAAATGTTTGATTATTTATTTTAGTTTTTCTAAATTTTCAGCTCATCTGTCATCGTGCATGATAACTAAAAATTTTATTTACTCATATGCAAGAAACTTTTCGATACTATTGTATCAGCTAGCAATCCCCCAACGTAATTCTCGGATAATTATTTTCAAATAATTATTTCAGTTTAGATAATATGCACACAAAAAAATATCCTTAAAGTACTCCTGAAGTTAAAAAAAGAAGCTTATCCCTATAATACTTTTTTCGATTTTTGCATCTTCCAGTTCAAAATTTCTTTTCTTTTATAATACCACATTTTTTTTTACTTATTTAACTTTTTTAACAATCTTAATTTTATTTCTTTATATTAATTATAAATATTAATAATAATGATTCAAACTTATTTTCAATAAAATTATGATTTAACTATTTAAAGAAATAGCTTAATGAGAATATTTCATAAAATTTGGCTTACTAACTTAAGGGGGTATTCTGGTCTAGAAATTTGAAAAAATCGATTTTTTTTCATATTTTCAAAGCATAAGCCTTTAAAAAAATGTTTCTAAAAGGATTTTTCAAAACTCAAATTATTTTTGAAGATATGGCTTATACTATGATGCGTAACTTTACTTGGAACTTTAAAGGCGTTTTTCTCGAAATTACTTTTTTTTGAAACGGTTGCCATGATTTCTCAAGTTCCACTGAACCGATTCACTTGAATATCGGTGTTAGTCTTTTTTCATACCTTTCCTTTTTGCAGGAACTAGGATTATAAATAAATTTTAATTTTTACTATTTTGAAAAAATTCGGAAAAATAAAAAATAAAAAACACGTTTCTTGACTTCAAACAGCCACAACTTCACTTTGAAAAAATTTTTTTTTCAATTATCCTAGTTCCTGCCATAGCAGTACTCCTCTAGATTAATTTTTGGTTTTTTTTTACTTCAGATTACTCAAACGGTTAAAATCGTGGTGACCATCGAGGACAATTTTGTTTACACCCCCCAATTCATCAGCTTGTAACTTTTTGGATTTTTGATTTTTTCAATTTTTTTTTGTATATATTGCTTAGGAATCAATAAATATTATACAAAATAACGAATAATAAAAATATTGTTTGTTTTTTCTTATAGCTTCTCAAAAAGTATCTAAAATGCATGTCTCTAGACCAGAATATCCCCTTAAACATTTATAAATATGTCGAAAAAGTTAATTCTATAACTATCTATTGCGATTCGCTTGCATATATTTTAAACTAAAAAACAACTAAACATTAAAAATACGTACAATTATAATTAATAGGGGTGTGATTTTAGTAATTTTTCATGTTATATTTTAATTTCACTATCGCATCTTTCAAAGCATAAATTGATAAGATTTTTATTAAATTACTAACAAGGATACATTCTACAATTTACTCACTAATTCAAATTTTAATTTGTGCTGCATGTCATTTACTAAACTCCATGTAAACTTATCATATAGTGCAAGTATTAACTGAAATTCGTATTCAAACAAGAAATACCTTACTTCTGTTTTATATTGCTAAATAAATGACAGTTTTTTTTTATTAGTTCTAGTGTTTGAATTTTTTGTGGCTTGATATTTTTTTGGTTCAAAAATTAAAAACTATCAGTCAGTAGCTTTTGTGACTATATGTAAATAAGCCGAATTCCAACATGTATTCGTGTTGTTAATTCAGTACTGAATGTAAATCAAAACTCTAGGAATATAAAAAAAATCATAGAACACTTTTAAGCCATATAAATCTGTATATACGATGTTAAGCGCCAAGGTATACTGTATTTTTACTTATATTCTGTACATTATAATTCATAATAAAACGACATTTTTTTTATCAAATTTTATCGAAAAATTTTTTTAGCATACTTAAATTTATTGTAGTGATTTAGAAAAAATTATGAAGTTCACAACCCTACATGATTTTATTACATTCAAAATAACAAAAACTGCAACTTAATTAAAAATCTAACTTAATTAATTTGATTAAACATTACTATTTCTATTCATTGCACTTAGAAGATTTATCCACAAAATAATCATGATTGAGCATATTTCAGTAGATACCAAAAATAGAAATTTTTCGAAATGGGGGGAAACAAAATGACGCCATCAATCACCACCTAAAGGATCTCTACACATATTAATAGAACAGCTTATCGAAATATCATTCACTTGTTATTGTTTTTTTATTTGTTTTAACATTAATTTTAATATCAAAAATAAATATATTCATTAAAATTTTCCAATGTATCGGAAAAATCATTCTGAGAATTTAAAAAATTGGAAATATCACATAAAAATTGATGGTAAATGATGGCGACGTCAACGGAAATAGTTCATTATATTATTTGAAAAAGTTTTTCCGGGAAATTTTTGCAAATATTGTCATAATGAATGAGTGTAAATTTTATATTTTTTAAACAATTCCAGTGGGTGGGTACTATTTTTAAGTGAAGAAATTCTGTGCAATCTATTAGTAGAAGCTAAAAATGAAATTCAGTTATTTCAAAGTCAATTTATGTTTTTGTTTTTAGCTATTGCGGTCCAAATTTTTATATTAAATTAAAATCTGTTCTAATGCTGCTCCATAACTAAATTGATTTTTATGTTTAGAAGACATTTGGTAATGGTTGTTAACTGTTTTTCTGGGGGCAGATACAAAGAAAAATACAACATGATAAGTATAAAAATGCTTAAAATATTTCATTATTAGAGAATTATTTGAGTGATTTTATTATTATATTGATGTGGACTGGTTCGGTAATTTTTATGCTTTATACGAGATTTATGATGAGTAAGTTCTATAATTAGAAAAAGGATTTGTAATAGAAACATTACATAACCTGAAATGTATGTATACAATTTTTGGAGGATTATTTTGTAATGTAAAGTATTTTAAACCACTCATATTATTGTCACAACTGTAAAGAACATACCAATTAAAATAAATTGTTTTTTAATTTCCTACTATCTGTCATTTAGATTGTCGGTAATTGTTAATCGTATTTCTGAATTTATTTATACCTAAAGAAATGCATAGTGTATATTATAAATTTCCTTCAAAATATCCCTCGTAATTTTGTTACTTATATCTAAATTCGTGTTATAATTACAGTAAACACTGTCGAAGAGATTTTAGAATAACCTCACGGTGACGACTTTTAACTTTCTTCTTATTATTCGCCATCGCGATCTTTATGAAATGAATTGCTATAGCAAACAACATCCAGTTTTGATCATTGCCTTCTCTTTACTTGGACTTTTCTAAAAACTTTGTTGTGTTTGGTATTTTAGTAAAAAATTTATGTAGACTGTAGAAGTAGAAATGTAGAGTGTAGAGGTTGTTTTTTTCACTTTTTGTGGTTTGTGAAATTTAACTTCATATTATTTTCTTAAAACATGGTAAATGACATTTTTTAATTTTAAGTTCATTTGGGCCTACATAGAAAAATTTTATTTACTTTAATATATGACATAATATATGAAATCTTCTCCTTTGGTATATAATAAGCCTTTCAAAAACCAAAATATACTAATATTTTTATGATTTTATTTTTGTTTTAGCCTCAAGCAGCTTTTGAAATGGAGGAACTACTACACACTGCATCAACATATAATAATACTATAGACTTATTTCCTGGTTATACATAACAAATACTTAAATCAAATTTTACAAAAATGATGTTCACTGGTGGTCATGGACGTAAAAGGGCTGGAAATGGAAGTTCTAGTAGTCAGCAACGGCCCAGAGGTCCACGTAATACACCACATGAGGTAAACCATAAGTGTATTGTTAAATTATAAGAATTTAATTTAATTGAAATTTTGTTGAAATTTTAGATACGGTACAAATCTTTAGCGAATCCACGATCAGTTTCTTCGACTAGTGATTATTATAGTGACAGTTATCCATCATCATCAAATTCTTTTAGCTCTTATCGAGATATTGGGAAAAATGAAATGTCCTTAGGATTTATACAAAAGACCAGAGCAAGAAGTATTACAAAACGACGTGGAGCTGTTAAACATCAAAGGTTATTTATTTATTTTATTAAATGTAAGGCTTGAACAAACTCACTTGTCAAACGTGATTATCAATAAACAATAATAAAAATTTAATAACGATAATGAACATAAATATAAATAAATACAAAAAATTATTAACATATTTATCACATTTTAAATTTTGAAAAGTAGAAAATGATGTTCACTATTTTTGGTAGCGAGCTTAACTCGCGCCCTGCATGTGGATGTACTCAAGGCTACTTTAGCTTTTGTTGCATAAATTAATTAATGTTTTTTTCTTTTATATTTAGGACACATGAAATAAATGGTCATAAATTCGTTGCCAAATTTTTTCGTCAGCCAACGTTTTGTGCATTTTGTAAAGATTTTCTTTGGGGTTTTGGCAAACAAGGATACCAATGCATAAGTAAGTGAGTAGCCAAATTTGAAATTTGGTAGAAAATAAAATTTAGTGTTAAAAAAAATATTTTAATAGTCCTACTTTGCTGAAAATATTTAATTAATGCTCAGCATTATGTTATTATGATGACGCTGGAAGCAAAATAATGAAATCTAACTTTTACCTTGATTTTACTAATTTTCTAGTTTCATAACATATCATAGCCATAAACGTAATGGTACAACTAGCTAAATACTTTTCAGTTATTTTGATTAAATAATGCTAAAAGTATTCGAGTCCTATATAAAATTTTCTTGAATTCATTTCTCTCAACTTTTTTATTAAAAAGGTTATTAATAAATATTCGTTTTTGGTTTATTTTTTAACTCAAGATAATAAAATTTCTGTCTTTTACTGGAATTAAAGTTTTTTAAATGAATAAAATAGATCAACTACCAAATATAAGATCACACCAAGGAATTTGCCTAGAGTGCATCCAGAAGAAATTTTTTGAGCAGCGGAAAAATACAAAAACTTTGTTAAATTATGAAATAGGCATCTAATGATATTTTGAAAAAAATTTCTTACTCAAAAGAAAATACAAGTCTATAGAAATGTTAAACGGTGTAAAAATGGTCTTAGAAATTTTTCAACATAAAATGAAGCAAAATTTTGTTGAATGGCAGAAATTTAGTTGAGTGATTTTTTGTTTTATTACTGCATTTATATTTGGAATTTAAAACCACATGAGTAAAATATCTAAGAAAAAAGCTTTAAACTATAAAGATAATGTATAGCCTATCCCTGTAGTTCCATGATTTTAATGAAAAATTTCTAGCGAACAATGACAATTATGTTTTAATTTCATTGTTTTATTTTCAATGATGAAACTTCTGGAAACACTAGTAGAAGGTTACAGTCAAGGTTTTCAAGAAATTTTTATCAAAAAGGAAGGAAGATTAATTAAGTCGGTAATGATGATATTTTTGGTTAATAATATTATCAACTTTAAGATCTTTTAAGTAGCATTGACTTAATACTCTTTAATTCATCAGAACTTGATATATCGCGCCTATTTACCAAAATACTTTTACGCTTTAAAAAGCAATGCGAAGATAATAAAATGGTTGAAAATTTCATCCTTAACGACCACATAAGTAAATAACGGTTTCGATAAATTTTTGACTGTCCACAGACAGTTTTAGATCAAAAAATTTTTTCAAGAAAATATGTTTTTATTAGTATCCTTAACTTTTCATAATTTTGCTCTGCACTGAACTGAAAAGTACGCTCTTTTTATCAATATTGATGTAAAAGTCATAGTAAAAATCTTAAAGTACTTTAATTTTTATTAAAAATTCACATAAATTTGTTTTCTATATTATAGCATGTCAAACTGCAGTTCACAAAAAATGTCACGAGAAACTCTTGGGTACATGTTCAGAGTCCAGCTTTAATTCGGAGAGTACAATTGTAAGTACGTATTTTCTGTAATCGGTAACACTGTTTGTATATCCCTTTAATTTTAGTACCTGCGAGAGCGATTCAAAATCGATGTTCCACACAGATTTAAGATTTACACATTTATGTCACCAACTTTCTGTGATCATTGTGGTTCACTCTTATATGGTTTGTTTAGGCAAGGTCTAAAATGTGAGGGTAAGTGTAATTATGAGATATTATTATGTATATTCGGATATAAACCATTCAATAAATTTGTTAAATAGGAAATATTTCCTTTCGATTTAACATAAGTTTCAGTAAAAATTTTACCGATTTTTTTGTGCAAAAGTTAAAAATTATTGCTTAATTCTTTGTGGTTAAATTTATCAATTGAAATATTTTAGTTTAAATGTCCAATGAAAATTTATATCTATAAAAAGTGATCAAAATATCACATTTTTTTCCACGGTTTACTACGGTATATTTAGGTATGCGAAGTGGTCAGACCATATCAAAGATAAATTCCTTGTAAATTTATTATGGAAGTTTGACTAAAATCATGAAATAAAATAAAACGTTCAAGAAATACTTCATAAACTTTATGTAAACGTAACTTTCTAAGTTTAATAAAAAATATAATAAAATCTCTGAACAAAAAGTGGCAGTATATGCTCTGCTTACATTCCATAGCCAGGTTATGCTTAGGTATTCTTGCGTATGTGTGAAAACTTGTTAAAATTTGAAAAACTCATTATTTACAATGTTGATCCAAGAACTTAGCCGGAAAGTAGCTACCACAATAGTGTGTATAGTTTCTATAATGTCCATTTTGGTAGTTAGGCTTTGTTGAAGATTGCTTGAGTATTTATTAGTAATATTACTATTACTAGTTATCAACTATTTATTAGAGTGTAAAAAACAAATTTTAAAAATATTTTTTACTTCCTGATTATTACCGTAACACGTAAATTGAAACTCAAGTCAAGAAAGAAAGAATTAATAAACCTGGATTTGTCATCGTTTTCAAACTGTTGAAAATTTTTATTACTAATGCCTGAATTTTGGAAAATATCTTATGCATTTGAGGATATATCCAATGCAACATTCAAACCATGTAAAAAATTTTTATTCGTTTGAAGACTTTAAATTTTATTTTCTACATGTACACAAACAAAATACTGGCTTAAATACTAAAAAAAACGTCTTTAAAGGCTCCTTTAAAGTTTCTTAAAAGCTTAAAAGCTTCCACAATTTAATTTTCTTCAAATGCAATATTGATTTTTACTGAAAAAATATAATTTAGGGATTATTGGAAGCAGTCAGCTGACAAATTTAATGAATTTTGAAAATATAAAATTAGTCTAAATTAAATATGTATATTTTCATCCTTAGTAGAAATACTTGATTAAATATTTTAGAACAAAGATTTTATTGCTTACAACTGTAGTATTTAATTTTGTATGAAAAATAAATAAAGAAGTGTCCTAAAATTTAGTGATATTTTCTCCTCAGCGTGAAAAAAATATTATTAAATCTTCGCCTGAGGTTATGCAAATTAACGGTGTTGGATTGATTTGGTTTTGAAAACACGCTAAATGAAATCCTTTTGAATTAATAAATGCTCCATTGGATGATTCAAAATTGTGAACTGCTGTCAACCAATTTTGAGAACAGTTGAAATTATTAACCTTCTATTGGTCACAATGCAGTGAACCAAATATAATTGTAATCTATTTTTTTCTGGATTTGGCTATTTGTAACTCACTCAGTACCTTGTTCTGTGTTAGAAATTTACAAACAAAATGTTACGACTGATAGAATTAACCATATCAGTAATCATATCTCTTTGAAAATTCAGGATTAGGAAATCAAATTAGTCAGGAGGTAAAATTTTTTTACAAAATTATTACATAAAGATAAAAGATACTGAACTTAACTATGATTTCCTTTCAATATTTTTAGTAAAATAGACTGCTGACGTAAGATAAACTTAAATAAGGTTTTTAAATCATGGTATCTTCCATTTAACTAAAAATCCTTAGAGGAACAGCTATCAGAAACTGCTACAAGCTAAATTGCAGTTTTGATCAAACTTATGTCGTTTTCTTACTTATCTGATTAATGATATCTTATGACTTGGCATGCAGACATATCAAAGTACCACATATTTACTTCTTTAATAAAACACCATCTAATTATTAAAATTACCTTCAGTAATATGAAACAAAAAATAAAAATATATTTAAAATATTCAAAAAAAAAAGAACTAAGCTTAAACACCAAATCCATAAAATTTCCCAAAAATATAAATAAAATTACGCAAAGATAAAATTTCTGTTTTAAAAAATTGGTTTTTTGTCTATATACCAACAAAAATGCTATATATACTATTTTTATGATAAATTAGCTTAAAATATTGGATTAAAAATAATAGGACTTAAACTGACATAATTTCAGCGCAATTAAATTTAGAATACGTAGTAAGAAAAAAGAAAACTATATTAATATCAAAACAGAACACCTCATTAAAATCATTTAAATTTTGTAATAAAAACAAAATTCTTTTCCCTGAGGTACAAATGTCTAATGGAATCGTACATAAAAACACCTAAGAATAGCATAAAACTTCCCAAAAGCATGCCAGAGAACTTTCACTCTATTGAGATTTCTATTCTGAGATCGGTCAAGTTAATAACTAATCGCCCTCATACCACGTAAAGTGCCTTTTGCGCCCAGATATATTTGTATTAGTAGTTTTGTAGCTTTTTCAAGTAAATTCATCTATTCATTAGAGAGCTCTTTTTGTCGTTTCGATGAATGTATTTCATTATGCTATTGAAAATTCTGAGTTTTCATTGACGTAGAGGCATACTTTGAGATCTATGAAAATTTGATTGTAGTGGCGTATAGAATGAACATCAGAAATGAAATTTTCTTCCAACAGTCCGGCCAGAGATCTACTGATGGTTATTTCGGTTTTTTTCTGTCGGTTGTTTTCATTTTATGGTGTTGGAAAATTTTTAATTTGGTTTTTTTACTTCATATTGTCCTTGGCGTTGAGCTATGACATGATTTAGTGTTATATAATAACGTTTTTGATTTAGTTTTCTTAAATGTTGCATAAGTGATAAACTCAATAAAAATTAAGTGACAAGTATATATATATATATTTATTTATATAATGCCGCTTTACTCAGATTCAAATTACTACTATGGAGGATATTTACAATCGTATACACCCTATTATACAGCTAACCCGTATGCTGCATTTGCTGGATACAGTAGAGCTTTGGCTAATACCCATATTGTTCCTACATCTCGCTCACATATTTCAGCGTTACGTTATAAGCCAAAACTAACTCCAATTTCTGAGTCTACTATATCAATGAGAAGAAATGGGTTGACAGCACTTACTCGGTTACAATCACCAAAAATTTCTTTCACAGCCGCTTCACCAAGTTATATTTCCCAACGTCCAAAAGTGATCAATACTGCCGATATTGATGTCTCAGAGACACGTTATCCTAAGCGTTGTAACCCACATAAGGATGAGGTTGTTAAATGTGTGAATGAAGCTGATAAAATCAATCAACCTGAAACAGGGTCTCCATTTATGCCTCGAGTCGATGATAATGATATATCGCAATCAAGAAGTACAATTAAACGTGGACGAGCTGTTGTTCGACTTTCTATAATGCGTACAAGAAGCAAAGGTTCATTTGATAGTAAAAAGGGATATCCTGAGAAAAATGATAGCAATAATGAAAATGAACAAGTGAAAAACTTTGAAAAATCATGGCGAGATTATATTGGTGATATTTATGTACCAAGGACAAAAGAATGCACCAAAAAAACTCCTGGTGAACGATTACTCGAAAAACATTTAATTCGGGACAAAGAAAATGAGTCTCCACGTGGTTCGACTAAGCAACCAGATATTGCTTCTAATGATCCAAAAGAAAAATTACGACGTCTGAGTCTAACTCCATGTCCAACATTTCAAGATATTTGCGAAGATATATCGTCTGATAAGATCGATGATGATTTAAATGCAGGTGATTTACGACGACGAGCATCACAAATTCAAGAACAAGAAATTGAAATATTAAATGAACTACAAAAGACAGACAAAAATTTTTTTGAATATATTTTAGAAAGGAGATCAAGCATTGAAGATTTAGGATTATCAACAAAACGTAAATCAAAAAAATGTAAAAAAATTACAGCTACTGTTAACATAGATAATAATCCGCCTTTAACACCAGTTATTGATGAGCAAATAGAAGAAGATACTCCAGGTATCCCTATTACACCAAAAACAAAATTTTCCTTTAATGTTGATGAAATCAAGGAATCCGAAACTGTTCATAAAGTTTTCAAATTGCCAAAGAAAAAGAAGAAACTCATTAAAGCGGTTGAACCAAAACTAATATCAACGAATGAAGTATTGGATAAGAAAAATGAAATAATTTTTGACGACTCGTGTAAAATAAGTGTCAAAAAAGTTGAAAGGCGTTCATCTACAAAACAGAAAGTTGCGAGTATTTCAAATGATAAAATCACGAAAGTTATAAAAAATAAAATAGATAAAGAAAATTCAATTGAAAATGTAGAAATTTCTGCTAGTAGTGATGATTTCTGGGCCCAAATTGGTAGTCGCGAATCAATTATTATTGACAATCGAAAAAATACACAACTTGAAAAGCAATGGAAAAAGCGTGAAGAGTTCTTACAGAATCAGCAAAATGATGAACCAGAAAACATCAAAAGCATAGATTTGACTAATAATGAACTTTGTGCTGTGAAAGATACTGTTGTTAACTTAAAACGTTCCGAATCAAACGATTCAGCGATTTCATTTCAAAAAACCAAAATTCAGTCGAATATTTCTAAAAAAAATTTAAATTTAAAAGGTACAATCCCAAAAATAGCCAATAGCAATAAATATGAACAAAAATCGTCATCAATTACGTTAAAAAAATCAGCAGGCGAATATCAATCAAACGATAATACATTGGGTCAAACAACAACCGAAAAGAAATTATCATCGCCAAAAATAAAATCTTGTATCGTTGCCAAGCTACCTGAGACAGTTGATAAACAAAAAATCAACAATATAACTGACAAAGAACTAAATAAAAAATGCAATAGAATAAATGAAAAAATTAAACAAACAGATGTTCAAAAATTAAAAATAAGCCACGAAAAACAAATTCAAATGAAGCCTGAAAGTCTGACGATGACTTCAAATGAAGATATCTATCAGGTGTCTCCCATGTCAGGAGTATTAAAACTCTCAAATGATCAAAATGAATTTAGCTTTGATCAATTAGAAAACATAGAATCAAATAATATTCAAAATAGATCATCTCATGAAATCACCAATAGTATCACTAAACAAATAGTTACACAATTAACAATAAAAGAAACAGAGATCGGTAAAACCGAGTACAATGATAAAAATGCCGACAATGGCCATGACGTCGATATCAAGGTTGCCAGTGATAGCAGTTTAACAAAATTTCGAACAGTATCCAATCTAAGTCAGTGCCTTTTGGATGTTGATGCTGATTTATCAGATTATATCCCATCTGGTGCTGAAGATGATGATTTAGCCGATAGTTTATATAACGAGGATAGTGATAATTATTATTATAGTGATAGTATGGGTAGACGAATTAAAAAAGGTGAATTTGATCCGAAACGAGCTATAAAAATCG
Organism: Acrocera orbiculus; assembly: GCA_947359355.1. Lineage (NCBI taxonomy): Eukaryota > Metazoa > Arthropoda > Insecta > Diptera > Acroceridae > Acrocera > Acrocera orbiculus. The sequence goes on from OX375757.1 coordinate 3,150,811, forward strand.
ATACAACCAAAAAATGCTATGTTAAGGAAGAAGCATCACCATATCCATTAGTGGCAACACCACGGCCACTTTGGAAAAAGGAAAAACATAAATTTCCAATTGAATCGAAAAGTGATACAAGTGATACAGAAAGTGAAAGTGAATGTAGTAGTTCAATTGATTATTGTGATATTACTTCTTTGGAAAATAAAATTCGTTTAAGTACATGCAGTAATGATTCAGGTTTTGAAGGTGGTACTGCACCATGTAGTCCTAAAAAAATGTTGGGTAAGATATTGAAAAGTTATGCGTTTTTGGAGAAAGACTATAAAGTATCTTTAGCTATCATTGTTATAAATTTTCAACCCTCTATATGACATTAGACAAAAATCTAACTCTGTTTACACCAAATTACGTACAAAACTTCGTGTACCAAAGTTTAGTTTTATTAATTTGGGAAAATAATTCTTAAAACAAAAGCTTGGAAACTGTTAATAAAATGAATGAAAGGTTAAACCTCTTTGAACATATTTTTTAAGAAATTAAGCTAAGGATTTGCTAATGTAACCGATATTAATCATTTTATAAACCTTTCAAAACCTAAGTTTTTCTCAAAAGTTCCGTTTTTTAAGTAGCCGTAATTTTGTCAAAATTTTTATGATATATACTAAAAAATTTAAGTTGTTGATAGTTAGTTAGTTTATTTGGAGTTATTATATATAATCGTACTTATTTTCACTCTCGCAAAAAGGATCTCGGTTAGTTGATTCATATTCAACTTTTCCAATACATATTTGCCAACATAATAGAAATGAACCACCTCTAAAAACATTAAAAATATCAATTTGATATTCGTGAAATTTGGATATTTTAAGTCCTTTGAAAGTTCTTTGATTGATATAAGAGAGCGAGATAATTATGAAGTTCCAAAATCTTCTTTCAAAATATACTATGAAATCAAAATGACTAATGAAACTCCAAGCATATATCCTAAATAAATGTTGACTGAAAAAATTATTATGTTAATAGTCGAAGGAAATATTTGAATGAAGCAATGATCAATGAATTTAAATCTTTTTTTCATTGCGAAATAAAACAGTTTTATTTTTCGTGATATAAAATTGTACATGATTCTTGTAAAAATAAGTTTTTAACCTTTTGTTTCTATTCAACGGAATATTATTGTTCCTATTATGTATTCTCCTTTTTCAGTAATTTTTTGAAATGGTCATAGGTGAAGGTTACTTTAAAATAGTAGTTTTTTATGTTATTTTCATTACATATTAATGTAAAACATGAAGACGATTTACAGACGTAGAGTTACAAAAAATCGGTACATACAAATTTATAAAATTTTTTATTGTAAAGGTGCCCAATAATAATTTAAGTATAGTACAGGCTTGCATTGTAATAGTTACTTAATTCTTGCCTTGTATTCAATTCAGTTTTATAGAAATTCAAAATATCATTCATTAATTAAATGCCTAAATTAGAGAAAATGAGTAAAAAATTGAAGTTCTATACTTCAAAAAACGATCTTAAAATATTTCTGAAATCAAGCTAGACCTTGTAGAATAGTTTTCCTCTAAAATGATCATAAAAATTTCAAAAAGATTTTTTTATTAAAAATTTAAATAAAAAACTTTGTATTTTCGTCAAATATATAAAGGTAGTGGTGTGCCCTGAAGGTATTAAAACTATTCATTCATAAATATCACCACTGATGCTGAACTACTGCGTATGTGGCTATTTTATATTTGCTTTGTAAAACATAATTCTTCAAAGTTTTTAAGTACCTGATATTTTTAGATATATAAAAATAAATTTTCAAAACATAAATTATAAAAAGTTTTTGCCTTTTTAACAATTTTTTGATAAAAAGGTTAAGTGAACTTATGCTAATAACTAAAGGGACTAAAAATATTTTAGGCTGTACTCTTTACTATTTAGGTCACTCTATATAAAATAATCATAAAAAGTAATCAATTATAAATGCCAACACACTCGAAATATTTACATAAATTCCATTTTATTTTATTACAAAATTTTCCGCATTCTTTGCTATTTTTACACAGTGTCAACTTAAGTCGAAAAAGTCAGACTAAAATACATAAATTTGTATTGCATGCATTTTATCACCTGAACAGATATTGTCTATCACTATCACAGGAGTGACTCGTGCCGGACACTTTGCATATTACATTCAAATTAATTAAATTGAATTTCCAAGCTGACATATTTAGAGCAACATGAGGTCTATTTTTGGGTTATTCCTTTAGTTATTGTGATTTTAAAGAAAAATATTTTTGTTTGGAAAGATTTTTTTGAAATCATATTTAAATTAATAAAAACCAAAATATTTAAAGACTTTTAATCATTGGGAAATGTTAAATTTTATTAATAATATCTAGTAATATTGCCTACATTTTTGTTTAGCCCTTGTTCTTAGAAAAGGTTTTGTTAAAAGATTAAACAAAGTTTTTGATTTGATTCTGCATTATATAATTTTGCGACAGTATTTTGAGTTGGAAAATTAAATCCGATTGCAATGATCTCTAGGATTTTTGAATCTTTAAGATTTCAATAAATTATATTGGTGATACCTGAAAATTGCCGACTTACAAGACGAGTACAGTAGGGAAATTTGATTATTTTCCTTGAAAATGAAAAATAATTTTTGTAATAATGCCAACTTTTTGCATGAAAATGACTACAAATTAGCTATTGTGGCTTATTTGAAGAAGTTCTCTTTCTTTAACTTATTTTATTTTGAAAATTGTGACAAAAGTTGTAGAAACTCTTCACAAAATAAAGTGCTTTAACGAAGCATGAAGTTTTGTATGTGTTTCTCTGTTAAATGCTGTTAAAAAAATAATGTTGTTTTTGGAAATCAATTATTAAAGCTTACCATCAAGCTAATTAAGAAAAAGTTGCTTTGAAAAAGGATTTTAAGGCTTTTATGCCATTAAACTTTAAAACTGAATTTTAAAAAATTTCCTACAATTAGTTTTAAATGTTTGATCTATAAAATTACGTGTTTTCATTCCCTTTCCAACATTATTTGGTACTTTTGTGCCCTTTTCTTTTGAGAAATTTGTCAGTAATCTCTCATCCTGGCTGATAATCAGTTCATTAAAATTATAGTAATTATAGAAATTAAAACTTATAATCATATTCATCACTTTCATGTTGTCTCTTATACTGCTGAAGGTATCGCTCAAAGTATAAGTGTCCTAATTTTTATCACTCTGACCATGCCCTTTATTTAATACTTTAAAATGTTTTCAATAGGTTTCGAATCAGTTAAATTTCAAAATGTTCTTTAAATTATCTCAAGTCTTAGTAAAATATCAAATAAAAGATATATTCCCGATAAATTAATTAACTTTTACAGACAATAAATGTTTTACTAATGGAAAATGAGAAGAAAGATTTTAATACCAACTTTAGACCCAAAATCGTAATTTAAAATTTCAAAATTTAAAGAACTTAATAAGTATAATATTTTATATAAAATATTACCAAATTTTTACAATACATCATAATAAAAAATAAATTTATAATTTATTTAATTAACTAAAAACAAATTTTGTAAAATCAAAAACAAGCTACCTACGAAAAAAATTATTGTATCTGTAAGAATTTTTCTTTTTATGGCTTCATTGTCAAATGACTTTCTAAATTCTGTAGCCATACATAAAAGGATAATTATAAATAGAAAGTGTTTCAAGATTCAAAAGAAATAAATAGTTTAAATATTTGTTGATATGAGACAAGTAATTAGTAGTTTGGCCAAATTTTATTTCGTCATTTATTCCCTAAAAATACAACAGAATTAAAATATTATATTTGCTTATCTACGATGTATCAATAAATCACCCATTGATGTGATTTAGATGCATATAGAGTCTAAATATATCAAAGGAAAGCTACATTTTCATGTAGCTTTTCAATGTTTACAACTTGAAATAAAGTTTGGATAAAAATAAATTTCTATAATGTAAACTCTGTTAAATATAAAATATTTTTCTGACTTGAAGATAATCACAAAAACTTTTCAATCTTACTTTTATAAAAATTTTTCTGTTAATGTCAAAGCAAATCTTTTTCAAGTATCTAAATTGTTTAATGAAGGTGCATTTTATTTATCTTTCTTCTTAATATAGAAACAAACCCGTCACAAAAGCAATTATAACGCAGTGTTCATCTACAAAAAACATGCATGCAATATCAATAAAAAGATATAAAAGTGGTCATATTTAGAAAATATATGTATATCAATATTTGGTTTTGTACCACAGCAAATATTTGTGTTAAAGCATTGAGGTAGTCACTTCAATCCAGAGCTTCATCGCTTAAAGATTTTTGAATTTATGTTAGCTATTTTTTCATGTAATTGTGACTATACAAAAATAATACTCTTACTCGGTATTTTACACAGAATATAACGCCCAAATAGAAGAATACAGGTGGAAAATGGTAAAAAGAATAATCCAAAAGAGCATTATTTGATACCGGATGCATATATTAGCTAAAACTGTGTTATGTCAATGGGGTCATTACACCAAATATCAATTTGAAAGATTGATGTTTCATACAATTTATTATCTCAAACTCCTTTACTTGTGATAGTCTAATATTTATTAATGATTGTAAATATAGAAATTTTCTTCAACTAATTCATACTTCCTAAATATATCTTTTTTTGAAAATGGTAGTATTATATCTTCAACTGTTTTTATTAAGATAAATAAATATTTTATGTTTCTAGCAATAGAATAGCAATAGAATAGAATAATTACATTTTTGATTTTATTTGACTTTTGCTTTTGTTAATTGTTTATTTTCGTGAACGTTGAAACGTATTTTTTCATTCAGATTAACTCCCAGACAACTTCCCTCGAAATTGTAGATTCTTCTGCTTTTATTGCAAATTTGTAATGGATTATTCTGGTTTCATTAGTAGCACTTCCTATAACTAAATAAAAGAGTATACCCTATAGTTTTTTCAATTTAATGAATAGATTCTCTTCCTTGTTAAACTTTTTTTAATTGGATTGGATTTAATACGATTGTTTAGCTATAGATGCCATAAAAACTTATTTTGGCTATTAAAATATCTCTCTAGACTTTGATTACTTATCGATTTTATCATTTAATTTCTAAAGCCACTAAATTTTATATATTTTGTAGAGATTATTACTGTTATTCTTGTTTTTCTTAAGCAACTACTAAATTTATTTTAATTATATTGGATAAGATGATATTTTGCAATTAAAGACACATTCAAAATACCGGGATATAGGTCAAGCATGATCTATCTTTATCCATTTTAATTTCACTATAAGTAGCAAAATTATAATGTGCTAAATTTTTCAAAAATTTTAACTAATTGAAAATAAAACAAAAATTTATTGAATGGTTTACGCTTATAAATTTTATTTTATGTTCTTTTTGTAAATTTGTTTGAGAAAATTATTCATCAAATTAAATTTTCGATAGACTGTGATGTCAATTGCCATAAAAAATGTGAAAAATTAACCGCAAATTTATGTGGAGTCAATCAAAAACTTATTGTAGAGGCGCTATCATCTGTTAGAAGAGGTATTTTTACGAAATGTTTTTCGTTTTTGCAAAATTTTCATGAACATTTTTTATTGCTTTAATTTAGTTTTAAATTAATTTTATTTGAGTATTTATATATAAGTATTTGATGCAATTTTATTAAATTAAATATTAATAGTAACTATCTACTAATGAGCAATAGTATTATTAAAATTGAGTGAAAAATCCCACAAATATTTTAATCAATAACTTCTAAGTATTTGACGTCAATTATTTCAGTTAACTGTTACTGAAGTTGAAATTTTATAAAGTTTTCATTATAATTCACCCATCTTCTCATGTTTTACTTAACAATTTAGCAAATTCTGCATAATGGATATTGAAATAGAGTATCATATTTTCTTACAAACAAATTAAGGCCGCGCCTTATTAAACAAGATTATTTTTACTCTGAAAAGAAAATTTCATTACCAAGAATATAAATTTCTTTATTATTATACAATTAAGTATTTGTTGCTCCAAAAAATTATATTTTCAAAACTTTAGCTCTATTTGATGCTTGAACTTTTTGATGTATAAAAGGAGCTAAGTTTTAAGCGATTTAAAATGATGTATTTGTTTATTATCAGGACAAGCCCTAATATCAATAATAAAAAACATTCATACAATTAAGCTTTTATTATTTTTCATAATTGCTGAGCGTGAACACTATTGACTACCACTTCTTTCAGAATTTAGAAAACTGTAAAGCGGAGTCAACTAAATAAACATAATATTTCAAAGCTGGCTTTTCAAGAGCTTTGGAGCCACCAATCTGAACAACATAAATAGCAGATATTTCTAGACATTATTTGTGAACTTTACTTCTTATCTACATATTTAATTTATCAAAGAATGAAGTGAATTTTATATGTTACTGTTAAAAGTTAGTTAAAAAACTAAAAAGGCAATGTGTTCAATTGTATCCAATAGCTAATGAATTTGTATACTTGTAAAACAATTGCAAGAACCACTTTATTCCCTTTTAGGAAAGAAAAATGGAAATAATGTGCTCATAGAAAACTACGCCAGCTTTATTACGTCATATCTCACAAGCACTTTATGTTTTTTCTGCTAAGCGCTGCATATTTTAATTAAGACTGCTTGTAACTACACTTGAGTCTATATATATATATTTGTAAGATGACAAACGAGAGGTAGAACAATTTTTGCCTCACGTAGGAGTAAACATTTTTTTAAAATGTCTAAACTATGCTTAACTTACTATGCCTGGGACTCACTAACGCTTAGCGTGTGGAGACGATTTAGCACAGTAAAAATGGAGAGTTTTTTTTATATACCAGTGGAGTGGAACATCAGTGGAGACTAATGGACTCATTAGCATTTAGCACTAAATTTTGTGCCGCTAAGCGCTAGTGAGTCCCTGGCACTATACTATAACTTTTCTCCGCTTTTATCCATACAAAAGTAGCTCCTGAACTCGTACACGCCTAGGCTATAACTTTGTAAAATTTTATCTTTTATAAAGGAACTTTTTTTTCGCATATAATGTGAAAACTTGACGCATTGTCACCCATAAACGCATTGCAAATTAGAATTTTTTTAACCTGAATAACTATGATGCAATTATTTTTTTAATTTTCAATTTTAAAATCAATGAAATCATTGCACAAAATATAAAAATTTAATTTATATATTTCACAAAATAGTTTTGCGAAATTTTAAATCCTGACTTATCACCACAGCTCGCGATGGTACCATTAATCCAATTGCTATATATATGTATAAATATATGAAAATAAGTGTTTAAAAAAATTTTTTTTTACAAAAAACATGCAAATTTTAAATGCCATAATTTGAAGAAAAACCTTAAAATAGCACATTTATTACCTGACTACGAAAAATAATGATTCTCTTACTTTTCAATTTTTAATTTTGAAAAAAAAAAACAAGATAAAAGACCAAAAATACATAAATTCGATGTTTATACTATTTCTCGAATAAGAAACTTTTGTTTTCCCATATAAAACTGGCAGGTTTAAAGCATTATATCTAGCGAAAGTATCATAATTCAGTTTATAAATGCTATACAGATGGTTAAGAGGGGAGAATGATTTTAAGCGTAAAAAAATCACTTTTTTTTAATGAATATTGATTAATGAAATTTATTCAAAGTTCTTGTAAATTATTAACCATGATGTTAGCAACATTTTGTTAAACAATATCTACAAACAAGCCGGTGACACAGCTTTTTCTGGAACCTTTTCGGAAAAAGATGATTTGCGGTGTTCACTGTATCTGAGCCGGAAATTACCCAAAATCAAAAACCCTTGAAACTTAGTCAAACTACTATTAAATCCTCCCCTCAACGTTGTCTAAAAATTTTAAAAGCTTATTTATGGCTCTAGCTACCAGGCTTTAATTACCTTATAACTTTGACAGTTTTGCTTGGATCGACTTCAAATTTTGGGATTATATTTTTGAAATATTAAACTATAAGTAAATATAAAAAAAATTTGATTTTTAAAAAGTACTAAACCATACTCCCCTCTTAAGTAAAATAGTGATCGTTAATATTTTCAGGTTTCAGAAAGTGTCTTCTTTTTTTCACGAAAATTTTGCTATTTTGATTCGTCATATCTCATGACCCCTCAAAGCATGAGCAACATAATTGGGGGTAGTTTTGCAATATTTTTAGCTTTTATAAATCACCTTACCTAAATGATCACTAGGTTTTTGGCCAGAACTGTTTTCAAATCAATAAAAAGACTATGTAATCAATTTTCGTTATTTGAAAAGACGGATTATGAAAAACTTAGTTTTTATTTTTCTTTTATTGCAATCAACAGTAGTCAGTTACCTAATTTTTAAAAAAAATTAATGACTTGCTTAATCAGTTCCTAAAAAGGTTTGAACACTGGCATTACAATGAACTGTTAGATCTGTACTTACATCATGTTCGTTGATTTTAATTCAAGTCGGACTTGGAAAATCAATGGCTAAGTCTTCTAAGCTTTGTTTTTTTATGTTTAAGCTTATAATTAATGAAAATTATTCAAGAGGAAATCGAACGATACTCTGAGAACAAAGATTGCTCCATAAGAGCTCTATTAGTTTTATATTTGACATTGGCAGCTGCCATAATTGTGATATCAATGCATATTAGTAAAATAAATCGTAGTACCAGGCTATAACCTGATAAAATATAATAATATTTATAGAAAAATGTGTCTATTTCATTGAAATTGTAGCAATTACACCATCAACTTTAATTAATTAAAATTAATATTTTTGTTGGGCACAGTTGGCTCAATATTAATAAAATAACATTCTTACAATGTTAGTATACTGACGCATTTTATAAAGGAATATTTGTCTTGCCATAATTTGTAGATGTATAGTATTTCCTAAAAAAATTTAACTATTGTTATTAATATAAAAAGCAGGAAATATAAATTTATGAAACTTACATTACACAAGTTATACTCTACTTAAATTTTATTAATTTTCCACTTTATTTACGTAATTAAAGATTTCTAAATCAAATGTCATTTTCATTTGCACATAATAATTACTTATAAAAAATACTTTAATTGATTTAAATTTAAGTAATATTTTACTAATACTTGTACACTAAATGAAAAATTTTCCCGTTAAGTTCATATTTAAATATAAATTATGAATATCCAAGTCATACTGAATCTAACAAAAATATTAATAACTATTAAATAATATTATTACCAGACAAATATTTCGTATATCATTTTGAATCCAGCAACCTACATCTTTTGCCTGAATGATAAAATCAAAATGGGTAAATTTTAATAGAACATGTCTAAAACAGCGGCATATTGAATAATATTATAACGTTCATCTTTGAAGAACAGAAGCTCTTCAATGGGCCTCTATAGACCGAAGGCAAGATGTCCCTGGGTATTAAGGCACAACTTATCCAATTTTGAGACATACACAAAGGAGCATGGCTGTTGGGATATCTCATTTACATGCACTAATTAAATTAATAATTATAAGTTTACCAAACATAAACTACTAAAATCCCTTAAACGTAAATTAAATTGATTTTTAACAGCTCTAGTAATACTTTGGTTTATATGTATGTATTTTTTTTGACCTATTTATTGTTTTCTATAAAGAATTTGAATTCGAAACTTAAAAATCGAATAAAGATCTTTTTTTATTAAGTTGAATTGAATGAATAAAAAATGACATAAGAACCAAAATATGTTTCTAAAGCTTAAAATATTTGAATAATTTTATTTAATTTAATATTAAATAAAAAAGTTAAAGTTATTCACAAACAATTAATCATTTAAGTAAGTATAAGATTTAACAAAATAGAAATAAAATTGCATCAAATACAAAACAAGATAAGATACCAGAATTCGTTGTTTACTAAATTCTCAAAATAAACCAAATTTTCATGCTACCAGATGTCATAAATTTAATTTACGCATGAATAAATGAGATTAGTTTCCGTGGTTTTTATTGATATCATTTTTTTTTTTTTACTATATTTTTATTACATTTTAAGCCATTCAAATCTATATTTAGTTAAATGGTAAAAGGTGGCCTTTAGTTAATAATATTTTATTTTTTAAATTTAAAACTAATTAAGGAAAATGTTTACAATTTGTGTAATATTTTAAAGGATGCACAAAGGATGCCAGAGATTCACCTAGTACGCCACCAAGTCATAATCCGGCATTTAAGCTAGACGCCTATCATGATAGTGATGATTTAGGTATTTATTCATCTTAGCGCTATTAATCAAATAAATTTTTTTTGTATATAAATTGAATGGGATTAAATTTTAAAAAAGAGTTAGAAGGTTAAATAAACTATTGCGCAATTTTATAATTTGTTAATAATTTTGAAGCAGTTTAAAGAAAATTTAAGATATTTATACTTTATATTTTTGTAGTATTTTGGTAAAATTGTCATTTTGATATTATTTTGTTTTGTCTTGGTCTTTAAAAACAAATACAAAATATTGCTTTTGTCTTCTTCTTTTGATCGACAAAAGCTTTAGTTTTTTTTAGAGAAAATTTTTAAATATTTCAAAATCAACCACAATTTTTTTGAATCATGAATCATAATTCAAATTTTTCTACAAACCTTTTTTTAAATGTCAATTAAGAACGGTTTTAGATAAGAATAATAAGAAATAAGGAGTAACTGGAAGACTGAAGTTACCGTGAAAAAGAAATAAATTCTATTTAGCTGGTTAATTTTTACAAGAAAAAGAAAACTATACAAATTCATTTGAATTAAATGATCTTGAACTTGTTACAAAAAGAATCAATTACAGGAATTTTATATTTTGATGATATTGTTCCTGAGAGATTCATGCTAATTTTTTATAATTTAAATTTCTATGCTATTTATGGTCCACTATAATTAAGGCCTAAAGCACAAAAATATTATAGGTCTAAAGAGTTCTATGATGACGAAAAAGAAAAAGAATTTTAAGTTTAAGTTTGAGCTATATTATAATTTTGTAATCTTGTTACGGAATATGGGGTAATAATTCTCTGAGTATATCAAAATACCAAAACTCTATTTCATATGCTACGAAATGTATTAAAAAATATCACAAAAACCACGTTTACAAAGAAGGAAGGCCACAAAGTAGAACTATGTATTCGGCGAATAAATTGTCTTAGTTGTATGGAATAGTTTTAGATTTATGAACTTTAGACATGATTCCTTAGAAAGGGACTTTTTAGTTTCATATTATTTTAATTTAATAACTTAAAACAGCCATTTTGTAATTCATATTTATGCAGAGATATGTATGTTCAAAAATGTAATTTTGAGAGTCTAAGGGAAGTCAATAAAAATTACTCGCTGGATAAAAAGAAAAAATATAACTTCAAAAAAATAAAACAAGTTAATTTTCGGGTTTTATAAGATTTTAGTAATGGTTGCCTGCGTGATTCCTCGTATTTCTATGATTAAAAATGTATGAATTTGTTATTTCTCCAAAAACGATTTAAAATATATTACATAAAAAATTAGCTATTATTAAATTCAAATCTAATTTTAGAAACTTCATTCACATTTGCACAATTCCAAAGGTCTGGACGTATAACAGCTCCGGCTACAACAATTCCTAGATTTAAGAAATATTCAGTAGATGATTTTCACTTTCTCGCCGTTTTAGGCAAAGGAAGTTTTGGTAAGGTAAGTAATCTAAAATTTAAAATATAAAAAGAATGTTTTTGGAAACTAAAAAACAACTAAATAATAATCCAGGTCCTATTAGCTGAACTACGAAATACCGAATACTATTATGCTGTTAAATGCTTGAAAAAGGATGTAGTTCTTGAAGATGATGATGTTGAATGTACTTTAATTGAAAGGAAAGTTTTAGCATTGGGCACTAAACATCCATATTTATGCCATCTCTTTTGCACATTTCAGACTGAGGTAAGTTTTGCTAAAAACAAACTAAAAATAACTTCTTTTTTTTTTTACATAAAAAAAAAAATTTCAAAAATTTTGTTTTGGCAAAATATCGGCTAGCAATTTATTGAGATGATAAAAAATATTTACTAAATGTTTTGGCCCAGCTAAGAATAGGATGATAGAATTATTCTTATTTTTCTTATACTTAAAAGCAAATTTTAAAAAAAAAATAATTTTTTATTAATGAATGTAGTGTGGCTGTAAGTACCAACTGCCAAAATTTTGCTTAAAGTGTTTAAAGTTCTTGTCGTATGTGGCCAACCAATCAAATACTATTTCAATAATTGTATATGAAGACTTCGTTTAAAATAATTTTTGGCTAATCAAAGAACTATTCTGCTGACATCACTTCTTCTGTTATGAAGAAAAAAATAAAATTAATAAGTTTGAAGTAAAAAACAAAATAAAATATTTATTTTATGATTTTATGAATATTGAAATTCGCAAATCAATAAATTTTTCTTCTTTTTTTTTAAAAAAATAAACAGAACTAGAAATTGTATTTTAAAACTCTTATTAATTAATGGGTTTGACAATTTTTATGATTTTTCAAAAGGTGCTTAACCTTAAGGGGTTATATACACTTATAAGCCTCTAAAATAGGGGTTTTCGAGAATTTTTCTTGAGAAGACCTTTAGATCTATTAATATAAAAATTAATACACATATTGTAGTGACTCTTAACTGTATTTCAAAATTTTTGATATTTAAAAATAACAATATTGACAGCTGCTATAGTTGATCTTCTGGAGCTATACTCAAAAAAGACGTCTTGCGGTGACCGCGATATCTCTGGATTGGATCATCTAAATTTAAAAAGCCAAATAAAGTAAAGCCGTTAAAGTAATGTAAATCTAGATCGTAGGAATAAGCAAAGTAAACTTTTTTGATAAAATGGCGGCTTCTCAAAAAAAAAAATCGATTTTTGACAAAAAATTTGACCTTAAACTGTTTATAAAAAACACTTTGACTTTGAAAACACAGTTTTGAGAAAAACGCGTTTAAAGTTTCAAAAGCACCTTCAATCGCTCTGACACGTCTTTACAAATATGTGTGAATTGTTGGATCAAGTTGAAATTTTCTGTGTGTGTATTTAGATATATGTACAATACGAAAATGAAATGAAAAAAATTCTAAGTGTATATAATCCCTTAAAAGAAGAAACTTGGAATTTGAAAAACTTAGGAAATGATGACAGGCTCATTAGGGACGGTAGATCTACTTATTTACTGAGAGAAATACTTTTCAGTATTTAGTAGGCAACCTGTTTCAAAGAAGTATAAAAAATAGATGTATCTTTTTTAATAGATGTAAAATCTTTTGAAATTATTAATACAGTAAGTTAATTTGATTGACTTATATTACTACTGACCAAAAAAAAGCACACAGAATAATTCCTAGCTTTTTCGATTAGGAGAAAACTTAAGCGGCAACTCTCGTTCGATAGTTTAATTATTATCAAAAGAGAGGATAATAAGACCGTATTATAAAATATTCCAAATTAAGGCTAGTTATATCCTGAAACTTGTATATAATGAAAAAATATTTATACTACTGAAGATCTTAAAAGCATCAAATCAACAATTTTCTTATCCAATAAAGCCAATGAAACCCAAAAACATTGATAATCGCTTTCATTCATAAATTATACTAATTTATGATTTCTTAAAATTATATGAAATGTTATTTTGAAGCCAACATTTTATATTAAATTTTATTTTTAAAAATATGGATAGAATAAACCGTAACAATTTAATGTATCTAAAAAAGATGGTAATAAATCATAAAAAAAGAAATTCTATTTGCGTCAAACTGCCAATAATACTTGACTTTATTTTTAGCGTTATACATTTAAATTTTTTTGTTTGAAGACATAAAAACTTTTCTTTCAGGATTAAAAAGTTATACTATGTTCAGCTGACCTCTTTTCTTCTAAGAATGTTTTTTGTGGGTTATTTTACTATGAAAATATAAGCTCGTACAAATTTTTAATAGTAAATTGGAAAAAATCAATTTGTTATTCCTAATTTTTTCTAGAGTATACAATTTTTAAAATGAAGAACTTAACAATTAATTTAAACATATCAATATTAATATTTTCAAAACCGAATCAAAAGAGAATAAAATAAATAAAACTTTATATGCATGAAATTTATTTCATTTAGAGTCATTTATTTTTTGTGATGGAGTACCTGAATGGTGGTGATCTCATGTTTCATATACAGCAAAGTGGAAGATTCCCAGAGCCACGGGCTAGATTTTATGCAGCAGAAATAATTTCTGGTTTGAAATTTTTACACAAAAAAGGAATAATTTATAGGTGAGCTCAACATTACTTTTAATCTTAAATAACGTTTCTATTTTTTTTTTAATTTTGACAAAAAAAAGGGATCTTAAGTTAGACAATGTCCTTCTTGACTTTGATGGTCATGTTCGAATTGCAGATTTTGGTATGTGTAAGCTACAAATTTATTTGGATAAAACTGCTGATAGCTTTTGTGGAACACCAGATTATATGGCACCTGAAATAATTAAAGTAAGTTTGACTTTAATATACATAAATTTTACTATAGGTTTATATTTCTATGTTCCATACTGAATCTGTTAATTAACTGTTCTCAACTCTGAGAACAATAGTAAGATCGCTGCCTGATTTCTTTCTAGACTCACAACTCTTTAAGAATCGTTCACTCAATTTATATCACTTTATTTAAACTTTATCATCAACCATCCTAGATATATTGCTATTGCGAGCCATAACAAAGTAATGATGACTAGGCTGAGTGAAGAAAAACCAAAGAGATGAAATATTATTCTAATATTATTTTAATAATATTATAATTAAATAATTAATAATATTATTATATTCCTACTATTAGGTTGCTCAAAAACCTTCAATTGTTATTAAAATCTTTTCTATTCATCCAATCAAGTTCAAAAAAATTTTGTTGTGTTGGGAGTGCATGACCATTGATGTTTATACAGTTAGTTCAAATATTATTCTTACGGTTAGCTCATAATGTCCAGTATCTTTTACAAATTTTCAGTCGTAAATTTAACCCTTTTCTATTTATCCAATCAAGTTCAAATAAATTTTGTTGTGTTGGGAGTGCATGACAATTGATGTTAATACAGTTAGTTCAAATATTAATTCATTAATTATATTTAATAAACTAATTTTTAGTTTTATATGAGAGAAAAACTTCAGAAAACTGAATGCAACGAATTACCAATTCTGAATTCAGAAAAAAGAAAAAACAATCTCAAGTAGGAATATACTTTAAAAAATTTCTTTTTATATTACTTGTTTTAATTTTAATTTTCAATCAAAATAAATGAAAATTTTAAGGTAATACACCAAAGCCATTCAAATACACCATTTAATCTGGCGAATAGATAAGAGCAAAAAGTGTTTTATACTTAAATTAAATTTATTGAATCCCAGCAATATAAAATACAAATCAATCTAAATAAAAAACAAAAAAGTTGCACGATTTTTACTGTTTTCCTATAGAACAAAAAGACTTATGACTCTAATATCAGCGTTTTTCTCTAATCAAAATGCCAGATACCATGTTTCAACTGGCTAGTCGTTAATTTGATAACAAAATAAAAAAGTAAAAGTAAAATTTCAAATGTAAATCAACTTTAAGTCATCTCTTCAAAAGTTATTTCCCCAGCTTTTTCTTTTAAGTAACAAAATTTAATTCGTAGTATTCAGGAAGTCATTATATATTTTCAACTTTCTCATAAAGAAGAATCGAACCATTGGCTTCTGATAATACTATAAAAACATCGATATAATTGATATAGTTTTCCCAATAAAGTGTTGGCAGTTATCTGCTACTGTTGACAAGTATTTTTTAATTTTAAGAAAAAAATATTATGAAATAATTGATGGTAATAATAAACAATCAATTTCTTTAAATTATTAATTAGATTTTGGTATGATCATCAATTCTTATCTCTTTAAATGAAAGTATAATTTGAATGATTATCAAATAAATAATATAGAGACCTTAATCAATTATCATAGATATATAATATGAATTTTAATTATTAAAACACATGACAGCTATAAATAAAAATGATCAAGCTAATATATTTATTTAATTATTTAACTTGTAGGGTGAAAAATATAATCAGAATGTAGACTGGTGGTCATTTGGTGTATTACTTTATGAAATGTTGATTGGACAGTCACCATTTAGTGGCTGTGATGAAGATGAACTATTTTGGTCAATTTGTAATGAGATCCCATGGTTTCCAATTTATATAACTAAAGAAGCAACAAGTATTTTAAAAGGAGTATGTATACTTGCCTTATTTTCTATTTGCTTAATTAAATTGAGATTAATTTATAGCTGCTTGAAAAGGAAGGTAATGCTAGAATTGGATCACAATATAGCCCAGCTGGTGATATTTGTAGTCATATTTTCTTTCGTGAAATTGATTGGGAACAACTTGAAAGACGGTTAATAGAACCTCCATTCAAACCACGAGTAGTAAGTTACTTATTTTATTTTTTTATTTTTTAACCTTTTTTTTGTTTTGTTTTTAGAAACATCCTTTAGATACACAATATTTTGATAAAGCGTTTACAAAAGAACGAGTTAGATTAACTCCAATTGATAAAGAAATTTTACAATCTATGGATCAAGCACAATTTCAAGGTTTTTCCTATACAAATCCGAATGCGACATTAAACTAATTTTTGGATTTAAATATAAAACCAAAAACAATGTTAATTATTTTTCAATATTAATTTGTTAGAGTGATTTATTCAAAACCAAAAAAAGAAAGAGCTTTAAAATATATTTTAAATGGGACATTGAAATAGATTTTCTGTTTTGGATGTTATCCATTTAATTAGTGCAATGCTTATATTTTGTACAGTTTGTTAATAGTAATAAGACTATTTATTACAGAAACGAAATAAAAACTATTTAAACAAAAATATTTTTGAATTATAAAAGGATCAATCAAACCTGGCTAATGTTTATATAATTTATAGTGAAATCGATATGTAATACTATAGCATGAAAAACTAAAAATTTCAAATCAAAATTATAAATTCATTTATTTCAAAATATGTATGCTTCCATTTTCATCCTATTTCAAAAAGTAAACTGTAAATTTATTTTTCAAATAAAATCACATTTACATTTTTTAAAACTTCAAACTTCATGTAAACTTCTTTTAACTTTTAACTTTTACATTTCAAACTTCTAAAGAAAAAACGGATATGATGTGTAGAACTTTATTTCAACAGCAAAGAGGATTAGAGGATATTAGAGAGAGCACTATTTGTGTTAGGTTTAGCTTTGGCCGATCCCATGATTATATGAGTTTTTAGAACTCCTACAGGCATATTCTACTACGAAAATTTAACTAACATTAGTTTGAGAAAAAGTATTTACAAGTATTTTATATGTATGGGAATATAGATCAATAATTAAAGGAAGTACAATAACAAATATATTAATATTGATTGGTATACTTGTTGTTGTCATAATTGCTACAAATAAATCAAAGCACAGGATAATATATGTATACTTTTTATATAAAGTGTCTATAAAGCTTACATCGTTTACAGTATGAGACTGGCAATGTTGTGATTCTCAATGTCTTTGAATGTCTATGTTTTTGATTACAATGCATGGAAGATATGAAATTTTCAGGATCACGTTATAAATACCCAGCAGTGAAAATTATTTCTTTCTTAGAGGATGCGATGTATAAAATCACTGATAGATGAAATTTCATTGCTTCTATGCTATTATATGGGGCGATGCATCGCATTTAACACTACGACGTGATTGGAAAGTCACCGATGGAATCTTTTATATACTATACGAAAAGGGTATATGAGACATATCGCCAATGCTATATGAAAAAATTTATAGCATTTTAGAAGATTTTTGTTAAAAAAAAAAGGAAATGGCTTTTAATTAAAATTAATAATTTAATCAAAATTTATCTTAAATTACAAAGAGATGCATAGAATTTAAATAAAGTTTTACGGTTGGGCATTTCATAAAAATGCTCTTTTTTTTCAATTTTGAATATAATTACATCAACATAGCTGGCACAGTAAAGGTAAGCATATTACACCTTTCCACAGTTGTTAAGAAAAAATATGTCAAGATAAGACAGTCAAGATACAAGAAAAGAAGTAAAATCTTTTGCTAAGGATTAACAAGGATAACTTATGTCACGACTAGAATAAATTCTGATGTATAACTTCTGTCGGCTATAAATCATATTAGTGAATTACTCTAAAAAGTTAAAAAACTTAATTATTAAAAATCGCTCAAAAAGTTATTAAATTTAAATTTTAGGCTCAGAGATTTTCACCAATATTAAAAAACGGTTATATCAAAAAGCAAAATGAAACAATTTAAAATCAAAAACAAATTGCTTTTTGCCAAATAAATTTTCTCAAGAGTTTTCCTCCAAACTCAAATGGCTGTTTTTGCAATTCAAAATGCTATTTGGGTTTCACGTTTTTTTTATGAATATTTAATATGTTTTTTTTTTTTAAATTAGTAGCAATTTCAGCTATTATTTTCTTACAAATGGAAACTTTTAGTCATTCAAAGTATTAAGATGCAGTCTTCATATCAAGAATGCAAATGTTTATTTTTTCCAATAAAAAAAAAGTCAACAAACTGTTGTATTCTTAAAAAATCAACAGCTACTTCCCATTCAACTTCGATTACATCACTAATTTTAATACCATAACTATCTAAAATAACAATGATTGGTTTGTTGTTTATTTTATCTCAAATAAATGAGTGAAAATCTCAGACTACTTAATGTCAATTATGTAAATTATCCAAATATGAGAGGTGTTTAAATTAAATTGATATAATTTGAGGCTTTTATCGAAATGTAAATAATTCATTTTTCAATTCATGTCTGTACAATATAAAAGAAGAATTTATTAATTTTTGACTACTATAAAATGGCATATGAGGAGCTTTTAATAAGTCTATATCTGGTTAGTAATATAAAAAAAAACCTGTTCCAAGTGCTCATGTAATCTTTCATCGTTATTCTTAAATTAATAAATTAATTAAAACATTTGAATCAATTCTCTCTAATACTAGTGAAAGTAAAAGGAAGTTTAACATAAAAGCTTGATAAACATTTCCGTAAAATAAAATTAGTTTTTATTTTTTGATTCAAAGGTAGGGTTTGAGTATAAAACTAAAGTTACCTTCGGATTGGGCAATCATTTCAATAAGTGAGCTCTTTTTGCTTGTGATTTCTTACCAAGGGCAAAAAGATGAAGGTAAATTTTACAAGTGATTTTAAAGATTTCAACTAAATTTGTTCTGGTTTTTTCAATTTCAGGTATCAATTTTACTATTTGTGATTATTAAAATTAGTTATATCCATGGTTATATGGTCAAAAATGATCTAAATTATCCAATAAACAATAAAAACTTGCAACAGAATATTTTACAACCGGAAATTGAAAATGAGGTACAACAGAGCATCCATCCACAACCAATTGAACATATTTCTTATACAAATGGATTGAATATTGTTAAATTTCAAAATAATGATAAATATTTTAATGGATATAGAAAAATACCCAAGAATAATTTCAGTTTTAAAAAGTATCCATCACAATCAAAGCAATTATATAAATTACCATCAGTTTTATCCAAACCAATTTATCAAAATGTTGATTCAATTAAATTTTATAAATTTCTTAATGAACCAAATGAACCAGAAGTATCTACAGAAATAATGAAAGTTATACATCAACATCAACAACATGATTTTGATCATATCCTAAATGTACTCAATTTAATTGAACAATCATCTAAAAATAAGGAATATAAAATATTTGAACCAAACTTAGAACAGCCTGAAATTCCTACATCTAGACATTTACTTGGAAGGCAGGGTACTTATCAAGCATTCATTGATACATCACCTAACTATGCAGGAAGATCATCTGAAAAAAATGAACATCATTTGAATTTAATAAAATTAAAAAATACTGAAGAAAATGAACATAAAAAGAAAATTCCAATAAAAGTTTTAAAACTAATCAAAATTGAAAATTTAAAACAACAAAAATATCATCCCGAAGAACATCATAACAGTAAACTCCATAAAAGGGATCATTCACATATATCTTCATATGACAATCATGAACACGATTCAGGACCACCAATTATTTTTGGTAAGCAGCAGCATCATACAAATTATATGAAACATATAGAAGATATTGAATCATCACATAATCATCATCCTGAAAAAATTATACAACGTGGACACGTTAAAATATTAAAAGTTACACGTAGCAAACATACACCAACTCATATTAGACACGATGATGAACATTCTTCACTAGCTGAAAGTCAAAATAATGAAAATTTTATTCATCATGTACGAATTGTTAATGCTGATGAACAAGGACGTTTATTTAAATGGCATTGACAATTTTATTAGATGTGATAGAATTTTTTATTTTATTACAAAATAATTTTTAGTGTAATATACATAAATTAAGAAGCTTTAAATTATTTGTAAGAATAAGAAGACAATTATGTTTTTCAAACAAAAACATATTGTAAATTTTTGTGAAGTTTATACATCCTGTTTAGACGTATATTATATATAATATTTTACTATAATAACATTTTGTACTATAATATAGTATGATATATAGACAAAAAATTTCTAAAAAATTGTAATTACGGCATTTCATTGTAGTGTTTAAATATTAGCTGAAAGTATCTTAAAAACGATTAAATATTACGTGTTTGATATTTTATGTTCCTGTTTATTTTGCTTTTATTTAAATTCAGGCTTTCTAATTTCATTAATTTCACATAGGAATGAAATATTTGTTGAATATTTAGATTGCAATGTTACATCGGAATTCAAATGATTTTGAAATTTGATCAAAAACCTACAAAATAAATTGTTTGTTCCCACTTTAGTCCAAATAAATTTAAGCTGACGGGCAAAATTTGTTTTCTAAGTTTAATTAAGCAACACTTACAATTAGTTCTTGTTCCTGGCATTTATCTACAGATACTGATCAAATTCACTGGAAAATATAAAAGTCAATCAGCGTACATATCTTCTTCCTAATTCATCACATTTTAGTTTTTGCTCGAGAATCAGAAGCAAAAATTTCGCTTTTCATAATTATACCAGAGAACAAGTGATCAGTTAATCAAGAAAAAATACTCACCATACTTCCAAACTTTCTATAAATTAAAGTAACGATTTTTTTATAGACTATGTTAATTACACTAGATTGTTGTCATTAAAAACGCAGTTGGCGTCTTAGGATGCCATCTGTAAACAAACTTGAATAGAATGCGACATTAATGCAACAAAAACGGTTTATATGAAAATTAGAGCAATTTGCAAATTTCAGAAGGAAAGCAAACTACTAGTCGAGTTAAGGAAGCTTTTAACTTGGTATTCCGCTGGAAAAGCTCCGATTTGATGATTTTTTTTTTGTAAAAGTTTATTCCTAGAATACAACGAATTTCAACTTTTTTTACTAAACTAGTTCAGAACTCAAATATCTTCAGCTTGTATTCAAAAACAGTTATTTTACGTGGGTGTGAAAATATAGATAAGCCCTTAAAGATAGTTAGGTAGAAAATTCTTATCAAATTATCGGGAAAAGCTGACTTTGCTAAATTTTTAAAGTTTACAAAAATAAAAATAAAGATTAACTTATGTTGGCGTTTATTAAGAAAAAACCAAAAAACGTCAAAAAATGCCCGGGATTTTATTAACGGTTATATTTAATTATTTTTGAATTTTTGCTATTTTAATAATAAAACAATATTGCGAGCTTTAAAAAAATATTTTTCTCTTACTCATTATCGGATAGATTCAAAAGTTATAAGTGATAGATTGCGTGGGAGTTATAACGACGCTTGCAACTTTCAAGAAGCTGTAACTCGAAAACGAAAAAATTTAGAACCCCACTTTTTGTATTTTTTGTCCATGAAATTTAATTTAATTTCTATCTTAAGCATTTGATCATACATTTTTGGGTCACCCTGTATAAGTTTAAAAATTATTGTTGAAAGAATATAAATAATTCCGTTCCCGCTCCAAAATGTTTCTGATTTCAAATAATGTAGAAAAACAAAATTTTGAAAAAAAAATCATCAAAATCGGAACTGTTCCAGCGGACTTCCAAGTTTTGTCTGTTTTATGTCTTCATTGAATCGACTATACGTAAAAATGGATGGTTCAAGTTTTAAAAATACGTTTTTAAGAATGCTAATGGTATATGTATTATATATGAAGGTTCTTATAAATGTATATTTATAGTATTCTCATATTAGACTAGATATTAGATCTTTTCTTAACTATTAACACATCAAGATCGTTCTAGTTAAAAGACCAACTCAGACAACTGATGATAGAATTGAAAATTAAACTTAAGAATGACTACCAAAAATTGTGGCTTCATAAGGAATTTTTTCCCAGCAAATCTGGGTCAGTTTTATTAGTTGTGGAATAATATTTACTTGTAAAAAAACCTAAAAAGATCGATAAGTCAAAAATTACTGAGAACGGTAACTTGAAAAACTTAAAAAAATGCATTATATTCATCTTTTTTCTTTTAATAATTAACTTATTCCAACATAGTTCCTAGTCCATAAAATAATGCTTATATTAAAATTATTTTTGTAATAACTGTTTTTAAAAATCGCAACAGACGCTTATGATTAAAATTGAAGATAATCGATTGCCTTGATTTTTTAAACTTTTTTGAACGCTTAACTAATTTCTTGGCTAAAAATTATGTAACTTTGATTTTATCTTAAGTTTCCGTAGTACAAAAAGTAATTTTTAAATTATTGAATAAATCTAAACTATAAATGAGTTATTTTAATAAATTATCTAACGTTGAACTTTGTTGATTCGAATTAACATAGCTCTATATTTTGTAAATATTTAACTATTTTGTTAGTTTTATTTATGTATATTGCTTTAAAACTTTTTCTAATTAAGAGAGAAATTAGTAAAAAAAACTAAGCTACGTTTTGAATTTTTCATCGAAGATTAATGCTAACTACATTAGACTTAATTTGCTTATTTTAGGCTTATGATTACAGAAGTTAATTGAATTATGTAAAAAAAAAACCAATTTCTTTTTATTTATATAAACTAAAGATGAAGCTTAGCAAATAAAATTTGCATATATTAAAAACAATTTTCAATGTATTTTACAAAAAAGCAAAACTAAAAGAGACAAACATTTTCACTTGAAAAGAATCAAAACGATACACTTCAAAAGTTTACTTTTTTCTTCTTTCTTTTTTTCTAAATAATAATTTATAAGAATCTTCGGCAATATTTAAACATTTTTCTGAATTTATAAAACATAAACCAGTTATTAAAATGAAAACAAAACAAAAAACAAGGAATATGTGCTTGAAATTTCTGTGGTCTTACATAATATGGGAAAATATTTGTATTTTTTTTTTTTTTCAAAAAAAAAACTAAAAACATAAAAAATTATGTCTAAAAAGTGAAATTAGAAAATTAAAACAAAAAAAAAAATTATATACAAATATATATATGTATGTGGTAGTAGAGCTTATTCCAAGGCTGAAACTTTGGTTATGTCAACCTCTTATAGACTAGACGCCGCCTGGTTATCTGCGCCCATAAAATTAAAAATTCAGGTCATTCGCGCGTGTTTCCCATAATATAATGTGGCCTACGATAGGCGATAAATCAATCATTTAAAATCATGATCAATGCCTGCCTATAGATTTTTAAATCTTTGGAAAAAAAAATTTTTTCTTTTTCTCTTTAAAAACAAAAATATATATTTTTGCATAATTTGGCAAAAATTTTGTAATACCATTTACTTCGAATAGAAAAATATTTTACTCAAGAGTAAAATTTTACCCATAATCTGTGGATTATAAAAAGCGCCAACTTTCAGCAATTTATGTCAGTTTTTAATTGCTTTGAATAGGCATATTACCGTAAAATGAAGGTAAAGAAATAAAGCATTAATATAATAAATATAAAAAGATATTTTAAATTGTTTTTAAGGTTATCATTTATTTGACAACATGTTTGGCAATCACGTCAGCTACCATCAAAGAAATCCCTATTGAAGGCTACAATTATGAACCTGTAAATACAGGTGGCATTCAAGCTGCTACTAATCAGCTAACACAAACTAGTTCAGGTGTTAATCTACTACCACCATTTAATCCAGCATTACAATTTAGGATACCTCAACCAAAACAACAATTGGAACAACCCTTACAACAAATCTTATCACAATCTCAAAGACCAGTAGTCTTACCCTCATTTGGAAATAATAATAATGAAATTATTAAATCAAATAGTTTTGGAGGAGTACAACAACCTGTTTCTGTAATACATGTATACCATGAAAACCCAAGCTTTAATACTGGACTCCAAGGGGGATTAAGTTTAAATGGAGGATTTAGTTCTAATTTTGCTGACCATCATCAGCACCATCATCAACATTATCCGATACAAGTGATTAGATTAATTCATGAGACTGGATCTAATGGATTCCATAGTGATATTAATGGTCAAGTAAAGGTTATAAAGCTTATTCATGAGCATCCACAAATTGTGAATCAACCACATTTTATTCATCAGCGTCCATCACACTATCCAAGGCCACCTCATACTATTCCATCATATCCTGTTCCTCGGCCGGGAAATGGTTGTCAGGGAGGTATTAAGTCACACATCGTAAATACCCTTCTGCATAAGAAAGGTTGTTAATAGTTCTAGTTTTTTTGCTGCTGTTTTTGTGTAAAATAAGTAAAAAATTGTTGAAAAAATGAAAAAAGTGTTTTGTGTGTTTTACTTCTTTGATTCGAAAATTACTCAATTCATTTTTACATCTTTACTTAATAGCTTTGAAAGTGATTAAAGTTTCTTTGTGTAAATATAATCTAAGGAAAACTTGCACTGATTGTATTCATAGGATACTTTTCAACGTTAGTTTTATTGAAGTTTTAACGTATCGAGATTTTTTTTGTAGCTTTCCTCAAAAATAATTACATTGTTTTATTACTTATTCTACACTCGTATTGCAATTGTAAGAAAGGATATGTTAAATAAGTTGTGTATTGTCACAGCGGTATATTTTAATTAATTAATTTATTCGACTATAATATTAAACACATTATCTATGAAAATAATATTTTAATACTTTTAAAAATTTGTTTTCTTTTTAATGGAAATTTCAGAATTTTTATTTGATCAAACTAAAACACCACGTTTGAATATTAGTTAAGCAGTCAAAGGATGTTTTAGTGTACCCCTTTTCATGATTACGAATTTAAATCAGTTACTTATTGTTAGACTCACGTGTTCTCCAAAGATTGAAGAAAAACTATTGAAATAAACAAATCCTACAAATCAAATCAAAGCTAAAAGCTTATAGTCTTATAAAATGGAATTTTTGATAAACAAAAAAATTTAACTGAATATAAAAAAGTTCAGATAATATAAAAAAATTTGTATCCTGTCATTTTACTAAACATAAATAGTGTTCAAGGAGAATAAAATCTTTCATAACCTTCTTCCTGTGTATAACTAAAAGAAAAAAATCTTTGAAAATCCTTGTTGTACTATAAATTAATTTTAATCAGAAACCATATCAAATCCTGTTTCGTATAAATTCAAGTAAGTATAGTAAATTCAAAAATATTTTGGTAGATGCAAATAAATGTATATAAATTTAAACTTCGGGATGAAAATCATAGCAAAATAATAGGTGAACAGTACTAATCCTTGTCTTTATTTAGGCATTTAAATTTAAGCAGTTTATCTAGTTGTGCTTATTAAATTTTACGTTTTTTATTGGAGGCTAACAACTGCTTTCAAAAAGCCATTTGTAACTAAAAATTTTCCTGCTCCTGCATTTTATTTATTTAACTTATATTTTAAAAATACTTTTTCATGCTACTTTATACTAATAAAAAGATAAAAAGTAAATCATACAAACAAATGAAACTATGTTGTTTGTTGGACAGGTAAAAAAACCTGACAGCTCCAGCTCACACACAGTAAAAGATCTTGGTGGCATCATTGCTGTGAATATTTTTTTTTTTGCTTAGTCACGTAATGTTTAGTTTTTGTGTTCTTACTTCTATCTCCAAAGTATAAAAAATAATCCAGGAGGAAAATTAAACATAACAAAAAGCAACTTTTAAACCTGGCTAAAACTCTTTATTTATTTATAAGAACCCATTTGCACCTATCACAAGTGTATGTAAATAATATAATATAAGTAAGAGAGACCAAAGTATTATGTAATTCCTGGCATGCCGAAGAATTATACTAATTATTTTATTATTTAATATCGTTTACATTTTTCCTGAATTTAATTAAAATGATTTTTAATTTGAATGTTATTTTTTTTTTTTGCTATTGAAAAAATTATAAATTGCTTGTCTTATATCAAAAATACTAATGCATTAATAGCTTACATGTAATTCTTATAAATTTCAACCGAAAATATTCGGTATTTCCGTAAGTATATCGGTTTCGAATGATGTTTAGCGTTTTGAAAGAATTTACCGATAAATGTGAATTATTTTTGGTTCAATATTTGCAGAAGTTTGCTTGCCTGCCAATATTAGTTTTAAGCTAAACACAACATTTTGACTGTCGAAATGTTAAATTTTACAATTTAGTTTATATTTCTCCCTGTACAGTATTACATTTAAGCATTTAATTATTTTCAGTATTTACAACAAACAAAATTTTACATTGTTAAAATTATGAGATTTGATAGAAGTTTGCTGCATAATTAACTTTTTACCAACACACATGTAGCTTATAGTGCGTTTACAGTGGCCAAAAATACCAGAAAAATATAATTTCTCTGAACCTAGTACCTAGTACCCTAGAACATATTTCATTTTCCAAGAATTTGCTTGTTGTTTGTGGATGTATTTGTGTTAATTGTGTTAATTATGTTAATTTTTGTGTTAAATAAACAATTAAATAATTCAAAATCATATCAAATTAAAAAATTTTTGCCTTTTACTTAATAATTATTGTTGATATAACCTAAATTCCACAATTATTCACTGTGAAACTATTGCCAAAAGAGAAAGTTAGAAAAAATTACTCAAAATTTCCCCTTGGTATTGCCATGAGTTCTACCAATGAACTAAAAAAATAAACAAGATTTAGTTTAGTTTGTTTGTGAAATAAACTAGAGAGCTCTTATACAAATTCTAAAATTGTAGTACATTTGTCTAGTATCTTTGGCCACTATAAACGCACTTCTAGGCAAAATTTATCGACACATTATTTGTTTTTGTCCAACAATTAAAGGCCTAAAACTAAAAGAAAAATATTTTTCCATTAATTACTAATTTTTTAGAGATGCAAGGCATTCTAACATGTCTGTAATATAAGAAATATAGCCCGTTCCGGTTATCTTTGAAGTTATCGCGGGTCGCTGCGGACCTAAGGCATGTCAGAGCACTTAATTTAGGTATAAAAATCTGGTAAAATTCGTGAACATTCTCGAACAATTCTACTGTAAGGTCACACCGATTTTATGGGAAAAAAATTTAGGCAAGCATTATTTTGTTCGCTATAAACGCACACACCTACAAAAAATGAAGTGTTTTAATAAAAAAATCAACTTTTGAACAAAAATTCTTTTGCAAAAATTCCAACGGCATATTAAAGCCTAAGAATTATATAATCATCGAAAAAATTAGAGAGTCCATTGAATAATAATAAATACTTTAGTTTTTAGTGTAAAATCATATATTTTTTAAATGAAGGTATTGAAAGGCTTTACAAATAATAAAATATATTTTTATATTTATACATCAAAAATACTCAAAATATAGATATGAAAAAAAGAAAGAAAACTTTTCACTTTTCGATGCAGTTAAGCTTATTGTGGGTCGCTATAGTCCCGAGACAAATTTTATTCTTTCACTACACTATAATAGACAACGATACTGGAGAGATGCAATTCAACGTAAAGGGTCCTAGCCTACTAAACTTTTTTAGGGAAGGGATAGGTATTTTTTATCTACGTAGCTTTAGAGAACTGAAACGAATTCAAAATGAATTGGGGCTGCAGTGATCCACGATAACCAGAACGGGTTATATTTTATAATATACTATAAATTTATTCCGCACAAAAATATGACTTAAAAAACTAAATCTAGAAAATCTGTTTTTTATTATAATAAAATTATTTAGCTAAACAATTGTTTTAACAAATTTTGGTAAAATTGAGTTTTTTCTAATACCCTAATCACCATTTATAATGTATTTCAATTCGTACTATCTTTTATTTCTTTTTTAACAAGAGAAAAAAGAAATATAAGTTACAGTCAGCTTATGCTTTAAACTATTAACATCAAATCACTTTAAGTCTAGAAAATCTATTTTTGTATTTAAAGCCTACAAACTACTGGAAGACTTCAATATACATGAATTTACACGTGTCAAAACCGAATAAATAAAATGCAGGTCAGTCTTTTGTCAAAAATCAAAAGATATTATTCTAATCCTAGCAGACCAATGCAAGATATTTTACCAAAAAATAAAACAACCTAAAAAAAGCTTTAAATAAGAAAGCTACTTGCACAAATTTCTTATTGAAAACAAACCAAAAGTTTAAACTTAAATTGGATTAATTTCTGTATATAATTTCTTTAGAACATGCAATAAAGCAAAATAGTTTATTTTAAACCGAAACCGGCTTTTACCACTACTTCTTTTAAAAAGTATCACACAACAAAGCCATTAACTGTGTTCTGTGATTAAATTTTTTTTCTTCATTCATTCTCAACCTAAGCAGGTTTCTTTATCACTTGACTGTGTAGTGTTATCCTTTTTTGTTATTATATTTCTTCATTACTTTTATGGATAGTCTTGGAGTTTATTTATATCCTCCATCAATTTTTTCGTATTATTTTTATATATATACCTATATATTAGTTGATAGAGAATTCTATTCAAGGTTAAACTAGGCAACATGAAAACTTTATGTGCGATTTGGCTAAAAGAAATTTCCAGTAAAATTTCTTATAGCAACTTGTATGGGGATTATAAAACCAAGTTGTTAAATAAAATGCAGTTAATAATTTTCAACATTTCAAAGAAGGTGTTTCAAGATGAGATTCATAGAACTTAAGTAGATTTTTTACTAAATATATTTTTAAAATGATATTTTTTATAATGGTTTTTACTTTTAGAATTTTTTATATTATACTGGCTACAGTTTTTGTTACATTACATGCATCATTTATTAAAAATTCCAAAAGTTATAAATATGGTTTAAAAGCAAAAGCATTTTTTTCATTAACTGCTGGAAATGATGAAATTAATCATGGCATAGTTAATTTTGCGGAAGGTACACCGAATGAGATTAAAAAACAGAATAATATTGAATCGAGATCCATTGATCGATTTAATATTGATCGTAATACAAGAGGATTAAATTCTTTTCATACATACAATGTACAGGATAATAGTGAATTATTTAGACCAGAAAAAAAAGATAATACTTTACCAACAGGCATGATAGATCAGTTTATGGTATCATCTTATAATCATAATGGAAAAGAGAAAACCTTTGATGGGAATTATGAAGAAGACATGACTAATAAACAATTTCAACCAAGTTCAGATACTTCAAATTTAAATAGACCACAAAGCTTTGAATATCATGAAGAATTACAATTACCTCCACAATCTAATCGTCCAACACAACATTATATCAATCCACAACTGGATCTTGGAAATATTATGTTAGGTAGCTCAGAACCAAATGAATTACCACTAAGTTCTGATAGCTCAAGATTCCCAAATGAAAATATTGCAGATTTCATACCAGGAACTACTTCAAATGGTCCACATATGCAAACTTATACATCACCAATAACAAGTTATCAAGTAAATCCTTACAGTAGTTATATACCAAGTCAACAGCATGGAATTCAATTTGGTAGTTCTTCAGCTATATCCAGACCAGAACAGCAATCAACTGATATAACTTCAAAATTATTTACTAATCAAGGTCATACAATGCATACCATACATAATGCTGGTTTTAATCCTGAACTAAATCAATATAATAATATTAAAACAAATTATGGTGAAACAAAAGAAGAACATTCCTTTATGACAAAAAATGTGCAAACAATTAATGTTATTCATCATACCATTCCTAGTCCCCGTAGTAATTTTCGAAGTGATATTTTTGCAAATGGAATTCTTAAGATTATTCATGTTTTCTAAATAATTCATTTTTAAAGAATATTTGTGATTCAGTGTATAGTTGAAAAAGTTTAAAAGACCGTTTGTCTGTTCTTTTCTTATTGTGTGTAATTAAATTTACCATTAATTTAATTCATTAAATAATAATAATAATAATCTTGAACAATTCTTAGAAATAAATAATAAAAACTGTTAATTTTAAAAAATATTTTAAAAGTAAAATTATGTGGTTAACAGCCTAATTAAAAAAAGAGGATAAAATTTCCAATTTATAGAAAAAAACAAGATAAATTTCTAAAACATCAAAAGAATTTCAAATAAAAACGTATCAAATTTTTTGCTAAGCTTGAGGAAAGCGATAAAACTACGTCTTAAATATGCATTCATCATAAAATAATTAAGGACTCATTGAAATTCATATTAACAAAAGTCAAACAAAGGGAAGGAAAGGAACAAGGAGAATGATGAATGTGAATGGAATGTGGAATTAATGGGAATGGAAGAGATTAATTAATTTAAAAATTTTATTTTAAAATTATAATTATTAGTTTCTTATTAAGTTTTATCATTTTAAAAAATTTTAAAAAAATAAACAAAACGTCGGAACGTCTAAAATTAAAATTTTTTTTATAAAATCCAAACATTCCCAACTTTAAAATCCCCTCATTTTAATCATTTTTTCTCACTCGTTTTTTTTAATTTATATAGAAATGGACTCATAATTGGAAATTAATTTTCCTGTGGAGCGGATCGCTTTTTCTCTGTTGTTTTTTTGTTTCAAATTGTAAATAAAACTCGTGCCTAAGACTATGCAGACTTTAGTCCAACTAACTTTTTCCTAAAAGTCAGCAATTTTTACGATCGTTATATAATTTAAAGTTTTCATCCAAAAAGTGTGCAAAGTTAACAAAAGTGGAAAAATTTCAAGAAAATGAATCACTTTCGTGATTATGATCGTTTTGATTTTCAAGTTTTTTACGGTTTTTAATAGCATTACATTGTATTATAATATATAAATACATGTAATGCACGTAATGTAAGTAATTAATATAATTAAATCAATTTTTATTTTAATTTAAAAAAGAAAGAAAAATAAGACCAACGCATGTCAACGCAGATACTTGTAGCATTCGATCGGATGAGACTCCGGCGAAAATGTGCAAGGCATCCAAAAACATCGATTAGTTTGTTGGTGGGTAATTTTTGTTGTTTTGTTTGTTATGTATTGTGTTAATGTGTATTTGAATGTGTGTGGATATATATAAATAATGAAGTTTATTAAATATATTTTGAGTTAGAGTACAAATTGATATTAAAGTTTCTTTTTTGTTGGCTTCTTTTATTCCCCCCACTTTTTTTTGTTGAGTTCTTTGTGCGCTATTTATATTTTAAGAAAAATTTCATTGGTCATAGCTTAGGAGCTCATGCAGCTGTGGAAAATTATTAGGTAAAATACTAATAATTTGTTCAAAAAACCAAAAAGCAGATTAAAGAAATTTATAATTGAAAGCCTCTACTGTACTACATCATTACCGATGCTAGAAAAAATAGAAATATCTGAATTTGTGTAGAAGTATTACCGAAATATTCAGACAAGAGGATCCAAACTATAATTTTTGAAAAAGCAAGATACCAATTTTCGTGAAACATTTGAAAAAAGAATTGTACTCACTTTTTTATAGTTTCCTTCATCTTTTTTGTTTTTTGCGTTAGTGAGAAAAATTTTTAGGGAGTAGTTTTTAATTTTTTGTCGAGAAAATATTAATAAAGCCTATTCTAGTCATTAAGGAAACCTCTCCGGTGCAGTTTATCGCTTTTACTGGTCATTTCATATGAATATTCGTAGGAAGTCCAGAAATTTTTGGGACTGTAAACCAATTAATTACACTTAGTTTTCAATAAAAATTAAGGAGCTAAAATACCAATTAGTAATTTAAATGCATAAATGTTTTTTATTTACAAATATTTATTTTATTTTTTTATATACATAAAAATATTCATATTCTTCGCTTTCTTTTGAGACAAATTTAGGCCTTTGATTCTTTTTTTATTTCACGTTTATGTACTGGTGGTATATACTGATATCCATAATTATAGTTTGCATGAGGATCGTTATAATATGGTCCTGGTTGGTAATTATAATTGTATCCACCATAATTTCCTATTGCTGATATATCATTACCACCAGCCCCAATTATATGATAGTGTCTATCATCAGCTCCTGTATTAAATCCATTTACACCAAAAAGTCCATTTGATAATTTATTTTTAACATTATTTTCATGACTAACATGAACTAGATTATACTGAGGGTGTAAAATATGACCATAATTGGCAAGATCTTCATTATAGTTTCCACCAATTGGAAGTCCTTCATGACTATGTTTATGATTATGACCCCCATGATTATTAGCTAATTCTAATAAACTAGGATATATATTATGATAGCCTGGATAACCAGTTTTGATAGGATTTATGGTGGGCTTATATACTGAATTTGTTAATACATTATGATTATCATGATGGAAAAAATTTGAAGCTGGCTGATGATCTCGTAAAGGTAAAATTGATCCCGGATTCTTTTTAGTGGCTATTGGTAATTGATGAGCATATCCTGGATTTGATTTGATTGAATTTACTGCATTACCATATTCATGTCCATTAATTCCAATCCCATAACTATATCCGGCTCCGTATGATGATTTAATCACTCCCAAAATTAGAATAGCAAAACAGAACTGTAAATAATTGAAACTTTAAATATATTTGAAATTTTTGTTTTGAGCTTGTTTACCTTCATTGCTTGTTAACTGGTCAAGATGAGTGATCTAACTGATAGCATCCTCCATTGCCAGAGCCTTTATATATATCCAAAAGTTAATTCACACAATGATGTGTTAACAACGTATTTTGTTTTTTTGTCATCATTTATTGATTGCAAAAATGAAAGTTACTACACGCAAAGTTTGGTGGATTTTTTGATCATAAATGTATTTTTTTATGCTCTGATATAGATTATGGTGTATAAAAAATATCTCTAACTTAAATAGGTAATGCCAATTAGGAGGCTATTTAATAGCACCATTTAAAACTATATATTTAATAAATTTAAATTTTTTCCATTCGGTATCCTTTCTTATAAATTAAAAATTTTAATCAAATCTATTGTTTTCGTATAATATATCTAAAATTTTAATATTTATTGGCAGTCTGTAAATATTTTTGATATACTTGATATTTGTTAATATACGCAAATTGTGAAATAGTCTTCCTTGAAATTGGTTGATAATTAAATAGATTAAAAAATTATATTGCTGTAAATTTTTATATTTTAGTGAATGTATTATATAAATAAATATTTTTATGGATGTGATTAATACTTGACTAAGCAACGAGATAAATATTTAAGGCTTTTAGATTATTTCGAAAATGCACACTGTAAACATTCTGAATTTTTACTCCATTTCAATTTATATAAATCATTTTAATTGCATTGATGGCTTAAAGAGAATCCTCAAATATTTAGTATTAATTTTAGTATTGATAGGTTCCTTAGTTCACTAGCTCACTAGTTCAATAGTTCGCACGTATATAGGAAGAAAAAACAGCGAAAAGTAATTTTTCCAGTTAATTGTATCTATGTGATTGTGGTTTATGTTGTTATTTGAAAAATAAAACATGGAAAAATTAGAAATATTTCGAAAATAACAAAATTTCCTGGTGCAAGTTCCTCAAATCAGCCTCCAAACTTTAGATTTTACTCCCAATATTTTTGCTAAATTCTTTTTAACCCTAGTGGTTTTATTGGATTAATAAAAAAAATATATAAATAAATAATTCATATAATTTTCATCATTGATCAAAAAGTTATGAGCCATTAATAAAACGCAACTGTCAAAAGGAAGTTTTCCCAAAGTTTACTACATTTACTCCAGAGCGAAAATTTTATTAAACGAATAAAAACTATTCAAAAGAAGTTGATCAAAAGACTCAGGCTGCCTGCAGAGTGCCGGCTTACAGCCGAGCTAACGCCGATTCCGATACCGAAGACTATAAAGTCTTTATGGGTAAATCAATAGGAATATGCTCAAAGTGTTCAGAGTGCAAGAAAACTATTTTTTAATTTGAAAGAAGAAGCTTAAATGTGTTTATTTTAATTTGTAAAAACTTATTTGAACTGCCTTCACTGTTATTAATTGACGTAAAATTATAACCTCATTAAAGTATTATAGTTTATTAATTTTCATTGAATTTGCTTCTATTTTCTTAAACAAAGTTTCAATATTTAAATTGAGGGTCCACAATCATATCCACTATCCCACATTTCCACCCTTCGACAGTAATTTTAAGAAAATTTTTGTTTTTTAAGATGTTTGTTAAGGATGGTGTTTTAATTGTTTTGCTAACCATAAATATTCTCAAATAATTTGTAACTTTTTTTTTTTTGTGTGATTTTAATTATTTTTCTCCGAAGATTTTTGACATTTTTAAGATGCTTAACTCTGTAATTTTACCTTTGATTTCTTAACAAAAGCTTTCATTTACCTTTGGAATCAAGATCAATCAAATAAGCCTCTTTAGCTTTTTCAACTGCAAATACTTTCAAATATTTCTCTCTAATAGTAAACCTAAAAAAGTCACTTAAAAACTAAATTCCATCTAAATTTATAACTATAGAGCTAAATTTTACTCAGATACTATTTATGTTTATTTTATTGTGACAATGACCTATATTAACTTTTAATCAATTTAGGAAATTGATTAAAACCATCAAATATTAAATATTATTTGACAAAATACATAATACTCATTAATATTTACGTAGAGATCAGGATGTGCTTGTTTTATTTTTTAACATATAAATGTCTCAAAAATTGATATCATTCTCATTAAAAATCAGATCAAAATCCATAAAACTTTCCATTTTATCAATTTTCAATGAAGAATATACCAAAAGTATAATAACAAAAATTAAGGCAGTCAGTGATATTTCATTAGTCTCTCAGACTTGTAGTCAAACATTTGAAAAAACAAAATGAAGGTAATTAAATAGTTTTAAGATTATTCAAATTAAAAACAATATTAATAAAACATATTTAGATTCTTATAATCTTTGCAACTTTAATTGCGATATGCTCAGCAGGAATACATAATCTTAGTAATGAACGTTCTATTAACCATGAAGTTCGAGTAGTAAAAATATATCAAAAAGGCGAGGATGATAATTCTGATTCAGCACTTGTTCAAATATATAAAGTTTATCATTCAAAATTACCAGAAATTATACCTCATCAACAGGAAATTAAGGTCTTTAAAGTGATCAAATTTGAGAAACCGGATCAAGATCAACATGAAGTTAAAATTTTTAAAGTAACACAAGAGAAGGAACTACAAGAAAATAAATCTCAGCATGAGCCAATCAAAATTATTCGTATATACCAGCAAGAGTCGAAAATTCAACCTAAAAAAGAAGTAAAAATCCTAAAAATTATAAAACCAGAGCATATTGAATATGAGAAGAAAAGTAATTAGTAGAAAGGACTTTTACTATATCTTTAATCATTTTATTATTAATAAGTTAAAAGGCTTAAATTGATTTTGTAATAATTTAAAAAAATTTAAGTTGATAAGTTTTTTAAATTTTACTGTAAATATGAATTACATTTTTATGTAACTTACTTGTTCGCAGTAATTTATAAGTTTAATAAAATTGTTCAAAATTTTGAAATACAAAAACTAAATTCATTTTATTTACTGCCCAAAAAATATTTAACCGTTAGCGGCCATATAGAATTATGCTAAGAATGATTTTTAGCTGCACAATTTGAAGATTTTATTTAACATTTCAGAATGTTTCTTTATTGATATATCCTAGAATGTTATTTTAAATTCTGATTTTTAATATATATGTTGCTCACCAAGCCCTGAGATTTACTTCATAAAATTTTAAGATTTAAAATCAACGTTTATTATTTATAGCTTTGAATACCAACTGAAGCGGTTTCTTTTTTCTTGAAAAGGCTGTAAAGCCTTTTGGACAATGCTAAAAAAATAAATAGCTAAATAAATAGTTTTAGATAAATAAATTTAGTTTTCTGATTTCAGATAATTCTAGGCTAACCACCACTTGGAAAAGATGACTTGGGTAATTCTTCGCGAAAAATTTATTTCTAAATATTTTTATACAAAAATTTTAAAGAATGTTGTTAAAAAGTTATTCAAAAGCTTGTAAAATATTTCAATACATTTATTTTACCCTTAACTTTGAAATGAATTGTAAAAGAAAATGTTTTTTTCATCCTTTATCCTTTACACCCTTACATTTAACTTAAAATTAATTTTCTTTAAAATTTTTTCTATAATTTTTCACTATTTTGCTGCTTTGGAGTCTTGAAAGAGTAAAAGTAAATAAATTGTTCAAAAAATTTTTAATTTTCTTAAATAATTTCTGTTTTGATAAATATTTCAAATTTCAATTTAGTAAAAAGCTTAGTAAAAAATTTAGCTTGTATGCTGAAGGTTTGAGATGATGTAAGAAAATGTATTTAATACTGCCATATCTTGCATGAACTAAAGGAAACACTTGGCGTAAAGTATGAATTAAATATTAATATCCAATTTTTGACCATTTAAATTCTGCCATTCTAAAGAAGAAGTTTATTTAGTATTTTTTTTTAAATTTTATTTAAAAAAACTTGTTTATGAGTCTATTTTTTACTATTTTATGGTTTCGTGTTATCTATTTCATCTCTTACTCCTTATTAAACTAAACCCATGTCAAGAAATATGTAAAAATAAGATTGGAACCACTCTTATAGAAATTTTACATAAAAACCAAGAAATAATCAATTAATTTTAACTAAATCAAAATTGATTTTTATATCTAAATTGAAAATGACAAAAGAAAATTTTTTTTACTTATGATTAAATTTAAAAAAGGCGAAGGCAAATTACATACATATTAAACAAGTCTGATATTAATTATTTGTGTAAAGCTTCAAAGCTCTTTAAGACAGTTTTTGAAAGCTCCGATGATAAATTTACCTCAAATTTATGGCGCCAGGTCTCTTAACAGCAAATTCAGAGCATCTGCAAGCGTGCCGGCTAAGTTGCCGTCATTGGGGATCAATTCAGTTATTTGCTTCAGTTAGTCGTGTCGCTGTCATAAAGTCGAGTGTATATTGGCTGCCTCTAAAATAGAAATATCCTTTTATTTGTATGAACAGAATTTTTATATGATACATATATTTCTCTGGCTATGATACTCTAGATACAATAAGTCTGGACAAGTAGTGGAGTGCAGGGAATATTATAAGACATTTTGTGCAACGGAAGAACAAAAGTGACATATACTTAAGAAAACAAAAACAAAATATTTTATTCACTTTTTCTTTTTGTTTCTGCATATATCGTAGCTAGTGGTATTTTATTAATAATAACAAAAAAACAACAAACAATTTTTATCTTAGGACAGCATTTTTATCATCATCAGAAGTTGCATTGCATTTAACGACAATTCATTTTTCTTTTTTTTTTATACACCACGTTTAACATTTTTCTAGACTCTAGAGTTTCATCTTGAAATGGATTAGAGGATTCCAGTTGAAATAAATTTATACACGTAAGCTGTGAGTGTTTTGTTTTCTTGTTTACTGTGAATTTCATATTGGAAATTAGCTGAAAGTGTGTTTTTAATTTTTTAACAGTTAACATAGAAAACTGTGGTTTTTTTTGCTGTTTTATTTTATGAATTATTCAAGAAATAATTTCGAAGCTAAAAAAGAGTGCAATACAAAAAACAGTTTTAAATAAATATCACAGATGGTTTATAAATTAAAAAGTGCTGATTGAAAATTATTAATAGCAGTTTTTTTGATTGTATAGAAAAAAAGATATTATTGCCAAAAATAACTCTAAAGCAGCTTGTGAAAGCCAAGAGATATTGTAAATAATTGAGAGCAACCGGCGCTTTTAGGATACACGATTGCAAGTGTCTAAATATCGCATTGGTATTATATGTGGAGTGTTCCAAATATTTTAAATCGAATTCATTTTAATTAGTCATCATTTACAAACGATATATATCTGACATAAATTGAGTGAATGTAAATAATAAGAAAGCCGGGTGGGCGTTGGTTAATTTTGTTAGTGATAAGTGTTCTTCCTACGACTTTAAAAAGATGTCGGACGTTGTTGAAATCGAAAAGATTGTCAATAGAAAACCAAAAAGGGTAAGTAATATTTTATTTTTTGTGTGGTAAATTTGTAAATTTTTAAATTAGTATTGATAAAATCTTATTTTGATGAAATTTTACTTATAATTTAAAAGTATTTAAGTTAAATATCAAATTTAGTTCACTGTTGAACAGAAAATATAGAAAAAGAAGATGCAGTAAATTATTTTACATTTTTGTTGTATGTTGGGTAATAAATTTAATTCAAATACCTTGAAAACCTATGAAAAGAGTAAAAATAAACTATTTTTTAAATATTTTTTTCAATTTTGGACCGTTTTTGCTGTCCAAGTTATATTTACAACAATTGGTTAACAACATTTTACTGTTTTTTTATATATGAATTATGAGAATTTTTCGGATTATAAAAATAAAAAAAAAATGCTTTTAATAAATTACTGAAGAGAACGAATTTTAAACTCGTCCAAAGAGAAAAAAATGTGCTCTGTGTTAAATCTGTTAATCTAAGACAGTGTTTGAGCAGGAATCACTTTCCTACCCTGGTAAATAATCCTTAATCTACTGACTAAGTTTGCTTTACTGTTTTTTCATGGAATATAAAAAAGCTGGCGAAAGATATGGTAATAATAATTACCATATTTGACAGCTAATATTTTTAGCTAATTTTTTGATTAAAATTATGAGATTTAAAAAAAGTGAAATACCGAAGTGAATAAGACAGAAGTTATTTAAAGTTATCGAAAGCAGATAAAATGTTATTTTGAAAGTGTTTTATTTTTTATATCCCAATTAGAAAAAGTAAATATTCAAATTGATTATAAACCAATTTGAAAGTTTCATTGAATTTATCATAAAATATTTTCTAGAATTCATCATTAATCGTAAATTAATTATGTTTAAATCTTACAGTATGAACTATACATAAGTTTGACCGCTTATCAAAAATATTTGAAGTTATATTTGCTTCATTTTGGATGATTTATTTAAAATTATTTTGATTTTCTTGTCCTAAAAGTAAAAATTATTTACCAAAGTATTGAAATTTTCTGCGAAATAATAAATTATAATATAAAGCGGTTATTTTCAGATCCTTTATTCTAGTATATTTTTTCTTTTTATTTATAATTATATTTTCCATAAAAATTCAATGACAAGCAATTAAATTAATTTTCTTTTTGTTTTAATTAAAACGCTTTATTTGCAAATCATTATTCTCATTATGATTTATTCAATGTAAAAATTTGACGAAATCGTGCGCTTTTATTCATCAAGATATGGTGTTTGAATAATTCATTAAGTTTACCCGTTATATTAATACCAATTTGAGATCCAGAATTGAGAATATTCAAATATCAAATATTTAATATGAATTGAAAAGAAAATTGCACTCAATTTTATTTGTTATACCTGATGACAGTTTCTACTCTTAATGAAATGAAATGACACCAAATGTCCTACCGCCATCATTCTCTTAAATGGGAATATATTCACGGGGTTAATATCTTCATAAAGAATAAATTCTATATAGGAACTAATCTTCAAGTTAATTATTTTAATATTCTAGTTTTAGGGGAGATTTTTGTGATTAATTTTAAAAGCATTAAATACTTAAAAACTAAACAATTTCAAAATTCTTTCAAAAAAATTTTTCTGAATAATATTTACATCATCAAAAGTTATGTTAAAATGTTACCCGGTGAGAAACGTTTTCAACTTGGAGAGCAAATAGAAATTGCTAGGTGCTGAATGTGTAGAATTAAGCAGAAGACTTCGTTCTTTAAATCTATTAATTGTCCTAAAGCCAAGACATCTTTGTCAAAAGTAGGTGTTTTTAGCAATCAAAACTTTTTCTGACCAATCTTCTCAACTATTTGCTTCAGAAGTCCTAGATAATGTTCCCCTATTACTTTGCTGTTCTTTTTAAGATAATCAATTGGAAAAATTACTTTGATATCCTAAAAAAACTACCTATGACTTTAACGACAAAAGATATGGACTTTGCTTTTATTGATGCAGCACTAGCGGCTACCAAACACAGCTTTAACCATTGTTAGGTTTCTGGATACTGGTCTTAAATCTGCCCAAGCTTTATTGAGAAATTCCGTTGTCATTTTTTTTTTTAAATCGCCAGTTAACAAATATGACACACATTTTGCAGAAAGGTTTTTTTTTGGTTTAATTAATCACGTATAGACTATAACTATTTATATGACTTCTGTCTCAGCTATCTCATAATACACCTTCAGTCAGCACATTTTCATTGAGCGACTTGTCGGTGCTATACTTCTATGGCAAGCTTCAACCAATTTCACAGAAAGTCACTTAAAATCACAAAAATTTATGAAGTTGTTAAAAGTCACTTTAGCATTCTTACAAAGTTTACAAGGGCAATTAAAATAAAATAAAATATATCATTGCATTCCCATCTACTCAACTATACAATTTTTAAGCAATAAATATTTATTATTATCTTCATTGATCATCGCAGCACTTCAGGTATTTTTCCAAAATTCTTATTCTTTTTTTCTTTTTGTGTAGTTTAAAATCTAAATAAATTTAACTGTGCAGCATGAATCTCTTAAAAACTAAGCTGCCTTATTGCAATTTCTAATTAATTGTAAGTGTTAACAATATTTCTATTTAAGTAGGTAAAATATAGCTTTCAAAATTTTCAAGTATAAAATACCATAAAAAAAAAAAAAAACAATATTAATTTAAATTACTCCAAAATTACCTACCCAAAAATATAAAACGCTTAATAGATTTTCAGTGCAAAAATATCTTGAAAACGAATGACGAAAATTCTTAATTTAGAGTTTATCGGTGCTTATCAGTAAAAAAAACAGATATTTTCGTATTAATCTTGAACACCAAAATTTTGTAATCTTATTAAAAAGTACAAATTTTTACCAGTTCAAATATTATCAGCAAAATTATTAAAATATTTGATAAAAATTTATTTAATTTTGTTCATATCATAATGCAATAAAATGTATTTTCCATTTAAACAATAAAAAGAACCCATAAACAAGCAAATTCATCTACACATGAGTTATATTGGTGGGAGTCTTGACGAATGTACTCTAAAACAGGGAACCTTGAAGTAAAGACAAAGCATGTCCTTGATGGAAAATGCTTTACCAAAGTGTATTAATCCTTGAAAAATATTTTTCAGTCATTCACTGCTCATTTCCTAAGTTAAGAGGATTCATCTTTGATTTTCATTCTTTAGAGGTTTAAGTATGCCTTTAAGCTTATGCTTATTAATAGCAAATCACATACATACTCGTACATACGGAATCATGCTTGGTTGGTATAATTTGCATGTTTTTCCAAATGTTCTTCCGTATTTTTGTTTTCTCTTTTATTTTCTTTGCGAAAATATATACTTGGGGAATATTAGAGAAAAACCTTCTGTCACTTCCAGAAAAAAGTGAAAAATGATTCACTGCTTCTTAAGTGTTTAAAATTCTTCTGACTCACGCTGGGCGTGTGTTAATCAATAAATATTCTTATATATATATATATTTATATGAATATAAAAATATTTCAAAAAAATTTTGGCGTGAAATGACAATTTTTATTGTAAAATTTCTTTTACTTTATTAACTAACTAATTTTGTTACTTAAGTATATACAAAAATTGTATTTTCAATAGTTCCATTTAGGAATTAAGCACCTTAAATGGTCAACATCAAATGAAAAGAAAAAAAAACTTAACTTATTCAGGTCAATGTACAATAAATACCGTCGTATGCGTTTAGTTTAGAGTATTCAACAATAGCCAAGCAAATGTCTTGCAAAAGTTGTTAATATACTCAAACTGGTTTAAATCTTGCTGGTACCTTACTAAAGCAAATATATTCCATATTTTGATGACTTATAAGGTTTAATAAACTTGTATAGAATATTTGAATGAATTTAGAGCATCTGCAAAAGGTATTTGGTCATATATCAAGTGATTCTTTAGAAGATCTTAATTGAAATATGATATTGGTAACCAGAGCCGTTTGATCATCTTTAAAGGTGTATTAAAGTTTTTTTTTTGGTTTTCTTTTTTTATTTTGTCGTAAATTAAAATATTCCAATATGAAAGTAAAATGAATTCATTCATAACATGAGTTTACTCATTTCTTATTTTATTTTAAACTAGATTGGGTTATTGACCTTAATAATGAAATTTGTATAGAATATAGTTTTATTGGGTTTTTTGTCCTTATAATTTCATTCAAAAATAGATTATATGCTAAAATATGACCAGAAAGATGTATTATTATTGGCCACTTTACTTCATATATTTTTGCGACTTTAGGTAACTAGGGGTTTTCCCATTTTTATGGAATTGATTTGCACTTGTCTCTAAAAATGTATACCATTTATAAATTGTATGATCAATATTCACTTGACGTCATTGATTGGCATAGAGGGACCAGATCCTAAATATCATACGACTTGAGTTAGAACTATGACAGTAAGAAGTTTATGAAAACTAAAATAAAAGAATTTTCAATTTCTATTGTTTGTTTTTTACTGTTTTCAAACACAATCATGAACTTAAAACCTATAGCTTATTATCATTGCAAGCACAAATGTTGAATTATCTATATGCTGTATCTATCATGCAACTTTAATTAAAATTTTTTTAATTTTATTGACTGTAGCTACATCTACTATAATCCTCCTCTCTGATTTGATTTCAATTTTAACTCTAATTCTGTAACGAAATCATAAAAATAAAAATAGCTAAAGCCTTTTTCACTTCCATTTTTATATTTGCTGAGCCTCGTGAATTCATTAGCTTTGATTATAATTTAGTTTATTTCATACCCAAATCTCTATGGTAGTGTTTGTCACAGATACTAGATACCATAAAAAGACCTTGATTTTTTAACTTTAGTTCAGAAATAGATTGAAATACCATTATTAGACTATATCTTCTTATTTGCTCTCTAATAGTTATTTTTTGAAAATCAGATGCAAAAATTCCTTAATGTTATTTATAAGTTCTACTACGATTCTATATCCTGGTGAGTAATGTACTAATCGTTTAATGTGTTAAGTTTTATTTCCTATACAATAAAACATTTATCCCCTTTTAAGCTTAGTGACCTGCTATACAAGCAGGGATGGATTAACTATAAGGCTTAAAAGGCTATAGCCCTTTTTTTATGATAATGAATTTTATTTTTTATTAGATTTTATTAAAAATATTTTCTTAAGCAAATCATTTTATAGTAAAAGTAAATTAAGTAAAATTTTTATATCGTTTTCATTATTGAAAAGAGTGAAAAGTGTATTGCGATCGAATTTATCACAAGATAATCTCACTGCTTTATCGGTATTTGCTATAAACAGTGAACTCGCTAGAAATTTGAATGTCGAAGAGATAATTCACGACTTTGCTAGTATAAAAAGTAAAAAAAAAACTTCTAAAAACTATTTAATTATTATTGTTAAATAAAATTTATAACCAAAATTTTTGTGTAT
Organism: Acrocera orbiculus; assembly: GCA_947359355.1. Classification (NCBI taxonomy): domain Eukaryota; kingdom Metazoa; phylum Arthropoda; class Insecta; order Diptera; family Acroceridae; genus Acrocera; species Acrocera orbiculus. The sequence goes on from OX375757.1 coordinate 3,194,798, forward strand.
TTATTCACCTGTGTTCAATGACGTAAAAGAAATTTTTTCGGCCTTTTCAGAAAGTTAGCCTATGGCCTAAAATGTTTAATCCGCCCCTATATGCAAGGAAAATATGAAAAATAATTATCAATCCTTGCATAGATGCAACGAGCAAGTAATATATCTAATTTACAGAATTAAATTTCCCAAATAAATAAGTCAAAAGAAATTTTAATTATAAAAACTTGTATTAATTGCTTTTGCGATTTGAAATGAAATAACTGAGACTGAACATGTTCATCAGTTTATTTGATTATCTAACGACATATCTCTTTTATGATATATTCAGGAATATTCAACTTTGATTTTTTCTAATATTAATAACTAAAATCACAAACTTGCATAATCATATTTGCTTTATTATACATTCATCAGGATTTATATATATTTATATCGGGCAATCAAATAACTAAATTGGGTGAAGCAAATTTTCCCGTTTAGGAAATTTGAAAATTTTCTACAGTGAGATTGCAAAATGAAAATATTTCTGATGGTGTATACAAACTTTTTATTCTTAAAAGTAATTACTACGTAAATTTATCTGTAAATATTCAAAGGTGAAAACTTAATATTTTGCAGTTTTAATGAAAAATTTCTCAATTTGAATCTTAAAATTCAATTTAGGCTAGAATTTAAATCTTTATTGTTTATACAAAATTAATTCAATAAAAAGCGGGTAATAGATAGCAAAAACATGATAATACCTTTTAAATTCATTTGACTTAAACTTAAAGTGGAAACACAATACCAAGGTTGGAGTGGTAAAATATGTATTGAGATATCGTAGAAAACAAAACCAAACAACTGCAAGTTATTGACATTAAACATTATCATTGCATAAGATTTTACTTTGCTTCCCCTACATTTGATGTGTGTTTTGCCTTAATTATCAAAATTGAATTGAAATAATTAAAAAAATATGTAAGGAATTACATTAAAAAAGTTCAAAAAACTAGACTAGAAATTATTCATCAACTTTTTGAGGTCAATATTTTCTTTAAACTATTACTGGGAAATCTTAGCTCTAACGTTTGAGGCATTAATTTCAAAGGGCTACTTACTTATTTTGAAAAGGAACATAGCTCGTCAGATGATTAATTCAAAAATACAAGCAATCATCTGGTGATGGTAAGAAAAAGCCTACATTACCTGAACTGATACATAGTTAAGCTACCTAATAGTTTATTAAATTAACTTTACGTTAGTCAAAGCTATCAAGCAGGTAATATTACCCAGCTCAGTGCTAAAACCAATGTCACTTGCTAACATTTTTAACTTTTATTTTACGAATAAACAATCAGAGTGTAACATATTTAAACTATCTGCTCCAACTACATAAAATACCCAATAAAGAGAAAAATTTGTTTGTTTTGAGAAATTTACCATTTTAATTGGAAAATGTTTAGCCATATCAAAGAAGATGTTCGCAGAAAGACGATTTGATATTTTTTCCCTAAGTTAAATTAATTAAAGATGTAAAAAAACTGTCTAATAATCTTCTTAAAATATGGACAAATAAAATCCAGCACAAATCAAATTGAAAATTACAAAGCCGTGATTAAAATCAACTTTCAATACAATTAACAGATAATTTAAACTTGTTTCATTTCATTTTTCATTTTCTATTTTTTACGAGAGAGCTCCAAGAGGCTTGGGGTGAAAATAAAAGTTGAATTTAATAAAGACTAAAATAATTTCTATTTTGGAAGTTGTTTTGCCAGTTTCTCAAAATATGCTAAATATTATTATAATCTTTTATCTGTACATAAAATAAAATTAATAGCCAAATTTTTCATAAAAACATATTAAAGTCTAAAGTCGAGAAAGCCATTTGACGATTTGGAAATTTTTCGTGGATAGTCCCCTATACAGACAGGTTAAACACCATTTACATCTTATGAGTTAATTCTTATTTGTTCTTTGATAAAAAATCTCTACAAAAAAAAACAGCAGTGTATCTAGATATCTTTTACATTTATTCTTTGCTCTTTTCTTTAAAATTTAAATAAGGCCAATATGTTTGCCAACAAATAAAAACATCAGCACGGTTGCTTAATTTAAGATCCCAGAAATGATTATTCTTTCTCTTGACTAAACATAGTCTAATATCACTTCATCCAGCCTTTGTTATATAGATGGATCTATATTTAACATTTTGCAAATACTAAGATTTCTACCAATGCTGGAAGTTTGTTACTGCTTTTTACATAGTTATGAAAATCATAAATGACAAAATTATTTTTCTGATTAAGTATCATTGACAAGAATATAATGATGCTAATACCAAAACGTAAGAACAGCCTTAAAAATTTGATATTAACCCAAGCAAATTGTTTTTTAGCAGGAAAATATGTCTATTTGAAATTTTTTCCAAAAATTTTCAAATATTCTCATACATATAAAGAAAAATTAATTTATTATTTATTTTTTTGTAGCTTTCAATGGCGACATCCTTAGATAAAGAAACAATACGTGATGCATATGAAGATGTGAGATCTGATTTATCAGAGACCGAATGGTATAATAATCTCTGATTATTTTTTTTTTCTTTTAAATAAAATTAAAAGAATAAAATACTTAAATAAATTAAAATTTTCTGTTTTAGGGCTGTGTTCAAATTTGATGGACCTAGAATTGTATACTCGGCAAAAGGTCAAGGTTTTGAGGAATTTAAAAATCATTTTAAGAATAATGAACGAGCTTTTGGATACCTTCGTGTACAAATGGGTGATGAGATGTCAAAAAGAAAAAAATTTCTGTTTTTAACATGGATTGGAGCAGATGTTGGAGTAATACAAAGAGCTAAAATGTCCACAGATAAAGCTATAATCAAAGATGTACTAAATGTAAATATAATTAATTTTATTTTCACTTTTATTATATACTCTTGGTGTTAGGATAACGGTCTTAACTAGCACTGGCCATACCTAGCTACATGTTGCAGTGACTTAGGCAAATGAAAAGAAAAAAAATTAAAAGAAAAAGAGCATTTTTTTCCTATATTATTTTTTTTTTTTTATGCTATGTTATGTATTTAGTAAAGTTCAACTATCCAAACGAACAGCTATCCGCGTCTAGATCTAATCCAAACAATTCAAAATATCGACTGTGGGTTTATTGTGGATGTCTTCAAAGCTCAAGCAAGTTTGGAACCAAATAGACTCTATTGAAATGAAAATTTCCTGCAATCACAAGAATAAAATACTGTTACTTCTACTATGTTTTTACTTCTATAATGTTTTTACTTGTGCCGCATTGACTGGTTTATTATTATAATTTAAATTATAATAATTTGATATTTCAAATTTAGGATGCTAAATTTCATTTAAAATACATATTATACCATCTTTTTTTTATCGGATTAGTTAAAGAATCCTGGTAAATGGTTCAATCTTCTTCTATATATAATATTGTTAGCTTGGCTAACTCAAAAATAGCTCAATTAATCCTTAGTTTTTTAAATGGAAAATATTTTCTTAATTTTATTTTAACGTCTATCCGTTCAAATAAAACTATCTGTAAGAATTACCACTTGCAGAAATAATCCTTAAGCCCCCAAACTATCAAAATTACTATTTAGCAAATAAAGCTAAAATTTGACAAAACCTACGGTTAAAAGTCTAACTAGCAAACTATCAAAACTGCCCAAATTACTTACTAATACAGCAAACTGTCCTAAATTTCTTAGAATCGAGAATTTTTCAATTTTTCAAAATCTAAGGAAAGGTTAACTCTTTGCCAATCCTTTTAGGATTCATATAAGCAATCAAATATATGTAGATTTTATGGTTGATATAATAAAAAACTAGACAAATTAAAAAAATATTTAAGTCCAAATATAAAAACTTATAATTTTTAAAAGAGAACATTTTCTTTTGCTTATTTTAGAATTTTGCTGTTGAGCTTCAGGCAGGATCTGAAGCTGATTTAGACATTGAAATTTTCCGTGAAGCCTTAAATAGAGCTGGTGGTGCAAACTATGGAACCGGCGTAAGAGATTTATAAACAATAATTACAAATAAATTTTGATAAAACAAAAAAACCATAATATGTTATCCAACTTACAGTAGTCATAAGAAATAATTTTAAGGAAAACTAAAATTAGAATAAAATTTATAAAAATGAATTGACCTCAGATTATTTTAAAATATCCAAATGCAACTAATTGTCTTAAAATTGTAGAAAATTTATATTTAAGTGCTTAACTGTTATTTTTTAATTAGTTTTTTGTGTTATAAAATTATTTAATAAATTTGGCAATGATTTGGTACTGATTTTAATTTATATTTGTGAAAAAATTCTTTTTAAATACAAATTTTGTTAATTTTGAAACATTTTATTATTACTTTTAAATCTATTTAAGCAAGCAAGTTACGTTTCAGATATCAACTGAGGATAACTGTGAGTGGGATTTAATTAGAAAAGTGCGGATATAAAGAAAAAATTTCTAGAATATTTTTATATAAATATCGGACATAAACGTATCAAATACAAAGAAATTCGAAGTAAAATACGTAAAATTTGAATCTGATATACTGCGGAATGAAATTAGAGGTTCTAGAAAGATAAAAAATTAATACATACAAAGCTAAAATAATGCTTTGGAAAATGTGTATTTATAATTTGAAAAGGTTGTTTTGTTGCCAGTTAATTGATATTTTATATTTAGTAAAGTTATTAATGATTTAAATGAAGTTTTACAATTTAAATTGTACAAAAACTATTCCAAACTCAATTTTTTTATGTACGCCCTAAGCACTAGAATGATCTCACTACTACATGATTGTCGTCCGTATCCGGCGGATTAAAAAAGTTAGCTATCTTTAGTTTATAATATGCGAAAATATCGAGGTAAGGTCCGAGGTAAAAGGTGAAGGCATCTTGAAATAGATGAATGTTATAATAAATGTTAAAAAATGACGTTGTAGTAGAAATATAATGCATGCATATTTATTTACTTTACGTTCATATGTTCATCTGATTGACAATTCCATAAAAACATCACAGATCAGTGAAATAATGAAGCACATTAATTTTGTATGTTTTCTAATGGATTAAGTTATTATGCAAGTAATTATTCAATTATTTAATTAATTAAATAAAAAATTATTACATGATAATATTGAAGAAGATACACATAAAAATATATTCAAAGAAAATAAAAATTTGAGCAGCTTAATTCATTACCGATAAATGAAACAATTACATCTAATATTAAGTTTAACCAATAATATTTAGGAAAATAAAAGGATTTCAAATGCAAAATTTGAAGAAAGGAACTTCAAAAGAAAATATTTTTAATTGATTTAAATTCAACTATGTCAAATATAATATTTCAGAATTTTTATAGGTAGGATAACATACAAAAAGATAATTCTATTTCAGCAATACTTGATAATGATCAACAAAAAAGTTCTATAAAAAGAAGTAATATTATTATTTTATAATTATTATAAAAATTAATTTCCAAGTTGTAGACACTTTTTGAATATACTTTATTAAATAAATATATATTTCCTGTTATTTTTGTTTTAAATATTATTTTTACTTATTTCATTTTAACTTATGTGTTATTATTTATATTTAAATGTAATTTATTTTATTTAAATCTACTACAATAATTACATTATGAATCTTTTAGAAAAGTATAATTTGTATTTTTCAAACTAATTTTATTACATTTATAATGCATTATGTTTTACGTTTATTCAATTTAATAAAAAAAACTAGTTAGAAAGCATAAGTTAAATATTTTCAATCAAAATATCAAACTCAAATAAACTATTGAGTATAACCGCGCCTCAAAACTCGTATGGAAGCGCTATCCAGAACGCTAATCTAGACATCAACTAAATAAATATTGACGTTTAGGCTTACTTAACTTAAATTATAATTAAATTCATGAACATACTTATATATAAATATATCTTTTGAATTAATTTCTTAATTCTTAGCCGGCACGAAAAAATTTTTATATTTATGCCAGTATATATTATAGTTTAAGAACTGAAAAATAGATGTCAGGCATAAGAAACGATACGTCATTATGACAAAAGAAATTTTCCAAATTTTCTTTTAATTATAATTTAGTAAAATGATTATTTTAAATAACATGTGAAAGTTTTAGAAATCTTACAAAAATATCTCAGATCTGTAAAATAAACGCCAAAAAAGTAGTCAATATGTCTGAATGGGATATTTATGATGATATGAATTTGTAAGTGATAACAGGTTTTTACATTAAATTACGATTAAATTAAATTAATAATATAATTTAAATATTTAACAAAATAGTGGGTGTTATATCCACTTGAGCTCTGAGCCATGAACTTAATTCTATCTAAAATATAATCTTAATACTGCAATGCGGATATCATAGCTGAAACTTTTTTCTTATATAAATTTACTATACAATTTCTTTAATTGGCTACAATCTAATAAAATTGATTTATTTTTATGAATATTCCGAAATTAGTATTAATAACGTGCTTTTAATTATTGTTTTTTTAGGCTTTTTTAAAACATCGATAAATAGCCCCACTTGATCATCATGATATTACTGTCTGAAAATATAGTTTTTGAATAAAAACCCAGAGAAATTTCATTTTATCAAAATTTACATAATTATTGTTTAATTAGAACTATTTACAAAAGAGGATATGCTCCTGGAATATTCGATTCTTTAGGATAGACGCTTGATTGAAATTGCTTCCACTGCGATATAGTCCTTAATCACTGCATCCATTTGTACAAGCAAGAGAAGGAATTGTTTATCGTAACTAAATTATATGTCCTTACATTTTACATATTCGGCTTATTATTATCGGTTTACCACAAATTTTTTTTTTTGTACTAACGAAAAGTAAATATATAATTTTCTGCTGATTACTTCTGGTCTGGTATTCGTTAAAGATGTAAAAGAACTTGTCTATACTAATAAATATTTATTTTCTTAGCAAGAGAATGTTCGAAGTATTGTTTTTTAATGTAAAGTTTGGAATTGTGTAGAATTGTGTTACATCGAAAAAACCTAAAAATAATTTTTTTACTTCTTCAAATTTGGTTTGCTTTGAGTATAATTTTTCCATTATTTTATTTTAATTATTTTACTTTAATCCTGACACAATTGATTTTGATTCAGTTTTTGTATTAAAAAATTCTTTCAAATACAAGCAAAAAAAATTATGAAATTTCTATAGAGTTTTTTAAAATTTCATTTAATAATCAATAAGAAAAATATCTTTTTAAAATTTCAGCTACTCTTCGAGTGAGGAGTTCATAATTGAACCTCGTTCTAAACAAGAAATGTTAATAATTCATCGAATTTCCGGGGATATATCAATACAACGTAACATTATTTTTGATTGCTTATTTTTCAACATGTTTTATTTTTGTTTTTTTTTTTTTTAAACAAATTATAGAAAAATCGTCTAATCTACCCGATGTTTGTACGAAAAGAATATGTGGCGTACTAGGATTGATTAAATTATTAGGTGGACGTTATTTACTTGTAGCAACTCATAGAATATTTATAGGTTTGATAAATAATCGACCGATATGGCGTTTAGCTGGTTACGATATTATACCCTACATACCATCATATCCAAAGTTAAGTCAAGAACAGAAGGAACATAATGAAAAATATTTAAAAATGATTAAAAAAACACTGGACACTCCATTTTTATATTTTTCTTATTCACATGATCTATCCCATACTTTACAACGACTGCATTCTATGCCACCAGAATTTCTTACTGTAATGTTATTTTATATTTATCAAAATAAATCGTATATTTATTACTTTTTTTTTTTTTTAGTATGGACTATTCGAAAGAGCTGCTGAACGATTTATTTGGAATGGATATATATTAAAAAATTTCGAAAATGAATATATGAAAAAATATTGTTTACCATTAGTGTTAGGCTTTGTTTCAATTAGTACAGTCTTTGTAAATGGTTTCTCATTTACATGGGGTCTTATATCACGTAGATCTGTTCAAAGAGCAGGAACACGTTTATTTTGTCGTGGTATTGATGAAGATGGTAATTGTGCTAATTATGTTGAAACTGAACAAATTATTGAATATAATGGTGATAAAATATCTTATGTACAAGTAATTAATAATACCATCAAAAATTAATATTCATTTTATTAATATTTTTATTTTTTTAAAGACAAGAGGAAGTATACCTATATTTTGGCGACAATTACCAAATTTAAAATATAAACCAAAACCATTAATTATTGATGGAAAAGATCATGCCGCTGCTTGTACAAAACATTTTGAAAGTCAACTCATTCAATATGGAAGACAAGTTGCTGTTAATTTGGTGAGAAAGTTATAAAAATATAAAAGATAAAAATAGGCTACTAAAACCTTGAAAAAAATTTTTTACTAAAAATAAACTGAAAATCTTTTAAAACTTTTAATAAATTATTGAAGATATTGTTCAATTCCTAGACAGGCTAACAAATCAAAAGCACTCCTAACACCTTTATTTCAAAATTTCTTGTGTAGCTTTACACGTAAGCAAATAATTGTTTTTTAAATTATTTTTAGTTATGTTTTCATAAAACATGATTTTTTCTTCTTTTATTTCGTTTGTTACTTAGACATTTATACATTTAAAAAGTTTATTTCAATCTTCAAACCTGTTTTATCTTAGTAACTTTTTAAAATTTGATCTTTCTCGTTGAAAAGTAGTCTTCAGACTGCTTCCTAAAAGTCGTCTATTAAACAAAAAAACTAAATTTGCTTTTGCTTACGAGAAGTTACATATTTCCGTCTGTAGAATCATTGCCTTTGCTGTTGACGTAACTTGCGGGACTGACTAAAGGCTCAAACACTCTTTTCTCCTTTTAAAGATAACTACAATTAATTACAGCGAATCATTATCATTATCATCATTCAAAATCTGTAAGGAAATGTGAGTAAATCAAGACCGTTTTGTAACCGTACTGATTTTCCTTTTTTTTAAGCATAATTAAGCAAAGTATTTTGCTGGTGTTGGGTAAAAAATTATACTCTAAATTTATTTTGTTAGAATCAATAATATTTTAACATAATTTTGAATATAAAGAAATTCATTTAATGTCAAAACAAAACTTTTCTGGCCAAAAAAAGTAACTAATAATCTTTGAAGTGAAAATTCTTTAAAGATTATGGTAGATTTGAATGTTTCAAATAAAAGACAGACAATTTTATCGAGTTTTGGACTGAATTTACATTTTTCTCAATAAATATTTACTAACATAAAGTTGTTTTTAAGCCAATTTTAACTTAAGTAGCCGTTGGTTTAAGTTTTTTATTGTACATATAGTTTTATTAATTAAAAACCCTCTTCGTTCTCTTACCGACAGTTGATTAGTTTATCTCTAATATGCCCAGTGCTTTTTGTTGTAATGTTTACCATTTCGATGTTGTTTTTTTAATAAGAATTTTTTTTTGGTTAATTATTTAAAATAATTTAAACTTTAAAGATCATAAAAAAGTATTAATTTATTATCAAATATTATTTTCAGATTAATCAGCATGGAGCTGAAAGTCTATTAGGAGATGCTTTTGCGAATATAGTATCGCAATTATCCTTAGATGTTCGTTATGAAGCATTTGATTTTCATTCAGAATGTAAAAAGAATCGATGGGATAGATTACATCGTTTAATTGATCGATTAGCTCATGAACAGGATGATTTTTCCACATTTCATTTACATTCCGATGGTACCTTATTATCAGTACAAGATGGAGTTTTTCGGACTAATTGTATTGATTGCTTGGATCGAACAAATGTTGTACAAAGTTTATTAGCTAAACGTTCTTTAATTCAGACATTACATAAACTTGGAATCATGTCTAATGGGCAAAATATTGAAAGTTTTTCTGAATTTGAAAATGTATTTAAAGGGGTAAAATTTTGAACTAATTTACTAGTTACTTAAATAGTTATTTAAAAATTTATTTAATTTAATAGGTTTGGGCTGATAATGCGGATATGATTTCGATACAATATTCAGGTACAGGTGCCTTAAAAACTGATTTTACAAGAACTGGTAAACGTACACCTCAAGGACTACTCAAAGATGGAGCTATTGCTTTAACTAGATATTGTTTGAATAATTTTACGGATGGCTTTCGACAGGTAAATATAAATCGCCATTTGCAAATATATGTAATACCAAATAGAGTATAAAAGCTGGAATCTTATAAAATATTATTTAAAAAAATTTGTGAATGTCTCCATTTAATTAAGAGTATTAAATTATATTTTTCACTACTAGCCCACCAATTTGTCTTAATACCACCAATAAAGCATAAACAAAATTTCCGATTATGGAGGCATTTAATTCAGTAGAATATAAAATTGCTCACAAGCATATTTATTTTTAGACCCAACTGTGTTAAACCGCGTTTTTTAAACTTTTTTTTTGTAGTATCACTTGACACAGGTAGAAAATAAATAAAAATAATATAAAATTTGAGTGTAGGAATATACAAATTTTCTCCAAGTTTCTGCAATATTTTAATATTTTTAATCAAAGAATACTTCGACATTTGAGTCTTGCTAGCAGGTATTTTTACGTTTAATTGAAATATTATCTATATATTGAATATCGGAATTTGTTGAAGTATTTTACTTTTGGCTCTCTTGAAATTCTAATTCTTCAAATAGATTTTATTTATTTAAATCTACGCAGCCCACACTAAATTTCATGTTTATAGTTAAATTTGTCTAATGAAAATCACAAATTTCATTCTGTAAAATAGTAATTACACATATTGCTTTTATTAAGAAAGCGCTCACATATTCAATAAATTTTTTAAAGTTTAAAAATAAATTATTTAAAATTTTCTCATTTTATTACCAAAAAACTTTCTAAGTTGAATTATTCTTGCCTACAGTTTCTATTATAGAAATAAACAGTGTGCCTACTAATTAGAAACATTTTATCTTTTAGGATTCAATTGATTTATTCCTGGGCAACTATAAAATCTTAGAAAATGAACTAAATACATCATATTCTCCGCTAGTAACTAAACGAACCTGGAGATATACTACAGTAAGTTTAGTTATAAAAAACAAAAATGTGGTACAAATATTAATATATATGTATTTTTTTTTCTTCTTTTTGTAGCTGCCATCTGCTTTGATATTTTCAGTAACAATGTTTTTGTTGACAGTGGTATATCCACATGAATATCGTACAGAAAATTTATTATTTTTACTAATATGGGGATCAGTATCAGTTGTAGCAACATCTGGAATACTTTGTAATGGCGTTGAATTTGTTGACTGGCCAAAATTAGTTACTGATGCTAAGAATTTAGCTACACAGAAAATTTGTTAAAGTTTTTTATTATTAGAAATATCAATTCCTTTTTTGCTTCAAAAATTATATGATCATATTTATTGTAATTTAACCGAAAGTAAAGAAAACAACATAAATTTGATTAAAGATGCACTTTAATTGAGTTTATTTTGTTTTTGAAATAGCTTTTCCCCAAATTAAATTTAAAATAGTCAATTAAAAAAGGTTTAAATTTTTAAAATTTTACAGGATTTTGTTTTTTTGAATAATCAGTGTCTTAAGCTTGTATCGCGGCCTGTAGAGCTATCATATGCTCTCCGATGCACACGCGTATTTGAAGTCGTAAACTGTTGTATATTTTTTGTTGAATGGTTCCGGGCTCAAGCTGGTTTTTGAGCATCATTTCGGGAGATGCTTATTTTCATTATTTGGTTTTGAATTAAATTTTGACATGTTTTGCTATTGAATGGAAAACTTATTTGGGAACAAGTAATGAAGTTAAATTAAATATAAATAAAACGAGGTTGAACAATTTAAAATGAATTTTTACCTGGAGTATGAAAAAAAGCAGGTGTGATTTAAAATGATTTATCTGCAAGCATTTGTCAGTGATTTAAAATGATTTATGAAAACAAACCAACGGGCAAAAAGGGTCGAAATTTGGAAAACGATTTAGGAATAAGTAAAATAAGTTTAATTTAATATAAGTCATAGTCGGCATGTGCAGAAAACCCCTTCAAACATAATTCTAGTTGTGTTCTTAGAAGAAGATTTTAAACTGGACAAACTTACAATAAATATCATTTATTAGAAACAATTTATAAATTGATAAGCAAAACAATTTAAATATTGCATCTTATTGCTTTTTCCTTTTTTTGAAACAAGTGCAAACACTGCTCAAATCTTTCTGAGCAGCTATTAAATGAGGTAGTATATTTTTATCATATTCCTTTATTCCTCATCATCATTTTTCTGATAAATACAAAATTCTAGAAATTTTTCATTGTAAATTTTAAAAGAAATAAAATAAAGGTACTCTACCTTACAAAACATAAAGCATTTGATTTTAATAAAGGAATCTTATAAGAATACAAAAATAAATAAATAAAGAAAAAAACATAATAAATTAAGAGCAATCTCATTCCAGCAAATGCCGTCTATTTTCAGAGTTTATTTGTTACAAGAAACATTATTTAAATTAATATAAAACTCAAAATCAAGATCTAAAAAGCTGTTAATATTATTAGGAAACTATAATTAATTTTTGTTTTTAAAGTGCTATACATTTATTCATTAAAAGATATGGATTTTTATTACTAAGATATTTGAGTTCATCATCAAATCCTGGGCTAGTATTTTGTATCCATCTTCGGTTTACATAATAGTCAATACAATTTTGATACTCTAAATCACTATAGTTGTCTACTTTAATTGGTATAAATGGATCTAAATGCTCGAAGCCTTCTTTTCCAAGCTGATATCTTGGTAAATATGATTCAAATTTTTCCTCTGTTAAAGCAATTCGATCAACAGCAAGAACACAAAAACCATTACACCAATCATAATTAGTTATATCTATAAATGGTTTAGTTAAAGTTACTTTTTCAGGTGTTATTTTTACTTTACTATCAGATACAATTCTGGTTTTAGGATAAAATAATGCATTATAGCCATCAATTGCAACCATAGTTTTACATTTTCCATCTGTTGATTGTTTTTTAATTTCTGAAATTAATGCGGTAATTGTTTCAGATGCAAATTTTATTCGTGTTATTCCATGTTCAATTAGATTTAATAATGTTGATCCCTCTGATGTAGTTTCTCTTTGATTCCAGACATAGTCTCTGCTAGTCTTAAGATCTAATTTAGTTAATATTTGTGTATTTTGTAATTTAAAATGCAATAACCACGTAGCTGCATCAAATGGAAGATCTATATGTCCTTCTTGAGTTGAAGAATTAGCTATTTCTTTTGTTTTTTTAAACCAATTAGGTACCCATGGTACATGAACAATTATAAAATCTTGGCTGTAGCCATAATGTATTAAATGTGCAAGAGTTAATGATTTTCCAACACCATCTTTTCCATAAAGAACATAACGAACTGCTGGATTGCTCAAATTTATTTGTTTTTGGTAATTAATAACTTCTAATGCGGGTTCTCGTATCATTAAACAAGTTTCACCAAATGTTTTGATTTGTTTTTCAAATGATTTTGGTAAGCCTCCATGTGTAAATAATACTTTTTTTACCTCCGGTTCAATTCGGTAAAATCTTCCAATGTGTTTTTCTGTTTGACATGCAGGATCACATTCATTTGTTCTGAAGTCTTCTAGCGTTGTGATCGGTTCTGCTAGTGTAGAAAACCGTAAATTTCCAGGAATGACTTTCTTTAAACAACGGACTAACATTTCAACAAAATTTATTTGAGATGAAATTTTTTAGGTGTTGTCAGTTAAAAAATGAGGTTAGGAATACCTAAAGAGTAGTTCTAAAATTGACGGATAGAGATTGCCTGTGGTAAAGAATTAAGCTTAAGTGTCAAATTTTAAAGCAGGGGTAATTTTCAATACTTACATATATTTAATTGTAAACAGTTTATTTAAGTTTATTTTTGTTGAAGAAACCAACTTATCAAAGATTTTCCGATTTCGTTTTAAAAGAAAATGTACGGAACAGTGAACATCATGAGTAAATTTTAATGCCTTTAATTGTAGTAATAAGCATAATTTTACACAGGTTTTTCAATTTAGAATGAAGATTAATCAGCTTACTGAAAATTATAACAGTGGAATAATCAGTATACGTATCTTATCGCTTGACTATAAGGCTGCATAGACCATTGCACACAACTAATGGTTCTATACATATCAGAGAGGTAAAATGCAAGACGCAGGTACGTGTATCAATTTCCAAGCTCGAAAACACTTAATAAATCACTATTAGAAAAAGCAGTTATTTCAAATTTAAATCATTCTTCCATTTTTTGTAACTTTAAAGTAACACTTCTTAACTTTCTTGTAGAGGTGTTAAAACTTATTTTCCCCAAAAATAAAACTTCATAATTGCAAACTAATGGGAATTTTAGGTAGCAGATATTATATTCCTAAATTCAGTAACAGCTCAGGGAGAAAAACATTCTGGTTTTATTTTCAGTAAACTTTCTTTAAAAAATTGATAATTATTTTAAACAAACGATACGGACAAATATATTTATATACAAGGAATCATTATATACCCAAATTGTGTGAATTTATGTATGTGTGTATGTAAATGTATATCATTGAAAAACATTTTTAAAAAATTCTCTAAAATTTAATAAAGTCACATTTTTTTGTAACAATACACATAGTCAAAAAAATTGTATTTTTAACTTTTATTTTACAAAAACAAATTTAACTGAGCTTTTACCACCAACCTCCACTTGATTTCCAGCCATTCCCTGCAGTATTCCAACCATTCCCTGCAGTATTCCAACCATTCCCTGCAGTATTCCAACCATTCCCGGCAGTATTCCAACCATTCCCTGCAGTATTCCAACCATTTCCAGCACTCCCACTCCAACCACCGCTACTTGGTACAACTACTTTAACAATTCGATTTCCGCCAGACCAGCCTCCATTATTTCCAGACCAACCTCCATTGGTGGAACCAGTATTCCAACCCCCGCTTTTCCAGGCATTATTTCCGGACCAACCTCCTCCCCCAGTGTTCCAACCCCCGCTTTTATAGGCATTATTTCCGGACCAACCTCCTCCCCCAGTGTTCCAACCCCCGCTTTTATAGGCATTATTTCCGGACCAACCTCCTCCCCCAGTATTCCAACCGCCTATAAATCCTGCTGATGTAGCAGCAAATATAGCAAACAAACAAATTAATAATTTCATCTTGTTTCTAGCTCAAAGGATGTAAATGAACTGATGTGATTGCATCGTTATAGTCTTTTATTTATATAAGCATCGGCTAGCCTAGTCCATTCCGCATATATCTAATAATTGCACATAAAATATGACGTAACAAATGTTTAAGCTTTTGATATGACAGAAATCCCCCATAAAGCCAGTTTTAAATATTATTTACCTCTTAAGCATGTTAAAAAGATGTTTTTCATTTCTTTTTATTCTGCCCCTCTTTTACACAGTTTTACTTATTTTACGGTAAAGAAACTATAATTAACCTCATTCTGTTTACATTCCCAATTCATAAAATTGTGCGAATTAAATAGTTTTGTAAGCAAAATGAATACACTGATCAATTACTGTAGTAATTTGTTAAGTTAAGGAAAATATAAACAAAAAAAAAAAATCAATAAATTTATAGTTGATTTTTATTAAAACTTGTTTATCCTTGTTCAACCATTTATCTCACCTGTTCAGTAAGTCAAATCATTGCATTTGCATCTACATATATTTATGTATTTCACATTAAGGCGGGAGCTTCTTCAAGGTCATTTTTAAATAAGATTACCTTGAGATGCGAAATGCTATATACAACTAATTTGATATCACGGATGTGCAACTATAAATTGAAGAGACTGCATAAAATGATGTCTTCAGGCATTTTGTTGCGAAAATTGATCTCAATGCTTTAACAATTTATTTAGATGGCAGACACTAGATGTACATTAACCTATGGTCTATCGTAATTACTAATTTATATAAAAGAAATAGATCTTTTTCATACAGATTGTGTAATATTATCAAAACAACTTTCAATTTCTAGATGAGATATGATTTTAAAAGATGTTCTTCTATCTATCCTAGATAGATTCTTTTATGATGACTTCTAATACTTTAGGATAATTGATATCGACAATTATTGATTTAATTTTATTTTCGAATTTTTCATATTTCATAAGAATTAAAATTACTTCATCTAAATTAAAATCCTTCTTTTATATGTATGAACCATAACGCCTTATGTATATACAAGTATAATGTGAAGATAAATCTATTGTAAATATGTAAATTTTGATATAATTACGGCATTATATTTTTTTCTCAATTATCTATAAAAAAGATTTTATTAGCTTTTAACGGTTTTAAGTCAAAATTAAAGAAGTTAAAACACCTTGAGGTTAGAATACTTTGGCTATGAAATAACTCAAGGTCATTTTTTAAATATTTTTCTCTATTATTTCTTTTGTTATTTAAGTAGGTAAATAGTAATTAAATCGCTGCTTTTCATTCATGAATCATGATTAGGGGGACTGAAAGTGAGAGTATGAGCCAGTTAAGAATTTTATATTGTTTTAAGCTCATTCAATGGAAATGATTTTTCCAATTAGAATTAATTACGGGAAAAACCTTGCAAATTTGAAAAGTAAAATTAAAACTCAGTTATACAAGCTATTATTAAATATTATTTTAGTTTAATTAAAAGAAGAGCTTAAGTATTAATAAAAATAGTTTTAATTAATTTAAAATAAATGTAGGTTTTCTAATTGGATGTAATTTTATTTTAAAACGTGTATAATTTGAATTTCTTTAAATTGTATAATCTTATGAAGAAAATAGTAAATATGTAGCAGAAGAAAACTAATGACTGAACAATTAGACTTATTAGTGCTCACAAAAATCCCTCATAATCGGTTATAATGTGACTTTAAATCTTAATTTTTTGCACTCTTGATCAATTTTGATAGTTTTTGATAAAATAAATTCAAAATAACTCTTTGTAAACATCTGTATAGCTGTCGATATCCTTTTGCTAGGCTCTACCTAAAAGAGCTTTTTAGATCTTCAGTCTTTAAGGTTTTTTCTATTTTAGTTTTTAATTTTAATAATAATTTTTACTGATTTTAAATTTAATATAGATTTTGATTCTGGCGATCTCTATAAGTCAAGTTATTTAATATTTTTTGTCCTTTACATATTTCAATTTTTTAGGGACTCTTATGTTTTTTTGATGTTTTGAATTTTTTGGTTATTTTTGTGTATTGTGCAATAAAATTTCTTTAATTATTTCATATATTTTTTTAGTTTTTTTAATTAATTGGTTGTTCAAACTACTAGAATAGAAGAATAGAAGGCTTTTAACCATAATAACGTTCCTGGATATGCAGCTAAGCACACATACTAACCTATGAAATTAAATATTAACATACAAAAATTATGCCATAAGATATTCTATCAACTGCTATCAAGATCTGTTTTTTTTTCTATGTGTTTTTTCTTCAATATAATTCCAAGAGACACTTATTTTATACTAATAATTTTTTTTTTGATTTTCTTCAAAAAATCAAGGCTTTATTGTGGTTTCTTTGCAAACTTAGATATCTCGTCTTAATACGTTAAATGTTGCTACGTTTGATTAATACCATTTATAGGTGGCAAGTGAACAACAAAACTCATTTAAAAAATTTAAAAAAAACCCCTATGTAAAAAAGGTTTTAATTTTCTTGTTAATATTAAATTAAAAACCAAAGTTTAACAAGGAGCAACTTTGTATTAAATAATTCATGTAATCTACTGCTTTTTGAATTATTTAAAGCTTCTGTTAATAGTAATTAGCCATTCTGAATATTTAATGTAGACCCATCTGCAGATTATATAACATAAAATGCACATAATGCTCTCTAAAATATTTGCAAATACACAGAAAGCGAATTATTTCAACCCTGCAGGGAAATTTCAAGATCTCCCTCTTGTATATAATTTTAATTTGAGACTGAGGAATCTTAGTAGAAAAGTTCAAGTAAATTTTCCAGAAAAAATTTTTCCCATTTTCACTTTAGTTGTCTTCATATATCATAGAACTGAGTTAAGTGAAAATTATTAAGAGAAATAATATGCCAGCAAAAGCAATAGATTGAATTTTACATAAATTAAGCAACAAATAACTAATGTATTCCGTGGATATTTCAAAATTACTGGAAAATTGTAAAAACCCTGGATAATTGGCTTAGAAAATTTATAAAAAATATTTATTAATTTATTATTAATACTCGTATAATGTGTATTGTTCCAAGCAGAATGTATTTGAACTGTAGTAAAATAAATTATAGCAAATTATATAATTTCATACATTTTGAATTTTTTGCCACCATGCATCGTCTCTTTAAAAATTTAAAAATTTTAATAAATGACAAAAAAATCAGTAAAACCTTTGTGTTTTTTAAAGACTGGTCTTTTTGCTAAGAAAGGTAAACATTTCCTAGCAATCTTTAAAACCAGAAACTCTTATAAATAATTATTATTAAACTAGATATGCGTTGAATGAAGTAATGAATAAAAAAGCAAATTTTTCATGTTGTTATTGAGATTATTTGCCTCAAAAATATTTCAATTGTACTAAAGAAAAATACTTTTCATTTCAACCCAAATTCATGATTGTTTTTTAAGACATTTAAATTGGAACTTTTTACTATGTCAGTAAATGAAAAAGCATTTAAGTAAAATAATTGTTGAATTATTTTAAAATTAACCTCAAATTACTATAGATTTTATCCCTAGTGGTTATTTATATTTAATTTACATCTTACATCATCTATGGTAAATTAATGTATCAAGTTAAAAACAGGGCAATTGATTAATAAATTTGCACGAAATCCACTGTAGGCAAAGAAATTTGCTATCAAGACGGTGCTATACGATCATCTACGTAGCCATTCCACGTAATTTTCTTAAAACTACTTTCGCTTATATACAAAATATTTATAGTGGTGTTCTGTAATAGAAGTGGAACACCCAAAGATTCGCATCCCATTATAATTGACTTAGTCTGCCAAGACAAGTTGTTCAACTTTTCTAACTTGGCTGTGTTGTTATAATATTTCTGTGTCTAGTAAAGTTTTGTAGAGCATTTATTTTGATCATAAAAATAAAATGAATATAGATGTCAACAAAATTATAGTAATATAAACAATTAATCCTTTAAAACTAACTAAATGTTAAACTAAAATAACGTCTTTTAACTATCTAATGACCTTTCTATTTCTTTTGCAAGCTATTGCTAAGAGTTTCAATTATTTTCTTAGTTTTATTCACTTACTTCTTTTTTGGCCAAAAATTGTAATAATTTCGTTTTACGAGGTCTATTTAAAATGATGATGACATGAAGGCTAAATACATAAATTCTTGCAAGATTTATTTAATCAACTAATTTTTAAATCACATAAAAAACATACATCATGCTGGGTCATCTAATTATGCTAAGAACCTTCAAGATAATATCTACTCTTATTTTTCGTATACTATTGGAATGTCAAAAGATAAATTATATTCATAACGGAAATTATAGTTAATTCATTTAAGTAGTAAAAGTAAGTTCAATACTAAAATTAATAGTCAATATCTATTATAATTTGTCATTTCCGACTTAAATTGAGAGCTGATTAATATTCAATTAGACATTGATAAGAGCTACTAGTATTCGGGCAAAAAAAGGATATCAAAGCTCAATTGATCATTTTTTAATAATACTTTAGAAAAATTATTCAAACGCTCTCTAAACGTAGAACAACTTTTTTTGTGATTATCCCTCAACACACAAGGGGAACAACTTTTTTTTTGCCTCCCAAAAACCATATTCTTATAGTCTAATAATTATCTTCTTTTTATTTTAAATGATTACCAAATACTCAGGTGGATTAATCATTGAGCTCGATTACATAAAAACAATAAAACTTTTTTAATGAAGAATAACACTGGCAGAAAATGATGCAAAAATTACCTTTCACTTTAATTTGAAGCACAATATAAAAATAACGTCAACAAACTACAAAAATTGCAACATAAGAAAAACTTTAATTACACTACGACAAAAATTAACCAGAAAAAGATACTCTTATCTAATTTGCAATAGTTTTGATTTATTTATTTGGATATTTTCATATAATATTGTGACTTTAGAATTTTGAATAAAGCCAAATGAAGTTAAAATGAATGATAGCAATTATAATATTGTCAAACCCAAAGCGGGAATCACACATATCCTTTTGCACTTAATCTTTAGCTTATTTCTGTTAAAAACATTCAAGAGCTAAACTTTCAAAATAGAAATTCTCAAGAAAAATAATAAATATGATAAAAATTAGTTTTTATTTAGTTCAAAAGAAACTCTTTGTGATTACAGATAATGGGATAGGTAACATAAGGCACTGCGAAAATACTTTAATTAAGGATGGGTTTTAAAAGCTTCTGGAAATACTTTAAGAAATAAAAGTTGACAGCAAAAATTTAACGCTTTCCAACAATTGTATTACTCTTATATATTCTTTACAAAATTGTTTAAGAAAACGAAGAAATTTTATGTCCTTTTTATAAATTTAGTTCTATGGCATAAGACATGGTGTGGTTTACATATTTTTAATATGATGAAATTTTATTTAAATTTATTGAGAAGGGTTGACGCCAGTTTTTGTCTTTTTTCTGAACGCACCCAAATTTTTTTTATTCAATTTGAAATAAATTTTGGAATTGCTTTGAAGAAATTTTGGTAATTTCTTCTACCAAGATGTGAATTGTTCAATCTGAAATGAACTTTATAATAATTTATCAATAACAAGTTTTTGAATGTTTTATCTAAAACATAATTATTACTTTTTTTATTTATTAAATTCAATCAAATTTTATCTAACGGGCCTATCTATCTGGTTATGCTACTCGTATGAATAACAGTTTGAAAACTGACATGATATTTAAATTTATATTTGTCATGTTAGATCGATAAAAAATGATAAAAAGATCTATAAATATACTTAGAAACAGGATATAAATAAAAAAACTCGAATTCTTGAAAGAAAATAATTTTAACTTAAAATATTTAATCCACTCGGCTGATTAATTCTTATTTCTTTATAAAATTTCAATATAAAATTTACTTAAACTTAAACTTAAACTTAAAAAATTAAAAATGAAAAAAACTTTCACGATCAGAAAATAGATTAATTAAAATTTTAAAAATTAAAAATTAAAAACCAAAACAAGTTTTTCAATAGTAAACTTCTGACTTAAATAAAATAAACAAAAAAAATTAATTTATCTTAGCTGGTGTTAAGTACTAACTTTACCTACAAAAAGCCAAAACTATAATTAAAACTAGTTAAAAATAAAACAAACAAAATTAGACATAAAGTCTAATTTTATCTTGAAGTTTTGATCTTACAGTGGTAATAATTAATCCACTAATAAAAATGTTTGATTTGACAAAAGCATATTAGGAAAATACAGGCAATGATTAAGAAGGTAATACCCAGCTTATATTATCTAGTTTGAGTTTTTTATGAATTATGCTTAACGACTGAAAGAAGTACTATTGACCTTAACATTTCTCTTTGTTTTTGTTTGTTTTTTATTTTTTGTTTTCATTTTTACTACCTTAAAATATTTCTAACAAAGGTTATGGAAGCTCAATAAAATAGTAATGAATGAAGGTTTGCTAAGGATTAGGTAATAAATGAAGATGATTATTAGCTTTTGTCTAGACTCAATGTTAACCGTAATCACCATTAAATGTCGTTTTAGGTACTGTTTCCGGAACAACTAGTTTGATAATCCTTGTTCAATAGCACTTTTTATTTACTTTTTATACTTAATGCAATTTTAAGATAATTAAATAATTTGTCATAATTAGATATTTATTCTATTGCATATCTGGTATTTTAGATTTTGGCTTCCGTTTCTAATTAACCAAAAGATTTGAAAAACAATTTATCTAGAAAAAAAGATGAAAATGTGGATATTATTATAGAGAATGAAAAATAGTTTTAATCAATCAAGACACTCTAGAAACCATAAAGAAATTGAAATACTAAATGAAACAAAATTATTTACTCGGAAATTCGATGAACCAAATAAAGTTTTTGCTACAACACTTTAACTAAATGTAAATGTAAATGTAAAATGTAAATCAAAATTATTTTTGTAAATATCTAAACATCTAAGGATACTTAGAAATTTTGCAATTTCATAAATTCATTTATTTATTGTTCCTAAAATGAAGTTAAAAGATTTTATAAGCCAAACCAATAACTCTTTAACTTAAAATTTAAACTAAAAAAGACACCTACTCGTTTTTATTAGTATTTTCACTACTGTTAAAAGTTAATTTAATAATCATAATTACGCTTAAGTGGCAAATAAACAGACAAAGCAACATAAATACCCAGAATACATTAAAATTAGCTAAGAAATTCGCTGGAAAATTACTTTAAGCTGCGATTTGGTGTTTTGAAAATAATTTCCAAACTTAGAATTTTCAAATTGGTGAAACTGCATTGTCCTCTGTTATATTTTTTATTTAAACAAAAATTTTTGACTTCAGAAATGAATTTCTTTTCTTTTCACTGGAGTTCACTGAAAGTAAAGGTCTTAGAGAATGTTTGCAGGGTAAATACATATAAAAGTAAATTAAAAAGTTATGATCAAGTAAAGACAATTGCATCTAAAATTTCTTGACAACTATTCATCTGAATAAAACTAGAAATTTTTTACATAATTTTAGTAATAGTAAAGTAATAAAATCACATGGAAACCGCAAATATTTTTAGAAATTAATAACCACAATAAAGAAAAATTAATTTTAACTAATGAAAATTTTATTTTTTGGTAAAAGTATAAAACACTATTAAAAACTTTAATTAAAAAAATTTGCAGTTGAAGCAATTTCATTTATAATTTTGTAATATATTTATGTTCTGGAAAGTCTCCACTTCCTATATATCCCTCATATCCCTTGCTAAGACTTTTAAAACCTGGAAGACTTATGAGGTATGGACCACTTGGTATAAAATGACTATTACTCAATCCTCTATAGTGTCCTCCGATACTGCTACTAAACCCATTATGACCAAGTCCTAATCCAGTGTAGCTTCCTAGATCACTATGAATACCATGACTATGATATTGAGGAATGCTTCCAAAACTACCATATCCAATATTTCCAAGGTATGCACTACTAC
This sequence comes from Acrocera orbiculus, assembly GCA_947359355.1. Lineage (NCBI taxonomy): Eukaryota > Metazoa > Arthropoda > Insecta > Diptera > Acroceridae > Acrocera > Acrocera orbiculus. Next base: position 3,218,037 of record OX375757.1, read on the forward strand.
TATATGTAGGCAGAATTATTTTTGAACCTAATCCATATGGACTGCCATATTCACCAATAATATCACTTGAATGGCTACTATAACTAGGCTTAAATGCACCATAATATCCACCAAAACTAGTATATCCACCATTGCTTATATATCCTGCTGACACAAATACAAATAAATACAATATAAAAATTAAATTTAGCATCTGCATGATTAAAGTTAAATAAAAACAACTGATGCAGTTTGGTATTACAACGAAGTATTTATACAACTTTTATCAGTAGATAAAAAATTTCACTTTCGTTTTTTTCTATTCCCTCACTATTATCAAAATTACTACATTTATTTGTTTACAATTGAACCAACCAAATAATAATTACAATCACTAAACTCAATATTATGTTCTAATCGAATTTTAAAAACAATATTATCTATTTTCAAGGCAAGGACGAGCCTTAAATTGTTGCAAGGGTGGCAATCACTGACCAACTTAACTAATTTCATATAAAACATAAAAACTCTTTATTAGTTATTAGGTCTTATGTAATAATTTTAAAAATATCCAAGCATTGGTTCTGGTGAAAATTAATGTGTGGTCAAAGCCTTTTTAAAGTAATTGCAAGAAATTTTTTACAGCCCAATTAAAGTGTGTCTCAATTATATAAGATTTAGAGGCTATTTTATTAGTTTTATGGTTGTAAACTCGATACAATCTTGATACAAACTCGATTGAAATTAATTTGTTTTAATTGTAATACCAACAAATAATTTGAGGTTAAAGAGAAAGATTTTTTTTTAAAGCTAATGTTGTACTGTTAACAATTTTTAAAGTTACAGAAACCAACAGGAAAATAAATATATTACAAGTGAGACTAGTATTAAACGCACGAAGAAATAATTTTATTTATTTGAATTGAGTTCACCACGTTTTTAAATTATGGTTTCAAAATTTTCTTCATTTTGGGATAACTTTCACTTAGAATCCAAAGCTATAAGATATGACTTTGACAACTAACAAACAAATTTTTAGTTGTTTTGAAATCTCAAGAAATATCCAAGATTTGTTTTTCTTTTCTTTAATTATTAATTATTATTTAATATGTGTACATTGGAGCTACCAATTTTCCATGTTGATCAGCAATGCATGCGCAAAACAAACTAATCAAATTTAGAAAAAATTAATTATATAAGTATAGTATAGTTCTAGATAGTTAAACAAGATACTTTCCATATTTGTGTATATCAAAGGTCTACATACTAATTCCGTAGTAGGTAAAGTTTTTGTCGTTTTTAAATCATATGTAATAATATTCAAGTAGTTTTAATTAGTATATGACATGTTTAAATTATTTCAAGTGCTGGGCAGATTCTTTTAAGCTTAAGTTAACAAGCATGTTAAGCGAAAGTAAACTTTTAATATTACAGTAGAAACCGGTTAATACGACATCCAGGGGACCATTATTTTCGGTCGTAATAACCGATAGTCGTAAAAAGCGGTACCATTATTTTTTGCCTAAAAATGTAGGAAAGTATTTGTAAAGTTTTATTATAAGGATAAGTATAAGTATTTTGAGAAAAATTATAAAAAATTAAGCCGATGTGTTAAGCGTTGCGTATATGGCATCAAACTAACTCTAGTCATTTACTGGGATGAAAAGCTAGTCAAAATTCGTGATTTTCATAATCAAAGTAAAGTAACAAATTTTTTAAAAATCTATTAGGGACGCCTATTGACTATAACTGAGCTACACGTTTAATAATTATGAAAATAAAATTTCTGAAAATAGACACACAAAATGTAAAAAAAATGCTGCATGTTGTTATAACCGATTAAGTTCTTTGAAAATATTAGAAAAAGTGGTCGTTCAAAACGGTATGTCGTTATATGCAATGTCGTAGTAAGCGGTAAATTAATTGTGTAATTATATGGAACTCTGTCGGGACTATTTGTTTTGGTCGTATTAACCGATAGGGCGTGTTAACCGATGTCGTATTAAGCGGTTTTGACTGTATATGATTTATTAACATCCTAAAAGTAACATGGTGTCTCCTTGGTAAAGAAACAAAGAAACTTTGAAACAGAAAGAAATACTTACAAATTATTCTTAGAGCGTTATTTCACTAAAATTAGTGAGCAAGTTGGGAACATTTTAATATATCAATTTCAAATTCATCACGAAGTTTTTTTCTCATCTTTCATTTACTCTGTATTCAATTCAATTGTCTCAAAAGCAAAAGGTTTTGCTATGCGTCTCATACAACAAACTTTAAATACAGTTCTTTAGAAAAATTCACTTATATCACTTAACATGCACATAAATATCAACAAAGCTGTCTTTGGAATAGGCTAGAAATATCTAAATAAATTGTCTAGTTCTTAAGATAAAATTTTAAAATTCTATTACTAGAGCTTTAAACATAGCTTCTTAAAAATGTTTATTAAGCTTTAAAACTAAAAACCGGAAATACTTAGTTAGACAATCTTTCATTAGCTTAAAAGTCGTTAAAATTTTGATTTTAGCTGCACCTTACATTAATACAAACGACAGATATACTTATACATTGTATTATTATATTGTTATATTTGATCTCGTTCTAAGCTTGGTAAATATTTTGATGTATAATAGAAGAATCATAGTAATGTAAAGATTTTTTGGTTTTCTAGGTATGTCAGCTTTTATGATAAACAGTAGTTTGCCAATTGTTCTGCAATTCATAGAATATTATACAAGTATTGGAGTATTAATGATTAAACAATTTTAGTGCTGTACTTCTAGTCATTAGTAAAAAAATTGCTCCTACTTTAAACTTTCAAATCTCAGTAGATAAAGTAACTCTACTCCATTAATTAAAACGAGCTACTTTTCAGTTATAGTGCCTACTTTTTCGGGAAAAACTTCAATGAATTTTACACTTATACATTTTTCCACAATAACAACACAGGAATTTTTATATTAAAATTGAAATCTTAATTAATACAACTTTATTAAAAAAGAAAAGCAAAAGCTAAATTAACAAGAGATTTGTTTTGTTATTAATTCAGTTCTATCTTGAATACAATATTTGTGGTACATAATATTTGAAATTTCCTTTATATTTTTTTAGTCTTGTTTTTACCAAACAGATGACCAGCCATTATTCCAACCATTATTATTATTCCAACCATTATTATTCCAACCATTATTATTCCAACCATTATAATTATTCCAACCATTATTCCATCCATTATTCCAGCCATGTCGCAAGACAACATCATTGTTCCAGCCACCATTCCAGCCTCGTCCTAAGTTAACTCTATTCCATCCTCTAGAAACTCTTGGTGTCCATACACCAGAACTCCAGCCAGATGGTACAGCAGAAACTACTGCTATCAAAGCAAACAAACAAATGATAAGAATTTTCATGATGAGTATCTTAATAAGAATTTAAAAATTGACTGATACCCATTTGATTAAGAACAGTTCTTTTTATACTTTCCACTATGTAAAGAATCCCATCCCCCATATAAATTTTTTATTGAAAAAGATATTAAAATTTTGTATTTAGAATTTTTTTTTTTTTCAAACATAAACTTACGCTAAACTACGTTTATGTTTTTAAAGATCTATTTAATTTGAAACGTGGTATAATTAATGCGATATAGGACCACTTTATTATTTATTTAGCTGTATAAGGTTGGAAGCACGTTTTGATTGCTTAGTTATTAAAATTATTAGATTTTAAATATGTTAATTTTTATTCAAATAATTATGATAACAATTTTAAAAACTATTAGTATAATGGATTACTTTTTTATAAATATTTATTTAAACAGAAAATTCTTGTTGTTGAACAAGTTCTAAACAAAAAAGGCCTACACAATTTACCACCAAATGAAATTAAGTGTATTCATTTTTTACTTGATTTCTTGTTATTCTTTGAGTACTTTTATTTCAATCTTAGCTTACTGAAATTATTCAGCATCAAATCTGAGAAATATAGTCATAGTTATTTGGCTTGATTATAGGGAAATATTTCTTCATTAAACTTTTTTTTCTCAAAAGAATTTTTCAATAGATTTTTACCTTCAACCTATTATTTTTAGAAGCAAAAGTTTTCCTAAAATTGTTTTCATGATAGGCTCGGATAGCTAATGAAAGCATTTAGAAAAAGAGTCTTGTGAATTCCAATCCTTATAAATAAGTAATGAACAATGTCAAATTATTTAACAGAAAAATTGATAAATTCAACAGCCAATAATAATTTAAAATTCTGTTTAATGTCAAAAAAACTACTCAACAAAAGTGTTTATAGTCTTATTTTATGAGTTTTTTTAGCATACTTTTTCTACCAGCAATCGAATAGTCTATAAAATCAAAGAATAAAATTCAAAAAACTCAGAATAGCATCAATATGAATTATAATCAAAACATAACTTAAAAAATATCAATCAAAATCAGACCTTGATCATTTATTGCTATATAAATGCAAGAAATATGTCACCGACTAAATAAATGATAAAGTCATAACCAATTTATGCATTCATTATTTTTACTCTATTGAAATTATATTTGTGGCTTACTTCATCATCACATAAGTATCAATTGGGTATTTCCCAAAAGACTAAAAGCCATCAGTGTCATCATCAGTGTCATCTTTAAGATGTACTTAAGTGGAAGTTAACTACTTTTAGTACGTACAGTAGCTCAAATAGTTAACCGTCATTAATCATTCAAGTTTGATTAGTTAACATTTTTCTTTTACCATGCTTAACCATAACATTTTTTCATGATCTGAAATTTATAACTTTCTTGTCGTGTTTTCATTGCTTGGCTAAAAAGGAGAAGTTCTTTAATCTCTTTAGATAAACTCATGTGTTTGACATTATGAAATCTAGAAAAAATGTTTAAGAAAAGCAAAAAAAAGTAATATTTATACTAAAATATTTGTTTTAATTTACATTTATTTACCCAAAAACTAAATTATTTCAATTCCAATAACTTAGTAAAAACAAACTGAATAAGGCTTAAAATCATAAATACGCCTCATACATAAATTTGAAGATAAGCACGTGTTTATTACTTTAGGGTGGCTCCTACTCAATTTCCAAAATTTTTTTCCCGAGCGTTGTTTTATTGATTTTATTAATTACCTTTTAAATTTATTCAATTTGATAATGGAATTCACATGTTTGATTGAAATTTCAATAGACTTCTTATAGATATAATGATCGATAAGGCGACAAAAGGCTCTGGCCGGAAGTTAGATTTAAATTCAAAATAGTTGTTACCAATTTTATAATTGCGCCAAAGTTAAATTGCTTGAATTAAACTCAAAATAATGTTTGTAGCAACCGGTATTTCACATAACTAAATAAGAACATTTAAATTTTAATTAAACGGTTAATATTTTTTAGTTAAAGTTAAATAATTCATGAGAGGTAAACAAAAATACGCTCCTTTGAAACATACTTAAAAATAGGACTAAAAGCATTCGTAAAATATAAGGCTATAGCACATATTATAGTCAGGAAGCCTATTTTATAATTTTTTAATTACGGATTAATGTTAATGTATATGAGGAAAGGGAAGAAATTGTTGCAGAATTTCTCCCCAATCTCCAGTGTAATGATCCTTTAACTACAAAGTTTCATGAGATTCTCTTCATAAATAAATCGGTATATTAAATGTTTGTGTGTATTTGAAATAAAATATTTTAAGAACTCTGCTTTATATTTGTAAAGATATCACGATGATCTCCTTATTTCTAGTGACAATATTATGCGCTCATTGGTTCGAATAAAACATCATTTAGTTGAAACTTCGGCTTACGTGACGCTTTCTGTCCTTATTGTTTTTATCCCGAGTTATCTTGTCTTCGCGAACCATTGATGCCCAAAATATTCAAATTTTCTTGAAATGAAATTAATTAAAGCATATAATAAAATTCTTTATTTTTATGGTTTGTCTCAATTAAAACAAATACCTGTTAAAAATTCATAACTAAAAGAGTCTCATGCAATAGGTCAATGTTAATAGCTTCAAAATTAACAAAATTTTGATAATTAATCACGCACGGGAAGTATAAAATAATTTATTTGGTAATATCTAGTAAACTACTTATAGGCTGCATCAAAAATGTTAAAAAAGTTATTGGCCATAAAAATGTTTGACTAATTTTGTTGTTTTATTTCCTAATATTTTTGAATCAACAACACTTATCTCCTCATTGACACCATATTCAACAACGTCTTAAATCTAATTTTAAAGATTAGTTACATTTGTAATTAAAAAACAAAATATATCTTTAAGATATTTAAAAAGTTCTTTTAAAAATTCGTAGGATATATTTTTGTATACTTTTGGATTTTGTGTGATATTTTTTTTTATTTATTGACTTGATGATCTTTCGATCTTATATAGTTAAAGAAAGGTCATTGTTATAATGTTTGAAATAAAAAATCTGTCATATTATCAAAATGCAATATAATTAAAAATAAAATGATTTTCCTGGCTTAATAAACCTTTCAAGACTGAGTGATTAGATTTACCGAGGTCTCCTATTTCAATTTAATAGGCAAATAAATTTTATAAAGTTACTATCATTAAATTAGGCTCACTTTTCATGAAGTTTAAAATTGAAGGCCTAACCAATAAGCCTGACTAATAGATTTTAAAAACTAGGTTGTAAGAAATTTTGTAAGGAAACTAATGATGTAGATTGATAAAATTTTATAATCATCAAACAACACATGTTTAAGATAAAGATACAGATTGCAAAACAACTAAATAATACAATGCTCTAAAAGACAATTGAGGGTAGATAAATTGACATCACGTGCCAGGTTTCAGTCATACTGTATGGCTGAATGGTGAATTTTTTCTTTAAAATTCAAACTTTTTTTGATTTGTCTCACTAAAATTTTTTGATAATTAGAAAAATTTACTTCTAGTTTGATTCTGTTTTTTAATTTAAAAAAAATTACAATCAGATGTTAAGCTCGTTCATGTATTTTTGGACTTGATGTCAGCTAATCCAACTTTAAAACATGCGAGATGGCTAATTCTTTCAAACGTGGTCCTCAAAAGCAGATAATTATTATTTAAGTTAAAAAAAATCTTATCTAAGTAACCATTCAACACAGAATAAGTGATAAATTGCTCTTCGCTATGACTGTATCATACCTCAAATAGGTTAAGATGGGTATTCAATAGTGCCTTATTAATATTTCATTTTTATAATTTATTAAATCATTACATCATTAAATGTTCTAAGACTTATTGGATCTTGAATATTTTATTTAATTAAATATTTTAATGATCTATTGGTCTAATGATTTTCTTAACTGGATTTTGGGTAGAAAAACGTGAAAATAAATATATGACGAAATAATAAATATTCTATATTATTGTTTAAATTACTTTTAAGTTACAAAAAAAATCTTTCAAGTTTAGTTAATCTTATAAAACACACAAATCAACAAAAATAAAAAAATTGATATTATAGGAAACTATTTAAATTTAAATTGCCATAAAATTTTTCAGATAAATAATTCAAATTATCTGATTAAATTATTATAATGTCAAATATTTCATTAAGTAAAATGTGTATTGAATATTTTAAGGAAAAACTACTTAATTGAAAATTAATTAACATGATGAAAACTTAATTATAATACCCAAGTTATGCCTGAAAATTTTTTAATATTATGTTTATTGCTAGTCATTTATTTATCAAACAAAAATAGATTTATAAACAGCTTTAAGCACTGATAATTCAATATGATTTTTACTTATTATACAGAATTCTACATATATGTATAAAGGACTATAGTCTTTTTTTACTTATAAATTAAGTTCATTAAGCAATGAAGTAATTTACATGAATCTAAAAGACATAAATTTACTTTTCTTTTTACTTGAATTTAACTAAAAATCAGTATGATTCCATTTATGGTTGAAAATTAACACCTCACCTATTTATAATGAAATAGCTAAGTCCACATTAAATTTTTAGCATTTTTTAAATTAAAAATAAACTCGAAATAAACAATAATTTTTCTTACTAAAAGTGCCAACATCCTTTTAAAAGTGTAATGATATTAAAAAAAATAAGTAATTAACATGTTCAATTTATTTATTCAAAATTAAACAAAAGGTATAAAAGTAGCTTTTCAAGTCATATTTGTTTATTTATATATCCGGGCTATCTTTAAATGTCTATAAGAAAGTTGGGTTTCTTCCTATTTTTTTGAAGAAATTAACTATTTTTCAGACTTTATAGTAAATAAAAAATTTAATAGTATGGGTTTGAAGCCTATAACTTTTTATATATTTGTATGTATATTATTCAAAGTGCAATCTACAATATTATTAAAAAACATCTACTTTAAAGGATGTAAACGAGAAACACCCACTAATACTGAAAAAAAGGTTAAACTATGGAAAAAATATAAAGGAAATTTCACAAGTAAACGTTTTATCCAATATTATATTTACTTAACATTAACATTATATAAGTTTTTTACTATTAAATAATATTTCTACTTACAGCGCTCACTATATACTCAGTCTAATATGTCAACTGACACGCTCTTGTTTATAAAAAAACACATACATAACGTTTTTTCTTGTATATGTTTGCAAAATTAGCGTACATATATGAATAAAATTATTAATTTTTTTGCAATTTGGTAATTTCATAACCTACTAAAGCTTCATTCTTTGCGAAGTGCTTAGCAAGGTTGGACTATCATTTGATTAGTTTTGCCAATTAACACTATTTTTCACTTTTGTTTTCGCAAAACACTCTACTTACCGTCTTGAATCCAAATCTGCTGCAGTTTTTAAAAAAATTTCTATGTTTAATTTTCTTAAAAATTCAATCTACAAATGTCCTGTTAACTGTTATACTTCTTTTTTTGTTCATTTTTGTTGTTTTTTTTAATTTGCATTTGAAAAATCTCTAAAAATAAACTATCTGTAAGTTTCTAATCTAAAAAATATGAAATTGAAGTATTAATAGTTTTTCACTTGCCATACCTAACAAGATTTTACTTAAGTTTTCCAAGTATAAATACTTGCTGCCACTAATAATAAAGGTAAGATTTTAACAGTTCTTTGACGCTTTTGATAAGTCCAATTATGAGGTTTGACTACATAAGTAAATTTATTTATAGCTGCCATTTTCATTACAACTAATATTGTAGAGTATTAAAAAATTTATATTATTATTTTATTAAAATTGCATTTCAAAGTGCTACTAGTTTTTTTGCTTAATATTAACGCAATAATAATTACTCAAATTTTCATTTATTTAAGATTGAATTATATTTATAGAAAAGACTTTCACACAATTTCCCCCAATTCTTCTGTGTACTAAATAAATAAATAAATATTAAATATAATTAAAATAAATATTAATTGAATGACAAAATATCTAGTACCATTTTATCTAGGAAAAATGCTGTAAGACATTTTGTGTTAGTTAACTATTCACTATTTATTCTTAACTATTAACTATAAACTGTTGACTATTTGTCTTCAGTAGTACTTTATGCAAAAAAAGCCATATAAAACCTTCGATCAAATTACGGAATACTTGTATGCTAGTGTAACTTTTCCACTTATTTCAAACTAATAAAATAACATAATATCAGATAAAACATAAATTTTATACAAAGTAACATGAGTATTGCTTGAAACCTCAAAGGAATATGTTAAATAATTATCTGGGCCCATTAGCAATTGTGTCTTTGATTTAGAATAAAAATTATAAAACAAAAATTGACATAAATTTTGAATGGGATAAAAAAAAACCTTATTAATTTTAAAACGTTTATATATGCTATCACTTTCAGGAAATGAACATATAACCATGTAATATATAAACTTTCTAAATGTTTTACTTACTTATATTCCGAAGGTTTTAATTAAAAACTTAGCCTATGCCACTAGACTACTATTTTACCACTGAAAACCTTTAAATTGAACTTATAAAGCTTTGCCATGGTATTAAAATTAGTTCCGTCTAAACATAAGTACTTGAGTAGAAATGTTTTGATAAAAAGTTACTTGAGTTTAGCTGCAAGATTTTTACAAGGAATTTAAAAAGTTTTCTTTTAGAAGTTAAGATTTTCCACATACCCATCTGACAGTAATTTAAAATTGATACAATTATTCTCAAAATATAAATCAACCTTTTTAGATTTCAATTATCAAAATTAATTATTTAAAGCGAAATATTTTTCAATGAATTTTACCTTGATTATATTGATATTTTATTCATCTTTAAATCTTTAGTGTGTACTTTGCTGTCTCAAGGAAAACAGTAAATAGAATGTGATTTTAAATGAATACACTTCTAAATGGATTCTTAAAACAAGTAATATAAAAAGAAATTTTTTAATGTATATTCCTACTTGTTTTTTTCTTTTTTTTTCTGAATTCAGAATTCTTAATTCGTTGCATTCAGTTTTCTGAAGTTTTTCTCTCATATAAAACTAAAAATTAGTTTATTAAATATAATTAATGAATTAATATTTGAAGTAACTGTATTAACATCAATTGTCATGCACTCCCAACACAACAAAATTTATTTGAACTTGATTGGACGAATAGAAAAGATTTTATTAACAATTGAAGGTTTTTGAGCAAGCTAATAGTAGGAATATAAAAAGATTTGATTTTTGTTAATAATTTTTCTAGAAAACTTACAAAAAGTTTTAATGAACATTTTTTTTATATCTTTTATACGAAACCATATGTTAGAATGAAATAAGAATATTCTCTACTCTTAAACAACAGATTTACTCTAAATAAAAAATATTATAAAATCAATCATATTTTTATATGATTTCTTAAGCATTTGTCAATTGGGGATTAAGTTTTGTGTAGAAATTTTCATATACATAAACTAAATTCGATTTATTTTAATTTTATTTGATTATTTTAAATAAATTTGTTCATATCCCTTAAAAATTTTGTATAAATCTATTTACAGACCCAGTTATTTATTACTAAACATTTATTCGAAACAAATAAATAAATAAGTTTATTTTTTAACAAATTTATTGTTACAAAGTCTGTTGAGTGCCATTTATGCAATATTATTTGAAGAAATCATTTCCGTAAAAGTAAAAAGCAAAGATTCAAATAAATAGCCACCTCTTTCATAATTGAGGTTTAAATTTAAAAATGTCAATTATCTATCAAATCAAACCTTAAATTTGTTAAAACGACAGAAGTTTCTTAATTTTCTGTGTACTACTTTTGTATTATTGGCTTATTATTGGAAACAATGAAAAATATATTAAAGTTGACTGACTGAGAGCAGAAAAGCAGAAAAGTTGATGATATTTTTTCAAGAGTTTTAATTAACTATGAAACTTTTTATGTATGTATATCTAGGGTGATAAATTTTTTGTGGAGATAAAACTTTTAACTTACTCTGAAAATGTAACAGAAAGTGTAACAGAAGTGAAACCAAAGTAGGAAATGGCAGTTTTAAATTACATACTTAGACCTTTAATTACAATTATTAGCACTATAACTAAAACTTGTACAGAGCTCAATAGAAAATAAATTTGTTGAGTCAACTAATTATAACACACTCTGTATTTTTCGCAGTAAAATTTGCCAAATGCATATTTAATATTTATCCACAGTTATAGAAGAAAGTTTTCTCTTTAATATTCGACGTTGTTTTTCTAATTTTTAAATTAAATATGCACCAAATTTGCATCAGTATTAACTATCACGAAGGCTGATGAGGTAAAAGCCTGTTATTAAAAGCAAAATTAAAGCAATGCAATTTATACGTTATTTGTTCACAAAGATGCTTGAAATAACCATCTTAAGGGGGTATTCTAGTTTAGAAATTCGAAAAAATCGACTTTCTTTTGCATATTTTCATAGCTTAACCCCTTGAAAAAATGCTCCCAATAGGGCTTTATAATAATTTTATATATATTGTATATTCAAACTCTTATTTACCTTTTTTAATGGAGTTGAAACACAGAGCTCTTTATGTTTAGGCAGTCATCCGCATTTTGACAGAGAGCCATAAAGGTCTAAAAATTATAGTGCTATCAAATCAACTTTAAAGTTAAAGAGTTAAATATAACATTTGATTGTCTCTTATAATTTTCATTAAGCAAAACTTTTCGAGAAAACAGAAGCTTAAAGATGAATTGTAATACTTCGAAATTATATTCTGAAAAAACTTTTTAAATGTTGCTAGTCGAAAAGTTTATAATTTAATATAGAATTGCATAGCTTTCAGGCACAACACATTCGGGAACTGGTAGGCAAATTATTAGTTTTGAGAGACTCCAACGTATTTCGTGCTTTTAAATAACTTTAGGCTGGCCTACTATTTTCATTATTTTAAACCGGTAACGAATTAGTAGCGAAACGGTACCAATTAATACTATGAATTAGTGAATTAGTAACGAAATTTTGTCCCAAAAATAAAAACGAACTTTTGAGTGAAAAAAAATTTATCTTTGGCTAACTTTGGTTAATTTTTTGAAAACTTCAAATTTTGGAGCCACTTTTATATTTTAAAGGGCCTTGGATATTTTTTCAAGTTGATCCTACCACATATTCAGCTTTACTATCTTTTTAAAAGTTTTTTAACAATACCACGTCAAATTACCCTTTTTGAAAATTTACGTTAGCCTCGAAAAATGTATTATCACAAATTTAAAATATACGTAAGCTTCATTGCTTCCATCACATGTGGCATGTGTTTCTGTTTATAATATAATTTTAATTTTTTACCTCCAAGTATTTGATGAGTAACAAAAAAAGATTAATTTCCTTCAATAAAGAAAAAAAATTTTAAGGAATAATACAGGTTTTTCAGATTTATTTCATCCTTGTACAAATAAAGTTCATCTTTTTACAAATGAAATTCACCTTTTTACAAATGAAATTTCATTACCGTTAAAAGCCACTAAACCTTGTCAATAAATTGTATTAAAAATAACAACTTCCGATTTTAAGGTTAACTTGTCAATGCTTTAGTTTTTGAAATAAAATGCACATTTAAATATTAGGAAAAATAGTAAAGAATTTGTTTACTGTCCAACCAAAATCAGTTTTTTCCGTGTAGTGTTTTTAATTATTTCAACTGCCAACAAAAAGTAGAAGAAAACTTGTATTCCAATTAGTATGTTCGAATTCAATTATTACAATCAGCAGAAAAATAAAGTTCTCTCAATTGTCATTGAATATATTATAAAATGTCACGTGCTTAATGACTTATAGCCGGAATACGAAATGATATCAAAGCTATGATAGTGATTTAACTTTTGATAATTTTCCAAGCTCCTAAAAAAATTTACACATGTACTAAAAAAGACTTTTCAAAATACCAAACGTACTCTAAATTATTAAAAACACTATGACATCATTTTGTAATAGTTATGCAATGAATTTTTTATAAAAACAAAAACAATCGATGGGCAAGAACCCAACCAAGATAATTCATTGACCGCTTTAAATAATTGATAAAAGTTTGACTCAGACATTACATTACAAGGGAAAGTTGTTTAGTATGAAATTTTATCAATAAAATTGTAAAATATTTTATTATTAAATTTATTAGTTTAAATCCAGATAGTTGAGTAGCACTTGATTAAAATCAAGTTAAATCCAATATAATATCGCAAGGATGTTTATTCCTTTAAGTTAAATTCACTTATAGACTTATAACTTTTGGGTAATTTTGATTCTAAAAAATTTTAAACTACAGCAATAGCTTTGATGCGGCTAAATTTCGATCTAATGTTGATAGCAAGGATTTAACTTCTTAGCACAGTGCAAAAAAAATAGAAAATTACTTTTTGACATCTAGATTACTTTTTTGATATCAAGAATTTAAATTACCCTCGGGGCAAAAGATTTTATGCAATTAACTTAAATAGTCAAATTTTGAAATGATAAGCAGCCAATAAGCAGAAAAAAACCCATTTTTTCTATAATTTTAGGACTAGATTGCGTGGAGTAAGCTTTGAGCGTTACAATCTAAGACCACTTCTAGTTAAAATAAATTAGATATGGAATATTTCAGTTCAACTATAATCTAACATTAAGAGAATAAATTCTGATAAAGATTGTCAAGAACATTCTGCTAAAAATAGTACATTTCCTATTATTGTTTTTGGCAAGCGATTTAAAGGTAAAAAATTCTTGCCAATATTAAGAAATTTTTTTTAAAAAAAAATATGAAATTGCAGTTAATTTTATTGCATACCTTCTAACAATCTTTTTTTTTAAGAAAAACACAAACTAAAAGCCATTTTTTTTTTCACACTTGGCAAAACCAAACATTTACCACTAAAAGACCATTAAAACAAATGATCCTAAGAATAATCTAAATTAATATCCACGGCTTATTGAACTACTACTGCTTTGGGCTGATGACTGAGCTGAAGACTGTGAATTTGAATATGTAGAGGGACTATTAACAGCAGGATAAATTTGTCCAGAGTTACCCGTTGAACTTCCTGCTTGAGAATTACTTGTAGAAAAGCTATTCCCACTTCCATAGCCTCCACCATTGTAACCTCTGTTGTTCACAATACCATAGCCGTTGTGTCCCTGATTATTATGATGTTCATGCAAGTGTCTATGGCTATGCCCATGGTCGTGATCAATAGTTACGCCAACCACTGGGACAACTACCTTAACAATTTTAACAGTTTTGACATCATAGCCTTCTTGAGGTACATCATATCCACCAGTATAAATACCTTTATTTATAACATATGGAGATTGAATTGTTTTTTTTAATAAAAAAGCTTCACCAATACTGAACAATATTGGCAATAAATACAAAGCCTACAAAAGAAAAGTTAACTGAATTAAATTTATAGAACTAACAAACAAATACAATTCTTACTCCAAAAACTGGCAAAATCATGTTGATGTTTTGAATTAATTTACTAAACTGATACACAATTGATGGATCCTCAACATTTTTATAATCGTGAACATTAATTAGAGAATAATACGCGTTGAATTTTGCGTTAGCCAGTCATACCCAAAAAGAGGTATATAAAAAACAAATTTTTTTTTCTTTTCTAAAGGAATTACTATTAATTTACTGGAGATAGTTATTGAGCATTACATCATCTAATCAAAAGTAAAAAATCAAATTTTCAATTAAATTTGTTTTGATTTAATATTTTGGTTTTTCCAAGCTAATGTACAACGTTGGCAACAATTATTCGCAGATTTTAATTCTATGGAAGAAGAATATAAGACAAAGACATAGGTTTTAGCAATTCATTGATTAAGCAAAATAACTTTTGAAATTTTTCTAACTCAGCATGTGCTTGGAATATTTAATTACACATAAAAAATTCTAAGTTTTGGTTCTTTCACTAGATATAGATATATTCATTCACCAAAAAATATTATAAAGAAGACATAACTCCTTTCTGGGATTTGAACCGTACTGTTTTTGTTAACTTTTTTTGTTAGTGTAATTTTTTTATACTAAAGAAGCATTCGTTATTTAAAATAATTTGATTAGAGGCAAATTTTTATCAACAAGTACACAACCAAAACAGCATAAAACCTAAGTTTTTAAGCTATGTTTGCGTTAGTTTCAACGTTGTAGGCAGAAACATTACTACAAACATTACCTTAAAACTAAAAGTTGACGACAAAATGCCTAATGACGTTTTATTAATTTCTAATAAATGTATATTGTTCAAATTTTGATTTGAAAGGTTTTACATCTGACTTTAGTTTGTAAAGTAAAAATTTTGTTCTACTAATAAAAAGGATCTTATGATTTTTTACAAGATTATAATCTTACGATCTTCAAGCTAAAAAACTTGCTTAAGCATCTTCTTATTTATTATTGCTGTTTTTGTATATAATAACAATCTCTAATAAAAAAAATAAAAAAGATAAACCAAAAATTATTTTACAAAAAATTTGTAAAAAATACACTTTTATTCATGACCATTTTATAAAATTATTAAGCTAAAAGAAGAAAAAAATTAGCTATGGCACTGAACGGGCCCGAAGATTTTTATGAAAGTGAAATACTTTATATGAAAAAGTAATTCAGTATAAAAAATATCAAAAAGCCAACAGTTAAAAAACTCAATACATAAATTTAATGTTAGAAAACTTCTTTGGTTATATTTGTTAAATTATTAAATATGACTCTGCTAACACGCTCAACTAAAAATTACTTAACATTTACAAAAATTGCACCAAAAAAAAGCTCACCGCTTGTTATATTTACAAAATTACGTGTAATATGCTTTCGCTGAAAATAATTACTAACCCATGAGGTTTCTGATTAGACTTAATTAAATGCACAAAATAAAAAAAACTATCGAAAATATAAGAAAACTTTCCCCTTGCTCATTTATACTCGAAAATGTCTGGGACTACCAAAAATTTTCTACTTTATTTGTTGACAGGATATAAATCTCATAATTAATTTTAGCTTACCTGCTTTCATTTGCTTATATGTTTTTTTGGCAAGTTAGGCGAATGCAGTATCAAAATATGTTTTCTAATGAAGTTGTTACACTTACCTAATTTATCTAATTTAGGATAAAAGTTTTTACTTGAAAAAATGACATTTATTAAATTTGTACTCCCTTAAATTTCAAGCCAAAATGATTAAATTAACTATACAAAAAATCAAAATTATAGCTAGGTGATACTATTAAAAATATAATAAAAGTAGCTGACTTCAATCCGGAAATTAAAATCTTACCTTTTAATAACGACAGAGAACCGTACAAAGCATTATAACCTCATCAAAATTAAAGAAAAAATTAAAAATTCAAAGTTTATACTAAAATTCATGGTAACAACCAGAAACAATTTTATACTTAACACCTAATAAATAGAAATTCAATTAGAAAATTCAATTAGTTACCTCGGAAGTATTTTTAGCAAAACGAAATATTTTTAGCCGGTAACAAAAAACAATCGTGGCTGGTCAAAACAAGTATACAAAACATTGTAGTTTGGCATTTAAAACCACACGTACCCGCTAATTAGATCTGACGTCATCTGACGTATACGCAGTTAACTTACAAAAATATATTTTTAATAAAGTCACTATAGACATTAGAAGAAATTTCTATTGCAAAACTTTCAAGCTTAGAAAATATATTATGCAACTAAATTACTTATGCCCGCATGTTGAAAAACTTCTTAACAGCTGGTTGTACGTTGAGTCTTTAAGTGAGCACTTATAATAAACTTATGCAAATTAAAATTACTTTTAATGCAGATTATCGATAAAATTATAAGAAATTATAAGGCTAATATTTTGTATGATATGTTCATAAAACTAATGAAGCAAAATAAAATAATAATACTAGGTTTATTTGCAATTAAAATTTGTTCTTTTATTAAGCTCAATTATGACCTTGGTCTATCCTTCAAAAAAATACCTTCAATTAAAATAAACCGAAACAATTTTGCAATAGATGCAATTTTAATACTTATTATGGAGCTACTTTTTCGAGCCTAAATTAAATTTACAATTTTTTTTTGTAAATAAAAGTTAAAAATGTTAAATTAGAATTTGGTTTTGTACTATCAAAAAATATCCGTAGTTTAAGGAAATGAAGTACGTGCACTAAAATAATTTGACGCTGAATTTACGTAAGCTTTGTAAATGGTAAATATTATCTGACAAGTTGTTTGAACTTTATTTGCGGTTTTTGTAGTTTTAATAATTTGTAAAAAAAACGTATTTTATGAAAATTTATTTTATATTTTTTATGGCCTTCAAAATATTCACGATTAGAAACTATTTATATATGACGTCACTGAAATCCAATTTTCAATACACTTCTCATAAGCCGCTGAAATTATGGCTTCAGTTCCATCTTCAAATGTTATTTGAAAGGCTTTTCTACTAATGGCAACTTAAGTTGAGATAACAAATAAAAAGTCAAATGAAGCTATATATCAGTTGACCATGGTGTTTGACTGCAAATATTTTAGTTAAAAACTAAAATTCAAACAAGGGTAGTATGGCAGATGGCGAATTGTTGTGAGAAAAAATTGATGTTTTGTCACGCCAAAGAACGAGCTCCTCTTTTGATAAATTACTTGACGCCTAAAAGTAATATTTCTTATTCAATCAATTTGATAAACCAAAAAGAGTTCTTAGTGACCAAACTTCGACAGCCAAAAGAAAAACATTAACAGAAGTTTTATTTTGTACAGACTTTGGCATGAGTTTTTCGGTTTTGGCTTTTGTTTAAATCAGAGATGCAAAATAAATAAATTTGATGTATTACAATGGTTTAGAAAAACAATGAAAAAAATTATAATATTTAATAGCATTAACGAATATCAGTAGTATTTGAGTCATCTTCCATGCTTTTAACTAATAATAGTATAAAAATATAGGAAATTAAATCCCTAAAATGATAAATGAGTGTATTTTGGAAAATATCCTAAAAACTATAAAATTACACCTATTCAAGTAGACCAATTTTTATTAAAAATGCTACAAAGCTCTTGAATAATAGATTTGAATTTTATTTGCTTAAAATATATCTATGATATTATTTTTCTTTAAGCAATTTACAATTTTTCTAATATTACAACCAAATTAATTTTCCTTTTTCTTATTTGATAAAACTAGTAAGCTAAAAATTGATATTTATAATTGTTTACTGTACAAAAATCTCTACAAAAGGCAACCTTTGATTCATTGAAACTAAAAGCACTTACAATTTTAAAATCTTTTGGCATTTAAAAGACACTTGAAAAATTATATCTCAAATTTCAGCTAACTCAATGGAAATAAAATTACTTCACATCTAACTTGGGTACCCAATCTAAATAATAAATGCAAATTTCTCGCACTTATGTATAGAGTTGTTCGCAGTCATAAAGGTTAACGATTTCTTCTATCATTTTTTATAATAAAAAAAAAAAACTAAAATTATGTACACTCCCATGCTTATTCATAGATTATTTGCAAGACTTTTGTTTAAATCTCTCAGGCCTTTCAGTTTAGCTACAAAATATTAATAAAATGCATACAAAAAGATTTCGTTTTATTTTTTCATCTATTCGTTAAAGCATTAATATTTAAAAGTTATAGAAATTCAAATGGATTACTTAACTTAATAATAAAAAATAAAAATACATCAATAAGAATTTCGCTGTCACTTTTACATAGCCTGAAGGCTTGCACTTTCCCCGATTGAATGGTCTAATTAAAAAATCTTCAGATAAGATGCTGCAAATTGACCACCGGCAATGATCACGTAACATTAACCTGAAAACGAAATAAAATATTATAGATTGTGATATCTTTTTTTTTTTGCTAATATTGACAATTTATGTAGTAAAATAAAAAACCAACAAATATTTCATATCTTCACTTTTCTTAATGCAGTCTTAACTTTTATGTAAAAATGATTTATAACTTTGACTTTGAGTTATTTTGAGGTTAAGAAATGCATTGAAATATTAATCAGTGTGAAAATTGTATCGTTTAACAGCAATTAAAATGATAAAACTTAATTTCGGTTTGCTTTGGAATACATGTTTTAATCAATTTAAAAATTAAATTCGAGCCTTCAAAACTATGAAAAAATATTTACTATAGATTAATAAAAAAAATACACTTTATCTCTAAGAAAACATCTCATTAGTAAGCTAAATATTTCTTACAGAATATAACAATACGATAATTAAAAACTTAAATATAAGGCTATGGGAAAAAGTTAAATTTAAATGCTCAAAATTGATTCCACAAGTAATTTTTTTATATCCTAAATGGTTCATTTTCACTATATTTTTTTTAAAAAAATTTCCTAATTATATTTATGCCATTCAAATGTAGCCCTAAAAGGGCTATGATAATAAATCAGACCATGAATAAGATTAGCTTTAGGAAAAGAAGTTTCACATGCTTCGCTAGAAAAATTGATGTTGAAAGCAATGAAATATAGTTATAGTGCAAAATATGAACAGGTAACGTTATGAAAAAGTAAAACTATCAAACAAAGTTAAAAGCAAGGACATGCTTGTGAATGTCTATATTACAGCTATTCAAAATGATGCTAACAAGCCAACTTACAGACAAATTTTATAAACAGATGTTAAACAATTTTATACTAAATAAATGAAAAAACTAAAAGAAAAAAGCTGTTTGCTTTTTTCTAACCGTTTTCCGAGACTACGCCTAATAAGCTCCTATCATTTCTAGCTAATAATGATAAATTAGAAATATATAACAAAAGAAACCAAATCATTGTATTATTTTTAATGAAAATCTTCAAAATGAAAAAAAAGAAGAAAAAAAAACATTTGAATAAATTAAATCATTGAACCTCACACATTGCTTCAGTTTCTATATTTACTATTTCTCTACTCTTATTCTCACCTAGAATAATAAACTGCTAAATATGACTAATAAATATTAAAATTAATATTCTAAGCATCTCTTGAAGATTTACATAAAAATATATTTGAAAAGACACCCCTCTCCTCCCTGTACACGTAATACCACTAAATTTATGCATTGACTATTGTAATTTTGTAACCAAGGGCATTAGTCTGGTGCATTAAAAATATAGAAAAACAAAAAATTGTCCAGACAATATGTCTGACAGTATTAAATTTATTTTCCAAGGTAAATTTTCTGATACATTTTGTATTTCACTGCAAATTTACCATTTTTATTTTCATCTTTTCTAAAGAAATGATACGAGAAAGTGATATGTTGGGACATCTTTAAATTTATAAATTTACAAATTGTTCATGTTGAGTATGGTTGCTTTTTTTTCTTTTTATTTTTTAAATAAAATTCAGCTGTCATCAATAACTTAAACTGAATAAATCTCTTCTTTACTAAATAACCGAAAAACAGGTTTATCCATGTTTCAAGCTAAAAGTATCTTCCTATCAGTATTTTTTATTTTATTGGCAATGATTACCGCATTCAAGAGGAGTGTACAATTTTTGTGCATCAACTAAATCATGAGAATTTACAAACAAGATGTCATTAAGTTGACAATTAGACCGTTTTTTTTATTGCTTGTAATAAATTTAACCACGGTCGGCTTCTATGCAAAGTAAAAAGAAACAAGTTACGAAAATTTTTCGAGTTTTATAGATTTCTTTAATCTCTTTGTTTTTTTAGTTATACTATAATTTTCCATGATTTCAGAAAATTATAATAGAAATAATAAACAATTTTTTTTTAAAGTTAAAATAAGATGAGTTACCATACTTAAATTGGGTAAATTTTGTAAAGTTATCACACTTTTAAATTCTGATACCATATTTCAAGCCAATTAAATATATTTTAAAGCTTTTAGGAAATAATTGAAAACCTTAAGAGTAGAATGTTGAATTAACTATCTCAAAAAATATAATCTTGAAATGAAAACATGTTACATCCAAATTTTTATATATTTTATGGCCTTTAAAATAATAACCAGTAGAAACTATTTACATATGACGACACTTAATTCCATTTTCCATGCACTTCTCATAAGCCGCTGAAATTATGGCATCAGTTCCATCTTCAAATGTTAATTGAAAAGCTTTTCTACTAATGGCAACATGAATTAGGAGAACCAATAAAAATCTAAATGGAGCTATATCTGATGACCATGTTCATCATATGCTTGATTGCGGATTTTTTAAGTTAAAAACTGGATTAAAACAAGCGGGGAAAATTCATCTTCTGCCATGCCAAAGATCGAACTCCTCCTATGATAAATTACTTGAGGCCTGAGTAATACTTCTAATTCAATCAATTTGACAATCTGAAAAGAGCTCTCAGTGGACCAAACCTCGACAGGCAAAAAAAAATTATCTATCTAAAAAAATATAATCCTCAAATGAAGAAAATATCCTTACTGTATAAGATTTCACTGAAATTTTGAATTTCAGAATTCATTTAAAATAGTTTATGTTTTTTATGATCCAAATTTGTTTTTCCAGATAAAAAATGATCTTAATGTTTAGTAAACACATGAATTTCATTTTAGCTTCGTGATTTTATTTCTAAATTTCAAATTTGCATTTGACATTTACATTTCAGTCATATCTAACGAAACCAATTGCCTTAACTTTTTTACAATATTAAAACCTTCTAAGCTGATATCATTAAAAAATTCAATTGCTGTAAATAGAATTGCAAAACCATAGCGAGTGATGTAGATAATAGTTTACAAAACTATCTAGAACTCTAAACCGAAAATTTTATTTGAGAATAATATTCTCAACTCGCAAATTTTCACCAGATAAATTTCTTGGTTCACGTCTGGAATCCACTAAATTGAACTAAATGTAATTCTTCCATTATTTATCACTTGAAGTACCTAATGAAGTAACATCAAAAGAGATTGAATTTGGTACTTCTCAAAAATTATACTTTATGTTAAACGTTTTTTTTTTTCTAAACTGTTTTGAACTAGTGTTATAGAAGTAATTTGAATTAATAGTCAAAGTTTTATAGTTATTTAACAATTTTTTTGTTACAAGCTTTCCTCATTCCAAACAGTTAAATAGTTTATTAACATTGACCATGAATGTAGCAAAGCATTACGAAATATTTTCTCAGTCAGTCCCTAATCAACTCGTGGCCTTACAGCTTCAATAAAATCGTTTAATTATGTCGTATACTCAATAACGTATGAGTCTTAAAAAGAAGTCATATGGCTAAGTAACTGATCAATAAAAGCTAAAGCTGTTTTCAAACTTCTTGGATAAGGTAAAGTTGAATTAAGTCGGATACAAGTTTGCCCAATTGTAAAATTTCTCAAAGTTAGATAAGAGATATTTTTAAAATTTGCTGATAACTCTAATTAAAAACAACAATTTATTTTAAAGAAGCAAATAAATTTTTTTGATTTGTGATTAAAATAAGTAAATAATTTATCTACAAAAAAAAATCGCTATAAATAAAAGTAAGCACAATTATATAAATATTTATTTGATGAAATACTTTGGCAAAAATTAACATAATATTAATTAATAATTCTAGCCTTTTTATTCATTTTAAAGGCTAGCATGCATGATTCAACAAATATGTTATTTATGATTTCCTATAAGAAAGTTTCATAAAAATGTAGAGGAAAAAAATTGATAGATTATGTTACCAATTGTAGGTACATTACTTATAGATTTATTAGGAGTGAATTTTACATTTACTCTTTTTTTTAGTATGACATCCATAATATCAGAATAAGAATTGAAAGTAGAATTAGTTCCATCAATCCAACTCTTTAAAGTAGTTACCTTAACAAAATAACTTTGACCTTTATATTTGCCACAGAATGAAGTTGCAGCTGTGATTGCAATTAATTTGTTTTCAATAATAAATCCACCTCCAGAGTCACCAAAACAAATATTTTTCAAATTATCCCCTGCACACATAATGTTTAATTCCATATCAGGCTTATATGTTGCGAAAATTTCAAAGCTACAATATATTGAAGTTAGATTAACACATTGTAACTTTTCAGCTAATGGTTTATGGTATCCTATAAATCCAATACCACAAACCAGTCCATCTTTATCTTGTGGACTATTAGAATAAATATTTGGTAGTGAAATATAATTAACACTGGAACTAATAATGAAATTATCATTAAGCCAAATTATTCCAATATCATACATTCTATTAAGCTTTTCATCACCATTATGTTCTGTTTTGTACTTAGGATGTATTCCAATAGCTTTTACGGTATATGTTTTACCTTCCTTGTTTCTATAATTTGATCCAACTCGAACAATAGTATCCTCCATTTTATTATTACAAATGCAGTGAGCTGCAGTAATAACTATATTTCTGGAAACAATAGAACCTCCACAAAGTTTTTTCCTATAAAACCAGGTCGGAGTTCTATGATACGCAATGACTGCAAACCATGGAATATTTGATATATCTTTGCTAATTCCTCCAACTATTCCTAGAATCGAAGCGTCTTCATTTGGATGTCATTCAGCTGTTGATATAAAAATAAATATGAAAACTCCGAAAATCAATAGAAACATGATGAATATTCAACACAAATTAAATTTTATCTAACCTCACGCATTGCATTTATCTTATTCCAGTTTTCTTTATTTTGAAAAATAATTCATTGTTTTAAAAATTTTATTATATTTTTTTATTACTGTTTAAAATATTCAGCACCCAATTTTTAAGTCTTACAATGTTGATCTAATTTAAGAAAACATTTTAATTACCTAATTTTAACTTTGAACGATAAAAAGTTTTTGTTTCTTATTTTTTATATAAATTAATTGAAGTGAATTAATTCCAAGAATTAGAATTGTGCATAGAAAAACAAAATTGATGTTTTCTTTGGAATCTTGATTTAATTGTCAAAATGATACAATGCAATAACAAAGACTTTTTATATTTTTCACAGGTTTATAATTAATATCGTAATAAAAAGAAAAAGTGACGGCAAATCATCTTGATTAACAGCTTACGGTTACATATAGCCACGGCCTACTTATATCTTCTTGTATTTAGGACAGCAGATATCTTTGAAACCAGGGAAAATCTCCAACTTTTCGAGCGGTATAGCTTTGGAAGTTTACCAATTCACAGAAAGCATTTCTTAATATTTAATGATCAAATGATATAGTTAGTGTTAAACAATTTTCATTTAAATATTGTCAATTAAAGATCTATAAACTTATGATTACAATCCCATTTTGTTGTTAGAGTGGTTTGCTCAATTAGCTTTGTAACAAAACAATTTATAAGCTGTTTAAATTAAAATGTTCTATTAGTCACCATAAAATACTGGTCATAAAATAGCGTTTTATGCCCCCTTTTCTAAAATAAGGATAAAATATATTGTCTTAAATCAGTATTTAGTTAACGAAGTGTGTATCTACCACATAAAATATAAATCGTATAAATATTATAAAATTAACAGAAAAAATTCATCAACATTCTACTTTGAACACTTTTTATGCGGATACAACTAATAAAAGTATACAAATTGAATACAAAATTGACTGATATTATTTGATTCTGGACATCTCCTTACTGACATTTTTTGGAACAAAATTCCTTATCGCAGGTTTCTACAGGAGCTAGGCCAAAAATATCATCACACCAAATGGCACATATGAAAACGACACATGAAATCTCTATACAAGAAAATGAGACAAAAGGTCATAATTAATTTTTAAGTTTTGTTTTGTTGATGATTGTGTATTGTTGTTATTATTTTTTAAAATTGTTTAATTTTTTTATTGTTATTATTGCTAGTCATTGTTTACAATTGGTGATATTTATTCAAAATTGTTGATTATATTTAATATCAGTTTTTATTTTTTTATATACTTGTTAATTATAGTTATTTTTGTTAATTATTGTTTTTATTGTTAATTATTGGAACAAAGTTCCTTATCGTGAGCTTGTTCATGAGGGCTAGGGCGAAAATTTTATATGGCATCTAAGAAATGCTAAACGAAATTCTAATGAAAATTTTAACATAAAAATTTAATTGTTTCTTATTATTGTTAATTTTTGTGTTTTTTATTTAATTTCCTTTTCCTCTTTTTTTGATTATTTGTTTGTTTTATGTAGTTTTAATATTTTTTTTTAGAAGTTCCTATCAGATCTGCCAGACTTTTTTTTAATTATTGATTATTGACATTTTAATTCTATTGCCAATTTATTAATTATAATTGGTGATAGTTGTTAAAAATTGATGTAAACTTTTCCTCCTTTAAGTATTGTTGACTATAGTTAATTATTGTAATTAGTGTTAGATATTATTTATTAATTATGATAACTGTTGATAATTATCCTTTGTAGCTATTATTGCCAAATATCGCTGATATTATTGTTAATCATTGTATATAATTGCTATTGCTATTAAGCATTATTTATTTTTCGTTATTATTGTTCATTATTGTTAATTAATTTTAAAAGTTTAATCCAAAGAAGAACGTATTATGCTGTTTTTCCAGAAGAATTTAAAACAATTTAAATAATGGAGACTGCAAATTTTACCATTTGCTACATAAAAATTTTGACAAAGATCTATAATAATTCAGATAATATCTTTTTCTTAGAAATATTAATCCCTAATTAGATAAATATGATATGATAATTTCTTTTTCCCTTCTTCAAAAGATTGAAAATTTTTAGCTTCTCACAGATTACGACACTTATATTTCTTTTATTAATTTTCTTCAATTTTTATTAAATTTGAAGATACTGGCAAGATTTTTCAAAAGTTTGAAATTTTAGTATTAGGTATTATTTTTTTGTTTGACATTTCAAAGACGTGATCGCTGATAACATAACTTTTGCTGTACAAAAGTTACACAATTGCAAAACAAAAGTTGTTACAGCAGCTGAATCAATTTAATTAACTTAATCGTCTTAAAGAGCATTGCTAATCGGCTCAGAACCTTAAATTTCATTATTTAAGAATAACAAGTAAAACTTATGGCCAATTGATGGCCAAATCACGGAACTCACGTCCGAGAGAAATTGAAAGTGGAAACGAAAAGCCCATTTACTAATTAAATATAATTTAATTTCCATTCCGTTACGTAAATAGAGTTCAATCAGTACTAACGTAGCCCCTACCTATGAATTTTATAATAGTAGATACAAAATTTGGGCAATAGAAAGCCCATTTCTCCTAGGACCAGAAAAAAAAGTTTTACTATAAAAGAATAGAAAATTGCTATCGCAAGGTACCAGTATCCATTGAAGCTCATTATTATAAACATGAAGGTATTATTAAACTTCGGGATTAGTATTTTTAAGGTTTAAGGTTTAATTTTGCCTGTTTAGTTTCAGATCATCATCTGCCTGTTATCAATGATTGCCATATCCTTCGCTGGATTCCTTGGAGGAGGAAGTAGTAGCGGAATTTTGAATGGCTGGTCTGGTAATGGTAATGTTGGAATTGGAAGTTCAGCAGGCAACCTGAACCAGGGAACAATAAGAGTTGTAAGAGTTATAACAGGAGGAGGTAGTAATAATGGAGGGTATGGAAATGCGGGGGGTGGTTATGGGATTGCCAGTGGATTTATTGGAAATGGAGGAAATTTTGGAGGTACCGGTTCTGGTATTGGAAGTGCTGTCGCAGACATTAAACTTGTTAAAGTTATATCTTTGGGAACGACTAATGTTGGTAGCGGAGATGGTACTGGGAATATTGGTGTAGCAACAGGTGGATTTGGAATTGGATCAGGTTATAATGTTGGTTCTTTTGGTGGAGATGTAGGATTTTCAGGTCTCTTTGGTGGAAGAAATGCGGGAGGGGTAAGAGTTATTAAAATAATTAATGAAGGAATTGTTGGGGGTGGAAACGGAGCTGCAAGTGGCCATGGAGGGGTTGGATGGGCTTAAACATGGCATGTTTTAATAAAAACGTAGACTATTCAATAGAGTGCTTACACTTTTTTTTTTAACTGCTTGTAAAATGCCTTAATTTATTAATATAGAAATATATATTTTAAAATAAGGTTAGTTACTAATGCTGAAAAATAAATAAAGTTTTTAGCTAACATCTTGGATAAAAATATAATTTTAAAAACAAATTCAGACTTAAAAAAAAACCACTTAAATAAATCCTAAAAATATATGTTTATAGTAAAAGTTTGTACTTTTTTTTTAGTAACATTTTATTACTACAATAATGTTCACAAAAATTATTTTAAAATAATAAAAAGTCAGCCAAGGCACACGGGAGATACTGAAGCCATCTTTACGGGTCAGGAATTCAATTGTTATTTAGCACACTGGGATGTCTAACATCTCAAACCTTTTTATATGTCAATTTCGGCGTGTCTATAGAGCACAGATTGCTCTAACTTTTGGTGGTATTAGGATTACGTTTTGCCAATTAGTGTGGCACACCCAAGTATGCCAAGTTAGCTTGAATTTTGTTTTTGGAAATGAATTTTTTTTTTTTTTTTGACTTCAAAGTGAAAAATACACTTGGTTAATGATATTATATGACATAAAATTTTTAAGGGGATGGTCCGTATTTAAATATTTTTTCCATTTATTTAAAAACAATTATAATAGCTGAAAAATATTGTGTTAAAATTTCAAGTTGGTCGAAGCAAAATTGTCGACGTTATGGCATTTGAGCTTACTTTGCTCTAGTGACGTTAGTGAGTGAGCAAAACTTTGAAGCATCGGTGTTCATGATAACTCTATACTTACTGAACTGATCGCTTTGGAATTTTGCACAGTACTTCTTTACATACTTCACCAGGTGCGTTCTTTTTAATAATTAATAATTTAGAATAACAAATAATTGAATATTTTAAACGAAATTCACTATTTTAACTTCAAAAGTCTACAAAAAATTAAAAAATCGAAAGAAAACAAACTCCACTATTATTTTGAAAAACATCTTCTTTGATAAATAAATATTGATTTTTTGGTTGTAGATGATTCTGTTGCGAGCTATAATGAACACAGTAAAACAATTTTTTCTCAAAGCACCTCCAAACATTTACTGCTACTTGTTCACTTATTAATATTCTGAAATAAAAGTTATGAAGAATATAGTTGAAATATTGTGTTATTATATAACAATTATTTAAATGAACTGAAACTACCTATATTAACATAAAAAATTCTTGAAAACATGCCTTTTTTCACCATTATGTAATATTTTATTTTTCATTAATAAAAAAATAAGAAAAGAAAAATAGGTTTTCTTCTATAAAAAAATAGGGGATGCAATCCCAATAAGTTTTTTGTCAATAAACAACTTTTAATTTTTAAGACACAAAACCATTTTTTTGTTTTATTTAGAAATAATAATTAAAACTCGAGTTATAGAGAAAATTTTGCTTTTGGAAGTAAGCTTTGGGGGTAGTTTTCGCCCCTTTAAAGTAAATGTCGGCTGGCAAAAAAGTACGGGTCTCTTAGATTTCAATATTCTATAACATAACCGAGTTTGAAGAAAATTAGTGTGTTCGGGTTCGGGTAGTTTTCTTGTAGGACTATTTCTTGTGGTATTAAACTTCCTAAGGCTAAAGATTATGGAATACTTTTTAAATATTGATATAAATAAACCCTTGTATGTAGCCTACATAAAAGCAAACAAGGAAGTATTATACTCAAATACTATCTCTTTCTTCTTAACTGTATTGTTTTCTATTATCTTTATCAAATGCAGTACTTCATTAACCGTTTGCAAGAAAAAAAAAATAAAAAAATTAAAATAATAGCAAGCTGTAAAATTTCTTTACTAAAACTGTTCTGTAAGAAAAGCATCTTGGGTCTCTCAACTGGTATATGAGCTAGCTAGAGAATTTTTTTTACCATTTAGATTTAAAATGGAATTATTTACATTTATCTGACTCTTATATTTTTCCAGATAAGAAAGTGAAACTTTTAAACATCTTTTAAAAATATATGGAATATTTTAAAGAAAACCTGGGATTTTTATAAAACAAAAGCAATAAATTTAAAATAAATCAGCTACATGTAATATTTTTTTTTCTACTATTTAATAAAACCTTGACAAGTGATATTTTCGTTAGCTGTGAAAAAATTTAATTTGATTAAATTTATTTTTTGATTCAATCATAATTGGTGAATTATATAGAACGAGGGTATACACACGAGTCGTCATGACATCGAAAAGTAGTTACGGGCGAAACGCATAAAGAGCAGTGGGTTTGCAGGGAGCTAAACAGTAAACAAATTTGAATTGTATAAGTTTTTGTGGTAATTTTCAGTTTTAATTAAAATAAGTAAAAATTACACTAACTTGCATAGTTAGGGAATTATTTTGAGCGCTTTTGATTAACTTTAGGAATCGTTTTGAAATTTGAAGCATAAAATTAAAAATTAATTTGAGACTATTTTCACTTTTACTGTTCTGGCTGCTTAAAGACAACAATAAGAGTTTAAAATCAATGATAAATATTATTCTCCAAATTAATAATAACTAAGCAAGATAAAATTTAAAAAATGTCATAATCTTGATCACGTGGCATTAACATTAAAATTTTTAGTAACTTTTTTTTAATCAATTTTATATCAAGGCGATATAAAATTTAATTTAAAAATGCGGCGATATACTTAAAATTAGGATTAAGATGAAAAACAACAACTATAATAGTAGAAATACTCCACGAGATCCATTAATTTTAAATTGAAAACCTCCTTCACCCCACTGAAAATTGCATGGCATGCCAATGGAAATTGGAAAAAGTTAAATTTCAAAAAGTTATAATAATATCACGAGCTCTTTATATTAAATTCAATCAAGTATTAAAACATACCATAAGGTATTTACCCCTGTAAATCATAGAGTGGCAAAAGTATGCAAAAAGAAAAACTAAAAAATTTATAGTAAATAATTAAGTTGTCTATTTAAAACTTCCTTAGTAAAATTAGAAAGAAAAGCAGTTAGAATGATTTTCATATCATTTTCTAATTATTAAAAATAATCAATCTAATATTTTATTGATTAATAAGTTGAGGTCACAACCATTAAGTATCTCTGTTTAATAAATATATCTCCAGATAAACGTTTTTACGTTTTCAGAAGAAGCTAATTAAACCAACTTTGCTGACATCTGAGAAAATTACAAAGATCTCCTTGAAAAAACTCCAATCTTAGCTCAAAAAAATCTATAAGGGCATCAAAATAAATCATCACGATCATATTCGATATTCATTTTAATGAAAATTCGAAGGTCTAAATCTCAATTAATTATATACTTTTCAGAATTTTGGTTAACTGACGGATATAATGAGTAATAAAAAAATTAATAAAACTACGGCCCTAATCTAACTGAGATTATGATCAACACAAGCTGACCTCATGAATTCTTTTGCTCAAGAGTTTTATAATACCTGAAAAGTTAACAATTTACGAGCATTGAATCTGTTAAGCTAGTAATATCGATGTATATAAATCAATACCACATCCTCGGCAAATGTAGTCAATTTCATTTCTTTTCTTTTATTACTGAAAGTCTTGCTTTCATGAATTTAAAACAAAAAAAAATTACTTTAGTAGCAATAAATTGGCATGTGAATCGCGGAAATCAGGTCTAAGAGAAACTGAAAGTGAAAAATGAAAACAAAGATGATCACTGCGACCCCGACAATAGCCGCCTGCAATTGAGCTTAGCGCATCGTTTGCATCTAATTTTGGTTTGGTTACGTAAATTTTATGAACGATGGGACCCCACTTTGTTTCGATTATCTTGCAGGTAAAATTTTTTTAGATTGTAAACTGCATTTCTACTGCAATCAGGACCACATTTCGTATAAAAAGATGAGCCACAAGTCTGCAAATCATCAGTAGCTAATTCGTCTTATTCACAGCAACATGAAAGTGAGTATCAAACACTAAAGGATTATTCTCAGTCAGCATTTGGATTAATATGTGGACATTTACTTTTAGGGATTTATCTGCTTACTACCTCTGTTGATTGCAGTGACTTCGGCTGGATTTCTAGGTGGTGGTAGCAGTACAGGTTGGAGTGGGGCTGGAAATAGTTGGTCTGGATCAGGAGGAAATAGTTGGTCAGGTGCGGGAAACGGTGGCTGGTCAGGAAGTGGGAGCAGTGGAGATGTCAAGATTATCAAAGTAATATCTGGAGGCAGTGGTGGACATGCTGGTTATTCCGGTGGTAGTACTGGATGGTCGGGAAATTCTGGAACTCAAAAGGTTCAAGTACTCAAAGTAATTTCACTTGGTAGCAGTGGATATAATGGTGGTAATAGTGGATGGTCTGGTGCAGGTGGAAATGGTGGTTGGTCTGGTGTAAGTGGAAATAGCGGTTGGTCTGGTCTCGGTGGAAATAGCGGTTGGTCTAGTTCAGGTGGAAATAGCGGTTGGTCTGGTGCAGGTGTAAATAGCGGTTGGTCTAGTTCAGGTGGAAATAGCGGTTGGTCTGGTGCAGGTGGAAATAGCGGCTGGTCTGGAACAGGCAGTAGTGGAAGTACAGTTAAAATAATAAAAGTAATAAGTGAAGGATCATCAGGAGGTGGCCTTTCCGGAGGATGGGCGCCATCAGGTGGATGGGCACCTTCAGGCGGATGGGCCTAACTTATTTAAGCCCTCTTAAATACTATTACCAATTTTTCAGAAAGGAACAAATTTGTCAGATAACGATGATATGGTTCCTTTTGTACCTGTTATATTTAAGATGTGAATAAAATGTTGTTTTCTTTTTATAAAGTGTTTTTAACTCAATTTTAAGGTGGATCATAATCTTATTTTCCATTCTGTAAAGGATTTCTGTTGAAAAAAAAACAAAAAGCGCGCAACTAATTATTTTTTTTTTGTTCGCTATTTTGCTTGTTTAAACTAATTTGTAGCATAAAAAGCTTTTGGTACGAAAGTGATGATTTTTCATAAATTTTTACACTATAAAATTTTGTTCAGTTCAAAATAGTTTATTAATCGTTGCTCTTTTTCCATGCATGAGTTTTTGAGCAAATTGTTACTATATTTTCAGCAACGTCAGCATAAGTAACTAAGCAGTTGTTAGATTATTGTACAGTGAAGTTACATCATCAAATAACAAATTTCATTTTGTAAAGAAATATTGAAATATGTTCTATACATCTGTATCATTTTTTTTCTTTTCTTTTATGTTCTCTGTATTTTTTTTAAATAATTATATTATTTTTCTGCCAACAAGCTATTGGCTGGCTGTACTAGGCTCTAAAGCTTGAACTTCTTATTAAAGAATTATTATTATTATTAAATTATTATTATTAAAGTTAAGTTAATAGTATTAACTTGACATCTTCTATTTTATAAAAGACTCATTGTTTTTTTGTCACCAATGAATTCCCCAAATCAACTTTGTCAATTGCTTCAACAACGAACAGTTCAAATGCAATTAAATTTCTAATATATTACAAAAGAATAAATTATTATCACATTTACTAATAATATACAAATGAATAAATCCTTTTGGGCCATTTAATGAAATTATTACAGTTATTACATTTATATACATTCAAATGAAAATTAGTTATGAAGACAACAAAACTGTTATCGAATTTTAGTAAAAATGAGAGTAAAATAATGATTTGACGACGTCTTACATAATTAAAGGCCTTTAAATACAAGTTTTTATTTAATTATATTTGTTATGCTATTATTTATTGAATTTTTTACCTACTATTAAAATTTTTGTTAGCAGGTCATCTAAACTTGATCTTGAGTTGTATAATTTAACTCAAATCTGTAGTGATTCAAGGAACCAATAAGGGCATCATTTTAATATCAAATTAACGCCAATTAACAGAGCTAAAATGTTAAGGAATATGTGTTTACACTATTTATACGATTTTTGCGGAAATTTTATAGCCTACATTTTTCATATTAAAAATAATTCTATAAAATCAATGAATCTAAAAATTAGGATACATAGAGACAGTAGTTGCCTTGTTTAAAATATGAAATGAATTACAAGAGTTGAAAGTTGCCAAAGTGAAGTATCTGCGGGTTGTTAATTTTAATTTGAATAATTTTATTCAAACTAAATAATTTTCCTTGGAAACATTACAAATTGCTAATGAATTCACTTAAAATGAAACAAGCTTCACTAACAAATTCCTAGCAAGTCTTCTAGAAATAAAATATGTATATATTAACATATCACTTCAAATAAATTATGAGTGAAACCTTTTGTTGTAATTGTATTGGTATGGTGGTTTATATTTTAATGTCCATGTAGATTCCTTAGAAAAGTTGCTCCTCTCATTTAAAAGCAGAATACACGCTTGCGGAAGTCGAACAAAAACTGAACAAAGTTTTCAAAGTTTATCATATTCAACAGCAATTGGCCCCCAAACTTTAGGTAATATCATCATGGAGACGTGCAAAGCAATTATAAAAACACTAAAAGGATCTATTAAGGTACAAAACATTATTAGATTTAATTGATTGTTTATTCTCCTGTAAAACTCAAAAATAGATCTTTTGGTGAACTAAAACTTTAACTTGCGGATGAAGATGAACCATCAAATGGATTTTTGAAAAGTTCCGAATTTTCATAAGTTTTCCTCGAAACATCTTTAATTAATTTAAATTATTTATTTACTCTTTTTTTTCTTTTCCTAGCTCTTCCTCTTTTTGCTCCAATTCATCAACCCGAGCTTTCAGTGAGATATTTTCTTGCATCTGGCAGGACTTTTTCTTTAGCTGATTGTATTGCTTAGTTTTTTTTAACAATAAAACATTAAGTTTTGAAGTTTTTGGTCACAAATTACTTATTTTTGTGCTTTTTCTTTTTTTGGGCCGGAAGATTTAAAAGATATTTGAAAACATTTGTTTCAATGCTGTAACTAATACAACAAAGGATCATCATATTAAGTTTTCTGTACCTTAACTTTAATATTTTTTTTAAACCTAACATTAAATTAAAAATTTTCTAAAAACAATGTTCCAAGTTAAGAAACTCCGTTTCGATTCCTAAAAAATCTGATAAAAAATTAAAAATTTATTCCTTACGATATTTCTGTGTACCTTAAATCTGTTCCAAAATTTAACATTTTAGGTACTAATTTTATACTGATCGACTTTGATTGAATCTGAGCTATTACATAATGGGACTAAAAGGGACAAAAGGGACTATTTTCATATGTCATACTGAGCAAGTTAATTCCAAATCAAATATTGGGTAGAAAAAAACAAAGATACAAGTAAACACAATAATGAACTAATTTCAATCTAGTCTTAGTCGCAGCAGCAAACTAAAAATTATAACCAAAAAATCTACTGCGAATAAAAGTCAACAACACACAAAAAAAAACTAGATTTTGTTCCTTAACAAAAAAATGAGTAAATCATTTCATACAGATCCCTGCAGTAAACGGTGGGTGTAGCAAACAATCCAAAAAAATTATTCGATAAGTAGTATGTAGTGTTATGTTCGTTAGCGTTTGTTACAATTAATTACGTAGGTTAAACTAGCAGACCGTTTGTAGCAGACTTAACTCAAATTAAGCTAATAATTATGTGCTCCTAGAATGCAAAAGATGGAATTTTTTGCTCTGTCCGTTTTCCCAAAAAATTAAATTTAAGGACAACCTGAATTTTGTGGTCTGGAAATATTAAAAAAAAATTCTTAAAAAAGTTTATAGTTTTCGAGAAATTCAATAAAGAATTTGGAGGGAAAACTGCTCGAAAATTGGAACGTGTAGACATAATTTAGTGAAATTTACACATGATCAATCATGAATTATGTGCTCTGGAAATTAAAACAAAAAAGTTTAAAAATGTTTATGTTGTTTGAGATATTTCTGAAAATAAATCGTTGCAACAGCACGAAAAGCTATATCTCAAAAACTAGCGAGCAGACTCTTTCCAACTTTTGAAATTATTCAATACTAAATAACTGCTAAATACACACCAACGATGGAATTTCTTGCTCTTTTTAAATATATTCTTTAGAAATTAATTAAAAAATTTTAACCGACACTTATCATTTTAAGCTCAAAATTTTTGCTTCACTAACTAAAAAAATTAAAAAGTAATTTCAAAGAAATTCAAATTTTCTTAATGTTATTTTATTAAGAAACTTTTCTTATAGTGTAATTTAGAAAATTTTGAAAGTTTTGAAAGATGGAAAAACTTTAGGCCAGTTAGCGGTGGGTAATACGTACTTAGAGATAGGTTAGTTTTTTCTTCTTTTTTTGTTCTCTATATTACACAAACACTTTTAAACATACAATTTCAGCAAAATTAAATTTAACTTTAAATTTTACTAATGAATTGTGTGAGAGGAGGGCTTGGACTGGACTCAAAGGCTCGTTATTTTAAATTTTCTGATAACAAATATTAAAGCAATTTTTTCTTCTTCTGAGCATTCATTTCTGGTTAATTTGGATATTAGAAAATAATCATAAAAAAAAATAATGATAAAAGTAATATCAATAACTGTTTTGAGAACAAAAAAAAAATAACAGTTATAGGGTCCCACTAGGCTAGAATAAAAGGGAAGGTCATGAAAAAATAAGCTTGTTATATAAAATATATTTCATTGTATAATTGATGTAATGTAGTGTATAAAATAAATTTAATATATTAATATTTTCATGATTTTCCTAAGTTTTTTTATTAGATAGGAATTTTGTATTCAAAAAAATTTTAGTGTACCTTTCTGATTGTCAGGAATATCATCTGAATATCCTGAAACCTCGACTTTGGCACAATTTTGATTTATATTTTCCTTATTTTCAAATATTTTATCGATTGTTTGTTATCACGGATGCAGAGAAACTTATATGGAATATAAAAATCAAAATCCACTAGCTCACGCAGAGCTACGTTTGATTAGGCTGGTGCCGCGGACATGCCATTGTTTAAATCGACAATGATTGGCATTAGAGAGGAGCGCACCATTGCCACTATGACAGCGAAAATATTGCGTAAAACCTTCATGCTTTTTCGAGTTAGGTAATTATATAAAAAGAATCTTTTTCTGAAATTTAAAAAAATTCAGATGGCTAAATCAATTCATACACGGAATAGGTCAGAAAACAGGGTCTTAGTAATTTAGCAAAGCCAGAAATTACTTATTGTAACTGTGTCAGCAGACACGAAATATGACCTTGCTTGAGTGCAAATTTCTAACTCTAACCCCTTTGCGGTTTAATTTACACCTTAATTATAAAGAAAGTTTTAAATTTTATGTAAGTTTTATCATTTTATTTGTAGCATCTTTGGACTCATGGACTTATATTGCCATTGAAATTTTGCCAAAAGGGGACAAGAAAAATGTGAAAGGTTTAACTCGCATGGAATGAGTTATTATTTTTTTATATTTGCTGTCAATACACTTATAAGTGTAAACATGCCTTAAAAACTTCTATAAGAGCGCTGTCGAAAACGATAATGTTAATAAAATAATAAATTATTTATGTTTAATAAACCACTGATTAGTATCAAAGGTAATTTTCTAAATAATTGATGAACTCCTGCTTCACATATTTTGGCTAAATTTTCAAGTTTCTATACTTCTTTATCAAACCGATGTTTTTAAAATAATCAAAATAAAAAAAAATGATTTCTTTTCGGCTAAAGCCAATCTTATTATCAATCAATATTGATTATTAGGAATCAATATTGATTCCTTTGATCTTACTATAAAAATTATTAATTAGCCCACTAAAATTTAAGATGGACACATTATTAGTAAAAAAACAAAACATAAAAAATAAATAGACGATCTGAGCGTGTTAATTAACCAAACATAGAAATGGATATAAATGATAAATTATTAGAAATAAAAGCATGTTTTTTCCTTAACTCGACGATAAACATTTTCTTCATAAAATTTTGTAGTACATACTCGAATTTTTTTCGATAAAATATTGATCTTCATTTTTAGATAATGTTAAAGGAAAAGATCTGTCACGTTTTTGTGAACGTCCAGATGTTTGTTTCGATATCACTAACTGTTTACCTGTTAATATATTGACAGATAATTGAATTGGTAATTTTATCAAAAAATTCCTGAGCTGCAGAAGCCGTATGTCCTTATGGAAAGAAAATTTTTTTTTTTATGTTCTCCCATTTCGTTTTGCATGAATCATGTGGTACGTGTTTTGAAGTTTAGTAGACTTATCAACAATTCAAAGTTGTTGTAAAAGTTACACCTTAATATGCTATGACCTTTAAGTCTACCGTAAATATTTTTGGTGCTTCTAATTTTCATTGAAACTATATTTGACAAAGAAAAATCCACAATAAAATTGACTTTCATGTAAAGAAAATTGCAAAAATCTGTTCCACCGATGTCATAATTTATAAAAAATGATGGCTAGGTTACAAAATCGATCTTTTAAAGCTCCCGCAGTCACAATATTTACCAGAGCAACTTCCAGCAATTCCTGCCTGTTAGCAGAATATTAATTTAGTTTTTTTAATTAAGCTTTTTAAATATTAAGAATTAACTTATATTAGAAAGCATTTTTTGTGGTTCTTGTTGAGGTAGAAGGTGCTTCATTCCCTACCTTAAAACTAACTTTGCATTCGAGGTCCCGAAATGCGTATCATTTTGGTTATTTGTTTTGCATTGAAATCCAAAGTTCCTTCCCAATAATATTTGGGAATATTCCACCATATACATTTTTGGGTTAAGAAATTTCGATGGGCAAATAAATAAAATTATGCAATTTACTTTAATCGTGGAACATTTAATTTTTTAAATTATAGAAACTTTTTGATCACAAGTATAGTTAAACACATGCAAAGCTTGTTATGCATAAAAATGTACATCGTATGTATCTACATTCGATACTCATGACCTTCAAGATATGCAAAACGTCCATAGGCTAATCTAAAATTAAATTTATTTAATAGTAAAGCATTAAATCTAGTAAAACTATTTAATTTACCTTGGATCATTATAATCCAAATTTGATCATCATCATTTTCCTTACTCCACCAAATCAAAATAAATATTATCAATTTAAAAATTTCACTTAATTAAATTAAATAACGATTTTGAATTTGGGCTGCAGCTGCTGCTGCTCCTAATATATTTTGTGGTGGATGTCTACCATGTTGTTGTCTTTGTCATAATATTAGGTTCTTTGTCACCTTCTAGCCATTTACGTATATACGTATATTACAATTCCATGAATAAGAACCATAGGTATTATAGGATCATTATAATCCGATAAGGATTTATCTACAGGACAGTAAATAAAAGGTATCACTTCTGCCATCTTGGCATTTAAATAATGGGGTCAGGCGCTATCTTTTCCAGCAATTGAGCGCGTCCAAACTGACCAATACCTTTCACAAGATTAATATTATTTTTTCCAGGGATATCCTGTCCCAATTTAATAATTTTCTCACATAAAACCCACTCATTATGCTGATATTTTGACTTTTCAGCTATTGAGCAAGCAAACTGTGTCACCTTAAATTCCTCTGTATCGTCATCATCATCATTATTACCCTTAATTTTAATAATTTTATTTTCAACGGGCTTAAAACCATCATAACCATTTGGTATTACATACTATCATATTCGAATCATGTGCATAGCGTACATATTCTACATCTATGTATTCTTCATATGAAAATATTACTGTTTGCATGTCACATATAGTGAATATTCCATAATAATCCGGGTTATATAGACCCGGCAAGCCAGACATAGCAAAAAATTTGCCAGATTCACCTTCGGTGATAATCAGTTTGCATTGTGAATCTCCTTTTCGAGCCTTTCTGGCATCAATTGCATTAGCTGGAATCTCTTTATTCTTCACATCAGCACGTTTTCTCAAATAATCAATAACCCTTGAATTTTTGTATAACATTTTCTATAAATTGTTCATATGGGTTACATTTTGAACCAAATTTTTTTACTTGCAATGACATTAAATTTTTGCTTTGGCTATTGAATATAGGATTGGCTATTTTACAGTTAATAAAAATCATTATTTTTTCTCGGACTTCTTTTGGTGTGATTTCAATTCCTTTGCATTTCAATTAGATGATTCACGATATTATTGACAATATTATCAACATGTGAACCACCCACATATGTTACAATAGAATTCACAAAGGAAATTTGTTGAAAACCACTATTGGATGCTGCAAGAGCTATTTCCCATTGTTCATTTACTTTTTCATTAATTAATTCTTTGGGTTTACCACCATCATCTTTTTTATGTTTAATATGTAGATTGCAATACTCTTCAAATGATTTCAAGAATACCTCACCGTTTACACTGTAACCTTTACACTTCTTCTTCTTCTTTACAGAAACTTCAAGCCCTGTTGCTGTGGCTATATCCAAAGTTATGCGTATAACTAACTCATACATATTATTATCATTTAATGTTTTCATATGAAATTCAGGCGAATCTGGTTTAAATGTCACTTATACGCAAGTTTTTGTTTTAAATTCTTCTTATCAACTTCGGCTTTTGAACAGTTTTTCATATTTCTTGTCCATGTTTGACGAAAACCTCTATCATTACGGTCTCCAGTATATTTTTTGACTTTTCATTATAGTTTGATGGATGTAAACAATTTGCCGAATATCATTGTTGGAATATAAGTATTTGCTTTTTCAGTCCAAAGGTTATTTTTTTTTTAACCATCTGTTATTTTTTTTTTTTTCAAACCTCTGCATTTTTCCCAACTGAAACTAAAAGGAGGACATACTTTTGAAACTTCCTGTGCAGACATTTTAAATTAAATTAGATAAATTCACTTTATTAACCAAAAATACTAAAACTATTTACTCTATTTAAAACAATAACCCAAAATTTCGTTTAAACAGCTGTAAAAAAATAAATAATTATATGCATGCACTATATGTAGTGAAAAGACGGGCCTAAAGTATGCAACAACAAAATAAAAAAACAGTATTAAGTAGTAATAACAAAACTCTTCATTTTTTCATTTTTGAATACTTTAAAAAGTTTATCCATATTGTCCAAAGAAACAAAAACCGTAAATTACGTACATTTTCTTCATTAAACTAATGTTATTTTTGTGTTACTCAATGCAAAATAATAGCATTTGTATAAGAATAAAATTCCTTATCACGGGTTTATATATCAAAGTTAGGGCAACAATTTTAAATGGCATCTGAGGAATGCAGACCCCCAACTCAATTACAAATTCAAAAACGAAATTCTAACAAAAAAGTGTAATTGTTTTTCATTATTGTTAAAGTACTAAAAAAAATACAGTTTCTTATCTCAAAAATTGTGATATAACTGGCTTAGTTCACTTCCATATCTTTTAGTTTTTATTAAATTGAATTACTTTAAAATGATTAACTCGATTTTTTTAGTACAATGTTCTGTTCCGTCTTCAATTCTAAATTTTTTAGATCGGTGAGCTGAGTACCAGGATGTCTAGGTATTTTTAACTTTCGATATATACCTTTTTGAGAGGGGGCTTTAAGTCTCCTAAAATTAATAACTTTGGTCTTCATTTTTTTTCCGTCTTTGGCAAGAACCATTCTTTTAGGTTTTTAGGTTTAATCTAGTATATTAATTAATACAAAAATTTTACGATTCTAAAATTATATAAGGAGGATTGTAGCTTTGTTCTAAGAAAATCAAAGGTATAGAATATAGAATCTTCATTTAAGTGATACATAAGTACAGTCAAGCCTTCTAACTATAATGCAAATTTACATTAAATGTTTCAACTGTATCATATTTAATGTAAAAATGTGAATCTCGTATCGGAATGGGATAGATCTGAAAAACATAATTTAAAAAATTTAAAAAACTCAAACGAAGCATTATTTTAGAGTAAATTATTAAGATTAAATAATAACATTTTTCTTTTAACAAATCGCGAATTTGAATTTGAATTTAAATGAAAGATTTTGTTTTATATATTTATGTCTGTAATGGACATAAATAGGCGTTCAACAGGTTTTTTGAAAGTTTTCCAGTAAAAAAATATAAAATACGGAAATTTGTTCTTTAAAAGAACTATCAAACTTATTCTTCAAGGTCAAATTTTATTCAAAACATAAATTTATAATAGCTCGGGAGCTGGAGAATGCTTTCCCGTTCATATTGCAGGTTTTAGTGGTATAAAAAAATTTAACATTGAACATGAAATCTTAAAAAAAAGTGTAATAAGAATTATTTAATTAAATAATTAATAGATTACATTGCTTATTATAATATAATTTTTGTTTTTGCTTTAAAATAGTAAAATAAGAACAAAACCATTTTCCACGTTTATCTTATTACATTCAGTAATATATTTAAAAACTCAATATTTTTTATTCGATATTATTTTATATTTACATTTTCAAATAAATAATAAGAAAAACCAAAATTAAAATAAATGCCGGCAAAAAAATATGCGGCTTAAAAAATTAAGGTTAGGTTATATATTAAAATAGTTTACCTAAATAAATTATTGTTGGAATAGCTTTTGCTATTTCAAAAACAACACCCAATCATTCTTTTACGCCTTCTGAAAGTTTCATTTTTATATTAATATTACTTAAATGTGTTTTTCTTTTGCAATTCTGGCAATAAACGACAAATGACATCTAGAAAAAAATCCAGTCATTTATAGGCCTCACGGATGAAGTGAAACTAAATGTAAAAATCAATATCCACTAGCTCACGCAGAGCTACACGTTTGATTAGGCTGGTGCGGCGGACATGCCAATGTTTAAATCAACAACGATTGGCATTAGAGAGGAGCGCACCATTGGCACTATGACAGCGAAAGTACTGCGTAAAACCTGCATGTTTTTCAAGTTAGGTATAATTATATAAAAAGAATCTTTTTCTGAAATTTAAAAAATTCAGATGGCTAAATTAATTCATACACGGAATAGGTCAGAAAACAGGGTCTTAGTAATTCAGCAATACCAGAAATTACTTATTGTAACTGTGTCAGCAGACACGAAAGGTGAAATTGCTTGAGTGCAAATTTCAAACTCTAACCCCTTTACGGTTGGATTTACACCTTAATGAAAAAGATAGTTTTTAAATTTTATGATAATTTTTATTATTTATAAGTTATTTAAGATTTATCGCAAGTTTTATCGTTTTATTTGAAGCAACTTTGGACTCATGCGGTTATAATGCGCTTCTTGAGTAATCGCAACCAAATTTCCCGTAGGGTAGTTTTTGTTATATTTGCTGTCAATACACTTGTAAGTGTAAACATGCCTTAAAAACTCCTACAAAAGCGCTGTCGAAAATGATAATGTTAATAAATAAAATAGGAAGCTTAATAAAGCAAACAAGCAAAACTGATGATGAATAGAGTTAAAACAATGTCTCAAGAGACAACCCATAGTTCATGAAATCCCTAGAACTTTTCTAAAACTTCAATTTGGCTAACCACTTTTTTTTCATAAAGACTAAAATACTTTTTCATTCATTACTTTTCCTAAAATGAAAACACTATTCAGATTATAGTTAAAATCAATTGGAAACCGAACCAAATATAAATTATTATTATTATCATGATAATCTATTATGAAATTACTATAGAATAAATATTAAGTGTAAATTTTCAAGTGTACAATATCATAAATTCAACATTTTGATTCATATATTTTGTCTAAATTTTCAAGTTTCTATACTTCTTTATCAAACCGATGTTTTAAAAATTATCAAAATAAAAAAAAAAAATTTCTTTTCGGCTAAAGCCAATCACAATATTGATTCCTTTGATCTTAATATAAAAATTATTAATTAGCCCACTAAAATTTAAGATGGACACATTATTAGCAAAAAAACAAAACATAAAAAATAAATAGACGATCTGAAGCAAAAACTTGTGCTAAACAAACAAGTTTAAGGTCAAAGAAACGGCTAGAAATATGGTCTTCACTTAGGAAGAACTATAAAAAAAATGCCAATTCATGTTAAAATTTCATTAGTCGTAAATTTATGTTTGAGTTTGGAAGTAAAATTATCATAGGGGAAAAGTAATAAAGACAGTATATTTGCAGATTTTAGGTATAGGTGAACTAGGTAGGGGAGATTAAAGCTTGGGGAATTAGATTTTTTTAATTCCAAAAAGCATAGGTGCTTTAAAACTTCTTTTAAAAAACATAGCAAAAAAATTATTTCATCTAATTAAAGTGTTCCAAAAAGTTTATGTTTCTTGTGAAAATACAATCAGATCAGGTTATAATCGCAGAACATATAAAAAAACTGTTTCAGCCGATTTGGATTTCCCCAAAACTTGATCATATAAAAGGCGATACAAACGTTCTCTTCATCTTTTTCATTGGCACGATATGAAGGTATAATGTTTTAGAATACTCTATATAATTTTCTAATTACTACTATATATTTCAGGCAAACAGGATATTATTAATACTATCTTTTCTTATATATGCCGTTATAGGCAGCATTCCAGAAGTTCTTCGAGATAGTGGACACCATGTACCATCATATGGAATAGATCATGTAAATACATATGAAACTAAATTCTATCAGGAATATCAAAATAAACAGAGTACAAGTGTTACTTCGAAAAGAATTTATAATAATCAAGCACAGGATATACATCATCATACCCCACATGGACATAATCATGCACAGGATGTTCATCATCAAGGACAAGAAAATCATAGAAATATTAATTTTGGCTTAGAACAAGGTGGATTTTCCCCAAATAGATATGGATCACAACCGAGTACAATAAATACTGCCCATTCAAATATTCATCCAATAAATCCATATAAGCCACCAGTTTACACAAAAAATCCACAGCCATCATTAGTAGCTGGAGAAATTTTACCACCATATCCAGATAATAAGAAAACTTTGGTTCCACCTAGAAATATTCATTCATCACCATCATTAAACTATGGTCAACCACTTATACCACCTTATGGAAATAAACCTGTATATGAGAATCCTCATGAAGAAATGATTTATTTTCCACAATATCAATACGATGGCCAA
Source organism: Acrocera orbiculus (assembly GCA_947359355.1). Classification (NCBI taxonomy): domain Eukaryota; kingdom Metazoa; phylum Arthropoda; class Insecta; order Diptera; family Acroceridae; genus Acrocera; species Acrocera orbiculus. The sequence goes on from OX375757.1 coordinate 3,262,410, forward strand.
TATAATAATCCTTCAGCATATTGGCAAAAAAATAAAAAAAATCAATTACATCATGAAACGGGAGTAAAATTTAGTGGTAAAGTTGGTCTTAGTATAGGCGGTACTAGTCATGAAAGAATTTGGTAGTTTTAACGTGATTTTTCATAATAATTAAAAAATCTAATTAGTTGTGTGTTTTAATGATTGTTGTAATAATTTAGCTTTTAATAAAAAAATAGAACATCCAAACTATTCATAGCAACGACGTTTAATTAATAGATTAATTTTTCAGATTATATTTGAAAATATATATTAATTAATTTTTGGTGATTTTACTTAGAATTCTGTCAAAAAATACAATCTTTTAATTTAAAAAAAATAGTGTTTTAAAAATTCTGCTGAAGAAAAAAATTAAATTTATCCGTAAATCGAGGTGTAAATATCTCTCTATCTGGGTATTATTCCTTAAATCAAAGTTTAACTACACTATTTCTCAGTAAATTAAGAGTTTTAGAAAAATTATTTAATTCTTTCGGTAGATTAAGTTGTTCTTTAAAACAATTTGGGATTAGGAATTGTGTAAAAATGTAAGCAATTTTTAGTCATTTTCTTTACTTATCTATCCACAAGTAGAATTTAAAAGTGCAAAAAATTTTAGGATTCCATGTCTTAACTGCAATTTAGGTCTTTGTTGCTCTTATTTCTATAAAACTATAATCGATTCTAATTGTAATCGAAAAAGACTTTAAATAACATCCGGGTAAGGTTAATGCTTCTTCAATATTTCTTCTTTTGAAGAGTGCACAAAAGTGTACTACTTGACTAGAATTCGTTTTTAATAGTAATAATGTCATTATACTTGTATGTGTAAATTAAATGGACGACGCTTTGATTTTTTTCTACGTTTTTCCTAATTTGATCTCTGTAAAAATTTTTGCCTGTTGTTTTCTTTTACTTTTTGATAAATAATCAAGGAACTATTATTAAGTAAGTTTTATAATTTAAGTTAAGGATCAAATTGGTAAATGTTGTGCTTATCAGCAGAGTATTAAGTAAGAGGAGTTCATTAATTATTTAGACAATTACCTTTGATGCTAATCAGTGGTCTATTAAACACAAATAGCAGGTTCTAACGAGTTTGAATTGGAGCAAGCAGCAAAAATTGTTAAAGTTTTTAATGATGTTAATATTTCGGTACAATTAATTGATTTGCTCATAGGCATTTAGAATGATGTCTATGTTGAAGACTTGTAACATTTAGGTAGACAAATCTGAAATTTATAAGCAGTACCGACACTTAATTTTCAATTGAAACTTATTTTTATAATTGCTTTTGATTACGAATTAGAAGTCACATTATTTTGATTTTAATTTGTTTTGATAAAATATGAGACAAAATATTTTTATTAAAAAAATATATGTAGTTACAAAAACATATTGTAAACACATAAGAGAGCTTAAAACTGGGCACAAAAAACATCTTTGAAGTAGAAAAAAATTCATATATAGAAAAAATTGATAACAAGCATAAAAATACAAAGGGAAAAAAGTGGTTTATTGTGGGAATGAAAAGTGGTTTAGTCTCGTAAATTAAATAAGAAGGTCCTAGCAATTAGAAGAAAGTTTCAGTAATAAAATTGTCGTTTTAGTCTAGGGAATAAAGACAAGAAAAAGTTGAACTTCGGAAAAATTAGGGGAAAGCTGAATTTTTCCACAGGCCTTCCAGGTTCTAAACGATACCTTAAAAGTACCCATCGATCCAAGTGCCGCTGCGGCTACTGCGCGGGGTCAAAGGTCACACAAACGGTTTTTTGAAAAAATCTCGTTAACCGTCACAGTTATCAAAAAAATTAAAGAGATCAAATTTATAGCTTTTAAAATTTTCTACAAAAAAGTTATTGTTACTTTTTTTCGTAAGACTAACGATTTTCTATTAAATTCGATTTGATTTGAATTCTGAAATAAAAAAATAATATTGTAGTAATTACAAAGCACAAATTTAATATCTAGAATTATATAACAATTGATTTTTAACTTTTTCTTTTTCTTCGTTTTCATTACCAATCCTGCGTTTGTAAAGATGAGCTTCAGGTACTGAAATTAAAATATTAAAAATAGTATTGCACAAAACAATTTAAATTAAAACATACCTTTATATGTTAAGCTGTCCACCGCTCGACCGCTCCCGTGGTCTCTTCCACCACTTAGTCGAGTTCCAAATTGGCTAACTCCCTCAAATATATTTACATTAGTTGATCCGGCAAAGTTTTGTGTTAGCTTTATTATTGTTCACTTAAGGAGTCTTCACCATGATGGTATCCACCATGTAAAGAAACCGAATTAGCTAGCTGAGACATCGTAATCACCTCCTTATCATGATATTCGGAATATGTGCTTAAAACTTTCCTTTGCGAGGGCTTCAAAATATCACCAATAGATTATATTGCTCTGACATTGTAATATAATTATCGTCTTCGGGCCCGTTATATTCTAAAGCAATAGTATGATTTTCAATATTTCGAAAATATTCATGTGCGTCCTCCTAAACCCCTTAGGAATATGATTTTGTACTCATTTATATCCTTGGTTATTGTTTCCCTTTGTTATATTCCTTTAACGTATAAAAGACTTTTTGTGTAGTGCTTTTCATTACTTGGAGGTTTAAAAATTATCTTCATAATCAATATCAATTTTAATACAACTCATATTTTTATCTCTATGCTTATTATTAGCAGCGATAATCAAGATTTCGTTACATATTTTACATAAACCAGGAACGAAACGAAACGAAACTTTTTGTACAATAGCTTTACTTTCCTTATCATACACTAACATTAACTTTCTAGTATGTTGAACACTTCCTATGTACTTCTCAGGATTTTTTGAAATTTTTCTTATCAATGAAACATTATCGGTCTTATGTTCTTGATCTGCACCAGCTTGTAAACGCACCATATTCAAATTACCTTTATTGGAAAAAAGTCCTAATTCGCCTTCTTTAAATTCATTTGAGTTCATGTATATTCTTGGCCTAATTTTTAGAAGGACCTTAAATTAATATTATAAAGTCTTAGGTTAATTTTTCCTTATTGCCATATTCAAAGAATAAATAAAAAATTTCTTTATTTATTTTTATGGAAACAAATATTTTAATTCTAAAAAAAAATAATAATTACTTCCATAGATATTGTCGTTAATAGTTCTTAGAAGGCAATAATTCATTTATTTATTTCTCTATGAAAACTAAGCCTCTAATAATTACACTGAATAAATTATCCAACAATTATGGATTAAGCAAAGTCTTTACTGTGACTTTGAAATATATTAACAACCTTTTCAATAAGTTAAAAAAATTGTATTCAATAACAAAAGAAAATTGATAAACACTTGATAACCTGTTCTGATTCAATATTATTTTTTAATAAATAAAAATTTCTTTTAATTTTTTTTAAATAACAAGAAAGGATAACGATTAACAACCTATTTTTCAGATATTTTCTGCCTCCTTGTATATTTCATATTATTATTTTATTTGGAAAGTAATAGATATTACTTCAACAACCTCAGTCCTTTTATATACCTTTATTATATGAACAATGATTTTATAGTTTTATACATCCTGCTGATTAATAATCATTGAAATAGTTTCATTTTCACTTTGAACAGTTTTATTTAATAAGAAAGTTTTCTATCCTTTCTGATATTTAAAACATAACAAAGCAATATCTAAACAACAGGAAAATAAAAAATAAAATAAAATTATTTCTGCTACATAGAATGCGTTAGGATATTAGATTTGCACTTTTCGTTGTTTTTTTATTATTTTTTTCTTTAATTTCAACAGGTATGCATGAAAAATTAAAATGATATAACTGTAATGATAATGATAAATGATAAAAAAAAAAATTTGAAAATTTAATTTTGATTAAATAAGACAGTCGCTTTGGCAGAGAGGGATTCTAGCTAAATATTGAACTGTAAATACATGTATAATATCTATGAATACAATGAAGTAAAAAATTTACCGTAAAACTTAAGTAAATATAAGAGCAAGGAAATTGATGTTTCGCCTGTGAATTTTACTCATTCTAATTTATTAATATTTATTATTAAAAATTTCATAAAATATGTTCAAAATGTTGTATATTAATATGTTTGACATTTAAAAAAAAAAAATAAAAAAATTGTCGTACAAATGTTACAAATATTAAAAAGTTAATTACCTGTTTTTCTTTGGGTGTTTCAGATCCATCATTCATAACAATTGAACTCATAGGCTCATAGGTATGAAAACTTGGTTTTCCCAATGTTGTTAAGCCATTTTGTAATGGATTAATTGGTGTTAATTGTGTTAATGATCCATTACCTGGTAACGATGCATCCGGTATTAAAACTGTCCCCTTAAATTATTGATTATTTGATTTAATCAAATAATTTATAAAAGGATTAAACAATATTGATTATCAGAAAATAAATTTTAAATTTATTATACTTTTTTTGTAAAAGTTGATATCAACTAAATTTGGACTTTGTAGACCCAAAATTATCATAAATTGAATAATTAAACGGGTTTTTGTAAGAATTTCAAATACAATACACATCAGCTATTTATAAAATCTTTTATTAAATTAAAAACATAAATTGCCTAAATAATATGCAATTCATGGATAATTTATGAAGAGAATAGTATAGTTTGTTTATATATCAGTAAAACTTTCCTGGTAACAATTAATAAATATTTTTAATAAAAAAGCCATCTCTAAACATTAAAGTTGACAACTCCACAAAAGTGTGTGTAGTTTTGTTAGAAGAGGATTTGTACATGAAAACGTGAGTTATTTTAGAAGCATTTATTTAGAGATTTAGCTTTTGTTATTTATTTTATATCAATGAAAAAGTAAATTATATATACCTATAAAAACCATATTTTTGTACATATTTTGATATACGGACAATAAAAAACTATTTTTAAAACCTCTTACACTGTTTAAAATTTGGTATAAAAATGAGGAATACTGGCGGTTAAATATTAGTTACTAATTTTGAGCCCGACATGAAGGTAAACTATCACTGAAAATTTTTTAAATAAAATTTCAATTATTATTTTTATTTAGTTGGTATTATATATTGCAATATTTTTGGACCTTGTTCTTTTGAATGCAAGGCCGCAAATTCCTGGACTACCGATGAGTCTAGGATTTGAAAGTAGTAACTCTTTTGGTGGACCTATAAATCAAAACTATGGATACATGAGATTGAGCAAAGGTTATACTAGATGTCCTCATCATGCAAACCACGATAATTATAATGGTTATATCAGTGGATATAAGAATGGAATGGAAGATCTAGTGAATACAATTATTGTTAAGCATATTCCTGTCTTTAATGGAAAATATAATTCAAAGCCTAATGAATATCCGTTTGAGTATAGAGGCTACTAAAATGTTGAAAGAATTTTGAATTGAGAATTTATATTAAAAGCTTAATTTAGAAAAATGTTATTATTATTTGTGGTTTTTTAAGAACAAAAGTGTACGCTTATAAAAATTTAATTAAAAAATTTGAAATTTCCGTATTGTTTTAACAACTGAAGCTACCTGAAAATCATATAACTGTGAATTACTTGTGTTTTAAGAGAATCAAAAATTACTCAATTCATAAGAAAGCCTTTTTAATACTCATAGGAGGAACTCTGCATATATGTATGATGGTTTATTCAGGCCGGCAGTTTGGATTATTCGTTTTACAAGGGCGATAAAAAAATGATCCGAATTTTTAATCCTTTTTCACTGCAAGCGACCACAAGTTTTGATTAACTTGAGCTGTGAGCTGTGAGTTTATATTTTATAGGATAAATAATAATTCTATATAATAAAACACATTGAATTATGCTTTAGATAAAATGCAAAATATTTGGTAAGTTGCACCAAGCACAAGAATTTTATTCTTTGAATTATTAACACCTAGGACCCAGACACTTAAAATTTGCTTGGAAATAAATGTGTTAAAAATTGTTATGGAAAAACTATTTGATAATAATACATTTTTGTTTTCAAAAGTACTTAACATCCCTGTAAAATAAGATTTTTGCACTGAAAAAACTTACCAAGGCCTACAAAACTCACGTCACAATTGAAATGCTTTCTTTCCAATAGTAGCCAGCAGAATAGGGGCTATTCACTATTTTTTTCAACTCATCAAACCGCAATGGAAATGGCGGTTTGTGAGTAAAATGTTTTTCTACTCTCAAGCCACTATCGGTTTCTTTTGTATTAGTCGTTCACTAATGCATGCATACCAAAAAACATATGATAATGTCAAACAGGCTGGGTTTCTAACGCAGAGTTTTGATTTATGCGTTTATACGTCACAGTTAAAATTACATTTAAAAAACAGAAAAATACTTATAATTCTTTCAATTTTGCTTTTTTTAGAAACTTTAAGAATTTTTATTCTATTCTTACCCTATTTACCTGCAAAATATGGCAAATATTACTAGAAAATCCTTGCGACATTTTTGTGATTAAAACATTATTTTCACAAAAACAACACTTTAAACTTAAAACAAATTGATGTTATTTTTTCCTACAGAACTATTTAAGTGTTTTCACCTAAAAATATTTTAGTTTTTTTCACCTAAATATTTTATTTTACAAAATTTAAGAAAAATATTCGACCATGTTACCATAGGAAAGGTAACATAACCTATAAAATTTTATAAATTGAAATGTCAAAGCATTGCTCTCTGAAATAAACACACACAATTATAGAATTATCTACCCCATTTTAAACATATATTGTACACATGTACGTATACGAGTGGGAGGAGGTAAGCAAGGTTTGACGTCAAGCGGAAAAAATACTGAATAGCCCTTGGAACAAATTTATCGGTATATCACGTGATGACGTCACGTGATTATTTTGATGCGTAAGTTGCTGATTTTGTATGAAATAATTTCTTGATGAAATAACATAAAAAAGTCGAAGTCATATAATATGAATATGTTGTATTATTGTAGTAAAATTATTGTAGATTATTATTTTTATTAATAAATAAATTTAAAAAACGCATTTATGATTTGTGCACTATTGAGAAAATATGCTGGTTTACATATGTCGAGACAAAAAAGGCGAAAAAATGTTTTTAATCCTACAACAGCTGAGACGGATGAAAGTAGTTTTGTGCCTCTGCGAAAAAATTAAAAGTGCAGGAGGAAATCTCAGTTCCGCGTAATTCCTCTATTGAGTATCGAATTTTAAACTTTGTAAAGGTGTTTGCAGCAATTACTGAATACGTGAATTGTAAAATCTGTGGCGGAAATGTTCGATTTGAAACTGCTTTCGAACGAGGACTTGGTTTTGAAATTGTTTTATTATGTGATAAGTGTGCAATATTCAATATAAATTCTAGTTCTTTTATCGGGCGCCCTTATGAAATAAATAGGCGATTTTTATTTGTCATGGAGTTCTCGGGTTAGGGTTAAAAGGCGCAGTAAAATTTTGTGGATTAATGGACATGTCAGCTTTTATAACACAGCCTACTTACGATTTAATAATAAACAATATACATTTCTATCTAAAAACAGCCACCGTAAATCTTTTTCAACAAGCTTGTATCCAAGAAAAAAATTTGACTTTCTAACACAATTCTACAGAAATGACTGTATCTGGCCATGGGACATGGAAAAAACGGGGGCATACTTCCTTGTACGTCGTGACATCATTGATCAGATACTATTCTGGAAAAATCACTGATATTTTGGTGAAAAGTTCCGAATGTAAACAGTGTGAAATTTAGAGCAAGAAACGCAATACTGAAGAGTACAATGATTGGTATGAAAATCATTAAGACGAGTGCAGTGCATATTTAGTCTGGAAATATAGATGTGGATTCAGTAATCGGACTGTTCAAACGTTCAATGAAAAAATTTGAGTAAAATTTGAAAATTGAAATTTGAAGTGATGTACAGAAATTACATCGGAGACGGTGGCTCCAAAAACGTACTCGGAGATTTTGAAGGCAGCTCCTTACGGCAATCAAGAAGTTATGAAGACAGAATCCATTGGACACATACAAAAGAGCAGTACCTGCTAATGAATTATTAACTTTCAAGCATGATTTTTAGTCATTACCACAAGATGTTGCTGAGGCTTTACTTCTAATTTTGAGGGCTTGAGCTTTCCAAAGATTAATCACGCTTAAGCTCGAAAAAGTAGCACTGGGAAACACGCTTGCCAAGTTAAGCAGGCTTAAAGTGACAGATGACGTTTAGCTAGGCTTAAGCTCGAACTGTTAAACCGGGCTTTAACTAGATCAAAGCGGTCTTTATTCAAACAAGTTTGAATTTAAAGTCTGCTTTATTCATAGTTCTGTTCTAGTTCTTTCGGCTTTAATTATTTTAGGTTTTTCAACATAATTTTATTTTCCGTAATAAATTTGCAATTTTCACATGTCATATTTCGCGAACGCTACAAGAACTAGATAGCAGTTTCTTATCACATAAACAGGTAATAATAAAAGGACAACATGACAAATTTTCACCTTTTTTGTATTTATATCATTTCCCGAAAACTCCAATATTTTGCCTAATTTTAGAGATTTGTTTATTGAAATAATTTTTCATTGCAAAAAATTTTATTACAGCTCTTACCATTGAATTAAAACTTTAAACTCACAAACTCCGTCACAAAAATTTTTAAAAACAATATGATTTTTTAGGAATTTTAAAAATTATCCGTAATAATTTTGAATGTTCCAAGTTTTCATTTTCTCATAATGCAAAATTCCTGAACTAATTAACACAATTTAATTAAAATCTTAACAATTTCATATTTAATTGAATAAACTTTCCATTCTCTCATTTAATAGTAAATACATATAGATAGTTCCTCTTCTCCAGCAAACTTTTAAAACATCAAAGTATTCAAAAGTAATACCACAATTTAAATGAGGATAAATATAAGTACTCTAGTATATAAAATCAGGTATAAAAGAATTAATTTAATTCTACATTTTGCTGATAATATAACCACTTGTTTTTTTATTGCTAATCAAATAACTGTTCTGGCCTAGACATGTATAAACAATTTGAAAGAATTTAATCCCATTTATTTTGGAACCACAAATAACTAAAAAAGAAAACAACAAAGCAACACAAACCGCTGTGTAAACTGTGCAATTGCTTCTCACTTTTCAGGTCGAAATACAAATTTGCGACCTACATTTATATGGAACAATATACATATATTATACATATATACATATACTACATAACTGCTTGAAAGAACATCTCATTCCAGCTGTCTAAAATGCTTACCAATTTTGTTACTTATATGTCAAATAGACTAAAGTTCTAGTGAAAAATCAATAGTAAAAAAATTCCAGTGAATTTTAACATCAAAAATTTTTGTCAGCCTTTAATTATTGATTAGCTGTTTCTTCATAATTATAAAATTTTTCATTGAAAGCATCCTTACAGTAAAAAATAATAATTCTTTAAAATTCGAGGTCATATCAATACACAATAATAAAATTTCATCCAATTGATAAAATCTACAAAAATATTTGAACACCAATAAGAAAAATTTTTTCAATACTTAACTTTATAAGAAGCTTACATTGCCCTAGTTTTATCGTTGAGCATCATTATTATAGCTGTAGCTTTTATCCCATCAGGGGTGTTCTGCTACGTAAGCAAAATATTTTCTGCCAATTCTTAGGACATCAAATGAAATTCAGGGGGTTGAAAAATATTTATATACAAAACTACAAAAACAATAACTAAAAAAAGCAAAAAGTAATTTCCAGAAAAATAATTCTTGTCGGCCTCTGGCCGTGCAATGTCTTTGCGTTCCCTTTAACTGTATAAATACACAATATTATATATATATACATATATATATAACTACATGAGTATATACAATTTATAGTGTGTATTATGTATATTTACACTGCTCTTCACCCTTCATTACGTGCAGAGAGCCGTTTTATTATCGATTTCAGTAAAATTCTTGTCACTGACTACCCTCGTCCTGTTGACTCATGCTGCCAGCTCGCACCAAGTAACGCCTTTCAAGGTAAGTATATATATATATTTAGCATTGTGTATATATACTTTTGTATTGCCGCTTGGCAACAGCTCTCAAATGCCCGTGCGCCTGGCACGGCAATTTCATTTGATAGTGTGTGTATTACGGTCTCTTCTGGCAGATTTTTATACATCTGCTTTATAACGAGCTCAGTCTTTGTTGAGATAGGTAGTTATGGAAGAGGTAATGTTATTTCTTTTTTGAATTGAAAATTATATTTATTCAATTTAGCTATTTTATATGAGATATTAATTTATTGTTTGGTATAATTAATTATAGAATTTTTTGGCACAATCGATGGATATGCAACGGATTAAAAAAACTTTGACGTTATCAGAAAGAATTGCAGTAATTCAACAATATGAAAAAACGCCGAATGCAAGGTTTTTGGCGCGTATATACGGTTGTGGACGAACTCAAATACAAAATATTCTAAGGCATAAAGACCAGTATATAGAGGATTGGACCCATCGTGGAGACCCAACAAGATTAAGGAGACGATTTTCAGCACCTTTAATGGCATTAAATATGGTCGTATATGAATGGGTACGTAGAAGTCGTGGCTATAATATTTCATTGGATGATGAAGCTGTACGAAAAATTGCTGAAGAAACTGCACTACTATTAAAATTCAAAGCATTTCGTTCAAATAATAGATGGTTGGAAAGATTTAAAATGAAATTTCGTATTTCTAATTTGGATATGCTTGAATATGAAGTAACAGATGTATTATCATTAAATCTTGAAAGTATTATAACTGACATACAAAATGAATTTGGTCAAATATTGTTACCAGAAGGAGATAGAATTTCAACGGAACATATAGCGGCACTTAAAAAATTTGAAAATAAATGGGTACAGCAAGCAAAAGACCAAATTATGATATCATCATCACAGCAACCGGAGAGAAAAAAATTCAAATTGAGTTTAAAAACAAATTGGATGGATAACAATAGTTCCGATATGGACAATTCATTCTCTGATTGGAGTTATTCACAAGAAACTGAAAATTTAGAGGCAACAAAATCATCATATTTGTCTAATGGAGTACATAGTAAAGAAATTAAATCATGGGAGGATGCATTAAATCATTTACGACCGTTGGAAGAATTTGCTTTATATGGCGAAAAAATTCGAGCAATTGGATTAATTAATCAACTCGAAAATCTTATCATGGATGAAATGAAACAAAACAAGAGTTAGCTGTCAAATTAAAAAAAATGTATTTGTATTAACTAATCTGACATAAAAATCTAAATTTAATATTTGTTGAAGAAATTAAGTAATTAAACTAAAATTAATAGATTAAACTGTAACATATGTTGTTGTTTCTTTTTGTTTTTTTATTATATAACCTTTTCGAGTGATTTCCTTACTAATTTTTTGTTGTTTTATTTATTTTGTGCATTTTGTGTAACTCCCTTTTTTATGCCATTGATGGACAATAAAAAAAAGTAATTCAATCCCATTGTGTATTGTGTTTCTATTCAGGATATCTGCTTACTTAAACAGGAAAAATATTTTATTTTTATTGTGATGTTGAGGAAGGGTATGTTAGTTACATATTTTATTTACTAAAGGAAGGCTGCCTTTGTGAAAAATTGTACATTGGAAATATTTTGTTGATTTTAAATGTTTTCGCTCAAGTAAAATTATGATTTGGAGTTCTTGTAAAAAATTTGTAAAAGGCTTTAATTAGATTTCGATGCATTAGAAAGCATTTTTTGTCATGTGATGATCAGCTGGCCGAGTGTTTAATTATTTTATTGTCTTTTTGTATTTAGGTAAAAAATTTTTTAGAAATATATATTTTCTGGAGATTGTAAAGACTGCAGACACTTTGGTAAGAGTTTTAAGGAGCTGTATGAAAAACAAAATAATAATGTAAACGACTCGAAACTATTATTTTAATTATATTTCTTATTTTATTATTATAATAAAGAGTAGAAGCGGATTTTAGGTTTTAACCAAGAAAATTCCTTTAATTCTTTCGGAAAGGAATATATTTTTGTTTCTTGTTTGCTTCCTCTCCAACTAAATATTATTCACTTTTCTCAATAAAAAAAGACGATACAACTAACAAAAAAGAGCTCCTCGAATAATAGGGCACATAGGTAAGAGAGTTAAAATTATACAAGAGTGACACACATATTTCTAGGCATGGGGCTTTCTTTAAAATCCTTTAGTAAAAACGTAATTTAATGATAACAATTTGAAGATGTTGATATATCTCCCCAAGTGATTTATGACAATGAAGATGTTATTTCCAATATACAGTTCATCAGAAGGATATTGCCCATTATACTTTTATTGAATCCGTTGTAGATTTTGTTAATATTGTTTTTTTTATAATATAGTTGCTACAACTTGATAAAATAAAACTAAATTTCTCGTTAATGATAATTATAAAGTTTCATGGAACACATTTCCATAATGAAATTTTATTATTTATTAAAAAGAAAGTCAATTTTAACGATTATTCGATTTTATTGTATATGTAGCTCCTCCTGTCCAACGTCAAATTTTATTTAACTGAAAAGACAAAAACAAAAATTAAGTTTTCTTATTACAAACAACTTTAAAAATCTTACGTACTGAATTTATAAAATTCAAAAAAACACAATCAATTTAAAATGATGGCCTAAGGTCGATTGATTTATTATGAATAAAAAACACTCAAAAACACATTTTTATAATATTAATATTATAATTTTAGGTGATTATATATTTGATCGAATAAATACAAAACAAAAAACTATCTTACTAAAGCTGAACTATTTTTCAACATTAACTAAAAAGTTTTTATACTAATCCAACTATCGTTTTCCCCTAATTGACTTGGCAGAAGTAGCCAATAATTTTGAACTCATTTGGAATAGGTAAAAATTTAAATAATTTGTTTATCGAAATTTTATTAGAATAACATTTTAGCAATAAGTTTGAGATTTTAAGATAATATGTCTGTCAATTTGAGTAGTCTACAAGTTCTTGCAACCGTTTTTGTTATTCCTTTGGTTTTTCTTAACATTTCACTTTAGATGTAGATTTTCATTCAGAACAACAATTATTTTTCTGCTTTTAATATAAATCCTTTTGATTCTCTACTATTTTGTTTCAGCAATTGTAGTAATTTTATTTGCTAATAATGAACTTTTAAAATCAGATTGAGGATTCAATAATTAGCTAGTAATATGTAGCAGTTTGACTTATAACTCAAGTAGTAAAAGATTTACTTGTGAGCAGGGTAGGGTGATGCACTTGCTACAATACGAATTTTAAATTGTAAAGAACAACTTTTGAAAATTCTTCATTAGATGTAAAATACTATTCCTGTACGGGAAATAATAATTAACAAATCAAAATATTGCTGCTATTTGTAAACATTAAAACATTATTATAACTCGATGTCATTATAAATGTAAAAATCTGCAAATAATCAATAAAAGCTCTACTGCTATATACTTGAATACTTTAAAAGCTCTAATAGTATAAATACTGCTAGCTTTTTCGTAAATATTTCGTAACATTTTAATATAACAGTCATCCGTTGATTTTTAAATTTATTTTTTTTTTCACAAGAAAAATGTTTAAAAATGTGTATTTAAAAAACACTGAGCTTTTTTATGCTAAATAGCGCATGTCTTTGCATTTGTGTAAGAGTGCTTACAATTATTCTCCAAAATACATACTGAACTAAAAGCTTTACCAAAATTTTGACCAACCACATATGAAATCAAGTAGCACAAGTGTTACTATTTTTACGTGTTAAGGACATAAAAAGTAAACGGAGTTTTAAAATTTTTGAAACTTGCCTCATGGCCGCTGGAAGTATTATGTGCATTTGTTGTAAAAATCCAAAATAAGTTAATATAACTTCTTAATATTAGGGAAACAATAATAAAAAAGTTAATATCAATTTGAGTTTGGCACAGCTAAACGTAAACAAGCCCTAAAAACCGAGTTTTGGTGATGATGATGTGCTAACCAAATAAAAACAATACTAACAATAAGTAGTCATGATAAATGGTTTAGAAAATTGAAATTATAACTAAATATCTGACGTTTTTGAGGCGACATAAAAAATTATCAAAATAAATCATACATCAAAACTGAAAGGATATCAGATGCTGAAGTACCAATTCAGAAGCATATGTATCTGATATTTTATCAATATATTAGCAGAATTTCTGTGTTAAAACAACTTATGTGTAAGACGACTGATTACTCATACTATAGAAATACTTAAAAGCTCTAAATGCGCCAAAAATCATCGAGTGCAACTTTTTGAATAAATTTACTATTTTATAAATCCTTTTTGACTAACTTAGAGCATTAATATAAATAATACACAATACAAAAGTAATCTATTTCCTGCGGCTCAAATTTACTAATAAGAGTCTGATCTCGAGTTTGTTTTCTGTTGAACACTACAAAACCAAAAGGATGAAAACGGAGAAGTTGAAGAAAAATTTCTGGACCTTTTTCTTTTAGGGGCTATTTACTATTTTTTCCAACTGATTAAGCCGCTCTCTCGTTCAATGTAAATAAAATGGAAATGGCAGGCTTGAGAGTAAAAAATTAAACATGTTTAATTTTCTACTCTCAAGCCGCTATCGGTTTCTTTTGTATTAGTCGTTCACTTATGCATGCATGCCAAAAAATCATTTTTTGCCTTCGAGGAGTAAACATCTAAGAAAACATGAAAATGCCAAAAAAGCTGGGTTTTTGATGCATGCGTTTATACGCCAAAGTTAAAATTACATTTAGAAGACAGAAAAATACTTATAATTCTTTCAATTTTGCTTTTTTTTAGAAACTTTAAGAATTTTTATTCTAGTCTTACCCTATTTACCTGCAAAATATGGCAAATATTACTGGAAAATCCTTGCGACATTTTTGTGATTAAAACATTATTTTTCACAAAAACAACACTTTAAACTTAAAACAAATTGATATTATTTTTTTCTACAGAACTATTTAAGTGTTTTCACCTAAAAATATTTTAGTTTTTTTCGCCTAAACATTTTATTTTACAAAATTTAAGAAAAATTATTCGACCATGTTACCATAGGAAAGGTAACATAACCTATAAAATTTTATAAATTGAAATGTCAAAGCGTAGCTCTCTCTGAAATAAACACACACAATTATAGAATTATCCACACCTTTTTAAAACATATACACTATGTACGTATATATACGAGTGGTTGGAGGTGACGTCAAGCGGAAAAAATAGTGAATAGCCCTATTTGTCTATTAGATAAAAATCACTTTAACTATAGGGGTTAAAAACATTTATTTTTGTGTCTGCATATGTGACAAAAATAAGTTTAAAAATTTTTGTGTGCGTTATTGTTTATTTCTGCCCTTTTGCAGGAGAAGAAAAAAAAATGCATTTCCAATATTATTTTTATATTGGTTACATTTCAATTACATATAAAATGTATATTGGTTGTATAAATTCTGATAGAATCAACTTTGAATATTAACGTAATTATATTTTAATTGTGTAAACACTTAGAAAAAACTGTTACCCCAGTTCTCCTTTTATGATATTGTGTACTTAAACTTAAGGCTCATGTAGAATACTAGGTGGCACCATTTTTATTCAGAAAACTATTCATATGAAACTATAAAACAACTTTTGTTTAATCTAATTGTATGAAATAAATTAAAAAAATGAATCCAAGTTTATATTCGATAAATGACAGAAGAAAGTTTCAAAAAATTTATGAAACTTTTGCACTCTTAAGCGTTGTGCAAGACAAAATAGTTTTCTAAAATTATATGCAAGTAATTCTAATTTTAATTTTAAAATCAAACACTTTTAAAAGAATATATAAAACTGAAATTGAGAAATGCAAAGAATGAATACAATCAAAAAACGATATAAAGTTTAGAAATGAAGAAACCATGTGTAAGATTTAGGTCTTCCAATGGAAATTTTAACAAAACTAATTTCGTATAAAAATAAAAATAAAAACATAGTTTCACTGTGCTTTTCTCCACTTATGGAGCATACAATTCGAAAAGCCAAACAAATACTAAACAAATTCTTTATTTTTTCTTAATCACCAAACATATTTTCCATAGTAAGGACTGCCGTAGCCGTGTCCATAACTGCCATAGCCCCCTCCTGACGCATAGAGCCCATGTCCGTATCCGCTAACATATCCATTATATCCAACATAGCCTGTCTTTACAGGACTAACATAACTTGTAGAGTGTACAGGATTTACGTATCCAGTAGAATATACAGGATTTACGTATCCAGTAGATTGTACAGGACTTACATATCCAGTGGAATGTACAGGACTTACATATCCAGTAGAATGTACAGGATTTACGTATCCAGAAGAATGTACAGGACTTCCATATCCTGTAGAATAAGTTGGTAAAGCACCTGCTTTAGCTGCAACAACCGAAGCTAATAAAATTGATACAACAATAATTGTCTGAAAAATTTAATCAATCTTACAAGTTTTTCAACTAATTAAAATTGTAATTAAACTAACCTTCATGTTGTCAGTTTGAGTCTCACTTTTCTGATGATCCAAATACTAAAATTTGGCTACTTTTATAGTCTCAATTTCATATGAAACATCGAAAGTTCTTTCAACTTAGTATCCAAAAATACCTAAAATAGATAAATTATTAATCGCTTCTTTATTACTGTTAAAGAGGATGGCCATTTTTTGATTACTAAAACGTTTAAAAAAGAAGTTTGAAAAAAAGAACATAAAGAAAAATTGTCAACCAAAGATAGAATCTTGATTATATGCAGCAATCTATAATTTGGTAAAAATTATAAATTCAATTTTTATGTTGCAATCAAGAAATGAAAAAAAGGGTACATAGAATTCTATTGACTTTTAGAGGGAAAAAATAAAAACTTAAATTTGTTATATTTTTTAATTTAAAAAAATGAGAAATTATACAATCAAAAATCACCAAATCGTTTTAAGAGTTACACAAAAAATCAGTGCAGTAAATATAAAAAAAAAACTTTGTGTGTTGGCAGTTAAAAGTTTTTGCTTGGGTGGCAGCTTAACATTTTTTAGTACTTCTAATTTAAATTACAAATTAAAAATAACGAAAGTTATGGGAAATGTATGAAAAGAAGTAAATTAGAAAGTCAATTAGGGATAAGGTCCCAAATTTTTTAATTCGGTGAAGTTTATACTAAATAGATTTTTTTAATTTTTTTTGTAAGGAAAGGTATTTTTACTTCTTTTGTTATTGACTTTCAAGTGAAAACCTCTATCAGGTTGTGCATGTAAAAACCACTATTCTTATGATTTTATGAAAAGGAAGACTAAAGCCTTGTACAGACCAATGCGTTTTTCATTCGCACGACGGACAAGGTTGTAAAACGGGTGATGTATTGGCTCTAGCCATAGCTAGAACAAAATTGTTTTGTTTTTGTTTTTGGCAGTAAAGGGACACTTTATGGCCTTCAAAATTTTTGTTGCATTTTAAATTTTAGTCCTAATGGAAATTTTTGTTGTATTTATATTAAAAGGGATAGGAAATAATGATTTTATTACTTTTAGAGGTACACCAAAAGTTTTGAAGGCCTACAAAATGCTTCTCTAAAAGTAATAAAATCATTTCTTATCCCTTTTAGAATAAGCACAACAAAAATTTAAAGTAAAAGAAAAATTTTGAAGGCCATAAAATGATCTTTATGGAACAAACATTTTTCTTCTAGCTATGGCTAGAGCAAATGCATCACCCGTTTTACAACCTTGTCCGTTGTGCGAATGAAAAACGCATTGGTCTGTACAAGGCTTAACTCACCTAAAAGCTGTCTCCATTTTCAACTTATTATGATAAAACTTATTCCTAAAAAGCGATCGTGAGGTAAAGTAAAACTATTAAATGCTTGTAATGTTTACCTCTTGTCTTCTCACCAGGTTATATTCCCCTTCCTTGTTTCATAATTCAAAATAATACACGAATGAGAATCTAAATTATGTCATCAAGTTAGCACCCAAATCTGCCAACAGTGCTATGAAAAGGAGACACATTTTTAGTTTTTGAAAGGAGATTTCGCATTGTTTAGGGGTTATTTGTATATGAATTTGTTAATCACTTTTTTTCTGTTGTTCTTTAAGCATTTGTTAGCTTAAACTAGTAGTAGAAGGTATCAAAGGATCCCATCAAAAATAAATTAAGCAGTATCCTATCTGTCATTCGATTGCAAGCAAATTCTTTAATAGTTATAAAAACAAGTAAAATCAAAGAATTTCAGTTAATCTTTTAGCCTATATGATACTGAAAAGGTACAGAATACAGAAACATGTCTAAAAAGTCATATTTCAAATATTCTCCTTTTAATTGAATACACACTATAATCATGATATATTCAATCAACTCTTGATAGATAATTATAAAATTAATAAAGCAATTGAATTGGATTTAAAATCTAAGCATCTTGTCGTAATGCTTCCGGCATTTTTTGTCTAATATAGGATTAAGATGTAAATGAACTTTTGCTATCCCGACATTACTTTTAATTTTTAAAATTTATTACTTATTTTTCCTAATTTCCACAAAAAAAGAAAATTTTATTGACAACACATTTAAACACTTTGCTTAATTATAATTAAAAAAACTCAGCTTTAATATTTCACTAGGCTTTCTTTTCCTTTTAACAAAACAAAAAATTTTTAATTTAAACAATTTTTGATGACTTACACTTCTAAATTACTCTTAGAATTCGAAAAATAGTAAAATTTTAGTAATTTTAGTCTTTTAGTTTTTTTGTAACCCTATGAAAACTTTGTTAATAAATAATTTTTACTTATGCACTGGAAGTTAATGAATAAATTTAAAAATTATTGTTTTTCCCACATTATTGTCAGGTGATTTTATTATTTCTTTAACATCAGATCCACTTTGATTATCATATTCTTTAGATTCTTCTATCTCTGGATTACTATAAATTTTTATTAAATGAACATATTCCTTATTCTCATCATTAGGAGCCATAATTGTTTTGTATTTTTTTAAATTCTTACAAATTGAAAGAAGAGCTTCTCTAAAAGATTGCTTAGAAGTAGATGAAGGTAACAAAGGATGACGACTGATTATTTGTTTTATAATTTCCATGTGCTCTTTAGGAATACCAGACACTATTTTATATTGTTCACTTCCTGAATTTTCAGGATATTTATAATTAAAATTTTTATTTTCAGATAATGATGGTTTTGAATTAATATACTTCTCTTTTGATTCTTCATTCTCATTTACTTGATAGCCACCATTATTATATTTATAGTTTTGCTCTGTTTGCTGATTAATATTTTCTATTGAATATGGTAACAAATTGTTTAATCCTTTATATCCATTTGACGATGTCGGTAAGTATATATTTCTTGTATAGTAGTCAGGATAAAATGAATTAAAATATTTCATTTGAGATATTTGTTTTAGTTTTAATTGTGGGGCAATATATGGTGTTTCTGCGGTTGTTGTTATGTAAGGAAAGTTAAAAGTTTGTTGTATATAATCCTTATTGTAAGTGTTTGAATTGCTAGACTCTTCATTATATAGTAATTGTGATGATGTTGATGACAATCCAGAATTTGATATCTCTTCCTGTTCTTGTTGCCTTGGAATAATATTTAATGTAGGTATTCCAGTATTTTCGTGATATGAACCCTTATCTGGTTCTACTGTTTTTGGTATATCTCTTAAATAGAACTTATTTTCATATGAAAATTGTTTTTGTGATGGTTGATTGAAATAATCTACTTCACGATTGTTATTGTCATCTTTTATTACATAGGTTTCACTTACACTTAATATTATTAATCCAATTACTGCATTTATTATCTAAAAATAATTAATACTTATTATGTAATTTTATTGAAAAATTAATAATTTTCATTTTTTTTTTTTTGTTTTTACCTTCATTTTTAGATATCTAAACTCAACGGAATTCAACTAGTAAATGAGATAGAGTTCATATTAATTCACTCTTATATATGTTTATTCATTTCCTGTGTTATGCTTACTTTTAGTTAAAATATTATTAAACTAAAAGTTTTTTTATTAGTATAATGACTACTTTCTTTTCCTTTTAATTTATTTGTTTCCATATTAAACAAGACAAAGACTAAAAACGCATCATATTAAATGTCGTCCATATGTCTAAATGAAAGGTTAAATTTTATCTATCAATGGTTAAACTGTTTATCTACTTTAAAATTATAATCTAGCATTCATAAAAATTAATGGAATTCAACTTGTGATATATTAGCTTATTCTGAAACTTA
Source organism: Acrocera orbiculus (assembly GCA_947359355.1). Lineage (NCBI taxonomy): Eukaryota > Metazoa > Arthropoda > Insecta > Diptera > Acroceridae > Acrocera > Acrocera orbiculus. The sequence continues at coordinate 3,282,761 of OX375757.1, forward strand.
CTTAACTATTGAGATGTTATTATATAATATACATTAGCCTGACCGATATATCAAAGTTTTAATAAGAGAACGTTATAGTTTTCTTAAATGTCTTCCCAATTTCTTCCCAAGTAGTTTTTTTTTACTTAAAACCAAAAATTCTTTTGAAATTTTTGATAAAAATAAATTTGAATAAATTATGTTACAGATATATATAGGAGTAGGTATTAATTTTTCCTTAGCTTCTAACAAGGATTTCAGCGATAACAACATATTGTGATGAAATGGAAAAAGCTTAATAACAGTAAACTATTTGTAGCTTTTTTACCAAATGATTCAATTCAAGTGAACTTCACAATTACAATAAATCTGTTAACATAGGAAGAAAAAGAATTTAAACATAAGAGGAACGTCCTAAGCTGCCTCCGTAAATTTATGTTTTCTTGTTTTGTGTATACAACTTGTAAACTACAACACTATAATATCTAACTGGAATCGATCACAAAGCGATGATATACTCTTAAACAGGATCATATATACGAACTATGCGACAAAACTAATTTTGTTAGGTAGTAGGTACTCGGTGTGTCTTGTCACAGTTAAATAAAATGAAAACTTAGTGTTTTACCTCTGTTTATTAACTCCGCACTAATTGAATTCTTTACAAAATACAACAACAGGCAAATTTTTGATTCTTTAGGGTAAATTTGTGGTTCTTTCTGTTCACCGAGAGGTATTTTGCCAACTTTTATACTCATTTGATGATATTAATCCATCAGTTTCTTGAAATTAACTAATTCGCTGCATACATTAGGACGGATTTGTAAATTTACAACAGTTTAATGTTATTTCCACTACTAACATCGCAACATTGATTAGTTTCAGTTTTTTGGTTGCCAGTGAAATAAGTTCGCAAAAAATTAAGCTTCTCCATCGAAAAGATAAAGCAATGAATTTTTACTTTAATTCAAAAATAAGAAAATTAAAAAAAATATTTTTGTACACTTATAAACCAGTTTGAATTTTAAAGTGAATAATAATATGCAGGTATGCACATTAGTTTTTCGATAACTTATCAAACTTAATACAAATTATTTTCTAATTTACATAAGTTATTTAATCAAACGGAAATAAAATCATTAAGTTAAATAGCTTAAAAGGATAATTAAAACTGGGTTTACAACTTTTTGAATCAAATGAAAAGAAGATAAGAGGAAACAAAATTTTTCAGTGATTAATTTTATAATCTCTTAATGTAAATTATAATATTAGTATATCTTACTGTATTGTTGTGGTTACAATTATAAAAATTGTTTTGTGTAAATTTCGAAAATTTAGTTTTGATGTAAAACTATTACAATAGACTTGATAGTTGGAGAATTTTGCACAAACTTCCATACAGAATTATGATTTTAATTGATGGTTTTCTTTTGTCAATCAGACATTACTGTATTTTTTTTTAAATTTCTCTCTGTTTCTACATTTAATAATGTAATATCTCTATTACAAGACTCGTTACATAATAAACATACACATTCAATGGTGTGAATGTGTTCTAATTGCTGGTTAGCTTGAGTCCAGCTTCTATCGACTATAGCCTGGGTGTAATAGAATTCAAAAAAGATATCTTCTTTCTTGTTCTTTCCCTTATGGTAAATATCCGATTACATAAGAATCTTTATCCTTAATTGTTGCTATAAAAATGCTCTTTAGCCAACTAACATGCAAGTAAGTGAATTATTTATGTACATCGAAATGCCAAGAACTGCTTTCATGAAATGAATTAGAATAATTTTGGTTCAACACATTGAGGACGGCGTGTACCACCGATAGTAAACGTCGGGTATAGTTTTAAAGATGAGAAAAACTTTTTGTGGTTAAAAATAATTTTTTTTATTAAAATCAACTTTTAATTTCTTGCAAAACAATATTTTGTGCAAGGCGCCGTCAGATATAACAAAGTATGATTTTAACTGCCGCCGGAAAATAGAGAAATCTGCACAGTCTTCAACTTATTATCAGCTTGGTAAATTAAATAAATTTTCTATTTCACCTCAAATTGGAAAAATATTACAATATAATCAAATAGAAAAAATTAATACTCCACTAATTTATTAATTAGAGTTAATAGTTATAGGTTTTTTTAAATACAGTAGCACTATGCCATAATATACTTAAATAAATTAACTTAATGTCTACAATGACAAACTTAAATGATTTTTTGTTTGAACAAATCATATAAGTTTTAAGATTTTTTATGCTAAACAAGTTTTGCTTAATTTTTCAACATTTGATTTATCAAAACTAAGTGTTTTTATTTTTTTTAGATTTATTTTACATTAATCTGTTAAGATATTTGTATTATATTTTAGCACCCTGTTATTTCCGCCTAAATTTTCATAGCAAAGTACCGAAAGTTACCGAATATAAATTAAAATCAATGAGCTTAATGAACTCTTAAAAGATTCGATTATGATTGCATAAAAAAGTGCTTAAAAGGAAATTATTAATTCAATATCGTACTTTGACTAAAAAGAAAATAATTTAATTGTCCTATTTATATTCAATTTCAACGATTGCATAATTTCATATGGCAATTATTAACACTAATTTTCTTCGTTTCGTTTGATATTTAAATTTTCATACATACATAATTTTCTGGGAACTTTTCTTTTAGTTATTTAACTTATTACATTTAATGTATTAATTTATTTAAGTGATAAATTTTTGCTTAAAAGTAATATTTTCTACTATTAACATGAAAATATTTCATAAAACTAGCTTCACGTGAATAAAACTACAAAAAATTTTAAATACATGGAAATTAACTTGATTTTAAACTAAATAAACTATAAAACTAATATCATAGAAAATTTCATGGCAACTAACTTTATTAGAATATTTTATTTATTCAAATGAATAATATTTAGCTATGTTTATAATAATTAAATCAGGACATACTTATTACAACCAGGTCCAGCTTAACCATAAGGCTAAAAAGGCTAAAGCCTTAGGCCCTTGAAAATTTTCGGCCCTCGACTATGATAATGAATTTTATTTTTTGTTAGATTTTATTAAAAAGATTTTCTTAAGTAAAACATTTTTTAGGACATTTAATTATGAGTTTTAAGATTCTAAAATCAAACAAAAAGATAACGAAAGTAGATGCTTGTGGATGTATCGTGTCTCAAACTCAACTGAACGTTATTGAAAGTTTCCCAAACGTAGACGTGGCCTTAAGAATTTATTTCAGCTTAATGGTGACTAATTGTTCGTGTGAAAGATAATTTTCATTATTGAAAGAGTGAAAAGTGTATTACGATCGAATTTATCGCAAGATAATCTCACTGCTTTATCGGTATTTGCTATAAAGAGTGAACTCGCTAGAAATTTAAATGTCGAAGAGATAATTCACGATTTTGCTAGCATAAAAAATAGAAAAAAAACTTCTGAAAACTATTCAACTATTATTGTTAAATAAAATTCATAACCAAAATTTTTGTTTATTTATTCACCTGTGTTCAATGACTTAAAAAAAAAATTTTTCGGCCCTTTCAGAAAGTTAGTCTTCGGCCCAAAAATGCTTAAACCGGCCCTGATTACAGCTAATATTTCCTATTTCCTTAAGAGCTAATATATAGAAAAATTAAAGCAAACAAAACATTTTAAAGATATCCTCAAATTTATAAAACTGTGACAGTCGTAATTAAAATATAATTTAATTAATATACAATATGAAATTTTTCTAACTTAAAATATTTATTTGAGCTAATCTACAGTTTTTGAAGGCATCATATTCTTTTTTGAGCTTGTCAGTTAGTTATTAGGCCCCCAAAGCAAGCTAACATTGATTATTATCATATCTGTATAAATAAAAAAGGCATCATATATAAAAGATCTAAAATAATTCCGAAAAATATTATACTTTACCTTACATTATATTTTATTAATATTCTGAATATCAGAAAATATTTATTAGCTTAAAAAAGACTTTAAATTGAAGAAAATCAATGGGTACCTTGCTTTCCATGACCCGACAAAATAACCCTAACTAATTGATATTTTTTTTCTCCGGGTGTGTGACCATAATTTTCTTTACTTTTTGGAAAGAACTTTATGTAGCGTACATTTTTTCCGACTTGTAAGCTATCATCAATATTCTTTCCATAATCACTATTAATATGAACTATTTTAAGTATACGAACATTACCACCATTAGCTTTCTGATCCAAAACTCGTTCATAGCCATTACTTCTATTTCCATTATATTTAATAATTCGAATAAATCTTACAGGCCCCATAGCTTTCGTAATATGTTCCTGTTCTGGTATAGCCTTAGCCCCATCCGAAAAACGGACAGAAACATTTAATAATGTTGATAATAGTAGAAGAATTAGCTTCAATTAAAAATTATTTTTTAAAAACTAAAAGAAAAAAATTGCCAAAGTTTACCTGAACTTCCATTTTTAAAGCGGAGCACTAAAGGGCAAATATCGCACTACTAGTGAAAACTCTAATGGAAAACTCTTTTATACGTAATTCGAGGGATGCTATAAATTTCTAAGCTCTACCTTATGTTTTCAAAATACATTATGTGCATTTTTAATTAATGACCTTTCTGAACTTTAATATTTTATACACTAGTACTAGGGAAAGTATTTCAAGCTCAGCGAAAATATCCATAAATATTCAAATATACTTTGAAAACTTAACATATTTATCAAGTGATACTTATTTAGATGAAGAAAATGAAAAAAACAGGAAAGATTGATTTATGCACATGATTCACAAGAATGGAAGCCAGTAACCATGAATGGAGCTTGTAGATCTATAAAAATAAAACTGAATTTATCACAAATTTAGCAAAAAAAATTAAAGCTTTTCTGGTAATGACAGCTAAATTAAATAATTGAGCTGTCGACATGCTTTGGATAATTTCAAAGACAAGCATTATGGAGAATGAAAGGAAAATTTTAAAATGTTTACGTTGCATATAACTGCGGCTCGAATTAATATTTTTGCATGAAAAAATCTATTATATAAAAAACCGAACATATTAATTTTATTTCACTTGAAGTGCTTAAGATAATTTAAATTTATATATTTTCATGCAGAAATTTAAAATTTAAAATCTAATTCGGCCAAGTAAAACCAGGTAAGTTCGGATTCTCATAATACCACATTTAAAAAAAAAACACCAAATTCAAATTCCGTTGATGACGTTAGAGTCTAAAGTTGAGCTTTAAAAGTTAATTAATTAATTGTTGGGTAAAACTCATCGCTTCTAAAACTTTCGTAAACATTAAATTAATAATTTACTCATTTTTATCACATGTTTTTAGATTTAATGGTGCATTCCTAGATGTTCTAGTAAGCAAGAAAAGAGAAAAAATTACAACTTACTTTTTAGAAATAAACATAAAAATAGCAGGAAACTTTTTCTTTTTCTATTTCGAAAAAAGAAGAAAGCTTAAAGAAAAAAACTTTTACTAAATTTTTTTTATAAGGTTTTATCAAATATTTTCATTCTCTGCAAAACTAAAAAAAATAAATACCTTTAATTTCATTTAATTTAAATGCCGAAAAGTTAAAAAAAAAATTATAAGTTTGCAATTCTTTTACAAGTACAATTTTTATTTTTTTAAGTTTTAACACTCAAAAACTTACACTTATATGCTCTGTTCTCAACAGGATTTGTTGTTCTACTAAACAAAAACCTTCTAAAAAATCTCAATCTATATAAAAATTTCAATTGCAATTTTGTTTTTATCAAAAAAATTGACAACGAGAAAAAAACCTATTCAAACAAAACAAAAAATCAAATCAAACGATTCTGCTGTTCTTTCTTTTTGCCTATAAAATCTTATGACAAAAACGGCACGCGCCCAAAAAAACGAAAAAATATCAAAAATGTTAAAGTGACATTAAAAATACTTGTAATAGCTTTGTCTATACCTTTATATACTACCTTTACCTTTCATCATGTATTTTATTTATATATCTCCTTATATACACAATGAAAAAAATAAAAAATAAATAAATCACGCTGACACTTTTCTTAAAGACAAATTTTAACACTAGGAAGACTGCTTTAATATAAACGTAATAAATTCGTATGCTTGGCGAAGCAGATAAACTGATGGAAGGAAATTACAAACAGGACTTAATTGAAATGAATAAAAAACTTAAAATTAAACAAATTATAGATTGTAGTGCAACATTTCCAAAAAATATGGAAAAAAAGCTGTTAAAATTTATGCATAATCCTTTGATGATTTCAACAGAAAAAAATTTAACTCCTTTACTTCGAAATGTAACCAAATGTAATATTTTAGAAATGAAAGCTAAAGTTGAAGCCCTAAAAAATATATTCACGCAAATTCAATTAAAGCAATGTATAATTTTTATCAATTCCCAATCTCGTGCAGAATCATAACATAATTTACTTAAACGAGATAATTAGCCTAAAAGATGTTATGTATGGAGCACTGCAAAGAATTGCAGTATATATTTTCTAAATTTCGTAATTTTAAAACAAGAATATTATTGACGTGTCAATATGAAGGAGGTATCCATCAATAATTTAGAAGTTCAATTGTTAATAATTTGAAAAAAAAGAAATTTCTGTGAAAAAGAAGAGGAACTTGAAAATACTAAAAAAAAACAAAAATTAACTGTATAAAACCCGAAAAATTGGAAAAATTAATAAAAAATCAGAATACTTCTGAATTAAATTTGAATGAAATTCAATTAGATAAGGCTAAGATTTTGAATATGGAGACATAAAAGTGAAATATAGCAAGTTATAAAAATGGGAATTTTATAATATATTTTTGTGATTTAATTTTATATTTTTAGATTAGTGTTCTAAGTATTCTTTTTTATTATAACTAGATTGAAAAATTTAATCAGTTTATAATATTTTTTCAAATTTTTTTTGTGATCTGATTAAATACTTATCTTTGTATGTCAATAAACACGTCAAAAAACTATTTCATTGTTTAAAATAAAATAAAATCCAAAGTTTTTGAATTCGAATAGCTGCCATAAGATCAGGACTGCCGATCTTTTTCGGTTTTTCTTTATCCTCTAACATACGAGTTTCTCGCACTTAATTAGCTCTGAAATATTTAAATACACCAAATTTATGAATTAATTTAATAAAAAAATTGCTTATACATGATAGCTAAAAAAAAAATTGAGTTTATTGCGAATTTTTGTGAATTTTGCAGATTTCTAGCCAGCATATGAAATAAATTCTATAAAATCAATATACAAATTTTGATTCTGTTTGTATGAAAGTGACAAAAGTGAAGAAATGTTAAATGTTGACAGAATGCAACAACTTTTGCACATAATTTTAAAAACTTTAATAAAAATAGAAGGAAATTGAAAAAAAGGTACAAAAAATTAAAATTTTAATTGAAGACCGGCATGTATTTTTTTAAATTTGATTTTACCGCCATACCCTGCATGTGTCAAATTGCTTGCAGCTAACAACATTCCCACACATAGATGGCAGCAGTAAATTTAATAAAAGAACACAACGTACTGTCAGATTTTTGTGCTAATATTTTTTTCTTGGAGTGAAAAAAAAACATTTAAGTCGAACAAAAGGTAAATTTCTTTTCTTGAAACTAAATTCTTTTAGTAAATCTTTTCGAATTACTGATTTTAATACAAAACGGTTTCCATAATAACAGTATTGAATAATAAAAAATTGTAATTTAGACTTGTATACATAACCTAGTATTACATAATTTTTAAGTTTTATTAAATTAGAAAACGATGTCGGCACTAAAAACCTCAGCGTTTTTAATCACAAGAGGAGTAAGGTTGCTTCAAACTCGAGGCTATGCCGAGGAAATGAAATTGACTTTGGCTGCTGCAAATCAAACTTTTTATGATAATTCTGAAGTACATCAAATAGATGTTCCATCATTTAGTGGGAACTTCGGTATATTAGCACAACATGTTCCGACTCTAGGTATTTGTTTTGTATTGATTTAAAATCCATTTAACTATTAAAATTTAAGCTGTTCTAAAGCCTGGAACAGTTGAGGTTTTTGAAAAAGGTGGTTCAACCAAAAAAATTTTCGTATCCAGTGGAATTATAAGTGTTAATGAAGATTCTTCAGTCCAAGTTTTAGCTGAAGAAGGCCATCCTATAGAAAATTTAGACGGTGGTGAATGTAGAAAATTGCTAGGACAATATCAACAACAACTAGGCCAGGCAACAACTGATGTGGTAAAATTTTTTTTTATTTATTGAAAAAAAAAAAAAAATATATGTATGTATATAAATATTTTTAAAGGCACGTGCTGAGGCTAATATTGCCATCGAGGTTTGTGAAGCATTGATCAAAGCTACAGAATAAGTTATTTGGCATATTTAATGTTTTCACATGTGATGTTTTGAGAAAAATTAAAACAATTTAAGTTAGTATAATAAACTGCAGTTTTTATTCAACACCATTCACTAACTAGATTAAGAAATATTCTTAATTGTGAGCAGGCTTGGAAATTCCTCTTGATTTGGGGAATCAAATGATTCATCTAAAATATAATTTTTTTCTGTATGGGAAAGCAAAATTAATTTTTGATAATTATTCTACTTTAAGTTTTTAACACGAAAAACCCTAGAAGAAAACGACATAATTTTAATTTAGCCCTTAAAGGTTTTTATAACTTTTTGGATCTGAAAAGGAAAAAGCCTAATGCTAATGCATTTAACCTACGCATTTTTCTCAAATTAGTCTTAAAATGTGGCACTTTCATTATCTATAAAATAAAATTCGAAAATGAAATCGAGAAATATTGAAGTTTTTTTAAATCTTTTTGGTACTCCTTTTCCCAAAGACAAGAAAATATAGTCTTTTAGAAGAAGAAGAATATTATTAGTAAATATGAAAATTAAATAAAACTGGTTTTTCAAAATGGGCATAACTTTACTGTCTCGTTTAGCACATTTAAATTTTTTTAAGTTTTTTTTCTTTTACTTTAACATTAATAAATTTTGTGGTTACGCACACAAATTCGCAATTATACATTAAATATGTAATAAATTTAATTAAAATGATAAAGTTTTAGTGAGTTTTAGAAGCAAAAGATTTTATATGTAGATAAGAAAAAAAGATTTATGCCAAATAATGGAACGAAAACTCTAAATTTAATTTATTTATTTTTATTTATAATTTAAAAGAAAGAAAAAATCATTTAATTGAATATTCCTAAATTTTGCATAAATTTACACTTTAATAAAATAGTAAGGAATTGTTAAGATAAAAGTTAAGATCAAAATAATTTATATTGCATAAAAATAAAACAAGGAATAATTTTTTGCTAATTGTAATTTGAAAATTGCCTTTTTTTTAATTTATTCAAAATATTTGATTTCAGGATTGACTAATTGTAAGTTTCAAAGAGGCATGAGATCGAAATATTAGCGTTTTCTTGCAGTGTTATCCAATGCAAACGATTTTAATTAAGTATATGAAATATTTCAAGCAAACTATGAAAATTTTTATTTTTTTCAATGACTATATTTTTCATAAGTAAACTAAATTTCGAATGAAAAAATGGTGGTTTGTTAAAAAGTCTTTACACGCACCTCAATATTTTAAAACTCTTGTTTAATTATCAATACCACGGTAAAAATAAAATTTGCTTTAATATAAGAATTGAATGCATGAGAAATCATGTTTTTTTCTTTGTTTAATTTTTACATAAATTTTCGTATATAATTTTTTGAAAAGGGTATATTTTGCTTTTTATATGGTATAATCTTATCCTAGATGTATATAATTTATTGATAAAATATATTAAAAAGCTTAGGCACTACGTACATCGATGCATAAATATAATTAAAGGAAATGTTTTTAGAAAATTGTGGAAAATAGCATTGCAATAACTAAAATAAACACCATTTAAATTAGTTATGGGTACGATAAAACATGTAAAACAAAATGGAAAGTCGTTTTTTAAAAATATTCAAAGCTCTGAATGTTTATATTTTTATAGATATATAATCAATTCAGTAAAAACAATATTATTTTCTCTATATGTATTTCAAAACGGTTAGCATTCAAGCACTTAAAAATGGGTATTATAATTTTTGTTCTAGAAGAAACTGCTAGAAAGATATCTGGAAAACTGTCAAACTACCAAATGCATTAGCTCGTGGAACAGTTTACATTTCTAATATGACTTTGTGTTAAATATAGTGGAATTTAAAATAAAAATTAAAAAGTAGAGAAAAGTGATCAAAAATTAATTATATTTAAACATTATTTGATATACTTAGTAAAATTTTTAAACTAATTCAAAAATGGCATTCATTGTGCCCGATGTAAAAATTGACTTTAAAGAAGTAATTTGTGGTTTTATTATACCAAGTATTATACGCGATGATATAGTTTACTGTCAAAAAAATCTTCGACTATACATAAAAATCTACCAGGTAAAAAGAAGCAGAAATATTATATGATTAATTAAAAAATATATTATTCATCAGAATTTCTAACAATACTTTCTTTTTAGGATATTGTAAGCAGACTAAACGAAAATATACAGGTAAATTATTAAATAAGTTATTAAAACTTAAAATTAATTTATTTATATCGTAATTTATATAATAGTTTTCCTAAATATATAAAAATAATTTTTGTTTAAAAGTTTAGAAACTAATTGTTATCTAGTTTAATATGAATTCTATATTGCTTTTATAATATTAATCTTCCAAAATATATAAGTAGCATTGCAAATTTTAATTCCAAAACAAAATTATATTGTTTAAGAATTTCAGCAACTGCTAGAATTTAAAAATCTTAACCTAAAACTTAAAATGCCAAAAAGTTTTGAAGTACGATAAAATAATTTATATGTGCTAATTGTTATATTTTCCAAATAAAAGTTTATTAAAGTATTATATACAGCAAGATACTATTTCGTTAAACATTTGTCTATTAAATATTTATTTCCAATTTTTCACAAAAAATATAATTAACTGGATTCGACTTTATATATAATAATGCTTTGCACTTCAGTTATTGCAAGTACAATAAAGTTTTAACGAAATTCGTGGTTTTATCATAAAAAAACCGCACAAATTCCAATATGGATATATGCTCTCATATATATATTTTCTTCATATTATCTCTTAAAAGTTTAATGGAAACTTGTTAAAAATTCATTTAGCCAGGAATAGTATTAATATATCCTATTGTGAAATTCCAAAGCTTAATAGTATATTACGTTTCAACTAAAGGAAGCTATTATGTTGGAATCTTAAAGTAGGCTCTTTTTGCTTCAAATATAAAGCAATTCGTGATATTTAACTATTCAATTTCAGCATAAAGTTGTACAGAGATCATTACGTGAGATTGAATCTGAAATTATGGAAATGGACTCTGAACAGAAAGTGTTAGTTAGTCAACTAAGGAGATGTTTAGAAGATTTTTATATATCAATAAAGAGCGATAATGTAGAAATCGATAGAGAATATGGAACCCAATATATAACGGAACAATTACATAGATTAATGAATACAGAACATAATTGCAGTCCAACAACTGTAAAAAGAAGATTAACGAAGAAACAATTAACAGATCGTGTTGATGAAATATCGAAATTTCTTAAGACATTTAATGCAAATGCAAGTAAAAATTCCAAACAAGTTTCATTATTAAAACCTAAAGCTGAACGCATTGTTACACCCAAAAAAATTGAAAATGAAATAATAATACCACAAAAGACTACAAAACTTAATACTAAACAAGTAAGCCAAACGGTGAATCAAGGTAGATTAAATTTATTACAAGCCCTTAAAAGAGCTAAAAATGAAAGATTAAACAACAAACCTAAGAGTAATAGTAAAACTCCATCACCACCACTATCGCAAAATACTTCTGATAGAAGTGAATCCCCTGATTCCTTAAAATTTGAAGATTTAGCTGATGTTCCTTCTACGTCTCCAACAAATAGTGATGAAAATAAAGAAGAACTAATTCAAAATAATCAGGAAGTGTTTTTACGTATTTTTGATCTTTATACACATGCACATTGCCAATATTTAAGACAAAGAAGATCCAAAAGATGCAAAAGGAATATTCGAAATAATGAAAATAGTGATTTTCACTATGATAAAACTGAAATAACTGAGGTAAAAATATATAAGAAAAAAATAGAATAAAAAATTAATTATTATTTTTATTCCAGCGTCAAACTTTATTAAAACCAGGAGATATGTACATTCCTAAAGTAAGAAAAGTAAATTAATAAATTAACTTAATTTCACATCAAAATTTATTCAAAAGGAACAGAGTTCTTCTAAATAATTTATGTTGATTGAAATCAATTTTTTTTCTTATATTTTTTAAAAATTAAACTATTATCTGTTTTTTTATGGATTTATTCGGAAATAATTCGGAATTTTTGTTCAATTGTTAGCAAATTCAACTTTAGTTCAAAAATTTAAGTCTTCAATAAAGTCTAATAATATTGGTATAGCTCATTGTAATCATTTTTATTACAAAATGAAAATTTATATAACTAGTTAGTTATTATTAGGTTCAAAAATCTATTGGTTTGATATTGTTTAAATCAACACAATCAATCTTAACATTTTACCAGTATTAGAGTTGAGAATAATCTTAATATGTATATCGTCAAAATTTTTCAGTTTTGCTAATAATTCTATATTTCTTTTTAATCTAATACAAAATATGTCGTTTAAATGTTCCTTACGACATTACACAATAATCAGTTCTTTCATTTTCTATGACTGCGTTTTTACCTAGCTTTAATTCCAACCAGACCTTTAGCTCTTGTTAATATTTCATAATGTTTTTGTCAATTCGATATATTTATAAAAAACAAAAAATAATTAATATACAAATACTATACAGCGAAAATTAAATTGCATAAAAAGTCAAAATAATTTACTAAAGTAAAACGTTTAATTTTAATTTTAGAAAAATTATTACAAAAAGACTACTTATTTGGCGCCTTCCAATGTAAATCAGCAAATTTTAAAACGTAAAAGAGATGAACAAAAGTGTCAATCAATATTAACATTTAATGTTTCATCTGCATCAGAAGGATCATCTTCACCAGAAATGTTTTCATGTAAAGAAGAAGGTAAAAAAAGTTCATATTTAATGTATTACCTTTGATAAATTAAAGTTATCCGATTATTTTGTGATTGTAATTAAGTTATTGAGCACCTCCAAATTTCTTTTATCGATAATACCGTCCTGTTAAAATAAATTAATATCATATTATATCATTTGTCTAAAAAATAAAGTTGTTAATATCATTCCGCTCTGAAAAGATATAAAGTGAATCAAAAATTTATAATTTAATCTGTTAAAACCCAAGTAGAATTTTGCGACCGATTTGTGACCAATGACACATTTTTGACGCTTCGACGTCGCCACAACGTCGTAGTTACCAAATTACCAAAATGTGTGACTGTTACACACATTATTGACACAATGTGGTCACAGCGACATAACTGTGTCTAAATTGGGTCTTAGAACAAAAATACAAGTTGACACAAATTAACACACAGCGACGTCGCCGCGACTAAAATGTTACCAAAATGTTACCAAAGTGACACAAACTGTCAAAAGTTTGTAGAAATTATTTAAACAAATTAATGCATACAAACTATTAATTACTTGTTTATATGCCACTAACTACTCTTAGGAAGGGGTTCAAAATATTATTTGAGAAAAAAACAGTAAAAATTTGCCTAAAAATGACTTAAAATAAAGACAAATAAAAGCATAATTCTTACACACATTATTGACACAATGTGGTCGCAGCGACGTAACTGTGCCTAAATTGTGTCAAAATGATAAAGCCTGTACAATTTTACAAGATGGCTACTATTTTGGATGGAAAAATTTCTTTTAGTATTGAGGATGAAAAAATTTTTAACCAAAAAGTGTGAAATTTTGTTAAACATTAGGATAATTTGTATTTTTTTTAATAAGAAAGGTATTATTTGACAAAATATGCTCATTCACTTACATTTATCAATGTTTCAAATATATTTACTGGTTTTAAAATTTTTATTATTTGGACAAGATCAATAATTATCGCAAAATCCAAGGGCGCATGAATTTTACGTAAGCAAAATCTTCACTTTCACAATAAATTTAATTTGGCATATAACTTTAGTGTTATTCGGTAAATTTATGCTTCATAAAATATCAAATAATAAAATATCAATATGAATTTATTTCCATCTTCATTACTTCAAAAAATATTTCTCATCTATATATGTACTAGATTGATAAATGCATACATTTATAAGAAAAATTATATACTTGTAAATTAAAAATTGTACTAGGTTTCATTTTGTGTCCTCTTGACACATTTTAGTCGCAGTTTACTACTTTGTTACCAATTTGTGTGCTCTTGACACATTTTAGTCGCAATTACCACTTTGTTACCACTTTGCGACCACTTTGTGTGCTCTTGACACATTTTAGTCGCAGTTACCACTTTGTGACTACTTTGTGTGCTCTTGACACATTTGGCACTTTGTGTTGCACCAATGTCGAAACATGGAGGTAACTACGACGTCGCAGGGACGTAACTTTGTGTCATGATTGAAACATTTTTAGACACGGCGACGTCGCTGCGACTAAAATGTGTCAACCATTTCTACTTGGGAATGAATTATTTTCAATTTATTTAATCTAAATTTGGCTTTCATGTTTCTGAATTATAGGTGTACAATTTTTAACGGTAGTTTATCATAGTAGTGTAAAAATATATATTTCTTTTGGGTCTGCATAATGTAATTAGGTTTCTTTCGTAAATTAAATACTTTGTAGACCTAAGCTAGGCTTTTTAATTTTTTTGTTTGTCCAATGAAAGCCAACAATTACTAAAGAATATAACATAGATATTTTATCTTTTCTGCTACAAAATATAATCAGCGATTATAATTTTTGAATAATTATCTAAAATAGTAAAAACAAATCCCAGAACGGTAAAGTAATCAATTCTATTTTTATTTTAGATGATATTTTAGCGAAATGTGATAACTGTCTTAATTCTGTCAGCTATAAATATCAATCAAAGATGAGCGAAACTAATTTATGTATACAATGCCGAACTGAATTTGAACAAGAATCAAATACTGATATGGCGACAGATAGGGGTAATTTGAAGAAATTAAATGGTAGTTTAACATAAATAGGCGTATACCATTTCGAGTAATTATTTTCTTTAAACTTGCAGTATAATTTTCTAATTTTCTTTTACATTAAAATAGTTTATATTTTCTACAATGAAGCTTGCTAATATTTTTTCTAAAGTGCATATGAATAATACTTTTTTACTAAATTCAAAGCTATATATAACTATAAATATGTTTTTCTTTTATATGCTCTTAATACATCAAAAAAAGGTTAATTTTTCTAAGCATAAATGCAGTTGTATTCTAATTCTATTTTTATTAAATCAAATATTTTTCTATAAACCTTCGGGCGACTCGGTGATAGTTATTCGTGCAAATAGAACGTCAATAGTATTCGATATTTGAAACTGTTTAAAAGAAATAAGATAATTTATATTTTCATGTTTAAGGCCACTTTTTACCATAAAATTGTGTTTCTATTTTTCACACATCTTATTAAATTCATTGTTCAAAGTATACTATATAATTTTTTTGGATTTATTTATTTACTAAAATACTAAAAATGAGCTTGCCTGTTATTATAAATTTAAAGTAAATATTTCAATTAAAGAATCAAAGCAAGATGAATATTATAAAAATTCCAAGTTTAAATTAAACCTCAAACCTTTTCCTAGAGACACAGTTAGTTAGGTAATAATTTTAGATATTCTTGTTTGATCTAAACGTGATTTGTTTTTTTTTTTTTTTTTTCAAAAAAATGTGCTTTGTTTTTATTGAAATAATTATTTTACATTCGATGCCTAGTTCTATAAGCGAGGAAATTATTGTTTTTCTAAATAAACTCCTCATATATCAATAACATTATATGCAAATAATTTTTAAAAAAACCTAAAGCTTACTAACTTAACATATTTTGTTCTAATTTTATTTTAAATCAGAAGAACTTAAATGTCTTGAATCAACAAACAATGAATTAAAGCAAACCCAAGAACTTCTTTGGAAAGAACTAATGGAATTGGAGAAAACTATGCAAAATTTAAAAAAACAAAACTTTAACTTTACTAAAAAATTAAAAAAAATTGCAACTGAAACAATGTCATATCAAAATATTATTTCATTTTTCGAAAAGATAGATTAATAATTTCTAAGAATGTATGTATTTTAAGATAAAGATTATTTTTAGATATTTTTATAAGTTTTACTGTTCTGTCAATTTTTAAATGATACAAAAATAATTTTATGTTTAATTAGCTTTAAATATACAAATAAATAAATTTAATAAATATTACGTTATGAAATTTAAGTTTTTTATTTAAAAGGGTGCTTAAGAAGCACTCGTAAGAATCCGCATAGGTCTATAATAATGAAAATTTTTGTATATTTGTGCTTCCTATTTAATGCAAAAGTTGTTATTCTGAATTGTAATCATTTAACCGCTTATATTTCTGTTTCTCTTCCTTTTTTTGTAAAATTAATTTTTGTAGTTTTTTGTAGTTTCGTTGATACATACGTACTTGGATATTAATTATCTTTAAAAATCTAATCTTTAGATTATTTTAGTATATTAATAACTAAATAATTTTTATTTTTTGACTTTATTGAAGGATAACAGTGATTAGAGTTCAGATTTGTTGGAAAAATTTTTTTCTTTTATGAATTTTTCTTAATTCCTTCATTTTAACGATCAAATAATAAGCAGGAGTACTAAATTTAATTTTTTTCCATGTTTAAAACAGTTAATAAATTATATACTTTGCCCATTCAGCAGTAAAAAATGCTTAAATTATCAATACGTCCTCATTTTTAATCTACTTTAAGGTCCCTCTTGTTTTTAGGCTCGGGAAGTATCAATTTTACGAAGTTTAAGCATAGGAAAATGATTTTTTGGAGCATAGGAAAATGAATTCTTGATAAGTACATCATCTTTATGTCTTATTTTGTTCTATACAAAACGCTATCTCCCTATATTTCATACGGATCGAGAGAACTGAAATGTTGATTCAAAGACATAGTAAATACTCCGCTTAAGGCTTACAAATTCACTTTCCTAAAAGATTACTGAAAAGTACTGGGAAAATATAGCAGGCTCAGCGATTCTGTGAGTTCTGCATGAAAATAACCCGTTTCGCTGTGAGTTTTCTGCTGTGAGTTGGCCTGTGTAAAATGGGTCTCACCGCTAGTTTACCAATATAGAGAAAGCAAATTAATCTTGGTCTTAAATTAGTATGGAATAATTTGATATTTCAGGATGAGCTGGCCAAAAACCGAAAATACATTTATAACTAATAATAAATTTATTAATTTCAGCCAAAAATATATTTGGATATTTTTCGTTATCATTTGCGCTTATTTATAAAGAATCTATGTACTAAAATTAAAAAAACTACAAAAATTTCTGCTTTTTCAGCGATTATATAGTTTTAACTTATTTTCTCAATTCAATTTTAAATTGTTCATTGTTAAATTGCTGTCAGTCTGTAGTAGATTTTGTTTTTTTGATTTGTTGCTAACTTCAAAGAAAAAATGAAAGTAAATTAAGTTTTGTGTGGAATAGTTTTGATGACGTTTAGAATTACAAAAATTATTAAGTTATGATGTATTTAGATTTTAAATTATCAACTTTAGTAATATTTTTAGTCTGCATAGGGTTTTCGAAAGGTATTTTTGTAATAGTTTGATATATAAGTTACTTGCCTATTTTACACTTAAATCTTTTGATTTTTCATATATTTTAGTGAGTCATTTTGCTAAAACTTTGAATAAGAAATTTATTGTAAATTAATATTTTTCCTAAAAAACTATAGTATTTAACTACCAAGAGTGTTCTTTATAACTTTATAATATGTTTTTGATATTCGATTAAAAAGTACTTAATTTTAGTGAAAGTAGTTGAAAGTATTCTATCATTTAAATGACCATTAAATAATATCAACCTGTTTCAATAAATTTTGTCTCTATATTTGTTAACTGTTAGAAAAATATCTAAATATATTTTTGGTAGTCAGATTTGAAAGTCATTAGATACAAAAACATTGTTGACAATTAATATTATTGGTTGCTCTAAGTAAACTCTCTAAAAAACTATTGTGCTTGCTTACATGTTGACAAAAAAGTAATAATTTTTCTTTAAGAATTTGACTGTTAGATACATAACGAAAAAAGGAAACATTACAAACAGTATTTTCAGCGTAACTATCTTACGGTTTTTTTTGATACACAATGGAGAAAGTATTTCTAATTCGTTTATGAAAGGAAATAACTTTTCTACGTGAAAAGTTGAGTAATTTTTGTCTAAGATGACTGCCTAAATCACTATCCAAGTTGATGTACAAAGCTACATCAAAAATTAGCTATGATGGCTACTATTTCTTGGCTAGCCTTTGAAAAGTTTCTCACTTGTTCTATTCTTTCATAACCCATTCGATTTATGCAAAAAATCGCCTTTATCATTCCCATTCCCAACAAAATGAATCGGTTTATTGTGCTCCCCCATAGTAGTGCTATTCTGAAAAACTCATTTCGTACCATTAAATTAAATTAAAAAAACAAATAAATTTCTCACTGTGCATAATAAAAAATTTGTATACATAATTTTTAGGTATTTTACGTAGATGTTATCAATGTAGATCTCGCGGAGAACTTGGCAGTTGTAAAGATCCTTTTACTTTTAATGCTACTGACGTGGAAAATGAGCCTGGTGTAAAAACAATACCCTGTGCATCTGGATGGTGCGGGAAAGTTATTGAAAGTGCCGGAACGTTTAGAGAAAATGGTAATTAACGATCGTTTTGCAATAACCAGAAGTTCATCTAATAATTACCATTTTAGATTTTGACATGGCTGTGCAAAGAATGTGCGTTCAAAGAGGTCCATCAGATTCAGAAGATAGATGCGCATATACAGTATATAACTATAAAAAAGTTTATATATGTTTTTGTGCTGGTGATCTATGTAACTCTTCAGTCAAGTTAAAATATTCAAATATTCTATTAGTTGGAGTTTTTATTCTTTATTTTTATTTTTGAGAAGATTAAGTGTTTCTGTGGTAAAATATAACAGTTTATGATTAAAGACATTTTATTGCTGCGCATATATCTTTACATAAGTTTATTTATTGTATAAAGAATTTGTTTAAGTAAATTATATTAACTGAAATTCTTTTATTAATTTGTGAGGTACATTGTCCTGATTTGTGATTTCTCTGAAGGCTCACCAAATCAAAGTTCTGCTTATTTTTGGATTGGTTAAATAAAGTACCATATAAATAAAATATAAAAATAAGAGGGTCTTAAATATTTTTTGATAAAAAACATTTGTAAACGAAATAAAATTATTCATTCTGAAAATTAACAATTTGGTTATATCACTTTCACATATAAATTAGATAAATTTATACTACTTTTATAGCTGTTAATAATATAATTGTAAAAAATATTTAACAAATTCTTTACTTTGAGACTAAACACTAAAACCTACTTCAGCTAAAATAGTTGTTTTAATATCTTTCCTAAACTAGTTTAAGTTAATGATTTTGATTTCATTTACCATTCGGATTAATAAATTTATCAAACATAAAAAGACCCAAACCATCACCAGATCTTTCCAGATTTTTTATATGATCAGCCAACTCTTTAATAGTATCAACTTGTCCTTGTAAAAAGTGTGTTTCAAGGAAATCACAAAGATTAGCATCATTTTTTTCGGATGCCTGATTATGTAAATCCAGTAAGTTCTTGAAAATATAAATTAATTGAATATTTAATTTGTAAAGATGCAATGATGAACTGTAAATAACTTATATGAAATTTTGCTCTATCAAGAGTTCAGAAAAAAAACTGACAATCCATCAAAGAACAACTTTTATATTGTTTTTAATGCCAGACTGCATAATAAAGGACTCATAAAACTAGGAAAAATGTTTTTTCAAGGGACCTTGACAAATCAGTATTATTGCTACTGTGAAAATCCTTTGAGGAATATTGAAAAAGTAGCCATCGTCCATACTTTTTTATCATATTTCATAGAAAAATCAACTAGAATGGTAAATTTATAGGACAAATTTTAATGATGTTTTTAACAAGATATCTGCTCCCTTTTGACGATCAAGTGCAGCTATTTTTCTTCTAGGGATTACTAACCCAGGATACAAATAAAGAAATTGATTTAAGTTATTTGAGATATCTATGCTGATACGAAAATTTGGTTCCATTTCATGAAATTTCTTATTTACTACTCAAGAAACTTAGTTTTCTTAGTGGCATAAATCGATTTCAAAGCGATGTTATTAAAATAAATAAATAAATTAATCATGGATTCGCGGTAAATATAGTCGATCATATTGTGATCACTTGATGGGATAATAGAATTTGCTATATAAAAATGATAATAATTTGACCAGTTCACAATTGCTGTAATATTACATAATTTACCTCATTGACCATTTTTTCTAAATTCAAAGCTTCACACATAGCATTTTTAGCTGTACCCCATTCATCCCATTCTGGCTGTTTTATATCAGTCAAACAAATTTTTCCTCCACGTTTATTCAAATATTTCATTAATTTCATAGCATGTTCTCGTTCTTCTTCTGATTCTTTTTTAAAGTATCCATGCATACCGGGAAGTGCAACATCATCTCTATCAAAATAGTATGCCTACAATTAATTAATGTAAAGAAAGTCATAAAAAATTGTATATTTTGGGAATCTTTTTTTAAACACTTTTAATTGCGACATATAAGGCTAATTAAATTTTATTTAGTTTTCTGGTATACTGTATATTAATTATAAGACACGTAAATAAGTCGCATTAAAGAAATATAATAAAAAACTCACCATTGATAAATAAACATAACTGGAATACAATTCCATATTAATTTGTTTATTAAGAGCATTTTCACATTGCTCACTAAAATTTTGTTTAATTGCCGTTTTTATTAAATCTGCCGATTGTGAAGAAAATCTCCTAATGAATGCCATGATAAAAACTGTAAACTTTCAAACAAAACTAAATATATTAAATAAATAGCATTTATTCATTTATTTTGACGATTTTGACGAATTAAAATTAGGATATAGAAAATTTTAGTTTATGGAATACTATTTCGCCTTACTTTATCTCAAAAATGTTCTTTGAATGTATTCTTTATTCATCAGCTTTATTTGACTGTGCATCAAAAACACCTGACTCAAAACTGTCAAAACTCGTGAACTCAAAGTGCTTCCTGAGTTTTCGACTCATTTTGTGTAGATGTAGGTTTTCATATGTACATATAAATACTGGCTCACTGGAAAGCATTCCAAAATGAATCTTAGATGTAAAACAACAATATCGCTATGCTTATCGCTATGTAACTACATGTTTTTTTAGGCTAGGGCAGGAATGGGCAAACTTTTTCGGTCGTGGGCCAAAAATCAAAAAATAAAGGGCTGGCGGGCCAAGATAAATTTTTCTAAAATTTTAAAAACAATCTACAAGTATTACAATTTAAATATGTTAATGAGATGAATGAAATTTTGATTTCATTTTAATAAGTTCCTTATATTGAGGCTCAAAATGAGATGTAGTGATTTTAAGGAACGAGGCTAAATGCTCATCTGTCAGTACTTATGAAATTATTCTTTCTAAGGTTCATAGTTGAAAACACTTTTTCACATATACATATATAAGATGAAGCAAATATAGCACTGATTTTCTGGGCATGAGATATTAAATTTAGGAAACTTACATTCGATAATGATTTGTAAAACTCTAACTTTGGCATATTTAGAAACAGCTGCTTGAGATGATTGTTAGAGGGGAACTCAATTGAATCAAGCTGCAAATTTGGTCTCACTACTTCACAATTTACGTTAAAAATGCAATTTTTTCATTTCCGTGGATTTATGTTTTGTAGCACAAAAATAAAGAAAATCAGTTCTTTGGAAAAAAGGAAAAAATAAAATATTTAAACAAAGTAGGAAAGGAGATGGATATACATATAATATATAAATCATATTTCTTTTAACTTCCGTCGGACCGGCAAAATAAAAATCTATCCACGGGCCACATAAAACCTTTCGGAGGGCCGGAGTTGGCCCGCGGGCCGTAGTCTACCCATCCCTGGGCTAGGAAGACACCGAGTAAAGGGAAAATTCGAAATATTTAGCCTAAAAACCAAAGTGAGTCAGTTTCATGATGCAACGTCAAATATATTTAGCATACATGTAGAAAAATATATATTCATCTGGAACAAACTTCAGAGCAAAACTTGTGTTGTCATTCAGATCAACCGGCTGTCAAAAGTTGAAAAAATGTAAATATGAAGTTAGCATACTTAATTTTAAAAAACTTTTATGCTAGTGCTATTTTTTTAATTATTACCTTTATTTTAAATATTTTCGGATTAATCAATGCCGTTAATCATTGGATACTTGGAGAAAATGGTTTAATTACACAAAAGGTACAAATGAAAATTTTCATTGATAAAGTTCTAAAAAATATGCAGGCTTTGTATATACGTTTTTATTTTTAATAGTTGTTTTTTGTACATATCTCCACATTTAGCTATATTTGTATTTAAGGCTTTGTTATAAGCTTATTTGTAGAACTATTTTGGTTCTACGCAGTTGTCATTATAAGTAAAGTAAATAAATTCAATTTTCGGCAATGTATGTATGTTTATTAAATAAACATAAATTGAAATATTAGTCGTAAGTATCCTTTAATAATTTTTGCTAGCATTGTAAGTAATTAATAGTATAAGCTATTTTTTACTATTGAAATACCATGTTTATCTCGTATTTGTGTAAATAGGAAAGCTTATAAAAAAGACAAATTTAAAAATTTTTTTTTCATCGTCACTTAAAAAATTAGAGTACGCTTTCGTACAGGAATGCATTATTAAATCACATTTATCTACTTTTAATCGCAAAGCACATGATAGAACCGTTATAAAACGTTATAAACGTAAATTCAGAGTTGGTTCCAGTTCAACTGTATGGAACCATGAATAAGAGCCAACATTAAGCTTTTTCATGACCAGCTTTGATTAACTTTTGCATAAAACTTCAAGTTGGTAGAGATCTTTTCCCTAGTCGTCTGGTAAATACCAAAATGCAACTAAACATTTAAAATATTCATCGAACACCGTTTATAACCGAACCGAAGTGGGACGAACGATTATAAGCTTAAAAATCGACAGTGTAAGATGACTTGGCGTTTTTCTTATTAGACACAAAATATATGGAAAAATATTTACACGAACGGATTTTCGTATATAAAATGCTGCATAAGTAAACGAATATTCTAAATAATAAAAATTTATATATTAAATATAAAAATTAATTAACTATTAAAATTATGATTTTTAGATTGATTCCCCATTTTATATGAGAGAACCAAGCAATTTGATGACATTTCTTGATCAAATTCATCACAATGATGTTGTGGAAACAGCCTATGACGAACTTCTTCGCCAAAGAAATATAATAGAAGAGCAAACACAGAAATCAATTTCTTTTAGTATGAACTTAATTGACCAAGCTAAAGAAGCATTAAGATTTTTTGAAATTGTTGACTTATTTTCATTGGTTAAAATAGATAAAAAATATTTAAAAAGAATAAATTTGGAAGAGGAGCCTGATTATCATTTAAACTCTTCTTTTATTATGACTTCATGTCTATCATACGTTAAATATGAATTTGGTATATGCTGTTTTAATCATTTGGAAAGTCTTAGTAACTTAAGTAATATAAGTATCAATTTAGAATTAGAGCTAAATAAGGAAGAGTTTGATTATTTTTCCGATAGTTTTATTCAAAAAATAACTGCAGGATTAGAAACTTCTAAGAATCCATGGAAATATCATACTTTAGCATCATATTATTGGAGAATGAAAGGTCAAGCTATAAAAGCTATTGAATGTGCTCAAAGCGGAATTTTACTTGCTCCAAGAGATTTTAAAGATATTGCAATGCTTAGTTTGGGAACAATTTTGTATAAAGCATCACGATTTGAAGATGCTGATATAGTTTTAACAGCAGCCACTGATCATGCTCCTGATATATCCAAAAATCATGTGGCATTAGCTTCTACTCTAGCAGTTTTATATGATTTTAATAGATCTATTGAACATTTTAAAATTGCTAAAAAATTGAACCCAGAATTTGAACCAAAAATAAAAGAACTAGAAACTTTTGTTTTAAGTTTACAAATACTGAATAGACAAATTTTGGAACTATATAGGTAAATAATTAATTTATTAAGAATATTTTTTAAAAAGCTTTTTTAACAAATTGTTTTTAGTACAGTTGAAGATTTGAAGAAACAAGTTAAAAGCCTGAAAAGACTTAAAAACCGAATAATGGCTAGTCATGAAAAAATGATTCAACAACAGGTAAAGTAAATAATCAAATGGTGTTATATATTACTGAAAATTTCTTTTCTTTTATTTAAACTTTGAGCTTTTTCAAAACCTTAAAATATGTTTTTTGTTGGGATTTTATTAGATTTTTTATTTTTAAATTCATAACACTTGAATGGCTCCCTTTAAAACTTTTTGATCGATTTTGGAAACAAAAGCTTCGGTGTTTTTTTTAACTTCAATTATCATGTACATAGGAAAAGTCGTTGGTTGGCAATTATAATTACAATTTATAAATGTTTGTAAATGACGTAGCAAAAAGCAAAATCGAAAAAAAGTTCTGTTTGATAGGATGACATTTAAAAATTATAATATTTTTTAGATACCACTTGGTTCCAGATTGAAAGGAGTTGATGCCCCGAACGATAAATTATTACATCGAGTTCAATATTGTAGCACCCGAACTGTAGCTGGCTCGGATAAACCAATTTTAATTTGTGATTTCTACTCTGAATTACAAATGCGTTTAGGTAGTAAAGAGGTTAATATTGATTCAATTGAAAAAACAATACATTCAAATATTGAAGTAATAAGTAAACAATTTTCAACGGGTTTTCACCCACAGTTTGGTTTTGATAAAGGTCCTGAACTTGCAAAAAAACGTTTAAAAGGATAACATAATATGTGATTTGCTATAAAAATGTTGTTAAATTTATAAAGAAAGATTTATTTTTTTAAAAAGTTAGAAATAATTTTTCATAAAATTTATATATGAAAAGCAATTAAGGATTTTGTGTCCTTTGTCAATATATTTCTTGAATTATTATTAATGATTGATGATGGCCATTAAATATTGTTGACATCGAGAGTTTTTATTTAGAGCTATGACTGATACTTGTGTTGAATAAATATATGAAGTATGTACATTATTCTTTAATTTAAAAAGTTTTTATACTTTTTCAAAATACAGATTTCAATTATTTATTGCTTTACTACCAAATAATATTGCACTTGTGAATTTTATCCAGAAGTTCAGTTAAGTTAGAGTATAAATGGTTATCTTTTATTTTATGATAGCTGTTCATTTTTTCCTCCGAATTCGCAATATGTATTGCTGACCAACCAGCATTAATTGCTCCTAAGTAGTCTAATTCTAAAGTGTTTCCTATATGTAAAGCTTCGATTGGCCTTAATCCAGTTAAATTCAAAGCCTTTTGAAAAATTAATGGATTCGGTTTTGCAACTTTTTCTTCATAAGAAGTAAGAACAAAATCAAATTTTGGTAAATTCATTGCTTTAATTATTTCATGTAATCTTGGATCAAAATTTGATATTATTCCTACAATTTTACCAGCATCTTTAATTTTATCTATTAATTCATAAGCACTTTCAACTTTTTTCCAACATTTGTTGGTTTTATACAATTCAATCAGTGAATTAGCTATTTTGTCAACTTCCTCTTTTGGTATATTTGCATCAGATTTTTTGAATAAATTCTGAATAAGCATTTTCCACCAACCATTCCATTGCATACTTTTATCAAAACAACCATAATTTGGATATTGGTTTATCATATATTTAAAGCATTGCTTAAAATGTTTTTCTAGTTTTATTTGGTCAACGTCACAATACCCATATTTAGCTGCGATTTTCGCATATTCAATTGCTGGAGATCTTTTAAATTTAAGCAAAGTATCCGTTACGTCAAATGTTACTAAACGAAATCGTCTCAAATTTCTAGCTACATTACTATTGGTCATATTTTTTTTTTTTGTAATGGCTGAGATAAAAAAATAATGTAAACTAATACTTAATCGGTAATTATTTTAAGTATAACTAAATTATAAATGATAAGATAATAAATAATTGGTTATTACTGAATCTGTCAATATCAGCTGGAAAATTTTAAACAAGCTTAACTTGGTGTCTACATTAGCAATTTGGAAACCAATATAAATTTGCTGTCCAAATTGCTAATCGAGACACACAAGCAGCCCAAGAGTGGATCTACACAGGATCTAAGATGCAAACACAATGCAGACTGGTGCAGAGCGGAAGCGGTGACTACAACTAGAACCTGACTTAAAACTGTCAAAACTCGAAAAACGGTATTTCACAGCGCTTCTTGAGTTTTGACTCATTTTGTGTACATGTAGGTTTTGATATGTATTAGTTATTTGTAATATTTTAATTATAAAATATAAATTTTATATAAAAAAAAATAATTTTATAATTGATTATAAAGAATTTAACCATAATTCAGGGTAAGAAAATGAGAAAGCCTTACGAAATACTATAGTAAATAAAAATTATTTAAAAACAACGCCTTCTAGATATTTTATAAATAAAAGACCTTTTATTGTAATATAAATACATTTTTAATTATTTTATTTATTATTTATTTATTCGCAGTTTTTTGGAATTCACATAATAATATTTCATAAAAATTAATATAAAACAATTTTGATTATCTTTATAAACTACTTTAATACATAAAATATATTAAACTAAAAAACTCTATCGGTTTTCGCCGAAATGCAAAACAAAACTTGCTTTCTGTGAATTGGTAAATGCACCGCTGTCAAAAACGCTATAACTATAGAAATCATAGTTCAAAATTATATTTATTTGTAATAGAAATACTAGTATATGTCTATTATTTTCGAAGTAGAAAAAAAAACTACTATAATTCTTTAGTTTCTGACATAAGAATTGCTATAGAGGGGAATATAAACACAAACACATACCCAGTTGATTGCAGTCATTTTTTTTTTACATCGTTTATTTTTAATTCTGCTCAATAAATGTTAAATTAGTAAAAATGGCTGCGGTTGGTGATTGTTTTTCAATTGGAAGTACCGTTGTATGTAAGACATGCTTTGATGAAACTATTGAGGGTGAAGTTTTAGCATTTGATCAACAAACTAAAATGCTTGTTTTGAGTATCCTTTTGACAATTATTCAATGTATTTATTTATCAAAAAAAATTTGAAAACTGTTTTTCCTCTGTCAAATATTATACACAAAGTGATGTTTTAATTTTCAGGAAAAAATTTCGAAATGGATCTTCTTCAAAAATTATTTGAATAATTAAAGTATTTAATATATAATTTAATATATTAAATATTTAATATATTAAAGTATTTAATTATAATCTGTGGTTTTACAGTTTTTTTGTTTTGGTTTGAAATTTATTGTTATACTTTATTCATACGAAATGAATAATTATTATTTAGTATAATAAATAGTGTCTTAAGTTGAATATATTACCAAATTTGTGGATTTGTTGATATATATTTTAGTTTTTATTATATAATTCTAGAATAGCAGGTTTTTTCTTTCAACAGCCGGAAAACAGAACATAGTATTAATTTTTTTTATTTTTTGCGGTTTACTGAAGAACTTATTTTTTTAAAACTAATCAAATTGTAATAGAATAACAGTTTAATTTAGAACTTTCATTAAAGAAATATTTTTTTACAAAAAATTTTCCTTAACCATCACTTTATAACAAGAATGTCGATCCAAAAATTCAGAAAAATTGAATGATATGTATGTCCTTAATTTACAATTCTGTAGTGACGTGCAAGTCAAAAAAGAAGTTAATTCTGTCCCAGATTCACCGCAGCCATTGAATCTCAATTTGGTAATTACATCAAAATTTTAAATTCAAATTGTTCAGTTAATTAAAATTGATTTATAATATTTTAAAGCTTAAAACACGACTACGAAATACATTTGAGCAGAGGCAACGATGGGTATCAGCCCTGGCAGCTGGTGTTAGTCCAGAAGGGCAAAGTCTTTATATGACAGTTGCTAAAACATTAGATCATCAAGTATATAATTTGTGTTTCTGTATGTCAAAAGAAAATACCCTTTTTTTTTTTAATTTTAGAAAGTGGCATGGTCTGGCCCAAATATAGTAGTTTTTAACGAAGTTACAATTTCACCACCATATAAAGTAGATAATGTTACAACCGGAAATCCAGAAAAAACTCATTCGTTAAGTTATGTTAAGAAATTAGTAAGTTCACATTTTTAAATTTAAATTAACTTTTCTTAATAAATGATGCTCTTTAGAAGCTTTTGATTATTTTGCATTTTGGAATTGATCAATGAATCAATGAAAATTGATATAATTCTCTCAAAATACTCTTCATATATTCAAAGTTTTACGTTTGATAATAGAAACAATTTAATCTCTATATATACGTCTTACTCGCTTAATTTATTTTTTAAACAAGTTTTTATTTATAAAATAATATTTTAAATTTAAGGTTGAGAATTTTTGTAAAAATCAAGATGCAAATTTAGCTGCATCATCATCATCTTCCACCACAAATGTAAAATCAACAGTAGGATCATCAAACAACTCATCACCACTTCCTGCAAATTGAGAAAGAAAAATTAAACACATTATTGTTTTTTGTTTTAAATTTAAATAAAGCCCAAATATATTTTCAATTTGTTGTATTTTTAATTTAAGTTTATGTATTCAAAATTTTCGTTTACTTTGTTCGCTTAATTGGAAGATCGAAATTACTTTATTTTATTTTTAGGAAAAGTTATAAATAAACTTAAATAAAAAAATTTTTCAATAAAACTTTGTTTAATGTATTGTTAGTTTCAAAACAAATAAACAACAATTTGATTTATTGTTTGTGTCTTAATATCCTTCAGTAATACAGCTCTTTTATGGAAGTTAAAATGGGTGTAAAAAATCAGAAAGAAGTACTTAATTGTGTCCAACTAAATATTTTACTAAATAGAATTCAGTGAACACATTTAAATGCTGAAAGCTATTAGAACTTGGTCATTCACTCCATATTACTTAGAATAAATTTATTTTAAATCACCAAATATGTTGAGTGCTTCATCAATATATTAATCAATATATAGTAATTAGTTTCACTATGCGTTAATAATAGTATTTTTATGGAAAATCTCTAGTTTATTTCTCGAATATGTCAATAATAATTATTGATTAGGCACTAGGTTCAGTAAAAACGCACTATTATTTGATAAATAAACTAAAGATTTCTCATAAAAACACTAAAAAAGAAGTACTAAATACCAACTACGAAGTTCAGTGAAAACGCACCATAAACGGATAAATGTACTATAGTAACAATAATATACAGATTTAATTGAACTTTAAAAAAATTTATACCATCAAAATAATATATGGCTGATTTGTGAGAGTTTTAGGTGAATTTAAGTAGAAAGTTTTTTATTAAAAACAAGCAATACTATAATTATTTTCTCTTTAGAAGTATCAAATAAATGGTTTTTATTTGATTAAATTTGAAAAATCTCCTTTTAGAGAATTGTCAAAAATATGAAAATTTTATATTTCATATAATTATACTAATATAAATTTTAGAAATTAAAATATAAAACAAAGCTTTCTTTACAAAAGAAAAGCTTAAATTTAATCAAAAAAATATTAAAATTATTTTTAAAATTTTCTTCTCTTGAGTATTTCAGGTCGCCAGTTAACTGGATGGCTTTCTTCTGTAGCCTCATCATCTTCTTTATAAATTTTAATAGTTTTATCAGCTTCAGCAGTTATTAGTCTAGATCCGGATTGATCAAAAGCCATAGCAAAAATTCCAGCTTCACTATCCATTGAACCTGGCTGAACAGGAGCTTGAAATCGTTGAAAATTATAACCAGTTCTCCAATCCCAAAAGAACATGGTACCATTATCACCGCCTGATACCAAAACACCATCAGGATTAACAGCCATACAATTCACTATTGAATTATGGCCATAAATATTTTGTATAAAATTACCGGCTGGACAACGCCATTGCTTAATATTATCAGGTGAAGCAGATGCAAACATATACCTGATAAAATAAGAAAAACAGCTTTAAGAAAGCAATAAAGATAATTAGAATTTTATTTAACTTACAAAGTTGGATGTAGTACAATACTTCTAACGCTCTTCTTGTGATTAGTTAGGGTACATATACTTTTTCCTGCTGCTAAATCCCATAAACGAATAGTAGAATCATGACTGCCAGTAATAATTTGTGGATTAGCTGACTGAGCGACAACACTGGCAACTGTGTTTGTATGGCCTGTTAGTGTATGAATATTTGCTTTAGTCCTCATATCCCAAATACGAGCTGTAGAATCTCTGCCTGCTGTCGTTAGTACATCAATCGTTGGATGAAGTGCCAGAGAATAAACAGCAGACAAATGTCCATGATAGTGTCTAATAACTTTATTATATTCTAAATCCCAGCATTTAACTTGTCTATCCTCTCCACAACTAAATAAATATGGATGTTTAGCACTAACTGCTAGACCACGTACCGTGCTCACATGACCGGTTAAGGATAATCTAAGTTTTCCGCTAGCTAAATCCCAAATTTTTATTACTCTATCTCCAGCACCCGTTGCAAACCATTCATTGCCAGGTTCAATAGCTACACAACGGACCCAACCAAGATGCCCTAAAATAATTTATTAATAATATAATTTGATAATAGTTCTCTAATATTTTACCAGAAATAACACGATATAGTTTCCAAGGAGCGTGCCATTTAGGTTTTGGAATAGTTGGAGCTTTTTTAGGTAAAAGATGCATTTGATTTGTTGTATTATTACTAGAAGGTGTTACAAATGGTTTTGTTTGTGATGGACTTGAAAGGACCAAAGCTGTACTATTTTCTTGATGTTGAGAAGGAATATTAGAATGATCATCATGTGTTAGCGCTCTTATCGGCTCAGTTGATTCTGGATGTAATTTTTTAAGTTCTTGTATCTTTGAAACTCTATCAAAAACTAAAGCATATGAATCTCGTGCTTTTATTGCTCTTTTTAATTTTTCTCTGAAAGTAAATATTATATTCCTTTAAACAAGAAGTATAGAGGTAGATATGACAGAATTACGCTTTTTCATCTTCGCTTGCTAATAAACCTTGGTTTGAAACAAACATGTCATGTGTACGTTTTAATGACCGAAATACTAAAGTATGAACACTATGTCTTTGTACTTCTTCAACCATTTTTATGGAAAATTAATTTGAATTTGAAAAAATAAATTAAATATTAAAACTTTGCCGAACACTTGACACCTTATTGTTCGAATTGAAGTTAGGTGTAATTGCAAGAAATTAATTCACAATATTTAAAAAATATATAAAATAAAATTATAAGACAAATTATAAGACAATTAAATTATAAGTGTATATATTTCAGTTTTTGTTACTTTCATCAATAAAACATCTAATTTTTAATTTTTAACTTCCCCTATTTGTTAAATTCACCAGCTGCTTTCTTTGTTAGCCAATTTTCTTTTGGGATGTACAAAAATAAATTTCAACGATCATTTGAATGGCTCAATTAAATAAAACCAGAAGCTTTTTTATAGTACTATTAATAAAAAGTTATAGTTAGACATTCAGGGTATTCACACAGAGGCCGGTATCATTCAATTTCACGGTAAGCGGAGGTGAAATGTAAGACGGAGTTTCGCAAATTTCGAAAAAAATTTTACCGCTCCCTGAGGCAGAAATATTTCAGCCGCCTCATGCCTGGCATCTCACTAATACTTAAAAATTTTGACATAACGTCTATAATATTTTACCAACACATATTTACATATTTTATAGTTGAGTGAGAATTGTAGGGGAACATTTACGATTTGATACCGGCCTCAATGTGAATAGCCCCATTATGAATCTACTCTCAAACTAAACAACAGTCAATCCGTTGAGGATGCAACAAAAGCTCATACGATGAAAAGCCTTGAAGTTTAATACATAATTTTTAATTGGAAGCAAATACCTGAAATCTTTTAAAAATCAAGAAAATGTTTTATACTTATATGAAAAAAAAGATCATTTTTACCATAGACAGAAATTGAAACAAAAATTTTTAAGTTAAGAAACAAAAATTTAATTTTCCGCTCTTTTTCATTTAAAAATTTTACCAAAACTAATACTTAGAATTAGTTGTCTTGTTTGTTTTTTGCTTTCATCGCTTGTTCAGCTTTTTCACTTAATTCAACACTTTTCTCCCTAAGCCTAGAAGCGCCGTCTATTGAAGCTTGTACCGAACGCGTAAAAGTATCTTGTAAAGAATTCTTGTACATTTTAGCTATATCCTTTAAATCTAAAAATAGCTGTGTGCTATTTAAATCCTTTGAAAAATCTGACTGCCTGAATGAACATTGTATATTATTAGCAATGGTTTTAATATTTTCAGGATTACAAAACTCTTTTATTTTATCTTGTATCTCATTGGCATTCATATTACGATAAGAATCAAATTTTTTATTAATGTTTTCGGTATAAGACTTTATCCAGTTTTGAATTATATTAATTGCACTTTCCCTTTCATTGCTTTCATTTAATACGGGCCGCTTTTTTTCGTTACAGTATTGAAATTTTGTTTGCTTTAAAACTATTCTATATATTAGTAGCATCCTTCTTGTAAAATTTGTATTATTCAACATTTCTTTGTGCAAAAATTTATTTTCTGATAATGATTAAAAAAGAAAACGATATCCTCAATTTTCTATTGTAACCAGAGGTATATGCTAAAAAAAATATTAAAAACTCAAATGATAATAATTGTGACACTTTGTTCCATAAAAGGTGTACAATCGTAGTAGTTTTATTTTAATTTAAACTTTTTACAACAATTTATCAAGTATACTTTTGGAATAAACTAATTAAACAGCCTTCTCAATAAACTATTACTTTTTATGCAAATAACTTTAATTGAAATTTATTCAAAGGATATATTTAAATAATTTAAAGAAAGAACAGGCAAGGTACATTTAATATTTGATAAAAAAAGAATCTACGATTTAAGTTATTGTATTTAAAATTATAAGAATTTAGTTTACTATTTTGTTGTTTTCATGAAATTCTCTGTACCCTATAGTATGCAACTGAATACATTGAATCCTAGGAAATTGTATTGCAGGGACAAATAAGTCGAAAAAAATGGTCATCGTTATAGAATCAAACTGGAAGGTGAATAATATTAAAGCTTATTGGTTTTTATTATGAGATGTTATAAATAGAACTCTATTTAGAGATATTAAGGATATGGAAATGTTGAAAACTAGCCAATGTTAAAGTTTCTGATTATGTAGCACTAGGCATTTTGCAATTGAGAATGAGATAAGACTTTATAGAATTGTTTCTATAATTTAATAGTCACAATAAAGTTATCAATTATAATTTTCGTACCAATAAACTTAAAATTTCAATAAACAAAAATTAATATTAATTAATAAAATTCCTTGTGATGCAAATAATGTTTGGCAATCTAATGAGAAATAAAGTATTAGACAATACAAAATAAAATAAATATTGAAGATGTGATTTTCAAATTTACAGCTGAAAGATGAAATTTTAAGTGTTTTTTACTAGATCGGAAGACAGAAGTTACAAAACTTTAATTGCTACGGTTTTTATGTAAAAAAAATCATGCTTTACCTTTATCGAGTTTTATTGAAGATTTCATTTTTAGAATAACATCACCAGTATTCCCCTACCGGGTGTTACTACTAGTAAGGTCAAATCAATATATTTTTAAACTAAGAAAATAATTAGGTAATAAAAGTGTAAATTTGTTATGCGCTTTCAAGGAAGGTATACTTCTATTCGCTTTCAGATTAAACTCTTTAATAAAAAGGATTTACCAGCAACAAAAAAATAAAGTACAAGTTAAGAACTAAAGATATATCACACAATAAAATTTGATTATTTTATGATATTTATTTAAGTTTATTTAAAAAACAACGAGCATAGCATTATTTTCTTATAAATGAAAAATATTTACAACATTTAGTATAGAATTTAGGTTAATTTTTGTTATCACTTGTCTGGATTTTTACTTTAGTTACATTAGGATGGTTCTAGTTCTTATACTATATAAGAGAGATCTTTGGAAAGCTGTTAAGTTTGCTTGGAATAAGCATTATTCTACTTAATTTTAATTATAATTATTGATTTTTTTAAAAGTATGCTTATGATTGACATATACATATATGTGTACGTATCTATTCTATTAAAATAATTTTTATAAATACTGATAATGAAACTTGTGTAATAAATTGGCTAAGTGTTCCAGTTTTAATATTTAAACAATTTGTAATGTTAGCTCAATTTTTATATTTATTGATATTTTTTTAATATGGATAATTATAAAGAAAGCAAAATATAATTTTATAATAAATCATCAATAAAAAATTTATTGTTGCTTAAGTTCTACGTCTTTAGATTTATATTAAAAATTTAAATGAGTAAACTTGATTGATAAATACGAAATAAGAATTAAAAATTATATAACTAAAAACTAAATAACAATACTTTAGTAAATAAATTTTAATCTTACTTCGTGAATGTAATTAGTGATAGCAACAGCTCATAGATCAAGACGATTTCAGCTGGTTACAAAGTATTTTAGGTTCTTTGACTATGGGTGCTACTAATTATCTTTAAAGAGATATTCTGAGGTTTTTAAAAACTAAAGTTAAATAGTTGCTATGGTACTTATTTGAGACTATTGAACCATTATTATAACTAACCGCAGCTTATGAATTAAATGATAACAGAAATATATAACCATAATATGAAAATGAGATACTACATTGTGCGTATACAGAATTTTCTAATAATATATTTAAAAAATTATCACTCTATTGTCTATTAAAATGAAATATAAAGATTTAAGCTACATAAAAACCCAAGGTACTTCTGTCTGTTGACTTCTTAAAAATAACAAAAGAAAGTGTATTCAAAATTCTGTTTACATTTAACAGAAAGTATTAATACTCAAATTAGCATTTGAAGTTGTTTGGTGAGTGAACATGAATGAATGAAACATAAATCTGCTACTATAACCAATAATAATATTATATTATCAATAAAATCATTAGTCAGATGAATAAAAAGTAGCTAAATATGTTTCAAGCGATCATAAATGCAACAGTCAGATGGAAATGTTGCTCATTGTATTTGATAAAGGAAAACCCATTAACAGTAATTATTTCATTAATGTAAGTTATTAGTTTGTTTGCAAGAAGAAGTACTGAAAAATAACCCCATATGAAAAAGAAATAGTCAGTCCTGGTACTTCTTGATTAATGCTTTATATAAAATTCTGTGCAAAGACTTCTAAAAATATTGATCAGTTAAAATTAAATTAAATATTTTTTTAACAATAACATAGCTTAGCTAAAAGTCATTACTTATTGAAAATTTCGTAAAATATTAAAAAACATAAATTGAAACAAAAAAATTTAATGATTGTAATTTAATTAGTTTTTATCGAATTGGTGAATATTATTTTTTCTAGAAAGTAATATGAGCTTCTTTAATATTTGTGGCAATCTTTTCATCTGTTTATAAGTCTGAATTTTACACAACTCTAATTACATTTTTTTAGTACCTTCAAACAAGAGAATTAAATGCTTTGCCACAATAATTACCTAAACTATAATATAAGGATTACTTTTCTCCATTTGAAAATTGTCAATAGACTAAGTGTTTACGTAATTAAGTTTTATGCGACTGATTTTTATTAGGTAATAAAACTTAGAATAAAGAAATATGTTCAGTATGAATAGTTTAACTTGTGCTAAATAATACCATTATAAATATGAAATACCTGAAGATTTTCATTGAATACCAATTGTTTAATCACAACTTCATGGAAACTTTCTATTATGAAAAAGTTTTTCGTTGATTTCTTTAATCTCATTAACTATAGTAATAAATAATAATTATAATATTTTAGTGTCTATCATTATAGTGAACTTGTTCAAAAAAGATTAAAGCTTTATAAAATATTTCTTATATTACTAAAAATAAAATCTACTTTTAGCTAGTATCTCTACATCATTCTCAAAAATAGTTGCAAAACTTAAAAG
The DNA here is from genome assembly GCA_947359355.1 of Acrocera orbiculus. Classification (NCBI taxonomy): domain Eukaryota; kingdom Metazoa; phylum Arthropoda; class Insecta; order Diptera; family Acroceridae; genus Acrocera; species Acrocera orbiculus. The sequence goes on from OX375757.1 coordinate 3,319,140, forward strand.
TTTCTAAATTATTCCATTAAAGCTTATAATTTAGTAAATTTCAACATTTATATTATAGCAAAAACTAAATATTTTTTGTTTTAGTAATGTCCTTACATACTAGGAGCACCATAAGATGAAGCATCACTTATTCGACGGCTCAATGTTGATTTCCTATTAAGAGTACCACCATTGACATTACGATATGGATACATATTTAGTGGTGGTATATTTGGGTTTTCAATACGTGTTGGTGATGAAACCAATGGACGCGGGGATCCCCGTGATAAAGTTCCAATTATTTCATGTGGCTCTTGATATCCAGAATCTAAATCGTCATGATATGTGTCCATTAATGGGGTTGGATCTTCATAATCGTAATCAGTAAATCCATTGTTATCAAATGACTATGTAAGGAAAAAAATTAATTTAAGTTATTGACAATTATACCAAATTTTGAACCAGAATTATTAATAATGTAACTAAAAGTATTTCATGGAACAAATAATTAAATCAGTGAAAGAACAAAATAACTAAATAAGTTTTAAAAATACAGAAATGGTCAAGTTAGATCTGTTTTTATTAATAGAAAGCATTTGTGTTTCTGATTTTTATTAGATATAATTAGAGACGATCATACAATGACCCAATATTTTACATTCATATTTCTAGTGCCGTTAAAAATTTAGGTTTTTATAAAAGTGAAACGTTTTTTCAATAAAGAAGCGTAAATGACTTTTTATATTCTTACTATTAGCTTGCAAAATGTATGTAAAAATCTTCAATTGATAATAAAATCTTTTCTATTCATCCAATCAAGTTCAAATAAATTTTGTTGAGTTGGCAGTGGATGACAATTGATGTTAATACAGATAGTTCAAATATTAATTTATTGGTTATATTTAATAAACTAATTTTTAGGTTTATATGAGGGAAAAACTTCAGAAAACTGAATGAAATGAATTCTGAATTCAGAAAAAAGAAAAAACAATCTGACTGAATGGGTATGGGAATGAATGAGAAATATAAGTAGGAATATATTTTAAAAATTTTGTTGTTGTATTACTGGTTTTTATAGAAGGCAACTTTAGCTCCTAATTCTTTATAGTTTATTGAAAATTTGTAAAAATTCCTACATAAAAATGTGACATTTAACAAGGGTAGCTCTTACTTTGAAAGAAATTTAACAAATTTAAATTTAATAATATACTTTATCATTACCTTAATCGGAGTTTTTCTAATTATATCATTATTTTGGATTGAAATTTTATTATTTTTATAATCAATAACTTCATAATTTCCATCCTGAACTGGATAATCAGTTACAAAATGTCGAGTTCCATGAGGTGTCAATGTTGCCCACAATAGACGGTTATCGGTAGATATTTGTTGTTGTGATGAACAGGGATATAGTATTCCACCGGATATAAAAGAATTGGGTTTCATTGGTTCACCAAGTGCTGACATTGATGATTGTTTTATATTTGATTCCTGATATGAAAAGCTTAACCTAAATAAATCAATAAAAGTTATTTAATACATTAAATAATTAATAAAATAATAACTTACTCTCGACATTTGATTAAAACAATAGCAATTAGTGCTCCAAGTAGTACTATACCAGCTATTGAGGTAATTAAAACTAATAGCCATGTATTTCCAATAGATAAATTTCCCTTTCCTGTTAGTTCAATGAATTCAATACCACTTTCTCTTGGATGTGGATTTGGTTCACACATAAAAGCTGCAAAACATGGCTGAGAATCATTTCCAGATAGTGCAAGTATTGCATTTTGTGGTAAAAGAAATGTTGGGAGGGGTGGAGGTGGCATTGATAAAATCATATCTGGTGGAGGACCGACTTCTACACATTTCCCAATACAATCCATAATTTAGCTTAGTATTGAAATGCTAAATAAAATGAAAAATAAATTCAGTACTATGGAAATTAGGTAGTATTTTAATTCCAAAAAAGGGACATTTGTACTTAAACTTGATTTAAAAAAGAAAAAGCTAGAAGTATTTATGATGTACGAGTATACAGTCAACTGAAAATAGTTTCATGAAATTAATTTCCTGTTTAAATGTGTGTTTCGCAAATTTTTGTAGTATTTCAATATGGCCATAACTAGATTACATATGACTAGAATAGCCACACCAAACTTGGTGAATTACTTAAGGGAATTTTAATTGAAAATTCACACTTTATTGGCATTCCAACTTTTAAGTAGGTACTATATTTTTGGATAATTTCAAAGCTTACTGGATGAAAATGAGTATTGTGATTTATTGTTGGGGTAGTATGTATACAGTAACCTTTTGCCTGTCTGTGAACTATCGGATCGTGGGTAAAAATTTTTCACTAATAAAGAAAACTTTATTTCTGCTTCAATTTTGAATCCTGTATTAAACTTTAAGTAAATTGGTTGTTTTTTTAAAGAAAAACCAGTAGAATTGAAATATTTTTAATAAGTTAGTTAGGGTAAGGAGTACATTACATAAATTACTAGCAGGTTTCGTGGCAAAAATAATATTTTGTACAAATTTTTTACAAGAAACACGAAGTTTTGATTTCAAAAAAATATAAAACTTGTAAAAACATTTGTGTTTAAGATATTTTGGGTTAAATGTGTCAATTAATATACTTTTTAACTTTGAAAATGCTGGAAACATTTTAATTTCAGACCTACCCTTTTACACCTACTGAAATAAATTCTTTCTCTTGAATAATTTAATAAATATATTTTTCAAACCAACTTTGTTTGAATTTATTTTATTTAAAAAATTTTTATTATTTGTTTAAACGAAAGAAAAAGTTTAAATTACTTACAAAAAATCAAATTTATTACAACATTAACAAATTATCGATTTCCACATCTATTTTGATATAGTTTCACGAACTCTATTGAAAAATTGTTTCAACCGGACTTTTATTAATTTGAAACACGTAAATGAATTATTTTTAAATATATTACACTTAATTCACATTTTCTTATTATAAATAAAATAATATTAAAATATAATTAACTTTTTAACATTTGTAATACATAAATGCACTGAAAGAACAAGTCCTAGATTTAGCGCTCTTCTTATAATCATCCCTTATATCGTGTTAAAGTAGCACATGCGCATTTAATATTTATATTAAATTTTCAAATGGTAAAACTTTTATTTATTGATTTTCTATTCCTCTAGTAATTGAGAGGGTTTCATCTCAAGAATTTTGTGATTAAAAAAAATCTAACAGCTACCTTGGTTTAGGTAAATGTATGAGGAGAATATGAGGGATTGCCTGCGGGTGTAAATTGTTAAATTAGAATCTGAATTAACAGGAAGCTATTTTTTTTTGTTCTCTTTGTGCAATAGGTTGAATACGGATGTTTAAAAATAAGAAAATAAAAATTATCGTTTGTATAAATTTATGTCGAGTGTGAAGGGAAATCACTTTGGAATGAGAAATTATGCTTCAAAGAAGTTTTAAATATTCGAATTTGATACTTCAGTTAAAAATTTTGGAAGCTATTAAAATATTTTTTCTTTTTAATGAATTTATTAAAACTAAATTACTTGATTGCAGAAGAAAGTAATATAATTTTTGTAAAAGTTCCAATATAATACCAAAAATTAATTTCTATCAAAATTAATGTTTAGCACAGTTAATTAAGTTAATTTACAACATTGCTTACCACTTTTTTATATCTATGCTACACGTGCCATGCTAAAAGAAGTAAAAGTTATTTCTTTGATCTCTGAGCTTTTTAGTAAATTCATACTAAAAACTTACAATAAGACGCATAGATGGTTTTGCTAGAATTTGAAAATTGTATTAGCTAAAAATTGTATTTATCTTTAGCATCACTTAAGCATTACTTGCTGTACCCAATGAAAAAGCCATGGAAAACCTTGGATGTTTTATTTCTGATGATGATTGAATAAAACAAAATAAATATTCCAATAAGACAAATTTCTGATTGCTAATAATAACAAGTCAAATGCAAGGGTTTTTTTTTTTGACATGTTTTGATGAGTTTTTTTATGGTCCTCCAACATCAAATGTCAAACAAAGCGATCCACACATTTTTGACTTAAGAGTTTACCCTAATAAGATAGATCTATTAATGTTGGCATGTTACGTGTCCATATGTTTTTTTTTCAGGGGTCCATATACCTAAGGACCAAACATAGGCACGATCATTCAGGTGTCGTTTTATCGGCAGTCGTTGCGAGCTCTCTAGCCGGCTATAGCGGTAGACAACCGACGACAACCTGAACATTTTCTCGCTACTGAATGGGAGAAATTCTAAGAAATGAGCGCGAGGCTCGAAATAACAAAAAGGGGTGCATGCCGTAGAAAGAGAAAAAAACTAAATATGTGTAAACACAAAAAAAAGGACTTTATACAAAGGAGTGAAGCCCCTTTGATCATGCATCTTATGATTGGGCCAGCTGACCTGAAAAACAATAAAAAGGAGGAGAGGGTGATTAGGACATTTTAGTCAAAGACAAATTTAATTACCCATGTTTGCCTTTATTCTATTCAACAAATTCTAAGAACAAAAAAATAATTTAAGCTTAGATAATACTATATATAAAAAGGACATTAAAAAAATCTAATGATAAAATATAATTAAAAAAATCTAAATACTATTAAAAGAAAACTTATCAAATTATAAAAATAAAATTTAAGTACATATATATATATAAACAAAATTTAATTAAAATATAACACAAAAAAGATCTAAATAAAAAAAAGGAAAAACTAACTATATACCAAAATTTATTATTTAAGAAAAAAAAGAAAATTTTACTTAAAAAAAAATATAAACCAAAATAATTAAACAACTTAATTCCCTTACCTCTTTTCCTCACAGGTTTGTTGGGCCCAGCAATCTTCTGAAAAGATCTTCTATAAAAAGAATATATACAGTTTCCTTCATCTTCTTTCCTCCTTTTTTTGTCTTTGTTTTTCAATTTCTTTTTTTTTTTTTGAAAAGAAAATAAATTCAATAAAAAGATAATAAACAGAAGTTATAACATATAAATTGTCGTATTTAAATCAACTCTTAATTTAAAGAAATACAATTGCAAAAATGAAAAAAAAGCAAATATTATTTAAATTCTGCCCATTTCACGATTTTTCCCAAGATTCTCAAGTGATTAAATTTTCTAAAATTTTTCTTCCATCTTCTCATTTTCTTTCTTTTGAAAGTTTTACATGTAACCCAATAAAAAATTTTTATATTACATTCCATTGTTTTCAAATTTTAATATTTAGAAATATTGACCGGATTAGAAAGTTGAATCAAATAGCTCATAAATTCCTTTTGAGCTAAATTTATGAGAACTTATAAATCTTCTCGTGCTCATAAATTCTTTTCTTCGCTTTTGTAACGGACACTTACTCTAATCTGGCTAAACCTTTTTCCTTGTATGTCCAGTCCAATGCGTATAACATCAAATAATGTAATATTAGTAAACTTTTCAAATATTTTATGATATCAAGTGCCGTATAAAATAATTGACACAAATGACATTACCTAGCTATGGTTATTATCGTCATCATCATTATCATCAACTAGTACAAATATATATTAAATCATAATAAAAATGGCAATAGTGGATTAATTATTTAGTAACATCAAAATGTGATGATTTAATAATAAAAGGAATTAACAGCGGTTTTATTAAACATTTTACCCATAAAATAACATCAGTATATTCGAATCGGAAACGTTTTAGTGATTTACAGAAAGTCTTTTTTTTTTGTTCTAATAGTCACTATCAAAATTGTCATTACAAGCAACTGAGGAAAAAAAGCAACAGTCGACAATTTAACTTCACTTCATTTTATTTTAGTATTGATATGATTAATAGTTTAAGCTTATTAAATTGCTATAATTTTTGCATTCTTTTCCTTTTTTAAGTAAATATAAATACATAGTAAATATTTTATCAAGTTTTTCTTATATGACTTCACATGTAGAATTGATCTCTTCATTGGCTGTTTCTTTTATTACTGCTAAAACTCCACCATTTCTTTGGAAAAATGATTAACAGTTCTGGTTTTTGGCTTATTGAGTTCATCAAACCTATTCGCAAGAGGCTCATTTTGAGTTCATCAAATCTATTTCGCAAGAGTGAAAATTTATTACCTTCCTTCAATTCTGAATTTCTCAAAGCACTTCAAAGTTTCACTGCAATTAGGGTGATATAAATAAGGTTCGATTTATTTCTGCATTTCACCAAATTCAAGACGATATTAAGTTCTTGCGAGGTGCGACTCATTGTAGCAATTTGTTGGCTGCTGATAATGATTTTTATTTTCCTTGGTAACCCAGGTACCAAAGATTTTAGTGTCAAATTTATCCTTAAATTTTCAAATTTAGCTCTATGCTTATGCTGCGCTCTTGTAGAAATAAACAATCGAATAAAGAGGCTTAATAATCAAATTAACAGCTTCATATTATTTAAATGGAAAATCCTTTTCGGGCAGTATAGGAACATTATAAGTACACTTATTTCTTACCAACTGAATACTTGCAAAATATATTAGCTTTAAAATTTTTTTACTAAACCAATAAAAGATTTTTTAATTCTTCAGCAAAGCTAATTTCTTCATTTAACAGATACAATGCCAAACTATCTCATATTTTTTAAACCAGGTCAAGAAATTATGCATTGAAATAAGATACAAATTGTTTTTGTTAAAAAAATACCTCCCTCCCCCTTTTGAAATTCTTTTAATTAAAATCTTTATCAAGGGATTTAAATTTTAGCATTGCCAAAGCTTTGAGCAATTATGTTTAATTAAAGATGATGCATAAAAACTTCTATCCAACCATTCGAAAATTAAATAAGATGTGCATAAATGTTACAACCTAAAAATTTCAATACTTAATGAGCTCTTGAGTTTTTTTGAGACTTTTTTATATCATACTTAAATACAATATTTAATATAGTTCCAGATTTTATTTTATCTAACTTAAATTTTTGATTTTAGGGATTTGAAATATTCTCTAAAATAATTGTTAGTTATGTATTTACTATATTAGTTAAAATAATTAAAATATTTGTAGAAAAAAAAAAGTTAATTAAAATCGTGTTAAAAAAAATAAATTGTATTTTAGCTATAATGATAGAGCTCAGTAGTTACACGCAACAATTATTTGGTTTATCTTGAATTTAATTGCTAATATATTTTTAAGTTTATGACAATTAAAATACGTGACCGGTAAACTATAAATATTTATAATTTGTAAATAAAATAATTTTCATATGAGAACAACAAGGTACGTTAGCATTTAATATACAATTTGCACTGAATCAAATCCATTGTCAAGATCTTATCCAAAAAGACAAACATTTTTAGTTTTAAAGTAAGAAAAAAATTTAAAAATTTCAAATTAAGTAATTAGGAAATTATTTGACTAATCGAAATGAATATTTAATCAAATACATATCTAACTTCGGACTTAAACATTAGGCATTGCCTAAGTTACATATGTTTTAAAATTTATTTAACAAAAAGAAATTTTTCATCCTTTATAGGAAAAAGTTTAACTACAGTCTAATAAAAAGTTGCAGAGAGAAGGAGGGTTCTAATTTTCGGCAAGAAAGAGAAATTATTCTTAAAAGCTTATGTAGAAACTCATAACAAAATGTTTTCTTTCTAGACACGATTATGTAATTTCTTAAGTAATTTTTCACACTTAGTTTGTAATTTTATATTTTTATGATTAAAGCAGGAAGGTGTTAAAAGAGCAATATCAATTGTAATTAGAGAGCTTGTGATAAATTTCAATATTAATATTAAGACTTTTAAAAAATATATTTATTTTAGACATTCCAAAAGTTCATAGTGGAAGTTTGACAAAATAATTTATGAAATTTGAAGAAAATGATCATTTCTAATTACTTGTAAGAAAAATATAAAAAAAAAACCAAGTAAATATATTTCATGGAGCTATCAAATATAGCGTAAGGACGTTAGAAATTATATTTGACGTTTTGGTAAAATATACATCTATCGGTTTACGTCTATCGAATTCCATAGGGATTGTTTTTAACGGATCCTTTTCTTATTTTAGGCAATATGAGAGAGATAAAGAATTTATGTTAAAGTTCTCTGGCCTTTAAATATTATTTACTTTGCATTTCAAGAGGGCACTTGAAGTAGACTAAAAGACTTAAGCCATAATTTATAATAAAAAACTTTGTAGTCTTGAAATCAAAGTAGAAGATGAGGATAAGCTAATAAGTACCTATATTCCGTAAAATGATACAAACACCCAAGATACTAAAAATAATTACTCTTTAAATGTGATAATGTAGTAAACTAAAGCTGTCTTTGATAAATATATCAACACCTATAGATGGAGAAAGTTTCAATTTAACATATTGACTGCTTTTTTCAAGTAGACTGAATCAAAAAACTAAAATAATTGCTCAATAGAACTCTTTTGGTCCTATATTGATGAACTGTAATTAAAACAAAAAACTTGAAGAGATATTAAAGAGCATTTTTGTGTTCTATTTTTTTCTATATTTCTTAAACTTTACTAAAAAATTGTCATGTGAACACCTAGTACCCTAGTTTTTTGTGTATACTTGACAGAAAACTTATAGTTATACTTTAGTTATACTTTAGAAAAGAGAATTTGTTCCCTTGAAACAGTTTATTACCAATGTTTCTAAAAAATGATATCTATAAAACCTGTGCATTCAATTTTAATATTTATGATGAATTTTTAAAATTGCTCCAAGCTCAACGTTGTTGATGGAGTGTAGTGCAATGGTTACTCTAGTTGAATTTTTTTTGTTATGATAATTATCAGTGCTCAGTACCTTTTCAAAAATTTCTGGCAGTAATTTTAGTTAATATTATAATAATTGAAGAGAAATAAAAAGTTATAGCCTGGCAATTAATTTTTCAATATAATATGATACTTTTTACCATTCAAGATATCTTTAAGAAAATTACAAACGGTTTAATATCACACAATTAAGATTTACGCAAGCAAAATTAATCGTACTTCAAGAGCATGAAAACCAAACATTCCTTTTAATTTTCTGTTTTTTGTTGTCTTATTTTACATTTTTAATCAATAAAACCTCTATATTCAATTCTTAAATTTCTGATTTAGATTCACTTTATATATCTTAAAGTTTTCAAACTAAAAAAAAGCTTTAAGCACATTTACAAAGGCACTGACAAAAAAAAACTTTTAATGACTATTGGAAAAAGTTCTGGCATGAATCCTGTTTTTATTCTTCGAAATATTTTCGAGTTTGACATTTTCCTTTCGTTTCGATTACTAAAGAGGAGCTTTTAAGGTTAAATAATATATTATGACATCAAGAAAAAACGTTTTCCCCTTTTGATAATATTAGTGAGAGAGATATTTGGGATTTTGAAAAACTTTATACTCAAATGCAAAAGAGTCATTGTCGTCATCATCAGTTCGATTTGCAAATCCGGTGCGGGTAGAAGTGCATTTTACTTAAAAGTTCACGTAATCAACGCTTGTTGTACCGGCCAAGCATTTTGCCATTTAATTAATTAAGGCTATTAAATTTTATCAGTGAAATAAAAAAGAAAATCAACAATAAATAGCATAACATCCATATGTTTAGTTGCGGCAATTTATGAAAAAGTTTTCTATTTTTCCATAGTGATAAGGAAATTTAAGAATAAGTGTTTGAAAATTATTTTTAATTAATTTAGTTGTTGAACTATAGTAAAAGAATTTTAAAAAGCTTGGAAAAATGTATGTGTTATTTTTTTTTTATAAAAAATATTAAAGTTTTCTTCATTTTGATATTTTCATTTATCTATAATTCTTTTATTATTTCTAGTACTCTAAAAATGAATGGATAAGCTTTTTCTACTTAATATATTTATATTTTTATCCCTGCATTGGTATACATGAAAGACATATGAAGTCGACCTATATCTTTTCCCTTACAATGTAGCTATTAAATATAAGACAGTTATTATTTTGAATAAGGGCATATAAAGATTATGTAAATATATGAAGGCATAAATAATTTTGATATGTGATAAATTTCATTTTAAAAAACCATTTTAAAAATAAAAAAAGTAGTTGTATAGATCTTTATTAATCTCCATGAAAAAATTTTCTACTTAAATCCTTATAGCTAGAATTTATTTTATGAATATTTATTCTTTCATTTTTTTTTATCATTTTTATTTTCATTTGTGTAAAATTATATTCCCAAAGAGCATAATTAAATATTTATGTGGTGTAAAGAGAACGAATGCTTTATTGCCTGTAGTAAGCTCAGTTTAAATGATATATTGTCAGGCATTTGTTGTAATGTAAAGAAAAAAAGTAAAATATTAGTTAATTCTTTGAATAAATTTTTTAGTAGAAATTCATGATACTCAACGAAATAAGTTTTCTCATTTTTCTTGGAATTCAGAAAAAAGTAAAACTATCCATTGTTTAATTATTGCAAACAAAAAAGAATGTTGTTGAAAAAAAGGATTTATAAGTTTTAAGATTAAGGTAAAACAGTAAAATTTATGAGTCTATATATACTATTCATATTTTTTCTGTTTTCTTTTACTTGGTTTTGTTTACTTTGTTTACCTATTACCTATTATTAATAAAAACTGGAATCAGTGACAGAGATTACTTCGCACTTTATAGTTTTCATGACATATGTTTAAACAAAATATAAGAAAATAAACAAAAAATGCTAAAAAATCTATTTTATGGCATAGAAAGTAGAAGTAAAGAAGTGTTGGGTGTCAGAGCATTGCAGCTAAGCCCATATTTATTGGAAATATTTACTGTCTCTCAAAAAAATTTCAATCTACATCAAAAGATTTTCAATTTGTGTCTTTTTTTTGGTCGAAACTGCAATCAACTTCATTTTAAAACATTTCAAAGAATTGTTGATGAAACAAAATTTTTGATATCTTTTCAAATATGACTTTTAGCAATAAGAGCAAACTTTAGGTGATAAAAATCGATTAAAATCATACCAAAATTTTAAATATGCTCTTATGTAGTTTCATTATTAAACTCATTTTTAACGGACTCAATGTCCTTAAAATCACTTATAAAATTTTGCAGTTAACTCTGATTGTGAAAACATTGAAACAAAAATTGATTTTTATTTAATTACCATAAAGAGCTATAATTTAGTTAATCAAACCCTTAAATTCAATTTTTAATGCACAAAATTCAATCCTAGTGATTTGGAACTTTTTAAATATGTTTGCTATGTGAAAATCTTACAAAAAGTTTAAGATTTTATTGCTTGATATAATTGCTTGTAAGACTTATAAGGTTTTGATTATAAATTTGGCAGCTTTATGGTTTTATTATGGATAAGTAATTTTTATTCGGATATTTTTCTTAATAAATAGAACTATTAAAATACAGCAAAAAAATTTTTTTATAGTTTTAGTTGAAAAACAATCTATTAAAGGCTAGAAAAGTGTTTTGGGCAAAATTTTTAAAGGCATTTTTAGCCCCCACTTAGCCTATTATAATATTATGCATTATTTTGATTGGAAATATGAAATTTATGTTTCTTACTAATTAAAATATGAAATTGATTTGCCATAAAATGCTATGAATTGTAAAAATAATAAAACTAGTCAGGAAATATAAAATATATTTATATTACTTTATTTATTTATACTACTTCATTTAAGGCCGATTTATAAATATCAATTAAAATGATGTGCCAAGTACTAATCGAAACATCAAGTTAAAGAGTTCAAAAATTATTAAAGATATAAATAACTGCATTGTTTTAAACAAAAGTTCACAAAAAATGTTAATACTTTTGAGTAGATTTGTTGGAAAGGTGCATCTCAATGAACTTATCAGGAAAAACAAAAAAATATTGTGCAAAATAAATTTTTGTTTTCCTAACATTTTCACCAAGTGCTCAAAAAATTATTGATACTAGATTCTATATGTCCTATATTAAGTTTATCTTAAAATGGGGTTTAAAATATGAAGCTTGAAACTTTTTTGATTTAACTTGCTTTAACTATATTCATTTGTTTGTTTGTGTCATTTAAACTCAAGTTTGACTCACTTAATGTCTTTCTAAAGAATTGAATTTCTACAAGGTTATATTCTAGTCTAGAGGCATGAATTTTGGGTGGTTTCTTGATGCAATAAAAGAAAACAAATAATATTTTTACCATCCATTATTTTACAAGATTTACTAATGCTTGAAAAATACATGAAAAATGATATTCAAAAAGTTATAGTCTGAAGAATTGGGGGGTCTCAAATCAAGGAGTGCGAAATTCGTCACGATTATAACCCATTCAGAAATTTGAAGTAAAACCAGAAGAAAGAATTATTGAGGAATACCGCTAACATACTAATTAAAAAAAATTTTCGCGAAATTGAGGCCGTCTGAAAAGAGGTCAAGTTTTTTTTATTTAACTTGCTTTAACTATTCATTTGTTTGTTTGTGTCATTTAAACTCAAGTTTGACTCACTTAATGTCTTTCTAAAGAATTGAATTTCTACAAGGTTATATTCTAGTCTAGAGGCATGAATTTTGGGTGGTTTCTTGATGCAATAAAAGAAAACAAATAATATTTTTACCATCCATTATTTTACAAGATTTACTAATGCTTGAAAAATACATGAAAAATGATATTCAAAAAGTTATAGTCTGAAGAATTGGGGGTCTCAAATCAATGGTGTGCGAAACTTGTCACGATTATAACCCATTCAGAAATTTGAAGTAAAACCAGAAGAAAGAATTATTGAGGAATACCGCTAACATACTAATTAAAAAAAATTTTCGCGAAATTGAGGCCGTCTGAAAAGAGGTCAAGTTTTTTTTATTTAACTTGCTTTAACTATTCATTTGTTTGTTTGTGTCATTTAAACTCAAGTTTGACTCACTTAATGTCTTTCTAAAGAATTGAATTTCTACAAGGTTATATTCTAGTCTAGAGGCATGAATTTTGGGTGGTTTCTTGATGCAATAAAAGAAAACAAATAATATTTTTACCATCCATTATTTTACAAGATTTACTAATGCTTGAAAAATACATGAAAAATGATATTCAAAAAGTTATAGTCTGAAGAATTGGGGGGTCTCAAATCAAGGAGTGCGAAATTCGTCACGATTATAACCCATTCAGAAATTTGAAGTAAAAACAAAAGAAAGAATTATTGAGGAATACCGCTATCATACTAATTAAAAAAAGTTTTCGCGAAATTAAGACCGTCTGAAAAGAGGTCAAGTTTTTTTACACTTTTTTCACTTTTCTGGATTTTTAACTCCTCCACTCCTGATTATTCTACTAAATCTAATTTTCTATTAAGGCTTTAGGTTGTTCAGAGGAACTTGCTCCACTCTTTTTTAGTTCTATTTTGATATTTTGATCAAAACTCTTACCACAATATTTTATGAAGCTTAAGTCTGGTGATTTGCGAGCTGGGTATAAGAAATCTAAAAATATAATTTATTAATTAAAAACCCTGAAAATTTGAGATAAAGCCTGGACACATGCTTTTTTGCATTAGACATAGAATATTTAATAAATTACACAATATCAATATGAAAAATATATTTACTCTAGAATCACTTTATATGCATATATTCAGATTTCACTACTTTTTTCCTATTGTAATTTATTTTGATGAATAAAACATTTTAAAAATTATCAAATTCTATGGAAGAAATTGATTGTTACTTTGTTGATATTCATACAAACCTTTTTGAAAGTATTTCCATATATTTCCTAATTTATCATTCACCTTTAAAAAATTTTTTGAATTGAAAATAAGACACTTCTCTGAAAAAGAAAAATATTTTTGTGGAATGACAATCAAGAAGCTCTTGAATTTTAAGAATTGTGATATATTAAAATAAACACTATAAACATTTTATACCTTTAGGAATACGTAATCAATAAATAATAAAAAAAAAAATCATTTTATTTTAACCAAAGTTGGGAGTACTATAAACAACAGCAACTTTTCATAGTAAATGAAAAGTTCGTAGAAAAATAGATAAAATATGGCACTAAAATTAAATGCTACACTTTTTTTTGAATAAATAAAATATATAAGGATTTAATATCTGGTCAATAATAATCAAATTTAATTAAATATATTAAGAAAAAGGCAAAACAGTAATAAAATGGGAATTTCAAACATAGACACTCTGAATGCTGTTTTCATGGTACATGCTTGAGTCGACTTTTGCTGGACTTCCTTAGAAAACCAGTTCGAATAATTGCCTATATTTGGTCGGAAATTTACTAAGGAGGTCTTGATGCCTTATTTGAAGCTCATTTTTCAAATTAATTTCTACATTATTTTCTAATTTTACATTAGCTCAACAAGAGATAACTGTTTTATATAAATTGATTACTTTAATTATCATATTAAGGACACTCCTATGGTTTTTGACATGTTTGTTATATTTTTTCCTCATAATTATTCTTTCCCTCTCATTTTTTATACGAAGCAATAAACTTTTTTTATTGGCACACCTTTTAATGCGGGATATCTTTTTCTAAGTTGTTAAAATTTAGCTTCAAAATATAGAGGTATGCAAAATTTTATATTTTTAAAATTATAGTTGTAAATATAAAGTTCACTTGATTTAATATTTTAGCAAGCAATAAAGAGTTTTAATAAAAAAGGAAAAACTATGCCCTAAATATATTCAAAAAAATAAAATAAATAACTTTAAAACTACTTTGCACTAGGTTAAGCAACCAAATTGCAGGGAAATATACATAAGTACAAGATATGTATGTTTGTTAGCTTGTATACCAACATGGCAAACATGAAATCATTTCGAAATATGTTCACCACTTTTTATTTCTCTAATTAATGGTGAGTTTTATGTAAGTTTCTTATTTGGACTTCTTTGTCGAAAAAATTGAATTGTCAGACTTTCCATAAATGAGCAACTTATGTAGATGTTACAATTTAGTCACTATAAGTAGAATTTCCTACTTTTTTTCTGCTTCTCTTCCCAAAATAATATTTATAGGGTTAGCATATTGAGGGTATTACTAAATCCACAAACAACTTATAAATGTATTAGTGCAGCTTTTGTAGGTAGCGTTGCAATTTTGCAAAAAATATATGATTCTATATGGAAACTATTTATAATGCAAGAATTTTCATTACAGGTAAATTATAAATCATAATTTTCGGCAATTAAGAACTTTACATGGTAGACTGCATAGCTTTTAAATTTCATAGTAATTATTTACTGTCAAAGAGAACCTTAAAGGAAGTTTTGTTTTTTAGTAAAGTTCAATTAAGTAGGTGTCTAAGCTTACAATATAAAATTCACCATAAACGTTATCTATTCTAATTGATTGGCACGTTTGATAGTTCTTCTATGAATTACAAATATTGAATGTCCAGTTTTTACATACATTTGTATAGAAAAACGAAATATTGTTCTTGTTAACTCCCATGTAGATTAATTTAATCAATTTTAACTATCAGATAAACAAGCTAAGCTGGTGCTAAGCAAATTTTATATCTGTATTAGTATGTTTTAATATTTCCAAATATAAAAAAAATTCATTTTAGCTTAAAATCCAAGAATTTCTTTGAAAGCACAAATAAGGGAGAAAATTTTTCTATAAGCAATAACAAAAACAAGTTTTTCCATAAATAATTTTTATGCGTGTAAAAATTGTGAATTCATAAATTTATTTTCAAGAACAGCTATGAATGAAAAACGCCTACACAAGTGTCCTTCGAATAAGGTCGATAGGATGTACATATTCTACAAATTCATGCAGTTTTATTTTATGAAAGAAGCCTACACAAAAATCCATATTTAGTGCTGTAGCTATGTAAATAATTTTGATAATTTGTCCTTTAATAAAGAAGAATTGGACCTGAAATATCTTGGATTAAAATATTGATGTAGGTTATGTTAATTAATATTTGAAAAATTAATTTAGCGAAATAATTAAAAATATAAATGAAAATAAAAAGCTGAAAATCGGTTTTCATTACAAATTTATGCTTGCCAAAAGTGAAAATATAAATATAAAAATATGTTGAAAATATTTTTGAAGTAGTAAAAGAAATAATCGGTGAAATAACACAGAGTTCCTGCCTTTTTTTGTTTGGCAACAAATATATCTGCAGTTTTTATGCTTCAAAATACTTTACTCAAAATATGAAAATAAAATACAGTATCATACGTAATTTACTTCAACACCAATTTATTTTTTTTAGATTATATAAAGTTGGAAAAATTACCATTTTTAATCTGTAATTTGTTTTTAAATTTTTTCATGGTTTTGCTTGCAGCCAGTTGCGATATACTAAATATAATCAAACGTAGTTTTTATAGTTTAATAAACCCAGTTCCATTAATTAGAGCTCAATACTATTTTTGTTTTTATCCTGTAAGAAAATTTTGTCAATAATAAATTAAGGATAGGGAAATTATTATAAGTAGTCTTTTTTAGATTAAATTTAAATTCCAATAAAATATCTAATTAAAGACATATATTGGTATTTTACACAAAGTGCAACCATCTCCCTTGGCGAGCTCTGGAGTATTAGAATTAATAAACCAAAAAGACAGGCAGCTTTTAAATTAACCTTTCCCTCACAACTTCATTTTGGAGACACTCCAGGCCTAATATAACGCTCATGTATTAGAAAAATGGAAAAAGTTCAATATTTTGTTTGATCGGTAGTAACAAGTACCAAATTTGGTAGCAAATGCACTGATGCTTTATTGTTGGAATATTTTTGAACTTGTCTTTCATGTATGCTATCGATAGCGAGGAAAGTAATGTTATTATCAATATTTGAATCAATGTTATTCAGTCTTTTAGACTTTTAGATTTACATTTAAATTACTATTTGCTCTTCCAAACTGAAATATACAACGATATAAAAGTCAAATTTGGCATTTTTGAAGTCTTATAATAAATTTTTCTTGCATAAGTTCTTATAATTTATCAGTTTTTTTAACAAAAAGTGTCGCACAGCCTTTAAGCAACATTCCACCAGTGGAGTATAAGGGGAGGAATACCGAACAATTATAAGATCTTTAGAGACGTTCCCCTTTACACCACTTTTGTTTCACCTCTTTCTTTCAAAATTTTTTTACTGTATAAAAGAAAAACTTGAATGCATGTAAATAAAAAAATATTCGTAACAAAATTATTTTTGTTTTTTTATTAAAACAGTTAAGCACTTTTGGGTGTGTAAATCTTGTTTTTCGCTACTTAGATATCATATTTAAACAGAAATTTTTTTGAGAAATTTATAGTCATATGAAATTTTCAAAATTAGGTTAAAAATATTTCATTAAATTTTGTCGGATTGAAAATGGGAAAAAATGGAACTATGTGATTCAGCATTGAAATCAAATACAATATTATTTAAAGTTAAATGTCTTTGCATATTTGGTTATTTAATTATTGCGTTTTCTAATGGCATTTGGAATAGTGTAAAAATTGTTTCCGGCACTTAAAAGTATAAATTATAGACATACTTAGCTCTATAATAAAATTTTATTTTACTGGTAAAATATAGCTTTAAATTTCTGTAGCACAAAAGTCAAGGAAGCAGTTAATCTAATGGCACTTTTGTTAAATAACAAAAATATATAAAATCTCTTCAAGGAATAGAATAAAATAATTTCAAAAAATGAAAAAATTAAAAATTCAGCCTTATGTTTATTTGGTAAAGAATTTAAGTAATTACTAAAGTCTTAATGGATTTACACAAGCAAGAGAATTGTTTTAATGAAATATAAAGTATTAGCCAACATGATTTTTGTTCAGTTATAGCTCTAAAGGAATTATGGGAATAAAAGCAATTTCTTGACAAATTCCATTAAGAAATTTCTTAATAATTTCTTAGATTAATATAAGAAAATCCGATATGGAGTTTGGGGTTGATAAATATCAACCACCTACTATCAAAGGGCTTATTAAGTAAGCTCTAATAAATTACACAGACAAAAATATCAATTCTATCTTGAAGCTTTTGTTATAACATATTAAACCCATTTATACTATAGCTGAGATTTTATATCCTTTTAGAGTAATACCAAAAGCTTATTTTTGTCAATTTCTTTTCTTATTACTTATTAATCTTACTAAGAAATTGTTTTCTTAATTAGGTAAAGAATATTGAACCATCAGGGATTTTATGAATTTTGTTCTTGATAGATCAAATTTGATTGATCACAATGATTTTAAAATCTTTTATATAACTTTTTTTGTCCAAATATTTTCATTAAATATATTGATAAAACTTTCATTAAATTAATATTTTAATTATAAAACCATTTACCATTTACCGTTTAACCATTTGATCAATTTATGAAAAATGTTATGATCTTCTAAAAAGATTTCTACATCCTTTTATTCCCATTATGCTTCAGAGTAATTAATTATTTTTCTCTTTTTAGCTCATTAATTTATATGTAAATGTCTATTTATGCCTTATTCTATTGATTAAAATTGCAGGTGAACTTAATGTGCAAAATCTATATAGTATATTGGTATCTATTTTTATTTTGTTTTTGTACATTACTCGTGGCTTGGTAGTAAGTATTGAAGGTTCTGGATTGTACATATAACAGAGGACCCGGAACTGCAATATGTAAACTCAATAACCAAAGGCAAATTTATTGAGAAATTTTCAAAAATGCTCTAACATATTCCTTTCTTTTCATAAGTAAATGGTGTGGATCAAATTTTATGTATAGCAAATATGAAATTTATCTCAAAACGATTTGATTATCAAATACGTATACTTAAAAGTGCAGCATTGCTTGTCAAAGTAATAAAAATTAAGTTTCCGACATTTATTTTTTTGTGGAAGTAAATACTGAATCCAAAAATCCTTTTGCTTTTAATTTAATTTACAAAAAAGTTTTATCGAAAGTTTATGGAAAACATTCTTATTAATTAAATTTTTTATAGCAGAGCTTACACAACCTAAAGGATATAGCTTTGTTTAATTTAATATTTTTCTTTTTTTGGTTTTTATTTTTTCAGTAGGATTATTTTACCTATTTTCATTTCATAATGAACTGTAACCTTAGTAGAATAATCGTAAAGAGTTTTATAATATATTTTGCTAGCCAAAAAATGGCAAAGCTTATGAAATTAATACTAAATAATTTTCTAACACATTTGTATAATATATCTAAGCTTTTACAAATGGCGAAGTACTTCTTTGAAAAAACTACGAAATTCTATAGTATCTTGTTCGAAGATTACTTTTTGTTTTGCCATTTACAGATTCAAGTGTTTGCGAAAGTTTAATTGATTCTGAATTACATATTCAAGGCGTTAAACAGGTTCAATTGATTTTTCAACATCAGCAGGAAAGTAGTAGCTCTGTTTAATTTTACTCATACCATATACACTCAGGTTGAAGAAAATAATTGTTTTTGAAAACACTTTTTATACCTTTAATGGCATACTTTGTCTGAAGATGTTTGAATTTATTAGAAAAGAAATGGTAGAAGTTTTGATTGTGATATATAAAAAGGAATTTGAGTTTAAAAATTAAGTTTCCTTTATGTGTTAACATTACAAAAACAGTACAGAAAGTTTAGTTTGAAAGCTACCCAATTACTTATTTAATTATTTGGATAATTAAATGCTATTTTGCAATGAAATTTCCTTAAATTTTATTAGTTTAAAATTTAATTTAAAATATTTTATGTATTATTTTTTATTATACTCTTTCCCTTTTTCAAAAAGAAATTATATTTTACAGCTTTCAAAGATGCTACTAAGCGCTTGGCCTTTAGCAGGAAAAGCAAATCCACCAACAAAGAAGAGAAACAAATTACGATTCTGTTTACTACTTGGAGGATATGTGATTTTCTTAATTGTGGGTGCAGCCAGTTTTTCAGCAATTGAAGCACCAAATATAGCTGAAGTATCAAAGAGGATCAAAGCAATCAGATCAAAATTTACGGAAATAAATTCGTGTGTTAGTGGTGAGTTTTGAATTAAGTTTATTTTATTTACATGTGTCATTTATTTCAATTATGTATATTTGCTTGGTTTCAAATTAAGTTCATGAAAAATTGATGGATGAGAGCGGGATAAATGGTTTTAAATTACGTTTATATTAAGCTATTTTTTTCTTATATCAGTTGTTAACTATATTAAACAATTTTTGTTTGAAAATCAAAAATATTGTAATCGATTTGGTGTTGGAATAAATAGAGAATTAGAGCCAAAATTAAACTGCTTGGAAGATTTTCAAAATGAAAATTATTACAAATATTTTTACTGTTTTCAACCTTATCATCATTTTCCAGTTTTAGTTTTTTGATCGATGCCTCAAAATTATTGTTGAATTGCTTTCCAAATCAACTTTTGCCAGCTTCTCCTCTTCTGCTGCTCTCTTTTGTTCTTTTCCTGTCTTTACAATACTATTGCTTTTGTTCCAGATATTATTGAATGTTGATCCACGCATTTTTATTCCTTGATATTTTTCATCGGCTTATATCTTTTATCATCTAATCCCAATTTTTTTCTGAATCTGACTGCTTCTAATACCTGGACCTTTTCTGAGTTTAAAAAGGATTCTCAAAATAAAATTCTTCGAAGTTTGATTCTGCTAAGTTCAAATTAAATCATATATGACACTAGATTTTATCCAAAAACTTCGTTAAACAATTTTAATATTTTAACTGCGAGCCAAATTAAAATTTTATAAAATATTAATAGCAAAATATAAGAATTTTGTTCTTTCTTTGAATCTAGTTATTTCTGCTTTAAAACACAAAGGGTAATTCATTAAAGTTGACTTCATGACATTTTAAATATATATGTAACTGCTTCATATGGCATGCGTATGCATGCTCGAACCCTTCAGAGATAATTACAAAGCTTGAAGCATTGGCTGCCTTGAAAACTTCCTAGCTTTTTGAATAAATTGTTCAAAATTAGTTTCATTAAAATTTCAGTGTCATTTTATCACTATAAATTATGTAACAATGAATAAGAAAAAAAATTAAATTATTTTTTTAATTAATGGAAAGCCTGGATTTACGTAGACAATATAAAATATATTTTAAAAATTATAAAGGTATGCTTTTTGTCTTATTTATGTCAACTACAATATTTACATTAAAGAACTAGTGGAGTGGAAATATGTAGAGCAGAGCGGTTAACGAATATTTATTAAAATTGTCAAAAAATACCAGTAAGAAAGATCATAATATCTTCAGAAAATTCATATTTATATGAACAAAAGCATATAACATTTTCTACTTGTTTTATTTTAGGTTTCCAATACCCTTAAATTCAAAAATATGTTGCTAATAATTTGATACACGGGTTCTAGAACCAACATCCATGTTTAATTTTAGGTTTGTTTAAAGCTCTGAATGAATTAATGAGCTCAAATTATAGCTCTGCGTTATTGTTACCTCAATCATAAAAAATGGTATATTTGTTCTTTAAAAAGTTAGCTCTCGATGCATACATGTATAATTCTTTTTGCTGCTTCACAGACTGTGAAAGAAGTATACTTAGCATTTTTTGACAAATAACTTTTATAGTTTGACACGTAACCATCTAATTATTTATTGAATAAATCCTTCAGCCAAAAAGAAAAGCATTTGTTGTTTTATTATAAATGATCTTTGAAAATATAAAAATTATGAGCTTAATTATAACTATAAAATGTTCCTTTTTTGTTCAAAACTTTTAGATCTGGTTAATTAATAACCCATTCAATTTTAGCGGATGCTTGTGGTATGATTTAAAAATGATTTAAAATTTACTTACGATTTAAGAATGGCAATTCTCCTGGAAGTATGCAAAATATTTACATCACCGGACACGGAGTAATTAAAAAAGTCAAAATAACATAAAGTTTTCCGGAATAGCCAAACAAAAATTTCTATTAAAATTTACCAGTCTTGTAGAATGTTATTTCCCGTGATTTGCTCGCTCGAATCGAACCTCTAGCCTCATGCGTATAGGTCTTACTTATAGATCATTTTTCTGCAGAAAGGGAGAAGACAAGGAGGGGGTTAAAACATAGAGTTTGGAGAAAAAGAATGACTGGAAAGTTTTCTATTTTTCCTCTTATTGACAACATATATTTTCTTGTTATCAAAGGTCTGAAATTCGTATGAAAAATTTACACAAACATATCCTTTATATGTATAGATAACTCAATGACTTATCAATCTTTCTGAAAAAGACTTCCAGCCTTAAGTAATAACAACATTTCAGTTTTAATACAAACTTTTTTTTAAATCTTAACACTTCGGAGATTTTTCTATAAATTTCACTTAAGATATTCTTAAATAGCTTTAAGCTAATTTTTATTTATAGATAAAAAATCTATAACTATTGTAAGTATTATTTAAGCTAAGCGAACAAAGCCTAACTAAACAGATCTGCAATTATTTTTTTTTTCATAGGTAATTCAAATAAAAAAAGTAATTGGTTAGACTTTTTCTTCAAATTGAGCTTTAAAATCTCTTATCTAAAAAAACAATAATTTACCAAAAAATTTTCCCAGGAATACATTATTACATTATATATTTAGAGACCTGTTTGATTTCAAGAAATAATAAATTTCTACGTTTTTCTTACAATTTTTTCTAAATTGACACTTGATTTCGAAGATTTTTAGGTTTTTCTTTAGGTATTTGATTCCAAGATATTTTTTATATAAATAAGAAACTAATGTATTTGAAATTCAAAACTTTAATATCTAAAGAACAATGACAACTTGAAAATTATTTAAAATGTAAAGAAAATTTGCGTTGTGATACAATTCAATAAAAATCTAAATTTGGTTCTATTAAAATTATTCACTATGGTAAATATTTGGAAATTTGTTTAAAAAGCTAAAATTGTTTTAATGTCAGAATAATTTAAATCTAATTTTCTAGATCATTTTGTCTTATTTTATGTTTTTAATATTAAATTTGCTACTATAATGAACCTCCTGGGGCTTGTTTTATGATGTGGTTAGTTCATAAAAATACAAATTTAATTTTCTGTAGCAAATCATTATTTCAACCACGCACAAATTTTGTTTTTATTTCAAAACATATCCTAATTTGGAGGTAAAAATATCTTTAAATATTTTTCTACAAATAAAAAGTTTATGATTCTTTTTTTTTGCTTAATTGAGAATTCCTTAGGCATACAACCCTGATACTGAATGTACTGAATTGGATATGCCCGAGTCGAAATATTTTATTATGATTTCATACTGTTCATTCTGCTAGTTTACACTCAAATCAGTATAAACTTATGTTAAAAGATACTGAAAGGTTTATATAAGTCAGGATTCAACACTACCAATATCAAATCAGTATTAAAGTTACAAACTTTTCAGTACATTCAATATGAAATCATTAAATATTTCGACTCGGGTAAGCTATCAATATTAAAAAAAGGGGTATTTTATTATTAGATATATTTACAAATTATAATATTAGATTAAGTTATGCTATATTAATATTAATTTTTGAAATGATGAAAAAAAAAAACCTTAAACATCACTTGATATCTTGAGATTTTATAAAAAATTACTCTAAGAAGCAAACTTTTGACTTTAACCTGATCCTGATAAAAAGAAAAAGTTTTGATTCTGTTCTTTTGTAAATTTTCATATTATAGTTTAGCAAAGAAATCTAAAATAATTTCAATACGAACATTGCCTCTGTTGACTTGAACTTATCGACATTTTATAAACAAGAAAAACAATCATTTTGGTATTCTTCGTAGGAAAAGTAAAAAAAATTGGATACAAGTACATCATGATATATGAAAATTTACTGTGAGTTATTAATCTGAATTTAAGTATTATTAATTCATTTTCATGGAATAAATTAATATAAAAAAATGCTTATTTAGAGTTACAGAATAATTCGTTGAACTTGAATCAAATATGCCTGCTGTCTTATTACAAAAGTCAAGAAGAAATAAAACAAAGTTTTAAAATTGATAACAAAAATCTTGGTTCCAATACTTATATATATATATATGTACACGTTTATATATATTTACATTATGAAGGTACTTATCTGTAATATCGGTCAAAATGGACATCACTGATATATAAATAAAATACGAGAACACAATAAAATGAATATTCAGTCAAGATCAGTTAAGTGAACAGTTAGGGTAAAGTGTTTAAAATCAAGCGGTGTTAGCCGAATTTGGCTGCATTATTTGAGAGGTTAGACTAATTGCTAGATATCTAACTAAGCAAAGTTTGTGAAATAGATTTTATAAAATTTTTAATTTATTATTGTTTTTGTTCTTTAAATTAATTTTATTAATTATTTGACAAAAATTTCTGATTTATTTTTTTTTTTTGTTTTTGGTTTAGTTTAAGTAAGCAAAACTAATATAACTCAACAAAGAATTGATAATCAATTAGTGAATTTTTGAAAATATTGCTTAAAGGTGTAGTTAAACATAATTTGATTATAAAAATTAAATCTAAATCAAAAGTTAAGCGTCTTTTTTTCTTGTATAATTGGTCTTAGTTTTGTTCATAACGGGTCAATGACTCATCTATCTTTCTGAAAGGGACTTTCAGCCTAAAGTAATAAAAAACATTTCAGTTTTAATATAAAAATTATTGTATGAATTATGTATTAGGTCCTTATTGTTTTTTTTATTCTAATATTCAAAACTATTTTAATGCTTAATAAAAAGAATCAAAAGTCAATATTATATGGAAATATTATATTTTTCTAGAAACACTTTGGACCATAGAACAATGTTAATCCCTTTATCGGTTTGCTTTAAGCATAATTTTTGATTTCAAATAACAAATATATATATCCTAAGCCACGCTTAACAACAAGATAATGTTGAAACGTTCGAGCCTATTCCGATTGTCGTGAGTACAATTTTAACCTTTTGACCAACGCGTGTAATGATAAGTGATACTATATTAAAATAAAACAATAATAAAAAACTTTTTATTCAAAAATAATAGTCTATAAATTACTCTCTAAGATCTTTTAACCTTCAACAGTTGGACTTCTAGTCTTTATCTTTTTGTGTTTTTTTTTTTCAACAAAGATTTCTAATTAATTTTGATCAATATTATAACCGTTTCTTATAGTCAAATTATAAATAATTTTATTTTAACATGACTTAATTCAATCAATTTAATACTATAAGTATTTAATTATCGATTAAATTTTGATTTGTTTACCTTTAAATATTGTTTTGATCATTCAATATTATTATTTTTTATTTTTTTTTTGACAAAAACAGCCAGAAAAGACGCAAGAAGTACAATATTGAAACTTATAAATCACTATAGCTGCATTTTTGGCTAAATTAATATATTCAATATGGAAAGCTGACCAAAAAATTAGAGAAGGCGTTCGGTATTCTGAAGATAACTTCACGTGAAAAACAAAAAACAAAATTTCATAGCGAAGGATACAATACAAAAATTCATTACATTATATCAGCTAAATAATATCCTATATTAATATACATATATTGCCTCAATGGTACTATCAAATTCTACTTTTGGTAAAATTGATCGAAATGATTATGAAAATTTGGATAATTCAACCTCAAGTAGTGTTACAAATAGTTTCTCAATATATTATCCATCATTAGAGGAAAATAATTCTACATTTTTACCAAATTTATGTAGAAAAACTTCTATAGCATCTAAAGTACCACCAAAAAAACATAATGAAAATTTATGGTTTTTATCATATGCTGCTTTATATATTTTTTATCTTATAATTGGTGGTCTATGCTTTCAAGCGATTGAGACTCCAGTTGAAAAAAATTATAGAGATAATTTTCGAAATTTAAGAAGTCAATTTCTACAAAAGTATCCAGAAGTTACAGGTGAGATTCTACTTAAACTCTTTTTTATTTATAAATAGGCTAAGATTTAAAATTTTTAAATTGCTTTAATAGTTTTTAATTGTAATTCTCGAATAATATTTAAACATATTTTTGGTGTTTTAATTTATTTTTGATTATTTTTGATTAAAATAAAACTTTCAAAAACTACAAGAATTGATTTCAACGTAAAATTAATTTTTTCTATTAAATGCTTAATAAATCAAATCAAGATATTTATGGCAGGCCTTTTGATTAAAAAGTATCAGCAGCGCATTAATTAACAACTTAAAAAGCATTTTTTTAGGTTTCTAAGAGATTTTTAGATTCTTGTTTCACCAAATTTCAAAAAATCTATTATTCCTAAAGTTACTTTGATAATTGGATCTATTCCGGTAAATTGACAGAAAAGTAATCCACTTATACTTCTAAGAGTCTTTCAAGTGACTTCAATGTTCAAAACACTTATAGATATATATCTAACTAGATATCTACTAAGTATTTGAAAGTATATTTAACATTTTCAAAGAAGTTGCTAATAAAAATGATGCGCATAAAAAGTATACATCTTCAAAGTGAATAAAATTTATTTTTAACATCCTGACAAATGTTCTTATAGCTAAAAATCATTTTTCTAAAAAGCGATTTTTTGAAATAAGTGAATCAAAAATCTTGTTTGTTTTGATTTTATGTCTTTGAGAAAATGTTGTTCATCCGCTTAAGTCAGAATTACTATTTCTCATTCATATTTTTCCATAAAAATCCCTTGAAATATTCGTTTCAGTCTTATCATTTTCGATAAATATTGGAGGCTCTTGTAATAGCCATGTTTGGTTTTTAATGAATAGCTTGATTTCACTAAGTCCTTATTATGGCTTAAAAAACTTATTCTTAGCTTTCTTTAAGAGTTGCGTTTATATATAGAACAAAACGGAGATTTCTGCCGAAATTATTTTGTAAATTTTTTAAAACTATTAACATAAACACAATGAAAATTTTATAATTACATAATTATTTAAATAAGAAAAAGCTGTAAAAACTCTTTGATCAGTCAACGGATTTATTATCAGTTTAAAAATTTCATATTTTATTATTTTTA
Organism: Acrocera orbiculus; assembly: GCA_947359355.1. Classification (NCBI taxonomy): domain Eukaryota; kingdom Metazoa; phylum Arthropoda; class Insecta; order Diptera; family Acroceridae; genus Acrocera; species Acrocera orbiculus. The sequence continues at coordinate 3,346,073 of OX375757.1, forward strand.
ATTTATGACATGCAGAAAATAATTAAAATCTCAACTCTTTTGAAATAATCAGTAATTTAGTTAACTAATGAAGTCCAAAAAAAAGTACATAAAAAATTCATCTGAGTTTGGCCTATTTTCTAACTCTTTTGTCTATGATACATTGAATGGCAATTAATCCTAATGAGTCTCATTTTATAGCAGGAACCAAATCTGAGGTTAAGCAAATAAATTTCTAGATATTCTTTATTCGGTTTAAATTATCACTTAGGCACTTAATTGACCGACAATTAAACGACTTGTAGGTCACTTAATATCAATACTTTGCAGTTAAGATTTTTTTTGTTTTAATTTGATTAGTGCCTGTATGCGAAATGATTATTTTGATTATTTTGAAACAAATTTCTTATAATTAGTAAGGTAGAAAGATTATATTTTCCTTAATGATTAAATTAACTTATTACAAAAATATTAAAATAAATCGTTCTTTATGAAATTAGTAATTTATCAAAGAGAAAATCAAATTTCATTGTTATTATCCCAGCGGTTAATTTCTCCTCGATCAGTGACAAAGGGAAACCAAGTGGTCACCGAACAATGTTAATCTATAAGTTCCACGCACTGATGACATTTAAATAGGAAATGAGTACAGAAATGTCCCCGGTCCGTTTGGGTGTGTGCGTGCATATCGGTGTTATATATAGGCTGGCATATTCCCAGCAGTTAATTTCCCCTTAAACGCGGATTAGTGACAAATGTAATTGTTTGTCTCTTGAAAAATATATGGAGTTTTGTTCACAAAATATTCTAAGTCCTAAAGACTTAGAAAATTTTAGTTCAACTCTCGCATGTCCACTCTCTTTGACATTTGTTAGTGTAGTTTCGTTTGCTTAAGTCGCGAGTGCATGTTTTAATTACGTGTTTTAATTTTTATTTTAATATGTGAAAAAGTGAAATATTTATATTTAATTACATAATTTATAAGTTTTTATGTGTAAAGAAAACAAAATAGAAAAATAAATGTATTTATATAAAAAAATATGAGTTTCCTTTCCCCTATTTCATTTCAAGCAAATAAAACATTTCATTTTCAGGGTAGTGTGAACGAGAGAAAAAATATTATATTTAATATACCCCTTTTAAATATGCCAGCCTATATATAACACCGATATGCACGCACACACCCAAACGGACCGGGGACATTTCTGTACTCATTTCCTATTTAAATGTCATCAGTGCGTGGAACTTATAGATTAACATTGTTCGGTGACCACTTGGTTTCCCTTTGTCACTGATCGAGGAGAAATTAACCGCTGGGTTTAAAAGGAGTATATTAAATATAATATTTTTTCTCTCGTTCACACTACCCTGAAAATGAAATGTTTTATTTGCTTGAAATGAAATAGGAGAAAGGAAACTCATATTTTTTTATATAAATACATTTATTTTTCTATTTTGTTTTCTTTACACATAAAAACTTAAAAATTATGTAATTAAATATAAATATTTCACTTTTTCACATATTAAAATAAAAATTAAAACACGTAATTAAAACATGCACTCGCGACTTAAGCAAACGAAACTACACTAACAAATGTCAAAGAGAGTGGACATGCGAGAGTTGAACTAAAATTTTCTAAGTCTTTAGGACTTTGAATATTTTGTGAACAAAACTCCATATATTTTTCAAGGGACAAACAATGACATTTGTCACTAATCCGCGTTTAAGGGGAAATTAACTGCTGGGATATTATTCTTATCTTAAAAGCTTTGATTACAGAATACAATATAAAAAAAAATTGGAACTGCAAAAGATAATAAATTTTAATTGTATGCAAGAAAAATTATTCTTAAATGTAGTTAAATTTAGCTTTCTGTTGGAAAGCTTAAAAAACCATTTTGATTGAAAAAGAATTCTCCGAAATTATGATACAATTAGTTTTTTTTAGGTCAGCATTGTTTCATTCTATTCCTTAATATTCATACAACATTCATTTTTGATAATTTAATAATGAAGCTAAATGGCCCCCTTTAAGTAGCAATAAGTTTATTTTTATTACCATAAATACCATAAAGGATATTTAAGTTTCACACGTCGCAGAACTTCTTCTGAAAACTCTGAAAACTGTAATTGTAGTTATATAAGACAATATAAAGCATGGAGGAAAGTAAAGTGGCTATGCTTCATCTTGATTGCTAGAGTAAAAGTTGTTAATTTTAAAATTGTGTGGATTTTATCTTCCATCACCTCTGTCTTGAGATAGTTATGAATCAGTAAAAGCTATGCCCGTCCAGCATTAGCCGAATGCTGTTAAAGAGGGAGTGAATAAGAGACTTATAGGCTTTCTCTACTGACGCTTATACACTCTATTAAATCCCCGTACAAAAATTCTCTATTGGCATTACATTGTATTAGAACATATGATGGAAATGTCAAAGAAAAAATGTGCCTTAAAAATTAACAATGAATCATCTAATTGTGCTTAAATATAGTTTTTAAAGTGTTTAAATTAATATATTTAAAGACACAATAATGGGGGAATTTTTAATTTTATTTTGTTGGACAAACTGCAAATTTACAATAAATGCCAAAATTTCCCGTTATACTGGCGTTCAGATGGTGTAATTTAATACACGATTGCAACGTACCAAATACAAGATTTTGCTTACAAAATTTCTTTTCATGTATTGTAATACAAGTCCGTGGAAAAAGGTTGGTCTTCAAGATTACAAACCATTTCAACTGTGTCACTCTTAGCTAATATAACAACGATAAAAATTACTATGACAGTGCTCCAGTCATATTTGAGTGCTGCTTCAAAACCAGGAGAATTCAAAATTGCAAAATATTCACATTCAGTTTTACAAAATCTCTTATGGCCATGAACGATATTTACTTTTCTTTTGCTTTATTTTATATATTTCTACTGTTTCTTTGTTTATTATCCATGCCATTGAAATTATTTGCGAAGAAATTTCAGATTTACTTCTTTGCCTTATTAAAAACTATTTTTTATATGCTCTTAGAATACCTTTCTTTATGATGTTCTTCGTTTTCAAGTCAAAATACTTCTTTTTTTTTTTGAAATACTGTATTACCACTACCCCAAAAAGAATTTTCTATTCTGCGAGCTTAAAAGTAGATAAGGGTTTAATTAGACAAGCAGAAGGCACCCCTCAATGCTAATTGCCATTGAAAACGTACTAAAGGCCCTCATTAGGGTGTATGAACCAACTCATTTGAGGGTTGAAAGAAATCAAAACCTTCTTAACTTAGGAATTGTCTAATAAATATGATTATTGAATGGATATTTTTGTCCATATTTAATTTTAACAAATCCATATTGGGCAAAGATTAGAAAAGCTATACAATAAGATCGTTTTACTTTGTGTCTAATTACCGCTGATCTTGAAATTCTTTACACAGGAAAAATGTCACTTAAATATTACAAGCCGTCCGTGACACTAATTAAAAACTTAGCTTACCTTATTAGAGCCTATAGCGTTGAAACTTCATTTGATTAGTATTTTATTCTATATAATATTCATTCTCTAACTCTAAACTAACTAAAATTTGCATTACAACTTGATTAGTTTCAGAAAAAGGGCTTTCAGCATCATTTTCAATGAATTCAACAATAGTAATTGCATTTGTTACGTTTTTTTTCTCAACTCGTTTTTTATTGATCCTGATTTCCAAGTTATTCCCAAAATTAATAATTTTATTTTCTAACAGAAATTAACTTTTTTATCATAGGATTTTTCTATTCAGGTATTCTTGAACCACCTCATTTATTATCTGAAGTGGGATCTAGACCCACTTCTGGCACCATTGTTACAAAACTTGTCCCTTCAAAGTCAAATACTAGATTTTATCAACTGATTTGTACTTATCCTTTAAATCTGTTTATTTTCAATCAGTCATAGCCTGCTAGGCTTTTAACACAATCTCATTTAATTGAAAATCATAAAAATACTATAGCTCTTATTTTCGAGATATAAATTTGTAGCTTAATTAGGCTTTAATTAAAAGTTGGTTAACTTGAGCTAAAAATAATATTCATGATATATGTATATTCTTAAATCAAATCTTAAGACGATAATAAGTTGTATTTACAGAAACCAATCAGTGTATTCAAAATAGAAGTCAAATTTAGTTTTCAAAAAAAGCAAAACGTTAAGCTACATCTAATAAGCTTGTGAGATTAAAATTAGATTTTAATCTATTGTAAATAAGACTACGAAAAATAAATAAGTGAAATTAGAAGATGTATAGTGACTTCAAAGGAAGAGCACAAGTTGTTAATAAAATTAAATAAAATTCAGAACTTAAAATAAATCACTTAATTCTTCAAGCTTATGAGTTATTATTTTCACTTTCTTAGTTCACTAAGAACCTAATCTTTAAGGATTTTTCTGTATTTAAAGCTATGTATGCGAAATACATTCTTTTATGCTTTCTTATTTTGCTACTCAAGCTAATTGAAAATGCTAAACCAAGCAATTATGTATTTATTTATTTTATTTGTTTCATTTTAGATGATGATTTGGAATCATTTCTTACGGAAGTCGTAAGAGCCAATGATAGAGGAATATCACCTCTACGGAATGCTTCTAGTGAATTGAATTGGGGCTTCGGACAAGCACTTTTCTTTTCTAGTACAGTTGTTACCACTATTGGTAAGTACCTTATAACGATATATTTTTATATGTTTAACATACATAAAATGCTATAAAAGTTTTTGATATTTATTTAGAAGTGAAGATTGGGCAAAAGGATTCAATTTCATGATTTTATAAGTTTCAAAGTATAGGCTTATACTTAAGAAAAACAAAAATAATTTTAAGTATATTGCTAATAAGAGAAGTGAAAGGGGCAAAGATTTTACCGATTTTCGTTTGACATGTTACCAATAAATATTTATTAATTTCAACTGTAGTCAGTTTTATAGTGTAATTCTATTGTACATCACTTGCTAAGTATAAAATAGCATCTGGCTTAATGTCCGTTGGCAGACTATTTGAACCATAACTGAAAATTTTATCCTAAGTACATCTAAAGTGGTTCTAGTATTAACAATTTTCTAAAAACCTATATTTATTTTACTAAAAGATTTTATTATTAGCTTTATAGAAAAAAATACAATAAAAGCTTGAAAATCAGGGATAACAGTTGTTAAAAAATGGTAAATTTCTTGTGCTAAATTTATTATGCAAAAGGAAAAATTAAATTCTTTCAAATTTTATATTTGACTTTTGTCTACGCTTATAAGATGACAAATCTCTATTTAATCAATGAAGAAATCTGATCTTATATACTTTAATCTCTGCTAATTACGTCAAAATATAGCTTTGGGTCTGAAAGTGTATCAAATAGTATGAAATCAAGTTCAATTTATTTTTTTTTGTTTATTCATCATTCAAGAGAAGTAAAACATTTAAAAAGTAAAAGCTATACACGTTTCAAAAGGAAACTCAACCCAAATTTGTTAAAAATTTGACGTCCGATGATGTCATGTTTCATAATACTCATCTGGCGATAACAGCAACAGTGCTGCTATAAAAAAAATTGATGACTAAAATTCAGGGAATATAAAAATTTTTCCTAAGTGCTAGATGAAAAGTAAAAAACTTAATATATTTTTATGTATATTTCTTATGTATGTATTTTAATGGTTGTGCGTGAGAAAATTAATCACAAGTAAAGCGTATAGACGTCAAAGTTTAACAAAGATTTTCTCATTGGATTTAAATTTGTATTTTTGGTACTAAGCCACTGATATTTTCTAATAATTAGGCTAAGAAGATATCAAGTAAACAGAAAACCTAAAATATCCAACTAAAAATGAGTATGAAAATTTATTAAATTGTCTACACAAAAAGTAAATTATTTCTTTCATAGAAAAAAGGCAACACTATAATACCCTGCAGTCATTTTTTCACACACTTTTAAAATTGGATATTGTTCAACGTAAAGTATTTTATCCTTAATGAAAACGTCGCATTATTTTCTTATTCAATATTGCATTAATTTCACAGAAATTGTCTTGTTAAATAGATCATGGTGCTAACACACATCAATTATTGAATATCAACGTTTTTTAAAATTGAAGTATAAATTGGTCAGCATACTCTAACACATATGCATGAAGCTACCATGCAGTAATATGTATGCAAATAAAATAAGCTCCCAAGCTTTCTTGTTGTTTTTGTATAATGATCTTGGCATTTCATTAAAAAATTATTTCCAATATTTTAACATTGAATCACCAACCAATATTTTTGAAAACTTTCTTAAATTCTGTAATTTTTGTGTTTTTTTATGGGGAGTAAAAGGTAAATAAGATGTCTAGGGGCATCTGGTGGGACAAAACTGTTTAAAACCCAACCTATAGCACTCAGTTTTAAATTAAGAATTGAAAACAATAACTTAACTAACCTTAAAAACAACGATTAACCAGAAAAAAAAGAAAAAAATTAACTAAAACGTTTGAAAATTGACCATAATAACAAACAATTACATTTTTCTGTTTGTGTTAGATTTTTGGATTTGGATTCGTTGGAACTTCGTTCGACTATATAAATTTGATGCCAACAAGTATAAAACAGCACTAGTTTAAGAGCTTTCATGAAATGTCTATGCAACGTCCATCAAAAATAACATTCCTATTCGGGATAACAAATCCCATTCGGGATGACATTTTGTCCTATTTAGCATTATAAACTGAATTATATTTTAGAATATATTTTCCAATGAAATATTTATAAATGCGGGACCTGTTTTCATCATATACCCAAACCACTTCAAATGAAGTTCAAGTAAAATCTTTGAATGTTAATTTGCATAAAGCAGGCTGAACGTTGTTCTATAGGCATATATCCACAGGAATTTATTGTTTTCTCTTTGAATTGAGGCCTTCATTTTCTAAATAAACCCTGAAGCTGTAAATATATTAGTTTTCCAAGATAAATTGGATAAGTAGGAATTTTCTGTATAAACCAACCGGCTGTAATGATATTTTTATATCTTTTATATATCATCTAGGATTCATTTCAAATGGGGGCTCAGGAATAATGTTTGAAGCATTATTTTGAGGGTTCAATTAAAAAAGATAATTTAAGAAACGACGCAAAAACGTTTTTTTTTGTATTTAAAACTAAATATCCTGATTCATTTATAAAAGTTCTAGCCAACAAAATAGAAATTTATTTTTTAAAAATTAGGTATTAATGAAAGTAAAATATCAATTATTAAGTCATAATTTATAACAAAAAAAAACTGTCTAAGTCTTTTTAGAAAAGGCGAAAAAAAGCATTAGTGCTTATAATAAAAACAAAAAACGACATTGACGGATAAGGTTACTTAAAAATATTTTTGCTGTTTCATTAATATAGATATTTCAAACACAGTAAAAAAGAAAAAAATAACAATTAGTATCTATAGCCATAGTCCTTGTAGTGTGTTAATTAGAGTTATTTTTCAGTAATAACGAATTCTTTTCCTTTGATATCATCGATTAGAATTATTCCCCGATTTGATTACTTTCTGCTTCATAAATCAATGAAAAATAGTGAAAATTACTAATTTCTCAGTTCACTACTCATTCTCATTAATTGATCTTTTCATCATGATTCTTGAAAAATTTGTCAAAAACAAAAAAAAAAAAATTGTAAATAATTTCTCTACTACTAAAATATTTGGAAGAAAACATTTTCTTTGAAAAGATGTTTCAAAATTAAACACTACTAAATAGTAACAAAAAATATCTCAATAAATGTTTTAATGATAAATAAAAGTCTTTTGGTATTTGGTGTAAATTAAAGTTCAAATAGAAAAAATGGAAATTTAAAATTGAGAAAACTGAATTTAAAATTTAATAGGACAAGCTTTGGATAAGATGGAAAAGTTTAATTTGAATTTAAAAAAATTTTATATTTAAAGCTACATCGAAAGTCTCTGTATGCTAACAATATGTTTTACGAGTTTAACTGTCATTAATTTTTTTAGAGACAAATATGAATATAAAATGTAGTCTACAAACTTCTGCCACTTTGTTTATATTTACCTGACCTATAACAATTATAAATTTTATAATTTTTTGTAATATGAGAAATATTTCATTATAAATCCTGCCCAATCAACCTTTTTACAATATATTTAGAAACCAAAAAAGTTATTTTATCGAAAGACAAAAACCGGGACTAGAGGGCATTAAAGCATATTTTGAACAATAAAATATTTCCTTGAATGCAAAAATATAGTTTTTATTGGTATACTTAATATGATAGGTCACCGCTAGCACTGCATTTGTTTCGATATGAGTTTCAAATCCTAACACCAATATTAATGTTTGCATTTTTTTCTATAAGCTCCTTTAAAACATTTACATATCTTTTTGTTATTCTCAATATTTTTTATTCCTATAAACATTATGTGTAAATAATTTAGATGATTTTTCCATCAATCTTCTAATATTTTGAAAAATTCAACATCAAACTCAGATGTTACTCTTATTATTTTCCATTGCTGAATAAGATTTTTCTTTATTGTTTTTCTTTAAATTAAAAAACTCATAAATCTTTGTTATAGAACTTATAGTGTTCTTAAACAGATGTTACAATGTTTTCAGATATAGGTTATTGGGTATTGTATACATAGAGAAATTTTCAAAATATTAGAATATTTCTCATATTCTTATTTTGTTATTTCTTAATATTTTTTATTGCAAAATTATTATTATATACTATCTAAACTGTATGCATTGAAAATTAATTTTTTATACTTTGTATTAAATTAAAGATCAATTTATTTGCATTTAAACCAAAATATTTATTTTAATGTTAATTACTAAAATATTTGTGGCATATAATTTAACCATTCATTAGCTGTTTTAATAATTTTAATAAAATTCTTATCTTTGTAAAAAATTAGCTGAAAGATAAGTCTGAAAATATATATAAAACAAATAAATCTTATCACATCCTCATAAAGTTACGATAGTGCAACTTTATATTGTTAATCAATTTTATTGTTAGTATTATCCAAATGAAGAGTTCCTTGTAATCAGTTTAACTTGGTGAGATAGATAGAGAAAATTCCAGCTTGAATTATTGGAACGATTTGTAGAAAAAGTATTAGTTTTTATAATTTTTAAATTTCAACTCCACTTTCATGGCTTATTTTTATCGTAGAAGCATTCCTTTAATTGAAAAACCTTAACAAAATAATTTTTATCATTTGCCAAAACTTTTTGCCAGTGTAAACTGAATTTAATTTATTTTCTTTTCATCATTGTCTTTCAATTTCTATTGAAGAATTTTTCAAAGCACGTTTTCACTTGTCTAATGTTATTTAATTCTTTAATTGTTGTATGAATTCGGAATTTTTAAGGTTCCATCTCATCTTTCATTAAATATTTTAAGACTTTGTACTATGGCGTTGAAGTAGCGTTTTGTTAAAAAAGTACTTAAAGCAATCATTTTATTTATTTAAATTTTTCTTAAAAATCTGCCACTGTAATAATACAATGAAGTGCAGGCTAATCCTTAGCATATAGTTTTCGCAAAGTCGTATGTCGTATCAAATATGAAAACTAAGCTTCTTAAGTGATGGCCAAGAAGTTGGACTTTTATCTCCCATTACTTATTACATTATTATTTTTTGTTGTTGCCATGGTGACAATTTGATATGAAAAAAAGATTATCTTAGAAGTATAGAGTAAACGAAGTATTTAGTATACCGTTGATTGATCCATTTTTCTATGCGACAAAGATAATTCTTTTTTGAAGACAATAGACAGGTGATTCCTTAACTGTTTAACAAAGTTTTAGGTACACCATCACTTTGCAGATATCATTATTTAATTTTGGTGGGTATTCTTTTCATGTGACATCTTCTAAATTTAAAATTTTTCAAGTCACTAAGTTTTGAGTTAAATATTATAAATCTGTAATTTATTTCAATTATTTAATTTCTTTCATTTTTTGATGAAACAAATACGGTTTATGGTGGAAGAGTAATTTTAGTCAAAAAAAATTAAAACCACAACCTTAGTTTTAGCTTGAAAGCAAAACTAATGTGTTGGTTAAATTATTCTTGATATAATTTTAAAAGGTCTATTACACTACTTCATATCTTAAAACTTATTTCAACCCTACAGCAGAATAGCAATATTTTGCGATTGAAAAATACAAAATTTCTGAATTCTTTCGATATTATCCTCAAGTTTACCAATCAAAGAAAGTTATTAGTAAAATGTATGAACCTATGAAAATAGTGAGATTGAATAGTTTTTCCTAAATTTAAACTGTTAAACTAACTATGAAATGGGCAAATGCTGCATTTAAAAAATTAATTGGTAAATAATTTAAAAAGACACATTTAGGAAGATTAAAAAATACTTGAAAGACGTATGCTGGCAGCAGCTTACAAAATCTTTATTTAACGAATATTCAACCCTCTCCTGGCAACAGGTTTGAGACTAATCAAAAATCCTTTATGATCTATAATATTAAAGTCTAAAAGTTTTATATAAATGAAATTTAATACTTTGATAGAGAATGGAAATAGAAAAAAAGCTTATGAAAAAAATAATAAACTATAACCAGGCAGTATATTTATAAGAACCTTAACAGTAATTAATTTTTAATAATCCTATTAATTACATGGTAGAGAAGAACAGTAATTTTCATTACCACTCTAAAAATACACGAGGATAATAATATTCTAGGAATTCTCATCCAGTACATTTCACAAAGCTGTTAATTCATAAAATCTTATGGAGTCTTTTTTGGGTTAAGTCTCAAGCTATTGAACTGTATTTAAACATGCAACAGTTTTTTTCCTGTTATTTTTTGATTTTCCCACAAAAACAATAACTAAAAGAAATTTTACGATATTTGTTTGCAGATTAAGAACGTAGGTAATATATAAAATGGCACAATCAAAACGATATCAGAACACGTATTCTTATTAATTTTGAAAATTTCACTAGCTTAAAACAAAATTTTATCAGTCAACGCAATTATTAATGCAGTTGCTTATTAGAACAATTAACCTGAATTTCTTCATTGACATAAAATGATTTTTTTCTTTATTTGTCAATCAAAATAGTTTGAATGTAGAGCTTAAATACAGTCTTTTGAGTTTTTAAAAATTTACCAAAATATGATTACGATATTTGATTTAAGCTTTATCTATCAAACTGTTTGTCAGAAATTGAGCACAAACGCAGTTTTCGCTGAGTTTGTCACATATGCTTTAATTTTTGCAGATTTTGTGACGTAGGAAGACAGATTTAAACGAAGGAATTAACTGGTCAACAAGCATCGTAGTTCCTTGCTTCATAATTTTTTGATGTCCATAAATTTATTTCAAAAACAATTCGGGAAAGATGCCGAATGTTTTAGTTACCACATAGCACGACTACTTAAATTAATAATATAATTGTATATAAATTCAGAAAAACCAGCCGAAATCTTTGTTACGATATATGAATATGCTATAAAATATGTCCAAGCATTTAATCCTTTGAGGTCTTATTTTATTTATGGCACACTCGTTATTACATTAACTATGATGAATGACAATTAAAAGTCAATAAGAGTACAACGCACTGTAAGGCTTTTATTAAAATATCCAAAAAGGAGAGGAACAATCTAAGTTCAAAGAAAAGTCGTTTTCATAAGTCAACAGTGAAAAAAATTTGTATTTTCTTATTTAATTTAGATGGAATAATATAAAAAGGATATATATGTATATAATATATAAGAGCCATGAAAAATTTATTGACATGAACTTGTCGGAAATAGAATCAGAATTGTTGAAATGAACGTTCTTGGTTATCATTTTTTTTAAACAAAAAATGGTTTTTCAATTCTTAGAATAAGTAAAAGGCATAAATAGCATTTAAAATTAATTGAACTCATTTAAAAGTTAAACTTTAGCTTTAAGTTTTAAAGGAAAAATAATAGCAACAAAAAATTTATTTTTATTTACAGGCTATGGACATGTAACCCCATTAAGTGAAACTGGAAAAATATTTTGCATGATATATGCTACAATTGGAATTCCTTTGACATTGGTACTCTTAACAGCAGTTGTGGAGCGACTTCTTATTCCAGCTAATTGGCTTTTGGGAATACTCAACTCTAAACTTGGGCACCTTTATCAGCCTTTTAATATACGCCTTCTTCATCTAACAATAATAAGTAAGTTTTATTATTTAAATAAATTATTCATTTACTAATTTATTTAAAAATTTCAGTTCTTATAGTTGCAATCATATTTTTCGCTATACCAACTGCTATTTTTGATTACTTGGAACCATCTTGGGGAGTACTGGACGCCTTCTACTATTGTTTTATATCTTTAACAACTATTGGTCTTGGTGATTATATTCCAGGGGGTGAAATAGATCAAGAAAATCGATCCTTATACAAAATTGGTATAACTGTATATTTAATATTCGGTAAGAAAAAAATTTCATTAATTCTAATTTTGTAAATACAACGTAAACATTTGTATATTATTTTTATATAAATACTGGATGCTATTTTGGTGTTAGATGCAAAATAAAATCCATAATTCAGTCGATTTGGGTATATAACCAGTAAACCATAATTTATTAATATCATTTTATTCAAAACTTTTAAAAATAAAACTAAAACATTAGAAAATTCGGAACAATATTCCAATTTTAGCAAATAAATTAAAAAGATTGGCTTTGTTTGCAAAAATATCGACTCTTGAATAATTTTTTATTAAACATTTCAATAAATGTACTTTTTTAACATTTATTTTATAACCACTTGGTTATATGATTCCTGGACAAAATGTGCAATAAAGTTTTAAAAATAGCTTTCTTTGCTTCTTTAAACTGAGAAAAGCCTCTCCTTTGATTTTTTCCACCAAAAAACGATGATTTTCGATAAAAAAAAAAATATTGGCTGAAATACAAGTTCAACTAAACTTTGAATTTCAATACTTCAAATATGCTATTCTAGTTTTATTTTAATCCGTGGAACACTTTTTAAATTCTTCGATCACTCTATTTAAAAATATTTTATTGTCAAAAATAAACGTATTATTCATATTTCAGGACTAATATCAATGATGTTGACTTTAACTATTTTTTATGATATACCACAATTAAACTTGGGACAATTATTTACGGAGAATCCAAATTGTGAAACTGAAAAACTAAGATTATCTGGAAACAGTGTACCTTGTTATTCTGGACCATCAGGACTTTACATTCCACAACGTGATGAAAATATAAGACGTTCTGTAGTACGTATACGTCCTCATGGTGAAGATTCACCAAGCCCTGAGGACCAACCTCCTACTATGCCTAGAGTACCATAAGTAATTAACTTGCCACTATTATATTTATATATATATGTATTTTTTTAGTTTAGTTTCAAAAAAGTTAAAAAAAAACAAAGAAATTTATACAGGCAAACAATACCTTTGTCTAAAAATTTTTCTCATATCCAAACATTTATAGTAAAGTGTCCATGTTTATATTTTTATATACACGTCATCAAATATACACACTAACCTACATATATGCTAATTTTTAGCTTTAATATTTAATTCTATTTCCATTTATGTATATAAAAAAAAACAAATTCATCCTTCCGATATTCGTACGTATCAATACTTTAGGGAAGTTCATACTCAGAAATATATAATTATGTTAAAAATTTTAAATAAATGTTTAAATATTAAAATATATAATGATAATTAGAGCAAAAACTATTATATTTATCTAAATTCTTTAGACTGAGTGCTATTGAACAAGAAATATTTATTTAAAACAAAATATTTTAGAGCCCATTTATTTTACGAAGGGCAGTCTATATTTTAAAATAAAAACAAAAACATTTGACTATAAAAGTAATTAAAAAACTAGAAAATATATCTATTAAGAAAAATGAAATTTGAATATATATTTTCCTGTTGTAAATGCCAGAAGCTTTTCATTTTATAAATGTTAAGAATTAGAATAGAATTATGAAAAAATTAATAGCCTTTTATTTTCTTTTGTTAAACCCTAAATAAATAATAATCCCTGTAGAGAAGTGTTAAAAAACATAACCAGTTTCTATTAAACCTTATACAAGGAAGGTTAAGAAAGGTCATAAAAAATCGGGTGATGAAAAAAATAAAATAAATAAAATATTTAAGTTTAGGTTTTGACTTTTTCGTTGAAAATATATATATATATATATGTATGTATGGAGAAATGGGTAAAACACGAGTATTAAGCATGCCGTAATCTTGTATAAAATACAGCCTTTGAAGGGCTGCATAAAGGAAATTTTGCCATCTATTGCGAATTAGCAGGTTGTCCAACATTAAAAACTCCCCTATTTATGTTTTAAAAAATTGTTATGACGACGGCAAATCATGTGGTTGTTGTTTGGCAATTTGAATCAAAAGGAGGAAAATGGTTGCAGTATAGTCCTGCAGTATCACAACATTTAGAAAGGGCTCATGCCAAAAAGTCAACAAGAGTATTACTAAGTGATGCTGATCCTAACTTTGAACAATTTTATGTTAATGTTCGTACAATGACACAAAGCTCTGAGGATATAGATTTTCCAACAATAAATGTTAGAGGAATGTTTTATAGGCCTACATCCCCAGCCTGAAAAGGAACAAAATGGGAGTGGGTAAGTGCTACTGGAAATGAATGGCATCCTTATAATATGGAAGTTCTTTGTATTATAGAAGAAGCATGGGCAAGAGTAAGAAGTTTTTTTAGTTTAGATTATTTTAAATAAATTTGAACAATTTTCAGGGTGAAAAAATAATAAATTTCGAAAAGACAGAAATTAACTATATAATTAATTAATTTTTGTAATTTAACTCAAATTAGGATACCCTTATTTAAGGTTTTGTTAAATAAATAATGTGTTTTTTTATAAATAAAATATTTGTTATGAAAATGTATTGGGTTGGAGGGAAAGTTCTGTCGTATTTTAAAGAAAACATTTGAATTCATTTATAAAAATATGTTTTTAATATTAATCAATTATATATGCTCCATTATTTATTACAACTTGTTGCCATCTTTCAGGTAACCTGTCAATTCCTGTTTTGTAGAATTTCTCGTCCTTGGAGTTAAAATAGTCAGCAACTGCCTTAGAAACACTTTCAAAAGACTTGAATTTTTTTCCCGTTAAATAATTTTGCAGAGATCTGAACAGGTAATAATCAGATGGTGCAATGTCAGGTGAATACGGTGGGTGACTAAGAACTTCCCATCCTAACGCATTCAGTTTTTGTTGTGTCACCATTGCAGTATGCGGTCGAGCATTATCGTGGTGGAACACTATTCCTTTTCTGGACGCTAATGCTGGCCTTTTTTCTTTGATAGCTGCATTCAATTTATCCAGCTGATTGCAGTACAGATTCGCGTTGATAGTTTCTCCCTGTTTCAGCAACTCGTAGTACACTGGACCTTTTCTGTCCCACCACAAACAAAGCAGTACTTTTCGTTGATGAATACTTGGTTTTGGAACTGTTGTTGATGATGTTCCTGGTTTGCAGTAATGTCTTTTTCTCTTAATATTCTCGTAAAGAATCCACTTTTCATCTCCAGTAATCAGCTTGTCCAAAAATGGCTCCACATTGTGTCTAATCAGATGTGATGAACACATTCTTACACGATCAGACAAATTCTTTTCCGTTAATTCATGTGGAACCCAAACACTTTGCTTTAACACAAATCCAAGAGATTTAATGTGGTTTCCAACAGTTGTATGATGAATGCCAAGCTCTTTTGCAATTTTTCGAGTTGTTAAATGAGGATTATTTTCTAACATGGATCGCAAAATATCATTATCGATGTTGGATGGTCGTCCAGATCGATAATTTTCTTGGAGGCTCAAATCCCCGGAACGAAATTGGCTAAACCATCTTTGACAAGTACGAACATTTACAATATCCTTTCCAAATACCGCACATAAATTTTTACAAGCAATCGATGCGTTGTTTCCTTTTTGGAACTCATACAAAATGCAGTGTCGTAAATGCACTTTATCTACTGACATGGTTTTCACTTTAAATATCACAAGTAAATGATGAAAGGTGAAAAAGGACTCATTTTATGTTATACAGCAGGTACAAAAACAAACAAAATTCCCAATGACTCATTAGCCATATGTTTTTTTTAATTACAAGAAAAACTACCTGGCTATTTAAAATACGACAGAACTTTCCCTCCAACCCAATATTTTTCTTCATAATTTTGATGTAGCTCAGTTAAATTACACTAATTTTTTAAACGTAACATGAAAATTTATTTTTTTCAACAAAATATTTTACTTAATTTATTCTTAAACTTAAAGAATCAAATTTTCCAGTTTAATTCCAGCAGCAAGCAAAACATTTTCAGGTGTTGCTGGCAACTTTAAGTCATACCATTCATCTTCTAAGCCAAAATCTTTCCTGACCGAATCAAGGGCATGTCTAATTGCAAAAATAACTACAACTGCCATACACAGTGCCGGCTCACCAGTTGCTACGACAGTAAAAATATAAAATTACAAAATTTTTAACAATCTCAAAATATGTAATTTTTACCTTTTGATCGAAGTACACTTAACTGATTGCTACTATTACGGAGAAATGAAATCCGAAAATCAATGGGAATATCTTTAGCGCAAGGTGGATGATAGCTTAAAGTTCCGGCTGTAAGTAATTCACCTGAATTCTTGTCATAGATGAGATTTTCTGTCAGCCAATAGCCAAGACCCATTACAAATGCTCCCTCAACCTGTATATTGAAATATAATTCACCATTAATTTGATTGAATTTCAAAACTTTAATATTATAAGAATGATTTTTTAATTTGAGATTTGTCACTTTTATTAGTTACAAAACTTAATAGAAACTGGCTTACATGAAACATTTAAAAGTTTTTAAAACTTTTAGCTAACAAAATACAACATCCATAAAATATAACGGTGGCTAAATTCTGTATGCAAGCTAGAAAAAATATAGAACAAAGCAAGTGCAAAGGAATCTGCCTCCATAAATTTTCAATCTCCGGACTCAATATTCTACAATATCTGTCTTTAGATTTAAATTAAAATTATTAAAGGATGAAAAACGGGAGTTCGTAGTGTATAAGTAAAATTGTTTCTTTTTTTTTTAAATTTTTTTTTGGTTTTTGTTTTCCCCTTTTCTTCTTCGGTCCTGTGGTTATTTCATCCTTTTACTTTATCTTCTTGGCTAGTTTTCTTTTCTTTGATTTGTTTGTTCGCTGCATGATAAATTTTGACGAAAATGATATTAGTACAACAGTTAATAGCAGGGGCCTAGGTAAATGTAGAATCAGAGGACCAGATTCAGTTTACATAATAAAATTCAAGTAGGAACAAAAGTATAATAAATTGAAAATAGAATAAGACTTACTTGACCAACGTCAATTTGTGGACTAATACTCTCCCCAGTATCTTCAAGAATATCAACACGAGTTAAAAGGTAATTACCAGTTAAGATATCAATTTCAACTTCTGCACAGCTAACGCCCCATGTAGAATACTTTTGAACTTCAGTCATCTTGTAAAGATGTGATGCACTTAAATCAATTAATTCCTTAAAGCATTCTTCAGTGATTTGCTCCCATTTAGCACTTGCCATTTTTTGTTTAACTGGCTGCATACGTTCCAAAAGTTTCTCACATGCTTTCATTGTTGCCTTCGAATAGACAAAAGTTAAAAATTCTCTTAAGCTTAAAAAAATAAATATTTATTTACATAACAAACAGCTTCACTTGTCATACTGCCTCCAGTTACAGTGGAATTTGGTGTTGTATAATTTAATGCAGGCTTAACTTTGATGTAATCCATTGATATTCCTAATGTATGTGAAGCAACTTGTATAACTTTTGTATTTATACCTTGTCCACATTCAATTCCTCCATGGCTTATTGCAACTGTACCGTCAGTATGATATATAGATCTATTTAGTTATTATTATTAGGAATTTGTTAGGTTATCAGTTTATATTTTGGATTATCAATGCAAAAATAAAAACAATATTAGGAAAGTAATGCACAAAGTATTAAATTTTTGTATTAATCAAATAAATATTACATACACAACAACCGGTATACTGCCAAAGAACTCTTGTGGATAATGCATTGGAACCACAGCTATACCACGTTTTCTCCACAAATTTTGTTTATTAAAATTTTCAATGTTTGACTTTCGTTTATGATATTCAACTGAACTAAGAAATTCTGGTAATAAAGTTTTCATTTTACTAGATTCATCGATATTACTAAGACGTACATCTACAGGATCCATTTGCAAAATACGTGATATATGCTCCATAATATTTTCAATCATTGCAATGCCCTCAGTAGTACCTGTAATAAGTAGCAGTATGCCATGAGATATGATATGTATAAGTAAAAATGTTATTCGTTAGTTTTTTAGTTGTTAGAATTAATTTTTATTAAATTTATTAAAACAGTACCTGGTGCACGACACCAAGTATTACTTGCAGAATCTGTAATGACAGGTTTCCCTTGAACCTTCCAAGTGGATGACTGATAACAGTTTGTAAAAGCTTCAATTGTGCTGTTAACCACGTCATCATTTGGTGAACATCCATAATCTTCCGAAAAGTTATTGACAAGTCTTACAATTTTACCATTTTGGCTGACATGAGCTTCATAATCACAAATAACTCCATTTCTTTTACCAATTGTTTTCATATTTGATTCAAGGCTTAATACAAAACGGACAGGACGATTTGTCAGCTTGCATGCAATAGCAGAAGCGCATGCAACTTGTGTGGCTCGAGAAATTTTACAACCGAATGCTCCACCAAGACGTTTCACTTCCATGTTTATACTGAAAATTGTTATGGTTTCAGTGGAAATTGTATTTTTAATAGTTACATAGAATTTATGAATTAATAATGCCTCCTTTACACGAGGCAAACAAGTTGAAAGTACAATTCAAAAATTCACGCTCTATCACAACTTTTAAAAAAAATGCATAATAATAACTCAAACAGGAACCATAATATAAAACATTAGAAAAAAGACTAGTCTCTTATATAAGACAGATTGCAGCACTAAATAAAAACTATGCCTTCACTTTGCAGAGTTAATATTATTTTGCTAATATACTTAAGAGGGAATAAATTATTTGAAAATTGTTTTAATTGCAAAATTTGTATCTCAATTTTCTAAACGATTCCATGTTGTAGTAATAAACAATTTACACGCTGTTTATCAGGACACTACAAATAAAAACCATTAACTAATCACAGAAGTCATTTTTTTTCTCGGCTTTGCAATTATCGCAGTTCTAGTTTTCAAATAAAGTGTAATAAATTTTTATTATACAATATTTTATTTGAAATAGCTGAAGGGGTACTATTTAAAATTTTATATCTATGTCTCAAACCTGCTCTCTGGTATATTTAAGCATTGAGAAATGGCAGCTTGAACTAGATCAATCCACTGGGTTGATGAGTAAACATTTAAACCATCCTCTGAGGGTACACACAAAGTCGTTTGAGTTTCCATTGTGAAATGGTATTGTCCCTTCATTTCAAAATGTCCTTCAATAATTTTATCGCTCTTAGCTCCTACAATGTGAGAACATATTTTTAGAGTGCAATTAGTTGCGAAATACATGCTGAACAACCTTTTAATTGATTTCCATTTATTAAGCATGCAGGTAAAAAGCGCTCCTCTGCCTTATTTTCCAATGCTTCTGCTACTGTGGGTATAACAGGCTTTCCTATGAAAAGAATACTTAAGTAACATGCTCAAAGGGTAGTTAGGGCTTTAATAAGTTGTATAGTAATTGAAAAATTGTGCACAAAAGTGCATAAAAATCTGATTGCGCAGAGGACGTTTAAAAATTAAAAAAAAAATCACTACGAAATAAATCATTAAAAAATGTATAGGAAGCTTGTGAATACAACTAAAACTTACTTGTAGACTTATATTCAATTTGAACTAAAGACGATGCATAATTGGCTAAAGCGAAGCTATCAGCAAGAATGACGCCAATAGGTTGACCATGGAATTTAACAGGGCCAGCACAAAATATTTCTTCTGCTGCAACACTCAAATTCAAAGGACTAA
This sequence comes from Acrocera orbiculus, assembly GCA_947359355.1. Classification (NCBI taxonomy): domain Eukaryota; kingdom Metazoa; phylum Arthropoda; class Insecta; order Diptera; family Acroceridae; genus Acrocera; species Acrocera orbiculus. Next base: position 3,366,179 of record OX375757.1, read on the forward strand.
AGTTATTTTTGCCAGGAATATCTTTAGCTGAAAAGAAAAAATGAACCCCAGGAATAGAAAGAGCATTATTAGTATCAATTGATAAAATAATTGAATGTGTTTTTGTAGCAGTTACAAAAGCAGCCCATAGTTCATGCGGCTGATACGGTATATCGTTAACATATTGAGCTTCACCAGAACATTGAAAAAGACCTTCAACTTTTTGTATTGGTTGCGTCATTGGCCATTTTTTTTCATTTGTATCAAATGTTTGACAACCTGAACTTAATGGTCTCTGTAACATAAGGCGTCCACATTTTATTCTTGGCTCCATTTTATTATTTGGAATAATTGATAAAATAAATCTATATAACAGTGTAATTGTTAATTTTTTCTTATAATCTTCCGAGGCTTTTAAATCAATTTGTATTTCATTGCTTAATATTTCCAAAGCAGTTTTAACATTTTCTTTTTCTATCATATTTTTCCCTTTAAGATAATTTGTAGTTTTATCAAAATTCAAAAATTCAGAACTTAATCCACCATAGCTAATTTTGGAGTTGATAACTGTAGTGTTATTCATTTCGAATAAAAATGCTGCATTAACATATGCAAGGGCATTTTGAGCACGTGGCATAATTTTATATGACATAAATTTATGGTTAGAGATTTTTTGTAAAGAGAGTTTTGTTATTAACTTTTTATGTAATGGAGTTTTTAGAAAGTCTTCAAGAGAAGTTTTTACAATTCCTCCGGTGTCATCACCTTAAAAGTGTAAACCAAAAAAAAATAAAATATATCTTACAATATTGCATTGGAAGTACTTAGATAAATTTCCGCACCAACTATTGTTAGTATGAGAAATATATCTGAAGGAAATTCAGGATGATCGTGTTTAATGCATAAGTTGCCCGCAATCGTGGCAGTCTAAAAATATGAACATGATAGCTGTAGGCTTATTAAAAATCCAAACCAACATCTATACTCAAATACTTACATTTCTAACTGGAACATTAGCTACTTTATCAATATGATTTGCAAGCTGCTTACAATACTCGAACCCTGGCTTTTCAGAAGCTTTTATGAAACCATTGAAAGCATCAGATAAAGATACGTTTGCACCAATTAAAATACAATCGTTTTGAATTTCAAATACATGCAATTCTCGTAATTTACTTGTATCAATAAAAATTTCAATATCAGGACTTCGCTTATACAATCCCTGGGATGTGTTACCTCCTATCAGCATATACTTTTCGTTATTTATTAAACGAAATATTTGCAAAATTTCTTCTACAGAAGATACTTGATACCATTTTTTCGAACTGCTTAGATCCAAAAATATACTGCAGTGACCGTAACAAATGCTTTTCGTTTTTGAACAAATTTTTTTAATTGAAAAGTCTTCAATATCCTGCGTATAATCTTGACGTAAGCTATTTGCGTCTTCTGCCAATGATTTGAATGCATCTAAGATTGGTCGATATCCTGTACAACGGCATATATTCCCTCCAAATGAATTTTCTACATCTTTTTTAGCGAAATCGCCTTTTTTTGCTTCATATAAGCTAAACATATTCATTACCATTCCTGGTGAACAAAAACCACACTGTGTGCCGTGATGTTCTGCTAAACGTTTCTGTATTACATGATATCCAATTTTTCTATTGCCAATTCCTTCGATTGTCGTAATGTTGAGTTTGTCACACATAAAAAGTAAAGTTAAACACTAAATTGATTTTGATATTTTTTAACTGTAAAGATTTTACTAACTGAATTAATTGCCCAAGTTTGTTGGTTCCTTGTATATGGGTGTATCCCAGAGGCAGTAACAATACATGCTCCACATCCCCCTTCTAAACACATAAATTTCGTACCAGAGAGATGAGCATGAGTACGAATAAAGGTATTTAAGGACATGTCCAACGGCATATTTTTAGTGTAAACTAAAAACAGACAAATATATTTTCCAGAAAATTTCAACCAATCAACAGAAAATTCACCTTCATAAGCTTTCCCGTTTATAGTGAAATTAATCACAGATCTAAAAATATTTTAAAGTTTAATTTTATTTTAAAGGTTAATTTTAATTTTATTAAATTATGAGAATTAGAGAATAAACAATAAATACCAAAATCAAAAGGTAAAAAAATAACAGTGAACTATATCATTTTAAAAAATGCTATACAAAAACTTCAGATTAGCTATTCCAAAGAGCAGCTCCAAAAAAACATAATGCACTCACTCATTAAGAAAAACTATGCAGGTGCTTTCAAGGTAAATGCATATACATATATTTAAAAACTTTCTAAGTCTATACCGAAAGATTCATAATCATTTTGCAAATGCCTGCTTTACTTTTTCGTTCAATTAATATGAGACAATATGATTTCACTAACCTAATACATATTTTCAAACATTTTAAAAAAATTATTTTTTTTTTAATGGCTACACATTTTGTTTTGGGGATTATATGTTAGCAACAGTAATCGTGTTTTATATAAGTGTAAAAAAACCTACAAGGCTGGAATTTTTATTTACTACTGTCAAATATTTAATAACAAATGATATTTCGTTTTAAAAAAATAAAAAAGCCATTTAAATGCGTTGTTTTAATTAAAGTAAATTACATTTCACTCATTTTGTTCGCTTTGACAATACTTCTCTTATTATATTGCGATTATCTAATCACTTAGTAAACACCACTAAACCAATTGAAATTTAATACCAAATCAAAATAAAAAAAAAACTTGATTGATGCAATTTATAATACTAAAAGATAAAAAATATTAATCTCAAAGCTAATAAAGCTCCTGTAGAACCTCCTCTGGTTGCCGGTTGTGGCTGACTAGCTCTAAAATGAGTTTTTGCCGTCTGATTAAAACCAGATTATTTCGAAGAAACGACTTAAATGCCGTTTTAAAAATATGTACTTACTATATCGAAAGTTTGGCCAGATTCTTATCAATTTTGTATCTGTGAGTTGCAAATTTTATGAATAATAAAAGCAAGAACAGTAAATGTTTTGTTAATTTTACAGTAATTCGGGCGTGTAATTGTATTTTTAAATTTATCAAGAAAACTTTAATGAATTTTTCAAGAAAATATTTTTTAAATCATTTCTAGGGTTCAGATATGAAAATTGATATGGCTAATAATAGCTTTATTTATGACAACTGTATAAAAAACGAATATTTTTGTTCAAAAAAAGCTGTATTTGACAGATATGAAAAATTTACTTTAAGTAAATTTTAGGTTAAATGCGTGTACTTATAATTGTGCCCGATTTTTTTAATTAAATTATTAATAGGTACATCAAATTGACTTAAAAAAAAAATTGTTTCTCTGAAAGATATCTTAATTGGTTTAGATTTCGAAATGGTATTTGTGTCTTTCTATCACGTATTGGTGAGTGATTAAATATACTAACTTAAAAATATTTAACCTTTGAGGTTGCTTTTATTAAAAAATTAAAAAATATATAAAACCAGTTTGCACGTTGATTCCAAAGAATTAAAGAGTAAACTAATTCAATAAACTATGATATTATTGAAAAATTTTTATCATCTGTTATACTTTGTGCAATTAATCATAAAAGAAAAGAAATCTTGCTTTATTTTGTTTCCTATAAACCAGTGGCTCTTAACCTTTTTAAGCCGAGACCCAAATTTGAGAAATATGTTCATGTCGCGACCCAAAAAAAATTTTTTCATTGATTTATTTTAGATCGTATTTTTAAAAAATCTTCAATCCTACGATGGTGGTTTTTTTTAACTTACAAATTTTTTATTTATTTTTTTAATAATAAAGATAAACAAAAGTACTTTTCGATCCAAGGAAAATTTAATTAATAATCAAGTGTTTTTAATAATTTTTATTGACCAAATTAAAATATATTTATAACTTTTTGAAAATAATTGACATTTTAACTTATTTCTAAAAAAAAAAAAAGAAATATCAATACATATGTTAAGTCTTTTAAATTTTAAATGCAAGTCATACAGTTTTAATGAGAACCTTGTGCTTGAATACATTTTGAAAGATCTTCAAACCTCGGTTGAATGCTTGTCAAGGAGCACCTTATATCTATTTCAGGATTTAACTTGTTCCGGTAATTGTTTTTGATTACACACAGAGCCGAAAAACCAGCCTCACACATATATGTTGTTGAAAAGAGCAATAATACTTTTAGGGCTTCTTTAACAATTATTGGCTTTTCGGTTTTTAATTTTAACCAGAAAGCACATAAAGATTCAGTGTTTTTGTAGAAATTGTTCTTGGAATTGATTAATATTAACAAATTCCTCATGCAACTCACTTAAATCAAAATTAAATGGCATTCGAACCCAATTATATTTGAAAACATCGTCTGCAAGGAAATATCAATCAAAGTCTGCTATTAGTTTTTCTAAATGCTTAATAATAATTTTCTGTATTTCAAAATCTGTGATATCAATATTATTGTCTTCAACAAGTGAATTAAGGGTCGGGAATGAAGCAAGTTTATTTACTTCAACCTTATTTCTTCATAATTGGAGTTTATTTTTAAAACATGTAATTCAATAATAGTATGATTACGTCCTTGCATAGACGTATTTAGATTATTTATTTCAAATAAAATATCTGCCAAATAAGCAACTTGAGTAATCCACTTCTACTCGGAGAATTTAGATGCTAATGGGTGTTTCTTTTATCTCAAAAAAAATTCGACTTCTGTCCGCAATTGAGCATCTTTATTTACATCTGTCGTTTCATCCAGTTGAATACTAAATAAACTAGCAATTTTTATAGCAGAAATAAGTTGATTCTTAATATCAAATGACATATCAATAATTCGTAAACGAATTGTATCATTTGATAATGGTATCTTTTGTAATTTCTTTGAACTCCGCACATGATACGTGCCATTTCAATGGCAGCAGGTTTTATAAGTTTTTCAGCAATTTTATGAGGTTTTTTTTGTCTTGCAATATGCCAAGCCACATAAAAAGAAGCAAGTGTAGCTTGCTTGGCAGAATTTATAAAACCATTACTACTTGGTGCATCCAAACGAGTTTTTGACAGAGAGCTTACTGAGTCTGCGCACACGCAAAGTAATGGCAAAGAACTCTTCTAGGAGGTGTTGGTATTACTTATTATTTTGTGTATTACTAACTTTTTTGGTTCGACTCAGCGCGACCCATAGGTTAAGAACCGCTGCTATAAACTATAGACTCTTTGATTAATATTTATTGGATTGAAATTGTGATAGTATAAATATTTTATATCCACAAACAGTCGATGTTTTAAGTAAAAATAAAATTAATAAAATAGTTTCAACTTTCAACACCTGAAGTTTTAAATTTCATTAAAAAACAGGAAAATTGCTAAATAGAAAAAAAGCCGAAATTTTGTAAGGTAAATGTAATTTAAGTAAATCCAAAGAAATTTATAAAGTAGAAATAATGCTTTAGCTTTATTAATAACTCGTGTATGCTTCCGTTTTATTTTTTCACCCTTAAGATTTCTTATGAGATTTTTGCATTTTGAGTGTTTATAAAAATTATCCAGAATTGATAAAAACACTTATATTTAAGTTCAATCATCTAAATTTATTTTTATTATTATTTTTAAATATGCAACCAACAATAACGTCACATTTTATACAAAAAAATTTCACACCAAAGTATTTTTTTCCGTCTGCGTTTTCGAATTGGAAATTTCTTGAGGCAAAATGCTGCCTTTCATTTATTCCTAAGCCAAATACTTGTTTCTAAAAAGGCTTTTCTTATCAAATATTCTTAGATATAAAAGTTTATGATTAAAATAAAAAGCAATTAACAAAAGAAACAACTAAAAATAAAAAGCCAATCCTAAGCTTCCTTCTCTGAAGTGATTATATACATATAAAGTAAAAATATGTTATTTTATTAATTTTTATGAAAGTTGTAAAAACATTATATCTTTAAATTTTCCAAGTTTGTTCCGCAAGCAATTAAAATTTCTTCAGGAGTTGTGGGAGCACCCAAGTTAAACCATGTGTCACTTAATCTAGCATCTCCTCTAGCCGATTGTATTGCATACCTTAGAGCGAAAATAACTACTACAGCCATGCAAAAAGCCGGCTCTCCAGTTGCTATAAATAAGTAGAACTATATAACTTTATGTATATTTTAATTTATATATAATTATTCTTACATTTTGATCTTAAAATGCTTTTTTTGTTGCTACTGTTTTGTAAAAAATTTACCCGAAAATCGATTGGAATATCTTTAGGTCCAGGAGGAAAGTAATTCCAAGCTCTGTTTGTATTGAGCTTTCCACTATTTTTATCATATTTAAGATTTTCAGTTAACCAATAGCCAAGACCCATCACAAAGGCTCCTTCAACCTTGAATTCAAATAAAAAGTAATACATATTATCAATATTAAAATCTAAACTAATAAAAAAAGCTATCTAACTATGCCAGAAGTAGATGAAATTTTTAGATTGGGTTCTTAAAAAAATTGTATCTCTTCCTCAAAAACAAAAAAAAAAACCAATTTTTTGTTTTTTTGATTTTTTATGTTTGTAAAGCGATCTGCGATTTTACATGTATAGCAGAATCCTTCGAAACAAGGATCTAAAAGTTTAATGTAAGATTTTTTCGTATTTTCATCATATTTTGCTTAAGAAAAGTTTTATTGGTCATTTTTTCAGTTTTCCAGAAGTAATTAGCCTGCTGGGGAGTTTGAAAGTTCTTGTTGGGTTATTTTACAAGGCTTTAATTAGCCTTAGATTAGATTTACATTGCCTTGTTGTATTTCTGAAAGATGCTATTAGCTTCAACTACTAATATTTCGTTTTGTATTATTTGATCTCTTAAACTTTTTCTACTATCTAAGCTCTCAATATATATTTTCACTTTTTGTTAAGTGTCAGTGGATTTTCTTTGATACGTATATTTTTAAAAATATATTTTACTTTAAAAAGTTTTATTTAGCGTCAAAATTATTAATTGCTTCTATTTCTTAGCTATTCAAAACTTAAATTTTATTATTAAAAATAATTTTTAAAAAAGTTCTAAATATTTGGAGTGTTATTTTCCTTTTTTCCTATATTGTAAGTGCATTTAAATATTTCTTAAACATTTTTTACCTGTCCAATATCTAAAAATGGATTCAAGCTTTCGCCTGTATCTTCGAGTATATCAACACGAGTCAAAAGAAAAGTTCCCGTGAGAGCATCAACTTCTACTTCAGCACTACTAAGACCCCATATAAAATATTTTTCCAAATCGGTGCCTTTGTATACATATGAAGCACTTAAATCAATGAATTCTTTGTGACATTGCTTTGTTATTTCAAACCATTCAGCATTTTTCATTTGATCACGAATAGGTTTTATTCGTTCCAATAGTATTTGACATGTCTTAATAGTTGCCTAAAAAGTTTTAAATAAATTGAATACATCTTTCAATTTAATGTATAATCTTACAAAACAAACTGCATCACTTGTCATACCACCTCCAGTAACTGAAGAATTTGGAGTGATGCAATTAAATTGTGGCTTTACTGTAATATAACTCATTGGTATATCGAGTGTATGAGCTGCTACTTGGATTACTTTTGTATTTATACCCTGACCACACTCTATGCCACCGTGGTGTATAACAACTGTTCCGTCATTATGATAAATAGATATAACTACAGGTATACTACCTAAAAATATCTGAAGATATTCCATTGGAACCATTGCAATTCCACGCTTTTTCCAACGGCTAGTTTTGTTAAATTTATCAATACTTGTCTTGCGATTGTAATAGTCAATGCTTTTTAAGAATTCTGGAATCAGCTTTTTCATTTTATTATCATCAGAAATATTTGATAGTCGAATTTGTACGGGATCTTTATTAAGCTTCCATGCAATATGTTCCATTATGTTTTCAATCATGGAAATTCCTTCAGTGCTTCCAGGACCTCTACACCAAGTGTTACTAGGTGAATCTGTCATTACTGGTTTTCCCTCTACTTTCCAGTTGTTGTTGATGTAGCAATTTTTAAAATATGATTCCGTTAAAAAAATCAATGATTCATTCATTGAGCAGCCATAATCTTCCCAAAAATTACTCAATAAATTTTGAATTTTTCCATTTTCATCGAAAGTCACCTTGTATTCATTTACTAAGCCACAACGTTTTCCCATTATTAACATATTAGATTCAATGTTAAGCACAAATCTAACTGGAAGATTGGTTAGTTTACTTGCTAAAGCACAGGCACATGCAACTTGTGAGGCTCGAGAAATTTTACAACCGAATGCTCCACCAAGACGTTTTACATGAATATTGATCCTAGTATGATAAAAAGAAATTTTTTATTGAATTTGATAAATTTAAGAAGTATCAATAATCTAAAGAAAGTTGATTCAAAAATTGTTACTCTCTAAGAAATTTACACAAAGTTTAATAAAACGACAGCTTGAGATCTTAATTTAAAACTTTTCGCAATAAGTTGCAAAAAAAGTTCAACTCTTGCAAACAATATTTTGTTCATGCCTACTGAATTAGGCATATACTAATTCATAATTTTCATGTTTTTAAGGGTAAGTACCGTAGCAGGTTATTTTCGGCTGATTTTTTATAAAAAATACCGGGTTTTGGATTTTTTTTCCTCAAAGTAAGTCATAATATTACGATGAAGTTTTCATTTTTTATCTATTTTCAAACTCAATATTAGTTAAGTTTTAAAAACAATAAAAATTTTTCAATCAATCCATTTTTATAATTGACTCACCCGAGTGTACTTTATGCGTTTGATGCAGTAGTAAATAACTTTATAGTTTTTAAAAGTTGCTTATAACTGTGGATGCTTGCTTATTATTATTGTAAGTAAATCTTATTTTTAAAAGTTAGATAAAATGTTTTAAAAAAATTTACAGTCTCACCGATTTTCTGGAATTCCTATGCATTGACTTATGGCTGTTTGTACTAAGTTAACCCATTGCGTGGAGCAATATACGTCCAGTTCATCTTCATTTGGAATGCACACTGTTGTCTGTGGCTCTAATGTAAAATGATATTGTCCTTGTAATTGAAAACATCCATAAACTGTTGATGTACCTCTATTATCTATGAAACCTACAATTTCATTTGTTAGTAAATTTAAAAAAATACATGAAAGTAAAATTTTCATATGGACATTTGAGCAGAATGACCTTACGTTAAAGTAAAACCGACTCGAGGAATCGAGTGTTAACAAAAAATAAAAAAACTAGTGGAATAATTTTTCCAATTGCTATAACACTTATGAAATTGAATTACTTTTAGTTTTAATTAAATTATTAGTGAAAAAAAAAATAAAGCATTATATGAATAAAAAAAGAAATTATTTTTGTTATGATTTTAATTTACTTAACAAAAAAAATTAATACAAACTATTCCGCTTGTTATCATTGGTAAAATGTTGATGTAGAGTACTTCCTATAAAACCCTTAGCGTATTTTTCTGCTATTGTTGGAGTAATCATTTTATCTAGAAATAAATTTGTTTACTTTAATTTTAAGAATAAATTAAAAGATAAATTAGCAAACATACTATTTTTTTTATACTTAATTTCAACTAAACCGGCAGCTTTGTTTGCTGTATCAAAAGTATCAGCAAGTATGACACCAACAGGTTGACCGTAAAATTTTACATTTTTACTACAAAATATTTCTTCTTCTTCAATAATGAATGCCATTTCACCAATATCCATTGGTGTAAAATTATTTTTATTTGGTATATCTTTAGCAGAAAAAAATGCAAAAGTCCCAGGATAATTTAAAGATTTTGTAGAATCAATTTCTATTATCTCTGAATGTACTTCTGTAGCAATTACAAATGCTGCCCAAAGTTCATTTTTTTGTGTCGGTAAATCATTTGTGTATTGCGCTTCTCCTGAAGCTTGCAGAATTCCTTCAACTTTTGGTATAGGTTGAGTTAAAGGCCATTTTTCTTTATATGTAATAAAGGATTGCTTTCCTGAACTTAGTGGTCTTGTTAGATTATTTGCACCATTTCGTATTTCTACTTTGATATTGTCTGTTGGTATAATATTAAGGAAAAATTTATAAAGTAAACTTAGTGCTAAAATTCGCTGATAGTTTGAATGATATCCGTTGTGAGTTATTTCAGTTGATAGAAGCTTTAGTGTTGATTCAACTACAGATTTGTTAGTTATGCTTTGTCCTTTCAGAAAATTTTCTGTTTGGGTAGCATGTTCGCATTTTAAATTAATTGCACTAAAATAAAAATTTGCTGTTGTAACGATTGAATTTTTGGTTTGAACTAAAAATGCTGCACTAAGATAACTTTGTGCGTTTTGTGCTCTTGGCATTATCTTGAACGACATAAAATCAATGTCATTTAAAGGTAGTAATGTTATGCTATAGATAATTTTATCCTTCATGTTTATCTGCAGGAACTCATTTATGCTTATACAAGTAAATTCATCAAATTGGTTACCTGAATAAAGTTGATTAAAATTATTTTCCTTTCATAGCATGAAAAAGTCAATTTACATATTTCTAGTTTTGCTCCAACAGCTCCAAAAATAGTGAAAATATCTGATGTGAAATTTCGTTTCATATGTTTAATCATCAAGTTTCCTGCTATTGTAGCTACCTATTTTAAATTAAGTGTAAGCTTTATTATATATTAGTTTCGAAATTTTCGAAAAAATTTTTACCCCTTCCTGGGGCAGAAATATTTCTGCTTTCTTGCTTTGCATCTTAAGGTGGGCACTCACTTAGTGCACATATCTCCGCGAGTAAATTTTTTGACGTCATAGACTCACGCTTAGTTGTTGATTCTGTTCCACCTCAAATGTGGATATTTCAGCCTGAAATTCATGTGTACGTCATTTTGAGGTCATGAATGTTACCCACGGAGTTATGCGCACTAAGTGAGTGCCCACCTTAACTAATACACATTTTTATATACACGTTATTTTGTCTGTAATATTTTACCAACACATATTCACATATTTTATTGGAGTGAGATTTATAGGGGAAAATTTCCGAATCAGATTTGACAGATGCTGGCCTAATGTAAATACGCTTAATGTCTGCCATTTATTTACATAAATTATGATGAATATTACTGTCTGCGTCTGTTGAGCATGCAAAACTAACCAACCAAATAAGAAAAATTAGGACACATAAATACTAATCACTCAGGGCAATTATTGAATTATTTTTATACAAGAAGCTATTTTATTAGTGAGGGACAAGAGAGACAATGTTATATCAATGTTCGGACCATAATTGAAAAATTTTAAATTAAAGTTTTTTACTTACATTTCTAATAGTACTATTTCCTATCATTTTTATGTGAGTTGCAAGCTTTTCACAATATTTAAATTGAGAATTCATTGAAGCCTCCAAAAGAACACTTGTAGCATCACTCAATGAAATATTTCCACCTAGTATTACTCTTTCTTTTTCAATATTAAAACAATGAAGCTCTTTGACATCATTAATATCAATGAAGACTTGAATATCAAGATCTCGCTTGTCAACCACATGGGATGTATTTCCAGCTACAAGTATGTATTTTTTGTTTTTTTCTTTATCAAATATTTCAAAAATTTCCTTGGTTTGAAACACTTTATACCATGTTTTTTTCATTCCGTTTGCTGCTTGACTTGCTTTTAAATTAAATAAACTTCCACAATATTTATCGTAGCTTAGACAACCTTTTGGGTAATCTTCAATATCAATGTTAGCTTGTGGACATTCAGTTATGCAATTAACTGTTAATGATTTAAAAGCATCAAGAATAGGACGATATCCTGTACAGCGGCAAATGTTACCATCAAAACTATTTTCAATATATTCCATAGTAATAGAATCTTTTCTGGCTACCATCAAACTATGCATATTCATTATAAAACCAGGAGTGCAGTAGCCACATTGTGAGGCATTGAATTGAATCAATCGCTGTTGGAGTGGACTGTAGCCTTTGACGCTATTGCCTAAGCCTTCGATTGTTGTAATATGGAGTCCATCACAGGCAAAAATAGGGGTAAGACACTTTTGAAAATTTTATTAACTTTAAAAGTAAAAGAAAATTTTAAAGTGGTATTACGGAATTAAGAGCTAATGTGATCTTTGTTTTAGTAAATGGATGAACTTTTGATACATTGACGACACAAGCTCCACAAACTCCTTCAAGGCACATCCACTTAGTACCTGGCAGTTGAACATAGTTTCTGAGGAATGTGTTTAAGGAAACTTCTGGTGAAATATCGCTGGTGCTTACTGTAAATTGAAAGTTAATTTTCCTCAAATTATAATTGCTTTAGTAATTTACCTTGGTACAGAATGTTATTTATAGAAAATTTAGCAGTAAATCTGCAAAATTAAACTGTTTTAAAATATTTTCTTTTTGAAAATAGGCATTTAAAATTTTTAGAATATGGACATAAATGTTGATTTTTTCAGAACTCAGAATAATAATATTTTATAATTGTTGATTAACCTTAACATCTGCTCTGATTAGAAGTATTTGGCCTAAATTAATGAAAATTTTCTAAATAATACAATAGTGTTTCGGATGCATGGAATTATTTAATTTACATGACATGGGAAATGACAAGAGCAGGCAGAGCAGGCATTTTTTAATTAAACAGTTACCTTAAAACTAATATTTTTAGGTATATAATTTTGTTCTTTGGTAATAAATACATATTTTATATTTTTAATATATATTTTTTGATTTAAAATTGACAATTTTTAAAGGTATAAAAAGCAAAATCTATGCGGAGTCTATGCGAAAAACAATTAACAAGAAAATTTAAAAGTTGTGAAACAAGAGTAATATCGGAGTCACAATTTCAAAACTCCGTCTTACTTTTAACGTTCCTCAAAAATAGCAAATTCTCTTTCGACATTTCGACAGTCCCTGCAAACATTATTACAAAACAGTGAGCTTTGAAATGTTATTTTTGTGTGCATCAGGCCCGGTGTACACTAAGAAATTCACTTGTGAGAAAATGTGAATAAAAGTCGTAAAGAAAAAAAAATTTCAAAGAAGACACATTAGCAACAAATCATCAACAAGAAATCACGTTATATATTTTTTCCAGTTAGCTGGATATTAGAACTAATTGTTTTTGATTTTGGACATTGCAAACTAATTGATATTTAGATTATTAACTTGAAGGAACAAAACGTTTGTAGTTCTATCATTACTTCTTTGCATGAATACTTTTACACTTCTATGAAAAAATAGTTGTGATTACTTTTTGTACACTTTATTGATGGATGATTTATTTGTGCACTTTTTTATCACAAGCACGCAGGAGTTTATCATATATGAAAAATTCACTGATGCACATTATTCCTACTGGGTGGATTCCAAGCTTGCTGCTTCAATTATGCTACTCTAATTTATAATGTTGCTTGTATTTGATTAAAAATTAAGACGTTAAATTATTTTTCCGAGCATAATTATGCTACAGTTGCTTTAACATTTCATTATTTATGTTGTCATAGCTGAGATATTTCAATTCTTTTGAATAATTTACTTACATATTCAATTTTGAATACTTCAAAAAAATAAATAAAATTAACTTTTAAAAATGTTTCTTAAATTATGAAATTCTAAATATTCTCAGATCTTTTTGAGGAAAATATAAACCTTTCACTGACATTTTTCAGTTAAAATAATATTACATCTTCTCCAAATAATATAAAAGTTCTGAATCTTTTAAAAAAATGACGGTACGTACTTACTTTGTTTTTGAACTTTTATCTTTCGACATTTCTTCAAGTCTTATAAATAAGTCTTACTACCACGAAACTTTTTAAAAAGACTAAAATGACCCTTCAACTAGGTCGCTAACGCACAACTATTTCATTATGTTAACTTTTTAAGCTTGTTTCTAACAAATCATACAAATTAAAATATGGTACAATAATTTTTAGTAATAAAAAAAATAAAAAACGAAAATAGAGAACATAAAGCCCGGAAATATAGAAAGAAACAAAAAATCTTTGCTTGAGATACATACATTTTAGGTATAATTGGCATAATGACTGGTATTTTCGTTTAATTATATAATTCTCAGCATATCAATCTAACTTTTGACGGAATAATTGATTGATTGTAATAAATATAAAATTTTAATAGGAAAAATTAATGGACTTATAGTTTTTTATGAAATCATGCTATTTTTTTTGAAAATTTCGCATTTATTCATTACTTTTTTTGAATTATTTTGATTAATCTTTGCCTTGGATGGTTGAACAGAAAAGTTAAATTTAGTAATTATATGGCGAAATTCACTTAATAAATCTATAAAAACAAAAACATAAAACTTGTACTCTATATAAATCGTTTTCAATGATATATATATATTTTTTATTTTTTTTCGAACTGATTTTAAATTTTTCGTGTTTAAATTTTGAGACATGTAGCAATACAATATATTTACATGCAATATGTTAAAAGGATTTTTTTTACAGCTTAGTGCAATGAATATTGATAAGGATGACTTCCTGATAACAACAGAGCAGATTCGCGTGTTGTAGGCGCTGTCAATTCAATCCATTCATCCTTCAGTCCAGCATTTTTTCTTGCTGATATCAAAGCATTTCGCAGAGCAAACATAACTGATACTGAAAGACAAATTGCTGGCTCTCCAGTTGCTGTAAAATTTTAGATTTAATTAATTTAAAATGTAAATTGATATGTTTTTACATTTTGATTTCAGAAATCCAGCATTGTTTGGATTCTTCTGGAGTAATTTTATTCTAAAATCAATCGGAATGTCTTTAGCTCCAGGTGGCTTATAGTTCCAAGTTCGATCCGTTAAAAGTTCTCCAGTTTGACGATTGTAAATTAATTCTTCTGTCAGCCAGTAACCAACTCCCATAATGAATGCACCTTCAATCTGACCTAAATCAATCACGGGACTTATACTTTCTCCTGTATCTTCAAAGATATCAACACGATTAATAATTACTTGTCCAGTTAAAACATCAACTTCAATCTCTGAGCAACATAATCCATAAACATAATATTTCGGAATGTCTCCCATTTTACAAGAAGAAGTTGCCGTCAGTAAGATATTGCGCTTATGGCTCTCTTGTATAATGTCTACCCATTTTTTTGACGGACTTGCTTCACGAACAGGCTTTATTCGCTCCAATATTATCTCACATGCATTCCTTGTTGCCTAAGAGAGAAAACAAAGTCACATTATTTATTCCTAGTATACTTTTAATAGTTCATACATAGCCAATAGATTGAGATGACATGCTGGCACCCGAAATCATGGCGTTCGCACCAACAAAACTATTACTAGGTAAAACTTTAATCATATCTTTGGAAATGCCAAAAGTATAAGCAGCAACTTGTATAGCTCTAGTATTCATTCCTTGGCCCATTTCAATTCCTCCATGACTTATTGATACAGTCCCATCTCCATTGTATACAGAAACCGTACACGGGAATTGTCCATACACTTCAATTGGGTACTGCATGAGAGATGTGGCAATTCCTTTCTTATGCCAGCGGTTTTGGTTGTTAAAAACTTCTATTTGAGCTTTGCGATCTTTGTATTGAATATCATTCAAAAATTTAGGATAAAGATCTTTCATTCGGTTTTTGCTACTTATATTTTGTAAACGGACTTCAGATGCATCTACTTTTAATGCAAACGCAATATGCTCCATTATATTTTCTGTCATTGCTACACCTTCAAGTGTAAAAAGTGTGTAATAAAAACAACACTATAGAAAACCAAAAAAAAAAAAAAACAACAACAACAACAAACCTTCGAGATTTCCCGGTCCTCGACACCATGTATTACTTGGTGCATCTGTGACAACATTTTTTCCAATCACGTCCCACATTTCTGTCTCTTTGTAACAATTTGGTATGATTGGGAGTGTGAAAATTTGGATTGGACTCTCATTTATAGTACATCCAACATCTGTATAAAACTGATTTTTTAAGGTAAGAATCTTACCAGATTTACGAAAGTTTACATTGTATTCACAATGATTTGCCATTCTTTTTCCTAAGGACTTCATCATAGATCTAAGACTTTGTACAAATCGCGCAGGTCTATTCAGCTTATGGCAAACTAGTGCACATGAACAAGCTATTTGAATACCACGTGAAATCTTGCAACCATATGCTCCACCAACACGTCTGACTTGCACACAAATAGAATTTTCTGGAATTTTCAAAGAGAGCGCAATGGTAGACTGTGTCATATCCATGAATTGCGCTGAAGAAAGTACTTTCATTCCTTGTTCATCTGGGAGACAAATTGTTGTTTGTGGCTCCATTGTGAAATGGTATTGTCCCGCAAGATTTAAGGTTCCGGAAACTTTTTGTACTATATCAGACTGTATAGTTTCAAAGGACTCAATATTTTTACGAAATTTCTGAGAGGCACTTTCAACTATATCTATGAAGCTACGAAAAGATTTACTCTGATCTTCTCCGTAAATTACTTCAATCTTTTTCGATGCAAATTTAGCAATCTCCAAAGTCTCAGCTGCTACCACTCCAATTGGTTGATCATAATATTTGACTAATGATGAACAAAAAATTTCTTCGTTTTCTTCAAAACCTAAGTCATTTGTATTAACAAAAGAATTTATACCCGGAATGTCTGTGGCGAAAAATATATCTACAACGCCAGGAATTTTTCGAGCTTCAGTGTCATCGATTTTTTCAATTTTAGCATTTACTTTAGTAGCAACAACAAATGCTAACCAAACTTGCCCCGGTTTGTTGGGTATATCATTACTGTATATGGCTTCACCTGCACATTGTATTAGACTTTCGACTTTTGGAATTGGTTCAGTCAAAGGATATTTATCGGGCTTAGTTATAAACTCATGCGTTCCACTAGAGATGCCACGGTGTAATTCCTTACCCCCACTATAATAGGCTGGCTCTATAATCTCCATAGGACTAATTTTCAGAATAAACTTGTAAAAAAAGCCACACGCAAGGAGCCTACGATATTCTGGAGATGCTTCTGGAAGCTTCCAAGTAAGATTAAGCTCTCCATTTAAGATTTTCAAAGCTTCTTTCACAGTTGCATTGTCAAAAATATTTTTTCCGATTAAAAATTTCTCAGTTTCAGTTGAGTGAACAAAATTTGGCGCAATGCCACCGAAACAAATGTTTACTCCTTCTATTTCTCCTTTTGTCTGCTTCAAAAGAAATCCTGAATTTACATAAGCATGAGCATTTTGTGCACGCTTAGCAATCTAAAAAAATATTTTAATTTACTTCATATTGAAAGTGAAGCTTTTGAATCCTAGATTAACCTTATACGAAGCGTAGAAATAATGATCGGTAGATAATCTTGGTAAAGTTATCCTAGTTATAATTTTTTTTTGCATCTTGAGGTCCAAAAACTCAGTCAAAGAATATTCTATTTCAGTGTGTTCATCGCTCATTATACTAAGACAAGCATTTGCTCCCACTAATGTAGTGAAGACGTCGGACGGAAAATCATTATGTGTATGTTTTATGATTAAGTTACCTGCCAAAGTTCCAATCTAAAACAAAAGCAAAGATTAAGTATTTTAGAAAGTTAATGTAAATAAATTAAACCTTAGATACTTATATTTTATTTCTTACAGTGGAAAAAATATACTACCAATTCTAATTTTTGTAATTCTTTTGCCAAAGAAAAAAAAATTAATTTTATAAGCCTATTCCCTGAAGGAAAAGAGACAACAACAAACGATTTCTCTATTTCTTTAGTTATGAAAAATTATATTAACTGTAGAACTAGAAAACAAGAAAATTATTCCACATAAAAACAAAAGCGGCCGAGACTAAAAGGCACAAAGTTGTAACATAAACATAAGTAAAGCTCCTTTTAAAAGTCATCGATTTTGAATAAATTACAAAACTGGAAACTAACAGTGAAAAAAATGACAAGTTGGATTTCATTCTGCTTAGAACAGAACCATAGATCTTAAAGGTATTCACTGGAAACACTAACGAAAAACTTTAAAATAGCTCTTTATATACTCACATTTCGTACAGAAGTAGTCGCAACTTCTTCATAATGCTTAGCAATATCCAAAAGATATTCAAATCCAGCTTCAGTTGACATGGTCTTGAACAAAGATATTGTTTCATTTATACTCATATTGGCTCCCAAAACCAAGTTTCCTTCACATTCAAATGAATGTAGCTCCCCAATAGCATTTATATCAATATAAACCTTGATACTTGGCGATCGTCGATAGACTCCATCAGCCGTTGCACCAGCTATCAATGTGTACTCCTTTTCGCCAATAGAAAATAAAATTTGAAAAAGTTCCTTGATTGTACGAGCTGTTAGCCATTCTTTTCCGTTCACATATTTGCATTTAAAAACTTGAGAACATTTTTCTAATTTTAAATTTGTTTTTGGAGGACATGGTTTGAGACACATGTCTTCGATATCCTGGCACATATCAATTAGTTCATATTCATTGTCTGATGCAAAGGATTTCATTGCATCTAAAATTGCTCGATAGCCTGTACAACGACAAATATTTCCATCAAAAGAATCTTCAACTTCTTGCATTGTGACTGTGTGTAGTTTCGACTCGAGTAGACCCAACATATTCATTACCATTCCAGGGGAGCAATATCCACACTGACTTCCATTGTGGTGGGCTAAGCGCGTTTGTATTGGGTTGTAACCAATTTTTCGATTACCAATGCCTTCGATTGTTATAATTTCACAGTTATCGCAAGTATTCAATAACACCAAACACTAAAATTTGAAGTTTTTATTAACTTTGTAACAGTAATACTATTTTCAAGTAGATACCGAATTGATGGCAAACGTTTGAACTTCTTTTGTGTGAGGATGTCGTCTCTTTATTAGACAAATGCATACACCACAACCACCTTCAAGGCACATAAATTTGGTTCCAAAGAGCTGAGCATGATCTCTAATAAATGTGATAAGAGTTATATCCACGGGATGGTCCTTCAGAAATACTAGAATGCTACTAGAATACTAGAATGACTTTAAATGCAAAAATTACCTTGAAATAGTTTTCCATTAAGAATAAATTCAACTGACATCTTTGCGTACTAAGAAACGATCAAGTGATTGGCCTGAGAAATCAAGATGAAGTGGAAACCAGTTTGTTATATACAAGTCAATACCTTGCAATTCACTTAAAGACCAAGAAAGTAGTTTGGTTTTTTTAACTTTCTTATTAGCTTAGATTAAAACTGTTTGATTTGCGTTCTTTAGCTTTTTTTTAGTACTTCTGAAGAACTGTTCTTGGGTGAAATTTTTGATGACAATAAACTGTATATCTGTTTTTGGGCAATTAACATCAAGATTGAAGTTTTGCAAGAATTTTTTAATAAAAGCTGTTTTGAGTTTTTTTGCTCCTTAATCGTGAATGAAACATCTAAAATTCATTATTTATCGTTCGATTCTCATTCATCGGTGTTAAATACTGTTTTTCTTCTTTTAGTTAATTTTATGAAATTATCATAAATAAAATTCAATTTTTTAAAAGTTTTTTTATGTTTCTTTTATTCAACTGATAAACTGAAAGTTTCTTAGTCAAGCGTAGGATGACTTCAACAGAGCAGCTTTGCGTGTTGTAGGGGCTGTCAATCCAATCCATTCATCCTTCAGTCCAGCATTTTTCTTGCTGATATCAAAGCATTTCGCAGAGCAAACATAACTGATACTGAAAGACAAATTGCTGGTTCTCCAGTTGCTCTTGTGAACCTAACTGACAACCTTATCGGTAGCCACTCAACATATTCTGCCAATGAAATTGATAATTTAATTTCACAACTAACAAGTCTTATACAGAAAACAATGGATGAGTTTTCCAAACAACGATTCCCCACAACTAAAGGTCACATGCACTTACTAAGCCCGTTCACTTATAAGCTCTTGCTAACTAGGAAAGCATGGTGCAATAAGTTACACAACCACATCTAAATACATCTGACACGTTCTACAACTCACTCAAAAGTCAAATCAGCAAATTAACACAATTAATTAGAAAAAATTCCATAAAAGACATTAATCAACATTTCCAAAAAAGAATATGTGCCGTTCAACCAGGAATGCAAACATGCAATTCATACATTGAACAAAGCTAAAACGGCTGCTAATCTGATTTACAGTGCATTCTCATCTCCCTTCTGGTTTGTCAAAACCAAGCTTCTTTTATATAAGGCTATCGTTAGACCCATAGTTAGTTATGCCTTCCCGATCTGGTTCGCTTTATCTCCAACGTATGCAAAAACAAACTCGAAGTATTCGAAAGATCACTATTAAGGATGATCACTAGACTCAGACGTAGACAACAAGAAATATTTCTCCAATCGCAAGATTTACGAATCGTCAGAAATAACTCCATTAATGAACTATCTTCTCAAGCTTGGTTCTAAAATGCTCAACAAAATTACGTGGCACTATAACTTGACGCTGAAAAACATTTGTTTATCTAATGCCGAGTCGTCCATCCACGACAATTTCTATCTATCGCCCTTTAATATTCTTCACGAAAACTCCAAGAAAGACCTAAGCCTCACCGATTACTTACTGGATGCTATAGAAACTCCTCAATTCTATAGCAAGGTAAACCAGGCAAACTATAGGGCATAGTCTCTTTACGGGCATTCCAAGTCATTCCAATTCATAATAACACAGACACTCCTAGGTACTAGTCACAAAGCTCCGCAATTTGATGACACTATATAGTTGGTAAAACCAAAACTACGCGCAACTATTAATTTGTTTTTTTTTTCATCATAAATAATGACTCCAAACTTGAACCATCGCTTGTTTGCACCCGGGGTACCCGGGTACCCACAACAGTATTTTTACAAAATAAGTATAAAATTATATTTATTAGCACATGGGAGAGAATTTCAATTTAAATCAAATAAAAATGACAATTGTTTGTATATATAAAATTATTATTTATTGCATTCCAAACATTTCACAATATTTACTGAATATTCTGAACAAATTGGCTGTTCACATTCAGCGCAGTTTTTGCGTGTTTTTCGTCGTTTTTTTTTTATGGTTTTCTATGACAAATGTAACACGATCCTGTCACCTTTTTTCTTCCAGTTTTGTCCACTTCAGATGATGAACCAGCTTCTTGCTGTGTTTTGCCTACTACCTGATGACCTACGACACTTTCAATGGCAATTTTAGTTGTATAATTACGCATTACTTGAGGATTAGTAATACGTAGTTCAATTATTGGCTTAGCAAGCTCTTGAGATTATTTACGCATAAAACAGCGTCTTTCATTTTTTTTCTTCGCAATCATTTTATTATTTTTATAATAAATGATGTATGATGCGAGTGAAGCGGTGTCTAAAATGTTGAAGAACAATGCCATTGGCCATCTTCAACTTCGCCGCTGACTAGTATATCTTCTTACCATCTGATCCATAGTGTCTACTCCACTTTTATATTTATTATAATATTTTATAATATCAGGTTTCTTTTGCACATCATCACTTACAGCTTTGTCTGAATGCATGGTTGATATCAAAATTACCGCTTTTTTTTTTTTGGTACATAGGAACACATCGTCACTTTCTCATGGAAACCAAAAACTGTTGAGTATTGCTCTCTTGACTTTTTTTCTGCCATGACACTAGGAATGTAGGGTTTGTTTTTTTTATTGTGCCTACAATGGTAAGATTCCATGACAGCAAATGCTTTGCAAGTGGCAGAGTAGTAAAAAAATTATCCATACATAAATTCCTTCCACTTCCACGGTATGGAGATGCCAATTCTTTTACCACTCTTTCTCCCTGATTTTTTTTCAGGGGTATCATTTGCTTTACCAGTGTAAATTATACCAATATATTTTTCAGAATTTTAAATTATTTTGCAAAGATTTTGCTTTATTTATCTTTCCTTATTACAAGGTAATTTGGATGGGATTGAGATCTATGCCTACATTTTTTGAGAATTCTATTTTTCATATATTTCAGAAAAATTTTTTGGGTTAAACGCTATGCATGCATAGCAAATTCTTATGCTATGTTATTTTATTACTTACCTTTGAATTTTCTGTAAATGTTTTGCTACACGTTTATATTTTTCTTAAAACTAATAAAATTTATATATAGGCATGTCAAAAATCTCAACCATCAAGGTATATATTGCTACAAGTAAAAAGAGCGCTATCCGTAATCAAAAATATCAGTATTGTTAGAAAAATAGATTATTTTTTTTATTTAATACACTCTAGAAACGAAATTAATAAACTGGATACCCGGGTACCTGGGTGCTAAACAATGTCGATGAAGTTGGGTATTAACACAAGGGTTAAAAGTGAAAATCTATGATTTACTTTCTTTTGAACTAAATAACGACGATCTAGAAGCTCACGTTGAAATTTTATTTTTTTCCAGTTTTTAACATGTAAATTCAACGCGATGGGTACCCGGGTACCCGGGTATTAACACAAGGGTTAAACACATCAATACTAGTCATAACTACATAATATAATGATGGGTCAGTTTATTTATATTGTACATATAGCGAGCAGTCTGAGACATTAGTATTTTATTAAACACCAATAAATACACATTAAAAAAAAAATATTTAGAAATCTTGTAATAAGGAAAGTTTGTACATATAAATTGATAAATTGGTACAAATCATAATTGTTAAATCATAATAAAAGAACAAAACAAAAAAAAAAAAAAATACTTGGATTTTGTAAGCAATCATTATTAATAATATATGTATAATCATTCTTTAAGTTATCAGTACGATAAACTTGGTACAAATTTTAATATTAATTATATTTGTAAATCTATGCATACAAATATTATAAATATTTATTGCATTTGTACATACAGATTATGCATACATAAATTGTAAAAATAATTGCAACTTTCGTATAGTTCCTATACCCAAATAATTAAGTAGAAAAAAGTATTTAGTTACTTCATTTATTGTAAATATGATAAATAACGTTAAGTATTACAAGTCAAAGAAATAAAAAAAAACGAAAAATATTCCAAAATATTCAAAATTCAATCATTGCAGCCGGGAGCAAGCTGCGATTTGCAAATAATTTTTGTTAATATAAAGGCTAAGATTACTATATATACCTACACACACTCTGTGGATCATATGGTAATATTGTTATAGACTATCAAGGATCCTTGATCAAGTAGACTTGATGGAATGTGAGCAAAATTTGCTCAAATAGTTGCTAGAAATTTTGCCACTAACTATATATCAAGTCTACTTGATCAAGGAAATTTGAGCTAATTAATATCAAATTTGTTTTTATTAATATCGATCATTTTTAGATACGTTAATTTGATGTTTTTTCTGATATATTTTGTTGTAAAACTAAATGTATTTAGTTACAAACATTTTATATTAAAAAAATTCGAATATTTTTTTTTATTATAATAATAATGCATTATAAATGCATTAAAATTAGTTGAAAGGCACAAATTATACTTTTTCGACTGACTTGTAATTTAATGATTGCAGTTAATTCACTTCTGAGTGTAACCGCGACTCAAATCGTCTATAATATCGCCTATAAATCGCTGTCCTAATGTCGTTAATGTCGACACCAAGTAAAGCCAATTTAAATTTGACAGCCATTAAATCAAAGCTTGATAGCTTATCAACATTCTTTTCTTGTGTAATACAATTTAAAGTAGGATATTAATTATAATTGTTTATTAAAAATTATTTTTCTTTAGTTTATGTCGTGTGTGCAGACCGAAAAATTTGGTGACACATTTTTGAAAAGTTGGTAGTTCTGTTTGCCCCAATGTGATTTATGTTCATATAATGTCTACAGATTTTTTTGCTATTAAAAAATTTTAATTTTAATGTGATTTTTATTTTTATTTTACTATGTTTTTATGCTTTTCTGAAATAAAATGATTATAGTTTCATTTAAATTAAAATATTTTGTTATTGAATTGCTGCAAGCTAGCTAAAATAAATACAAAAATCCACAAGTGGTTTTTCTAATGTTGCCCATCAAAAAATTTTGTTTGTTTTGGTTTTGTTCAGTAATTTTTTTAATTGAACTAAATTGATTAAAATTGTTGCACAAATTAAAGTGTTAATAGTTATGATGACGGCAAATCATGTTGTTGTTGTTTGGGAATTTGAATCAAAAGGAGGAAAATGGTTGCCATATAGTCCTGCAGTATCACAACATTTAGAAAGGGCTCATGCCAAAAAGTTAACAAGAGTATTACTAAGTGATGCTGATCCTAATTTTGAACAATTTTATGTTAATGTTCGTACAATGACACAAAGTTCTGAGGATATAGATTTTCCAACAATAAATGTTAGAAGAATGTTTTATAAGCCTACATCCCCAGCCGGAAAAGGAACAAAATGGGAGTGGGTAAGTGCTACTGGAAATGAATGGCATCCTTATAATATGGAAGTTCAATGTATTATAGAAGAAGCATGGGCAAGAGTAAGAAGTTTTTATTAGCTTAGATTATTTTAAATAAATTTTATCAATTTTCAGGGTGAAAAAATAATAAATCTCGAAAAGACAGAAATTAATTTGCCATATATAATTAATTTTTGTAATTTAACTCAAATTAGAGAACCTAATGGACCGATGCGAAGTATAAGGCGAACACAACAAGCTCCTTATCCTTTAGTCAAGTTAACGTCTCAACAAATGCATAATTTTAACTGTGAGTACATTTCATATTTGTATATGTCAAAATATGTCAATTTTGATTAATTTTAATGAAAAAACATTGAAAGAAAAACTAAACATCTTTCAATATTTAAAACTGCTTTAGACATATAATGTTTTTATTTTTATATTCCTACTTGCAAAATGCATGTACCAATTTTCAATTGTTAATAAAAACTTTTCTATTCATCCAATCAAGTTTAAATAAATTTTGTTGTGTTGGCAGTGCATGACAATTGATGTTAATACAGTTAGTTCAAATATTAATTCATTAATTATATTTAATAAATTACTTTTTAATTTTATATGAGAGAAAACTTCAGAAAAATGAATGAAACGAATTCAGAAAAAAGAAAAAACAATCTCATTCAAGTTACGGGCGAGACGTACAAAGAGCAGGAAGTTTGCAGGGAGCTCTTTATACGTTTCGCCCGTAACTTTGAAAAGTTGTGCATGTCATGACGAATCGTGTGTCACCCCTGAATGGGAATGAATGAGAAATATCAGTAGGAATATACTTTAAAATATTTTTTTTTTATATTACTTGTTATTATTTATTGGAATTAAAAAAATTTGTGTTTCTATTGCAAAATAAATAACTTCCAATAATCAGCAGTATGTTAAAGTGCCAGCATACAAAGAGAAATACAATTTTTTGACAATTTTACATTAGCAAAACTCAAGTGAAGCTAATTACGAGCATCCCGCTTTGAATTTCCTGAATGAAATCACTTCTTCATTTTTTGCCTTAACTGAGACTAATATGTTTATCTGAGTATTTCCTGTCTTAGTACTTATTTTTATGTCTATGATTTACATACTTTACCAAAATTTAATTAAATTTTTTTTATAGCATTCACAGAAAAAAGGTCTCGCCCACCAAAAGTTCCACCAAAACCGAATACAAAACATAAAATTTCGACGTATAGTCAATCAGAAACAGCATTAAATTTAACATCAAATCAAAAACGATTAACAAAATTATCGAAATTAAAACAAAATTTAGATATGCATAATTCACCAGGGGTTACAACAACAAATCTTGCACGACAAATCTTAAATAATTTAAATATTTTCGGATCAAAAACTTTAGCAGTTGCTACATCAACAAATTCTCATTTGCAACAACAAACAAATCATCTTACATCAGCTATAAATAATCATTTAAGAATTTCTGATAGTGGACGTCATCAACGGATTGGCTCGCATAGATCTCGCTCTCGTACTCGTGCTTCTGATACCGATACAAATAGTCTTAAATCAGTTAGAAGGCCCAGCGTTGATACTGTTAGCACTTATTTAAGTCATGAAAGTAAAGAAAGTTTAAGGAGTCATAATTTTGCCATATCCGTTAATGATTTATTAGATTGCTCATTGGGTAGTGATGACGTATTTATTGAATCTAATACAGCACCAACACCACCACCCTTACCGTCACATCAAACTCATATGGCTGGGTCAATTGTTGGTATTGATCCGGCTAGTGATATGATAAGTCGTTTTGTTAAAGTTGTTGATCCACCTAAATGGCCAAATGCCCAGCCATGTCCAATGTGTATGGAAGAGCTTGTATATAATACACAAAATCCTGCTATATCGCTAAGCCGGTGCCAGCATTTAATGCATTTACAGTGTCTTAATGAAATGATTATATCACAACAGAGGGAAACTCATAAACGTATGCAAAATTTGTACATTGAGTGTCCTGTTTGTGGGATTGTTTATGGTGAAAAATTTGGTAACCAACCACCAGGTACTATGACATGGATTATTATTCCAAAATGCCTTCCTGGACATGAAAGACAAAATACAATACAAATTGTTTACAAGTATGTATTTTATAAATACTTAACATTTTTTTTTTAAAAAATATTTTAAATAATTTTTATAGTATTGCATCAGGAATTCAAACTGAAAATCATCCACATCCGGGTAGAGCATTTTTTGCTGTTGGTTTTCCACGAACATGTTATATACCAGATTGTCCATTAGGACGAAAAGTTTTGCGATTTTTAAAGATTGCATTTGATCGTAGACTTCTCTTTTCAATTGGAAGATCTGAAACTACAGGCCGTGAAGATGTTATTATATGGAATAGTGTCGATCATAAGACACAATTTAATATGTTTCCAGATCCAACATACTTGCAAAGATGTATGCAGCAGCTGGTTCATTTAGGGGTTACAGACTGAGCTAGCTTTAAGTCAAAAATAAATATATGAAATGCCGTTTAGTAGTTAGTGATTAGTGCCATTAATCTTTTCTTTTTTTAAAAAATATTTTGCTGTGCAATATAGTTTTGCCTATAAATAACGTTAAATTTTTATCTTGAAAGCTGAATTTATGACAAGTTAGTTCAGTATTAGCTAACAGTAAGCTTGCTGTGAATTTTAGTAATTATTAATTTTTTTTTTATTTGAAACTTACGAAAGCTGCTTAAGAGCTTAAACAGAAGATTAATATTGAATGCAACAACAAAAAATGATTAAATATAAAAGTCACATGGAAGTTTAAAATTAAAGAAGTAGCCGTATATTTTGAAAATAATATATTTATTATTTTAGCTGAATAACTTTTGCCATTTTTCCAGTACAAGCATAAAATATAAATTTTATTATTTGCCTTCAAAACCCAAGTTGCTAATTGGAATTCCCACTTAAAATAATTGTATAATCATTTAAATATTTCGAAATATTTAAAGTTTCCTAGTGTTTGAAGCATTAAATGAACCGACCCAGGATTACTTTAGATAAATAAGATAGAATGGTAGCAAACAAGGAGGAATTAATTTTCTATAAATATGTGGAAATATTTTTTTCTAATTATGTTCAAATAATTTGTCAACTTAATTACGCATATCTATATTTTTTTTTATATACAAAAATTACCCTGAATGCAATGTCTATCCATTATACGCCAGTAGTCTGTAATTATCAAAACCTTATGGCTTGGCTTAATCAATCCGATTGCAGATACCATCAATATGAAGGCGAATTATTAAATTTATATAGGATTTTGCCTTTTGGTAAATTTTATTTTATAGATCCAAGTTTATATTTTGTAGAATTTCATACAAAACTTAGAATTTTACAGTATTGCTTTGTATAATTTAAAATATTTATAGTTTTTCAATTACTTTTCTTAATGAAAATTAATAAAGTATTTTTAAAAAGTATTCAATACTCTAAACGGCATATTTTTGGGCATTTTGCAAAATATTTTAAGTATATAAATTAAGTAAAAAGTTTATATATTATATATATATGTATTTTATGCTCTTCCAGAATTTTCTTTTTTAAGTGCAACGAGATGAAAAGCTTTAAAAGTATTTGTATGTGCTCTACTCAGCTCTAAGTTGAATATTGTCTAAGGCTGATTAAATAATGTATATAATAGATTTTCTAGTTTAAGTAAAAAAAGAAAAAAATTTATATTGTAAAATGTAAAAAGATTACTTCATTGGGAACTGTCACTTTGTGTATAATTTGAAGAATATTTTTGGTATATAAATTTTATATTTTCCTATAAAAATGTGGTTTATTAAAATATTAACTCACCAGTCCTGTAGTTATAGTTGAAAATTTTCAAAAATTTAATTAAAATTAAATATTTTTTATAGTACTTAATTTTTTTCAAGTTTTTAGCTCGATAGCGGTAGAGACGACGGTCTCCTTATTGACGCAAAATTAAGATCCAAAACTGAAAAAGTGACATTATAATATAAACAGCAATTTGTAATACCAGACCTTGTACTTATTAGGATAAAAATTATGATGATTTCTCAGTCAAATTGGCATTCTTAATCCGTTGTACTTATAGACCACCGCATCGAACTATTCAATGTAAGTTATTTTATGGAGGTGCTCTTCATGCTGTGAAATGTTTTACAATTATGGCCTCAGACCATCTTGTTAATTGTTCGATATAGAAACTACCTTATAATATTGGTATTGCTCAGACAATATTGATAATTTTATCTACTCAAAACTATTTAATTTCATATTATTTCTATGGATTTTTGACTTTGGACAATCAATGCCGCCTGGCTAAAATGAAATTACTTCCGTTACGCTGGGGGAATTAAATTTTTAATTGATTAAAAATTATAATGCAATAAATTGTTAATTTTGCAATTTTCGATGAATTTAAGGAGTCAACTTTGGACCAAAAATACCTTTATGAGGAATTGATTTTATACTGGCTTCTAAATTTATTTAAAAAATCTAGGATTTTGGGAAATATAAACTTATTAAAAAGTAATGAGTAAGGGCTGAATATTCTTTCAGCATGCCTGATTTATCAAAAAAATACATTTTATATATTGAGATTATTCAAAATTACAGTAAAATTTAAATAATAAAATGAATATGATTAATAATGTTTTTTAAATCATTAAATTTCTTTGTATTTCTACCTCATATTGGCCTTGAAAAAACACAAATCTCACTGCCAATTTTTCTCAAAAATTTCATCTTATTTTGCAAAATTAATAATCTAAATTAAAGGATAGTCTTGAAGGCTTCAAAATTACATATTTTTTTAACTGCTCACTAGAGATGAACTATTGTACTTTTTGGGCTAAGAGCATGCTATTGGTTTGACTCGAGGCTATTTATACGGAGTCATAAAGGCTCACAAAACTAAAGATATCGATTAAATTAAACATTCGAGTTTTCACAAAAACTATTGAAAATCTAATCAAAGCTAATATCGGGTTTTTTGGGCTGTTTAATTTTATAAATAGATTTAAAGGCTATTTTATGTATAAAATAATGTGGGTTAAGGCTCTCAAATCTAATCCAAAGGCAAAAATAGAACTTTTTTAAAGAAAAACTATTTTCGGCAAACGTTTTCCAATTTTTCACGAAAAATGTCAGCAGGATTCTGGCAGCATTCTGCTTCAAGAAACTACATTTAAAAACTACTACAGCAAAAAATCACTTAGTGCCGCCAATAACTGAAGGATAAAAATTGGCAAATTGCAAGGCCAAATTCAGAACTTTGTACTTAAAATTATAAATTAGAATTGACTGAAACTGATAACCAAAACAACTGTTAAAATATTTTAGAAGTTCAATAAAACAATAAAAGAATATTTTTGTTGTTATCTTTAAAAGAAGATTACTGTCTAGTGTTTATCTTTTAAAAGGTCAGTGCTTTTATTACCTGTAAGACACGACATGCCGGAAACCTAAGGGATTAATCCTCGTGTCATTTAAGAATGTGCATGACAAAAAAAAAAGAAGGAAATCGTGGGCAAGGTATTTACTATGCGGTGCACTGCATCATTAACGACAGTCGTGTGTGCGAGAGCCCCTCTAATTACCCAAGAGTATATACCCTGAAGTATTAAAAGGAAAGTTTATTTTCTATAATTGATTATTTTTTTGTTGTTGTTGACTTCGTAGTACTAGAACCGATCTTGTTTCTCATTCATTACAATAAGAGCTGTCCACCATAGATCTTATAGAAACTTCAATCAAATTGCCGCACTTTTTCTATTGTGACTCACCCAAAGTATGTGTACTCTCTTAAACCCGCAGCTCAGTTGATTTGGTGTAGTCACTCGTGTCACTCGATCTCGATTAGTAGTTTCTTGAAAAAAGTGCCGTTACAACTGAATTACAGACAAATATTCAAATTTGTCTACTATCTTAAGAAGTTATTTGTTAAATTTATTTATTGTTGTTTATAAATTTTGTTGCAGCGCCCTGTCATTTAATTGTTTGTAAGTAGTGATAAGAATAATTAAATTTTTTTTTCTTTTACTTTTCTTCTAATATTTAAATTAATTTGTTTGAATTGAAATTAATAAATATAAGCTACTGGGGCTGTTATGACATTCATTTATAACATTGTAATCCGTCAAAATGTGGTTAGTGGTTAAATTCTAAATAAAATATTCTTTATTGTTTTGGTATATAAGCGGCAGTTATCATATTATCACACCTGTGGGAATCAGGCCTCGTAAAGTGATGCTGGTTTTTTTTTTTTTTTGTCAATGTCATCTGGTATCAGCATTATTTGCATTTTGTTGTCATTTACTTAAATAATTCCTTTGAGGTGGCTCATATATTTTTGTATTATCTGAACATTTTATTTTTATAATGAATAATGAGGTTTAAACTTTTTTGTAGAATTTAGCAAGTTAAGAAGCAATTTTTTTACTTGTCTTTTGCTAAATTAATTTTATTTGTTGTATTCAAAAATTGTTTTATGCTGAGCAAAAAAAAATGTCGAAATGAATATCTTTTTTAAACTTAAAATGTTAAATATTAATTATTTTAGGCTTTTATGCTTTTAAAAGAGGATATATATAGGAGGAACTCGTTTTTTTTGGCTCTTTTTATATTGGGATTAAAAAAGATTTAATTTAAAAAATTTAGGTTCAGATTAAAACCTAACAATAATTGCGTACATTTTCAACAAATCACAAAAAAAGATTTCTTGCTCTTTGAACAAGAAGTCTAAACCAATACCTATCCTACAAAATGGTTTTTTTCTTTTGGAATATTCTAAGTAGCAAATTACTTATTCAATAACTTCAGTGGTAAAGAAACGCTGCTACGATTGCACGCTTGTTAATATGGGAAAATGTATAAACAATCAATTAAGTAAATTTTATTATCTTTCATCAAAAACTGAGGTTTACTTGTAAAAGTTTAGCTTCCCTTTATGCGAAAAAATTTCTATACAAGAATCCAAAAGTAGGTGAGCCCTTTTAACTAAGTTTGCACATTAAAGTTAATATCCACTAACAAATTTTTTAATGTCTTTTAAAAGCCATAAAGTTTTAATCAAACTATTAAATTAATTAAAGGTCATCTACTTCCTCAGTGAAATTATATATGCGCAGATTTAATATTTATAATAAAATTTTGTAAAAATACAATGATTTAAATGGCAATTCTTCCATAATTTTTGACCATCTAGTCATTAAACTTTCCAACTAGTTAAAAATATTAAAAATAAATTAAATAAAAATTTACTCAATTTTTGAATGAAAGTATTTTACCATTAAAAAAATTTTGTTTTCAAAAATTTGTCTTTTTTTTGCCAAATGATGTGTAAAATATTTATGGTTAGACAATAAATTTTCTTTTAGACTTTACAAATAACCCAAACAAAAAATCATAAATACAATTATATTCTCGTAAATTCCAAACTATGACTATGCGAATTTAACCAGTTAATTGTGTCGAAATCATTAATTAGCCAATGGTATGCTAAAACTTGGATTCATTTAGGGTCAATCAAGATTAAATCTGAATTAGCTTCACGAATTTTACAAAATGTTTAATAATAATTATGAAAAGCAAAAAGAAAAATTTATTGAATGAAATTTTGCTAGTTGATATGTCAAAAACAAAAATGTTGAACTGCTTTCTATACTTTTCAATTTTTAAGATTTTTTTTTTTCTTTTATGAACTGTTTTTTAATTTCATTTGATTTTCACTATGAAATTATTTGGATCTATGAAACTGTTTTAGATTATTTTTTGAATAAGTTTGGAGGTAAAAAATATAATCTGAATAAATAATTTGAAAAGAATAGAATTTATGCC
This sequence comes from Acrocera orbiculus, assembly GCA_947359355.1. Lineage (NCBI taxonomy): Eukaryota > Metazoa > Arthropoda > Insecta > Diptera > Acroceridae > Acrocera > Acrocera orbiculus. Next base: position 3,398,411 of record OX375757.1, read on the forward strand.
TTAAAACTGAAAAATGGGTTTAGAATATGTCTATAAATCTTCTTTAGGATAGGATAAACATCGTTTAGTAACAAAACATGGAATATATCTCTCTTTATACTGGGGATGTACAAATGACACAAGCACACAAAATATTTGTTATTTTCTTTGCAAAAAAGTTTTATTGAGAATATATCAAAAATTAATTAATAAGCATTCATTTAATGACAAATTGTTATCGAAACATAATTACTAATTGATTATCTACTCAACATGGCTTCAATTTTCTTGTCAATAAGTAATTTTTTCCGGGGGAGTAGCTTCTATACAAAATATCAATTTTTTGTTTTACTTTGTTCAGAGAAAAATCATTATAAACGATTTATGTACTGATAAAGGATCATATATATACTGACATTATTGTAGCTTCTAAAACAAAGGATCAAAAAGACCTTTTTTTTACAAAAATTATAAGGTAAAAAAATTTAAATACTTCTTTACAATAAATTTAAATGTTATCACGTATACTTTAAGCCCCAAACAGCGCTCAGACTAACAATAAGTTTTATGACTCGGTTATACTAAATAATCCAGATGATTCAAGCCTTGTGTATCACTTAAAGTGAAGGATTAAATTATTTTGGTAATTTTTTATCTGACGTTTTCTTTTATATTGAAAAATAAAATTCTAATCGAATACCAAAGTAATTTTTTTTAATTATTTGAAATAAAGGAAAAATATAAATTTTTTCGATATGAGAAATATTTCAATGAACTGAACTAGAATGAAATAATCCCAAAAAATTTTTTGCTCTTCGATGAAAATTTGCTCTAGTTATCCATAAAAAAATATTTTTTTTTTGTAAATCCTTTTTCTAAGAAAGAAAACGTTTTTTCAAGTTGGAAATTGTGTGAATAACATAGCTATTAAAATTCCCTTGAAAGCTTTTGTGGGGTCAAAGTTAATTTGTAAATAAAGTACTTAAATACATCGAAAAACTATTAACCGTCATATTATAACCTAATTGTAAAATCAACAGAATTTGACTAAAGTTTTGAAGAGATGAAGTCTTTAATTCAATTAAATTGAAAAAGGAACTCCCAGCTATTTGGTTAAATAGTTAAAAGAATGACATATTGTTTAAATGAAATCAATAGTTTATTACAAACTATACATATAAATTGAAACTCCAATTTTAAAGTAAGTTTGATTAGACTTACTTAATACAAATCTGATACTTAGAAATTCAAATTTGGATTGAATTTATGAGCACATCTATTGTAAATTTAGGCCACTTTTATTTAGAACTAATTGTAAGACTTATAATAATCTGGCAAAATTAAGAAATAGGATCGCAACTAATTGCACGCTTGTATGTTGGATATGAGTAGCAATACATGTTTCGAGCATTTTAAAAGTCACATAAAAATGAAATATCAAATAAAATTAAAATTAGTGCTTTTTTTCAATTTTTTTTTCTAATACTTTAAGTTGAATTTCCATGATGGATATTCTAAAAGCGAGTTTTTAAAGAAGTAGGGTAACCCTTTAAAAAAACTTCCTCTATTAAAATATCAGTGGCAGTTAGCTAAATTTGCTACAACTCTTTAGGGATAGGTAATTGCGAAAAAATAATTGAAAAAAGCAAAAATCTTTGGATATTGTTTTCGAATGCTTAAAATTAATTTCTGAAATATAAATGAAGAAATTAAGTTTTTGTAAAAATAGAAGTGCTTTAAGTCATTCAAAATCAAATTTTTAAGAAATTCAAAAAATTAATTCTAAATTTCGTTTATTTTAAATTTAGTTTTTTGATTTGTGTACAATTTTAAGTTCATTTAAAATCAAGCTGCTTATTAAACTCCCCTTCCAGTGCATTTGATAGGAAACGTTTAATTTAAAAAATAAAATCAAAACTGTAAGAACTTCAAAACTTAAATGTTAACAGCAATTTATTTATTGCGGACGTATTTTATTTTATTTATATTATTTAGGCAACATCTAAACACCGAAATTTTAAGTGAGCAATCTAGCTCTAGGCAAAAGGTTCAATTCAATTTCAAAGCGAAAACTTTAAAAGAAAACCCAATTTTTGTATGCTTTTACTATGTAGGTGCATCTTATTTAAAATGCATAGAATATTTTTTTTTTTTTGTTTTTGATTGAATGTTTAAAATATTTAATAGCAATTGTCGCCCTTGTTGCATTCTATGCTACTGAAATTAATTCCAGTTCTAGTGCTAGGATGTGGATACTTTTTTAAATCACTTTAGTCAATCTGATATTTGTGTCGGATTTTTACTTTTATCTTTATTTTACTATAATCGTATAGCCTTCTTGGCTGCCGGACTAAAGAGATTAATGTCAATTTCAATCAAGCTGTGGTTGATTGTACTTAGTGTTAAGTCTAATCGTGTGCTATGCATTAGCAATTTTCTAAAGATTTTATTTTAACTTGATGTTTTTAATTTTAAAAGATTTGTTTCATTCCAAAACTATTGGTGCCATCAGATCGATTACATCATGATAAATTGAAGTTGATGATTTCAGCAATTTTCATATTTTTAAATCCGTTTGAGCTAACAAAAATCAAAAAGGAAATTTAAGAGAGATTATGCTAATCAGAAACCCAACAATCGAGACCTCAACTGAAGGCTTACGTTTTAAATATTTTGGATTAGCATTATTCTAACATATATGCAATTTTTTAAGTTCCTCGTAAGAAGAGAAGAATTCTAAATACACCAAAACGTTTTGTCGACTTTTCTCTTTTTTCATGTAAAAAACTGTTTAATTAAGCTTTTCTCGATGATATCAAACTTTGCTTGAATTTTTCGTGTTATCTCCTTATTTTACAAGTTATTCGTTAATACAATCTCAAGAAAATTGGATTAGCATGTTCTGATATCCCTCATTGCATTTAGTAACCTGACGTCATTCCTACATCTGCTTAGACGTATTTGCTCTAATTAATTGAGGTCTTTAAAAAATTTGCTACATGAGCATATTTCAGAAGGGAGTGGAAAACAGCATAAGTACTTATTGACTGTTGGAAATAATTGAGGGGCCAAAATTTTGAAAATAAATTGAGTATAATAGTTGTAAATGTTATCAGCTTGGTGAGCCTGATAAGTAAGTAAGTAAAGCAGATTCAAGTCAGGTTCTACTCAGGTTTGCTCAACCTGTCATTTGTGAAAATTTGCATTTTTCAGATCTTTTGGTATATCACCAAAGTAGACGAAAGTATCCAAAAATTGCAACTTTCAAATCAAGCAGGTTCAAGTAAGGGTTTTAAAAAACTACCCGAACTAGCTTTTATTGTTTATATGTTTCGTAATAAATAAAATATTAAAAGGGCTTTCTTTAAACTTAGACACTCCAGGTTTTAGAAATACTAATACTAATAATACTAATAATAAAAATACTAATTTAAATTAACTGTTAGTTGTTTATAAAAACTATTTTTCACATAAATATTTCAATTTTTTTTCTATAAGTTCTTATTTAAAACTTTGTTTGAAAGAAAATTGCATAAACTGGTAATTATAGCAATAGAAAATTATGGCAATGATATGAGTAAGCAAGCACATGTTTTAGGCTTGATTGACCTAAATCTAACTTGACAAATGTCCCTGTATTGAATTTCTAATAAAAAAGAAAATTTTTCAAATTAAGCTGAAATTAATTACATGATTATTTTCTGTAGGAACATTAAATAAAATAAATATCAAATGCAATTGACAGCTTCATTTGCTGTAAGCCTTCGTTTGCTTGTAAAGTTTTTGAATTTTCATTTTTTATTATTGTTAAATAAAGTATCAGCTGCTGCACAACAAGGTAAAAGAGAATTTGAATGTGCAATGGTGTCGAGGTCTTAATTGGCCATGTTAGGATTTAAAAAAATTTCACAGACTTATTTGGCATCTTGTTTGCCTAGATTTTCATATGTAATTTTGTCAAATCGATAATAATGAGTTTTTTTATTCCTTAAGATGATTCCTTTATTTGAAGGCATAATTTTATAGAGTAATTCAATGTAATATTTCATATTTCATTCATTTTATCTTTATATCTTTTTAACTTCGAACAAATGAATGGGTATCAAAAAATTAACACTTATCTCTGTTTTGCTTTTATCGCTATTTTTTTTTGTTATTGACTTTAGTTTAGTTTATTAGTTTGAAGTAGTTGATTTTTGTGTTTCGGGTCTTAGATTCAATATAGGTTAGGCATGATGTATTTCACATATGGAACGTTTTTTTCATGAAATTTTTTAAGGTTATGTAACACTCTTTATGTACATCATTAGATGAACTGAGTCGATATAAAGTTCAATACGTTTAATATTTGAAAACCTCTTTTTAACTTAGTATAATGTTAGCTCTTTAGTATAATGACTACAAAATAAATGGCTACATGACGATAAAATAAAGATATACAATATTAAGCTTAAAGAAGCAGAAAAATCCTTGAATTAGATTATTAGAAAGAACAATAAATCTTATTTAAGCCCTGAGTCGCGACCATTTTTTTGCTTATTTAGTCCTTTAGAGATTTATTGTCAACAAGCAGAAAATAGATTAAAAATTTTTTTAAATAATAAAATAATTATTTTCGGACAGAAGAGTTTTTTAATGAATTGAAAAAATTTCTATGTAGACAAAAATAGGACCCAACAGTTAAACTCCAGTCGGAAGTATCCTCAAGCAATAAAGAAAGATTTTAACAATGATATTAAAAAAGACAACATGTATAATTCATAACAATTAGTTGACAGCTTGTTCAATCAGGTTGAACATGACTTGTTACTCGGTAAAATTTAATCGGTTAACCACTTTGTCTAGTTAAAAGGCTATGTGTCTCTAAAAATTACACAAAATTTAAGATTTCCTTCCCTCTTTCATATTTACTTAGTTTTTATAAAATAAAATGTTAGAAAATAACAGCACATTACCAAGACGTAAAAGGGTAATACGAAAAATTGTAATCGGGTTATATAGGTATGTAAGTCTCTACTTTTAAGGATTTTAAATTAAATTCGTGTATTGGCTAAAATATTTTGTCCAGAGTATTTTAAGTTTTGATTTTTTCGATTCATTGATTAAATAAGACTTATGAAAATAACTTGAGTACAGTTTACATTAGATTAAAATGTGCTATAAAAGTAAATTAATGCCTCCTTTAAGCCGAAAAGTATTAAAAAAATAATTTAAATTTACATAAATATTTACTTGAGAAAATTATTTCGATCACTTTTAGTTTCATTTGGACAGTGTCATTTCCTAAATGGTCAAATGTTCCAATTTGATAGAACTTGAGCTCTCCAAATTAGAAATTGAATTCATAGTCATCCATAAATATGGTATGTACTATCGGTCTGGGAAATTTTTTTTCTATAGATCAAAGCATTTTATTGACATAAATATTTTCACCTCTCCAAATTTAAACATAGTTTGGAAGTAGTTTTAATTTCATTAAAATTTTATTTTAAATAATAATAAATTAAATTTTGGAATATTTGTAACATTTAAATTGTCTGTATATAAAGTTAAAACTAAAATTTTTTTATTATTTAATTTCCTTCAAGCCCAAAATTTAGATCAAGGATTTTAACTTTTGTTAAACTTTCTACTTTCCTGTTTCCGAAATGGGCATTCATTGGAAAATAAAAATAATAAAAAATGATAAAAGAGACAAAAAAATACATGGATACCATTGTTTTTGAATAATGATAATGTCAATTGGTATAAATATGCTACGATGAAGACCTTCAGTGTCCCAAAAATGGTAAAATCTTTCATTTATCTCGTCCTACGTGCCACAATATAGAGCTTCGATAACATATGCGTTAATATCATATATCGCATGGATTTAAAAATATATTTTTTTAGTTTTTATCGAATGCGATACCAGTGCATGTCCAAAAAATTATTTTAATTAATATACAAAAAATAAATAAAATGTAATTCTGGTCCATTTGCTTTTAAATGCAAGTAAATGAAATAAAAATTTTAGGTAGACAGAGATTGATTGCCTTATACAATGTTCGTAACAACTGCCATACTTGAACAGATTTTTTAGTTTTTGTTTTACAATATAGCCTAATATTATTAATCATTTGTCTTATTTGTTATTATAGTAATTAATCAATTTGCAAAAATATTTTTCCAACGAAAAAAAATTGCTATTTTGTTTAAACAAAATTTACAAAACGTAGCATGGGTAATTATTTATATATTTTTCTGAGAGAAAATAAAAATATGATCTGCGTACCTAATTAAAGTAAATAGTTTGAAGATTAGATATTTAGAAAATCTATGAAGGACAAGCTAAAACTAAATATTATTTAAACATATCTGTGTTGTTGAGTACTGTGTTAAGCCCATGGAAAACTTTCTTACGAGTCATAAACTTTGAATCAGTATTTCTGAAATTTTAATAAAATTAAAAGAACAAAAATATGCATATATCTTGGATTATTTTATTAATTCTTTGAGCTTCTTAGTTCTATAAACTTAAAAATGAAGATGCGAGGGGAATAGTTTCCAGATACAATAAAAAATGTTTTGAAATGTAACTTTTAGATCAAGTTTTCCCATTATTTTTTCAAAAATCCAATGGAAGAATTATATTAGCATATATAAATAGATAATGTTTAAAAAAAGACAGAATAATGAAATGTTCGAGAAATTTTCAAGTTAAAATAGAAAGCATAAACCATTACTGCATTTTTTTAGAATTATGTTTAAAACTGTTTTTGTTTAATTCATATTAACTAATAAAAACGTGTTAATCAGATTAATTTGATTAAACAATTCTACCGTCTTGATGAAATGTCATTAAATTAAGTTTAGAGGCAATTATTCTATATTTATGTTATTCGCAAGATTAAAGTGGATCCTTGACTGCTCAAATAAAATTGTCAAAATGCTTTTATAAGGTTTAATTTGTGGTTAGGGATCCAAATAAATGTGTCATATTGATAAAAATTTGAGGTACTACTCATCAAATTAATTTGACACATTTTGATTGATTTATGATAAATTTATATTTGAAAGCTTACTATTATGTATATTAATGCATTTAGAAGAAAAAGTTTCCTAATTTTTCAACTATCACTTAGGTCTATAAGGATTGTGTTAATATACTGAGCAATATTGCTCAACTTTCATCAAATCATTTGAATAACTGATTTTGTAACGTACTTCATCTAATATTAAAATTCTATTCAATATGAGTTAACTGTTTGTATATGAGTAAAAAATACACAAGATTTAAGTACACAGTAAAAATTTTAATATGTTTTAAAAAGTTTTAGTTTCGGCTAATAATTCTACTTCGGTGAGAAACTTGTTGTTTTTTTTTTGACCAAATGTCTGAAACTGAAATTATAACGATGATTAAATCACTTGGTTTCACTCCTAGGATATGTGAATAATCATTGGAAATGGCAAATTTAGGTGTAGAAATCGAAAGGCATAGAAACTAGTTTAGATTTGGAAAAATGCATTCAAAATGTTTTATTTACTCTAATCTAACCTAAAAATATTTTTTTATAAATTTTAAAGATGTTTAAAATAAATTTCAAAGTGGTCGTTAGACGCAGAATTTATAGAATAAATTTAAAACTATGAAAAATATTAGTAATCAATAAAACTAAAAATATTTGTAAGCTTAAAAAATAAAATTTCACAAAAACAAATTTTACGTCAAGCCTAAAATAATATTATGTCTTCGCATCATTTTCATAGATCTGAAATTGAAAAAGTACAAGGTCACTAATATTTGACAAATTCTTTTCAAATATTTCTTTATTATTTATTCAATTAAATTGAAAAAAACTTATATATATTATAACAAAATATTTATTTATATTTTAGATGTCAAGTGAAACAAGTAAGTTTCCTGTTAATATGGAATCTAAGGCCTACAATGACTTGTCAAGCATCAAAGACGAAGATATTTTACGTCGGATGGTAAGTGATTCCTATAAAACTTGTCCACAATTTTGTATGATCAATCAAAATAACAAAAAACGACAAATACGAAAATAGCACATCACATATTCAAAAAAAAACAAAAGTGAAAGTTATAATTTATAGCTTTTTATTTTGCTTTTGGGGTGTGATGAGCCGCAGAAATTATGATTTGAATACAAATTTTAACATAGAACTTAAACATTGAGGTACAAATTCTGGGTACAATTTACGATTTGACTTGAAATAAATAAAATTTGATATGCTTTTTTTTGTTGATTAGATTACTAATATTTTTTTTTAACTTAAGCTGACTCCTTTGAGAAAGATAGAGAACAGAATTTTTAGATTAAAAAGCATAAATACTTTGAGCAGTATCTTGTTTAATTAAGCAAGTTTAACTATTTAAGTCTCTGATGAAATTTATAAATTAAGACATCAATAGAATTATTGAATTTAGGAGGAGTGAATTAAATTATAAAATATATTTCAAACTAAAAATCTTTTTTTTTCTATTGAAAAAATACTCATCCTATACTGAACAATTTGGTATTTCGGAAATAAAGCTCTCTAATCCAATTTCTAACCAAATTCAGACAAAATATTCCATTTTAGAATAGAAGATATTTTATATATCTGATAATTTTTCAATAAGCGCCAGATTGAATTAACATAAACAGATTTAGCTTTCAATCTCAATCTATTATCTGGATCAATAGAAATAGTTTTCATTGTTGACAGTCTTTTAACTTGTATAATATCCCTTAAAAATTAAGTCTTGAATATGGTTCTGATTTATCATAAACTTAAAAAATATTTTGATTAAATATTTGAAGTATTTTGATTAAATGCAAATTTTTGATGAATACCAATACCGAATATTTATGGTGAAAATTTAAAAATACATAATACTCGTATAGTTTTAAGTAATTACCATAAGTGTTATGTTTAACACTCTCAAATTACCTCAAAAATTTACTTTATAAATTTGCACAAGTTTTAATACATAATAAAGTGAGATTAAAATGTTTCATTTAAGTATTTCAAACGGTAACAGTATTTTTTACGGAAATATTTCCCCTTTTGTTTGCAACAATTTCTTACTTGGTCCTTTTTCTCTACAATCTAATTAAACCATTTATTTGTTATAAGGCATGCCCGAAATACATGGGATGAATTTATGTTATCACACTTTGAAGAAATATGTTATTATGTTAATGAATAAATTCAACTTTGGCCAAAATTTCTACATCAATATATCAAAGTATCCCACTACACTTCATCACTTATTTATTTGTAGTTTTAGCGCATTCAAGAGGCATGTTAACATTTCTTTACTTTGTACTGAAATTTATCGTGATTCATAGTTTGTAATACGATGACATCATGCGCCATAAAAAATATTTTTTTTAACGGATCTTCCGAAGATAGAGAACTGATTTTCCTGCTTGATAGTTAGCAAAATCATTTGAACAGCTGTATGTCAAAAATATGTTTTAACTTTTATCACATTTACAAATGTTCCTATATCTAAGGTTTTGGTCTTAAAATTCCTTCTCTTAAAGCTTAAGTTTCTGTAAGATTTGCTCTTTTCAAATAGAATAATTGCTTCGATATATTTTTATTTACAGCACTTAAGAAAACACAAGTCTGAGGTTTATAAACAAAAGCTTAATCCGAATGAATAAATTGCAAATTTTGACTTCTATAATTGTTATCCTTATTTGGGAATATTATTTTTTTTTGCTGTCAGAGGAAAAAAAGCTTTTTCACTTGCTTGTTAACTAAAAAAAAGAGAAATCATTTTATGCCCACAATGCTTTAAAAATCCTGGAAATGAAAAATAATAAATTGCCAATTCTGATATGGAGAAAGCTGAAATATTGCCTTCAACCCCCTTTGTATAATACTTAAACAAAAATCTACTTAAAACTCAATTTTTTAATTAGTATAGTAACTATGAGAAAGACTTTAAGCTATTCCGGGGTAAATAACAACAAAGTTGAAACATGAAAGCTATTTTAAGAGCGTGGGACACTTTACAAAGTCAGCAAATTTACCTGATGGTCACTAATAACAAGTAGACTTTGCGTTGCGTGGTAGTAGACGAACACATCTCAATGCAGCAAAATCCAGTGTAATACATTGTTTTTATTTCTAGTGATGACGAAACCCAACGACTAACAGACCCACGCTCTATTCTGGATACAACTTAAGCATCTGAGCTTATTCTATTCATAATTTTGTAAAAGGAATAAGTAAAAAAATGATGAAAAACACAGACAGGCGGTGGTACAGTAATCTATACTGTCTGTATAGTATAAAAGAATACCAAAGATGGATTTTACTGCACTAGTTTAATCATAGCCAGAGCCAGTGAGTGTATAAAAATGATCAAGGTGAAGGGCCGACAGTTTTTCTATAGAATAGAAAATTGAATTGCATTGAATAAGGAAATAAGTGAAAAAAGATGTGAGAAACCATTGACCGGCAAATCATTTTATAAATCAAGGCTCAAGCTATTTTGGCTCCCACAGGTGTTCAAGAGGTTTCTTTAAATATGGTGGATCCGATTAAATTTTTAGCAGTTATAAATGATATTCAAAAAATCTTTTTTTTTTAAATTTATCAAAAATTTAAATAAGATAAATATTGGCCAGATTGTGTTTTGGAGCTCACATATTCCAGCACAAGACATTAGTTAGGCATTTAAACAGTGTGGGAAGATCACTTGCTACAAAGCACTGTAGTATTTTAAATTATGTTAAAAAAGTTTTTTGATATTTTGATTTTAATTCCTATAGATTCAAGCCTACACTTATTCAATTTTGATAAACTCCCATTGGCTTGCAAGATCAGAAATTTCATAAATTCTTGAGAATGTAGTTTTTGCAATTCATTAATTTAAGAAATTTTTGCAGTAAATTCGTCGTTTAAATTTCGTTTCTTTCTTTTTTTTATTGATGGCTGCATTAATTATCATATAAACTGAAACTAGGATGAGATAAACCAAATTAATTTTTAAAAGATTTATTAAATCACAAAAAGTTCAGAATTCATGTCAATTACGTAAGTCCACCGAAAAAGGACAAACGATTTAGTTGTTAAAATTGGTGAACCAATCTTATATTTTCCATTTATAGCTGCTTACTTGGCAAAAGCCAAGTTGAATTATTTTAGAAATTCAGATGCAAGTGCTATTCTCGAAAAACTTTGAATGAATTTACATTAATATGATCCAAAAAATGCGAAGAACCATTTATAGGCTTACTCTATCTAGAGGTCATAATTTATTTCTGAAGAACTTATCGATGTGGTATTTGATTCATATTTAAGTAACATAAACTTTTTATATAGGAATGTTCTCGAGTAAAAAGTTTTTTCAAAAAATTAATTTATTTCTAGTCCAGGGCTGGTATTCTGTCTCGGCGAGAAGTTAGCGTGAGAATGAGAAAGTCGGATTTTGATATATATGTCAAAATTTGACATTCTCAATCTCACTTCTCACTGAGACAGAATCCCAGCCCAGCTTTTGTATGAGAATTTTCAACGAGAAGAAATTCCAATTGGAAAATCGTAAATTGCTTGAATATCAATGCAAATTTTAAAGTGATAAATCTTTTGCCTAAGCCTGCCTGCAGAGTGCCGGCTTACAGCCGAGCTGACGCATAATTAATGAACTTAAAGGCGAAAAACAGTTTTTTTTTGCAATTAGTTCATATGCAGAAGGATGAATAATGCTTTTTACAAAATTCATTTAAAATTTTAAATAACGAAAAATAAAATATAATAATTTTCGTATATTTTGGAAAAGAAACTATGGTTCGGGAACCTTTTCAAATAGATTTTGTTAATTTCATTCAGGTGGTGGTATATGCCCTTCTGGGTGCAATCTTAAACGCTTGCCTCCTTTTATGGATTTTATTTATTTTTAAGTAATAAAAAGTTCTACATAAATTAAAACGAATTCGTTGGTATCCTTCGTATTATAAAGTTTTTTATATTTGCTTGTCAAAACATCTGTTTGCCAAATACGAGTATTGTGGAGAAGTTGATCAGCTGTAAATTGAGTTACAAATGATAAACCGTGATATTAGTGATAAAAATGTTAATTCAAACAAAAAATAGTTATGTATTTCCTAAACCAATTATTATTTATCTAAATATATCAAAACAATGCTAACAAAATATAATGCCGGTGTTTGTGTAGGTTTCGTTTCAAGATCCAGTCAAAACTGTTCATTTTATTAAATTTACTAGCACTTTGTATTATAAAATCATTAATTTTATGAATATGACCTTAAAACACTTTCTGTATCTTTACAAAGATGATAAATATGCCTAGAGGTGTCATGACGTCATCGATGATCTCAGGTTATATCCTCAGTTTACTGCATATATCATTCTGCTTTACAAGGTATGGTTGTAAATGATTCATTAAATGTTTTTAAATTTAAAAAATCTTTAAAAAATTTTTAAATGCATGGCAATAAGGTAAAGAGGGTGATGGAGTTTTAGGTGGGTCTCGAAATGGACAAGAAGGGAGACCATACTATTTAGTAGTGTGCTTACCAAAGCCCAAAAAAGAACGGAAAAAGTATATATGTAAATATTTAAATATATTTATATGTACCTGCGTAAATTTATATATGTGTTATATAAACATTCTCTTAGTTCAAAGATTGAGTGCTACAAAGATGAAATTTCCTTCCAGTAAGAATCCAGAGCTCGATCAGTTCATTTGTGTAAAGTTAAACGAACAAAACGGTTGCTATAGTTCCTTCATTTTTTAAATAACTTGTTTTGTGATAGGTTTTTATTTCTTTTCGTATTATTCTTAAATAAAAAACCAAGTGTCGAAGAGTGATCTTTAGAACAACAACACATTAAGTATTATTTGTGGAAAGATTATGTACTGAATCACTTTCATTTAGTTAGAACCTGTGTGACAAAAATTTGTATTAGTGGCTAACAAAGTGATACTTAATTTAAAGAACTACTAGGGGAATACTGACCATAACTTAAAAGGTAAAAATAAAAAATTTATGGGCTGTAAAATAGAATTGCATGGACAATTAATTTAAAATACTTAATCAAGCCAAGGAAAAGTAACGCAATAAGAATTGTAGTTGTTTTTTATTTCATTATAATACAAGAATTGAAATTCTATGTAGAGCACTGATTGTCTCACAGACACTTGGAGTGCATCAAATAAAATGATTTCTTCCTCAGGTCATTACCTTAAGGGACATAATTTTTGATTTAACTGGTTTTAAATTCCTTAATATAGCATGAGTATTTAATTTAATGGTAATAAATTGGTTTTGCAAAGAAATTTTATATTGTGGGTGCGATACTTGTAATTGAGAATGAGCATATTAATACAAGGGTCCTGTTTTTCTTTTTAAGAAATTCAAATAATATAATTTTGGGTTTTTTTTTCGTGATAGATTAAAAACAATTTATGTTAATAATAAGAAGAGTTTATAAACTCGATTGAAAATAATTTTGCTGGCATTGTGCTATTACTTTTTTGTGAAAGTTTTAGATTTTTAAATCGAACTTGGCCGTTTGTACATTTTTTCAAAATTCTCAGTTTTTTTATTTAGTCTTAATAATTTTCTCAAAGTTTTTACCAAAATTTATTCCAAGATTATTGAATGGTATAAAATTAATCAGTTAATATTTTGAATTTGAATTTGAGGGGAGGGTAAATTTTAAAGGCAAAAAAAGGCATACTTTCATGATTTTTTTTGTGTAATAGCAATCATATGGATTTATTTATTTTATAAATATGTTAAGACACAACACCTTAAGCATCTCTTATGATTTTTTTTTTTTTAAATATTAATAAATGAGGCTCTGCAAGTGAATTTCCTGGGGTGCCTCCGAAAAAAGTAGTCTTGCCGTTAACATCATAAGTGGTCACCAGATCATGAGAAACAAAAAATCAAATTGCGTTTTATAGTCGACATGTGTCCCGAGTTAACCACGAAGCGTTTTTTTTTCAATTTTTTGAATTTTGATAGTATTTTGAAGTGAAAAATGCCCCAAAATTTCGGTGTATTTGTTATTATAAAATTGAAAAAAAATTTTTAAAAAGAAAAAACTCTTCGTGGGTACCTGGTGATTTATGTGTGGAAAAAGTGTACAAAATTTCAAACGGATCGGTTTAGTGGATTTTTAGTTATGATGTTCACGGGATCAAGAAATATTGTTTGTGGGTAAATCGATTTAAAGTTTTTCATACGAGGTTTTTTATATGAGGAGAGGTATCTTTGTCAATTTAACTTTGATTTACCTGACACAATAATTTTGATATGTTGGACATTCAGAAAAAAATTAAAAAAAAAAGTTTTAAAACTTTATCCTCCCTTAAGCAAAGGCAATACTTTCGTTTTAATTTTTAATTTAAAGTTTTGTTTTTTTGATATTTCTCTTATTGATCTGTTACTACATTTAAAAATATCTCAAAATGTTCTCCAACACTATGTTCCCTGATTGGTGGACTTTATTGGCATATTCTATTCCTATAACTCAGTAGAGCTTGGCGTGTTTGATGGCTTGTTTTAATGACAGAAAATAAATCATATCAACTGTTAAACTGTCAAGTGTTATCAAAATTATATTTTCTGCAATTATACTAACACATTTTACTATCATTCATGGGAAAATTTATACAAAAAACTTCCTTTGTCCTATATACCAATTAATTGAGACCAGTGGCCATAAGCTTTTTGCATCAAATTTTTTGCCGACAACCGTCAAAGAGTCTTAAACTTTAAGGAATACCATTTTTTGTACTGAAAAAAAATGATTTGTTTTATTGTTTGGTAGTGAACAGCGTGTTGCTTATATTGTTACTGTAATTTTTTTATTCAGCACCAAAATTTCTCATAGCAAAATTCTAGATTTGAATAACGATCGGAATTCTTTTTTTTAAATATTCTAAAACAAAACTAATTTTAAAAAAGGCAAAATTATTTTCCTTACCACAAAGCTACTCAATATAATTTCAAATCGCTTCCTTTTTCAAAAACATTTACAACTTATTGCCCAGTTTGCTAGTTTTTTAATACATTCTTCATCTTTTTTGACCTGAAAAAATTCCTGTCAAATGAAAAAATTTTGCAAGTGTGTTTTTCAACAATTTGGCTCATATGTTCAGAAGAGACATCAAAAAAAGAATTTAGCTAGCAGCCAGATTGGAAATTTTCTAAATACTGTCTGTATAATCCACACATAACTTTTACTAATAAAAAGTCTACTGAATTTTTCAATAAATTTCGTCCTTTTATACAAAATGCTGTTAGAAACACTCCATGAACATCATTAGACAGTATGAGTAATATTTTGACTTAAATTTTAAGATTTAGAAAGCTATGAGCATAACGAATACCACATTTATTAGCAAAGAAAAACAAAAATCAATTCGTATGCGACTTTTTCCGAACTATATTGGAAGCATTAGTAATAATACAAGGATGCATTATAGATGAGATCTAAGTTTACCAAATAATCTCAAATTCAAACAAGAAACTAAAGCTTGGTCTACGCCTGGTATTTCATAATAAAATTGAGACAGATTTTAGGAATTGGTCAAGAAAGTATTAGCGTCACTTTTTAGGGTACAAAGAGAATTTTGTTTGTGAATACCCTCGAAGCTGGTAAAACAACAAACTGACACTATTATAGTAACCTTTCTAATCAATTGGGTTTAAAAGTTTGTTATAAAAAGAATTGCTTCGATTATGCTTAAAAGATCCTTCAAAAACTCAGTTAATTAAAGTATATATATAATTCCAACATTCAACTAACTTCCTAGACTTAGCTCCCTCTGTCGTATAATCACTCAACCATCTTTAAGAAAAGTAGATGAAGAATATATCAAAATAAGTAGACAATATCCATTCCTAATATGAATAAAGCACTAATTTGTAAGGTTAACTTATTATCTTAATTAAGGCAAAAACTTTGAAATTGATTTTCTGCTGTAGCTAAAAATCTACAGTTGAAAAGTCAATTAAAGAACAATAATTATTTATAATTGGTTAATAAATATCAAAGCTATGAAGGTTATCCCAAGATTTTGGATACTTAATAGAAATTATTCACCCAAAACTTTATATAAATGTGTTAGAAATATTCTTATATTATATATGAGTGTATGGCGATAGTTATTTAGGCAAAGCAAATACTTTTCTGTAGAATATATGTTTTTTGGGAAGATTAAAAGAGACTAGACATTATAATCAGCTCAGATATATTGTAGATAATTTTTTATAATTGAGAAAAGACTAAGAGTGTTACTTTAAAAAACCTTCTGAACCATTTGTGAATGGATTTTCAATGGAATAAACAAGTTTCTTGTCCTTAACTTTTTTTTCAATTAAAAAAGTTTATCCTCAAGGAAAAAAACTACAAGAATCTATAGCTTCCTAGAATTTCAATTTAGGTTAATTTCATTTGGTTCATAAATTTCATTAATGACTATACTAGTAAATAAAATTTGATTACATAATCTAGAATGCACTTTCGCCCACTACCGCAAATATTGATTGAAATCAGTTATGGTCAAAACATCGTAATGTGTCATTGCCGCAATTATTATTTACGGCAATGACTTAGGTCACAGATTTGCGAATAACATACACCCACAATTAATGTCTGGAAATGACAAATTTGCGTCTTTTATTAATGAATATCGAGTGGGTTGTAAATTTTCAGTTTTATTATCTTTACTGATTACTATTGATGACATCTTAGTAAAAGTTAAAGATTTAATTTTTTTTTGTTTTTTGGTTTTTTATTTTAGTGGCAACAAGCTGAAGACTTTGGCCGAAAAAGAGAGATTCGTGCTCATATGTATAAGCTGCGTGAAAATAGACTTCGAGAATTTTACGCAACTGAGACAAATATGGACAGTTTTTCTGATATTGGAATAACAAAAACACCTTTAACACCAAGTCATGGAGACTGTTTGACTGATCAAAGTTTTCAAAGTTTCAAAACTAAGGAAATTCGAGATTCAGAAAGTCCTACGCAAGAGTTGAAATATAGCACAAACGGTGTTGTTGTCCCAGATATATCTGGTTGGAATATTGTTAAATCTTCAGAAACAAGCAAAGACGGTAAAACTCATAAGACTGCAAGTTTAGCTACGACAGAAGGTAATTTTTTCTTTTTTTAAAACTTGATCTAATTCTTAATTTTTTTATTGTGATTTATAGGCACAAATAAAATTCCTGGTGGACATTCTGAATTTTCAGGACATAATGAGCATTTAACAAAAATTTCACATGATGGAGATGAAAATAACTATACCAAAACTTCCGATGAAAGTTCTACTACACATCTGGAAGAGAAATCTGTTTTTGGTGATGAAAAGAACGGCCATATTGAAACTAAAAATAGTTCAATTGTGTCATCATCAAATTCAGTAACTTCTCAACATTGTTCTAGTGGCAATCAAGCAGTTTATGATCATCAAAAAATATTAAATGAATTTGATGATCTTCTCGAATCTGCTGAAGCAACAACAAAGTCATTCAAAAAGCGACATGAAGAAAGCAAATCTATACATCAAGAAGAGGGATACAATAAAAAAATTCAGGAGCCACATAAATATTTACAAAATGATCGATTGAGAAACGAAGATCATATTTTGACCTCAAAATCATTAATCAATCAAAGTGAAGAGTTGATGAGTAGTACATCAACAACACAAAAAGAAGAAGCCATACTTACTAAACGTGAGGCTGATTACTATGCAGCAGCACCGGGAAAAATTATTTCAAAAACTGTCGATTATCCTGATCCTAACACTAAATTGATCACCGAAATTAAATCCTTGCCAGATGGAACAACAGTAACTACACGTAAATATGAGACAAAAGCAGCTAGCTCGAAAACGTGGAAGACAGCCTCTAGCAATGAAAAATGTTCTTCGACACGAACAATCATTGAAGATCATGGTGAGCGTAATCGAGTTGAGTATATTCTTGATGGGACTAATCATATAGTAACTAACGAAACTAATGGAAATAATGTGCAAAGAAGATTATCAAAAGAGAGGATTGATAACCAAGAAACACGAAATTTTAATTTGAACGATAAAACTGAAACAACTAAAACAGAAAGTAACAGTAATAAAAGTACTAAAAAATATCTAACTACAAATTGTTTAGACGAGAACAAGATCATTAATGAAAATTTTATTGAAACTGAAAGAACAGACCAAGTCCAAGAAAGAAAAACGAAAGAAGAAATTATTGAAAATTCTTCAACAAATTATCAGGTTGAAAAAGCTAAAAATGAAACTACGTATAAGCTATGTGATGAATATCCTTCACAGCGCTATGATCATACTCCATCACGTTTTAATCAACAATCAGAACATGAATTGATCAATCATACAACAGAGAAAGATTTTACAACTCAAGGCTTTCCTTCAACAAGAGACTTCTCAACAGAAACATCAACAAAAAATATTGTAAAAAAATCTATAGAATCTCATACTTCAGAGCAACAATTGAAATCCGAAAATTCTATTGAAATATCAAGGGAACACTCTAAACAGCATCGTAATAAAATAAATAATAAAAAGATTTCTGTAGAAGTTGATGCTGCACATGATGCATTTGCAAAATCCCTTCGATCTGCTTCCCCAGTCAGTGACTATGGTCACCATAAATCTAATCGAAACTCAGTAAGTCCAGAAAAAAGGTCAAATCGTAGCCCTTCACACGATAGTGTAACATTTTCAGAAACTAGTCATATTACTTCTTCGACTATTACTAAGGAAACAAAAAATAATCAACCAAAGTCATCTCATTCTCGCCGGCAAAATTCTAATGAAACCAATGATATGAACTATAAACAAAAAGAGAGTAATAAATTTTCATCAAAAAACCCAAAAAATGAACCAATTTATGGTGTACCAAAATCAAATCGTCGCGTCCACTCAAAATCACCGGAATCATCACCGGAGAGACATAACAAGCCAACCGAACGTTTTACAAAAACAATAAATATTGAAAATTCATTACTAAGAGATAATTTAGAAATAACGAAGGACACACTCTCGAAGAAAAAACCCAATGAAAAACCTCTTTCAGAAGATGAGGGGTTTGAACCAGAATCTTCCCGTTCAGGATCACCTTTGCCTAGTGATTATGAATATACTGAAAATATTGATATCAGGATTCAGGAGCACAATTCCAATCATACAAAAACTTCACAAAAAAGCTCTTTGAAAAAGATAAAAGATGATTTAAATCAATCTGAACAGCCTTTTTACAATGGATCCCAACAGGATAGACAACCGAAACCTGAAAAATTATATGACAATAAAAACCCTGATAAAGAGCGTCCAACTTTAATGCGGAGTGAAACATATGAAGAGAGATGTCGAAAAATTTTAGGTATGGATGAAACGATAGAAAATATAAAAACAACTGCGAATCATACAAATGAATTTATTGAAACTGAAAAATCAGAAGAAATAATGAATCGTCGAACAAATGAAACGATGAAAAATACTTCAAAACCACGTTCGCCAAGCCTAAGCCCATCACGGCGAGATAATTTTTCAAATATTAAGCCATTCGAACTAGACAGTCCTACCGAGACAGTTTACTTTGTGCCCAAGTCAAAGACAAAACAAGAATCACCTTTGAATAGTGAACACGAAACATCTCCATTAAGAAGATCAACAAGCAAAGAAAATATGACATTTAGTAAAAGTGGTATGACATCTTCTACTCAGGAACAAAACGTACAAACAAAAATATCCCTAAAGAAGAATCAGCATGAAAAAAATTCATACAACGAAGAGCGTTTAATTTCTCCGATTCAGAGGAGCTCTTGTTTGACTTCTACACAAAAAACATCAAAAGAAGATTTATTTGATTCAAGCTTCCACACAGAAAAAACTTATTCCAATAAGGCTGCGAGTGTAACTAGCAAAACTTCTTCAAATAAAAGTAATACAAGTTCACCAGATAGAAATCCTTTGCCAAAATCACACCCATCTCAATCCTGTTATAGATCTCCAGAAATCAGTCCAAGTCAAAAAATCAAACAGTCTCCTGATAAAATCATTAAAGAAAAATCTACAAAAACATCAAACTCTCGTAAGGTGCTGACATCTGAAAAGTTTTTAAACAATAATAATAAAATAGAAACACAAAATAGTTTGCCTTTGAAATCAGTATCTAGTCCATCAGAAAATCCAACTCGCAAATTCAGTACAATAGATCAAAAGAACACAGATATTTCAAATACTCATGGGAAACAAAACAATTCAGTATCTGCAAAGGATAGTTTTCGAAAAGAGGCAAACATAGACCAACCAAAGCACATCACCGTAGCCAAAATTAATTTATCTCCAATTCCATCACGTAAGACTATTAACACTGATACTCAAAGGTCATCAAAAATAGCTGAAACGAAAAATTATGTGAATACAAAACGAGATGACACTAACAAGGCTCTAAAACCTACCCAAAGGTTTCCATTACGATCGATAAACGATAAGACAACATCCGAACAACGTAAACTAAATGATAGAAAATCTTTAAAAACTGAGTTTGTAGCTGAACAAACAACAAAACAGACACCTAGAAAGGTATCAAGTAAAAAACTACCAATTACTGAACGCAAGGAATCGGCACCAATACAGCGATCAAATGACTGTGAAAAAGATATATCACAAAAAATGACACGATCAACAAGTGAAAACTTAATTAAAGTAATAAAAACAAGTTCACCACGAACAAAAACTGAAATTGATGCACCAAAGCTCAAACATCCCTTTAAGAAGCTATCAATGGCGCAAAAAACTTCAAAATCAAATCAACCATCTAATAACTGTTCAACAACAAAAACTATTAACATCGATAGTGAAGATATGGACGATATTGTTGTCGAAGTACGTGAAGTAAAAAGAACCCACGAAAAGTCAACGAAAGACATCGTTCCAGAAGCATGCAATGTTGAGGATACCACACCACGGTATCCTGATAAAGTTTTCGAGCCTGAAGATGAGCCACATTCTAAACCTAAAGTGAAAAATATTCCAATATTTGAAGAAGAATCGAATAGTTATACTAGTTGTCATATAACTGAGGTCAGAGATGACAGTATTGAAAGAAGTATGGAAGAAACTGAAGAAGTAGATGAATGTCGTCTTAGTGTTCAGGATAAAGTTTCAAAATTTATAACAACAGCTGAAGAAATACAAAAGCCGCGTGCATCAGCTCCTTTTAAACCAGATCCTAGACCTATTGAACCTATTGATTACGATGACTGTTTACTAAGTGTCAATGATAAGGTAAATAAATTTCGGCTGACTGCAGAAAGTATAACAACGCAACCAAAACAAAATAACATGCCATACACGAAAGAAATAAATAAAGATATTATGGTCGATAGTTTTATACGCAATGATTCAGAAAAAGTTAATAAGTTTATTAATACAACAGAAAAACTACAGACTTCTTCACCTCAGCGTTCTCCAGAACTTGTTGCGAAAATTGAACGTGAAGTTTCGAAACAGAAATCGCATTCCTCAAATTTATCTGTAGACGATATTAC
The DNA here is from genome assembly GCA_947359355.1 of Acrocera orbiculus. Lineage (NCBI taxonomy): Eukaryota > Metazoa > Arthropoda > Insecta > Diptera > Acroceridae > Acrocera > Acrocera orbiculus. The sequence continues at coordinate 3,419,963 of OX375757.1, forward strand.
TACTCATCAATTTGAGCCCGAACAAAATCCACAATCAAAACCAAAACTACACATTACCGACAGATATGTCCCACAGCAAACAAAAATAGAAAAAATCTCTCCAGCAATTTCATTACGAAGTACTGATGCGATTCGAAAAGCAAAATCCGTATTTGAAAATGGAAGTAGCTCCATTTCCAAACAAAGTGATATTCTATCACGTCCTTCAGTTTGGGAAGGCAGAAGAGAAAAAGCTGATGTAAAGCTGCAGGACATTGGAATTTATCAAGCAAAAGAAAATGAAACAAATTCTTTACATAAAAATAAATTGTTAGATAATTCTTTTGAAAATCAAGAGTATGAAAAAACATTTCAAAAATCGAGCTGGAGTGATGATAGAGAACAAAATAAAATAACTGAGCAGAGCTTCTCTTCTTGTGATACTCAAGAGGCTAGAAGAAGTCCACGCATAAGTCCTGAACAATGTTATCCATCAGGTCCACACACACCATTGTCTTATCGTCGAAGCTCATTTCAATCAAATGACAATATGACTGAAGTGCGAACTGAAAAAACAGATACTAAGCAACGGCCACAAAGTAGACTTACTCAAAATCTAGATGACTCAGTCTCGATAAAACGAAATCTTTTTGAAAAATCCGAAGAAAAGAATGAAATTAGGGAAAATAGCTCGAAACCATCATATATGGATCATACACTTAGTTCAATTGAACATAGAAAAGATTCTCAAATAACAAACAAAAATTCCCAAACCAATAGCTTCACTTCTAGTTCTCCTATTAAATTTGGTGTGGAACTAAAGCGAACGGATTCACGTGACAGTACATCTCGACGAAAGAGTAGTAGTAGTGAAATACCACATGTCGAAGAAATATTTGATTTAAATCTCTTAGAACGCATGCTGGAAACTGTTGTAGGCTATGAACAACGTAGGCGTATTAGAGCTCAAATACGGCTGGTCAAGAAAATGCAAGACCCAAATAACAAGTCAACAGAAGTTTCACTTAATAAAAATAAGACTTTAAGTTCCAGAGGCCAGCCATTAAGTACTGAGCGACAAACAAGTTCATCGAATCAATTTATAGAAATAAAATCGAAATCTGTATCAGAAACTAAGGAGCCTAAGAAAGAAGGTCGTAATGTTAGTCCTCGACGAGCTACAAAGACAGCAATTTCCAATATTATTTCACATGAATCTAAATCAAAAGACACTAGTGATGGCAAACCAGTCTGGGCAAATAAAAATATTCTTAAAAAAGTTTCGGAAAATAGCAGGACTATGAAAACAACATTCAAAGCACAACATAAAACAACTTCAAATAAAATTCATAAGGAAAAAAATGTCAAAGACGAGAATTGTATTATATCCAGCTATGGTATCGGCCCAACCGATGAGAATGGTAAGCCTTTGTTTGGTATTAAAGCACTACGGAAACAGACTCAACCCAGTGAAAATACCAAAGGTATATTAAGCTTCAATGTTTGTATTTTTATATTTTATATTTTATTCCTGTTAAGTGTCAGGAACAATCATAAGTGAACAATATTATTCTGAGAATGATATGGAACCAGTTGGTAAACGACAAGTTACTGTGTATTCCAACAACCCAGCCGATGTAGAAAAGCTGACAATAAATTTAGATCATTGTACAAGACATGAAAAAAATGGCATAACAACTCTAACGCAGACTGAAGAAATTGGACGGCATAATGGAATTCAGGTAAGTCTTTAGTTTTTATTTCCTTTGTATAACTTATCAAAATCTTCAATGAATAAAGGGAAAGAATAATCCTGCTATTGAAGATACATTTACTACAACACAAGAACCTAAATTGTCACGGAAAGGTTCCGTAAAAGAAATAAGTGAAAAATTTATACGAAAGGATTCATCATCTTCTATCACAGAGAAAACTGCAATCTATCCAAAAGCAGGACTTATTCTACGTACTCAGACACATCATGGTAGTAGATCATCAACACCGGGTAAATTTATTTTGATAAAAATTGAAAATAAAACAAAAACAACATAATTTTTTTGACTGGATTCTAGGGGGAAACAGTACACGTTCTGGTTCATTAGATTACGATGAAAATGTTGATGACTACGAATCAGATTTTCATTCAATGTCAAACAAACATACACAAATGCATACCCAAATCATTACTGAGAATGAAAGTGAGAATGATTCAATGAAACAGAACCATAATAGAATGATCAGTAGTAGTAGCTCTTCAAGATCCTTTTTAAATAGTCAGGGATCAAAAGTTACTGATGTTAATGATGTTTTGGAAAGAATGCGAAATGCTGATAATGGTAATTAAAACCAGATTTTTATTCTTATCATTATTTTTAGAAAACAACTTTTGTTCGGTGTTTCCAAGTTTATAATAAAAAAAAAATTGTTGTATATACCCGTCAAACCAAATCTCTATTATGGTGCGTTCGACGTGTGTTATGCCATTCACTATGAAAACTATTTTATTTTATTTGAGAATTTTTAAGCTTATAATAACAATAACTTTTGCAGAAATAAATTGTTAAATTTCTCTTAAATAAAAATGTAATTCTTCGTTTTTCATAAAATTTGTAATAAGACAATTTTGCCCTAGGTTCGCCGTGTAAACACTTCATCGCTTTAATTTAACTCCACAAACTGTGAGGGGTTTTTAAAATTAAATTCGAAGCATAACTAATTAAAATAATGTAACAAATAAAAGTAGAATAATAAAAAATGTTCATTCATATAATGTTCTATAGTATAATTGTAATTTAGTTTGACTGCCATCGTTCAATTAAGTATATTTAAATTTCAAAGTTTTTTAAACTCACAAAGTACCTTGTTAATTTTTAAAACACTCACAATTTATAACATCTGAAGCCCCAAAGTCATCTGGAAGCAATAACACCATGCTTATCCTGTCATGCTCTTTCGTTTAGTTCTATTTATTTAATATGAATTTTAAAATTTCAGTTTTTGAAGATGGCGATACCATTGATGATCAGGAAGCAAGATCACTTTTAAATAAATTTCTTGGCGCGAGTGTATTAATGAGCGGAATGGAATCAATGGCAGTAGATAGTTCCACAAAATCTAAAAGCGTTCACACAACTAAACAATATGAGGTCAGTCCTTAAAATTCAAGTACTTGTAATTATGAAAAGCTTATTTTAGTTATATAATTTTAACAATAACTTTTATTTCAAAAAACAAATAATTTTGAGTTATTTTGAAAAGTTTTTTTAGTCATCGAAATCTGATGTTAGTCTAAAAATACAAAATTTGAATTTTTAAGTCTAATACTGCAAACTTAGCGATCTTTTTTTATATCTTTTATTTCAAATCAAACCTATATTTTATCCCTTAATCCTCCTCTGAAACATCTAAGGGGACTTTTTAGACTTATGTTAGTGTCATCAAATTTTAATTTTTCTTTCCGAAGTTGAAATCTGTTCTTCAAGATTTGAAGCGATTAAATTAATCAAAAATATAATTTTTTTATTTTTTTATTTTGGTTTTTTAATTACAACAAAAAAAAACGTTAAAATTTTAAATAATAAATTATTTATAAATCCTTGCATTGATAACCATTTAGATTCTCCGTTTAAACTGATATTTCATCTTGTGTCTATGCTTCCACTTTGTACTTTTCATTCTTTTCAGATCTTGTTGTAATTTCAAGGATTTTTTTTTGTTTATTTTTTGTTTTATCGGAATTAGAATTTCCTTTTTTCACAGATTCGGGAGATAGATTAAAAACTTTTTATTTGCGTTTTGACATAAAATAAATGAATAGATAATTTTTGTTGTGCCATAGTTAAACAGTTAAACTTTTGTTTTTTTTAATAACGTGGATATTGAATTTGGTTATTTCTTACAGTTTTTTTAAACTCCTTATCTAAACAAAAAAAAAATTAGGATGTCAAAGCTTTTGTCAATAATGACACTGCTTTTTTCTTATTGCTTAATCCAATTTTATAAAATTTAGAAAATATTTTTCATCGTTTTTTCAATTTCACACAAAAAGACTTGATTGAAGTCAGTTCAAAAGAAAGAAATATGGAATAGGGCATTGGGGAATGTTTGTTTTATTCAAGATGTACTACATATGTCTTGTTGAATAGTTAAAAAATAATCATAACGAATTATTTGAAATGAAATAAAACTCTAACACAAAATTAAATTTCTAATAAAGTTGTAACTTTTTTTTAATATCCCACTGCTTAAAATTTCATTTAGTTTTTTTTATTTCATCGCCATTAATAATCTTGTTGTAAACAATAAAATTAATTTTCTATATTTTAAGATCAATTGAAATCACGTAAAAAGAATACAAATTAGACTTTCCTCTATTATTCATGGTTATTTTTATGGCTTTTTTTTCTTCTCAGTTTATTTAAGAAAGAAGCGCGCGCGCGCCAGTATCTATAGAATTTTCACAGTTCCACGAAAAAAATTCACGAATTAAATTTAGTACAAAATTAAACACAGCCAAATTTACAGTAACCTTAAAACTATCTCTTGTCGAAAGATAAACTTTCATTTTTTTCCTGTTTTATTCTTCCTTACACTTCAGTATATTTTTGGATTTTATATAAAGTGCTTGCAGTTTTTGCTTATATCTAAAAATAGTTTTCTAGTGTTTTAATAAATAATATTAAAAGAAAATTACATTTGTTTGGTTTTTTTTTTGTCTTTTTTGAAGAAAAAAAAATCAAAATCATTTTTTGATAATTGTGTTAAAAATTAGATTCAATAAATTAAGTTTAAATATAGTATAGAAAAACTGACTAATAATAAAAATCACAAATAAAATAATAATAAAATAAATATAATTCTTTTGCCTTCCCATATTTGGGCACACGCGAATTTATTTTTTTTTTATATTATAAAAATTGGTGCTGTATTTTAAATTTATCTAATTGTCTGGATAAATTTTAATTAAAAAACGGTAAATTTAGATTTAACTAAACATTGGATATTTAAAAATAGATTTAAAAATTTACTTGATTAAAATTTAAGTTCTGATTAGTGATATAAGTTTTTTATTTCTGCACGTATTTACCATTTCTGGGTACTAAGAAGATTGATGGGCATAGCTATTGGTTTTTTGCGTAAGTTTTTTGTTATGAGCCAGAAATATTTTATAATTATAAAATTTAATTGATTAGAAATAAAAAAAAGCTTCCTTAGATTGGATTATTGCGACTGAAATATCATGCGGAAAACTTTTTCAAATTTTACTACTATTTCATGGTGAAATTTATTTAAACTTTTTAAAAGTTTGATTGGGATACTTATTGTTAGATTCAAAGTGTTTTTTTATGAGCTAAAATTATGTTCTTTGATTTTTGATTTGTGCAATAGAATTCCATTCAGCCACAGTCTGGGGCCTACATTTTTAAATTGTGCAGACAATAATTTTTGTGTCTTAAATATTGAAAAGTGATTTGATTTTAGTTCTTTGTCTTCAATAAAAATATAAAATAATGGAAATTTTAAAATATATTGTCGTTGATCTGCCTGCCAAGTAAATTTACGAGTGAATGTGTGTGTGCTAATTCTTCTTTGTGAATTTATTTCCGCAATTTTGCTGAAAGAAAATATTTTTCCTTTAAAAATGTGTGAATGTTTTAGACTACGTTCAATCAAGCTCAATATCTTATTATATATTTGAATATTTCATTGCGTCCTTTATCTTAAAATGAAACACTAAATTTGAAAATTGTTATATTTACCTTTGGACCACCTGTTTTTTATTTGTGATAAATATTTGTTTTGAAAAATTTTTTTTTCCATTAAATTAAAATAAAAACAAAAGTCAAATAAACATAAATGATATAAATTAGCTGAAAGCTGACTGAAAAGGCTTGCAGTAGTTATATTAACCCCTTTATAAATTTAGTACCGTATGTCTAGACGGTATCTAGACCTATCTAACGGATAGGTAGAATATCCCATATTTTTATATTTTTTATAAAATATTTTATTGAAAATTAAAAAGAAATCTTTTATTCTTTATGGTAAAGTCTACCAAAAAAACCAGGAAAAATACTAATCTAAATTAAATAAAGTAAAAAATTACAATTATATTAATTTGATGGTATAGAATCTATTGTCTTACTTTTGATCATTAATTTTGGATTAAAACTTTATAACCTTCTGATATTAAAACTGGGAATTCGATAAAATAATTTAAATTAACTTAAGAACATAGCTTAATAGCTCTCTAATATCTTGTGACAATCGCAAAAATCTTAAAGGGTATTAAAATTTTATCGAGGTTTTGTAAACTCGTGTTCTCATCCTCAATGCCAACAGCTTTATTTTCTTTGTAGTACAAATAATGTGAAAGTACCGGCAAACCAACTTTGGATTAATCTGTCAATCTGATTCAATGCCTTACAAAGAATTTTGGCATTTAACCAATTATAAAAATTAGATAAACACATGTGAAGAGCCCAAAATTGTTTTTCTCTTTGTTTTGGGTTCATTTATTGAATTTTTAGAGTATTAAAACTTTCTTATTTGTTTTAAAAACGTATTAAAGAAATAACTTTACTAGTAAATTGTCCTTTGGTGGTTAACTTTTTGATGTTTCAAAATGATCAACATAAAGTTGATGTATTCTATCATGTATTTGACCTCATTTTATTATGTTCTTAAGTAATGTTTATAATTAATCTGTTTTTTCAAACAGAACTAAATAACTGAGAAAATTTAATAAGTGACTTTTTAATTATAGAGCATATGTGGCTTTATTATAAATTAAATAATAAAGCTCATTTGTTTTCACATTTAAAGAAACAAAAAGTTCCTCACTTAAACATTCAAATTTAATAGACAGTTAATCATTACAACATAGCCCTTGGCTCCCTTAAGAAATATTTAGAAATTTTGATGTGGAAACTAATCAAATAGATAAATGTTTGTATGCATGTTGTTTTTATTTATTAGTAAAAATAACGGCTTCACAGATATTTCAATATAGCTATAGCTACATGATAATTAATTTAGAAAATTCTAGCACAGATTTTGTAGATGAAAAAGTCAATTTAGATTTATTCCCAAAATTAAAGTAAATTGATCTTTAATTTAAAATAACTCGTGTTCTTGAATACACTTGCTATGACCAAGGACAATAAGTTTTGAGCACGAAACAAAAATTGTCAAATGATGACAAAAAACGATGTACAAAGAAAGTATAACTCTTTGTAAATTTATTTACATGTGCGAAAACTAAAATAGGTTAAGGCTACATATGATTAAACAGACTTTAAATGTTTATTAATCAATTTAAAAAATAAAATTTAAAAAAAAAAAATCAAATTATCGTAAAGAAAAGTAAAATTTGGTTCATTTACAAGCTTGCGGATTCGAACAAAAATAAAACTTAACTTTATAGTAATTCAATACAATAGATTGATTTAAAGATTTTTTATTATAAATTTATATATTTTAAGGACATATAACTTTTAATATACCTATAATAACCAACTAAAGCAAAGAGACATAAATTAAATGCGGCATTGAAATCAGTTTACAAATTTTTTGTTACATGATGCTAATCCAATGCAAGTAGCTCAATTTAAATTATTTTTTTCTTAAATCTATTTTTAAAATATATTCGACAGGTAAACTAAAGTTAAATTTTATAAATCAACAAAAGTTTTTGTTTACCTTTGATTGTGAGTCTCATCAAATATTTTTGGCAAATGATTTTTGTTTTATATCACAGATTGACTTTGACAAAAACTCTACTCACCTTAATAAGATATAAAATAAAAATGTGCGAAGTAATTAAGTTTTTTGTTTTCTTGGTTTTATCTATTTAAAATTAATAAGAAAATATTTAAAATTTTAAGAATTCAAAGATTATAGAAGAAATTTTCATTATAATTAATGCCTTGTGGTTATTTTTTATTTTTTACCTTTTGCCCCAATGTTTGATTTACTTGACCGTGTAAGCTAAATATACATTTTGTGGTGAAAATATCAACTAAATTTTTGATAAGTACTATTAAAATTGTACAGTTTTGAATTTTTTGGTAGAAAATGAGTGGTAAAAATTAAAATATAAGTGAATGAAACAGGATATTACTTAAAGTCTTGTCTAAATAATTTCAATCACTAAAAAAAAAATTATTTGTAAAATATAATTTGCAAATTAAAGAACTAGGTTAATTTGTTTTATGTAGAAACTGTTGATTTTTCTGAGAAAGCAAAGGGAAAATTTCAATAGTTCAAAACCAAATTTAAAAAATACCATTCCCATTTTTAAGGTATCTCCACCAATTTTTATAAACGGTTATTTACTCTTATAAACAAAATAGAAGCATACATTTATCCTCTATGTCTTAACATGAAAGGTTAGAAATAAGTACAATGTAGTTTCTGAATGAATTACAAAGAGTGTATATATGCAACTATAGTAGTTAAATGATGGAATGTGCAATATACTTGCACCCAAATTGAGTGTAAGTGAAAATTTTCCCCTAGGACGTTACATAGTGCAACTGAAAGATATTTTTATTAAATGTAGGAAAAAAATGGCTTATTTTTGGCATTATTTATTTAACTAGCAGTCATGGAGTTTTTATTTTTCGAAAGATTTTGTTCTCAAGAAACTTTAATTGTTTGTGATATTCTTTTATTATTGATAGTTGGAGGCAAGTTTTGTATTTGTTACTCTTATGTCCTTTTTAGGTTTTTATACATTTGTAGTTTTGAACTCCAAATATTATCCTATTACTAACTGAACTGATAAAATATTATTAGCAATGCTACGTAGCCCTTAATTCGTTTTAGAAATTGAAGTTACTGTCAATTTTTTCCTTATTGAAATTTTTAATTTTACAAAATTAAATATTTTCTATATTTCAGACAAAAACTACAACTGCAGTCAAAAAGGACTCCTTTTCACCAGTTTCCCATAAAACTGTTGATATCGAAGAGATTTGTGACAAAGAAAAATTAAAAAAACTGGTAAAATAAAATTTTTCCAAATTTTTTTTTATTATTAATTTAAATAAAATAAATTCAACTAAAAATAAATTTAAAAAATTATAGCTCGATCAGGCAAATAACTACGAAGATCGTCGCAAAATCCGTACACGATTACGTAAACTAATGGCAGAACAAGAAGGTAAATAGTTTATTTTTACAAATTCTTAACTAATTATTAAGCTGAATCGTTATTTGGTGACAGTTTATTGGCATCACTGAACGTTTCAATAATATTTATCAAACTTAATAATAAGAAAAATTTACTTTAAAATATGTTGCAAAAAAAAACAACAACAGCCAATTTAGGACATAATGGCAAAATGATTGCAAATTCATAAAAGTGATGATTAATTTGTTTTGCTAAACTAATGCGTTGAAAATTTATATCTTTAATGATAAAAGCATAAAAAAATACGGTAGGCAAAAATTTATTGTATATTTTAATTGTTATCTATTTTTATGTGGTTATCAACTGATCAATATAAAGCATCACCAACAAAGTTTATATGTTGGTACAAATATCACTAACCATTTTTTTTTTTTTTTTTTTGTTGTTCTAAAATTATGAAAATATAAATATACGAGATCTCAGAATATAATTAGTAGATAAGATCAAAAAGATCTGTCATTGCATTCATACTATCTATGTTTTAGTCCTTAAAAGGCTAAAAGAGTGGTTTTCTATTTTATTTGTCCCTATTTCATTCATTATGTAAAAAATGTTTTTTAAACGGAATTTCTTTCTCAACAAAAAACAAGCAAACTTATGTATGCTTAAAATTAGTATTTCTATCGGTTTAGATTTCTGTGATCACGAATGTAAAAGCATTTTTATAAATAAATTAAGTATTTTTGCACTTTTTAATAAAAAAACACACATTTCGTAAATTTCAAAGTTTTGTATTCTATGTTACTTTTTTTTTGGAATGATTAACTATATCCCTGACATTTGGTTAAAAAACATTCATTAATTAGTACTTGTAATTGATTATAAGTGTAGCATAGGGAATAAAGGTATTGACGAATAATCTCTCATGTCATTAAGTTTATGGATTATTTTCCGTCAACCATTTTACTCTAGAGCAAGCAACCCGTTCATCAAAAAAACAGAAGTCACTTTAAAAATATTATTTAAAATACGAGAAAAAACAAAGAAAGTTAATTCGGCCAATAATTTCTTGTGAACAACCCTGTTAAATTTTCCTACAAATGCTTTTGTGACTGTATTTTGAATAACCAATAAACTTCTTTGGTAAAAAGTTAATTCGTCCTTAAATATTGTTTGTTTTGAAACATTTATCTGTAAAGCAAATGTGTGTGTTTGCATACTATATCGGCCTCATTCAACTAAATGTTCTCTTAACTTTTTTTCCAAATCAATTACATTTAGTGATAGTAATTTTTCTTTTTTGGGCAGTGTAATATTTGAAAGCTGTATGTGAAAATTTAACTCACTTGAACTCAAAATTAGAATCTAGTCAAATATCTAAAAATTTAAAAAGTAGAAATCAATCATTTGTATGAATCCTTACGCATCAAATCATTATGTTTTTCTACAAATATTGTCATATTAAAAAGGAATGAAATTAATATAAAAAAAAAATTAACTGAATCATAGCTTGTGCAGACATTGTCACCAATGTTACAGCCGAACTTCAAAAAGATCTAAAACTAAAAGATAAAACTGTTGAACGCACCACAAATAAATCATTTAATTCTACCTCCAACCAACAAAGTGAGAGTGATACAAGTGAATACGAAGAAGTTGAGGAATATATTGAGGAAGAATTGGAAGACATTAAAGACGAAGCGGCTTCAGAGGAGAATGAAAATAATGTTGCTAACGAGAAGTCATTGAAAAACCTTAAATGCCAAGAAAGTGAAAACCAAAAAATGTCACAAGAAAAGGGTGAGTCATTATTATTGCCCTTACTTCAGGGCTTATTGCATAATAATATGACACAAGTTTCCGATCAAGCAAATGCTGAAAGTAGTGAAAATAACAATAACAATAACAATAACAAATTTAACGATAATAATAATAACAAAAAATCTAGTTATAGTGATGAGAAAAATAATAATGGTAATATTGTAGTTAAAACAATTAAAAATGAAACCCATAGTTCTATTTCAAATCATGTTGAAGATTCCGGGACAGAAAGTGGCGAAGACTTGAAGCTGATTGCAGCAGGACTTCGTGATTCAATTCAAATGCATTCATCTGATAACAAAAAAGAATCTCAGCTAATTGAAGAAGTTACAAATGCTCTTAAAAGATTAGAAGCATCTCTTCTAGAGGGTAAAGATCTAAAATTAGGATCAAATAAAAGAAATACACTTTTAACTCTTGTGTGTCGTTTACAAAGGGGATTAATTTCACCAGAAAAATGTACAACACCAGAAGAAACTGAAAAACCTATAAGCGATGAAAATATCCCGAGTACCATACGCTCAACAAATCATCAACGTTTTGCAAAACGTCGCAACCGTAGTAATCGTCATACAGTAGGTGTTAGTCGCGAAGAATTAGCGGATGCTAGACGATATATAGAAGAAATGGTTATGATGGAATGTATTTCAAATTCAACCACTCCAGATTCTACAAATACAATAATATCTTCGGACTTGCTACAACAAACAATACCCAAAAAACAAACGGAAGATATACAAGAATCTTCAAAACTTTATCGACCTAATCAATTTGTTCCTCATCATTTAAAGGATACAAATCGTAGACATCAACCACCTGTTATCCAAATGAGAGAACGAAAATTAAAACAAAAAGCACTGAAACAATCTGCTAGTGTTGAACAAATCCGTCCACAAATGGATGAAGTTAAAGAAAATTCCAAGCTACAAAGACGTCCACTTTCCGATTCAATATCATTAGATTTAAATGAACAAATGCATAATTTTCTAAATAAAGTTGAACAAAAAAATTACTATAATGCGACTCATCATTCAGTCTTTAATGGTTTTCGACCAAGTGCCTACACAACTGAAAATATTTCATCAAATTTTGATCCAAATAAATCAAACAGATTTGCTAACAAAAAATTGTTATTAAAGCGAGCCAATACTATTGATATTCCTAAAGCTGTCAAAATCGCTATCGAAAATGAAACTGATTCTGAAAGTGATTTCAAATTAAAAAATACAACAAAATTTTCACGGACAAACAGTGCAATAAATTCTGATATAGTACAAAACGTGGTACCAGAATTTCAGCTTAAAACGGAAAATGATCGTAAATTTTTAGCATTTATTCACAAGCAAACTTCAAACCCTGGGCCAAGTTGGATAAATCCAATTAATAATGAAAATAAGAGAAATGGAAATAATTGGTCAACTAAATTTGGAAACATAAAGAATACTTTTGAAACTGGTGCTGTAGCTACAAAAAACAAACCACCAATGCCTAATTTAAATGCACGTAACTTTTGGAAGAAGGCTGAAAGTAATACTCATGATGAACAAAGTCCCAAATGGAATTCACCCAAATTAAATGATAAAGTAGTACGTTCAACATGGGTAAATACACAAACACGAAATGCTGACAACCCAAAGTTAATGCCTCCAAAACCGTTACCCGTTAATAGATTCTCACATGCTCCGATGTCAGCATTTAAGCCGGTTTCACCACCTGTAAATGATATAAATCAATTTAAGCCAATTTATGTTACACAATCAGAACCAAGTTTTATTGATATTAAAAGAACATCACCAAAAGGTGGGCTTGTATCACTTCCCTGGACTGGAAGGATAAATTCAAATGGAAGAGTTTTGAATCTAGCAGCATCAAGATTTGAACATTCCCAACAAGTTAGGCCATTGAGGAGACATCAATCTGGGTATGAATCAGGAAAACAATTTCCAATCAGTCAACGATATGAAGAAAAACGTTCTTCCTTACCTAATGCGCTGGGTACACTTCAAATTCCGTACACTTGCACTGATTATACTGGTTCTTCGAATATATCAACATATGCACCTCAATCCGCCTATAATCAAACAGAATCACTAACAAATCCTCAAGCTGAACCATTAATTTTGACGAGCACCAAACCATTTATAAGTCCTCAAAATTCATTTAAAGTCCAACATAAAGCTAGCTTATCTCCAGATATACAATATCAATCATATCAAAATTCAGAAAGAAATTCTTCTGATTGTTATTCTACGTCGGAAAATACAAAAAGTAAACAAAAATTTTATCCAACCAATGAAATCAACCAAACAGGAAAGCAGCTTGACTATCCTAGCTCATGTGATAGTATTTTAAATAGCCCAAACCTAAAACAAACGGATTTAACAGACGATGATTTAGACACAAATGATATACTAGAGTATAAAGTCGAAAGTAAAGTTATGAAAGGACCCGTAACTCAGCAAGCAATCACCGTAGGACGACGTACAAGCAGAGCTTTAGATGAAGAAACTCGTATAAAAGATTCAGAAGCTGCTTTATGTTTACTATCAGTTATGAAAAATATTAGCAACGGAAGATCTCCAGAACGAACTAATAATAACAAAATAAACTCAGAGACGTATACTGCAACTGATTCAACAGAAACTAAAAATCTTGAGTCTGATAATGATTTAATACCCAAATTTAAAAAATTTGGACCAGCTCAACCACATCTTTATCATCCTAATGCGTATCAATTTCCTCTTGCAAAAACAACAACTACTACCCATAATAAATCCTCAGTTAACTATAATGTAAAGCAGATAGTTTCCAGAAAAAACGTAGCTCCAAAAATAATTGAAACACCTTCTACGCCACAAGCTTTTGATAAAAATCAACTGCCTGGACATGTAACTTATAATAATGTAACCCGACGAGGTCAAACACAAATTTTACATCCCTTAAGTAAATCAGATTCATGGCATCAAATTTGCCAACTAACACAGAATCCATCTTCAAAACCATTACCATCAAGTGGCTATCATTTGCCTGACGTTAATGGAAATCAATTAAGACGAGCAAAATCTGGTCATACATTAAATGTACCTAAAATGTTTGAGGCTGGTCTTGAAAAATCTGAAATAATTAAAAAAGAACAGACCGTAGCTGCTTACTTTTCAGGTCAAAAATCTCCAAATTCATTATCACACAGCTCATCACAAACTAATATTAATAATTTTTCTAGTATTGAAACACATACAGATTCATTAAATTTAAATAAAAAATCAACTACAATAAATCGAGTACGTTCATGTAATAAAGCATCGGTAAGCAATCAAAATCCCAGCAATGGTCTGGCCAGAAGCCAGACTATGCCACATATAGCTGCCATTAATTTATTGGATGAAAGTAATGTCGAGGATGCTTTTGAAGAACTATTAAAAAACGCTTAAGACTATCATAGTCAAAAAGTTTTAGTAATAGAATTACATTCCAGATATTTATGTAGTTGGAGTAATCTCTTTAAATAAAATAAAAATAATTAAAAGGAAATGTTATATTAACAGAAAATACTATTAGCAAACCGAAATGCGTATTATAATTATAGAATGGGATTTAAATAATACAATTTCCTTAATAAAATATTTATAAGATTTTTAAGGATGTTCTTCTAAAACATCGAAAAAGGGACACAGATGGCTGCTGGCATTTTAGTTATTATTTAACTAATTTAACTATATTTGAATATACAAAAAGCATGTACAAACAGTTTTTTTTTTTTTTCTTCAATTGCTTTTTATTTATTTATTATATTCGTTAGCAACAATTAAATATCAATTCTCTGACATTTCGTCGAATACAACAAAATATTGAATTATTTTATTAGCAAATATATGAATTGGAGAAAGTTAAAAAAAATTTCAAAGAAAAAGGAGTCCTCAGCCTAGTAAAATATAGAATAAAACAATTAAATGAAAAATTGTGAGTTTTTAAGTTGAGAGCTAAAGAGCTTTGTTCGTTTGTTTTTGTTCGTATTTATATATATATATATATATATATAGCTTTTTTTCTGCATGATGGTTTGTTTAAATGTGTGCTTCATACAAAATAATTTGAAAATATATTTTTTTTTGTATTTTGACATATAAATAAAATTGAATTATCATTTTGTTAAACGCCATCTTCATGTCCCCTTTTTGATATATTATTATTAATTTACATTGCTATAAGTTTTGATCAAAAATATTTTGAAATGGTTTTCGTTAAGAGTTTTTTTTTATATTTGGTTATAAAAATTTTTCCCCTAAATGCAAATTTTAAAAGCGTTGCAAGTGTTTTTCATTATTTTTAGAGCAAACTTGAAAACAAAACAAATGCATGAGAAATTCATTTTTACTTTTAAAAATATTTATACCAACCCTTTTTTTATTTCAATATGTATGTAGAACAGGTTTTCAAAAACAATTATCATAAAACATTTTCAAGTCCTTTGTTAACCCCAATTCGTCCTGTTTTACCATAATGTACCTATTTTAAGTCATCATCAACCTTTATTTCCGTATCAATTTCAACTAAAATTGCTTGAAATTGATAAATTTCACACAACCTACTAACTCAATGATATGTAAAATTTTTATTTTGCAATAAAAAATACCTTTTTTGTTTTAATGAGATATCATATTTTACCCTATATATCCTTCTCTAACCAAATAAATTCATTCTTTTCAATGCACTAAATTTTTACAACGAAAAAATTTGTTCTTACTTGAATATCTTGAATTTTGAAACTTAAAATATGTACATCAAAATTTTAATAAATACCTTCATTATAACTTTTCCAACCCATTTTATAAGTTTAAAGCTTCTTTTTTTTTTTCCTGTAATTCGTTTTGTAAATATTTTTGCAAAACTAAAACAATACTTACTACTCATAGATATAATTAATCCTAATAAAACCAGGAAAAAATATTTGCCCAAATTTAGATTTAATTTTATAAACTTTGTTATCTCAAAATAAAGCTTTAAAAGCTTAATAAAAAAATTGTTGACAGCTTTAAAATAACAATTTTGTTCATTAATTGACCGAAAACCGTCTGCGTTCATCTGTATTTCATCCGAAAGTGGTGCAAATATTATGATAAATCGGACGAGATATTATTTTAAATCGAGTTTAAAGAAAGAAATGCTTGCGGTTGACATTTTAAATTTCTTTACTATTGAAGTATTATTCTATCGCACTCTATCTTTATTAAAACCAAAGAAAAATTAAGTTTAGGAAATAGTTCGATTGAGATTTTCAAACCTGTAAGGATTTTTACCAAAATTTAGAAAAAAATTAACTTTCAGAGAAATGTTAAACCGTTAAATTAAGATGATAAATATTTTCAATCTAGCATTGACACATACTGCAGAACTATTAATTGATTAAATACAGCTTCACATCTTGAAAAATTTTGGATTTTATTTATAAAATTAATTTTCATTGAACTTTCATGTCTTTATAAGAAATTAAATCAAAATTACACCATGGAAGTCTCTAAAACAGTAAAACAAGCGAATCAATTTTTTTTTTAAATAAGGAAAACTTACCGTACTGCATAAGCCCAATTGAGTGTGACAACATTTGAAAATCTAATTAGCAGTTAACCGTTACGATACTAAAATTAAAAACGACTAAAGACTTCTAAGCACTAAATTTAAAACTATATCGGGTATTAAATTTGAAAAGTATTGATCTGACTCAATGTTTTCGTAAGTTTTTGAAACAAAGTAGTATTACCCAATCTGAAATCGTAATAAATTTTTGAAGTGGGTGATTTTCTCGATCTGGTGGATAAGTGTCTACACAAAGTAATGCTAAGCCTACCATGAATTCAAGTTGAATTAAAAAGATTATGAAGAGAACATAATCTTACAATTAATTCACATTACATAAATGTATTCTTAATTTTATATACTAATTTTGTTAAAGCTATATTTAAACATGTATTAAAATAGTTGGAATAATACGAGTACTATGATTGTTAATAATATATTGCTGCTGCCACTGTGTGTATAGTTAAATCTCATTAGATAATTCCTACCATTCAACTTTACTGACTACCAAATATGAAGTATGATTTAATTTTTTTAATAAATATGTTGCTGTAGTGTAAATAACTTCATTGGCCCTTTTCAGTTTTATTTTTTGAACTAATAAGGAGCTGAAAATAGAAATGATACTAAAAACCAAAACGAAATTCATAAAACAAATTAATAAAACAATATATGTATATATAAAACAAGTAAGCAACAATCGCTTCCCATTTTTAAAATTTAATTAAACTGCTCAAAAAGTTTTATTTTTACCTTTTATTAATAAAAAAAACGTGCTTTTATATATTTAATATAAAAATGCATGCTATTCCTAAATTTTTGTTTTAGTTAATCTAAATGTCTAATTATTTACAGCTTTTATAATATAATTATTTTTTGTTTTAGAACTGAATACTTCTGAAAAAACAGAAACTAAAAAAGAAGAAGAAACTATTCTAACAAAAAACACCAAAGGTATTTAGTTTAATATATTTTAAGTAGTTTTAAATTTAATTTAAATTTAAACTTTAAAGTTACAAGTCGAACAACTGCAGCTGCACCAAAACCATTATCTCCTTTTGCAAAGTTTCGACAACTGGATAAACAAAATTCAACTAAATCAACCCCAAAGTAAGTTTTATTCAATATTTTAAAATATGAAATAAAATTATTATAAATTTTTTTATTTAGGGTTATGGTAAATAGTTTGGCTTTAGTAGTTTTAAGGGCTTTAATATTTTATAATTACTGATTAATTTTATAAAATTATGAAGAAAATGCTAAAAATTTCTTTGAAGTATTAAAAATATTTCAAAACAAATTTATTAAATCTGAAATCTGAAATCACAGAAATTTGTGCCTAATCTCATATTAGTTCTGACAATTATTTACGATAAAAAACTTAACTAAGCTCAATATTTTTATTTTTCTTTAGCCTAAACATAAACTCTAAACAATTTTCATTAAAATTAGACAAAACGTTTAATGTTGTAGTCTAATAAAAATTAAAAGACTATAATGCAAAAATTTTACACATTAATTTATGGAGAAAATACATAATGCTGGTGTCAGTTAGTACCAATTTAAATGTTGCCTTTTATTAATAATTAAGCTTTTATCAATCAATGCTTAAAATACTGCATAAAGACAATAAGGATAAAACTGTCATAAACTTTATCAAAAACAACCACGTTTATTCTTTTTTCTATATTCTTTAGCTCTTAAAATATACACAAGCTCACCATAATAAAAAAAATAGCTATAATTTTCATTTGCTATCTTAACCAATGAAGAATATCTCATTTCAATTTATTTTTCATAATAGTTCATCATGCAATAAATAATGCACATTCTTCGAAATGTATAGCCACACATGTCGTACAGGTTTTGCAGGTTAAATTAATCAATTTGCAAACGAAATTGATCCATCTGTAAATTTTCTTCATTCTTGTGCAAATTAAATTTATTTTTCTGTGAAAGAAATTTAACCTTTTGCTAATGAATTAGTTTTTTACATATTAATAGTGGCAATTTTAAAAATTTATTGTACTCCAAAGAATAGCTTTCATAAATTTAAATGAAAGTTAAGAACTTAAATAAACTTGCTAATTAACTGCTGATTTGTAAATATTATTCTAGATTTTTGTATATATACCAAAAAGAAAACAATATTTATACATACTTATTACCTTGCAAATCCCTTCAAAGCAAAAATAAAACATAATTTTGAAAAAATTTCAATTCATATTAAACAATAGAACACAAACCATATAAACAAATTATACTTTGTTACATATTCCACTGTACTAATTCATTTTTTATTATTTTTTTTTTAATATTTATTTGAAATTATTTAAAATGAATTTAGTAGTTATTTTACATTTCAAATGATATCATTTGTTTGTGTATTTAAAACCTTCTTGTATAGCTCTCCGTTAACTCCTTCAACACCAGGTGATACAAAAAAGTCAACCCCACTATTTAAATTTACTGATCCAGCTTTGAGTGCTCGCGCTGCCACTGTTAAGGAGCAGCTTTTGCAATGGTGCCAAATGAAAACTAAGGAATATGAGGTAGCCTTTTGTACAAAAGAATTTAAAAAGAGTGAAGTTCGCACAAGTATTGGGCTAACGAGTGTACACAATAATTTTGTTTGAAAATAATTGTTTTTTATTTATTTATTTACATAATAAATGTGTAAACTTGTTTTTTTTTTTAAATAAGCAGAGCGCTTTGGTTTGATCAATTTTACTTATGCTTTTTTTTTTTGTATCTATTCAAGCAATCAACAAAATAAGTTTTTGTTTTTCTAATATTTTGTTTCATTTCACTTTTATTATCTGCGTTAAGGTGTAAAATATTGATAAAATAGATGCAAACGCTTAGCTTGCACTTATTTATTTGATTAAACTTAAATATATATGTGCATACACAGATATGTACCTACATAATATATATTCATTGACTTTATATAAGCAACAAGCTTTATAACAAAGGAGCTCGTAGAAAAGTTTGGAAAGGGTTGTCCTAATTTTGTAGTTAGAAAGTTTTTAATGATTATTAATTTTAATAGCTATCTATATACATGTTAATTTTTTAGTTTTACTAATTTAATTTCTACAAATTTTTTATTTAGAATATTCAAATAAACAACTTTAGCTCAAGCTGGTCAGATGGTTTGGCATTTTGTGCTCTTATCCATCACTTTTTACCGGATGCTTTTGACTACTCTAAACTTACACCAGAAGAACGTAGACACAATTTTGAACTCGCTTTCCGAGTGGCTGAGTAAGTATTTAAATATTTTTTTTTAAAATCTATCAATCAAAGAGGAAATTATTACACAAATATGATTGTGTTTTTGTTTAATAAAAGTAAAGTTAGTAAATTCTCGAAAATTTCAGGCTTGTAATTTATTTTTATTAAAAAAATTTGTGAAAAAAGAGAAACAGTTACATAAAATTAGACGCAGTCTATTTAAAAATTAACTATCTACAGTGCTACTGTTATAAAAGTAATAATTAAATCAAAAATATCATTTCCTATACAACACACAAAAAATCTTCATGAGCTGTAATAGTTCGGTCTGAACATACACATATTTGAACCGCACAACTATTGCTTACCTCTTTGTCAGCCATATACATAGCATCAGCTTTGAAATTTATTGACAAACCAATATGTTACATATATTCTAACATATCTCTGAATGTCCAAAATAAAAATAAGTAGAAAAGTAGAACAAATCAATTTTTCAAGGAATAAGTAAATTGATCCAATAAAAATAGAGAGCAATTTGCTATAGATAAATTTGCTATCAATTTTATCAATGTTCCAATTTGTTGGTCCATTGTGGCCATATTATCCTTAATAACGAAAACTATAAGTATGAGAAGCTCTAGAATCAAATCAACTTTTACAAATTTTGTATAATATTATACATATCCATTAAATATTATAAGAATTATTTAAGAAATGATTTATTAATAATTTTCTTATTATTTTAATTTTAGTGAAAAAGCCGGGATTGCGCCTCTTTTAGATGTCGAAGATATGGTTATTATGAAAAGACCAGATTGGAAATGTGTTTTTACATATGTTCAGACAATTTATCGTCGTTTTCGTAATTCTAATTAATTTAAGGAAACAATTGTAAAAAATCAAAAAACAAAGTCTAAAAGATTCATCAAGGCACTGATCCCAACTAAAATTAATCTTCTTAAATCATGTATTCTGATAAAAAAAAGAGGAAGTTGAAGCATTTTTTATACGTTTTTCTATGTATATATACATATATATATTGATTTTTTTTATATGTAGGTAGATATATTATTATTAAATATTTTTTAACTATTAAATCATGCATAAAATCTTTTTACATCTGACCGTTTGCTATTGTTATTCTTGAATAGAAGGTTATTTCTTAAAATTTAAATTATAAAAGAAATAAGTTTTTCAAAAAGTATTTATATCATTTTATTTACTTGATGATTTAATTAAAAGTAAAATATATTTAATCAGTTAATCCTAAAAAAAAAACCATTACTTAATAATTTTTTGTTACCATTGTAGCTATAACCACACGAAAAAAATATCGGTGCAGGTTTTTAAACTATATTAATAATAGTTTAATAAAATCCAAACATATTATAAATAATGATTTTCTTTGAAAGCTAATTTATTAACAAGTAATTTAAGAAATAAATTTTAACCTTTTTCATTAAATTTTTAACAAAAACAAAATGAAAAATTTTTGTTAAATATATAAAATAATTTCAATTATTGTAATTAATATTTTATATCTTGTTTAATTTGAAAAAAAAAATACATATATATTTCAGTAACTAAATAATAAAAGTTGATTACTTTACTAAATTTGAAAATTATACTTAGTTTTATTAAGAAGTTTGTTTTATAATCGTCTTATAATAAATTTACTGAAAAAATTAATAAATAAATAATTTCCTACTTTCATAAAAACTAACGTAACTTTCAGGACAGGATCACTCCGAAATTGAACTGATATATTAACAGCACAAAATTGTTATTGATATTTTTATTGCAATCTAATTGCACAAATTGGTTTTGATGCAAGATGATATTGTTGGTCATGTCAAAAACATGGGGCTTCCAATTTCAACATTCAACTAACAAAAAGTTACACTGTATAAGCATATTACCCTAGACTATAGCATATGCTTATTTCTTTCTTTATTTAATATTTGAAGTAATAATTCTAAAAACATTACAATAGTAGTAGTTATTCAACAAATAATACCACAAACAAAATTTGATAAATTCACTGACTTTAAATCCTAATTTAAATAACTATTCCCGGAGTTCAAAATTTGTTAAATGTGATTTTTAAGAACAATTTTCATTATAGAGCATTGTAACATAGCAAATTGGTCATAGAACTCGATGCTATTAATGGCTTTCTCTTTTTCATTGAAGTGAATAATCAGAAGCCTTGCCGGCAGAATTTATTTAGAGCGTGTAGTGGTGGATGTATGCTTTATCCATTATTACATAACAATGGAAAAACCTCTTAATATTACTTAATATATCTTAATTATTAATCATCAAACACGGCTCTTAATCATTGACGCACTCCTGTTTCTTTTCCATTGTCCGGAAATGCGGCAGACATTCGAAAAATAGTATTTTCATTGATAAATTTATATGAAAAATTGTAAATACATTACTTTGAGATATTTCAAGTGTCAGTTATCTCTTCTAACTATTTAAAATAGAACAATATCAAGCTTTCAAAAGACTAAGTAACATTATGTCGCTAAAAACTACGCGTAAAGTTGTAATCTTAGCAGCCAAAACCAAGTAACTATTCATATTTCTACTAAATATCCACTCTATGAAACATTAGGGAATATACTTATTTCACTTAAAAAATTTTCACACGTGTTTAAGTAGAGCAAGGAATTGTTAGTTTTTCTGCAAAATTTTTCACAAAACCTTAAATGTTTATCAAAAAACTGCACAATTTTGCTTGTAAGATTACAGCATATACGGAACTGAAATTCGTAAAGGATTCATTTTTCTAAAGAGAAAAAAAGTTTATAACGTATTTCACTAGCTACCAAGCAATTTGTGTTTTCAAAAAAATCTAAAAAGATCATCGCAAATTATTTCACGGCTGGAAGAAGTCGGTCTCGGCCTACTCTCGGCTGAAATCCAAGCCAAGATCCCGGTTCTCATTCTCGGCTTAAATTTGCCGAGACTGCACACGTGCCAGTCTATCAGTAAGGAGACGTGGCGCCAATTAGTGTGGATATTAATTTTTCTTTAATTTTTTATTTTTTTTTTGTGGCATTTGTCCTGTGCAAATAAGTTATTAAAAATGCCCATATATTCATACACAGAAAATATAACAGTTTATTATAAATTTTGTATTTTTAACTTTAACTATTTTACCCATTTTAGCTGCCATGTTTGTAGACTCTTTCTCGGTCTCGGCCGATACTACGGTCTTGGGCCGTTGTAAGCACCATATTAGCGGCACAAAATTTAGCGTTAAATGCCAATAAAACCATTAGTCTCCACTGAATTGGTATATAGCCTAAATTAATATCACTTGATAAACACTTTTTTAAATATAAATATAAAGGAAATTTTACTTTAATTAAAGCAAATAACAACACATAAATCACACAAATAGAACTATTACTTTGGCATTTTGCTTTCTGTTAATGACAACAGTAACATTACGCTAGTGAGTCCACTATCCGATTGGTATTTAGAAAAACTCTCCATTTTTACTGTGCTAAGTCGTCTCCACACGCTAATGTCCCAGTGAGTCCCAGGCATCGGGACATATAAAAACCCATAAATATGATTAATTTTCAACTTAAATAAGTTTCTATGAAATATTCATTTTTAGGTATTGGTCCTTAAATTAACCAAAAATTCCTTGAGATAAATAACTTAATTAAAAACTCTATAACTTGCATAAATTTTATTTTAAAATTTTCACATGGAGATACAGCCCACATTCTACAAAGATGTCATCCACAGATTTTATATTATAGTTTCAATTTTGACAATTAAATGAAAGTTCAAATAGCAATATGGCTGCAGTTAAAACGTGCGAAAATCCTCCAAGTTTATATAAATTGTGCTTGACAGCATATACATCAAATTTAAATTATAATGTTAGCACATTAGATAGAGTAAATTATTTGCGATTTCTTCCGCCAGCAATTTTGACGGATATTTATGTCAAAGTAAGTGAAAAATATAAATCTATTTTACGTACTTTTACAATGTTTATCAATTTATTTGTGTTTGTGTATTATTCTAGTTTCTTACTTTTTAAGATATTTAACATGTCAAATTCATTTTCGAATATATAAATATTTTGTAGCATTATCTATCTATTGTAAACAAAGATTAGTTTAAATTTGCTTTTGATATTAAACTTTACAAAAACAAAAATACTTCAAAACTCTTTTTACTAATTGTAATTTACTTTGTTCCTTTAAGTTTTGAAACGTAATACTATCTTCCAAATAAATAGTCAAAAATTAACTATATTCAGTTTTATCTAACAAATCTACTCTGCATTTCTTATTTTCTTCGTCCAAAAACGCTGGTTCTTTGTCATATGACATAAATAAAAATTTCAGATAGGCTAAACTGATTTCAAATAATAAAAAAAAAATCTTCGTGACTTCTTTTTTATTGGATTCTTCGACAAGTGCTTAATTTATAATTTTTAAATAAACATTCACCTAAATAAAACATTTTAGATGAAGCATTAATTTTGGCATGAATTTGAAGTTTGTTTAAAAAACGTGCAATGTGTAATATTAAGAAGCCAGAAAAATGCAAAAGAAAACTCCTTACACACACCATATCGTTCCACTGAAGATAATTTTAAAAATGAGTTTCATCAGAATAAACCAGCACATTTCTTTAACGCCAAACAGCAGACAGATCTCGTATTAAAAACGTTAAAATTGAAAGCCCGTTAAATTTCCATTGATATTTCTATTACTTTTATCGTATGTATCAATGAAATTTCTTGTTGAAATTGAAATGTTAATCAAAAGTGAAATTAGCATGAATTCATGCGAGATAGATTAAGAAAAAATTCATTTTAGGGCAAACTAAACTCAGTACAAGCTCAATAATTTTACTTATTAATTTTTTTTTTAGATGTCACGAAATGAAAATTTAAAAGATATGTTATTAGAACAACTTTGTGATTTAGATACATTTTTACGACTTCTACGCTTTAGTCCAGGTCGACAAAAACTTTTTAGTTGTGTAATATCCTTAATGAGCAGCGGCAAGCCATTTGGACTACAATTACAAAACAAATTTTTAATGAAATATAAAATGCTGAAAAGATTAGAATCAACAGATGCTAATAATGAAGAGAATGTGCGAATAGCTCCCAATTGTGTTGATGATGATATTTTTGATGTGAATGCACAAGATTTTGGATTGAGACTAGGATCATTTTTAGCTGAAACAGGCTGGATAACTGAAAGTATAAATATTTTATCATGTGTGGGAAAAAGATTAGAAATCTTAGGACAAGATGAATCAACATTATTAATTCGATTGGATTGCTTACAAAGGTTTGAATATAATAATATTCTTAGTTTCTGTTTATTAATTTTTTTCTGTAGATTACTTCGTTCGGAGGCTGAGCTATGTAATTTCAAAACGGCAGAACGCACTTACAATACTATATTACATTTGATAAACAGGATAGGAATTGATAAAATCCCTGATAATCTTTTAGCTATAATTTATACACAATTTTCAATTCTATTTTTTGTACGCAGTGAATATAATAATAGTCATAAATGGAGTGTACTAGCATTAAAACAACTTAAGCCAACTACAACAGAAAAGTATTTTTATTTTTAAAGCAGTTTAAATATTTACGACCTAAAATTGTCTTTCTTTTTTTTTATATTTATATTTAAGGATAGTAATTGATGTTTTAAGGCAAGCAGCAAAAGCGTGTGTCGTTAAAAGAGAATTCAAAAGAGCAAATATGCTAGTAAGCCAGGCTGTCAAGCGAGCACGGTAAGGTTTTTTTAATTTATTTAAATCAAGCAATTTTTGTAAAACAATTCAAAAATTTTTGGTTTTTCTGTTTTATTTCTGTAGTAATAAATTTATTTATACCATATATTATATATATTATCTTACATAGAATCACATTTGGAAAGCATCACCAAAAATATGCGGACACATTATTAGATTATGGATTTTTCCTTCTAAATGTTGATTCAGTAAATCAATGTGTTAATATCTACAAAGATGCATTAGAAATCAAACGGCAAATTTTCGGCCATAAGAATTTTTATGTAGCAATTGCGCACGAAGATCTGTCTTATGCTTATTATGTTCATGATTATAGCTCTGGTGATTTTCAATATGCCCGGGAAAATATTGACAAAGCAATAGATATAATGCAAGATTTATTGCCAAATAATCATTTAATGGTTGCATCAGCTAAACGAGTTAAGGCTCTTTTATTAGAAGAAATAGCTTTAGATAAATTGGGAATTCATGAAGAGGAGGCTGAAGGATTGTTACAAGAATCTGAAGAACTGCACAAGTATGCATTACAATTATCTTTAGAAGCTTTCGGTGATATTAATGTACAAACTGCTAAACATTACGGGAATCTTGGCCGACTTTATCAAAGTATGAGCAAATTTGAGGTAATAAATTATTTTTCATTTAATTCAAAAAGTAAAAAATAAATATTTTTTTCATAGGAAGCAGAAGGAATGCATAAAAAGGCAATTAAAATAAAAAGTGATCTACTTGGTCCATATGATTATGAAGTTGGACTCTCAATAGGACACTTAGCTTCACTTTACAATTATCACATGAAAAAATATCGTGAAGCAGAACAGTTATATCTTAGAAGTATAGATATTAGTAAGTTGGTTTTTGTTTTTTATTGTTTTAATAAAAAATATTATAAAATAATCCTATAGGTCTTCGGCTGTTTGGGAAAACTTATTCTGGTTTAGAATATGACTATTTAGGTTTGTGCCATATTTATGAAACATTAAATGAAATAGAAAAATATGTAAAATATGCACAGATACTAGAAAATTGGCAAGTATTACGTGACGAAGATGATGTACGGAATGTGAGTAAAATTTTAAAACTTTTGTTATTTTTTATATCTCTTACTTTTTAAGTTAATTTTTTTTTTATAAAACAAGAAAATTTTTTATTGAGAGGCACAACTAGTTTGATCATCTAAAAAAAGGGTGATTTTTGTAAATTTTTTAAAAAAACGGTTTTTGAAATTTTGTTTATTAATTGAAAATCAAAGAAAAATTTTGTAATATTCAAAAAAATCAATTTTTCGCAGAGTTATAGCTATATTTGACTATTTTCAAAAATAAAATACTATGAATACAACCCTTACATAACAAAACTTTCAAATGCAACCCTAGTCCAATTAAAACCTACAAATATAAAGGACTGGAACTATACCATTTTTAGTTTAATTTAGTATATTAATATTAAAGAATTTTTCATTCCTATGAAATTTCATTGTATAAAAAGCTATTTTCTATTTCCTTTAATATAATTGGTTATTTATAATTTGGTTTTCTTCAACTTATTATCAGAAACCTATGTATCCTGAGTTGCGAGATGATACAACAGTCGAAGAAGTTACGAAGAAATTTTTTGAAATGTGCTCAGATACTTCTACAACAGGGACAGTCTCTACATCTGGATTAACTATTTTCCAAACAGAAGTTTTAGCATTGTAAATGTTAAATGATATAATAATAAGTTGTTTTAAGTATTTACAGAGAAAAATTTCAAATTATTATATACAATAAAAGTTTACATTTTACATAATTTTCATGTTAATAAAATAGTGATTATTGGAAATTATTTAAAACAAATTATTGAACAAACATTTTTGAATAGATTTGCTAACATATAAAAACGGAAATTATATAAGATAAATATATCTTTGTTGAAAATTGACACTAGAGCTTAAGATCGTCATTATAATTTTCAAAATATATAAATTAAATTAAAGAATTTTCTAAGAAAGCACTTTAAGCCAATTCAAAAGCTTTAAGGGTTTTATTACAAATATTTTAAAAAAATGAAGAAAAAAAATACCAGCTCTGATTATTTTTTTTTATCTATAAAATATGATTTATTTAATTATTAGCCCGGTCGAAATACATTCGCTATCATTGTTTTAAGAATGTGACCACTCATCATTGCGTGAAAAATTAGAAATTTATATAAAATATACACATAAGTTTTGTTATTGTTTAAAGCAAATAAATTTAGAGTGTTGGTTAAAATGAGAGATTATGCTTAAATTCAATTCAAAGTAAGATGTATTTTATATATTGTCGGAATTTTATAAATTTTTTTAAAGTGATGTATTTGCTTATAAAATATGTTTTACTATTATTACTAGAAATTTCCTAAATCCAATTTAAATTCCTCATATAAATTTTATGGTTTTAATATAATCTATAACAGAAAATTTACAAAAACAGTACTCAAATTGATTTGTAGTTGACTTTGTTAAAAAATATAAATCTCTTTTTGAGAATTTTGATCAAAATATCAATTTAATGGGATCTTTCACTTAATAACGATTTTATTACATAAATCGAGAACCTTTATTTTTTTGAAGAAATGTTTTTATGAATATTATTGGAAGTCAATTGAAAACCTTATGAGATTATAGCCTAAAAGTTTTCGTTCTTTTAAATAACATTTGTGAACCGGAGAAATAATAAGAATTTCTGAAAATGTGGTCAATTCTACAATCGCATAAGAGATGACTGCTACTTTTACAGAAAAATATTGGACAAATAATAAATTCTCTTACTATGGAAATTATTTAACTAGTGTGAGTTATTAAAATGTAGAATAAATGAAATTTAAATAAATATTTTACTATTTATAAATGTTAAATATATGTTGTCAAAAGAGGGGAATGAGTTGCTAGATGATCCGTAAATTCAAATTAGAATAACCGTTTTTTTCAAAAGAATTAAATTCAACATTAAAAAAATACCGGAAATTATGACTGAAAATTTAAAACTGAACTAAGATAAAATAAAAGATTTGGAAAAAGTATGCATAGATTTTGATTAATTGTCGAAATATATGTTTTTTCCATTACTCAAAAATAATACGAGCATATGATATGATTAAAAAAACTCTAATTTTTTTTTTTATAAAATTTTTACGTATTAAAAGCTTCCAACTATTAACCTACTGCTAATTATTATTTATAAATGATGTTTTTCAATTGATGTGTACTTTAATTTTGGGGGATTATTTTAGACTAAGGTAGTTTCTTAATCATATTTACATTTACTTCTTTGTTAGTACAATGTTCGGACTTAACTTGAACCCCTCGTTTTATAACCAATCCAAAAGAGGCGAAAAGAAACCAAACTTTCTGCTTTAAAAATTAAAATTTTTATTAGAAATCATAAAATTTTACATGAAGGTATGTAATTTAGATTTTCTTCTTTACATTAAAACTTTGTGGTGTTACACCAAAAATAATCAAATTTTTCTTAAAGAGTATACATGTTAGTATAATTTCTCTTTTAAAAACTTATAAATAATCGATTTCACTGCAAACTCCGGAAATGCAACTTAACAAATTAAGCTTTGTGTGTGTGTGTGTAACAGAAGTGGCACACATTGGAAAATATATTTAACAAAAAATTAAAAAAAAAAGCTATTTAATGTAAACTTTTCATGGAATAGAGGAAGGATATATCCATTTTCTTTAATTCATTTCTTTAATAATTCAAATAATATCCAAAACATTCAGGGGGTTGTTATTTTGGGGACAATTATAAAATTTATTTAAAAGATGATAGAAATCAATACACATATTCAGCAATTTTTAATGAATTCCTCTACCCTTTCAAGTATTTTCAAGAAGTAAATTTAAAAGATTTTAACATAAAATGAAATAAAATAAATTAATTTTTTACGCTAATAATAATTATTCATAATTTTATTCTCCCTGAAAATTTTATGGTGTATCTACCAATTTGTTTACTGTTGTTCGCTTGACGGCAGCAAGTTATCACCTAGTTGGGTTTTCAGAGAAGATCAAAGAAAATTGTTTTACTTGTATTAGTTTAATTATTTGATTTGATAATATATAACAGTTGCAAAATGTTAACTTTCTTTATATCATGAAAACAAAAATTTTAGTGAGTTCACTCCGAATGGTTCGAAGCAAAAATCTGAATTTAATCGTGCTAAGTCATCCAACAAGTTAAGCATTCCTAGGCATGAAACTCATGTCGACTTTGCGATGAGTAATAATGACAAGCATGCTCCCACTATTCATCAAAGGCTACGTGCGTATGTTTTTAGATTTAGTACCCAGCCGTCTAAATTTGTGTTCATAAGCTCAAAAAATATTTAACGGTTTAACGGTTACCCTGAATATCAGATTTATATTTTGTAAGTCTATAATCAACCATAATCTTAAATTGAAATTTTCGTTTATATTCATGTATATTGTTATATAAATCGGCTTTCTTTTTTTTAGATTCTCAAATTTTTTTAGATATCAAAAATCTACATATGGCTTCATAATTAGTAACTCAAGGATTAAGGATGTATTCGAAACTTTAGATGAATCATTCATCAAACTCTACTAAGTTTAAAATTGCTGAGTGCTAAAATTTACTAATTGTAAGTTTTAAGTAAGTTTAAAAATTTACTTAACAACTTTAATGTTGTTATGGATTAACTCGGTACTATTCGTGTCCAATGTATACATTCACGAGATAATTATAAAAGCTTACAAGACCAAAAATCATCCATCGGGAGTTTAATACCGCGCAGCGAAAAGAGAAATAGAAAATTAGTTATACAGTAAGGTCCGACCGAGAGCTCGGTCTCGGCCGAAATCCGGGCCAAGATCTCGGTTCTCGTTCTTGCCTTAAATTTGCCGAGTTTCTCGGCTATAGTCGAGCCTGCACACCTGCCAGTCTATCAGTAAGCTATCATAAGCCAACAAAGTTTTATCAGATCCACTGACAACTTTTTAGTAGAGCTGGGCACAACTTAAAAGGCGAAAATGCAGAAAAACTACTGTTTTTGTGTCATAATGTTGGCTTACTTAATTTTGAGTATTCAAAATGTCCATATACTCATACACAGAAAATTTAACAATTTATTGCAGTTTTTGCATTTTTAACTTTTAACTATGTTACCCATTTTAGCTGCTATGTTTTTAGTCTCGTTCTCGGTTTCGGTCTCGGCAGTGAATAAAAAATCATTCTCGGTCGGACCTTATTATACAGTTAGTTGTGGAGGGAATAGGAGATCTGTGAATCTTTGTTACCGAGTTCTCTTTACATATAAAATAGAAAGAAAATCGGTATTGTTGATATTTTTGAAAAAATTATTCAGAATAAATAAAACCAACGCATTATACGTGTTCACATTAAGATTTACACCGCCGACAGCTAGTAGCATTTAGGCCGAAATTGTAAGAAACATGGAGAAGACTCCCAAAATTCGGACTAAAAAACCCATTGCAAATTTCAAGTTGAGTACCAATTTGTAGACAGTGATGATCAGTAGTTTGAACTTTGAAATATTTTTTTATTTCATTTTATTAAAGTGATAAATTTTATTAAAATGTACATTTTGATTATTAAAAAAGCTATTGTTATTATCCTGTTAAGGTAGTATAGTTTAAAAACAGTTTGTCAATATTATAAATATTTATTTTCACACCTAGCAGGTACTGTTGCATTTCCACAAAGTGTCTTTTTTTGGCTATAACCCCATGTATATAATATAATATGGCATTGATTCAAAAAATTTTATCACATGAAAGCTTAATGGATGTCTTGTCTAAATGTTTTATTTAAACGATTAAAATAAAACCTTGGTTGATTTCACAACTACTTATGTATTAATTCCAAAATTATAAAACTTCCTGGCATTTTCGATTAGTTAAGTAAGATGATAATTTTTGTCTGAGATTCATCAATATGCAGTTTTAGTGGCAGAAAATTTAATTTCCCGTTTAAATAGACATTATTAACGTACAAATCGTTGATGTTTTATTTCAAAAAATTGTTGATAAACATAAAATGCTTAGGAGATAAAATTTTTTTGCTAAAATTAACTTCTCCTTTTCACTTTTTTTTTGCTGTTATGACATTAGAATTCTGACTGGGTGTTGAATAATAAAAGCTTACCCAAAAATTTCAAAAAATACTTAGTAATTTATGAGTTTGAAGTTATTTAGTACCTCAAAAAAAAAAGAAACTTAAGCAATTTGTATTTAGTAAATTTTATATGTTTTTTGTTTTTATAAAAATTACTGCCATCAGCAATAAATTTAAAAGTGGTCAGTAAATGACCTTTTGCAACTCCAAACCGCCTATAACCTGAGGCTGAGTCATTACGATATTTTTAAGTACCAAATATATATATCCAAAATTTAGATTTCTGATTTAGATGACCTTGCTGAGAGCAATTTGGTTCATTAAATTCTTTGACAGCACTCTTAGTTCCTTATATCATCTAATCTAGTATTTAAATGTAATAAATGAGGTTTTGAATACTTGACTCTTTATGATGTTGTATAACTAGCATATGAATTTTTGAAAGTATAATTTAGGTAATATCAATATGCAAAGCTACACATAACCGTCAAAAAATTTTTTTAAATGTATTTTATTATGCTTTAAGTGTTCACAAATCAAAGTTATATTTAAAAGTTCCCAAAATAATTTACTAAAAGCAAGAGAAGGAATGCAGAACCTACTTTTACATACCATAATAATATCTCATTATGATTTTAATATATGCCTGAAATTCTATGATATATGGAACTTAAATGAAATGTCGACCTATTTTGAGATCTAACATTATTGTAATAAATTTTTAAAACCTTTTAAAACAACTTACAGAATTTTGTGGACGTTAATTTGGGATCTTTTAAATGAAATCTTTCTATTGCGGAAATTTTTCTAACCTTCAATTCTATGAAAAATTTTCTTCAATATAAAATTCATTTTCAATTTTTAACTATGCAGACTATTAAAAGATATATAGCATATGTGAATATATCAATTTATTATTACATAATTTCTTTAACTGCTACGGCTAAAATTAGTCAAATATTTATTTAAACTATCACCTGCTAAAAAAATATATTCATAAAAAATATACAATTCCACATGATAAAAAACAAAAACAATACTAATATTTGATGCATTCATAAGCATCCAGCTATATCTTTCTTCCTTGTCAATAACCTCACTAACTAGGCCAGAGAAACACCCAAATTTAATTAGCAAATATTAAGCTAGATAAAATATTTTGTTAAGCATCTAAGAAAATGAAATTCAGTGGCGTAGGTGTGATTAACAGTAAAATGAATTCTATTTTTTAATAATATGCCTAAAATAGTAGATAGCAATTTTTGCAGTTAAATTAAATTTAATATTCAGATCACTCAAATTAAATATGCAGTCATATTTGACAAAGGTTTTTCTAAACAATTTCCTATACATGATTTTTAATTAACATAATTTAAGCTCAACCAAATTAAACTTCCGTAAATGTTAAAAATACGACCAACATTAATATTCATTGTCAAAAATTCATTTTAGATATATTAAATATTTCAAAACTAAAAAAGAAAAGAAAATATTATTATTTTTTTAAGAAATTGTTTACCAATCAATACTGACCCATTCCTGTCCTCAGCTTTAAAGCTTAAATAAGTGTAGATTTAATTTTTCTTTATTGATTTTAGAGTACATTTGGATGCCCTTTAAAGCGATTTACGTGAAAGCTGATTAACTAAATTACTCAAGTAGACCTGGTCACCAAGGTACCCTTCTCGATGTTTTCAACTAATAACGACGGCTTCCATTCCGCCAATAACTTTCATTTAATGGAGACAGTTGGATTCTACGATCGTTGAAGTAAGGTCTTGTGAAGCGAATAAGCTTATGCCAAATCAAAATTTATATATATCCCTCGCATGATCAAAACGTGATCTATTTTAATTCTTGCTGAAAAGTGTTTAACGGTGTCATGAGATTCGGTTATTGAATGGTTTTAACGTTTAATTAATACGTTAAGTGTTGTATGGTTTTAATTAGTCCTGAGTGTTATTCTAATTGCATAAAATAACTTCATTCTACTTCTAACTGTGACAAATGTGCGAAACACTTTCAAATATTGAAAGTTGATATATCTACAAGATAGTGAACAAGTTTTTCAGTGTTTGAAGTGAAAGTTATTTAAACTGACATTTTAATTACGATCGTTATACGTGAAACATCTGAGTTCCGGTTTTATCCAAGTTATTCTGGGTATTATATAATTTATCTTCCATTTGATTCTTTAGTTAATAATTTTACTAAGTTATCCTATATAAATCTAATTGGTGTCCAAAGTACTTTGTCACACGCATAATTAAATATCTGTATTAATTTATTATCCTTTAGTTTTTCTACATGCTTTTATTCAACTTTGATTCTATATGTATGTCATTTAAACTCAAGTTTGATTCTACAATAAAAAATTTGATATTTTGAGGTTTGTTTGTGAAACAATAATATTGAATTTTAATTTTGTTGATATTTGATTTGAAAAGTTATTAGTTCGCCCATCAAATTATGGTAGTGAAAAAGTTTAAATTAAATTCTCGTTTTATGTTGCTTGCATGGAAAATGATTTCAAAATAATAATACGTTAATATAATTTTAAATTTTACTAAAAGTGATCACTAATATTTTTCTAATATTATTTTATTAAATACTTTATTTGTTCCATTTTGGAGAAATTTTTTGAGCCTTTTTTAAAAATGCTAAAATGATTTTTTATTTTTTTCATAATAACATTTGTTTGCAATTTTCCAAAACAGTATAGTACTTAGAAGTTTTATTATAATAAAAACATCTGGATATCAAAGGGCTAAAAAAATCTTAATAAAAATATCTGGATATGAAATTGTTCAAAGAAACGAATTTTGTTCTGTGATTAGTCTTTTTCTATGAAAAACTTAATTTATTCCCAACTTTGAGTTTTGACAAAAACAAAAAATAGTGTTTAATTTTTATAAATAAAAAACATTATTAAAAAACAATTTAAATTAAAATTAAAGATTTCAATAAAACTTTTCATTTTGAGCTTTTCATTTTCAACAATAAATTAATTTATGAAAACCGTCATTTTCCAAGGAGAAATTAACAATGATCATCAGTATTTTTAATTGGTTTACTTAAATTTAGTGAAATAAACACATTTTGTTTGTTTATAATATTCTTTAGAATGTAATTGAAGCCTTTTTCGTTTGTTTTCAAATTTAGCCTTTGAAACTTATCAAAAGCGTTGTTTTTTATTTAAATAAAAAATTTGAGATAAAGAAAAAGATGCATCGATTGCCCTTAAATTATGTGCAATTTATAAAATTACATTCATTAGGTCATCATAAAAAGGATTAAATTTTTTAATGTATCATTTTTTTGTTGTTTTCGTTGAATTTATTTTTCCGAAGTTTGTTTTTCTTTCGAGTTTTATACGTTGAGTATTAATTTTCTTTAAGCTTTTAAATCATATCATATCTCAAAAAATTATGAAATGAAATTTTCAAAAAATTGCAAAGAGAAAAATAAAATATCCTTGATTAGTTCTACACCCGTAAGACTGTAAGAACAATACAGTTGTATTGATGGGGTTTTTCATACAGGAGTTATGATACCATTTTATATTGTTAAATATAAATTAACATTTGTCCTAATTGATGTGAACTTTTTCCAAGGATGTGTTATAAAATTTTTTAGAAACCTGCTTGCAGTTTTCCAAACAGGTTTGAATAAAAATTGGCTATAACGCTTCTTTTAAATGTAAAAACCCAACAAATTTTAAATTAACATCAATGACGACATTTGTTTGTCATGGATAATTTGTTAATGCTACCTACCATCAAAAATATTGAACTCTAAAAAAATATATTTTATTTATTCACCAACTTTCCAGCAATTATATGAAAAATTAATTATTTAACAGACTATGATTTCCTTTATTATATTTTATCTACAATCTGATTAGAGTTTAATGACCAAAATTAGAAAAAAAAGTGTATTACTTCTTATATCTCAATTTTCTGCAAGCTCCGGCGTCTAACAATAAAGTGCTGTAAGCAAATGTTCTCAACCAAATTACAACATTTTGTTGTAACATTGTTTAACATGCAAACAACTACTTCTCCTAATACTTTCGAGTTTTCTAAAATGATTATTTTTAGTGGTCATGTGCGAGAAATAATCATCGTGTAGCGCAGTCTGTACTGAACTATCTGCAACAACTTGTTGAACATATTATTTTATTTCTTCTTTAATTCATTTAATAATAATAATTTCATTTGAATCCTAATCACTAGTATTATTTTTTCAAGAAAAGATATAATAGCAAAATAATCATTCAACAGTTTTATTTATTTCTTTCGAAATTTTTTCCGCCAATTGTAAAGCTAAGCAAAAGCACTCAACTATTGTATATTCCAAAACTTTTAATGTGGCTACGTCCTTCGAATTATAATGCTGCAACTTGTGATTGTTATGTTCAACGACCTAAAATATAAAAATAAAATAAACTTTTAATGAGTTTCAATAAATATAAACTTTATCTGGGAACGAATGAATAACAGAATAAGATTCATGCAATAAAATTCTATGGTGCCCCTTCCGCAATTACTGCGAAATCTCTGAAGAACTGATTCAAATCAAATCTTCACAGTTTCATTTGTAGTTAAGTAGCCTACGTTACAATATGAAACAGTTTTAAGTTCCCATAAAAATTACTTTCAATAAGTGACTTATTTTACTTGAGCTAATTTTAGACATCTGCTTTATGACAAAGTTAAAATAAAAAGTATGTGAGTTTTATTTAAATTGTTTATCAGTCAGGGTACCTTTTAGTTTTATAATTTTACTATGGATCATCGAAAGAAACTTAAACAAAACAGGTAAAACTTTAAGATTAAAATGGCAAACATTGTTTTTTCGTTTTGTAACATGTCGGTCCACAAGTTCAAATGCTGGGATTGAAAATTCCAATTTTTGGTAAAATTCAACTTTATTCATAACTTTACTATATCTGCCATGTAGAACGATTTATTTTTGTTCTTAAAATAGCACTCAATTTCAACAATAACTTTTTCATTTCCGCCAAACCTTTTCTTAAATAGAGAACGCGTCATTAGTTGATAGATCTGATAAATACAATGCATACGGAAGCCCCTTGAACCTCGATTAATAACCCAGTTGATTTCGAGCCAAGAAAGTAAAAAATCAAAAGTTTAAAACATTCCATCCAGACTGATGAAATTAGGCTTAGATTTTAATTAGCAAAGTCATAAACAAACACGTGCAGTCCTATCATTACTAAGATTTTTTATTACAAGCAGATGGAAGCAAATTACAATTAGGAATGACTTTACGATAAAAGAGCTTACACTCCATTCATATCTGCTTTGAAGGTTTTGAGAAAATTTTATTTATGAATTACTCGCGTAAAAAATACAATTTTTATTTATTGTGTTTAATTGAACATTTCAATGTCATATTATTAATTCTTCCTTAGATTTCCATCTTAAATTATGAATCACTGGGTTTATTACTGGCAAGATTTAATTCTTCGTTAAATGTGTTAGATTTTTTGTTACTATTAACGATTATGAAATTTTTACACATTTATTTATTAAATTATATAGAAAAATTCTCATTCTAAAAAAATGTTACATTGAAAATTTCAAGGTTATGACATATACAACAAAAAGAACATTCATGTTTCTAAGGGTATACTGTAAAAGAATCTACGGGAAAAATTATAATAGATAATGTCCTTTGATGTTTTATTTCACAATTTTGTAACGAATATTGAAGAAAGATTTTCCAATAAAAAGCTAATTATTTTTAACCCCAATTACGCATCTAGTACCTTTCTTAAGGATAGTAATTTATAGATACGACCAAATATACAATGTAATTATACCTAGCAATCAAATCGACTAAAATATGTTTTTTTAATTAGTTTTGGACTCTAAAACAAATACAACGTGGATTTTCATAAATTTTTTAAAACACAAAGCACGCAATAAGAATTATATATTCGGATATGAAAACAATTGATTTATTCCTTTGAATAGTTTGCTTTTTACAATCAAGAAAAAATGTTGAAGACGAGTAGAAATTTAAATAAAATTTTTTGAAAATGAGGACATACTTAAGAAGACGTTTGCAATTTCTTTGCGTTTTAATATCTGCAATTTTGGCACTTTTTACAAGTGCAGGAGCAAAACCAATTTTTGGATTTAGTTTTACAAATAATTTTCCTGTTTTGCCATCATTTTCACAATTTGGAAGACAATTTCTAGATAAAAGAGCATCATATCAAATGAAAACGTACAGGTAAATTTAATTATCTAAAAAAAATTTTAGTTATATTTAAAGTAATTTCGCAACAGTGGAATCCGGCAAAGAAATGATTCACTTATTATGATTTATCATCATGACAGGACAGTTGCAGTTGTTGAATTATTACAAGATAAGGTTCTTGTAGGATGTGAATTAATTGAAATTTAGTAAGTATTAATTATTATTTAAATAATTTATGTATAATATTTATTAACTATTTCTATGTTTATATTTTTCTAACTAGCATTTGAGCAATTTTTTTTGAAAATTTAAAAAAAAATAGAATAGTTGATCAATTTTTATCTTATTTTTGTGCAAAATACTAAACAATTTTTAGTCAAAACTGTAGAATGCATTGTATTTGAACGCAAATTAAATTATTAATCATAAAAACCACGTTAGATGATTAAAATAAACAAATATATTATACATAAATTAAATTTTTGAGAACGCATTTTATAATTTTTCACTACAAATGTAGTTTTTTCCATTTAGTAAAATTTCAAGCCAAAAATGTAAAAACCCCTTAATTATTTAATTAAGCCTGGAAAGTCCCAATAATCCATTTTTTTTCAGATAACACTTACCTAGAAACCATAATTATGGAAATTTTATTTTATTTATTATTCTATTCGCCATCATAACATATTTTTTAGGATAATAAAAAATCGATCCTTATAGGTAATGAAAATATTAAAATAGTTTTGTTCAAATCAAAACAAGAAACAATAAACGTAAGGTATAAAATACAAGCGATGTTTCTTGTTCAATAATCAATTTTGAACTTTGCAATTTTGCACCTATATATACCCTTTCTTAACAGGCGGATGTACACCCTTCCAAACTACACAGAAAGCCACTTTTGTATGGAGAACTGTGTACATAGGTGGTTGGAAATGTTTAGTAACTACAGCCTTTTAAAGTCTGTAGACCCACAAAATTGAGATCTATTGTGAATTTTTTCTTATTGGATCCCTCTGCTTTGTGTATCTCTAGCTCTCATAGCTTCATTAACATTCATTGCTTAACTTTAGAAAACAATTTACCAAAATAAATTAAAAACTTAACTTTTCTTTAATTTTTTTAGTTCAAACACTTTTAAAACGTTTAACAACTTGTGACATCTAATTTAACATTTTACATCATATGTTTTGAGATTTAGACGCCATGTTTCTTTTGTCATCATATACAGACTTTGCCTGTTAAGAACCGATTTTTTTTTATGCTGAAGAATACAAGGTTGTACATAGCGTCTGTTAAGAAAGGGTATAAGTGAGAAATTCTTACTACGGATTTCTTTAAAATATAACTATGTATCTTTAATAAATGCAACAGTGAAATATTTTCGATGATTTGTTAGTTTTCTCAAAATAAACAAGTGCAGTAAAGCAGACAATAATAAACCACGTGATTACTTATGTGATTACTTATACATGTTAGTCTTTGAATTCATGATCACTATTAGAATTGATTTTTTTCATTTGATTTCAAAGTAGTCAAAACAAAAAATTCTAATAGATAAATATTTATTTTCATAATTATGAAACATGCAACACTTTCAACTTTTAATTTGCATGACAATATGTCTGTTTTCAAACATACTTTACTTTCTATTACTAAAAATGTAAACAAAAAAAGAAACACCTAATGCAAGGTGAATGACATCTGTAAGTCCATATTATTAATAAAAATATCGTGGTTTTAATCTTAATAGTTATTTTGCGTGTTTCAACATCTAATCAGAGACCATCGTTAAATCTTGGAAAATCCATTTTTTTTATAGCTTTTATGAAAACTGAAATGATATTTACTAGATTACTTGATTTAAGAATTCAATGAAAAATCCTAATTTTGAAAAGCGCTTAAAGCTGGTATTATTACCAATTAAAACTTACCGTACATTTTGAAGGTGTCGCGTGCTTTTTTATTAAATATTGGATAATCAATAATCAACAGTCATGTGCATTAATTGACTATATTACCTTGGGCTAAGAATAGTTCTTGACGTTATACAACAAATTATTTCTATATGCGTGAATAATTACCTTAAGTTGATTAACTGTAAAAAAAATGCAGCTTTACATGGTCATATGATTTTATTTTATATTATTGAAATAATTTTGAAATATTAATTGGGGCTTTTTTAAGTTAAGAATTCCAAGCGATTAATACTCTGGTTTTGGTTTTGAAAGAAAATAAATTAAAATAAATAATGGGTATATAACAAAATTTTAATATAGAATTTCGAAACGGCAACCACTTCTGGATTATAAGACTTATAAAATGCGTTTCTTAAAAACAAATTCATTCAATTGTGGTTTCTTTATTTGACTTATTAATTTATTGATATTCTTTCAAAAAAAACACAAAGCAAATGAAAGCATTTAACGTCACGCTAACATAAATTTTGAAGTAATATAATATGTCCTCAGAATGGAAGTAAAATTTCCGATGAAACTGAGCTTCACACATATATATCTCATATAAGTCATAACCATAACTTTCTCGGGGAAATCACCAATGAATTTTAATCTAAAAAGGCCAAAAAATTCATTGTCCTTGCTACTTTTTGCATTATGATTTTTGCATTATCTTCTTTTCCTACAGGGTATTATTAACAATTGAAGCAGTAAAATAAATATCAACAACAACAAAAGCCATTAATCAAATCGATTTTATAAATTGATGCTTTTTAAGACAGATATGAATTAATTTAAGTTCACATTATGACAATTTCATGGAAAATATTAATTAATTCATATCAATGTGAATCTAATTAGTTACACTATACAAAAATAGAAACCTATCGTTTAGTATTTTTAACCCACAATCACATTTAATTTATTTAAATAGAAAAAAATAAAATAAATAATTAATTATTGTTTGCCCTGCCTTAAAAAATGAGAGAATTCAGTCGACACATACTCGAGATGCATTTTAATTAGAAGCGGATAAAAACACGTACGCTTAACACAAACTAAATATTAATTGATCAAAAGAAATCCTAGAAAAATGTACATTAAGCCTAGGTGTAATTAAAGTAAACATTTAGTAATTTCAAAATTTAATAGAAATTTCTTTTTACATAAATTTTAAGCAAATTGACTCACTGAACTGCTCAGAAGGATGAAGTTGCTCACATAATCTTAATAATTTTACGATCAGGTTAAATTGACCAGAAATTGGTAAATGAAGTGATTAATGACAGGTTTCAATATGTTATGAGCTTTTATTTTATGTTATTAATTTACACACGCATGAAAAACTCTATCATGATCTTCATTCTATCCTTATTGAATTGTGTGCAATTTGTGGCTTTTTCATATTGTTACTTGTAAGTTTCTTGCTTGTTATTTTCTTATTGTTCCAGAGAATTTAATTTGTATTGAAAATTTAGTCAATTGAAAAAAAGAAGTTTGAGAAATAGGAGCCTTGAGAAATTTTACCCATATTGAATCTTGAATATTGCTTTTTGTTACTATAAAAACTAATTTTACAAGGCAATCGTATTGCAAATTAAATAAAAAAACAATCCTTTTTTGAACACAGCTCTGTCGAAAATTCAAATTTTAATTTTTTCTTCCTTATTCCAAACAAGAGCTACCAGCTCTTACTAACAGAAATAAATAGGGATTTTTAATTTTGGATGAATCTATCATGTGT
Source organism: Acrocera orbiculus (assembly GCA_947359355.1). NCBI lineage: Eukaryota > Metazoa > Arthropoda > Insecta > Diptera > Acroceridae > Acrocera > Acrocera orbiculus. Next base: position 3,461,597 of record OX375757.1, read on the forward strand.
TATCATTAAAACGACAAGGGATCTTTATTTTGAGGAGTCAAAAGAAACTAGGTCTAAATGGCTGAAACTTGAAACAAAAATTTTCCAAAATATTTGCTAAATATTTATATATAAACAGAAATAATAAATTTATTAAAATATGAATTAAAGAAAATTAAAGAAAAAGTTTTATAATTTATTTTAATATTTCTATAAACTTTCATGGGGACACAAGCAATTTCACTATTTCACAGCTTTAAAATTAGTATAAATCATCAAATAAGAAGACTTTTTAATTATAAAACAATTTATTCACTTATATTAGGTAAATCTGAAAAAAAACAAACATAACTTACTGTTATGAACGACAAAAATTTAATGCATCACACAATACGCCAATTTAACAAGTAAACCTACTTTTACCGAAGTCGTCATTTATTCCCTTTTATTATCAGTCATTTCAATAAATTTTGTAAGTGATTTTTTAATTTGTTTTTATTTTTATTTTGTATTAATATGTTTCAAAAACGATATAATACCATTTTATAATCTTTTTACAATTTTATTAACCATTAAATATTTAACATCCGAGCTATTGAAAAAGGTTAATCTAAATCAAAAAATTTTAATAAGTTATTGATGGATGCAATTGAGAGTTACAAAAAAAACTCTCTTATAAGCGTTTGAAATAGAAATAAAATTAAGCTTCCTGTTGCAGATTTGTTTGTAGAATATGTATGATATAATAAATAAATTGCAATTTGTAAAAAAACCGTATACGTTGAAATATTAAAAATAAGAAATATTAATAAAGCTTAATACTTATACTTATAATTGGTATAATTTAATTCAGGTTCCTTTGTTTACTTTAGTTTCATAATATAGGATTATTGTGATCCCTTTGACAGAAGTAGGTATATGCAAAATTATGGCAAAATTAGTGTTAATCACAGAACCATTTCAAAAGAAGAATATAAATTCTTATATTAAATGAAGGAATTTAATTACAAAGATGGCCAAAAGTAAAACCTCTTTATTCAATTGAGTCAATCCAGTTAGTTCTGACATCAGCATTTTCCAGGAATCAAAATTAAATTAGCTAATAGTTAACTGGATTCATCAAATTTAAAAAAAAAAACGGAAATATAATTTCGTTTAACAAAAAAGAACCTTTTAACTTACATTAGACAAAAGCTCAAATATATCCAAATTTTCAATTAAAATTTATCCATTTTAAAAGCCAAGCCTTTGACCAAAAGTTAAAGTCTGTTAAAACAAAAAAATTATAGTTTAAAACTCCTTATACGATCATAAAGTATTAAAAAATTTAGCAAATTATTATATAAATATCTTTTTTACAGCCAAGAAAATTATGGTAAAGAACTGTTAAAGAAATTATCTTCAATAAATTTACCCTTTGAGGTTACATTCAAGGAAATGCTTAAACTAATGAAGCAATGTGAAATGGTTGACAAAATGAATGAATCCAGAAATAAATGGGCTGTGATACATACACAAGCACAACAAGAAGCAATAAGAGGTATTTTATCAACAAATCCAATATCTTTGTTAAGTGGTATTATTCCAGGTAAACTAAGAATATTTTCAAATTTTTGAAGTATCTTTTATTTAAATATTTGTTACTTTTTTACTAGGTACTAAATGGTGTGGGACAGGAGACATTGCAGCTACTTTTAGCGATCTAGGTACTGAAAGAAAAATGGATCGATGTTGTAGGATGCATGATTTATGTCCTAAAAAGATTCGAGCTTACCAAAACAGATACGAGCTAGAAAATAACTCTATTTATACAAAGTAATATTTTATTGTGTAAAAATTATTTTTAAATAAATTAATATTTTAGATCACATTGTATCTGTGATGATATGCTTTTTAGCTGCCTGAAAAACGCTAATACATCAGCAGCTCAGCTTATGGGATCCATTTACTTCAATTTAATTCAAGTTAGTATACAATATATTTATACATATATACAGGGTGTCCCGAGATTGGTGGATTAAATGCTTAGTGTAGAAAGTATATAAAATTTCATCAAAAAAAATTCGAGTTACAGCCTCTTGAATTTTTTAGACTTCGTTTTTACCCCCACGCACTCAATCAATTATAATTTTTGAATCTATGTAATAACGAGTAAAAAAAAATACTCTTTTATAGTACAAATGAATAAAGTTAGTTTTTTTGTTTGGGATTTAATTAATTATTCCTGTAAATATACGCGCACAAATTATACAAATTGCTTTCGAAAAATTTTTATCTCATGAACAAACTGATCCTTATTTAAATTTATTTCATACAAATTTTCCAAAAGTTATAGATATTTATGTAAACGTTTTAAATTTTATTTTCAGGTTCCTTGCATTGAGGAAACGTATGGAAGGTTTCATTTTCAAGGTGCTAGAAAGGGTTTTTAGTAGATCAACTTTTGTAGATATTGAAAATTATTTAAATGTAAATTTGTTAAGTGTAAAAACCAATTCATCTTTCTGTGAAATGTGTATGGTATTAAAAAAAATAATTGCAAGGAATTAAACGTTTTTGAATGATTTGTTTATTATTAAGCATATATGTATATTTTACCTGTATATACTCGTATTACTCATGTTGGATAGAAAAAATTTCTCTCACTTTCAACACAGCAGTATACAGATGCTCTTCTAATTTTAAAAAAACAGGTTGCATTTCTAAACACCTATTCAAAATGATATCCTATCAGCAATTAAGAATTAGCATTAATTGCATAGCCAAAAATAAATACTTAAAATTATTCTTGATCAATTTTTGTAATAGTTTCCTCCGTCAATGTCTGACAATGTAAAAGATTTCAGATGAAATAAATAAAAATCCTAAAAGATATTTACTCGTTTAGTAGCATTAAAATAAATAAAATGCCAGGCTGAAATTTTATTTTATTTTCATTTAGGAAGTAAAGATTTCTCTCAGAAATTACATTTTGATTTTGACCAAAATGTCGAATTTTTACAAAATCTTTCAGGATTAAATATTTAATACAACAAATAAAATTCCAAATATGTTATTGACTGATGAAAAAGTTTAATAGGAATGCACCTGTTGTAATTATACAACTATTTTTTTAAAAAATGCATTTTACAATAGCTTTATCTTTATAATATAATCAAAAGATGCAATCCTGATAAGGATATATATTTTACTATTACAAAATAATACAAACACAGATATGTGTTTTAAAGGGAATAATTAGCGAGCTTAGCTTCTAGTATTTACACAGAAATCCCATAAAAAATTAAAAATGTTAGTATATGAACATTTGTATCCTACAAACCTGAATACATATTCAAGTTTATTGAAGCTTTAGCTCTTTATTATATCAAGAAATTTATGTTTATCGAAAACGTCAGTTGTGAATTTATAAAGCTACAAAATCTTTTTGACACTATTCGCCTTCAGCAATACCAATACGACGTTTTAATAACACGTGACTGTGCCAAGCAAGAGTACCGAAAAGTAGATTAAATTAAGCCAGAGAAAAGTTTTTAGTGACCGTCGGTATAAATGAGCTCAAATTAAACAAGTACTATTTAATTCTGTTATTGTACTACATCCAAAACTGAAGTACTAGCTGCTGTGGTGAATAAACGCAAGAAAATTAACTCACCTAATTGAAACTACTTCCATGACAATAATCATAAGATTAACCTTTTATCATTATACTTTGAGTGATAAGATCTTTCACCCAGTTAAGTTGGAAGCTGGCGAAAATTAGAAACAACATATCAAGAAACTTCGATATGCAAACCTTCTCTGAGAGACTTGCCTATCCAACCAACAAGTTGATAGTTACTTACATTTGATATAGAGACATTTGAGATAGCAAAATATAGCCAGGCTTGCTCATATTAAAAATTACATCTTTAACAATTCAGGTAAGAACACTAAAGTAAAAGATAATTAAACTACCTTTTATGAGCGTAGAAAATACCTAATAAACAAGATTTCCCATATGAAGCTTCTATTTAAAATAAAAGTCTTCAATGAAAAGCGAATTTAATAAATTAATTTAATAGCTACTGAAAAAATTTAATTCCTGCATAGCAAATAATGACTGACAAATAAAATTCCCTTTAATGAATTATTTGAAAATTATGGATTTGAAAATTAAGTACATTGCTTTCCTGTGTCGGGTGGATGTGAAGTTCCATGTATCAGAAAAAAACAAGGTCACTTTTTAGGCCATCAAAAATAAAAACAAACTTTCTGGAAATTTAAGTTCTTTACTAAGTTCCAAATTAATAGAGATTCATTGTTTGCCAACTAATATTTATCCGCATTCCTTCTTCCTTCTTACTAGAAGTGACTCAGAAGAGCTCAGCAAAATTTAAATAGATTTATATGCATGTAATTAATTAGATTAAATGGTAATTTCCTACTTTTAAAGTAGTTCAAGTGTACAAGTAAAATCCAAAGAAAAACTGATGTTACCCAAATTTTAGTGTAGTTTTTATTAGAAAACCTTACTTTAAAAAAAAAAGACATCAAAACAATATTAAACAATTATACAATAATTTATTCATAAGAATTTTTGATTTTTTGTAAATATAGATTATTTATAAATCGACATCATAAATAAGTTTTGGTTTCAATTACAAAAAGACTAGTTTAATATATGTATATATGAAGAAAAAACTTTAGTTACAATTATTTGTAATTTTTTTGATTTCTATTATTTTTAAGCCCAATTGCTTAAAATTAAAAGATTAGGAAGCATCATTAGAACAAAGTCATAACCTGTCTTTTTTGTATTGTTTGAATTATATTTAACAAATGCACATAAAAATCAAATATATACTTATATATTTCAATACAACCAAAATACTATCAGTGAATATATGTATAATAGCTTATTTAATTAAATACAACAACAACTCTATAGATAAAACCAATATTTTTCTTTTTACTTATATATTAATGAAATAAATGTAATATCATGGGTTCTTAAGAATATTATTAGTATAATAAAACGATATTGAAATTCACATCAATTAAATAAACAATAATTAAATTTGGAAATAAGTTTGAATAAAACTTATAAGTATTTTAAGATAAATAAATATCTAATGCCAATTTATTTCGCAATAGCGAAAATTAGTTTTTATTAGTAAAGTTAAGAAGATTGTACTTTAGTTTGTATTTTCATAATCATAAAAAGGGTTTCTTACTTTAATTAAATTTGATAAAATATCAAATCAATTTTTGTTCTATTAGTACATTATTAAATTTATGTTAACTGTTGCAAAAGCAAATAAATTACTATTAAAAATTTATAAAAAACATTCGTGTAAGTATAGGTATAATTTCACATATAAAAGAATTAAGATGCTTAATTCTACGATACCACATTATGACTATAGTCAAAACTCATATTTATGGAAAAATATAATTACGTGGAATTTATTTTATAACAAAATTTTTAAAATATTTATAAACATGGAAGAATAATCTCAGACTTAAAAAATTTATTACCAAAATAACAAATAAAAAATCATAAAAAAACCAAATGATTTTTGGAAAGAAAAAAGAATTTATTTTTAGATAAAATATCAATGAAAAATTAAGAAAGATGCAATATAAAAATGCTTCGAAACACGCAAATACAATTTCCAATTATAATAATGCAAAGACTAAGAATAAAAGTTACTGGCATGTTGCTTTCAGATATATAAACACTGTAAATTAAGCAACGTGAACAAAACTAGTTAACAAAAGGCGAAAATTTTCACTCATTAGTAATTATTATTTTGATAAAGCTAAACAAAATGCAATAAGACGGAAGCAATGCTTTGGGGTTATGAAAAAAAGTTTTACAAGTAAATGAAAGCAATCAAATAGCTTTTTTTTTGAAGCTTTAATAACACAAGTTACCAAAATAATTATAACAAAATATGGATAATGTTTTTTTGTTATTTAATTTTAATGATAATAATAACTTTGCGTAGTTAAAAGGTATTAAAAGGTAGGACTTTTTTTAAAGTTAGCAAGTAAACTTGTGTTTTTACTTTTGTGGATATTTGATTGGATACCCTCATAAATTCTTACATTTATTAGATATGTAAAATATTAAAGAAATATATTTTATCTAATAAAAAAAAATAATAATAATAATAATAATAATAATAAAATAAAATTTATTTTAAAGGTTATGCAGCCTTAAATTTTTTTGAGTTTTATGCAATTTAAAAATTTTGTCTTATTTTAAATAGTTTTTAAAGTTTCCTCTAAGTAAGGAAGAAGGCACAACCTATTCTAATTTAAGCAAATATTAAACCAAACTAACTTCAAAAAATTAATTCTTTAAAAAAAATCCCTTTAATAAGAGCCCCTTTAAAATATACTAGCAACATTTGGTGCCTGTGAATTTGTTGGAATTGGCTGTGCTGGCCGATCAATATCTTCATAACTTCTTTGTTGTTTTGTTGGAAAAATTGTAGAAGCATTTGCATTACCCCCCCTTTCACTAAATTCTCGATGTAAAAGAAGTGCTGAAAATGGTCTGCATGCCAAATTAACAATAGCAAAGGCTAAGGACCATCCATCTTTAAAATAAACATATTCTTTGTTATATTAAAAAAAAAAAACGAAGGAAATTTTTAATTTAAAAGAATACATATATTATCGATAAAGTTCAATGTCAAAAAATGAACCAAATATCACTCACTCATTAGATAATAGAACGAAACGATGCATATCAAGTCAAAGATAATGCTACAAGCATCAATCACAACCGCCTAGAAATGATAATAATTTTTTCTTTTAATTTTGAAATATGCACTATTATAAATAAGTATGATCTAATATTGATGTATACTAATTAATGACATACCACCTTGCTCAAATATTTTTACTATAATAATATGTATATTATATTGCATAAGATTTTATTAGAAAATATTTAACACAAAAGTTCTATCTACTTTAAAGCTGTCTGTATTTTTAAGATTTCAATTGAAGTTCTTAAATCTTCTTGAGTTGCTAAGTAAATAATAATTTTACTTTCGTCTTTGGGTTTATGTCATCCAGTGAACTTAGAAGTATTTCTATTACTTCTCCTCCTGAAATTAATTTTTCCCTCTAGTAAATTCTATGATTCTATTCTAGTTTTAAAATTCAAGCCTTTATGAATAATTTTAAGTTAGTATTCTTTTGAGATATACTACTATATAATTCTAGGTCCCTTGTGCCTACAGCACATTTGTAAAGTATCTTAAATTCAGAGAGTTCCATCCTTCTGGTATAGTCCAAATTTCTGTGCATTTGCTTATTTAACAACTTTAATTGCTTAGAAAAGCCTTTATTGGTTTTTTTGGGTGTATAAACTGTCCACAAGACTTTGCATTCCTTTCACCTCTTAATCTACATCCTTGCACTTTTTTTCGTTAGTTTTCTCGAGACTAATTGTGTGTTGTAAATTGTTGACTGCATTTGTTTTTTTACTTAGCGGTTGTGGAGATTGTTGTTCCCGATGCATAATAAAGTTACTTTAGTGAAGGTGGCCGAGCCAATTATCAATCATTAACTTTACTATTGTTTTTTTCCAAAAAAAGCTCCAAAAAGTAACATTAAATAGTTTTAAATTAAATAATTTATTGCTAAACATAAAAAGTGTACTACAAAGCTATATGAAAATAGAATTTAACTAAAACTAAATGAATGGAAGATTGAAATGCCATAATAAAATAACTTTTAAGAACATATGTAATAGTAAAAAAAGCATTTTATCATTCTTAAGATGAATTAAAAACCAAAAATCTAACAAAAAAAACCCAGTTTTCTAAAGTTACAGACTTTCCTGCTGTATGATATCACTAAAGTATAAATTTATCTCTATTCTCGCTGAAAAACTTTTGGTTTTAAAAATAAATATTTTCGATAAGTCTATTATTAAAATTATTGACGCTTGAAAATATTTTAAATACCAAATAATTTAAATAAACTAGCTGAACACAAAATTTTTAAAATCAATACGCTTTTTAAGCTGTATGAAAAATCTCAATTTGCTAGTCATATTTTCCAAATAGTTTTATACATTTTTTATCAATTTCAGTTCTCAGGTAAAAACTCCAAATGCGCTTGGAGTTTCTATAAAAGAACAGAAAGCATTTAAAATTTTTAATTATAAGTCTTAGCTTACTAATATTTTAAAAATAAATTTTTTTTTTTAAGTAATCAATACCATTAACCTTAATAATTTCGAAATAGTAAACCCACATTTATAATACGTTCACCTTTTTAAGATTGAATTACCTTAGAGCATGATGATGTCATTATTATAAATCTTTCCAAAAACTATACATTTATTATACATAAAATTATCAAATTACTTACTGTATGTACTGCATCTACAGATTCTTTTGCATGTAGTGTCCACATTAATGAAACAATAAATAAAAAGTTGTAAAATAAATAGGCCACTGGTACATGGCTAGTTGTTAATGCATTTACTATAAAAATGAAATGCACAAATGACACCATCTGAAGGAAAAAACTTAGTTAAACACCTGTGACATTATTTACTAATTATATAATTTAATGCATTTTAAGATACATTTGTATAGTTTTAAATAAAATTTTCATCAATTTACCTTTACTCTAATAAATGGGGATGACATCAAATTTGTAATTTCCGTCATTTTATAAAAATTAAATGGGAAGCCTTAAGAAATATTAAAAGAAATATATGTTTCACATAAACGAGCTTTAATTGTTTTGACATTTAGTTTTTGCGACAGAAGTATAATTATTCGGACTAAATCCGAAAACCATAGAAAAGCCATATGTAAATATAATTTATATAGTAGTGTGGAGGAATTATCCTTCACACATGTTCTTTTATTAATGGAAGTTGTTAGGGTTACACTAAAATATAATATATAAAGACCTGTTGAATTATATTTTCTATTTTCGAGATTAAATAATTAATTAAATGAAAATATATATTAAAAATTTTGGCAAGCAAAAGTAGTTTATATTGGCCACACTTTTTCACATAAATTAAATTCGCGGTTATGTGTTTTTGTAAATATTGTAATTTAGTAACAAGTTTTTTTCTAATGATTAGAATAATTTTAATGAATTTAACTAATATCTATTCACATTTATGGGATTATTACAACTTTTTTCAAGAATTTTTTGTGTTTTTTTGGTAGTAAAGTAAACTTTTTTATTCATTTCAAGCAAATTTAAAATCCAGAATTAGCTTTGATTTTTTTTTTAAAAAAAAAATATGGAGCTGGAGTGTCAAAAACAAATTTATCAGAAAATATTTCTTACCTCCATAAATGAATCCTTCTTTAATAAGTTATTTAATTCGTTAATAACATGATTTTAGGTTCATTTTACCAGCAAACTTCCAATAGTAAAATTTTTTTGGATACTTGCAGTATTAGAAAGTTTGACCAAACTCTGTGACGTTAACGGCTGTTAGCGAATAGGGAGTTACTATTGCGAATTCCACCTTTATCTCCGCTAGTGGCCTTACTTGTGCACAGAAGGTCATACGATCTAAATCAGTTTAAAGAAAACATTCTTAAGTTTTTTTGGGGCTTTGTGATGACTTAAAAGATGCTCGAAATTTACAACCTTCCAGAAAACTAAAGTTAAAAACTCCCTACCGAACCGAACCGAACTATAGATACTTTTTAGCTCATGGGAATGACTAAACTTTTTCCACAAAGAAACCAATGTACTCGAAGCCTGTGTGATTATATATTTAAAAAAATGTCCAGGCTATATTTTTCCAAACAGCCAAAGTATCATTGAAGGCTAACACATACTTTCATTAAAAGTAGGAGGCATCTGCTATAAAAACCTTCAGGTTTTGGTTGAAATATAATGAAATAATTGAAAAAACTATTAAGTAGATTGCTTGGCAAGAATATGGTTTGGGAAAACAATTATAGTTTATCCGAAAAAATCTGCATACTCAAACATTATACTTTAACAATTGTCATCGGAAATAGAGGAAAATTTTGGCCTCGGTGTTTAGGTTGAAAAGCACAATAGATCTAAGGTGTTCATGTTCGATGTCCAGACTATCAAAAAAAAAATAAAGGAAATAAGTTTAACTTTAATCAATTTATTTAAAAGGTCAAGTAATTCAAATTCGTATCAAGGCCTTATCTAAATCTCAAAATTATCTTATCAAAAAATAAATTAAAAAACAGCTAGAAAAGTTGCTTTTATAATTTTGAATAAACAAAAAAACTACATTTGTTAATTATTTATAAAATTTAAACTTTAAGTATTTGAAAAAAAGATAAAAACATGATGGAATATATTCTTTCTTTAGTGGTGCTAGTTTTATTAATTTATTATTTATCAATTGAAAGTAAAATAAGTTTTTCCAATAAAATATGTGGCCCTTGGTATATTCCACTTATAGGAAACATACAATTAATAAATTTAAAAGACGAAGGTTATTTTTATTTTCAATTGGAATTAAATAAAAATTAATTTTAACAAAAATCATTTTTAGAACTTTTATCAACTTTAAATAAATTTACAAAGTCATATGAAGGCTGTTTTCGCCTTTGGCTTGGCTTACAACTTTGGGTATTTGTTTATAAACCAAAATATTTTCAAAATATTTTATTTAGCAAGAGTGCCAAGAAGCCAAACATTTTTAATTTGTTAAAGCCTTTAATTGGTGATGGGCTTTTAATAAGTAAAAGTAAGTATTTTCTAACACAACTTATAGGATGTGGAAATTTCAAAAAAAAAATGTTTGATACTTGTTGTACTCACCCAAATTTCGTACTAACTAAAAATTTTTTTGATATTTTAAAATTAATATTATTAATTTATAGATGAAAAATGGCAAAAACATCGTAAAATTTTAAATCCTGCATTCAATTCAAAAATTTTAAACACATTTGAGGAATGTATATCAAACGAAGCTAACATTCTTATTGATAAGATCCGTTTGAATGAAAGTTTTGAGGTTAACAGTTTAATTTCACCATGTATATTAGATATATTGACAGGTAACTACCGTAATACTTACATTTTATTGCTATATTTATTTATAAATTAACTTTAGAAACATTAATGGGATATAAGACAAATGAACAAACTAAAACAAATTCGGTATACATCGAAGCGTTTAATAAGTAAGTGTTTGTTTTTATACTAATTAAAAAGGGAATTATATTCATTTATTTTTAAGTGTTTCGTGTACTTTATTTCGTCAAATGGCAAATCCTTTATTTCATTTTAATTTTATTTTCAAACATACAAAAGATTATTTGAAACAAATGAAAAGTATCAAAATTATTCATACGCTTACCGATAATATTATGAAGGAGCGTGAAATTTATTTTTCAAATATAATTAATAAAACAAAAAATGGAATAGATTTTGAAAGTATATGTGGAAAAAACTTCATTGATATTTTATTTAAACAAAAGGCAATTGATTCACAGTTTTCCAATGATAATATTAGAGATGAAATTAACACATTTTTATTTGCGGTAAGTAAAAAAACTTCATTTGTATTAAATTGTTGAATATACATATATTCTTATTTTAGGGTCTTGATACAACAAAAGCAACTCTAGCCTTTTTACTTTATAACTTGGCAAAAAATAAAAATATACAAAATAAAGTTTTAAATGAAATAACTAAAATTCTTGGTACTGATATAAAACAAAAGCTAAGCCTACAGCAGTTAAATAAATTGAAATATTTTGATAATGTTATTAAAGAGTCAATGCGATTTCATACAACGGTACCTATGTTAGGACGAGAAATTTTAACTAATATAAATATGAAAAATATGAAAATTCCAAAAAATACATTCATTTGGATTAATTTATATGGAATGTTCCATGAGGAAACTCCTTTTTCTGATCCTGATAAATTTATACCAGAAAGATTTTCTCATCAAACAGAAAATATTAATTCAAACTGTTTTATACCATTTTCTAACGGACCACATAATTGTATAGGACAAAATTTAGCTTTGTATATTATTAAAACTCTAGCAGTAAAAATAATTTCAACATATGAAATTAAATTAACATATCCAAAGCAAGATATTAAATTGTATGCTGAAATTATTCTTAAATCAAAAAATGGAATATATTTAACATTTAAAAAACGTATTTGATTAAGTAAATTTTGTAGAGTACAGGTCGAACATTAAATACTCGTAATATAAGCTAAAAATTAACGTAAGCCGGCTAAATGTAAACAATTAAAAACTAATTTTTAATAAATGCTTCAAAAAATGAACAGCTTAATTATATTTTTCCATTTATTGTTCGTCCTATTAATGCTTTTTAAATTATATTATAGCAAACACTTAACTTTTCCTTTAATTATGCTATTTAGTTCATTCTTACTTGAAAATAGGCAACAAAAAATATGTATTTTTAGTGTATGTTTAGTGTATTTTTCCATGAATTAAAATTGTGCCAGAAGAATTTTTTCAGGAATTAAAATTGGTACTGGTAAGACCAGTAAAACGTCTCCTTGCTAGTTTGCCTATAACAAAACTTATGTTTTCAAATTAGAATCTATCTGTAGGAAATTCCTTAATATTTCAGTTTAATTATTTAAAATTTTGTCAAAATAAATAGCAATAATTCCTTTTATTTAAAATTTAAACATTTAAATCAATTAAATTAAAGACATTTGAAAATTTTAAAATTCACAAAGAAAATTAAATTTAAAAAATATAATACATGTTTTTGGAACTGGCACGCAAAGCAAAAATGTAATTATTTGAAAGCTGATCAGGACGTAATATTTATTAAAGACAACCAAATTAAAATAATTTTTGATATGAAAATAAATGAAATGAAAGATTTATTAAGAGTCTTTCAAAATTAAGTCAAAATAACAACTATAAAAGATATTTTCTATAGAAAAAATCCACTTTATTATAATGAAATAAAAAATATTTTTACTGACATTGTATTTGATTGTATTTAAAAATTTTATGATTATGTTTTTAATGTTAGTATGAAAGATGTCAAAATAAAAATTTTGTGTTTATTAAAAAGATATTTGAATGTGGGAGAAAATGTGTGAATATTGAAGTTACAGTAAAGTATTAATTATTGATAAACCATACGTAAAGGTAAATTTTTTTTAAAAATATCATATTTATAGCCATTAATCTTTCAAAATGAGTTTGAAAACCAACATAAAACATTACAAAAATGAGAACTTTTATTTAAACTTTAACTAAAATAATTAAAACAAGACATGGATAAAGATTGAAATGTTATTAAAATTTTTGAACTTATCTTTTTAAAATAAAAATTTATTTTTGTAAACAAAAAGTACCCCATTTAAATTCATTTTTAATATTGTCTAACACTAAACTTCAATTTTATACCATTTAAGGCTTTTAACGAAATTCCATATCCTAAAACTAATTCTTCATCGGGACTACCTAAAAATATTTCATATTTTTGTAAAATTTTAACAATAATACTTTTCATCTCATAGAAAGCAAATTTTTGTCCAATGCAATTTCTGGGACCAGCAGAAAATGGTACGTAAGCATAAGGACTAATTTTATTATTATTTAATTCAATATCAAATCTTTCTGGCATAAATTTCTCGGGATCTTCAAATATATTTGCATCATGGCATATTGCATAGACACCGATAAAAATATTTGCATTATCTGGAAAATCGATGCCACCTATTAAATTAATATTAGATATTTATATTTTTCAATTTTTATTAAGTTGGTCATTAATTACCAATTGTACAGGATTTTTTAAGATGACGTCCTATTAATGGTAAAGTTGTATGTAGTCTTAAGGATTCTTTAACAACTAAGTCTAAATATTTCAAATCACTTAATCGTTTTAAGGTCATTTTTTCACTAAAGTTTTCTCCAAATATTTCTTTAATTTCCTTGAATGTTTTTAATTGTACTTCAGGATTTTTCGCTAAGTTATAAAGTAAAAATGATAATGCTGTACCGGTTGCATCATGTCCCTAAATAACAAAAAAAACAATTAATCATCATTTTTTTCTTTCTTTTTAGTTTACTATTTAAAAATTACTGCAAATAGAATTGTATTGACTTCATCCTGGATATCATTGTCACTTAGATGTTCATCTTCAGTAACTCCTTTTAAAAGTGTATCGATAAAAGTTAATTTCTTTTTTTGTCCTAATTCATTGGTAATATTTGTTGAAATATTATTTAAATCTTGAATGTCTTTTTTTCGTTCTTTTATGATTTTTTTAGTTGTCTCATGAAGTAATTTTACTCCATTCTTATATTTATAATAATCTTTGGTAAAACGAAATATAATGTCAGACAACAAAAAGGGATTAAGTATTCGTTTGAATGTTATGTTTGCAACACTAAAAAAGTTCAATAGTAAAATTAAATTATAATTTAGTTATTATATTGTCAAAATAACCAACTTCTCAAAAGCTTTTGCGTAGTTTGACTTTGCATCCAATTGAGCATTCAACTTTAATCCCATAGAAGTTTCTAGAGGAAAAATAAACCTATTTTTATTAAATAAATGCAAACGAATAAATCAATTTATTAACGGTCGGTGTTAACAAAGATGTTATTTAAGTGAGTTTTTTCAGCAGAATAACATTACCCGAATCGGTGGTTATATAAGTTTAAGTAACAGAGGTAATATTATTGTCCCTTAAGTGTTGAAATTTTTATTAAACCGCCGGTGTAGTAAAAGAAATTTATTTATTCACCTGGATTTAGAATAAGGCAAGGACAAATATCCCGCTACAAATTATCATTTAAATGGAAAAAAGACAAAGGGAAAAATGTTAGACTAAAGTTTTGATTTTTAGAATAGCTACTCTTAGTATGGATTGATCCACTGATTTTTTATGCATGATAATCAAATTAACCACGATGACACTTATAGTATTCATATTCATAGGACATAGGACAACCAAATAATTAATCCAAAAAAGTTGTTTTCTTCTTAGTTTTGGGTATATTGATAAAACGTTACCATTCCAAACGACAGATTAAAATACTTGGAAGTAAGCAAGTGATATACGATGAAATGAATCGTCTTTGAATTAGTCCTACTTGAGATAGACAAATATGCATTGGTAAATATCAAACGAAACGCAGTCAATTTAATTGTTTTGAAATTTTGAAATTCTATCATACTTTTCACTTCCCTGATCTGTAAAAGTAACAACTTGATGTTATTTTTCCGGCTAATAACAAATATTATCCGTTTAAAAAAAAAAAATAATCATATATTTAAATGACTAATCATAATTACCACAAATTATATCCAAGGTACAATGAAAAACATGTGGTACTATATCAATTATTTCGGTTGTATTAAATTTCTCCGATAGTATTATGGCCTGTTGTTCAAAAATTTCAATAAATTCTTCCAAAATTTTAAAATGAAAAGATGGAGTTATAGCTTTTCTTCTCATAAACCATTTTTCACCTAGAATAATAATTTTTAAATAAATAATTAAATTAATTAATTAATATTTTATATTACCTTCTTTAAGAACTAAACCATTTCCCAGCCATGGTATAAGTACTTTGTATTCTTCTGCTTTTTCTAATGAATCATGTGTTAAAACTTCTTCTATAATTTCTGGATCATAAACTATAACCCATAAAAGATGACCTGTCCATAGTCGATAATATTTTTTATATGATTTTCGCAGATTTTCCATATATTGGAATACATCTAACAATAAGTCAAGTAAATAATTTTTGAATAAAAAAATATATGATACTACATTGTTTGTTTTTTTTACCTTTTTGGGAAAGCGTAAAAAGTTTGATATTACCAAGCAACGGAATACAAGTTGGTCCTTGAAGATTTTTATCAAATAACTGTCGTTTATATAAATTTATTAATTTAATAGTTATAATAATCAATAACACTGTACTTAGAATTAAAAACATTTTAATTCAAATTCACTTTTTTCTAAATAAATTATCCAATTTTATATTCTATATAAACAAAAACAATACATTCAGTTTTTTGTAAGTAAATTTTTGCTAGCCGATTACTTATTTCATGTCTCACAACAGATGGAATAAACAAATTACCTTATGATATTGTATCATATACAACAAAAAACAACAAAAACAATTTATTACTTTTAAATGATTTGTTTTTTAAATGATATAAAGGTTTAT
This sequence comes from Acrocera orbiculus, assembly GCA_947359355.1. Taxonomy (NCBI): domain Eukaryota; kingdom Metazoa; phylum Arthropoda; class Insecta; order Diptera; family Acroceridae; genus Acrocera; species Acrocera orbiculus. The sequence goes on from OX375757.1 coordinate 3,477,759, forward strand.
TTATGTAATTAAGTTTTAAAATTCAAAAATTCCACTAATCATATTTCAAGTATCAGTTGAACACTAAATTAATATGCCATTTGTTTATGATCTTGTTGTTTAAATAATTTTTTATTTGTTGTGTGATCTCAGCTAAAATTATAATGCAAGCTCATATATGGTTCTAGTTTATTGCCTACATACACCTGTAGTGTGCTGGGAATAATTTAAGTTTTTATTTCGAGGTAAAAATATTATATTACCTGAGTTACATTTTGGAGGTAATTAGTTCTATGCCTGTGTGTAAGTATTTAGTTAAACAGATTTTATTACTAAATTTATACTCTAAACTTGGATATAACTATAAACTCATCTATTTCCAATTTCTTTTTGAGCTCGTTAGTAGTCCAAATAGTTTTGTTATCTCAATATCAATATTTTTTTTTTATTATTTACTATTTTCTTTTAATTTTTGTAAGAAATTTGTGCTGTTTATGTTAAAATTTTGAATGTAAATTGTTTGTAGGGAACAAACTAACAAATAATGTAAAACAAAAGATATTAAATTTTAAGGATGCTGGTTTATTACAATGACAAATTGTTACAAAGGTGAGCCGTTCACTATTGACATGATTTGAGTAAAGAAAAAATGGATGATTCCAGAAAAGTTTTAAAAGAAGGCTCTGTAATCATCTTGGTAGCTTTCAAGCGGAATCTAAAATGGATTTCTTAAAAGGCAAAATAAACGTAGAGGGATAGAAAAAATTTTATAATAATTGATGTAGCAATATTCTAGCAGGATAACTGTAATAAATATTCTAGCAGGATAACAGGATTTCTAGAATTAGATTATGAATTTTTCATAAAAGCTATTTAAAATAAATATCTACACACATTTCCTAAAATTCAGATAAAACTTGATAAAATATTTTTACTTCGAAATCAAAGATGTGCATGGAAAAACCCAGAAAACATATTTTGAGCCTATAATTATTACCAGCAGGTAACACTTACCTTAGCAAAAACTTTTTTGAAACCATAAATAATAAATTATCTTACTACAATATATGTTATTCAATTTATATGAACACTCCTAATTTTATTCTGTTTTTATGACTTTAAATTTTTAATTTTAATAGCATTTGTAGTGCTCTGTTATAAATTTGAATTAAAAATTATTTTTTCGTATAATATATAAACCTCTTAAATAGCTCACAAAACAAAAATAAAAATAAAAAAAAACTTTTCTCAAAAGATGTATAGGATTCTGAGTTTTCAACAATTTAATCGTAACCAAAATCTGTTAAATTTATAAAGGAAAAAAACTTTTTAAGACTCTTAAATTGTAAATAGGAAGATATCAGTAGCATTCCTATTCTATCCATAGGGAAGTGACACACGAGTCGTCATGACACGCACAACTTTTCGAAATAACGGGCGAGATATTTATAAAGAGCAGTGAGTTTACAGGGAGCTCTTTATACTACTCGCCTATAACTTGGAAAAGCTGTGCATGTCGTGACAACTCGTGTGTCACCCCCCATTAATATCATCCCATAATATTTTGAACTGATGCCAAAATTGCAATTTTACTTTGTGCACTAAGCAAAATTCAATATAACTCTAGTTGTTTTCTTAATAGAAAGAGAACAGAAGGCAAAAATGTTTTATAAAAAATTTGTAATGGACCAAAGAAGAGGATTATTGCTTACAATAGAAATATTAAATAAATTTAAACTATTAAAGGTTTCTAATTGCTGTTATGAAAAGTTCACTCGCCTAAAGCAGGGTATTCACTAGTGCGGAATCAAATGACTCGGCCATATATATATATGGGAAGTGAGAGCTGAAACATTTGATTCCGCAATATAGTGAATACCCTGCTTAAGTGAAATTCAATTGTTTTATGAATCGTTTTTGGTGCAGTCAAAAAAAAGGATTTAAAGTTTTTTGATAAAGTATTCACCTAGATTAAAACTATTACTACAAATCATATCTCACACATAATTACAAAATTATTTAAGCTTTTCTTTCAGCTATTTATATGTTGTACATAATAGCTCTATCAAAGGACTAAGGTTATTGATTTCTAATTAATAATAATAATAATTCAAGCAGTATTGAATTAAGGAATATAATTAAAATAATAGTTTCGAATCGTTTACTATATTATTTTGTTTTTTAATACAGCTCCTTAAAACTCTTACCAAAGTGTCTGCAGTCTTTACAATCTCCAGAAAATATATTGGTCATTTTATTGTACGGCTTGAGGAAGCCTTTATAAAATTACTATATGCATAAGTTTAAGGATTTTTTATGTATTGTTTGTTCCTTTAAAAATTTTTTTGTAATGTTTATGTTGAAATAATAAATACTTTTTTCAATTTCAATTTCAATTTCCAGAAAATATATACATATATTTCTAAAACATTTTTCATCTAAATACAAAAAGACAATAAAATAATTAAACACTCGGCCAGCTGATCATCACATGACAAAAAATGCTTTCTAATGCATCGAAATCTAATTAGAGCCTTTTTCAAATTTTTTACAAGTGCTTAAAAGAACTCCAAATCATAATTTTACTTGAGCGAAAACAATTAAAATCAACAAAATATTTCCAATGTACAATGTTCACAAAGGCAGCTTAGCTTTCCTTTAGTAAATAAAATATATAACTAACATACCCTTCCTCAACATCACAATAAAAATAAAATATTTTTCCTGTTTAAGTAAGCAGATATCCTGATTAGAAACACAATACACAATGGGATTGAATTATGTTTTTCTATTGTCCATCAAGCGCATAAAAGAGCGAATTACACAAAATGCACAAAATAAATAAAACGACAACAAATTAGTAAGGAAATCACTAAAACAAATATTAAATTTATATTTTTATGCCAGATTAGTTAATACAAATACATTTTCTTAGTTTGACTACTAACTCTTGTTTTGTTTCATTTCATCCATGATAAGATTTTCGAGTTGATTAATTAATCCAATTGCTCGAATTTTTTCGCCATATAAAGCAAATTCTTCCAACGGTCGTAAATGATTTAATGCATCCTCCCATGATTTAATTTCTTTACTATGTACTCCATTAGACAAATATGATGATTTTGTTGCCTCTAAATTTTCAGTTTCTTGTGAATAACTCCAATCAGAGAATGAATTGTCCATATCGGAACTATTGTTATCCATCCAATTTGTTTTTAAACTCAATTTAAATTTTTTTTTCTCCGGTTGCTGTGATGATGATATCATAATTTGGTCTTTTACTTGCTGTACCCATTTATTTTCAAATTTCTTAAGTGCCGCAATATGTTCCGTTGAAATTCTATCTCCTTCTGGTAACAATATTTGACCAAATTCATTTTGTATGTCAGTTATAATACTTTCAAGATTTAATGATAATACATCTGTTACTTCATATTCAAGCATATCCAAATTAGAAATACGAAATTTCATTTTAAATCTTTCCAACCATCTATTATTTGAACGAAATGCTTTGAATTTTAATAGTAGTGCAGTTTCTTCAGCAATTTTTCGTACAGCTTCATCATCTAATGAAATATTATAGCCACGTCTTCTACGTACCCATTCATATACGACCATATTTAATGCCATTAAAGGTGCTGAAAATCGTCTCTTTAATCTTGTTGGGTCTCCACGATGGGTCCAATCTTCTATATACTGGTCTTTATGCCTTAGAATATTTTGTATTTGAGTTCGTCCACAACCGTATATACGCGCCAAAAACCTTGCATTCGGCGTTTTTTCATATTGTTGAATTACTGCAATTCTTTCTGATAGCGTCAAAGTTTTTTTAATCCGTTGCATATCCATCGATTGTGCCAAAAAGTTCTATAATTCATTATACGAAACAATAAATTAATATCTCATATAAAATAACTTAATTGAATAAATATAATTTTTAATTCAAAAAAGAAATAACATTACCTCTTCCATAACTACCTATCTCAACAAAGACTAAGCTCGTTATAAAGCAGATGTATGTATATATAAAAATCTGCCAGAAGAGACCGTAATACACACACTACAAAATAAAATTACCGTGCCAGGCGCACGGGCATTTGAGAGCTGTTGCTAAGCAGCAATACAAAAGTATATATGCACAATGCTAAATATATATATATACTTACCTTGAAAGGCGTTACTTGGTGCGAGCAGCATGAGTCAACAGGACGAGGGTAGTCAGTGACAAGAATTTTACTGAAATCGATAATAAAACGGCTCTCTGCACGTAATGAAGGGTGAAGAGCAGTGTAAATATACATAATATACACTATAAATTGTATATATACTCATGTAGATATATATATATATATATATATATATATATATATATATAATATTGTGTATTTACAGTTAAAGGGAACGCAAAGACATTGCACGGCCAGAGGCGGGCAAGAATTATTTTTCTGGAAGTTACTTTTTGCTATTTTTAGTTATTGTTTTTGTAGTTTTGTATATAAATATTTTTTAACCCCCTGATTTTCATTTAATGTCTGCTTACGTAGCAGAACACTGCTGATGGTATAAAAGCTACAGCTATAATTATGATGCTCAACGCTAAAACTAGGGCAATGTAATAGAGTAAGATCCCAGGGCCGCCAGACTTCACCCATTTTGGAAGTAACGAAATTTAGGGAATAATTAGTAGTAAGTGTATCTAAGAAACATTATTTTTCACAAAAACAACACATTAAACTCAAAACAAATTGAAGTTATTTTTTCTATAGAACCTATTTAAGTGTTTTCACCTAAAAATATTTTAGTTTTTTTCACCTAAATATTTTATTTTACAAAATTTAAGAAAAGGTTTTCGAATTTCCTATGGTAGCATAACCTATAAAATTTTATAAATTGAAATGTCAAATCGTAGCTCATCTCTGAAATAAACACAAACAATTATACAATTAAATCTACACCACTTTAAAGCATATACCCAGCAAACATTTATGGGACTCCCAGAAATTTTACACTATATGTACATACACGAGAGTCAAACGCTTGAAATTGACAGATGCTTGCCTAATGAAATACCCCCAATTAACAATTATGACAAGCAAAAGTAGTTCATGTTGGCCACACTTTTTCACATATTTTAAGCTGTTTTTTTTTTACCGACTTATCACAAACTGATAACGTATGTTTTGAGTTGGCTAGTGCTTCAATTTTTCAAAGTTGAATTATTAAATAAAACAAACAATAAATTTAGAATGTTAAAAAACTCTTCAATAACTAAAGATATGCTAGATACATTACATTACGACGGAGAATTAATAATCTATTCAAACGTAAGAAATTTCAAAGTTTTCCGAACATAAATTTTTATCGTTCCAATTTAGGGTAGCATTTTATTTTTTAATTTTATAATTATTATTATAATATCACAGCAATAGTAACTAGTGTCATTTATATTTATAAATATCATTTAGTATTACTATAGACATCTTCGATTTATTGTTTACGATATTTTTCTTATTCGTTTAAGTTTAGTCAGTGCTGTCAGCGATTCTAAACTAGTTAATTTTTTACGGTTTATTGGCAAATGTTAGCATTATTTTAAAAAATTTTTTACCTTATAACTTCATTACTTTCTAAGTTTTAAACATTAAAATGACATCAAGCATTAAAAATGCTTAATTTTAGTGTTTTTATTTACTTCAATTAATTTAAATTTTTAGAATAAAAAAAATGAATTGAAATCATCGAAATTTTTAATCAGGGAATTTTCTTTATGCACAACAAACTTGGAAACCGCTGTAAATATAATAACAAGAGAAAAACATACCTTGGCCAATATTGAACTAGAATATAACTGTGTACCCACTTACATAACCCTAAAAAACATTGATATGGTGCTGCAATATTTCTTGAAAAAAAGAAATTTCAGCTCAAACATTTGCTCGAGTGCTATTACAATTAACGCCTCGTTCAGGGTTGCAATTTTCGAATTGCTTTATGATTTATTAATGGCCATATCACATAACTGTAGTGATATTAATTTTATATTTAATAAAGCCAGAGAAAACTTAGTAAATTACATTATGACAAAAATATTCAATGGAGTATGTAAGGGTACGGAAGAGTTGCCAATGGAAACAAATAAAACTAATTCCAACTATGGTATGATGTTTATTTTTGCCTCTAGTGACCTGGATGCTGCAGCTCATCATTTAGTAGCTAGCACCGAAGATATAACATGCCCTTGGCATATTGAAAGTATTTATGTGCAAGAAAGTTGCTATGAGCTATTTTGCTCTTTGGTCAATAAACATTTAAACTATTATCCTCCAGAAATAATGGCTGACCAAATATTTATGGACAACTATTCTCGACAGTTGAACATAATAAAATCTTTAAAAGCGAGAATACTTACATTCGACACAGCTCTTGAATCATCGATAAAATCGAAGCCTCTCATATGTGAAGAATTTTGCCGTGACTATTTTGTGAATGATTCTAATAATTTACCATCAGTTACAACAATTAAATCCATTCGAACGGTTAAAGAAGCTATCACTCTAGCAAAAAAAGAAAAAGCACGTTTTTCTTCAATTTGGTCACGTGACACAGCATTAGCTTATGAATTGGTAGATAATTTGAATAGTTCTGTGTTTTGGTTGAATTGCATTGGCATTCTTAACACAGCAATACCATTTGAATTAAGTGATAAAAATTATATTGGATCAGATTTTAGTATGGTAAAATGGAAAATAAAAAATGCTAAAAAGTGTCAGAATCATATTGAAGTACAAGGAAATTTATTTGAATTCTTGAAAAGTGGTATTAAAATTGAAAATTCATACCACTTTGAGTATATGTTTAAGGATGTTGTAAGGAATGATATACCAGAAAAGTTTTTATGTATTACAAATTATGAAATGGAAGATTATTGGAAAATTTTAATGGCAATTACAGAATCATGCAAATTAAAAACAGTTGTATTTCCAATTGGGGTTACATATTCAAACTAATAACATACTTTTAGTTAAGCAAATTTTATTTAATCCTTGTTAATACTTTTTGAATTAAATGCTTTGATGAACAATTTTTTTAAAATTATGCAATGAATCTTAATTTTTACCAAAATCAATTTTAGGATAACTCAAAAAAACTTTAGAATTTGTTAAATAAGAACGAGTATTACAATTTATGAGCTTGCAATTATAGCAGGATATGCAGAGAAGAGCTTTTAAATTGAATATTAAAATAGTTTCTTTTTTAAAACTTTTAATAGTGCAGTAGAGTATCGAATTTTTTCATTTCATTTTTTACCACTTAAATAACTATTTTAATTACAAGTTTATGAAATTATGATCGACCTATAAAGGAAATAAAACACAAGCTAGAAAGTATACAGCTTTATAAAAAATTTGAGTAGTGCTTTATAGATTGTTTTTTTATACAAAAATTTTGAATATGTTATAAAAAACAAAACAATAAGTTTTTTTCAATTTGCTTGTTTCCATTCAATGAATTTTAAAATTTAACATTCCATAATATATTATCCTCCAAAAAAGTATTAAAAATTAATGCTAAGACAGTTTTTTTAAGAACGGTAGCAGAAAATTCAAATTTAGATCCAGAAACAAAAATGATGCGCTTCAGATATCAAGCTTTTTTTCTAAAAAAAGAAGAAATTTAAAAATGTAGCAATTCACTTTATTCAAATAGTTCAGATTTTAAGTTATATAAAAATATTTCTAAAATTTCCAGTTTATATTTTTAAAAATGTTTTAAAATCACTCAAGTATCGCTGAAAATGCTTCATAAAGGTTATCAACATAACATTTTATATTTTCTTCTTCATCAAAATTTTGATATTCGTGTGTGTAACTAAATATATCAATTTCTCTAATGAAATTTTCAAACTTTTCTCTTTCTTCTGCTGGCATTTTTTCCACATTACCATATTTTCGTTGAATTTTATTTAAGCTTAGTAGCAATTTCTCAAAATCTCCGCTACACTTTTCCTCATTTAAACTTGCATTAGTTAACTTCTTTAGAAAATTTTGATTTTCTTCTTTTACATTAAATAAATCAGTAAAAATTTCAGAAGAATGTTGGAGTTCAGAATTCGAATTATTTACACTATATTCTTGTAATTTAGAGTTGGGTCTTTTTCCTGTTTTTAAAATTTTTTGAAATTGTAAATTATTTTTAAATAATTCTTTTAAATTATTTAAATCCATTTGCTCTGGTTTAACTAATGAATTATCTGATGTAATAATAAGAGACTCCAAACTCTGTCCAATTTCATTCCAAGTCATTAATTTATTATTTGCATCATTTTCTTTTAAGATATTTTCAATTTTGTCACTTTCACTAGCAATAATATTTGTTAAACTTCGCAACATTTTGAAGACTATGCTTTTGACAGTTTGTACATTATCGACTATAGTGACAGTCAGCTGTCAAAAGTTTAGTTTTGTTTTTTATTTATCGTTTTAGTATAATAGAATAAACTTACTTAAGTATTAGAGATCTGTGATATTTTTTTAGTTAGATATGAAAACAAAGAAAATATTTATAGTTTAATTTATATTGAAGTTTTTCTATTAAATCTTAAAATTTTGAGTTTGGGAAAAGTGGTTTTAATGGATATAAAATTTTTAAAGTGAAGAAATAAAATGTTGGTAGCCCACTTAAAGTTATTGTCTAAATTATAACTTTCTATTATTTTGTTTTTAAATTTTAGTTTATGAAAAAAATGCAAAATTATGAAATCGAGCATATTGAAGCAACTGAACCGTATGAAGCAATTAATGATGAAAGCGATGACGAATCACCGTTAATTAATTCACGAATAGGTTCTTTATATCCTCAATATGGTAAATAATAATTAATTGTAGGATTTCTCATGAAACTATTATGTTATCTGCTGTTATCATAATAGATGTGGTGGCTTGAGTTGTAAAATAAATAAACTTACTATATATATATATTTTTTGGTATCTCTTATTTTCTTGAAAATTTTTATTTATTTTAACACGTTTAAATTTGCATTTTTCATTTTAAGTAAAATGTTACGTGCTTAGTAATAATATTCATTTCTGTTAATTTGCCAAACGTTTGGGTTCTGGAAATTATTTTACGTCGTGCTTCCAAAAATATTTGTGAACACAGCAAAAGTAATTTCAAAACTAAAACTATATAACACTTTATTATGTATGACTTAAAATATTTTATTTTTCTCTTGAATGTTTTATCAAATTTAAATCTTTATTCAAGAATGAGTGTATTCTCCTTTCAATTATTCCTTTATCTATATTAAGCTATTTAAATTATTTATTCTTTAATTTCAGAAGATGGAAAATTTCCTAAAACTCGACACACTTTTGGTTTTATGGGATTTCTAGGGTTTGCAGTAGTATACGCAATGCGAGTTAATTTATCCGTTGCAATTGTAGCTATGGTCAACCAGACTTCTATTCCTTATACAAATCACACTACTGATGTTTGCCCACAACAAAATTTGTCAATTGAAATTACAAAATTACAAAATTCTGGACCATTCCCTTGGGATGAAAGTACACAAGGAATTGTCTTAGGATCTTTTTTCTATGGTTATGTTATAACACAAGTTCCTGGTGGCAGATTAGCTGAAATTTTTGGAGGAAAATATATTTATGGTTTTGGTGTTTTAATAACTGCAATTTTTACTTTACTAACACCAATAGCAGCTTATGTCAATCTCCCTTTTTTAGTTTTAATTCGAGTTCTTGAAGGGATGGGTGAAGGTGTAACATATCCTGCTATGCATGCTATGCTTGCACATTGGATTCCGCCCTTAGAAAGAAATAAATTTGCTGCAATTGTATACGCTGGTGCAAATATTGGTACTGTGATATCTTTACCACTCGCAGGTTGGCTATGCTCTTTAGAATTCATGGGCGGTTGGCCTCTAGCATTTTATATTTTCGGTGTGCTTGGAATAATTTGGTTTATTTTTTGGATATTTCTTGTTTATGATACACCCAGTGTTCATCCTCGTATTAGCTCTAATGAAAAAAACTATATTGAAAATTTGGTTAGGAAAAAAGACTTTCAAACACAAAATGATGCCAAAAATATTCCTTGGGCATCAATATTAACTAGTTTTCCTGTTTGGGCCATTTTAATTACACAATGCGGACAATCGTGGGCATTTTACACCCTATTGACTGAACTTCCAACTTATATGCAAAATATTTTACACTTTGGAATTCAATCTAATGCATTTCTATCATCACTTCCTCATTTAACAAGTTGGATATTTGGCATTTTAAGTTCAATTTTTGCTGATTGGATGTTAGAAAAAAATTACATATCGTTGGTAAATTCATATAGACTATGGAATTCGATCGCTTCAATTATTCCTTCCATCGGGTTAATCGGTGTTGCATATGTTGGATGCAATTGGTTTTGGGTGATGTTACTTATAGCTGGAACAGGAGCATTTCAAGGTGCCATGTATTCTGGTAACCAAATGAATCATATTGCATTAAGCCCAGAGTTTGCTGGTACATTGTATGGTTTTACCAATGCTGCTGCGAACATTTGTGGGTTCCTGGCGCCATATGCAATCGGATTGCTCATAAATGAAAATGAGACATTATACCAATGGAGTTTAGTATTCTATTTAGCGGCATTTTTAAATATAACGACAAGTTTTGTGTATTTAATATTTGTAAGCGCCGAAGAGCAACGGTGGTCTTCGAGTCAAAGACGTGTTAATCGAGACGAATAACTAATTTTTAGATAGTATAACTAACGAACGTCGTTCTTATAGTATTTAGGTCTACCTCGGTATTTGGTGACAGTATTTGTGATAAAGATATAATTTATACATTCTTAGCTTTCTGAAAATATTAATTTATTTTGAAAAAACATTTTATTAGTAAAAATATTTTATTTATATAGATTTAAATATTTAAAACCCATACGAATTTATTGTTAAAACTAAAAATAAAATTTGTTTAACAAAATCACAAAAGTTATTTTATCATTTCTTTTGGTAAAAAGCTTAAACAAGTAATTAACCAATAGGTTTCTAATGTCTGAGTTTCAAAGTCGATAAAGTTCAAGGATTTCATATCAATCTTCGTCATTATTATATAAAATTTTTAAAGTGTAATATATAAAACCTCTAAATATAAAACAAAAATTTCGAAAAGTCAATTTACTATTTTACATATTTCATCAAACTCGCAGTTTTCTAAGCTTTCTTTAAATATTTGCTTTAAGGTTTTTAAGGGACATAAATCTTCATTTTTAGGACATCCAGGTATTTGTACTTTTTTTTCTTGGTGTAAAACTAAAACTTTAGGCTCTGTTTTACATCTGAAAAACATTAAATTGCTGAATTCAGACTAAATACCATCAAAATATTTACTCATATGTAACAAATGCAATATTGCTACCAAATGTGTCGATTTTCCCTACATTCCATTTATTTTTATAGCCAAATTTATTATGTGTTAGTTTATAGTCGTCTTTATACAGTCCTAAATGAGCTAATATTTTCAAAATTGTTCCAGAGTGTGTAAAATAAAACGTAGCTCTTGGTTCTTTAGCTTGTGGACTTGAATGAAAAAAAAAAATATGTATTTTTGAATAATAATATTAAAATTTACCTTATATGATTTAACATATCTTTAATAGCTGGACAGGCTTGTTTATATGTTAAATCAAATCCATATCCATCATTCCAGTAGTATTTTAGGTCTTCTTTAAATTGAAGTACATTGAGTGTATCTTGATTAAAGATATGACACCAGGGTGATATTTTGTTCCTGTCCCTTGCAGTTTCAAAAGCACAAGTTTTATAAAGAACGTCAATGTCCCCTTAGTTTGAAAATCAATATTTTTAAAAGTAAATCCAAATAATAGTAAAATGAATACAATTGATAGATTGTTAAAAAATTGTCTGTATTAACTGAATTATATTATAAAATAATTTTAATTTATAATTTACCTGTATTTAAGTCTTTCACGCCAATCTGCTTTTCTACATAATTAATCACCTTCTTTATTAGTGTACCATTATTGAATTTCTCTACCTCTACCTTAGCTTCTGGATTTTTGTCGACATCACGAATCCATCGTTTGCAAAGCTTGTAAAACTAAATAATATAATAAAATTTGATTTCGAAAAAAACTTACTTTAACTATTTTGGCAAACCCTTAAAACTGGATCGCGATGTAAAGGCTTCGGGTATTCGATGCTTTTAATTTTATTCCTTCCAAAAAGTCCACTTGCAAAAAATTCGGCACTTTTAAGAGTTCTTTGAGTATCTGTGTACTTAAATTTATATTTATGAGGATGATAAGTATCTGTTAAAATTTTGGGATATCTGAATTGTAGCCTTTCTGCTAGTTCAGCCATTTCAAGTTCTCCTTCGGGAACTAAGAATTTACTAGTATTATAATCAATAGAACAATTCCAGTTTCTAAGCTGTTGTTTTTCTTTTAATGATAATTTTGTATATTGGCTTTTAATAATTTTATCACGTAAATCAACTAAATTTTCTTTCCACTTTTTTATAAGCTTCGTCCCTGGATTTCTTGTTCCATGCCTTATTATTGACCATATACGTGTGGCATTGCAATCTTTATAAAGTTAAATTGATTATGACTATAAATAAAAATGGTAAATATTTATGCCTGAGTATAAACTTTCGTCAATATTTTTGAAAGCGATGTTTCGATATGGTGTTTTTGTCCCTAAGTAATTTTCAACTATATGTTGCATTATTGCTGAGCAATAATCTAATCGAATGCAAATTAAAACTACTAAAATTAATTTAAATGAAGACATTTTAAAACAGAATATTACAAATACACAAAACAAATTAAAAACTTAGAATTTTTATAGATAAAAGAAACTGTCAGCTTCTGCCAGTTGTAAACAGTCGGTAATGCAGTACACCACTGTCTGTTGGAGTAGGCGCCTCCACAATGAAATAGTGCTTCTCAAGCTTGGGAGGGATTATATAATTCAAATTATTTTAGTCAAAAATCTACTTGCTGGTTCTAGTTTTATGTCGCCTCCACACATTCGCCGAATGAGCACGAACTTTTCAATTCAAATTTTGCTGTAAAGTTAGCCGAATTAATTATTTAGTATTCTACTTTATTCTACTCTATATCGCGTTTTCACTAAACCTAGTACCTAGTATATACTATTTTTTTAGAATTTGAAAGGGGAATCTCTAGTTCATTTCTCAAATAAACTAATTCAAATCTAGTTTGGTTTTTTAGTTCATTTTGCTAATGTACTAGACAACTCATGGCAATACGGAGGGGGAATTTTGAGTAATTTTTTCGAACTTCCTCTTTCGGCAATAATAGTAATTATTAAGTAAAAGGTAAGAGTTTTTTAATTTGATTTGATTTTGAGTTATTTAATTGTTTATTTAGCACAAAAATTACAAAAATGAACACAATTGATACAATTACAACAACAAACAACAACAAAATTTTTGACAGATGAAATATGTACTAGGTTCACTTGAAAATGCACTATTATATGAAATAGGCCTGACTACCAAATAATGTTCGAAAAATTTGAAAAAGACATAAATTAATCCCCTGGCAGTTACTTTCATTTCGATGTCGAAACTCATTATTGCAAAAAATTCTTCCTTCTTTATTTTGCGTAGTTTGAATCTAAAACTGCTTCCTTTCCTTATATTTATACATTATATTAGCGTGAATTATTTTTTCTCTAAAACTGGCTCGTTATTTGATTTTTGCAATAATATTTTCACATTTAGTTTTAAAATTTTTAAGAATTCCAAATATTAATAGGGATATCCTGAACCAAACAAATCCTGATATCAATGAAAAGATATTGAGAACATACCGTTCTAAAAACATCAATTTTCTTGTATTAAAAGTATTAAACTAAACAAGCTCATTTCTAGAATAATAATAAAAATTAACCATTGAACAATTTTAAAAATAGTGTGATTTCTCTAACTTTGAATATTATGAATTAATTAATACTCTTTATTTTCAATATTTTAATATCTTTACTGTGCCACAAAAAGTACATACAAATATTTTGCTAATGTATGCTGTTACTGTAGCCTTCAAGGTACATCGAATACAGTAGAAATATTTTATTTTGTGTATAATATAATTTATCAAATAAACTTATTTCTAATATTTTGTACAGATTTCATTTAACAATTAATAATCAATATTTAACAAGATCAACATAAATTGGATTAAAATAGAAAAAAAAAACCATTATCTACAATTGCAATTAATTGAAGAATTTTACCAAACACTACATTTACTAGTAGGATTCATTGGCGAGCCTAATGGACAGTTATAGGCGGTAGCAAAATCTACGGAATTCGATAATGGTCCTAATACTCGAACAAGTCCAGGTGAATGGACGGAGGATCGAATTTTGCTTAGTGCGTCCTCTGGCCTCATTGTTCCACACCAAATTTGGGCATAGTTAAGGAAAAATAGCTGATTATGTGTTAAATTCAAGCCTGGAAGCTCCGGTTCATATCCATGGCGGGCGATCCATTTACTGTAAGCCTAAAAATAAATTTTTATCGTTTTTTAACGTAAATTCTTATCAAAGTTATTGTGAAGCTTAAGGATTTGAAAGTATTTGGAAAGTATTTAATTGGTAATTTAGTTATAAGCAATATTTGTATTTTATATATAAAAAACATAAATTTTTGGCAAAGACTTACCCGATAAGCTTGTTTTAATCCTCCATTATCAGCAATATTTTCGCCCTGGGTCATCCGACCGTTTATATACAAACCAACTTCATCTATTTTATATCTAGAATACTGATCAATAATACATTGTGCTCGCTCGCGAAATGAACGTACAGTCGCGTTATTCCACCATTGAATCATATTACCATCTTTATCAAATTGTCTTCCTGTATTTAGCAACAATAGTCTCTTAGTTGACCAATTTTATAATTTTCCCAGGTATTTAATAAATATATACAAACCTTTATCATCAAACCCATGTGTAATTTCATGCCCAATAACAACACCAATACCACCATAGTTGAGAGAATTTGGAGAATTTTGATTGTAGAAGAGGGGTTGAAGAATTCCTGCTGGAAAAACTAAAAGGGAATATGATCAATGGTAATTAATTCAAAATAATCAAGAAAGCAAAGAATTTTACTTGAGTAATATTTTTGGGAAATGAGCGAATAATGTACTTTTTTTTAACATTGAACTTTTGGAATGGATCAGAAAAATTTGAAATTTTGATTAGCAGCAATTTTAAAAATTAGGGGTTTTGATAATTGCTATGGCAACACTTATGTATGAGGGTGTACTATATCAAGAAAATAATTTGTTCATGCGATTATTTTATATTTGCATTAAGATTAAGATTTTTGTGCAATACAAGAAATCATATTTTTAATTTTTTTAAGCAAAAATATTAGGGGTTAAAAGTTTTTTCCAAATTTAAAATGATCTCTTGCTTTTCTGTCATGACAAGACTGCCTGCCTTGACAAGAAGATATTAATTTTTCCTTAAAGGAAAAATATTTTGCTAGTTGATTATGAAATTCTAAGCCATTCAAAAGGAAAATCCCACTGTGATAGGTTTGCTAAATAAAATTGATACATGGTAAAATATCCTATTATCCGGATGTTAAATTTTATCTTGATAATTGAAATGAATTTAATTAGCTATAACTTACCAATATCATTTTTATTTGGATTATAGAATGCATTTACAACAGCTGGTTCTGTTGTCCATTTGTTTTTGTCAACAGGTTTGCGTAGCAATTCTAAATTTCGATCAGCATCCCATTTCAATATACTAAAGATGTTGTCCAAAAATCTATCCTCACTAATTGTTAGCTAGAAAAAAAAGAAAAAATTTCCAATTGACCGCAAAAAAAATATATATACTTTGTCTGTGTCTAATATGTTGGATGCAGGTGATATAAAAACAAATTTTGCAATAGAAAACTGCATAAAAAAATCACACACAAAAATTAATGCATAAAAAAATAAGCCATATAAAGAAAAGTCACATAAAATATAAAAGTCGAAGAAAATAAAATAGATCTAGCTGTACATAATTTGACTAACATTTATGTATTCCTTTTCTAGGGCATCTGAATCAGTTAAAATTTCCGGATATCCAATTCTTTCATTCATGGCATTAGCTTTTTCTTTAGCAAATGTACGTGTCTCATCATCCATCCAATCATTATCAGCTAAAAGTTCATTAAATGCATCACGTATATCATGGATCATTTCTAAAGCTGTATCCTTGCTTTCCTGATTAAAATTATCTTTGATAAAAAGAGCTCCAACTGCCATACTCATTTTTTTGTTTGTCCATTCAACACATTGTGACCAACGTTTTCTATCTGTTTGAATACCAAGAAGAATTTTTTGGAATTCAATTCGTTCCCGTTGAAAATCATCAATCAAATGTGTCATAATTGATAAAACTAATCGCCATAAAACATAATTATGAATCACTCGTCTTTCAGTCTTAGCTAATAATTTTCCCATTTGTATCAGATATGGCAAGGCATAAGAAACAATCGGTTCATTGGGATTTAATTCAGTTTTTTCTCCCAATGTAGTCTGAAAATATTGCCTCCAGTCTATTTGAGGGACACGTCTTTGTAATTCTGGTAATGAAAGCTTTTTATAAATTGAACTAGTATCATGACGATCTGCTTCTGGTATAGATGCATTTGCTAAATATATTTCAAATTTAACAACTTTTTCGATTTCATATTTTACAATTTCTGGATCAGCACCTAAAAGTATTGCAATCCGTGTCATATAATGTTGATAAGCTTCTAGATCTCCTGAACTACTTGTTTTCAAATAATAATCTCTAGATGGTAAAGCTAATACTAATTGATCTAGCTGTAGAATATTAACAGATGAATTTTTATCATCGGGTCCTACATAAAGCTCAACTAAAACTGCTTCACTATATTCTCCTCGTAACACTCCGAGAAGGTATTCAATTGAGAAATTTGGAGTACTCCAATCTTTTTCTAAAACAGGCCAACCGCCTAATCTTTTTAGAATATCATGCAATTTACGATAACCAATTTTACGAATCTGCTCTGCAAAAAATAAATTTTTTAAATATAATAAAATTTAGAAAGTTTTAAAAAAACTTTAATTCTGCCTACTATAATCCATACAACTCCTATAAAACTGTTTTGCTTTAATTGTTGCCTGACTATCATCTGCATTTATTGGTTCTTCGAGAACACCCTTCAGGATGACCTGCTGTTGATCTGCTAGAACCTATAAAATTTTATCTTTAATAACAAAGCATTATGTATTTAACTTATATTTTTCACCATGACTTGTTAAACTTACTTCAAAAGTGTTTATTGAGCTTCGATCTTCAGGAATTACATGCATCTTATTCCAAGTACCACAAGCATATTTAAAAAAATTTTGACATGGATCAACTGATTGATCCATTGCTGCTAAAAGCGATGATGCTGGAACACATATAATTTTAAAATATAGATTCTTGTTTTTTTTTTTGGAAGAAGTTTAAGTCCCTGCCTTTAAGGAACTTTTCACTTTTTTCTTTACACAAAACACTATGCTATGCAGTTTGAAATTAACTTTACCAAATGGAAATTGTGGCGTCTAAAGACAAGTAATAATAAATATTTAATAATTCTTAATAGCTTTAAAAATTCATTGCAGAGCATATATTCAATTAATTTTTCTCATAAAATTCATGTACTAAATCGCATTTTGTCCTAAATAAGCTTAATATCAAAACTATAAAGCCAAACAGTTCAGTGAAAAGCAGTTTAAAATTGGTTTGAATTATTTCACAATATCTGTCACTGTTTATATTTCTAAAAACAAAGTTTTTGGTTGCAACCAATTTGAGTTTCCTACATTTAATTTACAATAGCTCATCGGTGTGTTGTTCAAAGTTCATCAGCAAAATTTTACCATATATGAAGGTCTGGACTAGGAAGAAGTTAATTTTTCTGTAATAACTATTAATTCGTTTTTTATTATTATTCAATCAGTTTATATGACTGAAATTTAAAGCAAATAGGTAATTTGAAAATTAATTGATAGTCCAAAGATCAAGATAAAAGAAAATCAATTACAAGCTAAACTAAAATACGACACAAAAGGAAAATTTCTTAACATTGCTGAAATTGAAAAGAACTAGAAAAATTGAATATTAAATTAATTATAAGATAAAGTTAAAAACCCATTTCAGTTCGATGTTGTTTCTGAAAAGTCTATTTTCCTAGATACAACATTTTGTAGTACAAAAAAATTAATCAAAAACTAAACAATTGTTTTATTTTCAATTTGTGAATAAGTTTGATTTATTTAATTAAAGGGCAGCTGTAGATTAGATATAGCCAGAATCAAAGGTTCCTTTTACAATTATGTGGGCAGAATATACCATTTATTAGATATCAGAAATAAGTTTTCACAGAAATAGCTCATTATATTGCAAAATTCCAGCTAGTCAATTTATTCTAAGCTACCCACTTGTTGATTTAACAAAGTTCATGTCTTTATGCCAATTGATTTCGCGTGTTATTTAACAATCCAAAAGCTACTTGTCCTCATTATTACCCATTTGCTAATTAAAACTGACAACATTTTTAATTTATGAAAACAAAAAATTAAAGTTTTGAACTACACGGACTTATACATTGCTTTAGACAGCTTAGTATATTATCTAATACTATAAAAATATTTGTTTGCATTAATGAGGGGGTGACGCAATTACTTGCATAATGATTAGAAAATAACTGATTTTCATTTTTTATGAGTACCGAAAAAAGGAAAGAATACAATATGTCAAAAACATAATTTAAGAGGTTAGCAATATCTGCCATTAATCGAATCTTATTTAGCTCTATTTACATCAATTGATATACCACAAGCAAAATTTGCAGCATAGGATCTAGAAAATAATAAATTTGATTTTCATTTAAAATAAAAAATAATATTATTATTATTATTATATTTTCAAAAAGTTCGAATAAAATATTTTTGAATAATTGTAAAATATAAAATTT
The DNA here is from genome assembly GCA_947359355.1 of Acrocera orbiculus. Classification (NCBI taxonomy): domain Eukaryota; kingdom Metazoa; phylum Arthropoda; class Insecta; order Diptera; family Acroceridae; genus Acrocera; species Acrocera orbiculus. Next base: position 3,496,813 of record OX375757.1, read on the forward strand.
CTGAAGGTAAATTTCGATTAATTTCGAATAAGTCTAAAACTAAATCATAGGATTTCTTTTATGTAAAAATTGAAATTTATTTATTTGCATTAAATTGTTCAAATATGGAAAAAACAGTTTTATGCGCCTAAAGACGAGAAATTATTAAAAAAATTTATTTTTCAAAACCCATTTTGGTTTCAAATTGGATCTTTACGCTAGAATTAACTTACGGTTTCTAATAGCAAAAATCTGCTGCATATGAATTAGTGTCGCTTTTTGATTTTTGGATTTGAGTTACTATGACTGAGACTAGTATCTCTCGTGATAGAAATTTTGTAAAATTTTCCCAAAATCCTATAATTTTGTTGGGTATGCATGAACGGTGCCAGCGATTTTTATACTCACCAGGAAATATTTTGAATTAGAAATCATTTCCAATGAAATCTTTGTATTTTATAGTAAGCTTAATCTGATTGTAAGCATTACTAAAAAAAATTATAGCGTAGATTCGTAGATTTTTTGCTTTTAAAGTGAAAAGTTGTATCCAAAAATAGGATGAAAGAAATTATTAGTTTTTCCAAATAAATAAAGGAAAGCAATTTGAAGTAAGATAAAGTGTGAACAAAAATATTTTTAAATAACGGTTATTGCTTTAAATTTGAAATTTATAAAAGTAAAAATTACACAAACAATAAATCAATAATTTTTTTTTAAAAAATTAACTTTTTAAGTTGATGTCATCATTGTTATTAGAAAAGTATTGATGGTAAATACTTTGTGATGCTTTGACATTTTGAATTTCATTAAAATCATTCACGAAGATAAAATCTAGCACATAATTTTTCTACAATTCATAAATTTTCCTTAAGGATTGCAAAGCACACTCCATAACATATTCCTCAGACATTTTTAATTTTTTGTTATTATTAATTCTTGAGCAATTCAGGTACGCTACCAATCAACCACAATTACAAAATTTTAGAATTTAATGAAATTTAAGTTAAAAACAAATTCAAGAAGGGACCCTGATATCTTACCACTAAAATACTTAATTATTTCACTTGTTGTTATCAAAAACTCTTCATTCTACAATTAATCTAAAGTCCCCTGAGTTTATTCAAACTCTTTTATAAATTTTCTTTTCCGAAATAAAAAAATTAAAGTTATTTCGTTAATTTATTTCAATTAACATTATTTTCATTAAATATCTTCTACGTTTACATTTGTTACAGTAGTATTTCATCCTACTTTTAGCAATGCTGAAGAATGTTCCAATTTGGTCATTAACATGTAAGACTCTTGGGAGATATATTTCAATTCCCAGCCAAAAATAATCATTTAGCTCCATTATCTAAAAAAATCTACAATGAGCCAAAATGTAAATGCTGTCTTGGGAATCATTTGAATGGGTAGAGAAACCCTCTCTCTAGCCGATTAGTGGTAACCATTTTTATAAATAATTACGAAGCTTAAGTTTACTTTGGTTTAATGGAGTTTTTCTACGTATAACTTTAAATATAAAATGAAGGTTGCATTGACTTACTTTTTTTAGAGTTTATCTAAATAAAAAGACGAAAAATAAAAGTTGAAGGGTTTTTTTATGTCAATGATTTTAGATATATTCTTTGTAATTTTAATTGCCATGCAATGACCCAATTGTCTGCAATTTTTTTTGTATAAAAATAATTTTAATGAACTTTCAAAGAAAAAAGCTTAGGGTTGACATTAAAGGATTTAAATATTTGACCTGTATATTTTATTCGTGTATAAACAGTTGAGCAAGTAGTCTAAATGAACATTTATAGGCCCAAACGCCTGGAAGAATATAATTAAACGCATTTTTCTTATGTGGTTTCGCTTGTTTTATAGAAAGAAAAGTTGACGTCATAACTATAGAAAGTTTTGCCATAGGCAGAATACTTTTATGGCATTGTTGTTGTTGGCATATTATGCTCTACTTCTTTAAGGATATAAAAACTTAAAATTATAATTTGAATGCAGCATAAATAAATTATTTAAATTCAAAAAATTGCGAAATAGTTGTTCCATATATAAACTAAAGATTAGAGTTAAATTAAAGAATCAGTCTAATATCTGGTAGAATTAGTTACGTTCAACTGTAATGAAAATTAATTGTATCTTTATTTTTTTCCTCTCCCGCATAGAAGAAAGTTGGACCCACAGTTCCATAGTACTTTAGTTTTTTTTACTAAATAATTCAACCACATCAAGTCAGAACAAATATAAAATCTTCCTTACCTAGAATTTCCGATTATATCTTTGTGTGCGGGAAAATTTTACGGTTAATCAAAGTTTATTAAAAATAAAAAGTTTTTTTTCGTTGTTCTCTAATAACAAATCCAACTATCAAAAGAATATTAATTCAATCAGAGGAATAAAAATGGGTTTTATGTTTTACAAAGAAAGAAAATTTAATGAAATTTATGTTTGATTCATGCAAATATGAAGAATAGTAATATATAACTAAAACATTGAAGGCTATTTCTTTCAATGCTCTTTAATTATATATTTTTTAATTAAAAATCTCTTTTCTTATTTTTTTAAATTTAAAAAACTCACCAGTTTTAACACAGTCTTCTGTTAGGCATATTTCTTTTTGTAAAGCATCTGAAAAAGCCATAAATTTAACATCAATATTATTTAAATTCGAAATCATGCTTAAGTTTTCAAATTCATTAAATTAGATCATAAGAATTGAAAAAGAAGGGTTATAAAAGAACAATTTTCATTTAAACAGGATATTGAAAATTTAACCTAGAGCAGATGAAATTTCTCGTTCCTTTTACACAAGTAATTTTATGTTTATAAATAATAAAGAAGTTGAAATATTTCAAAAGTTTCTATTTATTTTCAATCTGAATTTCAAGAAAAAGAGAGAAGTTTTTTGATCAGATTAGTTTTTAATTTCATTTTTGTATAATATTTTTGCTAAAGAAGTTTCCATTGGGCAGAGGTCACAAATTTGATAGTAGAAAGTTAATGCTTGAATAGATAAGAAGAAAACCATTAGAATTATAATTATAGAATTATAGTACCAGGACCTAGTTAGTCTTGATCAAAGCTTTGTGAATTATAAACTGATTTTGTAATTGTTGTGTCTTTTTTCTTTGTTTTTCATTCAATTTGTAATTCTAACATAAGCTTTGTACAGATACAATTTTTGTTTTTCTTATATTTTTATTACTTTTCATTAAAAATTAGAGATTTGAAGTTACTTTTTGCTTATAAGGATTTTGGATATATAGTTCCAAAACAACAAAGAATTTGAGAGGTCCGAAAGTCTAATGTAACCCTGTTTTTTTATGTTGATAGCTGTGCCATCTTTATCAAAAACTATCACAAAAATTACATTTTGTGGCAGTGTTAAAAACATATACTTCAATTTAAAGATATTACAAATAATAATTCAAGGTATAGAACCTTATCCAGTAAAAAACTTATTGTTAAGTAAATTTCTCCTGTTAATCTCAAGTTTTACTTTCTCTCTATCCTATCATCATTTTTTTGTATTCCAAAGAGTAGCAATGTAATATAAAAGCCGCTAATATAAATTTATATATATGAGAGCAGGACAATTTCCAATCCGCTTCTAAATTGAAATCAAACTTCTGTGAGAGATTTTTAAATTTTATGAATTGAAGTATTATAGCCCTCGCTTTCAAGTGTGATCTAATTGAAAAACATAAGATGTCCCTCATATGAATATATTGTTGATCTAGTGATAAGGTCCAATCTAAAATCTCTTGCCCAAAATAAATCTAAAATGAATCGAAAAAAATTAGAAACTTCTGAAATAATTCAAAATATAATATATGGAAAATCGATTGCTAGGAAGTTTTAATAAATAATCGTAAAATATGTTCTCTCAAAATATGACCTAACTCAATTTGTGGTTACTGCAAACTTTGAACTGTTTTAATTGACTTCATGAAATTACCAATTTTATAACACAAAATAAAAAATAGAACCGGAAATCAAACGGACACATTTGTTGAAGAATAATTAAAAGTTACGGAAATTAATAATTCTAGGTTTTCCAATTTACTTCCTTTAACTATACAATAGTACAAAAATATTTAAGTTCTAATTTAAATTGAAAAGAAAATGAATAAAATGCGCAGAAAGGCAATCAAAGATAATGAAACATTCAACATAATGACCCTGCATTAATAATAATTAATGCTATCTATCAAAGAAATAAGTAGGAGGGTGAGAGGATTGAATGTATTGTAGGACACTTTATCACCAAATTATTATATTTTTCATTTAAAATTTAGTCTAAACTAGAAAAATCATTTTGAACACATAAAAATGTTTAGAATTTAGAAAAATGTTTTAAAAACAGTTCTAGTTTATTTAATTAATTTTTATACATATAATAAGACAAAATTTGAACAATATTTTTCCAAGTTATTTCAAATAATAATAAGTGAGCGAATGGCAGGGTGCATTATAATTTGCAACAGAATCATCCAAACTTCTAAATCAATTTAATTAAAAAGATATATTTTAAGGTAATGACAAAGAAATTTTTCTGATTTTTCAAATTTTGATAGCCTCAGGAGGCCAAAATACTAATTTTCACCTAAAAAATGTTTAGTAAAAGTAATAATTATCAAGAAAAACAAAAAAGCTCTTGTCATTACTTGACGAAATATGTGCAAAAGTAGTATGTAAAATTTCAAAATGATCGCTTTAAAGTTTTGCCTGTTCAAGAACGCTCAAATGCTCATAGCTCTGGTAATTTTATTCCGATCATTTTGAAAATCGTTGATATACTTAAACCAACTAAATCATCAATCACAAGAAAAAAGAACATTTTTCTTTTATTATTCTCCCTTACCTAAATGTTTGGTTTTGGTTTAGGTAATAAAAAGCTCTAATAATATATAAATACTTAAATACTTTTTATGGATTATCCTGCAGTCAAGATTATATAACATCATTGTCATTAATGTAAAGAGAATGCATACCTTACTTTAAATTGACTTCTTTATACAATAACCATTTTCTTTCTGCATACTTGATCATCTTCAGATCTGAACACAACTCAAACCCTACCCCTAACCCTAACTGGTTAGTTAGAAATAAAGCACCAGTACTCGTAAATACAAGCAATGATTAGCTTTAGTTATTTCAACTAGGTTATATTCTTTAAAAGACGCACCCTACTGACAGCTTGTGGCATTTTGCCTAAAGAGGTAACAAACAAACTTAAATATTCGGACTAAGAAAAGCCACTGCAAATTTCCAGTCCAGAAATTATTTCTTGAGCGTGCCGAATGCTGGACTTTTTTTTGTTCCTTCTGTTGCAAAGCTATGAAATTAATTAAAATTTATAGTATAAATATAAGAATATAACTAAAATTAGCTCTTTAATATATTAAGGGTCAATTGGCAAAAGCTGCATGTACTTAAAGTATTTTTTTTTCGCTTTAGCTCTATGTACAGTACACAAAATAATTTTTCACAGAATTTTAAAGGTGTTAAGTACGCCTGCTGTAGATTAGAACTGCAATTAACCTCAAATATATAATTCTTATTATTCTTATTTAACTTATTTAATTTCTTATTTTGAAACTTCGACTATTAAATCTCTGTTTGAAACTTCCCAAAAAGGACTACCCTCCCAAATAGTCTAATTTTTTGACTAGCATTCCTTTAGTTGAGTTTTTTTCAGAATACCCATCACTGCCACAATTTTTTAATGCTCATAGTAATTAAATTTAATTTTTTGATGTCCTTTTAATGACGCTCAATGCCAATACCTTTTGCTAAACGTGTTTTAAAAAGCTCTAGTTAAACAAATTGCGGTAATATAACCTTCATGAAAAGGTAATGTGTTATTACCACTTTGGCCTTGAAAACTCTAAATGCAGCAATCAACTTGATTTAAACCTTACGGATATAATTTAACATAAAACTTCTTGATTTATGATTTTCTTTTATTGGTTTGAATATGACCAAATCGAAATATAATTTTTCTCATAAATAATGAGAGTTTGTGGTTTGAGAGTTGAGAGTTTTATTGTTTTTATTAATAAGAAATTCCAAATATATTTATTTTCAATGTATTTAAATACTTATTGATTGGTTGGGAATCAATAAATAATTTTACTATACACAAAACCGTGTTTAGAATGTTTGAAAAAAAAATTTGTAAAGGATAAAAGGCTATTATCATATTTCTTTATTAGCTCTCTTGTAAAAGATAACATGAAGATAAAAGAACATGATTTTTATTTCATTTTTAAATGAAAGTAGAATTTTTTTTAAATTTTCTCAACTATAATAGAAAACTTCAATTTTATGGTGAACTGAATTAGCAAATAAACCTTGGAGGACGATATGCGTGGGTTATGTCCTTCATTTCAAACAATTTAAAAATAAGTTCTTATGTTTTTCTTAAGCCAATAAAAATCTCAACACAAATAAAATCAATAATAAAGTTTAGCTTAATTGCCTTAAATTACATTTGAAAATAGAATTTGGTTTATTTATATTCAAAAAAACTTAGACTGAATTAAAAGAGGAGGATGACTTGCAGCAATTTAAAAGGTACAAGTAATATATTTCAGGATCTTTTATATATGAAATTAATGTTGTTTGATTATTGTGTGAAATGCCGCAAAAAAAATATCAATTGTCATATATTTAACTAATTTCCTTTTTGGTTGAATAACACTTAAATAGGAAACATAGACACATAGGAAATTAAAAATATCAAAACAGAAATTTAGGAAAAGTCATGGATACTAGCTTTTAAAAATTACGCTTAAATTCAATTAGTGTAATAATGTTTTTTGAGGTTTTCATTTAGAGGAAAGTTTTTCATAACTGTCATAGTAATTTAAACTTTCCTCAAATTAAGGATAATATAAATATTAATAGTATAAAATAATACTAATTGTAAAAAAGATATATTTGACATTTAAAGAAAAGGTTTCGAATAAGATGAATTTCAACAAATCATTTTTTAACTTTTGTTACGGAAGAAAAATTTATTTTTTGAGTAAGGTCATTCGCAGTTCTAAAAAATATTCTTAATGAGTTTTTAGATAAAATATTGGAGTTTTAGCTTCAGTTAACTATAATGAAAGAAAAAACATATCAAATCAGAAAGAACAAAATAAGTAATTTCCTTCCACAAACCTTTTCTAAATCTCATAAAGGAAATTAAATTCGTTTGTTATAAATAAATTAAATTCCTGCAAAAAAAAGTGTGAAAAATAAAATTCTTACCTTGTTTATTTTCACTAAAATAAAAATTTCCTGCAAAATATGTTGTTAGAGCACCAATAGCAATACCAAAAATTAAAAAGACAACTGATAGGAGCACTTGTTTTGTCTGTACTCTTGTTTTCTTTAAAAAACAACCTGATGAAAAATTTTCTTTTATTTTTGATGACTTTGGTCCTGTACGAAAATGTATTATTGTAGTAGATTTACTATCGCAATGATTTTTAGTATTACTTAGAACGCTATAATGTGCCTGAATATCATTTTCTAGCAATGGTAAAACATTAGTTTCATCTAAATTAGTTCCATTTCTAGTTGAATGTGAAGCTTTCATAAAACCGTTATTTAATGCTTTATCAGGCATTTTGTTATCAAACATTTTAAAAATGCATTGTTGTTTGTTGTAATTTTATTACTGGTTTCATTTCCATAAAACCAACATAAAAACAAATATCTAAATGTCTTTTAATAAAATCTGCAGTTTTATTGCAAAGACATTTTACTTTTACGTTTATTTTTTTTAATAGTTTATAAAAACTATTTTTATGTAAATGTTTATGTTGCAAGAAATCTTGAGCTACTTTATTCTTGTATATGAAAGTTTAATGTTTTACTTTTCGATTTAATTCCTTGGCATTTTCAACCAATAAAAATTCAGAAATATATTCATCCATTAATAACCATTTTGGTCTACATTTCAATAGGTTGCCAGCTGCTTGAAGCCAGTTGACTGCAGTAAACTGATAGACTTCTATGATTCATATTTCGTCCTTTGCAGATAATCTGAAATATCAAATAAATTCTATTTAAATGTTTCGATAGATAAGCAAGGACTTTGTGAAATAAAAAGAAACTTTAGTCATAAAATTTTAAAAAGTTCCTTTCAAATTCCTCTGTTCACGGATATTTCAATCAAGAATTACTAATGACTAAAATTGAATTTCGCATACAACCAGAGAGATTTAATTAATTATTTTTACTTTTTAAAAACTAATATCAAAAATAAATAAGTACAATTTGCAATAGTTTCAAAGAAAATTTCTATAGTTTTGTATGTCGGCTCAACCTTACCACAATACAAAGTAATTCACTTCTCTATTTCTTAAATGACTCCTGTATAATAAAAATGTTTAATTGTGATTTTTTGCTGCCTTAGTTGCTGCATACAGATAAAAAAAATAATTATCTCAAATGCGACCAATTCATGCAAAGCAGTTGTGTTGGATATGTGAACAATACTTATGTTATTACAAATCTAAGATTTCTCTTTTGCTTGACAAATTAAGGATTAATAATTTTAACCCGTGAGAATATTGCTAAAGAAATTCCAAAAAAGAATATCACATATTAAGAAAAACAATAAAATTTTTCAGATTTTGTAATATTCTTACTTAAAACATTAAAAGGACATTTTAATATTTTATAATACCGAAGCAAACGAAATTTATATTGGCTCATTCTGGAGAAATAATTAAAATCAACGAAAAATTAATAAATATTGCATTTCAACAGAAAATTAAATAATTGATATTAACTGACTTCCAATTTGTATTAAATTTCAATTATGAAATTAAGCCTCATTAAATTCTTGAAATGGTGAAAGTTCCATAGAAGTCTTTCTATTAAGAATATAATATTACAATAATATCTTAAAGGGAGTTTTTGGGGATATTTTGTAGGAAATAATTACATTAAATATACTGTAAGGCTTAAATATGTAAAAAAAACTCTCAGTGATGTTAAGAAAACTTAAGCTCTATTTGTGTCTATTGAGTCTTTCCAAGATAAAATATTTTATTTTCAAAGCTTAAAACTTAAAGATCAGTTGCCATTTCCAAGATAAGATGTAAATAAAACTGATTTAATCAAAAAACACACAAATTAACATACTAAGAGATACTTGTCTAAAAAATTATAAAAAAATTTCATTTTTATTTCGTATCGTGAATCTAATAACAGATTTTAATTTAATTTAATTTTAAACACAATTATTACAATTCGATTCTAAGAAAACATCCTACCTGATCCAATTTTATCTAAAAAAATACACTTTGCGAAAACATAATATACATTTTAGATCAAGTAATTATATGTTAGCACTTTTATAAAAAAAAAGAAATATTTTTGGATTCAGTACCGAACTAAAATTCCCTAATTGAAATATTTGAAGCAGCTAAAACACTTTATACCCAACTCTATCAAGCTTTAAACATCAACTGAATCTTGCTGTTGAAAATCACTTTTTGTTGCGACTAATCAAGTCACGGACAGCACCTTGTTGAGCTACCGTTTTGCTCTAGACAAATGCCAGATTGGTTCTTTACACTAATTAATTGTCTTAAGGTGCTTTTGGGTAACTTGCCGAATATGAAATTGTACACATCTATAATTTTACTGACCTAAAAAATTATTTAACTGGTTTATTTGTATATATAATAATATATAAATTATTTTATTAAGATTTTTAATGAGACAGGTAACTTTTACAATTTGTTTTTGTTTTTTTATTTTAAATATTTCAAAAAACTCCTACAAGTGTCCTGAAGGCAACTAAAAGTATTTACCGCGTGTGCTAAACTTTTAAAGTTTTCATTAGTTCCAATATTTCATTATATTTGATGACTACTTCCACGTATATTCATGCGCAGTTTTTATTAAAATACTGAAGGGGAATAGTTTCTCCATTGGAGAAAGAAATAAATTTTTCATTAATGTAGATTTGTATATATCCTTCCGATTTGTTTTGTTTTTTATCAACATATACATTAATTATCAGTTTAAATTTTCTGATATTATTAAAAAAATTCAGTGATACCAAAAGAGATGTGTGAAAAAATTTTTTTAGAGATTCTATGATTGACTAACTTCTTAAATCATGTATTTTAAAAAAATAAAATATGAATTTTGCCGCCAGTTAGTATAGCTGATATCCCTTACTGACATGATTTAATTTCTAGCATGAGTGAACTTATGTACATATTTACAACATTTTTTAGTGTTATTACTTCTACGTTAGTAGAACTAAAAATAAAACAATTTGCTTTTAGCAATTACAATATTTTGAGGAGTTCAAAAATATATCTCTTTATGCATAATATATTATTTATGCCTTAAAAAAGGGGTAATGTTTTGATACTAGCATCTCTCCAAGGATTAAAGGAGTGATTTAACTGAAAATAGGTTACAAGTACTAATGGTTAAAATAACTTGTATTTTAATCAAGACTGATTGACCTATTATAGGTTTTATTATTTGTTTCAAAGATGGTAAGCTGCTTTTGACGTTTAAGGCAAATATGTTTAGTACTGCCTGTTTTGCACTCAATTTATAAATGGAAATTATATGGACAAATTTGATGATTATTTTCAAATGAAATTTAATTTCTTATCTGATATTGTTTTGTTAATAATAATAGTAATAAAGTCATCACATGCATAATATTTTATCTTTAAAAATACCTGAATTCTAAATGAAGCTGTCATATATGCAAATTTTTATATTTTTAACAAGTTTGTTATTTGAAACTATACCAAATTGAAGTGAGAGGAAATTAACAATATATTGTACTATTCTAAACGGTCGATTCTGTGACCGGTAATATTTTAATTTTGAATAGAGAGCAAAAAAATGCAAGGTGTAAATTTAACCAAAATTCGATAACAGATAACATAACAAAATAATTTTTATTTTAAGGAGATCAATAACAATAATTCATGTCTTTTACACATGCATTTTTATTTCCTACCTACTGATAATTATTTTTTTGAATAATACCCTAGCAAAAAATTTCATTGAGATTCACTAAGAGTCCCAAGAGAATATCTAAGAGTATACTCAAAATAAATTTAAACTTAATTTTACAAGGAAATCCTCAAGAGCTCTATTGTAATTATAATAATTATTAGATTTTTTATATTGGAAATAAGAAAATTTTGTTTAAGTGTTAGAAATAAAGCATAATAAAAATACTAAACATTTCCTAGATGAGCCATAATCATTGACAATTCTCTTGATCTTATTATTTATTACCAAGCTCTTATCTTTATCATAATTTTCCAAATACAAAAAATTAAAAATCAAAAACTTAATTCTTTATTCCATAGCTTAAATCTATTCAACTTAGATTTAACTCACATCAGTCAATAAAGCAAAATACATCTTTAATGAGCGATACTTAAGTAGATTTTTCACCTTATCTTATTTCTCTTTATTAATTTTATCCACAAGTTGTATAGCAAATGGTATAAAAATCCAATCACGTAGGGCAAAAGAATTTAAGCAAAGCTTATTAAAAATTTCAAGTACTCTCGAAAGATATTCCAAAAGATATTATTTTAAGGCAGTGAGTTTGAAATTTTGATCCTCATTTTTCTGTTTTCTTAGAAAAAATTATTTAAAAAATTCTTAAGTAATTACTATAATATTTCCTGGACCAAAGCCCAAGGAGTGTGGATATTACTTTGAACCAAATTGTTTAAATCTCAATCGATTTGAATTTTAAGGTCTGTGCTAAAAATGTTTCTTTTTATGATGTTTTTACTTTCAAAAAAATACATATGTTAAATATCGTTTCTAATAAAAATTCTTAAGTTCAAAAAACCTTTAAATCATTTCAAATACGTAAAAAGGAATTTGATTGGTTCAATATTAACAACCAAAACATATATTATTAAACATGTGAATACTATGAATAATAAAAATAGTTTTTCAAAGAGTAACAAATTTCTTCTTAACTTACCTAAAAAATGTTACACCAATAATATTTTACTTTAGACATACACAAACATTTGGTTAACACTGTGATATCAAGGGGAAATTTTCTAGGAGAATTTTGCAAACTTTTGACAAGCACGGAAGACTTTATTGCATTTCCTCGAAACTACACAATTCTACATATCTAAACTAGAATTTTAGCAACAGTAATACGCAATTTTATTTAGTATATACTCTAATATTTATTTAACATATGTTTATTATTAATTTTAATTTCACTAAATTAAAGTTTTTTAAATAAAACAATGCACCGGTCTGTATAAAAATTCCGTAATACTATAAAAGACATGAAAGACTGAAATGTCTGCAAAGCTTTCCTTTGTAGAACTATGTTGTAAAAGTTTTAGTTATATTTCTCCTTTTTCACCCTTAATAACTTCCCTTTCGGAAGTCATCAGCTGTTATGTTATAAACAATTTTGATAAAGCAATGTGCTAGCCAATAATTTTCCTTTAAATCTACCTTGAGTGTTGTGGTTTTATATCTCAAAATCTTATCAATTTGATTTTTTTCAAATTAATTTATTTATTAATTTTTTTTTTTTTTTTAGCAAATGAAGTTAGAAAAAACTCTTTTACCAGTTCACCTTATCTGCGGTGACTTCGAGTACTTTGAGTATATAATAAAATTTCCCTGCCATAAATTTTGTTATCACTATTCATTTTGTGGTTGAGGAGTTTAATAGAGATAGTGGTATGCTTTATGCTTTTCTTTATTTTTTTAAACAGAAAATAGAAACTTTTTACAACGCAAGATAGTATTTATGATAAAAATTAGATACATCAGGGTTGATATATCAATTTAAAATTGTTAATTACTATATTAAAAATTAGGTCTTATTGCTTGCGAGAATTTATGTAAATTTTTGATTTCCGTTTTTCTTTTTTATTTCGAAATGGAATTTTAAATAGCTTAGTAGTATATTAAAATTCGAAAATAATACGACATAAATTGTAAAAAGATGTTTTATTATCATTAAAACTCACGCTTAAAGATTAAATGTTAAGCTTAGCTGTAAAAATATTATGATTTTTGAAGGATTTTAGATTTTATTTTGCCTTGCTAATGTTTTAACCATAAGTTATTGAACACAATATATGTTTATGTTTATGGAAAAATATATGTGAGCAAAATTAAACTATAAAATATCCTTTATATGATTATAATTTCATCATGCCTCTTTTTTAATTCGATATGGTAAAATTTTGATTTTTTTAATAAAGTTTTTCATGCAAAGCAATGCACATTTAAAATCACTAAAATTGATTCAATCTTGAAAAATGCTTTAATTACTTTACTCTTTCTCTAAAAATTGAAATTTTAATAATTTTTTGTAAAATTTCAAAAATATTGATTTCTTTGGAAACATTAAAAAACTAAATTTTTAACAATTCAAGAAATCTTTTGGATCTTATTTGACTTCCATTTATTTAAATATTATCAAACGAATTCTATCTTTTAACTCAAGCTATTACGAATGAGATGAGTTTCATTTTCAAAAAAATAACATGATATAAATTAAAACGTTTTTTAATTCTAAAATTTATAAAATTATAAATGTGATATATGTGATAAAAATTACATTGGTGGAATATATTCGATATTTATTTAGCTACAAAACCAGGTCATCAATCTTCAACCAAAGTTTTGAAAAAAATATATTTAATAACCTGGAAAGAAATGGTTTTAAATTCATTAAACTTCAAAAGTTCTTTATAAAAAATCTACTGCTTTTTTTTATTAATTGTCAACCAAAGTCTTGTGAGAATTGTTTACTCAAATATCTGTTGGCAGTTAATTTTTTATTTTGTTAAATATTTTTATTTTCAACTACTGAACCTTAATGTAAGTAAAGCACACATTACGAACTGCCTATAAAATAGGTATTTATGCCACAGAGGCACAAGCAATGCCAAGAATACCCCGAACATAAGTAGTATAAAAAACAAAGGTGAATTTCTGTTTGAATACCAAACACAGAAAATATTTCTTGATGTTTGGTGATGATGTTTGATGATGAGCTACTTTAACTAGTATAAAAACCTACGAATTAAAGCCTTAAATATCGATGAAAACAGATTTTTTTCCATTTTAATTTAAGCAATTATAATTTTAACCCAGAGCTCCGTTTCATAATTTTTAACTAAAACTTATTGGGTACAAGTTTATTTTTAAAATTTTTATAATTTTTATTCATATAATACTGAAATTTAATGTTAAGGCTCTTACAATGAAGTATACCAGAAAAGCTTTTAAACTTTTTCACAACAATTATGGAAATTGGAATGTAACAGCCCCACAAACGTGTATGTACCTTATTAAACAAGTTAAAAAATTAATGAATAAAATGATATATTTTTAACAAGTTTTATAAAAGTTTAAAAAAGAAAAATTTTTTTATAATTTATTGCAGTCATTATGGATTTTAAAAAAATTTTTTGATTTCAATAATTTTTTTTAGAAATTTAATATTTCCAATGTTTCTGTCATTTACTAATAACCAAAGCCAAATATGTTTGAAATTTCAGAACTTATGTCATCTGTTGTCTCAATATCTTGATCACCAAAATTCCACCAGTGTATAAATATATTTCTTATATGTAGCCCTCTTGTTATGGCCCAATCGAAATACAAGAAAAAATAAAAACCTAGAATAAAATTTAGTTTGAAATCAAAAAGCCTTATTTTCTCAATAAGCTTTTATACTTGTTGAGAGTAACATTAATGGACCAACTATTAAAAATTTTATAATTGGGTCATCGGGTGTCAATTCCATGAATTCTACTAACTGAAAATCAAATTTCAAGTAAGAATTATATCAAAATACTAAATTTATTTTGCCTGAATAACTGTGTAAAACACAAGTGGAGTTACAGATACTAAATTCAAAACATCTTTCATTATATTCCAGAAATATTTACGACTAAAGAATGTCATAATTAATTGTGTATAGTTTCGAGGCTCCTGAGGACAATCGAATTTCTGACGACATATTTCACATACATCACTACGTTGAAATCTCATCCATATTCGTAGACAATTTGTATGGATAAAACCCTAGAATTCATTTAAACTGATAAATTTTCATATTGAATATCATTAAAATATCTACCATAGTACCGGTACAATTACAAGGTGAGGATAAAATTTCTTGAGAATCTGTAGTATATCGACATATACGACAAATTGGTCCGTCTAGTGATGTTGTACTTTTTGCATCACTTATTTTTAATTGATTAATACTTTGAAATAACCGAATTGCTACATCTTCAGGAATAAGATATCTACTGGCTTCAGATTGAACTTGGGAATCGTTATTGGATGTTGTTGGCTCTTGATGAATTGAAACCGTTTGAATTTCTTCTGTGTTCATCTTTTATGATTTTTAATTTTTAACAAGAAATATACACAACAACCACACTTTTAAATCATGACAGATGATAATTTTGTAACCAATCCATGTTAAACTTTTAAAAATTCATTTATAAAAAAACAAATGTTTCTACAGGGCAAACTTTAATTCTAAATAAGTGCTTTCAATGCCTTTTATTTTTTTTTTCTTTTAAGCCTAGTAAGCGTTTCTCTCTCAAAAGTAAATTCAAATCAAATGAATGGTTGAAAAGAAAATTATTTCAGGATTAAATAAAAATATCATATAATAGTAACAAAAAAATGGGTTTTATTTTTGGAGTTTATACATATTGATTATTATTTTGCAAGGAGAGTAAAAAAATGATTGTTTGGAGGCTGATGACTGTTAGTAAATTTTTAAAATTAATTAAGCCTGTGATCAAGAACCTAAAAAACTAACTAAAATTTCAAAAAGTTTGTAAATTAAAAATCAGAGTATTATCTATTTTTTTAATTCTTTATTAAATCCTGCTAGAAAATACATTTTATCATATGCGAGTAAAAGGATGATCTTCCCTTCAACTTGCCATACTGACTTCTAAGTTATTAAACCATAATTTTTCTTTGAAGCAAAATTCATTTCCATATTACACATCTGCAGCATGGCTGTTTGTGCTTTACAATATTTATATTAGAAACCAGTTTTTTTTACATAAGGACTCAAGAGCTCAAATAAAAAAATACCTGTCGAAATTGCTTCACTTGAAAAATTCAAAAAATGCATAAACAACAGTCATTTTTTATTTTAAAAAGCTATTAAAACATTTTAATTTGCTACAGGAGGAATTTACCAGAATTTTTAGCTCCTAATTTTTCGAAAATTTTTGAGATTATTTTAGAAGCTGCCAGGTTTGTGGCTTCTTACCAAAATATTTGAAAAAAATTTGTTTACTATAGAGACTGTAATACCCCAGATCGTAATTTTAATTATAATATTACAATAAAAAGATTCAAGGGTATTTCAATCAAGTATAATTTAACAATTTTATAGAAAAGTTCGGTATACCGTCATTTAATTTAATCGAAAAAGAATAATTGCATATCGATTACAAAATGAACTTAGAAAGAATTTACATTAGCTTTTGATTGATTACTGATTTTTTTATATGTATTAATCAGCTATATTTGACGGTGCATCATGAGACAGCATCAAAACTCAAAATTCGAGAATGGCTATTTCACGGCGCACCATGGGACAATATCAAAATTTTATGTACATGTAGGTTTTAACATGTATTAGTTATTTACAACATTTTAAAGTTGTGCCTAGTGTCAAAAGTGTAAACCTTTTATAAAGGAAAAATAATTCTGTAATTGATTATAAGAATTTAACCATAATTCATAATTAAAACGACACTGGACTGAACACTGAAAAAAACTTTATTGGCTTTTGCCCAGCTGATTGAAAAATGTCAAAAGAAAACTTGCTTTTTGTGTATTGGTAAATCCACCCGCGAGTCAACCAAGCTTTCTGTCTCAAAATTAACTTCGAAAATTCCGAATTTTCCCTTTACCTGGTGTCTCGCTAGCCTAAAAACTGTTTCATGATGCACCGTCAAATATAGCTGAATTGTTTTCATAATACAAAATATATTATTTTTTCTACTCGAATGGATGGTGACACACGAGTTATCATGACATGCATGCATAACTTTTCAAAATTACGGGCGAGACGTATAAAGAGCTCACTCCAAACTCACTACTCTTTACACGTCTTGCCCGCAACTTGGAAAAGTTATGGCCATGACACAATGAATGTGCTGCGTTTGCGTTGCGTGTTTTCAATCAAAATTCCGAAATTCAGCTGTGACAGTAAAGCAGAATTCTGATTGAAAGCGTGCAACGCAAACGCAACGCGTTCGTTGTGTTATGGCCATTATGCATGTCATGACGACTCGTGTGTCACCAACTATTAAAGCCCAAACACAATGAACGCGGCGCGCAAGTGGAACGCATTTTCATTCAGAATTACGAAATTCAGCTATATAAGATCCCATAGCTGTGACAGCTGTCATCGCTTGCGCGCCGCGAACCGCGTTCATTGTGTTTGGGTCCTTAAGTTTTCCTATTAAAAGTTTGAGAGACGTTATTATAATTTTATAGTACTAGGCTTGAGAAACACTAATTAAGTCGAACTGCATTAACACCATCTGTCAAATCCATTGAGTTGCCGCGAAACTGCAAATATTTGCCGGCGCGTCATTGTAAAAATTGTAACTTCAATTAAATTGTTGTGATTACAATTAAGTTAATGGAAATTAATATCAGTACAAAATGCAAGAAAATCGTAAATAGCTTTCAGACTAATTAATTTTACTCATAATAATTGAATTTTTATCTAACAGGACCTTCAAAAGTATGCCACTATGGAGAAAATTGCTATCGAAAGAACCCGAATCACTTCAAAGAATTCTCCCATCCTCACTGTAATTTTAATTGAATATTTACAATAACCAAAAATTATAAATTAATCTATCCTTTAGTAGATGATATCTTTAGTATGGGTAAAGAATCGTCAACAAAAGATTACAAGATTCCTGATTCATTGTTTCTATCAAGAGATGTAATTAAAGTTCAATTAGATATCCTAGAAAAATTGTTTTCAGAACCGCGAGCTAATGACATAACTGAAAATAACAACGAGTGTAAAAAGGAACAAGGATATACTAAGGACTTGAAAAATACCTCATGCCTAGACAAAGTATTTCTCCAGAATCTTTGTATCGTTTTCATTAAAAAGATTTTATTTTATTTTTTTTTGAGGATACAAATGTTATATATATATCTGATGATGATATTTTACAACAAACAAATATAAATGAAGAATACAGTGTTGAAAGGAAAAATCCTGAACCATCAACTTCCGCTGCTGATGGCTCAACTCTTCCCAAAAAACCAAAAATTGATAAAAATATTTCAGATTATATAAAAGTTGTTGTACCTCGAGGTGGAATGGCCAAAAAACTGGAAAAGGCAGCACCCTATAATTTCTTCTTAACTGCTATTACTGACTCTAAAGCAACACACAATGAACCACTCTCTATTACCTTTCAAGGTAAGCACCAAGCAGATATAAAATTTTTTAATTTTATGATTAAAATTAATTTTAGAAATTCTTGACGATAGCTTAGGCCAAATTGAATCATCTGTACAAATAAATTTTATGATTGATATCGGTTGGCTTTTAGGTCATTATTATTTTGCAGGTTGTTTGTAAGTATAATAATTTCAATATTGATATTTGTCGAAAATTAAGTTTTACGATAGCAAAAGAAAATCAGGTAGCCCATGTGTTAAAGATGAATACAGTGTTTGAATCAAAATTGTTTGTGAATATAATGCTAGATGTAAAGTCAAAACTGTTTTTACGTATAATGAATATTAAGAATACAAAACTATTTATCTAAATTCAAATATCCCTCTGTATTTCAAATGCTAAAAAATGAAAATTTTTCTTTTTAGAGAAAATCCGCTTTTAGTTTTGTATGGTCAGGAAACCCCTGAGCTGCAAATCATAACTCAACATAAACCTCAAGTGACAGCAATTAAAGTTCAAATGAGTTCTCCATTTGCCACTCATCATACAAAAATGATGCTGCTAGGCTACAAAGATGGCTCAATGCGTGTAGTAATTTCAACTGCTAATTTGTATGAAGACGACTGGCATAATCGAACACAAGGCTTATGGATGAGTCCAAAACTTAATCCCGTTCCAGAGGATGCTGATACAATATTCGGAGAAAGCCCAACAGAATTTCGATATGATTTATTGAGGTATTTGGCTGAATATAAAATCTCTAAGCTGCAGCCATGGATTGGAAGAATTAGGAAAACAGATTTTCGCAGTGTTAAGTATGATATCTTTTTACTAGTTCATTGGATATTATTGATATTGAAATATATTTCTAGAGTTGTATTTGTTGCTTCCGTTCCGGGTGGCTTTCGTGAAACATCACATGGATTTCTTTGGGGTCATGCACGTTTAGGATCTATTTTAGCTAAATATTCAGCCAAAATTGATGAAAGTTGTCCAGTTATAGCTCAAAGTTCCAGCATTGGAAGCTTAGGTCCGAATTCACAATCTTGGCTAATTTCAGATTTTTGTAATAGTGCACGAAGGGATTCAGCCCCATTAGGCTTACGAAGAATTCCGGCAGTCAAAATGATTTACCCAAGTTTTAATAATGTTAAAAATAGTCATGATGATTTATTAGGTGGGGGATGTTTGCCATATGGGAAAAAAACAAATGATAAACAACTTTGGCTCAAAGAGCATTTATGTCAATGGAAATCAAATAGCAGATATAGAACCAAGGCAATGCCTCATATTAAAACTTATTGCAGATATTCTGATAGTGGTATATATTGGTTTGTGTTGACATCAGCAAATTTATCAAAATCTGCCTGGGGTGCTTTTAATAAAAACAAAAAAATTGAACCAGTTTTAAGAATATCAAACTATGAGGTTGGAGTTGTATTTTTACCAAAACTTTTGGTTAATTTGATGAATTTTCTTTAAATAATATGTTTAAAATTTTTTATTTTGTAGATCAATAAAGGAACATTCCCTATGACCAAAGCCGAAAATAATCATCCACCGTTTCCAATGCCATTTGATGTT
Organism: Acrocera orbiculus; assembly: GCA_947359355.1. NCBI lineage: Eukaryota > Metazoa > Arthropoda > Insecta > Diptera > Acroceridae > Acrocera > Acrocera orbiculus. Next base: position 3,516,860 of record OX375757.1, read on the forward strand.
CCATTAACTCCTTATGCGCCCGATGATAAGCCATTTGTGATGGACTACTTGATGTCAATAATGGAATAAACTAATCGATATTAGCGATACTTCACAATGTTTTGTATAAGTAGAAATAATATCTACATATTAGATTTGTTTTCTGGAAATCTACCACATTAATTTAAATAAAGTTTTAAAGACCAATAATGCCATCTTTTAATAAATTGAAAAAATTATGTTAATATAATTTTTGTGTACTTTCAAAACTCAACAAACCTCCGAATCGTTTTCTGTAAAAAGCTCGACACGGAAAATTTAGACTCTCTCTGGAAGTCTCTAATTTCAGATGGCTAGATCCAAGAATGTGTTTGACTCTAGAACAAAAGATCAAAATTTCCAATCAATATATATTAGACGAAAAAACTAAAAGAAAATTCCTTCAGGATTTGAAATTCTCAAAATCAACAATAAACCGTATTAGTATTGACAATTATAGAGCAATTTCAAAACTTCAAAGGAAACCTAATAAGGATTAAGTTTTCGATTAAATAAGCAAACCACAGTGGTGCTGTGAATGAAAAAAGGAAAAAAATTACGAAATGATTTTAATAGAAAAACAAACGTTGAACTTGTACCAAACAAAGGATGATTGTGTTGCTAACAGAAGAGCCAGTGTATTATTTAAATATTTTCACATTTAGTAGATTACAATTTTTGTACAAATGGCAATATTTAAGGTATTATTTCTTGCTAAAAAAATAAATCAAATTAAGGTTTTCCTTGAATACTAAACCGACAAAATTGTTCAATCCATTAACAAAATTGTTAATCCATTTGAACTCAGATGTAAAAACTTTTAATTTAATAGAAATAACATTTTTTTGAAATACATTTTGCAATTTAAATTTTTTTACTCCTTATTTTAGCGTTATATTTGCAGTCAAACAAAAGTCATGGGGTTTAATTTTTTAAAGATTAATCTATACTTGTGCTAAATGTAAATATTTCAGCCGATTGAAACTAGAAAAAACGTATTTATATCTAATTTATCCAACCACAATAAATTATTCTTACCCTTGAAGAGTGGCAAAAAGTTTTATGTAAGCTTAGTACCTACAAAATTATTGCTAAAGTATTAAAAAAAGGGTGGACAATTAAAAAATCAATTTGAATGAAAATTCAATAAAATGGCAAATAAATTTACAAGGCAAAATTATATGGATATAAATTTGCGCAGGTGCTGTTTCTAAAAACACTTCATTCGAGACATAGAGAAAAGAAAAAAATAGGAAAGTGTATGAAATCTAAGCTGCATAAAGGATACCATATATCTATCAGACTTTTCCTAAATTTGTGTCATTTGTGTGCAATCATTTGAATTTTCTGACAGTTAAAGAAATAAAGCAAATAATAATAAAACAAATTTGAAAAAGCTGATTGCTAAACTGAATTTTTGAGATTTAATAAAATTATTTCAATTTTTTATTTTACAAAATGGTTTTTTGGTGCTATATTCTAGCCGGAAGTTTCGGTGTTTTAGTTGCATTGTATGGCCTCCTAGAAATTCATTATTTTTTAAGAATGTGCCTTTGTGTAATTTATGCACGATTTGTAAAGCAAAAAGTTAATATTTTCGATACGACAACAGTTACAGGTTTGTCAATGTTCAATGTTAGGTTAATAAGTTAGCAATAAATTTTGCAGCCTTCAATCAGGTCAAGGTTACATTTTTTTATGAATGTAAAGAATTTATTTAAAGAGCTTTAATGTTGTTGATGTTTTGCTTACTTCATAAGATTTTCTGTCTATTACGTTCAAGTGCTTCGAAGTAATTAATTGGTCAATTGATATGGCTTCGATTGATTTACACAATTGAAAGTTCAGGTTTTTTTTTCTACAAGTATAGAAAGAAAGTTATAAAATTTGAAAAATTTCCTAAATGCCATCGGCTTTTACACTAAATTTCAAATTGTTGTACGATAAAAACTTACTTGAAGTTACTTTATTAAATACCAAAGCCTTAATTTACTTACACTCAAGCGTCAGGCTTGGTAAAATTATCTATATCCTATACCTTACATAAACATCTGTTCAGGTAATTATATCAAAGTTCAAGCTTTTGATGTGTTTGATGTGTTTGATGTGTTTATTTTTAAATAAGTTTAACGGACGATTTGAATTTTAATACTCAAACGATTTAGTGCTAATTCTTTTATGTTTTCATAAAAATTAATAGTTTTTTTTATATAGTTTGTTGAAAAACAAGCAAAAAGAATTTGTATACTCTCTTGTTTAATTGCATAAATCAAGCAAGCGAAGTATATAAATATTAAAACTATTGCAGGATCTTTAACATTAAGTCTATGTGTCATACATTTACAGACTTTTAGTTAATTTTATTAATAAAATTTAGAGAATCCAAAATTGCTTTTGATGGAAAGCGTAAAAATTTTTAATGTTAATTTATTCAAAAGAAATTTTTTTTATGTTAAATTGCAGATGTAAAACTTAGCAAAAACTTTTAAATAATAGCCTGATAAAGTGTATAAAGTGTACTACAAAAATGTTTTATTTTTCGGCAGGGATATGCCTAACAACGGACATTGACACATTTCTCTATCATATGAACAACTCACGTTATTTAAGAGAATTAGATTTTGCTCGAGCTGATTTTTACGAAACAACAAGACTTTATCGAACTATTATTAAAAAAGGTGGTTCTGTTGTTCAAGGAGCTGCAACAATTCGTTATCGTAGATTTATTAGACCATTTTCCATTTATCGAATAACTTCAAAGGTATTAAATATTTTTTCCCTTGCTAACAAGGAAATTTTTAGTATATCTTTTGTGTATTTTAGATAGTTTACTGGGATGACAAATCAATTTTTATGGAACATCAATTCATTTCACCTAAGGATAATTTTATACATTGTATAGCCGTTTGCAAACAACGTTTTATAGACTGTTCCGTTGAACAAGTAATTACTGAGTTACTTGAAACTTTCAATGATAATAACAACAAGAATCAAATGAAAACAGATTCATTAAAACTTGGAAAAATTGAAAACGGGAACATTCATTCAAAGATTTGTCCTGAATTACCACTTGATATTAGTAAATGGATAGAATACAATGATATCTCTAGTAAAAATTTACGAAATGACTAGTGACTGCAACTATTTAAGTGCAATTAAATATATTTGGCAAATCTAAAATAGCAAAAAAATTAAATTATTTTTTTGTTATATTTAGGCAATTTGGCAGTGAAACTATTTTTCAAAACATATTTTTAAATTTTGTCGTTTTTAAATTAAAGAATGTATATTTTTGCATAAAACCTTTGACTTTTGAAAGTCCTTGAAATAAGTATAGCCATAGTAAATAGGAGAAATCTAAAATTTACAATCAAAAATTTCTTCAGGCCCTTGCTTCAGGCCCTAGAACAGGGAAGAGCAAACTTTTTCGGTCGCGAGCCAAAAACCGAAAAATAAAGGTTTGGCAGGCCAAGATAAATTTTTCTAAAATTTTAAAATCAATATACGAGTACAAGTCATGTTAATGAGATGAATGAAATTGCGATTTCATTTTTAAAAGTTTCTTATATTGAGGTTCGAAGTGAGATGTACTGATTTTAAGGAACACGACTAAATGCTCATCTGTCAGTACTTCTGAAATTATTCTTTTTAAGGTTCATAGTTGAAAACACTTGTTCACATATATATAAGATGAAGCAAACATAGCATTGATTTTCTGGGCGTGAGATATTAAATTTGGGAAACTTACTTTCGGTAATGATTTGTAAAACTCTAACTTCGGCATATTTAGAAATAGCTGCTTGCGATGATTGTTAGAGGGGAGCTTAATTAATTCAAGCTGAAAAACTGACCTCACTACCTCACTACAAGGTAAAAATATCCAATTCTATTTGAATGGCACTGATATCTTGAAATCTGCGTTCGAACTCAAAATGCATTTTTTTCAAGCTTGGAAGCTGTCTGTGCTTGCTATTTTCGTGGATTTATGTTTTGCAGCACAAAAATAAAGAAAGTAAATATATCATCAGTCCTTTGAAAACAAAAGGAAACAAAAAATAATATTTAAACAAAGTAGAAAAGGAGATGGATATACATTTCTTTTAATTTCCGTCAGGCCGGAGTTGGCCCGCGGGCCGTAGTTTGCCCATCCTTGCTCTAGAATAATCTTCTTTATTATATTTTAACTTATCTGATCTAAAACAATTATGGAACTGAAGTCTGAAAAAATTTTTTAAACCAAAATAGTTTGTCCTCAATAGATTTTCACATTCACTTCTTATAATTTTTTTACAACTTTAAGTATTTTTGGTTAAAGATAAAAGTTTTAATAATAAAACTACGCACTCTTCAATAAAACTCCATAAAATCTTTTTTCATTTTCTTCTTATATTATCCAGCAGAATAATAACAAATGAAAAACATAAAAAAATTAACTATATAAATGCTGTTTTCAAGAGATAAACAATGTTTCAGTCATATAACATGAGTTGAGGCATTTTTGTGATTTTTTTTCCATTTTTGGAATCGAACAAACTGGTTGCCAGTTGATGTTAAAGTCTGATAAACCCAAAAATCTTTTCTATATTTTCATGAGTAATATGAAAATAAATTATTTAGATCAATTATAAAATACAGTTTTTAATTTTCTCAAAAGGCTTCATAGAACAAGAAGGTAAATAAAAAGTTCTAAAATCATTTTCTTCAGTCATCTGGAGTCAAGAAATCTAACTAAAAAATTCTTTTGAAAAGAAAGATTTTGTTTCATTTTCATTTTAAAAGTATATTCATTAAAGCCCACGGTAGGTATTAACGGTGTTAATTTCCTATAAAGTGTTCGTTTTGTGTAAAATTTTGATAGCTTAAAAAATGAAAGATTAAAAACACTCTCCAAATACAATGACTTTTTCCTAAAGTCATTAAAGCAAACTGGATCCAGAGAAATCCAAAAGTTTATATAACCACTTTTAAAAATTTAATGATCTCCCTACGTTTAATTTGAGACAGGTAAATCCGCTCTCTTTGCATCCCACTCTCAATAACAATTTGCTGCTAACTAAAAGTAACATATATAATGATGAATAAAAATTTTAGTTAGTTAGAGTTAGGCTCAAGTATTAGTAGAAAATCTCTTCTATATATAATTACAAGTGTCATTGCTTGCGATTACATTTTTCAAAAAGAAGACAGAGTGCTTAACAGAGTGTCGCAAAGTTCAGTAATTAGCCCCAAGAGTCAGTGTTTAAATTAATAAAGGTAACAAATGTAAAGCATTTAAAATGGGAATAGGGTTAATATAATGCAAAGTGCATTTTTCAAATTGAAAAGGTCTTCGATTTGTTGTCATAATTAAATTATTTTGCAATCAACGAACCAGTCTGACGGGCTTAGTTAGGCTTGAATATCGTAGTCACAGCAACAATTATCATTTTTCAGTGTTTTGATGAGTGTGAGTTTTGTTTATTATAAAAATTTTTTATGTGAATTATCAGTGCATATAAAAAATTATTTGGTGTGTTTTTTATGTTAAGGTGGTTATAACTTCTAATTTAGGCTAGGAAATGCCTTTTAAGACTTTAAAAACTCAGAGAGACTGAAAAATTTTGATACAAGGTTTTAGATTACTTCAACTGTTTATCTTTTTGCATATTAAGAAGTGTTGTATAAGTTGTTTCATAGATTTTCGGTGTATAAAAAACTTATAATGGCTCTGCATAAATTACTTGTCCCCACAATAAACTGCAATTCATCACTTTTAGAGGCAAAGTGAACCATGGCCTAAAATTGCAGATTTCAATGATTAATTAAGTTGAATATCTAAATATTTTTGGAGAATTCATATATTTTTTAGATAATAATATAATATTTTTAAGATACGCATATTCAACTTTCATTTCGGGATTAGACATTGACTAATTTACATTTGTTATACAATATTTTATTTGTTGTTGTTTGAAACAATGATTAATTGATTTAATAAGTTTTTCATAAAAATACAAAGCTCTCCTTTGATTTATTGGACTTGGTTAAGTTTTGATTAAAGTAATCAAGCGTAAAAACTCAATTCTGTTGAGATTTAAGAGGGGAGTAACGTTAATTCGTGCAAAGAAAGGCTCATTCTTGTCATTTTTTTTAACGATACAGCTAAAATCTTTTTTATTAAAACTAATGTTATATTAAAGCATAACCTTGGAAGAATATTATGTGAAATTTTCATGAAAAAATATTAAAAAATACGGCAATCGCAGTTGGAAGCGTCTCGGAAAAAAATAGAATTGTGGTGCCCCTACGTATAGATGCTGGATGATCTGAAATCAAAAAAATTAAGTTTTTTCGTTAGATAATCGCTTTTTCTAGGTAACACTAGGCGCGTTTTTCGAAATTTCTATTTCACTTTTAGGGAACACTGAATTGAAAAACGCAATTTTTGTGAAAAAATCGGCTAATTTGTTATTGTAAAGTAAAAAATATTAACAAATTTCAAAAAAACATTCCAGCGTTACCTTGTAAATTATGTACAAAAATAGTATACAAAATTTCAAAAGTATCGGTGCTGTAGTTTTGAGGGACACCGACTTTGAAAACTTGAGTTGTAGGAAAAACGCTTCAAAGTTTGGTTGGTAGAATATTTACTGCTAAGCTAAACCAAATCTTATTGTTGTATCTTCATTATTTATGTTCCGATTCATCTCAAATCTTTAACACAATATTCTTGAAAAGTTTCCCCTTTCACCCTCGGCTGACTGTTTTCGTATACATAAAACACATTTGGATTGATCCAGTTTCTGATTTTTAACATAATTTTAATATTTACTAAGAAATTTTTTAAATGATATTTTCAATACTGAAGAGAGATTTGTTAAATAAGATTTTACAATTAAACAAAAATCAAAACACATCTCATATCATCTAAAAGGACATACACTACCGGTCAAAAGTTTGGGTTCACTTGCTTTATTTTTGAATTCTACACAATTAAGCTGACTGAGCAGAGCTGACGCAGAGCAACGAGCAGTTATTGTTGCATTAGACAAAGAAGGATACTCAACGCAAAAAATTGCTGCTAAATGTAAAGTTTCTCAAAATGCAGTCATGAGAGCATTAAAAAGAAAGCGTGAAACTGGATGTAATCAGAGTCGTCATCGTTCTGGGAGGCCTAAAACTACGTCAAAACAAGAGGACAAGTTCATTTGCGTTGTAAGCAAGAGAAATCGCTCTCTCACGGCTCCTGAAATACGTGAGAAACTTAACTCCACGCGGGGAACACCGGTATCTGGTTCAACGGTGCAGCGACGTCTGCGAAATTATGGCTTGAAAGGATGCGTAGCTGCCAAAAAACCATTACTACGTAAACATAACAAAGTTAAAAGATTGAATTGGGCTAAAAAACACAAAGATTGGACAATTGAACAATGGTCTAAAGTGGTCTAAACAATATGTGGGAAAAGAATTGTGGGTCGTGGTTTTGTTTTTCAGCAGGATAACGATCCTAAACATACTTCTAAATTCTGTCGGAATTACATCACAGATAAAGAGAAGCCATTAGGCTTACGAAGAATTCCGGCAGTCAAAATGATTTACCCAAGTTTTAATAATGTTAAAAATAGTCATGATGATTTATTAGGTGGGGGATGTTTGCCATATGGGAAAAAAACAAATGATAAACAACTTTGGCTCAAAGAGCATTTATGTCAATGGAAATCAAATAGCAGATATAGAACCAAGGCAATGCCTCATATTAAAACTTATTGCAGATATTCTGATAGTGGTATATATTGGTTTGTGTTGACATCAGCAAATTTATCAAAATCTGCCTGGGGTGCTTTTAATAAAAACAAAAAAATTGAACCAGTTTTAAGAATATCAAACTATGAGGTTGGAGTTGTATTTTTACCAAAACTTTTGGTTAATTTGATGAATTTTCTTTAAATAATATGTTTAAAATTTTTTATTTTGTAGATCAATAAAGGAACATTCCCTATGACCAAAGCCGAAAATAATCATCCACCGTTTCCAATGCCATTTGATGTTCCATTAACTCCTTATGCGCCCGATGATAAGCCATTTGTGATGGACTACTTGATGTCAATAATGGAATAAACTAATCGATATTAGCGATACTTCACAATGTTTTGTATAAGTAGAAATAATATCTACATATTAGATTTGTTTTCTGGAAATCTACCACATTAATTTAAATAAAGTTTTAAAGACCAATAATGCCATCTTTTAATAAATTGAAAAAATTATGTTAATATAATTTTTGTGTACTTTCAAAACTCAACAAACCTCCGAATCGTTTTCTGTAAAAAGCTCGACACGGAAAATTTAGACTCTCTCTGGAAGTCTCTAATTTCAGATGGCTAGATCCAAGAATGTGTTTGACTCTAGAACAAAAGATCAAAATTTCCAATCAATATATATTAGACGAAAAAACTAAAAGAAAATTCCTTCAGGATTTGAAATTCTCAAAATCAACAATAAACCGTATTAGTATTGACAATTATAGAGCAATTTCAAAACTTCAAAGGAAACCTAATAAGGATTAAGTTTTCGATTAAATAAGCAAACCACAGTGGTGCTGTGAATGAAAAAAGGAAAAAAATTACGAAATGATTTTAATAGAAAAACAAACGTTGAACTTGTACCAAACAAAGGATGATTGTGTTGCTAACAGAAGAGCCAGTGTATTATTTAAATATTTTCACATTTAGTAGATTACAATTTTTGTACAAATGGCAATATTTAAGGTATTATTTCTTGCTAAAAAAATAAATCAAATTAAGGTTTTCCTTGAATACTAAACCGACAAAATTGTTCAATCCATTAACAAAATTGTTAATCCATTTGAACTCAGATGTAAAAACTTTTAATTTAATAGAAATAACATTTTTTTGAAATACATTTTGCAATTTAAATTTTTTTACTCCTTATTTTAGCGTTATATTTGCAGTCAAACAAAAGTCATGGGGTTTAATTTTTTAAAGATTAATCTATACTTGTGCTAAATGTAAATATTTCAGCCGATTGAAACTAGAAAAAACGTATTTATATCTAATTTATCCAACCACAATAAATTATTCTTACCCTTGAAGAGTGGCAAAAAGTTTTATGTAAGCTTAGTACCTACAAAATTATTGCTAAAGTATTAAAAAAAGGGTGGACAATTAAAAAATCAATTTGAATGAAAATTCAATAAAATGGCAAATAAATTTACAAGGCAAAATTATATGGATATAAATTTGCGCAGGTGCTGTTTCTAAAAACACTTCATTCGAGACATAGAGAAAAGAAAAAAATAGGAAAGTGTATGAAATCTAAGCTGCATAAAGGATACCATATATCTATCAGACTTTTCCTAAATTTGTGTCATTTGTGTGCAATCATTTGAATTTTCTGACAGTTAAAGAAATAAAGCAAATAATAATAAAACAAATTTGAAAAAGCTGATTGCTAAACTGAATTTTTGAGATTTAATAAAATTATTTCAATTTTTTATTTTACAAAATGGTTTTTTGGTGCTATATTCTAGCCGGAAGTTTCGGTGTTTTAGTTGCATTGTATGGCCTCCTAGAAATTCATTATTTTTTAAGAATGTGCCTTTGTGTAATTTATGCACGATTTGTAAAGCAAAAAGTTAATATTTTCGATACGACAACAGTTACAGGTTTGTCAATGTTCAATGTTAGGTTAATAAGTTAGCAATAAATTTTGCAGCCTTCAATCAGGTCAAGGTTACATTTTTTTATGAATGTAAAGAATTTATTTAAAGAGCTTTAATGTTGTTGATGTTTTGCTTACTTCATAAGATTTTCTGTCTATTACGTTCAAGTGCTTCGAAGTAATTAATTGGTCAATTGATATGGCTTCGATTGATTTACACAATTGAAAGTTCAGGTTTTTTTTTCTACAAGTATAGAAAGAAAGTTATAAAATTTGAAAAATTTCCTAAATGCCATCGGCTTTTACACTAAATTTCAAATTGTTGTACGATAAAAACTTACTTGAAGTTACTTTATTAAATACCAAAGCCTTAATTTACTTACACTCAAGCGTCAGGCTTGGTAAAATTATCTATATCCTATACCTTACATAAACATCTGTTCAGGTAATTATATCAAAGTTCAAGCTTTTGATGTGTTTGATGTGTTTGATGTGTTTATTTTTAAATAAGTTTAACGGACGATTTGAATTTTAATACTCAAACGATTTAGTGCTAATTCTTTTATGTTTTCATAAAAATTAATAGTTTTTTTTATATAGTTTGTTGAAAAACAAGCAAAAAGAATTTGTATACTCTCTTGTTTAATTGCATAAATCAAGCAAGCGAAGTATATAAATATTAAAACTATTGCAGGATCTTTAACATTAAGTCTATGTGTCATACATTTACAGACTTTTAGTTAATTTTATTAATAAAATTTAGAGAATCCAAAATTGCTTTTGATGGAAAGCGTAAAAATTTTTAATGTTAATTTATTCAAAAGAAATTTTTTTTATGTTAAATTGCAGATGTAAAACTTAGCAAAAACTTTTAAATAATAGCCTGATAAAGTGTATAAAGTGTACTACAAAAATGTTTTATTTTTCGGCAGGGATATGCCTAACAACGGACATTGACACATTTCTCTATCATATGAACAACTCACGTTATTTAAGAGAATTAGATTTTGCTCGAGCTGATTTTTACGAAACAACAAGACTTTATCGAACTATTATTAAAAAAGGTGGTTCTGTTGTTCAAGGAGCTGCAACAATTCGTTATCGTAGATTTATTAGACCATTTTCCATTTATCGAATAACTTCAAAGGTATTAAATATTTTTTCCCTTGCTAACAAGGAAATTTTTAGTATATCTTTTGTGTATTTTAGATAGTTTACTGGGATGACAAATCAATTTTTATGGAACATCAATTCATTTCACCTAAGGATAATTTTATACATTGTATAGCCGTTTGCAAACAACGTTTTATAGACTGTTCCGTTGAACAAGTAATTACTGAGTTACTTGAAACTTTCAATGATAATAACAACAAGAATCAAATGAAAACAGATTCATTAAAACTTGGAAAAATTGAAAACGGGAACATTCATTCAAAGATTTGTCCTGAATTACCACTTGATATTAGTAAATGGATAGAATACAATGATATCTCTAGTAAAAATTTACGAAATGACTAGTGACTGCAACTATTTAAGTGCAATTAAATATATTTGGCAAATCTAAAATAGCAAAAAAATTAAATTATTTTTTTGTTATATTTAGGCAATTTGGCAGTGAAACTATTTTTCAAAACATATTTTTAAATTTTGTCGTTTTTAAATTAAAGAATGTATATTTTTGCATAAAACCTTTGACTTTTGAAAGTCCTTGAAATAAGTATAGCCATAGTAAATAGGAGAAATCTAAAATTTACAATCAAAAATTTCTTCAGGCCCTTGCTTCAGGCCCTAGAACAGGGAAGAGCAAACTTTTTCGGTCGCGAGCCAAAAACCGAAAAATAAAGGTTTGGCAGGCCAAGATAAATTTTTCTAAAATTTTAAAATCAATATACGAGTACAAGTCATGTTAATGAGATGAATGAAATTGCGATTTCATTTTTAAAAGTTTCTTATATTGAGGTTCGAAGTGAGATGTACTGATTTTAAGGAACACGACTAAATGCTCATCTGTCAGTACTTCTGAAATTATTCTTTTTAAGGTTCATAGTTGAAAACACTTGTTCACATATATATAAGATGAAGCAAACATAGCATTGATTTTCTGGGCGTGAGATATTAAATTTGGGAAACTTACTTTCGGTAATGATTTGTAAAACTCTAACTTCGGCATATTTAGAAATAGCTGCTTGCGATGATTGTTAGAGGGGAGCTTAATTAATTCAAGCTGAAAAACTGACCTCACTACCTCACTACAAGGTAAAAATATCCAATTCTATTTGAATGGCACTGATATCTTGAAATCTGCGTTCGAACTCAAAATGCATTTTTTTCAAGCTTGGAAGCTGTCTGTGCTTGCTATTTTCGTGGATTTATGTTTTGCAGCACAAAAATAAAGAAAGTAAATATATCATCAGTCCTTTGAAAACAAAAGGAAACAAAAAATAATATTTAAACAAAGTAGAAAAGGAGATGGATATACATTTCTTTTAATTTCCGTCAGGCCGGAGTTGGCCCGCGGGCCGTAGTTTGCCCATCCTTGCTCTAGAATAATCTTCTTTATTATATTTTAACTTATCTGATCTAAAACAATTATGGAACTGAAGTCTGAAAAAATTTTTTAAACCAAAATAGTTTGTCCTCAATAGATTTTCACATTCACTTCTTATAATTTTTTTACAACTTTAAGTATTTTTGGTTAAAGATAAAAGTTTTAATAATAAAACTACGCACTCTTCAATAAAACTCCATAAAATCTTTTTTCATTTTCTTCTTATATTATCCAGCAGAATAATAACAAATGAAAAACATAAAAAAATTAACTATATAAATGCTGTTTTCAAGAGATAAACAATGTTTCAGTCATATAACATGAGTTGAGGCATTTTTGTGATTTTTTTTCCATTTTTGGAATCGAACAAACTGGTTGCCAGTTGATGTTAAAGTCTGATAAACCCAAAAATCTTTTCTATATTTTCATGAGTAATATGAAAATAAATTATTTAGATCAATTATAAAATACAGTTTTTAATTTTCTCAAAAGGCTTCATAGAACAAGAAGGTAAATAAAAAGTTCTAAAATCATTTTCTTCAGTCATCTGGAGTCAAGAAATCTAACTAAAAAATTCTTTTGAAAAGAAAGATTTTGTTTCATTTTCATTTTAAAAGTATATTCATTAAAGCCCACGGTAGGTATTAACGGTGTTAATTTCCTATAAAGTGTTCGTTTTGTGTAAAATTTTGATAGCTTAAAAAATGAAAGATTAAAAACACTCTCCAAATACAATGACTTTTTCCTAAAGTCATTAAAGCAAACTGGATCCAGAGAAATCCAAAAGTTTATATAACCACTTTTAAAAATTTAATGATCTCCCTACGTTTAATTTGAGACAGGTAAATCCGCTCTCTTTGCATCCCACTCTCAATAACAATTTGCTGCTAACTAAAAGTAACATATATAATGATGAATAAAAATTTTAGTTAGTTAGAGTTAGGCTCAAGTATTAGTAGAAAATCTCTTCTATATATAATTACAAGTGTCATTGCTTGCGATTACATTTTTCAAAAAGAAGACAGAGTGCTTAACAGAGTGTCGCAAAGTTCAGTAATTAGCCCCAAGAGTCAGTGTTTAAATTAATAAAGGTAACAAATGTAAAGCATTTAAAATGGGAATAGGGTTAATATAATGCAAAGTGCATTTTTCAAATTGAAAAGGTCTTCGATTTGTTGTCATAATTAAATTATTTTGCAATCAACGAACCAGTCTGACGGGCTTAGTTAGGCTTGAATATCGTAGTCACAGCAACAATTATCATTTTTCAGTGTTTTGATGAGTGTGAGTTTTGTTTATTATAAAAATTTTTTATGTGAATTATCAGTGCATATAAAAAATTATTTGGTGTGTTTTTTATGTTAAGGTGGTTATAACTTCTAATTTAGGCTAGGAAATGCCTTTTAAGACTTTAAAAACTCAGAGAGACTGAAAAATTTTGATACAAGGTTTTAGATTACTTCAACTGTTTATCTTTTTGCATATTAAGAAGTGTTGTATAAGTTGTTTCATAGATTTTCGGTGTATAAAAAACTTATAATGGCTCTGCATAAATTACTTGTCCCCACAATAAACTGCAATTCATCACTTTTAGAGGCAAAGTGAACCATGGCCTAAAATTGCAGATTTCAATGATTAATTAAGTTGAATATCTAAATATTTTTGGAGAATTCATATATTTTTTAGATAATAATATAATATTTTTAAGATACGCATATTCAACTTTCATTTCGGGATTAGACATTGACTAATTTACATTTGTTATACAATATTTTATTTGTTGTTGTTTGAAACAATGATTAATTGATTTAATAAGTTTTTCATAAAAATACAAAGCTCTCCTTTGATTTATTGGACTTGGTTAAGTTTTGATTAAAGTAATCAAGCGTAAAAACTCAATTCTGTTGAGATTTAAGAGGGGAGTAACGTTAATTCGTGCAAAGAAAGGCTCATTCTTGTCATTTTTTTTAACGATACAGCTAAAATCTTTTTTATTAAAACTAATGTTATATTAAAGCATAACCTTGGAAGAATATTATGTGAAATTTTCATGAAAAAATATTAAAAAATACGGCAATCGCAGTTGGAAGCGTCTCGGAAAAAAATAGAATTGTGGTGCCCCTACGTATAGATGCTGGATGATCTGAAATCAAAAAAATTAAGTTTTTTCGTTAGATAATCGCTTTTTCTAGGTAACACTAGGCGCGTTTTTCGAAATTTCTATTTCACTTTTAGGGAACACTGAATTGAAAAACGCAATTTTTGTGAAAAAATCGGCTAATTTGTTATTGTAAAGTAAAAAATATTAACAAATTTCAAAAAAACATTCCAGCGTTACCTTGTAAATTATGTACAAAAATAGTATACAAAATTTCAAAAGTATCGGTGCTGTAGTTTTGAGGGACACCGACTTTGAAAACTTGAGTTGTAGGAAAAACGCTTCAAAGTTTGGTTGGTAGAATATTTACTGCTAAGCTAAACCAAATCTTATTGTTGTATCTTCATTATTTATGTTCCGATTCATCTCAAATCTTTAACACAATATTCTTGAAAAGTTTCCCCTTTCACCCTCGGCTGACTGTTTTCGTATACATAAAACACATTTGGATTGATCCAGTTTCTGATTTTTAACATAATTTTAATATTTACTAAGAAATTTTTTAAATGATATTTTCAATACTGAAGAGAGATTTGTTAAATAAGATTTTACAATTAAACAAAAATCAAAACACATCTCATATCATCTAAAAGGACATACACTACCGGTCAAAAGTTTGGGTTCACTTGCTTTATTTTTGAATTCTACACAATTAAGCTGACTGAGCAGAGCTGACGCAGAGCAACGAGCAGTTATTGTTGCATTAGACAAAGAAGGATACTCAACGCAAAAAATTGCTGCTAAATGTAAAGTTTCTCAAAATGCAGTCATGAGAGCATTAAAAAGAAAGCGTGAAACTGGATGTAATCAGAGTCGTCATCGTTCTGGGAGGCCTAAAACTACGTCAAAACAAGAGGACAAGTTCATTTGCGTTGTAAGCAAGAGAAATCGCTCTCTCACGGCTCCTGAAATACGTGAGAAACTTAACTCCACGCGGGGAACACCGGTATCTGGTTCAACGGTGCAGCGACGTCTGCGAAATTATGGCTTGAAAGGATGCGTAGCTGCCAAAAAACCATTACTACGTAAACATAACAAAGTTAAAAGATTGAATTGGGCTAAAAAACACAAAGATTGGACAATTGAACAATGGTCTAAAGTGGTCTAAACAATATGTGGGAAAAGAATTGTGGGTCGTGGTTTTGTTTTTCAGCAGGATAACGATCCTAAACATACTTCTAAATTCTGTCGGAATTACATCACAGATAAAGAGAAGACGAAAGAACTCAAATTCATGGAATGGCCTCTTCAATCGCCAGATTGTAACCCGATCGAGTTGCTGTGGGACGAGTTGGACAGACAAGTGAGAAAATTGCAACCAACTAATGCAGAATAGCTTTGGACATTCCGACAGTATTGCTGGAATCAAATTACAACGGGATCATTGCATAAATTGATTGAAAGGATGCCCAAAATATGCGCTGCTGTTACACGAGCAAAAGGCGGATATTTCGAAGAATCAAAAATATTAATAAATACTTCCTTTTTTTTGTAAGTCGATATATTTTGTATAAACAATGATTAAGTTTACATAAATAATGAAAATAAATAGCAATAAATAAAAAAAACCACGGTTTTTTGAACATTTCATTAACATTGTGAGGTGAACCCAAATTTTGACCGGTAGTGTATGTACTTCAGCTTTATTGCAAAATTTTTCTAAAAAGGTATCACTACAAGTCAACGTGATATCTGATTTTCTACGTGCCTAGATTACGTGATTACTCAATATGATTCTCACAGAAGGCCCTTGATATTTACGGATTTACATGATATCAAAGCTTTTATATACATATTTATTCAATGATCTTGATCTGTTACTAAGGCCATTTGAGTGTAATGTGAAAATGAAGTTTCAGTAGTCTTTTAAAACCTGGGATAATCTCTAGACAGCAGTGTGACCGTAGATAAAATACTTTCTTTGCTTCCCCTTGCCAATTAACAGGTTGAGTGGTCAGTCTCTGATCTTCGTGGCGATTTCTATTCTTTGCTAGCTATAAAACCCTTTTTCACACGCCATATGCAAGAAAGTTTCAAAGGAGGTAATAATTCAACTCACACGAAAAAAGAATTTTATATGTATTATAAATAAAAATAAAATTAACTGTTCGGATTACTCTTTTTCATTTTACATAATCATTGATTTTTGTTTTAAAATATTAAAACGACTATAAATTTTTAGCTTCAATCAAAGCAATATTTCAGAACTATTGTAACAATTTTATGCTTTATGTTAAATCAAGAGCTTTGGTTGAAAGTAAAATGGTTTTTTATTCCACCCAGCAGATTGTTTATGGGATTGAAAAAAACAGGGAAAAATAGTTTTTTCTTAAATAATAAAGAAACTTTACTTTTTCAGTAAGAAGGTATCGCTATGTTTTGCGCTTTCATTACATTTCTGCTCATTCTTTATACTTTATGGGATGTCAACTATTTTTTACGAGCAGTAGTAACTGTCGGCATAGGTCGGAATTTCCAAAGAAAACGTAAAACAACAGAGAAAACAACTATTTATGGTAAGTGCATTGGTGAGATAAATTTGAAAATAGACAAAAAGTTTTTGTTTTTAATTTCTAGGCTTATGCACGACTCAAGATGTTGATATATTTTTTCGACATATGAACAATGCACGATATATACGTGAAAATGATTTCGCACGTTTTCATTTCTATGAAATGACTGGACTTTATAGAGAAATCGAAAAACAAGGTGGTGGTGCTGTTCAGGGAGCAACAAGTATTCGTTATCGCCGATCAATTCCTATTTTTTATCCTTACAAAGTTGTAACAAGACTTGTTTGGTGGGAAGAAAAAGCAATTTATTTAGAACAACAATTTATTACTTTAACTGATGGCTTTGTTCGAGCAATAGCATTGTCTAAGCAATGTGTAACAAATTGTAATGCTTTCGAGGTAATGAAAAAATTTCCAGAATTTGAGACACGGCCAGAACAGCCAGAAGAGATCAAATCATGGTTAGAAGCAGTTGAAAAATCAAGCCGGAAACTTAGAAAAGATAAATAAAATGAACTTGTTATCAATTGTTAAATTTTTATTTTAATAAAGGAATTTCATTTAATTTTATTTGAATCATTAAAGTCAAGAAGAAGAATCTATACCTTCATTTTACTTAACCCTTTAGTATAGAATGTGTATTAGTTTAATTGGTGTTTAAGTTAATAAACTTTATTATTTATTTATTTTTTTATGATTGTATAAAACATTATTTATAGATAAATATTTCACATTTTGTTTTTTTTTTTTAGTTATATTACAAGTTAAGAAGATTATTTATAAGTTAATCATAATATACTTTTTTATTTCGCAGTCCTAATCCAATTAGCAGGGTTTATTGAAATTGAAGATGCTATCAATGCTGAAGAGAAATTAGTAACAGTCTTTTTAATAGCTTCTATTTGCAAATCGTTCTTTGAACCACAATTATTGTAGCATCAAGAAGCATTAACAATATCCCTTAACAGTTTTCGGGATATTTTACAAGTACAACCCTAGATAAAAATGCAATATATTCTTACAGGCTTCATAATTGACGTATACAAAAGTGTTTTATATTATAGATTGACAAGGAAGACGTTTTTTAATATCTATTTATAAGAATTCCTCTTTTCCTTTTGGCATGGATTCTTAATTATAGCCTTAACACCTAAGGTAATATGAATTTTTTTTACTGCATCTTCCTTCGATGTTATTTAATATTATTAATGCATTGTATGTGCTGGTTTTTTGGGTTGGCAACATATTTTAAAGCCAACTTACTTCCATTAAATTACATTGGACAAAATTAATTCCGTTCAATCTTGTTAATGGATGTTTCTAATTCCAGCGCTTACGTCATAGATGCCTTACCGTTGGCCAGCATATCAAAAATAGGTATTGTAGTATATATCAAAGATCTAAGATATATTTAAGAAATATCACAATAGAGAAATAGACATAGAACCACCGCTTTCTGGCAATATTACCAGAACTAGTCTGCTTCCTATTTATCTTTAAAAGCTTTTCCCAAAATTTTTGATTCTGATAACTGTGTCATGATTTGTTACACTAAATATCCAAATTGGTTTAACAGTCACTTAAGTAATTTGAAAAAAATTTAATTGGAAAGACATCAAAATCAATCAATAAAAAAATTGCCTTCATCAAATTTGGAACTCGAGCTTTGTATTTGATTTTGTATTTGCTTGTTTATCCTTAGAATACGGGAGTTTTGTTGATTATTTATTATTTGGAATTTTTTTTACAGCAATATGATTTTTTTTAGATATTTTTCACTTTGTTTAACTTAGCATAAAACTAAAAAAAATATGTTAAAATCAATCAAAGAAGAGGTCTAATTGTCCAGGGAATATTTTAAATTCTTCAACTTGTTATCAAAGTTAAGGGACATTGTTGAAGTGTTTTTTTCTCTAGCTGCGTTTTCCAACGTTTCCTAAGTACTTTTTTCTAGAGAGGATATTCCCCTTCAAATACTTTTAGAGAAAAAAATCGCACCTTGCCTCATGAAATTTTTGATCAGAAAGCGCAGCGAAGGAAAAAAACTTTTGGTGTGAATGGCCTTTAAACAATGCAAATAATTAAATTGTGTTTTCAAGGGTCAACTTTTGATTTAGTTTTCATCCCTTCAAAGTGGAGGATAAAAAATAATAACCTTCATTCCTATTACACAACCAAAGAAAATTGTTATGTTTGAATATAATATGGATATGGATGGGAATGGATTATGTGATTGTTTCACATAAATAAATCTAAAAAGATATAATTTTTCAAATAGTCCGTATTTGCTACTATACCAAAAAAGAAATATTTTTTCAAATAAAAAATTATATAAATTTGTTTCACATATATGTATCTCTCCCAAAAATTCCACTTTTGTATACTTTCATTCCTGAATGTACCCAAGAGCTTTTTCTCTATTATATCAGCTAAAAAAGCTTCAATCACAAAACAAAAACCCTCTCTGTTTTTCAAACTTTTCATTTTATGCATTAAATTCGTAAACAAAATTCAACAGCAAACGACATTCAAGTCCTAAAACTATAATCAAATTCTTTCTAAAGCAAACTATTCAAACTTATGCGACAGATTCTTTCTTTTTCTTGTTTAAGAAAAACTCATCCTCAGGTGGTTTGTGTCGACCAAACCGTATTGACCTATACTATACCTACCTTTTCCCGCCATCACTAAAACGAGCCAGATTCAGTCGAGTACGATACATCGTTCTAGTTGTGTGTTGTGTTCGCTTTAAGCAACAAGTCGAATTAATAAGCAGTCAACAAATTTGCGAGAATAAAAATTATAACTTCTGGCAGCAATGATGTCATTTGAATATTTAATTAATAATAAATGAAATTTGTTCTAAGCGAGCTAATTATTTGCCAAAAATTCGAGCTGAACACTGAAAACAGTTCGAAGTGAATCAATTTTTGTGTAGTGACGAAAAAATAAATTTTATAAAAGTAGAATTAAATCAACGAAATAATTTTCAGTGGTCAAATGTGAATTGAACTTATGGAGCAAATGATGATTATTAATTTACTAGTTGTTATTAAAGTGTGTTAAGTGATCCCAGTGTGCGTTCACTTGTTCTACTTTTTAGGTTGTTCATTTGACGCATTCAAATCACTCTCATAGCGACAACAACATCTGCAGAATTTTAAGCTATAACGCCGTATTACTAGCAATTAGGTATAATTAATTCTAATTTTTCAATGTCTTACGCATACTTTTTTTTTCTTTATTTTGTAATCAAAATACTTCATCATAAATTGCTAGCAGCAAACTCTTTGTGAAAAGTAATTTGACCTCTTTCGGATGGTGATCATCCTTTTAGTGAATGGATTAGTTTGAACCTTAAATTTAAACTAAGAGATCATCGACCGGAAGTACTAAGAAGATGCTGGCACTTAATTATTATACCTTCGAATTCTTTATAAACTTTTTCTTTTTGTTTTTGTAATTTATTACAGACGATATACCTTTGAATTTTCAAAGGTGCGAAAGAGGCTGTTGCCGCTATGTTTTAATTATGTGAGAATTCAAACTTTCCCAGCCGACTTTTCTATGGAAAACTTATTCTTTTCCTTGTGTGCGTAGTTTTTTGTTTTTATATTTCTCAATTTAATCTATGGGAATGATAGAAGTCTATTGATTCATATGGACGATAGATGTAAGAGTTCAATTGTAAAAAGAAAACAATATACAAGTGAAAAGAAGATTTTCTTGTAATAGTAGGCCTAGATGATAAAAATAATAAAATTTGATGTATATTAATCATAATCAGGCATGTATTTTACTTTGACACTCTTTTAATTAAACTTCCTTATATGCGTCAAAAGAGTGTACTAGTTATATTATGTTTCATTAATTTTTAATAAATTTGTAGGATTTTTTAAGCTTTTCATCGATTGTTTTTTATTGTTTCTCAAACTCTAAAAATTTTCTTTTCTTTGTGTAGCTAACACATAGTTTTAAATTTTTTTTTTTTTGCGAATTGTTATTCTTAAAAAACCGAAAATATTATGTTTAACCAAAATTTCCATCCTTATCTGTTGTTGTAAGCTCTAAAATATAAGAGAATCCTTTCTTTGCTCTACAAGACTCTTGATTATGTCAGGACAGTTTTGTTATACAAATTAGCGATTTCAAGCCACTAAATAAAATGTTTTATAGACTATATCTCGTTCACCATAGCATAGCTACAATGCATATCCTTAACGTTATTTACAACTAATCTACGGTCTTTTTAGTTTTCTGCTGTTATAAAAAATCAATTCTAAGACGAATATTACAATTCTCACAAAAAGAGTTATCTTAGAATACATTCTCATATTTGCTATGAAATTTACTATCATATTTTTTCGCCGAAAGTTTCTTTTGGAAAGCATACCAAAAAATATTTAAATATGAATTAACTGTTATTCTTAAAGAAGCCATAAATTTCATAGTAAATTTGTGTGTAAATTTATTTCTCCTTAAAATATAAAAAATAGCAAGGTTAAAAATCAATTATTTTTATAACTTGCTGAGCTCCTTTTATATATTTTTGTTAAATAAATCAGCTTCTACCAATGTGTCGTCGATGACATGATAGGTGGTGACTGTTGACTTGAAACCATTCTACAGAATATATAACATTAGGACAAAAAAAATCGTTATTATAAAGTAATTACTACTCGAAGCAAGGAAAGTTATTTTAATAGAAATTTCAAATATCGCTAAAGAAGGATTTTTTTAATTTCTCTCATTTCTTTGAAAGTCTTAAAATGTTATCATAAAAACTAAAAATAATTTGAAAAACTTAATAAAAAATAATTCAAATAATATTGGGTTATCTTGTGAGAGATTTTGTCATTTCAGGAATGAGGAATTTTTTAAGGATTTAATGAAATATCAAATATCAAAATTAAATTAGGAGAGTAAATTAGCGATGCTTCATTTATAATTGTAAGGGTTACCCTCTCCATTTCCTATGTCCTTCGATAATAATAAATAAGTAAAAACTGTGCTCGTTCAGAATTAACCACATACCTTAAGGTAGGGACTGAATAAGAATCTTATAGCCTTTCTCCACTGACAATTATACACTGTATTAGACCCTAGTACCAAAAAAACTTCTTGGGCAATACACTGTGTCAGAACATATGATGAAAATGCCAAAAAAAATTTTCTTGAAAAGTAGCATTGAATTAATTATGCTGAAATATTGCTTTCAAAGTGATTAAATTAAATAATTACATAACAAAAAGTCAACAATTACAACAAAATACAAATACTAATTTAGATAGTAAATAAATAACGTATTTAAAGGGAACTTTTGAATTCTAAAGAGACGATTCTCCATACAAAATTTCTTCCCATGTATGGTAATACTGCCTATAATCCTCAGTGAGAAAAAACTATTATGAATTTTATAGAAGCATTAATATTTTTTTAATATAGATTTTGTGAAAATTTATGCTTAAAGAACGTACCATATGAACATTCTGGAAAAAGTCAGCTTAACTTACTTATTTTGTAGGAATTTTTGATTTTTCTTTGTGTTTATACCTAAAAAGTAGCTTTTATACATAGAACAACTCTTAATCTAATTAATTCAGATAGTAAGGATTTGTTTGAATGAATAGATTTGAAAAAGAGCAACTTGATAATATTCAGTCAATAATTTATTCTAGTCCATCTATTACTGCTTACTTTGCATACATTTGCTTTTAGAGGGGCTTTGATGCAAGCTTTCATGCAAGCAATGTATAGTTCCTTATAGTTGATGTGCAACACTATTTTATTTGTGAAAATAGAGGCTACTTGGTTTCAAATCTGTCATCTGAATATTAAATAGAATATATCAGAGTTTTCCAGTAGTTCTTATTATATGCTATCCTGAACTATTCATGTCTCTTTGTTAAAGTTTAAATTAAATGGCTGATGTCCTTGTTTGTAAGCAAAACTTATTTTACTGTAAATATTTAAGCTAGCCTTCATCTTGATTATTTAACAAATTTTGTGGAAGTATCTTGTTTGAATTGTATTAAATGCTAAAATATATTTAGACTCATAAGCCACGATTTTATATTGAATTAATGTAATGTTAGATAATTTGTTATTTATTAATATTTTTATATTCACTTGTATCATTTTGCCAGTTTTAACGCTTTATAATTATTATTTGCAATTTTGTTTCTGTATTGGTCTATATCAGCGTTTCCCAAACTATTTTGGTCGTGGAACCTCCAAATTTGTTGCCAATGAGCGCGGAACCCTAAATATTTTTTATACAACTACTTTTCAAATTTTAATAGCTGCTGTTAAATGAAACAAATATTATTTTGGTATTTCAGATTTTATTGAATTAAAAAAAACTCAAAAAAAAGAAACTCATAGAAATAATGAATGAAAATATAAAACAAAAACTAAAATAAATAAAAAGCTTTAATGTGAAGAATGCACCTGCTTCTTTGATTCTATGATTCTCTTAAAATTGGGCGTTATGTTTGATAACTGATAACTCGCATATCTTGTGCAGCATCAAGTTTGTTACGATAATTGACTTTTGTCGCAACATATTTTGAAAACCCAGTTTCACACAAATAAGTGGTTGCAAATGGCAATATAGTTCGAATAGCGTGTTTTGATAAATTTGGATATTGATCGAATACATCTGACCAGAATACTGTCAATGAAACTGTTCTAAATTTGGCTTCTAATTGTGTATCCGATCTTAGCTCAATCAAATTTTCATAATCCATGGACATAAATCTTTTTAGTTTTTCTTTTATTTTGAAAGGATTTTGTACCCAGTAATTATCTCTATTCTCCAGGTTTGGAAAGTAATCACTGAGTAATTGTTCTAAGCTGGACAGATGTGTTTTTATACCATCACCTATTTCCATATCCAAATCCACTTCAGATTCTTCGAGAAAATCACTAAGCGTCTGGAAACACTCGAAGCTATTTTGCTCCACAGCTGAAATCCATTATTGTATTTTCCTTGAAAAGGCAACCAATTTATCTTTTGCTTGTAATATGTTGACTTGTTTTTCTTGCAGAGCCAAACATAATACGTTCAATTTTCTAAATATATCAGCAAGGTATGCAAGTGTAGATAGCCAAGTTAAATTATTTAGTCTGTCTGATAATTCAAACTTATGACCAATAAAATACGCCAAGAGTTGCTTTCGCAGTTCAAATATTCGTACAAAAATTTTACCAAGCAATAACCATCTAACTTCCGTATGAAGAAGTAAAGTGGTGTGAAGGCTACCCATATCTTAGCACATGGCTTTGAAAATACGAGATTGCAATGGTTTACTTTTAATAAAATTAATAATCTTCTCTGCTTCATCTAGAACAGATTTAAATGTCACTGAAATCCTTTTTGTTACAAATGCATATCTGTGAAGAATACAATGAGTACTGTTACAGTTTTTTGCAACATTTTTAATCCGTTCCATCATGCGTGTGTTAGGTGAAAAAAGAAAAGCCGCGGATCTTATTCGCCTGATGGGTGGCCTGATATAGATGAAACACATACGTGACAGAATTGCGTATGTGAATTTTTTTTCTCCTTTGCTTTCAGGGACGACTAGAATTGCGAGTGGATACAGTCAGGGGAAGAAGTCAGGCTGCAAATAGCAATAACCATGAATAGTTTGGCAGTGAAATTTAGTTTTAAAAATACGGTGAAAGTAAAAAATTTGGTAATAATTAATTTAATTTGATAGTTGACATTATTGATTATTGAATAAAAAGTTAAAACATTAAAAATCATAATAATAAATAGTTGAGGAAATTATTATACAAGAATTTATACTCAAGAAGTTACGTTATGTATATTATTATATTAAGGGTCATATAACAATAATGTGAATATATTAAAAACCATTCTTATTTTGTTTTAATGAAATAAAATTTGTCACCCGGAACCCCTAAATTTTTTGGCAGAACCCCAGGGTTCCGCGGAACACACTTTGGGAATCGCTGGTCTATATTAAAAGGTCTTAATTTTTATCAACTTTCATGAATGACTTAAATCATTCGTTCTATTAATAGTAATGTGAAAATTGCTAGCTAGACATATAATAACAAAAAAAGAAGAAAAACCAACATAAAAATATATCTAATTCTAGTAGAAAATATTTAATAATCTAAACAGATTATAATATCATTTCCGGGGAAAAAAATTAAAGTATCATATCTTTTGTTTCTTTGTTTAAATCATAGAAATTTCTTTATAAGTAGCACAAGATATAAAAAAAATTAGATTTGCCAGATCATCTTGTCTTTTTTTGTTTTTTTTTTCCAAAGAACTAATAACTTAAAGATAGCCATTTTTCTTTTTAATTTAATAGAATAATATTTGTCTTCCTCTTAAGGAGAGTTAAAATTATTATATTTTTTCATATTTGTTTCTTCTTCACTCAATTAGCACCCCAAAAAATGATTCCTTTAACACTCAGCATGGACATCTATAAAATCCCCTTATAGACATTTTGCTATTTTTTTGTATCATTTTCCCCTGATTAACACTTATTTGATTTAATTTAGCTTCCTTTCTATACGGTTCCTCGTTCAGGGCTTCATATATTTTTTTATTTGTCAATTGAATTAATTTATTTATATATTTATTTGTTTTGAACAATACTAAAGCACTTTAGAACACATAGTGTTAACATCAGTTATGCAATCTGTTTACGTATTAGTTCTACTGCAATAGGCAATCAGAGAAATTTAATCGCACAATATGATACCTACCGTGGATCTGGTTGTCTAAGCTGGGTATTGTAGATTGGCTGTAAAAAGTTAATGGAGTAACTTTTATTTAAATTATATAAAAATTTTAATTTGGTATACTGGACTTGATTATGTCTTGTTAAGCGGCTTCCGCAAAATCGAGACCAAACACACTGTGCTGTGTGTATTTAGTTGGGGTTTTTGCTGCTTTTTTTTCCATTAAAGCCGGACCATTTTAAATTTTTAATATCAAATTGAACTGGGTCAAATAATTGAAGGTTATTTGGGTTGGAGGTGTTTAATTTATAAATACAACTTCTAGATATAAATTTATTAGAGCTGTACTAAAAAGCTCAATGTAACTGATAACCGTTTAATAAAATTGATACTAATTCCTAATTGCCCTAAGCTTTTGGTTTCGCTTTAACATGCTAAAGTATCAAAAGTACTTTTAATACTACTACCGTTACTAAATTTGTTAGTTTTTCCTAAATGCTTCCTGAATAATATTCCATAAAAAAGTTTATATGTACCAAAAAAAAACTTTAGAAGCGATGTTTCATAAAAATAACCAGACAGGTTTCATTCTTGGCATTAGTAGTTAGCAGGGATAAAGTAAAATTTCTACATTATTCTACATGAATATTTTCTTGCGCAAAAAACTTTTGATAGTTTAAATTTATATGATTGATAAAAGTTGAAAATAAACGCTATGTTCTGTCTTTTATCTAATCTTTTAATTTTTGTGAAATCAAGTCTTGGTGTTAGATCATGCTTGAAGGACTAATCACTTAATGCGTGGCGTATATTTTTATAGAAGTGTGTTATAAAGCAATGTATTAATTTTCAATTTTATTTATGATAACCTTGGTCTTCCTTTGCATTGGAATTTTTCAAGTTAGATACATAATAAGCCTCATAAACACTGGAAGAATAGTCGGTCTGCGACTAATCAAATCTAATCAACGAATTAGTTGAATGCGGTAAATCACCTTAGCGAGTTCTTTAAAGTTTTTAGGGATGAGTCTTGGAAAAAAAGATATAGAATTTTAAATGAAATCATAAAAAAATTTGGAAGTAAAATATGTCAAAAGCTCAAAACGCTTAGAAAGAGAATACCTCGATTAATCACCCCTTCCAAATGTACCAATTGACAATATATTAAAATTTTGTTTTACTTATTTTTTCTTTAAATATATATAACAAAAGCCATGCTGAGTACATTAGGGTTGATACCTCACTTGTTAATATGATTTATACCTTTTCGATCAAGCTTTCTGAGTGACATGATGCTTTCTGTTTATTTTGAATTAGCACAATTTTGCTTAAAGGGTGAGAACTACGTTGATATGTTTATTTTCTTGTGCTTTATTTTTTCAATTGATGAAAAATTAATATTTCAAATAAGTTTCAAAACTATGAATTTATGGATAGCTGACATTGAGATGATTATGGTATTCTATTCTCTGTTTATGCTGAGAAAGGCAAAACAAAGAGAAATTGTACTTTTGCTTTGAGCTTTTCAAAGAAAAGGATCATTTTGAAAAGTTAATAATCATAATTAAAAAACTAATGATATTACAGTCAAATCAAATTCACTTAACTTGCTCTTAGCGAAATATTGAAATAAGTTTCATTTTTATTTCTTCATATGTTTTATCTATTTTTAATATACCAATTGAAGAATTGAAGAATAGTAAAGTTAGTTACAAAATATTTCTATGCACATATTAAACATAATAGACTATAATAAAATCCAGCCATGACTTAAAAATCTTGAATCTAAATTGAAAACTATTTACTATTTATTGGAAATTAAAGTTTTTTTTACTAATAATGTCTGTTGCCAACAAATAAAAACAAATTTTAAAATGATTTTTGTAAAATAACACACATAAATTTTATTAGACTGATTCCAATGAGCCTTCAGCGTTTTTGTTTTTTTCCAAAATTTAAAAATGATAAATATTTCCATGACATTAATATTCTTCTTAATAAAATACGCAGTTCAAGTACATAATTTACAAATTTAATGACATTTTTTTTTTTTACAATGTGGAGTGCACTGCTTTCAATTTGTTAAATGACAACAATAACAAAATGCAACATGTATTAATTTGAATGGAATAAATACTAATAAAGTTTTCTGAAATTTGTTATTATAACATAGCTTGGCAAGTTTCGCAAGTCTTATTCGGGTAATGATGAGAGGCAAGTTTGGCAAGTTTCATTTAAACTGACAATCTATTTAAGTACAGTTAAAAATAATATTGGCTGATTTCTTAATATGGTAATTAATATCTAGCCTTAAATACGCTTTTACCAGACCAAAATAACATAATTTATTCCAAAATGTATTGCAAACAAAACATAATTAGTTTTAGAAATTTATTACTAAATTACTAATAATTAGTACTACAAATACTACTACTAAGCCATTTGAATATTACTAAAATTTCAACGCCAGCTCATTATTAATTAAATATTTTTTAATTTCCCCAATGAAGTTTACTTGCTTAGCAATCAATTCTTTTATGTATACTGAATTTCTTTGCCGGGAGCAATGTTTCATAATGAATCTCATAATACAGAAATTTAATTAAATACCAAAGAATAAATTTACATGGCTACATTCCCCTTAAATAAAAAGTCCCGTAAGTATTCTTTAGGCTTTTCATAAAAAGAAATATGTCAATGGAATGGAAGTACGCTAGTGGCAAACTCGTTGCAGTACTGCTTTCTTTGACAATTTTAAATATTTACAAGCTCTACTCAGTAGTTGAACTTTTAACGTCTTCAGAGAAGAGATTAAAGAAAACAAATTGAAGACCTGTTGCACGTACAATTTATGCTACGTTATCTTAAAGTCTTTAAATAGACGTATTTTTTTCCTCTTAACTCCGCTTCGTGGTATTAACTGGCAGAGAAAATGAAACCTGAATGCCTGTCAATCAGTAAAAATATTCAACAAAGTGTAAACACTGATAAAAATGAGATCACGTATTGCGATTGTGAGCTTTTTTAGCAAAATATTGAAATTTAAACCCTATTCATGTCCGATGTATTTTTTTTTTTTTTTTTTTTGTCAATAAAATTTCAGTCACAAGATATTTTAATTTTATTTTTGCATCGAAATTGAATTTCATAGCAATTTTTAAGTTGCAATTACGCAGCTATATTAAGTGGAATAATATTTTTTATTAAACGACAAAACATAAATATTGGAATTTTAAATATAATAAAAAAAACAGTTAACTCTAATTATATAATATAGAGAAATAAAAGGCTTGGAGTTTTTTTAAGGTGTTTTAAAATATAAAAAAGGCATTGGGTTCTTATTGTTTTTTATTATATTTTATAATTAATACTAAAAAATCCATATTAAGTACTATTTAACCTGCTATTCGAATGACACATATTTTATTCGTTGATGTCGTAACGGTGTTTTTACTTCATGTTATTAAAAGAAACAAAAATTTATGTGTATTAGTAAAAACAAGGTGACTATGTCAATAATATTTATAAAAATATACAACTTGATTCTACTTTAAGTCACTTTTTAAACCCTGAATTAGGAAGAAATTACAACAATCACAATCGAATTTGATCAAAAGAAATCGGGATGAAATTATCTGTTTATCTTTAGCTTTGCTTGCAATTCAGTTAAATATTAATAACAAAAATAAATAAAAACTATTTTTGAAATTATGAGGAAAAAGTAAAATAACCTAAGAAAATATATGATTAAGTAAAGGCTGTAATATTGCAAATATTTATGTTACAAAATATCGAGGCTCAAAATAAAATTCTTAAATAACAAAACTATTAATAATAATTACCAAGTGTTAAAAACTATTATAAAATAAATCTTAGTATTGGAATCAAGGAAATTATTTTCATTCTAAATTTGAATTTCAATTTATTGAAACTTTAAGTGAACCAAAACAAATTAATTTAATAAAAAAAACTGCAAAAAATAAAATACGTTTCCTACAAAAATGCTTGGAAGGCTGTGTAAAATTTTAATAAAA
Source organism: Acrocera orbiculus (assembly GCA_947359355.1). Classification (NCBI taxonomy): domain Eukaryota; kingdom Metazoa; phylum Arthropoda; class Insecta; order Diptera; family Acroceridae; genus Acrocera; species Acrocera orbiculus. The sequence goes on from OX375757.1 coordinate 3,546,521, forward strand.
ACTATTGAAATTTCTAATATTTACCTACATAAACATCTGCTAATTCAATTTAATTTAAGTAAGCAATTTAAACAGTTAGAAGTTATTGTTCAAGGGCTACTATTTAAGATGACGGCTTAAATATTTCATATGACTGCCCTACAAAGGCGTTACATAGAATTGTCGTGTGGTACTCTACTGAAAATCATTTTAAGATATGTAAACAAAACAAAAATTCTAAGAATCTTAAGAGAATTTTTATGAAACCGGTTTCTAAAAATTAGTGTATAGCTACGGCAGTTTTATCGAATTTTTTATTACTTTTATTGATCAGACAATAAATTAATAAATATAATTTCGCTTGTATTCAAGTGTATTGTTTAGAATGTTACTTGGAGTTATTATGTCAGATTGTTGTGGTAATGGAAAGCTTCAAAGTTGATTTGGTTGGTAACTCAAGCGGGACCCCATATCTAAAGTACCTATCATTAGTTAAAATAATTACAAAAAACTTAAAATTTCTTCTAATATAATTATAATTGTGTTTTGCTTATTTTATTTTTTCTTAGAAAGAAATGGGAAGAACAGGCTACACTTGCATGCGTAGAACATTTTGCTGGCTTAACATTATACTTTGGGTAAGTTTTATTTCAAACTATTTTTTTGTTAAGTATTTATTTTGTAATCAAGTTTTACTATAATAAATTTTTTTCATCTTGTTATTCGTTTACAGTTTAAAAACTCAGTCGACTTTCTGAAAGAAACTAGTTTTCAAGAAGTTTAAATTATCAATTTTTAATCTTAAAATATTAAACAAACAAACCAACATAAAAGTACGAAAATGTAGTACTTGACATATGTAAATCATGAAAATAGGTTAAAAGTCCTTTAACATACAATTTTATATCCTTATCTGCTACACAAGGTGCAATTTACAATGTACAATTCTACAAATGCAGATTCAAGAAAGTAATTTTTTAACTAAAATAGCTTGGATGGAGTTTGTAAAGTTTTACGTTCTAAGAATTCTATAAACTTGAATTTCTTTTGGAATCTAAAGTTCCTTTTCAGACTACATTTTCTAGCTTCAAGGCTCGGTTTGAGATTTCATTTTTAAAATCTCAGGAGCTTGTTAACATTACAAATTTCTATGTAAGAAATAATAGAATTTCAGTGAAAAGAAAGTTTTAACTAACAACTCTTGTGATTTTAGCAAATTTATGTTTATTGCTTTAGACTTTTTCTTAAGTTCTCTTAAGCTATTTTCTATGTCATCTCTTTTGTAGCAATTTACTAACATTTTTGTTGCAAATTTTTAGCAATATCAATTATTGTTTAATGATTGAAATTCAATCACAGCATACATAAGTGGAATTGTAGTTTTATGTAGGATTTTTGTAAGTTGTAGTTTTGTAATAAAAATAGAGTATGCGGTACAAAAGTATACATACCCATTTTTATAGGAGGAATAGAAAGTTTTTTATGTAAAAGAGTTAGAGGAATTAAATGTTCTTCTAAATTTATTTAAACATATTTTGCACTATTTGAACGCAATAATTAAAATCATATATGCAAGAAAAGCAGAATTATTTATAAATGTGACTTTTGCTTTCAATTAATAAACAAGAATTTTACTCCAGCAAAATGGGATCCCTTGCATGCAAATATTGATTTGTTTTCATAAGAAGTAAATAAAATCACAAACTTAATTCACTTCGTCATTTCATTATATAGAAAGGTGTGGTGTTTTTTTTATCATAATTTCAGCACAAATTTCAAATATATGTAAAGAAATATTTAAAAAAAAAAGTTGAGCTTCAACGTTCTATTAAATTTCTATTTAAATTTAAAGCTACACACGGCATACTTTTTAATATTAATATGTTAGATGATTTCAATAAAATTTAAACTAAACTCAGCTGGTGTTTCGCACGTCCAGCAGATATTTTAATTTCTATTCACGCTTAAACAATTTAAGGCCATTCACCTTATTGTTAGATTTACTTTTAGAACAAATAAAAGTTATAAAAGCAACCAACTACCCCAAATAAAATTTACGTTATTTATTAATCAAGAAAATCAATTGATAGAAAGGCTTCAAACTTTGCGAGGTCACATAAATCAAATTCTTTGATTAGTTCATAAGAATGAAAAGAAAAAAAATTTCACAACTTTATTCTAAACGTAATGGCGGTTTTATTTTTCTTTTATGATAATTAGATACCTATTAGCCGATATATAATGTTTTCATCAAAATATAAATTAAAAAACTAAAAAAATTTTTATTTGTTGCTCTTATTTTTTTTGGCAGATATGTGGCTGTGCTTTTCTCGGTGCTGGTCTTTGGTTGAGACTTGCTTATCAAGGTTATGCGACCTTATTGCCTGATCATGAAGGTTTAAGTGCTGACTCACTCTTCATTTCAGTTGGAGTCTTAGGATTTGTTGTATCATTCTTTGGATGTTGTGGATCATGGTTTCAATCCCGCTTCCTCTTAATAACTGTATATAAATAAAATGAATTTCAATTGAACTAATTAAAAAATTAATTTGATTTTTGTTTTTCTCTATTTAGTACTTCGTTTTAATTGTTTTACTGTTTGTATGTGAGTTTTTAATTGGATCTATAGCATTTTTATTCCGTGGTGGACTCGGAAGAACTGTATCAAATGAGCTACGCTTTGGCATTGAAAGGCATTACAATGCTACCGATCGTGGAGCTTTAGCAGCACCATCAGTATCAGCTATCTGGGATAATCTTCAGGAATCTGTAAAATATTTTTTAAAAAAAAAAACAAAAAAAACAAAAGAGGATTTTTATTAATTTAATTGATTTTTTATGTTTTTATAGTTGCAATGCTGTGGAGTAACTTCCTACGAAGATTGGTATGATATTAATGCATGGAGTGGACAGAGATGGGTACCAGATTCTTGTTGTCGTCCAAATTACAATACAACACGATTTGACTTTTTTGAAGGATCTGGTGATAGTCTTATACGTATAGCATGCGGAAAGTAAATAATTTAATAAAATATTATAGATTTCAGTTGTAAATATTTTTATTTGGTAATAGGTCTGAAAATCCAGCACTTTGGTGGGACAAAGGATGTGCTCATGCTCTTCAATATTGGTTTATTCAACGTCTTCATATTGTCGGAACTATTGGCTTAGTGATAGCATTTCTTCAATTATTTGGTCTAATAACATCTATGCTACTTTTTTGTACAGTAAAACATAAACGAGAATCTCACACATATAAATCATATTCTCCATCAATCGAACCAACAATTAGAAATAGTAGTTGGGAGGCTATAAATTAGAATTGAATTCCAGTTAAATTTAATTCTTTACTATTTTTCCTTTGCTTATTAATAAGCATAATCAAGCATATCACGTAGATCTATTTATTTTTAGTATAAAAATATTTTCAATAGATATAAGGATTGAAGTTCTTCCAGAATTGATTAAAAATATACTTTTAGATTACAAATTTTATTCAATATTTGTGCCAAAAATAATGTAACGAATATATTAAGTTTTAAAGAAAAAACTACTTAGTTTCAGTTTGAAAATTTTTATAATTAAGGACTCCCCAGTTTGTTGTAGTATTATTTCTTACATTTGATTTTAATTTCAAAGAAAAACTGATTTGCAGACGCACGTTAATTAATGCGAAACTATAACTTCTTAACTTTTTTTTCTCTGTGTGCAAAATTTGCATGCAGCAAAGCTTGAATAAAAATATTTTGCTCCTTAATAAATAAGCTATGAAATAAAAATCAGTTTGAATTAATATGACATACAGAATTTTAAATAAAGGCACTTATATCAACTAAAAAAAATGTAGGATTATAGATTTTAACAAAATTTTTCTTGATAAGATAATTTCATTAAATTTAAAATTAAAAAAGCAAAGCATTGATGAACTTTGATACAAGTCTTAGACAATTTGAACACTAACAGCAAAAACTGATTTTTGAATGAATAACGGCTATTGCTGATTTCAAAACCACTTAATATATCCTTTTAAAAAAAGCGAAGCTTTATCTACTTTGACGCATTTGTTTCAAAATAAAATTGCTACCTTTTATATCATATGAAAAATAATTTTTTAGGAAAAATAAATAACTCCCACTCTAAATACTTGCAGACATACAAAAATCAATTTTATTTGATATTATTTTTGATTATACTACTTTTCTAGGTCATTGTAAATCATTCCTAATGGAAATAAATGTCTGAGCTATGAGTAGATTCCTAAATAAGAGTGGAATACAACTTCAGATTAAAAGTGAGGAGTTCTTTACAAGAGGATTGGATAAACTACCACAACCACATTACTTGTGAAATCAAATGTAATCAAATTAAAAACATAGCACAAGATTATTTTCTTTAGAAAGTAGCCATAAAAAATCTGTAATACCTAATCAATTAACACAGGTCTAGCAGTTCTATATTTACCCAAAATACGAAATATTGCAATAGATATAGGATTTTAATAACATATAATTTGAACTTTAATTTTTGAAATTTGAATATGAAATTAAATTACTATAAATTTTTTAAAGTTCTGTCATTCTATTTTATTTAGCTTTTGATATCATTTATTGCTTGGAAACAATTTGAATTAAATTTTTCCAATCAATTAAACTAATAATAGCTAAATTTTCTTTTTAAATTATTTTTTGAGATATTTTTAGAGTAACAACATCCAGACACATTTCATTTCGCTTTGCTAAAATATAACAGAGAAAAAAATTCCAAAAATAATTAAGTGACCGCAATGTTGTCTTGATACATGCAATTAATGAAGGTTATAATTCTCAATTGTTTATACAGCAAATATTTATTTCGGAAAAATTCAGCTTGACTACAAATAAAACATTCCTTAATGCAGATAATTCAGGTTAATTCAGCAAATTTTAAAGATTTTTTTCTTTTAAAACAAATATTGTTGATTTATTTAGTTAACTATTATACAATTGTACAAAACTTGAACTATATTCTGTTAAATTTTTTAAAGTAAAAGGCACAACTTTCGTTAAAAAAAAATCGACAAAATCTTTACTGTGTATTGTACACAATTTTAATATAATCGCTGCTTTAGATTTTTATTGTACACTAAATTCCTAAATGATAATTTATGAGAAACCCTTCAAAGTTTTACACAGTAAAAAATCCATGATAATTCTACTTTCACAAAATTATAAAAACTTCACTTCATCATTCAGGAATTTATTAGAAGTTATTATTTTTCGCAGTCAGCCTTATTCTGATCTTTTTCTTGTAATGCTTCCCGACAGCTACTTTGCTAGGTATGGAAAATTAGCAACAAAAGGCAAAAAGAAGTTAACTAAATTTCTAATTTTCTATATTTCTCATGAGGATTACTTGCTTGAAATAGTAAAATTTTCTTGTTCTTCTGGGATATCCAATACAGTCCTTCTGCTCCGATCGGCTATAACAATTTGAAAACTGATATCTACAACTTAACCTATTGATCTGACAAGTCAAATGGATGTTCTTATGAAAGAAAGAATATTTTCTTTGCTTATGATTATGTCTATTCGTTTTCCAATTTCAACAGAACCCTTCGCTTTTTTTTGTGTAAGTTTGACTTGCATAGTAATTTGCTTCAAGAGTTAGAATATTATGAATAGAATTAAAATATTTTAAAGTCCCATCTGCCAATAAGTTTTATATTCAAATGATCCTTTGTATACTACATTGATTTCAAATAAAACTATTAAATTTTTATCTTACTAAAAACATACAAAAAAAATTGAATTTTTATATTCTTGATTTACTTAAACAGTATTATTAAAACGCCCTACCATGAATCACTGTTAATCACAAAAATAATAACTTATATTGCTAACAGAACTATAGTCAGAGTAATTTACATTACGATATCCATTCCATGAATCAGATAAAACTTCCATTTGCTGCAACATTGCGCTAGGAGTTTCTTCAAGAAATTTGTTCGTATTTTTTAATGTCCAGAACTTATTATTTCCAGCTGCTAACCTTGAGGAAGTTTTCTTTTTGTTATCACTTACCCTTTCTTTTATTAAAGAAGTCTTAAATTTCAGCATATCATCCCAACCATTTTTTTCACAAATTTCGACTTTGACATCAGAAGCATTTTCCGATGAGGATTTATTAACGCAATTAGTATGCCATGGTTTCAACTTCATTTTATTTACATAGTTATTCCAAAGTGTTGTATAAATCTAGTAACTGAATATTAATATTATTTTTTTTAAATTAATGTTACAAACAAACATTTCGCAGAATATGACTTCCAAATTCAAAAAACATTACTTTAGAACTGCCAACATCAACTCTCATTATGTGTCTCGAATCTTTGATAAATATTTTAATGAATATAAAACTAAGTGGTAAAGCACTTAGAAGCTCTAAAGATTCAGTCGCTTCGTCTACACCATAGCTAAAAACATTTTGTAAACATTCTGATGCCTGTTTATCAAAAATATCCATTGCAATCAACAAACTTGACTTTGTCAAAGCTATAAATTATTTATTATTTTTTTAATTTTATAACAAAGTTATTTATAAAATGTTCATTATACCAATTTGAACCTCACGAATTCCCAATCCAGATTCTGTGACTTGAGCAAATGGGCTTTCAACAAGGATATCATCATTAAATGCTTTATATTCATTCAAAATTAACTTTTGAATACGAAAAAGCTTTTCAACTGAATTGATTTCACTTTTATCATAGTTCAGTTTTTTTGTAAACGGAGCATCAAACTCGGACATAATATTAATTTTTGGGAAGAAAAGTAGTTGTCTTTATTATAATTTATATTATTATATTTCCTAAAATGTTTCCGGCCAGTTTTACTGTTCTTAAATTCATAAGTTACTTAACTGCTTTTTTTTTAATGTTCAACTGACGTCTTGGGTGTTCTTTTGTTTTCTAAAAATTCAATGGCTAATATACATATTGAAAAGGACGAATAATTAAATTTTACACTTAAATTTGTAATTAATAATTGTTTGTGTTCTTAGAGAACTAAACTTTGCCAAAAATCTTTAGAGAATGCAAAAAATTAAGAATTTTGTGCTAATAATACTAATTTTAGTAGTTTCAATAGATCACATTGACCACAGGATCACAGGATTTGAAATATCAAAAACACTAAAAGTAGATTAACAAAAATGTGAAAGGTTTTAAGTGGAAACTAAATATAGGATGCTAAACAAATCACAACAAGCACATTGATCTGCCAATATTAACTTTTTATATGAACCATCTTAAAATTTTTGATTTAAATTTTAAAAATGGTGGTAAACAACATGTTTAGAATGAGTGTGTCCAGCCATAGAAGTTTGAGATTTAAATTTAGTAGAGACAAATGTGCTGAAGAGCCAATTCGACTTTCGGTTTCTAATAATTATTCCATTTTTCTCATATTTAGCATTTATAAGTAAAAACCAATTCCTTAAAATTGCCGTCTTTTTATTTTTATTTGTTTGTAATAAATAATTATGTCTTGAAGTTTTATTGGAAAGAAACTAATTTTGTTTCGTTATCTATTGAACTACATGCTGTTTCTGCAGGCCAAGCTATTCTTTTCTATTACAAGGGTCCTGAACTCATTATTTTTCATGCTTTAGTTTTAATTATTCAAAGAAAAGATCAATGAAGAATAAATTGAAGTCAAAAACTTTTGAAGCTTCAAAATTAATTAATATATTATTAAATTTTTAGCATTTTTAAGTGAAAATTTAGCCATGAAGTCCACTTTCACTAATTTTCAAATTTGTATAAGAAAAATATATTTTTAGGCTTAAAGCTTTTGATTTATCCTTTATAAGAAGTATATTAATTTATCGGAAAAACCATAACATATCAGAAATCTTTTTTCGTTTTTTTAGAAAATAATAAAGCTTGAATGAATGCAGCTCATTCAAATCAATACTATTGTCTCCTAGATGGTGCTATCAATTTTATAATTTTTTAATGTTTAATTTTTACAATTAATTGTTATTTTTTTATTTAACTACTTTGTTGGTTGTTAAAAACAATTTGTTAATAATTAAAATAGGGCGGGGCAAACGACTCGCAACTATTGAGAAAAAGAATAAAATTTAAAGCCACAAGTTGCGAAGTGAAAGCAAAAGTTTTTTCACTCCATTCCATTTTCATTTCCCATTCCATAACAATAATAATTAATACATTTTAATAAATCTTATTACTTTAACACTTGTACAAATGTCTCATGTCCATTATGAAAATTTCAGCTAAAGTATTTTTATGTCAGAAATATAAATTACTTAAAATGTACTTTTCAGCACTTAATTTACAATTAAGCTAAATGGCAGGGAGAAGGGATGCGATCAGCCTTAGCTTATATACTATTTGAAGGAGTTCACTAAGCTACTTGAGAGCAGTTGAGATCAAACCTTTGCTAGTTTTGAGTGAATTTATATTATTTTTTTGTGATATTTTTATGTTTTTAGTTGAAAATGATCTGTAGTAAAATTTCAGTGAAATTTTTTATTTTCTTTTTTGCTAGTGTGTTGCATAACATAAGTGGAGCGCCCGATAATGGGCAAGGTCAAATGAAGAGATCAATTGCAGCTACTGGTTCAAATGGTGGAATTCAGGTTTTCTTTATTTTAACAATAATTTATGAAATTTTAAGTAATAATTAGAAATTTGCAAGACATTAGCTCAGTTCAATGTCGAGTTACTTTAGTTTTTATGCTAATATAGAGAAAGGGAATTCGTTTGTTTTACTAATAATGACTTTTATATATTTTTCGACTTTTCCATTTGTTTTATTTGATTAGCTTAAAAAATATTTGGTATTTATTAGATTATGATTTCAAAACTTTCCATCTATTTTTCTTAAAATATAAAAAAATGAAAATTTTTAGGTGAAATTTTTGGAAAGTATCCCTAGTCAATCAGGACAAAAACATTCCAATAAATTTTAAAATGAGATTTACTTGTACTAAATTTAAAATTTTAAGAAAACGGTCACCACTCTATTTTCTACTATTTACACATCCTTGAATGTACGGGATCCCTTTGGCTCATATGACCGCATTTTTATCTACGAATCCTTTGGACCACCAAATGCAGACTAATCGTTATCAAGACTATTTTCTTTACTCCTCGTAATTATAGATTGGAATTGTTTTTTATTGATCCTCAAACAATATTCAAAAGCAATTTCTTTTAAATAAAGTAAATAACACTCATAATTTATAATAATCAAATTTATCTTAGAATTTATTCGCTCCACCCGAAAGAACACGTGAAACAGCTAAAGAGGAAACAGAAGGCCCCGCATCAAAAGTACTTACCTTTTATGATGATAGACACCAAGAAACAGCCCAGTTCTTAGACGTATTATATAATTTTCCTTTCAATCGATGTATTTATTACTCTACACTTTAAATTTTAGGCAAAACCAATTCTCGACACAGCTAAAGAAAATGAAAAATACGGAAATAAAGGAGATCAGTTTTATACAATTGGAAGGGCAATAGTTAACGGATACGAAGCTTTTGCTAATTTTCTGAATAAAATTCTGGATGTAAGTAGCTCTTAAAAGACAATAGTCCCAAATTTCAATTGCGTTTTATAATAACTAATTTTAAAAAACATCTCATTGTCTTAATTATTTTGATATTTCTTAATTACAGAGAGATTTTGTGACTTCTGTGGATTTACACTTCGAAGTTGATAATTAATTGGATAGTAACCAAAAATATTTATATATAATTTTAGGAATATTTTTTTTCAAAAACGAGTCTTTCATTTATGAGTTTTAATTTGTTAAAACTAAAACAAGAAAAATTGCTTTTATTCGGGTTAATGTAAAACAAAACGGTGAATAATTCTTTTAACAATTTATCATTCATTAACAAAAAAGGAGAAGCTTTCTTTGCTAATAACTAAAAATTGCTTAACTAATCAAATGTAATAATTAAAAATTTACGCATCAGTGATCCTTGAGTAGCTCATTTGATTTAATTAAATATATTTAACGATTACGAATGAAAGTTTATTTTTTTTATTTCTACTTTCAATATTAATGTCAACGTAAGGTATGAGCTTAGGATAATTACATTATTTTTAATTCAATATTGCTTTGTTATTTCAATGATTAAAACGTTTAAGAGTAATTTTGTTATACTAATTCTTTGGGGAATATTTTCGCTTTCACATTATGACTATTACAAGTGCATGCTTTTTAGATAATTTACTTCTCAGGACACGTTTTTGTTTTTTGTTTAGATTGTTGACAGCTAAATCCTAGCATAATTTCAACTATTGTTACATTAACGATCAGATACCTTACGTTAAGCTATTTAATTGAACAAAGCTAAGCATTGAAAACTATAAATTATGTTTTGTAGCTTGAAACCTGCTCCCGAAATTAAACGTAGCAATAATTTTGGCATCAAAAACCAAGAACTAGAAAATTACTACATAACAATGTTAAAGGAGTGCTCGTAATATTAAAAATCAGTGGCTTAAGCAAGATTCTTCGCTTATTCGTTACTAATATAGCATTAGGAATAAGTTAAGCTTTTTTCCAAAATGTTTGTACCACAATCAATAACATAGATAGGGGAGATTAGGAGATTAAGCCCCCCCCCCCCCCCCCCCCCCATACAGGCTTGCAATATTTTAGTAGTAATTAAGAAAAAAAACCTAAAATGCCGAGAAAAATTAACAAAACAAAATCATATTTCCATCTACGGCACTGACCATAATACATACTCTTAAACAAGTTTTGTTTTCCGTCACTAGATTTGATAATTTTTCATGTCTGCAAAACGAAACGATATTGTTATTTTGGCCAAAGGCTTTGTATCAAAATACATTATCACTTAAAGTTTATGTGTATATCAGTAATTCATCAAAAAAAAGATTTAGAATCCTCTTGCGCGTCTATAATGAATATCCATAAAAATAGTAAAAAAATTAGATGAAAACTTCACAAACCAAGGAATTTTAAAAGTAGTGCTATAGCCTAGTACTTAAGCCACTTTTAAAATAAATGATTAGTGTAAAAATATTAATTAACCTAAAACTTGAGTATTTTTTGAAAACTTATCAATTAAAGTTTTCAATAGAATCTTTAAAGTTGATATCCTCAACTTCTCGAAGGTCAAAAACTTATTTTTATTAATCCCTATAACTAGATATTGCTACTAGCTCACTCATGTATTGGAGTCAAAATACACTTTATGCCATTCATTTTTAATGACAATAATAACAAAAATTTTAATTTTAATTTAGTGTGTTAGCTTGCTATTTTGAATAGGCAGTTATATTTAAACTTTGTTTTATTTATTAAACTACTCCATAATCTCTAGCCGAATACGAAATTAAATTACCTCGTTATGTACCATTCCGTTAGAATTTATCTCAAAAGTTCTTTTTAAATGAATCATAACTAATAATTTAATAATATAATGATTTCTTTTAAGTTTAATTACAAAATTTTATATTTTAGGTACCTTCAAACCTAGGACGAAACATATCAACAACTATTACAAAAACTTTAGACAATGTGGGAGGTAGACTTGTGGGATTATCTTATCCATAAATTGTTTTAATTATAAATTAATTATAAATGTAAATAACAAAAAAATTAAATTAAAAATTATTATTGGAGAAAGAAAAAAAGAGAATTTTATTATTCTTATACAAAATTGAAATTCATTTTATAGTTTCTACTCATTAGTAAAATTTGTATTTAATATAATTTTTAAATCAATTCAGGTAAATTTTCTTCGATTATTATTATTAAATTAGACACAAAACAGTTAATAAATACTTTTAAGGTAATAATTTAAAAATAAAGAAAAGTCGCGAGTCTTAATGATACCACAATAGAAAGTATTTTTCAGAAGCTGTTTCGGCCATATCTAACATAAATAAATTAAGGCATAGCTTACTGGTAATTCTATTTTACTAGGTTTATAAGTCAATAATCTCTAAATTCAATATTGATATAAATTTTAAGAGGGTCCTAAAAATTAATATTTTGGACATGCACGCATTTAGATGTATTATACCCAAAATTTTTAACAATAAACATAAATTCACATAGTATTAATTCTTGAAGCCAATATATTATCTAAATTTAATAGTAAAAAACAATTTAATATCACTTTTCACTTTGGCAGCAGAAAAGAATCATTCATTGTTAAGAAAAACTATAATAATTTCATCAATATTTTTAGCAATACATATTTCAAGACCGAATATGCGAACGTTACATCTTTTACACTCTGCAAGACAATAACGTGATTCTTGATGTCAACTCAATTGTGGTTAATACATGTCCAACTTTTTTTGTCAGAAAAATTAATTTTGTTTTAAATATTAACAAATTTTTTTTGTATTTATTTGAGATGTCCTGATCCTTTATTTTTCTTTACTTGTATTTTTTTTGCCGATTAACTATATAGCTTAGCCACACGATGGTTGAGCAAATTTGCTAACATTCTAGAATCATAGTTAATTTATTATTTTTGTTGTTTTTCTTTGCCTAAACATTGCATTCGGCAACAAAACCTTCGTTTCTCTTTTTCATAGCAGTAATTAATGTGAATTTTATCAATGACAAAAGCTTTATTGCTACACCCGGGGATAATAAACTAGTTATACTACTATGCAAATAATAGCTAGAAAATCATTACGAGATATTTTACCTCCAGAGGGAAGGACAACTGTCCAAATATTTATGCTCATGTAAACAAAAATTATTTTAAAATTCATTTTGCGGCCCGTTCCGAATTAAAGTTTTCTGTTCAGTATTCGAACAACATCGTGTTAGGTCTTCATAAATTATTTCAATTCAAATAAAATCATATATTATACATAAAACTATCAAATTTGGTTTTGGAAACACCCTACAAACATGAAAGTTCTTTCTTTTAAAAAAAAATACTTACAAATACAATAAACAATAACATGTATTTCAAATATATCCTAAAATAAAATATTTATTATACAAATTTTAATTGACTGAATGAATTTTAAAATTTAATTCCCGAAAGTTATATTTTTCTCTGTACCTAAATTAGATTTGATTAGACCATTTTTAAGGATCCCATTCAACGGGCTTGGATTAGTTATTGTGTTCTCTGTCTTACGAGTTTCATCTTTCATTGGAATATTAATTGAGACCCGATTTTTATTAATTTCACAAGAATTTAAATTGTTATTTGTTTCTGAGCATGACATTCTACGCTGTAACATCGATGTTAATTTTTCAATATTTGAAGATTGTGTCTTTTGTAATATTGGTTTTTCTTTTGTCAAATTTTTTGTTAAATCTTTTTGATAATTTCCATTTAAATTTGCATCCATATCATTTCTTTTTTTTAGATTTGAACGGGAAAGAGTTTTTTCAAGTTCACTTCGTAACATATTAGAAACATCAACATCTTTTGTAGAATTTATGGAATTATTTTCTTGCCCCTTTGTAATAAAATCAAATTTTGAAGGCTCTTTTCGACCATTTTGTACACCATATTCACCAATTGTTACAACAACATTTTTTGTTTGTTTTTTAATAGTCGGTGATCCAGAATTTTGTGGAACTAAATACAATGATGGCGGTCGTGGTATAGATGAAGATGAATTCTGTAATTTAAATGATTTTATTAAATCTAGTTTAGCTAAAATTCCATTCGTTTTTGGTATTTTGGAGGCAGTTGAACTTACAAAAGGTGATGTTTTTGTTAGTGTACTACATGGTGTAGAATCATAGTCAGGAGTAGGTGTTTGTGGCAATTCATCTCCAACAAAATTATTTAATCGAAAGCTACAATTATATTTGTGACTTGGTTCTGAATCGTTTGCAAATTCTGGTGGCTGAAAAGAATTTTTGATATTTTATTATTTTGTTTTTAACTTAATTGGAATTATTCTTGATTACCGGTGGTGCAATTTGTGTTTTCATTTGTAGTTCTGTTAAATGTCTATCCTTAGCTTCATGATCTACTTCATCCTTGGCGACAACTACCTTACTAAGATCAGCCTGTCTTTCCTATAATATAAATGAATTATTGAATTTTTTTGATTCAAAATATAATTATTAAAATTAGTTAAATTTCAATTTTTTATTCAGTTAAGTTGGAGACGTTACGGGACGGCAATTAATTTTTGTAAAGAGCCATTTCTTTTTCCCAGTTGAAATTAGTAGTAAGTTTTTATCCACATTTCTAGTTTGCCTTCACAAAAGTCTTTAAATTAAAATCTTATTGTTTATGGTGGCTTATTAATGCACCTAAAATTTAAGTTTATATGGAATAATTGTTCCTATCTACTTTAGGAGTTTCTTTCGGCCTTTTAAAACATTTTATGACAAATTAAAGAATAATTTACTTTGAAAAAAAGGATAATAATAAAGATTAACTTATAATACAATAACAAATTAAATGGAAGGTAAGTTACGTAATATATATTTCTCCATAAAAATCAATATGAAGCTAATTACATTTAATTTACCACAGAAGACACAAGCCGTTCTTATTCTTTATTGCTAAAAGTCAAAAAAAGAACAATATTTTAGGTAATTAAATGAAATTAAAATACAATAACTTCAATGTTTTTCAATCTTATTATTAATATTTTAAATTATGAAACAAAATTTTTTTAAACTTCATTTTTGCACATTAATTTTGCGCTACAAATGGAGCAAAAAAAAACAAATTGTTCCCCTATATGATACTGACATCTGAAATGATCCGACAGAAAAAAACCGAATTGGTTAATATTTTGCACATTTATCGCTCCAGTGTGAAGCAGAATTAAACAATTCTATCCATTAAATAAAAAATGGCGGTCTTTTAAAAAATGTTTTAAGATCGACTATTTTTTATTTGAATATCAGTTAAAAAAAAAATAATAAATTACTGTTAAAAATTAATAATTTTGCTTAATACGATACGATACAATAGTGTTTTAAAATTTTATTGAAGACAGTCCAATGGATTTTTTTGAAGTTTTTCAGGCATTTGAGAAATAAACACATTTAAAAATTAAAGAAAATAATTTTCATTGGAAATTTATACATAAACTAATTGGTTACACCTTTTGCATACAATAATCCTACAGTTTTTGAAAGGCAGATTTCTACTGCTTCATTCGTGATAAAACTGCTGATAAAACATTGATGTAGAATTTCTTTAATATTTTTTAATTGTTCAATTTTGCTAACATAAAAATAAAATCCTTACTTGTGTTTTTTTTGTACATTATTAATCTACACATTACAAGAACAAAGGGAAAACAAAATTAACAAAAATCATTAATTTCTTTGTCTTGTTACTCAAATTTATGTTCTATAACTTTTTTAACAACTTAAATTTCAGACTGAATTTTTGACAGTACATTTTTAACAATATTTTAAACATACGATTTGGTATCTTAATTAAAATCTGTTTTCTCAAATATAATTTACCATTTTATTGAGGATAAAAATTCTCTAGAGAAACGCAAACTATGTAAAAATTAAAGTTGCGACAAAAAACAACTAACTGAACAAAATTTCTAATGTTTTTAGTTTAATCAAATTGTATCTCAATATTAATTCTTCTTTTAATGTGAGAAAATAATTGGGTCTTAAATATGTCCGCTATACCATAATTCTTCTTTTATTAGAATCATTTGAACAAGAGTTTGACTTTATTGGATTATATATTTTATTGCCGTGTACAGTTTCAAACACTTTTATTATGGCTGGCAATATTGCATTTCTAATACAAGGTATAAGCAGAGTTAACTTTTCTTTTATGGGGTTTAATACAGTGTATAGTCTGCATCACTTTTCATACCAAGCAGATTCTTGTTATATTTCATTACGTCTTTAGGTAGCTCTTTGAAAAGATGCAAATTTCTACTTTCTTTAAAAATTTTTTGACCATTTTACTACACATGCCTAAATAGCTAGTTTTCGTTTTTTGGAAAAATGGTAAATTTTATATCTAGAGTGGAAACCCTTTTGTAATTGAATACAGAGCTTGCATTTGATAGAATTTTGTACTAAACAGAAGCAATCTACAAAAGAGGAAGAAATAAAGAAGAATCTTATAAATACAAGTTAAGCTTCCTTTTTTCTGTCATAAATGCCTAAGAACACTTATTCAAAAAAATTATTTATATCAAAGTCTGGTTAAAATACAATTTTTTGCAAAACCTATTGGCTCTAATTAAGTCTGATAGTTTAATTTTAAGCAGAATAAGGCTATCTTAGTTAAATATAAATATGAAAAATTAAAATAATAAAAAAATATAAAAATCTTTCAAGTGCCAATTTTTAGCGCTGAGTTATCAGCTCAACAATAAATATAAGATGAAATTTTTTAGCTTTTACGACGTTTGCTCTAAGCACATAATTTATTTTCAGTACTTAAAATACTTCCTTAAAATTTTATTTGTTTTTATTTCTTTTAACACGAATATATGCATGAACTATAAAAATTAATGATGTGTTTGTTTCATTTATTTGTGCAAAGTAATTTTTATCTTGATAATTTAAAAATATATTTTAACACAATTTCCAGGTATTTCTCAAAAAAAATTTTAATTGTTTTCTGATAAAAGTGTGACGCAAAACAGATATAAATATATTTGACAAAAAATTTGAGTTTAGCTTTAAAATTAAACATTTTGATTTTTGCATTTAGATTTTTTGTTAAAATCACAATTAAAAAAGCACTAAGAAATCAGTAAGTAATCTAAAAATCTCAGAGGGTTACTATTAACATATTTAATATCACTAAAATCCTTCAATCAATTTTTTGAGGAATATATTTTTAAGAATATTAAAATCGGAATCAAATATTCATTGAAAAACAATAAATTTACCTCATACGTCGATATTGTCACAAGAGATTTAGACGTTGTCGATTTCATAACTGCAAAATATATATTAACACCTCTGTCTGACGTTAAGTTAAACACATATATAAGTAAGCAAATGAAATAAAAATAATTAACAGAGTTTCACAGTCTTATCTAAGCTTGTTATCATCAGAGAGAATCAGCTTAATTAGACTAAACTGATTACAGGTATGTAATTAAAATGTTTAGCGCAGTCGCAACAAAATGAGGCAGCATTAAATATCTATAAGACACTCATAAACATTAAATTTTCAATTAAAGAACTGAAAAGTTTCAATTTATATAAATTAGATGCAGTTTTAATAAGCCGCCACAATAACGGATAAATATATTCACTTAAAATCAGTTAAAATTACTATTAACTCGTTTTTAAAAATAAACCAAATAAATTCTGTCTGTCACTGTTGACAATTGAACAAATAATAATGTTATGGCTTGAGAGGAATCCAATGTCATAAAAGTAGCTCACGCTTCTCTCATCTCGACTGATATGAGTCAAATTGCCGCATTAATTCGACGACTTCCACCTGTTTGTATTTTTGTTTTCTTTGACTTTTTCTTTCGTACAAAACTCTAAAGTTAAAATGTTGCTAGCAATATGATATATTACAAGGAATCCATATCAAAAAATAAAAGAACCAATGAAAAAATTGTTAAATCGACAAAAATAGAAATTCCTTTTCTTAAAATTTATTAAAAACTGGTTTTTAGATTAAATCGCAAACCTTCATCTGACAATAAACAAAGTTTTCAGATTTGCATTAAAGTATTCCTGAATTTTTGAATAACTCGAAAAAAATTTGTGACTTAATTTTTTTCCCATATTTTTTCGGCATAGCTAGGTTCAATTAAGTAATTTATTCTTTAAAATTTCAAAATAAAAAAGAAACAAAGTCACAGAAGTTCACAGATGTATTTGACGTTCATTTCTTCAGTATTCAAGGTCGATAAATACTTTTCCGCTGCTATCGCTTGTTATCATCCTTCATTCACTGATATTCAAAAAAATATTTACTAATAATTTAAGTTGAAAAAATAATAAAAGAGAAATCTTTAATGGCTCACCTATTCCAAAAATGATAATTTTTTACTGATATTCAAAGTAATTAATAACTGCTTAGAAGTTTAATCGAAGTTCTTTAATGCAAAAAATTGATCTGTTAGAATATGATCTTGGATACATTTTATTTCATCCACTTTATATTATATTATGAATTAATTTACTTCATTTAATTACTTAAACTGGTCGTTTGAGTAGTTTCTAATATGATATTTACAATAAGGTGAAGGTTAACCCGTAATTTAACGGGCGTCGCACTCAAAAATATACTTTTAATCATAATAAAAACAAAAAAACTTGTAAAATCGGCAAATCTTAAAACGCTTTCGCTTTTTTGTAATAAGTAAAACTCATTCTTTACCAAAATAGAAAACAAGAAAATGAAAATGTGAAACTTTATCTAATCGTTTTCGCAAAAAATGTTATTCATTTTTGTACATTACGAAGATTATGATTAAATGAATTTTTTAACTGGAATCTTAATAAACTGATTTTGTTCATATTTTATTGTCTAAGATGAAAATATTTTTAGCAAAAAACTAAAACATCGAAGATTGGTTGAGTTTAATTAAAGTCAATTAATCATCACCTATTTCAAAACAAATCTTTGAATATTATATAAAAAAAAAAAATTCGAGTAAAATCCTTTAAAATTATGAAATAAATAAAGATCAAAATTTCTTGAAGAATAAAATATTAATACAACTCAAAGATATTTTGCAATTTGCTAGAAAAACTTCAATTTTGATAAATAATTAACAATTTTTTATTATGAAAAAGTACATTTTTGTGGTACTTCTTAGAACAAAATTTTTGGCTCGTGCCAAATATTAATAACATAATGCAAGAAATTCATTGAATGAACTCAAAAACACAATATTCCATTGGAATAATAATGAAGTCTACAGCAGAATTTGTTTGACAAAATAAACAGTAGCTTTATTATACTCCACATACACCATCTGACACTAGCTATGCAAAAGTAACAGTACCTACTAATTAAAAAAATTAGCAGTTCAACCAAAAACCAATCATTTATGTTAATTGAATTTGTTTGTAACAGTACTAATCTGGCAATAAATTTTAAACGATAAAAAAGATGCGTAAATACGTTCTCGGAATTAGGAAATTAAATATTTGTTTTTAAGAATTTCCAATCGGGAGGAGCATTGAGATAGCAATCAAATGTGGAAAAAATCATCTGATCATTGATCTGATTTAACTTGGAATGTTTTGGAAGTTTTAGCTTCTTACATCGTAATTTGCATTGGATAGCTTATTTCTATCAGGGATTCTAAAATCACAAACTGGGAAATAAATTTCACATGAAACTTTCCGTAAACTTTAAGAGTACAGTGAGGAGCATTGTGTATTTTCTTTAACTTTGAAATAATAATAAAAAATAATAGAGCCTTCTAAGTTTCTTGACAGTATAAAATGGGATGAATCACTACTCTGCGGTGTGCCTAAATGTATCACAGGCATTCGACAGAGTCTGACATGAAGGACTAAGGTATAAAATGAGCTTAATATTACCAAGCAACTTTTGCAAGTTACTGGAATAATATATAAATGATCGTAAATTTAGATCGTCACATAAGGATGCTTCTTTGAGCTATTATCCAATAAAAGCGGGTATACCACAGGGAAGTGTCTTAGGACCGATGCTGTACCTACTATACACAGCAGATATACCCATAACAAATGATACGTTCATTGGAACCTTCGCTGATGACCCTACTTTCAATAGATCAAACGCAAGCCAAGGAAACAGAAAAGCTTCAACTAGCACTTAGTAAATAGAGTACTGATTGAAAAATCAAACTTAACAGGGCTAAATCAATACATGTAACATATACATTGCGTCGAAAAGATAGCAACATGCATATATGTATATCTCAATGGAGAAAAAATACCACAAGCAGACTCAGCAAAATACCTTGGACTCCATCTAATTTCAAGACTAAACTGGAAACACCACGTACGCCAAAAGGCTAAACAAATAAAACAACAAACATTTAAATTATACTGGCTGATTGGAAAGCATTCCAAAATTAATCTTATTGTTAGATGCAAAAGAACAATATACCTGTCAATAATAGAACCTATCTGGACTTATGGAATTCAACTTTTGGGATGTGCTCGCAAACCCAAACCGAGCAAATCATCCAAAAGAGTCAAACAAAATTGTTCAATTTTGTCAATGTTCCTCATATTTCAAAAATATACTTGAAAGCCTGAGATATGATGAATATAGAAATTGAATTTTTGTTACATTTACTATAAATGTTTTGAATTATCTTTTACAAATTTTAGAATTCTTATTGAAAAAAGAAAAATATGAAACTCTAACTGAAAATTTACTCATAGTTCTATGGTATTTTTATCTTTTTAGCTTCAATTAATCCAGGCATATTCTTACAATTTAACAACTATCAACACTTTCAATTTCAGCATCTATACAAATGGCTTAGCCATAAAAATAACTTAAAGTTATTCTCTTCTCTCTCTCTCTCTCTCTCTTCTCTCTTCTCTCTTCTCTTAAAGTTGATTTTTCTTTTTCAAAAACAAAAATTTCAGTTTTTGACCATGCACTGATTTTTAGTGCAGAAAAAGACACTATTGAAGCCAGAAAATTATTAAGATTCATTCAATGATAGTTTTAAAAATGCTAAAAAAAGAT
The DNA here is from genome assembly GCA_947359355.1 of Acrocera orbiculus. Lineage (NCBI taxonomy): Eukaryota > Metazoa > Arthropoda > Insecta > Diptera > Acroceridae > Acrocera > Acrocera orbiculus. The sequence goes on from OX375757.1 coordinate 3,567,158, forward strand.
TTATGCAAGATCCTTAGTCATATATTATGAAAATTGATTAAAATATCTCATTAACTACTGTGATAGATACAAAAATTGATCAAAAATTATAATTTTTTCAGACACTTGCAAAAGTTAAACAATTGAATTTCATCTTACACGCAACGAAATTTGTTGGGAACTTTACCTGTAATGCAATTAATTTTAAAAAAACAGTCAGACCCTTACAAAACGTTTTAATATTTTCAAAAAAAAAAAAAACAAAATATCGGTCAATAGAAATTTAGACCTTGAAATGAAAACTTAGGTGGCAAGAAAACTGTTGAAATTAAAAGAAAAACAAAACCTGGTTGCAACTTTGTAAAACAAACGAATCAATAGAGATTCATGAATAATTTTATAATGAAACAAACCAGGAGATAAGATAATAATTATTTTACATAAATTAAAAAAAAAAAATGAGGCCATATTTATCTTTGTTTTTCTTCCTTATGCGATATTTTTTTGAATGGAAAATTATGTAAATATGCTGTGCGCAATAAACTGTAAAAACTCAAAATTTTTCAGTATTATCGAAATCTTCCTTGATTTAATTTTTCCACTTTAATCTTAATACTATAGTTTTCTTGCTTTGTTTAAAAATTTTTTCATATTATATATTTTATTTTTTGATAGAGTGCGATTAAAAAAATGTTTGCCTAAAATGTAAATTGTAAAAATTGACTGATCTGTCAGCAGAGTAAATTCAAAATTCAATTAAGTGACCTTCTTAATTAACATACAAGTTGATTTTTTTATTTTGAACCATAACAGAGAAACTCCAGATTTATAAAAATAAAAACTATCAACTAGGCTAAAGTTGTTCAATAATTATAAATTGACCAATAGGCTAATCTTTCAGGCTATGCCTAATAAAACTATTCAGCCATTTTATATTATTTGGTAACTTGAATTATGTCATTGATAGATATATCACTTTTTCAATCTTAATGAATTTTTATCATATAAATGCATACATTTCTTAATTAACTGATATATTTTGGTATCTAACCTAAAAAGGGTGTAAGAATCCTTCCAATGCCTTAACTTAATCCAAAACAAAACTTCTTATCAGATAACTGAAAAATATTTTTAATCAAAAAGTATTCGTTATCAAAAAGTACTTATGTTAACTACTGAACAAACATCAAATATTTAACAACTTTCTTTCCCTGTGTTTACACAGTAAAACTGGTCTTTAATTGAAACGAAAAGTCGCTTTTTTAGTTCGTACAATTGATAGGAAGCTCAAATATCTACTTACAAAAAAATAATAATAATTTAATCGATTGATTGATTGGCTTTGATAATTATCGCTAAATCATTCAGTTATAGTTCATAATTCACTTAACGAAAATTTCACAAAAGTGAAAATTCAGTTGAAAAGAGCTTTTTGCTTTTCATAATATTTTATTAGAAAAAAGCTTAAATTAGTTTTTTCTCTCACCTTTTGCTGTTCAGTTTCTTGAAACCCATTTTTAAACATTTTCTGATGAGCCCGCCGAAATTCATCCATTAAGCTTTTATGACGCTGTTGATTATCATCATTTCCACTAGGCGATGGATTGCTAAAGCGTTGTTGTTGTTGTTTTCCAACTAAGTCTGTGTTTTGATTGTTGCATTCGCTAATTTGTTTGCGCTATAATTAAATATTAGTCTAGACTTAAACCGCATTTATTTATGTGTTTTACAAATCAACCAAAATGGTTAAATTGGTCAATTTGGTGCTAATTTGGTGAGAGAGATAAGAGTAAGAGGAACTCAACTAAAATATGTCAATTGTAAAATTAGTTAGGTTTCATATTGACTTTCAAGAACTCCATTCATAAATTAAAACTATTAATCATGTATTGCTAAAAAAACCATCAATTCAATCTGTTACAATCATTCAAAATAATAGAGTCCACAAAATAATAGAGAAAAGTCTTTTCTCTCTCACCAAATTAGCACTTTAACCATAATTTAACCACTTTGGTTGATTTGTAAAACACACACATATTTTATCCAACCTGTTGACGTTTTTTTAGCTCTTCACTGATTGCATTACTCAGGCCACTGTTACAAAATCTTTTCTCATTATTATCTAAAGCTGAAGGAATTTGTGGTGGAGGGGGAGGAGGTACACCTACAGAGTTAGATGTACTAGTAGTATTAGTTGGCGTTAATGGTTCTTCTTTTTTTTCAGGACCTCTATGAACTTCAACAATCACAGTTTTGGTTTCACTTTGGCGGGATACAAAACAGATATCCGCAATTTTACTATTGCTTGAAAAGCATTGATTTTCTGGTGACTTTAAATTGAAATTTGCAAGAGACGAATGACTATTATGATTTTGCTTATCTAAATTTTTATTTCCCTCTTGTACCAGTGTATTATTAATCATTGTACCTGATTCTGATAGTTGAATAATTGTTTTATTCTCGTCATTTGCCTTTTTCAAACTATCAGCTTGTCTAATATGGTCTTTTCTTCGATCAAGATTTATACGATCATTCCATCGTCTATTATATCCATTCAGTCTATCAACACCATTTTCTTGTCGGCTCATATTAAAACGTTTTGAGGATTGATCTGCCCAGCAAGGACTTTGATCACCTGTTATACTACTTGCTGAGCTATTATAACCACTTGATTCACCAGGGAATAAATCAAGACCAGCTGCAGTTCGTATTGTCATTTCAAGTGTATGAGAACTTTTCATTACAGCAACAGCCTCACTAAAAAGGACATCAGAGAAATCAATACTATTGCAGCTAAGAATTTGATCGCCAGGTCTTAAGCCAGCATCACGTGCAACACTAAAATCTTTGGTGAATTGTACAAATATGCCTGGCTTCCATTCAGGACCTTTACATATTCCTAATCCAAGCTTTGTTTTAGGTGCCACTTTAAGGACTATACGAACATCTTTTGGAGTGATTTCATCGAAATTTGTTAACGAATTTAATACGTGATGAGGTACCATATGCCAAGTCAAAGGATCTATGTTTCTCCTATTTTAAAATATTTTAATTTTTTTATACAATTTTTAATTCAATAGAAAAACTAAAATTTACTTACTCTTTCATTGGAAGCATGCCAACACCTGGAAGTATGGGAAAATAATTTCAATCAAAAATTGATTTGACGCTAAATTTTATTCCTTAAGCTTATTAATATTAAAAATTTCTTTATTGTCTTAAAACATTAGTTGAAATTTGAATGTTTTGAGGTACATATTTTACTAATCCGATTATGCAAATTTATGTGTAGGATGTAGCACCATTCTCCATTTAAAAAAAGGAAATTCTTCTTTTAATATCGTTAGTCTGAGTCATGCAAGTAAAGTATTCTTGCAAGGCACGTCATTGATGTAAGTAAGAATTCTTTTTTGACCTTAAGAGAATATTCATAAATAATATTTTCTATCCATTTAGATTTTTTTAAATTCATATACAGGCCATACAGAATTTTGGTCACTATTTGATAGAATTTCTATGAATGAACACAAACTCATATCATCATGCATACGATCAAAGTTAATTCTCAAAGTGATCTCAAAATTATCAATGATCATGAATAATTGTCAGTTTCAAAATTCAAATTTTCATTAAGATGACAAGAATAGCAAATAAAATATTGAGTAGGAAGTTTTTACTAGTGTTCGATTATATAATCTTCCTTCCATCTTGCTTAAAATAATTTTTTCCGTGCTTTATGTTTTTAAGCCGTTTAAATGATAGTAAGCTGCATATACTCTTGTTTAAAGTTGGTATTTAAGTCCAACTCCAACCTATATGTCTTACAGTTAAATATTTCAATTAGTGAAAACAACAATCCGAATTTCTTGTGTTTATCAGGAAATTATTTTTGGTAGGAAAAATATAACACTCAAGGAAAACTTGGAAAGTTTTATAGCGACAATCCAGTGACTGAAAGAACCCATTTGCCAAGTTAAGTTTGTTAATTTAAGGACTCCATTTTTTTAGATAAGCATATATATCATTGATTGCCCATCAGCATCAGCAGCGAATGAACAATATGGTCCTCATATACCAAAGTTTTCCAGAAAAATTATCAGAAGTTAATAGTTTCAATTACAAAATCAATAATCTAGATATTTTAAATGTTCCCTTATACAGTAGATATTATTTATCTCTAGCGCTGAGCCGATACTATCTTCTCAGAAGTCTAAAAAAGGTGCTGTGTTGTGATACCATTGAAGAAATTTATGCCTCTTTTGGAAGCAAAAACTAATTCCTTTATAAAATCGAGAAATAAATGCTGTCTAAGGGTTAAACGGATTGTGTGGCTTTTGATAAAAATTATTTCAAGAAATAAATTTCAATTTTAAAACATTTTTGTGTTTGGTAAGCTGGGAAACTTTCAAAAACTTTTGTAACAAAAATAAATGTAATTTAAAAAAATGATTTTTGTTACAAGTTTCCCTTTAAACCTATTCCATAAAATCTGTATTCGCAATTTTACATATCGAAAACAAAAATAAGACCAGTTTTTAAAAATAAAATTCATCATACAGCTATATCCTTAGGAAAAATTCAATAACTTAATCTTTTAAGTAATATTTTAGTTTATTTCTCTAGAAATTATAGATTGAAAAAAGAAAATTAAAAAAATTATTTCAGTGCTCACCTCTAACTTTCATAGTCAGCCTACACTGACTGCTAATAAATTGTGATAGTTCTTTGTGTACAGCATCATCAACTTGGTAACCATTGACACGTACTATTTGATCACCAATCTAATAATCGAAAAATACGTTAGCCATAAATTATACAATAATGAAAAAAATCAAAACATACCCTTAATCCTTTCAAATCAGCTTCACTACCTTTTTCAATACGTGATACAAAAAATCCTGTTCCAAATTCTTTTCCGCCCCTAATTGCAAATCCAAATGCAGCATTTGTTTCAGGTCCAAGAATTAATCTTTTTGAGCTTGGACGTATCATTCTAACTATTCGTATCCTTGAAGTGATTACACCACTTCTTGATGATACAGCATCACTTGAAGAACTTGTTGAACCATGGATGCTGCCACAGTCTGTCATTTTGTTATGTTAACTTCTAGAATATTAAAGTAATGATTCTTTAACTTTTCTTTTTTTTAGCTGACAATTAGTAAATATTTATTTCATTCTTTTATTTATTAAAAAAATAACAATGTGAAAAATCAGCAAAATTGTAGCAAATTTTGCATTTTTAATGTATTTTTTCAAGTGCGTACAATGCAAATGTTTTGATCGTCACTTTGCTTATAAACCTTGCAAGCAGAAGAATTCATAACTTGAAGTTACTTATTTAGTTTGGTTTGTCAAAAACAGACCCCAAAAAATTGAAAATTATTTCCGTTATGCTGAGGTTGAGATTTTGTTAGTGATACACACAGGTGTACGTTATAAGTAACCAAAACAATTAGAAATATCACTTGATTTAATTAAATCGAAAGTGATTTACTGTCATTAAAATTGATGCAATAGTCAGTGCTTTCGCCAGCTGCATTAGGTCGTAACATTTTTAAGCTCTTGGAGCTATTTTGAAAATATAGCGATGTCATTTTTTCATCTTACAACCATCTCAAAATGTCAGTTCTTGTTGACTGAACAACTTATAACCGTTTTATAAAAGCCATTAAGCATTAACTGAGATCACATTCCAATCAAGTCATGCCTGTGATTTATTTATTTCGTCTTTAAAAGGATTTCAAGCAAAAGTTATTGTTGCTTGCATTGTTACGTTTAGCTAAAATGAACCGTCAAAATAAATATGATGAATTGGTTGGATCACTAATCAAGATTTGGTCTATCTGTTTTGTTATTGGTATTCATACAACGAATTATGCAATATTTTTTTTTAATAAATTCATTTCAGTGTTAAACTAATCCGGAAATTCAATTTCATTTTATTTAGATGAGCATATTTCATGGTTATGATTGAAATACTAAATCTTCTAAAAGAATAAAAATTTTTGTCTTTTAAAACTTTGAAATCAATCAATGAAATCCATTTCGGATTCATGGCCATTTATAATTACTTTTCATATTTATCCCATCTGTCACACCTACGGTTGATGGTTCCTTAAGTGGACCACTGTTTTTACTTTTGTTTTACATTTTATACATTTTGTTTTGTGTACGTTTTATGTGTTAATCTTCTAAGGAAGCAGATTTTAATTTATATAATTATGAAAATTTAGCATGATTAATATTTTTGTGAATTATGATTTGAGTAATTGCAACTAGGAGAACTTTTTTTCGATAATTCACCGGCTCACGGCTTTTGTTACAATGTGTCATAAATTTTTTATTATACTTTCATAAAAGAATTGAAGCAAAAATATACTTTTCCGAATATTGTATTGGGAGATACTCTTCACGAAAAAACTGCTGATTAAATCTAGTTTTATATCAGCACTGGACTATAACTTGCCTAGCCAAATTATCAAATTAAAAAAATTCTTAATCAAGTCTGATACATTCCAATCACACTGGATAGAACAATATCTACCGTTTTAGATTCCCAGTGGAAAATTGGTCTATAGCTAGATGTCAAGAGCTGTAATGATGTTGGGTATATTTTTTGTACTATATGACATTCACTGCAAACTAAATTCTTTAGTTTTTAGGATATTTCATTTGCTGCTATTAAAAGAATAAAAACTTTTTACCATAAATAAATATCATGCAAATAAGACTTAAAATAGAGTAAAAGTGTTGAGGTGAAGTTCGTAAATGTAAACCACAAATGTTATATGCTTCCCATCTGACTTTCATTGATATTTTATCCGATTCGGAATAACCACAACCACTAATCTTCAAAACCATCTATAGAAATGCTAAACGGACTTAAAAATGCTCATAAGTCTTACTTAGTTTCTTCTATTCACTCTGTTCAATTTAAATAGCCTTTCAATGGTAGTTTTATTCAAAGAGTCTTCACAGGCGATTTATTTAGTTTTTATGAAAATCCTTCAAACTTTATACCTCATTTTTATAATATTGTAACAAATTTTAAATCTATGAGCACAGGAATAAAACCAAATAAACTAAGCTGTCAGAAAAAAATGTATAAAGAGACAGCCTGTATGAAATTTTAGTCAATTTGAGTTTTTCTTTCTAAGTAAAGTTTAGAAAGAATTGCGGAATACAACTAAAATTATAAATAATTTATGTTTCTACAAATGCTCCAAATTTTTCATTTTAGTTCTGTTCTTCTACTTTTTCGAATATAAACATAAATTCTATTAATACAAAATCAATTAAAAACATAAAAGAATTGAAATCTACTTATAATCTTCGAAAAATGTTTCTAAGAATATTACTCTTCTTATAAAGACTTTCCAAATGAAAAAAATTCTTGATACCACAGTATTAAGCTTGAGTAGAAATACTAAATAGATTTAAAAAAATAACTAGAAGGTTATTGTATGAACTCAAATAATACCCCGCTTAACAAATATTTTTGCTCAAAAAAAGCGTTGGTTGAGTAACCAAAAACAACAAATTCTGTTAAGTCTGGTAAAAATTAAACAAACAAAGTTTATAGGACAACAATTTACAACATTAAAGCAATCAATTATCCAGCGCCTACTAAATACCCCAAACATATTTTTTTTTTACGTAGGAATAATACTAGAGTTTTTGAATATATTATAATTATAACGTGAGGTGATCGAATTATAAACGAGTAAAATTTTAATAATTCCCTATGACAAAATATTTCTTTTGACCAAAATAAGCCCCTTCAATAGTTAAAAATTAAGTAACAGTTTAATCAAAATTTATTACTAAAATAATTATTTAGATTTATATTAAAATTTTTCAAAGACCATATAAACAGACTAAATGAAAAAATTTTCGTAGTAAAATAACAAAAAAGCTGTAAATCTGTAAATTCATTTCTATAAAAAACTAAAAAAACACCTTTTATTAGTTAACTAGATGCTATTATTCATTTCTTTTTTGTATATAACTATAATATTTCGAAAATAAAAGTTCTCAAGGTGATTAATTTAAAGAAAATTAACAAATATGTTCAAATATTTCTTAAGTTGTAACCACTGATGTTTTTTTGAATTGAAAATGTTATTAAATTCAAATATTAATGTTATAATGTATCAAAGATTGCTATATAGAAATAGTTTTACTGAAAATCTACCCAAAAACTAAGAACGCTCATTAATCTCTCCAATTTATCAGATCCAAAAAAAAAACAATACACATTTTTTAATTTTTTTTATTGATCCCAATTTGTTAAATCTTTTCTTTTATTAAGTACTGCATGGCATTGGTCTAATTAAACCAACTGTTGGCTCAATTGAACAACAATCCAATTCTGATAGTTGTTTTAGCAGAAAATATAATAAAAACACATGAACCTTATAAGTGGTTCAGCATTAAGTACGCCCATAAAAATTAGAAAATAAGCTTCAATTTGATTTCTCTTATACAAATCAAAAAAAAAACTAGAAAAAAAAAACCCTCCCGTTCGGATCAGACAAGTAGTCGCTTGCTTAACCTTTATGATAATCTAATTTCACTAAATAAGCGAAAATAAAAACAAATAGCATAAATTGTAATTAACGTAAAAATATAAAAAGAAATTCAATTTAAAGAATTTAGGTCAAGGTCACATGTACCCAGCTAAAACACAAGAAAACTACTATCCCAGAGATATTAAGTTTTCCCTTTTGCTCATATCTTGTTATTGAAACAAATTAAAATATTTTTCTTTTTTTTTTTGTTTTTCCTTAATGAAAAAAATTCACCTGTAGCAGCTAATTTGCATAATATTTACGGTGGCATTCCATCTTAAAACTTGTTTTTAGTAAATATGATCAAAAGAGATACTTTCTTTTCTGCATAAACTAAATCCAGTCATTCTGAACTTTTCTTGGTTGTCTTAGGTCACATTAAAATCAAGATAGTGTCATCCAAATACAGTGTTACCCGCTATGAAATTCATTAATTAACAAAATTGTCTGCAATCAAAATTGCAGTAACAGTTGATGCATCCAAAAAATAATAAATGGATGTTTTGAACGCTTCGTAATTTCTTGACCAAGTTTCTTTCTTATTCTCATACTATTCGTGTAATATGATAATATGCAAAATTGTTTTTTTCTTCTTTAATGCATTTTATTTTAGGAAGTCTATGCCCTTTTTAAGAAGTTATGCTTCCAAATTATTTGGGTGTAAAGTTGATTGTTTAACGCGACCCTTAACAAAAGTTTATATGAGAAAATTTTTTGATATTTTGAGAGATTATATGCAAAATTATGTATATCATATCCAAGACGTTAAAAGTCTTGTCTTTAAATTTTAAATTCAAAATCAATTTTGTAAATAACGAAATGGTCAATTTTTCGTAATTTTGACGTTAGGCAGTTTGAAATTTTTCAAAATTTTAACGAGTAGACTTTTTACCCAATTAATATGCAGAAATTCTCCAAAACTTATATGATATTTATTAAAAACTATGTCCATAATGGACAAAGATTAAATGCCATATAACTTTTGGAGAATTACAGCATTTTAACTGACTGAGAAAAATAGCCACACAGTAAAATTCATATAAAGTGTGTTTTTAAACTAGGATAACTTCAAACACAAATTAGCAATCTTTCACTTCATTCCCCTGAAAAACTTTCAATGATGATTAGTAATGAAATAAAATTAGTTAAATGATATTTTATTTTTCATGTAGCATTTGAAACTATTATATTAAATGCTGTAATGTTTTGTTAAAACATGTTATCCAGTAAACTGCTAATGTTTGTTTTGAAAATAATATCAAAATAGTTTTTTACTAGTAAATTCCTAAATTCTTAAAAAGATTAAAGGAAAAACTCGAGATTTAAGATTCAAAACCCATAGACCAAAAATATCGTGTTACTATATATAATGCTAGAAATTTACTTTCACTAAAAATCAACAAAATTAAATTTTTACCAGACAAATAAATTTCCAAAAATAGAAATATCTTTCAATTAACACCTTTTTTCGTAATATTAAAAATAATGGGGCCAATCTCGTTAAAATTCCAAAATGAACGTTAGATATGTATTTCTTTTAATTCACTAAGATTACTGTCAAATAAAAAAATGAAATAGTATATTAGCTTGTAATCAGTTTCCAAAAATTTGATGTTTACTTTTTAGTTTAGTTACTTTTAAAAATAATTTTCTATGAAAATAAAAAGTCAAAGATTTACTCTACTACCTTCGATATGAACAATATTGTTTTCATTTTTAGTCTAAAGCCATTTTATTTGTGAAGCACACTCAAAATAGGTATGGTATCATAACAAAGAAAATTATGCAAAAATTTTCACATTGTGAAACGATGGAAAAATGCAATTAAAAAATAATTTAAACATCCTAGTCAGATATATTCACCGCCTTCTTAATTTAACAGTAAATTTAACCATAGCCACTGAATTTTTATTTGATATAATTGACACTATATGCACTTCTTATAAGGCCTGAAATCGAATCTTATTATATACACCTGTAAGCCTTATGGTTAAACTGGCCTAAAGCCATAAAATGAAAGAAACCGCTGATATGATTTATAATCAAAGCTGCCTGCCATGCAGAGCTCCATCCTGAGAAGCTATTGTTTCTTCTTTTTATATTTTTTAATTTGTTTTATTGCATTTTATTGCATATATATATATATATATATATATTTCTTCAATTGAACAGAGATACCCGTTTTTCGTGAAAGTATGTAATCAATGTCTGGTACATGTCGGCGTCTGTAAAACAATTATTGGTGGTAGACATGGCAAGTAAATGTGATTAAGCGATTTAATAAAATTTACAATGCAATGCGCGACTTTATTTAAATTGGTTAAGTGCCATACAAAAACCATAAAAATAATTAAAATAAAAATATTTTTTTTGGGTATGGTATTAATAGCACAAATATCAGAGATTTTATTTTTTTACTTTTTTTTCGGAAAAATTTCATAAAAAACTTTTTAACTTGAAATTCTTAAATTAAAAATGTCAATCAGAAGACACGCTCTATTTTTCAATGTTAATTTGTTTTACATTTGGAAACAAATTGAAAGTTTAAGTCCAAAAAAAAAACAAAACAATAAAAAACAAAACAAAAACAGATCAAATCTAAATTTATATGATCGTAAAACTTGTTTTCAAGCATGTTTTTAATAAACCGATTATAGCTCTGACTATCCGAAAAAGTTATCAGGTGAACAATTGTAGTATAAGTAAGAAAATCAAATTTCGATTACTCTTAAGCTTAAGCTTACAGGATTTTGTAAATCTAGTAAATACATACATATAGTATGCAATGACAGAAACTAAACCGTCACTTAAACATAGTTATTATTCAAATAGAACAAATCAAATTTAATTTAGATGCTCAAGTAATGAATACAAATGACTAACTTCCTAGAATTAAAACAAAAAGCCAATAAAGTATTATTTCTCAAAAAGGTCAACGATAGCATCATGGTTCGATGAAGGTTATCCAAAAACAAACCACAAATTCATAATTAAAATAATGAACTTCTAAATACGATATAAGCCTAACTAGGCAGTAAATAAAAAAAAGTCAAGGTTAGAATCAGGCTACGGCTTTTATTGATAAATGAAATAAATATCTTTGACCCTCATAAAACTTCCAAACTATAGAATATAAGATATTCATCAATTATCAGTATTTTGGCATATGAATTGTATTAGTAACCATTCCATATTGTTCACTACTTTAATAAAGTTTTAGCTAGGCTTCCACAAATTAAATTTTTGAAAATCCGTAAAACTACACAAAAACCGCAGCGAAAAAGCCAGAATGGACGTAGTGGTAAAAGTGCCAAAAATTTTACAAGAAAAACTTCATATATTGCACACCAAGATACGGTATTATTCGAAATACGTAAGTTACGTTCTGTTAAAATCGATTTAGTAAATTTGGAGATTTCCTTTTTTCCCATTTGGAATATTATATAATCGCTAAAAAAAAAAAGCAGAGCAAGTCAATAAATTCTTTTGGGACCTCAACCTCAAGATACAGTAATGAGACTTAATAAATTCATCTTGACAAGGCATTTGACCTTAGAGTATTATATTTGTGAGAAACTAGTTATTAATAATTAGATATTGAATTTATTTGTAAAATTAAAATTATAAACAAGGAAGGAAATCAATCAAAATAGAAAAAGCGGTATATGAGTGAAGGCTTTTGTTTGATACATCCCACAAAAAAAAAGATGTCTTTAAATTGTACTGGTTCAAACTAATAGAATCTGTTTGGATAATATTCCGGTCAGATAATTTCAATTTTAAGTATAAAGACATTAAGTGCAATTTATTTAATGTTGATTTCCTAGCTAGAAAGACAACGCTTGTTTCTTGTTTGAAACTAAAATTATATTAACAATATTAAAGCAAAATTTAAGTGCATGGACCAGAATATTACAATTATAGAGTACACTAAAAAACATGCAAACAAAATATTATTAGCTACGAGTTCTTAATGAAGTTGTTAAAACAAGCTGAAAAAAAATATGTTGTCCAAGAGCCGAATGAAATCCTTCAATAAATAATTTCTGTGTGTCATGGTCTAAAAACTCCAAATACCAAATAAATCATAATGCATTGTTTTTCATGTTAATTCAAAGGATTTTTTTGATATAAAAATAACCATAAAATGTCACCATACTGACATATAGGTGCTGATAGTTTGGTACTTTTACATTCCTTTCAAAAGGTTGTTTTAATCTTGGAGCCATCACATGCAAAAAAAATGCAATACATCATAAAAGCTTGATCAGCTAACACAGCCTTTATATTTGATGACACCTTCTTTAATTTTTGACAATGTAAAAATAAAAAAAAATTTCCAGATCTACAGTATTTTAAAACCTATATCCATAGATATATTTTTGAGAAACATAATACAATAAAGTAATAGATAAATTTTAAAATATGATTCCTTTAAAAGATAATTTGTAACATTTAGAACTATACAAGGCCAACCATTTAATTTTTGATCTTATATACCTTATTCCAAGACCAATTTATGCGGGAGCAGTTAAAGAAAAAAATATTTAGAAAACAGTAATCTATAAATTAACACTAAATTGCTTCTTAGGCCCACAATACTGATTAGAATTTATAAATTGATACAAAAATTTAAGCAAATCATTCCTAAAAGCTATCTAAGTGCTTGGACAACTAAAAAAATCATTAAAATCAGCAATGACCCTTCAAATACAATTCCAACAACGGAATCAAGGTTTCGATATAATTGAATTGCACGATTAATGCCAAGGTTTTAAAATGTTCCGTACTAAAAGTTAACATTAATCAAATTTGTTCTCCTCCGTATAACAGTGTTGAATCAATTTTTGTTAAACTGTTTATAAGCCTATAGTCTTTAAGATAGCTACTGTTTGGGCAGAAAACTCATTTAGCAACTTAACTTAATCCAATTAATACAAGTACATTTTTGAAGACACCTATAAATTAGTTTTGTGTTTCATCAGAAGTCTAAAAAATTGTTTTTAATCTCTCTCTTCAGTTCCCGCAAAATTTCTTTTAAAACTATTAACAAAATTATCCGGAAATGAATAACACTTGGTATCTTTTACTGTTTTGGCAATACTACGTGGATCTTAGATGTTTAGCTTTTATTTTTCTTTGATTGACAAATTGTTAATGTTTTGAAACGTGAAATTGCTCTAGCAAAGTATTTGAAATATGAAGAGATTACTAAAAATCCTGGGTAGATACGATCTCTGTTTCAAAGGAAACTATTTTTTCAAATACAGGGCAAAAAGATCTCATATTTTGTAAATTTTTAAGTAAAGGCCTAAAGACCCTTGCTGCCAGTATATATTAAAATAAAACACTAAGCGCAAGTAGCATAAAAAACTTCCTAATTTTTTTAAAGTGAATACAAAATTTTTAATAATATTCAATAAAATCTTTTCAAAAATAAGAGCTTCCGGAAGTTTTGCTTATTTAACAATGAATTAATCAAAAATTTTATTTAAGAAGTTACATTTATTATTTAAAGATGTTAAGACTTATCCGCAACTAGCAACTAACATGGTCCCGTTTTCAAGCAGCTTTTCGAACATGTCGGCCAGTATTCTGTCAATGACGCATATTATTTTTGAAAAATTCTATAGTATAGCCTTAAACACAAAGACATCACAAAAAATTTAAAGTCAATTTCTAATTTTATATTTTTGGGCAGTAAAAACCCGAAAAGATGAATTAAAACCTACTATTTAGTTTATAAGTTAAAAATTAAAGGGAATGGGGCTATCCAATGAATCTCAAACATACCAAAACCAAAACAGTTTACATAAAAATAAAATAAAAACTCCACAAGTGATGTTTTTCAACAGTAAATAAATAGGTGTCACTCTGGCCATTACTCTAACCAGTAGAAAAGTGATCTACAGTAAGACAAAGATGTGCAAGAATTTATGGCATTTTTGAAATGATTCTCTGCAAGACACCAACAATGCCAGTCATTATAGTTATAACTTTTTAATTTAGTATTTTAAGTCTTTAAAATTTCATTGGAAATTGTCAGGCTGGTTGACAGAGAAAGTTGTGGTTATATTTTTGCACATAATTGTAACATTTTTATCCTCTAAACCTTTTTAACAAACATCCCTACTTCTATAGATTTGTAAAAAAACAAATGAAAACCTTAGTAAAAGAAAAAAATCAATATTTTTGTTATTAAAAAAAATATATTTAAATGCTTAAAAATAATTTTATTCATGTTAGAATATGATTAAGTAAATAACTACTCACTTAATGACTGAAACAAATAACATGTGAAAATATTTTGAGAAATATTCATGGCATATTCTTGACTACTTCCAATTTACATCTTGAATCTACTTAAATTGCTCATTTCAATATTTAAATCAAAATTAATTATTTTAAATATTTGTAACAAAGCGATTAAATTGAGAACACATTTTCTGAAAATCAATGAATTGATTATAATGAATCAAGTGGGTGCTTTTAATTGCCTCCTTTTGAGCTAAATATGCCTCAGCGGAAAAGGTGTAAAGCTTTGACCAAACTCTTGTTTTTAGGCAATTTTTTAAAAGTAGAAAGTTGCATAAAGTATAAGGTTGCTAATGTGATTTGAATACACATAAAATATTTTCCGTATATTTTATCAATTAAAACGTCAAATGGCCTTACCCTTCTCTAACAATGAAACGAATCTTTAAAATTATGGGTTACTTTAGTTTTCTACCCAACTCATTAGTAATTCCTCTTGAAAAATTAACAAATTTACAAGAAAACATTAGGGTCAAAAGTTATTTGATAATCAAAACAACGAATAACAATTTTTAATAACCAATCGCTTGTAGGTAATTTTTGAATTGCAAATTTATTTGCAACTCAAATTTCTTTCAGTATTAACAATTTAATTACATTTCAATATTTTCTTTATGGCATTCAAATTAAATTCAATACATAACTTTTGATGCAATAAGCAAAAGTCTTGAGGCGATCCCATTAGAACTATAAATATATCCCGCCTTTCGTCGCAATAAAGTAAATACGAATAAAAAAAACTCTCATAAATAATGAGAAAGTTCTTACATAATAATTGTATAGCTCCCTGCTATTCTATATCTATATTTCTAATGCATGTGTGTGCTTAAAGGTAATTGTAAAAATTACATTCAATGCAATGACGACCAGTTCAACCATTTTATATTTTCTCTCTTTTTGTCCTTTGTTCATATATATATAGCAAATGTAGTTTGCACAAAAAGATTTAACGAACCATCTTTTATACCTGGTATAGACAAGAAATTGACTTTTTGCTAGCCTAATCGAAAAATCTCTGAGGCAAGACTGATCTTCTAGTGTTGATTTTATATGCTTCGCTAACCAATTTTACCGGTCCATTCATTTTTATCTGAGTTTTTTTATTTGAGCCTCGGGTGATTTTAGAGGTTGATATATAATACAAAAAAATTGGAAGCTTTATTTTTTTTTTCTTTAGATGTTAACGTCCTGCAACACATGCTACCTAATGACTACTTCGGACTACTTTATAACACTTTTCTTTTGACGGAAAATAATTGAAAATACCATTTGGTACAATGAAGAGATTAAATATTTGTTGAAAGCGTGAGAAATTTGTAAAATATGTTTCTTTTTTTTTTGTTTTCCTGTCATTACTTTCAAGTAATTCAAAGGTATAGCATTAAAAACAAAAGTTATATAACAAATTTCAAGAAGATCACATGCCATAGCTAAAAATTTAGTTTAAATTTTGATTGTTATCATGGAAAATTTTAGCTACTTAGTAGTCATCATGTGACACATTATATCTCTTAATAACCAAATCTTATTCTTTCCTTTTTATATGTTTTATTAAACAGAAGCATCCAGACGCACTGCTTAATATTTTAATTACACTAGTTCACTAATTTCGGGAAATTTTTCTTCCTGTGACATTTGGCAAATATAAAATGTGCCACTAAATCCGAAAATTGAACACAAAAGTTTTAAGGTAGGAAGGATTTTGAGATAATGAAAAAACCCATTATTTCGTATTTCGCAAAAAAAATTTAACTACTTTATCCGAAATATCGTTGGTCCTACTAGTTAAATTTTTATACCTAACTCTAAGTATATATGTATATTATTCAATTTTCATAAATAAAATCATTTCCCATTTAATTAAAGCAGTATTTGCCATTCATACAATTTTACCCCATTTTTACCAAACTTTCAAAAAAAATTTACACTTTTTAATCACTTTTATCATTCATCAAAATCGGTTGGAAATTTGGATGTAATAAATATTTCTCAATTTCTCATTTTTATTTAAGGAGTTGCTGCTGCATCGCTTGCTGGGCACATAGCTTTATAGTATTTACAATGTGCACTAAGCTTCTAGCTTTTTTTTAAATAAAAATTATTTGTTTTTGAAGTTATTCTTACTGCTATATTCGCAAAAAAAAGGACATAATTGAAGTTGTAAAACAGAAGCTCAAATGTAAAAACGGTCGAAAGAAATACTGCTATGCTTGCCACAAAACTTTACCACAAGACTTTACAGACAAATTGCAGACTATGTGTTTGAATTATGACAAATCATAAACATAAAATTTTTCATGTAACGCGTATCAAACAATCTCAAGTATGTGAGTCATCAGATATGGATGTATTCATATCTTTTAATCCATTTGATGCACCCGAAGTTCAAGCTCATAAATTTTTAAGAAGAAAATTTAATCAAATTTAATTTTTATCATTAGTAATCTGCATTTCAAGCTGGTTTTATTTATTTTTTATGTATTAGCTATGTTCACACTAATGCAATTACGCGAGCACTTTATTTTTATCAAAAATGGCAAGAATATAAAACTCATTTGGGTAGTAAGTTTTGTAACCAGGTGTAGATATGAAATGGCTCAAGGAAAATTTCAACACCCTTGACTGATTTATCTACCTTAAGAACAAATAACTGCATTAACTTTTTGCATGAAAGTTGATACGACATAATAAGGACATAACCATTTTAGTCGCAATGTTTATTAACACTGTGAAAAATATAATAAAAAAAACTATTTTACAAGATACCAGGTGCTGATCAATATTCATCCAGAGGGCTCAAGACATATGTTAAACGCCATCCTCTAATAAAATTGTGTGATGAAGATAACTTTATATTCAGTGCATCTCATCTTAATTTTAATGACGTCATTTTGACTTGCCTAAAGTTAATATGTTGGAAAAAAAATTCTAAATTAATTTGCATAGAATATCCAAATATCCTTATGTTACAGTCTGGTATTTTTTTCAATGAGGTCTACTTAAGTGTTTTCAAAACTATCTGAGTTTCCTTTTTAGAATAAAGAATACAAAACATATTTCCAAATAAATGAAAGGAGTTTATTAAACTTGTCTTTAAGATCATAAAATTTTATTAAATATTCAGGTTTTTGAAAAGAGGAAGCAATTTCTAAAAACATTTGTATTTTATAAGAAAAAAAAACGATTTCTAATACTAAATATTTTATTAGCAAAAATATTGAGTAAACAAAAATATTATTTACTAAAAGTTTTGCAAATAAATTCTGTCAATATATTTGAAATCTAGGCAAACATATTTCAAAACGAGAAAAAACTTACCAAAAATAAGCACAAAATTTTATTCTTATTTGTTATCTTTTAGAATATTCCACACATCATATATGATGACCGCACATCATGATTTGTTAATTTACCACAATCTATTTAAATATGAAAAATTTTCTCAACCGCACCGTCAATTGACATAAATGACCTTCAATATTGCTGTGAATAAACTGGTCATAATGAAGATTTGCATCTTTAATTAAATTAGCTGACAACGATGCAGGCATATCATATGAATAAAAGTTGCACTCAGTTATTTTTGTGACGAAATAACAAAGATCTGAATAACTATGATAAAATGCCGGAAGACGTTCTTTGGTTTTGTAGTGAGTTTTGCTGAATGGTCAACATTCTTTAACTTGTGTAATAATGACAGCATTTTTTTTTCTGGCTGATAGAATGCAGTGTCGTGTTAAAAGAAGTTCACTTGAAATATTATCAAAATTGACAGTAAACAAGTTTGCTTGGATTTTTAAATAGAACTTTACTGACCACACAAGATATTGGAGCTTATATAATACCGGATATTATAGTCGAATGTTATACAAATAGAAGTTTTAATAAATTGGTAAAATGGCATTCTAACCTGTTTCGTTTTTTCTTTTCAAGGTACTTGAACAAAATTTCGGAAAAACTTATATTAACGCTATTTCTAAAAAATTACATAATAATTAACATTTTTTGATAATCCTTTTACGATTTTTAAACACATTTTAGAAATTTTATTTTACTGTCAAAAAGTACTAAATTGGTTCTATTTTTTGTTGTATTCAGTGCTATCACACTTTCATTTACACTTTAACGGCCAATAAACCTTAAATATATATATATATATATATATATATATATGTATATTTCCCATGCTTTATCAGTTTCGTGGAACTCTGGAACTCGTGGAGTTTAAAATTTTGAAAGTAGATTTTTTTCAAGAATTTATATTTAAAAAAAAAAGAAAATATGGTTTGACAGCATTTTAAATACACTCGTTAAGGCATATTTAATGCTTGACCTCTGTTACATATAACCAAGGACACTTTCACTTAAACAACTTTTGCATCAGACGCTTAAAGCCATTTTAACTAAAGAAATAAAACTTTTCCTTTATTCCCAATGGAGCAAATCAATCAAAAATGTTAAAGAAATTGATGAACCGTCAAGTAGTCTCTAATGGATGTAGCGATTGGATGATGCAATTCAAGTCACTCCAGTTTATCCACTGCAGGTTAGCATTTGCTTTACTTTCTCACTCTAAGCGGAAAAAATGAATTATGAAGGAATTACGAAAAATCAAAAATTGTGAAAGCTTTGAAGAGAAAAACAAAAAAATTTTTTCTAAAGCTTACTAATTGAACAAAACAATAAAAAAAAAACCTAAAGTCCAAGTTACACAATCGAAAGTTCATCAGTTTCCTAAATTGATTGGGTTCGACTTTAGATTGTTTGCTGTGCGAAAAAACAAAAAAAAACAAATTTCAGAACAAAGATTTACTTAAATGGACCAAGTTCGAAAATAAGATAAACAGGGATCGTAGGAGTTACTTTAATTAAAACTATTTTGATAACAGGTAAAGAAAACAAATCGTTTATATTAACCTCTTACTAATAGGAACAACTATTACATTTAATCTTGGTTGTCTAGTCTTGCTGTTAGGATTATGGTCTTAATTTTTTAAGAAAATAATTCAAGCATAAAAAAGCAATTCTTTTTTTTTCTTATGCTAAAAAAAAACTAATCAGCTGATTAGTTTTAGCTGTTGGGGGTCTTAAATGTTGGTAAAACTAAAACAGGTGCAATAAAATTAATTAAAATTTTCGAATTAATCATACTGTGGCTAAGGCAGCTGTTTGTTTTCCTTGTCAGACCACAAAAAAGAGTGTCGTCACTAAATACTTTTTTTTACTGGTAATCATTTATTTATTCTTTTATTTAAAATTTTTTTATAAATACTTTAACCAAAAATTAAATTGATTCATAATAACAACAAAAGTTGACACAAAAAACTTTTCAGCAATTATAGAAAATGAATTTACATTGGATTCCTTTTTATGGCAAGTAAGCACTGCTTTTACTAGTCAATTAAACAATAAAACTGGAAAAAAGTTCATAGGTATAAAGACTAAAGTTAAATTTTTGTTTAATATTAAAGAATTATTTTTTAATTGTTTGTGTATTTGACTATAACTATGACACCATTTCATAAAACTTCTTAAGTTATAATTTTGTGAACTTCTTTTATGAAAGTGAGTTCTTTTCCATTTATTAAATAAGGTTTTAATTTGAATTACAATAGAAATAGTACATTGTGAAAATATTACCCTAGTTCTGTTATTTTATGAAAAAAGTGTTACACAATGAAAATTATTTGAATTAAGACAAATTCCAAAGCTACTGTGTCCATTACTTCTTTTATAAACTACGGGCGGAATGAAATTTTTCTGTTTTGATTTTGAGATAGTACTAGTAACACCGAAATTTTTTAAGGTATTCATAGACACTGTTCTTAACTATCTTGCATTTGAATGTCTGTATTTTCAAATGCATTGCTCTAAAAGTTACGTTTGATAGCCTATTAAGGAAATACTTCGGTGTCTTACGTGAAAATGGATCAAATCAGCCACAGCGGCCAATAGGATTGGACGCAAAGAAATTATCTTCATTTGAAGGACTCAAACTAACAAAGTGAAGATTGAACTGCACTCTCATTCAGCATAATCATCAGATTTAGCCCGGTAAAAGTGTAAGTTGCTTCCTTACCTTAAAAACAATTGCTCTGAGATAAAAGCTTGGGTCTTATTTTAAGGCGTTATTTTTATAGTGAATTACACTATAAAAAAGTACTACCGCATCATTTTGAAAGAATCAATCAATCTTGATGAAAAGATGGGTAAACAAAGTGAAAATAATCTCCAAAAAACATTTTTTGCCTCGATTTCTGGTGATACAAAAGCTCCTTACTTAACGGATGGTACTCTCCTTAATTATAAGCTTTGCCTTAATCAATCCTAGCATAAAGTAAAAATATTATACTATATTTATTATATTACGTACATTAAGTGTTTAGTTTTTGACAAAAAACATTTAGTTTTACTCATTCTTAAAGTTATATCTTTATTTTCTTCAAAGAAAAACAATGAAAGGATTTATATAGTGTTTTTTATGCTTGAAAAAGTCCATTAAATAGATTTTCAGTTATTTTAAGTGCTTTAAATTAAGTCATATTAATTTATCTTTACTTAATAAATATAAAAAAAATGATTTATATCTTCTTTAAATGGTTCAAATTTTAAGCAAGAGAATATTTTCTAAAGCTATCGCTGCAAAAACAATCATTATAACAAAAATAAGACAAATTTAATAACGAATACAACTGAAATTTCATAAAAAAATATAAGTCAAAAATTATATTATTTAATGAGTTTTTCTTTCTAATTTCATTCTCTAATTTCACTTAAATGAAAGTACTTCCATTAAAACTTTACAAAAAGTAATTTGAAAGAATTCATTCAAACTTTAAATAAAGGAATAATATTTAATTCAGAAAAATTCTCACACTATATACAAATCACCAAGAACAAATCAAATTTATATAGGTACATAGCAAAAATTGTATACCTCGTTCTCCTGTGGTTTAATTAGTAAAATTTAATAGACACTATTAACCCAAAAATTTATAGAAAACCAAAAAAATATTTTATACCTCTCATACAATGACTTTTAAGAATTTTGCACAGTAAAAGACTATAAAAAAAACTAAAGGAAATTTCTGTTTAAAGATACCAAAATTATGAAAATTATGCCAAAAACCTCTTAAGACAGAGTCTTAAAAATCAAAAAAATTTTTTTACTGCAAAACAAATAACTGGAGGCGTAAGATTTACCTGCCGTCATAAGAAAGAAAAACAAAAACGGTTTCTTTTGTTATTCATGTTGGTTTTTTATATTTCACCATAAACAAATTGTCAAATTTTATGTACTTAGTTGAAAATGTTGTTTATTTTTTTTTTTTTTTTCAATTTCAATTTCATACAACTAAATTTATTAACATAATAATTTTTAAATTGTTTTTTTAAAATTTATTTTAGCTAAATTTTTGCTTTTAATCCCCAGACACATGTGTGCCAACAATCTAGGTGATAAAGTTTAAGTAAAGTAACAATTTGAGCATGCGAACATCAAGATATGATTAGCACTTTTTAGTTTCGGTTATTGTTAATATAATCAATTGTAGCCGACACACCTTAAGATTTACCATTTTAGTATATTAGATACATAAAGTACAAATTAAGTTTCATATGTTAGAAGAAGGCTTATATTGATATTGATATTTATAATCCCCAAAATCAAGGATATAGGATACATTAAGAGATTTCATTTATCTAAAAGCAATGGTTTGATAATTTTAGTGCTATTAAATTTCATTAAAATGTTTGAAAGGCTATAAAATTTTTATTTCATAAAATTAATAAGAAAAAATCATTTAAAGCAGCCATTTTATCAAAATGGAGCAGCATTAAAAATCTATTTTGTTAGCTCTATTATTGTGGGGTTATTTGACATAATTTGGTCGATATTAACATTTTGTTTCATTTTGCAGAAAAATAAAAGTAATTTTCCGCATGATTTCTGCCACAGAATAATTCCTAGAGTTAAATGGAACAATATGCCAGCTGAAAAATATATAAAAGTGGTTTTGAAACTAAAAATTGTCTTATAAAATAAAGAAAAAGAAAATTTCATTTATAGTTTATTAACTCTAAAAGTGTATTTTTCCAAAACTGCATTTACAGCTGGTCTATTTAGATTTAATATAATATCAACTGGTACCAAATAGTTATTTGTTCACCAAAGTCAAAAATACTCGCCATTTTATGGCCAACACAACAAAACGTTGCTTATTGTACGGCTGAGTAAAGTGAAAAACAAGATTTTCGTAACAACTTCGTGATGCAGAAATTTTGCTGCTCTCGTTTGACATCTTACCAATACCTAATATGGGAAACTTTAAGGCTTAATATCTCGCAAACGCAACAAAACTAAAGGTTGATAGCCATTAAACATGTAATCAGGTAATGTTTTCCAAATTTTCAGCCTTCACGCATAATCTTCTCTGAAAGGTCCACTAGTCTTGAATTATAAGCAAGTGAAAGTATACTGGATGTAGTTCATATAGAAAGAAAATCCAAAGGTGCATGCGAACTTAAATAGAAACCTAGAGTAGACCAAATCTAAAAACCATATGATCCTAACTTCATGTTTAAAATAAGTAAAAATATGTCTTTTAATATTTTCAGAAATAAATAAAATTTCAAATAAATGATAAACAGAAAACAAAATGATTAATTCTATCTTTTATAAATTTAGCCAGAAATCGTTTAAAAAATGTCAATAAAAATGCTTGACTTGATTCCTTACCCAAAGAAAAAAACGTTGAATTAAATTGAAAAATTAACAAAATAGCAGAAAATTAGGGAAATTATTATACTTTAACATAATAACGATAAGAATTTTATAATTTTCCAACCAGGACTTCTAACAACCTAAAAGTAAAAATAAAAACACACCTGGGAGTCATCAATATTCAAAACAAAAGTTTTAATGCTAACTATAGGGACACAATTGAAGCATGAAAGAATAATAAATGTGATGTAATATTAAATTTAATAACAAAAAAAAAACTATTCGCGAAATACGACATTTCAAAAATATATATTATACTTAAAAACACGAAAATTATTATTTTAAAGTTCAGTAAGCATAAAGTATTCATCCTTAATGCTATCATAAAATTCAATGAATTTTACATAACAATGAAGTCTCGGTTAACACGATACTTTACATTGTTATACTTGTCTAATTTAGGTATTTTTATGATGCCCGCTTACCACTTCCTAAAACTTACTGAGAATCTAAATAATTCTCTGTTGTTACCTTAGTTCTCGTATTGAACTTTCTTTTACATTATTTGTACATACAAAAGAATTCCACATATTTATTCCAAAAAAGAAATTCTTAAATAGTCATTCATTGCTCTAAATTTATTTATTCTTCTCGCTAGCCAAAGATTTTATGTCATTCAAGACAGACTCTATCTATATACACAGAAATTATGTGACATAATTGCGATAAAATAAAGATAAAATAATGAAATTTATTAAACTAAATTTATTTGAACAATTAACTGGCTTAAATTTGTCTCCCTCACTTAAATACGGAAATACAAGCTTTATATATAGCGCTTTGCAGTATTGCAGTACATACACTTAAACAAACACACATGGCATTTTAAATCGATTATTTTTTATTGAATTGCCATTAAGGTCGGAAAACGAAGGCTTACTAATTGCAAATAGTTTCGATCACTCACAATCAGAGACAAGATCAAATCGTCCATATACGTTCCGTCGAGTGCAATTATGTTGACACACTTTTTGTAAATTGATGATAAGTTTTTCATTTATAAATTCAAACACGATTGACATTTGAAATTCAACAGTTTTAATATTTTATTCAGTTTGAAGATAAAAAAAATAAATAAATGAATTTTCAAGATGATTTTTGTTAATACTTAAAAAACACACCTATGATGTAGATAATTTTGGTATTTAGTATTTTTTTGTTTTTTGCTTATACATAATTACATTTTCGGACTATGCTACACCCTGAATATTTTACGAGACTTTTTTAATTTTGGCATATAGAAAATCTTGGCATTATAAAAATGACTTGAGTAATAGATGAGCTGAGATATTGTGTTATCTGTTGACCTACACCTGAGCACAATAACAATTTTTTTTATAAAAAATTTTCATGTTACATGTCTCAGATACATTTACATTCCATTCTACAAAAACAATTTGAGATACTTAAAGTTTTACTCGATATTTGCTAAATAATTTAAAAGTTTGGCCTTCTTGCTTTATTTTAATAAAACGAAAAACGGATATAGGTAGGTAGCCGGAATCAATTTAACACAAAATCTAAACTTGGTTCAGGTTATCCAAATACAATTCAAACACCTCATAAGCCTAATTCCAAGTTTTATATGCCCTTAACAAAAACGAACTTGATACCTTAAAACTTCCTCCCAAAATTCCTCTACGTCGATCATCTTCAGCCATTTCTTTTACTTCTAAACTATTCTATTTACTAGCGCAAATCTTTTTTAAGAAGTTATACTGTTCTGAGGTTTTAAAATATTGAATTTAGAGTTACATTAATTTCAAGTTATTTTGTGGTACTTCTTTATTTTGTCGTTTTAGTGGCAGCTACTGGTAAACAGTTAGTAAATATATTTAAAAAATTTGCTAAATAATTTTAATCAACAGTTATTGCACATATTTTCAATAATATTTTCTATCTTTAAAAGAAGCACTTTTTTATTAGATATCGTCTTTATTTATTCAGTTTTCTGAAATTTATTTTAAAAAATTCAATTCATAAAAAATACAAATATTTATTATTATTTTTCACACCGCCAGAATGACGTAACCTTTTACCATTCGATATCTCACAAAATTTAGGAGAAAATAACTAAAAGAATATTTCTTAGCAATTATTTTTTCTTCTGTACCTGCTATTTTAGCACCACAGCGATTGCTAGGTGTTCGCTAACGAACAATTTTTACATGTTTCTCTTTACTCCTATCTTTTGTAATAAGTTTTGTTTTGATTATTTCTAATTGTCAAAAAAATGCGATATCAAAATTCAAGAGTATCTTTTGAACAACAACAACAAACTTGGTATAAATTATACGGAAGTTATTTTAAATTGCAACTGCTTTTATTGATCACAAAAATAAGAAACGAGAATAATGTAAACCGCAAGAAGGAAGTAAAAACCAAAAATTTGTTCGGTAGTTTTGCTACAATGAAATCATCTTGATGATAAATCTTTGAGTGCACATAATAGGCGTCCTTTCAAATTAAGCAATTATTATTAAACTACACTATAAAGCTCACTTCATCTAACTAAGATCAATAAATATATTTATTGGTTAAATGCCAAAATAGAGACAGGAAAATTTTTTCCTAATGCAATTGTTGGGAAAGTTTATAATATTTCAGAACTGATACCTTAAGTAATATTTTTTTTATTTTAGAAATCACCAAATCAATATTCATTAAATAGTTTCCTTTCAAAACTATGAAATTTTTATATTTTTATTATGAAAATTTAACCAAATTGAATGAAAACTGAAATAAATTAATTTTCTTAAATTACATTTTACTGCTAAATAATAATAAGATATTTTACATTCAATCTTTTATCGGTTAGATAAAGACGATAACGACAATAATCTTAAATTAATTGAATTAGAAATATTTATACAATGAAAATTAGAGAATTAAAAATTTTCCATACAAGCTCTGCTATCTATTTGTAAATTAGGAAATATTTGGGACAAAATGTCACGCTTAGTTTCATAGAGTCATGGTGTTTGAATCACAGCTCAACCGTAATATACAACAAGTTCCTAATCATATTTTTTATTAGTTATTAAATTGTAATTTTTGTTTATGGGGTTGTGGGAATTTTCAAAAAAAAATTTTTTTTGGCATTTTTTTAAATATTCACTAAGAATTTTAAATAAAAGCTAACAATTATTTATGAGATATAATCGGCGATGAATAAAGGAACCGCTAACCGCTCATAGACACCTAGCAGCAATTACAAAAAACCAAGTCCTTCCAGCTGTTTTTTGCTGAGCTTTTCCAACGAATATTGCGATCCCTTGGTTTTCAATTAAATTAAATTCAAATAATTTTTAAGTTAAATTAAATTAAAGTCAAAATATGAGGGGTTTTGTTTTTGTTTGTAGTAATTTATTAGTTTTATTTTGCAGTTTTCTCAATTACAGAAATAAAAGACGAATTATTCGAATTTCTGAAATTCAATTCAAAACACATAAACAAATAACAAAAATTCATATTAAATTTACATTAGTAACAACAATAAAATACTTATTTTTTATTTATGTTAATAATATTGTACATTGCCATAAGGAATGCTAGCACAACAAAAATCTGAATGTTTAGGGCCCTTTAACTCGACTTGGTTCAACACTACATATGGTGGACATATGCAATATATGTTAACTAAAGTTGGGTGGAGTAGTTTAATGTTTCAACAGGAAAAACGGGTTCAATGGGAGTTTGTTGGCTTCATGTTCACACAAATTGGAAAATATACCTATATATATATATATATAATATAGCCTACGTACTATATTTTTGCACTTAAACATACTTTAAGTGTAGGCCAGACTAAC
The DNA here is from genome assembly GCA_947359355.1 of Acrocera orbiculus. Taxonomy (NCBI): domain Eukaryota; kingdom Metazoa; phylum Arthropoda; class Insecta; order Diptera; family Acroceridae; genus Acrocera; species Acrocera orbiculus. The sequence goes on from OX375757.1 coordinate 3,594,619, forward strand.
TTTATAGTAGTTGGGTTATATCAAACTATTTGTGTCTTTTGAAACTAGAATTTTTAACTGGAAGTGTCCACTAAATTGTATTAGCTTTTCTGAAAACTGGTTTAATTAGCTGCCGATATGTAAAATTGACTTGATTACATTTTTTACTTAAGACAAGATGAACATTTTAACTCTGTCCCTAATGTTATAGTTATGTATAGTTATGTCTCCCAATGTATTTAATTTATTACTTTGTTTTAAGTGGAATAAATCAGTTTTTGGGTTTATTAATTTTCTAAATTAAAATATTTTTTTTGAAACTTTTGGTCAAATCTAAAATAAACTCTAGTAACTTATTGCTACTCTTAAGGTCAAACATAACGGTTTGATTCATTAACTTTTTTTTTGTTACCCAACATTTAAGCGGCTGCCAAAAAAAGTGGGTCTTTAAGTAAATATAATGGCAATTAACTAGTTAACTGTTTTTTTTTTAAAATATATTCCATATTCTTTTTCTATAACATATTTTGGGGTCAAAAAATTAATTTTCAATAGAAGACGGTAGTCTTCTTAAGAATTTATTTTGAATAATTTAATAGAAATTTAAAAACCTTATCAAAAAACCTTGGCAATACCTAACTATTTTGGTATATATGTCACTAAATGTTTTATTGCCATTTCATAAATATTTATTATGGGTTAAATAACTGTTCGATTGAATTACAATAAAGCTCATTTAAGACAATGATGAACTCTTGGGGTCTTCTTATCTGCCAATACAAAATTCTTCTGAATAAAAAGTCTTGAAGGCTTAACAAATGTTTGTGATTCTACAGCTAATCATTTCAGGCCTGCTTACCTGTTTCATATTTTTATATTTCTAATTTTTTAAGATAATTTACTACTTATGCATGTCCTGCTTTTTTGTTTATAAAGGAAGTCTCATCTGTGATTTTTTTTTAAACAAATAGTCCCACCGTCAAATATCATGGTCTTCTGTTGCAACACTAAAAACCGTGATACATTTTCTTGTGGATTATTTAAAAAATCACATTTTGGTAGTTAAAAATTAAAAAAATTCAGCTAACTGAAAATATTTTTAATATAAGCTGGAACACCCTTTTCCTTTTTAATGATGAATTCATCATTATTTTTGTGCTTGATTCGGAATATAAAAAACTATAATATTGTTGTGAATTTCCTATAGCCAATACCCTAAACATAGTAGAAGACGAATGGCATAAAATTGTATATAAGGCAAGTTGTAAATAGAAATAAGGACGTCTAGACATTTTTTATTAGATGACATTCCTAACTAGTTTTTTAATAAAGAATTTCCAAAGGGGATAATTTTCGTTTAGCTAACACATTTAGTTAAAGAGCTTTATCAAATATTGATAAATGAGTTCTTTAACCTGTACAACTCTTGTTGCTTGTAAGAACATTTCAAAAATTATTTAGATTTTTTTGCTTGGAATTTAAAAAAAAATGAATGCGGACAAAACTCCGTTTAATTTTATAGTAGATAGTTAATTGAATTCAATACCACTAAAAATACTGCCTATAGTTACAAGTGCAATTAAGAAAAGAAATAGTAAGACCTAGAAAAACTTTAAAACCTTTGTAATTGCTTTAGTATAAGAAATTTACAATGATATTATGAATAGTGTACACTTTTTCAATATATAATACAAATTTTATATAGAGCTTTGAAACTTATTTTACAAATAATTTTTGACCTCCTTTCAGCCTCTTGATAAAGAATCGGGACTTATGTAAGCTCAAGAGTTTTAAAGGAGTCTAAACATTTGACATTATATAAATGAAAAAGTTGAACCTCATCACACTCTTTAGTAATGAAGTCAAAAAGACTAAAAGGAGGTGCAAAAATTCAACTCAGGTTGACTAAAACTTTTCATTTAATAGACTTATTTTTTTAAAAAAATTAATATTCTTAATTGGATTTATTAATCCAATCAATCTTACTAAGACTTAACAACATGTTGAATTTTTGAACACTAAAATTTATATTTTACTATTTGATATCCTTGAAAGCCAATACATAAATTCTTCAGTATATTATATAAAGATCAGAAAACAGTTCTCTATTTGACAAGAACAAAAAATGGATTAAACTAAAACTCTATAAACTTCAAACAGCTATAAATTCTAATGTGATTCTGTTTTTCAGAGGATTTGTTCATCTATAAAAATCAAATATAAATAAGTATAACTATTCAGTTTTATATAATTCCATTTTCATGTTATAATTTGCAAACCCTTTTTTTTGTAACGTCACCCATGTTGAAAACATATAGTTCTTGACGTCTGAAGACGAACTGAACTGAAGAAAATGTCTTAAAATACTGATATCGTTCTTCTTCTATTAGGACCCTGACAGTATCGGTTACAAAAATTTAGGTCAATTTATAGAATTTCTTGTCACGTATTTAAGGTTAAGAACGACTCAGTATGATTTTAATAGTTTTGACAAGTGATTGGCATAAACCGTTAGAGGTTTTGATTTAAAAATTTTGTTTAAAATTTTAGCATATGCTTTCAAATTCAAATGTTTCTCATTTTAGAGATTTTAGATACCTCAGACTACAATCTTTGTTAATCAGATTAGATTCTTTCAAGTACATATATAAAAAAATGAAATTCCTAAAAAGATACCTCGTTTTGTGTCTGTTAAGTGACTCCTTAACCATCACATAAAGTAATAAAATATTTTGTAGGATGATGTGATTGTATCGTATAAAACGTGCTCAAATATATTAAATGGACAATTTTTGTATGGATTTGACAGTGATGAAATCTTGCGCGAAATTCTTTACGCTATTCAGTTGGTATTAAAACGTTATTTTCATTATGATGAGCATAATAATTTAATAGATCTTTTGAAAATATTGTAAAATCCAAATAGGACTTTCTATTAAATTTCCTAAAGAGGAACTCTAACTTAACTTTTTGTAACAACTTTTATAAATTGGCAGAAACTTTAGAAAAAAATCTAACTGCAGCTAAATACAAAACATGTGATAATATTTTATGAATGTACTTTCAAATTTTCTTTTACAATGTGACATCAATGTAATTTGCTTAACGAGGTCATTTCAAACTCTTAACCTTGTCTCAAAGGAGTGAGCGCATCTTTATGGACATTCACTTACTAAAGAAGTTAATGCACCTTTCTACCTTCTGTGTATATTAAATGTATGTATTGTATCTAACTGAATATGCAGCTTAGAATATATAAAACCGCAAGTAATTACAAGTATGATAAATGTATAGGCGCCCAGTTTATCTTTAAGAATAGAAAAGATTAGATAAGGTAATTATTTCGCATTTTATATGGCAAAAAAGTGTGAAATTATAAAACGTTTAATTTATTTAAAAAGTTTAAGTATTATTTTATACATATAGTAAAAAATTATTGTTGTTTACGGTATAAGAAATTTAAAATAAAAAAAATGAGTGAAAATTTTAAAAAAGAGCAAAAGATTTGTTAATGACCAATGCTTTAAAAGTACTTTTTTACTATTTGCGGGATAGTAGCACTTTTACATTTACATTTACATTGGACCAGAAAAGCTCACAATATTACATAAAAATTTCAATTGTTGAAGTTTTTAACAGAAATTTTTGGCTATTAAATACACGTTCCTCTATCTGAAAACCTACGTAGATTGATAAATAATAAAACACTTCTATTTACTTTACTTTGCGGATATGACTATACCAGTAGATACTTTTATCGGAACTCTAGCTAATGTTACCGTTATTTCGTCAACAGATGCATCCCAAATCAATGCAACTGAAAATCTACAACTAGCATTAGCATCAATGAGTTAAATTCAGTACACGTAGTCTATACCCTCCGCTGCAAAAATACCTATTTTTAAGAGGGTTACAATACCCGAGGCTGAATCATTAAAGTATATTGAAAATCATCAAGACTCAAAATTGAATTGGAAGCATCACGATAAAATTTAAACTGCGTTAAATGTATTGATAATAGGACACTATTTCCTAAAGACTGATTTATACATCTTTCAATAAACAAAAACTCGAATCGCAATATCATTCAATGAAGTCAACATAAATTCCTGCCCATGATAACAAACGCTTACAGGATATGTAAGCAATCACGAAATACAGAAAGACTTAAATAGTGATCCAGGAATGTGCTGGTAACCACAAAAAATGATTACTTCGTCACAACAACGTTGAAGTAATTTGACTCTTGAATATTAAATACGAGATCAGGACGTTTAAATGTATTAAAACATATAAACTAACGTAAAAAAAATATATAAAAACTAATAAATTGGGAGTTACACATTGGTTCAGACAAACCGGCTCACTTTTTGCTTGATAAGACCAATTTAATATCAGTAATAAAAATAACTAAGCTAAGATTGTACTACATATATACTACAAAGGATGTTATTTATATAAAAAAACACAAATAAAACACAAAATTAAATATTTCTTCAAAAAGTAAATAAAAGATTCCACCTATTTCTATGATTTACATGTTAAGAATTTTTCCCCTTCTACTTCATATTTAATAATATCTAAAAAGTTTAGAAATTCAATAGAAACAAGCAATCAGTATTTTAAAATTAACAAACTTAAAAATTTTTTTGCAAAAAGTAACTGTAATCATTGAAATTATATAGAATTATTTTAAAAACAACCATGCCTTCATTTCCTATATCCTAGATTAACATTTTGAATTATCTTCGCATATTAATTGCATTTGAATAAGTGGTTATTAAGGAATATAAAATAAAGCTAATATAACAAACTAAATCACAAAGATGCTCGAGAAAAACTATTAAAATTCATAGCATTTAGACTTATTAGATGAAAAGAGTAAAACGCGGGGTAGATGAACTTCTGTCAAAAAGGTGAAGCACTCCACTTACCTTATCTTCTGCGGCCCTGTGCTAACAATAATAAACCCGCCGCTTGCAAAGAATTTGCACCAAAGTAATCCACTACCAGTTGTTTTGCTTGCATAAGCACAATTTTATAATTTTTTTTTGTTTCAATTAATCCAACAATTCAACTAAACTACAACCATTTTCACTAAAATATTATGCCATTATTTTTTTTTTTTACTTAAAACAACTAGAAATATTCAAATACACCATTTAAAAAATAAAAACTTAGTTGAAACTGGAATTCAAAATAAAATTTTACACAATTAAAAACCGTGTGAATTGTATAATAACGACTGACTGACTGAGAGATGGTCTCCAAATTTGTAAGCGAGCTCAAAAGCAGCATATGAGTGAACAAGAATTATTTCTAACTTGCAACCTGCTCGTTTTTAAACCTGAGTTTTTTTGTTATTCACTTTCCCCTTCTTTGTTTGCTGAGAAATTAAATGGATGAATTTTGAGCTTAAAATAAGGGGAGCTAGCTTAAAAGAAAACTCTCTCCACTTTTTATATGGTTTTCTTCTTTTTTGCTTTTCAGCAGAAATTTTACTATGTTAACAATTTAAAGTCGAGTCTGGACTACACGTGCATATTTTATACAGCTGTACTATACCAAGTCCTGGATAAGCCGACAGTTAAAGTTAGAGAGAGGCCGATTGCATGATTTTTGTTATCACGAAAAGTTCTTGCAGTAGAATTTGTTGGCTGTGTTGGTTGAAAATGTAACCTATACATAAAGCTATATATTTACAAGCCACATATAATTGTTTTTCCTTGTTTGGTACTAAAAAGTAGCTTCTTATTGATGTTTATAGATAAACCAAAGAATGTAATAAATGCACTTTTTTAAAGTTTAAATTCAATAAATAACAATTGACAACGTAAGAATTGAGAAATGTTATTTTATTAACTTTCCTTTCAACTTATTAATATTACCAAACATATAAATTTGATAATAGTACTTTCCAAGGTCATAGAAAAACTTTAAATTTAACCACATTTCCTATAAATTTTTAGTTTATTAATCATAAATATATTTTTTATTAGATAACTTTGTTTAATAGAAAACACATTCTTAATGATAATTAATTGATTCATAATTATAATAAATTAAAAATATTATTTTGTCCCAATAACTGATTAATTAAAAATCACATTTTGTAAGAATTGTGTTCATTGATAAAAAGTGGCATAAGTCATCACTTTATGACATAAAACATAGTATTAGGGTTTTCTTCTTCTAATTTGCAAATTTTTTGTGCGAAAATTTAAAATAAAAATGATTAATTGTCTTTTTGAAAAAGGGAACAAAAAAAACAGTATTCTCATAATATTAAGAACAAAACTTTCATTATAAACTAAGCTTTCTTTACAATTTTAGTCAAAATCAAATCTTATATTAATAAAAAATTAAATTTTTATTCAATATCCAAGTAATTGTAATCATATAAAATGAAACGGTTATTGTGCCCCCAGAGATTGATTGTTACTAAAGACAAATTGGAAACTCCAAACAAATTTTACAATTTATAAAGACTTCGAAAACATATATACATCATGTATGACAAAAAAACATATCACGCATTGAAATTACTTCGTCGTTTAGCCTCTGTCAGTCTGCAAGATTTGCTTTTAAGAGAAAAATGATAAATGATTGGAATAATTACACTAAATCTAAACTTATCTAATACAATGATGAATAAATCTCAGGAATTTAGAGTTAGTTCAAGTACTTAGATTTTCAATTCCACCTTGACACAAAAAATATTTTTTATTAAACTAAATTATTTTTCTATTGTTTAATGTAGTCTTTCCTAACGGCTGCAATCAAATTTTAAATTTAAAGTAGCAGCTTGAAAGACTTGAAATATTGTTCATCAAAAATGTTAATAGCATCTTCAGCGAAATTTAATAAATAAACTTCGTTTGTCATATAATTATTGAATGATAAATCGAAAAATAAATTTTTCTTTTAGACAAATTTTCATTTTACCCTTAGTGTGAGAATGATTAATAAAAACTAAGCCTAAATTGAATCTAACATTTTATAAGCTATACTTTCAATAAATTTAATTTAAAAAAACACTATAAAAATTTCAAACAAAACTTTATAGTTCACATTGGAAATGGAATAAATAAATCATTCTGCCTGTTCTTTTCACCCTCTACGTGGGGTTTTACTGAACTGTTTGTATCAACAATTTATGCATCTTGCAAATAGTATATATTACCAATTTATTGGTGTTTTTGTATTCCCAATGACTAGTTGAAAATCTTTTATCAAGACACTAACAGGATAATTTACAATTACTTTTCTGATATAATACTATAAACTTGGAAGTTAAGCTAAGCTTAAGCTTTCTAATTTTTTCTGCCAAATTTAGAATTCTTCTTCACTACTCAAATAATATTACCAAATTAGTTAAGAGCATTGAACTTTCCCCCCTAGATATTCTGTTGCCATAATTACAGTTTTCCAAAATATAAAACAAAAAATTTGGCTATAAGTAAAATTATTGTTGTAAGTAGAATGACTCATTAAATCTTTTACATGTTATCCCTTGTCCGATTGATCGATTTCTAGTGTCCCTTTGATAACTTTGGTAAAATAAGGGACCGATAATTTTTTATGTTGCATGTCTGTACATCAAGCACAAGCCAAGCCATCTGCAATTAAGTGAGATGGAACTAGCTCGAGGTTAATTATTGCATGAATCAGGGTAAACCTGATATAAAACTATAACCGGATGTTCTTTGTACTACATCCGTGGCTTATTTAAGTATTCCTTTTATTTTGTTTGAAATTTGAGAATTTTAGTCTTAAAATAATGCAATTACAAATCTACAATATACCCACTTTATATATAAATTAAAAGTTATATTTTAGAAATAAGCTAAGGATAGGCTAAGGGAAAATTTAAAACAAAACTAATTAATCCAAGTACGTAAGAAGAAGAGTAAGAATTCGGTGTTTTAAATGGAACAATTATTCCTTACAGAGTTTTATTTACCTTTGGCTTGTAATCGATGTGTTTACAGAGCAGCTGTTTGTATCAAATTTTGCTATTATACAGTGAGTGTAAAAAGTCTTCGTACACCTAAGTATTTTTGAAATAGCTTAATTTTTAAAGCTTTTACGAAAAGTTTTTTTTTTTAAATAAAAATAGTGAAATATAGTTTATACTGTCCTTTATTTATCTACATATACAAAGTTAAAAAATAATCAACAGAATAATTAAAAATTTAAATAATTTATTAGAATTACCCAAAATCACGCGCAAAAAGTCTTCGTACACTTATTGAATTTTTTAATAAATAAGGACCAAAATCATTTTTAATATTTTGTTGGTCCACCCTTAGCATTATAAATCGCCTGGAGTCTACGTGGCATGGAATTTACTAATTTTAAAGTAAAGGAATATGGGATTTTGCCCATTTCTCGCTGAGAACTGTTTTGAAATCATTTTTAATAGAAATTTGTCGATTACGAATTTTTGTTTTAAGAGAGTCCCAAAGGTCTTCTATTAGATTGATGTCAGATGACTGGGGAGGAATTTTGCTTATATGAAAGGATGCAATTGAGTGAAAGAGGTTTTGTCAAAAAATTAACCTTTTCCAAGCTCTGTCCAAGAAAGGGAGTCTTCTGACTGAACCCTCCTCAGTAACATTAGAAATTAACTATTAAAATTCAAATTGGGAAATTATGCTTTGTTGGTTCGAAGGGGAGAGGGGGCTATAAACTATATTACGACTGTTTAAAATACAACGCAAGACAGTTACAATTAGAAAATTGCCACCAGTAACTACAATAGCGCGCTTTTTTAAATAACCTGAAGTATAGAATTTACTATATATCCTACATATCTCTAAAGGAAATGTTTAGATTGAAATCATGAATTTGGTTGTGAATAGCTCTTCATCTTCAAACTGAATGCAATTTTGAAAACTAAAGATCAAACTCTCATTACTTTCCACGACAAATGTCAAATGTAACCTTAAGACTTCAAAGTAGCGCCTAGAAATTTCTTCTATAGAAAAAATCCAAATGATTGTTTGGCAGTAATTCTTTGATTCAAGAAATACAGCTAATTATTATTTTTATACATTTCTACTTAAAAACATATCACAATCATCATACAAGGTGAAGGTTAATAACTCATACAAGTCACTTATTATCTCTCTAAGATCTGTTAACCGCAGCCATTCCGTTCAAATCCATTCTACATCTTTGTCCAAATATAAAGTTTCACACATCATTTACACTTAATACATGCAGAATTTCACCTTGTATCATATACTTTAATGAAATGGAGGAAAATACATTTAAAAATGTAACAGTCGAGTAATTCAATGTTGACGGAAATAAAACACAATATAGTACCCCAGACTTTATGGCGTAGAAAAACTTTATAGGGCCACCAAGACTCAACCAAGTGTATCAATTGTGTTGACCGATAACAGTCAAGTGGATCCCTTAGGAATATTTTCAACAACAGGTGATCATTATTATAAATTTGTTTCTATTTTAAATTTATGGATGACAGCACACTTGGTGTTAGATGTTAGCTATTAGCTAATTCATGCATAATATCCATGAGAGTCGACTTTATTACGTTTCACTAACTTATCTTAAGTTTAAATTTATACAACATAAATGTTCGATAATGTAATTTTATTTAAATACCAAAAATACGTAGGCGTTTTTAAGCCAATAATAAAGTATTTTACAAAAGACTTACTCAAGTGAAATAATAAAAAAATTGTTAACCCTGATTTTTAACTATTAACACTAAATAGAAAAGTAAATATAACATAAAACAAACACCGCTCCTTATTTAATGACATTCAACATGATTTTAGTTTCATTTAATTTTATTTGCTTTTGAATTTCGAATGGTAATTCATTTTTATATTTTACACTACAAGTAAAGCTTGTAATCATTAAGAATTCTAACTATAATAAATTTTGTAAATCAGTTATTTAATTAAATTAAGAGTTGAGTTTATAGACCCAATAAGAAGAAGTGGCTTTAAAACGGGGTTACATAGTCAAACAGCCTGAACTTTAAGTCGAAGGGAAGTATTCGCATTGATATTTAAAAGGAGAAATAAAAGGCACTAAATTAAACCCCTCTTAAGGCTGGCTCTGATCTTAAGTCACTGCTTAGAAACAATTGAAAACTTTTTGATATGCAATGTCGGTTTGTAACGTAATCCTCTAAATTCGTAGCAACTTGATATCTCATGTATGCTATTCCTACTTGGTTTATATCTAGCTGATTTTAATATAAGTGTGTACCTTGAAATTTTCTGTAGGCTTCAAATAACTTGTTAATCTACTGATCCCTAAACTCACTTTGTAATCCAAAAATTTGAATTTTTCGCTTTGATGAATACCTTTTTGTCTTAAGTATTATTAAATATTGTTAGCTTGTGGCTAGGCTTAAATAGACACGAACCAATATGCAAGCGTAGATGAGATTTAACTGCAATACGAAAGAGTTTTTATAAATTTGATAAGACTATGATGTCACACAAATATTTATGTAAACAAACTTTTATTATAACGCCTATTTTGCAAGCATTATTAACAAATGTACATGATTTAGTTTACTCTTTTACTTCAAAACCTAAATAAATATTTGAAATTTTAATAAACAAAATAAAAATCCATAACACAAAACAAAACAAGATATAAGTGGTTAGTCTTGTAAATCCATCATTGAATTCTATAAATTTTAAAAGTAAAATAAAATTATGTAAAAAAAGAAAATAGATTTACCATCATTGAAAATTCTTGAACTCGGTATAAATATCACAGTTATTGTTTTCATTGCAAAACCATCAACAAAACATGAATATACTCCACTTTCCTTTTCCTGAATGCGGTTGAGATATAATATATTATTTAAATCGACTGCAATGTGTACTTCCAGCTTTTCAGTTCCCAAAGCATGATCAGTCTTATTGATTAACTTCTCTCTAAAGGTCCACAAAATATCCGTTGTATTCTCACTTCTAAATATACATGTACATAGAATAATTAAAACTTTGAAGACTTTTAAGCAAATCCCTTTCTACTCACTCAGGACATTCAAATTTTCGATCAGATCCTTCTTGACAATAAGCAACTTCCATATATTTAAAATCGATATCTTCTGCAATAGCGTCGGGAATACAATCATCTACACATCTTTTATATTCTTCGAATATACTTAAATTTTGCAAGTAATTTGTTAAATGTGGATAAAATTTTTTTAAAAATTTTGATTTGATTGGAATTATTAATTCCTCTTCTAATTCGTTGACTTTTATAAAAGGATAACCGTAACGATAGTTTTTTGAACTAAATTTTTGTGAGCCACAAAGACAAGGACTCCAGCTACTCCAGTCTATATCTAAGCTTACATTTAAAATATCATTTTTAAGCATTAAATTTATCGGGCTAATAATATCTTGTTCATAATGAATTCTATCCTTTAAAGTTCCTTTACTTACATCCCTCAAGTCTTTCGGTAATGTGTTTAAATAGTAAGCAATGTGATTATCTGTTTCTCCAGTTCCTTCTAATAAACAAATGTACATTCCACTATTATAAATTGCCACATTCCTAATAACTAGAGTATTTAAAGCTTTAATTTCCATGGCTTTTTTGAATTTATTCGACATTGTTTTCAATTTTTTTAGTATTGGTTTCTTTGAAGCAGGTTTTAATCCAAGAGTCGCCCAAATAGCATTAGTGTCTATAGTTTGATTTTCATTGCTGAAATATTTGAACACAAATTTTGATAATCATATTATGTGAACTTACATTCTTTACCATTTTTTGCAAGACATTTCAAGAATATGACCCTCTTTTATATTAACAATTTGATAATTAAATCCTAAATACGTTCCGATAGGTTTATTTTCGTCAAAGCATTTCTCTTCCAAATGATGAGCGGGTGCAAGTGAATAAGAGAAGTATAATATTGAAATAAAAACAATTAAACTACCTTGCATTTTAAGGAATTGTATAATATATAATTCAAATAAAAAACAAATTAATCTCCAACTTCAACGCCTCCTTTTTTAAACTCACGGCGTTTTGAAAAATTCCCTTACGAAGATTAGTTATTTTAGTTGAAGTTTAAACTATTTATAAGAAATTTTCTTTATTTGATCCATTTATTGTACATCTACTAAGATATTTAAATAAATATTTTGAAAAAAATAAATTTGACTTTTTGTATTTTGCCATATTATACTATTTTTTCTAAAGCAGAAATAATAAGCAGGATTAGTTTTAAGGAAATTTAAAATTAATATTTTCAAGTTAAAATTTTAAATAAATTTCGATACTAAAACGAAATATTAAATATTTAAAAAATATGAATAAAATGTAATAATTTATAACATAAAAAATTTACATTACTTGAAATGATTTAACACGTTCGCGGACATGAATGTTAACCATTCAAATTTTAGAACCAATTTTTATTTATTTAACTTTATCAAATCGTAAATTTTTGAAATTAATATACATACATAGGTAAAAAATTCGCTACCGCGATCAGCACACAAAGTAAATGTTTATCTATAGGATACAAGGAATTACTACACATATGTTCTAGTCGCTTGCGGATATGCTTATGCGAGGCATTTCCTGCTGGGCAGATTTCTGGTAATAATCGTAAACTAAAACTTTCAAAAAATTGCCTGTCTATTTTTGCCACTCACATTAAAATTTTTACTGTCCGTGAACGTGTTAAGAAACCAATTAAATCTATAATCTAAAATAATTATTAAAATTAGTTTGAAATATATTTTTTAATAAAATAAAAATTCAAACCATTTTATATTATAATTTTATGAAAACCTATAGTTCGAATTGGAAAAGGAGGTATGCTAGATAGAAAAGGATAGATAGATAGATTTAGAAAGATGATTATGAAAAAAGATACATATGTAGTGCACGTGTTAGTCAGCTTAAGTTGTCAAAAAAAAACGAAAGTTACCGGAATTTTATTAAAGACGTTAAAAAACTTTTAATTATGGATTTTTATTACGGAAAGTGTTTGAGAGTGATTAAAGCGTCCTTTGAAATGAGGAAATCAATGAATTCTAGCTCGAAGTATTATTCTGATTTGGAAGCTTTTCGTAGAGGAAGTAATTGTGATACGGAATGGACATATTCAACACCGTCAAATAAAGTTATTTTGCATCTGTTTGGAATGCTATGTAATCGATATTTACAAGAGGCGGGTATACCACTTATTAGTGGTATGATGTGGGAACCGGATTTTGCAATATTCAGCGGCTTTAACATGATGACGTCATCGGCGGATGAAGAGATACCAAAACCGATTACTCAAAAATTAAGTGAATATGAAAATATTGAATTTAAAGAAGCATCAGGAGTTTTACTATTGCCGCATAATTCGACTCTGGAAATTTATCGTAAGTCGCCAAAAGAGCTTGAAATAGTATTTAGTAATAAAGCCCCAGTTTCAAAGACTTTATTAAGTTGGAGTGGAGTTTATGGTCGGGTGAGATATTTTCCTATTACTTATATGTTTGTATCCAAGGAAATGGCAATTGGAAATGGCCATATGAGTAAATCTGATAATGGATCAACTTATTCTGTACATAAGTGTGATGACGTTACTAGAAAAATATTAATTGGTGGAAAAGAAGTTAATCCTTATGAATGGCATCCTTTTCAACGACACTTTAATTTAAGTACTATTTTGGCAGGAAAAAGTGCTATAGTTTTAGAATATATAATTGATTCTTATGTTCATGCGGGTGGACAACAAATTTTTAAGAAAATACCGAAGCACGAAAGTTTGGATTTTGATTTTCTACCACGTTTAAATGATACTGCGTTTGGAGTAATGTATAAGACTTTTATTAAACAAATATGTAATAATTTTGGATCACAAGATATAAATGTAAATATTTTAAATTGCGTTAAAGTCAATCCCGTAACTGATTCAATTATCTCTGGTATAATTTTGGTTTCTAAAATTATAGATTAATGATAGTTTATGAAATAACCAATAAATTAGTTGAAGACGGATCCTTATTCTGATAATAGTATTTTTCAAAAAAAATCAACACATTTAAAAATAAAAAATTAAAACAAAAATATATATACATAGTAATAAGTATAATAAGAATAAACAAGAAAGAGAAAACAACTTTTACTCTTGGTAGCTGTATGAATTCTAGGCTTAGTTAAAAAATTTGTTTGTATTATTACAGAAAACTTGTTTCTCAATTGATAATAATTATAAGATAGTAACAATATAAGTTACTTTAGCGATAAAGGGGGAATTATCATTGGAAGAGAGAAAAACAAAATAATATAAAAATAAACAAAAAAATATGTATATAGAATAAAACAGAAAGAAAAAAAAACTATTATTCTTGGTAAATGTATGAAATCTATTGTTAGTTAAACTTACATGATCTTTGTATTATTACATAAAACTGTTAATTAAATAAGATGTAACATAAGGTTTTGTATATTATATACGTAAGTGGTACAAGTGAGATATTGGCAAAAATAAAAGAAAAAGGAATAGGAGATGCAATCAAAATTAAGGAAAACATTCACATTACTGTGTGCAGTCGGGAGAAAACTGCAAAATACTATACATAGCCAGAGAGCTTAACTATGGCAGCACTATTTAACTTGACTTATCTCCCTTGTGGAAAAAGTATGCATCATCTCATGACAGATGGCAGAGTTAAAAACACGATGTAATAAATGTTAAATGTAAACTGTTTTATAAGTCTCAATAAAAATTGATTGATAACTAAGAAAAATTGCCAAGTCTTTGTTTATCTGAAATTTATATCTGGTTTTTATTAATTATTAAAAATGAATGATTATGCAAAAAAAGAAAGCATTCAGGCTGTTTTACTCGCTGACAGTAACGTTAGGAATTTTCGGCCTATCACCGATCAAACATCAATGGTAAACATTTTAGATTTTATTCAATTTATAAGTCAATAGTTTTTTAGGCCTTACTACCACTTGTTAACGTTCCACTAATTGATTATGCGCTAGAAGCATTGAACCGATCTAAAGTTGAAGAAGTTTTTATATTTTCAAGATTATACATTAATGAAGTTAGAGATTACATTCGGTTAGTATGTAATTTTTGACTATTTCCCAAAAAAAACTTATTTTTAATATTAGAAAAGGCATAGAATCTAATTGCACCTGGTCTATAGATATGAATGTAAAAGTTATAGGAGCAGAGGATTGTCGATGCATTGGAGATGCACTTCGTGATCTCGACTCAAAAGGTTTAATGAGAGGTGATTTTATACTTTTAGGGGCTGATACTGTTACAAATGCAAATTTAGTTCAAATTTTGGAGGAACATCGGTTATAATAATATTCTTGTTTAATAATTAGTATATATAAAGAACTGGTTTTCATATCCTAACAGGAAAGCTGCAAAATTTGATAAAGGTGCCGCCATGACAATCATTTTAAAAGAAGCACCAACAGATATTCGAACTGAAGATGAAGTTTTAATTGCAATGGATGTAGAAAGTAAACGATTACATTTTCACCAACGATTAAAACAAACAATAAAAGAAAAAAAATTTACAATTCCATTAGAAATGTTTTTAATAAACTCTGAAATTATTATTCATCATAATTTACTTGATCCACAAATAGCAATTTGTTCCCCAGCAATGCTATCACTGTTTAGCGATAATTTTGATTTTGAGAATCGTGATGATTTCATACGTGGTTTATTAATAAATGAAGAAGTTCTTGATAGTCGAATATATGTATCCATTTTACCAGAGGGTCAATATGCAAGAAAAGTAAGTAACTGGCTTACATATCAAATAGTTAGTAATGACGTTATCAATCGTTGGGCATATCCATTAGTTCCTGATATGGGAATATGTAGTCTTCAACGGAATTATTTATTTCTTAGAAATAATGTGTATAAAAATGAAACAGCATGTGTATCTAAAGGGGCATTAAAAGAAAATGTTGTTATACAAAAAGGTTCAATTGTTGATAATGGATCTGTATTATCATCAACTGTTATTGGGGAAAATTGTAAAATAGGAAAAAACTGCATATTAAAAAATGTATTTGTTTTTAATAATGTCATCATTGAAGACGATTGCTGCATTAATTATTGTATAATTGGCGAAAATACAAAGATTTTACGTAAATCAGTCTTATCCGATGGGACAGTAATTGGAGCAAATGTTACAATACCACCAAGTTCCAATATATCAAAACTAATTATACATGCCTCGAAAAATAATACAATAGAAAAATTAATGAGTACAGAATCTGAAGATAATAGTTTCCAAAAATTGGGAGACAATGCATATATCTTAAATGAATTAAGTGATACAAATTCATCAGATTCAGAAGATGATGACTTTGAGCCAGACAAAAGTGGACCACTTAAAATGATGAAACTCGCACATAATCAAGAAGAAAGTGAATATGACTCTACATCTGACGAAAATGAAACAAGACAATGTTCACCATTGGCTGATGATACAAATAGTAAGTATTTGTAAATCAATATTTAGGATAGATATTATAAAATAATTTTCTTCGCTTTGATAAATTTATTAACTTTTTTTTATAAAAAGGGGATTTTTGTTTGTTTAACCAATTTAAAGCCATAAATATTTTTTTTTATTATGGATTATTGAATTCTCTTACTTTATAATTATCTTTTGGTTAAATTTGATTAGTCGGAAAAATCATATGAAAATTTTTTTTTGTAGTATCTTTTGACCGCCTGTCCTTGTTAAACTATCTTTAAAATCTGAGTAGGATATATGTACATCCCAATAAGTTTTCTCAAGTTTTTCAAGAACTTTGAGTACTGAGAGATAACTTTTACCAAACTTAAACATTTTTATTTTGAAAAACTAAGATTTTACGATACATCTCTTCCTCCTTTTTGCAATAGTTCCATACTTTATTTTAAATAAAAAACAACTTTAATTACCTTTAAAAATCATCCTAATCAACACATTTATTTTATTTCAGTTTTTCTCTCCGAAGTGATAGACTCTCTAACAAGGGGCTTCACAGAAAAATCAAATCCAGATTTTTTAATACTAGAAATAAATTCTTCACGTTATGCTTACAATTTGGTTCTAAAGGAAGTTAATTTCTATGTTATTAAAGCAGTGTTTTCATTACAAATGGTATTAGAAGAAACTAACACGATGGAAATTATAGGCAAAATATTTCAATATCTTGAACCAGTTGTGAGAAACTACATCAAAACTTATGATTCGATGCTAGATTGTTTAAATGCATTTGAAGTGAGTATATATGTAGTTAAAATTTATTCAATAAGTAATTAAATTTTTACTTTAAAGGAATGTTGTGGCGAACAACGTCAGTTAAAAGCTAAAGCTGCGCAAATAATTCATTTCTTATATGACAAAGAATACGTTAGCGAAGAAGCCATACTTAAATGGTATGAAAAATTGAATGGGAATTCAATGAGTTTAAAAAATAGTCTTAAAAAATTAGTCGATTGGCTTATGGCTAGCAGTGAGGAAGAAAGTGATGAATAAAAAAATACTATTAAAATAATTTCCATGATTTCACTATTCCACGGTTTTATTGGAATATGTTTCAAATGCAGAAATTATTATGTATAAAAGCAAAAGTAAAACCTGTTTTAATTAATAAAAACAATTTAAATGTGTCCTTAATATTAAACGCAAACGCTAAAGGCTGTGGTTTTGGTGAAATATTTTTATTTCTTAGGCTTTTCTTTTTGAAGCATATTAATATTTTAAGTAAAAAATAATGGAATTGGATGTAGCTACATTTTAACTTTTTTATATTCAGATATAGTAGTAGTAATTCTAGTTCTGCTTTATTGATAAAAAAAAGCTAATATTTAATAAGTTCTTATTTTTCGGCGAAATTATCAATGAGTTTAATTCTAGATTGAATAAAAAAGTCGCTTTTCATTTCTGAAGAAAATATGACTTCTTTAACGAATTTTCAATAGTGCATTTTTTCACTGTAATTCTGGCATAAATTCAAGAAAACTGGCTTATGACCATTTTCTTTATTAATGGGCAAACTTAAGAGATTAAGCTACGAAAGTTTTGATATAGAAAACAAACGTGCGAAGCCAAAAGAGATCTAACAATTTTATATTCATTTTAGTCTATATATCCATCAATATCTGAAAAAAAGTAATGCTAAAAATAGCCAAAACAGCTATTCCCTACTTTCCTTGCGACCAATTACTTATTAGTAGAAACGTTAGTTCTTTTTACAGAACAAAAAGTTGTGAGTTTAAATAAATTTTATAATAATATAAAAATTTAGCAACAGGTTTTGCTTTGGAGCATTCTGATTGGCTTTGGAGCTGATTGGATTGGAGCTTTCTGATCGGGCTAACCTTGCTTAAAGTCTTGCTACTTTTTTGTTCCACTTTTTATAATTTATATTTATAATCTGATAAATCTTTATTTACTTCCCCTGAAAAATTAATTAAAATAGCAGAAATACAAACTTTCAGATGGAATCTGAGCCATTATGTATCTCGGATCCATAGACAAAGCGCTATGTCCCTAAACTAAGGAAAAAAAGCTTGTATGAAAGTTCCAGCTAGGCAAGAAAAAGACAGATGGTTTCGTATGACGCACAAGAAGGATTACTGAATTTTTTGATTAATTATGCTATATTTTGATTTGAGTCTTTACTCTATACTGTTAGTTCAGCATAACCAGACCTAAACTTTTACGGAAATAAGAAAATAAAGTAAAATAAAATTTCCTATAATTTATTTGTAACACCTCTTTCGAGGTGATGTGTTTGAAAAAGAATAATTTTTTCTTATAGACTTTTATTTACCTTGCGTTTTGTTATGTGGAGGCTGGTGATCAATGTTTAAGCCGCTTAAAGAAATCAGTTATTTGTTTGAAATTTTGCTAATATAAATTACTTATATGAAAGATGCAATCGAGTGAAAAAGGTTTTGTTGAAAATTAACCTTTTCCAAATTCTGTGCAACAAAACAACAGAGTCTTGTGACTGAATCCTTCTCACATACTTTAGAAATAAACTTTTACGATTTAAATTGGAAAAATTCATGCGCTATAAACTCAATATATAAATTTTGCATTCATTGAACTTAAAGACTTTAATATTACAATTAAATACTTGACTCTTTTTCTTTCATTTATTTAACAATTATTTATTTAATATTAAATAAGTAATATTTTAAATATAGGAACAATTGATATGAAATAACGTTTTACCTAAATAACAAATGGTTTTAGAATCCCTAATAAACCTGCCCATAGAAACACAATTTTTGTATAAATGGTTGTGCGTAGCAAGAAAATATTTCAAAATTTTGAGTTACATTTTGGTACATTCCTTTCGCTCGTATTTTGTCTAAAAGAATTTGTTGATCAAATTTTTTCTTAACAGAAAGTTTATTTAAAAATGAACTTATCAAATTAGAAAAATCTGAATTTCCAGTATTTTCACTTTTTATTTTTACTGTATTAGATGATGGTATAGAAAGTTTAATCTTATTTTCAATAGATGATTCATTAGTACTATTTTGAATTAATGGAACAAGTTCTACTGTTCCTACACCAATATTTGATTCTTCTTTTAGTTTCTTATCAATTACAATCAAATCATCATTAACATTCATATCTGTGATGTTAGTTTTTTCATCAATAAAAGCTACAAACGACGTAAAAATTTTGTCAATTTGTTCCAATAGGTATTTTTGTTTTTCAGGTTCAGGCTCCAAATAATATTCAGTATATATTTCAATATATTCAAAAATATGCGGTTTGAATACAATCGAAATATTTAGTGACGATGATTCAATTTCGTTATTTAATATTTTTTTATATTCCTTACTAAATAATTTCGGGTTTTCTAACATTTCCAACAATTCGACAATGTCAATATTTTTAAGTTTTCTGTTAAAAGCTATAAATGATTCATAAATTGTTTGCCTTTCCATCAAAATATTGAAAATTTCCATATCATGTTTAATTAATGGCCCAAATTTACCTTCTCCAAAAAACTTTAATATTTTTTGTAGAGACTCTAATATATGCAGTACAGAATAGTTTTCAACTTTAGCAAATTTATAAATAAACATTAGGACATCAAAATTTATTTCAAATTTTATTGCTTCGTGGAAGCGTGACTGAAGCAAATTTCTATCTTCCAAGGATCTATTACCATCTGATAAAAAAAAATTATTTTTTTTAAGTAAGAATAAAAATTTTTCATAGTGATTTAAAATAGTTTGCGGGATCTCATGAAATTCTCTCATCGAATCATTTTTTGCATCCTCTAAACTTTCATTTTTAGATACATTTAAATATTTTTTCATATTTTCGCTTAAGGATTGATTCTCAGTTAAGAAATTCGATTTTAAAATATCTGATTTTATTTTATTGATATTTTTACTGGTTATGATATTTTTCAGGCTTTCCGTAATTTCTACAATTGTTTTTTTTCCTACTTTTTCATTATCATCCTCAATTTTTTTTTTCAATATTTTTTCCTGTGTCTGCTCACGATTCTTTCGCTCCTTTATAGCTAATACTTCACCTTTATACTCGTTTATATTAAAATCTTTAAATAAATTATTATTTTTCATTTCATGGCAACATCTCAGAGCTGAGGGGTCAATTGGATGTGCTTCGGTATTAAAAATATATCCACCAGCTTCAATAATACACATTCCATTCGGAGTTTCAAAAATTGTCCCTTCTTTACCTTGATTATGAAGAAAATTATCCGTGTCAAATAAAAGGTATAGATATTTTGTTGTTTCAGCTAGGAAAAATGATTCCATTCGGTTTTCTTTGGTGTGATCTCTTACATTTTTAATCTACAAAAAATAATTATATATGTATAAATATTTTTAACGAATCTGAATGAAAGACTAATGTATTTTTTTGAAAATACGTATAAGTAGCTATAATAATAACATGCATTTGTCTGTCATAATTTAAGAAAATTTTAAATTTTATTATTAAATTTTTCTTACTGTGGAATAGCCGCATGATGTTTTAGCACTATGTTGAATGCTTTTGAGTATATCAACCCCCATTTCTAATAAGATTGGATCAGATGTTGATCGATGGAGATACATGATTGATTCAATTAGTTCTGGTCTCAAAGGATAACTTTCCCGGTTTGCTGCTGCTTCACCAGACCCTATATTATAAAATTCTGGTAAAAAGCCATATTGTTTCCAAACAGAATGATAGTTCAAAATAGTACGCATTGCTGCATTTGTATCACCAATGATACTTAAAACCCCCGGCCAATATGCGTCAAGTGATTGAAATACTGGAAGTGTTATTTGCCCTTTATTCATGCTTGCCCATATATACCAATCATCATTCTTCAAATATTTTTCAATTCCTTTTCTTGCTTCATGGAACATTTCCAAAAGATCAGGTCGATTTAGCATTAAAGAACCTTTTACTAAATATTCATAATACGAATCAACACCCGCTCCTATTCCCGCATCTTGTGCCGTCCATTGTCCTGTCTGGACATCAATATGATTTCCAAATAGACCAATTGGAGATTTATATTTCCATAAAGAATATAATGCATTTAAAGCAATCTCTTCATAAATAGGATTCCCAGTTAAACGACTTAAAGTTCCAAATTCTACTATAAATGTTCCTATGCCTGCAGTACCTGCAGTTGAAAAAACGTAAGAATATTATATCTAAATATATCAAATTATAAAGTTTTACATGTAATTGGGGTTTCAGCAGCAGGAACACCATACTTTAAATTAACTGTACCAAAGGGCATACCAGTTTCCGTATCAAAAGCTGGAAGCAAACGTTTTACAACATCCTCTGCCATATTTAGCAATGGACCCGAACATGGCCAACCAGGATCTAATTCTAGCCCAGTTTGATGTGATAATAAATGTGCACTAAGTAGGCCACCAACAATACGAATATTTGTTTCAAAAACAGAAACATTTATGTCAATATCAAAGTTCGATTTTTTTACTAAAAGGTTAACAACGCGATTGAATTCCGTATAATTACCCATAACAGCTAATGTATCAAGAGCATCAATAAGGGTAAGTGAATAGCTTCCCCATGTATTAATACCATCACAAGTTAATGGCCGAAGCTCATCATAATCGCTAGCAAATTTTAAATATCCGTCGTAGGCATGTTGAAACATTTGCCGTACTTCATTTCTGTGATAAAAAAATACAATATTTATAGTTAATTTTGTTAATTATAACAAACCTAAATTTGATTATGTCATTTTTCGAATAATTCCTAAAAGTAACAGCATCTTTAATACATATAATTTTTAATATAAAAAATACCGCTATTAACATTTCTTTAAATGAACACGTCAAATATCTTTGTTAAATCCATTATTCAAGTAAATTCAATATGGCATTACCTGAATTTATTTTTATTTTAATGCTGGTATATTAAACGAAGTATGTATAATTAAAACAATGAGGAAACTGATTATTTATAAAAAGGATTTATTCCAAAAGTAAATTAATTAATATTTACATGTATGAATTCTAGATTGCCATGTTATGTTTGAATTAATGCAATAAGTAAATGATTTTGAATGTTCATTTTCATGGCAACACCATTTGAAATTTGACATTTATGTCGTATTAACTGTGAACTTTAAAATTTACTTTTATTCGTTGTTGAATGAATTTGGATTGAAAAAGAATTAAAAAAGAATCTTGTTTTTAAAATATAAATTTCTGGTGGGTATCATTTTATTAGTTTTAACCTGAGAGTATTTTTCATAAGCTTAAAAACCAATTATAATAATCATAAAATTCAAATTATGAAATAATTTTTGTTTCACGCATAAATAACTATGTAGTTGTTAACCAATATTGATAATGCATAGTAATTAATTTTTTTTATTTGGTGAACGGAGTTAAGTTTGCAATTTGGTAAAGATTAAATTTTGAAAAATTAGATCATTTCAGACTTTTCATGTAATATGAACCGTCATGACATTAGTATTTGTTGTTGTAATTAATCAATTTCCTCTAATCTAAGAAAAACAAAAAAAAAAATGATAATACTATTCAGTTATTTAACGTTTAATAAAATATTTGATTTTATTTTCATATTCGAAATATAATTGATATATTTTCATTTTACTTATAATTCAACAATAAAACATTCATTTGCAACGTTGAAAATTTTAAATATTTCTTAATAATATTGTTTGAAAGTATTGTTCAATACTTTCTAAAATTCCTTTTTTTTTTTCACTCCAGATAGTTATATCATGCCAGATAGAAAAAATAGGGAATATATGGATGATGATGACACAGATGTTGCACCACTATCTTTTGATCCAGCTGTCTTAGGCTTACATCGAGTTGGTACAATTTTACCACCAAAGCCACAGCCAAAGCAACCAATTCAAGTTTTAAATGCACGTGGTATGCCAGCTCGTATACGTAAAAGGAATAAACTTTTTTATGATGATGATATAGTAAACGACAACAAAACAGCTCGTGCAAGTTTATCACCCCGTAAGCCTCCTAAATCGACTTCTCCAGTCAAAATACCCATTAAAATTTTGAAAAAACGTAAGGGTGTTATATCTAAATATATGAAAACTAAGGAAGAAGAGAAAGATGATGAACAGAAAAATTCTAAAGAGCCTTCTCCAGTACAGCCTATGGTAATACCTGTTGATAAAAAAATTGGCCAAGAAATTGGTCTTCGCTTGCGAAATTTATTAAAACTTCCGAAGGCACATAGATGGGTAAGCTTCGAATGGTTTTATTCATTTATTGATAAACCATTATTTGATTCTGATAACGAATTTGAACGTTGCTTACGGAATACTTTTCCAAAACTTAAAACAAGAATGTTAACGCGTATAGAATGGACAACTATTAGAAAAATATTAGGTAAACCCAGAAGATTTTCAGCTGCTTTTCTACAAAACGAGCGTAGACAACTTGAACGACGAAGACAAAAAATTCGTTTATTACAAACACGTAAGTGCTGTGATAATATTTCTGTGAAAGATTTACCTGCAGAAATTCCGTTACCATTACCAATTGGTACAAAAGTTACGGCGCGATTAAAAAAGCCACAAGATGGTTTATTTTTTGGAACTGTAGATGCAATAGATTCATTAACAAGCAGTTATCGAATCATATTTGATAGGCCAGGGTTGGGTACACATTCTGTTCCAGATTATGAATTAGTTGCAAATGATTTTCACGAAACTATTTCGTTATCTAGTTTAACACAAGATTTGCGGCCAAGATTAGGTTTAAATGGTAATGTCTTATCATCTCCAGGACGGGCAGCACGTAATGCATTAAACAAAAGTGATCCACTGCTTGGACAAAGTCTTTATAATTCACATTTCAAAAATCCTGTTTTAACACGTGAAACAATTGGTCATTTTCCTATTAAACTTCTTGAAGCAATGATGAGACTCAAGAAAACAATATCAGCCAAAACTGAAAAACTTTCACGCCTTAGATCAATGAATATTGAAGCAGAATTTCAAAAAGGATACGGACATAAATATACAAATGATTTTCAACGACGTTATGCAAGTACAATTATTTCAATTGAAAAATTAAACAGGGAAATGCAAGACTTTTTATCACAAATTCAAACACAAGCACGTGAAGTAATTAAAGAGCCGCATATATTAGCAATACTAACACCATCTTATTTAAAAGAAAAATGTCGTGGAGAAGTTGAGCTTTCTGTTAGTCGAAACAATCCTAATTTGATAACTGATCCAAAAATGATTGGCGTAATAACAAGTTTAGCTACTTTATTGCTAGTAACATCACAGTTAGCTACCGAAGAGAGTATTAATGTTAAGAAAATTCTTGAAGGATGTATTGATGAACTCAGAGGGCAGCTAGAACCTGAAAATGTTGAAATATTCCACAAGAGTATACATCTTCATATGCATCATATAAAGCTTGGGCTATCTCAAATAACCAACAGGAAAAGCATTGCTGCTATTATGGATGTTGATGATAGTGTGTAAATGTTTAGTATTTTAATAGTTCTATTTCATATAATTTTATGCATGATTGTTAAACACTTTTTAGTTAATTCAAAATTTATACAACACTTATACAAGAATTTTTTCAATCTATTTTTAATTTTATAATTACCAAAAATTACAGCATGTAATTGGAAAATATAGAATAATATTTAAATTTTGATATTTCTTAAATTCTTTAGAATGGGATTTGAAAGTTTGTTATAAATCTCAAAATGGATTTTTAAATTATTTAGGATAAAAGCTACAACTTTAGATTATTTATCTTTGGTTCATTAGTAACTATTAAACATTTCTTAACTCTAAACATGTTAAAATCTTATTTCCGAAATAATTCGATGCAATTCTAATTTTAAAATAAAACCAAAAACCAACTATTTTTCCACATATTTTTTAAGGTAGGTATTAATCATATTAATGTACAAATTAGAAAGTTTTTGATTTTAGAAAATGATTAATATATTTAATGATGTGAGAAGATAAAATTGTGTTTAATTTCTCCCTTAATTGTTTGGTAATTTTCAATAAAATTGAACTTATTGTTAGACTTCAAAATTCAAAACAAAATTTTATTAAATTCCAACTCCGACTCAACATATGTATTATGAATGTGTTGTCCAAATACTTGAAACGGTTTTGGTTAATTATTTGATGTTCACCAGCATGAATTTTGTTTCGCAGCAGACGAAACAGCAGGAAAGGTTGAGAGCAAATTTGCTACTGCGACAGCACTCCCAAGATGTGTGAAGCGTTTCAAGGGCGTCATGAAACGATACGTACAGGTCATCTGCACGCAACGTAATGAATGAATATTCTTTCACCTCGCTTCCCGCTCTTTCGTTTCCTTACACTTTTGTTTATCTATCGTTCGGCCAGTCTCGATTTGTAAAGTTATGCTCAGAAAATCCAGCTTATCCTTATTGATTTTATAATGCACTATTATATGTTCTAATAAAAAATACTAAGAAAGAAAAACGAATCAAGATGATTTTTGGAGTTAGTTTTTGCATGTTACAGCAAGCACAGTTTTTTCTTTTAAAGTAGGGTGTCGCGAAATAATTAAAGTGTAAAGGGCGTCACAGATATAAAAAGATTTGAACCTCTGGTCTATACAATAAATTTGCAACAAATTTTATGCATATATATTAGAGCATGCTGGTCGCCTACGGACATTCTTATGTTAAAAAATGTGCTGATTGCATGCATATATTTGTTGTTTGTTTAACCTGGGCTGGGATTCTGTCTCGGTGAGAATTAGAAAGTCAGACTTTGACATATAATGCATGACAAATATGTCAGAATTTGATCCCATCCTTGGCATGTGTTGGCTCAAATATCTATGATATGAGGTTAAATTTCAAGGATAGACATGATCTAACATTTTTCGCGTTTTGGAGTTTACTCCTTCCTAGCGCAGACCAAAGCGTCGGTAGCCGTTACAGTAGCAGCTTCAGCTGCCGATTCAATCATATTTAATGAGTGTATCAAAATCCGGTTGACAAGTTTTTTTTAATGTAGGTTGTTTTTTTTTAGTGGAATATTGTTTATTATTAGTTTTTTTTGTTTATTATTGTGAGTTAAACTTAAATATTGCTAATTTTTGTTATTACTGTTTAAAGTTGATTTTTTAGTGTTTATTTATGCTTCTTGCTATTCAGTTTTTTTTAGTTTTGCTAATAATTGCTATGATTTGTAGCAATTGTTGCATTTATTTTTTTTTATAGATCTTTTTTTTTTTTAAATAAGACTTAAATTCTAAATATTATGTTATTAATTAATTTTCTTCAATATTGTGAAGATGCTTTTGTTATTTTGATAAATAAATTAAAAATGGACATCAAGGATTAATTCTAACACTTTCTGAAATGTGTAATGAATATATCGAAAATGTAGATAAATTCAATTATGATAAGGAAAGGCAAATTTTTATTATCTTTTTATCTTATTTGTAGCCAAATAATTTCTTATTTGTTTAACCGCTTGAAATGCTATTATTTTATTGAATTATGTAAACGGGATGCTACACTTCAACGTAAAAATAATTCGCAGTTTGTTTCTATTACACAACTGAATAAAGAATTGAAACACATTTATTTGAAAAATTATGTAAAGATTTTGATTGGACCTATCAAGATGTTCTTGTTTGTCAGGTAAGTACATAATGTATTTTAAAAAAAGTCCCGCAACAAATAATCCTTAATTACTTTATTACTCATAGCTTGCAAGAAAGTGCAAAGGAAAAAATTTTTTGGATTTGGGTTTTTCTAAGCCATAAAATACTTAGAAACATAAAACTAGTAAAACTGTGTTTCTGTTTTACTGTAAACAGTAATAACAAAAATTAGCAATATTTAAGTTTAACTCACAATAATAAACAAACAAAACTAATAATAAACAATATTCCACTAAAAAAAAACAACCTACATTAAAAAAAACTTGTCAACCGGATTTTGATACACTCATTAAATATGATTGAATCGGCAGCTGAAGCTGCTACTGTAACGGCTACAGACGCTTTGGCCTGCGCTAGGCTTTTAGAAACGATATATAAGGCCTACGGTATGAAAAAATATGGGGAATGAAATTATGCGTAGCCGTAACGCTTAGCGTAACCATTACGGTGGTTTTAAATCTCAAAAATGTTTCGAGTTACTAGGTGATCATAATCATCAGAAAGTACAATAAAGTTAAGAGGCAACCTATATGTTTAATATTTTACTCACAAAGGATTCAGCAATATATTTTACATAGGACAAGAGAGCCATTTGATGAGTTGGAAAAAATAGTGAATACACCTAATTCTCTTTTTACACGAATTTGATTTGACACGAGCTAAAACGAAAAAATAATTTCCTTTTTACACGAATTTTTTTGATTTAACACGATTTCCGTATGCATGAATCGCATTTAGGAGGACAAAAAAATAAAAAAATAATAAAAGTCTTTTTAGCATATATGAAATTTTCCTCTGTTGCGAAAATATTCTAAGTCTTTTAGTTTCATCGTTAGTTGTTGTCAGTCTCGAGCACGTGCTGTTAAACTATACACCTAATTCTCTTTTTACACGAATTTTTTTTTACACGAATTTTTTGGGAACGTATCTATCGTGTAAAAAGAGAATTAGGTGTAGTCCCTAAATGCGCTAGCTTCTTAGTCAAGTTTTTGTCTTTGTTTAACTTTAGTAAGTTTAAACCAAAAAAGAAAATGCATATGATGTGAAAATACAATTATTACTCATTTAAAATTAAATTTATTAATTGCAGAAGCTAGTTTTTTTTAAGTAAATTTCCGAGTAAATAAATTATTAAAACTATTAAAAACTGAAATTTCCTAGTAAATAAATTATTAAAACTATTAAAAACTGAAAATCATGACACTATCATGATATCCATCCTGGATATCGTAATACAATAATACAATATATATAAATGGAGGACTCAGCTTCTGCAATTTTTGTCCACAAGGCAAATACAAGAGGATGTAATGTTGAGTTTAGATGTTTTTTAGTTTATGAATGCAAGTAAAAACAGATGATTGTGGTGCAGACGATATTGTTATTTTTTATAGAATTGTTTAAACCTTTATTATTCAATTCAGAGTTTTATCTAAAAACTTAAAATTAGAAATTTTAAAATCCACGTTTCTAGCGATGACACAATTCTTCGAAAATTGTTATGCAAATATAATAGGTAAAAAAAAATTAAAAAATCTTAAGACATTTGTACTTGACATTTTTAATGCGAAAACTTACAAATTGTATTTATATTATAAAATGTAAATATTAGTAATTTGCCATTTTAATGAGCAAAATAATTCGATGCAATTGCTTTACAGAGCAAATGCTTGGAATTTAGACCTTCTAGCAACGTGACAAAGAATTATGGAACTGCTTGAATGCTTTACTATTTTGTTTTTCTTTAGTGATAAAGTAATAAAATGTATCTTTTCTAGTTAAAAAATATAATTATTATAGTGTTGTAGAGCTAAATAAGTTTTTTGATTTATTAAGTCATTTGGCAACTAACAAATACATCTCTATATTCATATATGCATACAAAAGTAATTTGTCGAAATAAACCAATGTATAGTTTAAGTTAAAAAGAAACCTTGGAAAAATTATACATATACGCTTACTTTTTTTTTTAGCATCTATTAATATCTGTCAAGTTTTAATTTTTAATACTATTAAAGAAATATTATAAACAATTTCTTTTTTTGTTTTTGACAAAATTTTATACCTTATTAATTGTAATTATATTTTGGCAAGCCTATGTCAATATTGAATGTCTAAAATGCCCTTGACATTGTAACAGTTATTATTTAGTTATTTATTTTTATCAATTACATTCAGAAGTTCGTCAGCTTCTTCACTAGTTTTAACACGCAGCAATACAGATGTTGGCTTTTGTTCAGCATTAGGTGTAGGTATACATACTAGCATAACATTATTTTTTCCCATTCTCTTGGTAGGTATTGCTTCACTTAAAATAATATTTAATAGAACGTTTCCAAGACTATTTTCTGCTCGTACTAATAATTGTGTTTTTTTTGTATTTTCTACCGGTTTCAAATATAAAATTCCAACACCATGATCTCTATAGTCTGTGCCAATTTTTATAAAAACTTTACATTTTTTTGAAAATTTACTATC
Source organism: Acrocera orbiculus (assembly GCA_947359355.1). Lineage (NCBI taxonomy): Eukaryota > Metazoa > Arthropoda > Insecta > Diptera > Acroceridae > Acrocera > Acrocera orbiculus. The sequence continues at coordinate 3,624,287 of OX375757.1, forward strand.
GGCTTCAACCACCTGCTTAAATTCATTTTTCGGTGGTTCTTCATCTTCATCATTTACTTCATTGGATTTTTCTTCATTATTCTTTGATTGTGTTATATCAGAGCTAGATACATTGCTTGCAAATGTAAATGGCTGATTATTAAAGCCAAATGAAAATTGTTTTGCCGCTGAGAATCCAGATCCTGTTGTACTACTAACAGCTTTCGCATCTGAGGATTTTTGTGAAAATAAATTTGGTGTTGAAGAAAATTCAAGTTTATTTTCGGCTGTTGTCTTTTGAACAGTTGTAGAAGCAAATGAAAATGTTGACATGGATGCTGCTGGTTTGGGAGTTATGTCAATATTTGGCTTTTCAAATGGAAATACAAAATTTGTTTTCGTTGGATCTGATAAAGTATTTGCTTTGGGTAACGAATCACCCTCATTAATTGAACTTCTACTTTTTTTGGATAAGCCACCATTTGAACTATTTGATTCAATTTCTTCATTTGGTTCTTCTGCTTGAATTTTGTTAAGATATTTCTCATAATCCTCGAAAATTGGAGTTAAAATACAAAGTGGGCTTTTGTCTACATGTGATTTTATCCATTCAGTGACGGATTGGTTTAATGCTTTTACTTTTGCATAGTAATTACTTGATTTTGACTGACTTTCATTAGATTCCACCTGTGTAACATCATTTGCACCTTCGATTGTACTACTGCTTGCTGTGGATATCACTTTTGGAAGAAATGCAAAACTAGATGAGGATCCAGCCGAAACAGTGCTTTGCGAGAATCCTAAAATGTAAGCAAAAAATTATTTTTTGAATGAACTTGGTAAAATAAATTGAGCCTAACCTGAAAAACCAGTAAAAGCACTTTTTAACGAAGATCCATTATCGCCGCTACTAGAAGTCGCTAATTTTCTTTTAGCCTTTTTAATGACACGATTTTGTATTTCATCTTCACATGCTACTCTAAAAGTGCCTCTTTCTTCGACCTCCTCTTCTTGATTCCAATTAGTGTGATTAAGATCTGTTGTTGCAGTTCTTTTCTTTGACATAGTTATGATAATTATGTTTTTCGGAATCCCTAGTAAAATGGATAAATATATTATTATTAAACTGTAAAATTTACCAGAAATTTAATTTTTGTTACCGTGAAATATAAAATTAATAATGTCAAACCGGTGTTATATGTCACTTCACTTTCTCTCTTAACCTACACTAGCACCAAATGGCGAAAGCTTGATGTCGACATTAGCGTTTCCAACAGCGCTTTTATAGAAGTTTTTTAAGCCAAGCTTACACTCAAGCTTGACTGCAATAATTACATTACAAGTCGCTCAAAAAATAGAATTTGTACCTTTTAACTAATTTTATTGCATTTATAATGCATTATTATTTATCGTTAGTCAATTTATTATAATAAAACTAATCAGTTTTAACGCTGAGCACCTTTGAAATTTTGTAGATTTCAAATTATTAATTTTTTGAATTATTAAATTCAAAAAACAGCTTTAGCGAGACTCCCGCTCCCTTTATTTCAGCTCACTTAAAATTTATTTTCAATGAATAAGATATTGCAATCCCTTTAAATTTCATAACATTAGAATATTATTTACAGCTTTTACAGTGAATAATGGTTTTAACCCAAATTAAAAATAGAAAAAGATGTATATATAGTCAGATAAATTTTCTAATTTCAATTCAATAAATTATGTAAAAATATACCTATTGTTCGTATTAATCAAATCTATACTTATAAATACATTTATTAAAAAAACAAAATTACAATTTGTTATGGTCAACTTTAACAATGAATTTACTAAATTTCACAAATTGTTTCCATTAGGAAAGCATCGAGAAATTTTTGCGTATATCTACAAAAATTATAATGGTGAGGAAGAATGTATTACAAAGATAGCATTAATACCATTTGAAGAGGATATTAACGAAATAGTAAATGTTATGATAAATAAAATGGGTTCAATAATGAAATATGGTGATAGTGATGATTGTAATAGTTTGAGTTTCTGTACAATCAATAAATAAATATTATACGACTTCTTAAAGACCTGAAAAATGTGCCTCTATGAGATTGTTTTTTTCATTTTTATGCTAACCATGAATTCCTATGAATTTATGAATTCTATTTGAAACAACTATTTAAAAATTTTATTTTAATTTATTAGCAGCAGCTCTAGAAACAACTATTTCTATTAAAGTTTGCTTAAACAGTGATTCTTAAGAAAAATTTTATTAATTTTATATTCTCTTTGATTTTTCCTAAAAACATGGCATATGTATCTATATAATTTAGATTTTCTTATCATGAATTTCGTGATAATAACATATAAATACTTATATTTTATGGTACAATAAATAACAACTTTAGAATTATATAATATAATTCTCTTTCTTTATTTGTAGAACTTAGATTAAAGTTAAAAGAATTTAATTTGATTTATTAACAAAAATGTTGATGATTATTTCCATTATTATGATTTGGGCGAGATATATTTTGATTATTTGGTTCTGTTATTGAACCAGTTAAGTCAAGAATTGCAAGATAAATCTATGAAAAAAAAAAATTAAATTAATTTAAGCTTTTAAAATGTGTTTCAATTTTTCTTTACCAAATTAATATTGGGAACTTTTGAATATTTTCGATTTCTGCGTATATAATGTAAATAATGTGGCGACATTTCACTTATGTCACTTATTTATTGGTTACGAAAAATTGGATCTGGCGCAATATATCTAGAAGCTGAATAAATATCTAAATTCGCTAAGAACTATTCTTTACTGTATATGAGTTAGTAGTTGAAAATTTGATGAATTATTATCTAATATCGGTTTAAGGCACATGACATGACGAACTATTTGGATAGAATGTTGCTTTTGTCACTTTTTTATTTTCATTCTCATCATCCCCCGTTAAATCAACAGAGGCCACGGATTCCTATTGACAAAATATATGACATATATGTTAAAAAATGAAAAAACTAAAACAATAAAACAGGTTACCGAATATTATATATATATACTATATTTATAAGTAGATGTACATTTTATTTACTAAGCCATATAATTTGCATAGTTCATAAACTCCTCAGCAGCTTTAATTGAGTAATTTTCTTCCACTTCGTGTAAGTTAAACGGTTTTGTCTCCACTGTATCTAAAAAAAAAATTAAAATTAATATTTTTAACAAAACACATTTCTGTACAGACTTCTCTTTAAAATAGCTCCCTCAATTTTATACTGTTTTATTTCGATATCTTTCTTTCTTATTATTTCTTTCAAAACATCATTTTGTTTAGATAAAGATCTCATAGAGAGCAATAATGGTTTAGTTATTAGCCGCAAGAACTGAAATAATAAATCAAAATAATTTGTCTAAGATTCTTAAAATCAAAAAATTACTTCATCCTGAACACATAAGCGCATTTTCCATAAAAAATTGAACGGGTGTCCTTCTATGTAGTATTTAGCTCTTAAAGTATAATTTGTCTTAATATTTTGTTCTATATTTGCACTATAATTGAATTCATATTGAAAAGCTACGTTTTTTATTGTGTCCATGATTGTCCTGTCATCATATTCTATTCTTTTATTTAGTTCCTTTAGTTAAAATAGATTTTGGATTAAGCTTTTATTTAATTGGAGACAATATAAATCCTATATTTTTACCTTTGCTCTTAGCAGAATTTCACTTTTATTAACATGTTCTTTCCAAATGTATTGCAAATTAGATAAATAATAAATTAAACCATTTTCTTCATTTGAGTTAAACGTAAATAAAAAGGATTCATCACATATTCTTATAGTTTGCCACATCCTGATAAATACTTAAAAAATTCAAAGCTGTGGACCTATTTTTCGCGATTTTATGAACCCATAAATTTATTTACACAGTATTTTATACATATTAAAAAAAAATTGTTGCAATTCTTGGAAGCTATATTGTAGCAATTAAATATCAATTAATATAATGTTCATATTGTTTTTTATTTGTTTTAAGTGACTAATCACAGTAACAAATGGAAAAGCAACAAAGACAATTTTGTAAGAAAGAAAGAACTCTATTATTATTATTATTATAGGTTTGCACTTTTATAGAACTTTTTACATTTAAGAACAATGAACCTCAACTATATCTTTCTTTAAACTTTTTAAATACTGAAATGTCAAAAAAAATTAATAAACCCGGTGACAGATGATTTTTCATATTCGAAATAGTTTGTCGAAGAAGCATGACCATTCTATCGAGTATAGGATGAGTAAAGAAAAAATATTTTTTATAGCTTACATTTTTTTATTAATAAAAAAGCAAAAGTTGAAAAATAACAAATAGCAGAGAAAACGGTTTTTAAGTAGAACCGTTGGGAATCCCGGGCATTTTTGCTTTTTTCTTAAAAACAAGTCAACATAAGTTATTGATTCTTTTTAATTTTCTTAAATTATAAATGTTTTCCAATAAAAAATTAGTACTTTGTAATGGCCTAACAGTTTTAAAATCTAACAAAATAAGCATTTCCCAATAACTTGATAAGATTTTCCTAACTGACTATCTTAAAGGCTTAATAGTATGAAAAATAAGATTAAAACTAGTTAAACAATTTACTATCCAGAATGTTTCGTTATGTGCTAAATATTTTAAAATATGGACTCAAGGACGCAGCATTACAGCAAATGTGAAATTGCTGAAAATATATAGAATTAAGTTAATAAATATGTTTAAAAACTTCTGCAGTGGTATTAACGCGGAATGTAAGCGCCTGCAGGGTATTTTTAGACTGTTTTTAAAACACATAGCAATTTTTATAGATTAAAGTAGTAAAACCAAGGAGTTTCAAAAATTTCCGACAGATTTAGAATTTCCTGCAGCAACACCTCCTGTATAACTTATTTTAGCAACTTTTCTAATTGGGTGTCGTTTTTTGCATAACCTTCCTGCCTCTTGTACTTAACCGGTAAAGATTTATTTATTTCTGTTGAAATGTGGTCTTCCCTTTTTTAGCAAACTGATACTTTTATTGTAAATTTTCGTGCAGAAACACATGCAGCAAAAATCAAATGACTTTATGATCAAATGAGTATTTTGATCGATCTATTAGGCATGTCTTCAGGTGTATGAAACAATTTCAACATTAGATTTAAAATCATGTTTCATTTCATTATATTCCATATCGCTTTTTATATTTTTCATTAATACAAACCTTTTTTACCACTTTCATTATCCTTTCCATTCTTAGTTTTTGCCTTCAAGTTGAAAATAGACCCCACATTTTTTACTTATAATTACTTATATCCTTAGGTAATAAATATCTCACATATCTTTTTAGTTACTGATTATTTTTCCCACTTTTTGTTATTTAATAATCAAATTGAAATCTCGTATGACCCTTATGATGAATCACTGGCTTTTCTCAAAAAAATATCTTAACTTCAAATTAATAAAACAGTACATTAATAATATATGGTATGTTTTTTTATAGTTGTTTAATTTTTTTTTACTTATTACACAAAAAATATATACATTGTTTGCATTTGTTTTCTTAGAAAATATTATTGCGAAAATATATGAAAAAATCATACAAAAATATGATTAAAATAGCAATGAAAAAAGCATAATGCTTTTTGAATTTTAATAATCGTAAACTTTTGGAACAAAAATTTCACTTACATTAAATTTATTTCCAAGTTTCTTTTATTATTTACAGTTTTGTATGCGCAAGTTCCTTAAAATTATATCTATTTCTTTAAAATTATGACTCCATTATAATAATTAAGTATATATCACGATAATAAAATATAATTAGTGGCCGTTTTTTTTTTCAAATAATACTTCTGAAAATAAGGAACATAAAAATAAATTAACTAACTAAAATTTGTATTGTTTTTTTTTTGTTTTTAAATGGAATTTATCATTTTTTGATAATAATACAAGTAAATAAATACTTCTATTATTATTTAATGAAATTTTTAGTTAATTAGCTGCGCAATAGGTCGACCAAATCTGAACTTCTGTGTTAATTTAAACCTGATAACAATAAAATTAATAATACTGTTTCGAAAATATGCATTTACCTATACGGGTGTTTTAGGCAGCCATAGGTCTCGCGATATCGTCCGTATAATGTCCCATATGAGACGCCTAATATTTGTGCTGCTTTTTTCATCTCTAATTCTTTTGATTTGATAGCCTCCATTACCTAGAAAAGATATATTAATAATTTTTGATTTTATATTACACCATTTTGAATTAATAAGAAAAATTAAATTTAGTAATTGAAATAGGGAGTAAATTCCAGTAAAATCACCTTCCTATTTTTCATCACGAATTACCTTAAATATTATTAAAACATTTTCGAAAATATATGCTTTAGCAAAAAAATTACGCGTTACGTTTTGTTACGCACATACGCCTTGAATAACAAATACATAACGAAACGAGTTTGCTTTGCACGGCTATTTTGGCAGATTATAGGGTTTCGCTTCCCTGCTCCTTGAATAAGGGGGTTTACAACTGCATAAAAAAGGTTAAAAAAAGATAAAAAAAAAAAAAGAACTTAAGAACTTATTACAACTTTACTTTATGCAAAGAAAATAGACAGCCACATTTACAGATCTCAGTTAAATTAAAGATTAATAAATCATCAGTTAACTCTAAGGCACATTCAGAGTTAGAGCTGAAAGCAGAGGTGTTTCTCTTAAAAGTTTTATATTGCAATTTTTATTAAGAAAATTTACATTATTTTGTCTAATATTAAAGTGTTAGAGTTTTAAAATTAACTAAGTACGCAAATAAAATAAAATGAAGAGTAACTCTTTATTAATGGTTGCTATGCCACCATTTCCATAAAGTATATTTATGAATATGATTCAATGTACCTTTTAATCGTTTACTGATTTTGATAAAAAATACCTGATACTTTCTTAAAATACGCATTGCGCTTTATTTACGTTGAAAACTTATCTATTGTTGATTTAGCTATTTTAAAACTTCAAACAAAATAACAGCTTTAATTCATTCTAAAAAAAAAAACTATACATTTAGATATTTCAGTATCTACAAATTTCAAATTCACACTCCCAGCAGGAAAAGTAGCTCTACTTCATCAATGAAGGGAGCTACTTTTCAGTCATAACACTTACTTTCTCGTGGAAAACAACAATGAATTTAGTTAACAGATGGCCGCAAAACTCGCCATAATGACGACTTTCTGCATGAAAATATGTCTGAAAAGTAGCTATGATTTCTGCATTAATGACATCATAAGTGAACTCTCCGACATGATTCACACATGAATTCATGCATGAGGAACTCAATGATGAGTAATTTCCATATAAGTACTAGTTAAAAATATTGATTTTATATCAAAGTTATAGTCAATTTTCATTCTAATTGGGGGTAATTAGCTATACATCGTCCTAAGGTACCTTTTGAGATTATTTAAGAAGCTGGAGATATTTATCTATTTGTTCTTTATGCAAGACAAAAGTTTCAGTTAAACTAATTAGTCGAGTAAGAAAGCATTTCAAATTATTATTAAGGAAAAAAAAAAATACATTTTCTACACTATACTACTTCAGCATGACAGATACTTTATATCTATATATTAAAACTTACTCTTTTTGTAAATGCCTCCTCCCAAAATTGTGGCCGACGGCCAGTTGCTAAATAAGCATCCATTTTAATAACATCTATCCATTCTTCTTGTTCTTGTTGTGTAAGTAGTGTTGGACTACTCTGATCATCTATACTATCAGATTCATCAAGATCATCATCTATATCAATATATTCATTTTTGAGTTCTTCATTATTTGTAGAACATGGTGGTTTTGTTTCCTGTTTTTGTTCTTTATCAGCTTCTATTTGTGCATCAATTTCTTGTCCTACCCAGTCATCCATTTGAACTGGTTCATCTCCTTTTAAAGATTCATTTTTTGGTTCTAATATATCATCACTTGTACTTTGATTAAATGAATTTGCTCCACTTTCAATAAATGATATTTTGGGGCTATAATTATTTTGAAATTTATAAATTATTATTTTCAAGAATTTAAAAAAAAAAACAAAAAAAGTATTTACGTGCTATAAACTTCATATTCATCATCTAAAGGAGGTCTTCCTCTTTTCCTTTTAGGCATTATTGACTGTGAATTTTCTTGGTTTGGCGATGACAAAGGTGTTAATACAGGCATTGCCATTTGCGTAAAACTATTTTTCGATAAAACTGATTCATTACTTGGAGTTGTTTGTAATTGAGTATTAATATTTGGTATAGAATCATTGTTACTTTCATCGTGCCATGATACTTCTGCTAAACCTTTAATTTTAAGTTCTTCTGCTGTTTTTAATAGAGAAGATAAACTTGTCTATAAAAAAAAATGTTTATTATTAATACCTACAAAAACTATTAATTATATTATTTATACATGTTCAACATTTATTTCTCCTTTATACATGAATTCAATTAAACATTTAACATCCGCAAATTTAGCATCTTTCATTATAATTATTGGATTTCGTTCGGATGCAAAGTTAGTCAAAATTGTATCAAAATAAGTACTACATGCGCAAAGAACAACTCGATGAGCTCGTAGCAATCGACCTTCACAGGCTAATGTAACATCACAAAAGCATCCTCTATCTAATAATTGCGAGAACATTGTCTGTAAATTACTATGATGGTACCTCCATCGGAGACAATATTGTTGCGGTAGCATTTCCACTTGTCTAAAAAGAAAAATTAGAAATAAGTAAAATGAAAACAGTGTTAAATTTAAATTATACGTAAAAAAAACTTTTCTAAACTCAAGACCATGCTAATATTTCTCTATTTACCACAAAAAGGAGTTTTTTCGTTCAAATTTTTGACTTCTAATTGTTTGTTTTTAAATTTTTCCTAATATAATTTAGTTTGAAAAAAATTTTAATTTAAATAAATATTTAAAAAAACAAGAAGCATAAAAACTTTATGACTTGATTTAAGAACAAAGCCATTCGATTTTTTGTTTCACATTTTTCTTTATAAATTAATAGGGTGCAGAACAAAATTTGCAATTTTCAAAGTACATATAAAAAAACGGTTTTGTTTTTATTATATTTTTCTTCTAAATGTTTTTGTGTATACAGCCTGCCTAGGCTATATATATATATATGTATATATAGGGATTAGTGTTGATGATTATTTCACAAATACAACAGTATCAGAAAAATCGATACTGAAAACAAAAAAAATTTTGGTGCCTCGTAAAAATGTAAAAATAAAAAAGAAAACATAAAATTGTAATGGAATAAGTGTGTGTAAAGGCCATGGACAGAAAAAAAATAAAAACGAAAATGTTTAAGATTTGGGGTTGCAGAGCGCCTGAAATTATGATTCTGCAGGATATGAAAGTTTTTTTTTTACATTTTTCAAAATTTATATTACCTGTAATAAGATTTTAACTCTTGATTGTAGCATAAGTAATTTTATATTATTAAAATTTAGTAAAAATTTAAAAAAAGTAGGTTTTTATTTAAAAAAAAAAGTCTTACATAAATAAATCTGTTTTATCAATAATTGAAATATTTCCTTTTGTAGAGAAACTATTACTACAAAGATTACGTAAAAAAAGACCCAATAATCAATTGAACACAATTTTTCAGTGAAAACATTGAAATCTTGGATAATAATCAATGAAAAAAAAAGTAGAATAAGTACTTTTTTCTGTGGCTATTTACGATAAAGTTTGACTTGAGAATGTACAAGAGATACAACTTTATATGCCGAGTTTTAGGTAGTTGTTTTAGAATGAAAAAAAAAACTTTCACTAATTTTTCTTTATTTAATAAATTTTTATTTTTTCTTTTTCGCATGTGTGTTGTAAGTAATTCATAAATCGTATTTTTGTACATAATACATGCATATTAAAGGTAAATTTTTTATAATAAATTTAAAATTATCAAAATCAATTTTATCGTTTAGAAAAATTTTGGTTTTTTCGAATGTTTTTGCTTTAGAAGATTTTATATTTTCAATTTTTTAACCAACTTTCTGCAACTCCATTTTTTTTTTTTTAAATTTTTAGAAGAACTTAAAAATACTTCTATGACTTGCCTTTATTAATTTTTTGTGTTTATTATGAAAAAGTATCTTAAACTTTATTCTAAAATTAGTTAAAATTAAAAAAATAACTGTATTGAATTTGTATATTTTTTATTAACAATATTTAAAACATCAATAAGAACAGAAATGGTATATTCAAGGATATGTATTTTAGTTTTTAATAATATTTGGCATATAAATTGTAATTATTTATATCGTATAAAAAATACTAAACCAGATCAATAGTATTATAAAAGATTCAAAACATAAACCTTTTTTTTTAATATCTTTTCTGTTTGTTTCTCAGAACTAAAAAATAATTTTTTTATTTCTAAGATTTCTCATACTATGCGTTCAGGGTGTATTATTTCCACTCCACAGGTATATAAAAAAACTCTCCATTTTTACTGTGCTAAGTCGACTCCACGCGCTAAGCGCTAGTGAGTCCCTGGCATAAGAAAAATAAGAGTCAACGCAATTAGAGATAGCATGCTATCCTATGTGACTCACGCGTCCCAACGCATATAAAAAATTTTTACGATTTTTGGCGAAAATCGTAAAGTCTTTCAATCTTCGTTGATAATAATATGCAAAAATGACTATTGTGCTCAAGCAACATTTCAGACTTACGATTTTCTTTTCTTTAACTCATATGACACCCATTTTTTTTGGTTTTGGATAAATCCCGATTGTTTTAGGTGTATGAAAATTGCTATTTGGGTTATACTAAATGCCTTGCTAGATCTACTTGCGCTTAAAATGAATTTTTGATCAAGAAATGTTTTCAATCCATAATATGAAAGAATATACCTAACATTAAACAATTGTTAATAAATTTTCATATAATTAAATTTAGTGTTTTATTTTAAGATAGTAAACCATACAAAATATTCAATGAAATTTTAAGACTAACCCAAACAAGGAAATTTGTTTCAATTATTATCTATGTAGTATTCAAAACTTTACACAGAAAAAATAATAATTTTAAGCAAATTTTTATAGTTTTAATATTAATATATAATACAATTATAACTTAACTAAAAAATATATAATTTATACAAAAAATTGATTAATATAAGAACTTGTTACAAAAAAAAACAAAATTTTACTTTTTTTTCAATTTACGGACTAAAAAATAATAAACTTTGTACTCAAAATGGTAGCAATAGATTAAGTTAGTAGTAGTAGTATGTCTTTATTGACAATTAAACTTCAACTTAAAACTGGTTTCGAAATTTTAAAAATCAAAAAAAGTTACTTTAACTTTATTTTTTTTGAGATGAGAGTTAATTAAAAAATTAGCAGTTTTTTATTTAAAGCCAAGTTAAAAAAAAAAACTTAATTCAATTAAATTGATATAAAAAGACTAATTACTAAATTAGTCCTATTACTATAGTATTAGTATTTAATTTATACCAAAATAAATTAAATATTATTTCTTTAAATTCTCCTAAAATTTCAAGTTGGAGTTTTAATTTGTTATTAACAAAGAAGAATAAAACAAAAAAAAAAAAAAAACACTATCTTAGCGGCACAACTTAAAAAAACAACAACAAAATTTATTTACTTAAAAAAATGCTAGCATTATCGTTCAAATAAGATAGCTAAAGAAAATTTTTCTAAGAAAAAATTTTCCATTAAAAAAGCTAAACAAAAAAAATAAAAAAAAAAAAAAATTAAACAAGACAAAAAAGTTCAATTTTCAAAAATTCTACACGAGGCCAATTTTTTTGTTTTCCTTTGTAGTTAGTTTGCCTTGCCAGTAAAACTTGTTTCCATTTGTTAACTAGAAAATTGTGTTGTAACATTTACAATTGCCGCTAAAGACTTGCTTAGTTTGTAAGGCTATACGCATTTTTTTTTTTAAGTCAAACGAAATAAACAAACAAAAAATACAAAAAAAAATACTTTTTTAATTCTCTAAAAAAAAAATATATATATATATATACATATATATATATATATATAATATTAACAGAGGAAAAAAACAAAAAATAATAATATTATTACGCGCATATGCGCAATGAATAAAATTAAAAATTAAGGTAAACAACGCAAATTTGATTGTGTAAGATTTTAAAAAAATATTATATTTATATAACTATAATGAAATATTTTCAAAAATGAATATTGATAAATATTTAATTTAGCTAAATTTTATTTTATAAAATTCTTTTTTTTTTTCTTTAGGTGTTTTGGATTATTTAATTTTTTTATTTAATAAATATAAGAAGAAAAATCATTGATTTTATATTATTTACAAATTTAGATTTATATACTTCAAAGTAAAAATTAACTGAATATTTTAAAGTTCAATAAAATCATGGAATACAAGGTTTTTTGTCACAATATTATCAAAATTTAATGAAATTCAATATTATATTCTAGGTCAAAAAATTAATAAATATAATTTTAAGGTCTAGTCGGATGTGATTTTGATCTCTCTTTCTTTTATTTTAAAGAAATTATTTGTAGCAAAATTTATTAGTTATATATATATGGATAAAGTCTTTAACAACACAAAAATCTTCCTACCATTAAAAAACTAAAATGTACAAAATCTTATCATATTATTTAATTAATTTCAAAACTCGTAATGATCTCGAAACTTTTTATTTTAATTATTATTATTGTCAACAACAACAAAAAATCAAATAAATATGAAAAGAACAAAAAAAAATCTACTTTTTAATATACCAGTTTTTAATTAAAAAATTTTCTAGAATATATCAAAAAAAATTATGAAAATACTTTTCCTCTGAATATTCTGAATATTTTTTTGATAGTGGTTGCCGCCCGGTGAGAGAGTATTAGCAAGCATCTGCGCTAAAACCAAAAATTCAGAAGAAAATTCAGAAATAAAAAAACTTTTATACGGAAAGTATTGATTTTCCCTTTTCCCAAAAAAGCAATATAATATACGAAAAGAATTTTTAAACTTTATTTCTTTGAATAACGTTGAAACTCCGCCCAAATAGATCGTAAAAAAAAATTTCTAAGTATTATTATACATAAAAAATTTCAATAAAATTTCAAAGAAATAAAGTTAAAAGTAATATTTAATGTTTTAAATTTCAAAAATTGAAAATCATAATTGAGAAACATATTGATTTGTAGTGAATTTAACATATTTACATAAATAACTTCTTCAAAAAATCTATAAAAACTTTTATTTGTTTTTCTCTTTCATTGTCATCGTTTCAAAATTCAAAATAAATAATACATATAGGATTTACATACTAGAAATCATTTTTTAAAAAAGCTGATAGAGCTATAGAATTACTGATAAATATGTCTACAATGTCTACAGATTTATTTCTAAATACATGACTGGTAATAGTACTAAATCTTAAAACGTATGTAGAAGTCTAAAAACATACGCAAACGGCTAGCAATGAAAATATAAAAGATACTTTTATAAGCGGGTAAATATACATCTAACTAAATTATTAAGAGTCAATCAGACTTTAATCACTTGAAATTGAATTTAATTTAATTGCAAAAATATTCTAGAAAAAAAAGCATCAGCATCAGTTGTTATAGTTTTCGGACTATGGTGTAATGTAACCATTAAAATAATCGTCTCTTAATATGACAAGTGAAAGTTATAATCAGGAGTTGTTAGTTTTAGTTTATTACATTAAACAGAGATTAGTTTCAATTTTATTTAAATAGGCGCATATTTTAGTGTGTCGAACCAGGATTAAATTGAAATTAAATTGATTTCATCAGTTATAATTTTATATATTTATATTCAGTGTAACTTGGCGATAAGAATCCTAAGTTACTTGTTGGTCTTGTCATCTCGTAAAATTTTTTTTAAAATTTCAAATTAGAATGAAATGGAAGTTACCTAATTTTATTCTGGTTATTGAACATGATAACAGGAATAATTTGTTTTCAGTATAGCCAATTTAAGAGCATTCAGCAACTGAAATGCAATGATGGAAAATATATATTCGGAGATTCCTTAATACTTTTTAATTTGGGATTATTTGTCAGCCCATTGTCCTTAATGTTGATAATTAGAAAATTCGGTAGCTGATGGACATTACGTTAATTTGTGATTATAACTTTTAACAATTAGCTGTACTTTAACACTTCTGACTCTTGATGAATATGATTAGAGTTTCCTTCCACTACAACAGGTATTTACATATTGGCATGTTAACTAACTGTTCTCGAACATTAGTATTTACCACACTTTAAGGACTTGGATCAAAGTTCCACCGAACTGAAATGGGAAGGCGTCGAAAATCCCTATGATCTTGAGATCGATTTTTCATTCCGTCTACCGGAGAGAGAAAAAGATCTACACACGTGACAGTGCATATCTTATTTCCAAGTAAATAATATTTAAGGATTTTCTGTATAAAGGTGGAAAAACGATAAATAATGTGATATAATGGAAAAATTTGTAGCAAATGGCATTTTTGATTTCCTTCAAAATTCGTACTTTTCTATACCGACTGTGTAGGACGATTTACTTCTGACATTAAAATAGCCCCAGTTTCAGTGATGATGAGTTCATGATTTGAAACAAATCTCTTTTACTGAAAAACCGTTTTAAGATTTTTGAACAAAAAATAACAACCAAAGAATATGGCTAACATACCCTGCGTTCAAGGTCTCAGAGCAAAATATTAACCTTGGCGTTTTGAATTAATTCTTAGTGATCAATAAAAACGTGTTACAGTTTTAAAAACAACTGGAAGAACAAAATTACAGGAGAATCATACATTTAGCTTAGGACAAAAGAAAAGATTTTAACAAATCATTCAATTTTGAGTCTGATTTGTCTTTTACAGACAAATTTATTTTTATTTGTAGTTTAGCATAAAAAATTTAAAATATATTAACATCTTTCAAATTACTACTTGCAAACCTAAAAAACACCCTTAAATTTATGCCCTAAAACAATTATTTGAACGATTTACGAAAAATATTTTTAGCAAATTTATTCGTGTTGAGAAGTAGAAATTACTAAAGTATGTGGCTATGTGGTTGGTGTCCCCTGAATTTTTTTAGGAGAAAATCAATAATTTTTTCCTATTTTTCATATTAAAATTTGTGGAATTTCAAAAATTTTGATCAATTATTGATTTTCATAAAGTAAATTAAAAAGAAAAGCGACATATAAAAAATTACTTGGGGGTAAACTACCCCTTATTCAAAATAATAAAGAAATTCAATTTTCATATGCATTTTATTTTCATACAAATTTTCACTTTGTATTATATCAATGATAAATTTTGAACTTCTTTTGAGGGGGTTTCGTTGCTTCATATTGATTTTCTCGTAAAAAAAAAACACAGGGGATGTAACCCTCATTGTATACATTAATAGCTTCTACTTTTCAAAAAAAAAATAAAAATAATCTCTTTGGTGTTGTTAAAAAATATTAAAAACAATTTGAGTTATTAAACAAAAAATTTTTTAGGGGTCAAATTTAAAAGTGCTTTTTCACTATCCCCTTTTAAAAGCGATGTCAGCTCATAAAAAAATACGTGTGTTATTCTTGTGGTCCGTCAACAATGTTATGAAAAAAATATTACTTATATAATAAATTTAGCACAAGAAAAATCTTCATTTTAGAAAGCAATATTTACATTAGAAAATCAAGTACCTCTAAGGAATTAAGGGTAGTCAGCGGTATTTTAAGTCTCTTTTTAAAAACTAAATATTTATTTTATACTAAATTTGAAGAAGGTTCATTAAAATCAATCAAACCATGATTTACTGCATTTATCTACCAAGATATCTTATTTTGAGCAGGTGTACTATGACTACCAAATATGAGATATCTTGTGGTTGGCATTACAACCGTAGATTGTTTGAGGCTGGGTTCGGGGTAAAATTGTAGCCGTTTAAAGAATCATTAAATAGAATAAAATAAAATTCTATAAAATATTATTTCTTTTGAAAAATAAATTTATTATCGCTTTTTACAAATCTTTTAAAAGAATAATACAAGATCTTTTTCTAAATAAATAAAATTTTGGCACTCAGGGCAAGACTCTAAAATTGCTTGGCAGTAAGTGGGTTATCCCTGAACCAATTTTTTATTTTTATGAAAATAAACAAAACGGCTCCTTTTTATCGCTATTTGTTGATAAAAATTAGAAATTACAAAAAAAAATAAAAATGCATATGATTAAGCATCAGTTTTTTTTTTTTGCTTTTAAAAGCCTGCATAAATATTTTAAATTTAGTTCATGGTTTTCCAACTACACATATCACCGACTCTGTAGCCATATAGTTTCAAGAAAAACACATTTAAATATGCACACCCATTGTACCGAACAAATTTCGGAATGACTTCAATATGACGTCAAATTGATTTTCCAAGATGTTTACCAAAGTATGTATTTGCTATAGAAATTAACATAAAATGCCATGTATTGATGAATTTCATTGCCTTCAAACTAAGAGTTAAATTCAGTTTCCTGATGACTAACTTAAAACCATTAGCTTTTAAACTTCATGCTTCCTATTAATCCTATCATTCATTATAAAATTTTGTCAATGTTATTTTTTTAAGTAAAAAATTTGTGATAACAAAATTCAAGACTCTTATTACTTCAAACACGTTCAAAGGAAGAGGAAAAAAGTTGTGTTCTATATAAACTGATTAAAGCTACACGAAATGAGAGGAATAGCAAAAGAAAACTTGAAGTTTGTTATCATTGATGATGATTCAAATTTTATAGATCAGAAAGGTCTTAATAGCTTAAGACATTGTTATTTTTCATTTACAATAAAAACTTGTAATATGGATTTTGTGAAATTAATTTTTTTGTCCTCAAAACTTTAGTCGCATGCAAAGTCGAAACTCAGTTATAAAGACAAAGTGCTCGCTGCGGCATCATTATTTCCTTTTCCATGGTATTTTTTTGTAGTCTGACATGCTATGCCTAGCACCAATTACAGTTGCTTCGGTCAACAAATAATTGTTGCTTTTCACTTCCTTTTTTCTGTTTTTATTTGTAAATTAAAAAATTCAATGATAAAATATTATCAATAAAGCTTTACTTAGCTGATACCACAAGAAAATAATGCTTAAGTAATTTTAGCAGTCAAGTATTCAAATATTGCATGCTCATGGCCTGTTGAAAATTACATGAAGTCGACTGCTCCGAGCTTACAGGCGTATGAAAGTAAAGACCCTAGTAGACGTCTGACATTGTCCAGGTAAAGGCACTGTAGACGTCGGACATTCATTTGCTCGGACTTGTATCATTTTTTACTTAATTTATAGTAATAATAACATGAAGTTGAACTTTTAATAAAAAATGATTAATTATGAAAAGTTCAAACTTTTGATATCATAATTAATAGCAATGTTATTTTGTGCTGTAATCTTTCGTTGTTATCTTCATGGTATTAAAAATGTATGAAGCTGTCATTATGTCCGCGTAAACACATAATTTACTCGGACATTACAGCGGACCTTCAGATTGGTCCGCGGACATTGCTGTAGACGAGTTAAATTATCCCGGACACACGAACAATGTTCCGGATAATGTCCGACGTCTACTAAGACCTTAAGGAAAGATTGCTATATTATAACTACAGCTTCTCACTTTTCCATATTTAATCATTATATACTTTATTATTGTTATTTTTTTAAGTCGAAAGTTTACGATGAGCAAAATTCAAAACTATAATTCAAGGAGTTCATACTTATTGAAGGCAGAAGCTATGCTTGTTGTGGTTTTTAAGCAATATTTGGTTTGAGTTTTGGGGAGGTAATCCGTAAAAGTAGATACATTTCTCCTACTATTCGCTGGCCACAATGAGCTTAGAATGTACAACTCTGCAGTGATTAAAAAGGCTTATGCTGGTAATGCAAATTTATATTGATTATGTAGAAATTATGTTTTAAATGTACCGTTGCGATGCGTGAATTCCAAAATGCATCATTTGTTTATATCAAAGCAAAAAAAATCTTCCTGTCATCACAGATATAACTCACATAGTTTAGTCAAAAATTTTGATAAATAAGTATTTACAAAAAAAATATATTATTAATGGATTGATCCTTTTCCAAATCAGGTACAATAAAACTTAAGATCAAAAGCAAAACAAAAAAAAGATTATTTAAATGAAAATATTTTCTTAAATATATAAAATTCTAATTTTTACTAAATATTTAAATATTTAATGTTTATTCTAGTATTTTTGTTTAAAGTTTACGATAAAAGGAAATATTACACCTAACAATAATTTGAAATAAATTTTTACCATTTCGAAATACATAAACAAAAATTATTCTTATATTTTATGCATGCATATTAAACAAAGGGCATGTAAATTTCAATGCATGTTTTTCAAAAAATAAATTCTAATTATTTTACAATTGGAGATTGAAGATAATTTTTGCTTAAAAAGAAAAAATGTAGATCTTTCAAATAACTAACTCCACATTTTAAACAAAAAATCTAACAATCACTTTGTTTTTTACTTACACTTTACGTATTTTCTAGTTATATTAATTTGGCATCTACTATTTTTATTATTATAATAAAAAAAACACTAAGCAGTTTACAAAATTCACTACTTTTACAGAATTCACTGTTTTCACATTAGTTTTTTAAAACTAAAAATTGGATCAAAAATACTTTAAAAATTATTGAAATTTCAAAATAAATTTCTGTAAAATAGTTGAATTTTTATTATTTTACGTTTACAAAATATTTTTATTTTTAAAACTAACAAAAAAATTAGTTGTTTATTATATAAGTTGAATTTTAAATACTATAAAAAACGAGTTTTAAATCTACCAAACAATTCTTTATTAAAAAATACTCATTTTTTGACACACGAAATGCAAACTCTAAAAAACCACGTTTATTAAACCTTTAAAAGACACTAAAACTAAGAACTTAATTTTAAACATGTCAAACTTTTTTTGACATACAAATGAAAATATATTCAAAAAGGGGCTCCTTGTCTTTCCCCTTTGCTTGATGCTAATAATGAGAAAGAAAAGAACAGCATGACTATATTTTATACCTGCTTCCTTATTTCCCATTGCATTTATGCATATATATATGATACATTCTGTAGATGTATGCCTGCTTCAAAAGAATGCTTGGAGAAAAAGAACAAGTGGTTGAAATGCAACTCCTATACAAAAAAAATAGAGAAATGACAATCATGCAAAAGCCTTTGTTATTTTTTGAATTCTACCCAATTTTAATGTAAAAAATTATAGTAAATTCAATGGTATTTTCATTATGCATTCCATAAATAAGACAAACTTAAGCATTCATTGAAAAATTGAAAATAGTACGCATGAGTTTTTCTTTTTTTTCCTTTTGATCTCTGTTTTAATTTAGGGGAAACAAGTATAATTTTAAAAATTTTGGTAAGGGGTATCAATTATGATAAATGCATTAAAAAACGTTAAAAATAGTTGAAAAGACACTAAAAAGCATTCAATTAGCAAGTCTGACATCGTCTGCATTAAAAAACATTCAAAATAGATCTTACCCCGTATAAATCGAACGTTTCCCCAATACAGGCGAATTTAGCTGACATGAGTGACGCTGACATTTTTATAATTTTTCAGTTTTTACGTTTTTAATATATTTTAAAAATTACAATTTATGTAGTAATTAATTATATGCTATAAAGTTTAGTTTAATTATTAACTTTCAACCTTAAATTAGACTTAATGAGTCTAAAAATATATAGACTTAAGGTACATGTGATCAAAAGCGACATCGAATCCAAGAAAAATGCTGTAAAATAAACTTTTTTTTGAATTTATTTACATTTTGAGTTTATTTTTGAGTTTATTCTGAGTTTATTATTTTCTATATATAATCATAGCCACGTTTTTTAGCTGATGGGAAGGTAATAAATTTAAAGCGAATTTAGCTCGCAAACAATCGCATGCATGCAACGCAGAATTTTGAGTCATTTACGGTATTTAATTACGGCGATTGTGTAGAGGGGCAATACTAAATACATATATCTTTCAAATGCATCTTTAAAACGGTTTTATTTCACATTTATATGAAAGGTAGAGAAGGATAAAAATAGAAAATTGCAAATTGAAATAAATGGGATAAAATATGAAATGCAAATGAAATTTTTTGCAATTTCAGGAATTTTTTTGAATTTCTTTTTCTGTGTGTAAACTTTAATTAATAATTTAAAAAGTAATTCTAAATAATTTTTTTTTTTTGAATTTTACTTAAAATAAAAATATTGAAAATAACTAAATAAAGAAAGAAAGAAATAACTTACATTTTTTATAATCTCTATTCAAAATTATCTTTAGGAAAATCATCCTGATAATTGATAGTAATAATTTTAAATATAGCTTCTGAAAAGTAAGAAATTAAATATTCTACAAATCCAAGTGGGAATTGTGAACTAAAAACAGTTAAAACCCTATGGCTCTTAAAATGGATTTGAAAATTACACCGGTCCATGACTCCACGGGTTAAGATGATTAAGATTATACATATAACATTTCCATTAGGTTGGCTGCTTTTTCATCCCATGGACATGCTTAACTTCTCAAACAATCATTTGACGGAATAGTTTTTACGTAAATTTAAAGTAATTTTAAAGAAAAATATAATCTTGAAATTAATTAAATTTTTATATTTTGATTTTACCAAAACAAAAAACAGATTTTTTTATCTTGAATATGGCCTTCGGGTAGTTAGATTTTAAAAGAAATATTTTTCTTGTACGCCAAAGTAAACTGATTAAATGTAAAATAAAAAAAATAATATTCTTTTGAAAACAGTTTATAACAATTCCAAGAATATACATATAATTTAGTATTGCTTGTAGGAAGATTCTACTAATTATACCTTAAATAAATTTAAATCTTGTCTACATATTAATATTTGAGATATTTTAATAAAAATAATTCTTTATTATAAACTGGGAATGTAAACGTTTTAAATAACTTTAAATATATACATATGATAAATAATTAACGACTTGTTTTTAAAGACATACAATCAGATCTTTTTTTAAATAATTTACAAAAAAGACGAACATAAAATGCTTGATTGTCTTATTTTTAATTACTAACAATATAATTTAATGTTTTATTTAAGAAAATATGACTAGTTTCATAAATTTCGATGAGATTCATATCAATTTTAATTTTTACAATAAATAAATAAATGAATAAATTGTGATATTATTTAATATATTTAATTTGCAAGGATACCGCGTATTTTATTTTCAATTTTTGTATCAAATAAGATTTAATTCCACCTGTGCTTGCAATGTAAAAATTTTTGTGTTTAGTACTTAATCTATATCTTTAAAAAAATTAAATAATTTAGAAAGTTACAAACATTTAGAATTCATTAACGAGCTTTAGATAAAATTGCTTATGACATTGTATCAAAATAAACTCTACTTTTAAATACCAAGTCTAATATTTTATTTCTATAATTGGTCCATTGACTTCATAACGAGTTTTTTTTAAAATAATTATCAAATAATATTTGAAACAATAATTCCTCATATTTTTATTGATTTCAGTTGTTTTCTTTTGTAAAATAATTATTATTTTTTTCTACTTGAATTTCAGCAAAAGAATTTTTTTATATATTTATAAATTTTTTTACTTATAAAAAATAATAAAGCGACAGAAATAAAGTTGTATTTGTTAATTACTTATAAATTTTTAATTGTAGAGCTTTGAATACATATTAATTAGTTTTTGAAACAAACAAACTCTTATATAATGCCTCTAATTTCTTTTAGTATTAGGATATTATATTTACTAAATAAATAATATAAATAAAAAATATTTGATTGCATTTTTAATTGTTTCAAATATTACTTGTCTTTCTCTAATAAAAAAGAAAAAGATCAGCAGAAACATTTTTAAGTCTCTAGTTTAGTTTAGGATTATATTCTTAAATTCTAAGTTGGTGTATGTTAGAATTCGAAAATAACTATCAAACTTTTTTTCATAAAATATAAATATCTTAAAAATAATTTATGCTTAAGGCTTAAATAACAGAATACAATATATATATATATAGATCTTTGTTTCCTGCTTATAATGCACACAATAACGCTAATAGTATCATAAGATTTAATTTCCATTTTTAAATATATAATATGTTATTTTATACTTTTTAAACAACTTCTAATTACATTTATAATTTTTTGAGCCAAGCTTCTTTTTTTAAATATAAATCAGATAATACACTGGTCATTTTCACATTAAAAAGAAGTTTCGTTGTTTCTTTTAGTAATAAATTAGTTAATATGCATTAAACCTGTATAATTTTACACTTATTTTTGGTCTAGTTATGTATTTACGCATAAGTAATAATGTCAGTTCTTCATTTTAGAGTGTAGAACTGGCTACAAGTTTTTTTTTTTAAAAAAAAAGAATAATGACAAATACAGATATAACAAATTTTTAAAATATATAATTTTCTTACATTTACCTAGCATAATATTCAAACAATGCATGTAGAAGCCGTTTTTCAAACTAATAAATTTAAGGAATTGTAATATTTAATATCCTGCTTTAGTAATTAATCGTTTTTAATGAAATTAAATTCGTACATTAACACTAGATTTATGGAATAAGCAAATTTAACTCTTTTAAAATTTAGCTGCTGTAAATATATAATACTGGATAATTTAGTCTTTCAGTTTACAAAATATTTGTTTTCATCCGCCTATTTGTTAAAATTTTCAAGGTATAATTCTTGGTTACTATATTTCAATTTATTAGTTGGTTAGAAAAATAATACTCTATTTATTTTTCTGATCTATAAATCTTATATATTTTCGATTTATGGGGAAATTATATAACTTAATGAACCAGAATTGGTAAGAAAAATTTGCTTCCCATCAATTTTTAGTTCTCAGGTAACTGAAGAGTTAAGGACGATTTCGTGAAAACTTTTTAATGAAAGTCGCATGTAAAAGAAATAAATAGAAGAGCTTTACGACAGTAGTAAAAGTATTTACTGAAAGTATGCTTCAAAGGATTAAAATTTTAATTATCTATCTTTTTCATTCAAACTTATTAAAACCATTTATTTTGCTATATGTGGAATTTGCTTACTTCAATGACAGATAAATACCATTAATATCCGTAAATCTAGTGTTTAAAAAAATGACTTTTTGAGCAAAACGTATTTAAGTGTAAGTCGTAAAATTAAAAAAAAATTAATCTAAAAATTATTAGTTTTCACATTGACGTCTCGATACATTTAGATATAATTTGTATATAAAAAATATGTTTAGTTGTTTTACACTTAACTTTTTTATCGTTTGGCATTTAATACGCATGAAAAAATTGAAATTTTTAAAATAGAAGATTGTCATATAGTGATATATAGTCATTCTAGTAATAGTTTATAATAGTTTTGTTTTTTTCATTCAAAAATATAATTTATGCCTCATTTTATATTATTTTAAAATTTTACTGCTAAGCAGTAAGTTATTTTAATTGACAATTTTTTTATATGGCATTAAGTGATATTAGTTAATTAATATTAATACATTAAATATAACAGCCATTGGTCTTTTGAAATCGAAGTATAAACATAGATTAATATTGAAAACTCATTAAGATATGCTCTTTGTTTTAATTTGGAAGCACTTTAATTCTTTTACTTTGTTCAAAAGAATAAATAAATACTGTTAGGACATTAGTATGTCATTTATACAAATTATTCCGCAAAAAACCGTCAATAATATTGAATAAGAAAAACTTGTTTTATTAATAAATTAAAATATTCTTTTTAACTTCTACTAATTAAATCCAAATATTGAACAATTTAATTTGAAATAAATAACTTGAACATTTTAAACTCTTTTATAAACTAAAAACAAAAACCAAATATAATTTAATAAATAGCTTTAAGAAAACAAATAATATATACAAAAAAAAAAAGCAGCGCATAAAACCTATTGGCTGAGATAAATGTTCTTTTTTAAAGATAGTTTTACTTCAAGAAAAAGTTTATATTAACAACACTTAATTCTAATGAGAAACACAAAATATTTTACTAATATCACTAAAAAAGTTTTCATATAGTTGCTTGTATATCCATTTTCAAAAATCTTTCCTGACCTTTGTTAAAATTAGTTTGAAAAGTTTCTGTATGAAATTAATAAATAATATAAATTATATTACTTTCAAAATATGCAGCTAAATCAAAAGCATCAACATTAAATGCTAACATCATTGGTGTACATCCATCACGATCACGTAAGGAAAGATTTGCTCCAGCGGCAACTAACATTACAGAAATCTCTCGTCTTTTGTAGAATGCTGCAAAGTGTAAGGCAGTATAATATCTGTGAAAATATTTTAAAATTTGAAAATAAATTTTTTACAAAAAAAAAATAATACTAAAAGGCTTACTTGATATTTTCAACCATATTTATAATTGAGCTAGGAGCACATGTTATAAGATATTTAACGATATCCTTATTATTATATTTACAAGCTAAATGTAAAGCTGTTTGTCCATTCGAGTCAAGTGAAAGTAAAGAATATCCCTGTTCATGAAGTGCTCTCAGCTAATTGAGATAATAGTTAAAGTGTTACAGTAAAACAACAAAAGGCTTATTTCACTAACCAATGATAGATCTCCTATTTGTGCTGCATGCAATACGACTTGACTTGTTTTTTCTAGCAGGCTACTGGAATTATTTAAAGTTAACTTTTTTATTTTTGTTGTATAATAAGTGTTTTTAAGGTTAATTTTTGTAAAACTTGAGGTAATTTTAATATTAAATAAATTTTTTGGGAAATAGAAATCAAGTATCTTGCCAAAGACCTTGTTGCCTACATTTAAGTAATTTTGGGAGTAATGTCAAATTTTTTTTTTTAAATAATTTACGTATATTTTTTCCTTCAAGCAATATAGTACAACAGCAATCCAAAAAAAAGCTACAATGAAGCAGTAGAACAAATATTTTTATTATTCATGATAATTTTACGGTATTAAGTACCACAGTAAATAAGATGTAGTTTAGAACGTAAATATTTAAATAGCCATTCATAGAACTGTTCTTATATTAAAAATTCCTAGGAATACCTTTTTTAATTTTAAACTTAGCGGACATTTAAGCTGCAGCTGCCACAGGAGATAGGAAAATTCAGCTTATATATATATATATAGTATACATATATAAAAAGATGAAATAAAGACTATAATTAAAGAAAAATGAAAATCATACAAATTAAATAAATTGGAAAAGAGCAAAACTAAGAAAATAATCAAACATTAAGGTTCATATTAAATCAACTCATACAAAATGTTAATTTTTGACAAGTCCTTAAATATTTTTCTACCTTTTGGCAGTGAATTTTTTCTAACATTTTTTTGTTCGCAAAGGAATAGTATCACTTGAAATTCTTGATTTTTTATATCAAATTCTTTTATAGGCTTCATTAAATAATTAAAAATATAATGAAAAGAAGTTCTCTAACCGAAACGATATTCGGTTGCACCTTTCAGAACTTACAGGCCGAAGTCTAACGTGTACTTTCCAGTTAAATATGCAATCTAGAATTGTATTTTATATAACTTGGAGCTTTACTCTCTACTTATGAATGCTTTATATGTCCCTTTGATACTTTCAGTTTATTTTTGGAAAATTGTTGTAAACATGATCAAAACTTGCTGTCAAATAAAAGCAAAGATAATAACTTTTTTTTTACAAATTTACAAATTCAAGAAACTAGTTATAACACTTATGGTATAACCTGATTGATGATTAATAAAAAAATCAGAGGTATGGAAATATTTTACAACAATTAGATATAGAGGAAAAAGAAATAGTCCTAAAATTTCGATTTTAATTATAGTTCATTGAAACCTGTTATTCCTAAAATGAGCGATCAAATCAATAAATAAAGTTAATGTAAAAATTTTTAAAAGTTAAATTCGTAATAAATTTAAGACTACAGATACCAAATAATTTCAATATACCTAAATTTAACTAGCAATGCGTTATTTTAATCAACAGGTGTAAAGTACCTGAATGCAAAAACATCTTCTGATAAACTAAATAATTTTTCCTGAAAGCTGCAAGAATTATGATATGTGAACACAAATTTTCTATATATATATATATATATGTATATATAGATATATATAACATTAAACTAGCTAAAATTTTCTATTAAAATTAAATAAAGCAAAAATCTGGTAAATTATTTTACCTCTTAAAATTGATTCTACCAGCAATATTGGCTATTTTCCTATCTTTCTTTGGAATTATTCCTGTATTGTGTAAACAAATATTTAAAACATTAACCAAAAATGCCTTAAAAATTCTTTTTATTTATTAATGGAATTTTTTTTGATTATTAAAAAGTATTTGTAATATTAAAGACTCGAAAAAAATATTGATCGACATATCGAAATGATATGAAAACAGGTTTGAACAAAATATTCACAGTAAGAGTAGTGCAGTTTTTCATATATAAAATCAAGAGGGCACTAGTGAAAAATTCATTGATAATTTCCCCGAGAAAAAAACTGTTATGACGGAAAAATAGCTCTATTTCATTAATGACGAATCCTTGCTTTTTTCAAACACAAAATATTCATTTCCATTTGTATATAGCTTTTAATTAGATCTGTCAAGACGACTGAAGAAAGATACGAATAACGGTTTTTTAGAGATAAATCTACATTAAGAATTTCATAAATAAATGAAAAACTGCTGCATAGTATAATCAGGAAAATTTCTCATTAAATATCAAAAAAATGACTTTCAAGTTGGTGTTAATATAATAACTGCTTTTCAGCACCCTAAAAGACTTGTTTTTTGTTCATATTCGGTCCTTGATTTCAACCAGAATAACACCAAAAATATTTTTGATATGCCTTTAAAATCTCATTTGCTAAGACAAGATTGAATTTTTGTATTATTGATCGCAGAGACAAAAAAATTGGTAATACGGGAAATGGAAAAAATCCACCATTTCTACTAAAAACTGATGTTTACCAAATGAAAATTAAGCATTTTTACTGAAGGAAAATTAAAATGTTAATGTAATCATTGTTGTGTGCGGCGTAATACATTTAAATTAAAAAATTGAATATAAAAGTCCATAAAAAAAATTAAAATTACAATAGAATAAATAGTGACATTTTTAGAGAACATCTCCTGATATTAAACTTTTAGTTTTCTTTTCAATCGTTGCAAAAATTATCTTGATTTAAATAAGCGTAATAAAATCATGCTTCTAAGAGGAAGTAAAATTCCTCCAACTAAAGGCAATTATATTTTGATTTCAATTTTAATAGAAATGCAAAAGGAAAACAATTTTGTTTTTCTTTGGAATAATAAGTGAGAAAAAATCTAATAAAAACTGGCCAAAGCAAAGGTTACCATTAGTCTGATAATAGTATTTATTATTATTATTACAGTTTTGAATGAATCAAGGTTTTTAATATAACAAACTCCAAAGCTCATGAGTGAAAATTAAGGTAAGTCATGGCAGGTCTATGAGTTACATAGTAAGGTAATTATTCGATTAATAGTCCATCATAGATATACAAAAAAAGTACTTTGTTATGATATAATCTAAAAAAGACATACGATTTAACTCTGGATTAGATGATTTTTCATTTGATTTTTGTCGTCCTTCCTGTTTATACTGGAATGCTGCAAATGATCTATCATTATCTGGAGTCTGAGGAACAGTTACACATTCTTCATCGAGTACATATACAATATCAGTGGCAATATCAGTAATATAATGCAAATTTTCTTGTGCTTTATCTATTCTAAAAAACCTATCAGCTGTACATCCTGTAAAATTTGATTATTCAATTGAAATATCAATATCAGTTAAAGATTTTAATTACCATCAACAAAACACCATTCCGAAGAAAGTTTTGGAAAACTGGAAGATTCCTCACAATATTTATTTATCATAGTTCTTACTTGCTCAAGATCAGCAACTGGTTCAATTTCAATTGTTCCAAATTCAACTGCACATTGTTTTAATAATTCCTTGTCATAAAAATGCTGCTCATATTCTGGCATAGTTATCCTATGTAAACTTACATTAAGTGGTAATATACCTCCTAATCTAAATTAAATATTAAAATTATTAAAATATTATTGAATATATAAATATAACATACTGAACATTAGTCCTTCCTGGCTTCTTCTTTGCTAACATCACAGCTTGATTAAGTAAACTTAATTCTATTATAGACGGTTTCAATTTGGCAGCTTCGCCATCCACTTGCATTGGAATTGTTTTTGTTGTAACAATTTTAGCTGATTTACATTGGCATATACATGTTCCATGGCCACCTGCTTGTAATAATGGTAATTGATAAGTAGTCAAACCAACAACTTCTATAAGGCCATCATCTGTTTTAGGATCTGTTGTTCCGGCAGATTTGTTCCATGGATGTGTACCTCCACCATAACTAAAAATTATCAAAAATTTATAAAGTTTAGCTACAGAAAATAAAAAAATTAACCTTGGAATGTTTAAAAATAGTATTGCATGAACACGATGTTCTTTAAGTTTATGTGTATAATCTTGTTCATCACATTCAAGAGTTACAAAATCGGCAAGAGATTTCCATTTTCTTTGTAAAAGATCTTTTCCTCCAGCTTGTCCATAAAACATTTTATTACGTAAGCGTGAATTAAATTTTTCAGGATGAGCTTCACGGGCTTCATGGAATTCTAGTGCTATATGTGCATCTACACCAAAAGAAAAATAATTGTTTACAACATTCAAAGGTAAATTTTCTTTTCCTTCATCAGTTGGTTCAGCTGCAGTATTTGGTTCTACTTTTAAACTCCATCTATCTAGCAATATGGTATCGGATTTACCAATATTAGAAAGAATTTTTCCAATAGGTTCATCTTCATAACCCTAAAAAAAACAGTGTACGTTATTTTCAATTACTTTTTAGTAGACTAGAAAAAGTTTAAATTACCCCTCCCCAGCCTAAAGCACGTGCTAGATCATTTCCTGTTCCCAAAGGAAGAACACCAACTGCCGGTTGTGGTTGTATATTTATTTGATCGAGAACCGATAAAACCCATCCTACAGTTCCATCTCCCCCGCAAGCGAGCAAACGTAATTTTGGAGCTTTTCGAAATAACTCTAATCTGGAATCAACAGTTTTTTTAAGTAATTTAGGAATATAAGCAAATTGAATGAATACATGATAATTTGAATAGATTTATCTGAAGTTCATTAACACTAAAACATTGAAAAGTTATGTCTGAAGAAAACAAATCTTTTTTTTCCGCATTTTATTATCATCAAATATACATTGTTAGTGTTCGAGTAGCTTATATAGTCCCAGAAAAAGAGCATCTTCCTTTTTGAGGTAAGGTAGTCTTTCAATTTGGAGACCTTCACAACTTACAAGTACTTACTCATTTTTATTAAAAACTTTCCACATAAACATTTCATAAATCATATAATATACGGTTTATAGCCCGCTTCAGTTGGCCAACATTCTGACTAAGAGACAGACTGAAATTTTTTTATGTGATATCTAACAAAGAACTGAATAAATCTATCCTGGATATAATTCTAAAATCACCTAGCTTTTAAATAATCTTTTATCTTTTACTTTAGTAGGCCAGGTGGCCAGATAAAATATTACCGGTTAAGTGTCAGTACACCACTACCATAAAGAATAATGATATATAAAAAAACACACGTTGAAAATGATTAAAACTATTTCTTACGTCTAATATTTCTACAAAAAGAATAGTTACCCCATTCTAGGTCCACCTTGAGTTAAATCAAAAACTTGCCGTGGATTTAAAAGCCATTGAAATTTTTGCAACAGTTTGATTCCCTTAAATAAAATCATTAAAAATTATATCATAAAAGTTCATATTTTTAAATACCTGGTTTCCACCACTTTTAGGATTAATAAATACTAATACTGGCGTTATATCCATTGTTGGAATAGGCTTTACGACAAAAATACGTTGTTCTTTTTCTTTGGATTTTCTTCTATTTGATATTCTTTTCTTTGGTGTTCTCAGTGATGATTTAAAATTTTCTTTACTTGAAAGTTTAACAATCCATGATGGGGGAACAATTATGTTTGCATGGGGTCCTTGAGTGAGAAAATAAATTTATTACTTTTTATATAAATACTAAACTCGGTAATAGAAATTAATATTGTAACAAATTTTAAAACTAATAATTTTTTAATAACATTTTTTTCTAATGGCAACAATTTTTTTGATATTTTTGCCCTAATAACTCTAATTTTTAAAATAAATATTTGAATATGATTTTATATACCAAGTTTACACTCTTCCTCCATTTTATTTTCCGTGAAACACGTCTCTTTATTATGATAAGCCACTTTACACCATGCACATGATAATGCAACAATTTCTTTTGATCCGAAGAGTTTATTTTGAAATGCCTGAAAAATAAAATTGAATAGTGTACAATTACAACTTGGATTAAAATTTTAATATAAATGAATATAATTATTTGAAAAAAGCAGCCCAAAATACATACTTTTCCACAGTTTTTACATTTAGATTTCTCCGCTCGTCGATGTACCCAATGGTGTAGTATTTTAGTTTGAGATCGATACTGTCTGGCACCAACATCTCGAAATGTTGGTTTACATGAAAGTTGGACCTTTTCATTGACAAACGGTATACAGTTAAGATGAGCAATTATTAAACAGGCTGAGCACCTCATACGCTGTCCACTTTTCTACAATTTAAATTAATAATGTAAATAGAAAGTTTTGTATTAGCAACTATAAAATTAACAACAGCTCAAACTGAACTGTTTCCAATTTTTCATAATAATATAAAAGAAGTGTTGCCCCCTAGCAGCAGATGTAAGTTGCAACCATTTAAAATGTGTAATCAGCAAAAAAAAAAAATGATCGCAAGAACTAATATTGGTTGATTTAAAACTAAAAAGTGTCACATAACTGAGCTTACAAAGAGTTCAATGATCATCATTTTGTTTTAAGGTTGGATAGGAAAATGCTCATCGCAAAATTCGTTGTGAGTTTTTTAAAATTTTAATGGATCCTTTAAGAGATTTTATTTCTTGGCAAGTGACATGGAATCAAAACAGTGGGTGGAGTATGATTAGAGTTATCTGAAAAGGAAAACATTCAGTTGACAAAACCTTAGAGATCTCGTTACATTTTGCTCGTTGACTAGTTTAAGGCAAAAAAAAGTAAATGAGATTTAACAACTCAAAACAACAATTGACCAAAAGAAAAAAAAAGAACACCAGTTGAGAAACTTATTGAAAAGTAATTGTTTAATAGAATAGAAAATTTTTGACATAAACAAATTAATTAATAGTAAAAAATATAAAATGAAGAATATTAGCTAAGAAAGCAGATATACACCTACGATATGCTAAATACATATTTCACAATTCCAAAAATTATAAGAAAATTATCTTACACGGCACTCTTCTGGTACACAGCACAAATCACCAGAAGCTGATGTAATTGTCCAAAGATGATCGCCATTAATAGCATTTTCACTCCAGTCAGGAACTATTCGTATTTGGCGGGCAGCATTAACCTTATGCGTTCCACTAGGTTTTCTATTAACAGAAAAACAAAAAATTATAATAATAGTTGAATTGTTTATCTTATCAAAAAGTTTTAGATTATTTATGCCAAAAAGCGTTTATTTTTCAATGTCAGCAATAAAAAGAAGCAATAATATAATAACATAATTTTTATTTTCGTTGATATTTAAAATTAAGTTGTATCCTTACTATTAGTGCATATGTAAGCAGTATGATATAAAGTTGAACACTCACTGAATCCACAAAATATTATGAGACAGAGAAGTGACAACTTTGAGTTGAAATGAGGGTAAATAAAAAAATAACTTTCTTGAAATATTACAGTTTTTCGTTCTAAACTTCAGACTTTAAAGTGATTAAGCGTAATATTTTCTTGTTTTACTTTTCTCTAAATATACAAAATAAAAAAACTTTAATTCATATGATTTCTATAATGAAAAAAATTCCCACATTAAAACAATTATGAAAAATGAAAGACAATGACAGTAGACTTATTAACATTAACATATTTCTGTGCTAAAATATCCTGTCTAAAAAAAGACCCTTTACGGGCATCCGTGCAAGAATGTGTGGCACAGCATATTTTTCCAGTAGTCAGTATATCTTTACTGAATATCCACTTTAAAATATAAAAAGGGAATATTTTTGAAGTAATTATAAATTATCAAGGTATATTTAAACGGCTTAATTTCAAAGCTTTAACAAAAATAAACATGCAAAAGAACTAATATGTTTAAAGTAATTGTCTCCCCTTATTTTAATTCATGTTGGGAATGTTTCATTTCCTAAGATATTAAATTTAAATTAAGAAATAAAAAACAAAATAATTTTGAAACTAAATAATAATATATATGTAACAATAAGGTGTCATACACATTATAGGAAGTAAACTTATAAACTTTAATATTTTTTCCTTTATTATTATTTGATTTGTATTTTGTGTTGTATGTAATACAATATTATTTTTAATTACATTAACAAAAAAAACATATAATGATGTGTATTGTGCTTTAATTTAAACATACCCTTCATTACAAAATGACGCCCCACTTTCGGCAAAAGCTAAGGCTTTATACCTGGATTGTTCATCAGTGGGAAGTACTATATCCACAGACCGAGATCTTGTGGTATTTATATTAGGAATATCAA
The DNA here is from genome assembly GCA_947359355.1 of Acrocera orbiculus. Taxonomy (NCBI): domain Eukaryota; kingdom Metazoa; phylum Arthropoda; class Insecta; order Diptera; family Acroceridae; genus Acrocera; species Acrocera orbiculus. Next base: position 3,657,080 of record OX375757.1, read on the forward strand.
GAAGTCTACCATCTGGAAACTGTAACTCTTCTGTTTTACTAGTTTGAGAAACTTTACTGAAACATGAATCCACCGATGCTGCACGATCTCGTCTTAAATCCGGAACAGTTAAATAAATATCCTGTATTACAACACTATTCAGTCTTGTAACAATATTTAATTTTGTTTCCGATTCATCTATTTCACTTACAGTTATATTTTCTAGTGAATTTTCAGTTGGTTCAAGAATAATTGCCTCTTGTCGTGATATTGATTTACGACGGGTACGTACACAAATCTCATCTTTTGAGATTTCTTCTTTAGTATTTTCAGTTGTAATATTTGGAACACTTTCTATAGCTGTAGTATCAGTAGATTCAGTTTTTGATGAGGCATTATTTAATGGATTGATTTCATTAGCATTAGAAATTGTCAACTTTACATTACATGCCAATGGTGATGGTGGAACAAGTAAATTTCCAAACTTTAAATTTTCATTTTCGCTACACTCTTCATCACTATTAGAATATTCACTACAGCTTGATGTTACTAATTCGTAATGGTCTCTTTCAATTTTAATAGAATTCTTTTTCAGATAATCACAATGTATACATGTTGAATTAATTTTGTAGTTTACTGGTTGTCGTATTTGGTACTTTTTGGACACATCTAATTGAGGAATTATATCATCATTAACACTCAAATCAAAACTTTTTGAACGCTTTGATTGCGACTGAGGCACTTCTAAAAATTCTCCTATAATTTCATCATCTGTCGTATCGTCCGTAAAAAGTGTTGATGTACGTTCTAATTTCATTTCATCAAAAGAAGCTGATCGAACCTTTAAAAGCAAATATTGCAAAAATTCAACTTAAAGTAGCATTTTAGTTTTTTTAAACATTTTATGTTCAAATTTCCATGCGCTGAATATGAAAAACACATTTAACCAAAATCACAATTTTTAAAAAAAGAAGAAAAAAAATCAACAAACAAACTAAAAATATTCCATCAAATACATGCTAAAAAGCAATAAGCATTGCATTTTCTAGTGAACTTAATTTTCGCACCTGCTTAGGAACTTCAAGACTTCTTTGACCTTTCATTTCGGAGCCATTTGGAGTACGTGACCTTGCAAAGGTGGTTCGCAAACGTTGCATTTTAATAAGAAACTATATTAAATAGTTTTTACATATAGAAAAAAGGCTATATGCCTTCTTTCCAATGATACTCCCAATCCATACCACTTTTTGTTCTCCTTACCACTAGAAATTATTAAGAAATTTATTACTTTCATAATACTAGCTAATATACATATATTGTCATGATTATATCCTCATTAAAGAACTTACATTTCAATTATATGGAATAATATTTTATTTTTCTTATATAAGATAATTAAATAGTTTTCATGCAGTGTTCATAAACTCTTATTAAAAAAAAGGTAATTTTATTACAAATTTTTCCTATAAATTAGCTCATGTAAAATTAAAAATATGTTTTAAAATATGTAATACATAATTTATATTAAGTTACGTCAGAAATATTACTGACACATAAAGATCTTAAAAGGATTTGTAAGTGCTTTTCGCTAATTTTATATATTAATTTTTTCTTAAATCTTAAAGCACGAAATTGAGGTTTATGAATTAATAAAAATTAATTTTTTGCATAATTAAGAGAACAATAAACTTAAAAGTTAAGAAAAATAATATTTTATTATTTCATTAATGAGTTTTGGAAATACTTTACAACCATCTTCATAATTTTTACAATAATACAAATTAATTTATCAATAAATTTATTTACCTTAAATATTTTTGAAGAAAGTACACATTTTGAAAAATATTTGTGTAATAAACGAAAATGTTTTTTAAATAAATTATATTCTTTTAATGACTAGAATTACGATTGATTGTTTTCATTTGGTTTGATGAGCCATCATGTTTTGTATTGACTTTTCATTTTCATAAAATGATTTACAAATAGTTTATTTAAATATAATTTTTACACATAATCCTAATCCTTTTTTACTGATATTTTAATAAGCACAAAACACGCATTGGAAAATAAAAAAAATAATTATATGATTGCAATTTAAACACAAAATCACAAAGAAGGTTTAAAATCAGATTTTTTCAGTTTTTCTGGTAAAATCGATGATAACAGAGGCACTTTTAATACGCTTTTTTGCAAATATAACAGCTAATAAATATCTCACAAAAACAAAAAAAAACCAGAATCCTCACCTTAGTTTTAGTGAAAACTAAAAAGGTCGTAATAATACATAAAGCAAAAATATTTTATTAGCTAGACAACGCCCATAGATGGCATCAAGTCTATTTGTAAGCAGGACATTCTGAATAAACTTTATATTCGAAAGCTTTAGTATGAATAAGCTTTCAAGTAGTGGAGCTAAAAAATGCCAGAATTAGGTTTTTGATTGGACTTTTGAAAAATTGAACAAATTTTTTTTGTCTCTTTTTATAATTAAATATTTCAAGAAAAATTTGAAGTTGATCTGCTCTGATCTCCTTCCTTTACTTATTCATTCATTCTTTTTAGATTTCAAAATTTTTAAATGCGTTTTTCTCAAAACTACTTTTTCAAAGTCGGTGATCACTGCTACTCAAAAACTACATTACCGGCTCACTTCAAACTTTAGTACACAATTTTTACATATAAAATACGTTGAATTTTTGAATTTTTTTTACATTGAGGGAATTTTTCGTCGAATATTGGGAATTTACTAGCAATAGCTTCACTTTGCAAATGAGTTCCTAATGTAAATATACAAAGAAGAAACCAATATTCCATCGAATATTTCGTATCTAATTTATTTTTTATTAAAATTTAAAAATAATAAGGTAGTTTGAGAATCGAACATGAACTTTGTGATATATAATTAAATGTATATAAAAAAAAGTACATTATGTTTTCTAATGTTTAATGTTTTTTATTTATTGACTCACTTATGTTAATTATCCGTATAAATTTGACTACACTAAGCAAAACAGTGCAATTTTACTCCAATTTCTCCTCTTGTTTTACAGCTGTACTTTTGAAAATAAAATTTTGCCTTTCTTAATTTTATGACGCCTCGGATTAATGTATTATTAACAATAAAAAAGTTTTACAATCCTTAAAATAATTGGAAGAGGAGAATTTTACACTAGGCTATTAAACGTGAAATATATAAAGGCACGGTTTATATGCTTCATGAAACATTAGCAATAACAAAAACATCTTTGTAGAATTGGATTGAAACGGATCATTGGGTATGTGCAACATTCCATAACCGGAGAAAAAAAATTTATATAAGTTTTTATCTAAATATCATGCTTGATTTTTGGAGGGCATTGTATACATTGAAGAAAATTTTCAAGGTGAACTTTGCAAAAACTAATTTGATCACAAAAGTCCACACTTAATTTTACGTTTATAAAATTTTTATTGCTAGCGATAATTATGAAATGATTTTTATGATTTGCCCTTTCAACTTAATTAAATGAAAAGATTTTCTGGTATTTTTAAATAAATAGCTATAATAGAATAAGCTATTCGAAAAGATAGTTCAAGTTGAACCAATAAAATTAAATATTTTATTGATAAAAATAAGAAAAAAACTAGCACTATATCAACTAGTTGTGATATATAAACAAATGTTAGCAGTTTTTAAATTATCATTGATAGAGATTAGTAAGTTAGTAAAATTAAAAATATAAGCACACACATTAAGTATTTCATCTACTTTAAATAAATATACTTAATTATATATATTCACCCCTCTTCTATTATTTCCAAATCATTTTCATTTTCTTGGTCGTCGTTTTCCATACTTTGGTACACAATATTATATGAACAACAGAAATTATACGAAGATTTTAATATGCTTATGGCTGACTTTAAATAGTTCTGAACAAAATTTAAATACTTCTAAATGATATTAAATTTTTGAGCTACTGAATAAAAATGAAAAACAAATAAAGAAACGTAATATTGCTTCAGCACTTTTAGTGATTCTTTTGATTAGCTTAACAAAGTTAAATCCATCCAACAGATATGGGCAATACCATGACAGAATTCTTATAACTTCAAATTGGCTTATATATAGTATATTCAACGAAATTATATGAGAAAAACATTTGCGGTAAAAATTCTACCTGTAATAGAATGATGTAATAACCCCAAATAAAATGACTGAACAATTAGTGAAAAAGTTATTCATATTTTTTTTTTGCTTATATAATTTTATTTAATTATTTTTAAAATTGATTTTAAAATTTGTAATTACAAAGTTTAAAATTTAGTTATAATGAAAAACCCAGTGTGGAGAGCTAGAAAAAAATCTAAAATGCTATTAAGGTTGTTTAATTATATTTTTCAAAAGTGTAATTACGTTTGGAAAATTGAAAAAGCTTAACGAATTTAAGCTTTATAAACACAGTTATGAAATTTAAAAGTTCTAAACAAATTGAAAAAGGATGACAATAAAAAAAAAGAATATTAGAAAATGAAAATCTCAATATTATATATTTTGAGAAGATGTAGAACTAAGTATGTATAAAAATTCAATAATCCATAATTATACGTAATTAAAATAAAATATAACCAATAAATGGTAAAAAAATGTCGGAGAAAATTAAATTTAGCTCAACGAAATCGAATAAAGGACGATAATAATAATAATACCGTAAGTAATTTATTACTGTAATATAAATTTCCAAAATTCTAAAAAAAATTAATTTTATTAATCCGCGTTTACCTTATTGCAGAAAATCTTCTATATATAAGTGATGTTATACTTTGGCTGGAATTATCACAAATACCATCTTCAGTTTTCATTTGGCAATAAATATGTTTTAAAGGACCCTGTAAAATGCATTTGCCTGTTGAATTGTCCGGCATCTAAAATGAAAAAAAGAAATTTTATTAAAATATATTTTTTAAAAAACTACTTTAATTTAGTTAAAAGTTTTAATTTTAATGTTCTTTAATTTTTGAATTTTTAAAATAGTTTAATTGAAATATACCAGCAAAATATTTTCCACTGAATGTGTAGAACAGAAAATATTCTAATTTCAAGTTCTTTATAAATGAAGTAAACAAAAAATTAAAGTAAATGACGTTTATTGGCATTCAAATTTGACGGCGCCTCAAGTCCCTCACAAAAAACTGTCAAAACAGTTTTCGACTCAATTTGTGTACATGTGGGCTTTCATATGCATTAAGGGCACCTTAGACGACGGACATGGTCCATGTCCGGGGTTTTTTAAGCGTCTACAGCAATCCGCTGTAATGTCCGGGTAAATTAATGACGTCTACAGTGAATTACCCGGACCATGTCCGTCGTCTAAGGTGCCCTTTAGTTGTAAAGGCCCAAACACAATGAACGCGGTTCGCGGTGCGCAAGCGGTGACAGCTGTCACAGCTATGGGATCTTATATAGCTGAACTTCGTAATTCATGAATGAAAACGTGCGTTCCACTTGCGCGCCACGTTCATTTTATGTTATGATAAATCCATGTTATGTTTTGATAAATCCATGTTATGTTATGATAAATCCATGTTATGATAAATCCATGTTATGTTATGATAAATCCATGCACCTTAACATTTGTGCCTATATAGTGTCAAAAGTGTACTAATTTTATAAAGGAAAAATAATTTTATAATTGATTATAAAGAATTTAACCATAACTTGAGGTAAGAAAAATGAGAAAGCCTTATGAAATACTATAGTAAATAAGAATTATATTAAAACATTGCTTTCTAGATATCATAAAGTTCAAATTATAGGATGTATTGGTTATTAATTTTACTATTTTACTTGAAACACTCATTACACATTTTATTGAGCCAACCTTAAACTTAATTAATTGAAAACAATTTTGATTGTCTTTAAAAAGTTTAATATATAAAATGTATTAAATTAAAAAACTTTCTGTGCATTGCTAAATGCACCCGCGAGTCAACCATATTTTAGACTCATAGTAGTTCAGAAGCCAATGTGGTTAAGTCCATTTTTTCATATTTTCTGATTTTTGCAAATTTTAATAGAATAAATAATATATTACTTACTTAGTCCAAAAAGGATTTACTTATTATTTCAATTTTTGTAGGTCAAACAACCCGTTTTTTTATAGCCTCCACATGTGTTACGTGTTATGAATGTATTAAAAAACATTAATTTTCTTATTTTTGATTTTTTGGACTTAACCACATTACCTTCTGAATGATTCAATTATCTCCGAATTTTCCCCTTACCTAAAAATTATTATATTTTAAATCTATATGATTAAACTATACTTAAAAACAAAACAAATATATATCTTTTTAGATATTCACCACAGTAAATTCAAACTACTACCTCTTTGTATGCCTTGAACGCTTTATTTTTATTCTATTCCACAAGTCTTTTCTAAATAAAACAAAAGTTATAAAAAGTGAAGGAGCTAATTTTTTTATTTGTAAGTAAAAAAAAATTGGATAAATATCTTAAGTAGTATAATCCTAAAGTTTTTTTATTTTGAAAGATGAAGAACAACTTTTAAGCTGTAAAAATAACAAATTATAAATTAACCTCAAATTTTCTACGGAAAATGTCACATACCATTTTGTTGGTTCAGCCTGGAATTCGGCCGGAAACAAGAACTTATTCGGATTATGAGAGTGTTAATGAATGTATGGAAGGAGTGTGTAAAATATATGAAGAGCATTTAAAACGACGAAACCCAAATACTCCAACAATTACCTATGACATTAGTCAATTATTTGACTTTGTTGATCAATTGACGGACATAAGCTGTCTTGTATATCAAAAATCAACAAATACATATGCTCCTTACAATAAAGATTGGATTAAAGAAAAAATATATGTTTTGCTTCGGCAGGCAGCTGGAAATACCGATTAAGTAATTTTTTGTTATTAAAGTAAACTCATTTATTTAAATATTTTCTTATTTTTATAGTGCTTTTAAAAACTATACCAAAAATTAACTGGTTAAATAATTAGGATCACATTGACTTTTACAACAGTTTATATATAAAATTTTCTTACGTTTTCTATTTTTAATAGGCTACTGCGATAGCTAAAGTTATATTAATACAAGGAGTGTAACAACAGCGATTAAAATCCATCATTAATATTTGTGTAAAAAAATTACTTTACATCTAAACTATAACAGCTTCAGTAAAAATACTTTTGGTATAGTTTGCTGCATAATTAACGAGATTATTCTTAAAAAAAAAATGCAAACCATCCCAGAAAATTATACTTATAGTTTTATTGAATTATAGAAGTAACTACTATTAAGTAAAATAAACAAAAATAATTTTTAAAGGTCGTCAATTATGCAACATAAGCTACTGTAATTTTAGTTAAGATAAAATAATTATATAAAAATGTATAAAAGGAGATGTTGTAAATTGTGGAAAATCACAAATGGTTAAGACAATTTCCCATATTATACCTTATTAATGTAATAAACATTATTTTTTATTTTAAGCTTCCACAACATTTTGCCTATAAAACTGAACAAATTTCAAAAACTAAAGCTTCACTTGAGTGTTTTATATACCAGCTCAAACTTTGTAACTTTAACAAAAAGAAATAGTTTTGTTTTTTAAATAATTGATACAACCATTTGATCCAGTATTTTAATAAAATATTAAGTATAATAATAGTTTTATTTGCAAAAATTAAACGAATAAAAGAAAGGCCTGCTGGTAAAGGTACAATACACAGTGGCTAAATTACGACTGAATATTTATATGCATATCAAAAAATTAATGTTTAGTATAAACTTCAACAAATTTTAATGAAACTCTTATTAAAATACATATTTCAGGTTCTATCTTTCAATTGAATAAGCATGACCTTGAAGGCACGTGGTTCTACTTAATTCGTGTTTTTTGCTTACGTCATGTTTAAATAATAACTTGCATATTTTTATTCACTTTGAAAGGTATTTTTCAGTAATTAAGACTACAACCTGTTAATATAGTCTTGAAGCTCTTATTGCTCTTTAATGAGACCCGAAAAAAAACTAGATTTTAATAAATTGTTAATAATTGCTTTAAAAAACATTACTTGTTCTTGCACAAATTCATTAATTTTTAAAACCAAACTGATGCTGGTGCTAAAGTGTGTCCTTATTTTTATTTAATTGTCATTAAGAATAATGTTTATAATACCATATAAATGTTAATTTTAATTTAAATCTTCCATCTTTTTTTTTAAATTAAATTCAGAAAAAGAAAATTAAAAGCAAGTTAAGTGAATTTCTATTCTTTTACTCCTTTTTCTTTTATCAAGAATTATAAAAAGACTTTTTTGAATTCAAAAATCAAATTTTTATACCAAAGCTCATATATTTTCAATCCAAGTATGTTTTCCGAGGAAGACTTATCTTGTAATTTACAAAAGATGTTTTTCCAGTTGCAATAAAAATGTTGTTGAAGAAGGTGGGTTATTACATTTCCATTTCAAGATGTCATACTTATGCCCTTCATGCCCTGAAACAACAAATCGTTATTGATGGACTTTCCTACTTACTATAAGAAGTTTATTGAATAGAAAATAAAGCAGTTAATTTATTTAGGAAGAGACTGATGCTAATGAAAGTCAATGCGTAGCTTGTATGAGTGATATATGGAATACGCTTATCCTATATGTCGCCAGTTATGTTTATGTATAGTTCTTGTGCTGATTCATTACGCTACCAAGCAAATAACTGCCCTATTTCCGAGTTCTTCAAGTTAAAGCCGTTCAAGAAGGCTCTACAAACTTATAAAATAATACGACTAACAGAGTCCTCCAGCTGTAAACAAAATTAAAAAAATATCAAACCAAGAAATAAATTAATTTTAACTTTTAGCCAAAGTGTGTAGACATTCATGCAGGATATGCTGCAGTTGAACACTGAATGGACTTCCTACAACATTGTGTGAACTACAAAGTTCCTCTCAGGTAGTATGTATGTATGCATATAATACTAACATCAAAAACAAGATTTAAAATATTTTTCATTAGACTGGAGAAGTTAGTTCCAAAAACGAGGAAAATATGATTAACAAAAGTACCACACATTTAGAGACATAGTAAGGATCGCGAAACTATTTCTCCAAAACCTGAGGTATTTTTATGCAAAATTTTATAAAATTTCATACATAATATATAGATATGTTATCCTTTTTTTAGTTGCATTTTTTGCTAGTAAATCATGGCTTTTAATGTATTTGTTTTCGCACAAATATTGAAAATCTCGTAAATGCTTATAGAGTGGTTAAATTTATATATTTGAGCAACAAAATTATTTTAATTTTTAAAAAAAATTTTTTCAAAAGCCTACAAAAATCTGTTATTTGTGTTATTATAAATAACACATTTTGGTTATCAGAATGAAAGCCCAATATTAAGAACATTTAAATATTTCAAAAGAATAAAAAAAATTGTGGATAAGAGGAAAAATAAAAATTCTTATATTGTCAGTGATGCAACTGGACGAGGAAGATGACTTGGTAAGGGAGGGTGTGTTATTTTTATTAGATTACTAATATAAATTTTTTTAAAAAACATAATGATAAATTTTTAATTTTTTTCACATTATTCCATGTAATTTTCACATTGAGTAAATCAGTTATGACTAATTTTATACTTTTAATAAATTATTTTTTAAAATAAATTTTAGGTAATGGATCAAGATGTTAAAAGGGAGAATCCACTTCAATTTAGATTTTAAGCAAAATATTATCCAAAAGATGTTGCATAAGAACTTATACAAGATATAACTTTTATTTTATTTGCAAGTAAAACATGCAATACTACATGATAAAATTTATTGTCCACCTGAAACTTTAGTTTTACTTGCATCCAAACAAAAGAAATGGTGATTATAATAAAGTAACCCATACACTAGGATTTGTAGTAAATGATAATCTACTTCCCCAACGAGTTATAGATCAGCATAAAATGTCAAAAGAAGACTATGGAAACAATCTATAATGATTTGTGACGAGAACATGCAATGGTGGAATATTTAAAAATTTATCATTTTAAATCAGTTCTAGATACAAACAAATTGCCACGTTGCAAACTTTCCTTTCTGCTAATTTTAGGTCACCCCGTGATAAAAGCACTCCCATGATACATACATGATGTTACATACATTGAGAGCATATTTTAAAAAAATACTTTTTAGTACACTGCTATAAGAGCGAGTAATATATATGTGAAAAGCATAAAAGAGATAGCAACAGGAAAAAACATGGCTTTTATGGTAACAAATTCAACAAGTGTTAGTGCTGGAAAAATTTCTATGGAAGCGCGCGCTTCAAAAGAAAAAACGTGTGCTCGAATACATTTAAAGAAAGACTCAACTCCAAGATCACTTTATGACGTCACCACTATAAAGAAATCAAGTAAATTCAACATCATATATAACTTGAATAACATCAGTTAGTGGGAGCAGGAAAACACCTTGTTCATCCAGTTGGACCAGCCGGTTCTGCTTACTCTTTTGTACTTTTTAAAAAATGTTAATATAAAAAATAAATTTATAGGAGTATGAGTGTCAGGTCTGCCAGAAATTTCCCTTGTTTTGATCAGTGTCAGCTTGGGTTTAAGTTTGTATGTACGTTGTTAAAGCGTCCTCAAATTTGAAAATAAATTTTTTATTCACTGATTAAAATTTTCAAAGTGAAATTTTTGATTTCTTGAAGAAAAACTCCAGTTTCATAGTGAATTTTTAATATATATATATACATATATATGTATACATTAATGAATATTTTACACTGAAAGATATTTAGTTAAAAAATTTTATCATGTAAAAGTGAATTGTTTTATTAATTAAGTGAGTTTTGAGTATTAGAAACAATATTTTTAATGAAGAAAACAGCACACACGAAAGACGAAAATTCATTAAAACTATATTAAATGGAAATTAAAAGAGAACATCATACGAACTGCCTGATTTTTGAGAATTGACAACAGTTTTTTTAGGATTTTTATTACACACTTTTTTTAAATATGTGGGATATGTGGGATATTAAAGTAAGTAATAAATTTAATTGTTACCTAGAGATAAATATAGATATTTAAAATTTAATGACTGTGTGGATATAGATTGGATAATTATTCACAAATTTGAAAGCGTTTAACATAATTTGTTCTTTTTGTTTTATTGGATTAAATATAAATTATTGTATTGACCATTTACATATGTAATTAAATATGAAAAAATGGGAAGTGCACATTTATCTGTTGCTAGCACGGTTTCTAAATTTTTCTACAAGTAAAATTAAATTAAATTTTAAAACTCAAAAATGAATTTGAATGGAATTTATTACATATGTATAGAGAAAAATAAATGATGTTTTGTATTAAATTTCTTCTGACATGCTAATATTTCATAAATTCTCTATAATTTAAGACGTCCAGTACTACGAGCCACTTTGGTTAGCTACAATGAAAAAATTACACGATATTAAGCAACTCCGTAAATTAGGAATAGGCTTAGCTAAAGTATTGTTTTACTTATGGAAAACTATGATATTTTTCCTAATTAACGATGCTATGTGGTAAAATCTTATTATCCAAAATTGTCATTAGAATTAGAACAAAATTAGAAAAAGGAAACGTACAAGTGAATGAAAATGAATTCATTAACTTAAATATACACAAGGACTTACATATAGTTACATGGGAGGTACACAGACAAAATATGATCATTAAGGCTCAAACACTTGCAAATACTTTTCTGTCAAGACTATTCAACTTTCGTTCGCAACCACGTGCATTGTGTTTGAGCCTTTAGCCCTTAGTGATAACATTACGAAAAATATGACGTTCACGAGAGTTATATTATTATCATTAAGCTTCAAAATGATCATCTGATAACCCTTAAGGCAAACAAAAGTTGTTTTAAATCTTAAAACTATTAAAAATTAAACAAAGTTTGCAAAACGCTGGCAAAACTCAAATGACATTAATCAGCTGCTTTGAAAATATTACATTTGGCCAGTGTGCCACCGAAATTGTATGATCTGACATCTGACCACATTTTGTGGGTGTGCCTCCCATGTTAGGCATTAAGTATCTAACTGTGAAAATGGCATTAAATTTGCAAAAAACGATAAAAAATCTTATCCATTCTATGATTCAGAATTTTTGTAGTTTTTTCAAACGCTTTAAACAGATTTTTTACTTCAGTTAGTGACTGTAGACAAAATATTTTTCCAATATTACCCACTGGAATTAAGACAACAAATAAAACAGTGCATAGAATATATGCAATAAAAGTGGACTAAAAACACCAAAAAGTGAACGGCTAGCAAGGCTCTTGTTGGGATTAATCTTAATTGCAACAGGAAAAACAATAAGAAGCAATTACTATGCAATTTTAAAATAAAAAGAGATCAAACTTTAGAAAAATTTATATTTATTTTATATAATAAAAATTTTTACTAATTTAATATGGAATTAATTCTATTAATTTGATTTCTTACTAATTGTAAGCTAAAAGTAAGGTCGATTTTAAGCTTTCAACAATGAAGGCTTAGTTTAAGGACAAAGCTAAGCTAGTTCAAGAGTTAAGCTAAAAATGAGGAATGCTAAATTTTCTTAAAAAGAAAACATAACAGAAACACTTAAGCCAAGCATAAGTTTCTGCTGATAGCGAAATGATGATATTTATGATGATTAAAATCCAGAGCTATTTTAAGAGAAAAAAAAGATCATACTAACCGGCTGTCATAGTAAGTTTAAAAAAGTATTGGAATGAATAAGGATTATGTTGATAAATAAAGTCTAAAGAAAATAATAAATTCTTTGCAAATTTTTTTTGTTTATTTTCTCATTCCCTTAATAAAAGTTTCCATATGACGCTAAAGAACTAAAAGTAAATCTACCAATTAAAAAAATATATCCTAGCTTAAATTTATTGCAAGACAATCAGACTATTCAAAGTCTAGATTAAAGCTAGATATGAAGACTTCAAGCAAATTAGAGTTAGAGTCACACAATTTAGCGAATTCGGCTTCTGCTTTGTGCTTCAATATGCCGTAACATAAAAAAAGAAGAAAAAGATATTAACACCAGGTGACAATAAGGAAATTATCACAACTTAATTACAAAAAATTTTCAAATAAGCGAGAGTAAGTCAACATATGTTAACTTCAAGAACAACAATAACAACAGCAAAAATAAAAATTTGTCTACAAATAGGAACTTGTTCCACATGACACTAAATGTGAAATTAAAATGAAAAGCGGATGTTTAAAAGATATATAATAAGCTGAAAATAAAGTATAGATATAACAGTACAATATAATCTGTTACTTTACAAACAGGCACTTATTGTTAGAAATACGTAAAGGTAATTCTTTATTTTCCAAAGTAGGTGCTAAAGAGTATCATGGGTGTTGTAAACTATGATTTTAATTGTCAACCAAGGAATTTCACTTTGAATATTCAAATCAGTGCAAGAAATTTTCCCAATATCAACGATCTTTAACTTCTTCGATATTAGTGATGTGAAAAGAAAAAAGTTGAAATAGTCGTTTGATTTTTTTTAAATCAACAGTACTATGGACAAATTAATACACAATATCAAAGTGTACTTAAATCATTAGATTCCAAGCCACTGTTATAAAAGATACTAATAATAAATGTAAGAATTTCTACTTGGGCTACTACAATAGAAAATACTTTCGTAAAATATTCAAGAGGAATTTATAGTAAACCCAAAGATTTTAAACAATTTCGATTAAGTATTACGTTCATTAATTCATTTAACGTGTCCCTTCGTGCTCAGCCTTATCAAAACATTGTTTTAAACGATTTTAGGCAAACCATTTTTTTAGATTCCCTTTACTAATGAAATTTATATTTAAATTCAGAAGATGTAAAAATGTACATGAAAATTAATTGTGTTTTATAAAACAATTTAGCCTGGGAATCAATATAAAAAAAGAAGAAAAGTTGCTCCCTAAATTTTTCAAGTAGTCATTACCGCCGTTTGAAAATTCTTGTTCAATGATTACCACTTAGATCAACTGTAATTGAGATACTTTATCACAGTCGAGAGTGTGGTATCAATATTTTAAAGTTACATTTAGATTCTTTGGGAAAGTATCATTTTTTCCCAGCTTGAACGTTGTAAGTTAGAAAAAGAAATTTTAAAACTGATTGCTTGGAGAATTAAAAAAATTTAATGTAAGTGTTTTTTGATTATGGAGTATCAATTATAAAAAAAGCACTGCAATAGCAAATGTCATACAAAATGTAAAGATATTTTTCAAGTTTTATGTTTATTTACCAGAATAATAATTTTTCTAAATTATATTCTATTTGTTATCATTGCAGAAGTGAAAATCATCGTTTTTGAATGATATAATGACAGTACACATAAGGGCAGATCAAATGCGTTCCTTATTCACTGATTATAATTTAGTGGTAAGTGGAAAAGCAACATTTCAAACTCCTGTCGAACCTTCATCGAAAGGACTTCTAAATGGGCCAGGACAAAACAATTGCTTCCTTAATTGTGCAGTTCAGGTTAGTAAAATAAAAAATTAAATAATAATAGATAAAATTACTCGAGAAAAACAGTTAGTTTTCTATAATATTATGCAATAAGTAGCTAGAAAAGTGATTTTGGTTGAAATCTCAAAATAAAATTCATGGATATTTTGAACATATATGTATTGAGACTTAAAAGTTTATCTCTTTAAGGATTTGTTCAGTATTGGGTATTTTTTTACGTAAAGCAAAATTTTTCCTGAATATTTTTGGGACGGAATGGACAATTGGAAATTTAAAAACAGTCACTATAGTCATCCTTAATTTCATCAAATATTGTTGCACTCGTTGTTTTAGAAAAAATTTTTTTGTAATTTTTTGAAGATTTTGAAAAGCAATAAAAATAATTGATTCCTGTGTAATTCCGTGCGTGATGTATTTTTCCACATCTAAACAAAAAAAAAAAGAGTTTCTTGTTGGACAGTTAGTTAAAATTTTTATCACCGTTTATTTTTTGACAATTTGGTAACCTTCTCACTAAAAATGCAAACAAAATAGCTTGTTCGAATTTCTAAAAACTTTACAGAAATAATTTCAGATATTTTACGAATACCTGACAATAATGATAATCTTCGTAAAAATCTTTGATAGCTGAATTCGGCATTTTGAAGGACAGAAGTCATCTATGCCCGCAGAATATTTAGAAAGATTTTCTTATCTCGATTGAGCTCTAATTATTACTTTAAATGAAAAGCTTAAAATTCAAAACTGTTGTTATATATTAAATTAAATTGTGTTCCAAAGTAACAGTATAGCTGGAGTGAACTCACTAACGTTCTTCGTTTCATGACAAAAAGGTTAAGACGACAATTTCAACTACCAAATGTTATCAAAATTGTATTTGATATAATTATGTCATTATCACTAAGATCAGATTTTATGTAAAGAAATTTTTTTTGGTCTTCTCTTAAATAAAGACAAGACGGCGGATAAACAGCCGCCAATTTAATGGTAACAAGTTGCCTTAATAGTATTGGGTGTCAATTTTTTAGAAATTTTACAAACCTACACTCGATGATTTTTTAAAAAGTCACATTAAGTATAAAGTTATTATGAAAAATGTTTTATAAGTTTACTTTTTACATATTTACAATTTCCTTGGGTTTTTAGTGTATTTTGTGTTGATGAAATATTTCCATTAGTTTTCTAATGATTTTTAGGATTCTAGACTCTCCTGGTGATTAAGTTTTTGCTTTGATAAAAAAACATATGAGAAAATTATGATTCTAAATTTTTATACGAAAATAAATACTCACCAATAAAGTTCCGTACAAACAATAATCGTAATCAAATTCTCACTTTTTAAGTGAGCCAAAGAGCCCATTTATAAAAAATTTGTGTATTATTAACACACTCCTAATAAAAATTTCAATATAACGTCCCACTTAAAATTATATTACATCATTAATTAAAGAACGTTGTCCTTTTCTAATTAAGATGGTTAACTTAACATAAACTAAAACTATATCGGTGGTAGAGAAAGCAATGAAATCTATAAAAAGACACCTGTAACAATTCTCAAGACTTTGGATGTTGTTTGCAAAAAATTTAATCCCAGGCGATTCTTTGAACCATGACGGAGTAAAATTTAATCATAAAGGAGGACAATTGTAGCGTCATGGTATGAAATCTATCTTCGATTGATTATTATAGCTTGATATCTTCAATGAAATTTTAAAAATATATATATATTTTTATTTATAGTAGATATAATACTAATTAAAAGATATCATTTAATACTGAATATTAACTCTTGACTTTTTATTATTCTATCCTCTAACAAGTAGCAATTACCATATGATGCCATGGTTCACTGCCCCAAAAGCGGGGTTCTGTGAGAACTTTTAATGTCTTCGTCATTTATTCCACAAACTTGAACTCGTTCTTTGCTAATATTTTTGCTTATCGTGTGAAACTATCTTTTCTATTATATTGGTATAACCCTTCTATTCATTTTATTTAAAAATATATAAGCCAAAGCTATTCTTAATACTCCCGCAGCAGTAGTAGTAGCTGGTAATTCAAATTATTTTATCCGCATGCTGGGTAAAAGTTTCTTTTGTAGCTTTATAAAGCCTGGCTTGCGCGTATTTTTCTTTAACGCCTACTTACTTTCAACTTAAATAAGATTGCTTCCTTCCGCCTAATTCAAGCGTTCTTTTTTTTCATTGCATTATGTTAATTTTGATTAATTTCTTTCATGCAAGCACTGAAAATAATTATGTATAAGATTAGTAAAAATATTTAAATGTTGTGTAAAAAGTGGGGTGAATGTAAATATAAAGTGTGAGAGGAAACATCATTAGATAATAGTAAAGAATATTTTTTATTTGAAAAAAAATCTAATTAATAGGATTATGAATAGTATTTATTGAAGCTTTAAAATAGCATTTTAAATTAGTTTTTAAATTAATTCGGTTGGTATAATTGTTTGGTTTAGCGTGCAAATTTTCATTTTTGCTTTATGACAATTTAGGGGGCTACACAAGCCCCAGTAATAAAAACAGAAACCCAACATCAATGAAATAAAACTACTCTTTTTATCATAACGACTATTTTCTCGGGAAAATCATCAATGACTTTTTTTTTTTTAAATGGTGGAAATAGTAACCGTTTTTGCTACTTTCTGCATGATGTCTTGAAAATTTTGCTCGGGTTCACTTAAGTACTCATGAATTTAAAAGTCTTCAATGAACATTTAATCTTTGTGTATTTGCCAAAATTTTTCCAAAAATTTAATACAGTTATATGCTTATAATCTTCACACGGAATCCTAAAGATAAGGATTTAAAGATTAGGATGGCATATTATGTAATACCTAGGATTCACTAGCGCTTAGCGGCACAAAATTTAGCACTAAATGCTAATGAGCCATTAGTTTCCACTGAATTGTTATATAGCCTGAATTAGCGAATAGTTAGCGCTATTTTGTCGGTTTTTCTTAGAAGATCAAAGAAATATTTTAATTAGAGAAAAATTCAGTCATTGAATATTAAGATTTTGTACTTAAAGCAAATAACAACACATAACTCACAAATAGAACTGTCACTTTAGCATTCTGCTTTCTGTCAATGAAAACAGTGAGTCCACTCCGATTGGTATTTAGGAAATTTCTCCATTTTTACTGAGCTAAGTCGTCCCATACGCTAAGTGCTATAGTGAGTCCTTGGCATAAGAAGGGAAGAATGAAACGACAATGATTTATTCTCTTTGGTTGATTATATAGTATCCAGTTTTAATTTGCATTATAGTTTTTGATTTTTGGAATTTTTATTAAAGCTTAGGTAAAAAATATTTTTAAAATACTATATTTGTTTTGAAATATAATTATATAATGTTGCCTTCTGTTTTTAGTACATTAGTTACAATATCAATAGTTGATTAAATCAGTTTCTAATGCTGTGTACTTGAAACTTTTTCCCGAGCCATAGGGTTAAAAGGCTTAATTAGAGTAGTATAAATGAGATAGGTCGATTTTATAGTTCTATCAATAGAATTTATATTTTTACAAAAAGAGAAATCAATTCTTTTGATTTAATTCAATCAAGCTACTGACGATTTTGCACCGCAAATTGTCAATTCAACTTAATAAGTTCTAAAACCGAATACATTGATGTTTATTTTTTTTTACTGATTGTGAGACAATTTTCGTTAATATCATTTATATTAAACGTTAAATTGACTCAAGTCATTACCAATTGCCTTAACATATTCTTTTATTTCATTATAGAAAAATATCTAACAATTTATGTAATTTTAGCATTTTGTATCATCTTCAAAAAATAACACGACTGGATATTAGATTTTGCTTCTTAATTGCAAACTATCTGAAATGGAATGATTTAGAACTATTTAAAAATTTTTAATTAATTTATACCCTGCGTTAATTTTTCAAGTTTGAAAGTCTTTATATTAGGAAAAAACTAAAGCAAAAATGTCAAAATTTTGCGAACCTAATGATAATTTTATAAACTTAGTTACCCAAAGGAAGAGAAGCAATCTATAGAGTAGATCGATACAAAAAACTAGTCACGGCCATTTTGATTTAATGAAATAATGTAAAGTGGATGAAGCATAACTTATTTAACGGCTTAAGTCACACAAATTAATGTCAGCCAATCGCTTAATGAAGCCGGTACCGTATATTTAAATCTAATGAAGACTTAGATAATTTCGATATGGTGGAGGAAAAACTGCTTATTTTAAACTAGTCTTTTTAAATCTGTTTTAGGCCAGAGCGGGCCTTAACCTAATCATAAATTCATATATCAAAAAGCCCAAAAAAAAAACCATATAAACTTAAGCAACTTGGTATGCGTGCTGATGGTTTTTACTTCAAAGTTTTCTCATAAAAAAAAAACCAAAGAGGCATTTAAGCAATCAACTGGCCTTGATGTGATTTATATCACGTTTAGTATAGCTTTAGAGTTAAAATAAATTGAAATTTGATTTTCATTGACGCATTTTTACTAGTTATTTCTTTCTGTGCTGTTTTTCCAAAAAAATTTTGAAACATATACCATAAATATGTTTTGGTTTAAGTTAATTTGCATTTTTTACCATTCACAAAATATTTTTTCTTATGAAAAAATGATTTCAAAGTATAAATTATTTATATAAAAATGTGGGATGGTTTTTAAAGGCGTTATAAGGTCTTAAGATTGAAAAATGCTACCCTATACACTTTTAAGCATATATTTTTATATCCAATTAACATTGGTGTAATCAAATAAATTAAATAATAGTTTTGCATTAACATTACATTGCCCATGGTTTTTAAACTCACCAATTTTCGTTTGATTTGTACAAATGTCAAGAATTCTAAAACAACAATCCATAATTTTTATAGCTAAATTTTTACATTTTAGGCACATTTTTCATAAAAAATTAAAAACATTTTTAAAATTTCAACTGCGCAAATTGAGACTAACAAAACCTAATTAAAACTGAGATATTTGAAATATTCTCAAAGCGCTCAAATTCTCAAATAATTCTATTGTTATTTAAAATCTCTTGAAGATTCTAAAATACAAAACCAGGTTTCCAAATTGCATTTTTCAATTAGATAATGCTTTTTTATTCTATATTTATTTCTGGTAGCATTATTCGTGGTAAAATTATTAAAAATTTTTTTTTACAAAAATTTCAACAAAAGCAAAATGCTTTATATATAGTTGTTACAGTAAGACACAAGGTCAAATGTCTTTATAACAATTTGTTCTTTTTATAATTATTCTCAGGACTTTTTTTCTTCTAAATGTATATAAGTACTTTGGAGTTATGATTAAATGGAGACCCACAAAAAAGGTTGTTTGGCCTAGACCACATGTTGTTTGTCTTAATTATTTCTCTAATATGTATGTAGTACTCAACTAGTGTAGAAATAACAAAGTTCGTGACTTAAATCTTTTATTTAGATACTCATTCGGTAATTGTTTAACAAGCACTTTAGCTTGTAGCTGTTATTTGTTTGAAAAGTGTTCTTGGTTTTTTAACAAACTATCACAAAAATATAACAATACTATGGGACAGAATTCAGAACTACTAATTGTTATTATAAGCCCACTGATCACTCATGGTTTTTTAAATTGCTAATTAATCCCCTAAGAATCATAGCAATGACTAAACAAAAAATTGATTACATTGAAATCATTATTAATCAAGAGTTTAACTGAATAAAAATTGACAGACCTTTTTCATTTTCTTTGTTGATTTTGAAGGCTTTAAATCAAAAAATTTTTTTAACCATTACTATGCCATCTATAGTTTTTTTTTTTGAAACTAAGTTAATAATTTGCATTTTGGGAGAATATGCTGTATTATGATAATATTCATTTATAGTATTAGTTACAAATTTCAGGACAACATTTTGAAGATTTAATTTTTTTGGAGATTGTAATTTTCTATTGTTTGACAATGAGTGCTGTAAGGGAAAAACAGTCCAAAATTTGGTACTGATTTGCTATGCCCAATATTTCCATTTTACGTATTATTTGAATTAATGTTTCTTTAACTTAATGGACTTAATGGACTATAAAATGTGACAAATGAATTTCGAAGTCGTGAAAATCATCATTGAACAAAGATATCTTAATATCTTTAAATTTTTTAAAATCACAATTATCTAGTTTTAATTTTAATTCTTTTCTAGCTCATTTTATGGAACTACATCTTTTCATTTACACATTTTTTGACTTCAGTTTCAATTTTACAAATACAAAAAAGTCCATTCTGTCCTTTTTCTCAGATTTCATAAGTTTAATCCTTATTTATGCAATTTCAATTTGATAGCTATTAAAATTTGGTTACAGGCTAATAAAGCAATATTTTAAATTTTTTAATTTATGGATATGAATACTATTTTAATTTTTATTAAATTCAACAAATATCTAACTCTCATTTTTTTTATTTTAATTTATTTATCGATTTTTATTTAACAACTTTATTTGCTTGACAACTGTTTAAAATCATATTCACTCTCTTTCAAATTCTAACCAAAACAATTCACTTAGATTCTAGTGACTACAAATCCAATAAAGTGAGATGTT
Organism: Acrocera orbiculus; assembly: GCA_947359355.1. Lineage (NCBI taxonomy): Eukaryota > Metazoa > Arthropoda > Insecta > Diptera > Acroceridae > Acrocera > Acrocera orbiculus. Next base: position 3,678,188 of record OX375757.1, read on the forward strand.
TTTTCCTGAATCCTCTGATTAATGTGTTTTTTATTACATTGCACACAATTTTCAATAAACCGACATAAAAAATTCCGTTTTAAACACAAAGTTTAAAAAAAATTTGTTTGTTTATTGGACGAAAAATAAAGATTTTCAAAAAATATAATAAAAAAAAGTCTAATCTTATTTTAATCGGCTATATGTACAGGGAATTTAAATTAAATATATAATTTAGTCAAGCATTCTTTTTTTATTGTATAAAAAATCAGAGAGCACGCCCTGTAAGTAACAAGATTCTAATTTAGCGATACATCCTAAACTGATCTTGCTTAAAAATCGCTAATTAATTAGTTAAAAACACAATATCCGGTTTTTATAATACACTAACGGAATTTGATGAAGAATATTTTGTACTGCAGCTATTCAAGTGTTAAGCAGTATAAAAAAGTAAACAAAACTTTTATTTAACGTGTTTGAATAAAAATAAAGATTGAATTGCACGCCAACTCGTTGAGACGGAAATCAGGTTTTTTAATGGTTTTTACTTGTTTTTTTAACATTAAGTCAATATTGCTTAATGCTATTCCAAAAGTAGCATCATTCTTAATCTATAGAAATTATTCGCTGTACTATTTTTATACATTTATTGAAAAAACCTCTTATGAACACAGCCAATAATGATTATAATTTATGATATTGTTTTTTTAAATCAATTCAGGATATTTAGAACCTTTAAATAAGCTTCCCGAAGGCATAATAATAATTATGCAATGAAGTGCTAACCCTTTGCGAATTAGAATTTAATTATTTTACCTTGATAAAACAACCACCAATGGTAGCTGCTTTTAGCTAAATTTGTAATATCCTTATCAATGACTAATTATGATTAGGATTTAAGATTTAATTAGTCTAAAAATTGCTATTATCCATAAGACTTGTTGTTTTCACTGTAAATAGATAATAAATTTTATTTAAAAGGGTTTTATCTCTGTGTATGTATTGTTTTGTTTTAATGAGAAAATCGAGAAAATATACTAAAGTAGCATTTAATGTAGTTTTATTTTTGTAATGTCTATAAATTTACTGAAAAATTTTAAGTAAACACATAAAAACCGCTACTAGATGATTTGTAAAAAATTTTTCCATAAATTGTGGTTAAAATGTTTGTGAAGCACGTGCTAGTGATTTATCAATTTCACGCATCGCCGCTTAATAATTTCTTTTGAACTACCCTCAAACCATCTGCTTGTGGTACAAATTGCTCAGGATTTTATGTGGGTTTATATTACAAAACTTAATATAGATCCAACTGCTAATCTTTTTTTTGTTTTTTCAAAAAAATAGATAATAGCTTTTCAAAATTAAAATTGTTTACTTTTATTTTTATTTTAGATTACATTCAGCAGTTTTAGTGATATTTAATACTAATTCGTAAATTTCTGCCTTTTTCGTTTTTATTGATTCCTAAGATAATATCTGATGTATTTTTTTGCATGGTTACCAAGTATTTGGCAAAATTGTATGTGGATATTCTATCACTCGGCGTCTATTGATTGATTATTTTAGGTTTTAGTTGAGTATAATTGTGAATCGGTAGAAACAATTGAAATATTAACAAAATGGCTATAGATTTTTCAAGTCTCAAGCTAGAAATAATTTCTTTTATGTGATTTAGTGTATTTGAAAAACTTCTTAGTCCTAATATTTAGATTGTCTTCTTTAGTTCATATCTCCTAGGACACCAAAATATAATAAAATGTCAATAGGTTTTGGCAATGTGAAATAAAGAAATTATAGACGCAGTGTTTGTATTTTATGTATCAAAAATCGATAATTTGGTTGGAAGATTTCTGAAAATTTTATTGATTTAATAGAAAATATATTTTGTTGAACTTATTCTTCCAAGGTAAAGACACTCAATTTTTATGTGACTGAAAGAAAAAAAAAATTGCAAAATTTGGATTATTTATAAAATTAGGATAATATATATGGTGTCTGTATATAATCACAACCTTGTAAGAAAATTGTTTCCTGCTTTGGGAACAACAAATATTTGTTGTAATAATTAAAGAATTCAGGCACGCATTTATATAATCTTATGCCGACATAAATTACAATTTTCCATGAAAATTGCTGGAGACATACAAAAGTTTTATGGATGCAATCCTTTTCTTGTTAAATAGTCTAATTCTTTACATCGGTTATAATTGGCCATGTCGTAGAATATTAGTTTAATTGACCGAAACATGCAAACTTTAATTGTCTATTTAATTTGTGGCCAAAGCAATGAAGGAAGCTTTTCAACTCCGTTCAGATAACAGATAAATTTATTTGCACCATTCACTTTTTATTTCTTTCATTTTGCCGCTATATTATTAATAAGACTGAAAAAAAAATCTGCACACTATTAAGAATGTGTCTTGTGATAAAATGTTTTTTTTTATCAACATTTCTAAACTATATTAAATAGCTATGGACTCCAACCACACTTTAAACTTCGTTTAAATTTTAAAACAATAACTCTCCAAGAATATGAATTGTGAAGTGCATACTAAAATGTTTATATTGAAATATATACGGAGTAAGGTAAAACATAAAATTAGAAAAACAAAATTATTAGCTATCAGCGTTGTGGTTTTGGCATATAGAAAATAATGTCTTATCATTGTGTATATAAAAAGTGCATTAGGTTGAACAGAATTGGTGTTTAAACTGGATATTATAAAACTGGTTGTATTTTGCTCAGATTTGTTTCTATGAAAATGTTTATATAGTAAGACAAAGATATAAATAAGTTCTTATTTGTTTGTTTAAACAAATTCTTGTTATTTTTGCTTTAGTTGAATATTAATTTCAACCAATCAACTTTTCTGTTTACTTTTGAATATATATATTATATATATATTGACCGATTCATGACAAAGGCGAAAATCAATATAAAAAAATTCTGTATTGTTTTGGATTTTAAAAGTGTAAAAGTGCTGACCATTGTTTATTTAAAATTCTTGTTAATTTCACAAAGCTTTGCGTTATTTTTCATTCCCTTTCTTAATAAGTATTATGCATTTAAAAGATTCAACTTGACTAAATAGATAAAATGCTCAATCAAAACACTCAAATCACAAGATATTCACTTTAATTGTTTATAACAATATGACTCATATCAGTAAATATGGCTTAAATTTCGACAAACGAAGTAAAGAATATGACCAGTGACTTAATTAGTGAAGATTTAAACTAAAATACTGTAATTTATTCTGAATATGCTGTGCTGCTACGTGTGCATTAGGCATCACTTTTACAGAGTTTAAACAACTATATTTCCATTTTCAAAATCAGTGCTAAAAACTTTTGTCAGCTAACGAATTTATTGAATAATTTAGTAGGACATGGATTTGCTTTTGTTAATTTTTATAAGCTGTAAAAAGAGTGGAAATAATTTAAAGCATAACTGACCATTACATGCTTAACGTTACACGAGATCTTTTGTTTTAACACGATGCCTTTTTTAATCAAATTTTATACGCTGAGTAACTTTGTTTCACTTTATAGAAAAGTCTGGCCTATATATTTTATCTGCTCCTGAGGATACTTAATTTTACACAATGCTTAAATTTAATTGAGCTGTGAACTTATTATTAAAATCTTGATTTCATAAATTTAAGAAATAAATTTTTAGAAATAACTCATTTTTATAATGGTGAATCTTTACTTTAGAAAAAAGCTGAAAAAATTAATTTATTTATGTAATTTAATTCATGGCATTTAAACCCTTGTTTTAATTATCAATTTTCCATTGGTAAAAATCATATAAATGTAACATAAATGCGTGCATAGATATATTTTTTTCGTAAATTCAAATACAAAATGTCTGCCATGGCAGCTAACTTGTGTTTCTTGTTTTTGTTTCTTTGTTGTCTTTTAGTTTATTACCTTTTTTAATATATAAGTTTCAGCTCTCATGTAAAATCATATACTAATACCAATGAACAACTTACCACAAAGTAAAGTTGATTCACCTGTATACAAAGGTAAAAACTCTTAAGACGTTTTTACTGGAGACCTCTTTCATACATTTAACGATGCCAAGAAATTTACCTTTATAGTTAGTTAGTTTATTCAGTAAGTCAGTATAATTCAGTGTTGGCAGACATTTTGTTTTACCGCTAAAAAAACTCTTTAATGATTTTAATTAATTATATTTATTTCAAATGTACTAAAATGTTATTGATATAGATCTAATGAGTGGTTTTTAGCAAAATCTGTGGATTATATTAAATACAACGCATAAGATTAGTGACTTTTGTAAACGACTCTTGTGTTTATATGTGGTACCCAAAAGTTTATTAAAAAATTATTCAATCAAATGAAAGTAGTTATCGTTCAAAAACCAAGTGATTAAAATTTTATATATTTTTTATCATTAAGAATATTTGCGGCCATAAAAAGTACATTTTAAAGACAATTTCTATACAATTTTGCGGTTTAACATTTATGTATTTGTGTTAAAATTAATTGTGTAGTGGTACTATTGTACTATAAACTCCCTTCATTCTGTGTTCTTCAGATTTTAATACTTATAACAGCAAGTGTTTGGCGATATTTATATGTTCTGCTCAGGTACACTTGTAGACAATTTAGGCAAGGGACGAAAATTATACCCAAAGGAGGCTAATTCATTTAACATTGCGTGATGTGTAAACGAAATATTTAGGGGAACATTGTCAGTCAGGTACATCTAAAAAAAAGAAGAAAAAAAAAACACAGAAATTTTGGCAGGCAGGTGACTGTAGTGCTTTTTTGAGCACAAAATTGAAATATAAAACATAGCACATTTGATAATAATTTATGCATCAGTGAGTAAAGAAGCTCTATTCAATATGTTGTTGACTCTTCTTGAATAGTTAATTTTATTTTAATATCGAGTAATTGTTTATTTAATTTACGCTATGGAACAAACAAACGATGAACATTTTAAATCCAATTTTGGGGCATTTTTTCAAACGTGCAAGGTAGGTTGATATTACATCAATTGAAATTTATATTTTTATAAGTTTATTATTAATAGAATTGTGCCTATATAAATCCAAAGGAATATTGTCTTTATATTAAATGCTGTTTTACGAAAAAAAAGTATTCCTTTATCCTTCCTTTTATTTTTTGTTTTTCTTGGATTTTTTTCTATTATTATTATTATTATTCTATTTTGAATAAAAAGCAGTTAGGAATATAATTGTTTTAGGATGGGTCTAATGTAAAATGATAAGTATTCAAATAGTTTAATTAATTTAAAACATTGATTCATTTAATAATACAATTATACATATCTACTATTAAACTGAGCATTTGGAACCTAAAACTATATAAACTTGCTTCTCAATGCTCTGAATTATAGCATTATTTATGCGACAAGAAATTACTTATATAAAAAATTTGCTTTTAATTTACGACACGATTCTGTGCGTGAGGAGAAGTATGTGAAAGAAATTGTTACTTTCTATTATTTCTATTATTCCCAAGAAAAATATATTTCAATACATATTTTGGCTTTAGATGCTATTTTCTTTATTTCATACAACCAATATTATCTATGATTTATTAACACGTTTTTTGTTCACGAAAAAATCTTGAAAAAAAACAAACACTTCACGTTTAATTTGCATCATAAATATGTGGAAATTTTTATACAAAAAATCGACTAAAGTATAATAATCTCTATATTAATTACAATTTTGTCTATTTTTTTCAACCGTTTCGAAAAAAAAGTTACTTGTTGTAATCCGTTTAGTCTGGATTCATTGTAAAAATTAAATTTCACAAAACTTGTCTGAGAAAAAGTGCTGACTTGACTTAACATCTAAGAAAGTAACCAATAAATCATATATATTTTAACTATAAATAATTTTCCAAGAAAATGTGCGGCAAAAACATATAATATAATTTCTTAAAAAATATATTGAAAATTCCATTAAAAACTCCCTTCTCTCTAACTTTTATTAAACCTAATAAAAAAATCCAAATGTGTTTTGAAAAGTTAACAATTAAGCAAAAATATATTTCAATATTTTTGTCCTACATAAATATTATGTTCAAAAAATTTCTTCTAATAAATTTTAGGCGGGAGGATTATGGTAAAAAAAATTAAACTTATATATTGATAAATTAAATTTATATATGACCATGTATTTTTTAAAATTATAAATCCTTTTCTAGTTAATTTTAGTTTCTGGTTTGTAGAAAAAACTAAAATACTATTTTCTAACCGTAAAAAGATAATAACAACAAACACAAAGAAAATAAAGCCAAAGCAAAAGAAAAAAAACATATTTAACATTCAGAAAGTTGTTTATTTCCAGTTACTGTCAAACTTATACCAATTCCCTGTCGTCTTATTTCTTTTAACACACTTTTATATCTTTTATATACCTGAGTATACCTTATATACCTGGTTAAACCTTCAAGCTACTTATGGCCGCCTTAAAAGATTGTAAAACAAAGCGATAGTGCTTAGATGAAAGTATATACATATACATGCATATGTAAAAGGTCCACAAGATGGTAGATAAGTTAATGCGATGTTGCCAGTTATATATTTATCTTGTACTTTATTTTTAGTTTGGCTTTATCGTTTTTTTATTTGATTTTTTTCAGGTGTTGTGGCACTTGGATGCTTTCAGGCGCTCATTTCGGCAACTTAGCAATCATGCTTGTACTGGACAAGATTGTATCTTTTGCGCATTAAGGGTATGTATTTTGAGTAGTTTTATTATATTCCTACTATTAGTTTCCATTGTTAATAAAATCTTTACTATTCATCGAATCAAGTTGAAATAAATTTTTTTGAGCTGGCAGTGGATGGCAATTGAGGATAATACAGTTATTTCAATCATTAATTCATTAATTATATTTAATAAACTCCTTCTTAGTTTTATATGGGGAAAACCTTCTGAAAAAGGAATGAAACGAATCCCGAATTCAGAAAAGACAATCTCACTGAATGGGAATGAGTGGGAAGTAAATTACTTATTTTTGCATACCTACGCCCTGAAGTATGAAATATTTTTATTTAAAAGCCTAAAAATTTGCTTATGAAACTTGAGTTTATAAATTCATATAAAATCAGGTTTGATTGAGTTATATTAGTTGATTTGATTTTTTTGGCAAAAGTGGACAAGAAAAATGTGAAAAACTGATATTAAGTTTTTCACGAACAACTCTATAAACCTACTTATATAAAATTAAGGGGGAGGTTCGGTTAATTCATTGAAAAAAGGCATGTTTTTTTTAATTGCAACGTAGATAGTTCTAGTTTATTAATTAATTTCTATATTGTAACACAACATCTGAGCAATGTTTTTCCAAATTTTCATTTCAAAATATTAATAAATGAAGTGAATGGCATTTTTCTAATTTTTGGTAGTCTGAAAGTTAAAATACCGATTTTCGCTTAAAAAATCAACTTATTTGTTATTGTAAAATTAATAATTATTCAAAAAAAAAAAACGGAGAATTCTCGTCATTATCTATTAAAATATGTGAAAAAGTAGTGTGCAAACTTTCCAAATGTTATCATGAACACCGACTTCGAAAATAACAAGTATCAGGAAAACGTTTTGAAGTTTTGCGCAGTCGCTCGTTGCTCTGGATCAAAGGACGCTTAAATTGCTCATAGCTTCGGTAATTTTACTCCACACAACTTAAAATTTTGACACAAAATTAATTTTAAAAACCAAAAAGGGGATAACAAAATTAAATACCGAACCTCCCCCTTAACAAATTTATGGTCCAAGAGATACTTAAAATATTTCGCGAATAAAAAAAGTTCACATTCAATGTTAATTTATTTATTATCAAATTCTAAAGAAAATTATTATTAATAACTTAAATAAAATGACAATTCGGTAGATTTAAAATCAAATTAAAATTACAATTGCCGTAATATTAAACTATTTTACAATGCATTCCAAATTCAATTATAAAATCATAGTTTTATATTAAATTGTGTAATCAATAATATTAACTTTCTCATAAAAAGTTTGTGGACCCCAAGGTTAATACTATTCATGAATTGATAAGAATGACCTTAAACGATCTGAGAGAAATATACCAAAAGTCAGATTATAAAATTTCTTAATTATTTCAATCATTTTTGTTTAAAGTTTTTAAGCAAATCGTTTATCTTTCAACTAATTGACATTTGACATTTGGTTTTGTAGTTTTTGGCATAAACCTGCCATTCTACACAGTTGAAGTAAGGTTTTTGTTTTTACCTGAATTCATTTGTGACTTTACATTTTACTAAGGAATTTTTGAAAAATTTGTTTTATGATTCAGGGTTTGTCCTCTGTAATTTTCTAAGAAATACGAGCTGCTTTCTAAGGAAGTACTGCGGAAATTCTTTCTTCATATTGGTATGACTATATATTTGTAAATATTTTAGTGTGTCCTTGACAAAATGAAGGCCATTAGGTGTCTAAAAGTTAAAATTTACTTAATGATCTTGTTCAAACTAAACTATTGTAATTTTTGAAATATTTTAATTTCACTATAATTAAAAAAAAATTAAACTAATATTTAAATATTAATCAAATTGTTGATATAGCGTAGATAATCATAAAATGGGAAACGTTTAAGCAAATACTGTTAAATAATAATAAAAATTCACATGATTCCAGGAAAATGTAAATGTTAGTTAACTAGAATGAAAAATATGGGAAAAGCAAAAGGTATCATAAAAAGTAATTTCACAGCAGTAGTTTCATCTGAGAAGTTCTCACATAAAATTTTGAATTTTAAATAATTTAGCCAAAAATGCGTATATACAAATACAACAAATGAGCCGACTTGTTAATATTTAGTATCTTATCATATGATGTGTATAGATATATACGAAAAGATGCTCTACACAAAACTTTTTTCCTAAAAAATAAATATTGACATATATCAGAAAAAATTATTGTTTGATTTTTTCGAAAGCTTTAAATTAAATGCTTAAATTTTAAATGATATTTATAGATTAACTTAGGCCGATGTGACACATATACACACTCTTCAAGCATATTTAATTAATGTGTATTTAATAAATTTGTAGAGAAAGAATAAAAATTAAATATTCAGTTTACTTCAACGTTAATTAAGTAAGGAATATTTTCTAGCTTTGTTTCAAAATTTATTTTTTAATTTTATCATTGGATTTTAAAATTTGCAAAAAAAAAAACAGCATAATGCTACATAAATAAATTCAATTTTGTATACATACAAAATTCAAACTAACTGTTATTAGGATTTGGTTTCAGATCAATGAAATATTTTCAGACGTAAAAAAATTACAGTTCATTTAACTTAGTATTTTTTTTTAGCTGGCAAAGTACGTTATATTAAAATTATTTATAGAATTTCATAACCAATATTTGAATTAAAAAACGATTTTAACCTGATGCCCTTGGATTTTACAAATAATTATAAAACTTGTTTTTTCAATTCATAAATATTTTTAAAAGTAGGTTTTTTTTACTACACACACACACACTCAGATATTATTAATGGTACAATAAAATTGCAGATCATAATTACTTGATAATTACCTGTTTTGTATTGCACTAAATAAAAATGTTTTTGATTGTCTAAATCTTATAAAAGGTTTTTAGATATTACTCATTCTAAGGTTTTGGTTTCTAATCTTAACTTAAAATAGATACATGTTGAGATCTAAAGTTTTTTATTGGAAGTGTATCGAAACCATGTAATATGCTTATAGGATAGGAATAATTACTCATGTTAACAATTTCTCTGCTTATATTTTATTTACTATTGTAATTATTTGTTATTAAATTTTTCAGGTCGCTTGATTCTGTTAAGTCTTAATCCTTTTATTGAACTTACGTTTGATTGACCAAACAAAGTGATTTCTTCTTTTTCATTACTATGAAAATTCATAAAATAACATAACAAGTACATATAAGTTTCGAATTTAGTGAAGGCATCCTTCTACGATGATTACTTAAAAACTGTTTAACAACATTTTATTTTTTTTTTAAGTAAAAATACAACTAATTGTTATGGTTCTTGCATAATTCAAAATATTCAATATGTGATGTAAAATTATCTTATAAAGAACTGTTATTTGGGTGCATCTTGTTTTTCGCTTTTTAACACAAAAAAATTTTAATTTGAGGCACATCCTTTGAGGGAAAATATCTATGATTTTTGCATGAAATATTATTGAAAAACCTATTAACGGTTACTTTCTCACCTGGCAATTGAAGAATTTAATATTAGTTGACTTTCTATTATAGATTATACCATAAATGGTCAAAGAGAAAATCATTAATGAGCATTTTGTACACATTTGCCTTATACACACCCAATTATTTTATTAAACTCTTGGTCTGGTTTTTAATTTTGTGAATATTAAGTTGTGTTTATTGGTTTTTCATAATTAAGATTTAAAATTTTTTGCTGTTATGAATAAAAGAATTGTAGAAATATAATTAACATTGAAATTACTTTATAAAAAACTTAATATACTAATTTAAGGAAATGTTCTTCCTTGTATAATTTTTGGATTATATTAAAAATATAAATTCGAATTTGTGACGCTAGTTACCCAAAACAAATCTAAAGCTACATATATGCATTCTGTCATGCGTGGAACTATGAAATAATTGCGCCGGATGTTTTACTTTTAATAGAAATAGCAAAGGCAAGTGTTATAGCATGTGAAAATAAGTTTTTGAAAAGATTTAAAATAAATGCCTTAAATTAAAATTTGCATGAAATTTATTTTTTATTTTTATCAAGTTTATTTTGAAATATGAAAAGATCAGAGGAAAAAACCTAAGATGACTAAGATGAGAAAGTTAAATGTCCGCAATAATATCCCTACCCCACGTCGCAAAAAGCTTTCTACATTGCAGAAAAGCAGACAAAATACTTTTATAATATCGCTAAATAAAGAAAGTCTTTAATAACTCACTTTGCTATTGCTTTTTTTTTTGTAAGAAAAGATAAAAGCGTTTTGGTTGATTTGCCCCCTAAAAATCGATCAAATTGGTTTCTAGATTAGCGTTTAGGATTGCGGTATTATTGGAGCTTTTATAGCAGTTCTAAGGAATTATAACTTGTTTGAGTTTAATATTTTTATTGAAAATGTATAATTTATGCTTTATACCTAGTTTTGTTATATTAAGTTGACTGGCGGTAAACAATGATGCATTCAATAGATCCAATAAAATTAGTTGAAAGGTAAAAATATTTTTTTTAAAAAGATTTGTAATGTCATTATTGCATTAAATATACTTCTGAATATAAACCAAGCCTCAGAACACCTATAAAAGCTCCAATAATATCGCGGTCCAAAATGCTAATCTAGACACAGCTTTATGCTTTGTACTGGAAATATAGCCGTAATATGAAAGTATACACAAATTTTGTATATTGGTATTAAAAAAATATTCTACTTCTGGTTTTATTTCATTGAATAAATTAAGATAAGAATATTCAATTAAAAGCTTGTTTAAATTTTTTTTGATCAAATCGTGATCATATAATTTTATTGGTACATTCTAAAATTTTAACTTATGATTTATTTTATCAAAATTTCGAAGCCTTAGAAAAATCTTCTATGTATTAACATTTTCACTATCGTACGTATCGCCATCAGTCTCTTGAGATAGTTCTACGAGGTCAAATGGTTTCTCTTTACTGACCCTCTCTCATGCGATTTTATATACCTTTGAGGTGGATACGGACTAATACGGACTAAAATGAATTAGAATGTTGTGGTTAGTTTGGTTATAACGTTGTCACGGATTACACGGAATAGTTTTGTTAGTTTTGAGTGCAGTTCGTTAACCAAAAAGAAAAATGTATAAAAACCACATTAAGCTTTGTAAAAAACAAAACAAAATCAGTTTTTATATATTATAAGAGTGAAATGAATTTAGTGAACAAATCCGATCTTTCTGGCTTATTCAGCAAGATAAAAAACTTCGGGCGTGGGTGATTTGAGTGCTTGAATTGTTTGCTTATTCATGTATTTTGCTTTTTTATTTTTTAATTTTCTTTTATATTATTTATCACAAGGTTTCTTGATTTATAATTTTAAATTCAGTTCTTATACAAACTAAAGAAAAAAAGAAGTTTAAAAGTGCTGCTGTGCATTTGAAATTGAATTAAATATTAACTTAACTCTATGCAAATTTCTGTAACTTTTTAGCATTCAAACAATGCTTTTTTACAGGTTTGATTGAAATAGACTTAAGACGCCTAGAAACTTATATATATATATATATATATATATATCTTGTTCTTGAAAATTTTTCTATTACCAAATAAAAACTATTGATACATTTTGTATATATGTATCCGTAAAAACGACCCATAGTACCTGCACTTGTTTTTGTTTTTGTTTCATTTATTCTCTAAGGTCAACCTTTCCTATATTTTTATTAGTAGGAATACCTTGAAAGGTATTATATATATATACTTATTTTTTTTTTTATAGAGATTAATAGTGTTTCTGTTTCTTTTTAATTTCTGAAGGGAGCATCCATAAGGTAAATAATATTTTTTCTTGGAAGCATCTTTGAACGGAGTTTGTTTGTCTGAGATGTACTTAAATGTTTAGTTAGACATTAATCATGATTAAAAGATTGGTCCACTCTGCTTTTTTTTGTACATATTTTTATTAGCTTTTTTTTTTTGTTAGTTTCTTTTGTTTTTTTTTCAATATACAAAAAGGGGCGTAAGCTGATAACATACAAATCGACAAAAGAATTTCTACATGAATAATAAAAAATAATATCTAGATAAGAAGTACTGTACTAGATTTAATATTTTAATGTTTATTAGTTAGGGGATATGGTTATGTTGATATAATTTATTAAAACAGAAATTATTTTTTAATAAAATCACAAAGATTTAGATGTTTATAGCAAAGAACCAATGTTCTGATCGTTTTCTGGTAATATAACATTTTGAATGTAGATAGTATTTGCGTGAGGATAGTTTTTTGCTAATTTTTTTAGGCATCTAAACTTTTTTTCTTTAATTACTATTAGACTATTGCTAACACTATATACGCCACTGCTTCTATTGATATCCTTGCAAGCAGTCGTAATGTTGATAGTAACTTCATTTGGCTTAATGTGTATATATTTTTGATAATTTTAAACCATATTAATTTTGGATGTCTTCCAAATTAACTTTTAAGTTTATTAAATCAAAAAGAAACCTTATGAGGTGAATAAAATTTTTACCAATTACGTACAGGGCGTGGTTACTTTATGATACTAATAGGCTTAAAATTGTTATCCCAAAAAATATATATATTTATTTAAAAAATAAAATGTATTTAATTCAATTTTTGTTAAATTTGAAAAGATTTGCAAAAATATGGAGATAAATGCAGAAACTTTCTGTACTTTTATTTTATTATTACTTAACATGATATTATACATAAAGCTTACAAAGTAGGCTATATTATCCCGTTAAAAGTTTACATAAATTTCTGCAACAAGTGATTTTACCTAAATCCACGATTATGTTAGTTATCAAATCCGCTAAATTTACTCACAGTCTGTTATTGTTAATTTTGAACTTTTCTGTGGATTATAACACGGATTTAATGTCTGATATTCTGATGATATTACGCTATTGAGGTTTTTAAATGGATTTTCCACTGCTATGAATACATATTTAGAAATCAAGGGCGTAGCTATGACTGTTGCATGGGGGATTTCTATTTAGCCTTTTGGCATTTTGTTTGACTCATCAAATAAAACTTAGATATCATTTTACTATGAATTTTATTTTTAAAATATTAAGTTTAACCTAAGACCTTAACAACTTTTTTTTTTTTTCATAAGTTAAACTGACACTTGTCAGCGAAATTTTTGCCCACGGATAATGAGTAGTATTTTTGAATAGTACACGTTAAAGTTCACTTAGCTTACTACACTAGTTAATCCTTTGCACTCGTATGTCCGCCGTATAAGCGACATCATATGATTTACCGTTGCGTTTTACGAGTGTAGGTTTAAATTTGTTCGAGATGCACACACTCGCATTATTTTAACCAATGTAATTAAATTTCTAACTAAAATGTATAGCCTTTTTTTTTACAATGGGAGGGGTTTGAACCCTCAGAACCCCCCTTATATACGACCTTATTAGAAGTTCTAAAATATGAAATTCTGTGTCAGTTCTCAGTTGTTAATTCTAAATACTCATTCAAAATAATAATATTTTTCAAAAACAATTTAACATAAAAAACAGCAAAATCAATGAAGCGCTAAACTTAAATTTTTGCATAAAAATATTTCAAGGAAATATTGCTAGTATTAATCTTAAAAGTCTTATAGAGTTATTTATACAATTAAATTATGCCTGTCTTTAATTTTTGTACTGATCGGACACTTATCTAAACCTAAATTTAGTTTCCAATAAAATATCCGGAAGCAAAAACTTCCTATTGGTTTTTAGAACTTTCCTGCATTCTTGAATTCTTTTAGATAAACCTTAAATAATTTAATTTTTATTGTAAAATTTATTGTAAATTTAAATAAAAAGTGGTTTTTTATAATATCACAAAGGGGAAAAACTTGATTTAATGCTTATATTAAAAATGAATTTCTTCTTTTTTTCAAATTAGCATCATTCACGTACGTGAGATTGCTTTTATCTACAAAATATAGAAATGTAGTTTAGCTCACCGCAAGTAGGTTTTTGGAACTTTTTTCATAGTTTCTTATTCAATGTTTAACCTAAATTGATATAGTTTGTTAGGCAAACAACCGTGAGAAATAATAAATTTAAAGTATAACACAAAAATTATGCTTTATATGTACATTTATATTTACATATGTATATGAATATCAAATATTAAGGTATTAATTAAGCTAAAAATATATTTAAACAATATGCAGACATATTTTGATTACAATAAAGTAACAATAATTTTTGAAAAGTTTTAAATTTCGGTCTAAATGAAAAATTCCTTAATTTATCATTTAGCAATTATAATTAGAAACAATAATCTTTTAAGAAATTTCAATTAAACGGTTGAATTTTCTTTGTTTTCAAAAGAATTACGCTTATAGAGACAGAATATCTGTAAAATATCAGGCGATTTCAAAAATAATATTGTTTTCTGCATCGTTAACGCAGGGTTTCTAAAAAGATAAGATCATGGGAACAATGTGAGAATGACATTATTCTCAAATTGTCATGTTCACCGGATTATATGCACTGATTTTTCTTCTTGGCACAAATAAAAGTATTCTTAAAGTTATATAAAAATAATTCAATAATTCTATTCCCATTTTAGGGATAGATTTTAGGACGTTAATGTGTTTTAAAGACAAAAAGTTAAAGCTGGATTTTACTTTATGTTCAAAGCTCTTGTGTTCCTTATTTTATACTTTTGTTTTTAATTTTAGGCTTAAATATATTTATTTTGTTTCTGAAATTCGGTAATTCATTGAGAATGAAATTTTGAGTTTTTAATAAAATAAAAACTATTAAATATGAAGACAAGCCAAATATTTGGAGTATTTGGTTTTTTTCAGTAAAATTATGTTTTAAATATCAAAAGTGAAATATAAAAAATTATTTCAAACAAAATGATCAAATTTCGATACAAACGAAAGCAAAGTTCTTTAATAACAAATGATAAAAATGTTAGTGATTTTGATTCATGTAGTGATAATAGCTCTATAAAACCAATAATTGATAAAAAACAATCAAAATTTGCAACACTTCCTCGACCTGATAAAAAATGCATCTCAAAATATCAAAATATGGATTGTATAAAATCTGTAATTGTAAGTTAATCGAAATCTGTTACTCAAGCTTTAAATATATTGTTTTACTTTTGTTTCAAACTAAAGTTTTTTCTATATTATATATTTTTTGTTTTGATTATTATAGGAACTTTTTCAACAATTACAAACAAGCTCAGAGCCTGCTCTTTGTCCAGAACCTTTAAGGAGAGCACTGGCTAGTGGGCCATTAGCCGGAAGGCGTTTTCCATTGGGATGCCTTGGAGATGCAGCCGAATGTTTTGAGTTATTATTACATCGTGTACACTCTCATCTTTCTTCTGATGATGGAGATTCATGTGAAACATCATCTTGTGTAGCTCATCGACGCTTTGCAATGCGGGTCATTGAACAAAGTGTTTGTAAATGTGGTGCCAACTCAGAACAACTTCCATTTACTCAAGTAAGCTTTTGTTATTAATTCTAAAACTGATTAATTTTAATAATTACGTATCGAGAAAAAGGAAGGCTGTTCATGTTTAGATTAATGTGATCTGATAGATTTTTAATTTTAAAGATGTCATTTAATGCTGACAGCTTTAATCGAAAAATTCTTAGAGCTTTCTTTATATATTTTGATTATAATTGTTTAAATAAAATAATTTTGTTTTTTGTGCTTAGTTTTGATTAAATCAATTGTTTTTTTTTAACTTCAGATGGTTCATTATGTTTCCGCATCGGCGCTCACATCACAGAGCAACATTGCAAGTCAAAGTCTTCAGAAGCCATCATTTGGTCAACTTTTACGTTTCGCTGGAAATATGGGTGACATTAGAGATTGTCCGGTAAGTAATCATTATCATTTCTGTACTTTAGTTTCTACTACAATAAGTGATTTTGCTTATTGCACTCATTGCTCTTTCAAAAGAGAAGAGAATTAAAGCTTGCAGAAAATTATAAATATTGCACAGAAATAGTGTTAGAGAAATTTTTTAATCCGAAAAAATGTCAACAACCGATTCAATGAATGTATATTAGAAGGATACAAAGTACGTTTATGGTAGTCACCCAAACAGATAAAACTAAGTTTTTTATTATATATATCACGTATTAAAAAAGAAAGAAGAAATTAATACAAATCTGCTCTCTGTTAGAATTTGTACCACTCATTTAGTTTGTCATTTCAAAATCTGTTCCCTACTGCTCCCTATAATGACTGGCTTCCTTTATTAATTATTACTTTCAAGCTAGCTAAAACTCATGTGATCAATAAATATCCAATTAATTTCTTTGTTTAGGCCCAATCGTATGACCTTAAATAATAAGAAAGAACAGGAAAAATATATTAAAATGTGGGCTGTTATGTGAAATCGTTGGCAAATGCATAAACGCTAATATATTTTATATAAAAAAAATAAATGGTATTAGAGTAAGAAACAATTTTTAAACTTTTATTAATATAAATTTAATCATGATTTTAATAATTAAATAATAAATTCTTAAAGGCAAATGTCTATTAGAAGATGTTTTCATGTATTGCTTAGCTTGTAATTTCATTATCTCTCGTAGAGTTTGATCTTTCTAAACTGCTATAATTAATCACCAATAAACATTTTCCTAAATATGACCTTCAATTGAATACTTAATCCAGGAAGTTAGTTTCAAAAGCTTAGAAATAAGGTTTAAATAATTTGATTTTAAAATAGTTTAAATAAATTTGCAAAAATGGGGAAAATGTGCATCGAGGAATTATTATTATTATAAAAATGTATATACATAAACGGAAGATTCATCAATACAGCACGCAGAGAGTAGCTAATGCGGCAAAATTTGGTTTTCTTTTCTAACTTATAAAATTCATTTTTGTTTTCCCCAAAAAAGTACGCGTTATAACTGAAAACTTTTATCAACATCTTTTCTTCAACATTAATTGATTTTTTTCGTTATTATCGTAGCAAATTTTCTACTTATTTATTAAACTAAATTTTCATGATAGCAAAATTAAAAAAATATCAAATTTTACACAATCAATGTGACATACATATATGCTCATGTATATAATAAAAATTATGTGTAGATGCATTTCAAAACTTTTTCTCAGAAATTAAAACCTGTCCAGGTAACCTTGATGCTAACTTATTAGGAATGTCATAAATAAGCTCACGTTAACGACTACAACTTGCGCAAGAAATTGATACTTTAAAACTAATGATGCAAGCAAAAAGCTTCTAAACTCAAAGTCGAAGTGTTTTTATTTAATTAATTTTTTTTTGTTTTTTTTTAATATATAGAATTCCTGTGGAGCAAAGATTGGAATATGTAGGGCATTACTTAATAGACCCGAAGTGGTATCTATTGGTATTGTTTGGGACTCAGAGAGACCACAACCAGAGCAAATTTATTCTGTACTTAAAGCTATTGGTACATCTTTACGACTTAGTGACGTTTTTCATCAAGTTTCTGATCAAAAATGGGCACAAACTACAGAGCATGAACTTGTCGGGATTGTGTCTTACTATGGAAAACATTATACTACATTTTTCTTTCATACAAAACTTAAAGTTTGGGTTTATTTTGACGATGCTAATGTTAAAGAGGTAAATAAAATCACTACTTTTGTATTTTGGTTTTTATTTAAACTTTTATATCGATCTTAGGTTGGTCCAAATTGGGGAGGTGTAGTTGAGAAATGTAGTCGTGGTCGTTATCAGCCATTGCTTTTATTATATGCTGTTCCTCAGCCTCCAACAGTCTCACAGTCTCAAACAATGCTTGATATTAATCAAAACATGACAACAACAGGTCGTAGAGCATTGACACCAAGTCCTGAAAAAATTTCTAATGGATCTACAAGACGCGCAATTACACCGACTCCAGCTCGTTCTATTTGTGATTATCAAAACTTGAATGTCATTCAGAATAATATTTTCAATACAGATGAAGTTGACGGTTACATAAGTCGAAAAAACATTGGAAGTATACATGGTGCACAGTATCAAAATTTAAATATAATCCAGGATAAGATTTTTTCAAATATGGATTGTGTTGAAAAACAAGATCTGAATATAAGAAAAGCTTCAGATAATCATGCTTCGGGTCAAACTATTCGTAAACAACAAATTAATTTACAACGAAGTTTAAGTGCAGAATCAGCGTCAGTCACATCATCTAATTCCTCTCCACCAAGTGATGGCCTTTCAATTCCTGAACATTTAAATCAACCCAGACGCCGAGATTCCGGTAACTGGAGTGGTGATAGAAACAGTGCAAGTTCTGCATCTTCTACTACCCTTGATAATCCATACATGTATATGGTTAATAAAAGAAATGGAAATATACCTCAGAGCCCAACTCGAACAGGTGTAGTTTATGATCCTGGATATGATTCATTTTCATTATCTTCAACAGACTCCTTTCCACCGAAACAACATAATCCACAATTGGCAAAAATACCAGAATCAGTTGTTTTAACAGGTGATTGTGAACGATTATGTCGTGAAGCCGATCAATTACTTGAAAAATCTCGAATGACTGAAGAAGTGCATGATTTTGAAACGGCTTTAGTGTTATGTAATGCAGCTGCTGGAAAAGCACGAGCTGCAATGGATGCTCCATACAGTAATCCACATACAATGACATTTGCTAGGATGAAACACAATACATGCGTGATGCGTGCACGAAGTTTACATCGCCGATTACTTGTTGAAAAAGGTGGCAATTTCGAGCAAAATTTTGTTACAGATGGAAAACAATCTAAAGAAATAAGTATCATACCGAAAAATATTCGGCAACAGAACAAAGAAAAAGTTTTTGATAAACCAACTACGAAAAATATCGAAATATATGCAACACTGCCCAAAAAGAAAGTTGCTCCTAAAAATATTTTTGATGGAAATCGTATTGAATGCGAACAAAAGCCAGAACGAGAAAGCCGAAGTATATTTAGTCGGAATAAACGTGAGGATAAAGATAAAAGGAGTCGTAGTGAGGATAGAAATAAAATTTCTCGAGAGCTTTCTGTAGCTGAGCCTGTATTAGCAAACGCCAAGGACACCCTCAAAAAACACAAGGAGGATAAGGATGAGAAAAAAGAAAAAGATAAATCTAATAAGAAGCAACATAAAATTAGGCGAAAACTTTTAATGGGTGGTCTAATCAGACGAAAGAATCGTTCTATGCCAGATTTAACTGAGGGGAATAAAGATGAGAAAGCACAGAAAGAACATATCACATCGAAAATATCTGTTGATGATAGCTCCGTCGGTGTGAACAATATCAAGACTACAGCAAGTAGTGGTTATTTATCCGAAGGTCATTTTGATTACAGAGAAAGTAATACAAATCCAAATCTAGAAAGAAGCCGTTTAATGAGAAAAAGTTTCCATGGTAGTAGTAAACAACTTACTGTTGTTGCAAAAGTACCACCCCCACCACCTTTGCGCACAAGCTCAGCCCTAACACAGCAACAGCTCCAACAACAAGATGCATTAATTCAACCCTTTCATGAGGCCAATCTTTCGAATATTTCTACTATGAGCTCAAATACAAGCATTAGTGAAGATTCTTGCCAGACAATTATAACCTGTGCTCAAGTTCATCAAGTACATAGTCCAGCTAAGAATGATGAAAAGCCAGACGAATCCGTATCTGCAGATGAAGTTGACTGTCGATATGATTCCAATTTAGAACTTCCTCCATATCCAAGTCCACCAGTTTCAGCGTGTCATTCTAGGCAAGCAAGTGAAGATTTTCCTCCACCACCGCCAACTATAGACTTAGAAGCAGCAGAACAAATGCGAAATGTTGAATCAATTAAATCTCGATCTTCAGATATAATCGAAGGAACAACAAGTATTCTGGCACAATTACAACAACGGCAACAAATGTTAAAAATAAGACAAGAGCGTACACAGCAATTTCATCAACAACAACAAGGATATCAGCAATTTAATAAACAACAATCAGTAAAGCAGTTACAAGATTTTCAAGCAAAAAAAATCGATGAACTAAATATAAATCCATCACAAAGTGGTATAAGTACTGTTCGAGATTTAGCGAGCCGATTTGAACATATAAAGTTGACTGGAACCAGTGCACCATATTCTGATATTAGCTCTAACTCATCTGAAATGCGCTCATATCTATCACAAGACATTGTTGGGAATAGATCTCATGTTCGTCCGCAAATGAATGGTCTGTCTAATCTTTTATTAAGCCAACAACAAAAGCAACAGCAAACACAACATTCTGTTAATATTGATGAGGTTGATTGCGAAATTAAATCAAGTATAACGCATCCTTCGATACCTAAGCCCAAATATGAAATTGCACAAAGTCAAATTGCCGAAGAAATTCGTGAAGTTGAAATGCTGAATGCAGTTGTTCAGCAAACCCTTAACAATTCAAATCCAAAACGCACAAAAAAGAAAAGTGTGTCCTTCTGTGACCAGGTAATTCTTGTAGCTACAGCAGATGAAGAAGAAGATGATGACTTTATACCGAATCCAATTTTGGAGCGTGTACTCAGAACTGCTGCAACAGATAATGAAACTGATAAAAAAGTTACATCACATCTTACTCAAGTGCAACAGCAAAATATAATGAGGTTACAAACTGGACTAACTCCTAGAGCTGCTGGGCAAATAGCATCAATTTCTCAAAATCAAAATGAGTTAAGAAAAAATATTCAAAACGAAAGTCAAAGATATGTTCATACACGTCAAAACACGGATCAAATAGAATTACATCGACAAAATTTAGAAAATAAACTAAATGGTTTCCATCATACAAATGGAATAGTTAAACCAAATTCAATCGAATCCTCTATAGATATGAGTGCCATTATTCAACAGTCTCAATTTCAACATTTACAAGAACCGGCTGTACAATATGATGATCAATTGCGTTCTCAAATTTACACACCAGTTCAAGATATCTTTCGTACGTATACAAGCAATCATGGCTATACACAAGCACCACGAACTACAATGAGTGGCATAGCAGTAAGTGCAGCAAATGCCGCAAGTTCGTATATTAACAGCCATGGTCCAAATGAAAATCGGCAAAGGATCTTAATGAATGATTCACCGCAGCCCCAAATATTTCAAGCAAATCGATTACAAATGCAGGCAAACCAAAACTATTTGGTTAGTAGACAAATGTTACAAAAACAACATCAGCAGAAACAAATACAACAACAGCCAAATCTAAATCCATTACATAATTATTCACCAAATGGTGGAGTTAAAATCCAAAATGGATTTAATTTGGGGTCACCAGAAGAAAAATTTTCAAATAATCTCTCACCTTACCAAAGGATACCAATTTCACATAATTCTACTATGGATCAAACTCAATATAGTCAAATGCCATCAAGACAATTTTCATATATTTCTTCGACACCTCCATATTTTGCTACATCACAGAAATCAGTTACACAGAAAAAGGTAAGCTTTGAGCCAGGAACTAAAGGTGATAACAATATTTGTACAACGCCAGTATCACCAAATTTACAATCCATGAATGGACGACTTGATTCTGGTGACGTAGTAAATGTAACTGCGATACCTACACGAGTATATAATAATGCAATAGTAAAAGCATCTGCTAAAGCTGTTGAATGCAACTTATGTAGAAAAAGACATGTAATAGCACCAGCTATCTATTGTATTAATTGTGAATACTATCTCTCTATGCTAAACAATCGGAGATAGCCCTATTTGGTAGCTACATTGTGAAAGCACCAAACATCAGTGCAAACTATAATTAAGTTAAAGATAAGTTTTAAAAAATTTTTATTAAAGTAATTTTAGTATCAAATTCGTCCATTTATTTTTAAGTATGTGATATTGTGATATTTACAATATTTTAAGTGTCCATCAACGAATTTTAAAAGCAATTGTAAATAATAGCCTCTAGGAGTGCTGAAATTGTATTTATTTATAAGAAGTTTTATAACAAGCGACATGTAAAAGCACGAACTTTTGCTAAGTTTTATATATTCAATAAAATGTTAAATCATTTCTTTACATTTGATTTTTCTTTATAAAATAATACTTTTTTTAGGTAACAATTTAACAGAGTAAAAAAAAAGTTTATACTTTTGTATTTTTTTATCACTTATAAACGTGATAAAAAGACAGTTTTATGTAACCGGAAATTAGAAAATTAAATACTTAGTTGTAACACATGTTTTGAATGATATTCAGTTGTAGTTCAACTTCAACATAGTTGAAGTGATTTCAAGCGGCTAAAACTTTTTCAAATTTGATAGAATTTATCAAATTTTTGATATTGGGAAATCGTGCTTTGATGTGAAAAATTATTTTTTTATATAAACCGTTTGATATTTAATTTTCACAGCCATTTCGTAAATGTAACTACCTATACTTATTGGAAGTCAAATAAATCACTTGGTCTAGAAAACTGACTCCAGTGTTGATTTAAATAGATGAGAATATTCGATGTTAAGTTGCCTGCAGTTATTATTTCCTTCTATTTTGATTAACTTGCTATCATTTAATTGTCATTTTCGACATTAAATCTATTGCAAATTAGAATGCAAAATTATTATAATTGAGTGCAAAATTATCTTACATTCTTTGAAAAAAGTAGTATCAAAATTTTGAATCCATGTCAAATAAACAATTTCATATTTGAATTGTTTAATTTCACGATAGATTATCCGAATGTTTAGGAAGAAGTGTCGGCAAATCACTACACCTCTGGACAGCGCCATACCGTAAGGAATTTACAGTTGAAAAATACGACGATGAAAAAAACATTTTGGTGTGAAAGATCCTTTATTAATTCAGAGACAAATTAATCATCTTAACCAATTAAGCATCGAATTTAGTTTTAAAAACTCCTTACAGAGTGTGGAATTAAAATCAAGCGATGACGTGTATAAAAGACGAACGATGGGGAAAATTTCTTTAAAGAAAACTTAACAAATTATTTCTAAAAAAGCTATTGTTAATATAAACTTAACTTTTCTCAAATATTAGTAAAATAATATTCATAGTCAATGACGAGTAAACACGTCGAAAGCACTGTAATAGAGATTTGGTTTGACGTGTATACACGAAAAACGCGCTGAACTAGTTAAAGTGTAAAAATTTACTAGATAAATTGGAAATAGGATTTCGAAAATGTATTAATATAAATCTATTCATTTAATTGAAGATAAAAATTTATGCTTTGTTTCTTAAGACATCAAATCTAATATATTTACGCTTATCTTTTAAATTAATTACAAATCAATTAAAATTAAAGGCATTCCTTTGTTAACAAAACCTAAACTAAAATTAATTAAAACAAATTTAATTTTTAGTTTTAATAAAAATATTGGCATTAAATTTTTTTTTTTTAAGTAAAAGAAATACATTAAAAATAATCACAGCAATTTAAGGACCTTTGAATTTGCTCTATGGGTGCCTCTAATCAATCATGTATGCACTGTTATTACTTCCTTTTGTTTCTGAAACTGTATCCATTTTATGATGTAATTTATTCTTTTGTAATACTTCAATTGGAATATTTTCTTCACTATCCAAATTATCCAAGTCTTGTACATACTTGTATCTCATAGCTAGTATCATGAAAATTATCATATCAATTACCATTAATGCAGCAAAAAGAAAAAATTCTGCAGCCTGAGAATTAAATAATCGTACTTCGGCTATTAAAACAACAAAAACATTGCCTATAGCAACAGTAAGTAGCCAACATGCTTGAAGAACTGATTTCATATTATCTGGAGCTTGGGTAAATGAAAATTCTAAACCAGTCACAGAGAACATAACTTCCCCAGCAGTTATGAGAATATATTGTGGAAGCTGCCATAACATATGAACTGAATTTGGTTCAGTAATGGTGTAAATTTTGATTTCCTATAAATAAATGGAGAAATTTTTAATAAGAAATATCATTATTAATTTTTTTTTAATTAATCATACATATCCGGTAGACTGATCTTTTTTTAATACAAATGTGTATACACCACCAGATTTTAAATCAAATGTTGTGAGCATATCAGTTCCAATCATAATCTGATAATGATCAGTTGGTATTTCAATCAGTTCTGTATTATTAGTGTCGTGCTTGCTTTGAAATAAATCCCCTTTCAAAATTAATTGTTCGTTCTCAACGAGCGATGACAAGATTCGAACCAACGGAAGACCTTTCTTTGGTTTCTCTAGATATTCCATAAAATTTTTTAAAGCCACACCTTCTTTATCATTTGTTAAAAAGAAACTTTCAGCTATTCCTGATTGAAGTTTGATTGAACCATTAAGCATTGGACATTCTTTATTATTACTCGCTGAAGCTGCATAATTAAATTTCTGAAATTCTGTAATCTTTACATGTTTGTCTTCTATTATATTTAAGCTAGATAGATTAAATTTCTCATGGAATGGAATATTTGTCTCAAATAAATAGTTACATGGCAAGGTATTATAAATTCTTAGTTGAGTCTCATTGGATTCAGGCAATACAGGATTACTTCCTGCTACCTTTAATTCAACAAATCCGGAAACTAAAAAGGCAACAGCAGCCAATAAACCACCAAGTGTAAGTTTTTGTAAGGGTCTACTTATTTTAATTTTTTCTAATAATGGATAAATTACATGATCAAATAAAGGAATAAATCCTAAAATAAGTAATGGATTTATCACTTGCATTTGATCAGGTTTAATTGTGAATGCTCCAATTTTGCCATCCATTAGTGTTGCTTGAAAGGTCCAACGTGATCCTTGTTGATCAAATAATGCCCAAAATATTGGTAACGGTAGATATAATACAAGTATTTTAAGCAATGCTTTAGTATCACGAACTAAATTTTTACCATATCTTTTTTCAGCATAATCTAACCAGTGATCACGTGGGCTAATATTTTTATCTTTAGTACGTATTTTAATTGCCTCTGTAATACATTTTGAGACTGCTACTATCATATTCCCAGATGGTTTTTTAATAACATATAATGATTTGCCAGCTATAAATATCAATATTGATAAAAACATTAAAATTGATGGTACTCCAAAAGCTAAAGAAAAACAATCGATTTCTCCAAAACAACGGACATCTTCTCGAAGAATTGGTGTTATTGCTGTTGAAATAAGGGAACCAGCATTTATTGCAAAATAGAATAATGAAAAAAACATAGCAAGTTGCTTAGCCTGATCCGGTATAACAAACTGATCTCCACCGAATGCTGAAACACATGGTTTAATTCCTCCTGTTCCAATAGCAATCATAGTTAAACCAAATACGGTTACTGCTCTACAAATAAAAATTTTCTTTACTAATTTTTTTCTTAATTTTTTAATAAAAATAAGCTATTATACTTAGCTGGTAGATTTAGTGTAGGTACCGCTCCAATCGCTATTATTACAGTGCCTAAACAGTAAACTATTGACAGGTACAAAATTGTTCGAAAACGTCCTAGCCAACTATCAGCTATTATAGCTCCAATTAACGGAAAAAAATAGACTAAACTAATAAAAACATGATAAAGTACAGTGGCTGTGTTGTCATCATAACTCAATCTCCTAGTTAGATATAAGACAAGGATTGCTATTTTATAGCAAAAATTAATTTAAAAAATATTAAATGCAATATTATAATAAAATTCATACTTCGCATGCCATAGAAATTGAATCTCTCACAGAACTCATTACATATTATAAAAGCCACAGATTTCGGATATTTTAAGTTCTATAAAGCGAAAAATTTAATTTATTAAATTTTTTTTTATATCATGTTGTATAAATAAAATAATATATAGTTTTCTTTTCCTAAAAGTATAGCCAAAAATTGTAAACAATCGAAAAAAAACACAAAAAGTTTTAAACATGTCAGCAGAATGTTGCGCTTGTATTGGACGCCTTTCACTACCTGTTTTGAATTATGTTGACTGCTAATTTAATTCCGGGTGGTAGTGCCATTGTTGCAAAATGAATGGCTACTATGTTAAGCATCATCCGTATATATCCGAACATATAATTTCAGTGAATTGGTTGCTTTCAATGGGGTAGAATCCGCATAGTACTAACTAAAAAAACATTATAAATATTTGGACAATGCAAATTCATATGGCTATATGGTGTGTGAATTGCAAGAAGAAACTATGCATTGCAAATTATTTCAGCTTTTGGCAAAAATTATATTGAAAAGGAAGGAGAACAGATTGAACAGAGGAAGAAGAAAATGGAATGAAAATATAGCATCAGATTATTTAAAAAATATCGAAACAATTTATCTTCATTTCATTTGTAAAAAAATATTTTGAAAAAGTATAAATCCAGCGAAATGAAAATTTTAACAATATTGCATGAAGCTAACATCCATTGAAAGGTAATTTACTTGTATTAAAATTTCATTATGCAGAGAAAAAAAATCTCATCTAACTTTATTGCAATAAGGAGTTGAAGGCGAAATTTGGAGAAATGAAATTGATAGTTCTGAATTTCATTAAAAACAAATATAAAGGAAGTTGAGAAATGAAAAATGGTAAAAAATTCATATTTCTTAATTTATGCATGAATCGAGCTTAAAAGTTCGTTTTTAGTAATTGTATCATGTAAGCTTCTTGAATGCCTAAAATATGCGTAGTAGAATTAACGAAGGTTTCAGTCTAAAAGATCAATTTTATCAAAAAACAAATAGTATTTATTTTCATAAAATCTACGAAGTTTGGTAAATAACAAAAAAATCCGTTTTGAACTGTAAAGAAATATATTCATTTGATCCATGTGCATAAATGTTACTTTATTTACTACCCATAATGAATCAAACTTTAGCTAAGTAAGTCAAAGTAAGAAAATTTTAAAAAGACACCACAAAGTTGACCTCAGGGAGATTGTAACAATGATACAGAATCTAAGAATTGTCTTCCAATCCTACACTTTCGGGTGCACAGTGATACTGCTGCTTAAATTATTTAGGAGATTCAACTTTAAGCTGCGGCCCTTGTGGAAGCGATTTTGTATGACTTTTAATTGTGCAGCTTATCTATATCATAGATTTAAACCATAAGTAAAAGTTGTTAGTCACTTCCTTGCATACCGAAGCCTTAGGCTATTGATATTAAAAATATATATTTATATTAATTTCCTAAAAAGGAGCTCCGCCTAGCTAAACAAATTTTAACTGATTTACGAAAAAAATATAATTTTATCCGGTGAAAAAAAATTCTTTCTTAATATTATAAATTTCTTTACTTAATCGTGAATTATCTGAAAATTAAACAGTTTTTTTTTTCAAATCACTTGAATAGAAAGACAAAATAACCAAACCGAAATATTTTTACAATTGTTTTCTTCGAGTATACATTTATTCTAATCTATGTACAAGCCATTACAGCATATGCCAAAAGGATAGATCAAACAAGTTTTAAATAACGTATATAATCTTTGAATTTATCCTAGTTATCAGTAAACAATTTCTGCTACTTTAATGTTTCAAACTACGAGAGTTTTTCAAACAAAAAAAAATCTTACACTCATGCGGAAGAATGTTTAAAAAAATTGCATCTAATCAATTTGATTTAGGTTTTTTTTTCGTTTTAGTCACTTCCTGTATGAGTGCAATCTATACCAGGAAAATAGTTATAACAACAAATTACTGACTCGACTGCGTTTGAACCGAAAAATTGATTCACTTGAAATTTGGGTCTTAGCACAGGATTCGTTATATTATGAGTCTTTTTCATGGTAAGTAAATAATGAATACAAATATTTTAGTAAAATATAAATATTTGGCAAAATATTTTTCATAATTTTTTGCGAAATTCAACTTTCCCTTTGACCAGCTATTTTTTTATACTTTCTATATAAAAAAAAAAATCATAAAAAATGAAAAAAAATGCCAGACGATGTTGAAAATTATTAATTTATTAATTTAAAATCTATTCATGCTACAAGGGACATAGATATAAATTGATTTGCATTAATATAAAAAGTTCTACAATTCAAATTTATTTACCGATTTCTTTGTTATCTCGACTCTAGCTTTCACCATTGTTGATAGTTTTATTAAATTAAATTAGCCACAGTACCCAAATGCATGAATTCGATCCACTCAAGCGTAAATAAATCTAAACAATTGTCGATAAATAAAGGCTACCGAAATATGTAGTTTTTATTTGTTTTGGTTAACTCAAATTCATGATGGTATAAATATAACAAAATAAAAAACAACACTTAAAAAAATTTCAAAGTCATTAAATATATGAATTGAACAACACTTAATATTAGAAAACTAATTAACATATTACAACAAAATAAAAACGGCAAGTATCACTCGTTGTTGCTCACGACTTACTGATCTTATTTATCAGACCGCTAGACCGCTAGAACAGCAGCCATACTGATTTATTTTACTATATAACTGCTATTAAAGCTTACTCAATATGTATTTTACACATGCATACTAATAAGTACGTGCTGTTCGAATGTATGAAAACCTTGTCAAAATTTTTACAACTTTTTATAGTGTTATTAATGTCACCACATCAAAATTATTTTGTTGTCTTTTAAATATTTTAGCATAAATTTAACTTTTAGCCTTAAACTAATTTTATATAATTTAATATCAATAAAATCAAAAATGTAAGTTAAGGAAAGTAACAAAGATTAGTTTTTAGCTTGAACAAATAAAAAAAGCGATTTCAATGTGGCAAAAATCAAAAGAGAAAAATTGTAAAAAATTCTTTTTTTGATATTTCAAATTTATGAATAATTGATTTTATTATATCGGCTTTTTGATATAGAGAAAACAAACAAAATGCAAACTTTTTAATAACTTATTAATATAAAGTGCAAAAATAAACGGTATTACTGTAACTTTGCGAAATTCGTAACTGTACATAGTTTGAAACAGTCGAAAGATGTTTGAAAATATCGAATGCAAAAGAACGAAAATTATGACAAATTTATCGAAAAACATTTTTTGCAGGCGACACTTGGAAATTTAAATATTTTCCTTTTTTGTAGGAAAAAACCAGATATAGTGAAAGAGTGAGATGAAATTGTAATTTGCTTCATGGAATGTTAAAGTGTTACATAATTTTGTTATTTAATATCATGTCAGGTTTAACTTTTAAGTATAGTTTGAGGTAATTTATATTTTTTTATTTTTTTAAAAACTAAAATAAATTAAAATATTCCAAAAATATTATAAATAAATTATTTGAACAAGCTAGTTTTGCTAGCAAAAATATAAATATAATTAAAACTGATTTTTACCAAAAACAATACAAGTTTTCAATTCACATTTTGGATGAAATTTTCGTATTCAGAATAAATGCGGGCTTTAATCAAGCTGTAAAATCCAATTATATATGTATATATATGACGCTCATTGTATAAGAGCTAACGAACAGCTCTTGTGTTCGTGATTCCCTTTTGCTGCAGTAAATTTTATTTTTTGTAGTTAGGCATTATTTTTTTACTTTTCTTTGTGTTCAAATAAAACACAAATTTCGTTCTTATTCATTGCATGTATGATTGGGGTTGATTATTTTAAACAAAAACTTGCCAGATTAGGTCGAGTAACATTTAAAAGACCCTACCCTTTGCCTGAAATGAAAATTGAGGTCCCTACAGTCTATGCAAATTGTGCTTTTTTGTTATTCAAGGGTAGTTTTGAATGTTGCCCTCGTGACATTTTGGCTGAATAAAAACAACAACCAAATCTATTACGAATGTTGCTGTTCACTAGCGATCACTAGTTAACTACGAACACTGCAATCCATTTCATATGGATTAAAAGCAAATGTTGAGACGAACATTTCGAGAAAATAAATCGAGATCAACTTAATGTCATTATAAAATCTATTATGAATGGGCAAGCTTAACATGATGTTCTTTGAATAGAACATAGAACCACAATTAAATTATTTTGAAAAATAACCGAAACTTGTGTAAACACTCTCTTTCTGATAAGAACATCTAATTGCTAAGTTTTTATCATCAAAAACAAAAAAGTAAAGGATGAAACCATTTCATTTAATCAAAGAAGGGATATTATTGGTGAAACTGGAGCCTTAAGCATTGATATAAATTAGAAGCAATAAGACAAATATGTTATTATGAATTTTCACATTTCAAGCATTTTCCCAGTTATACCCTATAAAAGTCTTTTTCCGACGTTTCTTCTTTATCCTCTTGATCTATTTAATACGTTTTAATATAATATATACAGTAGAGGAAGTCTGTCCTTGTAAATGCGACAGGAAGCCAAAAGCTCAGCCCATAATTTTAAGTCATAGCTTTATAAGATATTCAATATTGTGACCGTATTAAACTGACAGCCATAATTTGTAATACTTTTCTTGTGGGCACAATTAAAATTGCTCTGATTTCCCATAAGTAAGGCAAGCAAATATAATCAAATTTTAATTCAATAGTTTTGGAATTTTTTGAATACAAGGCCAACAAGTAAATCTTCAAAAATGTGATATGATTTGAATACATAAAAAAAAGTTCTCAAACAATCAATTATAAAAAAATAAATACTAGTGCTTCATAAGTACCATCGAAATATAGGAAATCGATTATACTTATAGAAAGCCATATGACAGCCAATATTTATGCTACGTAAAAAAATTATATCTAATGACTTGACTTAACTATATTGCTCTGGGGCCTTGTAAAGTTCCATTTATTGTTTTTCACACATACATATTTGTTAATGTGATATCCAAAATAAATTTTAAAGTACATATGACCAAAGATGTTGTAAAAGTTTATTGATTTAAAAAACAATTCCCCAAATGAGTTCAGCATGCAATGCAAAAGAAAACTTTTTCGAAATATCTCTGCTTACAAAAAATTCAAATGTGCAATAGACATAAATAAATATAAGTGCTTTTTATTAAAAAATATATGCGAGCAATTTCTTCATTGCTTTTTTGATAATTTTTTATTATTTTATTATTATTATTTCTGATATTTTTTTAATCGAGCTGAAAAAAATATTTGTGCTTATGTATTCGTTATTCATATTTTATTTTTATATTATTAATATCCATATTTTGCGTTATTTCATATTTTAATATATGTATATATTTTTTGTAAATATCCGCGTAACAGTTTACAATTTTAAAAGATCTTAAAAGAAGAAGCTCATTCCTGATTTAATAATAAACATTTATTTTTAAGGGGTGGCAAGGGTTTTAAAACTTTTTTTTCGATTTTTTTTTTTTTAATTTTTTTCGGAATGTCTAACATGTTGAGAATATTATGTTGAAATTTTAAGTATATCAGATTAAAAATAACGAAAATACAGCGTTTCAAATGACCGTTCCTCGTATAAAAAACTTTAAGTCGATTTTCTCACAAACAACATTTTTGGAGTCCGTGAATATTATGACTCAAGATCTACATAGTTAACCGATCCTTTTGAAATTTGATACACAATTTCTACACATAAATTAACGGGTAATCAAGAAGAGTTTTTTCTTTCAACAATTTTTCTCCATTTTATAATAACAAATACACCGAAATTTTTGAGTGAATATTGCGTTTTTCACTTCAAAATGCTGCCAAAAATCAAAATATCGAAACAAAAAAAACGCTTCCTGATTACCTCGGGCAACATATCACCTTTAAAAAGCAATTCGATATTTTTGTTTCCGATGATTTGGTAACGACTTATATTGTTCACCGCAAGAATTCGTTGGCACAGTCTTATTTAATAATATTTTTTATTAAAAATTTCGAAAAAGATGTTGTAGAAGATATTGTATTTTAATATGTTTATAAAATAAATAAATGAACATGATTCATATTTCACAAAAACAAATTCAGAGAAAGCAAGTAAAAGTCTATAAAAACAGAAATAAATCAAAAGCTACTGAGGATGATATCTACAAGACAATTTTCTTTTTGGTTAGATATTATTATAAAATTTTTGTTATGTTATTTATTTAATTATTTGGCAGATTGCTGTAGCATCATATGACACTCTGTGTTCTCATGAAAAATACAAAATATTTAGAGATTAAAGCTCAGTAACGTTGCCTGGAGTAAAACTTTGGCAATATTCAATTTAAAATATTTAAAAACTATAAAAAATTGCAACTTTTATTAATAATTAAATTTTAAATAAATAAAATAAAGTAGATATATGACTTTATGGGTAAGATGGTCATTCAACTCTTTAAGTTTTAGCTTTTTATTGCGGCTTATTTGCTCGTGTATTCAGATTCAGTATTCGCCCTTTCAAATATTTTTTAAGATTAAGCACCCTTAATATATACTTTGCCGGTATGATAAGCGATAAATATAATATTTCTTTCTCACTTACTTTCAATGGTAATTTAGCATTAAACAAAATTTAACAGTTTTAATAATGCAGTAAAATTTTTGTTTAAGAAATTTCTTGGATTAGAAAAAAAAAACATTTATCTTTATTCAGAGTAAACGGCAGCTTTTAGATTATCAAAAATGATATTAAAACGTGTCAGCATGCTTGAGGCCAAATAAACAAATTTTTTAAAATTGACATTGAACTAGGACTGGGAATTGCTGAGGCGGCTTATCTCAAAGCTTTAACTTTTATTTACCATAGTTTTTGCTACTACTGTAGTATGAGAATTCAGTTACATTTTTCCAGATATACCATATGTTTGACGTTGGTATGATAATAAATACTGATAGTATATATATAATTAAAGGGTATATCAAGCACAGTTTGTAGTTCAATTCTACAAACATTAATTTCTGTTATTAATTACAAATATAATTATCTTTAATTAGTGCTGAACATTGAGTGACAAAAATAAACTGTCTTTTAAAGCTAGAAGTAATAAAGAGTATGCCTATAAATTTATAGTTGTCGGTTGGATTATTAAGAACCTACACGATGTTTCTTCATATTAATGGCAAGGTGTTTAAAAATGCAGAATTAACATAAAAAAAGTACCTTAGTATGTAGCAATAATTCCAAGCCATAGAGCTCTTTTAACTTGAAATCTGAGCTTACGATCTCTATCTATCCAAAAGTTTCAAAGTTCAATTGTGTAGAATTATAAAAAATATACAAATAATTACTTTGAGAATATAAAAATACCACCAGAACTCTAACTAGAATATATTTTCAAACATTTAGTTGGAAACATCAATACATCAAATACCTAAAGTAAAACCTTGGCTTATGGTTTAGAATTTATGATTTTTTGAAATTTTCATTTTGCTTCTGCTATATTACTAACCGCTCTAGAAAAGACTTAACTCTTTGTAAAGTTTTAATTATACTTTTGGTTATATGTATTTGTTAAAGTGCCCATCACTTAAGGTGCAAACTCAATGCACGCGGCTTCATTCAGAATTCCGGAATTCCAGGTGTGACAATACAGCAGAATGTGGAATAAAACCGCGTTCTACACCGCTTCTACGTGCATTGTGTTTGCACTTTACAATTAACAGAAACGCATTATGTTTAAAACCACAAAGAAACACAAAGAATAACTTGAGTGTTTATTAAAGAAAAAGATCCTAAAGTGTGGATCTCCTCATCGCAAGTTACTATAATGTATTAATGGCAGCAACAAATATAAAAACAATCACAAGCTTTCTTCATTGGCTCTGATTTTGGCACAAATCATACACAGCCTCATGTGACTGATATTAAATCGATCAAAAAAAACTCAGGAGGCAAGAGATTAAAATAAAAAATTGGGAATAAAATGGCCACCTAAAATTTTCTACATTACAAGTTGTTCTTTTATTGTTTTCATGAGCCAGAAATTTTTTATGAAATATTTACACACATATACCTATCTGTTATATAAAAAAAAATTTTGGAGTTGCATGAAGCTGAATACGAAGCAAAAAGAATTAACAGCTGGGTTTTTGTTAATGAGGATTTGTCTGAAAACTGTTGGGCAATATTTGCGATGCATTGGCATTACTTAAATCTCACCAGCTACATATGACAAAAGCGAAGAAGAATAAAAAATGATTCGAAAAATATATTAATTGATCGCATAATACAAAAAAAAATTCGTCAATGTTTTGGCCGTGTGTTGTTTTTTTATATGATTAACGCCCTTGCATTCGATATAACATACTTAAAACCTTAGACCTATTCGAAGCTGTTCCTTATAATTTTTGCCTGTCTTAACATTTTCAGATGATTATAGTAAATAATTTAATTTAATTGCTTATAATTTAAAAACTCACTTTGTGTTGAGTTTCATCTTCAAAATAGTTGTCTCTATTTTTATTTCCTTCATATAGCTGTAAGTTTGATTGTGCTCTAATTAATTTCGTATCTATAAAAGCGAAAAAACTGTGTTACAAGTTACAACAACAAAAATTAACTAACATTCATTTAGCCCGTGCAAAGAAACAAAACTTTTCATTGTATTTGGCTTAAAATTGAAATGAATGACATTTGAGCTCAAAAAACTAATAACAGAGCAAGCCTGGTTTGGTTTAAAAAATGTCTTTTGACTCTTATTAGAGTTATTTAAATAAGTAGGCTAAATGTTGTTTGTTATTTCAATTTTAATTCTAAGTTTTTTTTTTAGTTTTTAACTTACCCTAGGACTGATAACAATGTAAAAAATCTCTAAAGTCCTATTAGGCACTGTTTAGTGAAAATATTCTTGAAAAAAAAAATTAAAATTTAGTTAAAATACAGAGAAAATGTGCAGGATTCACCATTATTCATTAAAAAATGTTTTTAAGAACAAACTTCTAATAAGGAAACTGAAACTGCTGAAGTAATCTTTTTTCTTCTTTCATAAATATACGTAAACTGCCACATTTCGTATTGAAAAGTTAGGTCTGGTAATAAGACCTGTCTATCTAACATTCCTTTAGTTATCATACACCGTGTATGTTATTTTGAAGATTTGATAACAGTTATCTATCTGTTTGTATTTTATTTTAAACTTTATTTTTAAATATTGATAGTTTTTTTTTCACAAAAATACCATAGAAAGCGTTTAGAAACATTCACACTGTATCGTTTTTTCAATTGCTATATTTTCCAGATGGAAATTTCTTGAGGCAGCGTGATCCCGAGACGAAAATTTGGGCCTGAATAGAACCTGATGAGCCTGAAATGAACCTGATTTTGACCTGAATGTACTGACTTTAGACTGAATTGATACTTAATATACCGAAAGTTGTGAACTTTTGCTTAGTTTGAAATCGGACTAATTAAAAATGAACCTGGTAATACCGAAAAATTACTTACATCGTTCAGACCATTACTTATTTGAACCTGATGTCTTTTCAGTCATTCCTAGGTTAAGTGCTTCAAATACTCTTAGATGAAAAATATTTTTTTGCTGCTAAATGCAAAAGTCTATATTTTACAAAATTAATTTAAAAACTTAAACTATTTGTGAACATAAATTTTCTGATATATTCGGCAATAACTTAAAAACATAAAATTTATTGAAACTTTTAATTTTATTTGTTGAAACGCCTTCATATGATGTACGAGTTAAATAACTTTTAGTGTAAGTATTCCCCAGAATGATTTTGCTATTTTTGTGGTGCGCGTTTACTCAAGAAATATTTAAGCCTATTTTATATATAAAACCTACAATAATTTGTAAGGATACCTGAACCGAGGGCTCAATACAAAATTGATTTATCAGCTTTTTGGCTGAATGTTCTAATGATGGGTTAAAGAGATCTAATTGACTATTAAAAGATACGTATGAATAGGAATATCAAATTTCAAATTATTGTCGATTAGACATACTTAAAACACACCTGAGGCTGAGCCTAGAAATCAAAATTCAAATTTGAACCCATCTATAGTTACGAATTCTAAAAACTTATTGAGCAATCTATGTAATAAACAGTGAATGCTTTAATGTTATTATTGGCTACAAATATAAAATTATATAAAACAGGGAAGTATCAACAAGTTTTAAAATATTTTTTTTGTCTTTTATTAGTTTAATTATAGAGATTGCTCACCTTCCCTCAAACAATTCCGTAAAAAATTGCATTAACAATTGGGTTTACTCGTTACGAGTAATACGCCAAATTTACGTACGTTGAATTTATGATATGCCTAAAATGGGAAAACATCACCAAATTTGAAATATATATAAGCTATATAACAAAATTTCATTATACCTAATTTTAATTAAATTTGGTGGGGAAACGTTTCAAATCGATGCTTGAATAGAACAAAAAAATTTTAAAAAAATTTTAAATTTCAAAAATTAAGTAAAAGGTGATACTTTATATAATTAAAATAACAATAATTATAATTCAGTTTTTAAAATATATAAAATGGAAACTTCTAATAAAAAAATATAAAACATAGAAAAATTATTTATTAAATTATTTTAGGTTCTAAAAACACAGCCTTATACTAATTTGGAACTGTATCCAATTCTACAGTTTTGTCAATTGTAGAATCATTTGATTTATATTTTATAGCTAAAAACATAAAAATAATCATATCAACAAACATTAAACCAGCAAATAAAAAGAATTCATATGTCTGTGAATCAAATAATTTCACTTTTGCAATAATAACAACAATTAAATTTCCTATGGCTATAGTTAAAAGCCAGCATGCCTGAAGAACAGATTTCATACTCTCTGGTGCTTGTGAGTATGAAAATTCTAATCCAGTTACAGAAAACATAACTTCACCTAAAGTCATAATTACATATTGAGGAATCATCCAATAAATTTTCATTGAATTTGGTGGTGAAATTTCAATTATATTCATTTTAAATTCATTTTTAGGATATTCAGATATAATGTAAGTATGTACACCACCTCTTGTTATTTCAACTTGTTTTATCATTTTTTCATTAACAAAAATATCATATGTAGATGGTGGAATTTTATTAAGATTATATTCAGAATTGCTATTTTTGTTTAGAACTTGTTTTCCCTTGAAGATATCTTTGAATGTAATTGTTTTAGGCATTTGAAAATTTGGTAGAATTCTAATTAATGGATCACCATTATCTGTTTTTTTAGGATCGTCAATATATTTCATTATAGTTAATATTTTTTCATTATTGTTAAGAAAAAAACTAACTGCTTTGCCATCTTCTAATTGAAATTCATTATTAGTTTGAAATTCACAACCTGTAAATATATTACAATTGTTTCGAAGTTAAATTTAGACATATGATGGAATTATATTAATTTTACCATTGCTTATTGATGTTATGTTGTAATTGTAAATACTTTTGGTTGATACATCAATGAAACGATCTTGAAAACTTTCTAAAGCTTTTAAAATGAATTGCTCATGACCGGGAATATCAGTTTTAAATTCAAAATCACATTCAGAAAATCCATTAAATACTCTTAACTGGCTAAATCCTATTGATGGAGCTATTGAATATGTTTTCTGCAAGAAAAAAACACATCAAAAAATTACATAAGCTACACATATAAATAATATAACCACAAGTTCTAGAACTGTTGACTTATACTAAAAAGTTAAAGTTGCATAATGCTTTTAAAAACACAATTAATGAGCAAACTTTAAAAGTAAAATTAACACAGACTTGCCTCAAGATTAAGTTCAACTATCCCTGAAACGACAAATGCAATTCCAGCAAGAATTCCGCCCATTGTAAGCTTTTGAAGTGGTCGGCTTATACCAATTTTTGATAACATTGGATACAAAATGTAATTATAAAGAGGAATAAACAATAAAATTAGCAAAGGATTAATCATTTGCATTTGATCTGGCTTGATTTCAACACTACCCAATTGTCCATCCATATGATTAGCTTGAAAAGTCCATCGAGAACCTTGCTGATCAAAAAGTGCCCAAAATACTGGAAGTGGTATATAAAGCACTAAAATTCTTAAAAGTACTTTAATGTTATTAATAAGTTGCTTCCCATATTTTGTTTCAGAATAGTCAAGCCAATGTGTCTTTTTAACTACAGACTGGTCTTTCCATCGTTTTATTATAGCATGCTGTAAATTAAAATAATTATAATGAAATTTTTCAAAAGTAATAATATAATTTTTACATACAAAAATCGCCTTATTTACTGAAACAAACATATTTCCAGATGGTGGTTTACTAACGTACAAGAAACGGCCAAGTATAAATACAACTGAAATAATTTTCAAAATTAATTCTGGAATATATTATATGATAAATAATGGTAGTACTTACTAATTGATATAGCCATTAATACTGCGGGAACACCAAATGCTAAAGAATAGCAACTATTTTTTCCCATGCAATGAACATCTGCTCTAAGGATTGGTGTTACTGTTGTTGAAATAAGGGAACCAGAATTGATTGCGAAATAAAAAAGTGAAAAAAATGTAGCCATTTGCTTTACTTGCTCTGGTAGCTTAAACTGATCTCCCCCAAATGCTGAAACACATGGTTTTATTCCTCCTGATCCAATGGCAATAAGAGCTAATCCACAAAAAGTCATGACAATGGCTGACCCAGAAAGTGCTGGAATTGCTCCAATCGATACTAGTCCACTTCCTATAGTATATACAATAGAAAGATAAAGAATTGTACGGAATTTTCCCAGCCAACTGTCGGCTATTATTGCTCCAAAGATGGCCATTAAATAAACTAACATTGTAAAAATGTGAAATACTACAGTCGAAAAACTCTCATTGTAGCCAAATTCTTGTTGGAGATAAAGAGATAATATCGCTAAAACAAAATTAAAATTTGTATTGAAAAATGATAAATAACAGAAATTTGATTACTTCTCATTCCATAGTAATTGAAACGTTCACAAAATTCATTGCAAATGATGAAAGGTATTGATCGTGGATATTTTAATTTCTAAAATTAGAAAGTCATTTTAATCTTTAATTTATCTGTGTACATTTTTTTGAAGAAATCTTTAAAATTGCCTAAAGAAAAATTTTAAATTTATCAATAAAAAAATGTTCTATCAAAGTTATTATTTTTAGTCCTGGCCTGATTCAAAATTGAAAAATTATTTTTATGTAAAAAACTTTCTTTTGTTTTATTTGTTTTCTAATTTCGCTAAACTTAATTATAATTACCCTTCCA
Organism: Acrocera orbiculus; assembly: GCA_947359355.1. NCBI lineage: Eukaryota > Metazoa > Arthropoda > Insecta > Diptera > Acroceridae > Acrocera > Acrocera orbiculus. Next base: position 3,717,946 of record OX375757.1, read on the forward strand.
GTGCGATAATTTTTTTTAATCTCAGGTCCAAAATTTTGGTAAGGAGAGTTTTAAAATCTCTAAATAAATTATTGTATATAAAAAACTAAGGTTTACTATTTCCGTTATATAAAAGGTATAATTTGGGTGCCCTTTATGACTTGCCTATTATAAAATGATAAACCTTCTCATATAGCTATGGAGAGAGAATGAATATTTCCTAGAATTTAGTTAAAATTGCCGACAAATATTTTTGCGGTACCAGATGAAATGTGGTTGCCTTAAAGTTAAAAGCCGAATTCAAGATCGGTTTTTTTTATTACCCGTTCAGTCAAACATATGCATTTTATTTTTCAGAGAACTGCAACGGGTTACAACTATTATTGTCCCAGGATACAGCTACAAATGAACAAGATGGAAACCCAAGACAGAGTTTTTAAATTTCCAAATAGCTATATGAGTTTGCCTGTCATTTGACGCTCACTAATACATATATATCTATTAATCACAGGGATGATATGCTAACGTAAGAAAGCGATCATACTAAAATACATCATGGATTAAATATTAAAATATTTTTCAGCTCATCATAGCATAAAAATGTTTTTTGGCAGATGTTGTCATTGAAATTGTAATTAATATAGAGGCACCCAAATATCTATCAAATTTTCTCGATTGAAAACAATTAAAATTACTAAATTCCTTAGTTATTTAATTATCTCTTTCTACAAAACAAAAAAAAAAGTTATTAATCGTATACACATATGAAAAAATAATAAAATAACCAACATATTAATTGTAATAAAAAATAGTAAAATAATTATAACCTACTCTTATATATGTAGTACATAGTTAAATTTTTTTCTGAGAGTCATTAACACAACAACAAAAACAGAGAAATATTTGCGCACCGACCTAATTGTAACTCTTTTTAGCTGTGTCAAGGGCAAATAATAAAAAAAACTCCTGCCTTATTACATTCACCTACCAAAATAAGCATTTTGACGCTAAGCCAAAGCCTACATTAAAAGGCAAGTTGTTTTTAAGCAATACCGAATATTAAAACTTGCAAACATCGGTATTTTTCTATCACGCATATACATATGTATATGTTGTCATGAGTTATTTTATTATTTGGAGTATTAAAGCTTAAAATATATATGAAACTTTTCTAAAGTAATATTTTGTTTAAATTTAAAAAAAATTAGTAATTTACCAAAGAAAAGGGTTAAGGAATTGCAAGGACACTAAACTTGCATAAGATTATCCTTTTTTATTAAAATATAAACATAAAACTAACAAGGCCTTTGCTAAATATATGCAAAAATCTCGAAAAATGTGCTGGTTACTTATTGACGGTTTGCTTAAAAAATTTTTAAGCTTTTTATACACTTAAGCTAATATCTGTTTGGTTACATTTACAATACAAGTTGTACTTGACATCTTGGTTTACATTTTATGTGTTGCACTCGATATTAAACTGTAGTAAAATTTTTTAATTATTTATAATTTTAACAATTCAAATACTGAATGCTCAAAATCTTAATTATGTACTCCAATATAACCTCAATGCCAAAAGTTTAAGCCAAAATCTCAATTATCACTTCCTTTGTCAATTCTGGGCCTATCTATTTCCATACAACGTACCTTTAGTTCTTTATTAAAAGAATATCATTTTTAGTAACCTGACGGTTAACAGCAAAAACGGAGAACAATAAAATTCCTATGGGAATTAAACAAAAATGTTTTGTTTTTCAAGCAGCAATTATTTTAATGTCACACTGTTGTGATCAATATTGCAAGTACATTGAAGTGCTCTAATTGTTATATACAAATAAAATTATAAATAATAGGAGATAGCTAATACGTTTTGAGCTAGGCTTAAAAAATTTACTTAACAGTAAAACGGAAGTATAAAAATGTTAAATTTTTATTTGAAAAATAAAAAATTCAAAGGTTTTTAATAAAATAGAAAACTGGTGCTTTTTAAAATATTTTTTTGTTTGTTTTCAGTTTCATGTTTTATATCTTTTATTATATGCTATAAAAGCGGAATTGTGCTAACGAATCGAATCTTTAAATACATATTTCCTAATTCTATGCATTTGTTAAATATTTGACCGATATTATTATTAATATTTAATTTAATTTTGCTTGAAAGTTTGTTATTTAATTTTATTGCTTTACAATTTATAAAAACTTTGAAAAACATTTAATTTCTTACCTTTGTTCCCGTTTCTTCACTGTTTGAAATTCCTCCTTGAGTGGCCTTGTCTACAATTGAAAAGATCATATTTTTACTTTTTATTTTATTTCCATATGATTTTAAGTAATGCGAAGCAAAATTCTTACACGAGTCTCATTAAATTTTGAATAAAAGTTGGCTTATCTCTAGCACTTGCCAAAATTATCAAATGAGTATCCGGAGTGACACCTAAACCACCTTGACATCTGGAGTGTTTTTTTTTCGTGTGGTTCAAGAACCGCTGAATTATATTATTCTTCACGTCATTTAAAATTTAAAATTAGTAAAAAGTTATAATGGGAATGATTGTTTACCAAATTTAATTACGAATATATTTGATAAGTTATTTATAAGCAATTTAACTTTCCATTAAAAGGAATTATCTCAAAATTTAATAGAAAGGCTTGCCAAAATAAATTTTGTTTTTAAAATTTGCCAATTAAAATAAATTATTTGTAGGTATAATATTGGGCTTTTATTATAAAATTAACTCTTGAATCAATTTTTTCCGTATTAATAATACTTTGCTGTATTAAAAAATGACTTCTTCAATTGATCCGTTCTTAAAGTTGTTTAGAATATTTTCTAAATATTTTTAATAATTGAATTGCCAGCAAAATTTGTACCCTCAAATGGTACTTTCCTTTATATTCCTTTTTTTTCTTATGTTAATCATAGTAACAAAATTTTATTGACGCTTTATTTTTTATGCTTTTAGGATTACGAAATTTTTATTGCAATTTATATGTTAAAAATCTAAACATACAAACATTTTTTTATTGTTTATCTATTAGAAAATTCTTAAGAAAAATATAACCACACACAAAAAGTAAAAAAAAGAAGTTAATAATGACAATGCCGTTTTTTTTGGAAGCGTGATAATTCTCCTCATCTAAAAGCAAACCTATTGGAATTACGCTGATACAAAAAAACTTATTTTTATATATTGTTTGCTTACTAAAAATTATTATCTTATTATAGATACTTAATTAAAGGAACTTTTGAGTAACTTTACATGTTATAAAATGTTTAACTAACTTGAAGGATTTAATTAAAATTCTAAATTTCTCACTATTTCAGTATTTTAATAGCTTTTAAGAAAACACACAAAACGTTAAAGATAATTTTTCACTCAATAGAGGTTTGCAAAACTAAATGCAGCTGCAGAACACCTTGAAATCCTGATCATCCATTGTTTCAACATATTTTACACTTTAAAATTATTCATGTTATATTGACGAAAGGCTTAGCTGCCTATATTTTTCAATATTTTACTGTAATATAAATACAAAAAGAAAATGCTCTCTACACAAAAATGTAATTTTTCCAAATCAAAACTCGGTTGGCTATGATCTCCTTCAAAACTTTTTATTTTTTAAGAACTCTAATGAAGGATAAATAGTGAATAATTTTAACTAAATTTAAAAATTTTCACTAACCAAACCAATAAGGCCATATTTTATAAATGAATTTCAAACCATTAAAAAGATAAAAAGGAGAAAATAGTTATTGATTATAATTATATTTTACGCATAAGTGAAGTTATTTAAACACATAATGAATCCATTTTATAAACGAAATTAAAAAGACTTATTACTCCAACTTCATTAGGAAATAATTTACAGCCGTTAAATAAATGTTGTCATAATATATTCAATACTAACCGTCTTCTTGATTTTTTGACACCATGTTTTTTGAAAATATGTTTTTTCTCTAAGCTTTCACTAAGAATTGAAAGTAGCTTTACAACTAACCTTTGGTTAGCTGCCCAAAATACGTCCAACTTAAAGAATGTGCTCCCCAAATATATTATCTTTTCAAAATGAATGTTATCAGTGCTATTATCAGCTTCTTATTATTTTTTATTTTTTTTTTGTTTTTTTAATAATAACAATCGCTTTCGATGTATCAATAAATTAATAATATCTTTGACTTTTTTGTGACAGTTAGAATGAAGCACCTGCCCTCTCAGGAAAGTCCCTAATATAATTTTCAATTTTTAATAGTAGGCCACTGATAGCTAAGTAGTTTCTTTTTTCGTGTTATTTTCATTCGAATATAGAATAGCGTTGATTTGATAATTGATAAATCTTTGGGATTTTTTTAAATTGTTTAAAAAAAAAAACATTCTTTTATTACAAATAAAAGTTACTGTCAACTTCTTCTTATTTATGAAATCTTAAAATAAAATTTCCTTGAATATTTTTACTAAAAATTAAGCAGTACTATTAGCTAAAATATTTTTATTATTAGATAAATCCTGTATAATTTTTTGAACAGACTAATTGTTAAGTACCCCAACTCCTTTAAGTGATTGTCTCTGATGGAGCTGATGTACTATGTCTTAAATCTAAACCATCTTCCGAGCTTATAACATCTTCAAAAATTTTTTCTAATTTACACTTTGATATTCTGCATTGCAAATTATTTTGACGACTAAATTTAGCTAATTTGCACAGCATCTCACTAAGGGTAAGGCTTTTATCTAAGGTTTTGCTTTGCATCTAAAATTATACAAAAAAATTAATTGATCACTGCATCTTATCACTTTATTTTCAAATTACCTTAATATGCCTTAGTTTTACTTTGATTAAAAACTTTAAAGATTGATATTGTTCTTGTTGAAAAATTGCTTGTGGAAATTCCGCTTCGAAGATCTATAAAAACATTTATTTCAGATTTCTATCATAAGCTAAAATAATATTTACCTCTTTTTTATTAAGAAGCTCTAAATCATTTGAAAATAATATAACACTATAGTAAACACCATATTTTTCCTTAAGCATAGATAAACTTCCACTCGTCAATTGTTTTCCGTCTTTGAGAACGGTAATACTATCACAGATATCCTCAATTTCTGAAATTGAATGCGATGTAAGTACAACTGCTCTTTGCTCTGTTTTCAATTTTTTAATAGCTTTATATAGTAAAGAACGGGTGACAGGATCCATGTCACTTGTTGGCTCATCCAGTAAAATAACATTTGGGTTACCAAAACAAGCTACTGCTACACTCAATTTACGTTTATTACCTCCACTAAGATTCTTTACAAGTACATTTTTATAGTCTTCTAAATGGAAAAATCGTAATGTATACGACGTAAGCTATAAGATAAATAAACATTTTTTAATAAATTGATATAGAAATATTAAGTAATATTAGCAATAAAAGTTACACACAACCATAAAAGTACGATTATAATGATTGAAGCTGTCTTAACAGAATTTTCAATATAGTAAATAATTTTTCTAGTTAATTTAAATCAATCATGTTAAGAAGCCTTTTTTTTAAAATGCTGTCAATTGCTTGATAAATTTTTAGAATAAACAACAACATGCAAAAAGTCATCTTCAAAAGTTAAATTACAAGCTGTATTGCATAGAACCATTTTAATTTTTGGTTCTATTACAATTCTTTTGCTTTTTCAGTCATTATTGAAATATCTCGTATTCAGTCTGACTATGGAAAAGCGTTTTTGCTCCTTTTATTTTTTTGATAATTAATAAAAAACTAACAAGGGTTGTCGAGTTTGTTAGACTGGTTTAATTTTTTTTAACCATATGAGACTTAAGCATATTTTTTTTTTTTTTCTTCAGAGGCGTTATAATACTTTTATGTATACGTTTGTTTGGAATACTATTCGAGTTTTTTTTATGCTTTTTATAAGTGAACTTTTTTTGTGGGAATTAATTTTTTTCTTAGAGTATCAGTAATTGGAATTATTTTTTGAAATATGGAGAGAACAGATGTTCTAGTACACAGAACATTTAGGAATAATACGCATATTTTCATACATACATTTAGTAAGGTCCAAGCTTAATGAACCTTAATAATTATATTATTAATTAACTGAAAGTATTAACTTAAAAAAGTTGTTTGATATTTTGAAATTTAGTGCATGAGGTTTCGTGTAAAACCCCTCTTATTATTGATTTAAATAACAAATTTTTAAACTTACACTTTTTATATCATTAGCTTTCCTCAGCTTGCCATAAAATTTAATTACTTCTTCTACAGTCAATAGGGCATCCAAGAAACATGTTTGGGGGCAATATGATATATATTTCTAAAACAAAAAAGGCTTAGTTAACTTGAATTTATAGTTGGAATATATATATTAGGATTTATGAAAGAAGCAAATCGAGAATTTGCTTAACGGACAAAAAAAAACCTATTTTGTTTGACAAAACCAAATTTGAATAATTAAGCACATAGTCAAATAAAACACTTAATTACTTACTTCATTATATTTTATATAACCAGAAGCTTTCTCAATTTGGCCAGATAATATTCCAAAAATAGTTGATTTTCCAGCACCATTATTTCCAAGTAGTCCAAAGCATTCACCAAATTTTACATTAAAATTGATATCCTTAATAGCAAAATTCTTTCTTTTGTAGCATTTGCAAAGATTTTCAACTGTCAATGCATCGTTTTTGCCACTATAACTATATTTATCATTTTCTTTAAGAGTTGTTTGTATAGAAACAACACGTAGCTCGTAATTATCTGCCCTTCTTTTTGTAAAATATTGAAACACATATGATAAAATACGACATTCTACTAAAAAGTTAACAAGCATAAAAATAACTCCCATTGTAAGTAAAGAAATAATATGTTTATATAGAAGATCACCACCAATTGGAGACTTATAAGTATTAATATCATATCGCAAAAACATTGCTGCCTAAAAAATCCATTTTTATAGTATATTATAATTAATTTTAAATCAAAAATAATCCTTACCACAATATAATTCTTACAAATTTCTATTAAACCATCACATAAAGCATATTGTGGAAATATTAAAAATGCTTTACTGAAAAAATTTCGCCAAGCTTCTGAATTCTTTGACTCACCGAGAACATCAAAAAGAAGTATTACCGTTATTGTAAATAGTGCTATAATTACATTAAGACAAAAAATTGCCATATTTGCAAAACTAGGATCTGAAAACATTTTCTCAAATAGATGAACTGCTGGTATAATAGCAAATCTAAAATAAATCGATTTTATTAAGTTATCTTTTTCCGGTATTCTTATTCACTTACCCATATAAAACTAAAATTAAGGATATACCATATAAATTAGACTTTGCCACAAAAACGGGTATATTAAAGATTAGTAAAACAATTATACACACAGAAACAGCAATTAAGTAAATCTAGAAAGAATTTAATTATATTGAAATTTCCATACCAAAATGATAACCTACAATTAAATCCCAAAACAAAGATATGGTCCAATAAGCTCCAAAATTTACACCACAAAGTTTTAGCTGTAATTTTTCGCCATTAATACGTTCAGTAACAATATAAACCGAAGCACTTGCCGCTACCAAACTAAAGCTAATTACTAAAATTAATGAAATTCCAGCATCTGATACTTGCTGTAATCTTAAATTATATTTCTATTAACTTTTTATAATTTTAATAATATTTGAAAATTTACATTGATGATGTAGAAAGCTCACGTTCTCCTAATTTTAATGGATGATTATAAGTACGAATTTCATAGTCATTATCATTCATCTCTCTTTTCAAAATATGTGAATTTAAATCGTTTAGCCAAGCAGGCATGGAATGATAGCCTTTATTATTGTACCATACAAGAGCTATTGATTCATTAAAAGATAAACCACCATATCTCTTTGATATATATTCTGCATGTGTATTCAAAAGCCAACGATAAGCCTGCTCTGATTGGTTAAACCTGGCACAATTACCATTACAATCTGACATTAGATTTTCATTAAGTTCCTGTGTAAAATTCCTTTCATGTTGAAGACTAATAAATTCTTGGGTCAGTAGATAAAGATCTTTATTTAATTCTAAAGATTTATCGTATTCATCTGCTGGACGTAGCTGCATAAAGCTCATTGCTATAATTTCAAAAATAACAGGTAAAACCAATATGCAGTATACAAGCTTTGGATTCCGTTTGAAATGTAAAAAACGTTTCCACAGTAAGCACTGAATTGTATAATACAATGACAAATTTTCATTGGATTTAAATATTTCCTTGTCTGTAATATTAATTTTTTCATCATCATTACCATTATGTAATCTAAAGGCTTCTTGTGGTGTATCCATGCTAGTAAAAATGCTATCAAGGCCTTTACTATTGACTGTTATTTCCTGAATTTCATTGTTGTTTTCAAATTCTTCAACTAGTTTAACAACCCTGTAATTAAGTGTTTTCATTAAAATGCAACATTTAGATATGATAAGGATGTAGTAAAAATAAATTCGAATCAGGTGCTGCTTCATCTGACTGTTGTCAAGTATCTAGTAAAGTTTTATCTCATAAAACTTTTAGTAAACTTGATACTCGTAAAGGCCTTCGAAAAAGTATTTATAATTGTTGGTGGTGATTAAGCATGAATCGTACTGAGGCCCTAGACTCTAGACTAGACTAAACACAAACAAGCCAACATATTGTTCTATTGATAAAATGCCAAACTTGATTAACTGTTCATAGCGAGAAATATCTTCTTAAATTATTTTCACATTCCATTGAAAAGAACTACGCTGCCAATTTGTAACTACGTGCAATACAAAATAAAAAATTCTATTCTGGAATGCTAGTAAAAGGGGGTATTCACATTTAGGCTTGTAACATTTCAGAAATGTTCCCCTACAATTTTCACTCTACTGAAATATGTGATTATGTGTTGGTAAAAATTACAGATAACGTGTATATGTAAATGTTTATTAGTAAGATACCAAGCATGAGGCAGAAATATTTCTGCCTCAGGAAGGGGTAAAAGCTTTTTCGAAATTTGCGAAACTCCGTCTTACCTTTCACCTCCGCTTACCATGAAATTAAATGTTACCGGACTCAATGTGAATACCCTGAAAGGATGGAAAAACTAATCTTTCAAACTCCATACAAAAAAAACCTAATGTTAATGTTAAAGAACAATATATTTCTAACATGAACAATTTCTTACTTGTTATCATTTTCCTCCGTGTCTTGGAATGCCATCTCCATGGTGATTTGCTGGGAATTACTTTCAATTTTTATATTCTTGGTAAATTTTTCACTTATTTTTTGAATATACTCAATATTTTCTTTTCTAACCACAACATTTAATTCCAATGAATTTGTCAAAAGTTTTCTTAAATTTTGGGCTGAGTATTCAGTTAATACTGTTCCCTAAAATTTAACGAAAAATTTTTTCTTTCTTACATAACAACTTATTATGCTACTTACTTCATTCATTACTACAATAGAATCACTTAAATATTCTGCTTCATCAAGATAATGTGTTGCTAACAATACTGCTCTATCCTTTTTTAAAATTTTTACTAGCTCCCAGACACATTTTCTTGCTTTTATATCGACTCCATTGCATGGTTCATCAAGAACAACAAGGTTAGGAGAACCTAATTAAATATATATATGTACCTATATATTATTAAAATTAAATTTAAAAATTACCAATAAAGGCAATTGCAACACAAAGTCTTCTCTGGTAACCACCAGAAAGTTTTGCAGCCTCAAAGTTCTCATATTTACCAAAATTTAAACTAGCGACTGTTTTGCTTACTTCAAATTCAAATCCGCTACCAAGTTTAATTCGGGCATATAATTCAAGATGTTCCCTTGTTGTTAAGTTTGGAATAAGTACATTTTCTTGTGAACATAGACCCACCTTTTCAAAAGTTTTACCCATTACACTAGTATGTGAAAGCACGATCCGACCAGATGTTGGCTTTGTTTGACCTGTAATCATTTGTCTACACATGCTGTTTAGATCAAACTCATATTTAATTAAATTTTCATAAAAATACTTACAATATAGTACTTTTTCCTGCTCCATTTCTACCAAGTAAGCATGTTATATGATCTTTACGAAACGAAAGTGAAATATTACTCACAGCAACTTTTTCTCCCGGATAAATTTTACTAACTCCTTCCATAATTGCTCCGATACTAGGATCCATAGCAGATCGCTCAACTGTATAAAATTTGAAATCACCTAAAATATTTTGGGTTATAACTAAAAACTACTTTTAAAAAATCTAAAAATATTAATACCATTCATAAATTTCTCCACAAAGTAGCCAATAAATGCATATAAAATTGTATCAAATATAATCATAAAAGCGGCAAAAACAAAATCATTTTCCGTATCTGAATTTATAGCAGTTTCAAAGGTTATTCCGATTTCTTGTACCTCTAACCTCATAATGTAATTCCAAGCATAACAAAACGCTGTTGAAACAGATAAATTTGTCAATAAACGTGTAATACCGTGTATAGAGACTCCTAAGCAAATTATAACTATATAAGGTAGGAATGACATTAAAAAAAGTATAGTGACTGCTACACATCCAATGCTTGCTGATGAAAAAAATGATGAACACATGTAGCTGAAAATGAATTTATTTAAAAACTAGTAAAAAAACAATTTATTAAATATTACCAACCAGAACGAAATGACGCTTACTCCAAACATAAGCAAAAAGATGAAAATAAAAATAAAACTAGTATGCAGTAGTATTCCACCGCTGTATAAAATAGCACAACATATTGCAAAGGTTACAAATATTTCAATAAATGTAGTTAGACACCACGCACTAATTTCTGCAAAAGCACTCATTCCCATGGAACGCATTATCTGTTAACAAAAAAGTTAAAAAGCTTTGTTAAAATTTTCATTTACCTATTTTTTATTTGCACTAACCATCGAATTTCTACTTTCCTTCATCCAAATTCTATAACGGACACAAGTAGCAATTTGTACAATTAGCGCTATAAAAAATGCCATCTGAACAGATTGAGCAAGATACAATCCTATTTTAAAACTGCGAATAAAAGGAAAACACTTAAAAGTTTTTTACAGTAAGCCAAACTAATAATAAAAATAATTTTAAAAGTACTATTTATCCTTCGGTTCCCATTCAACCATATTAAATATTATTTTTCTCCTTTTAATTTAATGAAAGTTTCTTTTTAAAAACTTTTTTTATTTATTTTATCCCTTTTAGTTATATTTATTCCTTACTCTCATTCAATATTTATGTTATAATAAAATTAAGGTTGCATACATATATCGTTTATAGTACTTGTGGCAGCAAATAGGATATTTTTTCTAAATCCGTTTGGACTGTTTACGCTTGGGACTTTACTCGACTATGACCAAAATACCCTTCACTTTGAGTGAATATTTTTTTTCCATGAAAAACCGCTGCATTGTCGACAGTGCTCTCTTTTATTTTATGTACTGTTGTAGTCCTTGATAAATTATGGGGATTATCCTTCTTTCAATTAAACCAAAACTGAACGTATCGCGAAATTTTACTGATTCTGGTTTAATATACCATGCTTTATCGTCAAAACTAATCCCAAAGTAAGTCAGAATTAAGTCGAAAGGTTCCTTTAAACAATTTGAAATTTGTATTGAATTAAAAAAAAAACTTTATCTTAAAATTTTTCAACCTTTTTTGTTAACTAAACTCAAATAATCCCAACTATTTTACCACTCCAATTACATATTCTTAGGAAAAATAAGAATTAAAATGCAAGAATTTCGAAATTCAATTCAAAACTTGTTGAGTTAATCTGAGCGTCGGATTTATATTAAGTAAGTCTAATCGATCATACCTTGAAATTGTCGTTCCCAATCAGATCCACTAGCTAAACAACTAAAAACTAATTTTCAATTGAATTTATTAAAACACATAATTATTAAGGGATCTTCCTGAAATGTCCTTTGATTTAAAAAACTCACATTAGCCTACGAAAGTTTAACGCATTGAATTAGATAAACTGTACATAAATTTTTTAACCAATATTAGTTTTTAGCGCGTTCCTGTACGAAAAAAAGATCAAACTTAAAAAAACTGGTCACAGTATTTACTCCGCGTTCAATAGAAATCCCGTAATAGGGCGGATACTTGTTTATAATAAAAAAAAAATGGTATTTCTTCCTGAATCATCCAGGCTTCGTTTTGAAGTCTGTAATCCACTGTTCACTTTTTGATGAAATTATTGTGGCTGTATTCTACTTAAAATAATTTTTTTTATTTTAATTTTGTTGACTTAAATTTATAATAAAATAACTTGCTGTGCTGCAATTAAAATACATAGAAAAAAGTACCAATGAATTTTTGAACCTTAATAAGGAAAATTAGATGGATTTACTTTAAGAAGAAAAACATTTTCCCTCAAGTGAAATAAAAAAATGCGCTAATTTCACAAGATATTCCAGCACTAATTGCTGCTGGTTAAATTTCAATATCAGAGAATATCAAACTAAATAAATATTTATAATAAATTAATTACTTACTCATCTTTAGTATATTTTGGATAAGGAAATTGTTTTGTATAGATGTGTAGCTTATCGACTAAGAAATCTTCTTCTTTAACATTTTTATTTCCAAATAGTAACCCGAATAAATTGGGTAACTCTGTCTCTCGTTTTTTTCTTGAAATTCCTATAATTATATATTATTGTTAAAGGAATTTTCTTTAAGTAATATAATATCTACCAAGAATTTCAGGGTCATGTGTATATTCCAAGCTAGTATTAATTTTTTCTGTAAAATTTTCAACTGTCACAAGAATACTTTCTGTATTCTCTTCTATGTTTTCACTAGCCACAACATTTTGTTTATCAAACGATTCTGTAGATGATTTAATAGATGATTTTGTTAAATTCAAAGTATTTGTCAAAGGAGGTAATGTAGGCATTGTTGTTGAACTAGAAAATTCATTGGGGAATGGGCTACTTTTATCTAAATCTTTAGAAAATTGATAAATTTCAAACAATAAGAAATTATAAAATTTTCAAAATATTTACCTGAATCACTTGTAACGAAAAAATCATCAAAATAATCAGAAGTTTCATTATCATCTTCCCAGTAGAAACTTGATCTGGTCGATGTTATCGGATTTTGACTAAGCTGCTCATTTGCTTGTCGGAATTTATGTTTTTTCATTTTGATTATACCTAAATCTAGTGCATGTTTAATTTGAATAAATCCTCGATGGTATCTAAGGTTAGAATCAAAACTAGCTTCTGGCCCAGGATACCAAAAACGATTTCGATTTTCAATTGTTACTGGGGTATTATCGATTTCCATTCGAATTTTGTATGAAATTTCTTTATCTAATGTTTCATTAAAATAAACACCTGCATAAAATAATTTTCTTTTGTTTAAATCTAAAGCTTTTTTTTCAAGTTCTGATTCTGTTTGTACAGGAACAAATCTATCTACAGAAAAACACTCTAAAATATTATATACTGTACGAAAAACTATAGCCAAAGTAGTATCTGTAGCAATAGTCATTAATACATCTTCGACAGCTTTAATATCAAAAGAATTGCCAAGTGCTGCTTGGATCAAAGGTGATCTGGCGAGTTCAACTAATTTCATATAGCTATTAAGATAATCTTTGTCTTCTCGAAGATTTGTCATCACAGAATCAAATGCATTTGCCAATTTTTGTAGCTTTTCTAGTTCCACAAATGTTATATTTGCCTGTATTGAAATATTATTGATTATTTCATTTTAATTTTATTTAAAAAAGAAATTAATATTTCTACATATTTAATTGCATCCGTAATATTTTCCGTTTGTGGACCAAATATAATTTTTCCTTGAATAATTGGCTTAATTTGGCTCCATGTTATTTTACCATTGTTTGTATTAGTAACATCCAAATAAAGTTGCTTACAATACTTAGCTAAAAATCAAAACAAAACCAATTAATATTAGGAAATTTGGAATAAAGTTTTTAATACTGAAATCTTACTTGGCATAGCTTTTAACTCTTCATTGTTGGCTTCATTAAAATCTTTAGAATATAAAATATTTTTAACTAGGCGAATGTTGTTACTATGAGGAAAAGGTTTTCCACAAATTAATTTTCCGGCCAAAGAAAATGTTTTATCGTCTAGAAATAACATAAAAAACAAAACATTTAAGTTTTTATTGTTTTATTAAATAAATAAATATTTTCTTAAATAGCAAAATCAATATCTAAATATTTCTTTTAAGTTCTTAACTACAATAAAATAAGGCAAAAAATAATTAACACGTGGCCATAAACAATTAAAATCAAATTATAACCAACATTTTTTCATTGGTTTAATGGCTTGATCTGGCATCATAGAGACACAAATCATGAGTCGCCTAAATTAAGAATTTACTAGGAAAAACATAAAAAATTATTTTTCACTGATCATTACATGAAGTAGCTTGGGGTACCATACGATTAAATATTTTGGTTGTATTTTATACAAACAATTGGACATTGGAAAAACTTTCTTGGAAAGATAAAAACATGATACAAAATAAAAAAGTCTTTTTCCTACAAATGTCACATTGTAGTATAATGTACATATGATTGTGTTAGCAAAATTTGTAATTGATATTCCTTTCTCGTCAACCTCATATTCCAGATCTGGTGATAGTGACTAATTTCTGCTCAAAGTTCTTAAAAAAATGGTTTCATTAGGAAAACAATAATAAGTAGAAAGACAAAACCGACAAAACCTATCAAATAATATGTAAAATACTCGTATATAGCATAATAATTACTTAACCATGTAACATATCATTAATTAAAAAAGTTATATAACCAAAATGTCATTCAAGTAAATCATTTGATAAAACTAGAGAAGATGAGTTCCGTTGTATTCTCTACAATTGTAATTTAATAAAATTCAAGGTGGGCCAACTATTTATTTACCAAGGTAAAAAATCACCAAATCTTTGGTTTTTATTTCAAAACCTTTTATTAATTATATCTAAACATTATATAATTAACAAATTTACACAATTTTAAAGCTCATGAGCAAACCTTGTATGTTTACATAATTTGTATGAAAAGTAAAGAATCAAGCATACGACTATGATACTAAATGTTTTTTTAGCCACGCTTCATGCTTATCAGTACGACGAAAGAGAGGCTTTTACTTTGTACCGTTGAAAAATTTTGTTTTGAAATTTGTTACTTTAGTAAATAGACTTGAAAATTGCTTAAGTTTATCTCATTAAAATGCAATAAACTTTCAAGAACATAAGATAACATAAAAATTTTTAAATAAATTTTATCTGATGATTAACGATAGATCTCCCAACAGAATATTTGAAACAAACTTAAAATTCTCCACCGAATATTGAATAAGTTCCAGTCAAAACTGTTGCTTTTTTTTCTCTTAGATTTTGATCGTGGGGTATATAAAAAACTATTAGCCATGCAAATCGATGTAAAAACAAAAACATTAAGAAAAGAGAAAAGTGATTCAACTAAAAAATGGGATTGCTTCATTCATTTTTTGAAATAATTCAATGCTAATATTTACTCAATTCTTTCAATTCAAGTTTTTAAAATAAAAAAGCCTAACCGTTTACAAATGGAGCTTAGATTTCAAAATTCAACGGATTATTGTTTAAATTTAAGAATATCACATTTTTAACTAAGTTAAATGGTGAAAATTATTGTTAATTATTGAAAAAAATGCATCCTTAATATGTCACTGGTACTTTTTTTGGGCTGGAAGCATCATTGGACTATACTTTTTTGAAAATTAAGCTGGTTAAGCAGTAAATGCTACTGGTTTTTAATTTTGCGACATAACAAATTGAATGATTTTAATGTTTACTATACATGGTTTCAACAAGCAGGTTCCACAAGCCATACGGCCCATAAACAACAAAATGACTACGAGAGTTATTTCCTGGCCGTGTACTCATGGCCCGAATGTAACTTAAAAGTAACCGAAAAGCACGCGTGCATTGAAAAATGAAATTCTGTAACAACAAAAATCCGTCATATTTAGACTAAATAGTCATAAAAAATTTCAACAAATGAGTCTGTCTTTCCATACTATCCTGTGTACCTAGTAAAAAATAATACAATTTAATGAAAATTTTTATTTAATTCAAGTCTTGCATTATACAAAATTGACATTATGCGTATACAATAAAATATAACAAAGTAAAAAAATATTAAAAAGTATTTTACTAACTTACCTGAAAATAATTTTGTAATATCAAAAAAACTTCCTAGCATTTGTTCAACATTTGGAATACTTTGAAATAATTTTTTAAAATTACCTGTAAATTAAAATCTTTAAAAACAAAAATAATAAATTATATAATTTTTTAATTACTTTCAATATAACTAAATTTCGGATGAGTAGCAACACTAAAAACGAGGCCTTCAAAATCTGCACTCTCTGGTAAATTAATTATATTTTTAAAGATTAAATCTTCATTTAGAATTGTTTGAGCAATGTTAAGAATCGGTTTTAATCTAAAATAGGAAAATAAATATCATCAATTTGAAAATTTAGGTATGTCAATTAATAAATAATTCAAGAACACACAAAAAAAATTTATTTTATTTTTCCAAACCTTTAAACATTTTAAAACTCAAGCGCTTATTAAGGCCTTTAAGCCAAAACGCTTAAGGCCCTCCCAGAATTAGTAGTTGTTTTCAATGACATGCACTTTTAAATTATTATTAATGAAAGCTATTATAATTTGTCATAACAATTAGCTACGCGTAATCAAATTCTAAGGAACTTTTTTAAAACTAACATGTTAATTTTCATTTTTGTTTCGAAATATCGCTAGCTTTTTAGGTACTTGAAATAAAAAATATTAAGTTGTCAGCTTGTAATTGATACTAGTATTTCTTTGCAAAATATGCACATCACTATACTATTATGCGAAGCATGTGCAATATAGACAATATTTTTCACAGGTAAAAATTTTAATTAAAAGCGGAATTTGCCGATTTCTATTACTTGTAATATTGAATTTTATAAATTCCAATTATATTCAATGTTAACAATTAAATAATATATTTAGGGAGGGAGAGAATGTGATTGTCTATTAAGTAGCATAGAAGAAGAGATAGGATAAAAAATATGTTGTCGGCAACACTTACTTTAACTGTAAAGCCACTTGAAGCAACACTTCATAGAAAGAAACGATTTTCTTAAATTTCCAATTAATCAAGCAAAAAAAAAAAAATAAGTTTTTAATTTTTTTTTTTTGTATCATGACAATTCCAAACTAATAACTAATAATAATAATGACTCTTATAATTTCAAATTTGTTATGCTTCTCAATAGTTTTACACTTGAAACTTTCACTTAAATATAAAATAAAAACTTACGGTGCGTTTTCAAAGTTTGTAACCTCCTCATAATGGCTCGAGTTTTTACAACTATTTTCAATTGTACATATATATGAATGAAAAAAATGTAAAATATTGTTTTGTGCTGGCAAAAGTCGAGTTGGATACTGACATTCAGGAATTATTTTTGGAATAAAACGATTACGTAAAGCATATAATGCTAAAAAAATAACAAATGGCCATAGAAATTGAACAACTAACATCCACTAAAAAAATATTACTTGATTTATTATCTTTAATATATTTCAATATAATTAAAATACTTACAGGTTGCCGAACTCTCACAAGGAAATCCTTTTTTAATAAAGCTTTAATTTGTATTAAGCATATAGAAAATTTTTGTTTTAGTTTTTCCATCTTTTTTACATATATCATAGCAATGCCTTTTTTTCTGTAATTAACTAAAATGAATAATCCAAAATATTTAAAAATTTATAATTAGCATAAATATAATATTAAGATGAAGGTTGGCATTAGCTTTAAATCATAAGGCTACCACCACAAACAATTATATAAATATGTTAAGCATCTTTTGTAAATTCTATAATTATATATGTATGGTCAAATGAATATGTGGTTATAAACCATGACATGATCAACAAAAAAGCAATTTTATTAACAATGATATTTTTCATTGCAAGCTGAATCTAAAAGAGATTTTAGGCTAAATTTAGGCTAAAATTTAAATGTTATGACCTTTATTTACCATTTACATAACACTCACTAAATGATTTGACTTCATTCTAATCATATTTTCATCAAAATTGAATGTTCGTGATAATTATTTGTTTCCATCTTCTTTTATATTTTCCACCTTTTTATAACCTGACTTTATTAAAAATTTCAGATTATAGTCAGATTTCAGATTTAATTTAGAGACGCAGTATAGAAAGCTAATTTCAAATAGATTTCCATATAAAAATTTTTAAATCTAATACTTAACGTTTGATATTTGAGGAATCAAATGGAATTATAATACCAAAAAGAATCATTTTTTCATGTTCAAACTTCAGTACTCCTCACTAAGGTTAATACAAAACTTTGTCTGGTATACAACTAACAACAGCAAAATTTACTTTCACTTTATATTTTGAGTAATATAACCTCACGGAAATTTACAAAAAGTCAATGATGACCAACCAGATTACGTGAAAACTTGAACTTAATGCAAAAACTGGAACTATCAGGAAAATGCATTTTTATAATTTTTGTAGGTCATAAGCTTATTTATTATATCGAAATATATTGAAATTAGCCAAAACTAACCTTCATAATATCTTGGCTAAAGCACTAAATTAATTGCTAACTGAATTCTTAATCAAATTTTATTTTTAAGATGTTCAGTGGTAAACGGGTCATTATGGTCAAATTTTAAGATAATAAAAATTTTTGTTAGAATTAATTTTATAAACTTCTTTTTTTAAACTAAGCTTAGTTTGCGTTATTAGCATGTATTTTTTTTCTTTATTTTTGGATTTATCTATAGTATTCTTTATTTCGGAATAGTTTCAAAATTTAAAAGTATGTTGAAATGTTAAACCTTTTAGAAAGAAAAAAATATACAATAGTTAGATAATAGGAATAAAACATTAAACACAAGAATCTTAGAGTAGTACTAGGGCTACCACCATTATCCACATTACTGGTAATAAGTGCCTGAATAAATAAAGTAAACGTGTATCTACTTAAGTAAATAGCAATCATTTTATATCGAATAATGTCTGATAATAATTTAGGATATGATTCTATATGCAAGAAGTCGTAAGGGATCATATTTAGAATTATATTAACTAAGAAAGCCACAAGTAGGCAGCCAAATTAATCTATAAAGTACCCATTTGAAATTTAATTAAGCTTAAATTTTTTTTGTTAAAATCAGTGTTAAAGTTTTTTTCCAATTATTCGCATGCAAAATACGCAAAATTCATATTTGTTTTGTCATCTAACATTTTAATTACAAACGTCTTATCAAAAATATTATTGGACCTAACAAGCTTTCTGTTTCTAATATTCTAGTATTCCATTAACGTTGTATATTGAAGTTATGTGGGTTATATAGACTATTGTCAACACTTCTACGACTGCATCAGAACTAAATTACATTAAAGTTTTTTTTATGTACACTCACTGGTATTTCATTGGTCCCAGCATTGATGCTCTATTCCGCAAGTTATGTTTCCGAAATTATCTTCGTTTTTAGCGGAGAGCGACAAAACACTAAAGGATAAATTTCAAAAATTCGAAGTTGAATTTGGTCCCAAAATTATTTCCATTTCACGGATATCTTTATCAATAAATCATTAGTAATTTTTTACATTAATATTTCCTTTCTATACATGACATGAAATGCTTTTAGTGTAGCATGATTTTTGTCTGAAAATGATTTTGAGAAAAGGAACAATTTTAATTTATAAATGATTTATTTTTTCAATTCATAAATATTTGTTTAACATAAACTGATTTCGAGCCTTTTCTTTTTTGAATTTAGTAACAAGCTCATTCGATTAAAAATTTGTACTTTGACTATAAAAAGTGTGCTTCTAGCACTTAAAATATAAAATAATGTTTTGATTGCTTGCACTTTTTTTTAGAACAATAGGAGAGTGATTACAAAAATTTTGTTTGCAGGGAAAATATCTTAAAGTAAGAAAAGATTCTTGATGGTAAGATTAATTTAAAATAGGAGATTATTATAAACTTATACTCTAAGACTCTAAGTAACTTCCTCAAATTAATTTCAAACTGAAGTCCATACTGATTAAAAAAAATTTTAATTTATTAACTTGCTGTTAATGTCAAATTTTCTTAATGTTACTGAACGATACGAAACTTTATAACTGCAAAGATCAAAAAGTAACAATCCAGAAAAACCAGCAAGATCAAGATGTGAAAACACCCCTTAAGCAGCTAAAGGATCAAGGAAAGCAGCAGCAAGTATAACTTGCAAAAGCTTTAACGAGCAAAAAACAATTTGATAATTTTTTATGGAAATATAATTCATAAACGACTCCTCAATCACATGTTTACCTACACGTTTGATTAATTAAGTTCAATCTAAGCATTTTTATGATAAAAGATTTAAAATATAATTTTACTTTACTAATTTTACTTCTCACTTATCCGTCTTTTCCATCAGAAAGATACTTTTTACAAAATTTTTATTCCTTTCTTTTGTGGAGAACGATTGTTTGAGAAAAAAATTTCAAAGACCTCTTTAAGCCAAGCTTAAAAGGTGTTCAGTAAAGCAAAAAGCCATTTAAGTTTAATAGTCCTTAAAATGTCCTACTCACTTAAATATAACAGAAAAAATATATGCACTATTAATGCAATTATGATTGGTTTAACTATTTCTAAATTATATTCATTGTTAATTTAATTTTGGAATTTAGGAGATCATCACTACAAAGCTTCTAAGCTTTTCTATATCATATATCTATAAAATGTAATATTTTACTTTAGTATCTGTATTTTTCCACTAATTTACATTTTATTGTTCATTACACTATCTCAGATAACACATATTAAGCATATTTACTGTACGAAGTAAACAATATTCTCTTGCTTTTAATTTAAAAAATTTTGTTTTTTAGTTAAGCATGATTCCTCAAAAATCAAACCTTGATAAGGTCAAAAATTTCAATGAAAATCGCAAACTAATAAAGTTATTGACAAGCCTAAATAACTTTGCAAAAAAGCTTGGATACTGAAATGATCCAAATAAAATTTATTAGATTTACTCTAATTTACGATTTCAGCTTTTAATCAAAAAATGCGCTTAATATTTATTTAAAATATCATAAATTATTTCAAATTAAAGATCTCCTATGGTTTTAGTTTTATATAGCAACAAGTTTTTCAGGTATTTATACCTCGAAAAAAAATTGTAGGTATACAAAAATTGAATAAGCTATGAAATGGCACAGCTAAATAATTTGAAGAAGCAAAAATTTGTTTTCTTTTTCTCAATTGTTTATTGGTACGTTTAAATATTGCAATTGCAACGACTTAACACATTTTCTTGTTGACATGGTCACTTTTAGTAAAAAATTTAGACAATATTTTCAAAATTATTTAAAAACAAAGGAATTTATTATATAAAAACACAATTTTTCTTCATGTCCAATTTAACGAAAAAGAAAAAAAAGAATTTTTTTTTACTATATAAAATAATTTTCTTTATAGATGTATATTTTTTCTTCAATTAAAGTCATAACAAGAGGTTAACACGCAGAGACTTTTTTGTAATGCTTAGTAATAAAAATCATAAACTTGTTTTAAAAGCTAAAATCATACCAAACATCAAATTTACTTCAAGTCTTAGCTACTATTTTTATTTTACACTCTAATCATACATATTTGAATACATAAATTTTATGTTTCAAAGGGCTCTAGTGTTGATGATTTGATACAAGTGAAAAATTAAAATTGAAAAGTATAATATACTTTTAAAGGAAATTAAAAAATGTAATTCTTTGATGGTTGTAATACAGTTTTCTACTATTTTCAATATTTTATTGAGTTGCATTACACTATAACTAAATTTTTAGAACTAACTTTTCTAATACACCTTTTCAATAATTGTTTTAATTTAAAAAATCATACAAAAATTGGATACCTTAAAAACTTGTTTTTCAAATGTTTTCTTTATAAAAAACACAGAAAACTATTAAAACAAATAACTGTATCTGTAGCCTAAAGCGAACACCAAAACCTTGAAACTATCCTCTGTAAGCTATCAAGATTTTAACACTTATTATAGTTAAATTATCATTTTAACTTGACCATGAAATTTTTCATGTTTATTTAATTAATTAAGCTCTTTATTTGACATCAATAACACTTTATAAAACTTTTCAACAATATAAAACAAAAACAATAACAACAACATAAATTCAATTCATTAAAAACTGAATATTTTAAAATAACATAAAAAACAACAAAAATTTTAAGTGAAATAAAAGAAAGTCCATATAAAAAACTTCTTTCGCGCGATCACCCTGAAACACGCCGTACTTTTTTAAGTTTTCTAAAGTTTTAAGACTTTTCGTGTTAAAACGCTAGTAAAACTTAAACTGTTCACTCTGAACAACAGGCAATTTACTGTTTTCGTTCAAGTACAAACTTTACCTCTCTAGTTCCTATCATATGATATTTAAATACCGTGGGGATCACAAAGCTCATAAAAGAGGGGCAACTATAATTTTCTTTATAAAATACAGCATTTTTTTAATAATAAATGTTACAATTCAATACATTTAAGCCAATTGAACAAACAATAATTAAATATATATACATAATTCTTACTTATAATTATATGTTTTAAAGTTCAAGTAGTATCGGCTAAAATAATACAAATACAATGAAATAAAATTAAATAATTAAACTGTATTAAATAGATTTGGGATATACCGGAAGGAAATTGGGAAAAAATAGCGCTATATCACGAGGAAAAAAGTGTTATTTTTTACAAAACCCAATGAACAATAGTTCATCAGGACTTTAAAAGGATAGACTACATTTGATGTAGGCTATAGCTTATTGTAAGTTGATAACAGGACTAAACCAGCGTAATATATACTGTTGATTTTTATTTTGACGCATATTTTAACCTTAAAATTTATGCTTAGGTGTAATATCATCTTCTTTTTCTGATAAAATATATTTTATCTTAGAATTTTTTGGCTAAGTTACATTTCTCAGCTATTACTCATACTCTAATTTTTATATTTGTGGCCTAAAAGCACGATAGATTGCTTTTAAAGTTTTGAATTAATTCTTGGTAACACAAGAAAATATAATATTTAGTAGGGATGAAATCTAATCGCATATTTTGCTGGTATTGTATGGACACAGGCTTGATGCTTTTGCCTTTATTTAGTCATCGTACAGATCAGGCTTTAAGGTGGGAATTCACTTATTGTTAGAACACATAAAAAGTTTTATACATGACTTCGCAGAAGACGAATTATAGTTCCCCAGTACGCGCATTTATATTTAGTGGATAAAATGCCTTTTGTATTAGTCGTAGATTTGGAATAGAATATAATTATTTTACTTATTACAAAATAAATTTAAAAACCTAATCAACTAACATACAGTTTAATAGGATAGTGAAGATCAATTCACTTTTGCCACCCAAGCGTTTTTATAGTCATGATCCTTTAAAATAAAATAAAGCACATTTTTCACTACTTTACAAAAAATCAAAAATATTATCGATTATAAATATTCATTAAGTGTTTTCTATATGCAATCACCAAAAATTTCAAAAAATATATACAAACCATAAATCATCTGAAAACTTTAAAACAATATTACAAAAAGAAAAACTTACGTTAAATATTACAAGAGTTTGGCATCATGTTTTTAATGGTCAAATATTTGCATAATTTGCAAATATATTCACGTGCCAAACATAAATATTTTATTTAAGTTGAAATGACCTTGCGAAAGGTGCAACATATTTTTATTTTTTATTTAATGAAAGGTTAGTAAAAAATCTGAATTTTTTTGGTTAAACACGTACTTTGTAACATCTAGATATCATCCTCTTCATAATAATATTGGAATTGTTTTTTTAAATAACCGGTTTGATTGTTGAATATCTTAAAAAAGGTAAATAAAAATTTTATTTACTTAATTTTGCTTAAAAACTTTTTAAGTGATATCAAATTGACATTCAGATTTTCAAGATATTGTATTTTACAATGTTATTAACGTAGCTATACTGCATTTTTATTAATTAATTAAAAATAAAATATCTTCTGAAAGATTTGTATGCAAGTATATGCAGCAAATCGTTGAAGAACAATAAATAAGTACTTTTTATCATAATTAATTTTACACATAAGCCATAAACATACAGTTGAACTTCGTTTCATTAATTTTTGTTTATTTTGAATAGAGTGCATAATTTAGCAGCAAATGTAATATCCGTCTAGTAACTATAAGATGAACCAGTTTTATAAAACTTGTACATTAAATTTCATCAATTAACTTTCCTAATACTTATCTAATACTTTTGTAGTATTACTAACATTGCAACTGGATATGAAATCATGAACTATGGTAGTTCATATCTTTAACTAAACTAATTTTAAGCAAGTTAATTCAGGACGAATAATAAGCTCTACGATCCCATTTTTTATATTTAAACTATAACAAAAAATGTATTCAACTCAAGCTAAATGAATTTTTTTTGGAATATTCAACAAAATCGTGTTTCGCAATTTATTAAACGAAATATTTTTTAAAACATCAAATACAAAATACATTATTATAGGGCTCAAAAAAAATCACATTTTTGCTTACATCTGCCTATAAAATCAGCGTTTTGTTCCTTTTTAAATTTTATAAAAACTAATTTAAGAATGATTTGTACTCTAGCAATATTTGTTCCTCCTGTAAAAGTGGCAAGTCTAAATATTCATCTTCTTCCATTGAAACATCGGCAACAAATCTTTCATATGCCTAAATCAAATAATAAATTATTTTCTCAAAAAAAAAAAAACATAACAATAACCTTTTTAGCTTCTATTTCAGTTTTAATTTTATTAAGAGACACTTTCAATTTGTCTTTAGTACTGTAATCAAAGGATTCTCTTCTAATAGACGGCCCTGGTTGTACTTCATTTGATGAATTTGAAGCTCTTGATTCATTGTCAGAAATCAGTTTTGATATTATTTCCATTGCTTGTTCATAATTATTTTCAGATGATTCCAATACAAATTTAGCCATGTCCTCATCAAATCCCATAGCGACTATCTAATATTTTATTAAAACAGCAGAAATTTTAAATTGCTTGAGAAATTTTACCTCATCTACAAGTTTCTTATTAATATCAGGTTCCATCAATGGCTCAGAAACTGGAGACCCTCTATGGCTATGCAGGTATTGAATCTTAAATTAAAAACCATTATTAAAATAATATAATCATTCAAAATAAAAACTAAACTGCCGAATCGATTTCATTCTTAGATTCTTTTAAAGCTTTAAAAACATGATGCTTTTCAAATCCCATTTCAATTAATGTTTTTACTTTACGAGGATCAACCCAAGTTTTTTCCTTATTCTCCTCATTATTAAGCTGATCTGCAATTAAATTTTCTGCTTTAGCTCTTTTTCGAGCAGCTTCCTTTTTTTCTCTTCTATCTAAAATGAAGCGAACAGCATTTTCAACATTTCCGCCAGTAGATCTTAATGCTATTCGCGATTCGCCCAAAGTATAGCCCATTTGCATTAAACTTGCTAGGCTTACATCATCAATCTTAAGCCTTTTTAATTCAGACTCCGCTTTATTAAGCATGGTTTTTGCCTTTTGTTTTTCGTTTTGATGATAATATACGATGGCTTTTAATAAGTGAAGTCTCAATATAAGAGCTCGTTCATTTTCAGAACTTCCTTTTAATGCTGTAACGCGATCAAAGTTATCACCGTAGCTTCGACGGAAATTTTGTTCACAAATTTCTAAACGGCGCTCTGCATCTGGTAACTGAGTTAAATTCTAAAACAAAAGCAAAAGGAAAAAATCGGTTTTCTCCAAATGAAATGAAGTTTACAAGTAGTTACCTGTAGACATAAATAACACCATACAATATCTAAATTTAACAGTGCATAATTATCAACAATATTAAGTATTTGAGCACTACACGATGCAAACTCTTCATCGGCCTCTAATAGCAAAACTAAGGCTTCATTAAATTGTTCCCTTTTCATGGCTCCACGCCCCTTTTCATGCAATGCTAAAGCCATTAATATAGAGTTCTTCTCAGCAGGTGGTAAATGCACGGCATTACCGTCTTGATCTTCCATCTTATAATAAATATTAAGATTATAAAAACTAATTAATATATACATTACTCTTAAGAAGTTAGTATGATTAGACTTTAATATAGCTTTGGCATCTTCTTTTGCACTTCGAGCTCGATCATATATGTCCGATACATTTTTCTCGTTTTCTGTAGGCAAATGTAATACTAACGCCATAATTTGATGATTATTTCCTATACCTTTAAAAATACTTGGGATTAAATAAGAAATTAATTTTATAGGTGTACCTTGGGATTCCAAAGTGTTTTCAATGTTCACAATTTTTCCTGATTGAATCAATTTCAATCTATTAGTATTAACTTCTAGTTTTTCGGCAATTTCTTTCTGAATTATTTTTCCAGTAATGTTCAAGTGCTGTTGAATGGTAAAATTAAATTTTTGTCCTGAATGTAAAACAGCTCTTATTTTTAGGGTTGCTAATCCTAAAAAAAATAAGTGAGAATGTTTTACAGGCAGCGCCAAAACAATTATTACCAGTCTCATTATATTCTTTTTTTGATTTTAGTTTATCAATGGCATTCTGTTGAAGTTCTTTTATGGCTCTCTCACAGTCTTCGAGCTGTAGCTTCAAGGATCTATGATATACTTTTGCAAGTTCCTTCAAAACAACATTATTGAAATATTAATTTATCAAAAATATTAAATTACCTCAATTTGTTGGGTATCTGGTCCCATTTCCTCAAGATAATAAGGAGGTAACCATAATTTAATATCATCGATACGAAGTCGGGTACGTACTTCACT
This sequence comes from Acrocera orbiculus, assembly GCA_947359355.1. NCBI lineage: Eukaryota > Metazoa > Arthropoda > Insecta > Diptera > Acroceridae > Acrocera > Acrocera orbiculus. Next base: position 3,744,909 of record OX375757.1, read on the forward strand.
TAATACATTTTCGAAATTACTAGCCATTTTTCTAGCCTCTAAGCTTCTATTTCTTTCAAAGTTCTACAGCTGTCTTTTACACTTTCATTCCTTATTGGGAATTTTTGAATGTGTTTTTTAAAAGTTATAGTTGAATGAGAATGTCAAATTTTGACATTATTTGCCATATATTATATGTCAAAACCCGACTTTCTCATTCTCACGCTGACTTCTCACCGAGACAAAATCCCAACACAGGTAAAAGTGTGTCTACACAGGACAACTCACAGCGATTCTGTGAGTTTTGTATGAAAAATAACCTGTTTCGATTTGAGTTTATTTTTTAAGTTGTTCTGTGTAGGCCCACTCTAAGGGGATAATTCAAAATGTTTAGGTTAAAAAAGCAAAGTGAGTCAGCATCATGATGCACCATCAAATGTAGCTGAATGGCAACTTATATTTACTGACATATTTTAGTTAAATTATTGAACGCACTATTCTTACTCTTATCTCTCACAAAATGAACACTTCCTTTAACCGCAATTAGGTTGATTTGAAAAACATTCAATATATATATATATTACTAGTCACAGCTGGCTTTGTGTACTTTGAATTAGTTAACCATCCATTCTTAAAATAACAGTCTGTCAATAGTAAAAATACGAATTTAATTATTGCTGTATATGTTAGCAGGAAATATTTTACTTACGAAATTTTTTTCATAGGGAATTTTACAGCTTATATAATATTTACATTTTTTTTTCAAATATTCCATATAATAAAAAATTTTAGTACTGAAATTCCTAACCAATCACCTAGGTGACAGGAGAATGCTGAACTGCGGTATTTTTGACATTTAATAATTGTCAATCTTATTAATATGCGGTAGTTTCAAAACAAACTGAAATCATTTTTTTTTTTAGATAAAACTAATTTTTAATACCATGGAAAGTATTTAGTAAAACAAATATTTTATTTAGGACTTAAGCAGAACAAAAAAATCACATAATAATGGAAAATAAACACGCTAGGATCAATATAGATGAAATTGCTTCAATTCCGTCTGAAGAATTCAAGAGTATTTTCCAACAATGGATTGAGGAAGATGGCGTCACCAAAGACTTGCAAGCAAAGCTTCGAAGAGACCTGATATTTACTTTCAATAAAACCAGACTAGGTATGTAATGTAGCCTTTAGCTTCTTTTTAAATATAAAATACCACATTTTTATCAGGATATAATTAATAAAATAAAGTTTTTTCTTTTTTTATACCAATATAAAGGTCGAAAAATTTCATCACAACCAGCAAAAGGTGCACATATTTTGTTGTCTCCAATTGTACTTGCTTTAAATACAATTATAGCGGAATTCCTTTATTCGCAAAATTGCCATTTTGCATTATCTGTGCTGGCAACTGAGATTCCTTACAGAAACACTCTACCAGATTTTGAAAAACAACCTTACTTTCGATTCAACCGAAAGAATTTAGATGAAATTTTTGATGCTGTTAACATCAATATTCCTCTTGAGATCAGAAATAGAATTGCACAGTTATACTTGAATAAATCTAAAAAAGATTCTATTTCACTTCTACAGGCTATTTTCCAAGTATTCTTTAATATGAAAAACACAGGTATAATTGTGGGTAATTTAAAACCAAATCCCGTACGCATGCATTCCAAAGTATGTTCCCAAACTTCTGAAAAGTCACAATCACATAAAAGCTTCAAATGCCAAAAATTACTAATTCTTAATAAATATTTAGAACAATTATTGAAAAAAATTAATAAAATGTCTGCAAATCTTGAAAAAATTGAAAGAACTGGAGCGAAAAATATACATGGTGAGAAATTACTTAAATTAAAAAGATGTAACCGTAGTTTAAATAGAATTTCCCAAAATTATAAAATACTTACGCTAAATAAACGTAAAAAAAATAGAATAACAACAATTGTTTTTAAAATAAACAAACTTGCCGAGCAAATGGAAAAATGTGTACTTGGCTTCAATCAAATAGCTCAAAGTATATCGGTTGAACAAAAAAAAAATTTAACAACTGAAAAAAGTTATAATGATTGGTTATATGAACTAAAAACTTCCAGAAATGGACAAAAAATTCTCAACAAGGTATTCCTTGTGTGTACTTTTAAATAACACATGTGAAATATCTAATTTCAGATTGAGTCAGCTTTGCATAAAAATTTACAAGCAGAAAAGGAAAATCTTTTTAAAATTTTTGAGCAAAGATTAGAAGATCAAACAGCCCTGGTTAGACTTCAATACAAACAAAAACTACTCGAGGTATTTTTTTGCTTGTTATATAAATAAATTTTTACTTATGAATTCTATAGAAATTAGGAAAATATTCAAACAGGAGCTATGATGAGACAAACATTAAAATATCTAAGCTGGCTAGTGAAAAAATTGAAGATCTTGAAAGCAAACAGCAAGATCCAATTCTATCAAGCAGTGAAGGGCATAACAATGAGGTAGAAAACATTTGATTCAAAACACGATATTTATTCAAACTATTTATAAAACTTTTCATTTTTGTATGGGATATATCGGTATATCGACATTTGAGTGACAAATTAAGTTGCATAATTGAAAATCGCTTCCAAAAGAAACACGGACATAATTTATTTAAAAGCTAAAATTTAAATTGTTTGTATATCGTCCCTAGTTTTTGAAGATAATTTCTATAAGAATAAACTTATTTATGAGTGTAATTTACACTTCTATCATTGATCAAGGACTTTTAAATATATGTTTTCTTTTTCCACATATTTATATCTTGTTTAATTGTAAAAATAATGTTATAGGCAACGAAAGAAATAAGTCGAAAAAAACTCCTGAAAAAAAGTGAAGATTCAGTTGGATGCAAAACCATTTTATTGGAATCAAATGAGACAACACAATCAGATCTGAATGAAAAAGTCAATGATATTATTTCTAATGCTAAGTAATATTTTCTATTACAAACTATAAATTTCTAATTTATCATTGTATTTTAGACTTCGAATAAAAGAACTAGAATATGAAAGCCATGAACTAGACAATACCTTACAAAAATATCTAAAAGTTCAACATGATTTAAAAGATAAGGCTAAAAAGGAAGCAACAAATATTTTGAAAGATTATAATACTAAAACATCCATACTTACCAATAAGAAGGAAAGGATTGAACATTTCTTTCAAATAAATAATGGTATAACCCAAGAGTACGAAGCGACTAATGAAAACACATCAGATTCAAAAAATATTTTTCAAAAACAAGAAAGCTTAGAAATTAATTTTAAAAATCCATTTGAGCAATTAAGTCATGATATTTTATCAAAAACGCCATGGAAAATCTGCAATAAAGAAAAAATTTTCAAAATCAATTTGGATTTCAAAAATGACCAAGGTGAGCCGAAAGAAAAATTTATTGAATCACTTTGTTACTCTAAAGAGAGAAAAGATTCAATGAAATATAATGATTCGGCTAAAGAAAATAATATCCAAATGAATAAATCAGATGTTTTTAGTTCAAAAATCCCTAAAAATGGAACAAAGGTTTTATTGGAGAGAAGTTACAATGTCTCTAGTTCAAGCACACCTAGTATTCCAAAAATATGTAAGGAGTTAGACTCAGAAAATATTTCTCCTCAAAATGAAGGAGTCATAAAGAAAAATATTTGAAATTTTTACTTATATAGCATAACAAAGATTTTTGATTTTTAATTGAGATACCATAGTTATTGCACGATAAATGGGTTTCAAAAAATATTTGATATAATTTTCGTATACAAAAATCAAATAGTAGGTATAGGAAAATATTCTATTTTTTGCAAATTAAAGAAATTTTAAAATAAAATAATAAGACATAAGAAACTCTTTGTAAATAAAATCTTAATAAGTTTTATAAAAACAAATAATTTAAAAAGATATTAAAAGCATATCAATTGATAATAAATATTATGGGTTTTTGTTTTGAAAATTTATTATTTTTTTCATATTAACAAACTAGTGTTCAAAATAGCTTTCATAATAGAAATCAGAGAAATTCAAAGTCCTAAAAAGAATCTTATTCATCAATGTAGCCATAAATCGTACTTTTATTTCCATTATTATCAGAATTTATTTAAAAATACTACTTCATTGAAATCTTTTACTATATTAAACGCATAGTATAAGATGAAATTTTATGTAGCAGGATATTATCATAAGTTTTCTCTATTTAAGCAAATGACCATTGGTTTCTATACATTAAAAATTGTTTTTTGTCAATATTTTAAAATGCTAATAAATTTAAAAATTGTAAAATTTGAATAACTTGAAAAGCTATACTTAAAAATTTCTAAATATCTTTCAATCATTTTGCGTTCTTAATTAGAATATTTCCTAAAAACTCAAAAGTAAAAAATTAACTTTAATACCATATAAATATCAATTTTTGTATTTTTTTGAAATATAATTCATTGATATTAACCATAACAACAATTAAAAAAATGTAATAAAATAAATTTTATTAAATTTTAAAAATTTAATTATTGTGAAGAACATGTGCTGTATCACGATTTCTTCTTAAATTACTATAAGAAGCTTGAGTAGGATAGCTTGGAGTTTTTTGATCATGTGTATTTCCTGTTTGCATTCCAGGTGCAGAATTTTCACTAAAGAGTCCACTCAGTTGTCGAAAATTAAATGTATCACTTTGTCCACCACTGTTGGAGCCTCTTGAATTAAATAGTCCATCTAAGAAACCAATTCCAGAATTTCCATTTGAATATCCATTGCTTGCAGAATTACGATTGCTTAACGAATTTAAATAGTCCAGTATACCACCATTTCTATTTCCAGAAGTATGTGTAGTACCTTGAGAATAATGATTCGTACCCATTCCACTGGTCCCGCTGTTTCCATTATTACGTAAACTATTTATAACCTGTCCTGCTACCATGCGACCATAAGGACTTGACAAGAAATTTTTCAATCCAGATAGGAAATCATTAGAACTAGTTCCACTAGGTTTAGATGTTGGTTTATGTCTATCGTAATCATTACTCGAGCCTCTATATCCTCCATTACCTCCAGTTGGTAGTCCATAGCCATTATTATCCCTATTTCCTCCATAGGGATAAGATGAAGAACCTCCATTATAAGGATAATTAGGATAATTATTTGGTTTTAATCCATTGTATGGTGGAACTGGATTTGAAGAAGGCAATTGAGGATAAATATGCCCACCTGAAAAACTATTTGATCCGCCGCTATTGGAGCCAATTGAAGAACCACCACCGTTACTAGGTAATACAGGTTTTAAATTGGTATTGTGGGTAGAGTGTGATGATGTTTTATCTTCAGGTATGTTCAATTATAAAATTAAAAAAATAAAATATTAGTCAATCTAAATGTTAATAATTTTATTAGTTAATTAATAAAATCAAATCAAATTTTATTATTTTCTTAAAATAGTGTAAGTTTTTCAGCTTTCAATTAATAAAGAATTTGATTAGTTAACAATGAACAAACAAAATTATAAAATAAAAATATATAGTTCATTTTTTTCGGTACATCATCGAAAATACATACACATTCGATTTATCACTTTAATTATATCAATATATATATATGTTAAAAAATAAGTACTATTAAGTATTTTCGATCATTAACGTTTATTAATTTTAACAAATTAAATATGTTATGCATAAATCTACAACTTAAATTATGTATAGCACCATTTCAATATTAATTATTCCTAACCAGTTTTCTTGAGTAAACTGATATTAACCTTACATTTTTAATTATTTTATGAGTATTTCATTTTAGTTTTGTTAATAAATTAATTCAAATTTAAGATTTTAACTGAATAATGGTACAAAACCACCAATTTAATTATTTATGTATTTATTGATTGTCAAAATACTATTCTAACCTACTAAAATATAACGAAATGAAATTTCTTTTAGTAATTAATGCTCATTGCAAATAATTAATAAGAATATGTCTAAAAATCAATGAAAGTGTTAATATATATACAATATTACGAATAGTGTTAGTTTTTTTTAATACAGACATTTTGTAACATTAGTTATTATTTAAAAAAATGTAATTTATAATAATTAGAATAAAATTAATTAATGAACATAACCAATGATAAAAAATGAATTCAAATGCATTAGAACTAATGATCCAATTAGTATAACTATGTTATTAGGAAGAATACAGCTAGATAAGTTCCTTCGTTTGTCCTGTTTATTATAAAGAAATTGATGCAATAGACTAGGCTCTTTCGTAGTTTGAGGATAATGATGTGTAGGAGGTTGATTACCAAAAACGATACGAGGATAATAAGAATTTGAAGGATTACTATTTGGATATTGATTAGGATATTGATTAGGATAGGATGGGTAATTTGCCTGAGGAAATTGACGGAACGGTGGAATTGCTGTTGGTTCTTGATGTGGAAATATAGGCATATTAGCATATATAGGATTATTTTGTGGTGACCCAAAAACATAATTTGGATTAACATGTGTTGGATCTGGATTATAATTATTCATTTGATTTTTATGTTGAGATGGATTTGATGGTGAAAATTGTGTATTAACTGGCGCAGGATTCAAACTTGCACCTGAAACATGCAAATAAAAAAAATTTTGATTTGATTAAATATTTCATGCATATTATAAAAACCGATTTAATTATAATTTTTACCAGTATTCATTGTACTTCCTGTTTTTACACAAGTTGGATAGCCACAACTTTTTTCTTCTTGTCCTGGTCGACAACTAGAATATGTAATCTGGCATACTTCGCTTGGTAAGCATCCAATATCACTGCATTTTCTACCGTACTCTAAAATTATGTCAATTTTAGAAAAATCTTTTAATAGATATTCAGAAAATTTTTATATAATTTTACATTCATTTTCTATTGAATTTGAAATATTATGCACTATTGATTAAGATATGGTTGTCTGATATTTAAATAAGAAATCTTATAGAAAATTTCGTAATATACACCAATTTATGGCATTTTTTCTTTTTAGTCTGAGTCCCAGCGTCTAGTTTAAACTTTTACTGTAATCCCTGACTTTAGTCAGCCAGAATGACTCTGACACTATCCATAAGAAAGGCAATCGTATAACATCTTTTGTTATGATTAATATTTTTACAATACGCTAAGAAATGCTATCACAATTTTTAAATCTTTACAGGACCTTTTTTAATTTAAAACTTTATTTATTGTTTTATTTATGTTTAAATTGCATATGCATAAATTTAAAAAAAAAAATACATCAGTGCACACAAAAAACCACAAAAAATCTGTTTTTATTTAGGTTACATGAGGCTCTGTATATTTGAGGCTATAAAATAGGATAAATGCTACTTTTAATGCGAATCCGTAGACCTATATAGCTCGTCGGAAATGATTTAAAACCAAACTTTAGCATTCTACATAACAGAAAGCAAATCAAATAAAAGCCAATAAAAAGAAAAACTCTCTTTAAAGACGTATTTAGGAAAGCTTTTAAATAACTTTTAGAAGAAAAATGTGTTAATAAAATGACGTGAGATAGATTTCTTTACTTCACTGTCATAACTTAATTAAAAATCCTGAAAAAAAAATGAAATTATGATTTAATTATTTAATGTACTTACTTGAGTATGATTTCACGTTAGAAACCAAAAATATAGTTATAAAGATAATCCATTTTTGTGTGTTAATTTTAAACATGTTGTTCACCTGGAAAAAATAATTTTTGTAAAATATTTCATAGGCTTTTGTGCATTTTAAATTTAAACGGAATCAAAAAACCTATTTTTAAGATTTGTCAGCAATTATGAGTTAACATGTAATATGGGTAGATTTTGAAAAAAAAATAAAACAACAAAGATTAAAGAAAATTATACAAAAGGCGGACGAAAACAAAGCATAATTGCCGCTGATTATTTTTAATATGTTTGACTGAGAGTCACCAAGAAAGAGAAAATTTCGAATGCAAAGCGCAAAATTCTAATTGAAAATCACAACAAATTTCCCTTTGAAATCAGTAGAATAGAACTTTTTTTTAATTTGACATTTGTAGACGTTGCATTGTACAAAGGTTTTTAACTTTAAACTTTTGTAGGAGAGTTTATTGCTGTAACGAGCGATGATTTGGCGCTTCCAATAGTCTTTCTTTGTTAATCAAAACGGTATCCTTTACTTTTGCTGGAATTTTTGGCGTTAATATTGAGCATGTGGATCATCTTCAAAATTTTTACAACTATAGGTCTATTAAAATTGCTCACAGATTAATTTTTAGCTAGAAATTAAAGTTTTTCAAACAGGCAGAAAGGAAGCAAACATTTCGGTCAATACAGTCTAAATTAAAACTGAAACATGAAAAGGCAGCCAATGTGCTAAAATCAACATGAAAGTTTTGGATAAAGTTGAAAAATATTGGCAGATCCATACCGAACAAATGAGAAACAATGTTTAATTTCATACAAATATTTTACTTTTTTATTAATTTAGCTCAATGATATTTGCACATAAAATATTAATAAAGTGGCATATTGCTCTCTCAAATATTATTATATAATTAAAATTGTTGTTTCCTTTCAAACATATGAGAGATAATAGCATTAATTATGCAATGATTCCAACATAAATATAAATAGGATGATCATTAGTCAATTGAAATAATAAAAAAAAATAATAATTTTTGGTTTAAAAATATCACCAAAAATTTTTTCCCGCAAATTTAAGAGTAAACAAATGACGCATATCAAATTTGTTTAAATCATTTAACCAAAATGAAACTTGAAATATAAATTTATTAGCCCACACATGAAATACTCTTGCTTCTAGTTAAGCAAATTATGAACGATTATACAACAAAGCTCACCGTACTTAAAACTAATAAATGTGAAATTAGATTTGGTAGCAATATAGCACTGCCTTATAGTACTGTTTAAATTTTTGGAAATTTCATCGTCCTTTTCACCTCTTTCATCTTTAAAAATTGCATTAGCATCACACGTATGCAATGGTTTTTTTGCCAGCCAGATCAACACGCCTAGTTCGGAAAGTCAATCTGAAGTTCTCGTATCAATGCCATAATCTCCTTGAGGCCAACAATACTCTCCCTCTCCGGCAGTAGTTGATAAAGGACAAAGTGCCTAGATTTTTTCGATAGTAACGCTATGGAATCAAAGAGTAGGTGGATTGATGTCTCTAAAAATCTTTGGCAGAATCTACCTCTTTCTGTTTTTCCCTTCCCTATCTGCCAAAGATATTCATTAAAGGGTTCATGATCCGTGATAAAACATATGAGATTGTTAAATGACTTTAGATCAAGCTGCGTCAAGACTGTCTATCTTAAAATTCAGTTTAACTACTAAACAATTCCAAATATATAAGTAGGTTACAATAAAGTAGGCTAAAATGATATATTAGCAATAGACTATCAACTATAATTTATATCATGGAAGTTCATTATAATATTAGATTAAAATTTTTACATAAGCACCAAATATGAGAACTCCTAGACCAAAATACATTTCTTTCTATTTTCATTGGTATTATATATAAGCAAAACAATAATAACTGTACCAACAGTCAATATTGGCATCAGTAACAAAAACTTTATCCACTAGTAACATTTGAACCTTTTAACATCTTTTTATTATAAAGGCATGTTTCACGAGTACTATTTTACAATCGCTTTATTCAAGATTTCCTAAGGTGAAATGTGTAATCTAGACATTTTTTCAGGGAGCAAAGAATCGATTACAAGTATGCTAAAGAGTATACTTCTGATAACTTAATTAAAAACTTTTTCAAACTAGAATATTGTTTTAGATAAATAATATTTCAAAAATGACACGAACCTCAATTTATTAAGGTTAAGAAGGAACAAAAAAATACAAAAAGGACTTTGGCGATAAGATGCATTTAAAATAAAATTCTGCCAAAGTAATATTTGGCACTATTTTGTTTTTAAAGCAATTAATTGTACCAACATTTCCAATCTAGTTATTGGATTGCTTTTAATTTTCTTGGCATTCCTAATTTCAAAAATATCATTATATCTATAAACAAAAAAAAGTTTAATACCATTGATTAAAACCGTTGAACATGAGAATCAGCAATCAGCTATACATATATACATGCACATATATATTATTCAATACATTTTACAATTAAAAGGCCTAATTTTCAAAGGAAATTAGCTTTTCAAATGTATATAAAAACTCAACATAATATATTTATATATAAATAAAATATATATATAAGCAAATAATTGTAAAATGTTAATTAAATTTTCAATGAGCTAGAGTAACCGGAACAGCCAATTAACAGTTTAAGTGGATGTAGTGAGGAAAAAATCTAACTTCCATGTAGAAAATAAAAAGTCAAAATAACAATGAAAAACAGTCTTACAACAATGTAGAAATCTTTCCAGATTTCATATATCATTTGCTAGTTTAAAAATAATGACAAAGTTTTTCTTTTATTCTTGAAATTTTTCCATATAAGAATGACACTTGAAATGAGTTATACAAAAAATTAGAGGGGAGTTGTTATCCTTGATTATACCTAAATGACAAGGCTTTATATAAAATATGCATATAGTATATATTCCATTTATTTATCTTATATAGTCAAAATATCACTTTATTTAATAATGAAAGTATGTATAAGCTTGGATCAATTAAAATTACAAGTTTTTATGTAACACAAACATGAATTTATATGAGATTTGAAATTAATTTTTTCCCCAATAAATTGACCACAAATGTACAAACTTGAATTGAGTCTGTTTAATATCGATTTGCAGTATACATAAGCCAGGCGCCCGATGTAAAGTTCACCAAAAATTTAATTTGTTAAATTTGACTGAAAAAATGATTTTACTGTATATTGAAGAATATTTTTCTGTGTTATATAGTATATATATTTGTCCTTAAAATTATGCGAGCCAAGTGTTTCTTTTCAGAATCATTAGTAGATGCAACTATGAAGACAAAGTCTGTATTGTTTTCAATGGAACTATACTTGTAGCTACAGCTGCAGTGCGCAAAATTTGTTACAAACATGATTTGAGCAAAAAATGAATACAATTATTTAGTAAAAACAACTCGACACCAATTATATATAATAAAAATAATATATTAGCTCGTCTTACGAAAAAAACTGAAATTGAAATTAATTAAACTTTATCTATTAAAAACTTCTTGAGTTTTTTGCCGTGAATTTTCGTAATGGTATCTAAAATCAAGTCTAATTTGAAAAATTATGCCTTCCGACACGGCGAAAGAAACATTGTCATATCTGTATTGGGATGTCCAAAGGGATATAAAACCAAGGTTTTGGTGGTATTTAATCTTATCCTACGTATACGGATATTTAATGACTATTATGGATAGATATAGGCTTTATCTTAGCATTAGCATGCCATTTAAGAAAAGGATACCCTACATAAGTAAATCAAAAGTTTGCACATATGACCTAAAAAAAACATCATAGACAATCACTATGAACCTGGGTCAAAAAAAAAGTCCTACCAAAATTTCATTATTGATTTTATAGTTACTAATTTACATTTTTTCTACCGAGTGCTAATATTAAATTATTACCAAATCCATGATTCTTGTCCATAGCTAAAAAGTAATAGAGATAATGATCGCTACATGGTTGAATTTCTAAAAACGAGTACACTGATGTAATTCCAATTAATTAAATCTACAATAACTTTAAAGATTATAGTAGAACAACTCCAGAAAAATAATATGAAGATTGTGATACCACGTAGGGAATCAAAAGCGGAGCATAAAGAAATATAAATACATAAGGTGCCTTATTTTCCTAAACAATCAGTTAGTCCCAGGGCTTACATATAATAGTTACATTGCATTTTTTATGCATTTGAAGAAATAAATTGCAAAACCAAGTCAGGGCTGGGATTCTGTCCCGATTAGAAATCTCATTCTCACTTCTCACTACTCAAGGCCAAAGTGTTGAAGGGTTTAAATAAGTCTTGAAAGAGATTATATTTATGAATATCGAAAATTGCAATTTTTATGTATCGGAATGGCCTGCTTTCCATTAAAGAAATGATTTTTTTTTTTGGTTTAGTATTAAGTGTACACTGTTATTAAACCATAGTTATATGTATTTTGTTTTCCTTAATCATAAATCCATGTACAATGTTTCATATTCTTTACGAAAATTTAAAAATAAATATTCAAAAGCTAAAATAAGGTTTGCTGAAGAACCAGTTATATTCATTATTAAAAAATATTGATAAAACTAAATATTAACGAAATATAAAATAAAGATTTTAAAAGAATTCATGCAATTTTTGCAAGATTTTGTGCTAATTTAAAAATATTATTTATAAAAATGTAAAAACATTTTCTCGCCTTTTATTTATTTAGAATAAAAAATTTTATAGTTCTAAGTGTATGCTAAATAATGTAAACCGATATTAAAAAACGTTACCTTTTACTACAAATGCATGCAGGGACAACTAAATAATTTCCTTTTACAAAATAAAGTTAATTACTCGCGGATAGATTACAGAATTAAATATATTGTAACACAAATAGTATTTAACAAGCCTCGCGCATTAAAAATACTTTTAAAAAAATATATCTCTATTAAAATAAAAACCTTGGTATTTTGTTTATACTACAATTATTAACAGAACAGACTTTTACAAAATAAACATATATATTGACAATATTCTTAAGTAAAAATCATATTCTCTATTAAAATCCTCAAAGTCATAAACAAGTTTATCAAAAAACAAACTTAAAGCTAAAAAATAGAGGTCATAGATCATTTAGAATTATTATGTATAATGTTTGGCATGCCAAACATTTTGAAAATTCCAAAGAATTATATAAATTCTGCAACAACAAAGTAAGTGTAAAATAAAATTCAAAACCAAAAATAGTCCAATTCCAAAACTCCGTCATAAATATTTGCTATACACACAAATTACTTTGTTATGCTCTTATTTATTAACTTTTTCGATAAACAATAATAACACTAATTAATAATTTCGATTATATTATTTTAGTACTAATATTTACTAAATTATTCACCTTTGTCTTGATAGTACTTTCTTTACGATTTTTTAAAAACACCATAAAAATAGTTTAAAAATATTTCTTTTAAATAAGCACGAACAACTTTACATCTCTTAAGTTTTGACAAATAAAATAATCAACAAATATGATAGAATATTTCCCGTCGACTGACAGCAATTTAATGCTTTCATAAAATCCCAGTAGGAAATTCAATATAAGGCGCCTTTTTAAAGAGTAGCTTACAAGGCTCAGATTTTGCTTTCTAATAAGTCGCCTAGAAGTAAAGTTCATAGATGCATGTTTTGATTGTGTAGACTTTCATTTCATATATCAAAGCTTTTCCTTTTACGTTTTATGCGAAAAGAAATAGTATTTTTATGAAATAAAATTATATTCTTCAATAATTTTTCGAAATTAAAAAAGAATACCATATTAAAATGGATTCTAGATCAGCTTTTCTAATACATACAAAAGTTGTTTTGACATTTTACATGTGTGATATTGTTCAAAATTTAAAATTGAGGTTATATTCAAGATAATTTAGGTAATATAAATTATAATTGTATTTATTTTTTTATATATGTTTTTAATTTTGAAGAAAATGAAATTATCTGACTACCTACCGCTTTGTTTTGGTTAAAAAAAGTCAAAAATTCACGCAAACAACGACTCAACAAATCGAAAAGTTAAGGCCCAAAGACAATGAACGCGATTCGCGGCGCACAAGCAGTGACAGCTGTCACAGCTATGGGATCTTATATAGCTGAATTTCGTAATTCTGAATGAAAACGCGTTCCGCTTGCGCGCCGCGTTCATTGTGTTTGGGCCTTTATGCATGTCATGACGACTCGTGTGCCACCAACCATGATGGTTTATTTGAATTGCAACCAAACTGCAACTAGCTTCATGCACTAAAAATCAATTGTCAAAGGGTAGAAATAATTGTAGTAATAAATTACCTCATGTAAAAGAAAAAATTTTTTCAATACAATTCTTAAAAACAGGCTAAATATTAAAGTTGGATCTGTATTATTTTAGGGGAGATCAATAAAACCGATGGCTGCTTCATCACCTAGAGGATTTATTAAAATTTTCGTAGCAAATTTGCCATGGACTGTCGGTCATTTTGAGCTACGCAATTATTTTAATCAATTTGGTCGTGTTTTCTCTGCAAATGTAGTTTTTGACAAAAAAACTGGATGCTCAAAAGGCTATGGATTTGTTGCTATAGAACAGAAAGAATCGGTAGATAATTTTGAAAAACATATTTTAGAGGGTAATACGTTGATTATACAAAAACAGCATTAAAATTTTTTACAACTACAATAGAATTTAGTGAAAATGAGTGATTTAGAAGATATATGTAGTGAAATAGAAGAACAATTCAACCAAGCCGCAGATCATTTACAAAATATACACACAACCTTGTCGCCAAATGTTTTACTAGAACTTTATGGCTTATATAAGCAAAGTACAGTAGGAACGTGTAGAGATAAAAAACCAAATATATTGAATATGCAGGCACGCTCCAAATGGACAGCTTGGAATAAACTTAAAGATATGAAAAAACCTGATGCAATGAATTTATATATTAACAAAATTAAAAGGGCTGATCCTAGCTGGTCTTTTGATACTGCTAAAAAACCAACATGGATAAGGGTTTCTATTGAAAAAGGTCAAGACGAAGAAATATTATTAAATAAAAACAAAACAATATTTGATTACGCTAAGGAAGGTGACCTCATTATGCTAAAAGAAAAAATAAATGAGAAAGATATTAACAGTTATGATGAAAATGGATTGGCTCTTATCCATTGGGCAACCGATCGGAATAATCTAAGTATTTTAGAGTATCTACTTGACAAAGGTGCAAATATTAACTTGCAAGATTGTGATGGACAAACGGCACTGCACTATGCTACAAGCTGTGGTCATATTGAAAGCTTGAAGTTACTTCTAAAACATGGGGCTGACAAATCTATTTTAGATAATGATAACGTGTGTTGTGTTGATTGTGCTTTTGATAAAAATATTATTGAATTATTAAATAATTGAAATTTTACATTTTCACTAATAAAACTTATAATATTTAATTGAACTTATGCATTTTTTATTTTGCATTTTCATAACAATCTATTTCTTTATAAATATATCTAACAAACAATAAAAAATATAAATAAAATAATTAAGCATATTTTAATGCTTCCTTTAAAAATATTTAAAAAATTCTCTTGTTCGTAAACATCCTTTTTCATAATGCTTTTTGCTATAAAAAAACCGGTTGGGTTTTAACCATCTGAACGAGAAAAGTTTGATATAACTTTAGAAAAGATAGTAACAAAACTAGAACCAATTGCATTACAGGAGCAAATATTTTGTACAAATTTTTTTTAAATTGAATTTTTTGATTTTAACAAAGACCACAAATCGCTGGAGATAATGATAATAAATGGTAAATTCTTTAAAAATAAAATTATTGTTTTTAGAACCAAAAAAAAACTTGATAAACAAATCAACGAAGATGTCCATCGAATGATGATGTCATTATTTAGTACTTTAGAAAACGAACTTTTTTAACATTTATTCAACATTTCGAAAAATTTAATGTATTGTAAGAACTTTACAATCAGTTATATAAAAATTTTATAAATTCATGTTATTATTTTAGTTTTTCAATGATGCAATTCTCATTAACCCAAAATATTTAAAAGTTTTTAAATTCAAACAGTAACTGTTTCCGTTTAACTCCAAATCTAGGAATACTTAAAATGAAGGTCCGCTGAATTCGTGTATTTTAATACTTACAATATATTTGTATTAATAGATTTGTTTATACATATTATATATTATAATATTAATATATTTGTAATATAAGCGTAATGATTCTCCTCATTTAAAAACAATCCTATTGGAACTACGCTAATACAAAAAAACTTACTATTAAAACTATTATTAAAATTATTAAAACTTAATCAACTTTGCTACAGCAGGCTACTTTGAAGGATTTAATTTAAATTCTAGTTTTCTCACTGTTTTAATAGCTTCTAGTATTTTTTCTAGCTCTTTGCTTAAGTACTAATTTTTTCGAACTTTCTCTTTCGGCAATAGTTTGACAGTGAATAATGGTGAATGTTAGGTTATGTCAAAAATAATTATTGAGTAAAAGTTAAAAATTTTTTAATTTGATATGATTTTGAATTTTTTAATTGTTTATTTAACAGAAATACTAACGTAATTAACACAAATACAACAACAAACAAGAACAAAATTCTTGACAGATGAAATATGTACTAAAAGGTACTAGGTATACTATCTAGGTTCAGTGAAAACTTGGAAGGGTCCAGACACACAAGGAGAATCTATAGCGAACAGCATATAGTTTTATTTTAGCTTCTCCTTTATTTTTTACCTTCGTATCATTTTTTTGGTCAAAAATTTGCGAAAGCAGAATTCATGAAAATCATTAAGCCGCAACAATGCAAGATTAAAAAAAATGGCTAGTAACAGCACAAAAGCCTTTCACAAAATTTAATGTGTGATTTTTATTAGAAAAGTAATTGTGGTTTAATTTAAATATGGTTAAAAGAAAAATAAAGCTAAATTTAATAATTTAATATTTTTATAAAAGAATAAAAAAACCAATACAAAAATATTAAATTTAACTATCCATGTTATGTTAAGATAAATCCATGTTAAGATAAATCCATGTTAAGATAAATCCATGTTATGTTAAGATAAATCCATGTTATGTTAAGATAAATCCATGTTAAGATAAATCCATGTTATCTTAACATAACTTAAACGTCTCGCCCGTATCTTTGAAAAATTATGCATGTCATGACTACTCGTGTGTCACCACCCGAAGAGTTCATTTATAACACTGGGATACAAAATTTGGTATTATGTCTTGTTCACTGACAGCGCATACCGAGCTTGATTTGGGTGTCATTTATTTGTATAGTTTTACGAAATAGACTTTTAATTACGTTTCTGTCCAAGTAATGGCTGACAAAATATTAGAACCACTTTCCAAAAAGTAGGTGTTAGTTAATAACAGTCTAAAAGGAAAGGAAAATAACTATAATTAACAATAATTTTTTAAACATCGAAAACACGTGTGTCAAATTGTCCGTATGCTATTTCTGGAAGTTTTTTAAATCAAACCTTAACAAAAAATGTCATTTTATAAAAAAATTTTGCGCTTTGATAATATTTTCATAAATTATTTTAACTTTAGGAGTATTCAAAAAACTCCGTTTGATCTTAATTGTCAACTTCAAATGTATTTATTCAAGAATTAGGAAAGCTAAAAGCTATTTTAATTTTATTATAGTGAAAGTAAACGTCGTCTAAAGGCTAAACTAAAAGAAGAAGAGAAAAAAAAAGCAGAGGAGAAAAAAAATGCAGAGGCTTTGGCAAACAGTGCAAAAAAACCAAATAGTTCCAATTTAAAAGTGAATGAGGAGGAAATATCGCCTAATGAATTCTACAAACTTCGGTCCAATGCAATTTGTGAACTTAAAAAAAATCCGATTTCTCATCCTTACCCCCATAAATTTCACGTTAGCATATCACTGGAACATTTCTTAGAAAAATATAAAGACCTGAAAGAAGGAGAAATTTTGGAACATGTTAATTTAAGGTAACTTAGTTCAATAACTAAAAGAAAATCTACAATTATATATTTTAGTGTCGCTGGTCGAGTACATGCTATCAGAGAGTCTGGTAACAAGCTTATGTTTTATGATCTTAGAGGAGAAGGTCTAAAATTGCAAGTAATGGCCAACGCAAAAATGTATACCTCAGAAGATCAATTTCACAAAGATATATCTTGCATCCGCCGCGGTGATATAATTGGTGTAAATGGAGTTCCAGGAAAAACTAAAAAGGGAGAAGTATCTATAATACCAAAATTTGTAAAAAATTTTCTATAAGTACTTTTATTGTTTTATTAATATAACTAACTTTAGATTAAATTACTGTCACCCTGTCTACATATGTTGCCGCATCTTCATTTTGGCCTTAAAGATAAAGAAACAAGATTTAGACAACGATATTTGGATTTAATTCTAAATAATAATGTTCGCCAAACATTTATTACCAGATCACGGGTTAATACTTTTTATATATTTGAATGCTTCTAATACAATATTTTCAGATTATTTCTTATATTAGGCAATTTTTGGATCAAATGGGTTTTCTTGAAGTAGAAACACCTATGATGAATAATATTGCAGGCGGAGCTACCGCAAAACCATTTGTAACTCATCATAATGAATTAAATATGGACCTATATATGAGAATTGCACCTGAATTATATCACAAGATGCTTGTTGTAGGTGGTCTCGATAGGTAAATAAATATAAATCACATGAAATTGGTGGCTAAAGCGTTGAATAATATAGTATGATTTTGCAGAGTTTATGAAATAGGCAGACAATTTAGAAATGAAGGAATTGATTTGACACATAATCCTGAATTCACTACATGCGAGTTTTATATGGCATATGCCGATTATTATGATATAATGGAGATAACAGAATCTATGTTATCTGGAATAGTTAAAATGATACATGGTTCCTACAAATTTAAATACCATCCAGATGGTCCTACAGGACAAGAAGTAGAGATAGATTTTACTCCTCCATTTAAAAGACTCTCTATGATTGATTCCTTAGAGGAAGTACTTAGCGTTAAATTTCCTCCAGTAGAAACTTTAAACTCTAAGGAATTCAATGAGTTTTTATGCAAACTTTGTGAAACACATGAAACTGAATGTCCTCCACCAAAAACAACTTCACGGCTTTTAGATAAATTGGTTGGAAAATTTATAGAAGAAAAATGTATTAATCCGACTTTTATATGTGATCATCCACAAGTTATGAGTCCATTAGCAAAATACCATCGTTCAAGGGCAGGTTTGACGGAACGATTTGAGCTTTTTGTTATGAAAAAAGAAGTATGCAACGCATACACAGAATTAAATGATCCAGCTGTGCAAAGAGAACGTTTTGAACAACAAGCTAAAGATAAAGCAGCAGGCGATGATGAAGCACAATTAGTTGATGAAAATTTTTGTACAGCACTTGAATATGGCCTCCCTCCAACTGGAGGATGGGGCTTAGGAGTTGACCGTTTAACTATGTTTTTAACAGATAAAAATAATATTAAGGTAAAACAATTGCTTATATACCCTGATATTTTAAAGGATTCTGTTTTTTATTTTTATTTAGGAGGTTCTCTTTTTCCCAGCAATGAAACCTGATGATATAGGTAAATCACACCAAGAAGAAAATAAAAGTGAACAATAAAACATTCTTTTCCGTGTATAAGAGTTATAATTATACAAGAAAATAAAGTCATTTCACATCAAATGTATTGTTTCAATTTAAATATGTATTTTTTAAATCTATTTTAATTGAAAGTTCTAAGATGAAAGAACTATGCTCTCTAAAATTCCGCAACATCTTCAATAAGTGTTTCTGTTGAATTATAATGCTCTCCCAAACTGTACATATGTCTATGATAGGAAATAATTAATCTCGGTTCTTTGAACTCGTTCAATCCTTGAATTGTTGGTGGACCAGATGCTTGTATAATTTCGATGGGAGCTTGAAGGACATTTGAAAGTGCTTTAATTTCCAGTTCACCACCCCAAGCATTTGTTGATCGAAGATCCTCACAATATTCCTCAAATTCGGTATCAGATAATAAATCTCCTGTTTTACTGTTAGTCATATAGGCTATTAACGAATCTTTATTTAATAGTATATATTTTGCGGTTTCATTTCTGAGAAATTTAACATCATACAATGAACGTCCAGTTACTTCTAATTGATGACGGATAGCATTGTATAAACAGTCACCATCTGAAGGTATTGTAAATATTTGCAAACCTCTCTTTTTTAAAATTTGAGTTAAATTTTTAATCTCTAGTAATCTAGGTCCATTTTGGTTAAGTTCTTCTGCTGCAATTATTTCCGCTTCCTTCTGTTTTGCTTCCTGCACTTTTTTATCACGTCTTTTTTGTGCCTTACTTATTCGCTTGTTAGTATTATCTTCCTTGGATATATTATTATCAATGATCGAAGTTTTAGGGTTTTGCGTCTGGTTAATTGATTCTAGCTCATTTTTTTGACGATTTTCTAAATCAATTTCTAATTTTGACATTTCCTCCAAAATTTCTTTTCGTTTTTTTTTATCAGTTTTATTTTTTTTCATTGATTGAATTTTTGCTTGGAGATCTTTTTTTTCTTTGCGATGCTTATCTATTATTTCATCATAAAACTCATTCATTTTAAATTGATAATGGTTATGGTTATTTTCTCACAGTTATATCAAAAATTTTAAAATAAACACAAGATCACAAGGTCGTTTTTAAAAGTTTTACAATCTTTTGTACATTTTTCAGCTATACAAAACCCTTTAATTCTTAAGCTTTATAGTTCTTGGATTTTTGGTTTATTCTGTCACTTTGACGTTTTAGATATATATATATATATATATATATTTATTGATAAAACGAACCATGCGCTAAATACAAAAATAAAAATAATGGAAGAAAATAATGTGGAACAAAGTAATATATTAGAGGAAAATAAACTAATTGAAGAAAACAAGGACGAAGCATTATTACCCATTTCTAAAAAAAGTATTAAACGACAGCGTAAACTAGAGCAATGGGAAAGTAAAAAAAAGGAGAAACGTCTTCAAGAGCGTATGAAATATAAAAGGAGAAGGTTAGAAGCGATAAAAAATGGTTTACCAATTAATGTAGGGCCAAGTCGCAAAGCACTTAAAAAAAATACATCATCTAACAGTAAGAACACACTACGTGTTATTATCGACTTTGACTTTGATGACTTCATGATCGATAGGGAAATTGTAAAAAGCGTAAAACAATTATTGAGAATATACACAATTAATAGAAGGTCACATATGCCAGCCAAACTAATAATTACTGGAATAAAAGAAGAGGGAAAAGTTCATAAAATACTAGCAAAAAATAATGGCTATTTAAATTGGGATGTTGCATGGTATTTCAAGCCATATACAGATGTTTTCAAAAAAAATGAAGTAATTTATCTAACAAGTGATTCTAACAATATACTGAATGATCTAATGGAAAATACCATTTATATAATTGGAGGTTTAGTAGATCATAACCATCATAAAGGCTTATGTCATGACAGAGCAAATAATCTAGGAATCAAGACAGCTCGCTTACCTTTAATGGAATATGTAGATATGAAAACAAGATCAGTTTTAAGTACATTTCATGGTAAATATAAATTGATTCTATTTATTTATTTAACACACACACATATTCTTATTTTATATTTACCGGTAGTATTTGATATACTACTCCGTGTTTCAGAGGGTAAACCATGGTCTCAGGCAATTTTAGAAGTTTTACCTAAAAGAAAAGGAGCTAAACCTGTTGAGTCTCTACCGGATAGTTAAGTATGTTGTTTTTTTCATTATTAAAATGTAGCATTTATTTAAATTGAATTAAGTAAATAAAGTTTATAAAATTAATTGCGTTAACAAGTCTTTTATAATATACGTAGTCGTCCTAAATTAAGTTATTTACTTCGGTCTTGAAAATTGATGACTGAACTACACAATTTAAACTCTAAGCTGCTTCTTCATTCAACTTATTTGCCAGAAACTTTTGACTGATGATACCGTGAAAGAGATTTGGCTCAAATGAAGAAGTCATTGATAAAATATCCTACCCTAAATTGTCTACACGGCTGGTGTACTGCATTCTTTCAACAACGATAGTCTAATCTTTGGTAAACTTGCACTCTGAACACTTTGAGAATATTCCTATAATGACTTTATAGTCTTTGGTATCGGAATCGGTCTCAGCTCAGCTGTAAGCCAGCACTCTGTGGGCAAAATGTACAAACATAATTTTTGCTGGAATTTTTAAACGCTTATTTCTTGCAATTACCATAGTTCTCGAGTTATATAGCCTCTGCTGACATAAAATCTCTAGCTCTCTAAAGCTTATATTTAGTAAGAGCCAAAATGATCTATTGTTGAGGTAGATGGCTTTATGATTAGGGTAAAAAAATAAAAAAAATTTAATTATATATTATTACATATTTATATCTACATATATGATCTGTTTTGTAAGTAAATGGTATTAGCTAAAATTATAATATCACAATAATGCAAGCAAGTTTGATTATAAATAAATATATGTATAACACACACAACACACATAATTATCTACATTTGCTATTGGCTATAAAAAATTAGTTCACTTCTAGATTGATTGCATTTTCTAAAACCAATATTAATTAACAAAACTATGAATTCAGGATATTTATAAATATATTTTTAACAACTGCAAAATTTGTTTTTAATTTGAAAGAAGACTTTTAATGATTGATTATACATAAAATTTAAATTAAAACTAAGAAAACTTTAAGTCTTCTGAGCTTATAATTTCAAAATCACTTTCATCTGAATTTTCTTTTTTTATTCCACTTTTGTTATGTTTAATATTTCTTGACTTGAAATCAAACCCACACAAAAGTTCAGCGTTTATATTTTTAACTAAATTAGGTAATCCTTTTTTATCGGTTATTGAATATTTATTTTCTTTTACTTCGTTTACTTCTGTTACTGGGATTTTTTGAAAATCTAAGCCCAATGTTATATTTTCTTCATCTGATGATGAAGTTGAGAATGATGAATCTTTCTTAAAATGAGCACGTTTAAATTGTATGGATTCTGTTAGTTTTTGTTCTATTGATGTATTAAGTAATATATCATCATTTTCTGAGCTATCTGTATTCTCATCGACTTCTGGTATTGAATCAGGTATCATTAGTTCAGATGGCACTTCTTCACTTATTTCATCATCGTCTGGTGTCGATAAAATATTTGCTTGCTCACTTGCAGTTTTTAGCAGAAATAAATTTGTTTCATTGATTTCTGGTAGAAATTCATCCAAGTCTAGATCGGTTGACTGTTGCCAAACAAAATCTAATGAAGAAATTGATAAATAACAGTTTTTTAAGAAATTTATCTAAATTTATTTTAAATATTACCTTTGTCATCTATTCTTAAAATTTTAAAATTATATTTTGTAGACAGGAGAGCCGCAATTGAGAGCCCTATCAAAACAACCGTTGATCCAGCAGCTAAATGACCAATTAAGGCAAAAATTCCTAAAATTCCGCACATTGTAATACAAAAAACAATTGGTCGTTCCTTTCGAAATTCAATAAAATGGTTATAACAATCCTCTAATTTTTTATTTATCACATATGGAATAGCAATTTTTAATGTCGCTTTGCAGCGTATTTTGTAAAGCCACAATGATAGCAAAATTGTAAATAAAACTCCAAACGGACGTATATTTAACCTTAAAATATAAAAAAAAATACTGTTAATGTCTTATACAAAGGTTCTTTATGCAAATAAAATTTCGTATAGTTCTCCTAAATATTTCACTACTTCAAATATAATAAAATCTGTTATACTCCTTTCACATTTAATTTTAATTTTTCATGAAATATAACCCATAAAATTTAGAATTCCAATACGAATAGCTGGGTGAAGGTAAAACAAAACAATTAATTAGATTACCAAATTTATTATACTTCAAGTTAACGTAGTAATACATTATTAAATATTGGAATCAGAGTCATTCGACAATGGAACCGACAAGAATTGAAATTGATTAATATAAAGTTGTAGACGTGGCAACAGGAAAAAAACCCTCACCAAAAATTTTTTGGAGCTAATATAAAAAATTTTAAAAAGATTTTTTTTACCACTAGAGTTCTTAGCAGGATTTGTAAGTAGTAAAGAGATTTTTTATGAACTTCACATAATAGAATAAAATTAAAAATTAGAAAGTTATTTGTTATATTTTACCTTAAGACCTGCCGCCAGGATGGCCATAGTTGCAGATTCTCTTGCTAAATGCAACTAAGTAAGTAAAACAAAAGGAAGAAGAACATTAGCAAGTCTAGAAACTCGTTTTTTATCTAACGTTTAGTCTAACATCCTAGTCACACAGAAAAATAACCAGTTTCTTTTAACCTAGTTCTTTTGTCTCAGCCAATCAGAAGTCGAAAAAACCACGTCCTCGTGACTTCTGATTGGCTGAGACAAAAGAACTAGGTTAAAAGAAACTGGTTATTTTTCTGTGTGACTAGGGTGTTAGAAACTCATCACCAAATTTTCAAAAACCTCATTTTAATAAATTATAGCAGAATTAATAACTCAAAATTTTTTCATTTAACCTTCAAAAACGTGATGTTAAATAAAAATATAAGTGGTAAAACTTTAAAAGCGATCTATTTAAAATCATAATTGATAAGAATGAATCTGAAATACACGCTGATTAATCTCAGCACATTAAGCCGGTATAGATATATTTTTTAAAAAAAAACAAAAAAAAACCGCTTATTTATGAATAAACTTCCATCAAGGAATTACGTTTAATTAATGTTGACAATGACCTAAATAACACCGCATTTTCTTTTTAATATTATTTTTTTAATTCTGTGTAGTAGGAGTTCATAATCCATTCAATGAACTTTTTGTGATTTGAGTAATTTTCTAAAAATAATACAATAATATATCTTTCTTAGTATTTTCTTATTTAGTTTTGAATAAAGAATTTGTGTAATTCTACAATTCTTATGATTCTTTGATTTATATATAGCCCAAAAAATACACCAGAAAACGTGTGAGATATAAAATAAAAAATAAAAATGCTTTAAATAGCCCTGCTATATACAAAATCTAAATTTGACGTAAATTATAATTTTATATGACACGTTTTCAGATATTAATGCTTAAGATAAAATATTTTTCAAATTTTTAGTTTCTTATGGTGAAAATATTTAAACTTGTGCAAATAATACAAACCTAATTGAAATGAATTTAAAATTAAATTTTTCTATGAAAGAAAAAACTATTTTTCAAAATTTCTAAAATAAATGTTTGTTATATTAAAAACGAATGGAAAAGTTATGTTTGCATAATCAAAGGACAGAAAAAAATTCTAAAATCAAATTGATTGCAACAAAGCATGCAGCTAAATTCCTAGAGTAGTTCCTAATTATTGTTTATTTTCTGAAGGTTTAAATCAGAATTTTAAACTTTCTTATAAAAATGAAATATTTTTATTATCAAACTATAAGACTAAGAATTTTTAAAATATTTTCAATACTTTACTTTCGGTTTTCTTTGGGTTAAACTTACCGGAAATAGAAGAGAACATTTAGAATCTAGATCAAACCAGGAGTTATTTTACATCAAACGTACTGTAACTAAGATTTCACTAATGCAGAATATGTACGATGTTCCAACTAGTTTAGCAATACAACCCAGAAAATATACCCACATGTTTAATCTCATTTGAAAGAATAAAGATTTAAGTAAAATAGGGGCAATAAACACTAAAAATGCTCATTTTGATAGTAAATGTTTCAATTTACGTTAGAGTAAATGTAATAACCTCTTAAATAATTACGTTAAAGATTAAAGATTTGATGAAAATCCTGTTTTATCATTAAAAAGATAAAAACTTAATCATATTCCAACAAAGTGCAATGCAAACATTATAAGTCTTGTTTTTTCGTTTTCAGTTTAAACAAAAAAAATAAAATTTAAAAAAAATGAATTTTTTTTTGATTTGGTTATAATACCTAAAAATTTTTGTCAAAAGAAAAAGGTTTTTCGTAAGTTTGGTAATCATCATAATTCGTGGAGGGAAGGAATCCTTTGTTTGTAACTGTAGAGCGATAAAAGGAGTATCCCGTATCCCGTAAGTTCGAGGCTAGATTTCAATACATCAATGCGTCTTTTTAACCATGTCGCCTTCGGAAGTTTGTTGGTTTTACTAGTTCTAAAATATAGATGAACACAAAATTTTATAAGGATAGTCATAATGTTTTGGGAGACGCTTGCTAGAAAAATGTACCATCCATTGGGAATTTGAAAAGGATTATGTACTCAACCTTGTTAATTTGTTGATTTCTTTCTTACTCTTTTAGAATTTATGTAATAATTTTAAAGATATAAATTATGGATACGAAAGTAGGTGAATGCAAGCAAATTTGACGCAAATTTCTCTTATTATAAATTTTCTTAGAAATGCTTGAAAATAGAAAGAATTCTTGAAACAATCTCAACTAAAAAATAAAAATAAAATCTTACAGTTAAAATATTCAAACTGAGTAATCATAATTAATAGTTTTATCCAAAAATAAATAAACTGGGTAATATACATACCAAGAAATTATGACAACAACCATAGCTATGACCATAAAATTTACTAAAATAAGATTCTCCAGCATTTTTTTGTTAGTTGCTCCACTTTTTTACGCACCTAAATCTTCTTGTACATAAAATTTGATTACACGGCACAAATATTATTTTCTTTCTTCAAATCCACGATTGATTTACACTGTAAGTCGTATTTCAGAACTTATTCGAAATATAGCTTGTTTTTCTCATTTAGTATACAAAAGTATAAGGAACTACGTTTTAAAATAATACATTTAATTCGGAAGAAAAATATTATTCACACTTCTTTTAAAATCCACAAATTTTTAAATAAATTTGCTAATAAAGTGTGATTGTAGTACTGCAAAGAATTTCAACAAAATAAATCCTATTGGTAAAAAAATTGTAAATGTTTTTATAATCGCTCAGCTGTTCAAGTTGAAACTAATGGAGACAACCTCAAAACTGTCAAAATTCGAGACTTGGTGTCTAATTCGAAAGCAATTTTTATAGGCACTCTGAGGGGGTCGGTTACATTTAGAAGTATATTGACTGCAATAATTATTTGACTGTTTTATTTAAATATGTATATATAATTTATGCCTTTAAAATAGTTTTATTATATTAAATTGATTTATCTTTGATAATAATGCATCATAAATGCAATGAATTAGTTGAAAGGTAAAAATAGTATTTTTTGAAAAGACTTGTAATGTAATTATTGTAGTCAAAATACTACTGAATGTAACCGCGCCTCAGAGATTTTATAGCGAAGCTTAGAAGGAAGTTTACACTCAGAAGTATATTGACTGCAATAAGCTCGTTTGGTATTCCTAAGTAAACTTTTTTGCATTATATTTTGTGATAGATCCACATAGAATCACATGAAATTTCTCTCCATATGGATTGCGTGGTTATGTTGAGAAAAGTACTATCCCAAAGTACTTCGCATGTTTCTAATGTAATTTTTCTGATAGTTGAAACTCCCATTTTAAAGTGAGTATAATTTTTATCATTTGAAAAATATTTATTGTATCGTGTTTCGTCTTTAGTTTTGAAAAATTCAAAAGAATTAAATTGTGCCTAGTTAGAAATCATAAATTTTGATTAAAATAAGCAGATCTAAGAGAAATAGAAATTTAAAATTTTGTTTTTTTTTTTGTTTCTAAACAAAATATTTTAAAAGTATTTGAATATTATGAAAGTATTTATTTAGTTTTTGATACTAAAATATTGACTTTTTTAAAAAATTCCTTAATTTATCTATTTTAGTGTTTGATACTGACTTCCTGTTAAGTTTATACTTTAAGCGTGTATAAAGTATAAAATTTTTTGATTTTAAAAATATTTCTTTTAGATTCTTTAAATAATAAAAGGTACGTGTAGTTACTCATAGAAAAAGTTGAAAGACTATAAAAATATGTCAAAGAAAGCCAAAGCGTGGTGTTTAATTTAAAAAAACACTGGATATACTAGTAAGTTAATTGAAAAATTAAATAATTAAGTAATTATATAAATTTGTATTTTTAGAGGATTCATGCAAAGCTCGGTAGAAAAATTTGCGTGATAACTATGTTAGAGAATGAAATAAAATTCGTACAAAACAGTCGGGCAGTTTTGCTGACTACTACATAAGTTTACATTTCATAAGCGGTCATGTCGCTCCTACAAGGTAAATATGTCTCTAGTGTTTTAGTTTAATTTTATTAAGGTGTATTCTTTCTAGAACTAATTCTAATATTCCTGATAACGAAGTTGATCAATTTGTGTTAGAAGTACTGATTTCCCTGTGAAGAGCAACAGTTTTCTATATTACCACCTCCAAGCCAAAAAAATGAAGCAGAAGAAATAAATAAAAAAATGCTTAAGGTTTTAGTATCAACTAAAGCGGCTTTCACGGAAATTATTTCAGAAAATAAGTATCAAAAGCATTTTTTGGAATGCAGTCGAAGCTTTTAGATGAGGTGAAAGAAGAAGCCGATCGCTGTCAAGATGCCAAAAATATCTTCAATTACACGTCTGGCCCTCTATTGAAATTTTCTTTCTCAGAATTTAACTTTACCACAGAGTAGGGCCGCATTAAAAACGATTTCAAAGGAAAAGCAGCCTCACCAACAAAATAGTACGGGAATATGCTCATAATACCAAGAGCCTGAATTCGATGGACAAGTGATAGCAATGTGTTTTCCGTCGACAACTCCAACACAATTTGGGAGATTCCACCTATTTTCAAAATCACATGAATTTTTTCTTCATATGGATTGGGTGGGTATACTGAGAAAAGAGTCATGGAACTGTTCCAAAGTACTTCGCATGTTTCTAATGTAATTTTTCTGATAGTTGAAACTCCCATTTTAAATGCCATTGAAGAGAATTGCCGGCTACCTCCATGAGCTAAATATCTAAAAAAAAGAAAATAAAATTAATTTTAACAATACATCGAAGGTATTTGGAATCATCCTTGTTGCGGTTTTAAACATTTCCGGATCTCTTTCACACATCATTTTGAAATTGAATTCGAAAAAGGCTTCCTGCTTTCGATTTAAATATATATCACGGACCCAAAATCTTCGGCTTCTCTTTAAATTTACCCATTCAATGTACGTGATGTACAATGAATATATATGTAATAAAATTTCAATCAAATCTTTTATATCCATTGCTATAGATATCTAAATATTTAAACTAAAAATACAAACGATAGGTCTTATTAAATTCATTATCAAAAAAATGAATAACTTACAAACTGTTTATAGAAATATGTATATCGATTTTTAGAATTGTGCTGTGATAAATGTTTGATGTAAAGAAATATCGATTCAATAAACATCCTTATCATCAAACTGTAAGGTTGAAATGAATAAATAAACTAAAGGCTGGTTGAAAAAAAAAAATTATTAAAATATTTTATGCATGTTTTGTGCGAAACTTACTGATTATTATTAACTGCTATGATACAAGATTTACATTCCAAACAAAAAATTAAGCCATCTATGAATGTAGTATGCTGTAATTTTCCTGTGAAAAACGACTTTTGTACTTCAAATACGTATATTATAAAAAACGTATTAATAGTAAGATGTCAATTATTTTTATGAAAGTAGTAAACAAACTTAATTACTTAATTTATATAGTTATTATTTTGATGCTTAACAGTAAAACGGTTATAAAAACAAGCCATAGGTGCTTGAAAAGTAATTCAGTCTAAATACGAGTTTACTAAACAGTGGAAGTGTACAATATTATATAATATACTTATACTAAGGTTATTTTATACTAATTAATTTGGTTATGAAACTAAATATTTTTATTAATTCCAATTAAATTATTTATTTTAGGAAAATTTTAACCTAATAATTTCATATTACTACGGGTGAATTTGAGTTTTAAATAATAAAAAATTTCTAATTGTAAAATTTAGCTATCAACACGATTTATTTCCGGTTCCTTCCGGTGCCGGTCTTCACTTTTCCAAGAACTGACAGGAATATGGGGTGCTGGTAAACAATTTCTTAATGATTGCACAAGCTGAATGGTATCCATTAAAGCTAAAAGTAATTGTGATAATTGGAATCTTATGCAAAAATTTCATACTTTTTTGTAAACTTTCACTTTGCTTGCCATATGGTTTGCACATAGACGGTCTTATATATGTTTTCATTCGTGCCATATTTCGCATAAGTTCTCCAAAAGCTCGAATTATTTTATCTTGCCCTACACTAGAATTATCTCGACTATCAGAATTTCCCCACGCCCCGTTATGTAAAGCCAGCAAATCCTTATTGGATTCCAAAGAATCAAGGCCAGATCTGTTTGAAACAAAAAAAAAATTGAAAATTAATTTTCTTTTTGTATTTAAAACATTTTATATTAAAAATATACTTGAAATTTTCATTTGGTTTTAAGTCTTGTTGAGGTGGAGCCATTGTAGGTACTGGACTAACAGGATGGTGTATCAATTGATTACTTTGTGGATTGCAAATTTGTGGAGATTTAATAGGACCAGCTAAAATTATTGTTTATTAACTTGATATGAAAAATTGTTATCAAAATTTTACGTGAGACTTGAATTCCTGTTGTTGAACTAGTAACTTGAGTTTCATATTGCTTTTTATCTAGTTGTTGTAGTACTCTTTGTTTTTCAAGTGACGTCATATTCCCAAATTTTTCCAAGTTTTGTTGAACAATAGCCCTGTTTTGTTGCTGTATAATTGCCGCTGTAATTTGTTGCTGATGTTGAGAATGGTGTGCCTGACTTACACTTCCTGATGATTGAATATTTAAATTCTGTTGTTTTTGAACATGTATTTGTGTAGACTTTTGGTTATTAAGACTTTTATTAACGTCCATATCACTTCCTATTGGTGTTGGTAAATGTTGTAAAAATTCAGGTGAAACCCCTGAAAATGTCTGTTCAATGAAAGATAAAGGTGTTATACTCATATGGTTTTTATAATATCGACATGCAGGGCTAGGACATGATTGAACAACTTCCACTATAAAATCTTTTTCCATGCCGAAATTTTCACGACCGATCGTATAAGATTCTAAAACAGCACGAACTGTAGCTTCTACACTCAAATGAAGCCCATGCGGTCCTGACATGTGCTTTAACATGACTGCATTAGCGAAATGCTCGAATGGAAGAACAATTTTTCCATTTTCTCGGAGGACTAGACGCCCTTGGGCATCTAAAGTTAAACGATTGGCCAATACTCTAAAAATAAATGTTTAAACATAAAAAAAAATAAGAATAAATTGAAATTTTTACTGCAAATAAGCTGCATTGGGAAGCATAGCACTTTCTTTTAGTTCGGAGAAGCATTGTAATAACTCAACGCTTGGGTTCCATCCCTTATTTTGAAGATACAACTGAAGCAACATGTAAAGTTTTTCTGTTACGTAACCAACACCTTGAAGGCTTGAAGAGTTACCCATATCTTGCTGTGTATTATGCATTATGTTCGAAGTTGAGGAGTTTCCTTGCTGCTGTCCTTTTGATAATGCGGCTTTCATAGTTTCAGATAAGTCCATTTTATAATTTTCTGGATAAAAAGTTTTAGCTTGATCCTGGATTTAATACAATTAAAAATGTGTAAATTAATGAATATTTAAGGGTTTCAGGAGTACGTCTCAAAAATTTTAATCTAATTCAGCTAAACTTATAATCTTCGATTGGTATTTTGAAATATAAAATTTGATATACAAAAATTAATACTAAATAACAATACAAGATTTATAAAATATATTGTGTGCGTAATAATTTGATCTTATTTGCTACATATTCACAAATTCAGTCAAATACAACACTTGCTTTCAACTTGTTCATAATCTTCAAGTTCCCGGTTTATAATACATCAATTATCCCAAATATATCGTTTATTTTTCAGATCAACTTCCAAAAAACTTAAATTTTAATAAATACTTTATATATTGGACTGCATGCATAGTTTTTTTATGAAAATTTAATCCATTTTGTTTCATGAATGTCCGAACAACTTTGACAATTCTTTAGACACTTGAGGAAGAAGAAGCAAAAATTATATGTACAATAGAAAACTCTATACATATATGTTCTTCGGAAACAGCATTTAATTAAAATTGTCTATGATATTCTAATATAACAAATTTAAAAGACACCAAGGCATGAAAGTGAAATTAATAAGTCGTAATCCGGACGAATATTTACGTGAAACCAAAAAGGATCTCCATAAAAGTTTGTATTTTAATATTTTGAAAGTAACATAACAAAAAATATTTTCGCAGTTCCCCGAAACTATGATCCAAGTTTGCATCCTTTGGAATCTGTTCGCGAATATGTTAGAGCATTAAATGCTACAAAACTAGATCGAATATTTGCTAAACCGTTTGTTCGTAATTTAAGTGGACATAAGGATGGGGTTTCTTGTTTTGGAAAACATCCAAAACTAATTTCAATTCTATCATCTGGAGCCTACGATGGGGAAGTAAGAATATGGGATCTTTCAGCCGGCCAATGTGTAAGGAATTTTACTGCTCATGAAGGATTTGTTCGTGGTATTGTCTATACAGATAATGGCAACAAACTTTTAACGGTAGGAGATGACAAAACTATCAAAATGTGGAATTTAGAATCTTATGAAACTAACAATGATGAAGAACCATGCAATACGATACTTAGTAAAACCCTGCTAACAGGAATATCCCATCATCGCTATGATCCAATTTTTGCAACATGTGGAGAACTTTGTAATATATGGGAAGAATCACGTAATGTACCACTAAAATCCTTTAAGTGGGGAGTTGACACACTTAATAGTATTGCTTTTAATCAAGTTGAAACCTCCTTACTTGCTGCTTGTGCCAGCGATAGAAGTATAATTTTTTATGATAAACGAGAAATAAAACCTTTAAGAAAGGTCATACTTAAAATGAAAGCTAACAAACTTTCATGGAATCCGATGGAAGCGTTTAATTTTACAGTTGCTAGTGAAGATTTTAAGTAAGTTGCATAATACAATATAAACGCTAAGTAATTATTTATACATAACATTTCAGTTTGTACACATTTGATACACGACAACTTAAAAATCCTATTAGAATACATTATGATCATACATCTGCAGTAACAGATGTTGAGTACGCTCCAACTGGGAAAGAATTTGTTTCTGGTTCATATGATAGAACAATACGCATTTATGAAATAAATAAAAGCCATTCTCGTGATGTTTATCACACTAAAAGAATGCAACATGTTGTTTGCGTTGGTTGGAGCCTTGATAATAAATATATCTATTCTGGTTCCGATGAAATGAATATTCGTTTATGGAAAGCACGAGCATCTGAAAAATTAGGGACTTGCAGACCTCGAGAAAAATCTAATTTTAACTACCAACAAGCATTAAAGGATAAGTATGCAGCCCATCCACAAATTAAACGTATCGCTAGACATAGACAAATACCAAAGCATGTGTACAATGCTCAAAAGAAATTGAAAATCATGAAAGCTAAAGAAAAAAACAAAGAAGAAAATATTAAAAAGCATTCTAAAACGAAAGATACCAATTTTGTGTCCGAAAACAAAAAAGTTATATTGAAAGAGGATGAATAGTTTGATTATCTGAATAAATTTTCCAGATCCAAACGTTGTTTTATTTTCAGTATTCTTATTTTTGAAGTATCATTTCTCGAGTTAGTCTGAGTGTCAGGCTTGTCAGGTTTGTAAGTCTAATCGACCCTATTTTTAAATTAAGATTCCCTTTTGTATGCATTTAGGAATAATCGATTAGTTTTATCTAAACGGAATGTTCTTTTCTTAGACCATTTGGCCAAACAGCTGGCTAAATTCAATTTTAGTAGTTTAAGGAAGTTTTTAAGGTAGTTGAGTGCTCGGAATTTTTTATTTAATCTTCAAGAATAATTTCATTTTAGAATATTTCTACTAAAATAAATTAATAAGCAAACAACATTTGGAAACTTCAGCAAATTCGATCTGATAGCTCACTAGACCTTTTCACATTTTGACATTTTCAACTTTTATACGAGTAAACTGAGCACATACCCTTAATTAATAGAGTACAAAAGAAAACCGTCAAAATGTTTTAAAAAGTCAACTGAGGTGCAAGCTTGCAACTGTGTTGCCTGAATTTTGTGATTTTGTCTATTTAATATTTAATAAATTTATTATTTAAAATTAAAAAGCAATTTATATTTTTATTAAACACATTTTAATGGATGGATCTATGTGGAAACGTGTGCTGCTTCACTGGGTTTGAAACATATTTTGTTGTCAAATAATGCATTATTTTTAAATGTAATTAATTAGGTGAAACATACTGAATTTTTAGAAGGAACTTTTTACAATTTAGAGCAAACAGATGTTGAAGAATTTTTTTCAAAATTTTTCGACCGCATAAAAGAAGGCAACAGTTGCTCTAAGGATATTATTCTATTTTTAAAAGGTATACATTTTTTTATGTTTCCCTTGCATAAAATGAAACTTCTTTTTGTGATAATTTTAGAGCAATACCCCCAGTTTGAACCACATTTAGATGATGATCAACATATTAGCTCGGTGGAATATATGTATATTTATTCTTTGTTATTACATTATTCATGTGTAAAACATCCTCAAGAATATTTCCAAAAAGCATGTCAAAAATTAACAGAAGAATATCAGCATCTTATAGCATATTTTTTTCAAATTCTTTTGGAGAGAGATACTTTTACTAAAGAAAGTTTAAGGAATACTATTGCTGGGGCTGTGTCTAAATCTCCAGTGCCATTATCAACTTTTAGTCCTTTACGTACGCCAAATAGTAAACAATCGCCTCCTACTCCAGCTACTATTGTAACAGAGCATACAAAACAAATTATTGCACTAAAAGTAATTAAATTTTTATTGTATTGTTTATATATGTATATATGTCTTGTTTTAGAGGCAAATAGAGGCAGAACGCTATGATAAGAGTTTTCTTGAAATTCAGCTAAAAGAAACAGAAGCTCAAAACGAAAAACTCAGTAACAAAACTAATATGATTTGAAAGTTTTAATTGCAATTTGATAAATTTCAGAACGCGATAAGAAAAAGTATTCGGTACAAATCGCAGAATTGAAGAGTGAGCTTTTAACTAACACTACAGAAAATCGTTCACCATATAAAAATATTAAAGAAGAACAGGTTAAATAGAAAGATTTTATGTAAAATAATTTTATTATTCAAAATATTTTCAGATAAAATACCGATTGAGAAAAGAAATTACCGAAAAAGATGAAAAAATACTTAATTTGCAGGAGCATATTCAAGGGATTGAAAAGGAAAAAAATATTATTAGGGAAAAGGTATTTATGATATATTTGGAAAACTTTTGAAAAATTGTTATTTTTAGCTGCATTTTGTCGAAAGTACTGTAAATATTTATATGGATAAAATTCAAGGAATGGAAGATACTATTAATGATCTCACAATAGAGTTGGAGGTAATTTTGGATTACCAATAAAATTTCACTAAATAAATAATAAAAAAAAAAATTCTGTAACATTTTCAGAATAAAAATGATAAAATTACTAGCTTGAATGATATTAAAAATGAGCTAGAACGTTATCTAAACGAAGGAAGAGCTGCACGAGATCTTCATACGGATATAAATTCATCAGGCGAGTATTTGGATATATCATTTTCTAGAACAAATAATAGTTCTGGAACAATGCCAAGTCCAGAAAATTTAGCAGGTTCTGTTGTTGATGTAAAACTTCGAGAAAAAGAAATTGAAAATGGTCATCTTCGTGAAGAAATAGATCATTTCAGAACAGTTTTAAAGGGATTGCATCAAGTTTTGGTGAAAAATATCAATATTTTCAACATTGAAGATATGAGTACTCTTTTGCAACATGATAATGATTTAATAAAATTCGAAGATATTGTAGACCATTTAAGTCAAATTTTCGAAACAATCAAATGTAAAGTGAGTAATGCAGAAAAAATGTATAATGATGCTCTCAAGGAAAAAAAGGAGGCTGACCAATTCATAAATAAACTAAAAGAAGAAATTAATGCTTTATTAGACAAAATTCAAAATAATGAAAAAGAAATAAAACACCTGAAAGATAATTTGGAACAAAATCATAAAAAATATGCAGAATTGGCTATAAAAAATTCACTTTTAGAAGTGAACTATGAAAATGACAAAAAGTGCTTTGGTCTAACTATAGATGAACATAAAGAAGAAATAAATATTTTAGTAAAAAAAATGGAAAACTATGAAAAAGAGATACAAAACTTGAAAGGTAGTTTAGAAAATAGTCAGAAACATTATGCAGAACTGGGTAAACAACATTCGTTGCTGGAAATGGAATATGAAAAAGAAAAAAAGTGCTCTGGTCAAACTATCAATGAATTAAAGGAAGAAATGAATATTTTAATAAAAGAAATTGAAAATTCTAAAAAAGAAATAAAACATCTGGAAGATAATTTAGAGCAAAGTTGTCAAAAATATGCAGAATTACTGCAAGAAAATTCCTTATTAAAAGCGAAATATGCTAAAGAAAAAATGCATGCTGATAAATCTTTAAATGATCTAAAGGAAGAAATGAATGTCTTAGTAAAAAAAATGGAAAATAATGAAAAAGAAATGCTAAACCTTAAAGATAATTTGGAAAGTAGTCAGAAGCATTGTGCAGAACTGGGTAAACAACATTCGTTGCTGGAAATGGAATATGAAAAAGAAAAAAAGTGCTCTGGTCAAACTATCAATGAACTAAAGGAAGAAATGAATATTTTAATAAAAGAAATTGAAAATTCTAAGAAAGAAATAAAACTTCTGGAAGATAATTTAGAGCAAAGTAATCAAAAGTATGCAGAATCACTGCAAGAAAATTCCTTGTTGAAAGCGAAATATGCTAAAGAAAAAATGCATGCTGATAAATCTTTAAATGATCTAAAGGAAGAAATGAATCTCTTGGTAAAAAACATGGAAAACAATGAAAAAGAAATGCTAAACCTTAAGGATAATTTAGAAAATAGTCAGAAACATTATGCAGAATTGTGTAAACAACACTCGTCGTTAGAAATGGAGTATGAAAATGAAAAAAAGTGCTCTGGTCAAACTATCAATGAACTAAAGGAAGAAATGAATATTTTGATAAAAGAAATTGAAAATTCTAAGAAAGAAATAAAACTTCTGGAAGATAATTTAGAGCAAAGTAGTCAAAAGTATGCAGAATCACTGCAAGAAAATTCCTTGTTAAAAGCGAAATATGCTAAAGAAAAAATGCATGCTGATAAATCTTTAAATGATCTAAAGGAAGAAATAAATGTCTTAGTAAAAAAAATGGAAAACAATGAAAAAGAAATGCTAAACCTTAAGGATAATTTAGAAAATAGTCAGAAACATTATGCAGAATTGTGTAAACAACACTCGTCGTTAGAAATGGAGTATGAAAACGAAAAAAAGTGCTCTGGTCAAACTATAAATTCACTAAAAGAAGAAATAAATATTTTAAAAGACAAAATTCTTAATTATGAAGAAGAAATAAAATGTCTGCAAGATAATTTGAAGCTAAGTCGTCAAGATTATGCGGAATTAATTGAACAAAATTCAACCCTAGAGACAAAATATACCAATGAAAAAATGTGTTCTGATCAGTATTTAAATAAATTAAAAAGAGAAATAGACGTTTTAATAGAAAAAAATGAACATTCTCAAAACGAAATTAAATGTCTACAAGATAATTTAGAAAAGTGTCATAAAAACCATGCAGAATTGGCTCAACAAAAATCACTATTGGAAATAAAATATGAAGACTTAAATAAAGATTATTCAATACTTATGAAAGAGAAATGCATAATTCAAACTGAAAAACAGAATATTGTTGAAAATTTAGAAAAAGAATTATTGAAAAGTTCTTTAAAAACTGATGAAATCTCAAGATTACATAATCAATGTCAATCTCTGCAACAAACCTTAAATGAATATAAAGAACAGATTAAGAGCTTAAGCTGCCTTAGTGAAGAACGAATGAACCATATAAATATTCTTAAAAAAGATCTAAACAATGCAATAAAATCTCTTGAGGTAGAAGAATCAAAAAATATACAAATAAACAATGAACTTAAAGGACAACAAAGTATTTGTATACAATTACAATATAGCGTTGCAAAAATTATTAGCATTGCCGAAACATATAAAGACTTCTTTGGTAGAATATTTATTGATTATCAAAATGGAAAGTTTTTATTAAAAACCCTTGGAACAAGTTTAAAAAAAATAACTGCAGAGAAGTTAAATATGTATAAGAAATTTCTTGATTTGTATAAAAAAAATAGTATTTTATTAGAAAATTTCCATAAAGTTGACAAGAAGCTGCTAGCATTTCTTAATGAATATTCAAGTATAAAAGATAAAAATACTGCTTATAAGAATCATATTAATGAGATAGAAAATTATTATAAAGAAAAAGAAAAACATAATAAATTGGAAATCGATAATTGTAAAAAAAACACGGCAATCTTTAAAAGTAGCTTAAAAAGAATTGCTGATCTCGTGTTAGAAATAGAATCTCAATTAGAAAATGTAAAAGAAGAAAGAGATAATTTTAAAATAGAACTTATAAATAAGGATACCAAGTTATTTAACCTGGAGTCATCTATTTCTAAATTAAATGAAACATGTAAAAATTTACTTCAACATGAAGATATGCATCGAATATATGTGACGGATTTGCAAAAATTACTTAAATTAGTAGAGAACGTTTGTAATGATAATACAAAAAATGTTGACATTTTTAACGAATTCAATAGTGAAATAACATTATTCAATAAATTGAAAGGATACATTTATAAAGTTTTGTATGAAAATTTCATTTTACAAAAAAACAAAACAAATTTTGAGCATAAAATTCAGGAATTATATGATAAAATTCGTGAGCTATATAAATTTGAATTTTTATTGCCAGAAGATTTTATAATATCTCATTCTATGATAATTGATTCGGATAATAGAATGTTAAAATATGATGATAAGAATCTAGAACTGGAAGAAAAGCTAAGTGCACTGAAGGAGTACATACAAAAATCAGAATTTTTAAGAAATAAAGTTATGGAAGATAATGAAACATTTAAGGGAGAAATTAAAAGACTTAATCTTAATGTAGAGGAAATGCAAAAAGCCCAAGATGATCTTTTAAAAAAAGTTGAAAATCTTTTAAACGAAAGCTCTTCTGATAAGAAAAAAATTACATCATTTGAAAATATAATTCAGCAATTAAAGGATAATAAAATAACTATAGAGACCCAAATCTCTGATTTGAAAAATGAAAATCTAATTCTTACACAACAAAAGTGTTCTCTTCAATCCAGATACAAAGAAAATGAATTCTTATATAAGGAAGCAAAACTAAATCTCGAAAACTTTCAATCAAATTGTAAGGATCATATACGAGAACTTGGACGTGAAAAAGAAAGTAACGCTTGTATTTTAAAAGAAAATACAATCCTAAAAACGGAATTGGATAAGAAGCTCGTAGAACTGAAAAATTTCGAAGAAAAATATATGAAGCGAACTCATATAATTGATAATATGGAAACAGAAAAAGCTACATTACTTGCCTTAGTAGATGAACAATCAAAAAAAATTGATAATCTCAATCATTTGATTGAAGAGAATTGTAAAGTTATACAAGAAAATAAAGATGAGTATTTCGCTCTTGAACAAAAGTATTCCAAAATTGTTGCTGAAAATATGATAAACATACAAAAATTAAAAGAAGTTAACTGCTCTTTAGAAAAAACTTCCTTTAAACTTGGAGAACTTCAGGGAATATCATCTAAGCTAACAAAACAGAATACAGATTTATACAATGAAAATGAGGTATTATTGAGAAAAATAGACAGTTATAAAAAAATGGAGAGCCGAAATATGATACTTGAACTAGATATTACCAAATTACAGAAGGAGTTCTCTTTAAAAGATCGAGAAATACAAGCTAAAAATACAAATTATATTGAACTACAAGAAAATTTAAAAAAAATAGAAAGTGAAAATAAAGTTTTTAAAGAAAAAACTGATCAACTTACTTCAGAAATAATTGTATCAAATGAGCTTAATAAGCAATTATCAGAAAAATTTGAAAAATTAACCACAAACTGTGAGAAATTACAGCAAAATAATTTTGATTCTGAACATCAAATTAAATGCTTGCAACAAAAAATTGTAAACCAATCGGAAGAATTTGAAAAATATAAAAAAGATATTTTAAATTTACATAGACTCCATCAATCTGATATTCTTTCTAAGCTAGATAATCTTGATCAGATTGTAAAAAACAAAGAAAATCAAATAAAAAAATTAGTTTTTGGAATTGACAATATTAAATCTTTAACTCATGCTAAAAATAATTTAAATAGTGAAAAATGTAAAATAATTTCTGATATAACTGAAAAACTACAAAAAATTGAACATATGTACACTAAAGAAAAATTCAATAATGAAAAGTTATTAAAGGATTTATCAATATTTGAAGCTAAACTTCACAAAAATCGACAAATATCGGAACAAAATGAGGTAGCATGGCGACAAGAAAAAGAAAAGTTACTACATCAAAATGAATTAGTTGAAAATCGAATTAAAGAAACTCGCTTAGAACTTGAAGGAAAATTGGAGAAAATGAAAAATAAGATGGTATGTAAAACTGTATATTTTTAGAATATAAAAGGTGGTTGAGTTATTCAACGCGGTATTTTCATATTAAAAAATGATTTTAAAAAAAAATTTTTGTGAAAAATTTCTGTGTCAAGCTAGAGATTTAGATCTTTAACGTAGATTTAGTCAAAGCTCTTCACCCTCTTTGCCAAGGTTATTTTTTATGTATGTAGCCATTCCCGAATTTATTGTTATTTAAGTTATTTCCAGGTAATTGACTTGCATTATTTAACCCCGTTCTTTATATATTCTCCATTCCCTTATTATAAAAAAAAAAAAATAAATACATTTTTGTAATCATAGCAATGTTTGGTATTTAATGTGCAACTTCGCTATAGTTTATGCTTGTGTTATTTTAGTATGTAGAAAAGTACTTTTTTAAGTTGTTTATTTATGTAATTTTATTTTTTGTTAAAGATAAAACTTTATTGCAAGAAAATTCAAAAATCAACTCAAACTTCTGATAATCAGATTGCACAAGTTTCTGGAAGTGAAGTAGTGATTAGTAATTTACCCTCATATTGGATAAATAGAATATCATACATCAAGAATCCTTTTATATGTGTTATTATTAATTTTATGGTTTTTTATTTATCTAAATATGCATTAAGGAATAACAATTTCGAAATATTTATTCGTGATAAGATACCTCGTTTTATAATGAGGCTTTATACAAAATAATATTGATTAATATATTATTTAAAAACAAAAATATCGTATTGTGGGTGTATGAAGTATGTTTTATATCATTGTTAAATATCCTTATTTAAACAGAAAACTTTGTATAATGAAGAAGTCGCTAAAATACAAAATAAACATGAACGTGATATACAGGAGCTAAAATTGGAATTAAAATCACATGCTGAAAAGGTAAAGATTTTCAAATACATTTAAAATATCCTAATGTAATATCAATTGTTTTTTTTTTGTTCCAAATAAAAAAGGCTCAAAAATACGAAAAACATAGTAAAGAATTATCTAAGCAAATTTTTAAATTGAATGAAACAAATTTGTTACTCCAAAAACAAAATAAATTTATGGATATAAAATTAAAGGAGTATGATTTTCTTTCATCAGACAGTAGAAAAAATCACCATAATTTTGCAGTTAATACACCAGCTTTAAGTTCAAATATACTGATGGAAGACGAAGAAGGAGAAATATTTAACAATACTTACCTCGCTGATTTACAATATGGTCGTATGTCACCCTTTGGACGAGAATCCGTTAGGTATGTCTTTAAATGATATGATTTTCTTGGCAATATAACTTTTTGATTTTTGGCTATTTAACACAAACTTAAAATATTTCTATCTCCGATGGTTTTTAACTTAAGATTTTAATAATTTTTAAATATTTCTATTAGATAAAAGGCAGCGTACGATAAGGTTGTTGGCACAGTGAACCATATTTTATCAAACTACGCAAAATAAAAATAAATGTCTAAGTCTACATTAAATTATTTATTGTTACTCAATAATAATAGCCCTGAATCAGAAAGCAATTACAAATCAAAATGCTCTAGTAATCCATTTCACTTGGATCTCGGTGATAAGTAATCCAAAAAAAATAATTTCGCGTCATTCCTAAATCTGTTTGGGAGTGTTTGTTACAATGAATAGATGCATTTGCTTACACTACATAGCTCATGAAAAATTATGTGAAA
The DNA here is from genome assembly GCA_947359355.1 of Acrocera orbiculus. Lineage (NCBI taxonomy): Eukaryota > Metazoa > Arthropoda > Insecta > Diptera > Acroceridae > Acrocera > Acrocera orbiculus. The sequence goes on from OX375757.1 coordinate 3,787,064, forward strand.
AACTTTAAATTTCCTACAAATTCTTATGGAATCTGCAGTCTTTTTTTGGTTTGTTTTTTAAATAATTACTGCCCTAAGTCAATTTATATTATTGAGTAAATTATTTCAGCTAATCTTTCAAATAATAAAATATCTCACTGATATTACGTGTCCTAAAAACTTTCCGAATAATCCCTGCTTTCAGATTTTAATTTTTATGATTTTTTCTGAAAATAGCTGCACCACATAGTGCTAGTTTGGAAAGCTTAAAGCAAATCATAGAATACTAGCATCTAAAATATCTATACGCATTTATTACTTTTTTAGTGAAAAACATACTTAAAAATGATTAAATAACTAAAACTTAAATTTTTTTAGTGCAATGGAATTACAATATCGAAATTCATTAGCCCCACCACACTTACGTAGTACGTATTGCGCACAATATGCAGATCAACATATACGCGAAGAAGATATTAAAGTAAGTGACATAAAAACTATTAGCATTTTTTTCTGTTTATTTTTATAAGAGGAATCTTTAACTATTTATTTTTTAAAGGATCATTTTCAAACAAATCTAAATGAAAGTCTCACATCTGTCGCGACTATGGGACAACGGAAAAAAATGACAGGGACTACATCTTATAAAAAACCAGGTCCACCTACGCCTAGTAAAAATGCTGGTAGATTATCGTTCGGTAGTGATTTACATCCTAAGGATGTTTTAAAGGAAAATAATGATGCTGGTACCATAAATGTTAAAAGACCAACCCCCTCAAAATTCAAGAACATATTTCATTCTTCAAAATCAAAAGATGAAGTAAGTATTTTTTTCTTTTTGTGATTAATAATAGAATTATTTAATTTTAAGTTGATGTGTTTTTTGTTTTTTTTTTTGAATTTGCTCGGAATTATAGTTACTCTTTCTTTAAGTCAATTTTTGCAGCAAACTCTAGTTATTTTAATAAAAACAAATATTTTATTATTAATTATCCAGAGTGTTTTCCAGAATGTCGATGAAGCCTAACGCCCAAAAATTAACGAATACCTTTTTAATTGTATTATTTTGAGCTATCCTATAATTTTTTTCTTCTTCTGCTACTAATAATTTATGTAAAGCATGCAACAACAATTTTAGTACATAAGGAAATTAGAAAGGCTTTCTTCTAATGTATAGGACATTATAGGATTTTATTTGAAAAGTACGAAGTTCGAAAAAAAATAAAAAATTAGATTGCGGGATGTTGTGTACAATGTGTATTTGGGTTTTTTCTTTCCTGTTCGTGATTTCATTAAATATTGTATGGAGAAAAGCTATAATAAATAAAACTATCACGATCTAATTTTTTATACAGATTAACAACATGTAATTTTACTGCAAGTATTTCAGACACACATTTAGGGTAGATAATTTCGAAACAATACAATTAAAATGTTTTCAATTAATTTTTGGGATTAGAATAGTAAATTACAAATTTTTGGGTCTAGAATAGTAAATTCCAAATATATGGGACTAGTAAATAGTAAACAAATATAGTAAACGACAAACATTCTCGAAAGCAACTATAAATAACTATACTTAAACTAAAATATAATGTTTACTTCCACAAAATAATTGGTAAAATCTAACCATATAACCTTATCACTAGCTTAATACACATCATAAACAAAATGCAAAACGAGGTCTCTTATTTGAAAGTTATTCAAACAAATGTAGCACTTCAACTCCCCTTAAAATTGATTTTGACCAAAACATGGAATTAACTATAAATCCGAAGGGATGTAAAATACAACAAAGTGATTCAGAAATTGAAGAAAATTCTGATTCGACTTCAAAAAAATTTAATAAATGGCGTGAACCGAATGCTGTGTATACAACTGAAAGTGGAACAACTTCTGATTCAAATTCTGTGTGCTTTGAAGAAAGAAAATCTGAGAGACGACAAAAAATGTATAATAATCATAGTAAAACTCGCCGTTATTCATTTTCTAGTAAAGTTAATACGTTTGCAGATTCTAGACTTCCAAGTAAAATATTAAAGGAACAGCAAAAATTGAGGTCTAAATACAAAAGATGTGCTAACTTTAATCGATATCGTAAATCATTGTATTATTCATCTATAACTAATATACGAAAATCAATTTTGAGTTCAGAAAAATCTATTTTAAAAGTTAATACCAAAAACGATAGTTTACATATTATTGAAAATAATAATATGAACAAAAGTTTTGATGGCAACAATAATAATAACTCAAATAAATTTGAAAATTTATTAAATCAAAGAGTATCGCAAGCTCCATTTGAAATTACTGATCTTAGTTATTTATCGTCACCATCTCTAAGCCATTCAACAACAATAACATCAAAAACTCTTTATTCAGGTTCAGTTATTGTAAATCGGAAAATACCCCACATTAATAAGACAATAATTAGAAAAAGTGCATTATGGCTACGTTCAAATTTTAATAAGCCGAATAATGAAATTGAAACAAGCATGAATCAATTAGCTTTGCCTTATCTAAATGATGTTTGGGAAAATAATTATTTAATAGTTAAATTAATTAGTATTTTTTGTATTGTATTAATTATATTTACTTTGTATTATAATTTATTTGGTTTAAAGTTTTTTTAGAAATTAGAACCACCATATTTTCGTAATTAATTTTTGTACTTTCTTTATTTTAATAAAGTGCTTATTTATTTACATAGAATACTTTATTTATATTTCTTATTTATATTATGTGTTTTTTTTATTTTATTTTTTCAGAATACTCCGCCAAGACGAAGACTGAGCAATCTTTTCAAAACTAAAAGATAAAGCTGATAATGTCTGAATAAATATCAGACAGAAATTGTATAAATTTAAACTTAATTTTTTTATAAATTATAAACTAAAAATAATTAAAATAGTAAATAATTTTATTTTACTAAATCAGAAAGTATCATAAGAAATAAATTTTTAATTGTTTTAAATAACTTTATTCATATTTTATGCTTAAATAAGATACAGGATATATATATATATATTTTTTAAAATGAATGATAACTTTTAGTGTAATATAAACTATATCAAATTTTAATTTTGTTTATTTTTTGTAAAATTTCATTTTTAAAATTTATTAGAAATCAGTTTAATTTGCTTACATTAGTAAAAGGGAACCAAGACATCAGAAACGATTAATTTTGCTTTAGTTTTTTAAATATCGCAGATATCAATAATGGTTAATTCTGCTATAAGTCTGGTGCTTATCGTGTATTTGATGAACAAGTTTTCGTAAGTAAATTAGGTGCCATTTTCACAGTATTATATACAAGATAAAACCAATAAATTTAGCATAAAGATTTTGTTGACTTCGGACAATACAAGTAATCCCCGTAATTATCGGTAGCTTAATTATAGATGCTTCTATTACTTTTTTTTAACTTTTTAAAGTGTTTAAAGTTATGTTAAAATTTATCTTCGTATTACTTTTGAATAAAGGAAACATATATTTCGATTTTATATTATATGCTTATGCATTTTAACACAAAAAGATAATTTTTTACATGAGGTAAATTCGGTATTTCATATAACAACAAATTGCAGGCAATTTCGAAGTTATTTTTATCACCTGCGAATTAATTACTTTTCCTCATTTTTCTTGTCATTTTTGCCAAAATTTTAAACCCCGATTTCATATCGCTTAAGCCCATTTCTTGTGTTTTTTGTTATTTTTATAAAAAATATAAATTAAAATAAAATATTTCTCGCCAGTTTGTGAGCTAAAAGAATTTTTAAATGTGTTGCGCCTGAAAGTTATTAAAAAGTTATGCATATTTCTAAACTAAACTATAAACTTTCAGGCTAGCAACATAAAATCAACACCGCTGAACCATAGTTATGCCATGGCCGAATAATGGCCAATTATTGAGAACTTTTATAAGTAAAAAACACTTTGAAAACAGTTATATTTTACAAAGCGAATATTTTCAAATCAAAATCAAACAAATTTTGCAAATTTTTTATGCCAAAGAAAGTATTATCGAAAAATGTATAACTGATAATGAATATATCGCCACAAATAGAAAATACTTCTTTAATCAAAATGTAAGGCCATGTGTCACTTAACATTAATATTATTAGGCGAGGCGCCTAAGTGTAAAAAAGAGAAAAAAGGAATAATTCGTTACAGCAAATTGATGGTGGTAAAGCGTCCGTAAACCCATTTGAATTCATTTCGTTTTATTTTTTATTTACTAAACAGCAAAGTATAAAATAAAAAAATGAAGCTAGACTGAGTTCTATCGGATAATTAATTTTAAGAGAAGCTTCAGTTGAAAACTCCCTCTTTTCAGTTAAATTTAACTGATTAATTTTTTTGAAAAAAATACAGATTACTTAAACGACCAAAGATACGTTTTCTCCAATTTTGAGATAAATCCAATCATTTTTCTGAGAAAGCAAATTAAAAACTGAAAAAATTAAAAAATTTCTATTAACAATTTTTAGATCTTTTTATCTAGAACTTTTATTTTTAGATTTTTTTGATTAGATTCGTAGCTTAGCCATAAAAACCCTCCTCTCTACGCCCTGTAACATTTCAGCTGTTTAGAATATTGCCAAAACTTCTAATATCTTATAAGAAAACTCCTTTTCGTAGTACTTTTTGCTGATAGAATTTTATGATAAATCAACAGATTAAGAAATAAAAAATACTAAAATTTGTGATAAAATAAACAAAAATAACAAACGGATAGTAAAATTAAAATGTTATTATTATTAATATAAGTGTTTTAATAATTTGAAGGAAAAAAATGTTGGTAGTTATTTCATTAAAATGTTTATTTCGAGTTTAGATAAAGCAGTTCTTGTAGCCAATGCCATAAAAATTTTATCTTTAAAAACAATAATAATAACTTACTAATTATTAGAATAGAAAAAAACGAATAACCCAGAAATTATTTTCATTTATGTGCAAATAATAAAAATTTTTAATTGAATGTAAACTGATAAGAAGTAAAAGTTATAATTTAATTTAAAATAAGAGTGAAAGGGACAGAAAGATTAAATTAAATAATAATTCGACAAAAATTAGATATTTTTAATAATATTTTTAGTTTATCATTATCACTATCATTGAGAGGGCTATGCTGCACTGGGACCAGAATCGATCTATTGTGCTCCCCGTCTGAATTATGCAGGAAACTTTATATCAAGCTCCCTTTACAGAGCCAAAACATCTTTTAATCTTAACTCACCCTCCCCTGTACAGAGCACGTAGCGAGCGAGAAGATGTTTGAGTCTCTTCGTCATCAGCCTCCCACACTCGAATAACATAGTTTAACGATCAATTGAATCAGGATCAGGATCAGGAGAATCAGGAGTTTTTTGAATTAAATTAAATTTAGAGAAAAGGATTTGAATTCAAGAGATTACATGAGAACTCAGTGCTGCAGCACAAAAACTAAAAAACAGGGAAGAAAAAAAAAAGTAAAAGGATTAATTTATATGTGAGTATATTTAAAATTCATAAAATACAGTTGCATATCCTTTGCTAACTTCTAAATTAGTTTCTCCTTTTTCAAATCTAAAAGAGCAGTCTTGGTTAGTCGAAAGATATGTATCTTTGTCGGAAAGGATAACAAATTTTTATTTTTAATAATTGCAGTAAATATTTAATAGATCCATGCATAGGTAGAAAAAAAGAAGACATGGCCTTTTGTAATGAAAAATAAGAAAAAATAATAATTTTTTTAAAAATTTTTGTTGGTATTTGTTTTTTATTTTATCCAGTCCAGCTACAAGGTGGGTGGTAAGTAGGCAGGTAAGTAAACAGTTTTTTGAACTAAGCACTCTATCTCACTACTCTCGGTTCTGTTTTGTCCGTGTCTAAACTACCACAGAACCACATCTTAAACGCTACCGTAAAAGCCATTAGTTAGCCCCACAACCAATGAAGAATCTATCTATCACCATCTCATCATCTATCACATAAAATAAGTTTTCAATTTACACTTAATGGTTTTTAAAAATAATAAAATTTTTTCATATAAAATTTAAAGTGAGTGAAAATTTATTCAGGATTTTAAAACCAATTGCATTTATTTATTTAAAAAAAATATAATCTAATATTTTATTGGCACATTTATGTACATTAAGCAATAATAATATACATCTATTAAAGATTAACTGAGTTTAAAATACCACTTTGAATGATTCTTTCGTCTCGCTTAAAATGTTTATCACAAAATTCAGCAATTCTATAACAAGCTTCTTGAATTTTTTCTTCAGGAACGGTTAAAACAATCCGCATAAAATTTGGATAATAAAATGCTTCTCCTGGTAAACAAAATACACTTTCTTCATTTACCAGAGCTTGCACAAAATCAAGATCTGTTCGATATTCTGGAAATTTATTTATATCGATTCCAATTAACATATACATAGCTCCAGAGGGAAAAATTGGCTTCAAGCCTTGAACTTCACTTAATATTTTATAGGCTATTTTTGCACTTTTCTATAAAATATTAAAATTGAGTGATTTGTTTATAAAAAAATAATAAAATTTAAAAAAAAATCTTAACCTGTAGTTTTTTAATAACTTCGTCAAAATAGCACTTTGGAGTATTTTTAAGTATAGTAGGTAATGCTCCTTGAATAAGTGTATTAGCTCCCATAATACGTCCACTTAAATTTCTAAGTCCAATTATTATTTCCCTAAAAAGATTATTACGATCGTGGATAACAATCCAACCAACCCTCCATCCTGGAACTAAAAATCTCTTAGTGAGACCCCCACAAGAGAGAACTGGTGTACTTCTAGAAAGGGAGCTTACTGCAACATAACGATGTTCAGAAAACACAAAATGTTCATAAATCTAAAAAAAAAAAAAAATATTAAAAGTTTTTAACAAAATAAAAACAACCGATTTTCAAATATACCTCATCTGCTATGATTGGTATAAAGTATTTCTCTGCTAGATTAACAATTTGCTGTAAATGATGTTTTGTAAAAACACTTCCACAAGGATTACTTGGATTGCTAATAATTAAAGCAGCAGTATTATTATCAATTAGTGTTTCTAGTTGCTGTAAATCAACTTCCCAATTTTTTTCCGGTAATAGATTATAAAATCGAGTTTCTATGTCATGGCCATCCGCTAAAGTTTTATAAAGAGGAAAACCCGGTCTAGGTATTAAAATGTTTTGACCACGATCAGCCAAAACTGTTATTGATAAATCAATAGCACTTGAACAGCCACTGCATATTATTATATCCTTAGAAGATACATTGCCTTGATGTGAAACATACTCTGCAATAGCTTGACGTGCTTCTTCGTGTCCAATTGTAGGTCCATAACCATTATATCGTCCTTGTAATACAACCTGTTTAATTGCTTCGATTGTTTCCTCTGCTGCTTTTAAATTACCAAAAGTAGTTGGATCACCTGGATTTAATGAAAAACAAAGAATAAATATATAAAATAATATATTAATAACAAATGTTGTTATCTGAATTATAACAATTTATTTAAATACAAGTCTCTATATACAATTCTCTATAAATGAGAAAGTATTTGCATTAATTAATATTATATATATATATATATATGTATATTATGTTTATATTTACATATATTTTTCTTTGAAAGTTATTTTTCACAGCATTTTCAAACGAAAACAAAAAAAAAAAAAAACGAGTAAAAATGCGCTGTTGAAAGAACAAGAATTAAGTCAGCTAACTGGTTAGACCGATTTAATTTTGCAGCGCATCTATATAACTTTGATACGAATCATATGCAAATTAATTTTAGTCTCCTCTGGAGGAATATCAAAAAACAAAAATTCCACATGGTCGTTAAAAATGTGGTTGGACAAGATTTTGAACGTTTTGATACGATTTCACCCATCACTGATATATATGAATATCACGCCACATTGATAAAGGATGGGGATAAATTAACGCGTGGTTTTTTTTTATATTAAATCTATTTTGTACAAAATAAATATTTTCAGGTACTTCCCGGTTAAAAATAAAATATTTAAGTTATTATTGTTCTAGCTTTTAACAAAATCTCTGCTATAATTTTCAATTTACTATGAAACTTTACAAATAATTGTATAAAATAAAATATATTAGCATTCACTTAATATTTTCCTTTATAATCCACTTTTTACAATTTCCTAGTATTTAAAAAGAAAACCACACCTAGGTAGATTTTGTCTATCATAAAATCTTAGCTAAATATTTTTTTTTGATAATTATTATTAGTTTTTTGACCTTGCAAGAAAATAAATTAAAAATTTTTTTATTGAAAATTTTAAATTTTGATGCGCAACATAAATTTGTTATTTATTTTGAATATAATAAATTTTCTAAATTTATTAATTAATTAGTTCACACACAAGATCCATGTTTATGCAGTAGTTTACTTTTCCATTTCCTTACCGTCTAGCACTTAAAAAAATTATGTTGTATTCATATTTTTCACTGTAAATTATTAGTTTTTTTAATATTGAATATGTAAAGTTAAAGCTAAACTCTTTTAGATAAAGATTTATTACTAAATTTTAAATATTTAATATTCTGTCGAAAACCTGGAAGTAATAAACTATCTTAGTAGCTAAAGAACATCATTTTATTGAAATATGTCCTCTTTGGTCATGTTATTCAATATTTTGATTAACAACACAAAAGAACTTTGTATAGTTAAAATAAAAATAATGACTATAATCTGTTGTTTTAATGCTAATTCTCTATTTATATATTTATTTTATTAATTTATAAATTTTAAAAGAGTATATAAGCTGTATTACATAACGGCCATAATGGTATCTTTCCGCTGACATTCTTAAATATCCAAAAATTATCACTGTTAGGTTAAAAGTTACCAGTTGTGTTATGTGAAAAAAACACCAACATTTCTCGAATGAAGCCAACTCTAGTTTTTTGTTTTTAAACAAGAGTAAAAATATTATTCGAAAATCTATAAAATGTGTAGTCAAAACTAAATTATTTTATACAAAATGATTTTTTGTTGTTGTTACATACATACGAATGAAAACGAATTAATTTAACCATACATAAAGTCGATAAATTTTTCCATTATGCAGCCACTGATATTATTTTTATGACAAAAGAAAAAAAAAGCCAATTAAAAAATTAATTACTCACCAATAGATAAAGGTATCAACGGTTTTTCGGGGTTTGGTTCGATTTTTAATCCTTCAACAACATTTCGGATTAAATTAAGAGTATTTTTTGCATAATATGAGACTTGAATATTCCAGCCTGTTCTTTGATTTTTAGAATTTTTCGAACCACTTGTGGGCATACTCACAAAACAATTTCAGTGTCAAAAAATTGTTCAAAATAAGAAAAAAGTCAATCAGAATAAAACAAAAAAAAAAAGTTTTTTAAAAATTTGAAATTTATGATTAGAGTATGTTAACTAGTTCTTCTTAAAACACTTTGGATTAACCAAAGAAAAATTCCATACTTTTATAAAACCAAGTAAAAACTTAAAACTATAAATTAAAACTTTTGAAAAATATTAAACAGCACCAAAACTTTATTTTATAATCACAACGATAACAGACGACATTTAAGACTAAACTGGCTTTAGTTGAGTGTGTTTCAAAGCTTTTATTGGCCTAAAGCAAGGTGCGGGCGGTATTTTTTTTTTTCAGTGATTTGTTGATCTTGAATTTTTTTTTATAGTGCATTTTAATTTTTGGTAAATAATGTTTATATGCATTTTATTATTAATGTAGAAAACTTTGGAATTATATAATATCTAAGGATTATTACAATTTATCTAAATAGTAAAAATTCACTCAAAGTATTATTTGAAAAAAAGTGTGTTTCATTTGTTTTTCTATTTACTTATACAAACTAAAATCAGGTTTTTTGTATCATTTTTATGTTAAATATTAGCTAATATATAGTTTTTATTTTTTAACTAGTTATTTTGCATACATCATTGTATTTCAAAGTCAGAGTTTTAATGCAATATTCCTCAATATCTTATTAATAAACAGAAATTTTTAATTTATAGTAATAAATTATTTTTTGCTCCTAAGCTTTGTAAACAGATCAAAACCATTCCTTTTGAAGATACATATGTATATCAAAAAGTTAGAGCTGAAAAATTATATAGATTAAATACTCTTCTCAAAACAAACTTGCTGGCATTTTTATTGGTTCAAGGTAGTGAGAGCTGCAGCTGAAGTTTGAGGGTTATAGAGTACTGCAATCATAAACATTGGTAAAAACCACATGAGGCGAAGCATTAAGCAAAGATGCAGAACTTTCGAAACTAACCAAGCGAGACCGTGAAGCAGAAATTTTTTTGACATCTTACGGATTTAGGTGCAGTCAGCTTCATAGTGTAATTTTATTATACATCACTTACTGAATTCGACATAAGTTCTAGCTTCATATGTACTAGGAGATTATGCCACCTGAGAGACATACATTAAAATTTAAAAGCTCATTTCCAGATTTTTCCAAACTGAAAAATTTCTAGTGGTTGAAATCCTCTCTTTGCGTGACATATGGAAACCAAGTTGTCATCGATTGATGTAAATTTATGCATGCCATGCACTGAAGAAAATTTGAATAAAAAAGAGCTAAGAATGATAAATATGTATAAATATGTGTCAAATTTATATATGCATAGCATGTTTATAGATAGCAATACCTGACTTTTATCATTTATCCCAGAGTTTTTTGGGTTTACTCCGGCTTTTTTCTCTGAAATAAGGTGTTAATACCATACTATACTCTCTACTACTACTCTCTACAAGACGACCGTAAATGAAAGAATTTTCAAAGAAAAATATTCAAGTGAACTGCAGAAGAAAAAATTAATATAGTTTTTGCGTATTGTTAAAACTAATTAAAAAAATTTAGCCTTTCTTTTTCTTATTATTTTATTTCATATTTTTTCTGATATTCTTCAGGATAGAATCAAATGAGTGCCTACTGAATAAATAATTATAAAAGCTAAGATTGGCAAAATATAAAATTTTTAAAAAAATTATAGTAACTGAATTTCCAAATTTTTGTACAATATTTCTCATATTTTTTTTTTTTTGCAATTAAAAATTTTTTTATAAAATCAAATTTAAACAAGTTTTTAAGTTTTTTTATTGATTACAAAAAGACTTTTTTTGTATTTCGATTAAATAATGCCAAAAATTCACGCACTTCTTAAATTACTTTCACAGATTACAGGGTACTCAAAATTTAATCTAATCATTATAAAGTTTTGGATTAAATACATATATAAAGTAGCTTTGAAATGTTACTTATAATGTTTTCAGTATCGGATCAAATAAAAGTCTTCTACTCATTTTTATGCTTCACAATAAAACCATCTGAAGCCTTTTGAGGGGCTTAATAATTTTCTTTAAAAACCAAATAATTTTTAAAAAAAACATTTAACTTCCACTTTGACTTTACGTGTAACATTTTCTATTAAACTAATTTTGAAAAGGTTTTGTCTACACATTTGGAAAAAATAGTCATTTAACTATCCCTGTATTCAGTTATAGTATGTTCACTTAGGGGAATTAGGAGCATGGAAACGAGGTAAGGGACTATTTTATAAAATAAAACACTTTAAAAAAACCATTATACTCACGAATCTGGATAACTTGGCTTTTTCCTTTCCAAACAGACTAAAAGAAAACCATGCATCAGTTGACTAACCAATACCACTTCTCGATAAAAAGAGATAAAACATTGTCGATGACTTTCAAAAAAGTTAAGAAACCTAATACAGTATGTTCTGTAACGGTAAAACGATAAAAGATGTAAATTTCTTTAATTTTGGCTTTTGCAGCAGAGACAACTGTAAAAAATTTAACGGTTCATGTCCATAATTAAAACCCATACGGTCTTTGATCTTAGACAGTCTTTGGCCTTTGTTAGGCGCTCACCATGCAAGCAGGGAGGGGGGAGGGGGGTATTCACATACATTTCCTACGGGAAAAATTATGCAAACATTGCGCTTTGCCTTCGTGTACATATACACAAAGTAAGGCTCCCGTTCATCTTCGATCCTTGTAGACAAAAACATTGGTATGTCCTCACTTGTCAGCAAACACTATCAAAGGTATTACCTATAAGCAAATAAAAAGCTGTGGAAATATAGATGCGCATGCGTATAAATACACATGTTGCTGACAGTTTGTAGTTGGGTGCGATTATAATGTGCTTCTTGAGTAATATCGCAACCAAATTTCCCGTAGGGCTTATTAGCTCCAGCTGCACATGAAATGTTTCCAGGAAACTTGTTTACCCGGGTGGAAACACTAAATAATAAACACAGCCTAAATATTTTTTTGAAACTATCAAATTTGACACATTTCAGAGGAATAGTTAAAATGTTAAAACGAATGTACAATTTAAAGACTCAATAAATATATATTGTATTGTATTGTAGTTAAAATGTTAAAAATTAGAAACACATTAAATACAACTGTAGCTAAAGTGTTTGTTTCAGAAAAATTTAGAAAAATGAGTTCTAAAAACTCTTCATCACATTATTGCTTACAGTCTGTTAAGTATGGAATTAATAAATATATATTTTTTCACACATATAAATACATTTTATTTTATTTTTTTTTTCAGGAATTATGACTACGAAAACTTTCTTCATACACTACTTTTAAAAGGTGAAATCAGGAGATTTGCTTTTGCAATCAGAGCATTTAACGTCGAATTGGCTAAAATCCCAATATCGGTAGTAAATGTAATATGAATAGGCTACAGTAGCTAAAGAATAATTTATGTTAAGGTATCAGATGATCATATTTGCAAAATGAAGCTGAAGTTTTGGTATGATGCTTTAGATAAATGTTTTGAGAAAAATATAGACAGTATACCCAAACATCCTGTCATTTTGGAACTCCAAAACGTATATATTTACTTAAATAAAATTTTAAATAAAAAATAATTAAATTTTTAGGTCGTCTGTCAAAATAAACTATCGAAAATCTACTTCAAACGTTTAATAATGGCAAGAGAAAGACCTATAAATATGCCATTCAAAACAATGAAAGAACTGGAGGAATATTCAGAATTTTCAGTATCATCACTGTATTATATATTGCTTGAAATAATCAATATTAAAAATATTAACGCTGACCATGCTGCATCTCATTTAGGTAAAGCACAAGGTATTATCAATTTATTACGTGCCATTCCTAAACAAGGAAGAATAGGCAGCGGAAATATACCTCAGGAAGCTTTAATGAAACATGGTGTAAATCAAGAAAGAATTATTCGGGATATTAAAGATGACAAGGGCGTAGAAGATTGTATATTTGATATTGCAAGCGTAGCTCATCAACATATAACCAAGGTATTAAAAATAAATATAAAATTTAAGTAATATTAGGGAAAATTTGTACTAAAAGTTTATTTTCGTATTACAGTTCAAACAACTCTCCAATAAAATGCCTAAAGAGGCTAATTCAATTTTTCTAGCTTCGATTATAGTTGAACGTTATCTAAACCGACTGAGGAAAGTAAAATTTCGACTTTCCCATCAAAGTTTGCAACAAAGAGATCAATTGCTATCTCTAGCTCTACTTTGGAATAATATAATAATGAAGTATTGAAAATAACTTTGCAAATTGCAGGAAATTTAGAAAACCCTATTTGTAAAACAAGGACAATTTTTAAAAAAAATAAAATATTTACATTGAATAATTGATCTTTTTCAATGAAATTTTTTGTCGATATGTTTCGATAGATTTATAATAAAATAGTAGTTTGATTTGTGTTTTTGTTGCAAGAGTAATTTTTTAACCATTTGTTATTAAAATTATAAACAGCCTTTTTCTTGTAAAAGAATTAAAAGATAATCATAAAAATTTTTAATTAGATTAAAACAATAGTTGTATTAAACAGTATAATTTAATTTCTTAGCATTTTTATTTAAAACTTTTATTTTTTGTTTTTTGAATGGATTATAGATAATTTCAGCTCAAGATATAGGTGAAAAGAAGTATTTATTAAAAATTTCGCATAATAAGTGTGTAGGAATAGTATTTAAGAGCTATTTATTTGTGTAAATATATGTTAATGTAAAATAACCAAACCATATAGAAGGTAAATTTTGGTATTAATTTAAACAAAAGCTATTAATAAAAAAAACCCTACACAAACGCATAACGACACCCACAAGTATATATATGAGCTTAGATTAACCATTTCAAAGTGCTTTAATAAAAGTTGGTATTTCTGATGCCAACCAGTGAAATGGAACAATTCCAAAGTTAACTATACCCTGAAATTCATTACTTTATTGTTTTTATTTTAAAAACTTTTGTATCAACATTTATTAACAATTTTCAATTAAGATTTTTGTTCGTCCGGTCAAATGAAAGTTTTATATCAATTACTGTAAAACTATTTTTCAAAAAATAACTCTGCGAGCCTTGTATAAAATACAGTATCATAAAAAATTGCGGTGATCCCAATAAACTCTGGAAAGTTTGAATTTAAGAAATTAACAACAACAACATAAATATAGGTTATATGCTTATGTCAAAGCATCAAAATATATATTTCCCCTGCAGATAGTTTTTCAGTTGGCTAACCTGCTAACTTCTTATGTCATATAGACCAAACCAGATTGAACTAGATGAATTTTTACAGATACTAACTTGTATCGAATGAAGTCGTTTCTTCGGGTATGTAATAAAAATCTCCTTAAAATTAGCTGTCAGTGTCATGTCAATTAGTGATATAAAATATTTGTTAAAAGAATTTGGACATAATTAAATAATTAGCATGTTAATAAGTCTAAGGAAGCTACTTTTCTTTATTTATGCTTAGTGAAATTCATTTAATTATATATTCTAATTTTTTTATATTGAGAGGGCAACGCCTTCTCTACTTTGTGAATGAAATTAACAGTTAATAGGGATAATTTTCACACAGCATAATTGTGTAAAAAAAAACAAAAGACTACTTTATTACACGTGAATAATTAATGTAATTCATTATTTGTTCTCTTCGCCGCAGTATAAATAGTTACATTGTTGGAAATTTTACTACTATTATTTGTATTGTGAGTCACTTATAAAATTCATCAAATTATTGTCATTGCACTGGGTATGTTATCGATTTTTTTATATTATTTTAATAAATTTTAATAACTATGTAAATTTAATAATAAAGTTTAAAAATCCATACACATACATTGTTGATGTATGAAAATTCTAAGTTTCTAGATGACAAATAATATTTCTACTTGTAATTTTCGAGCAATTTTTTAAGTTATGATTTTTTTTTTAAATTAACTTGGGAACTAAAGCGACCTCATTTTTAGGTAATAATTTTTTCTTTAAAGCAAGCGGTCATTTTAACGGAAGAAAATCTAGTTTTAGTGATGTGAGATTTCTCAATTCATTTCTTGTTTTATTTATGACTTGCTAAGACAATAACCGCTCTTAGAAAAAATTCTTCAATTTAATGCTTTTATAATCTGACAAAGTAAGGTATAAAGGTATCAGAAAGCATGTAATAATAATAATTGTATTTATTAATTAAATATTTTTCGTTGCTACAACAAAACAGACATTGAAATTTCGGATCTTTTTTGTCATATTTAGAGTGCAGTATATTTTAAAGTGAATATAATTTGTTTTTATTAATTAAAGCTTTTATCATTTGAAAAATATTTATTGTATCGTGTTTCATCTTTAGTTTTGAAATATTAAAAAGAAATTAAATTGTACCTAGTTAGAAATCATAAATTTTGGTTAAAATAAGCAGATCTAAGAGAAATAGAAATTTTAAACTGTTTTTTTTTTTTGTTCTTAAACAAAATATTTTAAAACTATTTGAATATTTTTGAAAGTATTTATTGAGTTTTTGATTCTAAAATATTGACCTTTTAAAAAAAATCCCTTAATTTATCTATTTTAGTGTATGATACTGACTTCCTGTTAAGTTTATACTTTAAGCGTGTATAAAATATAAAATTTTTTGATTTTAAAAATATTTCTTTTAGATTCTTTAAATAATAAAAGGTACTTGTAATTTACCATTAAAATGAGCAAAAAACCATCAGGACCTGCACTGCATAAAGTCATAATGGTAGGAAGCGGAGGTGTAGGAAAATCTGCCTTAACTCTGCAATTCATGTATGATGAATTTGTAGAAGACTATGAACCAACAAAAGCGGATAGTTATAGAAAAAAGGTAAGAGAATAGAAAAACAGTTAGTTTTATGTTTGCCAAATATGACTTCCTTAAAAGTTTTATCATTTAAATGAATAATTGTATATTGGGAAATGGAAATTATATGTAATCTCATTTAAATTGTTATATAAATTATTTGAAAATCTAATATTTTATATTAATTCATTATAACATATTTTAGTTTTTTTAAATTTAATTTTCCTATTTTTCTTAAGAGTAATTTAGATTAGATATAATTTTATTGAAATTTCTGTAATTTTAAAATTTCCAACAATAATTAAGATTTTTAATGAATTGTGTTGTCATTTTTAATTTTTAAGGTTGTTCTTGATGGCGAAGAGGTACAAATTGATATTTTAGACACAGCCGGACAAGAGGACTATGCTGCTATAAGGGATAATTATTTTCGTAGTGGTGAGGGATTTCTTTGTGTGTTTTCAATAACAGATGATGAAAGTTTTCAAGCAACACAAGAATTTCGGTAAATTAATAGTGTTACTTTTGCTAAAATTAACATTAATAATAAAAAAGCACATCTCGTTTTCATTAAGGGAGCAAATATTACGTGTCAAAAATGATGAAAGTATACCGTTTTTATTAGTCGGAAATAAATGTGATTTAAATGATAAAAGGAAAATACCTTTAGCTGAATGTACATCTAGAGCACAAGTATGGAATGTTCCTTACGTTGAGACTTCAGCGAAAACAAGAGAGAATGTTGACAAGGTTAAGATTAAATCATTATATAAATATATATTCTAATTAATATTGAAATTAAATTAAATAGGTGTTTTTTGATTTAATGCGTGAAATAAGATCTAGAAAAACAGAAGATTCTAAATCTACAAGTGGACGATCAAAAGATAAATGTAAAAGACGGAAACTAAAATGCATTTTGCTTTAGATTGGTAAATAAAACAAAAATTTAATTTTTATGTTTATCTTAAATTTGTATAAATTCTAGTGAATCAAAGATACATTATCAAAAAATAAAGACTTAACAGCCGAACAATAAAAAAATTAGAAAAGTTTTTAGAATTCTATTGCTGCCAATTGCTGTAAAATCAACTTACAACAAAATAACATATATGACACTAAAAATTTATGTATAAATCAATAAAAATTATACACTTTGCGGTCCATCGAAATATTTTTTCATAGTAGTAATATGTGAGAACATTTTATTTTGATTTTAATCAATATACAATCAACGTTCCTGTAAAATATATAAGATATAATTACATTAATCAGAATAGTTTAACCGTTGATTTATACAGTTTATTGCCAGTAATGATCAGTATTTTCGTTTAAATAACGTATTAAAATAATTTAGAGACAAATGAAAAGTCTGTAACACTAATGTGTTCAAAAAAAAAAAAAAATGACGATTTGCTAAATTATATATTAAAGTAATTTTTAATTAAATGTTGTAAATATACGTTTTCATCTTATTGTTAATTTGCTAAAATTTAAATGTACTTGATTGTTAAACAATAGCTTTTAATATATTTGTAAATGAAGTTTAATTTTAAAACTTAAAAAAAAAAAGAACTAAAAATCATTTTTGTGCAAGTATTGATGCTAAAGATGTTTCCAAAAATATTATCAAAAGATATGTTTGCACACATGTATATATACATATATATATATATATATATATATTTATATATAAATATAATTTTATAAAAATAAAACAATAATAAAATTTGATTATTTAGCAATATTGTATTATATTTATATAGTCCGAAAAACAATTCCAAATATAGTTCCGAAAAGAAGAATATAAATAGTGTTACTACTTATCAAACAATGACTATTTGGTTTAAATAGGCTACTCCGAAAATTTTTTTGTATAAAACATGATTAAATAAGTTTTTTTATTTATTTTATTCAGCTTTGCATAAATTATTTGGTATTTCCCAAGACTATTATTTTAAGCTGTTATGCTTCATGAGTAAACCACCGTACCACCGTAATTTTTCTTAATAAATAAATGTTAATTTGAAAGTAAGCACTGTTAAGCGGCACAACTAATATGACCATCTAAAAAAGGGGTGATTTTTGTTAAAACAAGTATTGCACCGAATGTTTTGAAATTTGACAGATATATTAAAGCCTAAAAGAAAAATACAATGTAATTTTTTTGTAATTTCAAAAACAAAAAAGTTCTCCAACTACTGCAGTGCTTCAGGGCTTCAGGGTGGGTGAAATAAAAAACAAAAGAAAAGCTAATTAAACTCGAAAATATTTCCCATACTATGAACTCACAGGATTATCAAAAAAATTAAAATGCAAAATATTGCGGCTTTTAGAAAAAAAATGAAATTTTGCTAAAAAATCTGATTGTTTTGGTCTGGCAAAATTATATTTTTTATCCAATCATAAAACCGCTAGTTGATGGTATAGAAAAACAAGTACAAATTATGCTAAGCCAAGAATCAAATCAATCGGATAATTTGGTATCGAGTTACAGCTGCAGCAGTTTTGAAAAACTTAGTTTTGAGAAAAATGGCTTTAAAGAAAAATGTAGCTCAGAAACCATTTGAGACTTTTAACTAGAAATTTTGATATGTTATTTTAAAAGCTATAAATTATCGAAAAATGCAAAAAAAAAAAAAAATTAACATTTTGAAAATGTCACACTACTTCTGCCCTATAAAGGATAAATGTCTAAGGCTCAGCTCATGTAAACTAATTTTCACTTTTCTGCACTGAAAATTCGTATTGTTTAATATTTTATAAAAAAAAAATCAACAAGTTGATGTATTAGTCCACTTTATATCAATTAATCTGATTTTCAGTGATCGATTTAAATAGCTTTGTGTGGCTTTTTTTAACGAAATATTGGGACAAG
This sequence comes from Acrocera orbiculus, assembly GCA_947359355.1. Classification (NCBI taxonomy): domain Eukaryota; kingdom Metazoa; phylum Arthropoda; class Insecta; order Diptera; family Acroceridae; genus Acrocera; species Acrocera orbiculus. The sequence continues at coordinate 3,806,103 of OX375757.1, forward strand.
ATTGTTATAATTCCATAAAATTATTTTAAGAAAAAACGGTACTTTTATTATTTCTTTTTATTTCTATTTTGTAAAACTTATCTATACATAACCTCATAGAGAGAATAAGAACATTTTTGTTTTAAAATTTAAAACATTATTAAAACTGTAATCTTATTACAAAGAAAGAAAAATACAAATTTATGTTTTACAAAATAAATTGGTGGTATGAAAAAAAGTTTTTTCAATAAAACTTTAAAAGCTCTGTTTTTTATTTTTATACAATAAAACATTTAGAAATTAGTTGTCTTGCTCCTTTAGATTTTTTTATTATTATTCTTAAAATAATATTTAATATTAAGGATAAAATTATTATAAGACTGATTTCATTAAATACAATAAAATTATTGCGTTAACCCGAAATTTTTCAAATCAAATTATTTTCATTTTATTTGCTTAGCTTTTCAATAGAAATTGCACAAATTATAATAAAAATTAAACACAAAATGGACATGAGCTTTATTACTATTATTATTTTTTTTTTTTTTAAATATATTTTTCAAGTCAAATTTTCGATGAGATCAATCTAGGGCAGGCTTCAAATTTATCTTACTTTTAAGAGTACAATTGAAAATAAATAGATAAAAATACAATATTATTTGTTTTTTCATAATTAATGCTGGTCAAAATTTTTAATTAGTATTGGCACTCAGATATTCGCTGCTTTTTATTTTCAAATTAAAAACAATATGAAAGTCAAGCGAATCAAGAAAACTTTATATTATTAACAGTTCAGTGTAATAAGTAAATAGTGAATTAATTGATTGCAACTTTTAGTACGAAAAGTAATTTACGGAATTTTACTAGTAAAAAAAAAATCATTTTTATTTTTAGGCGATTTTAGCATGCCCTCTAATGTAAAGAAAAGCTTTTTATTCACTTAAATTAAAACAACAATTTATTATTTGATATAAAGTAGGGATTTGACCATATAAAAGCAATTTAAATATATCAAAATTAATATTTAATATTATTACATTTGATATTTGATACTTGACTGATATTTGTGATATTATTTCGAGGCCTGTCTTTCAAATTAATATACAAAAGTTCTCTAAGCTACTAAAATACATTTTCTGTAGTTATGATAATTTATAATACTTACCATAGCTTTCAAAAATTTGTTAAATTTTTACTTAAAATTTTTAAATTTTTTTTATATATATATATATAAATTACATTTAAAAGGTCGTATGAATAATTTATTTAATGATATTTCGAAAAATTGAATAAAAAAAACAAAAAAAAAACGTAAAACTAATAATACTCTAAATTCTAAGTATTGTGATTTTATATAGGCACTATGTAAATTTCATTTCATTTTTTTCTTCTTCAAGGTTTTGTATTTTATTGTTTATATTATTTTTTAAATCTTTTTTTAACGAATTTTTCGTTATTTACTTTATTGTTTTCCTTTTGAAAAGTTATATGTATTATTGAGAGTAAATTTATGATATTTAAATAAAACTTAGTTTAAGGATCTAAGAATAAACGCTAATATTTGATATTTGCGTTTTTTTTACCCTTTCGAATTTTTTTTGAAAAAATTAACAGCTTGGTAACCAAAATCAAAATGAATCAAAATTTAATATGTTGTTATTGTTGGGATTGACTAAACTATATATTTTTATAAAATTTAAATGAAACTTTGGCTAAGGAAACATAATCTAAAACAACCACCAAAAACTTATGGACGGATATTTCCGGCAAATTAAAAGAATAAAAACATTTTTTAAATTAGCAAATACAAAATAATACTCAAAATAATAACTAAAAAAATTTACTCAGTTTATCAAAGTTATCCTGCGTATTTTTGATCAAATTAAAATTTGAAAAAGGACACTTTCTATATTATTTACTCTCAAATGAATGGCATCATACTTTTTATACATTAAAATAAAATTATTTCGTTACAAATAAAGTAAATTACCTGCCACAATATTATTTGTACACATTTTTTAGTTTTTTTTTCCCTGATTTACAAAAAAAAAAAAACATTTTACTTAAAATTTACGTAAAATTCTCTTAATCTAACTTTATACAGGCGGAAAGTAGCGTACATATTCGAAGACAGAAAATATTTTTCTTTTTTGTTTTAATTATAATTTCTATCAACTTGTTCATGTTGTTGTTGCTGTTGTTGTTCCTAATAGTACTAATATTATTTATTGGATTTAAATGTTTATCACCCACCTAGTTCAGAAATTTTAAAAAAATTATCAAGCTTGTTATTAGCCGTTTCTATAGAAAAAGTTTTATCCCCTATCACTTGTGGATTTATACTTTTCATTAAATTATGAATTTGAACTTTATCATTACAAAAAGATGATATCTTTAAGCAATTATTAATTTCTTGCTAATCTTTTATAAGTCTATATATATGATGTTGTGCACCACAATTAGAAGCAGCTACTTCAAATACGTATGCTATACACAAAAGTGTTTCTTGTGTTTCCCTATTTGATACTACCTGCATGGAAAAATTTAATTAATTTACTAATTTATTTGTTTTAAAATTTTCAATTTAATTAATTTACCTGTAATATTGTAAAGTTTTCTAGCACACTGTTCATCATATATCTTTCGGGAAGATTTTTCAATTTTTGAATAAAATTGATCATATATTCACACATTGGGGATTTATGAATTCTATAAACAAATCTTCCGTTTTCTAAACGTGAATATTCTGTTTCAACTTTTTCTACAACTTGTTTACCAAAAGAACAAACTTTTGTTGAACATGTTATCACAACATTTTCGTTACTTTCGTATCTGTAAAGGATTAATTTTTGTTTAGTTAATTAAATTCAAAAAATGTTAAAAAATAAATACAAAATTTGTGAAAAAATCATGATTTAAAAAAAGAAAAAATTATTTTCCTGGGTTGGATGACCCAAATAAAAACAGTAATAATTATAGTAAAACCGTATTTAGCAAAATTCAGGTTTAGTAAATTTTTCCAAAAAAAAATTTATAATTTTGCTTCGTAAAATTTTATTTTCTTCAGGTAAGGGTTGTAGAATCTTCCAAAATCGAATTTTAATAATAAAATACTATTATTGAAAGAAAAGGACATTTAATATACTAAATTAATAGGAAAATAAGTTCAATAAAATAACTTTCTTTAGCAAAAAGTTTCAAAAATTCACGCTTTGATTCTTGAAATGGAAATTTTTAAGATAATTTCAAGAATTTTCAAGATATAGATTCAAAGTTAATAAATTAGAAGAAAACTGGGGAAATGATTTAATTTATTAAGAAATAATTAACGCATTTCTAGAACTAAATTTGAGGTAGGGTCAAAATAAATACTTCTTATTCGGTTTGAAATCAGTTTCTGGCGGAATTTTAATATTGAAATATCGTAGATTAGTTGGTAAAATCAAAATTTGGATAAATCTAAATTTATCCAGTTACATAACTAAAAAATAATATTTTCCTAAAGTATACTCTTATTTAAAGTTTAAATACTTAAATTATACTATATGAACCGAATCATTTTATTTCATGCACAGGATCAATAAATTTATACTTATATTAAAACCAAAATTTTCCATATAGTATCATTTAATTGTTAAATTATAGCTACGGCCAACTACTTAAATACTTACTGGCTTGTTACCCCATAAAAGGCACCCGTTTCGTCTGTTATATTTGTATTAAGATCAGCCCAACATTTTACAAGGTAAAAAGCATTTTGTGGTCCTTTATCATACAAATCTTTAAGACCGCCAGTTTTTTCAGGAAATTTGTCTGATATTTGCCTAATATCTACAGACTAAAATTTAAAAATATATGAAAATTAATAATGGCTTTAAAACAATTTTATATTTTCTCTATATATATATATACCTCTAAAAGAGGATCTGAATATGAGGGCTTTCCTCCTATATGAACAAACAGATGCCTGTGATACTAAAAAAAATAAAAATATTACAAGTAAAGTCATACATATTTATTAAAATTTACAATTTCTTCTCTTTGGATTTCCATATAGGCAGAAAATTCTAATAGTCTAAACTTGTGCGTTGCTATTGCTCTGCCCTCCCATGGAGGCTGTGCTGGTGGAAGTCCTGTATCGATATCTGATGAAACAGCTGTCGATGGCTTCCCAGTGGGATATGGTGGTTGTGCAAATGGTTTAATACTTAAAAATAAATTTTATATTTTAATAATTTATTCAATTGTTTTTAAATTCAATTTTATAAACTTACTCTTGCGAGGTTGTAGGCTGAAGACCTGGTTGCCAGAATTGCTGGAATTGAAATTGATTTTTAATTATAAATGCATATTTTTTAATTTAATGCAATAAATTTATTTATTTAAGTGTTTTTTATATGTGCTTAAAAAAAGAAAGCTTTCACATTTTTGCAGATTTCGAGGAAAATGTTCTAAAGTGGTCATCAGCTAATATTTTAATAAATTTCATAAAAAGATTGTTAAATTTTAAATAAAAATACTGGGAGTAATTTTTAGCAATAATTTATTAAAGAATTTTGTTTAGGTATGTCAGGGTATATCTTAGCTTTTTTTATAGTTATGTCATCATTATAATTCATTTATCTTTAAGAAGATTAAGAATATTTATATGATTAAACTCTATAACCCAGTGGTATCAGTAAATATTTGTACTGCCGATAAAAGTAGTTTTTGTTCAAATTGACTTATTAGGTTAGTGCAAAAATAATTGGGAATTATCTTAATTCAAGGTTTAAGACTTATTAGAGAAAAAAATTTGAATCATTAATAATTATTTTGAAGGAAAAATTTCGTTCTTGTGAATTATGCTGATAGTTTTTTTGATTGTATTTATATTTGTTAATCTCATACTGTCAACATAAATATGGAAGAATTTTACGATAGTTGTAGACTTTTTTCTCCAAATGATGACAACGAATTGACAGCTATTAGCAAAGCGTAAAGCAACTCAAGTGTTTGGAGAAATCCATTGTCCATGCCACTTAGGATAATTAATAAATCTTGACAAAAAGATGACATGCGACCTAAACCAAAAACAAAAACTTGTGATGAAATATTTATTTTTGACAATCGATTATAATCCACGCAGATGCATGGATATTGAATTAATCAATAAAAAATGATGATAATTCCCTACAACTTTTTGAATCCAGCTGAAACTTAAATCAACGAAGTATGCCAGAAAATCAAAAAAATAAAAATCTACTCTAAAGCACAATATATATCAAAAGAATCTAATGGCGTGTATTTCCTTAAACGCAATATGATAAAATTAGAGAAAAAACCACACAAATGACTGCGGAAAAACTATATTAATCGGAGTTAAAGTTGACCTATGATAGGTCTTTATAATGACAAAATTACTGCAAATTTAATCTGCTAAAATTAAATGAAAAATAGTAACCTAGTTCTAGGGCATACAAAAGTCCGAAAATAATTCAAAATGATAGCATTGTTAGATTGAAATTTTTAGTTTATAATAGAGTTTTAATTATTAAGAATTAAAAATCTCAAATGTTTTCATTTCTTCCTTTTCCTCTACACTTTCTCTAATTTAAAATACTTACAACTTTTAATTTAGCCTGAATTTCTCGCAGCTTTCTCCTTGCTAGAACTTGAATGTGTGAACTAACTTGCTTTCTTGTTCTGGTTTTCCCTGTTCTTAGTTTTATATATCTTGCTATTAGTTCATTACGTCCTAAAATATAAATGTTTAGTTGATTTTAAATAATTTATTACAGTAGTTTTTGTTATTTAAAAACGAAACTTATAAAAGTAAGTGATTTGCACAACTAACTTTGCCAGATATAACTTTAAAAAAAAACTAGAAATGTGTAGTAAATGAACATTTTCGAAGATTAGTTTTAACTCATTAAGTTCAATTAAAATTGAAGGAAAAAAATATTTAAACTTTGTTTCAAAGTATAATTAAAATGCTAATTTTAGATTATTTTGATAAATAAATTCGAATTTTGCCGAAAATCTGTAATTTTATGACATCCACGAAGAATATTGCAGGTAACTTTAGGAGTGGTATTTACCACTTTAAAGTCAACATTTCACAAAAAAACACGGGTCGCTTAATTTTTAATAACCTTTAACATATCCGAGCTTCAAGTAAATCGGTATATTTTGGTTTGCGGCCCTGCCTTGTAAGAATTCACGATCTTAAACGCCCGCATCGTCCAGATTGCCTTCTAGCAATCGGAAGTTTTTTGTACTAACACAAATCAAACATTTAGCTATTAAAAAATTGTATTTCTGTTTCATTTTTTTTATGTTTCTAGCTCTTAGACTATTAATTTAAAACACTTCCTAAGCATGGGTTATTAATTTTTAATCAAAATAGAATTAATAAAGGAAAGCTCATCTATAAAACAGCAGCAAATATCATTGTTTTTAATAGCGATAACGTTATTTATTTTAAGAAATAAACTTAGGGGTTGATGGCTGTTTATTTTAAAACAAACAATTTTAAACAAAAATTTTTACAATTATCTAACCACTCACCATATACTTAAGATTATTTTATTATTATCCAAGGGTAAATTTCTTTACCGAAAATATTTTTTACACAACGTGCCCGGTGCGTGTCTACAGATTTTAGAGCAATCAAATTAAATTGATAAAATATGATGTAGAAAAAATAATTTGAAGTCTGTTTTGAACAAATTATGAGACAAATTATTAAACAAAAAATGTACTATAAAAGTTTTTTATTTATGGATTCTGTAGCTTTGTGTTTTATTATATTGTTATTGTATTGTTATATTAAAGTAATGTTTTAAACGACAAAAAATAAATAAGGTCAGTTTTCCGATTCTAAACCATTAAAAAGAAAAGTTATGGTCGCATTTGTTGTGTCTAAAAGTAAAAAAACAATCAAATTTTCGTTTGTTCTCATCAACTTGAAATAGAGACTATTATAAAACCTGAGTGTTTAACCTAAAATTTTAAATTTTCTAAATTCGTACCATTAAATGCAATTCCGTATTTTTAAAAAAACACCTGTTATGTATGTATTGACGGTAGCGGTGTAACTAGAATGAGTGGCATCCGTGCAAAGTTGAATGTGTCACACTAGGAATAGTAATTTTAATTTAAAACATAGAAATCGTAACAATATAAAATTCTTAGTGCCTGTCTACAAGCAAACCACATTAAAAATGACTGAAATTAAGACTCAACCCTAATAGTCTTATAGTACCCTTTTAAATCACTACAAAATTTCAATGAAAATGAGTAAATTGCAGTACAATAATAAGTGGGAATTGTTTTTCAGAGGATTAGAAAAGCTGCACAAATTTTAGCAGTTTTAACTAACGAAATAAATTAATTCTTCTATTGAAGCAGTTCAAAATTATCGATAAAGGATAATAAATTTTTAAAATACCAGATTAGAGGAATTTTATTACATCTCATGGTAAATTGTCCAGCAGTTTATGCATTATTGGTTCGTCCACGAAAGAAAAAATTTTCAGCTCTGGGTGTAGGAGAAAATAGATAACTATTATCTCCTCCGATCGGTGACGCAACAAGGAAAGCAAAGAACAGAGATTGACAAGTTGATAAATATACTTTTTTATATTGACAATTAAATTATTTATAGGACTTTTAACTCCCTTAAGGTACACCCCCTTAGTCTTGATGATGTTTTAAACGCAATATACCAAATGAAAAACAAACGACCTGTTGTCAAATCGAAAAAAGAGAGATATGCATATGATTACCATGCTATTAAAATCTTAGTTATGAATTTTAACAAGTTCATTTTGAAAAAGAATGGCTAATGACAAATTTGCGGTTATGGTGATAGTTTTGTCTTGTTCTAGTTTAATTTAAATGGTTTTTTCAGGCTTATTAACAAGTCAGTGGTTAGTGATTTTACCTCCAAGGATTGGTCTTTTACTTTTTTCTGGTGAAGTGTATTTTAGAGGCACAATTAATGATGTTTTGCGTGATTAGATTGTGTGTAGTAATCCATAGTACGTTTTTTCTATTTCTTTACAGGTAAATATTCGTTTGGGTCATTAGAGAAGGTTAAGTTCGCCTTAGTTTTGGTTAGCTTTCAACAAAAATGTAAAATACTAAATGGTTTTTACCCACTCTACCATTTTTTTTATACCAGAGCTTTACTTTCACAGAAAAAACTCCTTTAAAAATCACTCCGTATTTTAGAAAAAAGAATTGAAAAAATTTCTATTTAATATCTTAATCTATATAAAAAGAATTTCTAATTATTTCGAAAAAAAATTCAATACAATTTCTATTAAACATGATCTAACTATTCTCTGTCACTTTATTAAATTTCTTAAGCCAGCAAAAATAACCAAGTTTTTGATGTTAATTTGTATATTTCAATATTTAAATAAGATATTAAACAAGCTAAAAAAACAAAATTGTCCTTTGGTGCAATAATGTTATCAAATATGACATTATTTCAGTTTCATAACAAAATATTAAGGTTAAATTTGAGGAATTTCTTCGCACTAACAGCCACTGTTCTATTGCCAATATTAACCCACAAATATATATATATATAAATATATATATATAACGATGCCAGAATATCCTGTACATATCCTATATTTGTACACATTTATATATGTATATAGTATGATGAACTCAAAGCACACAGCATACATCAGGATAAGCAACCCCCCTGGAACATGGTCTATTCGCTCACTAATTGCACATTCTTGGCATAACTTCGTGCTACTATCCTTTTCTTGGCTCCCTTTTGTAAAGTTTATATATACAGACAAAAATGTGTATATATTCCAATATTATATTTTCATCTGGCTGACGCGACTGGAATAGGTTAAATGATATCAGGATATTTTAGTATTTTTGGTCTTTAACTAAACACTTTCTATATTCAACCAACTTTTACTGTTCTTCCTAAATTATATTTCTTAGTTTAAACATGCTAAAAAAAAAGAAAAGAAAAAGTAAATTGAATGACTAAAATTTTTCTTGTTTCGCTCGCTATATGAAAAGAGAGATTAAATTCGCCTAAAATTACAATTGGGTTGTTGAATCAAAAATGTATTGAGTAAACGCCGCCATCCGTGACGACGATATAAGCAGGGGAAGAAAGGTTGATGAATTTTAGCGTGTTTTTCCCCCCTTATAAATATATATATATATATAATTTTATACAAAACCGAATGAATTTGTTTGTTCTTCTCCCTATAACAAATTCTTTTGAAATTGTTAAATTAAGGTAAACTGGACCTAAGGGTAACAGAATTTCCTTGGTTTTTTTGAGTTTAATATATTTGAATACAGCATTTAAAGGGTATTTTTTTATAAGCTTTTTTTATGGAAGGTGTTTTTTCTTTGATGTTGAATCTTAAAAATAAATTCTTTTAAATATTATCAGCTTCACGGCTTCAAGTCACTGCTAAAAATCATTTAAAAATTTCAATCTTATTATACTTATTTTGTCTACAAATATATTTTAATATTTTTTTAGACAAAACCTCAATAAATATTTGGGATATTATTCGAACAAAAGAGCGCATTATGTCATCTTGATATCCCTGTTAATAGATTTAAGGAGAATTACTAGAGTTGTCTAACATTTTTTAATTTGACATAGAAGTGGTTTCTATAGTTCTTATTTTCCAGGAAATTTATAATTATTAACTTAATTAGTGTAAAGAGATATTCCTGCGTGTATGACATTGGATATCTTGTACCTGAGTGCCTCACAAAATCTTGTCCTACATGTATGCAGGCTCATTTAGTTCATACTAAATTTTAATCACCGTACATCTTACAACTTTCAACGAGCGTTGCCGCCTACAATGTAAAGAGTTTAATCTAATTGTCAAATATGCTTATGATTTGTAAAATTGGAAGTTTATAGACATCAACTTCTTGTGATGTCTTCAACATATGAGTATTCTAGTGTGTTTATTATTCACAGGAAAAGTTCACCTTAAAAGAACAGTGGATTTTAATTGTGAGAATTTTTATGCACGATTTTAGGCGTATATAAAGTCAAAAAATATGATTTCGACAAGTTCCGTTACATGCAACTAAAATGAACGGAGTGGATGCTATAAAAATAATTCTCAATAGCTGAAAATCGTCATGTGAATTTGTCAAATGGTTGGATTAAAAAATTTTTGGGTATTACTTCTATCGGTATCTATACTAGCTGACATGAACATCTGGATCTAAGCTTGTAGGATATTACGAGGCGAAATTTAAAAATTTTGCCGAAAATAAAATTACTTAAGCCGTTAATTTTTAACAGGAACAAATTCCATAAGAGATAATGCAAAAACAAAAATTAATAGAAAAACCCAGAGAAATTCTAATTAAAATTTATACAGCAATTCGTGCTAAAAACAGTTTAAAATTACATACGTTTTTCTAGATGTACTATGAAAATTACCTATGTTCTTATGTTACTTTTTGCGACAAGATTTTAGGAAGAAAATCTAATGGAATTGTTAGCTAAAAAGTAATTTTGTTTCTGTGTATTTATAAAGACACGAATAATTTTAAGACTAATTTCTTAATTTGCCCTCTTGCTTGAAATTATATAAGCTGTCTGTGGCTTGAGTCTACAAGTAAATATAATTAACCATCTCATATAAAACATTTCACAGTTTAAAAATTAGCTATGTATTTAAAAAATTCGAAATACATTTTGATGTTGCAAATCTTACTGTCTCACTTTTAGTATTTATCTATCTCAAATTATCTCAAATTTTAACATGTTATTCCCGTACTTCACTTGCCAAATTTGAAGCATTTACAATTCTCCTGGATGTCGGGACATTAATTCACATAATTTTATACTTATAATAAAAACTTTATGACATAGAAAAACCGGGAAAATGTATATAACCACCATTTGGCAGACAATTTAAAGTCAAATTACATACATTTACTTTGAATAAATTTTAATTAAATACAGCTGACCTTTAAAAATAAATACGTAAATCCTGTGCATAGATTTGGAATTTTAAGACATATTTACTAAAGGGTAAATTTTATGGAAATATCCATTTTCATAAAGCTCTATGTGTCCCATAAGGTTTTATTCTAGAATAATGCAGCTAAATGCAGTCAAGTTGAAATAATTTTTAAGCTTCCATAAGTCCTAATTATGAATTGCCATCTTACAAAGTTAAAAACAAATATACAAATATAAAGCCAAAAGAATAAGAAAAGGATTAAAAATTCACTTAAATTATAATTCCTTTAGCTATATGGTTATTCAAAAAGTCTAAAGTTTGTGAAAAAAAGGAACAAATAAGACTTCTCAGACAAAAGAAAGTTTATTTCAACCTTAAAACCTAATACGGGTATCATTTAATATTATCTTAAGTGACGCAGTGTCAGCTATCATCCACATTCAAGTGAATTTTTTATTTTATTTTCTTTTCTTTTTTTTTGAAATATAATTTTATTGATTATGAAACAATTATATATACACTTCAACTCTTATGGCAAAGATTTAATTGTAGAATATTTCTATAGGCTGATTAAAATATATATATATATATAAAAAAAAAGAATAGCAACAACAACAACAAAAACAAGAAAACACCAAAGAAATATCATTGAAAATTTTGTACTAAAGATTTCTTTTGTGAATCATGAATATTTTCAGTAGTAATTAATTTCACTTTGTGACAACATTGTTTTACGGAAGCTGATACAAATTTAGAGGGTTCTGGTGTTCTGGTCGTTTACGACAAAGGATATAAAGAGATGCTTTCCAGTAAAATTAAGTGGTTTTTGAGGGGTTGTGGGATAGAGGATGTAATAGAAATAGTAGTATAGAACAAAATACCACATTTTAGACCCTACCTCTATGTAGGCATTTAATTAGATACAAAGAGAAATTCTATACAATGTTTTGGAGGAAAACTATGTATACATAAATATATACACACATGAATTAAAATTTTCTACCTCAGCTCTTTTCAGTTATTGTGACTAACATTAATCTAATAGCCAGGTTTTAAAACAAAAATTTATTAGTTTAACACAATTTATTTCTATAGATCGAAAATTTCTGGGCGTTATGAGTAAAGTAACATAAAATAAATATTATTTATGTTGATATTTTAAACGAAATTCGGAATTTGGTTGTTTAACTGTCATCATTTCCACTGACTCTAAAAGGATCACTTATAAACAAGAAATATATACTAAATAAATAACAGACTAAAATTGTTGTTTTTAACAATTTTTAACCAGTAACAATTGCATTTAGAAAAATAAATAAAAATAAAATTCATTTAATCAGTTCAAATTTCATTTAAATTTTTTCCTTGTAATTTAAAAATATTAAAATCTTAAATTATACAAAAACTATATTTTTATTATTAATTAATTAGATTTACTCACCATACATTTTGCCCTCATCTGATAATATAATTTTTCGTCTTCCACAGGGTGGATATATGGCCAATGCTTCTTGAAAACTTTGTTCGATATCCGGACTCCATACTCCTTCTGCATCAGCTGAAGAGAGATCTTTTTCATCCTTTTAAAAAAAAAATAATCATATTGAATTGAATTTAACAAAAAAAAAAAAAATTTTATTTACATCGCTCATGTCACCAACATCTAAATTTTTGGTATCCGCCATTGTACCATTTGTATCTGCCGGTCCCAGTGGACCCGATGGACCGGCACTTACAGGCGTCCACGGTGAAGTTATGGTGCTGGTTCCAACTACACCGTCTGTAGAAATATAAAATTTAATCAATTAATTTGAAAATCTGATATGAGTACTGCAAAGTTTTTTCTTATTTATGTTAGTTTCTAGTATTTTGTCCTGAGTCTGACATAACAAAATTATAACGTAAGAAAAGGAGAACTTAGGAAATTGGTTTTGATTAATTTTTCAATTTAGTAAGGCATGGAAGTGTTATAAATTTTGTTTTCAAGATCACATACATATTTATTCGAATGATTTTATTCTCAAGTGTCAGATTAAGTAGCAGCACACATAATATCCAGATTTTCCCATTTTTCTTAAGTACGCAGACCAGGAGCACTAAAGTTGCTGAACGATTGCTAACTTATACTTAAACGCCAGAATTAAATGGTATCCTTAATATATTGCACCCACAATTGAACAGATATGGAAATATTTCTTTGTAAATCAGGATAAACAAATTACTTCTTTTTAAGGAAAATCTAATCTTATTGTAAGCAAAATTATGTGCATTTTTCTTATTTCAAGCTGAACTGCGGAAAAAGGTTTAAGTAAGGTGTGTACATATGGAATATTAAAATCCTGCCACCAAGTACCTACACACACAAAAAGTAATTTTTATAATTTTGGATATCAGTAAACGTACTCTAAATTTACGCTGATTGAAATTGCTTGAACTGTCTAACCAAGTAGTGACTTTTGATAAAACCAAATCGCTCGATTAAAAATTACTCGTTTCCCTTTACCTCTTTAGCAAATACATACTACCCGTCTTAATGTAAAGAAGCTTATTGCATTGCTATGAAATTTTTGCTTAGATTTTCTTTTCAAAAGGACATAGGTAACCTGAAAAATAACAGGGATTTTATGGTGTAGTACTGGTTGTGGCTATTTAGTAACGCGCATTCACTTAAAACAGTGATAGATCTATTGTGGTACCTGAAAGACATTAGTTATCCCTTACTAAAACAAAACATTATTTCTATTTCTTCTTGGATTACATATAATATATATGTATGAGTTATCAACATTAAAAAATTTTAAAGTATTTTTCTAAATTAAATTCATTTTAAAAGTTTTATTTTTATGACAAAATTTAAATGTTTATTTACTTAAAAATTTATATAAAATGAAATATAAGAGATGAAAAGGGCTTAATACAAACAATGAAATTTACTCCTTCAAGCAGTAAACAAATTGTACAACTTCACTTTACTTTGTCTGTAACTCCTTTAACAGAAGTTAAATCCCTTTGATGACTTCCAAAGGGGACAATTAAGAAAACTAGTAAAGTTTACTTGAAAATAAAAATACATATCCACTTTTCTTGAAGAGAAACGTTTTCACGTATTTGTCTATATTTTCCTTAGAACATGGAATGCTAAACTAGTTTAATGGATTTTTGTACACCTAATTTTATCAGGTTGTTTTCTCTTACATTTGTTCGGTTCTACTGGTTGGGATTTTTATTTGAGCATTTATTTTGCTTTTGAAAATTTTTAAAATTATTTATAAAAAAAAAAACAGGATTAACTGACAGGAATACTACAATAGTATCTGATGAACATTCTTTCCTCTTAAAGAAATTCAAATATATTACATAAAAAAGAAAACTGTTTGTAAAAAAGAAGACTTAAAAAGAAAATTTTTAAAAAGTGAATATAGAATAAAATTTATAACAGTTTATAAACATAAATTTCTTTTGTTACGAAGAACTGGATGAAGTTTTATTCTTTTGTAGAAATTTACAACATTCGAAAATAACTAAGAAAAGAACTCTTTTCATTAGTTTTAATTAAATAAGCATTATAACCCGATATATGCTATACTTCCGGTGAACAATTGCACTACGACTTCAATAAAATATTCAATAACTTAAAGAAGTTTCAAGTTTTTTTCTGTTTTTGCAAATAGAATGGAAGCCTTTTGAAGATTTTGTTATTTGAAATAAATCGTTTCCTTATTAAATTGTTTTGTAATCAAGGTGAAAATGAATAACAAACTTGAAATAAATTAATTACTAAGGAAATAACATAAAGCATTTAAGAGAGCATGAGTTTGGGATATATTTGGTTGTATCAACTTTCTCGTTGTAAAAATTTCAACAAAAGAAACAAACGATTTGGTCTAAACTTTGGGGTAAAAATTGTCATACTATTAAAAAGAAATATAATTAATTAATTTCTGCTTATGACTATATGAAGGACACAATTCAACGTTTATATTATTATATTACAGGATATTTTATATATTTGTGATAGAACAAAAAACAGATAAATTAAAAAAAATTGAATAATATAAAAAATATGAACCAATTGGTACACTTGGCCAAGTTAACAGTTATAAGTTAAACTGAAAAAAGATAGATAGCACTGCTGCAGTAAAAGTTATTAAGGGTAGCACATAAAAGAAAATAAGTAAAAGTAGAACGTGTAAAAAAAAGTTTATTTTAAAGATATATTTCAAAGGATATAATTACAAATGTTGTTTTCGTGCAATTTCATTGAGAGCAAAACAAAAGTACACTTTCTCTATTTATTTTAATATAATACATAAAATATTTTTAATTAAAACTTTTTAAAATATTAAAAATAAATATTGTGTGCAATTTTCATTTTAAAATTTTTAAGTCATTCATTGAAGATATTGGGGACTGTGACATTTCAAAATTTCCATTGAGATAACTTAAGATAGAATTATTCGGAATTAAAAACTAAATTATTTCTGTTAATAGATATACATATATATATTAATAGCTTGAGTGTGGATTAAGGAAAGAATAGAATAAAAATTCAAATTTCAATTTTTATGCAGTTTTGTGCAAAAAAGTAGTATTTTTAATATAATTTTGATTACATATAGGACTGCAAAACTAGTAGTGAATAAATAAATAAATAAATAAATAAATAAAAAGGAAAAAATCCTTCATTCAAGCAGTAGTTAACTTTCCATTGAAGAAGTATTCAATATTTGAAAAACTTCAGTTCATTAGTTTTTTTAGAAATCATTTCAATTGAATTTAAAAATAGATTTATGGGGAAAATACGATTAAAGATAATACAATGAGCAGTGCTTCCTAAGGCTTTATCTCCGATATTTTAATTCAGATTGAATTGAAAGTTTTTGAGAATATTTTAAATAGTAAAAAAAATTTTTAAATTGATTTTTTAAAATTCTGAAACTCATGAAATACCTTAAAATAATCTGTTACTCCTGTTTTAGTAGACCATATAAATCTAAAAGTTGAATAAACATGAAATTTTTTTTAGTCTAATGAGTACTTAGAATATTTCATTTTTTAAAATATTCTTAACGATTTTTTATAACCAAAAATTCAATACTTTGAGCCATAAAGTTTAGATTTCTAGGTGTTCTATTTTTTTCCAAATGACTGGTTTTTAAGTAAATTCATATTCATTTGCATAAAAGCTTCTTAAACCTTCAAGATTTTTCTTAAATTGTTAAAAAAAATTTTATGAAACATATCGAAAGCGGAAAAATTATCTTTTGTGTAATTTTGCCTAATAATAAAATTATTATAAATAAAATAATCTGTTTTATATTATTTTTTATATTAGTTCCATAAATTATATGTAATTCAATTAAATTAAATATTATCAGAAAATTTTTTGTAAAAATCACACTTTTAATATTGTTAGTTTTTCATTTGATTTGTTGCTACCATCTAAATTGCTTCGTGTATTCTTATTGGTTCTCTTTAAACAAAACAAAAAAAACCTTCAGAATCATATATAAAGCTGCTCTCACTTTTTTTTTTTCGATGCTAAGCAATCTCTTTACTATTTATGTCTTTTTCTTATTTAATTGCTAAGCTTATTTCCTATTTCCAGTGTAACCTGTGCAAAAATGTCAATTTGACATTGTTCATCGAGAAAATTATAAAAATTAAAAAAAAAAATATTATTCATTTGCCCAGTTTTTCTTTAATCTTATTGCAAAAAGTAAGTAAGCCTATGCAATTGCGAGTGAAAACAGAATGTAGAACTCATATATGAACAAATAATAATTATTTATATATGCGAATATGTATGGCACTTTTTTATACATTATACACATATATACTTTACATATGTATATCTTAAGTAATAGTTGCGATGATGAGTCACCAGCACGCTTGCCCAATTGCTTGGTTTATATTAAAATAAAAGAAAAAATTATGTGATTAACTGTAGATTCGCGCGCACAGAATTTTGCCAATCGCCTTTCACCTATACTAAATTTAAATTTGATGAATGTATGGTTTATTGTTCGTAACGTGCTTAAGCGTCATTAGTAAATGAATTTCTGGGAATTTATTTTATTAGCGGAATCTTTTTAACATCAAAAACTTTGGAGAATTGTCTAACTAAACGACAACAATCCTTCGGATAGAGCCAATATAATTATTGAGTGGGAGGTAATTTTATGCTTTGCTTATATTACGTTTTTTGAAAATGCATAATATACATATATGTATGTATATTACGAAGCGGTAAATTTATTACATTTAAATAAAACAAACAAAAATTTGTCGAACTGTGTTTTTTAGACACATCACATTAATTTTTAGTGTACTATAAATATTTTGGAAAATAGTGACATCCAAAACATTACATTTAAGTTTAGAAATATTACTTTTAAGTTTAGAGAAATTAAATAAAATTATTATTATAAATTAGTAATATTTAATTACAATGAAAGAAGAAATTATTTTATTATGTATAATGAAACTAATATTTGTAAAAACACCCAAAAAAATAGACAAAAAAGCAACAAAATTCAGTTCATATTTTAAACAAAATCCTAGAACCAAGTAGAATTTAAAAAAAGGACTGGACAATAGCTATCTCAAAAATCAACTCCACTAGGCTACCGAATAATTGGCCAAAGAATTGCTGTTTAGTTTTGTTTGTTTTGATTTCAATGTATATTGTTTATATATTTAAATATTATTTATTATTATTATTAGTTTTTGTTTATTATTATTGCTTATGCTTAGATATTGTTAATTTTTTTGTTATTATTGTTTACACTCAAAAAAAAAACACTTTTCAACTAAATTTTGTTAAACCTATTTTTGAATCGGCAACTATAGTACAGTTATCGCTTTAGTCTGAACGAGGCTTTAAAGTGATCAACAAAGTTTCCAATTTGTGTGAGATTGATCGACACCTGCTACATCAGCATCGGTAATTAGCACGATCAAAAATGGGTTCTACTGTGGACACAGATTTATTATTCGCTTAGCGTGGATCGAAAAGGCTATACGGTTTATTTTTTGGACAAATCTTTATTCATACATATAGCTAGGGTTATGTTTTACTATCACAAGAATAATTATAGAAATATAAAATGCATTTTAGGTATTCAAGAAACCATTGTAAAATACCCAGTAGGGGAAGTAGCTCTACTTCATCTAAGAAAGAGAGCTATTTTTCAGTTATAACGCCTACTAATTCGGGGAAAACTTTTCGCATGCTGCAATTAATGAATGTTTCATAAGTGGACTTTTCAACATGATCCACGCATGAATTCATATATAAGAAACTCACTGATGAGTAATTTCCCTACTGAAATATATTCTTCGTGAGAGGTATTTTTTTCATCTCTATTTGAAGGTTCCTCTTCTTAAGAATTTGAAGGAAATATTAAAGAGGAGTTTGATATGAACAGTTTTTGGAATTTTTCAAAACAACAAATAGCCTGTATGGACTTAAAGAGTTGTAGTCCTTATGATAGTGTCTTTAAGCGACTTTTGATTGTGCGACTTATCTCGGCCATACAGCGACAAGTGTGAATCAACTTTATATTGTACAAACGGTAAAAGTTGCGGAAATGTATGGAGTCGCTGAAAATAACCTGAAGTTGCCTTAATAAGGACCACAGCCTAACTTGATTTAATTGATATTATTGTTGGGTTACGGTCTCCGAATAACACGGCATAAATCAATTTCTTTTTTTTACCCTTCTTGTATTCTCATAACATGGTTTTCTTTCTTTTTTTCAAATCCATTTTGTTGTCTTCTCGAATAACTTTTCAAAACACTTGATTTTTTTAAATCATTTTCAAAGCACATGACATTTTTTCTATATATACGAAAAATTTCAATACAAAATTACATTCCTTGTATGGCAAGAACAAATTAAGTCTATATGATAGCCGTGTGAACAGGATTTAACATCATTTTAAAAACCAACTATTTATAATATAAACTAGTTGGTTTTTTAAAAATTTTACCAATAAATTAACCAATATGGCACACAATGATTTAACAAATTAAAGTAACTTTTTGATATCTAAAATGATCTTCATTTTAATTTTTTGAATTAATTTAATTACTAAAAAGTTTTCTTTTATGAAAAAGTATGATATGAACTAATAAGCAGTGAATATAATTAATTATTTTGGAAAAATAAAGTTATACATACTTACATATATAGATTAATATATGTATGTATAAAAATACGCGTATTCGTGATATATTCAATTTTATGACAGCTTATTTGGTATGCAAATCAAGCTAATTTAGTTATAAATATTCGAATGTACAAAATGTTTAAAATTATTATTAACACGAGCTTGTAAAAATTCAAATAAAAGGATTTATTATTCTGATAATTGCTTACCTGTGGCACGTAAATCGATTTAAATGTGTTAAAAGCTATCACAGTAGAGTCTCATCCAAATTTTCAAAAAATAATAAATAGAAATAAAAACAAAAACAAGGAAACACGATCGATTACGTTAACTTTTTATCCCACTCAAAACCAAAGCAAAACACCAAGAAATAAAAGCATATCGCTGTATTCCATATAGTTATATATATACACCAATCAATTTGATGACTCACGCAGGTGTTTCCACCAATACATTAATAAAAATCCCAAGTTTTTATATATAAAAGTAAACCAAAAATAAACAAACACTTAATACAAATACACACTTTTTTATAGTTTATTTTTAGTTATTTTTTATTTCAAGTTTATAATCTGGTCACTCTTTCTTTTGTGCTTGCGTTGGGATTCTCAGCACCTTTGCAAGTGAACTTATCTAGTATTGAGATAAATTATGATCACCACAGAAAATAATTAGTCAAATTTAATAAAAATAGTTACTAGTAGTGCATCATAATTAAAGATAAAAAAATTTGTAGAAAAAGAAAATGACAAAAAAATAACTACAATTTTTTTGTTGATGAAATTAAATATTATTTATTTTTCTTTAAAAATAAAAACCGCCACAAATTGGCAGAAATAAAATAAAATAGCGCAATGTATACGACTTTTTATTATCAACTGACCAGCTGGTCAAGTGCTATATTATCCAGTTCCTTCGAAAAGTCTTGTTTTTTTTTTTTTACGATATAAATTGATTAAGTGACGTCTTTTAAAACAAAATGCATTATCTGAGAAAATCTGTTTATTTCGTCATGCTTTACTCAGAGAGCAAAAGAATAATATATATATAAAATATAAGCTTGCCTCGACGAGAATGAAGGTGGGATAATGAGCATTAAATCTCCAAGCGGTTTTATATTTTGAATTGGAATAAGTCTGCTACTCAGTTAGTATAAGTATAAGTGGTTGTTGTCTTAAAACTAGTTTTTTAAGGCAAGCATATGCTTCTTAGCTTTTGTTGCCTTCGTTTAACAAAAAAATATATTATATACATATATGGTAGCCAAGATAGCATCAATAATAACGGAGGCAAAATCATAAAAATTGGAGATTCTATTTAAAAAAAAAAAAGAGAATGTCTTTTTGATATTATTTTCTAATTAAAACTTTATAAATTTAACTGCATTCATATTTTGACTTAAGACCATTAAATTAGCGTAGTTTCCAGAAGATTTTTTGTACAATTCAATGAATCAGCAATTTTCTTGATTTTTGCAAGGGTAGTCCACACAATAGGACGTTTAATAGAAAATAGGATAGCTGTAGGTCAAAGTAAGCCCTCATTATTTTGTATATAGTAACATATGCATAAAAGAACAGATATAAAGCTGCTACAAACTTAGCCAGTGCTTCTTTAAAAAATCAAATAAGCAACAGAAAAGCCCAATGAACTGGCTCAAATAGAACTTACGTTTTTAACCTACTAATGCCAAATAATGCAACGAATAGATTCATTTGGGAACACTAATTAGTGAGCTAAGGAAATTGGATAGAAATTTTTCAAAGAATTTTGCTATATTCACAACAGGGCATGATATTTTTAATTAACATCTTTATCGCGGTAAAATGTAAATTATCCCGTGCGCGATTGTGTTGTATTTAGTATTGATAAATAAATAAATGCATATAAATACTTGATCGATTCTTACTGCATAATATTTTGCAAAAAATTATAAACAAAAATAAAATTATTTCATTTAAGAAACCATTTTTATTTATACAAGGATGTTTAAAATTTTTTTCCTAAGTGTTTTTCTTAACAATATTATGTTAAAATTTAAGCACACTTTTTAAGAAAGAAAAGAATAATGATTAATTTTTCTAAACAAAGCAAAAAGCATCCACTTACGGTACTTTAATTGGTGTAGAATCAACAATAAGCAAGGATTTTAATATTAAATTGCAAAAGACAAAAAAAAAAAAACAAAAAATTATGTTATAACAAGCAAAGCTAAAACTTCTAATTCAGCAGAATGATGTTTATGTTGCTTAACAATTTGATCTCATTTCGGTTCTATGTTTTGCCATCAAAATAAAAGTGTCTAAAGCAAAATTGCGCAAAAGTAAGCATAAACAAACATCTCGTGTCAAGTGCAATGTAGCAAAAGTATAGAGCCTATATGTACTTATATACATTAGCGTAGTAGCACGATCTACAATTTACACGAGATTAAGTAAGCCGGAATACAATGGACACGAGAAAACTTATAAGATCTGCATTCATGACAAATCTTAAACAGCATATGTAGCATTTTCATATGAAATTTTATTATTTGCCAGTACCCAGTTATTAAACATTTTTTTTTTCATTCAATTTTCTTAACCTTCTTTTAGATCAATTTTAGGTCAACCGCATTTAAAGAGTGTCACTTGACCCCCATCAATTTCTGTTTCCACAGCCCACCCTGCGGTAATTTTTTAGCTACTGCTATTTTTGTAGTTTTATTTTTTTTTTCTCCGTTTAACACTTCTTTTAATTATAGTGGATAAGACTTCATGGTATATTATTAACGGAATCCTTGAATGTATGAGGAGACTTTATGAAAATTAATAGTTTATAACGGTCTTTGTTTTGCCTCACTTTCCTCAATTTTAGTAATAAAATACACATATAAACAAATCCAACTTTATTGCCAAATTTTGGAATTAGAGCTGGACAATATGTTGATTTTTTTATATTATTAATTATTTAAAGAAGTCGAGCAATTAACAAAACAAAAATAAAAGACATACGTAGACATATATTTGTATATATGGTACGTACATATATAAAGTACAACAAAATTAGGGAACGGAAGAGATTAGGCTGTTGAATTTCGTTTCAAGCGTTTATTTTTGGGTTTATTCGAATACGTGATTTAATTTTCTTTATATTTATATTTATATATGGAAATTCCACTGTAGATTTTTGTCTAAAATTGGAAACCAAGAATTAACCTTTGGGAATGTATAAAGTTTAGCAAACACTTCTATAAGCAGAGCTTCTAAATTTTGAATATATTACAAAAGTTTTAGATCTTTAAGGGTTTACATAAAATTGTCGCACGCAAATTGGCATACAGTTAAAGTTGAATTAATTTGAAATAATTTTTTATGCATATAAATGAAATTTCGCCAAAAGAGAGGAAAATTCGCTAACTCTATTGAAATAACAATTTTTTGAGATAAACGAGGTTTTTGATTGGAAAAATTATAGATTGCGCTTTTGAAAATATTATTAAACTTTATGAAATGGATTTCATTGAAATTAGTTGTTAAGATTTTATTCTTTTATAATCCCTTTTATAAAAAGAGATAACTAATAGAATAACAAAGCTTTAACAAACTTCGATTGAGCACGAGTAAAATTTATAGCTCTTTTTGTAATCGACTTCAATTGCTTAAATTTTTAAATATGAAATAAGAAATAGTTTCAGAACTATGGTTAGAAAATCATATTTAATTAAATATAAACGGAATAAATATTTCTTTTAATATAAGCTGTTGAATATTGTCTTTTCGCTAAAATTTTCATTAGCTTCGTGCTAAAGAGTGGTAGAAAAAATGTTAAAAGTATAAAGATATCATCAACAAGGATAATAATATTCTTAGTTTGGCACAAATGTTTAGACATTATAAAAAAAAAACAGTTTTGCGGTAAAATGAATTTTTAATGACTGAGTGTGTAAAATGAACCAAAAAATCAATTTTTAAAATTTTGGAAAATAGAATTCATTAAAATTATTCAAAGAAATCCAAATTAAATGAGCTTAAGATTTAGCATAAGAACGAAATTTAAGTTTATTAACTTTAAAGAAAATTTTATTAAAGATTAACATTTCTTTCTACAATATATTCTCTGAAGAGCTTATCAAACTAACTAAAATATAGCAAAACGATTTATGTAATAATATAGTTTTAAAATATTTAAATTTTCTTAAATACAAAGCAGACTATTTAATATTATTATTGTTTTTATTATTATTCTAAAAACTTTATTAATTTAATGTACAAATTTTTTATCCGCTGACTTCTTTAGAACAGGAAAATTCTACTTCAATATATTGATGTAGAAATATCAACCTGTTTCTTTTTTTAAATTTTATATTAAAAAAATTATATATTACATATCTCACAATGTACAAAGAATGTTAATTTTAAAAGTGAAGCCCGAAAAAAAAACTAAAAATATTATTAAGAATTATAGTAAAAAAAACTTCTTTTTTTTTCATTTTTCAAAACTAAAAACAGAAACATTGACAGTTTTGATTAATGACCCATAACTAAAAGACTAAAGATTAAAATATTTATTTATATTTCATATTTAAAATTTTTAATTTTTACATCTATATAAAAGTGTCATCAATACGTAAAAAATATTAATATAAAATTAATATTTATAATTTAAACAAAAAATAATATGAAACCCGACTGAAATGTCATATAAGTAATCTGCTTTTCTAAGAAGCACTTTAAATTGACGGTCATATTCTTATTCCATAATTTCAAAACATTTGAGAGTAAAAATTATATAGTTAACGCTTCATTTAATCGGCCTCTTTCACCCTGATTTATGGAGAGCTTCTTTATATGTTCCATATATATATACAATATATATGACGATTACCATTGTACCGTTATAGGTACTTTGTGTGTAAACATTCTGATCATGCTTATAATGCAGAAAACTGCTAACCTCAGCATCATCAACTGGTGGTCTTTTACTCTGACAATTTTCGTTCGCATCACGAATTCACAATTTAGAAGAGCTAAAATTTCTGATGTCATATCTTTTTGTGATGAGTGAACACTTTATAATACAGATATATTTAATTAGTATGTGGGTATATAGCGCTATACAACATTTTTTATTTTTTGTTTTGTATTTTTTCCATATCGTTGAACAACTTTCGAATCAATGCAAAATTGTAACTCTTTAAGGGTAATAGAAGTTTTTATGTAGTTTAAGCAATTAATGGAACTTTTAAAAGTGATAAATTCTAAAGAATTTTAATGATTCCTATAGAGATAATACCTTCTAGGAGATTTATTATATTTGCTTCTTCGATTACCAATTATATATATTTTTTTTTATTATGTGATAAAAAAATTTTGATTTTTTCTTTCAAGTATTTTATTATATCTATCAAATTGAATATAAATTTGATAAGTAATTTTAATATATTGATTGTACTTTGACGGAAAGATTATCTTTATACAATTTACTAATATAAACAAAATTCGTTTGCCAGTTTAAACAAACAATTTTCGCTTATGAAAAATTATTTATTTGCAAAAAAAAAATGAAAAATTGAAGAAATAAATTCCAAAATTATTGAGTTTCTTACTCTTTTATAAAATGAATTAATGCTCTGCATATATCATTAATGTCTTTAATGAATGCAGATAAATGCTAAAAAAAATTTGACGCTTTTAATTACCACATAGGAAACACACTTATATACTCATCACTTAGAACACGCACATATTTGTGGGAATCTATAGCCTTTTTATAAACAGTAATTATGTAATTTTACAAGATTTAATTATAATTATGTCACAAATCATTTTTAAATATATTCTACAAAGATTTACTGCTTAAACTTTAAACAAACTTTTAGGTTGTCTTATTAAATTTCAAACTGACAACTTTCAAAAAAAAAGAAAAACTCTTAACTAACTGACAATTAAGGATATGTCAAGCTCAAACTTTCAAACCTGACAAACCTAATAAATTAAAAAAAAATAAAAATTTAAATTAAATATGATTTCCGCCACAATGTAAAAGAAATATAACTTATTAGGACTAAAGACAGTTAAAAATTTAATGTGACAACTTTTTATAACTTTCAAAGTTTTTAAATCTTTCACAAATTTTTTTATGTATAGCTCAGAATAAAATTTTATGAATCTAGTAAAAATTGAATATAGTTCTAATTACATTTTGAGGGTTAATAATTTCAATATGAATGATATTTCTTTGAAGTAAGCCTTTTGAAAATTATTTAAGGTATAAATTTTCCAATATTGATTGTTAATATCACTTGAATTCAGCTGCTTATCCCTTTTTTGAGACACGAATATACACACTATTTTACTACACGGAAATTTGTTGGAAATGTGTGTATAAAGTACAGCCTTCCATAGCCTGTATTAGGAGAAAATTGACTGCTATTGTAAATTTTAAGGTTTGTGCAACAAAACAAAATTAAAGCTTCGTATTGACTTATGTCAAAATTGTAATTTAAATGCTGGCTTAACTTTTTACTTTGTCTATAAACAATTTTCCAAAATGATTTAAAAACTCTTAACTTATTACTTTACAGTTATTTTCCTTAATTTATTAGATAAAAAACTTATAAAACTGTAATTTAACACTGACATCTAAATTGGCATATCCACCACATGTTTTATGATGGCGTCCATATACACACTTTGCCAGTCAAGAAATGATTTGTTTTGTATGGAAGGCTACAAGTCAAGAAAGGGTATTACAACCGTTTTATGAACTATTTTACCTATATTTAAACCGAAAAAATAAAACCTTTCGCTAAAAAAAAATGTTATTAAGAAATTGTCAAATAGCAATTTTGCTTTGAATTCAAATTCATATAGCTCTAACCATTTTTTAATATTATTCAGGTCTTTGGCGAAACACTTGTTGCTTCTCAGATGTTGCAACCATATATGTATATGCAGCAGCCATCCCTTGTTTTTCAGGGTTATTTAAGGTTATTTTATTTAAACTCTTTCTTTAAAGGGAAATAATACGGTGAAGCATCACTAAATGTAATCATTTGTATTGAACAAAAATTAGTTGTAGCGAAAGGATTAAGGCAGTTAGGCTAATTAGGACTTTTCCTCCAGAAAAACTGTAAAGGAAAGACTATTCATCATTATTTTTTTAGAAGTGAATATTTTGATTATGATACAACTTAGTTGAATACTTGCAATGAAAAAAATGTTTGGATATACATACTCTAAAATAAGAACTTGGGAAAATCTGAAAATATTTCTTCTAAAAAGAATAACTTATGTTTGAAACTGCAAAAATTTATTATAAGAAAATAACAGAAAAACATTCCATATGTTAATTATTTGGTGAACACGTGCAAGAAATCTATATGCTAAAAAGCAAAACTACCCCTCAAATAAGTTGCAATATATTTTCTGTACAACGGGAAGTCAACGGAAGCAATCGTTCTAAAGAATAAATTACTTCACCTGCTATGTTTATTGATGCATGTTGGCAAACTATTTCTTTCAAAAAACTCTAGTAAAATAGTTATTAACGGTCTATGATCACTGGGTATAAAATTTAATAAATATTTTTGAGATGCAAAATTTTGTGATATAATTAGGTTGCCGGTAAAAATACCTGAATTAAATAGTATTATATAATTTAAGGACTGGACTTTTAAGTAAAATTCTCATATTGAGAAATAATCAACTGTATTCAAAAGAACATTACCACTTCATACAATTTTGTAGCCGCGATTTTGAGAGCTTATTGCTATGATGTTAAAAGGAAAATATATATTATCCTCATAGTTTGAAATTGGAATCGACAAGATTAACTGTGAATGAGACAAAAATGAATACTAATGATTGTGGGAAAAAAAATTGTTCATCTTTTAATGGGAACCCGTCTTCAAAAATATGTGTCGAAAGTTTTTTGTTTTATTTAAGTTAGTAAAGTGAAACTTCTAAAGCAGAATAATATTTAAAGAATATGTTTGGTTTATTTCTTATTTTATTTTGGATTCAACTTAAAATTTCAAATTAATTTTAGTTTGTTTCATATAATTCCAAAAACAAATATCCTAAGGCTGTAGAAAACTAGTTAAGCTAAGAAGATACTAAAAATCTATCAGAACAATTTGTTTCTATTACTAATAAAAACTTATGGTTCCAAAAAACAAATATATACTCAGAATATTAAAGTAAATAATTATAATACAAAAACCAAAAATTCAATCCTATTCCTACATTCAAAATTCAGTCCCCTATAAGCCTAAAAGCAAGCTCGTTTTGATTGTCAGCTGAATGGGTTGTATCAGTTTTAAATCGAAAAACTCTCCGTCCAGATTTAAAATATACTTTTCTTCTTCTTATTTTTCACTTGTACTTTCACTACTATTCTAAACAGTTTAATAATAAAATAGGAACAGCAAAATGTTGGCTTCGTTGAAGCTTGCAGATGAATAAGATCATGTGTGAAAGTGTTAAATATTATCTTTAGATTTTCATAAAAAAACTTTTTGTACCAGCAATAAAAAAAAAAAAAACACATCTAATAATGATGAATTTAGATATCAGGAGCACTCACTTTTTAAATTATACACAATAATTCTAAATCGTTCGAGTACAACACCAATAAGTAAAAAATCTTCTATTCTTAGCTATTTTTGTAATTATTATGAACATTTTATTTTGTTGTGCTCTATAAATTTATTCAGTGTAATTTTGATATTAATCAAATTGAAAATGAAATGAAAAAAATCTTACAGCTGTTAGAATTCAATTCAAGAAAAAAAAACAACAGAAAATTTGCCACTAAAATTATATTTTTCTTTTAGTATATTTAAACCACAAACCGGGAAACCAAAAAGATTTGACGTTTGCGGTTCAGCGAATATCTTATAAGATATCGCATGCCACTCAACAGCTAAGAGAAATCATCTAACATCAGAGCACATTTTCTACAGATATATCTCAGTCAATTGTTCTTCTTGTTCTGTGTCCAAAATGCTTTGAGGTTCCATTCTTTTCTTTTGTTTTCACAGGTTCTAAATGAACAAAACTTTGACAGACCTCTTTTATTCTTGGCAGTGGTAGGTGAAAAAAGCAAACAAACAAAACAAAAAATCCTAATAAAAAAAAATTTTAAAGATAAATAAGGCAACCACAAAAAACTTCCATAACACAAACTTACGTTCGTACGTTCGTTGATCTTCCAAAGAAAAATGATCAAACAATCAACGATAAACAATATGTATACTGATAAATGCTATAACTATACGTGTATATGTAATAAGTACAAGGTTTTGACTGAATAAGCCCTTTTCTCTTGGTTCAGATAAAATAACTCGTAAAGTCTTGGGATTGTTTCTTCGTACAAAATAAATTCATTGAATACCAATGAATTGGCGGCTTTGTTAAGCAAAGGATAAATAAGCTTATATACCAGTTTGATACCGGTCACATTTTCGCGAATTCATGATTCTTATAGAATTTTATAGGCTACGAATGGTCAGCAGATGATGATTTTAGCCCAGCTTTAACGGTGTCCAACTACGGTAGTTACGTGATTATATTTTAGATCTTCTTTTAAAAAGCTACTTATGGAAAATATTTGCAAAATTAATTCCAGAGTTAAGTC
Organism: Acrocera orbiculus; assembly: GCA_947359355.1. Classification (NCBI taxonomy): domain Eukaryota; kingdom Metazoa; phylum Arthropoda; class Insecta; order Diptera; family Acroceridae; genus Acrocera; species Acrocera orbiculus. The sequence continues at coordinate 3,834,854 of OX375757.1, forward strand.
TGCATTGTAACTGGCTAAAAAACTCAAAGAATGTCATCTTATCAAAAGGTCTGATGGATATTTTTGCTTTTAAATAGAGTAAGGGTAAATACTTGTGTCTGGTTTAAAACACTCCTTTAATTTGATGACGCAAGGAAGCGTTTTAAAAAATTGTTTTTCAACATAAAAGGAATGTTTTATGGTATTTAGTAAGGAGGTTTCAAGGGATGCCGACTTCTAGACATTTCTCTTAGTAGATTGGTATCTTAGCTTTAACAACTCAACGGCTTTGAAAATTATTTTTAATAGTAGCATAAAAAAGACCAGTTGATTTCTTGTTTTAGCTATATTTTTTTTTTATAATTCAGTTTATACTAAACAAAATAAAAATATTAGAAATTTGTTTATCTTCTTCAATTTATCTCAAAGAAAACTAATAAATATTTGATTTCGTTTAACATCATTTTTTGAGTTAATCGTTTTTTAATTTTTTTAGGTATAATCTAACAAAGAGTTAACTTTAAGTAAAACTCTTGCGTAAAGTTTATTTTTTACGAAGCAATCATTGATTGATTTCTAAGGACTCTTTTACATTATAGGTTAGTAACAAAATGTGACAATGAAAATGTTTACTTAATACAAGAATAAGTACGTCTCAGTATAGATATAATATTTTAATGATATCTCCAAATAAGTCTTCTTTAAATTTTTGAAAATTGAAAATTCTCGTATTTTATTGACTTTTTATAACATTTAAATTTCAGAATACATTTATATTGAAGGTTAGTTACCGTTATGTATCATTAATATTCTAACAGATTCAGTTTTTAATTTAAAATTTATTATTTCTGCTATGAGGTAAACACATCAAAAAGTATTTTGCCCTTCATTGGGGCTAAAAATTGAATATCAATTGAATTTTGTACTGAAAATCAAAGCAAAAACTTATTCGACTGCATGAAATTCCATTCATGTTCATGGCCAATATTATCCCATAACTTTTGTACATGTTAATTAACAATTGGTTTGCATACAGAATACTACTAGTAACGCGTAATATCCCTAACAGTTGGAGTCAAGTTATTGGTGGTTGAGGGAATGATGGATGAAAATTAAAGGTTGTATGGTAAGCTAAATGAAACTTGTGCTTAAATGTAAATTTGTTTGCGGTTGGTTCGCACATAAAATCACCATTCATCCACTTTTACTATTTTAAGTGCACTGTCATCGAAATTCTGTTAACTAAATTCACTTGTTCATGTTTTTCAAACAAATTGCATCATGTCATAGTTGTTATAGCATCCAGAAAAATTGGATATTTTCCAAATGAAAAAATAAATTTTTATTATGAGAACAACACGGTTTTTATATGTGTAATTGTTTTGCTTGGTCATTTCAAATAAAAATAATTTGATAAATAAATTAAATAGAATTGAAAAAATTTATTAATTTAGAGTTCATTGAAAGCCTAGTCAGGATATTCTCTATATAAATTCTTTGCATTATTTTATGCGCTTAAATATATTTTGTGAAAATTTTCAATAGAGAAATCTGATTTTACTATTACTGAACGTATAAATTGCGGTTAAGCGTACTAAAAGGAAAACTTGGGAATGAGAAATTTAGCGGAGAAAATTACAAGTTTAGGTGTTATGAAACTTCTAATCAGCATCAAACGCTTTAGCAGCACCAAATTTTAAATCTGAGGTACATACTTCAAAGCGATTAAAAGAATAAATGGTAAGAACGGACTGAAGCAGATGCTACATTGACTCACATCCCAGCATCCTCTACTCAAGCACGCTTTCTCCAAACTAAGATTTATGGCCCTATAAGGGTTAAAAACCTTAAGGTAGTTTCTACTAAAATTTTCTGAAGATCATCCTTAGCGAACTATGTTTTCATCACAAAACTTAGTAAGGAATCTTCATAGCACTGTTTTACTTAAATTTTTTTGTTCGGTTAATTCCGAAAAAAAGCCAAACTTTCAAGAATTTTGTTTAGCAATATCTGTTTTCTAGTTTATTTAATTAATATCATCGTCTTCATCATTACTTGCAACACAATTATCTAAAATCAAAAAATCAAAGTTTATTTTTAAAAGGAGATGTTTTTCGAGATAACAACGGGGGTTCTTTTACGATTTTTCAATTTTAGGTAGTCTTTGAAAGTTAAAATACCGATTTTCACTTAAAAAATTGACTTATTTGTTATTGTAAAATTAATAATTACTAAAAAAACAAAGCTCTCCTCATTACCTGGTAAAATAATTTGAAAAAGTAGTGCAGAAATTTTCAAAAAGATAACAAGTTTCAGGAAAATGTTCTAAAGTTTTGCTCACTCACATCTTGCTCTAGAGCAAGAGCATTAATTTAAAAAAATTAAATGTCCTACATCCCATCCCCCTTTAAACATTTTCAATATAATTTGCTTATTCATCTGAAAATTTAATTTAATGAAAAACAACAAGGATGTACAATGCTTTTCAGCCAGTATAAAAAATCTTATCAAAACTTTGATACAAAAATGAATTTAAACAATGAACAAAACTCTAAAAGAACTACAAACATTAAGTGACCAACTATTAATAAGTTAAGCTACCATAACAAGTCTTAAAAGAAAATTAATTTATGATTATATAATTTTATTTTTTCTTTTTAATTTTTGCCTTACTTTTGCTTAAACATAAAGGATAAAAACGTTTACATTTGCGCACCTTTACGCATTAATCACGCGAGATTTGTATAACCAAGCTACAAGTTGCTTATAGTAAAAACTTGAATCAAGATACATGATCAGATTACCAATAAGCATGGACCACATTACACATATAGTTGATCTAAACTTAGCCGAAAGGAATATAGTAAAAAGAACAACTTTTAGTAACACTTTAATACTGAATTTTTTATATTAATTTTATAGAAAGTTTACTTTTAGATTTTGGTTAGTGTTCAGGAAGAAATCGAGCATTTGGAAAAAATAGATATTTATTATGCTTAGAAAAAACGGTAAAATACATTTACCTGCAGTAAAAAAAGAATCAAAACTAAGAAATCAAATATTTTATAACCAGTTTTTGTAACTATTAATTTTCACGTTTTTCGCTTTAGTTAAAATCCTAATAATTTACAAATAAACAGAAAAAAGCATATTTTACATCCTTTGTCACTCTAAGTAGCTACATTTACACTGAATAATACTGTTTGCAGCATTATTTTTAGTTTTATGCTTTATTGTTTTCTGTTTAGTAAAAATAACGCGGTAAGACAGTACTTACGAGGTGCAATCAAAAATGAATGAAATTTTAAAGCAGCAACATCAATTAAAAGTAATAAATCCAAAAGTCTGTCAGTGTCAAGTTCGAAAAACTTGTGACTAGTCAGTTAGCTTTCAGAGTTAATAAAGTAAGTTCGTCTTTACTGTATCTGCCAGGTGTCATGAATTTTAAATAGCTCGTTAGCATTAAGTCTTGTTTTAAGTTTTAAAAAAAGTACCAAAGAAACTCGTGACTTTTAATAAGTGCTAAAAGTGATTTAAAAGAGAAAATTAATCGGTTAAAGACAATCCAAATAAAACAAGTTGGTTGAAATTGGCGATTGACTTTTTAAGAACTTGAAACAATAATTTGCAAATAAGATAAGTGAGCGCAAAATTTGTTTCTAGAAATTTTACAGAAGACAAATCTTGTGACAGTTTGCACAGAATTAAAGGATAGTCGTAATGGTGGTTTAGACTTAACGGCTAAAACTATAACTGGTAAAAAAACGCTTGGCATATGGCTAAAACTTTTAAAATAAAATAAAAATTTTTCAATGGAAAGCATTCTACCATCCTTAAAAGCAACACTAGAAATCTCATCTCGGTACACTCGCATATATGACTTTTGCTATCTGATCCAAAAATGTTCAAGATTCGTCACCTATGACAATATTTCACTAAAAATGATTCCAATTTTTTTTTTCTTGATATAAAATTTTTCAAAAACATAATATTTCATTAAGAATCCTAATAATTTTAAACAAGATATGGAAAATTCTGTTTTTTTTTTTTTGGGGTATTTAAGTATAGAAAAGAAAAATTGACAGCTGATTAAGTACTTAGTAAAATTATAGTTTTTTTAATAATATTAATAAACAATAAACAAAAAAATATTCCTTTTCAAATCTATATATAAGAGGGTTTATTAAAATATATAAAGGTTTTACCTAAAATCTAGGATGCTTTCAATTCTAACAATAGTGTGAAACAGAGCAATCTAATAAAACTAAATTATCAAACTGTCGGCATTAATATAAAGCTTCGATAAAATTGATTTAATAACTGAATTAATGTAATAAATAACTCTTATGCTACAAATCGATCGTAAACCTTGACTTAACTCAAATTCTTCAACTTCTCTTTAATCTGCTATTTTTATGACTGCCTATGCTGACTATAATTGCCAAATAAATTAGACAATTCCTTTATTACGATAATAAGCATTAATTCTGTTCTAAGCAATTATTTAAAAATTTAACTTTATTGAGTAGTGGATTGAATTATTAAAGTACTAAACTTTTCCTAGATTTCTATATGCTACGAAACAAATAAAAGAGGAAGACGACAAAACAGCATTCAACAAAATAATTACCAAAAATTATTCTTTCAAAAAAAAAAAAAAAAAAAATTGCTATAAATGGTGTTAAACATCCCTCACTATCATTTTATTTGTAGAAAGCTAAAAGTTTAAACAAAATTACTCCTGAAATTATTTATTCAGATGATTGATTAGCGATTTGGGAATGTTTGGAATTTGAAAAATTTTTATAGAAAAAGATGAAATATTTAACATATTAAATTAAATAAGTGCATATCATGTTAATAATATTCACTTATCATTTGATCGAACTGTTTTATTTACTCTAGCTACACCCCTTTAGTATCTGAACCAGGTAATTTGATAATGAAAATAATGTGTTCTTTTGTTATTTTAAAATCATTCCAATGGTTGAATATATTTGCTTGTTATTATTGTATTTTTTCTTTATTGATACCACACAGCTTTCAAAGCAGCAGAGATAATATTTTTCACTAGCCTCTACTCAGTCGCTTGCTGTATCAATCATAAAAACATAAAATCCTTTATATCACTTATACTTAATATTTAAAAACTATTATGTGAATCCTGTCAGATTTTTAATCCAAAAATAAAATGTATAATTCAAAATAAGAAACCAAATGACCCATGGTAAATAAATATTCATCATATTTACAAATTTAGAGGGAACCATATCAAGCACTCATTAAATTATTGAGTATAACCGCGCCTTAAAAACGCCTATAAAAACATTACCCAGCACATTATTCTAGACACGACCTTAATGATAACCAAATTACAGAAGTTTAGATTCCAAGTAACTTATGTATCCACCATATTAACTAAATCTGACTCCCGGGAACTACTGAATGTTCGCAATTGTTGAAAATAAGCTCTAGGGAATAAGATTTGGCTCAAATACCTATAATTCAACCTCGAAGTTTAGAGTTATTCTAAGATAGAAAATAAATCGTTTTATATACCCAGTATAGGAAATTTAGAATAGCGTTAATAGTAGGTTCAAGGAGATTATCTTATGTTCATAAATACAACCAGATTTTGCAAAAAAAATTATATCTATCTAATCAAATTCTTAATGACAATAAAGCAGGGTATTCACTGTGTGCGAAATAAAATGATTCAGCTCTCACTTCCCATATAAAATATATGGCTGAATCATTTGAGTCGCTCAGAAGCCAATGTGGATAAGTCCATTTTTTCATATTTTCTGATTTTTGCAAATTTTAAGAGAATAAATAATATATTTCTTAGTCTTAAAAGGATTTACTCATATTTTCATTTTTTGTTGGTCAAAAAACCCTTTTTTTAATAGCCTCCGCATGTGCTATGTATTATGAATGCATTAAGAAACATTAAATTTCTCAGTTTGGATTTTTTGGACTTATCCACATTGGCTTCTGAACGACTCATTTGATTCCTCACATTATTCCGCATAGTGAATACCCTGCTTATCTATCTATCTATCATTGAAAGGGCTATGCTGAACTGCGACCAGAATCGCTCTATTGTGCTCCCCGTCTGAATTATGCAGGGAGCCCTGCTTAAGACAATATGTTAGCTCGAAAACTTCATGACCACTGGCCCACATTACAAGCCTTATTTACGAACCTTTAAACCACGGATATATTCCTTAAATTACATTAAAAAACCGGTCTTTGTCTATTTGTAAGGAAAAATGAAACTTGTTAATGAATGTACGAAAAATTCATTTCTATTATTGGTTCGTTATTGTTGAATACAGCAATTGATAAAGCCCGATATAATTTTAAATATAAATTCCAAAAGCAATATAAATTTCAACTCTTTTATATCCAAATTAATGCACAGTCTTCAATAGCCACCATTTACTATAAAGCTTATATGTAGGATTCACTTTTAGTTCCCGTTCTCTTGATAGGACTTTTATTTTTTATCTGTGTACCAAATAGAACCAAGTCATGAGAGGGTACCCAATTTTCTACATAAACAAATGTATTTCAATGGCATGTCTTTTTTTTTTTTATATGGCCAATCATATCTGTATAAGATAGAGAAAACAACAACAAATAAGAATACATTCTGTCATGTGATCAATACTGTAGCTACCTTTTATTTGCCAAAAAGTGCCAACGGGGCTCTAAAGGAAATCGTGCTTAACTTTTAATTCTAAACATGCTAATCGGGGTGTACAAGAGATATGTATATGTATGTATACGCAGTACTACGTATTCTATTCCACAAATAGTAACAATAATCGGAATAATTTTGGTAAGTATTATAAGTTTAAACAATTGAACAACCGATATTTGGTTTTATATAGACTTCTGCTTAAAGTGATGTAAGCATTTCAATGATTTTCCTTACCACTTGCTTTATATACCTTAAAATCTTAGAACTTTATATAAATTTTATAAATGCATGGTTAAATACAGATTTAAAGACATCTATTGTCCATAAACTCTAGAATAGAAACTGTCATTAATCTTTATTGTTCAGTTTACAGCCAGCATGCAGCTCTGTTTCAGAGATTTTCTTACTTTTATCCATCGTATATTGAATGGAAAAAAAGGAATACATTGAACTTGCTGGTAATTTTGTAGAAGAGAATGGTAGTTTTTAGTTTCAGAACACTCAAGAGAATTTGAACACATCCGAATTGATTTTTATGCTATCTAACGATAATCAATTCAATCATTGGCAAGTTCTTTAAGTGAAAGTTTCACTTTTGGTCAAATTAAAAAATTACTAACTTGTGCTCTTCGTTATTCAATAATAAATTTTATTGATCTCACTTCAAGATGTATTGCTCTTTTTTCTCTGAGGATAGCTTGCAATTTTTTAGTGACTAAAATTTTAAGCTCCTTAAACACAAATCAGACTTACTAGATTTAGTCTTAAACTTGATCGCTGTATATTCATAAATATTGCAAAATTAATGAATATAATTCAATTATAATTCAAATTTTTGAATTTCTATAAAAAAATTTAATCTGAATATATTAAATTAAAACTAGGATTAAATTGCCTCCACTTCAACAAGATTTTTACCCTTTGGTAGGATTTTAGATTATTTCTTTTATCAGTGAGACTATCAAAATGAATTTCTCCTGTTATAATTTTATTTATAGAACTCTTTAAGTGATTTATGTGCCCCGCCGCGTAATTTGTTTGCCAAATTCAAAAAGTTGAACGAAATCTTTAAAGATTCAAAGATCCCAGAATATATATTTGTATATATGTATATATGCACTAAAGAAACCAAGGATAAGTCAGTCCAAAATGCAGTTGTAGCCTATTTGCTATTTTATTTATATTTATGCCATAGAGCCATTTTGTTTTTTTTTTTTATATTAATCTTTTATTTGATTTGACAAATTTTGTAAACAATTTTCCGTAAAAATTCAATTTTATCATTCTGTAAGCAAAACAACAACAAAAATTTTTACTATAATATTTATAAACAAAAAAGTAATTTTATGTTTTCGATAAGTTGTGATTTAATGCATCAAAAGACCAACGGATGAAAAATTGACACTGAAAGGCCTCTGGAGTATTTTTAGATTGTGTTAAGTCTCACAATAACCAAATGAACGCGGCAGAAGCTGATAAAGTAAAGCGTCATGAGTTTTATTTTACTTCATTTTAGTTCGGATGTTTGCCAAGTTTTGTCTATTTTGGGTGCTAGTACAGCTGCGAGCACTGTTTCAAATATCTCTAATTTAGCAACAAAAAAAAAAAAGAAAACAGAAAAAAGTTATCCAAGCTAAATTTTTTAATATAATCAATAAAAGTAATTTCGATAGTAACGGTACAAACATAAATAGTAATTGTTTATTTTTGAATGTTAAGAGTTGCTAAACAATTAATAATTTAGCATTCAAGAAAAATATTCCTTGTTTTTCTCTGGTTGTTAGGAGCTTTTGATTTAAATCAATCAAAAAAATTGCTCAACCCAATCCCCCTCTGTTCTTGTTTCAAGCAATTTTTAACTTGACCCCTCCAAGTCCTCATTTCGTAGGTTTTTCTATTAAATCTGAATAAATTTTACTGGAAACTTTTGTCTATGTTTAAAAATGGAAAAAACGAATTAATATATTTTAAAGCAATTATGGAAACTGCAAAAAAAAAAAATTGTTAATACCACGATAACATCGTCCCCACTAAAAAGTATTATAAAGCTTTTGAACAAGCATTTAATTACACCACAAAATTAGTTATGCGTTATTAATAAATTTCTTCCAAAATCTTGTTTTTAGCCAGATTTTAATATGTTTTATTTTTCAGTGTGTTGATATTGAAAAGTTTAAGGGAATAAGTTCTATTCAGAAAAACAAGCAATTTTGCTTAATTTTATTAATGCACCTGAAACCTGAAAATATGATAATCTAAAGTCAATTCAAATGATATTTTTTTAAGTTATATTATCATGAATACTTTAGACTCATGATACAGAAAAGTTATGTAGCATTCACGTGTAAGACAGAATCTCTGCTTGCAATAAGTGCTATAAACTCCATTAAAAATGTCTTTGCATTGAATTTGGATATGGCTTTGTTTCACTTTAAAGTCAAAATCATTTCAATTTTTTTCTACAGATATGAACTGTATAAATTGACTAAAGAGCCTTTATAAATGCTATAATTGAGCATAAATATAGGCCTACCATTGTATCCAAATTGGATACCCAAAGTGATGGATATTAAAAGGATATCTGGCCGGAGTTTTATTATACAAAGGCCATAGAAATTGCTCCACTTGCACTTGGTTTTATTATAGTTATGACTTTGAAGCCAACTTTAAATTAGTACTGAATCAAAGCTACCAAAGTATTAAGAAGGAACCTAAAGTTAATAAATAAAAATCTCAGGTGATTTCTATTCTTTTTATATTACCTACCAGTTAATAAATCTAAAGACAAAGGCATACGGCTTTTGATGAAAAAAGGAGACATTGACTTCAACTGATGTAACTTTTAAAACAGGTAGTTTTACTTCTTAGAGGAAAATGCTCCTAACATCAACATATACATATGTATGTATTACATTTTAAATAAAACATTCTAATTTGCTGTAAAAAAAAACCATATATACATATATACATAAGCAATTAGATTTACAACATCACCATCCAATGAAACTATAACTAGGAACACGAGAGACGTCAGATGCCGTGAAATAGAGGCGCCGATGGAAACATTTCAAGAGCTAAACTGATCTCCCAGATAGAGTAAAAAAACATTTGACATACATCAACTTCAATTCATTAGAATAGAAATTTATTAAATTAAGAAATTTAAAGATAAAAATTCATTACCAAACACACTTGAACGAAAATTTCATAATCCTTTTTGCTTTTTTCTTTTTGCATTAATAAAACAATTTTTTTCAAAAAAATTATTGTGTTTAATTTTCTAGATCTCTTTGAAAAAAAGAAAGGTACTAACTTCATTCTGATCTCCCAAATGGAAAACATGTAATGGAGGTAACTCATGAGTGAATGATTAATGAAAAAGTTCTTTTTTCTATAGATAAATACAAGGGTTGTAGTTATATTTGAATCCAAGCTAAATTGAATATAGAATATAGTAAGTACGTGCAAAGAATGGCCGGACGTGACATTCCGTGAAAATTTGTTTGGAAAAATATTCACGTTCTCTGGTAAATGACTCGCTATCGTTCGTCGTCACACTAAATTCTTGAAATAAAAGTTCAAAAAAAAATTCTTTAACTTTGTTTTCACATAGCGACTACTAACGCCCTATTAGATTAAAGAATTTGTTAGTAAATCAATTAATAACAAACCTAATTAAATTCTATTAAAAGGCAAAAAAAATTAAAATAGACAGTTTACCTTTTTGGAGACAATTTTTGATTAAGTTTTCTATTTTGTATATATTAAAACTACTAGACGCCTTTTGAATTTGGATATTAATGTTTGAATATTAAGAATTTACATGTCTGGTAGTTAAATGTGTTTAAGTAAATAACTCAAATTAAATTTTATATTACATAAAGAACCAAAGCAAGGACTTCCTTTTGAAAAATTTAAGAATTGTTAATAAAAAATTTAAATACAAAACTACTAGTAAAGGCAGGGAAAAAATAAATTTTTTTTAATTGAATCAAAGTTTTAAAAAGAAAAGAAATAACAATTTTTCTACTTAAAGTGTTCACTTCAAAAGATGTCAGAGAACAGGAAGAAATATTTTGGCATAAAAATACTTTTGACCAGTTAGAATGTCTTCGACTTAGGACTTCGTTTTTCATGTTCATTACATTGATGTTATATGGCTTAAAATTCAATTACTATTGGCAGGCTTCAATAAATAAAATTACTTATCAATAATTTATTCTTACTTGAATTCATCCGCGAGCCCTGCTGAAAAGTTCACTACTTAGCCCACTTTTTGAGAAAATACTTCAATAAATTTTATTTAAGAATGGCTGTAAAAGTCCTCTTCATGGCGAATTTTTGTATTAAAATATGATTAGAAAGTAAATTAGCCTGTTTTTGATCTACAACACGTCGTCACTGATTTTTCAATTTTAGAAAAGGATTTCTTGAGGAAAACAATGACGAAAATTAAAATAGGCTAAGCAATTTATATAGTTTAGGGAAGACATAAGAAACTCATTAAACTATTAAAAACATAGTAAAACTCTTACTGGCATGAAAAGATAAAATTTGTATATAACGAGGAATAAAATGGATTCAAGGGTTAGTAGTTGTTTAATTGTTCTAAGACGAACCAAGCCCTATTCGGCAGGTGAGTCTTTTAAATAGATGCCCTAATTGGCATCTCTAAGTTTAAATTAAACTCTGTATTAATAGAAAAATATTGGCTCTTTAGCCACTAACTTCCTTTGCCCTAAAAGGCAAATATTGTTAAAAGTACAGATGACTTCGTATTACATTATTAGTTGAGCCCCCTGTTTCTCTTAGCCCTTTTACCCACAAAAGAAAACTTTGCAAAGAAAATGTTTTATTTTTTGAGTTCAAGTTTTATGGCAATTGTATTTTTAAAAATGGTATTTTCAAGTCTAAAAAGCGCATTGTGACCCGCAAATAAATGTTGGCTAATTATTTTTTTAGCCAAATTTTCTAAATTACCAAGAAATTTTTTTTAATTTTTATTAATTATGCCAAAATTCTATCAATATCAACAGGTATTTCTGTCATAACACTAAAAAATTAGATTAAAAACTGTTTTAATGAATTGAATTGAGTTTAAAAATTTTCCAAACAAGAAAAAATTGTGTGATATATCATAAAAACTTAACTTAATTTTCATTTAAAAACAAACAAAAGATCAATACGAAAATATTATCTAAGCCAAATAAAATCATTTAAATGTTTCTAAAATTCATAATCAATCAGTTATCAATTTAATCAATGGCTAACATTGAGGGCGCCGGAACTGCACTTAAAATAGCATTTAACTGCAATTAGTTTCAGTCCCAAATATAAATCATTGTCACCAGGTAGCCTCATTAGAAGCTTAAGTAAAATAAGAGTAAGAAAATATTAGTCAGGGGATAGTAAGTATATATATATATATATATATATATATATTAAAATGGCGAAATTAATAAAAAAAAACTCAATTTTCTTTTTACTATTTGCAGATCATTAATACTATGTGGGGTTTCTTCCGTATTAGGTCAAAAAGAAGGGTTTAGTGACAAACACATCGTTTTAGGGACGATTATCCGAAGATCTATATATGTTTATACACCTATAACTCTCCTTTATTCTACTTTATTGCTTAAGCTGTTTGCATAAAGTGCTGTTTCATGAAAAAAATATTTGTTGTCTTTTCACTTGAAACAATTTTCATTTAATTTTTCAAACGTAAGCGCTACATAAGAATGCTTAAGGGCATGAATTAGAAATTATATACTTTTAAGATACAAAATGCAGCAACTTGTTGACAATGCATTTTTTTTTTGAATTCGTTTTGTTATTTTTTTATACCAAAGCGCCAAAAAGTCCTTCATTTTTGTTATAAACTAAAGCCTTGGGAGAAGAATTTAAAAGTTTTACTTTTGTTGTTTAAGTTAATTGTGCAAATAAAAATCTTTCTTCTTTTTTTTTTTTCGTTTTTTGATATATTAAAAATTTTTTAATATTACGTAAACTTTAATTCATCCGTAAAATATTAGCAAATTTTAAACTACATAAATTTCCTGTTATACCATTCGGGTATATGAAAAAAGTAGTTTTGGTCTGATAAGCGTTACCAGTAAGCCTGCACAATAATATGTATACTTAAGCAACAATTGCATTCAAACAAATGTGCTTAAGTATTCCACTAGAGCAATAATATAGAAAAGGTGTGCATGTCTATTGAACGACAATAATTATAGCAACAAGAGCACATTAATTATTGATGAGGTCTCCTTGTAATTACTAACAGCATATTTAGATCTTATTTTTTTAAATAAAATGTAGAAAAACAAACAAAAAATGTATATATTCAATATTCCAAGGAGAAACGTTGCATTTTTTTTCTGTTTTTTTTTCTATTTACTATTTTTTATGCTCTTTAATTGCAACATTCCTGACTGGAAATTATATTTTTATAGACCAAAACGAGCGACACAAAGAGAAACTACCGCTGGTCTTGTAGTATAAATTTACAAGGTTCCTAGTTCTATTAAAAAACAACAGAAACAAAAAATAATTCAATAACAGTATGTATGTATATAATAATCTTTACAATTGTGCCAAGAAATTCGTTTAATTGAAAGTATTTTATGTGCATGTTCGTAATACTTTTGAAATTTTCTGATATTTGCAAATGTTTTCATTAAAAAAATATAATATTCCTTGCTTTTAATGAATCCCATTTTATATTGAATTGAACAATTAATATAATTAAATCCTGAAATTCTTTTAAACAGTAAGAAGATATTTTAGATTGCATTTTGAAAAAGTTGAAAATCTATTAAACCAGAGTTTATTGTATTGAAAGAAATCAAAAGGGATTTTAATTTATACTCCCAAAGGAGAATTTGATGAGATTAAAAAGTATTAAAAACATTAAATTCAGTTGACGAATTGGATTATTAATGAAATTACATAAAAATGACGGTGTTTTAACAAAACGGATATAAATTTTTCGTAGTAGAATAAACAACCTTGATAGTTGGTAAAATCTATCATGATCGCCATTGAAACAAAATTTTGGACAAATTTTAATTATTCTATAAAACTTATTATTATAATAAAACTACACAAATTTTATTTAATTTCAAAATAATGACAAAAGAAAATACTATTATGGCCAACAAATGGCTTAAGGATTTAAATTGATGAGAAGTTAATGACGGTAAATGGCTAAACTAGAACTGTTAAAATGAAATTTTCCTTTTTATGAATTTAAACGGACATATGATTTTAAATTTGGGTTAAAGTTGTACTTTGAAATCGGGCAACACACGACTCGATTTATCACAATCATCGAACAACCAAAGTAAAAATGAATATTTTTACCTTCAGCATTGCTTTATCCTTATATAGTAATTCATGACCTAAAATAACTAGTCAGGAAATCGGTCTAATATATTTAATTTTAGAAAGTAATTCTCAAAAATTTCCAAAAACGAACAAAATTCGACTTAAAATCACAATTTAGATACAAAGTATATAAAGAATCGATATTTCATTCAATCATTCTTAGTCCTTCTTAAAATTTACTTATAGAATTCACAGTTCCTAGTTACTTGATTCTATAGTTTTAAGGGCTAAAAACCTGTCAAAATATAAATCCCCAATAAATTCGTATAACTTTAAAACATTGTAGGCCAAAATCTCAATTAAAATCAATACATGAACAGCACCCATTAAAAGCAGTTATTTTGCTTGATTTCAAAAGAAAATATTTCAGTACGAGACTTTTTTGTAAATGCCAAATAATTCTGTTTTTAATTTAAATTTTATAATATTTTTGATTAATATCGAAACGCAATTTTTTCAATTGAAGCATGTAATTTTAACGAGTTCCATCAATATCTGAATTAATAATACAAAAACCTAACTTACGTTTGTAAAACAATTTTGTATAATCGCAATCCATTAACAAAAAATTATTGATGTTGTTAGGTATCTTCTGAAAATCGATTATTCCTTAAACAGTTTCAGATTTAAACTGTGATCATATCACCAAACACTTTAAAATAGTTTAAAATTTTCTACACTATACACAATCAAATTCTTCTAAATTAACAAATTTGCAAAACACATCTTCGATTACAAAAAAAAAACCTCATAAGAAATTAGATCCATCGCAAGGAAATAGCATTTACTTTACACATATCACATCACTTAAATTAAAAAGCCGACAGCATAATAACCACAAAACACCCCCGGTTTTTTTGAATTCATTGCAAAACTGACAAAATTTGCAATTATAATTTAATGATTTAGTTCAATCAACCAAACTTAATTAAAATTTAATTTTCCGTACTTAATACACCGATTAGAATTCAGCTCGACATAAAAAAAAATACATCTGTGTTGTTCCCTGACTATAGAACAACAGCGACCTGTTCATTCAACTTTTACTTCACCAATAGATCCCCTAAACGCCTTTTCTATCCCCCTATCTCTTTGTGCTATACACAAATCCCAACATAGAAAAAGCCAAAAACTCCCGAGATCATTATGGAATCATATACTTCAGTTTATAATTCCATTTCTCCTGTATTCAATCAATTTATGTAAGCAATGTATGTATAGAGTGCATATACATGCATAAGCACACAAATACTCATTTTTATACCCCCGCATTTAGTCAACTAAAAAAGTATATATATAGCGTTCTTTATTACATATATACATATACTAGTTGTATGAAATATATTATATGCTTCTGTAGATTCTCCCGCGTGACCTTTTGTTTTAAAGCTTTTCTTCGTGTGCTTCCAGGACGTTTTGTCTGTGATACCCGTTGTATCCCTCAAAAAGCTTATCGCGTTTGTTATAACTCTTCTTCGTGCAGGTAATATACATATAAATTATTTTCTCATCAGGTGAGTATAGTAGACGCGGGCATAATTTTCTGAACTATTAAAACTTTCATCTAATTTTTTAGAAGCATGCGTATCTTTTGTGAAAAAATTTTTCCATATCTTTTTCCTTCTATTCTATACGTTTTTAAATGTAAGCGATATTTAAACTTGTTGATTTTAAAATGATTTTTTATCCAAATACACTTTTTTTATGTTTTTATTTATATTCACTAGCAATCAATCAGTTTTTTATATTAAATTACATATATGCAATTTTATAATTAAATCCATATATTCTAGCACAGATATATAGAAATAATACAAGGAATATTGAAGTTATCCTTTTTTTTGCTGATAATAAGCCATGCACGAACATAACGCAAGAAAAAAAAAAGGGTTGATTTCTACTATAAAAGCTTTTGTTAGCGTTACAGAATATAATATCCAATCTTCCGATTAAATTATATTCCAGAATCAGATACACATATGTTAATATTCATCTCTAATTTTATTTAAAAATTTAACAATAACAACGCTCACCTAATAGTAAAATAATAAACGAAATTAATAATTATTCAAATCATATCTTCTAATAAAGTTCCAAAGTAATGAGTAAAGCTTTCTTGTTTGATACATAATTTCTTGCTGCCTCTTCATCATATTAACATTCAAATAATTTTATAACTTTGTCCACGCTTTATAAAAACATTTGAACGTCCGAATCATGTCTTAACATGAACATTATTATGCATTCAGAAGATATTTTGCATGGCGTGTCAACACCGTATCTTTCATTATTATTTAGTTCATTCATTAGACGGCGATAACACAAGCGCCATCCAACTGCCAGTTATAATTGTCCATCAAATTAAAATAAAAAAAAAAATACCACTACTAATGCTTTGTTGTAGCAAACAGTGTATTTGTTCAGGAAAATATTTCACCCCTAAAAAGAATGCAAAAAAACAAAAAAAAGAAAAACTCGAAAGCATAATTTAAATTTACCCCTAAAGAAGGGATGTTCTTTATTTGTCAATTTATGTGCTAGACAGAGACCGGAAGTAAACAAAACATTTTCAGACGCCATCTATTTTATGAAATGTTAACTAACTAAAAAATGTCAGATATTCTAAAAACTCACAGTGAAATTCTTTATTTCTGTGAAACCCTACTTCATCACCACCACTAACTAAAATACTTACGTCAAGGGTAAATAAACACATTTTTGTATATACGCGCGGTTAAAACTAGCCCACCACTACTTATGATTTTTTCATAAAAAATATGCCTAAAAAGAGACCAAAATAGTATATCCATATATATATATATATATATGTGTGCATATTCAGTGAAATGAAAGGTGTGTATATGTATATATAAATATATACTAATGTAAGCATACCATCAGCGGCAACAAAAATGTTTTTTACTCACCGATATTGCAAATCTTAACTTCAAACTAAAACAAAATATCACCAATAATTTGTAAATTACAAGCTTTCTAAAGAATTATATTTAAACACTGTAATAAATACACATTTTATAAAAATAATACTTTTAAGAAATTATTTTAAAACTTTTCTAGAGAATTTGTATCACTATAAAGCGAGAGCGCAACACTACCTTTACGGAATGCTTGGAATGGCACAAAGAATCTAGACAAGGCGCAATGCTGCATAACATAATTGTAGTAGTGTTCAATTTTAGAGGGAGGGCAAATGATTCATATTCAAGCGACGAGTTTCGTTGTATGTAGGAATCACCTTTAGTCTAAAAGCAATGAGAATTCATATAAACGTCATTCATTTAGGGGAAAAGCTCTTTATTAGAATATCCAATTGCATGTATATCGCGCTAATACATATATATATATATATGTTTTAAAGATCACAGGTGAGATTAATTTATCCACGTTTTATATATACAAGAAAAATTTGTGTAAAAAGTTGACAAACCTGTTTCTGATTTGATTACCTTCTTATTCAAAGGCAAAAACTTACCATAAAAATAGGGCAAAGTTGATTTAATATTAAAAGTGTATAAGCTACTGACAAATTACATAAAATTTTAAGTTAATATGTTCGTTCATTTTCATGCACATATATACTATCTTTGATCATATGTTTTAAAAGCTTTTTGCAATTGGAAAATGCATTAGAATATCTAATTAGAAAAATCTGAGGCAATAACAAAATTTAAAATACGAGGTTGTATTCTTAATAATTCCAATTTTGATAAAATTTTAGTCATTTATAAATACTATAAATATTAAATATTTTTAATTTAAGTCCCTTGCTGTCTTTTTTAAACTTTGTCTTGTAAAAACTTTTCTAACTCGATGACGGAACCTTTTTCGTATTCTACAATTTTAATTTAACAGTATCCTTTTCCTTAATATTGTAACATATATTTTCCGAAATTTAATATTGAAATAAAGTTTTTCTTGGCCAATTACTGTATTAAATATATAATTTATTAATATTAATAATATTATTCAATTTAATGAAGTTTAAGAATGATTACGATGGTGTCTATAATTAAAAAACAACTTCTCAAACACTAACGTTCGATTTTATTCATGTAAGATTGAGTTTTCTGTATGTTCCATTAAACTAATTTAAATAGGTGTGAAATATTTTAAAAAACAACTATTTTTACATACGATCAATTTTTTTCTTTAAATTTATTATAAATTCAATTGTTTCGTTTTTAATCAACGGATTTAGTATAATTTGCTAATAGATGAAAAAGTTTTAATAGAATTCTTAAAACTTCCTCCAAGTACAATAGAATTTGTACCGTACCGTAAGCCATAATCGACAAACTTAAGTTTTTGAAATTTTGATTTCCTTTGCAAATTTGGGTTCCGTTAACATTTTTATTGAATTCTTTGAGTTTCTCAAAGCATTTGATGTGCTGTGGACTTACTTTTATTGTTGTATTGTATAAACGATAGAGAATCTTAATGAAAGGCGAATAGGCGCCCATAATTGAGGTTAAGATGGTTGATTGATCGCTTTGATTTTATATGACACCATTTGACTGATACATTTTATAGCAAAATCTTTTATCTCTTTTACTTCTTGTAATACTATATAATAAATAGTAAATATTGAGTAAAACAAACACACATCATAAGTATGTTGTACATCAGACGTGATACCAAGTTTTTGAAACTATTGGTCTAAGCCACCCTAGCAGGATTTTTTCAAAAATAAATTATTACTATATTTCTCTACTTTTTTCCTTTATAATAGCCGCTAAGTCAATAAAAAGTAGCTTTATTAAGAGCTACAGAATGAAACCGCTTCCATAAGGCCCACGGCACAAAAATCAATTTCAAAACGAGTCCAATTAAAAATTTTGACTTTGTGATGAACAAAATTCTAAATGAACGAAATCGAATTATTGAATTATTATTTATATACTACCAAAATCAATCGCAAAGCTGCCTAAAATTTTTAATATTTTTTTGTATATTTGACTTTGATTCTAAAAAGAATTTTTTTCTGTAGTTTATTAAATCGAATACTACTTTATTATTTTTGTTTCCAAATTTTACTTCGTTCTTGTTTACGCTCTGAATTTAATTTCTATGTTTTCGAAAAGAAATAGTTTTTTGATTTTTCGAGTTTATTTCATTTAATTAGTGCCAGACCAAATTAAATACGTTGCCTTTTTTTTGTAAAAAAATTGCTTTGATACATATAGTTCTATGGTTTTAAAATAATAACTAATTTAAAATTTAATTTTAAAATTTTACTCTTATTATTAAATATCTACTATAGAATCCATATGGGAATCACAAAATTTAAAAACATTTAGTTAGACAGTGATTTATTATTCAAAATATTATTTTTATCTATTAAATTAAGCGTAAATTTTTTAGTTTCATAAACTCAATAAATTTTTTGTTGATATATTTCTAAAATTTTAGAATAGAGTACATTCAATCATGGAAATAATTAATATTTTCTTGTTTTTTTTTTTCTTTCTAGTATAAAACAAAAAAGTTCAAGTTATATTTTAATATTTGGCTAATTTTATTTTTATGAAGCAACTACTTCAATTTAAATATTTTAAATGTAACTAATATGCAATTTCTAGTTATTGATGATTCTAACCCTTTTAAATTCTTAATTTCTAAAAATTCTATTAACCTAAAATTTATTATTATATTAAAGAACCCTTCCGATTGACAAAATAATACAATTTAGGACTAGTCGTGCTGTTTTAAGATAAAATTTCCTTAAAGCCTGTTTTACTTAACTATGGTATTAAAAATAATATCCTATCTTTGGCAATATTTCTTTAAAAACAATTGACTAGATCACTTCCACTTAATTAATAAGAGCGCATTAACTTTTTTTTAATTTTTTTAAGCTTTATTTATTTTTGATTTTTATATTGTATGCAAGTTTTCCTTTTCACATTTCGACCGCACATTCTTCATGTAATTTAATAAAATAACTTTTTTTTAATTTACTTGAGCTAAATGAATAAAATTATGCTATAATTTCACGTGCAAAAGTAATTCCTAATAAACTAAATAAGAAACGAAGTCTATTCATAAAAATATTAAAACGATGGTTTTTACGAAGAAGTTTTATGTTACGAAAACACATTTCTTAATATGTATAGAAATTAGTATTCTTTTTTTAATTAATATGTAGCGAAATCAACTAAGTGCATAATTTTCTGATAACAAATACGATATTCATCCATGTTCAGTAAAACTTTGCAAAAGATGTCTTTAAATAAATCAATTTTTTAAAGCTATTGTTTTTAAATAGTTAAAATTCTTGTTAGTTAATGCGCCATTTTATATAATGTACTATTTTTCGTCGATTATTATTTTGTATATTAATAACAAAACAAATTCTGGTTATATTATTAAGAAGACTTTTAATAATTTTGAATCTATTAAAACTTATATATGTATGTAAATAAATATAACTTTTGCAAAAAATAAATGAGTTTCATATTTAACTAATTCTAATCCTTATTAAATTTTTTTTAAAGCTCTGCCAAATATATGAGCTTAAGAAAAAAAGCAAACTAAAATGAGATAAATTCTTATTCTTCTTTAATATTATTGTGAAAAATATTTTTCGTTATTCTTTCTGAAGTTTCCTTTGCAATCATAAAACGTTCACAAGGGAAATCCATCATAGTTGTACAATGGAAGGCCATATTTGCTGAAGCGATTATATATTCACATAAAGCAAACCAACTGAAAGCTGAATTAAACAAATTTTATTTTATCAAATATTCAATACTTAAAGTATTGCAAATAACTTAAATATGTTTCATATAATGAAATAATGATTTTGAAAATCTAATAAAAAATAAATAATTAATTAAATAATTTAAACTATGAACCCTAGGGATTTCTGCATTACTTACCAATAGATAAAATAAATAATATTTCATGAAAAATTAAACAATTTTATTTAAACATATCATAAATAATAATAATAAAAGAAATCTGCAAATAATTATAATAATGATATTTGTAAAGTTAATTTTAAATGAAGCCACAAAAAATAATTACTTACCTTATTACATATTGCTAATATTTGAACATCAAAGGATTCTACTGCACATCTATAACTATATTTTCAATAATATTTGTACTTACTTTTATAGATTTCCGTTTATTATTAAATAATTTTATTTTTTGAGCCTATAAACACGATTCAAATACACATAATTAAGACGCAGACAAAACTAATACTTTGTTTAGACATTAGCTATAAAGAAAAAAGTAAAAGCCTAAAAATATAATTATAATTAACATAAAAAGCATAAACTATTTAAAATTCAAGTAAAAAATATCTCCTTGATATTTTAACATGCATGTAAAATGTTAGCTCTTACCCATTTCTTCACATAAAAGTCTATGTTTAAGAAAGAATATTATCAAGCCAACAGTACTAGAAATTGAAATCCAAAATAATATTTTCTTCCATTTTAGAGAACATTTCTGTTGTTCTGTAATTTCTTCCGTTGTATGTAAAATTGTATATAACTTGATTGAGGCTAACATATGACACAAAGAAACAACCATAAAGCTAATAAAAACTTTTTCATGAATTGCTAAAAAATTAACGAAAAAAATTATTCATATATAATTATAATAAGATTTTATCACAGCTTACGATAATTTTCCCGATTTGAGACATACGTAACTCCACATAATGACCCAATTTCAGCTACACTTAGCCAAAATACAAGATTGATAAGAAATTTTGCTCTTTTCAAATCCACTTCATTAGTTACATTCGCTAAAAGATTTTGATAATAATTTCGATATACAGCAGCTATCGGAATCCTTGGACCTACATGTAAAGCAATACATATTCTCCAAAAATAGCGTTGTGGGCTGACACCTGTTATTGCGCTAATTGACGGAATAATATTGTATACCTAAAAATTAAAACTTAAACAATAAATTTACAGCATAACTATTTAAATATATATAAAGTTATTCAATTTTAAAAGTGCTGTAACAAAAAATTTACATTCAAGTTACATTTAAAAATATTTAAAAATTGTTTTTTATAAATTAATCAATATATTTCTAAAATAGATTAACTGAAGTTATAAGGTTTTAAGAATCAAACGTTACACAATATTAAAATTAATTTAATTAAGGGTTAAGTTTGTAATATTTATTGTTATATAAAAAATATTAAAAATTACTTAATAATTATACTTATATTAATAAAGCTTACACGACAATGAGTCTCATGAATTTCTTCAGACTGAAAGACGTATGCAGTCACAAAACACATAAATAACGTAACCAGAGGAAGAGAAGCTGTTACAACACAAATATCATGAAAATCAACCAACAAATGAATTATGACCTATAAATTTTTAAATAAATTTTGTTTTTATATAATTATCCAGAATTTTAAGACTCACTTTGCTATTTATTTCCTTTTTATAGGTTTCACTTGTTCTAATTTGATCATTTTTATCTTCTTTTGCCATATCCATATTCAAATATTTGATTAAAACTAAACACGCTTAAATAGAAAAATCGAAATGAAGTAAAGAAAATATTTATATTATATGATCAAGGATAATTGAAAACTTATTATACATAGCAAGTAGCAACATATTTTCTATGTTATATATTATATTATATTTGAAAATAGGAAAATATTCTCTAAAGATAAAGACTTTACTAAAAATTAGACCTCTCTAAAAATTAAATCTCTGTGTACTTTTCTCACTGCTAAGAAAATTTTTGACAGTTTCTTCTTGACAGTCACCAAACTTGCCTATAAGGATAGTGTAGTTTAACGTCAATTTATCTATTCTTTTGTAAAATTTTTCGACTCCATAAAATATTATGTATTGTATTGTCAATTTATACTACCAAAAATATATCAGAACCAGAATCATCGTCGGACGTTTGCATGGACTTGGAATTATTGTTTTAAAAGTTGAATCCCTGCTTTTTATACGTCTCGAATAGCTATAATTATGCATGCACTCGTGTGTCACACCCCTTACGCTGTGATTTTTAGGTTAGATCATTTTGTTAATATAGAAGCTGCTAAACCTAGAAAACCCAAAATTTTTTTCACAAATTTTTGCACTGATATTTTTAAACTTATTTATTTTGTGTGTGCCGTAGATTATGTTAGTATTAAAGAAATTACTATGGAATATACCGCTCAAAACAAAAATTAACATATTCAATGTGAACTGTGAACATATACACACTTCTTTTTTATTAAATAAAAAATATAATCCGCATAACCATGGACCCAAGAAATGGTTGGAGTATAATAAAACAATATTTCCACCTCAAGAACCTCAAGATGAACCTAGAAAAGCAGTAAATATATTTATACTTGCATTTTTTTTTCCTTAGAACTATTCCTATGCCTATAATTTTTCAAGAAACAATTTATGGTTGATTTATGTAAAATAACATTCGTTATTTCTTGTAGTATGTATGCCATTTGAAAACAAATATCAAATATAGCCCGCTAAAAATGTGGTACATTTCATCATTTATACGTGGTATGTCCATTGATGAAGCAATCAAACAAATACGTTTTGTAACAAAAAAAGGAGCACGATATATTGAAGATACTTTACTAGAAGCACAAGAAATGGCTGTACAAAGACATAATGTTGAATTTAAAAGCAATTTATGGATAGGTAATTTTATATATCTCCTCCGATTATTTTAATGTCGAATTCTTCTTTGCAGCTGAATCATTTGTTGGAAAAGGAAGAGTTTTTAAAGGTATTCGAAGGCACGCGAGAGGACGAATGGGAGAAGTTGAATACAAGCATTGCCATTATTTTGTTAGACTTGAAGAAGGAGATCCACCAGTAAATTATTACTTACCTTACCCACTTAATCCAGAACAGCAATTTGAACGCTGGCTAAATGAAATGAGATCTCGTAAAATACCAAATTCTTTATAAATAAAATTACTGTTTCGAATATAATAGATTATATTGTATAGACAGTTTTAAGTCCAAAATATTTTTTTCTTAACTAAGTTTTCCTATATCTGCAACAAATTTAATTTGCTTTACAATTTTCCTGTTACTAAAACTCAGTTGTCTGTTAATTACTTTTAGATCTATCTTAATTTGACAAGGAGTGTTCAATCACGTCTGCAATATTATCCGGAATATGAATCTCTACGCTTAGATTTTCACCGTTTATTATTTTTTTTTCTAAAGATGGATTCAGTCTGATTCCAGATAATAACGAAGTAGTCGATAGTTTTTTTTCCCCTAAATCGGATCGCTTTTTCTTTTTTAGTTTTCTTTTTTTGTCCAAAGCTTGAGGCTTTTTTGTATGCAGCAGCAAATGTTTATTATAACGTGATTTTGTGCTAAGTTCTTTATTGCAACCCTCAAATGTACATTTTAGCTTTTTTCCTTCATGGTTAACTTTAATGTGAAATTTTAAATTGGATGCATGGAAAAAGAACTTTTCACATGCTTCATATGGGCAGGGAAAAACAAGTCTTTCTTGTTTTGATTTGTGGGTTTCTAGGTGTACTTTAAGCCGATATTGTTTTTTAAATGACTTATCACATATTTCACATTTATAGGAAAAAATATGTTCAGCTCTTTTGTGTTTAACCATTTCTGACCATTTATTCAATTCCATACTACAAAATTGGCATGTATATTTTCGATGAACTCTTAAGTGACTCTCGAGCGATTTTTTTGTTGTAAATCCTTTCGAACAATCATTACATCTAAAAAAAAATAAAAATATTTTCATTTATACGCTGCCACAACTATGTGCTTGTTTCTTAATACTTACTTGTGAGGAAAATTTCCTGTATGTATTACTCTATGTCGTCTTAGTTGATTTTTTTGCTTAAAGTGTTGTTTACAATCAGGACATACATATAGTTTAGGATTTTCATGCAAATTCATTACATGCCTATTTTTATCATGGTTACAAATAAATAACTTTGGACAAGATTCAATGTCACATTTTATGTTTCGTGCAGATCTTATTTGCTCATGAAATGACTTTTTATGCTTATTTAAATTGGATATAGTTATGTATGACTTATCGCATTCACCAATATTACACTTATGAGTTTTCTGAAAATAGTTACAAAATGAATTACAAAAATATACGTTTAGGTTTTTTCATACAATTTTAGTATGGTGATAAATGTGTCTATCCAGTTTATCAAGCTTTCCAAATCTTTGGTTACAACCATCTTCTGTACACATGTATTTTTCCAGTACAAACTTTTTACTGTTTACTTCTTTATTTGAAGTATATGTCCCATCACTATCATTTTCCATGTCTGTCTCCATATCTAAATTTTCCATTTTTAATTTTTAAACAAAAGCACGATTTTTAAGGAGTTTTGTAACTATAATAAAATCAATAAAAATGACATTCTTAATTGCTGAACGGTTTTGCTGAAGCTGTGTCGCGGCTACACTCAGAAGTATATTGACTACAATATCATTAAATTACAAGTCTTTCGAAAAGTATAATTTGTGTCTTTAAGCTAATTTTATTGCATTTATAATGCATTATAGTATTTAAGGTAAGTCAATTTAATATAATAAAACTAGTACGAAGGCATAACTTTTATATTTTCAATCAAAATGTCAATTTTTGAAAAACTATTAAGTATAACGGCCCCTCAGAACTACTATAATATCGCCTATAATTCGCTATCCAAAACTCTAATCTAAACACAGCCTAATTGTGGTTGTGGACGAGCTTCCTTAGTTTGCTATCATTGGTAAATGTCAAAATTCTAAATTTGCGTTTATCATCTTTTCAATAAAAAAATAAATTTGGAATTTGACAAATTAAAAGGAAACTGCTTAGGTTTCTAAAATGGAATATGAAAGCATTTTACTTGTTAAACCAGAAGTTTTCATTTACAAAATACCACCAAGGGCTAGCAACAGAAGTTATAGGCGAGTTTGGCTTGAAATATTTCTGATATAACATTACAATTGACAGCTAAAGATAAATAAGACTTAAAATTAGTTTTAAAAAAAATATAAACAGGAAAAAATTCGTATGATTTGCGATACTAAAAATATTTGAAATTTGTTTATTACAAACTTTTCTAGAAGTTAAATCTTTTATATTTTGCCAATATTTCTATAGTACATAACTTTTTCTATTCGTTCCCATTCTTTTACTTCATGATCTATTTACGGTTTTAGATTTAATTAAAGAAATTACAAAAATATACATCTTGTTTAGCATTGCTGACTAATATATTTTAGAGCAGCAGACTGGAATTTAGCGGAGCCTACTTGGACGGGCAGAATGCGATTAGTTACTATTGGTCCGGCTGTAAGTCTTAAATTGGAAGATAAAAACACAGGAGCATTGTTTGCAAACTGTCCCGTTGATGCCTATCCAGGTGTTGCCATTGAATCTGTGTCTGACAGCTCCCGATATTTTGTTATTCGAGTCCGAGATGATAATGGTAAATATTGGATTATACAATAAGCTTTTCAAAAAAAAATAAAAACATAATATATTAGGGCGAACTGCATTTCTTGGTCTTGGCTTTGGAGATCGGTCAGATTCTTTTGATCTAAATGTTGCTCTTCAGGACCATTTTAAGTGGGTCAAAAATCAAGAGCAAATTGAAAAGGAAAAGGTTGAACCTAAGCAAGAATTAGATTTAAAATTCAAAGAAGGTGAAACTATAAAAATTAACATGAAAATAACAGTAAATATCTTGCTATTAATATACAAAGTCAATATAAAATTTTTTTAAAGAAAAAGGATGGTGGTGAAGTTACTGGCCGTAGTGGTGCTAGATCGAAAATAAGTTCTGGTATTTTACCACCACCCCCCTGTAATTCAGGTAAAGTTACAACACCAGTAAAAAGTGCTTCAAGGTCACCAGTTCATAAAACTGGTGGTACCGAATGGGGAGAGTTTGAATCAGCAGGGTAAGGAGATGTAAAATTTTTTCAGAATATAAACAAATATTTTACCTATTTATAGCTTGCAACAATCTACTGAGAATACAACGACGAATGCCAATTGGGTACAATTTTAAATTAAGTCAACTTTGTTGCTTGGTTAAGAAAAGATATATATTTTTTTTTAATTTCTAAAGGGATTTGTAATTGAATTATATTTTTACAAAAAAAAACCTACAAACTGTTAAAAAGATAATTTTAAGAAATTGAAACTAAAGTGTTAAGCTCAAAATTAATAAAAATTTAGGACATTGCATCTTATAAATTCCACTCTTCTACAAAAAAGAAATTTGTAGAACTTTTCTTGCCTATAATTAAATTAATAATAATTTTTTAAACAATAACAGGGCCACATTTGGATTAAAGAAAATCAAATCTCACTAATAAATTCATATGTTAGTTTTATGTAGTAATTTGATATGTTAAGTTGTATGTAGTAACAGATTGAAAATATAAAAGCAATTTGTAAAGTTATTTGCATATTAACATTCCAAAATATATAAATAATGCTGTTATGCAGGTCTTTTTTTAATCTAAAACGAAACAAAATTGCTATCCTACACAATATATTTCGCATAATACAATTCCATAAATTTTATTTACTTAGAGGCTTTTTGTTTAAAATTGAAAACGTTTCTCAATTTAATAATTAAAAATACCACGCAATTATGATGTTATGACACATTTATGTTGAGTTATTTTTTGTTTGTTTTAAATGTAAAAATATTTAACGAAATAACATTATTGATAATAAGAGCCGTTTTCTTTCACAGTGGTATAATTACATTTGGACAAAAAATTAGTTAATGATAAAAATGAATACAATTTACTACAAAATTTTTATTTATAAACTTTTTCCAAAGAAATCTGTTATAATTTTCATTGTTTTTATCTTTACAAATATAATTTCTTTGAAAATGGTGTTAGTCCACTTTACTCAAAAACATAAGTACTATTATTTAGATCAAAATTGCACTAGACAATTTCTTAAGTGGATTTAATGTAAATGACATTATAGTTTCTCGGAATTTAGGTTTCTCCCGGTTTATTATAAAATAATAGGTTACTATATGAAATATAGTAATGTATCGTACTTGTTCATTTATCTTGAAGAAAGGTGAGACGTATTATTACGTTTATTTTGTGAATTTTCACAAAAGTTGATATTTTGGAACTATCAAGAGTGCTATAAGAAAAAAAGATTTATTGTATGCCCAAAAATTTAAAAAGTTCATTTTGCATGAAATGAAACAAACTGATTTTGTTTCTACAAAACTCTTAGAAGATGCAATTCCAAAAAAGGTGAAAAAATACAGTGGTAAAGAAGTAAAAGGTTGAATAAGGGTTTTAAAAAGCAAACCATATACAATGTTCTATAAAATTTCATTTAGTGAGAATGAAGATTTAAAATCACTAAATTTATCGCCCTCACGGGAGAGACCACAGAACTTTGGAAACTTCGAAAAATTTACAGATATAATTGCTTTATTACCATATTTCTCTCCAAACATCATAATTATTTTCAAAAACTTGATCATAATGAAAAAAGTTAAAATATATTGTTAGTAAGAGTATAAATAATTTTGGTTGAATGGTAAATGTTGAAATAAAGCCTTTTTATTTTGTAATTTTTAATTTTTTTTACTGTTGAAGAATTTAATAAAAAATTTTATAAAAAGAAATTGGTTTGTTTCAATTGCGATCTCGTAGTTAATATTTTGTAAATGTAAGATTTTTTACTTTGAAAGTGGTGTAAGTCCTTTTGAAGTCATTAAAAGTATAAATTTTTGTTAATCACATTTAAAAAATGATTACATTTTAAATTTAAATCAATTTAATATTTAAAAAATACAAAACTAGTGGAATACCATATACAATGTGGATATTTTCAAATTATTCAAACGCAAAACCTTAAATATCTCAATACATTTACACCACGTTCAAAGAAAACGGCTCATATAAAATTCGTAATTTTAAACAACACTACTACTGAGAAGGTTGATAACCGTATGCATATGTTCCAGATGGAGGACCTTGTGGTCCTGGTGGTGGCATTTGAGGCCTGTAACCTTGATAACTTTGTGCAGGTGGATACTGATTTTGTCCTATTGATACATATCCTTGTTGATGATAGCTATGTGAAGGATATGCTCCGGGTCCACTTGAAGGAGCATATGTTTGTCCTGTTGGCGGCGCTACGTACGTTTGAGAACCAGTTGGGGGTTGGTAAGGGGTTGGAACCTGGCCTGAGTTTTGCGAAGCTGATGTGTTTAAAGGTGATGGCAACTGAGGTTGCGATGTTTGTTGAATATAAGTTGTTGGAACACTACCTGATGCAGGCGTTGATGTATATAAAGGCTGTTGATTAACAGATGCACTTACTATTGACTGTGGGGGTACAGGAGGATACTGCGGCCCAGTCTGGGGCTGTGAAACTGGCGTTTGCTGATTAGGATTAACTCCTGGGTTGTTTCCACTATTAACATTTGGTGGAGGAGTTTGCCTTGGGCTAGGTGCAGATCCATAAGAATTTGTTGCGTTTGGAGGTGGCGGACCACTATTCGGACCTGATGTACTTTGCGGGTTTGACTGTGGAGCTGCAGGTATGTTTGGTGGCTGTTGCTGAGACTGATATCCTTGGTTTGGAGGATAAGGTTGCCCTTGTGGTGGATATGAGGGTTGTGAACTGTTTGCTGCAGGTTGGTAAGCGGCCTGAACAGGAGCATAACCATAGATTGGTGGAGGAGGCGGCCCTGAATTTGGCTGTGCATATTGAATTTGTGGATTTTGTGATCCAGCTGGTGGTCCATACATTTGCTGCGGAGGTTGAGTTCCTGGTTGTGCTGATGGCGGAGGATACATTCCTGGAGCAGGTTGATGCTGTGAAGATGCTGAATAACTGGTTGCAGGCGCTTGGGGAGGACCCGATGCTGATGGTGGTGGCAAATTGCCATGATGATAACCTTGTGAGCTATTTGGCGGATAACCTTGCCCTTGTTGTCCATATGGAGGCATTCCAGGATATCCTTGCTGCGGAGGATATGACTGTCCTTGTGGCGGATAGCCTGGGTAGTGTGGATGCTGTTGATATCCTCCGCGATATGCTTGAGGTGGTGGTTGTTGTGATTGAGACTGTAAAGGTGGTCTCTGAGATTGATCTATTAATCAAAAAAAATTTAGTAGCCATGAATATTTTTAAAAGAATATATACTTTGCATTGTAGTAGGCGGTTGTTGTGATGGAGGACCGCGATATGCAACAGCACTAGGAGGCTGGCTTGATGGTGGTTGCATACTTTGCTGTTGTGTCACTGGTGGTTGCTGATTTTGCATCGTAGATGTAGGATGGTTAGGATGCGAATTTGCTGGACTTGGATATGAAATTTGCTGATTTGTGGGAGGTCCAGATTCACCACCATGGTTATGTGGTACCATTGGTAAATTTGATTGCGGTGCATTTGGACCTATTATGTTGTGAGGTTGTCCCTGCTGTTGAAGTACGTGTGGAGGCTATTTAATTTGAAATGAAAACAAAAACTTACATCAAATGTAGAATATTACCGGTAAAATTTGAGATATATTTTGGGTAGAGTCAGCTAATTGAGCAAGATAAACTAGGTTTCTATGAAGCGCCTGGTGATAGGACATACATTCTTGTGCTTTACCCCCATTTTGGAAATCTTGAATAGTTTGTATTAGACCACAATTTTCATCTAGTATTTTTTGTATATGTGCAGGACTTGGTGGCGGTGGTACACGATTCGAAGGATTGGAAGGCGGCCCCCGTTGTTGTACGCTTTGTGATTGTGGAGGTTGCTGCTGCTGAGAATATGCGACCGACATTTTCTTTACTTTTTACACTTTAGCTATTGGTTAAATTAAATGTTTGAACACTCAAATAAAAATAGCATAATATTAAAAGCCGAAATTATTACTAATTAATGTATAAAATAGAAAACCTTTAATTTTTTTACTTCTTCTAAGTTACGCACGCCATCAAGTACGTTCACTGAAGCTGTCAAAATCAGAAGCTCACAGTTTTAGAATCTATTGCAAATTTTTATCTTTACTTGAAATTATATGTTTTCAAGCATTATACTTTTTAATTATATTAATTTAAATATTATATCTTGCTTTTAAGTGAAATTGTATCATTTTTTCCTATAAAAATTCAATAGAAAATCCGTATATTTAATTCTATTAGTCCCGCAATTAGATTTTTGAAGGAAATAATTACAAAATAAGAAGAAGATACATTGACAAAAATTATTATGACTTGTGGTTTTTCGCTTAAGAAACACATTTTGTAATAATGACTATTTCTAACAAGGTATTTTATACGTTTTTCATAAGCATTAAGCATTTCAATAGTAATTTATCGTCTAGATGGATGTAGACGTTGTGAAGGGTGAAGGATTTCGATCATATTTTATACAAAAAATTGAAGAACTTCAACTAATTGTTGCCGAAAAAAGCCAAAATTTACGACGTTTACAAGCACAACGAAATGAGTTGAATGCAAAAGGTAAATTATTTGTTGAATCCTGAGATTTTAATGAAATTTTATTATTTAGTGAGAATGCTAAGGGAAGAACTACAACTTTTACAGGAACAAGGTAGTTATGTAGGTGAAGTCGTTAAGCCAATGGATAAAAAGAAAGTTCTGGTAAAAGTTCATCCAGAGGGTAAATTTGTAGTCGATATAGACAAGAATATTGATATAAACGATGTTACGCCAAACTGTCGTGTTGCATTACGAAATGAGAGCTACACTTTACATAAAATTCTTCCGAATAAAGTTGATCCTTTAGTTTCTCTTATGATGGTAGAAAAAGTTCCAGATTCTACTTATGAGATGGTAGGAGGATTAGACAAACAAATCAAGGAAATCAAAGAAGTAATTGAGCTTCCCGTTAAGCATCCTGAGCTATTTGATGCTTTAGGAATTGCTCAACCCAAAGGAGTTTTACTATATGGTCCTCCAGGTACAGGAAAAACTCTTTTAGCAAGAGCTGTAGCACATCATACAGAATGTACATTCATACGAGTTTCTGGATCTGAATTAGTACAGAAATTTATTGGTGAAGGTTCTCGAATGGTTCGTGAGCTTTTTGTGATGGCACGTGAACATGCACCCTCTATTATTTTCATGGATGAAATTGATTCTATTGGCTCTTCAAGAATTGAATCCGGATCTGGTGGTGACTCAGAGGTTCAAAGAACAATGCTTGAACTTTTGAATCAATTAGATGGCTTTGAGGCAACTAAAAACATTAAAGTTATTATGGCCACAAATAGAATTGATATATTAGATCCAGCGCTATTGCGTCCTGGTCGAATTGATCGTAAGATTGAATTTCCACCACCCAATGAAGAGGCTCGCCTTGATATTTTAAAAATTCATTCAAGAAAAATGAATTTAACTCGGGGTATAAATTTAAGGAAAATAGCAGAACTAATGCCAGGAGCATCCGGTGCTGAGGTTAAAGGCGTTTGTACTGAGGCTGGTATGTATGCATTAAGAGAACGCCGTGTTCATGTTAATCAGGAAGATTTTGAAATGGCTGTTGCTAAAGTCATGCAAAAAGACTCTGAAAAAAATATGTCAATAAAGAAGTTATGGAAATAAATTTCAAATTAGTTTAAATAAAAGTTTACTAAAAATTACAAGTTTGTTTTGCCTCTTAATATTAAAATTAAGATATCGCTAATATTTACATCTTCAACATCCTTAAAATAAACAAGAAACAGTTTTATTTTTGAATTAATAATACAAATGAGTTTTGTGTAATTTAACCATCCGTCTTTTTTTTAATATAGGCTTTTATTTTCTTCTTAAGCTTACCCCACAAAGAAGACGAGTCTTTTCCAGTTTCAATAACAATTCTCTTTGTAGTAGCACTATGAATTGGACCAAATGCCAAAGCAATAACAGTGCAAGCCAGGCACAGTACATTGTAAGGCATACTAAAATCTGGTGTTGGTAAAGTTAAAAGTAAAATTTCTGTGTATAGCCTTTGAAAAAAATGGTTATTAGTATTGTTAAAAATATCAGCTAGTAGAAAACCATCTAAGGGTATTGACGTGTAGTTTTTGGCATTAGGTAATAAAGTTGAAATTATTGCCGCTCCAATATAATGACCGTGATTAGCATCGGGAGGATACTCAAGCCATTTTAAAAAATTAAAATCAAAATCTATGGAAATAACAGCAACTTTTTTAGGTGGAATACTGAAAAGTATTTCTAAGTGATTAGGTTTAAGTCTTTGTCGAGAAGGAAGAAAATGAATTATTTTAGGGTTAATTTTTTGTTGATTTATTTTTATATTTAGGGTGTGAAGATAAAATGGGACGTACCATGGCAAATTTTCTTGCAGTACTATATCAATTTTATTCCAATGAGAATTTTTTATACGTGTAACGATTTGGCCATACTGTTGACCTTGATTTCTAATGTATCGATGGGCGTGTATTATAGGCTCAGTTGTAACTTGTACGTGTTCTTTTTTCTCTTTCACGCTTAAAACGATATTAAATAACTTTTTTGGAGAAATTGATTGAATATCATACATCGCATATTTACTAATTATGGATCCTCTTTGAGAGGTTATAATATTTGATGGCTTGGGATTAAGACTTATATCATTTTCACTAACATCAATATAAACACGACTAGTATTTGCTAAATAACAAACTCCATTTAAACCTTGGCCAAACATTTTTCGAAATGAATATGATTCTCCAAATAATTTCCCATCGTAAATAAAATTTGCTGTTTGTTTATACTGTATTTTACAGTTAAATGAGTCATCATTGATACACAGTGTCCGTAGTTCAATGCTAAGAGAATGATAATTTGTATTATGCACAAAACCAGAATTAAGAAGAGAAGCAAATCCATTTCTCATACTACAAGGTAACATTTTTTTCCATGGTGTTAAATTTTCTGTGCAAACATTCTCACGTGGTAATGTAGAATACCTAAAAAATATTAGTTATAATATTTTTTAATTAAAATTAAATAGTATTTTTTACCGAATATTACTATTTTTACTATAATTAAAACTAGAAATTCCATATTGCGGTAGAAAAGAATATTTTGGTTGTACTGTATTGGACATATCAATAAAATTGAAAGAGGAACACAATAATCCAGATAAAGTGTTGCAAAATTTCTTCCATTGCAAATTTACAGTATCTTCTGGTAAATCCTTTTTGAACCAAGCCCAAACTTCTGCACCAGGTGGAGCACTTATCACAGGAAAGCCCCACTTTTTTGGACGCCATAAACCTTGGGTTAAACTTATATGGAATTCTTTAATATCAAATATATACAATAACTCTGCTATTGCTCGTGGAAACAAGTCTGTGTGTAAAACTGTAATATGATATTTAAAACAAACAATATTAATTTTTTATATTTTTGTATACATTCTTCTCTTGAGTGAATATTCCATTCTGTAGAAAACTGGAAGTATGTATTGATATATTTATTTGGAAGTGGTTTGATGAAGATTTCCTCATTATGTACTTCCAAAGAATTCACTTTCTTGGATATCAAAAAAAGAAATAAAGAAAGATAAACTGAAAACATTTTTCCGGTGAATTCATAAACCAGTTGCTATAATAAACGTCAAAATACTATAAATAAATAGGGCTGCCAGATGAACAAATTTCTAATATTAATAAGCTTAAATATCAAAAAGGAAATTATTTATTTTTATGAAAATTACATTAAAACAATAAAACAATAGATATCAATAATAAATTCATAATCAAAAATTGTACAAAGTAATCTAATTTTTATTGCTTTTCAATTTTAATTAATTATAAAATTTTCGAATAAATCAACAGTGTAATTTTTATTGAAGTTAAAGTATAATTATATTATTAATTATAGGAATAGTAATAATTTTTGCAAAAAGTATTTTAAAAACTATTCCTTTAGATTTTTCAGAACGAGCCAAGCATTAATTTCCCGTAGGAAATTTACTAAACCGCCTCTCCGCTATATTAAATTTAGATTTTGCTTTTTCATATTTATATAAAGATGAATTTTTCTTGCCAGATGCGGGGTTATTAATTATAGCAAAGTATCTGATGAGAACATTTTGAAGAGGTGATAAAAAGTCCTTACCCACGGTAAATTTTATAGAAGAAAACAGTGAACTGCGGTCGGCGTATGCGACCGTAGTACAGAGGATACACGCGACAAAATGGCTGCAATGTCGTGAGTTTTCTTATTATAATTTTATGCAATTTTTAAAACAATAAATAAGTTCGAACGTCAGTCATATTAATGATTAAGAGTAACTTAAAGACTTGAATGAGTATTAAAAAATTAAGTGAATAATAATATTTGTGAAAAATAGTAAATGGTAATTAACATTTATTTTTTTTTTTTTTTTACTATAAAAGAATTGTGATTTTTATTATTTTACAATTAGTTTATTATGTTATTATTACAATTAATATTTAATATTTATAAAATTAAATGATTACCAAGAAATAATATTGAGGTCATATTTTAAAGTGTATTTCCGTTCTTGGGTTTAATATATTTTGGTTAGAACAATAGGAATTTATTGGAATTGTGGGCGTAGTAGTATGAAATTAAAACAAGAAAATCTATTATGATATTTTAAATTTTCGTGATCTAAGAGATATTTCAATTATGTCTTATATCTTTAATTATTTATAAAAATAATCCCTTGAATTTTTTCATAGTAACCTTGTATAAAATTCTGACGTAAATTAAAATATATAATTTTCAATCTACGCTATTTGTGCATATATGTAATGCAATTGAAGTTACTATTAATTTTTTATTTAAAATCTAATGCAAGTTTTTCATTAAATTAAATTGCTTCATTCTTTTGTCTTATTCTGAAAAAAAGATTTTTATTGAAGTAAATCAATCTAAGGTTATTGTTATATAATTTACTAAATCGTTAATGAAATAATCGCGTTTTAAAATGTATGTTTTTATTTGCAGTTTTCTTATAAATTTATTCTCTCTGTACTATTTATTGGCTTTTTTAAAAAGGATTTTATATCCTTTCATTGTCCAAAACTACAAAGGATACAATATAAAAACATTTCAACAAAAGTTTTAATTCGTAAAACAAATTTAACCTTGGAATAATGAATTTAATGATAATGTAATACCAAACAATTGTCAATATTAGTTCATTTGTTAATAACAAGATCATTTTTTTAGTGTCGTAAGAAATTTGTGTTATTGATTTTTGTTCAGTATTTCGCTATCCTACTTATTTATGTTAAATTGCTCTATTTTAGAATTATTCAACAAACTTCAATTCTGTACAATATAATCAAAAACTTAAGGCCTTAGAGATATTCGCCTTGTCTAAATACAAGATATTGAAAATGTTATAGTAAGTTTGTATTTTCGTTCAATAAAGTGAAAAATAAAAGTAATTTTTAAATTTACGGAAAAGTGAATAAAAGATTTATACAAATTTGTATTAAAGTATTTTGAAAAATTTACTTTTTATATGTATAAAAGTGGTATGGCCACAGTTTTGCAGCAAAAGATGGTGCATGCAAATGGTGCAGTTAGTCAATCAACTACAACTAATAATAATGCTGCATCAAGCCTTCAGCAAGCACGTGTTGTATCCCATGAAATAGTAAATGTCTCTACAATGGATTCATCTTTAATTAATATATCAAATGTAAATCAACAATCCAATCAGAATATAACACATAGCTCAACAAATCGTTCCCATAATCAAACAAACAATTTTAATCAATTGAACAGATTTTCGTCACAACTTACCAATAATACATCTAGTATAATTAGCTTAGCATGCAACAACAAAAGTAATACCAGTTCGTCAATGTTATTAAATGTATCAAAAAATAGTAACACACCCACCGCTAGTACATCTGCGACAATTACAAGTCAATCAATAACAAATATTTTTGAAATGGAATCATCGGATTGTCCAAAAGATTCTTATTCTATTCCTAATCAAGAACCAAACTCTAAATCCTTTTATTCATCAGAATATCAAGAAAGTGGTGATATAAAAAATTCAAATATAAAAAATGAATATTTTGACCATTCTTCTAATATTGAAGAAAATGCAAAACCTAAAAATGAAAACAATGAAAAAAATGGCAGTAGTATTCAGAATGACGAAGAACAAGATTCAGAACCAGAAATTGATATAGTTATAAATAATGTGGTTTGTTCATTTAGTGTACGCTGCCATTTAAATTTACGTGAAATAGCATTAAATGGTTTCAATGTTGAATTTCGAAGAGAAAACGGAATGGTTACTATGAGATTAAGACGTCCTTATACTACAGCATCGATTTGGTCATCGGGGCGAATTACATGTACAGGTGCTACGTCTGAGGAACAGGTTATATTTTTTATATTTGTATTGTTTTTGTTTTTTTTTAAATTAAATATTTGAAAATTGTAGGCGAAAATAGCAGCACGACGTTATTCTCGTTGCCTTCAAAAATTAGGTTTCAGTGTAAGATTTCAGAATTTTCGAGTTGTTAATGTATTGGGAACATGCAGTATGCCTTGGGGTATTAGGATAGTCAATTTTTCAGAAAAATACAGAAAAGAAGCTAGCTATGAGCCTGAACTTCATCCAGGAGTAACGTATAAACTTAAATATCCAAAAGCCACACTTAAAATATTTTCGACTGGTAGTATAACTGTTACAGGTAAAAAATTAAAATATTTTTTTGTGAAAATAACTTATTCAATTTTATTTTTTAAGCTGGGAGTGTAGCTCATGTACAATCGGCTATTGAACATATATTTCCTTTGGTGTATGAATTTCGTAAAAAACGTACACCTATCAGTGAAAGTGTTATACGTTCCAAAGATAATCAGACTGATAAACTTCATGAGGAGGTGGATGATGGACAACATAACTCAAAAATTAATAAAAAATTGCCATTTGGAATTAATGAACATGATCCCGAGGAAGACGTAATGTATGTTTCTGACTATGAAGAAATTGAAGCCGATGACTTTGAAAAAGCTTAAAAGTTGTTTGTTACCAGGAATTTAAGTCAGTTCTTATGATTATTATCTTAAATTACCAAACTAAAGTCAGATGATAATTACTTGAATTTTTTTTTATTTCTCTTTATATATATATATATATATATATATATATATATATATATATATATATAGACATCGACTATGATGTTATTGAAAACTAAATTTTTATTAACGAAAAAAAAAAATGTTGGTTTTATCAAGTCCACGACATAAATGTATGGTAATTTAAAAAAAAACAAAAAACTAAAGAAAGCAATAAGCTTAAATATTTTCTAAAGAAAAAAACAACAAACTATATTAGTTATTATCCTTTGAGAAACTTTCTTTTACGAAAGATAATTACTTTAAACTCAAATAAACCTAGTCGTTTTTTCAGATTAATGCTTTTAAGGAGCTTTAATTAAATGTTTCTTTTCTGAGACTGTTTGGTGAAAACGTTTTAATTTCACTTAAATGGCAAGCAAAATTACAATAGTATCAATAAATGCAGCAAAGAAATTTCATTGCCTGAAAGGATTAATAATAATTAAAAATAAAAAAATTAAAAGAACTTAAGGTTAAATATTTTTAAAATTAGTAATCAGAGAATTTAAGTTTTAATCGCGAAAGTATTTCTGTTACAATAGTATTTAAACATCAAAGAAAATCAGAAAAATGAAAACAGGGTTATTTTTTTGAAAATAAAAAAAAAAATAAAAATATTGTGATCTCAATTTTATAAAAATTATATTCAAAAAGTCAATGTGCAATATACGCCCATAAAATTGAGTTATGTAATTGCTATAATTTGATTTGAAATTATTAATTTTTTTTTTATAATATCAATAAATTTTTGTTTTTTAAATTATATGACAAAATTAAATATTTGCGGGCCGTCCAAATAAAAAAAAAACTTATGAGCAATTATTATAATTAAAACCTAAAATCGAATGCAAAACCTGCTTTGTTGTAGAAAATCTATATTGAAGTCGTTAATCAAACGTCTTCAATTATCAAACTTATAAAAATTAAAACACAAGAATTTGATAATAAAAATTCCGAATTTAAAAAGCACCGCTGACTAAAATTTCATAAGTACGATTTTTATTCAAAAAAAATTTCTTATAAATATCATTTTAATTAATTTGATTTATTTTATTGACAAATATTATCTTAAAATCGACAAAAATTTAAAGCATAAATGTGAAAGATATGTATAAGAATTTTTTTTATAATTATTAAACACGTTTTTAATTTTCACTTATGTAATATACTGTAACTGAATTGTATTATAAAGTATATACATACGTGAGCTTTCAGAAAAAATGGTTATAATTATATTTAACAAAAAAATCTCGGCTAATCGGCGCTTACTGCCCCGAAATTCGTGCGAATTTTCTTTTTATTTGAGTAGTACTATTTAGGCTTGTGGAAGCTATTTCAAGTGACTTTTAATTTTGTGACTTATCGATGCCATTTATTTGAGTGTCATCAATGTCTAATACAAATGAGAAAAATTGCCAGTCGTTTAAAATTGTTTCCATAAAGACCACGGCTAATAGCGGTTATATATATATGATTTTTATATTTCAGCTACAATTGCAATTCGATTGTTTAAATACTTTTTTATTTTTATATATTGATATTTTTCTTAGTAACTACAAAACCAATTTTTTTCGTTAATAACAACTTAAGTACATTTTGGTAATACTGTGGTGTGTCCTCTTATGTGCCAATAATGTGTGCCTCCTTTGATAGAATTTGTCACACTTATCACACAGATAAATGCAACTATCGTGCCCCTTAAAAGCTTAAACAAGTTGTATCTTGATGAGTATCCCTTTCATGATTCTGATTCGTCTTACGTTCTCGTCGAGGTTAACATCCGATTTTAATAATAATAATAGTTGTTAAGGGAGTCCTTATACATCATGTATCTTCATACAATATTTTCGTAAGATTTCATCGCTGTCAAATTCATTCAAAAATTATCCATTCAATATTTGAATACAGATTTTTCACAATTAAAACCAATATCCTATCCAATATTGTATCGAAATATGTGATAGTTAAGGAGCCATTTAAAAAATATGTTTTATGATAAATATTCTGATTTTTAAATAAGTACATATGTATTTAGTGTTATTTTTATTAAAATTTTATAAATTGAGGACAATAAGAAAATATAAAAAAAGTTTTTGTCGCAAAATGCTATACTTTGGTCATTTTGTTGCCAATTCTAAAGAAACAAAATTCGCACGAATATTGCAAACAGTTCCTTCTATAAATTTTATAACAATATTTAAAAAAAAACTATTTATACGATTAATAGTTTTATTTTATAATTTTAAAATTATGAAATTTTGTTATATTTATTATTATGCAAAAAAAAAACATTATAATATTGTCTTATATTTTTAAAGTATAAAAACTTAACAATTGTGAAAGGAATATTTAGTTTTTAATAATATAAAAGTTATATACATAAGTAACCTTAAATTTACAGAAAATTTTTAAAAACTTATAAAATAAAGTCACAATCGGTTTAAAATAATAAGACTGCATATAATAATGCCTTTTTTTGTACAACTTTAATGCATTTTAATAATGGAAACAGTACACTTAATTTCCATAATTAAATATGGGCAAGGTCTTTAATAAAGTTTTTATATTTTCAATTGATTAAATGTTTTCATAAAGTCAATTAATTTAAAGAATTAGAAAATGAAAAATTCAATTGTTTTTTTTTAAAAAGAAGAAAAGGTTTATATCCAAAGTTGAACCATTTCTAATAAATGCAATTTAACTTTATTTTAATTGATATTTCGTTCAAAAGAAAACAAAAAAAATAGTTTTTAAAGTTATACTTAGAATAAAACCAAACCAAACAATGGAAATATAACTTATTTTGATAAGAAAAAATGACATAAGGAATTCGATCAGGTTATTGGTCATATGTATTTTATTTTCCTTCCTTTTTAATAAATGAATATGCATATAACAGAAGAAAACCAAAGACTTGAATAATAAAAATTTTGCACTTATGTTAAAAAGCAAACAATGTAGCTTTTAAGATTGAATTAAAATGTTTCTCTATTTAAGCATAATAATTTACTCTTAATTTCTATCTTTTTTCATATTTAATATAAATTTAAAAAAAAAAAAAAAAAATCCTTGTGTTGGCAAGTTATATTTTTACCGATTTCGTTGTTTTTATAATCAATTAAAAATTTTTTGAATTGATTAAAAACAGAAACTTAGGTAGAAAATCAAAATAAAGGATGAATAAACGTATAATTATTGGTTAAGAAAGTGTTTTAATTTCTATAAAAACATGTTTTCTTTTTTATAATACTTTATAAAACCATTTAAACTTATTTTATCAATTTAAGTTGTTGATTACAATGTTCTTATTTGCTGTTATATTTTTGAGTTAAAAATGCCTATTCTAAAAATTATATTTAACAATATTTTCTTTTCCTGAGGATGGGGATTTGGTTAATTCGTTAAAATAGAGGCGTGTTTTCAAGAATTTTTTTTGCAATACTAATGGTATTAATTTATTTAATTAATTTTTATATGATAACACAACATTTGAATAATATTTTTCCAAATTTTTATCTTCAAAATAATAATAAATGAGCGAGTGGTAGTAAATATCTTGAAGCGTCTTGAAAAATAAGTTATTTTGTTTATAACTCGCAACAGAATCATCTAAAACTAAAAAATCAAAACTTATTTATTAAAGGAGAATGGTTTTCTAATGTAACAACGAGGGAGTTTTTGTTTTTTCGATTTTTCAATTTTTGCCAAAGCCAAAATTTTCGCTTAAAATATCTTCTTATTTGCTATTGTAAAATTAATAATTATTATTAAAACAAGAAAAGCTTTCGTTGTTACCTGATGAGATATGTGAAGAAGTAATGTGTCCAATTTTAAAACGATCGGTCTAATGCATTTTGAGTTACCATGAACATCGAAGGGTTTTCATAACTTATGTTTCAGGACATAAAAACATAACAAGTTTCAGCAAAACGCCTTAAAGTTTTGCTCACTCACGTCTTAAGCAGGGTATTCACTATAAATGTGAATCAGTGATTCGGCTCTCTCAGCCCATATAAAATATATGGTTGAATCATTTGTGAGTAAAATATTCAACATGTTAGATATTTTCTCTCTTATTCGTGCTTTCCATGTACTTTAATTGGGAACTAAGAGCCGAATCATTGATTCGGAAATGTAGTGAATACCCCGCTTTACTCTAGCTAGAGTCTAGATTCTAGAGCAAAGGACACATACATTACTTTTGATACAATATTTTTAAGATGTTATACATTAGTTTTAAAATATTAAATTTTGGTAAATGTTATATTTAGATAGTACAACTCACACCGTGTTAGTAAAAACGTCTTTTGGTCATCTAACTTATCGATATCCAGATTTCAAGGACAATTAGCACATCGATAAATTCCATAAAAATAGAAAAAATTTGTTAGTCGCTTCCACTAACCACATCCTCGTTATCGTGACAGTCCTTGGATATTGGGTAAGATTTTTATTCATTCCTGTTCAACCAGTCTATTAATATGAAAATTAGGTACTTTTGGAGTATTGGGATCTTTAGGACAGAAAGCTATTGTACCCGGACTTTTGTCCTTAGCGCTGAGGAGCAAATGTGACTATAATTATGTGGTAGTTTTGACAGTTAAAAACCAAAGTTGTTTGTGAAATGTTCAAAGCTTTATCGTGTCAGTATACCTAGACATTTTCATTTCTTTTTTTGACAGCTAACGAAAATGTCATCTGTCAAGATTTTATTAAGTAGTAAAAAATAATTATTACATGTAGTTGGTTTATTTTAAAATTATTGGTTTTGATTTATAAACATCAAAGGTTTTCTTTAAAACATTGTACATATTATTAAAGAATATTTAAAACTTTCACTTTCTTATCTGGAAAAATATGAAAGTCAAATAAATGGAAATAAATCCAGGAATTGCTGAATATTACGAAAACTCTAGTCTAATAAAATGGAAAATGTTGTTAAATTAAATAATACAAAACAAGTAACCGATGACGATACTCCTGGTAATGATGACGCAACTTTAGTCAGGAACCAAGGTAGATTATCAAATAGTGTAATTTGAAATCGCAAAGAAAACTGACATTAAAATATTAAGTTGCAGGTTTCCTACTGCATTTAACATTAAACATTCATAATTAGGCAAAAACCTTGTGTAAACATACATTTTCTCCACTGTTATTAGTTTACTTTAACTTTTTTCTACATTCGAATTTTTTTAAATACCTTTGATATATTACCGTTAAAAAAATTGGTCAATAAAGTTAGAGAGGAAGTCGTGGACAGCTAGATTTGTTTACAAGAATCGTTGTGCTTAGTTTAGTCCAGTCCATCTTCTGTCGATCATTGAATCTGTGCAATAAAAATTAATCCAAATACATTCTTGTTGTTTTTTTCCATTTTGAACCTAAGTTACTGTGGTAAAAAAATTCTCTAGTTAGCTCATATGCCAAACGAGAAAGCGCATATTTTGAGAAACCTAGCCATTAAGAAATGTGCTTTTACCTTTTCTATTGTTGTTAAACTAAAAATGCTTAGTTTACTCCATACCACCTCTATCCCATATGTGATAATATATTTACGACTTTAGCTTCCAAGAGAAGCAAAACCTAATCGAGAGATAATGCAAAAATATTCTTAATGGAATCAATAGCTGTGATTGTTGCTGAAGTTCTATCTTGAATTTGTGTCCTAAAGCTTTTTGCTGTAGTGTTCAGTGTGATTCCCAGATATTTAAAAATGTTAACTATGTTTATCGATTCGTCTTTGTATGTTAGTGAATGCTCGGGGATGAGTTCATTTGAAGTGTTGTATCAAGATTTACAGAGAAGAGAGTTTCAGCTACTATCCATTTGGAGAAAACATAGCCATATCATCTGCATACATAAATAGGGTAGTTTCCTTGATCATAAGATATCGACAGTTGTTAAATCAAACAGTAACAGACTCGTGTGGTTTTCTTGAAGAACACCATTTACTTGTTCAATTTTCTCCGAAGAGAACACTTCAGAAGTTCATTGAATTTAGGTGATTTTTAGCATTCAGAACCCATGAGGAAAAGAACCTTGTTTCTATTGCGTAGATAATGCTTTTTACGTTACATTTTTTTAAAATTATATTTAATGCATTCATATTAAAATTTTTTTTATTTTTGACATATATGTTATATTTAGTTGATATGATTTTTATTTCACTTATTCACATTTGTTTGACAATTCTTAGAAGCCCGATAACTTTTACCCACTTTCTTGTAAATTTGAGAACAAAAGTTGTTCTTCATTTTAATTTTACACAAATTTCAGATATTACATGTTTGGTTAAAGAAACTAATGATGTTTCTTCACAAATAATTGAAGTAGAAAATTCAACTACAGGAATATGTGAGGAAAATAGCCTGACATCAATCTCAGGGGCACGTAAAAAAACTAAACCATTAAATCAAGATAATAAAAAAGAAATTTTAATTAATGGCGTTAAAAGAAAAATTAAAGATGAACACGTTTTAGGGCTA
The DNA here is from genome assembly GCA_947359355.1 of Acrocera orbiculus. Classification (NCBI taxonomy): domain Eukaryota; kingdom Metazoa; phylum Arthropoda; class Insecta; order Diptera; family Acroceridae; genus Acrocera; species Acrocera orbiculus. Next base: position 3,879,532 of record OX375757.1, read on the forward strand.
GAAAAAGATGCATTTAATATTTGGATTGCTGAAGAATGTTTTGAAAGTAATCCGGTTGAAACTGTAAATGAAACACCAAATAAAATTGAAACAATATCACCTAAAAACTGGGAATATTTTCATAGACCACTACAACGCTCTTGGCCTCCTAAAGATTGTAATGGAACTAAAGCCGTTAATAATGATTTCAAATTTGATATTATTGATATTGATGAAAATGAATTAAAGAGCACAAATTATGGTTCAAAAGTAAACTTTTGTAACGGTAAACTTTCAATTGATACAGTTGATAGTTTACCGATGAATCTGAGTAACATTCAAAATACTTTTATATCACCGAATAAAATTGCGAACGTAGATGAATCTGTAATTTATAATGATATTAACTGTATTCGATTTAAGCCCCTTCTAAAAAAGAAAATTGGGCCTGACAGCTACATTAATACAATTCTTTCCGAAAGAGTTTCTTCTAATTTAAATACTGGAACTAAAAATTTGACGGATTCAATGAGAAAACAATGTGATTCCCAAAAGATAGAGTATTCGCCATTTCATCGACCTTTGTCTCGCAAGAAATCTAATAATATTGATAATAAAACTAGCTTAGAACTAAGTGAAACCCAATCTATAGATTTCTTAAAAGCTGAAAGGCAAGACATTGCATCTCATGGTGTTCCGATAGAACAGTTATCAATGGGCCTTTCAAACGAAATATCAGGTATAACAGAACCATCTGAACCGATCGAAAATTCAAAAACAGTGACTCGGCCACAACCAAAATCTGTGACAAAAATTTGTGTAAATAATAACGAATTGAATTTAGTGTGTCCGCCAACTCCTACACATCATGCTAAACGACAAAAAGTTAGCTCCAATATAAATTCTCTTTTGGATTCTACAATAATTAAATCTTCAGCACCTTCTCTAACAACGAATGTAGAAACCAATAATAGATTTTCAAATACCACTGATAATGAAAATTGTTGTAGTGTTAATGATTCAGAAATTGTTCATATTGCAAATGCTCGCCTTCCATCAATACCAGAACGAGCCCGTGGAATACTTGCCGATTCTGAAAATCCACTTCCACCTGCATGGGAAGCTAGAATGGATAGTCATGGAAGAATATTTTATATTGATCATACAACACGTTCAACGAGCTGGCAGAAACCTAATATGAATGGTGGAATTAATGGAGGTCGAGAACAGCATAGGCAGCAATTGGATCGTAGATATCAATCAATTCGTAGAACAATTACAAATGAAAATAGTGCAGAATCTAATCGATATTATTCAATGATAACTGAATTCGATAGACTTCAAATAGCAGGCTATCATCCAGCTGTTTTAATGTTATGCCGGCCCGATTTTTACTCAATTTTACATGCAAATGAAAATGCTTTATCAATTTACAATCGTAATTCTGCACTTAAGCATATGGTAATTAGAATTCGTAGAGATCCCAACAGTTTTAATCGTTATCAATATAATAAAGATTTAGTTATGCTTGTTAATTCATTTGCTCTTACAAATAAGGAATTACCAGCTAGTTGGGAGACAAAGCAAGACCAAACGGGTAAACAATTTTTTATTGATCACACAAATCGTAAAACTTCATTTATGGATCCACGTCTTCCAATTGATTGTCCTCGTGTTAGATGCCGCCAACAAAACGAGTGTAATAATGATATTCCTCCAACCCCCCCTCCAAGGCCTTTGTCATCGATATCAGCCCATATAAATGATGTACAAGATATGCCAGTTGCATACAATGACAAAGTAAATTTAAAAAAATTTTTTTTTTAACTAAATTAAATAATAATATCATATTTTTAGGTTATTGCATTTTTAAGACAACCAAATATTATTGAAATACTTAAAGAAAGACATGGACAAGTAACAGTGTCACGTTCATTAAGGGAAAAGATTAATAATTTACGAGTAGAAGGCGTTCCAGCTTTAGAAAGACTCGGCCACGATTTACAATTAACAATTCTTTTAAGGTAATATTTTTAATAAAAGTAATTCACTTTAATCAGTCAACTTCAAAAGTATTGAAGGATGAAATAACCCAGTAGCACTTTTAATATTAAACAGTATCCACGTAAAATAATTTTTTGGTGACCAATGATGGGTTTATATGCTCTGTAACTGATATATAATGTACTTATTTTTTCTAAGCGAAAATATTATTTATTTTTCTTAATGAAGTTTGATAAAGGAGCAAATTCCTGACCTAAAACAAAAAATAGCCTCATGACAGAATCCGCTAATAAGTTTATTCAGAGGGCAAGTACAGGAGGCTCCTGTAACAGTTTTTTACCAATTGTATGATCTGTAATCTGGTCTTCGCTGGCGGAAAAAATAATCTCTCTTTTATAAATTGGATTATGAAGTCCGCAATAGCATTAGTTTCTGTTTAAACAGTGGTTGGATTGGTAGTTCAAGATATAAAGCTTTGATGGTCTCTTATGCTAGATTATGTTTTCCATTTATGTATCCAACTAACAAAGGTATGACAAAGCAAGTTATGTGAAAGCTTTAGTCTGATAAAACATTTAGAAAAATGTTTATATCAAACGCCTACCATTTGTGTTCAGAAATTTTTGGTAGTAAAAATAAGAGCATATGAGAATATTAAAAATTAATTATCATCTTAAATTTGATTTATTCTTACAACCATCATTTTGGTTTCAAGTATTGAAAATATAAATAAAAATTCGAACTATCTAAAAAATAACAAAAATATATTATATTCATGTGCTTTTTATGTAATTTATAAATGAACGTCGTCTGCCCACGTTAGGCGTAAGAAATACATGATAAAAATAAAAGATTTTAAACTTATTGAAAAGAATTTTTGAACTTAACGCTTTTCGGATTGCAATTTACAAAAATTATTATAGACTAAAAAATGTTACAATCATTTAACTTTTAATATCTATTAAAGGTTTTAGAACAGAGAAAAAAATGGTTAGTTATAAACTATGGTAAATTTGTTTGTTTGCGAACCATCCTTGAAATTGTATTTATTTATAAGCTTTTAAGCTTATATAGGAAAAGGACAAGCACATAATAGACATATAAACTGAAAATCATTTTTAATAAGAAATACATTATAAAAGTTACATAATAATTTTTTACCAAATCAACCTTCGATTATATTTTTAACTTTCTACTACTGTTAATTGCAAAACCAGAACTAAATATCTATCATTGATGTGGTTCCGGTTGAACTAATTTATAAAATTTATTGGCAAGCTAAAAAACTAGCCAATGAATGTGTTAAAAGTAATTCTTTTCTTTTTACAAAATATTATCTATATTATTTATAAACAATTGTTTTAAGTTTAGTTTATTAATTAGCCATTTGTATTTATTATCAATTGTCTGTCTTTTGTGGTAAAGAAGATAATTTTAAGTATCCATTTTTTTAAAAAAAATCTTTGATCTTTAAATATTGTTTATTACAAATATTATTAAAAATTTAAATTTATATTTTCCAAGTTAAATAAAATAAAAATCAATAAGTTAGCTAAAACAACTCCTTTGTTGAATTGGAATACTCGTTCAACTTATAATTTTTTAAAATGGTTCCGCTTTTTTAATTTTTGTGGCTTACACTATGAGCTTGTATTGTTTATCTCTTGGACTTGACTAAAGCGAAGGTTATTTTAAATAATTCTGTTATTTTTTAAATTTAAAAAACAACAAAGAAAATATTAAGAGTTTTTTTTTCAAAGTTCTTCTTTGCTCAGTTTACTTTCAGTTCTTTAATGAATAGGTGCTAACAAAAAGTTTTTATTATTTATTGATTGTTTCAAAACTTCAAGCATAAATTTCTTATTAATACAGTAAATAAAAGCTGGTTATTTTAAAATGTAGCTCAAATTATGTTTAAATAATATTTTATTTATATAGCCTAATATTTAAATTGTTCTTTTTATGCTTTGTCCCTATAATAAAAGTGTGCTTAAATAAAAATCTTATCTTATTATCGTTTTTGAGTTGAAAATTTATGTCTTAGCAATAAACAAAATATTTACAAATACTTTTTTTTATATTTCCTTTAAATATTTAAAAAAGAATAATAAATTTTGAAAAAGAAATGCTTGACACAAATAACAAAGAAACATTTTTCAAATTGACTTATTTTACCAAGTATTGTTTAATTTAAAGTTAATTCAATATTTAACTAATAATATTACATTAAATGACTTTAACTTTAATGTTTAAATTAATCACTATGTAACTAAAAAGAAGCAACAAAATTAACGGAATTAGTTTGTGTGTTTAAAATTAAGTGAAAGTTTACGTTGGTCTAAAAATGATTATTAAAATGTTTATTTTTAATACTGCTTTTACTATTATGATTATCATATTATACTTACCAACTTCTGATAGAATACATTTTGAGTGTTAATTTGCGCGTAATAAATAATATTTATAATTCGTTTTGATTATCTAATAGCGAAAACACTAAAGGAATTTTTTATTTCATGGCTTTGCTTATAATTTTTACTCTTGCTTAATTAAAAAGCAAAATTTTTTGTTTTTTCATACTTTTAAAAATCTCTTTTTTATATTTTAAAACTAAAATGAAAAATAAATATCCTTTGCCTATTTCTTTTACATTCGTACAAATTTATTAAGCAAATCACATTCACATGGAATATTTAATTTATATACAATAAGCATGAGGCTATTTATAAACTAGAGCACTAACTTAAAGAGAAAAATTGTATTTGGTTTTTCCTTTACTTCTGTCAGTCAGCCTATTTTTAAGAAAACTCTTAAATATTTATGTAAATAGAATAATCGTTCATTATATTACAAGCTTAAGCTTAAACCGGAGATATTATATCTAATGCCTTTTAAACAATTGCAAGCTTTAGACAAATAGTAAAATCTTTCTCTTGTTTAACAAAATATTTTTGACTATATATCTCTTATTAGAAATTATAATTATAGTGGCCATTAACAATAAATAAGTAGCAATATTTTTGTTTTTATTAATAAAAGCACGAATTATAGCGAGTTATGGGTTTTTTAGCCAAAACATTTTATATTATATTTACTCTGTATGTGAATTAATAACAGGTTTTTTAAATTTTTTTGATTATCTCGTTTTCTTTTTAGCTTATTCGAACAAGAAATTATGAGCTATGTTCCGTTAGATGAAAGAAGTCCATATGGATCACCAACACCAAATTCAAAAATTTCCCAAAGAGCACCTCCACCTTTCCGTCGTGATTTTGAAGCAAAACTTCGTGGTTTTTATCGCAAGCTTGAGTCAAAAGGTTATGGACAAGGACCACATAAATTTAAGTATGATTCATAAATATTATCGAAAATCTAAATAGAATTTAACTAATTTTTTTCATTTAGATTACATATAAGACGTTCCCATTTACTTGAAGATGCTTTTCGACGTATCATGTCAGCAAATAAAAAGGACTTACAACGTGGTCGCTTAGCTGTCGTTTGGGATACTGAAGAAGGTCTTGATTATGGTGGTCCATCAAGGTACATTTTAACTGACTTAAAGAATTTAAAAAATTAAAAAATTTTTTCAATTTTTCAGAGAATTTTTTTTCCTATTATCTCGTGAGCTTTTCAATCCGTATTACGGCCTATTCGAATATTCAGCTAATGATACATATACTGTTCAAGTATCACCGCTTTCAGCATTTGTAGATAATTCACATGATTGGTTTAGATTTAGCGGAAGAGTTTTGGGATTAGCTTTAGTACATCAATATCTATTAGATGCATTTTTCACAAGACCATTTTATAAAGCATTATTAAGACTACCTGTTGCTTTAAGTGATCTTGGTAATATTTTTGTATATATTTATTTTTATGCTTTTTATAAAATTCATTTTAATGTTTAATTTATCTAGAGTCATTAGATAGTGAATTTCATCAATCTCTTCAATGGATTCGTGATAATGATATTGGTTCAGGTGTTAGCCTGGGATTAAATTTTGGTGTTACAGAAGAACTTTTAGGGCATGTAGCCGAAAGAGAATTGAAACCAGGAGGTAAAAATATAACGGTAAATGAAAAAAATAAAAAGGAATATTTGGAACGTATGGTTAAGTGGCGTTTAGAACGTGGAGTACAAGAGCAAATAGAATCATTAGTACGAGGATTTTATGAAGTAATTGATTCTCGTTTAGTTTCGGTTTTTGATGCACGAGAACTAGAACTTGTAATTGCTGGTACAGCAGAAATAGATGTAAATGATTGGCGTTCAAATACAGAATATCGTAGTGGATATCATGATAATCATCAAGTAATAATATGGTTTTGGCAAGTAATTGAAAAATTTAGTAATGAACAGCGACTTCGTCTTTTACAATTTGTTACTGGGACATCAAGTATACCGTATGAAGGATTTTCAGCTTTAAGAGGTTCAACAGGTCCAAGAAGGTTTTGTATTGAAAAATGGGGTAAACCAAATGCACTTCCGCGTGCACATACATGCTTTAATCGTTTAGATTTACCACCATATCCCACTCCAGAAATACTTTATGAAAAATTATTGCTAGCCGTAGAAGAAACAAATACATTTGGTATTGAATGAAATCTTAAATTTGTGCAACTTTATCAAATAATAGAATTATATTCTTGGGCATAGTTTTTTTCAAAATTGTACACAATTTTATCTTAATGCATTTAAATTTGTCTCAGTAAGTTTCAGAAGAATTGAAAATTTTACCTAACACTTAGATAATTTTTATCATATAGTGAAATTAACATTCAATAATTTAACGTGTTGACACCATAAAAAAATATATGTATTTAAGAATTTATTGAAACGAAGTGAACCCTTTTGAAGTTAAAATTTTAATAGTATCATCGACACGCCTTATTTAAATATAAATTGTTATACAATAAAATTTCTAGTCAGCTTTATTTAAATGCAATGTATGTATGTCGTTATGATAATAGTAGGTAATTATAAGGTAAAGACATTTAAATTTTAAACGTATTTATTAGAAGCCGAGTTTTCTTTTAAAGATAATTTAAGTTATTAAATTGTATTTCCTTGAAAGTGATTTAATTTTAAATGCTTAAAACATATTGTTTTAGTTTCAACGCTTATAAGAAATTTTTATTACAGTATTGATTATGTAATAAAAAAACTTCTTTTTGTAAAAAAAAATTAATTTTAATTCTTTCTAGTATACATTTATATAAGAATTTACTGATCCTCAAAACTACATGGTAATACGATGCTTTCTACTCAGGTTGTCATTTTCCTAAACCCTTTTTCTGAGTAAGAATTAACCTATATAACTTAAGTAAGATTGAATTGCATTAAGTAATTTCTCTTCATACCTTGACAGTTTTACTAAATTTAATAGATTATAATATTTAATTTATTTTTATACATATAAGGTTTTAACTTAAAATTTTTTACCTTTCTTGGAATCCTCCCACCCATTATCATTAAGTAAAATATTTTTATTTGCTGTTGGAATCTCTTTTACCTATCTACCTTAAGTAGGTACCCCATATTTTTTTCAAACTTTCAGTGCCTATAATGCCTTTAATTCTTAGTAAACGATAGAAATGTTAAATTGTCATTTCCAAATTGCCGTCGTTATTAAATGTTTCATTTATTTCTAGGAAATATCAAAATTAAATACAAAATAAAGATTTAAGGGTAAATATAATTGAAAATTACAAAAAAAAATCAGACCTCAAGTGAAAAACTAACTCATGTCATGTTTTTTTTTTTAATAATTGCTTCGAAGCGAACCTCTTAAGCATACATAATTTCATTTAAATCATAAAAAGTTTGTCACTATTACAATTTAAAGAGTCATAAACTATAAATAGTTTGTATTAAAGTGCGAAAGTTTTTGGTAAAGGTTCATATGAAAGGCAACCATTTAAAATTATATATGTATTTAATAGTTCTAAACATGATTTTAACTATGAAATTAAAGTTTTAAGAATTTTCAAAGTCCTAATAAGCTTATTAATAATTATATTGTGTAATAATACTGTTTACATTAGTTTTTTCATACTCAACCATTCTTTTACGTTTTCAGGTTAAGTATCAAAACACGTTTTCAGTGAAAAAGGAAAAATGATAACTGCAAAATCTTGATTTTGATATAATTGTTTGAATAGTTTCTTAAATTATTTTTACATTTAGACAAAAACTGGCAGAACTACCGTGTAACTTTTGACAGTTTGAAGCTGAATGTGAATTTAAAACGATTTTCATTGCTCGTGTTTTCATACCAATAATATATAGGTATATATTAACACAATGATTTATTTTTTTTGTAAAAATTTTCATAAAATAAAATATTAAAATAAATTTAAAAAATAAACCAGTTTGATATGGGTATATGTCAGTTCGTATGAAATACCGAAACAATTTACCGTTGCATACACAATTGATCTGAATATATTATGTTTTTATTTACAATAATTTTTGATAATACAATATATTTTATAATACTAAAAATATTACGAGAACACTAAAGCAATTACATTTGATTAGAGCGTATGCAAGGGAGACTACAGGTATTATTGTTGATTACGAAACCACTAATATTTATACGAAAATTACTTAAATTGCAAAGCTTAATATTAAGATTTTCAAATTTTAGTATAAAATTAATCTCCCTTCATAAAACTACTTGTTTTAGGTTGTCCTATAATTGCGTATAACTTCCAAATTATATTCTTTATCAAAAGAAGCAAAAAGAATAAAAGTAAAATTTAAAAAATAACTTTTAAGCTTCACAAATATTTTTTGAAAGAACAAACTCTTAAAGAGAATATAGAACATAATAATTTTTTAAAAGAATAAATTTTAATTGAATAACAGAAAAAAAGTTGAATATAAAAAAGGTACTGGTAGAAAGAGTTCACTTATTTTTTATTAGAAAACAAAAGAAATGTGATCGATCCAAAAATATGTTTCTGTTTGGTTTCGTTGGAATCATAAAGTTTATATTTTCGTATATAATTTTTAATAAAACATAAGTTCATTAATTCTCTCTAAAAATAAGTAACAGTTAAAAAAATTAATATTGTAAAGGGAAGGCTTGGAAGGAATTATACGGAATGAATTATTTCTTTTTTAAAGAACTTGATGAGGAGATAAAAACATTGTTTTCTTTTGACAAAAATAAAACTTTTATAACATTATTTTCAAAATTTTATATTCAATAGTTGAAGCTTCTGACTTGAGGATGGATTACTTTGTCTAATATGATTCTAAAAATGGGAAAATAACGTTGCCAATTACTGTTCTAGGCTTACACTAGCTTGCTTTGATTTTAATAATAAACAGTAAAAAATTCATACTTAAAAGTTTTCGGTTAGTAAAAAATGTTTACATAATATACTTAAAAGAAATGAAAATATTTAAAACCTGTTGATAAAATATAAATCAACATTTTTTAATAATCATATATTCCCACTTATTATTTTTATAAATTTTGATTAAAATTGAAATGAATTTATTTCAATGAAATTTTTAACCTATTTTTCTAAAGTAACAGCATTAGTTTTTAATTTGATATGAAAGTTATATAAATCAGCCTTATATAGTGATTTAAAATATGTTTAATATATGAAATTTTCAACAAAAATGTATTCTTATATAAAATCTGTTAAAGCCAGTTTAATAGAATATATTGAGTGATTATGCCCATTAATATTCACTAAGTGAATATTTTAATTAATTAATAAATGATATCGATTTTAAAGGGAAACATTTTAATGTCTGTCGATAGTTTATAACTTTAACAGCTTAAAGCTGATAATTTTCTCTTAGCTAAAAATTCTCTTTTTTTAATCATTCATACTATGCAGATTTGCGAAACAAAAAAACGCCAATACTATAAGCTTAGAATATACATATATTTTTAAGAAAATTATGTTTTTTAATATTCTTCTTTATGTACGAATTGGAAAAGAAAAAAATAAAATCAAATACTATTTTTATTAACTCAAGAAAACCAGACCATTTTTATCCTGAGTTTATCTGGAAACTTATAAGACAATACTCCAACTTTAAATAAAACAAAAAGGAGCAGATGTAAATCAATTTCAATGATGACATAATTTTATTACAAAAATAAAAAAAAGAAATGAAAAAGAATATTTTTTTTATTAAAGTTAAACTTAATTTCAATACTAGGAAGTGATAATAAATATGTCTTTCATAATTAATTACATAAAACTAACAAAAAAAAAAAATAAAAAAAAATCTTAACGAAACAAAATTAAAATAAAGTAATCATCTAGATTTTCTAGTAATTCTAATTGTAATTTTACTTTTTTTTTTGAAAATAATCCATTACATTCAAAATTTTAATAAATATTGATATTAGAAAAAAAAAAACTGGATAAAGTAAGCTAAAAATTAAAATTATTCATAAAACACCTTAATCACATTCATTTCATTCATACAAATTAATTTTGAATTTATCTTCGTTTCGATAGACAACAGAAATATACGCTTTTAGTTTGGCTAATTTTCTGAAAATAAACTCTCAGCTAGCATATAATTCTATGATCCATTTCTATATTTGTTGCTTTTGTGTTACTTATTGATGATTCAACTAAATGCCGGCATCCAGTATTACTACAACTAGCTACACATAATAAGCAAATATTTTGAAAATCACTTTTGGTATCATTTGTTATAACAGAATTATTACTAATGCTGATATTATTTTCATTTTCATTATTAAGGCAAGAACTTGTTTTATTATCAATATTATCTTCACAGCCATTGAAATCAATGCATTTTTCTGTTTTTTCTAATTGAAATTTTTTTACAAGATCTTTAACACTTCGTGGTGAATCTTCAGTTGGTGCTTTACGTATAACTTTTGGTGTTGTTGGAGCATCAGGAAATAAACATATTGATGCACTTGTTAATGTCTTATTTCCTCCATTATTTGTTATATTTCTTACATTATTCAATGTATTTTGTATAACTTCTATATCATTGAAGCTATTTTGCGAATTCTTAACTAATGTACAACTATCGCTACAAACAAACTTTTCATTATCATACCTATGTGAACTAACTTTGAACTGTGCGCTTATACTATTAACTAATCCATTATTGTGGTCCCCAATAATATTTATACTATTATTTTTCGATGTATTCGTTAAAAAATTTTCTTTGTCGTATTCATCGTCATCATTAGACGCTGTCGATTTACATTTTTTATATCCATTTTCTCTAATTATATCTTCATCTGTTGTTTCTTTATTGTCTTTTATGTCTAAGTTATTTTCTTCTCCTGGCAGATTTTCAATTTTGCAAGAGGTCGATAAATATTTACTACTTGTAGGCAGTTCTTCTTTGAGCCAAACATGTTCAAGGCACTCTAAAGCACTCAAACGTTCACTATTTGTAAAAAAAAAAAAATAATTTCAGATGTTTTAATTAAATAACAATTAATATTTTTAAAAATATAAAAGTTACCTGGATTTAATTCTAAGTGTGCTTTTTATAAAATCTAAAGCATATGGTGAGATACCTTCAAATAATTCTTCTGGAAATGTAAGCGAGCATTGCGAAATGTTTAGAAAAGTTTCCTGCTTGGTGTTACCACCAAAAGGGCTAAATCCAGACAAAAGTACATATGCTAAAACTCCAACTGACCAAATATCTGTTTGCAGTGATAGAGGTTCATATTGAAGAACCTCGGGTGCTACATAGTCGGGAGTTCCTAAAATTTCTCGTACTTTACTATCGTTTTCAATTACACGTGAAATTCCAAAGTCACACAATTTAAGGCCATCTAAAATTATATTTTAAAAATATTTTATTAATTAAATTTTAAGTGAATGTAATATAAAATCAATCAAATTTAAAGCCATGTTTGAATATTCCTTAAATAATTAAGTATAATTCCTGCCTAAAGGGAAGATCAACTACTTTTAAGATAAAAAATTAACAGCAAGCATTCAAAACATGCATTTTTGATGTGAATTAAAAGTGTTCCTCTCAAGTCTTACATTTTTTTAGGTATTTTGATTATCTGTCAAATTCATTATAAAAAATTACACAGGTCAACAAAACAATAATTTTTTCACAATCACATCACGTGATCCCTCTCTCCATTTTCGCGCCATTCACTCTGTGTAACTGTACTAGAATTAAATGATTTGATAAGATTAGAAGACAAACGCCGCGCTTTTGTTTTTACGCCCAAGTTGCTAATATTGTGAGGTTAATACTTTATTTTATTTTGTTCACTGAGAACAAGATGCGTGGCCGTCTAGAGAATCCTTCATTGTTGTTAAAGGCAATATAGCAAATGAGCCATTGATAAGTAGAGAAAAAATCATACTTCCACCACTACATATCAAGTTAGATACCATGAAACAATTCATTAAAGCATTAAACAAGGAAGGTGAATGCTTTAAATATAATTGTAAGGCATTTCCTAAGCTGAGTATAGAAAAGATAAAAGCTGGCATGTTTGATGGTCCTCAAATTCGGACATTGATGAAAGATCCAAACTTTATAGAAGTTATGACTAATTCTGAAAGGGGAACTTGGAAAAGTTTTGTGATGGTGTTAGAAAACTTTCTGGGTAACTATAAAGCCACAAATTATAAAGAGATTGTGAAAATGATGTTAAAAAGCTTCAAGATTTTAGGAGCAAATATAAGTATAAAATTACACTTCCTAGACAGTCATCTGGACAGATTTTGTGAAAATTTGGTCAATTACTGCGAGGGACAGGGAGAGTGCTTCCACCAGGATTTGAAAGTGATGGAAGAACGATATCAAGATAGATGGGACATTTTTCTGAAGCTTAAGGCCTAGGAGTATTCAAAAAGACTCTTAGCTCAAGGGCAACAAAACCATTGTTGACCATTGTTATTTATTTAGCCAATGTCAAATTAACCTTAAATTTTTAGTAATCAGTAAATCGACTACAATTAAATTTAAACCAAAATATTCTGTATGAATAGTTTTACAGGTGGTTGAAAAATTTTTCCCTAAAAAAACCAGAAAGACCTATCAAAATTTTCTTATTAAGTTTCCTAGGCAATCTATAAAAATTTTATGTCACATGATATGTGGAGTTCATATGTAATTCTAGCGAAATTATTTCTTTAAGGAAATAATAGTTTTTTTAAAACAACAAAATTAAAACAATATTGGTTAATTTTTTTAGATAAGAAATTCTCTAATTAAAATAAAATTCTGGAGTAAATTTAAACAAATAGTTTTTCTAATTAATAAATTACCTTCAACTTTTTTTCCTGTAAGCAAAATATTTTGTGGCTTAAGATCCAAATGTGCAATTGATCGTTTGTGTAAGAATTGAAGAGCTTTCAATACTTGTTGCAAACAAATACGAGTTTGAATTTCTGTTAAAGATCCTTCTTCATCCAAAATAGCTTGAAGTTCCCCACCAGTTGCACTAAAATTTTACAAAAAAAAAAATGAAAATTTTTGAATTAATTAGAAAAAATTTATTTTAACTTACAGTTCTAATAGTAGGGCAGTATCTGATCTTGTTTCATGAACAGCATTCAATTTAACAATATGCTCTGAGTCTGAACATAGAATTAGAACTGCAATTTCGTGCTTTATTTCTTTATCGGAAGATTGAGCTCGACGTCTTCGTTTTAGGAATTTTGCAGCAACGTGTACTCCAGAATTTCTATGAACTGCTCGTCGAACGGCTGCAAATTTACCTCTGTAAAAAATTATTGATTAATTCTCGATTTCTAACATCAAAAATATACAGGACAAATAGGAAAGGGTACAATATTTTATAATTTTGATTTGACAAAAAAGTTAAACAGATTCTTGTTATGAAAGCAAAAAAGACTTTATTATTCACATTACGAGTTTATTAGACTACCATTTAGGCTAAAAATACCTCAGAAAACTTTCACAGTCTTAGTTTACAAAAATTACATATAAAAATTTGTGTAATGATGAATCTTAGGTCCATCACTATAAGAAAAATCAAGTAAATCAAGTAAGTAATGGTTAGAATCCGGCAGTTTTGCACAAAAAAAATTATGTCCATTTTTTTCCTGCCGATAAAATCATAGATAGTGTTTTTTGGAATGCCAAAGGAATTTTATTAATTAATTAGCTTAAAAAGCGCAAAACAATAACATGAGATCAACTGGATGGGACGATTGGCAAGAAAAGTACTGGTTTGCAACAAAACAACTAAATAATTTGCCATCAGGACTATTCATCTGACAACAAAAAAGAACTTAAAGTACGAAGTGTTGGAGAATTCATTTTATTCTCCTTATTTAGCCTATTTTGACTTCCATCCGTTCCTTAAGTTATAAAAATTACATGACGATTTGATGGCGTCATTAAATGCGTATTTTACGGACTTTCTAATAAACCATTCCAAGGATAGCATTTAGTGTTAGACAAAATACATTGAAATAATTGAGGGTTTTATTTCACAAAACAAAAAAAAAATCTATTTTTTAACTGCTTTTCACTATCAGACTAACTAAGAACTTTTACCCCATTTTTACCAATATTTAACCATTTATATCATTTTTTACATTTAATTTTAAATTTAAAATCATTTCCCGCTAAAATATGACTTCCTGTAATGTGAGAGTTACAAGACAAACTTAGACAAAATCACAAATTTCCTCTATCGAATGAATGTATGTTAAATCATAGTCTTTCAAAACTATGGTGAAAGGTCTGTTTACCTTCGAAAAGTGTAAGACAAAAGGATTTCAACAATGATTGCTTTTCCTGCTTGGAAGTGAAAACAAAAGCCTCTAGATTTATAAAATTTTACATTAACACACACCTGTATGTGTGTGTTTTTTGTTTATTTTATAAACTTTTACTGTTCATATCTTGTAGAGCACGAGAGAATTGTAAGACAAAATATGGGTTTATGTAAAAAAAATTTACAATGCTCGAAATATATCTGTAATTTTTTTAAATGATTAACGTCGGATATTTTCGCTTTACCTTTCTAACGCAAAAAACTCTTTTATTATCGACAAAAGAAAAAAAAATCTATTCAATCACAAATTCAAGAGAAAAGTTATGGATAAGAAAAGTAATGTGTGGGCAAGAGCATATACATACATTTGATTTAACATTTTATCAAAAGACAAGTTAAATATTAAATTGTAGAATTTTGTCAACAATTTACTTATATTAAAACCAAAAAGAGTAGTATTTTTTTTAAAGTCATTTATGATATATACTAACTTAATGACGTTTGTCCTAAATTACTAGACCATAATCCAAAGTACCATTTTCACTGATGACTTTTTCTTTTATATAAAGAATAGAAATAAACGAAGATAACATTTACTGTTTTGTTTTATTATCAAACCACGAATTAAAACTTGGGGAATAATACTAATAAATTTTTAAGAAACAATTTTAATCGCTTTATTACATACATTTCTATGATTCATGCACATAAAAATTTAATTATAAAAAAATAGCAACAGATTTGCTATTTAAATAAAAAATTATTGTTTTATAATTTGATAGAAAGAAATACTATCTTATCTTCTTCAGGCCCAGGGTACATTATTGAAAAAGTAAATACAAACTTTTTATCTAATCTGAGAAATATGCATGCTCAGATTATATTCCTTATTATTAGCCAATGATAGGAATATGAAATTTTCTTTTTGTTTACATAATATTTAATTCATTTCATAGAAATGTTAATATAAAGTTTGCTTTATGCTCAAACATTACATATTTACTTAAATTTAATTAGTGGGTTTTTAGTTTGTTTGTAGCATGATGGAATTTCTTTGTCTAATCAAACAATAAAGTTCAAAGTATTTCAAAATTTATCAAAATAAGAATACAATTGAAGTATTGCAGCAATATTAAAAATAAACATAATTAAAAATTTAATCTTAAAAATTTGTTAAACAAATAATTATTCTGATAGAAGAATATTTTAAGTACTTAAGCTTAAACTAAAATTCGTGAAATTAAACTAATTAAATACAAATTTAAATTATTTTTGAAGTTTTAAGGTTTTAGACTTTTCCGTTTTTAATCTTTTTGGAATAATGGTTAACCCCTTAACGTACAGTTTTTCTGAAAACAGTTTAGCACGCTTGAATTAATTCGGGCATGCAAGTTGAGGGGTTAAAAAGAAAAACACTTTTTTTAAAAGGTTTCTTCAGTGATATATTTAAAGTAAATATATTAAAATATTTTGCGAGTATTTCCTGCCCTCAAAGAAATTTTTCAATTTTCAATCTTTACTTTGACAATTTTTACTATCAAAAAAATATATGTAGAGTACCTTATACAAGCTAACCCTTTCACGACCATTGGAAATATTTTTCACCATTTCAAAAATTGTCTCAGTATATCAGTGCTCAGAGTTTTAAAATTTCAGGTAAGTCCAGAAACTCGTCCTCATTTTTGAGAAAATTTTGAGAAATATAATTAAAACACAATTTAACATTTTCATCAATGATATCTTTTCCTTTTAGAGTTTAACATTTTCTTTAGTAAAGAATTTTCTAAGGTTTGTAATAAATGAAAATTACTTGAAGCAATAATATCTTAGCTCCTAAAGAAATTCACTAATTTGTGGAGCGTTATTCAAGTCGTATGTGTTCTAGCGTTATCATGATGATACAACACTTTCTTGATATTCAACAATCGCAGGCGGTTTTTTTAATCAATTCTAAGTTTAAACGACAAACTTTTTCAGTGGTAAATATTTTCATTAATGGTTTGATCTGATTCTAACAATTTATAATAAATCACACCATACATATCCCACCAATGACTCGAAAGTATCTTTTTTTAGGATGTAAAGACACTTTTGCTGTTAGTATTGGTTGCTTATATTTATTTCCCCACTGTCTTTTGCTTTTAATATTATGATAAATAAACATAATTTAATATTTATTATGATAAATAGTTTTCATCACCAGTTCCCAACCGGTCTAAAAATGGCTCTCTTTCAAATCGCGATAAAAAATGTTTATTGTATTTTAGCAATTGGCTTCGGATAGCTGATGCGGCACGCGATTTCCAAGCTTTAATCTTGTTTAAATGACGAAAGGATGTTTCATAAGATGAATACATCCTTTCTGCAACCTGCGGTATAGTTGTGAGTCATAGTGAATCCAATATATGATATTAATGCCCAGGAAGTTGACCTGATATATATGATGGAAGCTTTATTGATTTATTAATTATGAATGTCAAAAAATGACAAAATAAAAATAATTTTAATTTCCATTTAGATTTCGCTATGAAGTTTTTTATTATAATTTAATAATAAAATCTATTTTCTGCGTTTAAAATTTTTGATTTTGTATATAATATAAAATTATATCAACTTTAAACAAGGAACAATAACCATTTTGACCCCTAATACATTATTAAACTCGTAGTCCATATAGAAGTGATTTGAAACTATTTTCAGCGCCTCTACATGCAGGCGTATAAACAAAAATACAAACAGTGCTATTGAAAAAAACGATGTACTCACAAACTTTTAAAAAAATGAATTTCCTGGATAACAATACCCTAAATGTTATTGGTTACATTAAGCACTATTTGCCAAAGAGATAAGATTTCGAAAATTGAGAAGATGGTGGAATTCCTTTTCACGACTCTTTCAACCGAAAGCTATTTTGTTGTACTTTTTTTAAACAAGAACAAAGAACAAGAAGTTGATGCCTCTCCACAAGTAAAAGCAAATACTGCATACCTTTCTTTCCCTTCCCTAAACCATTATCCCATATTTTGGTAAAAGCTTGACACAATACGATACGTTTGATACGTTTACAGTAAAGTGTAGGTCGGCCCGGTTATATTCATTCTGATAGTATTTTCAATTTTATCTCTTACTCTTATAGCCATGTCATCTTTACAAATAAAAAATATAATAAAAAAAATACACAAATCAATAAAGCCTTTAATTAATAGCAGGATATTTTTAATAACATATTTATAATGAAATATTGCGCAAAAATTCATTTTGAATTATTCAAAACAAAGTATAACTATAAAAGGAAAAGTTTAGGAGAAAAAAAGTCAGACGATATTTATAATTGGAGCACCATTTGAATGAAGACTTAAAGCTGTCAACTTATTTAATTCAAAATACTACACAATTATTTGTTTAACAAAAAATAAAAAGAAAGAAAAACAAAACAATTAAAAAAGGATATGTGGGTGGCAAAATAAAAATTTTAAATAAAAACTTAGCATTGTGACTAAGCGTGGTTTATTTTTCTTAATATTTTTTTTTTTTTACCAATTAAATGAAACTTTTTTAAAAAACATTAGCCAAATATTGAAAAACTTCTACTATAAAATTTGTTTATGTTTTTTGCAAATCTTTTTTTTTTAAATAAATTGCGCGTAAATTACTTATTTGGGAGTGTTACAAAAAAAAAGAGGCTATTTCATGACATTCACGTGACCAACTTTGGCTTAAACAATGCCGATGCGTTTCTTAGTTTTAGACTTCCTGATAATTTTTTTTATTTTTCCTTATTTTAATCGTTTACATTAAAAGAATTTGTTTTTAATTGATTGTAAAATTGAAACCTATAATCCTTATTGTTAACAGTTTTTTTTAAACATAAAAAAATATATATATTGTTGGAAATTTAATAAAATTAGTTCCCAAAAAAAAAAAATAATAAACAAACAAAATATTATTTCCAAATTAATGTTTGACGATAAACCGAACAAATTGATAAACTAATAAGGCATGACATGTCTACAACGTCTATTATTTATCTTAATATGCATAACATGGAGATTGTAGGCGGGCAAGTGCTCTTAAATGGGCTGGACACAAACGAAAGCAGCCGTTACAAGGCCTTATTATATTTTAATTTGATATTATTTTGTTTAACATTTGAATCAGACTTCTTTTTTTTCCTCAATATGAATTCTAAAGCGGTCACCAGGAAAGGTATAATAATACTTTTAGACTAGAAATGCGCAGATATATTTTAAAAATCTCAAAAAAAAAAAACAAAAATGAGATCAACCACTTAAGATTTTGAAATCTTCAAAATTAACTTTTATATGTTTTTAAGTTTTCATTCGTTTTCTTTATAGATGAAGTTATTGCAATTTACTAGTAAAAAAAACAAGCATTTTTTAATAATTTGGTATAAAGTTGCTTCTGATTTCGTAAGAAGTTATAATGAGGTTGAAAAAAGCCGATTTTAACATATTTACTAAGTAAAATACTCTTAATGTGGAAATTTTACTTTTGGATTCTAATCGGGCCTGTTTACAATCAGGACGAAGCACACTAACAGGTGGTATATTTGTGCCAGATAGGTAGCAATGGAAAAAACCGAATATGCGAACTAAGGAACCACACCGCAAATTTCTAGTTTGAAATTTTTGACATTTAATGACCAACTGACAGAATATTTAACTATTTTCTAGTTTTTTGATGTTAAATTAATAAAATTTAATGAAATATATAGTTTTTAATTCGCCTTGGGTACTAATTTATTTGAAAAAAAAAAATTACATATGTAACGGATTTAATTGTTTGTTGCTTAAAGTAGTATGCAAAGCAGTATATTTTATGTAAGAAATCATTTATTTTTATAATATCAGTGACATTAGTATTAAGATCACTTCAGGTATTTACAACTGCAAAACAATAATAAACTATAAACTAGAATTATTGTTAGGTAATATAGTTAAATAAGTTTTCTTCATTTAAATAAATTTATAAAATTTCAAGTGCCAAAATTAAAAACAAAACATTTATGTATACTTTACTCTGTGTAATACCAAAAAATATTTTTCGACAAAATTTTATGATGTGCTTTTTTCAGGCTGTAAACAAGCCCAATCTGCCTCGATGTCGAAGAAAAAATAACACCTCTGATAATGAAATAATTTAAAGTAACAGATAGACGAATATATTGTCAAAATAGGGGTAGCCCTATTTAACACTAAACCTACTATATGCGGTCAAATGACCGTTTTTGAAACTTTGTTTTTAATTTCTCGTATATTTTATCACTATCTATCTTATTGACTTTTCCTTTTTCCATTTTTCAATATTCACAATTTTCTTTATTGTTAACTTTTCGAAAAAAATTGGTTAAAATTTTTGTCTATATTTAGAAAGCATATGTATTCTTGAAGCGGTCATTTGACCACTCGTGGTAGGGTTAGGTATACATAAAGTGACCATACGTCTCGCTTTCAGAAAGTCTTTCCCACTGTCCCCTGCGAAAGCCAAAATGTCCCGCTTTTGCAGGTAGACTAACAAAACGGCTTTATATCTGCCGGGAAGTAATGCACTTGTTGAAAGAGTTTTTTCTCTAATGAATAAAGTATGGACAAGTGAAAAATCACAGCAAGTGTTGCAGTTTTGAAAGCAATTTTAACTGTCAACACATCAGGCAATTTCCATTCTTATTTGAAAACTAGACCCGATATTTTGGAACTGATCCGCCGACAATTATTAAACAAATACGTCTAAAACTGCAATCTAACGAGTAGGATTATATCAAGTAACGTATTAATAAAATTCAGTTAACTTGTCTTTGTAATTAAATAAATAGCATTATTATTTTTTTGAAAAATAGCCTTTAATTTTTGGAATTTCCTACAACGTCCCGCTCTGACAAAAAAATAAAATGGTCACGTTATACATGAAATGTCGATATAGGTTTAATGTTAAGACCAAAATTCTATATTTACATTAATCTGCATACTAAATATATAAGCAAATATATCAAGTTAGAGGACGAATTGGATTTGCTAATTAATTATGCAGTTTATCATAATACTTAGATTTGTTGTAGATTCTTTTGACTTAGATCATTGTGTTTAGATTTATTTTTTTCAATGTTTTGTAAATTCTTTTTGATACCAAAAATACAGCTTAGTCTCTATTCAGAATAGAAAGATAATTTTTAGTATATTTTTCTCAAAATCGGAGATTTTTATATGTATTTAATTTTATTTTCTCTAAAACTTGCTTTTTTATATATATATATATATCCGTTGTTGAACCAAAACATTTTCCAAATTGAGTTTTGAGAAAAAAAACATATTTATATAATATATATATATATATATATATTATAAGTCATATTTGTATCTAGTAGCAGTCCTTGTTGAGCCACTTTTTCACTCTTGGTCTAATCCCTAAAGTGGTTCTTTTCATGATGTCTATGAATCCCCTCATAGCTTCTTCGAGTTTACTTTTGCCAATAAAGTTATTTATACTTTCTATTCCTCTTGCATAGACTGGTATTTTGCTGTCGTGTATACTTATATGTACTTCATTGTGGAAGGAGTATCCTTGACAAAAAATGTTTATAGGAAGGAGTAGGATTTTCTTTAAACTGGTGCTAGTTTCATTTATTAAAAGGAATTTCTTTTTTGTTAATATGTACACTTGTTCAACCAAAGAACAGATCATTTTAAGTGTATTACTTCAAAAGTAAAAGAATAAATGAAAATGATTTTTGAACAATTTTGATGTAATTTCTTAGGCTTAAGGTAATTTTTTCCATTATTTGTTATTCGTGTGTTTAAATATATTTTTTTTAATATTTTATTTTAAATTAAAAGATTTATTTCCAAATTATTTTATTATAAAAAAAAGAAGGAGTTCTTAGAACTCTCTAAATAAAATGCTCTATTTTCCTAGTAATGATGATCATCATTATCCTAAAGACATCACAATAAATAAATAAATCGATTCTTCTACAATATTAGCTATAAGTTTTTGTGATATATTAGTATTTAGAATAATCACACAATCCCAAGTCTGTAGCGAAATTCTTAACTAAAGTTCATGATTTTGAATATGCGTTTTTTGTCAAATGTCTAGAATAAAAACTACAACTATTTCTTGTTTTTTTAAATTATGTGCAACTAAAACTTGTAATCCCCAAGGATTTTGGTCACTATCGAAACTAAAAACTATAATAAATATAAATAATAAATGGCGCCAGCAAAAATTTGTTCACATTTCATCTTTTTTTTTTTGCTTTAATATTAATTTTTAATTTAAATTTTCAAAATATTTTTTGCTATGAATGGATTTAAAATATTTTTAAAATTTTTATTTGTATATAATTTATCAAAATACAAAGGCTTGAAGGTCGAAATTAAAAATTGCAAAATTTAAATCGCCACAACTAATAAATAAAAAGAAGGTGAGCGTTGGCGAAATAATTTACTACGAAATCATTTGAAAAAACTACAACCAGTCATAAATGAAAGACAATTTATGTTCGTTTTATTATATATCCATACGTAATAAATACATACAAAGCTAACTTAAGACCCATATTTGTTCAAAAATAAGAGGTTCGTTCTTGAGTTCAAAAAATATAGTTAATACATTGATAAAAAAATAAATAAAAAATTTAAGTTTA
Source organism: Acrocera orbiculus (assembly GCA_947359355.1). Lineage (NCBI taxonomy): Eukaryota > Metazoa > Arthropoda > Insecta > Diptera > Acroceridae > Acrocera > Acrocera orbiculus. The sequence continues at coordinate 3,901,936 of OX375757.1, forward strand.
AAAAATGATCAATTTATATAGAAAACAGAAATGAAAAATACACAAAAGCTAGAAAATGAAGTTTTACGATGGTAAAGACGCGTACAAAGTGTATAAGAGAGAATCAAACAAAGAATTAACGGTATGAACGCGGTCGGCATTTATAGACTCCAGTCTCTTTCTTGTAACTGTGGTTTCCGCTTCTTCTTTTTTTGTTTTGTATTTTTTTTAAATTTTTTTTAAGTAATACTACTTACGATCTTTTGATAGCAATACCAACGGTTTCACTTATGTAATGCAAACTCTATTTATTTGCTAGCACAGTTCATAGTTCAAAGCACTCTTTCTCAATATAAATGGAAGGCTTTTTTCATAATTCGTCAAATGAGGAGTTTTGTTTGTTTAACAATTCCTTACAAATCGTGAGAAGTTTTTTTTTTGTCTACTTGCGAATTAAATGAAAACAAAAAAAAAATTTCTTATACCACGAAACTGAAAAAATTTTATTAGTCTTATTGGTAGAAAGTTTACATATTTAAAACTTGAATTTAATTTTTTTCTTTGTTTTGCATAATTTTTTAGCTATTTTTCGATTTTAAAAAAATATAAGAATAAAAATAACTTGATTTTTAGTTTAAATGATTCAATTTTAAATATTTTATTCAATTTTAAGTTAAAAGAAAAGAATACGATTAATTATACTAAATTAAAATATTTGTTCTTAATCCTAGTTTCATTATTTATTATTAGTACTATAATTATTAAATTATTTTTGGGTACGCAAACAATTTGACTTGTGCAGTTTTAAAATCTTATATATATATATATATATATATATATATATATATATATATATATATATATATATATATATATATATATATATATATATATATATTTACATTCGTATGTAATTATTTGTACGTATGTGTATTTATTTTTATATTTCAATAAAACAGCCATTTATCAAAATAAATCGAGCAATCCTATATTTTTATTTTAATCAGCAAATTAAAGCTTCCATTCTGTTATAACTATATCTAAACATCAGTTTCATTATAAATTTTTCTTCTCTCTTAATATTCTTTTAACGCTTTAAGCGTTTATGTCGAGTATACTCGTCATTAAGAGAAAGAAATCCGTTTTGCTATTTATTTTATTGTTTAAGTAAACAAAAAAATTATATATTTATAATTTTGGTACATTTTAGATTAAATTACATACTTAATTGAATAAATTTAATTAAATCATTCATTTAAATTCCTTTTAACACTCGAGACGAGAAACGAGAATTGAAAATAATTTGAAATTTCATACAATATCGTGTAAGCGGTAAGGATAAAACAAATCTAAAATATTATTAAACTAACACATATTGTCTGTGTGGAGATGAAATGTAATTAGCAAGGGCAATTTGGATATGTTTTCTTTCTTAGTTAAAGGATATAACAAGTAATAAAGAGCGCCTGAATATTTTTTGACACCAGCTGTATGAAAGGACAGAAAGATTAACGCATATGTACTTTACAAAATGTTACACTCTGTTATGAATATCTTTTGCCACCACTTTATATATAAAAAAAAAAATAATCCTTATCCTACAAGAAGATTCTCCCATCTGTCCTAAACAAGAGATTCGGAAAGAATTTAGATGTTGATGTCCCATATATGAGATGGTATTATGTGCGGATCCTTGTTTTATAATACCATTCAACTTAGAAACAAATTTAATTTATCTTTAGTCACTTTGATTTTGAAAATATTTCAGTTTTTAGTTAGTTTTATGAATTGAATTCAAACTGTTTTCTCGATATTTTTAATAGTTTCCAATTCACTAGTCTACAAATTTTGGGCTAAATTTATGCTAATTTTATCGAAAACAAATTTATCTTTTATCTAAAGTCTTAAAAACTTTAGTTAACTATTTTTTTGAACCAAAAAAAAGCAAACAAAAATGGGTCATTTTCAAAAAAGGTGAACACTTTTTTTTAAATTTGATTTCCCGTAACTTTGTTAAATATTAATTAATTTGAACGTTTTATATATCAAATGAAAGGAAAATATGATAACTTTTCAAAACAAGTCATTTTTTATCATTCATTATTTCTTGAGATATAGACCAATAAAAGAAAATACACCTAAGAAACACGTTTTTTGGAAATATCTCGAAAACGCTTCTTTTAAAAAAAAACGATTATCATTTTCGAATTCAGCGACCCCCATTGTTATTTTTAGTTTTCCAATAATTTTCCAAAAATTAAATATTAAGCTCCCTGTAAATACTTCCTGTGAATTACTTATAAATAAAATTATTATTTTTCAAAGAAACAATAAAACAATTTTATCGATTCAACTAATTTTAACTAAAATTTTACTACCAATGTATTTACTGCATTTTCGTCGAATATAATTGTTATCTCCTAAAAATACATAAAATCCGTAAAAGATTAAATCGTTGTTTACACTTCAATTTCTTAAACAATCCTTTTATTAAATCTTAAAATTAATTTTTGCTTCTTGTTTTGTATGTCCAATATTTAATTTAATATTAGAATATTTTTTTAATTAAAAATGATTTCAAATATATGAAGAAAATTTAACAGCTATATTATTACTTTTACAATTTTAAAAATTTATCTACAACAGCAAATAATATTTTATCTGCGTAAGTAAAAATGCGTAAGCAAAAATCCATTACGTACAAAATACTAAAAATTTTATCTCACTCAGTCAGTGAATTGTTTGACGTAATTTTGAGATGAAATTTAAGCCATCATTGTCAATTGCAAATTAATTATTAATTATTAATTATTAATTTTTTAAATATTAGATTCAATTTTATTCATACCTATTGAAATTATTCAGCTTGAACGCAACAAATTTGATAATTAAAAGATATTGAATGTCAAGGACGTGTAAAAAAATATTTTCATGGCTTGAACATAATTTTTTGACAAACAAAAAAACACAAAACGTTTTCTTTGCTAATCAAATGAATTTAATTACGGTTCACATGAAAAATATTTTGAAGAATTTTTCTATTTAATATATTTTCTGTACAGCATTCAACCATTTAAGGTATAGGAAAATTTTGGAATAAAAAAAAAATATTTGATAGTAAATAAACCCATTAAATTTTAATAAGAAGTATATATATATATATTGATTCTCATAGCACATTTATGAATTTATATAAAAGCATCCGAATAGCCAATTTAGTATAATTGAAATAAAGTATTTAAAAAATAAACAACTATTCATCCGTTTATTGTGTATTGTGACAGCATAAACATGATTTTGACCTAAATGGATTTTTCAAGTCCAATAAAATACAAAAAAAAAACCCATATAAAATTGTGATTAGTTTGTATTGATCTTAATATACATAAAACAACAAAGCCAGCATTTTACATTCAGTTTAAATTTACAGTTTCAATTTTTAAAGTTGTATTTTTCTGCAGATTACAAAAAAATCAAATTTTTTTTTAATTGAAATAACTCGAAGCGTAAATGGAATTCAAATTTTTAGCCCAATTATCTCAAGGTGAAAAAACTAAACGCATGAATGTGTTAAAATATCGGTTCAGTGATTCCAATCTTATCATGTTGATGCAACAACATTGGACTTTGTCATTTATAGCTGAACGTCGCGGGGTCAATGCTTTAATCACCACCATGCATAAGATTGTCTTTATTGAGCATTTTTTGACTATATACACGAAAATGCAATCACTTATACATATGTAAATGATTTTAAGTATATATTTCGATTTTTAGAAACTTTTCTTCTTTTTTTTTTATATAATAATTTATCAATAATACTGTGTGCAAGGTTTTTGTTTTTTAATATATTTTTTTTATAATATTACTAAAATATTTAATTAAATGTTTTTAATTTTTTCTCTTTTTTTAATATGAAAAAATTTCAAGGGCATCCCTTGAAAATTTTAAAGAGTGTATAATATTTTTAGCCTTCAAATGAAATGAAAAAATAGTAACGGTGAGCAATTGGCAGTTGTGATATAAATCAAAATTATAGAAACTGAACTTTGTACTTTTGTTATAAAAATTTGGAATAATTTTTAAGTATTTTTATAAAAATTGATGAAAAACCAATTAGGGAAAGTAGGGATCTATGACCAATGAAAGAAAATTACTTTTCAGTAGAAATAATGACTAACATTTTTGTGGGAAACATCCATGAATTAATTGAATTATAACAGTCATAAGCAGAGTTTTTAATAGTAAAACCAATTTTATCTTTGGCAAACTAGAAGGCAAGTTTTAGGGATTATTATAACTTTACTATGATTTATGAACAGTCAAAAGTTAACCAACAAATATTTATTAAATTATTTAATTCAACTCTTGCGCCATCTATAAAAGGGTTTCATCTGGGTCAATTAAAAAGTGAACTCAAAAATAACTGACAAAATATAACAGAATAAATCAATAAAAGATTTCTGTCCTTGTCTATAACAAGATATTCATTAAAACCAAGAATAAAATTTTTCAAATAATACTATATCTATTTTTTCTAAACAAGGATTAGAAATAAAAAAAACAACAACTGATATTATTTTTTTTTGTCTTCTATTTTAAATGATCTAAAATTGAAAAGGTAATTGGGAATATGATACGGATTTAAATAATTCCAAGCAGCTTAAAATTGCCTTTAGTTTGTTTAAATGTTCAGAGTAAGTGTAATTTAATATTTGAGGAAATTAATTGATTAGAAAATTCATTTTTGCAAATGAAGGTAAATATATTAAAAATAAACGAGCATTAAAATTAATTAGTTTTGATTGATTTTTTTAAATTCCTACATCTTAAGCCTGTAAAAGTTTTAGTTATACTATTTTTTATATAATCGACAATATTCACTACGGGACCAATAACGAGACCAGCATTGCATATTTTGTATGAAAATTACAGGTGACATTACTCTTGCAATATAGTTTCCTTACTACACAGCAAAGGTGTGACGTGCTGGCAGCACTTATTTTTGTGAAAGGTAAGATGGAGTTCTAAATTTTCAAAAATTTTAAACCCCTAATCTTACCAATATTTACAATACATAATTAAAAATTGGAGGTAGAGTGAGCTTTATATTGTATTTTTTATTGAATATCACTTCCACCGTTCAAACCAAGCTAGGCTTTGCGTGACACTATAGCGATTAGGAAGTATACCACCACTAAAGATACGTTTACAGCAACCAGAATACTGGGCTGGGGATGGATACAGATTGCTTGGCCCAACAACCTGGATCAAATAATAAGTTTACGTGATTACAAATATATTAAAATTAATTATATTAAAATTATTATTTGGTTTTGGTTTTTTATGTATATATTTATTTTTTTATTTTTTTTGTATTATACATAATTGTAATAGTTTGAATGAATTTTTTAGTTTATTTTATAAACTATTAATGTGTAACTTAGATTTTTTAATTATTGAAATGTCCAAATTTCCTTATTCCTATTTTAATTTTGTTTTCAGATCAGCCGGCCAACTATGAGAGTTTCAAACTATCCCAACTTAATCTCCTTCTCCAAGATTTCATCAATTTGGCAGATATCGCTACATTTTTTAAAATTTAAAATTTAAAATTCTTTTATATAATTTATGAGTGTAATTGTTAAACCACAACAAATTTTATATCAATAATTATAATAGCAACCTTAAAATGAATACATAGAAAGAGATTTTTTTTCAAAGGTCCTAATTAGAATGACTCTTTAATAATATTTATACCTTATAAAACAGAAATATAGTTAGACGACAAAGTTTTCGTTAAAAAATTATTTACTTTTAAATAGAATAATAAATTATTATTGTTTTATAATTTTTTGATAATAATTTGAGAATTTAAATATTAAGACTAATTAAAAGTTATATACATGATCTGCAATAAACATCAGAGTAATATTCAGTTATTAAGCAAAATCGATTGCACGACTGTACAATTTCCATAATTTCTTATAATGGCATTTAAATTGATTAGCTAAGTTCCAATAAGAAAATAAAAACTGGTTCAACCAGTTTTTGTAATTTTTATTGATTTTTTAGGCATTTCAGTTACCTAATTTTTCTATAAAATTATCATTTTTTTAGTATATAATATTTTATTGTTTTCATCTAGAGGACATGGTCTAAACGTAAATGGAAAATACAAAAATTAGCTAGCTATATGCTAATGAAGTTTGCAATTTTCTGTCAATGTTTGAACAATGTTTGAGATCTTTTACACTTTAGTAGTTTCACCAAACTTCTTGTCAATGATGAATCACATAAATATAAGAAAATTCAAAATTCTGCAAAATATTAGTAAGGGAAGCAAGGGCATAAAACTTTACGCATATTACAGATTTAAGATTACTTTACAGAAGTTTACCAAAAATCTTAAGAGCTTTATTAATTTGCTCAAATATTAAAATCAATTGAAATTGCATTGGGAAAGTAAAATTTATTCTTTTGAAAAATTTTACTGTTCAAAATATGTAAATTTTATTGCAAAATATATTTTATGGTAGCCAGTTTTTTAAAAATATTATTATCTTCCAGGAATGTTGTCACCTTATTAATCATAAAGTGGTATTAAATGGGCTGCTCAATTAATAATTTTACATTCTTATACACCACAAGGTTTTTTCTTTTGTGAATGCCGGTTTGACCATCAAAAGAAATACATATACCACAATGTTTGACATATTTTTCTTGAAAGATAGGGCAATTAGCAACAAGTTTTCATTCAAGTCAGCTGAATGGTTGCTTCAACCTGAACTTTGAATATCAAATTACAGTGAATGTAAATTCCCAATGTGCTATTTCACCACAAAGTTATCTCAAGGCATAAAATAATATCGGTACAATTCTAAGCCAGAGATATCACTCATATTTACAATTCTTACATTTACTTCAGGGTTTATAAATGCTATTATAATTATAATTAAAGAAATTAATTTAACTAATTGAAAAATAGTAATATTTTTATAAAAATTTGTTAAATTAAAATTTTGGCTTATTAAGAATAACTAAATATTAATTTAAAATTAAACCAGGCATTATGCTTTTAGTAATTATTAAATATTAAACTAATACAACGTAGGGCAAAATAACATCCGTTACCTCAAACCGTCTATGAAAGTTTTTCCTACAATATTTTAAACCATAATTTTAAAATTTTAAATGGAGCAAATATTCAGCTTTTCTTAGATTAATTTATCTATATTTTTATTTTCATATACGAAAATGAGCATTTGAACAAAATAAAAAGAATTACATTCAAAATTTTTTACTGTAATGACTGTCAAATTTTAGAAGATTTATTAATTAAATTTATTTCTCGAAAGTATATTTTGCTATTTCCAATTTGCGGTATTTTATAGCTAAAATCAATAATGTTGAGTCCAGGTTTTTAAAATCTTTTACACTTTAAATTTAGTGACTTTATATAAATTATATAAAAATGAAATAATATCAATTCATAGTTCAAAATTGTTATAAACTTAAAATCTTTATAAATAAATTTGATGTTTTTAATTTTATGATTAATTCTTGTGAAGTACTTTTAAATTTTAACTCATGTGAAAAGTCCTATTTTTACTTTAACATAATTCTTGTAACGAATTTTGAGATCACTGACTTCATTAGTTGTAAACTACACAACGAAAACTTGTTTGTTCACTTAAAATTACCGTTCTAATTATTTTATGAGTACTAGTAATATAATTTTTATTTTCTTTATGACAAAGGTAAAAAATTTTGGAACATACACTTCCTCCATTAACAATCTGCTCCAAAAATTAATAAAAAAAAAAATGGAAGCTTTACTGGCTCATTTGGCATGTTTGTCAGAACGAAAAAATAATTATTAACCTTTTTAATTTTAACTGAAAAACATTTAAAAGAATATAGGCAAACCTACACACAACAAATCCATCATACTTTTAGAATTTCTTTGTATTCCAACAAACGACCTTCACGTATATTTACTGAATCAGCAAAAACTTGTTGTGGAAGCCACACAATAATCCAAAGAGAATTACGAGAAAGATTTTTAAAAAAATATCTATATCAATAGAATAACTGGAAAAGAAATGAGATTTGTGTATTTTGTGGGCGAATTAATTTTTTATACTATATATAAAATATAATACTCCAGAATTTTTATATTTTATTAATAGATTTGACTATTGTTAAATGCCCCTATATCTTTGATCACATTTTCTAATAAAACTTCTTGAAGGCATTTAATTTCCGTGAGGTTTATTGTGCCGCCGATAATGCAGATATCCGCCAACACAAAAGTCACTTTTAATAAAAGTGTAAAAAATAATTTCATGTTTTCTTAGTTATTTTTCAAAATTTTATAAATTGCTTAAGTTACCTTGCAAATGGTGTTTGCTCAACGTCGTAAACTTCATTAATATCCTCTGAAACTAAAAATCCTTTCAGCCTCTCATCTGTTACTTCAAGTAACCCATCTCCGATGGGCCGAATTCCTTCGAACGGCATGCAAGTTTTATAATTAACTTTAATACAAAAATTTATGAATAGATCAAATACACAAATTGTTTTGTATTAATTTGATGACTTTTACAATACTTTCATTAATTCTATGCACGAAATTTATTAAAATATGACATTAGATTACACGTTTTGTTTTTCAAGTGCCAAATTGAAATTCTTTTGATATTTGTAAACAATCGTAAATATTTAAATATTTTATATAGATAAGTTAACAATTTCAAAAAACTTTTTATATATTTATTCACTACGCCCGCTCGTTTTACCTTAAAAAGGTTTTTACTTTGGCTTCCGATCGCTGCGCTAAGAAAAACACGACGTTTACTCTCCGATTTTCTTTACTCACTGCTAGATTTTCTATTTCACAAATACGACCAAATTATTTGGTAGAAAAAATCTCTTACTCATTAGTACTGCCATATAATATTTTATGATAATAAAGTTAAACTATAATTTGATTTTTTAATAATTAATGACAATTTTAATTGCCTTGAATGTCTATGTTATTTCTGCAGTCCTTTCTATACTCAAACCAATTTTATTTTGCTTAACTAAAACATTTGCATATGATACTCGTGTACTATACTTTTCATGTAGAATTTGTCTATAATTTCACTTGAAATGATTTTATTACATTTTTAATAGTTAATTGTTTATATATTAAATTGTTTTTGCATCCAATTTAGTGAAAATTATATAAAATATGATCAATACTATTCCATAGTACACCTCTACTATTCCAAACTAACAAAAAAAGATTATGAGCGCAAATTGACCGGCAATTCACTAAACAACTAATTCTAAATCTATTTTAATATTACTTTTAAATAAAGCAAAATAATATTAGAATGCAAAGAATTTCAATAAAAGCTGGTACAAAAATAAATTTCTAAATACAAACATTGCGCTTGTTACGGGAACTAAATAGATGTTCCTAAAATAGAATACATACAGTACATTAATATACCGTATATATCTAATGGAATGCACCACCTAAAAATAATTAGGGTCCTCAGCAAAATTCAATCAAATTTTAATTATAGTGAATGCAAAAACATAGAGCTGTTGATGGATTGCATAAGAACTGGTACGCGGTGAATGTACCAAAATTAGAATCTGAAAACGTTCCAAAAGACAGAGGATGGATGTGAATTCTCTGAATACCGGAGATTAGATTTTATTTTTTAACAAAAATAGTTTAAAATTTTCTTTATTTTTTTTTAAACAAAAATTGTGTTTTTTTTTTATATCTACAATGGTTTCTTTTTTTTAATATTAATCATTTATGATTTCCATTTAAATATAAGTTAAAAATTCAATAAAATATGTAAAATTACAATTCATCGTTTCAAAACAGTTTTCTGAAATTTATGGTGCTTTATTTATTAATTTTAAACGCAAATTAAAAGATTTTGTAAAATTAGAAAAAGCTTTCAAATGTTAAGATATGAAGATATTGAAAGCTTTTACATTTAAAAAATGTATTGCACTTAAAACAATACACATAATCCAGGAGTTTAATTTTCTTTAGATCCTATTTATGGAATGATTAATAAGTAAAATCATACCTTTCATATTTTTATAAACACAAATGTTAATATTTCACCATTTTAAATGAACTATTTTATTATGTACACCAGTTAAATAAAATTTTACTGCAAACTCAATGTAATGAAGATAAACCGGTGGAATTTTCTAATGTAAAAATATTGCCACAAACTAAACATTCATATCATTCCTATCTTAAAGATTAAAAATTGAATATAACAACTTAAAAATGTGGTCTCCTTTCTACTTAAAAATAGAAAACAAGGCAATGTCTATGATCGAGACTTGTCTTCCCAAATGCTGGATTAAAATTCAACACAGTAATTAATATATATATATATATATATTCATTACAGAAATTTTCTGTAATTTCTCATTTCTGTTGTATCGTCGGTTGAAACAGCAGCTGCAGCTGTTTCAAATGACGGTGGTTCTGATGTAAGGCCTGGACTAGGCGGATCAATTAAACGAGAATCCCTTGGACTTTTACGCCTTCCACGTCCTCGACCTGTCAGTCCCCCTGGTTGTCTTCCTTTTTTAATGCTATCAGTAAAATGTGGTATTCCCGGTTTCTTTCCAGGTCTTCGTTTTCTTCGTTTTTTATTACCATAACGAGGATCATAATCATATTCATCATCAGCAGGTGACTTTGGTTCTTCAAGGGAGTCAATTTCATTTATATCCATTTCATCATAAAACCATTCCTTTGGTAATTCTTCTTTTAAATGTTGACTTTCTTTACTATCTGATGTATCAGCACCACCTAAAGATGAAGATTCTTCTAAAAGTGTACTGTTGAAATCTGAATCAGCATCTATTCCTGTTTCTGGTCTTCTTAATGATTGAAAAGGCCTTTCTGTATATCTAAAAATAAAGAAAAATAATTAACAATCCATTCTAAGAAATTTTTATTAGCTTACTTGTACATTTTATTCAAATACTGTCGTCGACTTTTTCTCCATCTTGTTGCCGGATAAGTATAGATTTGTCCTTCCCTAAAACCAGGCATTCGTTGCCTTTTGTCCATAAAAAGATTAGAATGACTTTGTGCTACACCTGTTTGTGGATCTAGAAAGGGCAATCGAAGCCTTCTTTCAATGCAAAGCCTTGTGTTAAAATTTGCACTAAATTCAATTGTTTCTCTATATGTAGCATTTTTAAAGAAACTTTCAATTTTTTCCAAATTTGGCGGATTCACAATTTGAATATCAATTGTGGATGTCATTTTATTTATAATTCTATTTGTTTTCTAATTTGTAAAAATAGAAATTAAAGGCATTATCGTTTAGACCTAGATGTATATTAAAGATGAACTACACCGCTGTAATTAATATAAATCAAATTTCACATGGCTCATTTCTTAAATAAAATTTTCTTGACATCACAAACCTTAAACAAACATATAGTATTATTATTAGGAAAATTTAATTGCTTAAAAAATTAAAAAAGTGACATGTCTTGATACAAAAAAAAAAATTCAGTCGAATATGATGGAGGTTTCACTCAAATGGTATAAAATAAAATTGTGTGAAAATTAGACTTATTTAATTCAATTTAAGCCCTATTCACATTCAAACTTTTTTCAAATATTAATAAAATATATTATTGCTGTGTCAATACTATAATTTTAAGAAAGGTTAAAAGTTTGTGCAACCGTGCTTATAACTAAAATACAAAAAAAACTTTAATAATGCATATATTCCCCTTGAAATGAAAAAACAAACTTTTATGAGTTTGTTCCAAACGTGCTATTTTGTTAATCACGTAAGATTTAAAGAGTGTGTAAATAAAAAGTTAGAAAAACTTCCACTGTTTGTTTATGTTCATGCATTCCATTATTTTGTAATTAAGGACATCTTAAGCCTGTTTTTCATTTCTGTACCTTCGAGTGTACCAGTACAAAAGTACAAATCTACTATGTTCTTGTACTTCCAGTACTGCCAGTTATACAATACTTAAGATTTAAGTTCATAAAAACACAAATAAAATAAAACTGATTTGGTTATTAGTAACTCACAGTAAATTTTAACGTTTAATCGATTTACACTACAATTATTTAACAACAACAAAAAATATGCTTTTACTTGTAATAGCATCCACCGAAAGGTTCTCTAAATGCTAGTTGTTGTTGGTATAAAGGATCTAAGGTTCGTCTTGCAGTCGTTGTTGTCGCTTTATCTATACATTTTTTACCCGAAACTAAATAAACTTTAACATAACATTCAAAGACTAATCTTCCTTAGATGAAAATAAATAAAAAATGAAGCTGTAATTTTTATATTGATAAATTTGTGATTGCGTGCAGAGTTTTGAACAACTTTTTACTTATCAGTACTTAAAGGCTTATTGAGGGCTATATTTTTCAGTAATATTTTTCCAATTTTGCATTAAACACTTGGATGTATGATTGGATGAAATTATTTGATCATAACTAAGAACTGAAACGCTATTTCTACAAAATCACAATTGGGCTTATTTTCTATCTTTTTCTACCACTACTGCAACTGCCCAGTTCTACACGGAAATTGAGAAATTTTTTACATCCAATTGCATTTGCTTCACTTGTTTCACACAAAGTGCATTCTCATGCGTATAAAATATGCAGAAACGCCTTGGTCACATTTTCACACCTATATCTGCTTATTTTCCACCGGATCTTTTTCTACCACTACTTCAACTGCCCAATTCTACTCGGAAATTGAGAAATTTTTTATATCCAATTGCATTTGCATCATTTATTTCACACACAAAGTGGTTCCAAATTAATAATTTCCGACATCTTGAGTAAAAGTACTATATTTCTAAATCAATTTCTAGATATCAAGATTCCAAGTATATGCATTTTTTATTTGAGGCTTAAAAAAGGAAATTAAAGTGTATTTAAGTATAAATTATTATGGGGAGGTGCATTTTTTTTTATTTCAAAAACGAACTTTTAAATAAATATACAAATTATAATAAAGAGCATAAAAATTGTTCAAATATCACCTTTGAAATCAATTAACTTTTTGAATAAATCTGTGTATAGTAAAAAAACGAAAGAAATTTTAAAAAAGAAGGATAAACTTTATTTCACATATATTACACTAAAGTTATTAAGAAATGCTTAACAGAAAAATTGTTTTTTAATATTGATACAATTAAAACCTTATTGTAAAATTTTAAAAACTATTTTTACATAGCTGTAAAAACTTATTGTGCTTTTATATGATATTTATAGTCATAGTGAATATTGTAGCAGTATTTTTAACTAAAAATATCTCAAAAAATCATATATATATAAAATAATAATACAATTTGAATGCATTTGTAGTCCATTTGTAAAAAAAAACACTTTCAAACAAAGCGTAAAAATAAAATTTTGCATCTGATATAATAAAATGCTAAAAAATAACATGCCGATCCATAAACTTTATCGTACTAGTTACATTCGTAGCCGTTCGTTGCTGAAACTTCATTCAATGACGGCTCTTGGTAGAAAACACCTGTTTCCTGCGGAACAAGCGTCACATATGAGCCATCATTGGATGAAGTTTCGTCTTCGTCGGCTACGTCAACCTCTACTGCAGCGCCGACCACTTCGGCAAGAGCAGTTTCCGTTTCGGATGCTGGTGGTGAAGTTTCCGATAGAATTTCACCTGAAACTCCTCTTGGACCTTTGTAGAAAAAGCCAGTTTCTAGCAGCGGAACAAGCGGAGAGGATAAATTTTCGGCAACCTCAAATTCTGATGGAGCTACTTCAATTTCCGCAAATACCTCCATTAATTGTTGCGATGATGTGCTTGGTACATCTGTCCTGGCTTTGATTTCCTGCTTCCGTTTTAAAACATGGTCCTTGTGACATTTCACCCTTGCCGCTATTTTCCTAATGGACAGCCCTTTTCCGATTAGAATGTCCATTTTTTGAATTTTACGCTCCGTTAAACCAAGCATATTTCTGAAATTTATACACAAAATTAAACAATTTCTTTACTCACATTTATAATATTTACCTTCTTTTATTTTTTAACACTTCACTCAAAATTTTTAATATTTATAATTTTATTATTACATTACACTGTAATTATACCTAATCTCATTAAAAGATTTCATGTAACAAATATATATGTGATTGATATATAAACACAGCACTGAAAATATGGGTTATGTATGTTATATGTCATTTTCATTTATATCAGTTATTTGTTACATGAGATTAGGTAAATTAAATTGTTGTTAATAGGCTCACATATAAAAAAGGTAATATTATATTGGTATTAGATTATAAATAAATAATATTTCTTTGTATTTTTTTATTTATTCTAGACCGATGATTTACATGAATATTATATTGCTAAATTGCAAAAACAATATAATGATACTTTAGCACTAAAAGCTTCTTGAAAATCTACACCATCATCACCTAAAAATTCAGAAAGTTTTCATTCTACAAAATCATCAAAAATTCAAGATACTAGACATAGATATAAAAGGAAATCAAATTTATATAAACTATAATATTCAAAATAGAACCGAACATAATGTGATTAAATATACTTCTGTTAAAAAAGAATCAGTTGAAAATTTATATGATTAGTAATAATCCACAAGCTTCACAAGTTGATATATAAAAAGATTTATGCACTTTTAATTCAACACTGAAAAATATCCTATCGCCCTTATGAATAAAAACGTGAAATTGTATAACAATTATTGTTACCTTTTATAAGTTCAAACAGGTTTTACATGCATAGAAGTCCTCAAAAACGTCTGTTATGACATTTAGAATTTCTTTATGATTAGTGCTTTTATATTTAAGAAAATTTTTAATGTTAAGAAAATTTCAAAACTTTTTAGAATATAATTTTAATATATAAATGTAATTAACCTGACTGTAATTAATATGATTTATTTAATGATTTTAACCTAGAAATCAGTCGAAATAGCTCTGTTTTATAAATGTTTTAACCCTACTGAATGTTTTGCAACCTTAATTGCTAATAAGTGCCTAATAATGATTTAAAAAAGTAAATAATACTATAAAAGTAGCTTTAAGGATTTATTTTAATTTACATATTTTCACGTTAAGTACATTTAAGTACAGGTGTATGCATAAATGGAAATTTAAATACAGTAATAAAATAGAAAACAAATTAGCTATAGGACAAAACGATTAAATATTGAATATTTTACTAAACAGTTTAAGTTCCACTTTTCCCGCAAAATTAATTTCAAATTACAAATATATTTTGTCTTTTTTACAAAAAAAAAAACAATAAAAAATAAAAAATAAAATAAAATGTACCATGAGAAATATTTTGCTTTATAAATTATCATAATTAGAAATCAAAACTATATTTCATAGACATAAGTTGAAATTTATTCCTAACTAAACTTGATAGAATCACTTGATTAGATTGAAAATCCATTATTCCAGCAGGTTTAGTGATATTATTTAATTTGTTTAGTTAAATATATCAGGAAAATTGTTCACTTCGGTTTGTTCAAGAACTGATTCGCCATTTAAAACATAAGAAATACGTAGTCTCATTCTTAAGGCCGCCTAAAATAAAAATTATTTATAATATTAAAGTTCGTATCTAATTTAAGCATAAATTTTAAACTCATCAAAAAATTTTCCGTTTAATAGGTAAAAATATTTAATTTGATGAAGGTAAAAGTATTTACTTAAAGTACTTTAATATTTACCTTAGAGCTGCAAGTTAAACGCATTTCTTGTATTACAGATCCATTGGGAAGTAGTAAAGATCCAGAGGGAGACAACATTTGTAATGTGAAACACTTTGGAACAGCAGCCTATAATTTTTTTTAGATATCAAGTTATCAAATGCTTGTTAAATCAAAAAAGAAAATCATTCACCTGAAACATAAATTGCTCAATGTTATTTAAAGAATTATTGATTGCTCTCATTGTAATCTGTATGTATCCACTTTCCTTAACAGGTGTTAGGCCGACAAAAATTCCATTTTTGTCTAAAACATTTATTTCTGAATATTCCGACTGTTTGGAAAACAATGTTAAAGCAATTATTTATAACATTATTAATGATTTTACTTCGATTTCAGGTTTTGGCGAAGAAAATTCTCCAAGAAAAACATTATCAGAATTTATTGGTTTCTCTAATGGATTACTTGTTATTGCTTTCAAAGATGATTCATTACTTCCATTTAGTACCTTGTCTTTAAAATTTGAACTATCATATGAACTTGGCGATGATACTTCAAGCCCTCCAAGTAAGTCTAGAAGATCTTGATTACTAACCGGTTCTGATATTTTTGTTTCGAATGTATTATTTTGAATGCTTTTCCATTGAGC
Source organism: Acrocera orbiculus (assembly GCA_947359355.1). Taxonomy (NCBI): domain Eukaryota; kingdom Metazoa; phylum Arthropoda; class Insecta; order Diptera; family Acroceridae; genus Acrocera; species Acrocera orbiculus. Next base: position 3,918,314 of record OX375757.1, read on the forward strand.
TTGTGTAATATCAGTCTCGGGTAAGTTATCTGAACCAGACAAAAGATCTAATAGTACATTCTAAGAACATAAATATTACTTTTTTTTTATATTATTTATTAAAAAGAAATATACTGATTGTTCAGATGGTGCAATTAGATTGCTTTCAATTTCATCCAGACCATTTTCCATAAGTTCTGTTCCTGTCTCAGCCATTGATAAACCATTATGTGATAAAGATCGATTAATTTGTAGGGGAGGCATTTTTTCTAATATTGCACCTCTGAGATGATTATTTTTGCCAAAAAGTTTTGAAAATTCAACTCCTCTTTGCTGAAGATCCACATTTAGATGACTTCCAAATATATCAATTATTGTCTTTATTTCACTTTAAATGAAATAATTAAAATTCGATATATTAATGATTTTGAAAATTATTACTCTTGCCCACTTTTAAGCCGTGCACTCAATTTTGCAATTGCTATTAATGCAAATTGTTTGCTAACTATTGAAACTTGAGCAGACATTAAATATTTGTAAAACATTGCAATTACTTCTGTTTCTGTGGGTTTTAAATTTCCTATATTGGAAGCTTTACAATGAAAAATACGTCTAAAATATATTACATGAATTTACCGTCCGAGTACATAAAAAGATCACCATATTCTCCTATTGTCCACAAGCCAATTTGTAGTAATGATTGTTTATCTTCACAATAGTTAGAAACTTGAAGAGATTCCCAAAGTTTTGATGTAATATATGCTTGTTCTGCCATTGGGCTACTAGAAATTAACTGAATAGTTGCAGAAACTACATCATCTCGAACGTAGTTTCCCGTCTAAACAATTTTTTAATATTTTAAAAAATTTTTTAATATTTAAATTTCTTACAGCTATTAAAATACTAAGTTGGGTATCAAGATGCCATTTAATTGTAGGTGCATAACGTTCGGCAGCTAAAACCATTCCAGAACTACATTGTGCTTTAAATTCTGAATCAGCTTTTTCTAAGAAAACTAACAATTCTTTTGTCATTGTTCGAATATTTTGAGCATTTATCAAGGCAAATGATAATTCCATTGCACGGCGACGAATTGAAACATCTGGGTCCATTAAACATTCTAGGATGGTAGTTCTGTGACGTTGGACGGCAGAGGTATCCGCATGAACTGTTCGTAAAAGTGTATTTAAAGCAACATATCTAATATTTTTGTCGCTATTTAATAAGAATCTTCCTAGTATATTTATTGCCAAAACTCGTAATCCACCTTCAGATCTAAAATAAATAATATAGGATTAATTATGTATTATATCTTTACCATTTACAACCTTATATCCATGATTGACAGCACTGTTTCATAAAGAATTGTGTTTCCCACATTTTTACTGGTTTCGGTATTTGTAGCTACCTGCGCTAGAATATCATTCATTGCTTCTGAAGCATCTGGATCATTGTGGCCCAAAATGCGTAACAATCTTAAAATTTTTACTTGTAAAAACGGATCACTAACACCACTTACATCATGCTCAGGAGAATAACCAGCTAATATTAAATTCTTCAATATACGAACAAGATTTGGAACAATCTGAAATAATATTTTAAGTCATACTGCTACTTAGTAATTTTATAAAATATAAAGTTATGACTGCTATGTTACAATTAGTAATGCATACCTCTCGATTTCCACTATCCTGATAAGCAACACAACAAATAATATAAAATTGTTAATGAATGAAAGAAAAGCATTAGAAAAATTAATCTATTCGTTAAGTAAAATTTTTATTTTAAGTAATATTCTTGAAATATTAATGTAAAGTGAATGTGGAATTATATTTTAAATAGTTTTCAAAATATTTTTTATGAAGTCACCCGCAATTATTGCAACACTTAAGAAATTTGCTTGGATAAAAAAAAATTATTATAAATTATAATTATTAAAAAAAATATAAGCATCATTTTCAACGTTTTCAAATTGAATACATTAATAGTTTAAATGATTTTATATCAACTGAAATATTTTTTTTACCTTTTTAAAGTGATTAAGTGTGTCTGCACTATTTTCACACATTTCTGTTATTAAAGTAACTCCAGTTATCAGTATTCCTTAAATAATATTGCATTGAAATAGCAATTATTTACAAAAATATAGAATTATTAATTATTACCATGATTTTTTTCACTTAATAACGACCTTGTTGCTGGCAAAAATATTTCCATTAGTTCGGGTACTCGCCTAATTACACGAAATGCACAAAGTGCAGCTTTTTTCCTAATATAAGTATTTGGAGATTTCATTAACCTCTCAACTTCACTTGCTAAATCTCTCGCCATTTCAGGAGAAGCAATTGCTCCTAAAGTACATAACGCCAATCCAACAACAAATTGAGTAGAACTATTTAAATCACTAAAAATTTCATTTTAGCAGTTAATTTTATTTGAATAAAATTAAATTACTTTTTTAAGCAGTTTGTTATTAATAAATGTACATCTTGTCTTTCATCTAGAAGTAGCATTGCGCCTAAGTATCCTATTCGTTTGTCTGTAAATCTTGTGCTTGCTGTTAATTTCAAACATTCTAGCTGACCAAAATGTGCAGGATATCCCAGCATATGTATATAAAGTAATTTTGCTATATTCCGACATCTGAATATGGTTTAAAATTATACATATGCCAAGTAATAAAAATAAAAACAAGTGGTAATAGACTCGTTTTCTAAAAAAATATTTTGGTATTTACCTCCAAATTGAATCCTCCTCACGAAAAGTACTTCTAATGTAGGCACATTCCTTATTAACCACAGCACGTTCTTCAGCAGCTGTTCTAGCCGCTCTTATTTGACGAATTAGATCTCTAAGGCGCGTTGGCGTTGGCATTCTCACTTAATTTAGAAAGAGGTGAAAATATTTTTTTAATATACATTAACACTTTTTACAATTTAAAAAAAAAAATACAATAATTATAAAATTTAGAACTAACCTCGTTCAACGGCTTCATTGAACGCTTGTCGAATCGTGGCCATGTTGAAGGCTGGGTTGAATCTGTAAATTTTCACCAAAAAAAAATTTTAAAAATAAGAAAATTTTATTTCAGGAAAGTTACCCATGCTCAGAAGTCATTTTATCTTATGACTATTAATACAAAATGATTTTAGTAAAATAAAGTGTTAAGCATTTAGAAATATAGCTTTTTAATTTTTGTATGTAAAATTAAAATGTCTTCATTTTAAGGCTATGAGCTTTTCTTCATTTTATAATACTGTTTGGGATTTTTTTCTCTTAACACATTTATTTTAAAATTCACATTCTGTACAAAAAATTGCACTTTTTAATGTATAGTTTTTCATTTATAAATAATTGAATACTTCTGAACATTAAATGATAATGCAAAAGTGAAAATATGTCTTTTTTTCAAAACAAAATTACAAACAAACTCAAATTTTACTAGAAGAGAAATTAGAAAAATTGGCGACGAAACATCATTTTTTTCGTGACGATGACACTTTATGCTATTAAGAGTGTGTTTTTTTAATCAACCCAATTTGGGTTAGTTTAACCCAAAGTTGGTTGAAGGGAGTGTTCATTCGGTAAGAGAGATAAGAGTTCAGAAACTCAACAAAAATGTCAAATTTCAAGTTAGCATTAACTGCAGTTTTATTATAGGTGTATGGCAATATATCATTACTTTATATTATATATTAACTTTTTTGATAATAAATATATTACTAAATTGTTAAATAATTTTTGATTTAATAATTTACAATTGACATATTTTTGTTGTTTCTGAACTCTTATCTCTATACCAAATGAACACTTCCTTCAACCAACTTGGGTTAACCCAAATTGGGTTGATTAAAAAAACACACTCACTAATTCTACGTGGAATGACACAATAACAACAACAACAACAAACAAGTTTTTTCACCTTCGATTATTTTCCGGAGGTAGTACACTCCAATCGGAATCCAATCCAATCGGAAACATTTAGCAAAGAACTCAAACAATAAATGGAAAATTAAATGTATTTAAAAATTAATTTCAGTGTTTCTTCACGCACCAAATCGATACACCTGAGACCGAAATAAATCAGTCGGACTGATAAGATACATATAAGCTGTTATCTAAAGATAAGGAGATATTATGGAATAAAAAATTATACACATCTTTATAATCTAAAATTTTTAATTGTACATATAAAAATTAATACTACCAGTTCATTGCTCCTTTAGGTAGAGTTTATTTAAGTAATTTTCTTAATTTATTGTGATTTTTAAATTACTTCACATGAAATTTTAAATTAAATACATCAATCATTTTCTCTTGAAGGTCGCACTATATTATTTCTTTTTACAGCTTCAACTAGCCATTTGATACCTTCATCTACGCCATCCCTGTAAAATATTTTCTTTGTAGTGTTATAATTTTAAAAGAATTGGGTTTACCCAGTCAAAGCAGATACGGGCATTACAAGGAAATCACGTCGGCCGATAAGCGTGCCTGAATCCTGAAAAACTGGCTTTATATCCCTTACATCCATTACATCTGGTAAATCTTGTTTATTGCCCAAAAGAAGAAGCGGAACTCCAGATATCAAACTATTTGTTATCATTGTATCTAAAATAATTTCAATAGTAACACTAAACAAGAGTTTGTAATAGGTAAATTTCAGTGGAAAGATATGATATACGACTAAAATTTTCAAGGCAATAGGCAAGCAATAATTACCAAAAATTTTTTTAGATTCCATCATACGACCTCGATCATTAGAATCTATTATATAAATTATTGCGTGACATTCTTGATAATATTTGTCCCACAGAGATTGCAGTTCCTGCTGTCCACCAAGATCCCAAAAATTTAAAGTCACTCCATGAACATCTATTTGTCCAATATTAAGCCCTACAGTTGTTGTAATCTTAGATGGATTAAGAGCTTTGTAATTTCTAGAAAATTTTGTTTTTGCTGCTTCTAGGTACGTCTTAAATAAATTTAGTTATCACTTTAGCATAATAATCAATTATTTTAGGAAAAGCATACCGACCGTCTTACCGGCATTATCGAGTCCTAATATCAGGATGTAATATTCTTCTTTTCGTGTTAAATATTTAAATAATCCGTGAAGTAATGTGTACATATTGACAGTGAAATGTGACAATTGTAATGTCACATTGTAGGAATGGTTGTTTTTCTAGACCCGAGCAAAAAAAAGTATATAACTTTCTAATTTATTTTAAATCTTTTTATAATTAGAATTAAAGTGTATTGTACAAGTTAAAATAATAAAAGGATTTTAAAAAAACATTAAGTTTTCTGATTTACGTGTAATAATTCAAAAGGATTTTAAACAAAAAAAATGAATACCTCAGTAGTAAAGTTACACACATGTTATCTATGCAATATTATCTAATCATTCTAATGACTTAAAATAATTCATGAAACCAATTCCAGTTGGGTGTGTGAGAAAAAGTACAAATAACTTTTGTATAATTAATTCTCGTTTTGAAGGTTAAATAATTCTCGTTTCTTATTTTAAGCTTATTATTTTCTAATTAAATTCAATTTTAAAAAGTGAATTTATTTGTAGTATCGTAATAAAAATGTTAGAGGCTTACAAGGAACATTTCGAATCCATTGCCAGTGTTTTAACATATATCCAAATACTGAGTGGGATTTCTTTAATTCTAAATATTCAAAAAAAAGGTAGCAGCAGTGGCTTTTCGATAGCACCTTTTTTGGGTGGTGTAATCATGTAAAAATGTAATTTTTTTAAAAAATATGTCTAACTACAATATATCTAAATAGATCTACCCTTGGAGGGACATACGGTTTGTCATTAGGTGACAGTGCTATGTTTAAAACAAATTTATTTGGTTTTGTTATTAATGTTTTGTATTCATCGTTTTACTATATTTATACTCCTAAAAAAAACAAACAAAATATTTGGTTGAAAACTGGTTTAACAGGATTTATATGCACTGGCATTTTATATTATTCGTCTATTGAAAATATAGAAGTTCTAAAATTTCGTTTGGGAATAGCATTTTCAGCAGCTATAATAGCAATTGTTAGCTCGCCTTTACTTTTGCTACCAGAAATTATTCGTAATAAAGATGTTGGCGAACTTTCTTTTCCTATTATCTTCTCTGGAGTTTTATTATCTATATCCTGGCTTCTATATGGGCTTTCAATTCATAATAGTATGATAATGGTAAACTTATTGTATTTTAATAAAAGCATAAATAATTTTTTTAAATTTTAATAGGCATCAAATTTCATTTTGCTGACTTTGGGTCTAGCTCAACTATTATTATTTGTTATTTATCCTAAAAAAAGTGTAGCAAGTAAAACAAAAATACAATAAAAGTACATATAAATAATGCACCCAAAAGTCAAAAAACATTTCTATAAAAAAAAAAACATAAACAATTAATTTAAAATCATTGATTTTATAAATTATGAACAAGTACACTTAGAAACAGCATTTTTATTTTTTGTTTCATTTCAATTCATTCAAATTGGAAAGTTATAGTTAGTTATACTTAAACTAAATATCATTATAAAACGAATTTTATTGCGTCATGAAATAAAAACATCACTGAAAGTTACCTGGATCATGATTACCTCTTAAGCTACGTGCGAGCTCCATATCTTTAATCATTAATGTAACACGATCACGATGTAAGGTGCATTTATAGGAATCCTCAAATAGATGCACTAAATATATTTCTGAAAACTCTTGTATAGCTTCTAGTGCGGAAAACGTAATTCTTAAGTTCTCATTAGAAAATTGTCCAAGGACCTCTCGAATTAATCTAGAAAATGGTAAGCGTGGAATAAGGTTATTTGTAGTTTTCTGCAATTGTCTTATGTGCATTAATACAGGTGGAATTCTCTTCTTTGGTAAAGATTTTCTTTTCGCTAGAGTTCTTCTAGATTGTGTACCAGCTGGAAGTGATGATGTACGCCTTGACGTTGAGACATCACTGCGTGTGCTTCTTGTATTTCTTGATCTTTCATTACTTGAGTGCCGGCTTCCAGAGCTTAGGTTCAGTGGATCTTCTATAATATAATTAGGAGGTCTGGTACTGGACCTTGTAGATTTCGATCCTGCTGGTGTTCTTGGCATTCTTTTTCAGCCCAACAATATTTTTAAATTATTTCCCTCCAAAACGACTCTTTTGACATTTCGAGTAGGTCTTAAATTTCTAGCCCTATGAAATACAGAACTCACCGATACTGCACAGTAAAAGTAAAATAACTAAAATAATTGAAAATATTAAATATATATTAAACAAAATGTTCATTTATTAAAGATTAATATTATATAAATCATTACTATAACAATTTCAGTTAAAGTAAAGCTTTAACATATGAATTTTATTCCAATTATGTAGTAGAGTTATTTATAAAGTTCAAATAGAAATTATATTGTTACTGTTTTTTATTTGCCTTGATGTACATCATTTGACAGATAATTGTTTGTGTACCGGCTAGGGCATACTGAATAAATACAAGTAGGATTTCTTATGAAGCTACTAAAGCCTCATTGGGTTCATCATGATGGTATAAATAGATAATAAATATTACTAATAAGATCATACATATAACTTAATAATTAGATAAACCAATATTTTCTGTGGACGTTCATCAGAGTGGTTTGAAATTTGCAACTGGGGGACAAGGAAATGATTCAGGTAGAGTAGTAATATGGAATTTACTGCCAGTTCTTTCAGAAAAGGCTGATTTGGATGCGTCTATACCAAAGATTCTGTGCCAAATGGACAATCATTTAGCATGTGTGAATTGTGTTCGATGGTCCCAGAATGGCCAGTTTTTAGCATCTGGTTCTGATGATAAACTAGTTATGATATGGAAAATTTCAAAGGTAAGTGATAAGAGGCAGAATAATTATGTAAAATATGTGTCAACATTTTTTTTATATTATTATAGGGCACAAGTGGAGTATTTAGTACTGGTGGGATAACAAAAAATCCTGAGAGTTGGAAATGTATAGCAACATTACGAGGACACGCTGGAGATGTTTTAGATTTGGCGTGGTCACCCCAAGACCGATGGTTAGCTAGCTGTAGCGTTGATAATACCATTATAGTCTGGAATGTCCACAATTTTCCTACAGTGACTGCAATTTTAAAAGGGCATTCAGGATTGGTCAAAGGTGTTACATGGGATCCAGTTGGAAAATTTTTAGCTTCTCAAAGTGATGACAGAAGTGTTAAAATTTGGAAGAGTTCAGACTGGAGTTGCAGTAGCACAATAACTGAACCTTTTGAAGAATGTGGGGGAACAACTCATATTTTACGATTATCATGGTCACCGGATGGCCAGTATTTAGTTTCTGCTCATGCTATGAATGGTGGTGGACCAACAGCACAAATAATAGAAAGAGAAGGATGGAAGTGTGATAAAGATTTTGTAGGACATAGAAAAGCAGTAACATGTGTTCGCTTTAATAGTTCAATTTTAAAACGTCAGGCACCTAAAAACAATAAGGCGCAACAGTATTGTTGTTTAGCGGTAGGTTCAAGGGATCGCTCCCTCTCAATCTGGATGACAGCTTTACAAAGACCTCTTGTAGTAATCCATGATTTGTTTGAGGATAGTATTCTTGATTTATCTTGGGGCTCCGATAAATATATATTATTAGCATGTAGTGGAGATGGAAGTATTGCTTGTTTACAATTCAGCGAAAAAGAACTTGGAACACCTCTATCGGAAGAAGATAAGGTATATTTTCAACAATATTTTTCTTTTATTTTATAAATTTTTTATTTAGAATGCCTTATATCAAAGAATATATGGGAGAAGTGCTACAGTAGATGTCAATTCATCCCCCCACAGAGACATGATTATTGAAAATTCTGAATTACTTAATACACTTGATGAAAAACTTAAACCACCACAAATTCCTTTCGTTGTACAAAATCAACAAATTACAAGCCAACAAATTTTTCATGATGATCTAAAGAGTACAAAACAGTCAATAATAACTCCACAAAAAGCAATTAATAAACAAATTGAAACTAGGACTGCTGATGGTAAAAGACGCATAACACCAATGTTTATTCCACTACACCAGGATTCTGCAGTAGGGTAAGTTTGAAATATATAGGTTTGAAAATATTAAATAATTTTTTAAAGGTGCAATGATAATGCCCAAGAGCTTAGTAGTTCATCTAGAAATTTTTTTGATTGTATTCCGAAAAAAGATGAAAGTAAAAATGTAATTAATACAACTACCTCAGAGACTGATTTGATTGTGGATGAAATGTAAGTTAAATGTTTTTTAACTTGTTAAACATTTTCGATTATATCAATGTATTATTTAGTCATTTAGATAATAGGTTAAAAAAAGCAATAATGGCACCTGCTAAAACTACCTCTATAAATAAAGTACATAACGAAAATTTAAAAAATTCATCCCCTCAATGTGTAAATGATCGTAAAACCTTAATATCCACCCGTTTAAATACAAATACAACTAAAGGAGGTGGCCAGTCTGATTTTGCTAAAACAGCTGGAGATTATAGAGTTCAAATACAAAATAGTATTTGGAAATCTAGTTTAGGAAATCTTAGTAAAATTTCGTGTTGGATTGTTGGGAAAAATGAAAAATTATGGGATACTGTAATAGGTAAAAAAAATTTAAATATGAAATTAATAATTACAATTGTTTTTTTTTATCAGGATCATCGGTATTTAATTTTTGTGTATGCAGTAGGTACGTTTTAATTTGTAGCTCTGATGGAAGTCTTAAAACTTTATATATAGCAACAGGAATTCAAGTCTTACCCATTATACATCTCCCAACTGCTGCAATCCAATGTGCATTTGTAATTCTTTTGAAATAATTTTAAATTATTTTTAGAGTAACAAATATATTTATTTTTAGTGTCCCTTAGGCGTTCTTGGTGGTGTAATAACTGAATGTGGCCAATTAAGAGTTTGGAATATCGAAGAACAATCTCTGTATATAACTTCTTCTTGTGCGGATATTATGAAAATAGGGCATATTGTCCAATTTAATATAAAAGAAAATGGAATTCCTTTTGTTTTATTTTCTAATGGAAATTCGTATGCATATTCAAAACAAATGCAGTCATGGTTAATTCTAAATTCCAAAGATCCAGTTATCCGTTTTGGCTTATACACAACACTTATAAAAGACTCACAAAAGAACTTTTGTAATTTTCCGATAATGTCGATACAATCATCATCACCAATACTTCACGGAATGAATCCAATGGATCCGTATGTAAATTATTTTTTATATTTTTTTGTTTTAATTTTTTAGCATTTAGACACTCCCAAAACTGGCAAGGAGTAACTAAGTTAGCATTTATTGAAAACCAAATAAAGCTTTGTGAAGCTGTTAATTCGCCTGATGAGCTTAAATATTGGTATTCAATGTTAGGATATCATCTTGCCAGCTGCGGTACTGAAAAACGTATAAGGTTACTTTTAGATGATCTTTTAGGTCCTTCTCATGGAGGAATGTGTAATCAGAATGACAAAATTTTGGTAAATAAAAATATTATTGTAATTTATAAAACTATCCTTGATATTTTAGAATATTGAAAAGACTGCGTTACTAGAAATAGTTTTAAATACTCTCAAGATGAATCCCCAGTGGCAGCGAATTTATATGGAATATGCAGAACAGTTAAATATATTTAACGAAAAATATAGGCGTGTGTAAATTTTTGATACTATATTTTTTACGATCATAATTACGATTACAAAATATCGAAATTTGTTCTTTGATCTTTTGGAATTTAACACAAATATATTTATAATTTAATTTTGATGAAAACTGTCAAAGGTACATATATTATTTTGATGAGAAACTTATATTTGCAGTTTAAATGTAAGCAAGCGTTAAAATAAATTTTGTGATATCGTTTTGAAAACTTATTTTTCTATCTTAATGTTCAAAATTGTCGGATTATATACTTCACTATGCATTAAAAAAAAATTAACCAGCAAAATTCGATTATATAAAATACCCTTTAATTTTCTAAAGTAAATATAATTTAAGTAGAAGTAAATTTAAAATGTTAAATAGACATTTTTTCATCCACAAAGTGGGCCAAATATTAATTTGGTTCATAGTCTTGATTTTTTTAATTAAAATTAAAACAAGAGTCATAATTAATAACTATTAACAGTGCATATAATGTGGCCCAGGTGTAGGGACATTTTTAAGTGGGGAATCATAATCAATTGGTATTTGCTCTAATGTGGATGTTTCTTGAATTGCAGTTCCGATTCTTTCCTGTAATAATTCATAAAGTTTATGAACATTTTCATGGTGTTGTGCTGTAGGTTGCATGGCTTTTAACAGCATTGCCAGACGATTTCCGGGTAATTTATTATGAATATACCTAGAATAAAAATTGTTAAATTAAAAAGTTAAAAATATATGAATATACCATAAAAGTTTCAGCATATGTCGAGTTACATTATCACGAGTTAGACCAGCAAAAAGAAACTCATCAAATAGTGTTGTACAAAATCCTTCTGTTGTAAACTCTTCTGACATAGGAATAAGTAAAGCAATCTTGAAAATTTAAAACTTAATCTAATCATTATTTATATATTTTCTGAAAAAATTACTAAAGAGTGTAAAAATGGATCTTCATAAGCTCTATCATCTTTACATGATGCTAAAATTGCTAGAACACGTAAAAGTCCAACACGATCTTTTAATCGAGCTGTATGAAGAGTATAATACATAGCTAAAATGCTTGAAACAGTACTTTCTTGAATATAGGCTTCAACAGCATCAGGAGCAGGTCCAGAGTGTTCAATAGTTGTTAAAGCACTTTCTCTTTCATCTGGTGGTAATTTTGAATGTAAGTTTCTGCATTGATCATCAACCATTAGCGACATTAGAGCTGGTAAAAATTTAGTAACAACTTGACTGTCTAATTTAGGCTCTTTGAAATCTTGTGAATCAATCATAACCCAAGCACTTAGACCAAGAGCTAACATTCTTAAGAGTAAAATTAAAATTGTATTATCCCTTGCCATTCCTTCGTTGTTAATTAAATGCTGTAGAATTTTAATTGCTGATGTGGCTAGAAAATTTATTGCATACGGGTCACACAACGTCATAGACAAGTCCCCAAGAACCTATAAATTTAATAAATATAAAAATGTAAAAAAATATTTTCTTTAAACCTGTTCTTGTCCTCTTTTTATGTTATCTAAAAATCCTTGAAGTTCTCTTGATCGCTTAATATCTACATTTTTTTCCCTTATACAGGCATCTAAACACCAAGTAAACTTATGACAAGGATCAACTGATATTATATCCTGTACTTCAAGATCATGCAAAGCCATTAGTAACTCTGCACGCAAAGTACAATAATGGACATTTCTTGTCCTTAAAAATAATGTACGTAAAAATTGTAAAACCATGTCATACAATTTAACACTTGTGCCAATCATGTGAGCCAGCTTTTGGACAACTTCACCTTGACGTCGAACTTTTGGGGATGGAGTAAAAAACAAAATATTAAGATTTGTATGATCAAAGAGAACCTGTTCTTTTTCTCGAATGTACTGTGACAATAAAGGTGATACTTCATCACCAAATAATGACTGATTATCACGCCATATTTGCCTCTTAACTTCTGTATCCGTATCTAAATATAATTCTCTATCTCTAACAAGAATTCGAAGATATTTGTCATCGATATGTGTTGTATTTCGCAATATACACATTACAACAGGCCGAAGAGCTTTCACACGAACTACAGGAAAACTTTTTATAAGTAATTCCTTTAATTTTTTATCACGATCTTTTCCTTCTTTACTGCCTACTTCATTAATATGATTTATTAGTTTGTCGCGAAGTTCCTGAAAAATGATATTTTGTATAAAAGGAAATAAAAAAAGAATTTTTAATTAAGCTAACTTCTAAAACTGAAGTATGAAAATCTAGACGGCGAACACCATGTAAATCTAGTAGAGGAAGCATAGGTCGTAATGACGGTAGCAGAATTCCATTTTCAAGCTAAAATAAATATAAATCTTAAAAATGGTTCGTACAATAGAAGTAAATACTTGAAAGCTTTCAATCGCCTTTAAGGGATCTGTACACGAAGTCAGTGCTTCCCTCAGATACTCCTGTCCGGGTATATTAACTTCTTCAAGTCCGGTGCCTGCTTTGGGTATGTTTGCCATAATTAATTAAAATTTATTCAATACATTTCTTTAAATATTTGTTTCAAAACAATCGCTTCCTTGAAATGTCATAGTTTGACAGCTGGTTGGTTTAATATATATATATATATATGTATAGTTGTTGAGCTAAGGCCTAAGCTGCACGCTAAACATAATGTACCCCTGTAAAATAAAAGCGCTTTGACATACATTCAAGTCTGAATTGAGCCAGTAAAATTTCTAATAACACAATTTTTTAATTAAATATTGGAGAACTGTTAATATATATTCATATCTACCATAAATTTATTTAAATCCAATTTTTTTATTTTCATCAGTCCAAGATGAAATATGAAAAGCTTTTTAAATCAACTATAATAATGTTGAGATATCCTTTATGTTTAGCACTAAACTATAAAATTGTTTGTATTCTTTTGAATTATCTTCATCAATTTCACAGCAAAATATGATTTTTATATTTGGATTCATTTTCATTATATGTGAACTTATTCAAATATAAATTTATAAAATAGATTAAAGGTAAGCAAACTTTTAGTTTAAATCAAAAACCACTTTTTGTCTTAAAGTAAATTTATTTTTGTATATACTAAATAATAAATTCGTTAAAATTATTTTAGCTAATTGAAACTCAAATCAGTCTTAAATAATTGAGTTAAATTGTATAACTAGATGGTATGTTGATCAAAATAAATAATAGTTATAGTTATGTCATCACGAAAAAGGCGAACCTCATCTTGTGGTATAGACAATAAATGGGACAATTTCGAATGTTCAATACCATATTCAGTGCCCCCTAAAGCATTTCTAATTAAATGTGTTGCAGCATTTTTGTCAACAGGTTTCTTCTTTCGTCCAACTCTTAAAAATTTTTTAGTTAAATAAATTTTGACAAAAGGTTTAATAAAGATTACTTTCTATGTGTTAATAAATTTGCTACTTCACTTAACGTTGGTTTATTATCAGCTAAACTAAGTGGTTGTAGATAACCTTTCCCGGATATATGTTCTCCAATCAGAAAAGTAACTTCTGTAGGTGATAAAAATTCCCAAAGACCATCACTTGCTATAACTAAAAATCGATCATTTTTGGTTAATTTATGATACTCTATATCAGGCATTGCTGTTAAATATGGCGGTGTATGATAATGACTAGGTATACAAATTTCACCATAATATGGTATTGCGATTCGATTTAGTATATCAAATGACCATTTGTAACGATAATCCCCAAATGCTCGTAATGGAGCAAGCTGTCCAAGTAAGCGTTCATTTCGTATAATTGTATCCTTTTCACTTTGCGGGTGTTCACTCAAAATTCTTTGGACCTCCTGTAGGTTATCAGCATTATGTTCTTTTGTCATTTTTTTCATAGACCAATGTCCATCGTCTGTCATAGTTCCTAGAACAGCAGTGCAGTCACCTGTATTGGCAATGTAAAGGTGACTGTCCAATATTAGACTTACACATGCTACAGCTCCTAAAAAAATTAACTACTAAATAAAAAATGCATATTATTTAAATCATATTTACTTATTTATAACTACATAGCCTGGGTAGTAAATTTTAAAAACTCAATACAGTTTAAAAAAATTATTAATTTACCTGACATAGCTACAGACAATGTACGTAAGTTTGGATCTTCTAATGCTTCTTTAGATAAATCTTCATCTAAGCGCAAAAATGCATTTTTTAATACTTTTGGCCTATCCTTGAACATTATTTCACCATTTATGAGTTCAGTGGTATACTTATTGAAGCTATGTTCGTAAGTGTTCTTGATTTCTTTTACAAAGTCTACCTAAATCAGTCTTGGGTAATAATTAAATTTAAAGTTTTAGTTAGAACAAAAACCTTGTCATTATGGCACATCAAAAAAGATTGACTATTGCCTTGGTTTGCCATAATCTCTTGCAGCTGTTCTGGTTTCAATAAACCGGCAGCAATATATCTCAAAAGCCTTTTAGAAATGACTTGTGCGCAAGAAGCACCACCATGTCCGTCAAATATTCCACATATAAAACCTAAAATATAATAAAATCATTATTGGCTACTTTTGTCAATTAAAAAAATATAAGCTACTGAGCAATGTTAAACGCAAAACCAAAGTTTTCAGAAAAATCGTTTTTAAAAGGTAAAACATTAAAACAGTTTTAAATTGATAATGAATTAAAAGATCAAAATTTACCATTATTATGTATCAAACTTGCTTCGCTTCGGCAATCCTCTATAGGTTTATTCGAAGCTAATTGATTGGAATCATAAGCTTTGATACAACCCTGTGTAAAATTTTTGGTATATTCATTTTTACGAAGAATACAGCTAACCTTTAGAATAATTTTATTTTTTAACTTTACATTTTAAAAAAAAAAAATAAAATTCAAATACATCGTATGGTGATAACTGTGCCACTGAGGACCATTTACATTTTAAGTTAGCACAATTATTTCTATCCAATCCATGAATTTCCTTACACACAATACGTGAAGAAAATTTTAACATTTGCTGCTATCTTTGAAGAAATATATATTATAAATAACTAATAGTCTAACATTTAATTATGTAATTTAAATATGTTAATTATCTTCACTGATTTATTATTAGTTATTTGTGTGATTTTTATCTTTCTTCTTCTAGATCAAAGTTTGTTTTGCAATAACAAAATACAAAGAATATAAAGAGATACTTTGCACATAACTTTTACGTGGTTTACTTGCTTTTGGAAATAGGATTATTGCAAACGAATTTCTAGTTTCCATATTAAGTTATTTAAATTTTAAAATTGTTTTCAAGTTGCTTTTAAATAAAATATTAAAATAAAATTAAAATTTGCTTTTTGAAGTTCATATGCTGATATTCAGCAAAAACTAGTACAATTTAATTTCATTCTCTAGAAAAAATAATTGGTGTACAACTTCACCTGTTTCTGTCAATTCTGAAAGTGTTTATGATAAAATTTTTATAAAAAATTGCAAAGGTATAAATATTATGTTTTTAATTCATAGAAATATCAGTTATGTAGAATGAAAAGCCCTGAAACCAATTTTAACCAGTTATTTTATTGAAAAAGTGTATTTTTCGAACTTATCCAGATGGTCAAACTATAAAAGGTACTATCCAGTTTCTTCCTATTGATAAGTAAAATTTTATTTGTGCTTTTTTCTATATTAAATTGCAATTAGGAAGTGTTAATAAAGTTACAATAAAGTATTTCAAATAAAAGAGATAATTGACACAATTTGCTGTGAAAGTTTTAGGAAAATGCATCTTGTGCAGTGTTGTCAGATTACATTTGTTGTCATTGAATTGAAGGTTTATTTTATTTATTATTTAACGTTATATTATAAAATACTTTTGCAGATATTTGAATTGTTCTTGCTAAAAATCTAAAAATGTCAAAACAATGATTACTTCTAAAGTTTTAAAAATGAATTTATTCTATTTGAGGAAATTTTAGAAATATTTTTACCATTGCTATAACCACCATTTAGAAATTAATAGATAAAATTAGTTTTATTTCAATAAATAAAAAACGAAAGAATATTTCTTTGAAATACCCTAGAATTTAATATCAACCTAATAAAAACAAAAGGCTTAAGAACTTTGCATTTCCTTCTCTTTTTTAGGTCATTAGTTTTTGTTGTTGCTATAATTGCTATTTTCGCAATTTTTTATCCTTTCTATATACTACTTATATATTTTTTGCAAAATATAAATTCGATGTCAAAATTTGTTTGTAAAATTCATATGATTAAAAATTTTTTTCTAGATGTAATGATATAAAATGAAATTTCATTATTCAACTAAGTAGCAGGAGCTTTAAAGCTTCAACATTATGGGAGCTGCATCTTCTTCAGACTGTCAATCTTCATCTTCAGTTGGGGGAATGCAGCAAAGTGGTGGTAGTATATACCATCGTGAGCAACGACGAAAACGAGTTACTGGTTTTGCAACACTTAAGAAAAAATTTATACGAAGACGCCGCTCTTCAAAAGCCTGTGATCATGCCAGAGTATTTCGAGATTTTGTTTCAGATTGGTCACCGTTAGAATTAGCTGCTTTGTGTGAAGAATATGAAGCATTAGCAGCCCTCAAAGATTTATCTGTTCAGGCTGAGCTGGCAAGACCGCCAGCAGCTACATATAAACAAAATTTATCTACATTATTTGACTTGAAAATATGTTCAGATTGTGATTTAGTTTTTCGTGGCACAGTTTTTCCAGTGCATAGATCTATCTTATCTTCTCGATGTTCGTATTTTAGAGAATTGTTAAATGGTTGTCCTGGTTATGGAGCACGTATATGTTTAGAGTTGTCATCATCGCCAATCGATGTACAAATGTTTTCATCTCTGTTACGCTACTTATATACAGGGGATCTTTGCCCTCACGATCCTAATATAAATATTAATTTACTTCGTAAGCTAGGAGATGATTTTGGTACACCGAATCCACTTGAGCATGATCTACGATATTTACTAGAAACTGGTGATTATGCGGATGCTGCTCTTGTATTTACATCAGAAGGAAATGACTATCATAGACCTGATTCAGGCAGTTCGGAATATGGTTTTAGACCTAAATTAGAGCTTCCATGCCACAAAGCAATATTAAGCGCTAGATCACCATTTTTTCGAAATTTAATTCAAAGAAGAACAAGAAATGTAGATGAGTATACAGAAAGGGCTTTACATGTGCCGATAAGAATTGTGTTAGATGAAAGTGTGATACCAAAAAGATATGCACGTGTCCTTTTACAAGCAATTTATTTAGATACTGTTGACTTAACATTAATACTTCGAGGAGCGGGAAGCGGAAGTAGTGCTGGAAGTCTTGGTGAAGTTCATGCTTTAACACATACAGGAAGAGCTCGACCAACACCACTTGAAGAAGCCATGGAACTTTATCAAATTGGAAGATTTTTAGAATTGGATATCCTTGCGCAAGGATGTGAAGATTTAATTTTGGAATGGCTATCCTTAGATACATTACCCACTGTTTTAAAGTGGGGAAATCAGCCGCATGGCTCTGCTTGGGTATTTCGACAAGCCTGTCAGTTTCTCCGTGAAGAATTCTCAACAGTTGTAGGATCACCAGTTTTACATTTACTTGATAAAAGTCAGATTATATGCGCTCTACAGAGCAATTTTTTGCAAGCATCTGAACTTGAAGTATTACAAGCAGTTTTAAAATGGGGTGAACAAGAATTAATTAGACGAATGGAAGACCGAGAACCAAATTTATTAAGTCATACCGCCCATTCTGTAACAAGAAAAGGAATAAAAAAGCGTGATTTAAGTGATGTTGAGTTGCGTGAAATCCTTTCTGAACTGTTACCATTAGTTAGAATGGATCATGTTTTACCACCTAATAGTGAAATTTTATGTCAAGCTATAAGACGAGGTTTAGTTAGTACCCCTCCATCGCATATGATTGGTGACGAACGTGAAAATTTAAGAGTAAATGCTTGGATTCGAGGTGGAAAAAATCAGGGTCTCTTTGTACGGCCACGTTTGTTTATGCCCTATTATGAAGAAGTAAAATCATTATTGGAAGATAGGATGGCTTCAGGTCATCACGTTGAATTATTGCGTGTGCGTCGATCACGTCATTTACCAGATATTCCGGACACATTGTATATGGTTTCAAGAATGAACACTGGAACAGAGAATGTTGATGTTATAATAGCTGCAGCTGCTATTCCGTCTCCTGATAATAGTACAATGAATTCTATGATTAAATTAGAACATAAATTGCGACAATCACCAATGTGTCAACGTGCTTTACTTCTTCCTCTTTCTTCCAAGTATGAAATTAATCGACAAATAAGATTACGTGTTGTTAGAGAATTTAATTTACCTGATGCAGTTGCTGATTTATTAGAAAATGCAGCAGGACAGTTAGCGAATAATACAACAAAAAATACAAATTCTAATGTAAATGATCACAATCAAACACCACCAGCATCTCCATCCTGTGGCAGGATGGCTGGAGATGCGCTTATGCAAAATATATCCCCTTGTTTTAGTGGAAATATGACATTTCCTAGGCATCATTTAAGTCATACAAATTTTTCTAGATTATCTACACAAAGGCAAGAATTGCCAGCATTAATAACAGAAGGTGATTTACGGTTTCCAATAATTAATGAAGCAGAAATATCGAATTCATGTCCTGAAGGGCATTTATCTGATATGATGCCAGATGTTGCTATGGCTACCGCTTCAATGGGCCAATTACATTTATCAAATGATCAAACAGAAAGCTTACAACTAGATTTGGGTGATGGATCTAGCCATATAAGTGGATCATTTGGCCAAATGGGAATACGAACAATACAGGTAAATATCACTATATTTCATTTTGATTTGTATGTGAATTCATTCTTTGATGTACAAGGATACATTTTTATATTTTAATTTTCGAAATTTACATCAAGTTTTTTGATCAAATGATCAGAAAACTTTTGTAAAGTTCATACATAATTAAGTCTATAAATTAAAATATCACTGGAACATTTATTGATATTTAAGAAGAATATCTCAAATAAAAGAAGAAAAAAGTATCTTTAAAATTTATCTGTTAAACAATAAATATATAATTTAAAACTAATAATATTTATTTTATATATTAATTTTTAGCATCAACTACCGACTAATAATTTTCATCATTATATGCAGCGTTCTAACTCTCCATATGATAGACATCTTCAAAATCAAGGAGCACAAGAACTATTTAATGCTGGACCACCACGCTATTTATAGAATCTGAAGGTGGCCCCCGATGTGGGTCTGTTTTTCAGTATGCCTTTTTAAATAAGAATAAAGTTAAGAGGTACATAAAAACATTACCGTAAATTAAAACTAATAAATTATGTTTTAATAGTTTAAATAGTAGAGAGGTTGCCAAAAAACAAAAAACAAAAAAAAATTCATTTAAAATTTTGAAAATCCAAGTTCGACCACTTAGGCACTAAGCAAAGTTAAAAGAAAGATAAAACATTTTCGAATACAATTAGTTCGAATCTTTTTCCTAAATATTCATTAAATTTATTTAAAACGAAATTCAAATTTTTATTTATATTGTTAAATTAGTTTAATTTTTTTATAAAATTATTAGTTATTTAGATTTAAAAGACTGCAATTTAAATTTATTTGAATTATAAATTTAAGGGCTTATTATTTTACTCTATTATTCAGAGTTGAATTTCATAGTTTAGAATAGATTTATTTTTATCCTACACACAAGGAGCTATTTCATTGAGTAATGAGTATTCATATTCGTGATGTAAATTATTTTTTTAGATTTATTTTTACTCATCTAACCTATCATCATTGTTTTTTTTTCATTTTTAAAAGAAAACATGAATCTATGAACCTTAAAACTATTGAATTTTGATGCTTAAATCATATCGTTAATTTATATTATCCAAATTTTCACATTTTACTCCTTATTTAAACGTTAAAAATATGTTATTTTAATTTTTGAAATAATAAAATAAGTGATTGTCCTAATAAATTTGCCTTTAGACAATATTTAAGCTTCAACATTTTTTTTTTTCAACAGAAATACTAGATACTTAGAATATAAATACTTTCTGATTGTAAGTTTAAATAATTAATTAAAGGTATCTTTTTCAAAAAAATTCAAAAAAGCTGTGACGTTAGAAAAAATAAATGAAAACATTAAGTTAAAAGTTGATATTGTTTTCAGCTAATAGAAGCATAAAATGATTGATTTTTTTTCCAATATTGTTTACTTTTGTAACGTCAATGAACTAGTTCCGTGTACTTTAGTATATTTTATTCATTCATTTCACGTTGATCAGAAATTTTTTCTATCTTTACTCTATTCTATCTTTACTATCTACTTATCATTATTTCTATAAACGTTATTTTTAAAATCTTTAACTCTTTGAATTCCTTTTAATATTGTTGCATTTTTTTGTTCATTTGAATGAAATTTTTATCTTTTTTTTTGTTAGAATAATATCAAGTATGCACAATATAAAAAAATTAAAAACCCAATTTTATGGTCTAGAATCCTTTTATTCAGAACAAAATATATAAAATAAAATATTCGTAGTTTCTGAAAATACTAATATGTTAAACATATCAACAACAACTGCGAAATCGTGTATATTTTAAATAATACTAATATTAGTTAATTCAAAAAGTTTAAGTTTAAATTAAGCTTATATTTTATTTGCCAATATTTTAATAGAATTCAGAAAAAGATATTACATTAAAATTTATTTTTAATTTGAATGTATTTAAAAAGCATCTTTTTCACTTGTTATATATATTTCACATTTTATGCTGGCTGTAGTTTTCTATATTATTTTTTTTTTAATATTGTTTATTCAAAAGTATTTTTTGTTGGAAAAAAGAACTTTCTATTCTAATCAACATGTAAAAGTTGTTAAGTTAAGAAACATCTGTAAAAAAATATAATTTATGAATATTACTACTAAAAAATTTGCTAAGAATTATAAATAATATAAATTTGTGCGTTCTAGGGGGCTATTTATTCAATTTAAGACAGCATATGTTATTAATTTATTTTAAAGTTATTGAAAATTTCAAAATTATTTTTCCTAGTATATATTTATAATATCTTGTATTATAAGGAAACAAATAAATCTAAAGGATTAAATTATTGGTTGATTTTATCTTTTATATCATATTCTCATACATTCGAATTAAATATCTAAATTTTCTTTTAAAAAATACTACATAAAACAGGAGTTTGATGGTTAATTATGATACATAAATTACTAGCTAAATAGATTTTCATCGTAGTAAGGATCTATATGCCTAGATACGAAGTCAACTAAAAATAGACTTACACCAAATAAGAATAAAAAATTAATTGGGAGTCCACAGTTAATTTGTAATAGTATTTATATAGTAGACTTCGAGGTTAAAATTATTTATTTAACTAAGCAGCAAAACATAATCATATTTTGACACCAAGTACCTAATAAAGATGTGGATAGAACATGAATAGCATGAATTCAACAATTGAACTTAATGTTTTTAAAGTTGCAACCACTGATTTCAAATTTTGGTTAAAAATCTTAATACGTATATCCGATCATGATTAAATGAAGCCAAAAGTAAAGATGGGCTCAAATGAAGCAAATATTCATAAGCCATTCTCTTAAAGGATCTCAGTTATAAATATTATTATTAAAATAGTAGTTCAAAAATCAATCATAAGCTTCTACAAAACAGAAAAGAAGGTATATTAAAGCCTTTGTAAGGAAATTAAACGCAGGAAATTTGTAAAAATCTTGTAGTTATCAGGAAAATTTACTAAATATAAGTTGACTGTTAAGCTGAAATAAAATATTTTGAATTATTAAGATGCTTTATGATTATAAACAAAAAATGTACATCCGGTAACTTTTTTAAGATTTGAATTTTCCTTTGTTTGATTTGAGAGAAATAAATTATTATTTTTGTCAATGCAACAAAGCACATCTTAAGTGCTTTACTTGTCCTATTAAATTATTTTAAAATTGTTGATTTTATCAAATTCTAATAAAACAAGAACAAGTTTTTTTCAATTTCAATTTAAACTTAAAAATACTATAAAGTTTATATAATTTTTAAATATTTTAATTTATTTTAATTGAATGTGGGAATTCCTTTAATTGCTGAAACAATAATTGAATAAAATTAAATAAAGAAATTGCACGCTAGTTCTATGAAAATAAATATATTTAATTCCAAACCTATCTGTTTTATGTAATGATTTGAATTAAATTACTTTTTATTATATTGCATGCCATAACATTGAAAGCATCTGAAATCCATTCCTAACGTATTTTTGGCTACCTTAAAAAGTGAAAAGATAATCAGCCATAATTTGCTTTTATATATATATATATATATAGTATATATATATGTATAACGTCTGAGATTATGTGAACAGAAGTACCTGGTAAAAAATTTTATTGCATATTTTTTACAACTCCATTTTTAACAAATTGGAAGAGAATGTCAATGATGGAATCAGTTACAGCAAAGACGTCTTCTTTAACGGCTGTGCGGCGGCTCAACTTGGGTTTGGTCTAATGTTAATTTCAAATATTTGTTAGTTTTTTTTTTTTGTCAATTAATTGTAACTATGATTATTATATCTGCATTATTAATTATTTGTACATATGTTTGTGCTGTAACGGCTGCAAGCTTTGTTGGTCGAGCCGAAGATATTATAACAGTTAGTCAAAAAATAAAAGAAACAGAATGGCAGCGTGCTTTTTTAGTTGAGGACTATCAAATAGAATTATTTGAAAAAAGTATACAGAATTTAGAAGATGAAATATGTAAAAGAGATTTGAATGCCACCCTATGGGGTTTAGTTTCTGGAAAATCATGGGCTATTACAAGTGAGTTTTTTTTATATAATATTTTTTTATTTGAAAAAAAAACCAGTTATAATTTATCCAAACAAATTTTAAATTTTTTGAAAAAATATCAATTGTATTGTTTTGTTGAAAATGTGGAAAAATTTAAAAATCTTTTATAATAAAAAATATAATATTTTTAATATAATTATATTAACATGAGAAATTTTGTAATTTTTTGAGGTTTTTTTTTTAAATATGTTATATATGAAGTTAGTTTTATGCAAATTTGTTTCTGCTTATTTAACAATTATAGTGATTTTTGTTCAAATTCTTGTAAAAAAATTTGAAGATATTGTATATTTTATTGAATCAATTTTCATTTATAATTACAATTTTTTTATCTCTTAAAAAGTCATATTTTCGTCGGAGTTATAGTGGTTTGAATAGCCAAAGAATAGAAAAAGGTAGTTTCTAGGAAAACTAAAAAGAAACAAAGTATTATTTTAGTAGCTATTGGTGGCGTGTAAACCTCAAATTGCTACAACAGTTTTTCTTTTAAACTTTTTTAATGAAAATCTTCAAGTTTTAACCATGGTTAAAAAAAACGGTCATTTATAATTTAAAAAAGAAATTCAATGATCAAAAGAAAGCTTCGATTACATTTCAGCTTTAAATGATTAAAATATGCTATAAAAATTTCAATGAGATACGTGAGGTAATTACAAAATGTGTAATTTTGAGAAAAGCAAGCTATGAAGGAAACAATTTCAGGACATACCCTCATAAAAATCTCGATAAAGTTTAACATTTTAAAGGAAATATTTAAATAAAAAGAAATCATTGCATTTAAACGTCTACATAAAACATGCAAGAGAAATTTCGAAAGGCTTGTTTCAAATAGCTATGGGTATCCCAAGGGTATCCTTTACCGATATTTGTTTCTAATGTAATAAATGAAATATTTAATTAAAACTTTTTAACATAACAAAGATAAATATTTTGAGAAATTTTCATTTTAAAATTTGTACAATTCAGCCATTCGGTACTCCTTTTCTGTGACATTACGAAATTGCCAAAAATTGGCCATTATAGCCCAAGATAGATTAATTCGGAATTGAAAAACTAAATTATTTTTGCTAATATATATGATATATATATATAGCTCGTGTTTGAAGCAAGGAAAAAACGAAAAATTACAATTTAAATTTTTGGCAGAATTTTGTACAACGAAGTACTATTTTTGGTATAATTTTTACCACCTATTTACCTTTTAAAACTAATTCTAATTAAATAAAATAATTCTTCATTCAAACAAATAATCAACCTTTTACTAAAAAAATATGGAAAGTTTTAAAAAGATAGGTTCATTAATTTTTAAGCTGTCATGAAAACCGACTTTAAAAAATAAAGTTTCCAGAAAAATGCGGTACCGGCAGTCACCAGGCCGACAATGTAATAATTGAAACTTCCAAAGAATTTATCTCAAGGAGTTTTATTTGGAGTAATTTGAAATTTGTAAAAATGTATAAGATATATCGTATGAAGTTCCTTAAATCCTATTTTATAACAACCTACTTTGAATTAATAACTAAACACAATAATAAAAATCAAAAATAAAAATTAACTACAAAACACAACAATTATCAATTATAAAAACCAATTACATTTTTGTATTAAAATTTTGTGTTAAAACTTCGTGATAGAATTTCGTTTAGGAGTTTGGTGGTAGCATTCCTTAGATGCCATTTAAAATTTTTGGCCTAGCTCACGAAAAGGAACTTCGTTTCATTTAAAAAAGCTCATTTTTTAAAAATTCTAAAATGAATATAATCCTTTAAAAACCATCACATTTGAGATAAATTTTATGTCTTCAAGAATAATTTTGTGTGTCCTAATAAAATAGAAGATTCCAATAAACCAAAAAAAAAAAAAACAGGAGTCTTCTCCAATCCGTAAATTTTTATCTATATATTCTTATTGCAGTGAGCAAATATAGTCGTTATTGGTATTGTTACACACTTTGTCCTTAAAAATTTTGTGATTAAAATCATAGAGAATAATAAGGTGCAGGATTTGGCATACTTAAAGGACTAAACTAGCTAATTTATTTTGTATAAATAATAAAATATTTTTTCGCAAATATATTTTGTATTTTCTAATATCTCATATGTAGTCTATAAAAGTATAATATAACTATTCAATTTTGAAGGGTCTGATTTGTTTATATTAAGTTGGATATTTTTTTGTGTCATAGTAACTAAGAATTTGATGAGGTATTTAACAAATATAAAAAACTGCTTATGATAAAAGCTTTAATAAAAATTGTAGTTAACTATTCAATAAAAGCACATAAGATGTTTTGCTAATGACCATGAACTAAAGTATTAGAAATGGATAATTTGGTCAATGCCAAATAGCTCAGTCACCCTTCAGTTCTAACTATGTGTACTGAAACAAGTTCGCCTGAATCAATTAGTTAATTATTTTCAAAGGTCAAGAGGAAAAATGAAATGAACTTATCTAGTCATAAGTTTGTGACCCATAACAGAATTGACCATGAACATGAAAAGGTTAGTAATAGATTAAAATTTTCTTTTAAATTATATAGCGACACAGTTTTTCTTTAATTGATGTTTTTATTTAAGAAAATAGGACTTATAAGAGAAAATGATGCAAGAAATTTGTTAAATCTATAGTAAAGCCGATAATATAGATTAATAAATATTTAATTGCGTTAGTAAAAAGCAAAAATTAGTAAAATAAATATATATAGGATATTAACAATTTTTGTGTCAAAAAGAAATTCTTTTTAATCCCCTTAAGAGCTTAAGAAATCAGAACTACCTAATTAAGAACAATAAAATTTTACAAAGCCCGGAATCTAACGTGCGTATAACTATTAAATTTTTTAAATAAATCAATAAAAAAATTGATTACTTTTATAACTATTACAAAACACAAAAAAGATTTAATATTTTATTATAGTTTGCTTATCAATAAGAATAACGTCTGTAAATATTTACGAGAATTACTTAAATTTTGCGCAACAAAATTTTTAAATTCCAATAATCATAATTAAATTAAATGTGTAAAAACAAGGTCACTATTTTCAATATTAAAAAAAAAATGTCAGCCCTATTATTTGATATTTGATCAAGTTCAAGTTACGATGTAACGATGTAAATTTTATTGGCTTGGAATCTCCATCACATTAATATTTATATAAAAATTATCTCATTTAAAGGGAAAGTCGCTGATGATAATGTATGAAAAGTCTTTATTATTAATAATATTAGCTTACTTTAAATAAGAAGGATGAATATTACGATAAATATTCACTAGCAATGATTACATCATTTGAACTAATTTTTTTTTAATGTACTCTTTTTTTGCCAGATTTTTGAATAGAAAATAGTCACTAAAAGTGAGATCTGGAGATAATGATAACTAACAATAAGAAAACAAGTAGAATTGCAGGTGGATTAATGGATCCATATTCCATGAAATGTTACATACTAGTATATAAAATCCTTTAAAACAGTTCTCAAAAACATTTCAAACCATCAATGTTTGATATATAGTGTGCAAATGTAGCACTTGACTCTTAACAATTTCTTTTCATATCCAGCTGTTCATATAAAATATAATCAACAAATTTCATTGACACTATAACAAAGTCAGTAACCTTTTTTAGTTTTTTTTATGTTTTTAAAAAAAAAATTCTTATTGCCATTACCGTGTTTCACTCAAAAATCATTTTTCTAATTTTATTTTATTAAAATAACAAAAGGAATATCACTTAAAGTACTGTAACTCAATCAAAAATGATCGGAATGACATCAAATATGATGATAAATATGACATTTAAAAAAAATATTTATTTCTAATTAGAGACAACAAGACTGTAGAAGTCCCGGAGAATATTATTTAGTCTATTGGTTATATCTATGTGTGCAGAATAAATATACAATTTTATTGAAAAAACCTGGTATGATCGTTAATAACAGCAATTTGATCTTACCATTAATTTCAGTAATTAGAAATATCCAATCGTCTGATATTTTGATTAATTTTATTGTTTAAACTATTTGTATTGTACAAGAGTTAATTTAGAATTTTTTCTATTCTAGACTTTTAGAAACATTTGCACAATATAGTGTAGCCCTCTCAAATACTATGATAATCACAATGAAAAATAATTAAAACTATATACAATATTTTTGGCTTTCGAGTTTCTTTTGTTTTGATTAGTTTTGTTCTCATTTATT
Organism: Acrocera orbiculus; assembly: GCA_947359355.1. Taxonomy (NCBI): domain Eukaryota; kingdom Metazoa; phylum Arthropoda; class Insecta; order Diptera; family Acroceridae; genus Acrocera; species Acrocera orbiculus. The sequence continues at coordinate 3,946,119 of OX375757.1, forward strand.
CCAGTTTCCCTTCCGCCATCCTTTTTAAACACCTTCAAATGCTAATAGAATCAAATAATATCATGATTTTAGCAATTTTTAAGGTTTTTTAGGCTTTTTAGGCTTTTTCTACAAATTTTAAAAGGTTTATAATAATTTTTAGATTCTACAAATTTTTTATTTCTCATTTTTAACCAAATTAAAGCGCTTCAAACTTTATAAATTATAATTAAAAGCTAATTTTTTGCAAAATTATTGCACTGAGTGACAAATTACATTCATGAGAACATCCTAGCTGAATTATAGTGTCTTTGTACTCTCACTATATTGGACTCACAAATTACTGGCAAACTTTTTTCTAAATACAAAAACTATACGTCAATCCTTTCTTAAAACCAGTCAATTTTAATACTACTTTTAAATACACTAGTTGCAGATTCAACTGGATTAAATTTTATCCTTATAGAAATTTTCGCATGGCATGGAATTGGGCTTCAACAAAAAGATTTTATACCATCTCTGATAGTATCTATTTATGTTATCAAACCATTGATTATTTTATAGCACACAGAAAGCTGTCCATTCGGTAAATGATGTATAATAGAATTACATATTGAAATTCACTTCATAGCCATATATGTAGGTATGGCTACAAAAACTAAATCATAAAGTTTTCCTGAATAATTGGAAATTCCGTCTCAATTTTTTACACTTCTGAAACGTAAAAATGGAAATTCTAGACTCATATGCACAAGTTAAAATTTTTCACAAGTAAATATTAGCATTTCTGTAATAAAAAATTAACATACTGCTTGTATGAAAAAGGTTAAAGGCTTCAAATTTTGGCAATTCAGTAGCTATAGTATGACTAATTAAACTTTTATCAAAATTTATTTAGCTATATCAAAAAGAATTTCGAAATTCATGTATGGCCCGGCGCTCAGGAATTTTTAGCAGTAAAACGTAAGACGGAGCTGTGATTAATCTTCGAAAATCTCAAACTCCTATGAAAGGCAAAGAATATTTCTTCTTATAGTTTCAGCCGGTTTTTATCTCCAACAATCATTTATTCTTTGCCTGACCATTTTGTCATTTTTATATAAGGAAATATTGAATTTGTGGTTTTTTAAGGTTTTGTAAAAAAATATTTTTAACAATATTTTTTTTGGCATTTGAGCATTTAAAACTACCAAACATTTTTTAAATAACTCATTTTAATTGAAATTAATCTATTTTCTTACTATTTAGCTGTCATATTTTTATTTAAAACTCAAATTTTTAGCCATTTTATACAATAATTTAATTTATCCAATGTAAACATTAAAAGCTATCAAATTAAAAATGTATTTACAATTAATTACAAAATCTTTTGGCATTAATTATTTATATGAACAAGGAAGTAAGAATACTAACAAATAAAAGTTAGTAAAATTTTTGCATATTAAACGTGAATAAAAGAATCAAATATGATTTCTAAAAATAGCCTAATCAAAACAAATTATTATTCATCATAAATTTTTACTATAACTTTAATTGATTTATTTTTTCTTTGTTGAAAATAACAAAGTTTGTAATCAAGTAAAGAAATAATGATAATAATTATATTGATGGTTAGAGAAGAGTTAAATTTGGAAAATAAGCTTCAAATTCCTTGTAATTTTTTTTATTATGTATCATGAAAACCATTTTGTAAAGGCTTTAAGCAGGATCACTTAAGTTCATATCGAAAATACTTATTGTTACCTTAAAAAAATCAAAATGTTGTAAGTTGTAGCAAAGAAAACACTTATAGCAATATTCATTTTTTGATAAATGGAAAAAAATCATAGTGGTGTGTTATTCGGATCATTTCTAATTTTAATTATCAATGGGTCCTTAAAAACAGGAAATCATTTTCTTGAATTAATTTCCAGACTTAGACTTTATTTTTACACATTTATCTTTAGATGCGTTTTTTGTTCAGCTGACGGGCAAATATATAAATGGAGGTGTATATTTGCAATAAAATAAATTAACTAATATTCATATGTATAGTATTGGTGTTAAAAAGATTTAATTTTTTGTATCATATTCAGCTTCGCAATTTTCAAATTTTATACCCTTCTCTTTTATAATTTTTGGGTTGTAATAGGGCAGTATTAAGGGGTTCATTCATACAGCAAACAGAGCTGAACAGCTTTTAGAATTTCATCCTATTCGGGAAATAAAATAAGTTACGAGTATATTAGTGTAAATATAAACATCTGTTTTGTTTTGCTGCTGCCATTCTTCTCATTTCTTATTATGATCAGTAAAGATAGTTTTTAACTGTTTTCTTATTTTTTGCTTGAATACAACTTTTGTTGTACGCCATTTCATTATTGTGTGGGGTTTTTTTTGAATAAAAAATTCCTACATGAAGCCTGATATAAAATAAAACTCAAGTATAAATTATAAAATATTTCCATTATATACAGTTTGATATATTAGACCAATTCATTATTTTGATTGGAGAAGCAGTGAAAATGCGACTCGTATACACTTATTTTAAAAATAGAAAGTGAACTAATTTTTTTTGTTCAATTTAAATTAGTTGTTAAAGTGAATAGATCTAATTTTTGCATTACTTTCTTAAATTTGAAGCTAAAAAGTCAAAGGAACAATTTCAACAATTTTAACTCTATGTCGCAAAGCAAACGGGGAACAAATATACATACACTAGAGTAATTTTAATATACAGATCATGTTATATGAGGTCCCATGTAACACGAAATTAGTATGAAAATGTGAACTGAACTGAACTTGAACTGAAAAATACAGCTTGCTATCCCTTTGAAACTAGCAAATCTACAAAACTAAAGTATTAAAGCATATACAACAAATTATTGTAGTTACTTTAATTTTTTGTTTTTAGAACATTTTGCTGGTTCTTTGCTTTAAATAAGCTTATTAAAAATTTATAAATTATAATATTACATGTAGACAAGTACCTCTGGCTTAATCTTTTTTCACATAAGCCTGGAAACTTCGAAAGTTTTATCATGTCATTTGTACACGGTGACTTAATGTGCGAAGAATATGCACTAAAAAATTATGGTTTAGCTTTCAATTATTAGTCTCCAAATTCATACGATAAGTATAAAAAAGTCTGCAGAATAAGCTGACTGAGTTAGTTGAATCATACCACGGAATAAATGTTTAGAAAAAAGTTTGTATAAAGTTAAAAACACAAACTAATACTTAGTGAAAGGGTTTTTTTATTTTTGTTTAAAAGATTTTGTGGTATAGATTAAATATTTTACTCTAAAGTGTTTATTAACACTATAACTATTGCAAAGGAGAATATAAAATGTAAAAATATTTACACGAAGGCTAAAAAACAAAGGGAAATTTTTAATTTTTTAGCTTTATACAAAGCTTGTGCCCTTAAAAAGAAAAAGCGATAATCTTTAAATACTTTCATTTAAAACTAATTTAGCTAAGAGCTTCAACTTTATTTTATTAAACATAAAATATTTCATCAATTATTTACTAAACTAATTAGCATAACTTTTAATTTTACAAGCCTTCTTGGCTTATGGTTTATGATTGCTAAATTTATTTAGGTTGTAATAATATTTAGCAATATGATAAACAATTTTGTTTTTTTAATTCGATTTCCTTTAAAAAAACGTAACTGTTTTATTTAATTAAAAAAATTTTAAACATTTATATTATATTTTTTAAATGTCAGTTATTTTTATTTTTAGAAAATTTACATTTGAAGGAGTAAATTTATTTAAATTTTATATTAATGATTTTTCTCAAGGGAATTCAATAATGTAACGAAATTCTATTAAATTGTGCATATACGTATATGTGTCTTATATTACCAAACAACTATAAAAGTATATAATATAAGAGAAAAATTTCAATGTTCTATTTTACACGTGTACATGTGAAGTTATTTTGCATGGAGAATAGTTAACTCCAATTTATTTTGCAGGTCAATTTTTATATTTATATAAATTAAAGATAAATTTGAGCTGATTTAAAAAAAAAAAATGTTGATTTATTAACAATCAAATATCAATTAAATATACAAACCTAAAGGCATCATTCAATTTATATATGCAATCAATCTATTGCTGTAAATTACACCCGGTATAAATAATCGGATAGTATAGATAGAGATGCAAATGACAAAATGGCCAAGTAAAATATAGTTGAAATTAAAGTTTTTTGGAATAAATTATAATTCTCAGACTTATTGTTAGTGCGATCTCCGCCAGACATGCTATGATGATCTAGTTCCCTTACCAGAGCTAGGATATCTCTCAAACCTATTTAAAACTCCCCCACCCCCTCTCATACCGGTCACTTGTAAAGTGAGAAGATGTCTTACTCTCCTTGACTTCAACCTCTCACAGTCAAACAACAGGTGAGTCAGGTTTTTGACTTTATTTGAACGTCTAATTTCGATAAACTTAGACAAAATTTTCAAATGCACAGCTAGCACAGCAAAAACTATACTTCTTGTTTGTATTCTCAATTTGTATTAAGTAAACTACAGTTTATTCAAAAATGCACTAATTGTTGAAATTCACTATTTTATATTGATGCTTTAGAAGTGGAAAATAACCCCAAAAATGGACAAGATGCTGGATATTATTTGCCGTCTAAGACTTAACTTATATTAAACTACGAATGTGTTTCACTCAGCAACTAAGTTGATGTGCTCATTTGTTGAGAGAGATAAGAGTAAGAGTAGTGCGTTCGGAAGCTCAACAAAGATTATGTCAAATATCAAGTTAGCATTAACTGCAGTTCCATTAGCTGTTTAAACAAATCGCTATTTCAGCACACTTTATATGGAACGAGAGGGCCATTTGACGATTTGGAAAGAATAGTGAATAGTCTCGGCTTACAGCCGATTCTGATACGGAAGACTATAAAGTCGTTATTGGTAAATCAATATGAATATGCTCAAAGTGTTCAGAGTGCAAGCCTACCAAAGATTAGACCATCGTAGTGGGAATTGGTGTCCGCTTACTTACTTACTTGAAATTTGGCATAATTTTTGTTGAGTTTCTGAACGGCAGCCTAAAACTCACCTCCATCATTCTATAGATATTCATTGAGATTTGATGTATTTTTAGTTGTAAGTTCAAATAAAAAAATTTATTTTTAACCGATTTGAATCTATTAACTTCATTATTACTCTTCACCCTTTTTGTGTAACAACACAAATTTATAGATTTTATAGATTTATCCAAAAGACAGGTATTGGCCTATACAATTTCTTAATATGAATAAATTGAATGATAGGTTAACGAATGCAGTAAAGGAATAAGTCCAATTTTGTAATAGCCTTCTGGGTTTGTTACCATTAGGATGACCTTTAAAAATTTTAATCATTTTTATAATATAGTTAATAGAAGTTGAGTTTCGGCATGCGTTGATTACTTAGGGTAGTCGCCAAATTTTTTCTTCTTTGTTTAGCATAATTTTACATAATAATTTCGTTTTTATTCAAAAAAGATGGAATATTTTATTTAAATAACATAAAGATGAATATTGTTAAAAAAAAGTTTTCCAGGAAAAAAAAATGAAGTTTTATAATATTTTGTGGAAACTTTTCTTCATTAAAACTGAATGAAATAAAAATATGTAATTAAATTTTGCAAATTTAATTAGTTTTTATTTTTATCTATAAATCCCTAAAGTTTAAGGTAGCTTAAGAATAAATTATATTTAAATACTTAAATACATTCACGTGACCTGAAGCAAGCAGCAAACGTTTCTTGGTATGGCGTTTTGATCGAGTGATTTAACATCAATTTTATGAAGGCTACTTCCATAAGGATTAAGAAACACCTTCTAAGAAAACTTTCACTCTTGTGAATCAATATTATTGGAACTATGATTCAATTATAACAGATCAGTTCTTTTCAGTATTTATCGAATAATATTTTGATAAAACATATTAATACCGAAGGATTAACATAATTCAAACCTTCAATAATAATTAAATTGAGAAACTTATGTAATGAAAAATATTTCGCTATTTTAGTTTTACTTTAAAAAATATTTTTCTGCGCTGTATATAAATTTCAATATTAAAGAATTTGAAATCAGAATTATGCTTTATTGATCAAAATTAAATAATTTCCTAACGTTGCTGAATTATGTTAAAATTAATTAAATAAATCAAAGTTTGTTGTAAATTAGATTAAATTAAGAACAAGAGTTTTTAAAACTAAATCTACAGTTACAAATATTTTTAAGGTCCCAAAGAAATTGAATTAAAGAAAATTTCAAAAGTAAAAGGAGGAAAAGTAAGTAAGAGTATAGAGCTTTAATTATATCTTTCGTTCGAATAAAATTCATAATATACACTTAGGAAATTTATAATTTCAATTTTGTCTTTTTATTTGACTTACATCACATTAAAGTTGTACCTTTGACCATATTGTAAATAATTATCTTAAAATCATAAAAATAAAACAAATATGAAAATCTTACGTTATCATAATTTATGTAAGAAAAACTCCTTTCACTTCAAGCTTTTTACCATGATTGAAATTTAACGCAAGTCTAAGGCCCTGCATTGTATAAATTCATCAATAATTTTACAATCTAAAATTCTTTTAAATTTTATTTTTCAGTGTACGATTCATCAGCTAAATCATTTGATGGTATTGAATATGGATCAATATTTCATTTTGGTAATTTTGATGAATGCCTTGATAGTAACAGTGATCTTCCACAAAATGATGACTTTTTACTAAGTGAAGATTCATTTATATTGCCTCAGTATTGTTTAGTGGACATAACAGTCGAGGGTATAGTTATAAAACTTCCAAATTCCAGGAAAAATAATGTAAGAAATTCTTTTTTTTATTAATTTTAGAGGAGTTTTATTCTAAGCTTTTAAATACCTAAACTTAATTATTTAAATTTCCTTTTTTTTTGTATAAAATTATATAAATTATATTTATATAAATATTATCTAAAATTGTTTTTAGTTAGCTATCATGAGATATTTTTGGTTTGGAAGTGTTGATCTTTCTTTTTAAGTAGGACTATAAAAAAATCATACACCTTTAAATCAGAGAAATAGTAGTTCATTCCTTGAGAAATCTCACTTTTAACTATCTCATGGTCATTTTGTGACTTTATTAATCTAAACCTGTAATGTAGATTTATTCTAATAACATTTAATCATTTCAGATTGAATTAATTTGTTGGCATAAAGTAAAATTTTCTTATTAATATTTCTACATTAGATTTTTTAATTTTTAAAATAATTGAACAGTTATGATTTTAAATTTTCTTTTCTTGTTTAGAATCTAAATTCAACAATAATTCATTGGGGAATATGTGTCCCGTCCACTTGTGGTAAGAATGATTTGGAAAGATTAATGACTGGTCTTCTTGGATACTCAACAACGGTGATTCCAGAGCATTGTCAACTTAAGCAAAAACTTGAAGTTTCCAAAGGAATGGCATTATATCTGTAAGTAATTTAAATACTTAATTTTACTATGTTAAATACCATAAAATATACATATATCAGGTAATTATATTCAACTTATTCAGAGGCTTAGAGTGCTCCATTTTCTGAAGAATGCCAAAGAATAGATTATGGAATAATATAGCGTTCATCCAATGCAATAAATAATATCAAAGCTAGTTAAGCTCTTGTATTTATACTTTCTTCTGGTTGTTGCTATTCTCAGTTTTTGGCCTGGTTATATCAATTTCATATCCCAAGAAGCAATAACTCATGATAAAAAAGGTAATTATTTCTTTGAAATAATGGGCTGTAAAATTAGGATGTTTTGCTATGTCAAGCATTACATTAGCACTTCAGATAGTGAAACACATTTTAAAGAACAGAGAGGTTAAAGGCAAAATGAAGTTATACCATCTAACGTGCATACTAGGCAATTTTGAAGTTGTTGACACCATTTTCTAAAATACTTTTTCTGAATTTCTTTGGAGCTCCTACCATTTCTCTATGGAGACTTTGGCCTGACAAATAAATTTCCAAAGGAACTCTAATGCAGTACTTCACTTAGATAGATTTCTATTGTTAACACTCTGGCGAATATTTTTTAATAATAACTTAACATCATTCCGAAATCTGTTTACTACTCCCTACCTTTAGACTATATTAAATTTTTTAGCCTTCTTTTTTTTAATTAAATCAACTTACATCAAATGTTGAGGAAACAAAAGTCTTAAAATTATTTTTATTTATAATGAAAATAAAAAGGAAACCGATTTTTCTTTTCCTGAATAATTTATTCGCAAATGTCAGTTTGACCTTTCTCTGGTACAGTTAAAAAACTTAATAGTTTGTTAAATTTATTTTAATTTTAAAATAAAAGATCATAATATTTACCTATCATGTTGATCTAAAAATATAAAAAAATTAAAAATTAAGTTAAAATTTATGCACATATTTGATTTTTTTTAAAACTGTAACATATTCGGTTTTTATAATTAATGTACTTAAATAAAGACTCAGACTCATTTTTACTATTGTACGTTTTGGCGCTCAATATAAGTGAAAATTATTACTTATCTAACATATGATTGAAAAGTCTGTATGTAGTGGAATCAACACATTTCAGGTCATCTTTTCAAATTTTTCAAAAATTGACTACAAATAAATCATATGAATGCCTGACATTCACCTTGTCAGCAATGTAGAACACATATTTCGGCCACTTAACTAAAAGTTGGCCAAGTAATAATAAGTACATAAATCTAAAAATTTTTCTCTTTTATTTTAATTAAATATTGGAGCTTAGCATTTATAAATTATAAAATCAATTTTAATTTTAATAATCTGTGTGTCCTTCTGTATGATACTAGTTTAAAATTAATCCTTATTAATGTATGTATGGTCTTGTTACACTTAATACTTTTATTATCATTTACAATGAAGAGCCAATGGAACTTTTTCTTTCAAATTTTTTTCAATATTTAGTATTTTAACTATTAAATCCCTTTATCAGTGCCGTAGATAGGTTTCTGCAATGAGGTGGGTTATAATTTGTTTTTGCTAATTTTTTTCTTTAATTACCACCAAAACATTTCTAGCCTGGGGTGGGATTAATCCTCCTAGCTCCCTCCCCCCTTCTAACTGCTTCCTATTAATCACGCTTTCTTAACGCATTATTAATTATTAAGTTTTTAATTGCAAGCCAGGTGCCATTGCAAAGTTTTGGGTGTTTAATATTTTGTTATTTGATAGTTAAAATGCTGATTTTCAATGCATGTAGCTTAATTCTCATCAAACCAAAATTAATCCGAAATTGCCGGAATAATTTGTTTCTAAACTTAGGCCCTATAAGCTTGAATCAAAAAAAGAAGCAAAGAATTCTTGTGAGCTTAATATTTCAACTCCCCATTCACTTGGGTTCTAAAAAACGATTAAGAAAAGTTTCACGTCATTATTTTTGGGATGTAAAAGAAATTTTAATTGTGGATTACCTTCTAAAATTAAAACTGTTATTATAAATCCTTAACACATTTAAATATAAAAATTTTCTGAAAAAAATCTAGTTCACGTAACACAAGAATCCATTACAAAATAACAGCCAATTATATTACGAATTGTGACAATAGGTTTAGTTCCTTCTGGCTTCCATGTTAAAAAATGTATAGTATGGGAAATGACTTTAATTGCACGGAGAGCACTCTTTTTGATTCTTATTTTAGCAATTAAATCTATCACTTAAATGACCACTGAAATAATAACAAAAAATCTTTTTTAAAAAAAGTTTAATTAAAAGCCATTCATTACAGCTATCTTTCAGGTTTCAGCACTATTAACCCTCCAGAAACTTCATAACTTACACCTTAAAGAATAGTACTTTATTTTTTATGTTATATTTTAAAAATCCACTTAAAAGTATATAATGTACAGTGTAGCTGCTCATGTCTTTTTTTTTTAAGTTTAAATAACAAATTTTAATAGTATTATTACTATCAAACATTGAATGATGTTTCTTTTGTAACGTACGTATACCCTTGCGTAATTTGAATATTTTTCAAAGAATACGTTAAATTTTTCAAGTATTTTAACCTTCTTTGGTCTTTCTAAAACATACTCGTACTTGTATTGTTGTTTGAAATAGATTTTTTATTGTACAGTAAATAATACTTAATAAATAAATAATATTTCAAATAGCACTGTGTATTGTCAGCATCAAAATCTCTTTCAGATACTTTCTTTTATTCTACGATATCCTTGAAGGTTTCTTTGTTGAAATAATTTAAACAATAAATTATATGATTTGAATTAATTACTTTATTATTTATGGAACTAATAAAAAATTGATATCATTTGATCATAAAATAATACTACATCTACAATCAAATTTTCCTAGGCTAATCGAATTCCAGGGGTTTATAAAATTCTAAATAAATCGCTATCAATTATGAATTTTAATGTTGCTTAGCCCCACAAATATTTTTTTTAATAAAATGAGTTTAATAAACTCTGAACTCTGCAAGTATACATATTACATTCACTTTTTTTTTTTTTATTATTAATGGAGAAGGTCATTATATAGAATCAAGAATTTTTTCAAGAAAAAAATATATGATTTGAATTTTGTTTATGCTTTCAGCTGTTTTATGCTTTTCATTGTCATGATTGTACTCCTCAGTTCTATTTATCATTTTTATTTAATTCGTCAACGTTATAGTGAAAAGGAACTAGGAAGTCCTTATAAAAAGATTATTCTTTCCTTTTCAATTTTAGGTAAGTTTTTTTTTTTTTTTGATATAATTAAAAATGCAATTATAAATACTTCTTTTTTTGATACAGAAAATGGAAAAAAACTTCTTCAACCTAACAAAAATCCTTCAGAATTGGCTCTAATAAATGGAGTTAAAGTTCTTTCAATGCTTTGTATTTTATTTGGTCATTCAGTTGCCTTTAAAGATGCTGGTCCCGTTATAAATGAATATTTTTACGCTAAAGTAAACCTTTTAATTATTATATTCATTATTTAATTACTAATTTTATATTGTATATTTAAGGATATGGAAGTGCTTCAAAATGCTTTTGTATTAAATTCACCTTTATTTGTTGATACATTTTTATTTTTGGGTGGTTTCCTCTTCTGTAGAATTTTACTACAAGAATTGGAAAAAAGACAGGGAAATGTGAATTATTTAATTCTTTATATTGGAAGATTTATGCGATTAACACCAGCATATTTCGTTGTAATTATATTCTATGTTACGTGGTTGCCTGAAATTGGTTCCGGACCAACCTGGTATAAAAGAGTTATATTAGAACAAAAAAGATGTCAGGAATCATGGTGGCATAATATCCTTTATATCAACAATTATGTAGGAAATGATAACCTGGTAAAAATTATTTTACTATATTTTTATATAATTCAATACAATAATATAAAATTCTTTTATAGTGTATGTTCCAGTCTTGGTATCTATCTGTGGATACTCAACTTTTTATAATTTCATCAGTTTTTATTCATATTTTATGGAAATCAAAACGGATTGGAATTTTTCTTTTATCAATATTAACAAGTCTTTCAGTTATAGTACCATTTATAGACACATATGTAAATGGTTGGGACCCGACATTACTATCATATTCTGAGTATATTAAAATGATTTTACTACTCTTTTTTTGTTTTTATAATAATTAAATAATTATAGCGAAATATATGACTTTGCAACAAATTCATTTTTTATAAATGCTTATATTAAAACGCATATGCGAGCAACAGCCTATTGTATTGGCCTTTTAGCTGCATATGTTCTACATCATATACAAAAAAATGGGTAAGTTAGCAAAAATACTTAAGAAATTAAAAGTATATTCATTTTTTTTTTAACTTAAAATTATAAACAATCTTTACAGAATAATTATTCCAAGATATTTAGTAAGAATATTGTGGATTTTATCACTTTCGATTAATACAATTTGTTTATATTCACTGGTTGTTTTTACAACAGCCCCATTTACAAAGCTTGAAAGTGCATTATATGCTTCTCTTCATCGATTAGGCTGGAGTTTAGGTACTGCATGGGTTATAATAGCAGCAGCCACATCAAATGGAAAATATGTAAATAGATTTTTAAGTTATCCAGCATTTGTTCCATTAAGCCGTTTGACTTACTGTGCATATTTAACAAATGGTTTAGTTGAATTATATAGAGCAGGGACTATAAGATCACCATTTACAGCTGGAAGGGTTAATAATGTAATAGAATGAATATTATTTATAATTTGAAATATTCAAATAAATTTCATTTTAGCTCTGTGAAGGCGTTGCAGATATTGTAGCTACATTTCTTTTAGCAATTGTTTTATGCTTGTGTTTTGAATCACCAATACATGGAATTGAAAAAATGTTATTAGCACGTAGTCATAAAAAACTTCATATTGAAGACAAAAATGGTAAAATTGATAGCGTACAGACATCTGAAGAAACCATTTCATAAAATTATAAAAGATTATGTTATATGTAAAAGAATTTTTAATTTTATTAAATTATTTATTAAAATATTTTAATTAGTTTTTAAAATTATGTGATATTTAATTTTCTTGATTATATAAATAAGTGTGGCTCAAATTCGACTTTTCCAATAATTTTTGCTTGAAAATTACTATAAGGAGCTTCTTCCTATAAATCGACATAATAATTTCATTAAATTTGTTAATTTTATAGCAATTGAAGACTTATCTTTGAACGAATTTTAATTTAATTTATGGAATTATTTTCATATTTATTTTCTGTACTGTTGTTTTTTGCTGTATCATTTTCAATGTCCTCCTGATTTACTTCAACAACAGATTCCATATTTTGATTGTTACTTTTGCTGGTATATTTCATAAATAAATTACACAAATTACGGGCTGGGATATCAACAAAAACTGCACATAGGGTAGATATCATAATAATAACTAATATTTCCGTAATATTTATCTAAAACCAAATTCTATGTTTAAAATCATAACAATATTTATATTTTATAAAAAAATATACCACTTCCAACAAATGAAAATTAATAGATTCCTTAATGATTGCTGTATTATATAAAACAACAAGACAGACTAACATTTGTATACAATATGATACATTTGACCAAAAATATATGCATTTCTGGGATATAATCTGAATAAAGAATCTATTAGGTGTCATCATAATTATCCAAAATAATCCAGAACAAAGTAAAAATGGAGACCAAGATGAGTAGACTGCAGAATTTAGAGGATCATAAATAAACTCAGTTTTAGAACTATTTATGGGATAAAATAGACACCATCCAAGACACCATAAGGCAGCTATCCAACCAAAAATCAAGCTTCCTTTCGATATTTTCGGCTGAATATCATAATTATGTAAAAATATTCCTACTCCAATACCAAAAAGATAGGATGTAGCACGATTTATTGGAGATGAAAATAGAATATTAGCTGTACGATACATTTGACTTGAGCTGAAATTTAAGAGTTTTAATATCGATTTTGAAATAAAAGCAAATTTTAAAATTTACTTAATTCCATAAAAGACTATAGAAGATAATCTACTATCAATAGTTTGATGATAGCGAGATGCAATTGAAATAATATGAATAGCTGAATAAACTACGAGTGCAATTTCTTTGTTATTATAAAATAACCAAATTATTAACGGTACCAAAAGGTAAAGTTGAATTTCAACAGCCAATTGTATTGTTGTTGCGGGTAAACACTAGTTTAATTATAAAAAATTTTTTAAAACTAAATAAAATTAATTAAACATATTATAAGAATGTTACAAAATAAGATAAGACTAAAAGTACAACCACTTAAAAAAAAAAAAAGTAAAATTAAATACTTACCGAATCTTCGAAATTTTTGATATTTTGCATACCAAAAATATTTGGCCATAAATTTTGTTCACAAAGAACAGAATTATGAGTTATCAAAGATCCCCATAATGGCCCAAGGTTAAGTTGCGGAAGAATCCATGATTGAAAAAATATGACAACAAGAAGAGTAGGTAAATGTCTTTGAAGAATAAAACAAATTATTTAAAACAAAAAACACATAATATTATAAATTTACCTCAGTAGTTTCATTAAAAATTTACATAAAATAGAGATATCATTTTTTAACTCGAATAATGTGCATTCATGATATGCAGTTTTTGCACCATTTACAAATAATAAAATCTCAAAATAAATCAATGGAATTCGTAAAAGAACACTTAATGGATGTCTTATAGATTTTGTAAAATTACTTTTATTTGTAATTGGTAAGTGTCCCAACATAAAAATTTTGAATATTAAATAAATTCCAAAAGTAGCTAAGGCACTCAATATTTCTAATCCAGCAAATGGTGTTTCTTTAACATTATATCCAATTAGTTGTGGTATATTTTGACGAAGTGAAAATTTTTGGAAAATTTCTAAAATGGGTGCTGTACCTAAAAATAGTGTTAATAATTAGTGTAATATTAAAAAAATATTATTTCTATATATTTACTTGGCTTTTGAACATGATTCTCAATTGGTTTTTCTTCTTTACCATTATTAAAGTTTTTTGCTGTTGTAGCAAATAAATAATCCACAAAAAGAATTTTAAGATTTTCCAAATTATCTAAGCAAGTTCCTATACTTACCAAAAGTATATGAAGAATGAAATATAATCTAAATTAAAAACAAGCAAATTTAAATGCTCTGTTGATAAAACATAAATAAATGGTATCTTTATGATATATGGCGAAGGAATCTATATATTTTTTAAAGGAGACTTTATAAGTTGAAAAAAAATCTATTTCACTTTAAATAATAAAACAAAAATCCTTTGAATTTCGGCCAATTACTTTAGGTTAAATAGTTCCTTTTTTGTTACTAAAAAACCTACTGTTTTATTGATATATTATATTTAGCCGTAACCAAGACCTTTTCAAATATATACTTACATAGCAAATTTAAAATTCCAGTCAGACATAAATAGTTTTAAATAATTATTTGGTCGCTTCACGTAACAGTCAGTAAATTTTACTCTAGCTTCAATATCTAATCCAGTTTTATTATACCTTCCTAAATTTGTTCGTAATATGTTGGTAACATCGTTAGAGGAACATGCATTAGGAATACAAATACCCCAACGTGTATTAATGTATCGTGGAAAAATATGTGACCGCTTTAAGAATTAAAAGTTAGTTAAAATATATATGTAAAATACATTAAATTTTACTAACATTACTGATATACCCTTTCCACATATATTTTCCGTATAAAAGATGCAACAAAGCTTTTAGTCTTTTATCTTTTGATCTTAAATCGAATTCTGCAAGACAATATTTTCCACGAATTTTTAATTTTTTATCTTTACTTAAATTGATCTTTCGTTTGATACTTGTACAGAGTTCAAATTCTCCAAATTGAATAATATTTCCTTTTAAAAGTCCCGATGGAACTTTTGCAGTTGCATCATACACTGTAGATTTCAGAAATAATATTAAAATATTTTTAGTTTTTTAGTAGATATATTTTTAATTACTTTGTATAGCCCAATATTTATAATCTCGAAGATGTTTACGAAAAATATCTAACTGTGTTTTACATTCACTATTAACAATATTAGTAGCATCTAAAGCAAAACTAGGAAGACTTTGTAAAAGCAAATTAAAATCCGATTTATTTAAGGAAATTGAATTATTTTCTGATTTTGATTCCAAAACTTTGTTATAACCAGTTTTTGATCTTTTAACTTTAATTTTGGACTGATAAAATAAATTAAATGGCCAACGATCTAAATATGAAATCCAACTGTTGTCATTATTTTCTGCAACTTCTTCTGATTTTGTACTTGAGATATTTCGAAATGATTTCAACCAATTTAAAGTTTTGTTTAATAAGCTAAAAAAACTTAAATCAGATTTATGGAAATTTTCATTTTTTAATGTGTTATCGTTCTCTAAATTCGTATTATCTTTAAGTTTATTTTTGTTAATTATTTTATGTTTTAAATGATCAGCTTCATGAACTTTCTCAAACTTAAACTCCAAATTTTCTCTCTCCTTTGAGTTATCTTCATTATCAATTGCATTTGAAGTTTTTAATATGCTTTTAACTATCTTAAAACTAGCTTCATCCTCATTTTCATTTGTTTTTAAATTATTTTTCCGATTTGTTGTAGATATATCTTTTAATTTAAATCCATTGTTAAAGTGCAATAATAAAAATAGAACTAAAATAATAACAGAAAAATTAAAATTTAAACAAAAACCCTTTTGATTAGTCATTAACACTGATCATTACTATTAATTATGAACAAAATTTCACTTTAAATATACGATCTTACATTTTATGTGATTTTTTTGCTATTATTACTTCACTTCACTTTGCATTACTAAAATGTCATATTCTATTTTTATCAGCTATTAATAGTTTCCCTAGATATACACATAAAGTCATAAAATTCTTTATTTAGTTGGTTTTAATGCATGGTCAGCATGCAAAATATTAATATCTTTATATAGTTAATTATACAAAAACATATATGTATAACTGTCTATGAAATATTTAATATATGACAAAATTATCTAAAAGATTATTTCTTCATTTTTTACCCTTTTATTAAGATCCCTATTTATAAATATTTCTATTAAAACATAAATATATTTTATTTAAGTCAATTTGTAAAATATATTTTAAATATTTACATATATTTTAAGTATAAAATTTGTACAAATACTGTTATAAGAGATTATTTGAAAAATGGAAAATATAATTGCAGCTCCTCTCTAGAATTACTGCTAGAAATTTCAGGTATAACGGTTACCAAATGTTTTAGATAGTCTTGTAAGTGTCTTCGCCGTTCTTCAACAAAGCTTTCTTTCTACATTAAAAAGAAAACAAAGGTATAAAAGCATTCTTTTATACATAATTGAAGACACCTACCATACTTCCAATTTTTTTCTTTGGTGGAAAATTTAATGCACGTACTGCTACGTATTTTTCTTGCATTTCTTTATGCATTTTATAGAGTTCACTGTATCTTTTAAATACAGACCATTCTTCTGCATCTTTTTTCATTATGATATTTATTTCATAAAGATAAAAACTTTTGTTACCTTTTTGTTGTAAAATATAAGTTGGTATTGAAATAGACACACTCAAAAATGATAATTGTTCACGCAAACGACGATTTTCTCTATAAAGCAATATACATATAACCTTAAGTTCTCATAGATTTAAAAAATAATCTCATGTTTTGAATTAGATAAATCTTATTTTTATCTTAATGCTGTTTTTGCATTAATCAAAACGAATTATAAATAAAAGTTTTAGTAAATTTATTATAATAAATTATTATTGGAATATAATTAAAATCAAACAATCTACTTACTGACTTAGAACAGCAACACATGTTTCTAAATGTGCTAAGCGTTCAATCATCCATTCAACATTTTTTTCTTCAACTTGTTTGACTGACGATGATCCTGCCTCGTTTAGACTACATTCCGAACAGCTTTGATTAGAAATACTTAAAGAACCTTCTGTAAAACTTTCATGATTATTCAAGCTCTCAATATTTTCATTTTCAATGTTTTTATTTGGCTCAAACTCCAGTTGAGTGCAAATTTGATGAATTTCTTTTGAATGTATGCCATATTTTTCTTTTTCTACTTCAGTTTTTTGTTCTTCTTTATTAATTGTTATATCCTCAAAAGATTCAATACGTCTTTTGACTTGGCTACATTTTTTAGATGAGGTTATTGGCTTAGGAGCATGAATTATTGGCTCATTTATTTGATTTTGGGTTAAATTCTGATTAGTATGATATATAAATTCAATATCAATAGCAAATAAAATTGGTTTAAGTCCTGCAGCGCAGGATGGTAATAAATTTAATGCTTCAATATCACGTAAAAGTGCCCAACTCTCATATAGTTTTTCTAAGTCAGGATCACTTAACCACAACAGAACATAGCGTTCTAATGTTTTTTCATTTAATGCAACACAAATGAAAATTCTGACTTTGTCCTATAAAACAGTAAATGATTAGAAAAAATATTCTTTTTCACATCTATTTTTTTTACATTCTTAAAATTGCAAAAACGGTTTTTTTCATCGCTTGACAAATTTTTTTCTATAATAGTCCAAAACGAATTTTGGGGATTTTTTAGTCCATTTGTTAGAGTTTCCACCCAAATATCACAAAGTTTAACTACAATTGGGTCTTTTTCAGTCGCTATTTCCTTCTTTAACCCATATTTGGATTGACATTTACTTACAATCTGTATTAAGTTTTCTAAAATTTGTTTACTATTTGGTTCTGATTTACTCTTGCCTACTTTTATCATTTGGAAGTTAACTAATTACATTAATTTCATTTATAAATCCATATTGTGACATATCTTCTTCTTTCCATCTTCAGTTTCCAAATTAATTGCAATAGTGGAAACATGAACGGTTTCTATTTTTTTTCCAGGTCATTCTCAACTTTATACTAACATTCATTTTAAATTTACCAAAAATATATATATAGAAAATAACATTTATTATCCATTATTAGTTAATTTAATGTTTAATTTTCATAAGAAACCATTTTAATATAACAAAATTAACAATTAGTCAATATTAGACGGAGCGAATTTAATGAAGGTACTCATATTAATATTAAAATTCCTTTTAAATTTACCAAAAATATATAGAAAATAACATTTATTATCCATTACATTAATTACTAATAATTATTGATATTTCGCCAAAAATTTTTTGTTTGTGTCTGTTTTTTCTTTTCTTTTTGTGTGTTTCATGAGGTTGAATTAAAAATTAACTAACCTAACTTTTTTAATTTTTTAATGATGATTTATTAATCTTTTAATGCTTTGAGACTACTAAGTTCAGAAACACCCTTTTTGTCAAAGACTGGTTTAAGCCTTATTTTAACTTTTTCTTTGATCTAAATCTAATAATCTATATTTAAAAAAATTTTATTATAACAATATAAACATACAAAGATTTGAAATTTTTTTTAATATAAAATTAATATTTAAAAATTTATATTTCTTCGTTTCGTAACAAATACTTTAAGAGTTATATTATTAATATAGTTTATATATTCATACCGATATATTATTTTTCGTGGGGTTATAGCTAGCTAGAATGGTAACAAAAAATTATTAAGTAAGAGTTTTGTTTTTGGAATTAACTGATTAAATATATTTTACTTTTAATCAAATTATAAATCAATAAAATGATATAAATACTTTTTGAAAAAATTATTTCTTTTATAATTTAATTTTTTAGAAATAACATTTCTAATCAAGAACAATAGCAACTGTCAGATGTATAAAAATTTTATGTATAATTAAATAGTTAAAAAATATTTAATAATAATGTATCTACCTACATATAAAAATAATCAATAAGATTAATTTTAGTTGGGATCAGTGCCTTGATGAATTTTTTATATTTTATTTTTTGATTTTTTACAATTGTTTCCTCAAATTAATTAGAATTATGAAAGCGACGATAAATTGTCTGAACATATGTAAAAGCACATTTCCAATCGACATCTAAGAGAGGCGCTATCCCGGCTTTTTCACTAAAACTAAAATAATAAGTTAATCATTAATTAATCACTTTTTAAAAAATTCTTACAATATTTTATAGATATGTATAATATTATACAAAATTTGTAAAGTTGATTTGATTCTAGAGCTTCTCTTGAAGTTACTTATAGTTTTCGGTATTAAAACTAATATGGCTGCAATGCACCAACAAATTGAAACATTGGTAAAATTGATAGCAAATTTATATATAGCAAATTGCTCTGTATTTTTATGGGATCAACTTAGTTATTCCTTGACTACAATGCTACAACTTCTGTTTGAAAAATAGTTCATCCAGATGTAGCGACTGTCCCTGTTGTAGAAGTATCTGAACACATTTCAAAAAATTTCTTCGTAACTTCTTCGACTGTTGTATAATCATTTCGCAACTCAGGATAAATAGGGTTCTGATAATAAAAGTTGAGCAAAAACAAATTATAAATAATAAGCAATTATATTAAAGGAAATAGAAAATAGTCTTATAAAATAAAATTTTATAGAAATGAAAAATTCTTTAATATTAATATACTAAATTAAAGTAAAACTGGTATAGTTTCAGTCCTTTATATTTGTAGGTTTTAATTGGACTAGGGTTGCATTTGAAAGCTTTATGTTATGTAAGGGTTGTATTCATAGTATTTAATTTTTGAAAATAGTCAAATTTAGCTTTAACTCTGCGAAAAATTGATTTTTTTGAATATTACAAAATTTTTCTTTTATTTTCAATTAATAAGCAAAATTTCAAAAACCGTTTTTTTAAAAAATTTACAAAAATCACCCTTTTTTAGATGATCAAACTAGTTGTGCCTCTTAACAAAAAATTGTCTTGTTTTATAAAAAAAAAAATTAACTTAAAAAGTAAGAGATATAAAAAATAACAAAAGTTTTAAAATTTTACTCACATTCCGTACATCAACTTCGTCACGTAATACTTGCCAGTTTTCTAGTACCTGTGCATATTTTACATATTTTTCTATTTCATTTAATGTTTCATAAATATGGCACAAACCTAAATAGTCATATTCTAAACCAGAATAAGTTTTCCCAAACAGCCGTAGACCTATAGGATTATTTTATAATATTTTTTATTAAAAAAACAAAAAACAAAAACCAACTTACTAATATCTATACTTCTAAGATATAACTGTTCTGCTTCACGATATTTTTTCATGTGATAATTGTAAAGTGAAGCTAAGTGTCCTATTGAGAGTCCAACTTCATAATCATATGGACCAAGTAGATCACTTTTTATTTTAATTGCTTTTTTATGCATCCCTTCTGCTTCCTATGAAAAAAATATTTATTTTTTACTTTTTGAATTAAATGAAAAATAATTTATTACCTCAAATTTGCTCATACTTTGATAAAGTCGGCCAAGATTCCCGTAATGTTTGGCAGTTTGTACATTAATATCACCGAAAGCTTCTAAAGATAATTGTAATGCATACTTGTGCAGATCTTCAGATTCTTGTAATAATCCTTCAGCCTCCTCTTCATGAATTCCCAATTTATCTAAAGCCATTTCTTCTAATAAAAGAGCCTTAACAAGTTTAGCTGACGCAACCATTAAATGATTATTTGGCAATAAATCTTGCATTATATCTATTGCTTTGTCAATATTTTCCCGGGCATATTGAAAATCACCAGATCTTCGTGCGCAATTGCTACATAAAAATTCTTATGGCCGAAAATTTGCCGTTTGATTTCTAATGCATCTTTGTAGATATTAACACCTTGATTTACTGAATCAACATTTAGAAGGAAAAATCCATAATCTAATAATGTGTCCACATATTCTTGGTGATGCTTTCCAAATGTGATTCTATGTAAGATAATATATATAATAATATGGTATAAATAAATTTTTTTACTACAGAAATAAAACAGGAAAACCAAAAATTTTTGAATTGTTTTACAAAAATTGCTTGATTTAAATAAATTAAAAAAACCTTACCGTGCTCGCTTGACAGCCTGGCTTACTAGCATATTTGCTCTTTTGAATTCTCTTTTAACAACACACGCTTTTGCTGCTTGCCTTAAAACATCAATTACTATCCTTAAATATAAATATAAAAAAAAAGAAAGACAATTTTAGGTCGTAAATATTTAAACTGCTTTGAAAATAAAAATACGTTTCTGTTGTAGTTGGCTTAAGTTGTTCTAATGCTAGTACACTCCATTTATGACTCTTATTATATTCACTGCGTACAAAAAATAGAATTGAAAATTGTGTATAAATTATAGCTAAAAGATTATCAGGGATTTTATCAATTCCTATCCTGTTTATCAAATGTAATATAGTATTGTAAGTGCGTTCTGCTGTTTTGAAATTACATAGCTCAGCTTCCGAACGAAGTAATCTACAGAAAAAAATAAATAAACAGAAATTTAGAATATTATTATATTCAAACCTTTGTAAGCAATCCAATCGAATTAATAATGTTGATTCGTCTTGTCCTAAGATTTCTAATCTTTTTCCCACACATGATAAAATATTTATACTTTCAGTTATTTAGCCTGTTTCAGCTAAAAATGATCCTAATCTCAATCCAAAATCTTGTGCATTCACATCAAAAATATCATCATCAACACAATTTGGAGCTATTCGCAAATTCTCTTCATTATTAGCATCTGTTGATTCTAATCTTTTCAGCATTTTATAATTCACTAAAAATTTGTTTTGTAATTGCAGTCCAAATGGCTTGCCGCTACTCATTAAGGATATTACACAACTAAACAGTTTTTGGCGACCTGGACCAAAGCGTAGTAGTCGTAAAAATGTATCTAAATCACAAAGTTGTTCTAATAGCATATCTTTTAAGTTTTCATTTCGTGCGACATCTAAAAAAAAAATTAATAAGTAAAATTATTGAGCTTGTACTGAGTTTAGTTTGCCTTAAAATGAATTTTTTCTTAAGCTGTTTCTTTCCTTGTCATAGTTATAAATATAAACTGATTTCAAAGTAAAAAAATTAGAATAATACACAAACACAAATAAATTGATAAACATTGTAAAAGTACGTAAAATAGATTTATATTTTTCACTTACTTTGACATAAATATCCGTTAAAATTGCTGGCGAAAGAAATCGCAAATAATTTCAATAATATGAGAATGAATAATAATGAATTTACTGGAGAATTCACAACAAATTATATTTCTGGAACGTTCTAAAACTAAGCAAATTTTAATTTATATTGTATACACAAAAGTATTTAACCTTAAATATATACATACCCAGCAGGAAATCCATACGATGATTAATCTGATATATCATCGTCTTTCTGTCAACTGTCTATGATATAAACTTAGATATAAAACTTGATGACATTAACATAGCGACAGCCGCTAAAAATATCACCTTTCAACACATACAAATTACTTGTATGTGTGAGTAAGTCTGCTAGTCACACATACATGTAAACACAGATTGATGTATTGGTGTACTAATACGTTACTATAATTATAATTTTTTAAATATTTAATTAAAATCCAAAAAATCCCATTTATTATAATTATATATATATATGTATTTAATGGAATTATTTGAATTGCTACCAGATCTTTTATAATTAGAAAATAGCCATCTTTTTATAATTTTCGAAATATAAAAGAAGTGAGCTGCGGACAAATATTGGGGAAAAGGACTGAATTAAAACAAAATTGTACTTTTTTTTTTAATTTATTAAAAAATTTTAGTTTTTATATAGCTTAAATAAAATAAAAATAAAATTTTAAATAAGTTGTTTAACTTGAAATTTCTTTTTAAATACTTAAGGGGTGCTACTTTACGATTGTCTCTGAGTCCCTTTAAATTTCCATGAAAAGTATTCTCTAGAAAAAATGTTATTGTTGAGGGGTTACTCCCATAACTGTTCTTAATGTTCGTTCTAAAGTATAGATTTCTTGGATCGAATGTGCAGAGCCATGAATTTATTTAAGCTCTATGGAAAACAGGGTCACTAAAAATATACAAAAAGAGGAATTCTTATTTCAAAATGTAAGTGGCACTATAAAATCACGTCATTCAACATTTAAATCTACTTAATTTATATTACCTACCAAATAAAACATCAAGTTGAGTTTGTTGATTTACCATTATTAAAAGCATTTAAATCGAGCACCATTTAAATTAAATTTAATTGTTTTCATTTATTTGTTATATAACTCATCACAAAAATTTCACAGAACTCTTCTTTCCATCTGTCATTTTAATTTGACATATACACAAGCACAAATTTTACTATTGGCATATAAAAAGCATGCATAGTACGCTGATAAACTTAACAATATTAGTATACTTATATAAAATCTAATTTCTAGATGACATGATTACGATGAAAAGTTGTTTATAATATGTTGACATGTCATCATGATGACAGATTTCCTGCTGGGTATGTAATTCGTAACCAAATAACCAATAAATTATTACAAATTATTTATTAGCACAAAGAACACTATCCGCCAAAACTATTATTCTATCTTTTTCACGCTACCACGCTAAATTTGAATAAATGTAAATATTTATTAATCACCAATAATCACAAATTTTATTATTTTCAATAATATCTCGAAATCTCTAAAAGCGCACATGAGTTCTTTGAAAGTGAGTTAGTCACCCGGTTGTGAAGTTGTGACTTGTAAATTGTCTTGCTATAGACACACCGCGGTTTTGACTAGCACAGCACCAATTACTTCATTTTTTTATTTTTATTTATTTTAATTAATTTATTTTAAATAATAGCCAAATAGTGTTTTTGCGCATATATTGACCTGCAATATTAAAACCCGCGTGACAAGTGTTGGTTTGTGCGGTCAAAACTGCGGTGTGTCTAGCAAGACAATTTACAAGTCAAAACTTCACAACCGCGCGGGTGACTATATAACAACTACTGTATGTCCAGACATGGACGACATGGAGACAATCATTTTCAGATGATGGTTACACACAAATAACTTTTATTCCGGATTTGCCTAAATTTGCGATGACTAAATTAGATGAGGATATAGTGCTATTAATGCATCGAAGAGCCTACGATATAGCAGCAACATGCGCAGTCTCAGTTATCTAAACGGCAATAAGGAGTATTTGATTTATACGGAAAAGGTTGTATATACGAAAAAGTGAACGAAAGATGGGAAATAGCTGTGCAGCCTTCCGGTCGTGATTTGCAACAACTGAAGTTGGTAAACATGTCGACCACGTTCGTCGTGTTGGTTGCTGTGAAAATTTATTGTATAGATAAATATTTACTTGTGTGCAGATTTGCTGCGAAGCTTTCTTGCTGATTTCGTCTACTGCTAGACCGAATTCCTACTGGGAAGGGATAGGAAATAATGATTTTATTACTTTTAGAGCCACACAAAAAATTTTGAAGGCCACAAACGTGGTAATGCAAATGATTGCATTTTTAACTTTGCATTTTTAATTTGCATAAAATAAGTTTATGATTCTAAACACGATAATTAAATGCTAAACGGACATTTATAGAATTTAACCAGAAATTGTAATTTAACAACATATATTCCTGAATTTAAAAAAAACAATGTATTTATTTCACCTAGAAGTATATAACTATAATCAAAAAAAGTAATATTCTGAAATATATTTACAATATATTTATAAATTAAAATAATAAATTGTACTGAAATAAAGTAAAAATACATGAACCATTATTTTTTTTACTCAAAATTTCCTTTTATCCCTTTTTTCGCTAAAATGTCGTTTTTTCGGAGCTTTTACTTCGATTTTCTTTCACTTATAGTTCGAGAATTGAAGCAGAGAAGAGCTCTATATATCATATATCATCATAAGCGATTCGAATATAATTCGTATAAGAAACCGTAATATATACATAAGCACTGATAAAATGATTCATGAGTCACCCACAGGCAAAAATTCAAATATAGTCTTCATACATTATACATCCCAGCAAACAAAATGATTCTCAAACAATAAATGATTCTCTGATTCACTAGAGAATCACCTCAGGTGAAGCGCCTTCACTAATGAATTCATCCCGGAATCATTAGTGAATCACTATAGCTCTACCAAGGGTGAAGGATATGGTCGTTCACGGTGAATTCACTTTACGTGAATAATAGGTGAAGCCTTTGTATTATAATGGTAGTTTACAAAGATTTTCGGGGTATCTCATGCAATTTCATGATAGCTTAGTGAAGTTAGTTTATGTATGAGGTGATGTCAATTGGAAAAAATGGCTAATGGGTGTCTGAAAGTATTTTAATTTTGAAAATTTCTTAAGAAATATATACCTTAAAATTAGGTTTTGATAAAAATAAAATTCCCTGAGAAAATATAGTTATTACGTGAAAAATTTAGCTAAACTTTTGTGTGACAATACAAAACTAAATTTTAGTTTTTCTCTATATTTTTATATATGCATACATATAATTAATTAAGGAGCTTATTAGAAAATTGTGCAGTCATGTCTAATGAACGGGAAATTCCAGCTGAAGATAGTATTAAAGTTGTTTGCCGTTTTCGTCCATTAAATGATAGTGAGGAAAAAGCTGGGTCAAAATTTATTGTAAAATTTCCAAGCAGTAATGAAGAAAATTGTATATCTATCGCGGTAATTATGATTTCTATTAATTATACATATAATTATGAAATTTAGAACTTTGTTCGTCAGGTTTTTATTTCAAATGAAATTAAAATAGAAGAACTAATTTTGATTTCCACATACTTTTTGTGTTAGTTTTCTTTACAAAACTTTAATTTTTATTTTTAATTTTAGAAAAATACATTAATCATATTGTCCGTAAAAAACATAATAAATGTATTTAAAACTTTTTTTTAGGGGAAAGTTTACTTGTTTGATAAAGTTTTCAAGCCAAATGCAACACAAGAAAAAGTATATAGTGAGGCAGCAAAATCTATCGTTTCAGATGTCCTTGCTGGTTATAATGGAACGATTTTTGCCTATGGCCAAACTTCATCTGGCAAAACACATACTATGGAAGGCGTGATAGGAGATCCAACAAAACAGGGAATTATCCCTAGAATTGTGAACGATATCTTTAACCATATATACGCCATGGAAATGAATTTGGAATTTCATATTAAAGTTTCGTATTATGAAATATACATGGACAAAATTAGGGATTTATTAGATGTCTCAAAAGTAAATTTAAGTGTACATGAAGATAAAAATCGTGTGCCTTATGTAAAAGGTGCTACCGAAAGATTTGTATCAAGCCCAGACGATGTATTTGAGGTGATTGAAGAAGGAAAAGCCAACAGGCATATAGCTGTTACAAGTAATAAAGAAATAAAATTTACTTTTGAACAAAATTAAAAAGATATTTTTTCCCAGATATGAATGAACATTCATCGAGATCACACTCTGTGTTTCTTATTAATGTAAAACAAGAAAATTTAGAAAATCAAAAAAAACTTTCTGGGAAGCTTTATTTGGTAGATTTAGCAGGATCTGAAAAAGTTTCTAAGACTGGTGCGGAGGGCACCGTTCTAGATGAGGCAAAAAATATTAACAAATCTTTATCTGCACTTGGCAATGTTATTTCTGCTTTGGCGGATGGTAACAAAACGCACATTCCTTATCGGGATTCAAAGTTAACAAGAATTCTACAGGAATCTTTGGGTGGAAATGCACGAACAACAATAGTTATATGTTGTTCACCCGCTAGTTTCAATGAACCCGAAACTAAATCAACATTAGAATTTGGGAGAAGGGCTAAAACTGTTAAGAATGTTGTTTGTGTTAATGAAGAGCTTACAGCTGAGGAATGGAAAAGACGTTATGAAAAGGAAAAGGAGAAAAACGCTCGTCTTAAAGGCAAAGTTGAAAAACTTGAATCTGAACTCGCACGATGGCGATCAGGTGAAACTGTTAATCTTGATGAGCAGGTTGATTTTAAATATAAACTGAAATTGTCTTATATTTACAAATATATTTATATTTTAGATTAATTTGCAAGATATCATGGAAGCAAGCACTCCAAATGTCGAAATTGAAGTAGAGGTAACACCAATTCCTGCAAAACCAAGTGGCTTAAATGCAATGGTGGGCTCAATTGGAGCAGATGAACGTACGCGTCTAGAAGCTGAACGTGAACAACTTTATCAACAATTAGATGACAAAGATGAAGAAATTAATCAGCAAAGCCAATATGTTGAAAAGTTAAAAGAACAAATTATTGATCAAGAAGAATTAATTGCAAATGCACGCCGAGAATATGAGAATCTTCAATCGGAAATGACAAGAATACAACAAGAAAACGAAAGTGCAAAGGAAGAAGTTAAAGAAGTCCTTCAAGCTCTCGAGGAGTTAGCAGTTAATTATGATCAAAAATCGCAAGAAATAGATACTAAAAATAAGGACATTGATTTATTAAATGATGAGCTTCAACAAAAGCAAACTATTTTAAGTACTACATCTTCTGAACTTCAGCAGTTGAAAGATATGTCATCTCATCAAAAGAAAAGAATTAACGAAATGTTATCTAATTTACTTCGAGATTTATCTGAAGTTGGACAAGCACTCTGTACGGATAATACCTCAGATATGAAAATTAATACACCAGATTCAATTGGGAAAGTAGAAGAAGAATTTACCATTGCACGTCTTTATATTAGTAAAATGAAATCTGAGGCTAAAAATATTTCTCAACGTTGTCACACATTAGAAAATCACCAAATGGACTCAAATAAAAAAATTACCGAATATGAAAAAGATCTTGGTGAATGCCGTCTTTTAATTTCTCAACACGAAGCTCGGATGAAATCTTTGCAGGTAAATTAACAAATATTTATTGCAAATCAATTTGAATATTATTTTAATTATTTATTTATTTATTTATTCAGGAATCAATGAGAGAAGCACAAAACAAAAAACGAACACTTGAAGAACAAATTGATTCCTTAAGGGAAGAATGCGCAAAACTAAAGGCTGCAGAACATGTTTCTGCTGTTAACGCAGAGGAAAAACAAAAGGCTGAACAACTTCAATCCATGTTTGCAAATCAAATGGATGAACTACGTGATGCCCATACAAAACAAGTAGCCGATCTTCGAGATGAAATTTCAGCTAAACAAGAAGCTATGAATGAGCTTAAAGAGTAAATTAATGATAACATATATTTTGAACTTAACTTCATAATAAGTTTACTTTTAATTTTAGTATCAATCAAAAACTCAATTTGACTCTTCAGCAAATGACTGCAGATTACGAAAGACTAAAACAAGAGGAAGCTGAAAAATCAACTAAGCTGCAAGAAATCATGTCAGTATTTAATTTACTATATAGAAAGGATAATGTTTTTTTACAAGAAAGTATTCTAAATGCTAGCAATATATCTAGTATTTCTAAATTGAATTGTCGATCTATTGATAATAATATTTTAGTTAAATCCCAATTAAGCAAATTTATAAAAGATTTCAAAAACACTACAATTCAATTAGATATGATTGAAAATAATATTTACAGCAAAAGACGAACAATTTTGTCTGAATTATTAACTCTTCTTCCAACACTTCAATTTCATATTTTACTTTCATTAGCTATGGTACTTCTAACTCATCAATGTCCATGTTATATATTAGTGTAAGATATTATCCGTAGCAATTAAATAATCAATATTAATTTTAAATACATTCCAAACATTTTATTTTTCTAGTTAGATATTGTTATCTCTCCTACTAACAATTTGTAGCATTATTTTCGCCTTCATTTTTTTTTAACAAATTAAAGTTTTGTTAAGAATTGGCACAGATAAGTTGTTTGTTCAAATTTTTAAAAAGTTAAATATTTATTATTATTGAAAAACTAGGGAGTTAAATTAAGTTGAAAAATTGTAAATTATATTGAATAAAGTGAATATTTTAATGCGGTAACATCTGTTACTTAAAAAAAGATATTCATAAAATTTGGTTCAAGTTTGAATTAAGTTAATTTAAATTTTAGATTTTTAATTGTTCTAAAAAGGAATTTAACTTAACATTAATTTTATTTTTGTATAATTTTATCATTTTGACTTAATTTGAATTTTATTTTTATAATAAACATAGACTTACAAATGACCGGCGTGAACAAGCTCGAAAGGATCTTAAGATTTTAGAAGATACCGTTTCTAAAGAACTCCAAACTTTACATAACTTGCGTAAATTATTTGTCCAAGATTTACAGGTAAATAAATTTTTGTTTTTTTTTGTTTTTTATTTTTAATTTGTTAAAAAAAAATGTAATTTTTTTATGATAAGGCGAGAATAAAAAAAACTATTACATCTGATGAAAATGAAGATGATGGTGGATCTTTAGCACAAAAACAAAAAATATCATTTTTGGAAAATAATTTGGAACAACTAACAAAAGTACATAAGCAACTTGTGCGGGATAATGCAGATTTACGCTGCGAACTTCCTAAATTAGAAAAACGTTTGCGAACTACAATGGAACGTGTCAAAGCTTTAGAAACTGCACTTAAGGAAGCTAAAGAAGGTGCAATGCGTGATCGTAAAAGATATCAGTATGAAGTTGATCGTATTAAAGAAGCCGTACGACAAAAGAATTTGTCGCGTCGGGGCCCTCAGGCACAAATAGGTAAATATACTTTTTAAAAAATATTATTCCTCTTGAATATTTAAGTTTTTCTTTTTTTTTTTTTTTTTTAGCAAAACCAATACGAGCAGGACAAGGGCATATAGTAGGTTTACGCAGCGGTCAACCTCCTGTGAATCCTATTATGTCACAAAATTAATTTTCCTCTTCGCAAAGGATATTATTTTTGTAATTCCAATTTAATCTCGCTATGTAATAATCAATAGGTCCTTTTTTTAATAGCAAAGATATATTTGATAAGTATTTATTTAAACACGATAAAACAATGCTTTTAAATTTTTAGATCTTTAATTTGCTTTACGATATAATCAGTGCAATAAGCAAAATAGAAAACTAATTTATACAATTTGTTTTAAATTAATGACGAATAATAATTTTTTAAAGCGAAATATACGACGAAAATTTGCACTTTATGTTACATATTTTACATATTTAGTATTTTGCTCACAGATCAAAAAAATAAAATTGTAAATGAAACTTATATTACTACAGTTAACTCTTAAAAATAAAACAGGCAATTATAATTTTCAAATTGCATACAGGCTTATTCATTCTGTATCATTAGATTAAAGTAATAGTTCACCATACGAAAATATATGAAATAGCACGCAACTTAATTTATTTAATTTGATTATTTTAAATTTGTATATAGGTGTATTGAACATAAAAAAAAACTTTTGATGAATTTATAGGTAATGTATTTGAAAATGCTGGTATAGAATTAACTCTCAGGCCTTGACAAAGAAATAAATTTAAGACCAACCCTTGCATTGAAACGTTATATGAAATAAATGCTTGTCCATTATATGGAAAAATTTTTCAGTTCAACAGATGAATCGAGGAATTATACCAATGTTACAAAATTTAATTGTAAAATCCCAAGCAGAATAATCGCAAAATCTTTTATGTCCAATTTACTTAAAAATATAATTTTTAAATTTTGTGTTATTTAATAGTAAGAAATTTAAATCTAAACTAATAAAATTTTAGTTAAATGGGTACATCGGGTACAACTAACTATAGCACAATAACGCGGTTTGCGGCAGCGGCAAAGTAGAAAAGTCCCTGAGAATTGTGTGTCTCTGCTAAAAAGAACTAGAAAAGTCCCTGAGAATTGTGTGTCTCTGCTAAAAAGAACTAGAAAAGTCCCTGAGGGATGTGTGTCTCTACTAAAAAGCCGCGGTAACCTAAAATGAAATTTCTTCTTAGAAAAATAGATAAATATAGAGGTTTTTTAAATAAAAGATTCAATAATGTAGCTTAAAAATAATAATTAATTTTTGTGTAAAATTAATTACATGTAAAATATTGAAACAAATGGGAGCTGACACAATACGCGTCATGCTGGAAGAAAACCGCCTTAAAAGTAGACTTATAATTTCTACTTTGACACGCGGTTTTTTTGAACAAAATTTAAATAAATGGCTCTGCTTGTATAGTTCGTTCATCGTTGAAAGATAATTACTTTTATGCCGACATATTTGTTGTTTATTTTTCATGTTTGTGTTTAAGAAAATATTTTCAATCCTTTTTTTATTAACAAGTGTAATAAAGTGGTTTTAAGTGGACTAATTTGATGTTTATTGAAAAGCGATTTTAAGGCCATCTGTTCGCTTTTGATAAAATACACCAGCTAGATAGCAGTCATCTCTGTTTTGCTATAAAAGTAGCTAATTTATGTCAACCGCGCCGCGTTCATTGTGTTAAGTAACCGCGCTCTGTTTTTGTGCACAACTTTACAAAAAACCACGTTTGGGCGCTGGACGATATACATCGTGTACATTTTCGTGTCGCTATTAAAAAATAGGGGTTGATGCAAGGGTGAAATTTTAGGGTTGCAAGTATTTTTTAATGCCACAGCATATAAAAAAAAAATTTGTCCAAAAAATAAAAAAAAAATTTGGGGTGGACCACCCTTATCACTTAGGGGTGTAAAAAATAGATAAGAACCTATCCTCAGACCTACTGAATATACATATAAAATTTCATTAAAATCGGTTCAGCTGCTCTCGAGTTTTACGCTTCAGCGATTAATTTTTATATTATATAGATTTTCCACGTGTTCCTCCTGTTGGCACATTGTGTAAAGATAATCTTACTAAAAAGAACCAATTATTTTATCTGGGTCTATATAGTTTAAGGAAGATCTATATTTAAGAAAATTTATTATTTACAAATTATGGAATCTTTTTAATTGATTAATCAGAAATCCTTAATTTTATAACAAGAAACCATTTTAACATTATATATTCAAATCTGTAAAAGAAAAAATTTCTGTACAGTGTAGTACTAAGAATCATCAGGTTTTTTTTTTCTAAAACTTATAAAAATAATAGAAAGACCACTCTGGTTTTTTTTTCTAAAACTTAGAAAATTAATAGAAATGACAAAGCGCGATGCATTACATCGAAAAAACATCTATGTTTTCTCTCAACGTCCATGGATTTATCGAACATTGCTAGGTACAATCAAATGTTTAATTTGGTAAACTTCCTAAATGAAATTGGTATAGCCTGCATAATCTAGTACGCTTTCCGCCTACGTCAAAAACCGAAGAGGTTATTGCAAAAGATTTAATTGAAAGGGTGTGAGTAAAAAATTCGTCATTTTTGTACATATGTAGGTGTGGGATTTCTTTTGCTAAAAGCAGTGACATTTCAAGCTTTATTATATATTTTTTAAATGATGTAAAATAAAGTAGAGATAATTAAATAATTAGAAAATTGTATAGTAGAATTATAGAAAGTTTAAGTAAGTAATTTAACAAAAATAATTTAATCTATATCAAAAAATTTTTCTTGAAATCTATTTATAAAATTGAAGCAAATCGTTAGCTTCATTTGTATTTTATTCTAAATGATTAATTTCATTTACACATTTAATTTAAAATTATTTTAGTTGAACAATTTTATTAAAACAAAACTAAAATATATGACTTTTGTAAATATTCCAGAAATTAAGATTTAAATTAATGTGCATTGAATCATTGTGTAGTCCTATTGATGAGTAAACTGTATGATGTCACGATAATCAAACTTTAGTTGATTTGTAGATAATGAAAAACTATTATTTGTGTCAATAGGAAATATTTATTATAACATAACATAACATAATTTCACCTTGTTAACACTTACATATTCTAAATAAAATTTTTTTTACCAATCTTTTTAGATATACCGAATATGAACCATTTAAAGTATGTTGTAATTATTTTTCAACTAAGTGCTATAATTATCAATGCACAAATTGCGGAAAAACTTCTTGTTCAAAATCCTTGCGTAAGTAAAACAACATGCCGTGAATGTATTCAAACTAAAAGCTGTGCGTGGTGTATGCAACCAGATTTTGGTGATAGACCACGCTGTTTTCAACCGAGCCTTACTTCATTTGGAGCATGTCCCGAAGAGTTTACATGGAATCCAGACAATGAACAGCGTATAATTATTAACCGTGAATTAAGCAGAGCTGGTCAAATATCAGGGGGCTCTCAATCATCGGGCTATGATGCTGAAGAAAAATATTCATCATCAAGTGTACATAGTCAAAGTAGTTCTAGCGTGTCTGGTTCGAAAATATCAGGAAGTTCTCATCAAGAAATCACTCAAATAAGTCCTCAAAGAGTTTCATTAAAATTGAGAATCAGTATAGACTTAAAGCAATATTGGAAATAATTAATTTTAAATTTAATACTTTAGATCAGGAACATAGATTGTATATGCGATATTCACAAGCAGAAGATTATCCTGTAGATTTATATTATCTTATGGATTTATCAAAATCAATGGAAGATGACAAAGAAAAATTATCAAAACTTGGTGATTTACTTTCAGATACTATGAGAAATATAACATCAAATTTTCGCTTGGGTTTTGGATCATTTGTTGATAAAGTATTAATGCCGTATGTTTCAACAGTCCCAAAAAAGTAAGATCTCTATATATAAATATAGCAAATGAAAGCTTATAATTTATATCTGGCAATTTAAAAAAACAAAAAAAAAAATGAAATTAAACTTATAGACTTCGACAACCCTGTGATGGCTGTGAAGCCCCATACGGTTACAGAAACCACATGCCTCTTAACACAGATACAAACAAATTTTCCGTAAGATTTTAACTTTTCTTTTCTTTTTTGTTTTTATATTATTTGTTAGCTAAGAAACATTTATTTTTACTGTGGTTCTATTCGACTTTGCTTCGTGCATTTTCTTTGGCTGGTTTTTTTTTTTTTAAATTAGTTTGGTATTGGGCTTAGAATGATACCCTCCTTATAAAATTAAGTCCACAACCGGAGGTATTAAGGTATTTTTTTTTTTGCTTGGGAATATGATTGTATTTATGCCTGTGAAAACCAAAATGAAATTTATTTATTTATATGTGAAATTAAAGTAGATTAGTGTATTGAAAATTTTGATTATCAATCATAGCTTGCACGAACCGTGTCCAGGCTGTGCTGCACCTTATGGCTATCGCCATGTTATGGCTTTAAATACGGATACATATCAATTTGCTGTAAGTCGTTTTGGAACTTTTATACTAATGTTACTTAGAATTTCACAGAAATGATTGTTATTTTTTGTTTGGTTTATATTTTGCATGTACCTAAAGTATGATTAAAACTGTAATTTAAAATTGCATTGCTTTATTTAAAGCGTTTTGAATAACTTTTATAGTAATTTTTTAGTTATTACTATAGTTTTCTTAAGTTAAACATTTGCGCATTTTAAGGGGCTAAGGGTAATTAGTCATTTGCGTGGGGAAAATAACTATTTTAAATAACTTCTTTTTTATTTAAAGTAATTAAGGTCTTTTTATAAAATAAATTATGCCAGGTTGTTAAATTTCAACTTTTATTTAAAAAAAAAATTATTGTAGACCAAATGATTGTCATATATTTTAGACTGCGGTGGCTAACATTATAGTTTACTGAATCAAGATATAAAAATAAATTATAAGCTTAATACTTAGTTCATTTACTCCCCTTATCGAGGGTTTTTTGTGTTTTCTTAAAATAAACAGTGCTGATCTCTGATAATTTTCACACGAATTTTGAAGAAAAAATACATTAGTTATTTATTTATAACAAATAAAAATATTAATAAAAAAAAGGAAACGTTTGATCAGAGACCGGCTTTTTTGTGGATTAGTAAACTGTATTAAATTTATTGAAATTCGTCGAGTTATTTTGAAATTAATGTGGCCAAAATCTTTAAAAATATTTTGTCGAGAAAAACGAATTTAAAGTTTTGTATTCTATTGTGAAGAGTCAGGGGATTCTATTATTAATCGCTGGATATCGCACAAAATGTTACTTTTGAAAATTTTGAAAACCGCTAACCTCTTAATGAATTTTTCTAACCTCTTCATTATATTCAAAAATATTGGTTTCTTACTACAATAATAATATTTTTAGAATTTTAGCAAACATTTTCAGTAGCAATATTATTATTTTGGCTATTAAAATAACTTAAAAAAATGTCTGTTTTCAATAATTTTAATTTACAAAAACTATTTCTATCAATTTAATTATTTTACGTAGCACTGCCAAGAAATATCTGATATTTTTAATGCTTTTAAACTTTCAAAAAAATTTTTTACAACTTTAAAAAAATTTTCTCAATTGCATTTTATTTTTTATGAAATATCCTAAAAAACTAACTAAATAATATTCAATGCGGCTTGGGTATTTCTTATTCTATTAAAATGGTGAAGTTAAAAATAGACTAAACTTTTTTTAATGGTAGATTTGTTTACGTTTTAGCTAATTTTAAAAAGTTGTGATATTTACAAACAAAAAAATCTGTTTTAATTAAATTTTTCTGTAGGAGGAAGTTAGGAATGCTGCTGTATCAGGAAACTTAGATGCTCCAGAAGGAGGATTTGATGCTATAATGCAATCAGTTGTTTGCCGTCAACAAATAGGTTGGAGAGAACAAGCAAGAAGACTCTTAGTATTTTCAACAGATGCAGGTTTTCATAATGCCGGTGACGGAAAAGTACACTCATTATTAATTTCTAGAAAATACGGTTTTTTTTACTAAAAACATATTTAATTTAAGCTTGGTGGTGTAATAACACCAAACGACGGTCATTGTCATCTAGATAATAGTGGACTTTATACGCATTCAACTATTCAAGACTATCCAAGCGTATCTCAAGTAAACTTAAAAGTGAAAGAAAATGCTATTAATCTTATATTTGCGGTAACATCACAACAAATTGGAGTCTATGAAAAATTGACAGAACATATTGAGGGATCTTCATGTGCTGTTTTATCAAATGATTCATCGAATGTAGTTGAACTAGTAAAAGAAGAATACAGTGTAAGTATAAGATTATTTGTTGAATCAGTAAAGTTTTTTTTATATAGTATTTTTTTGTTTAATTAGAAAATATCATCATCGGTTGAAATGAAGGATAACGCTTCAAGTGCTGTCAAAGTAACTTATTACTCTTCTTGCCTAAGTGGTGGAAATCCTTTACAAACTAATAAATGTGATGGCCTAAAAGTTGGAGATATTATTAGTTTTACAGCTGAAATAGTTGTTACTTCATGCCCTCAAAATCCAAATGAATGGCTACAAACATTTCAAATATATCCTGTTGGTATTAATGAGAGCTTAATTGTTGATTTAGAAATGTTATGCAATTGCCCTTGTGAAAAAGAAGGTCATTCAACTTATGAAAAGTATTCACCTAAATGTAATGGTGCTGGAACATACAAATGTGGAATATGTGAATGTGATGATACTCATTTTGGAAGAAATTGTGAATGCTCTGTGTAAATATCAAAAAAATATTTATAAGTGAAAAATTTTGTTTGAGAATAATTATTTTTGTTTTTATAGTGTTGATATTAATATTGAAAGCGAAAAAGATTTTGGTTGCCGTCCAGATAATACAACACAAGTTGATTGTAGTGGTCGTGGAAATTGTGTTTGTGGAGTGTGCGAATGCGAAAAAAGACAAAATTCTGAAGAAGTAATCTCAGGAAAATATTGCCAATGCGATAATTTTTCATGTGATCGTCATAATCAACTTTTGTGTTCTGGACCGGAAAGAGGTACATGTCAATGTGGAGAATGCATATGCCAACCGGGTTGGACTGGTTCAGCATGTGATTGTAAAGCTTCAGATGATACTTGTAAGCAGTTAAGTAGTGGAGAAATATGTTCCGGGCATGGTGAATGTATTTGCGGCGCATGCAGGTATTTATAAACTGATATTTAATAAATTATTTTTTATTAATTTTATTTATTTAAATTTTATATAGATGTCATGTTACTGAAGAAGGTCGATATTCTGGTAAATATTGTGAAAAATGTCCCACATGTTCTGGTCGTTGTCATGATTTGAAAGATTGTGTTCAATGTCAAATGTACAAAACAGGTCCGCTAGCAGATGAACATGCATGTGCCGAAAATTGTACAGCTTTTGTTCCTATTGGTGTAGAACAGGTTACTGTCGATGAAGAAAAAGATGAATATTTATGCACATTTTATGATGAAGACGATTGTAGATTTCAATTTGTTTATACTGATAAAGAGGAAGATAAAATTGAAGTAAGAGCACAACAGGAACGTAAATGTCCTCCTATAGTTTTTATGTTGGGAATAGTACTTGGAGTTATAGCGGCAATTGTGTTAATTGGTTTAGCCGTTTTATTATTATGGAAACTTTTAACTACTATACATGACAGACGTGAATTTGCTCGTTTTGAAAAGGAACGTATGATGGCCAAATGGGACACGGTATTTTTTCAAATAGAATGTTTAAATTTGCATATATTAATTAATAAAAATATTTTAGGGCGAAAATCCAATTTATAAGCAGGCGACTTCAACATTTAAAAATCCTACTTATGTTGGAAAATGAGAAACTTTAGCAAGTATTGCTAGATTTTAGATGAATAAGTGTTTCTAATGTGCCTGCTACTTACTTAAGATTACTATTTAACTAATCATTTTAGAAGTCATAAAGGTAGAAATTTTGATGATAAGTGTCCTTACACATTGTGTTCATCTGTAATTATAAGATAAATGTATGTGTATGCCTTAAAATAATTTTCGGACAAAATATTTCATTACTTAATTTCAAAGTAAATGAATATAATTTTTTAAAAGTGGTTTTTAAATTTAAAATAATTTTATTTAAATCCGTTTAAGACTAATTTTTGCAATTTAAATAATAAATAAACGTTTTTATTTTATAACAATGCTCTACGAGCATATATTATTTTTACTAAGAAAATATATGTATTTATGTACACCGCAAATTTTTGTTTGAATTTCCTTTTTCAGAAGTAATTAAATAATAAAACAACTAGAAAAGTCATTTCAAATGATTTTGTTTAGCTTCTCGTTTAAATTCTCCATAAAAAATGAATAACTTTTTCAAGAAGCTATGCTTGTTTTTGACTTGTAATTTTTGCTTATTTGATTTACCTGTGAAATGAGGAATTTTTGTATGCAGACTATCTTACTTACAATTAGAAAAAATTTGCTAGTTGTTGACAAGAAATATAGGTTATTTGGTGATAATGATAAAGTATTAAGGAATGGAATAGATCTACAAGAAGAGGTTAAAATATGTCAAATGATCTGTATTTTTTACTCTATATATGAGTTGAAATTTAAATTACTAAATCAGGGAATATAATGCAAAGTTATGAACCGAGTTTACTACTTTAACATCCAAGACAAACTATAAAAGAATAACTGTGAAAATGTGAAAATAACTCCATTTACGAATATAGGACTACAGGCAGATATATTATTTTCATATTTGATATTTTTTATTTTTTTGCACCAAATAAAGTAGAAAAACAAGTTTCTTTCCATATGAATTCAACAAAAAATAAATAAAACAAAGCCAAGCTATTGCAATTGATTACAACAACCAAAAATGAAAAGAATGGCACCAGGAAAAGCATAAGAGTTGTTATTAGCTTCAGAGCTAATATCAGTACTAAACAGAATTTTTTAAATTCTGAACCAAAATTGCTATATTATAACAGTAATACTTGAATTAACACAAACTTTGATCTATTTTTGTTTCATTTGTACTTAGAAATATAGGAAGTTATTTTAAAACTTAATTAAAGAGAAAAATCAAAATTTAATATTTAACCATTTTGCTTTTATTTCAATAGATATACAAAAGTCATTATAAAAGATTCAGAAAAAATTTTTCTGTTATATTGAATACCTTCCAACATTAAGGTTATAAAAATACTTGGGTCATTTAACTAATCAAATTAGTTTTAAACAATTGTTATTCACATAACCTATTCAAAACATTTATTTCAGTTTTATTAAAAATATTCATAAACCTCTTATTTATTTAAAGAAGCTAATTATATACTTTTGCGTTTAAAATAGAAAACAAAAAAAATGTAAAATTAAATTATTTTCTTATTTATAATTAAGTAATATTTATATTAAAAGAAATAACCAAAATGATTTTATATAATATTTATATATGTATGTCAATAAAAGGACACTTTAATTCGCGTTAACTGAATTTTAGAAACTACCATTATTATACCTAATTACTATTTTTCTAACTGGACGATGTATTGATTTATTGTGTACGTTACAAAGAAATGCATTAAACTTAGTTCTAATTTAAAAAATAAAATAATATAAGAAAATAGATTTCTAACATGGCCAACTGCAATAATCCAATTAGTTTATAAATTTAATTAATAATACGATATTGTTTTTCTTCGAACAAAAAATAAAAAATAATAATAAAAAATTAGATAAAAAAATAGGTAGTAAAATAAAAAATAAAATAAGTCCCTTGAATACTAAATGTGTTGTCACAAAACGTGTGCTTACCTAAGTAAAAGTTATTATGCTTTTATAGTAAAGCTAGAATTAAAAATCATAAAAATAAACGAACCCCTTTCCATATTAAAAGATCAATAAACAACAATCTACTCCCTGCTTTAAATCGGCAATGTAACGAATTATCAGTTTTACATATTTTCAAATTGATCAACCCGACGTTTTGTGTTACCTTTTCGGATCTCTCGTAATGTTTTATACTTATCTCTCCCTTGACGAACATTTTCACGATGAATTTTATCATTAACTGTTTCTTTAGTATCATCTCTTGATTGTGCTAGATCCTGTTTTAATGCCTATTTATATAAATTAAAATTTTTTTAAATATTTTATATAAAAGATATTAACTAAATATTTACTTTTAATTGATCTTGCAGCCGTTCATTTCTTTCAGCTAGAGTAACTCTATCTTCAATTGGATCTTGAATATGTTCATCTGTTATTAAATCACGTGAAACATCACCTCCTACATCACCATTAGTAAATTCTTCATCTTGTTCATCTTCAGCGACATGATGATGTTGTGGGGTTGTTGAGGCAGCTAAAAGTGCCTCAGCAGCTTCACTCTATTTATTTATTTTTGAATTATTAAATGTAAAAAAGGTTAAAACACAATTTAAATATGCATTAATTACCTGTTTCCTTCTTGCTTCTTCAACTTCAAATTGTAATCTTTTTGTTTCTTCATCTTTGGCATTTACCTCTTCTTGAATTCTTTGAACCTCATCTTGTTTAGCTCTAATTTCTTCCTCTAGCTTTTCTCTTTCAGTCACTTCCATATTTTTTGCATCTTCGAGCCGTTGTAGCATGCTTTGTAATTCTTTTTGACGTTGCTCAAGTTCATCTTTTGCAGCTTGTAATTGTCGAAGTTGTTCTTCTAAACGACGGATCATTTCTTGGGCTTCTACTAAGCTTGCCTTAAATTAAATTAAATAAGCTTTTAGTACTTGTTAATAAAATACCGACTGTTATTCACTATAAATAAATAAACAAATCGAGAGAAAAATTTCAAATACAAAAATATTACAGAATAAGAGTAAAAATTAGTACTCGCTGATTTAATAAGTCAACTGACTTACTAGTACTTGCTGTACTAATAAAAACTTGATGTAATAGTGAGACTTGACGTTTATAATATGCAGTGATAAATGATCAAAAGGTCTATGTTATTGTATTGAGGTCTAAAAAATTAAATTGTTTAATAACAGTGTTTTTTTTTGACTTAATGGAAGTAAAAATTTGGAAAAAGTATTTTTAAGCAGCGTAAGAGATTAATATTGCCTGAAAAAGTTAATCTCATTGGACAAGCGCATACCAGCAGGGTTGGTGCACAGTAAAATTATAAGATGAAGTTCTTCCCACTTATGGACAATTAACATATATTGCTAAATTTGAAAAAAGTTAGCGTTGTTTTGAATTTTCTTAAATTTCTGAAACTCATAATTTACATTAAAAGACCCTTAAATTAAGTGCATTGACTAAAAAGAAAATTATGTTCATATCTTAAGCTTTCTCGTGAAACTAAAGTAATAATTAATCATCCACTTAGAAATTTTTAATTGAGAAAATTGAAGACTTATTAAAAAAATAATTTACTTGTGATCTTTCCATTTCTTCTTGCATTTGTTTAAGTCGATCTTCATACTCTTGTTGTTTCTTTTCAGCTCGTTCTCTTGCAGCTAAAGCAACTTGTAGCTTCTCCCTATAAATTTCGTTTAAAGTAATTTCAATAACTTTATGGTTGTTATATATTTTTACCTTTCTTGCTGTTTAGCATTCTTTTCCTCACGTGCTTGTGCTTTCATTTGCTGTACATCAATTGTATCTGGCTTACGTCTTCTCATATATAATTCATGATTACCCATACATAGAGCCAAAATTCTTTTATTAACCCTTACCCTTGGAGCAAAGAAAACAAAATCTGGTGCTTTTTTATCAATTGGTTTTATTATAAATCTTTTATCAGAGAAAGATATATTTCTGATTTCCGACCAGGGAAATCCAATTTTAGGTGTTAATTTATCATCTTTCTCATAAATATTTAATCCAAGTGCATCAACACCTAACCATAATTCGGTACCCTTTTTATTTTTAATTTCAAAATAATTAACACCATACATTTCCAAATCCTGAGCAATTTTTAAATATTCCATCATTGCATCTTCTCGAAGCATTCCATGATGTTCTCGCCACCAATTCATTATAGATTGTTCCCATTCTTCTTTTGACATTTTATGCTGATCTATAACTCGCTGGGGAAGTAGCCTATCATTTACTAAAAATCCTGGTGTATGGGTTACTTTATTATAATCACCATGCCGTGCTTGGACAGCATATGATGCAAGTAAAACTGAAGTTTCAGGTGGACAATAAATTTCATCAGATAAAATTGCATTTTTTACTTGCAAATAAAATAACCGTGAAGTTATATCTTGTATAAGTTCTTCTGCAACATCTTCTGGATAAAATTTTGCTCGAAATCTAAATTGAAGTGGATTCTCCCTTTTAACATCTTGATTCATTACCTAAAATTTATTTAAAAAAAAAATAATTTATTAAAACAATAATAAAATTATAAAATTAATCATAACTGATTTACCCAATGTGAAAATGGCATGGATCCTGTCTGAAGTAATGTGAAAGCAATATTTAGGGGAAAAGAAATTAAAAATTTGTGTTATATCATATAACAGTTCATTATATTTTTTTAAAGAATTTATAATATTAGTAATGTAATAAAAATAACACACCCTTACCAAGTCATCTTCCTCGTCAGAGTCATCACTGACAATATTAGAGTTTTCATTTTTCCTCTTATCCACAAATTTTTTTATTCTTTTGAAATATTTAAATGTTCTTAATATTGGGCTTTCATTCTGATAATCCAAATGTGTTATTTATAATAACACAAATAACAGATTTTTGTAGGCATTTAAAAAAATTTTTTTAAAAATTAAAATAATTTTGTTGCCCAAATATATAAATTTAACCACTCTATAAGCATTTACGAGATTTTCATAATTTGTGCGAAAACAAATACATTAAAAGCCATGATTTACTAGCAAAAAGTGCAATGAATACGTTATTACGTTATTTGTATGACGTACTTTTTTTAAACAATGTTTCGTGATTCAAATATTCAATTAATTTTATATATTTACATGAAATGAAGTCTAAAGGGTTTACACACTTATGATCTTTTTACAATGATAGAACTTTTAACAATAAAATGGGGGTAAATAATACAAAAAAAATCGAAAAGAAATTTCTACACGTATCATATAATAAATCATAAAGTAAAACTGTTAAGATCAATAAATTTAGTGAAATTGCAATAAATATATCTAAATATATATGAAAAAAAAACTGTGTCTAGTCAATTTCATTCATATAAAAGACATATTTTATTTAATATTTACTTTACTTCTGTTTTCTTGGTAAGCATACAAGCTTAGCGGCACTTCTGACAAAGTTATTGTTTTCTTTGATATACTAGCTGGCACCTGATTATTTTGACCTTGATTTTATATTTTTTCAAGCGTGCTCAAATGTATAAAAAGTAAAATATTTTTGATAAAACATGTAGTCAAAAAAGTTTTTAACTAAACGGCATAAGCATAAACATCTAAATTGTTACGGAATAGATAAGATTAATAATAATTAGGTTTCTAGGTTTCTTCTGTAATGCGATAATTTCTCTTGGAAGTTATATAAACAACAAAATTAAATATATAAAAATTTATTTGGTATCGAACTATTACAATTTCTATCTACCTTGGACAGTTAAGTTAAATAATAATATAGTTTTTCGTCATAATTTTTTTCTAATCAAAATGTAGAAACACGAATACAAATACCAACTTTTTAATCATTACAAAAAAAAAAATTTATGAAGGAGTCTCAACTAGAGCCCTTCATGGTGTTTTTTTAACAATATCAATGTTTTTTGTTAAAATATAAATCGAGTTACTGTTATGAGAGTAATAGTATTCAGATTTTCAAATATATACAGTAGGTATTTACCTAATTTAATCACAAGGTAACTCTAAATCTCAACTGTAAAGCTTGGAAAATTTATATTTCGGGTAAAAAAAAATCTATCCGTTGTCAATTGATATTTCTAGATTTTTAATTTTGTTTTTGTAAAAAAATTTGAGAAAAATATCATAATTTATAAAATTCTTCTTTTTTAATATATAATTTATTAAATTTAAATAATTAGGATATTATATTTCCAAGACTTGAA
The DNA here is from genome assembly GCA_947359355.1 of Acrocera orbiculus. NCBI lineage: Eukaryota > Metazoa > Arthropoda > Insecta > Diptera > Acroceridae > Acrocera > Acrocera orbiculus. The sequence continues at coordinate 3,990,372 of OX375757.1, forward strand.
TTTAGGTAAAAAAGAAACCGATGTTGTCTTTGTCTTTCAGGTTAATAAAAATAGCTAAAAATCATTTTTAATTTGAATTAAGGAAAACACCTTCATTGTAAAATCTTAAAATATTTGTATACTTGACTCGGAATTTTAATTGAAGTTTTCTGAATTTATAATATTTGTTATTAAGACAGTAGTTTTAGCGTCACTATGGGTGTTATTGCCACTCTTGACTACCATATATACTTTTGCAATAGTTCCCTGTTTAGCCAAACTCAATTAAACGGAGTTTATTTAAGTAAGAATCAGAAAAGATATCATTGAAACTAATTATAATTCATATGAACATATACTTAGACTAGAACCCCTGTTTCATAATTCAAGAATTACTAAGTATATCATTATTGGCCGTCGAAAGTGTTCAAGCCAATTCAACAGGCTCTAAGTTCTAATCGAGCTTAGCAAAAAAGTATATATATATATATATCCTATGAATTTAAAAGGGGGTTTAAATTTGTAATGTCCACAATTAATAAAGATCAGCTTGCTTAATTAAATAAAAATGCCAACCTAATCAAACTTTATAAAAAAAAATTTGTTTTTTGACAGAGGCAGATTTTGGTTTTTGACAGGGCAAAATAATTAATTAGAAAATAATTTTAATTAAATCTAATATAGTAAGGAATACTTTGACATTCATAAGCTCATGTAAATTGGATAATTATATAAGATAATTTTGAATAAATAAAGTATTCTTAATAGTTAAGGATCCCATTTTAATGTTACGTATAAATTATATTACAGCCTTAAAATAAAACCCTTTCTTATATTTTAGAAAATTTTACTTTTTTTGCTGTTTTCCAGTATGCGATGGGACATTATCACAAGTATTATGTTAGCTAGCATCTGAAAGCATGCTAAATTTAGCTAAGAATTAGGTAGAATTGTGCAACCGTACGTGAGAGCTACGATTTAAAATTAATCATTTTTACTAAGCTATAATATTTCCCAATGGTAAATCAAATACATATTTGAATCTGCATAGAAATCGAGTCTCTATATCGTATACTGCAAAGTAAAGATTGTACGAATAGGTTATAACAGATTTTAGCTAAACATCATTAGTTACAAGTCGTTTCAGAAATTTCATAGCTAACTCTTTCTGCTTTTGTAATTAAACTTCATATAATTTTTCTACATTTAAAAAAAATTTAATATAAATTAAATATAGCAACTATATTTGGATTTATTTTGCTTTAGCTAAACTAGTTTTAACTAATTTAGGCGGCATTACAAACCTTTTTATATAGTTTTATCCAAGTAAGATCTCCTTTTGAGTCTGTATATTGTAAACCAAAGAACCAAACTTCTCTTAAGCCAATAGTTTTTACAACTTGATCAAAGAGTTGTTTTCCAGTGGTTGTCTGCTGAATAGCAAACTCCAGCTCTGCATCCATAGTAGTAACACGAACATTAAGCTTAAAAATATAATTCCATACATTAGTAAGTTTATAATATATATTATATATATATAAGTTTATTAGTTAAATTTCCTATAAAAACTTTTATATGAAATATGAATACTTATTAAAGTTAGAAAAATTACTTTTTGCAAAATTGAAAAATGCAAAATATTTTACTTTATATTTTTATTACTAGTTTCTGCTTAAAATAGTATTTGTATCGGTATTTTTAAAATTTAAATAGTTCTAAAGTGAAATATTTGAAATTAATCACTTAAAGTTTACAAATTATACTCACAGGTTTTCCCATTTTGTCTCGTATTTCTTTTTGAACAGATTACCTGAAAAAAAAATTGATATTTGATAAATTTATACAAATTTATTTAGGAACTTACTAGTATTTTTAATACAAAAAACAATTTCCTTACTACCTTATACTAATTATTAATTATTCAAATATTTAATAATACTATAATAGTTATATTAATTATGATATAATAATAATATATAAATGTATATATATAACTAATGCACTAACTTTGCACACATATATCTCAAACTGTGTCATAAAGTCTCTTAATTAAACCGTCAATTTTATAAAATATTTGAAAAACAAGAAAAATATTTTTATTTTTTAAATATAAAGTCTCACATACACAAATTTATTTCATAATATAAACATAAAGAACAATTACATGGTAATAAATAGTTTTAAAAAAACTTTATCGCAGCTGCTAAGATAAACAATTTACTTTTAAATTGGAATGAGTATTCATATATATTATTGGTTTTTGATAGTTAAAAAAATAAAAAATAAAAAAGAATGAGTCATAAGTTCAATGCTAGCATCATTACAACGTCTACAGGTGACTTAGTATTTATTATCAAATATTATGCTGTCATTCATGAAAAAGTGTTTCGTTTTTATTTTATTTTGCAATCATTTCACAAAATAATTTTTTAAATTACCACATAAAGAAATATTTGAACCTATCAACGAAGAAAAACAACATTTTTTCTGTGTTGGATTTAATTTTTAGATGTTAATATGTTAAAAATATTATGTATGTATTTATTATGTAGCGAAAATTATATTTTATCTTCTGAAATACAGAAGTAAAATGTTTCCAGTTTTTGCCGACATTGCTTATCCAAAAATTATATAAACAACATACTTTTTACTGTGAGAAAATTCTAAGAAATTTTCTAAAAGTAGACTAACAAAAGGAAATTCCATTTTCTATTAATCATTATGTAATATTTTGTTTTAAAAATCAAACATAATATTAATATCCGTATAGCTATACTATCCGATGATGCATGATTAGATTTGAAATGCATAATTGTAAAAATTTTGCATAATATTAGAAGATATCAACCATAAAAAATATGTCATGTTATAATACAACACATGCAAACATATGATGTAATGATAAAAAAAAGAACCAAAAAAAAACCAACTCTGAGCCGTATTCAGAACTTACGAGACTTAAAAAATTCAATTTAGAAAGCGTTCATTAAAAGTTTTCTTAACACCAAAAAACTGATATATTCGACACTTGATACTTTAAACACTGAGATAAGCTCACATTAAACTTGTAGACATATTAGAATCCAAGCCAAATTTAACTTTAGAAACAAACGTAAACCAAGAATTTCTCATAAAGAGGAAGGTACAAAAATTTTGTTATCAGTAAAACTATGTATAGGATTTTTATAGATGATAATAAAATGAAGATAAAAAACCTACATATGTACTTGTTTCACATTAATTTGTTTACATAAATACTATAATTCATAATTATGTTTATTTGAAGGTTAGTGATGTGGTTTTCTGAAAGGATGATTTATAATATTCCTATTATATTTAAATCTCGTCAGGCAAATTTATAGGATAATTTAATAAAATTATAAGATATTTTTTTGGTATTGAAATAAAAATATTGAGTTTAATGGATAGATTAAAAAAAGTTGCATTTTTGCAAGTTCTATTAATAATTATTTATTTGTGTTTTGCTTTGTTAATATTTTTGCTGAGGATTGTTTTTGTTAAAGAAAAAAAAGAATAGAATTATATTTTACGAATACAGTAAATACGTGACTTCTCTACTTGAAACCATAAGATTTGTGGTACAAGACATTTAGTAAATATTTAATATTACAATATTTTTTTTTTGATAACTTAAGATTTTAGTTTTAGTGACCTAAAAAATCTTTTAAAAAATTATTTGTAAATTGATGTATTTTTAAAAGGTAATCATATTTTGAAATTTTAATAAATATATCCAATTATATTCAATTATCGTTTTTTATTATTTGCAAAACACAACTTTTCATAGCTTTGATTAAATTAGATTTTTTAATTTCTTAAAATTACTCAAATGAAATATTACTACTAATTATTAGTGCGATTTTAGTAATAATAGATCTTCTGTACTCTCCTCAAATATTTAATATTTAAAAAAAATCAATAATTAACAAAATTATTCAGTTTTTTCTCGTCTTCATTTTGGCATTGAATCTTTTATGAATAGATTAACACAAGGAGAAATTTAAGAATTGTTAACATTTTGATTTATAGGCTGAGTTAAATTACCAGAATTTGAAAAATACAAGGTTCATTAATTAATTGCAATAATTTCTGAGTCATTTTTTTTAATTTGCAAAGAAAAATAATCTTGTGGTGGAATTTTGCTGGGTGTTAGCTTGTAAAAGGCATCATTGACGCACACAAATGATATCACTGTATTTTTGCATGTGACTATATACCGCTCGCAGTTATGTCTATGACGACATGTTTCCCACGTCACAGAGGACAGTCGATGAATTTCTTAATTATGTTAATGATAAATATTCATAATAAAAATTCACAAAACTTCACATAAATTTTTTTTAAAACGAAGCTAACAAAATTTCCTAATGTACAAGGTACTCACCTAAATTGCAAAAATAATATAAAACTTTAAATTTTAACTTCCTAAAAGGCTATATACGAGCATGCAAAACTTTATAAACACCGAAATAATTGGTCTAGGATAAATAAATCAAATAACTATACTCAAATTATAATTACAAATTTTGAGGAAGTTAAGAAGACACCTCATATGAATTCTTTAACGAAGTCAAAGTTTTTCGTTGAGTTTTGTCAAACGATATAATTTCTACACTGCTAAGAAAATTAGCAAAAGCATATAATAAAAATATAACAATGATAGTTAAAATGTTAAGCATTAAGTCTATATATATGTTATTTTATATTACATTAAAATAGAAGTTGAAAATGATAAAAACTTATAGACTTCAAGAGCTGAAATTAGCTTATAAATAATTTATTTCAAAAATGATTTATTTTTATAGCATTTTATTAGCCCAATCTTCCAAATACAATATTTTGATTCTAGTAGTTTGCAAATTGTCAAATTCATAGAATGATTTCTTATTATTTACGTGGGGTTTTAAATACAAATATATATAATACTATAAAGAAATCAAGTAAAATAGCTTAGATGTTAAGATAAATTATATAATTTTAATTTTTTAGGCTTTGTAAATCTTAATGCAAAACTTACAAACACAGTCGGGGACAATAAATCATTTGATACAAAATATAACAAAATTTGTTTAGAAACATTAGAATCTTTGTTTGAATATTTTGAAGAAATTACTGAAGAAAACGACCAAGTTAAGTCAGGAGATGTAACTTATAAGGTGTGCTTAAGACTTTGCTAAATTATCCTTTCAAAAAACTAAAGAATATTTCTCAAAAATTAAGTGAATTTTTTAATAAAATTTATTTGGTTTACAGTCAAATTTATTTGAATTATATGTTAAAGAGTATATTTTTTTAAAGGATGGTGTACTTACTGTAGACTTTGGTAAAATGCATGGAACTTATGTAATTAACCGACAATCACCCAACAGACAGATTTGGGTTAGTTCACCTAAAAGTGGCCCCAAGAGGTTTGATCTTATCTGCAATGATAAGAAACAAATTCAATGGATATACAAACATACTGGGGAAACATTACATGAGATATTACAAAGGGAAGTCAAAGCTATATTAAAATCAAATATAAATTTCTTTAATTTGCCTTATGGGCACGAGGATAATAATAAAATGTTATAAATATGAATTTTGTTTTAATAATCTGAAAATGCTAGTGTTTTCTTTTGTGCATGTCTAGAGTGCAAAACAAATTCTTAAATTCCGTATCACTGTCACAACCTTTTTGGGACCTACAACAGAAATAAGGGATTAATATATCTTAAATTTGTAAAATATATATAGTTTACATCGAGCCCTTAAGCTTACTTGGGTTAACCTGATGTCTAGTTTTGAATGAAATAAAAAACTTGGTGATTTTAGCAGTTCTACTTAAACAGTAAAATAAAATAGAAATAAAAGTCCTTTCTTGAAATGTACTCAAGAAAATTTTTGTAGAAAGTATTGTAGAACTACAATAATAAAGGAACTGTCAAACTTGCGTTACAAAAGTTATGGTTTAAAAATTCTTATAAGCATTTTATTGTTTAGTCTTTAAAATCAGGTTTTTATATACATTTATAAATCAAAAATGGTTGTTCAGAAGGAAGATTTAATTAATTTACCTTGGTATTATTTAAAGTTTAACTTTTATCGTTTTATTGAAAATTATTTTCAGGATCGAAAAATACAGACCCAATAAACTAAGTGATCTAATTTCTCACGAAGAGATTATTTCAACAAGTAAGCTTTTTTTTATAAATATATTAAATAATATCAATTATTTAATTTTATAAATAAATATCTGTTTTTGGCAGTCGTATATTTTTACATTAGAACTATTTTCCAATTTTTGTAGTAAATAAGTTTATTGCGGAAAAACAGTTGCCACATCTATTATTTTATGGGCCGCCAGGCACAGGTAAAACAAGTACGATTTTGGCTTGTGCAGCACAACTTTACAGTGCAGCTCAGTTTAAATCAATGGTGTTAGAGCTAAATGCTTCAGACGATCGAGGCATCAATATTGTTAGAAATCAAATTTTAAATTTCGCTTCAACAAGAACTATATTTAGTGGAAACTTTAAACTGATTATTTTAGATGAAGCTGATGCCATGACTAATGATGCCCAAAATGCATTAAGAAGAAGTAAATTAGTATGTTGATATTTGTCTATTATAGTATAAAATTTTATTTGCAGTAATTGAAAAATATACAGAAAATGTACGGTTTTGTATTATATGTAACTATTTAAGCAAAATAATACCTGCTGTTCAATCACGTTGTACACGTTTCCGTTTTGCACCTTTAACTCCCGAGCAAATTTTACCACGTTTGGATTTAATAATTAATAGTGAAAAGTAGGTGAAATATACTTTATGAAAATAAATAAATATTAAATTTCAGCGTCAAAGTTACAACTGATGGAAAGAAGGCGCTAATGAAATTATCTGATGGTGACATGCGAAAAGTAATCAATGTCCTTCAAAGTACCTCAATGGCATTTGATGAGGTTAATGAAGACAATGTTTATTTATGTGTTGGGCATCCACTCAGCAAAGACATTGATAATATAATAGATTCATTATTGTCTACCTCCGACTTTCTTACTTGTTATAAAGGTAATTTTAAAATTAGATTTCAAGATTAAATTGTATTGGCAAATTTTAGAAATACAAAATATCAAAGCTAACAGAGGATTAGCCCTAGAAGATATTTTAAAGGAACTTCACCTTGTTGTAATGAGAAGTACTAAATTAAGCTAGTTTTGTTTAAAAATTTAATCGAATTTCTTTCAGTTGAATTGCCCAATACTGTTATGAATAAATTAATAATAAAATTAGCAGCCATAGAAGAACATTTGATGATTGGATGTAGTGAAAAGCCACAACTAACTACCTTAATAGCTGCTTTCTTCGATATAAGAGAGAGCCTCAATACGGAATAATTACTTACAAAGAATTATAAATTTAAAAAAAAGAAATATATAATTAAAAATCAAAATGTTTGTTTTCTTTTTATTTTAAAACTTAAGCATCAACTGCTTGTCTTAAACCAGAAGTAATTTTACTACTTTGTGCTAAAAAAGCCGCGTATTCTTGATAAGGAGTTTTACCAAGTTCCATTTCTTTCCACAAATCTGGAGTAAGATAAGCATAAGTCTTTGCAATTGCAGCGTAGGTGGCTTTTGCAAAATTCCCTAAAGTACCAGTTGAACCACGTGCTGAGGTATAACAATCTTCGATTCCAGCCATCATAAGTAGTTTTTTTGGTACAGGTGCTGAGACAATGCCAGTTCCTCTTGGCGCCGGAATTAAACGTACTGATACCGAACCACATTTTCCGGTAACCTACAAAAGAAAAAAGTGTTACAAAGGTTCTTTCGCAACAACTTTGACGTTTTGTAATAAGTAAAATTTATCAGACTTTCTTAACCATCATATTTAAATTCTGGTGGAAACCGCAAAAGAAAATTAGTATATCATCATTTTTAGTTTTTAAAACATGAATAATTTAAGTTTGACTTACTTTGCACGGTACTGTATGGGGTTTTCCGATTTTGTTACCCCAATACCCTCGTCTCACAGGCACTACAGAGAGTTTTGCAAGTATTATAGCTCCACGGATAGCAGTAGCAACTTCTTTACTACATTTTACTCCAAGTCCAATATGTCCATTACTATCGCCAATTGCTACAAAAGCTTTAAAACGTGTACGCTGACCTGCACGCGTCTGTTTCTGGACAGGCATTATTTTTAAAACTTCGTCTCTTAAAGAAGCTCCCAAGAAAAAATCAATTATTTCAAATTCTTTAATGGGTAATGAGTAAAGATATATTTCTTCCAAAGTACGAATTTTGCCATCACGTACAAGCCGTCCTAACTTAGTAACTGGGATCCATTCTTTTTGGTCTTCCTTTCCGCGGCCACGGCCTCGTCCACGTGCACGGCCTCTACCTTTAAGAATTAATTTTGAAAGAAAACTATTAGAATTCTATTACCAAATATATAAAATTTTTAGAACGCATTTTACCACGTCCTCTACTTGCACCTCGTGAGCCAAACCCACCACGAAATCCACCTCGGGCTGGAGCAGCATCCGCCATTCTGTAATTATTCATTAACGCACATATATTAATGATTTCTTAATACAACAAAATTTATATATCAAATTCTGAAAAGCAATCAGACACTTTAGGCCATCATTAAAGCAGTATATTACTACTTTTCTGGTGGAAACCACAAAAGAAAAATTAAACAATCATCATATTTCTGAGTAATTTGAGTATAAAACCAATTTTTAATTGTTAGAAAAAAATTTTCTTCAAAAAATTAACTTACTTTTTTCGCAGCGCTTGTGTATCGATAAGAGCACAGGGGCCGAATGAACGAAAACGTGTGCTGGGCGGATGTGGTAGCTGCCATTTTGAATGTCAAAGTAGAATGCTGTAGAAATCGGAAACATTTCAGAAATAGGCTCTATACGAGTTTTGTTTTAAAAATATTAACACATATTTGGATTATAATAATAATATAAACTTCTTTAATGTGGTTTACAATTAATAATAGAAATTTCTAGTTCAAATTTGGATTCAATAAGCAAATGTGCTTTAGTAATAATCAAATTTTATTTGATTCAATAATTTTTTATTTCTTAATATTTTCATTTCAAAGCAAAAAGTAAGATTTTTTTTTGCGATAAATTTAATTTTGTTTAAATTAGCAATTTCTATGGGCTCAGTTTTTTGTTTTATTTTTTTAAAAATTAGGAAAAGTAAAAGAACGCAGAGCATAAACATAAATGTAGAAAATAAATTGAATGTAGGAAAGACATCGATCTTTATAGGTTATTTATATCGATGATGTACATTTAAAAGCTTTACTCTTTTTCATTCAAAACCGGTTCCTTTCATTAAAAATATCAGTTAGAAAAACTCAAGCATTGGATTTTTTGAAGTGTATAGCCCGCATGTGAATCTCATGTGAATCTCAAGTATGAGCCGCATGTCTTCCCACAACGTTTGCACCATATGTGTCGATTTTGATTTAATTAAAAAATAACAGCTTAAATAATTTGAACATAGAAAATAAGCTTAAACAACTATATAAATAAAACTGATTGTTTAAAGACCTCAGAAAATATATCTATTATTATTTTTACAAATTTTGATTTAATTAAAAAATAACAGCTTAAATAATTTGAACATAGAAAATAAGATTAATACGTTTATAACAACTATATAAATGAAACTAAGTCCTGAGACTTTATTTTTTTTTTGTTATGGCGATCAAATAAATAAAGATGATATAGAAATCTTTTAAAATTATGTGTTGATACCATCATTTCCCGCTTTTTTCTTCTTTCAATCATTTTGATGCAACCAAAGGGACAATATTTATATAATTCACCATTTTGAATATATTTAAATCATTTCCAACCATTTCAGATTAGATTTTATACAATTTCAAACGTACCTATCGTAGCTATCGTAGAAACCCTGAACATTTTTTATTATATAATCATCCTCCAAGTAGTGTTTGTAGGTCTAATATTTATAGTTTGTACTATAAATTCTAAGATTTGATTATTTCAGATAAAGCAACATACGAAAGGATTATATATAGTGACTCCGAGGAATATTTATCTGATGCAGATGATCACTCTAATTGGGAAAATAAATAAATAAATTTATTTTGTATATATAATTTTATGTTCATTTTTTATACAATTTATAAATTAAAAATTTTTAAGTTTACAATTTCTATGCATAAAATCCTTCATTAATTTGAAAATTATTTTCCTCTGAAATCAAGACTTTGTAATCCTAACCATTTTAAACTTTTTAGTTTTATTCTCTAATCTTACTCTTCTCAATATAGATTAACGCAATTAATTGCTTTTGAGTTAGGAGCTATAAGAGGGAGAACACTTTCTTGGATATGCTATATCCAGGGTGTCAAAAAGCGACTATATCACAATATAAGCGACAAATTAAATTTGACGATCCAGTTTTATTGTCTAGTAAATGAATATTATTGTTAATGCATATTATCCTGATTCATATTCACCTATCCATAACAGGCTTAGGGTAAAATTTGGAGTTCAAAAATATGTAACCGGTAAAATAGATTATTTAAACTATTGACTACTTAATTAATGTATTATAAATGTATAGTGTCTAGTATAAATTTGACGATAAATTTTGAAAAGTAGAATTCATATAAAAATTGTTTCTCAAAAAAATTTTTTATTAAAAAACTTTGATAATATTTGGTAACAACGATTGTATAATGCTAAAGCCTTTATGCAGGACACAAACTTTACCAACACCACAGTTGAACAAATATTTGGAGAACTAAAATATGCAAAAACTTAGCTAAGATTATATTTCAATGTAAATTATTTACCAAGATGCTATTTTCGTGTACTGTACCAATAACGACAATAATTTTATCCTTTATTAGAACTTCTAAATTTGGAATATTCAATGATTCTAGTTTGATATTTCCCAGTTGAACAGAATTGAATGGAATATTTATACTGCTTTTAATATGTGCCTTATTGAATTCAATTGAACCTCGAATATCAATGACAATGATATTGTTTTTTGAGTTTGTAATTAGTTGTGCAAAATCTTTTGCACTAATTCTTGGACATATTTCTTCTTGTAATTCAGATAATGTAACATTATTAATATCCTGCGAAAATTGATTAGTGAGTTTAGAAAATATATATTTACAATTTTCTTACAAGTTCATTTAGATCATTCTGAATAAGAAGATGTTCTCGATGACAAATACTCTTTGGGGTCGACAAATACATTTTTTGTGATTCAGTAACACATGTTTCCATTACAATATCTGGCAAGTCAGAAAAAAGTAGAATACATTCATTAAATCCTGAATTGAGAAGAGTAGTTTTAAGTTGTTTAAGAACAGATATCCCGATGAACAACGGATATGAGCTGTCTCCAAGTATTAATTTATCCCATAAGTGTATAATTTTATGCAGTGGAAAAACATCTAAAATTAATAAATTAATTGAATATTAATTTTATTTATTAAAATGGTTTACGTGAAAACATTGTCAAAAACCATGGTATTGCATAAAGTTCTGGAATAAAATTAATTCCAGATAAATGCTTTGCTAAATACGGCTCATGATATGCTGTTAATTGTGAAAATTTACACAAATACTCTTTAATTACAGCTGAGTTATCTTTCAAAAAGAACCAATGTAAATATTTGGGTATGAAGTTGTATAAGCTCAAAAAGGCTAATTCTAAATAAAATCATTGTATTTTTCTTAAATTTAAATGTAAAATTTAAACCTTCGTTATTAAAATTCAAGTAAAGAAAAGGAGCAGTTAGTGAGTCCAATCCTTGCCAATAAACGTATTGAGGATGAGATGTTACCCACGCTTTTAGTAATCTTTTTAATTTTTTATGGCCTTCAGGTGAAGACAGTAGCTCGTCATATTGGTGGCATCGCGGAATGTCAACTTCTATCTAAAATTTTACAAAAATTAATTTTTTATATAATTATTGTCTCTTTAAGAGTTATGGAGACTTAGTTTCACTTTGCATTCAGAACATGACTGAAACAACATAAATGAAACGTAAAGGCATTCTTTGTATTCATAAGAATTTTCTATGTTTTAAATTACCTGACGGTCAGTTGTATTTGGTGTAAATTTATCGATTTTTTGATAGTACCCATTTTCAATAACATCTAAAAGGCAAGACCAAATTTTTCCTCGGAGTAATGGAGGTATATCTGTGTGAGCTTCTTTTATAATGTGATCACGAGTGTAGGGATAGCCCTAATTTAAGGAAATTCATTTAACAAACATTATATATATAATATATATATATAGAGCAATACCTGAATTAGTCTTGAAAATAGCTTAACACGATAAAATTGATATTCTGTATTTTTTTCACGAATTACTAAGGGAAGTTGTTCCAATCCAGTTCCATAGCGTATAGTAAACTTGGAAGAATGTATTAGAGGGAAATGTGCCATTATAGGAACATTTTTCAGCCTCTCAGTTAAATTACTTGGATTAAGTATTACAATACGATTACCCATTAAAGAGCACTGGCTCCTTTTATACCCTTTAACAATACCATTTAGACATACAATTTTCGGGATTGATAATATAGGAGCTTCGCTTTTTATCAGACCATTTTTTTTTAAATCAGCCTGAACATCACCACCAGCTAATTGCCATAAATAATAGATTTGATCTCGTGGGCATTGGAAAAGTATATTTTTAGATTTTTGTGTATTTGTAAATTTTAAAGTACTTAGATCTTTTGTAAAAATATCAAAATTAATTAAATCACTAGGCAAAGGCCTTATTTTGACTGATATTGATAGACATTTTTCAACAAAGTCTCGAATATTTTTGGGTAAGTTTTGATATTTTTCAAAACAATTATGTTCTCGTGCAATTTTTTCGAATACATTTTTTGTATTGCATAAGGTACAAATTTTTCGTACAGTACTGGAAATTTTTAAAGTAGGCCATAAATCACATTCCAGAAATAGCTCAGATGCTATTATTCCAAGGCTCCAAATATCACTTTTTATATTTCCTTTGGCTCCAGCTAAACGTTCTGGGGATAAATAACGAACATTCCTAAAATTATATTTATAAATTAAATTATAGAGTTAGAAAATGATAATTATTTTACCCGATTGGAAAAGTAACATATTCTCCCTGTTTTGTCATATGATACAATCCATAATTAAATAACTTTACATTAAAATTGTCATCAACGAGTATATTTTTTGGCTCTAAATTGTGTACTACAAACCCATGATTCTGAATTTCTATTAAACCTAGTATTATTTGATATATAATTTTTAAAATTTCTGTAGGTGTAGGTAATCTAGAAATTTCTCGAAGAGATTTTCCAAAGTATTCCGATACAATGATAGTTCTTTCTAACCAAAATAAAAGAAGGATTATTGAGTAATACTTGGATATATATGTTTATACCATGCTTTGCTCTTATAAAACCTAAGTATTGGCACAAGTTTTCATGAATGATTGTTTTGAGTATTTGTGCCCGACCTAAAATAGCGATTGAGTTTGCAGTGAGTGGTAATCCATTACTACCGCAAACGTCTGTGGGATGAGATTTTGCAAAAAATGTACTTGCCGCCAAGCTTGAAGAATTGGATGATATGCATGGTGACATATTGCCGAAAAATTAGCGAAATCGCAATCCATTATTTAGCAATCATAATTACAGATTTTGACAATCAGCTGATAATGCCTTTTTGACATTTTTTTTTATTATTTTGGTAAGCTTTCAAGGAATTCATAGACATAAAATTACTTTTTATAAGTTTTCGATAATTTAATAGAAAAATTTTGACGGTTATATCCAAAATCTATTTATTTTATATTTTCGGTAAAGAGATTGAATGCTTCAAATTCACAGTTATAGAGTATTACAGAGCAATGGGGAAAAATGGGAAATACGGTAATATTCGCGTATAAAACCATTTTCAAGCTGAATGAGGGTGAGAACAATATTTAAAACCAGTTTTTGCTTAGAATTATGTCATATCAAGCTGTGTCTGATTTGAGCTTAAGTCTGATCAACAAAACCCAATCAAACTGAATTTAATCAATCGGCGAAAAAAAGACAAAAATATGCAGATGGAAAATGCTCTGTATGTTTCAAATACTTCAGAGAATAACAAATTTAAAACAGCATATGCTCAAGAAGCATGCTTTATCTTTCGTTGAACAACTATTACTAAAATTGAACTCGAGTTTTAATAATTTTCTGAAAGGTTTTATAATTACTGCATTTAATTTCCATAAATAAAAATATAACATTTATTCCACTTTTTTTCTTTGTAAAGAAATATAATAAATTTATAATGTAGACGGATTCAGTTTACTATTTACACATACAAGCATAGAAATAGTTGGAAGAAATACCTTCGATTTATAGTAATACAAGCAACAATGATTTAAAACTTTTATAATAATTATTGAAAAAAAGTAAATATATGGTTTCAATAAATAATTTCGTTTTTCCTAAACATGTTCAATTTTGAGTATTTTATTAACAGTTTGTATGAAGAGTAAGTTTCGAAGCTTGAATTTTATCCAAGTTTATTTTTACATTCCTAGATAAGTGATATAATGATTCTAGCTTTGAAATTGACCACTCGTTCATTTGTTTGTGCAATGCGCTAAAAGAAAACAATATATTTATTAATAGCCTGAAATATTTACTAGGAAAATATAAAAAAAAAGTTTGTAATGATTCTAAATATAATTCAGTCAAAATAATTGCTTTGGTTGAGATAAAATGATGTTTTTATCTTTGGGAAATGTTCATAACACGATTTATCAAACACAAATCATGCATCATTGTATTTACCAAAATCAAATCTTGAATAAGGTTCGACAGACCTCGGTTGGCAAGGACAAACAGCCGAGTTACTGGTCCAGGAATTCCTTCAGTATAACCATCACCACTATTTGATTTTGAGCTGTCATCCCCGGTCCCGTCATCTGAATTAGAATTATCATCCTGAGTTTGTGTTGCTGAGCTGACACGATATACTGTTCCAGCACGATCAACAGTTTGCTGATTATTTTAATATTTGATTTCATTTAAAAGCAATTTTCATTTAGGTTAAATTTTAAAATTAAATTCTATTTTTTTTTCTTTTTGACTGTTAACAAAATATGCTTGTTTTCCGATTATAAACGGAATATAAGTATATTGCATATTAATTAAAGGTACATAAAAACAGATTAGTAAAGTAAAAAAAGAAAAACTTTTAACTGACACGAATTATGTCGAATAGGAAATTACCGGAACCACTGCCACTGCTACCATCTCCCCCACTTGATCCACTTGAACCGCTTAATCCAGGTAATAAAAATCTAAAAAAATTAAGATTAATTAGAAATACAGGTGAAATAAAAAAATACATATTTATGTAATAATTTTTATAATTTAACGATACAAAACATTATGTATTTACCTTTTATTACGATCATTAGCTGAATTTTCGTCTGAATCTAATAAGGGAAGGGTTTGCACGTTCACCTGAATAGGCTTATACACCTAAAACAGGCCAAATATATAGTCCAAGAGCCAGCGACGTTTTTGATGAAGTGATAGTATAATGAAAAATGTTTGTACGAATACCTGTATAGAAGTAACGTTAACCAAAATTCACTATACCTGGCGCCCCTCCCCCCTGCATTTCAAGTAGGCAATTGATTAAAGGTACAAAAAGAAGGACGATTTTGAAGTGAGAGTATAAGAGCGGGGATTTTAGTATTAGCAAAATATAGAATGTATGTAATGCAGTTGTAAAAATGCCCGCTCAAAATGTTGCTGCAAACACTTTAAAAAAAGTATTAAAAAAATCGTGTTTTTTGGGTGTATTTTCTTTTATTGGTTTATATCTCAGGAAATCCTTTCTTGATTGACTAAGAATTGCTTGCTTTAAAAAGTTATCATATTTTTCTTTAATTTGATATTTAAAACAAGCAAATTAATTAATATTTAATGAAGTTACTGCAGATCAAATTTTAAAAAAAGTGATTTTTTTCGCCTTTTTTAAAAATGACCCATTTTTATTTGTTTTTTTTCGGTTCAAAAAACTATTAACCAGAATTTTCAAGACTTCGTGTAAAAGAAAAATTTGTTACAAAAATTTTAAAGGTAAAATCTTTAAGATCAAAAGAAAAATAAAAAAGGTATAGTGGGGACGTGATTTTTTCATTTATCAGGTGTGCTACAGAGGCTCACAAAGTTCTGCCAACTTATTAAATGAAGTTAACTCATGGAAATTAAAAAATAAATTAAATGTTTTACTTTTATGTAATTTTTACAATTTATGTAAATAAAACTGTGAAATAATGAAATAACAGAAATTATGCCTTCGTAAATTTGAGTTATTTACTATCAAAAATACCGAAAATTGTTTTACTTACAAATTTTAGAAATACTTTTCTTTTAATTATTTGAATGTAAAATAAATAGGCTCGATAAACTCGATATATAGATATATTTATTCCTTATTCATAAAAGTTATCAAAGATAAACAGATTTTTTACATAATACATTCATAAAATTCTTTTGCATTATTTCAACACTTTCTACGTTTTATTCGTCTCATCAAATGTAAAATGAAAAAACCGTCCAAGACTATATAATCGAATTCTGGTGGTATTCCTACGGTAATTTTTTCTTCCAAGATTTTTACCAATACCGATTTATCGGTTTTACAAATTTGTCCGTCACCGTGGCACATAGAAGTAGGCATCGGAGTTAGTGGATAAGTCAATATTTTTGGGATATCAATTTTATTTTCAACTGACACCGCTAACATACGTCCAAATAGATCTCGTTGCATTCGGATTTCTTGGACTTTGCCGCCAACTTTGATTTTTTTTTTTTCTAGTGAGAACGAAAAATTTTTAAAAACATTTTTTTTAATAGGTTGCTCGAATATTGCACTATCTTGATTGCATTCGGTGATAAATTGATTTCTTAATTCCGCACCATTCCTTTCAATATTCAACAAAAAATTAGCAACGAATTCAGATGCGGCTTTTCCGGTAGCAATGTTATATAAATAACTTTTCTGCACTTGTTCTTTAAAAGGATCCATATTCTGTTTTAAGGCAGCCATCAATTTTTGAACACTAAGAGCACTTTTTTCCATTTTGTTTGGTTCAAGATCAGCAGTAACATCTTGTTGTTTTTTTATTTTTATTTCTTCATTAATATGTGAAATAAAACTCGATCGAATATGATGATTTCTTGCCCAACGTTGTCTACCAGATATCGAGTTAGTATAATGAATAAGTCCCGACTTTCTGTTTGCAGTATCAGCATTAATAGTTTGTTCTAATGTGATGTCGATCGGTTGTGTTGAAAATGATTTACCTGTTCTTTTGATACCAAACGAACCTCTTTTAAACTCTTCAGTCAACCCGGGATGTGTAACATCAACGTTTACTAAGTTCTCATAATATTTTACAATCCAACGAGCATAATTTTGTTGGTTGCATATGAAGAATAAATTGGCAATCTTAGGTAATATATTTTTATACAGTTCAAAATCCGCTGTTCGAATACTTCTAGATAAGATTTGATAATAATGAATGAAATTAACGTAAACCATGTAAAATTGAGGAGTTTTGCCATGGACTCCTCTCAATGTTTCCTCTTTGTAGGCCATATATAATGACAATAATTCGGCCAAAGATTTATCTTGTTCTTTCACAGTTATATTTTCAGATTCATCTTTGTTATTTCTAGAGCCATGTTTATTAGAATAATATTGTGAACAAAGTTGTAATAAATCTGACAGAATATCCATTCGATTATTTTGATTAAGTTCCTTGTTTGTAATAGTTCGAATTTCATTTTCAGCTTTATCCAAAATAGTGATATTTTTATACTCTAAAAAGGCTTCAAAGTGCATAATCGGTAACGCTAGTGACACGATTGGATGTAATCGTTTACATCTATTAAAATGCTTTCCAGTAATGAACCCATTGACAGAACCATTAGCTAATAGATTGCAATCAACCATAACATTAGTCAAACCACAGTCACTTATGAATTTTCCTACAGCTTTAAAAAATGCCATTTGAATGTGAAATGGTCCCAGATCAATAAAAACTCTATCAAACGTTGGCTTCTCCATTGATTGTAATTGGTATGCTATTTTTGCGATTGCTAAATCATAGGTTACTTGGATATATCTTTGTGAACATTCCCCAGCAATTTTTAGGCTTTCTTCTAAATTAGTCACAACGTAAAAAATGAAAATTAGAATATTCACAAACACTAAAATTCAAACGAACGAAAAACGCAATTTAAAATTTAGTGATCAGATAACAACTAGACTACTATTTTGTTAACACGTAAAATAAACTTTTGTAGGGATAGAGTTTTCCAAAGTTATAAATTTTTATGTAAAACGTGGAAATATAATAGTAAAAATATTTCAATGACAATATTTAAGATTCGAAGTCTTGAAAATTCCACATAAAAATGGGTCATTTTTAAAAAAGGCGAAAAAAATCACTTTTTTTAAAATTTGATCTGCAGTAACTTCATTAAATATTAATTAATTTGCTTGTTTTAAATATCAAATTAAAGAAAAATATGATAACTTTTTAAAGCAAGCAATTCTTAGTCAATCAAGAAAGGATTTCCTGAGATATAAACCAATAAAAGAAAATACACCCAAAAAACACGATTTTTTTAATACTTTTTTTAAAGTGTTTGCAGCAACATTTTGAGCGGGCATTTTTACAACTGCATTACATACATTCTATATTTTGCTAATACTAAAATCCCCGCTCTTATACTCTCATTTCAAAATCGTCCTTCTTTTTGTACCTTTAATCAATTGCCTACTTGAAATGCAGGGGGGAGGGGCGCCAGGTATAGTGAATTTTGGTTAACGTTACTTCTATACAGGTATTCGTACAAACATTTTTCATTATACTATCACTTCATCAAAAACGTCGCTGGCTCTCCGACTAATATCACTGTAGCTTTAGATCGCAAGACATCTAATACTGCAAACTTTATATTTAAAAGACACAAATAAACAAAAATGAATGAATGACTGATCAACAAAATGTTAATCTAATTGTAAGTTAAAAGAGGCTATAAGAAAATTTTTCTTGCTTAAATTTGAAGTGAAAATTTTATTTGCTAAATACTATCAGGAAAACGAAATTTTGTTGTTCATATAGTGGGTAGAAGCAATATTATATGAAACTTTTAGCCGACACGTGAATAGTTAACGTATCTTACATGTGGTGTATAATTGGGAGTCTTGGGCTTTGAGAATTCAATCCATATACTCGAAGTAAATATATTTGCGTTTTATTCATGGTATTTAAGAAAGCAGGAAGATTTAGAAACTGCAATCTTTTTAACTGAAATTGCGTGCATGAGTATATAGGCATATCAGTACAACTTCTTATTAGTCGCTGTAAGTATAACTAGGCTTTGTATTGTTTAGCAAATTATTAAAATGCTTCAAAAATACATATTCATAATCTCATACATATACATAAATTAGAGTTAGACTGATAAGTTTTGGTGAAAAATTTAAATACTATCAGGATATTTGGTGATTTTGATGTTGGGAAATCTGTACTTTTATTTTTACTCCTTATTCGGTTTATATGAAAAATTGTAGCAGTTTTCTGTATCAGTGTTAAATTGAGTAATCTACAAATTGTCCAATCAACGTAAAATTTAATGAGTTCCAGATACGGAACACTGTTTACCAGTCTTTACCTAAACTTCGTTTATTTGTACTTACAAAATACCATTACATAAAGATCAGAATTCGAAACCTGATCAAAAAGCAAGAAATGATAATTTTACTTAAATATTAATTTTCATAAAATTTATGATATTAGACATTATATAGATTTCTTCTAAAATTACAACAGTTAAATGCTAGAAAAAGTATAATTAAAATAATATTATTATACTGCTCTTGGTTTATTTGAAGACCAAATATTAAAACGATACTAATTTTTATATTATATTTTTTTTTAAATCCTCAATTATTTCAAATCAAAGTTTAAATCAGCAAATTAAATGCATTAGTGTTTGATTGAGTATGTTTTTATTGCAGATTTAAATTTGTTATCTGATTTTAATTATTTGTGACATTTTAATCGACACCGAAGCCTTTTAGATTTAAACATATCTGTGAACTCTATATTATAAAGCGTCCCTTTAAGTTGTTGGCCAATTTTATTTACTCTTCAAACTTTTAAGCAAATTGATTTTAATAGTATTAGAGATTTAAGCATCAGAATATCTTTGGTTATCATTTCAAAAGTTATCACTGTATTCGCAATATGACGCCTCAATTGTTGATCTTAATTGATTTAATTAAAATAAAAAAAAAATGATTATTGTCTTAAATCAAGTTAACTAAAGCAACAACCCTAAACATAGATAGATTACATTTGTTGAAAAACATTAAATAATATCAAAATTGTAAAAAGAAATTTCGATATATTGAATAAAAGCTGTTCGTAAGCATTAATCCTATAAATCACTAGAAAGATTTTCATTCAATAAGATTAATATTCGTCTTTAGTATTTCAATTATTCACAATAAAAATATTTAGTGGACAATAGTTGTTAATTTTGATTTGATTTTGGAAATAAGAAATTAATATTAGGTAAATTCTTCTTCGTATTCATATATCACTTATAAAAAATACCATATAGTTATAGAATATTCATAATGGCTGAAAATAAATTTAGTATTATTGTATCTGCCTTCATCTAAAAGAGGTTAAGTTTTAATGAATTCATCTAGCTTAGGGTAAGTAGTCATCATAGCTACTTTTCAGTCATATTTTCATGCAGAAAGACGTCATGACGGCGAGTTTTATGGCCATTTGTTAACTAAATCTATTGATGTATTCCCCGAGAAAGTAAGTGTTATGACTGAAAAGTAGCCCTCTTTCATTGATGAAGTAGAGCTACTTTTGCTACTGGGACTAATAGTAAGCCTATGCTGAATCTTTCCAAGGAAGCTTTCTAACGTTTCATAGCACAGTAGGAAATAAAATCAGATAAACAAAGAAATAAATTAATTCAAAATTGAAAATATTAATTGCAGCTGAAACAGTGTGAAAACGATGTTCCGAACGATAATAAATTTATTATAAAAAAGATATGAAAAGAAGATTAAATAATAAATGGGCATTTATTAATTATAATATTTTTATTTTTCAAACAACTAGTAACAGACGATTCTATATCTCTTCATTTTTTCCTTAAAAATCTTTTCATAGTAAAGCTAACAAGCCTTGCTTTCCTAGACATTGTTTAGTCTAGTTTATTCATACTAACAATATTAGGGACAATATCCGCACGTCTATAGCAGGTTTTATATTTTAATCCAATTTTGTTATATTAATAGAGCCGCAGGCTGTTGACGCGTGGTCTAGTATAAAAGTTCCTTAAAGCGGGGTATTTACTATATTTCTGAATCAATGATTCGGCTCTCATTTTTACCACCAGAAATTGATTTTACAGTATCATACACGATTCTTAGTCTTGGGTGTGTGAGAGTTTTGTTCCCGTATAACTTGTTGTTGCCTTAAAACCAGTTTGACAGTTTCGTATGATAAAGCATCCATCTGCACTGCAGGAAAGCAAATTTAGAAGGAAATTTTTGTTTATATGTGTAAGTAAAGCCGTAACACCAGTTCAGAATTCAACCAAAATATCCAACATATATGGTAGATGGTCGATGGTATTTATCAAATGAATTATCGTTTGAATAAAACGTTTTAAGAGGATCTTGATCGTACTTCTCCTTCATTAAGTATTCAATGATGTCATTTTTGGTTTTCTTATCTTTAAAGAACCCTTCATGAATTTTAACATGTTCAATATAGCGCATTTGGTTTTTAATTTTATTTATCGTGGCTTTAAGGCGTCCAGTTAAAAAATTTTTTCTTTTAGAGTAAAAACTCAAACGATGTTCATAAAAGTGCATTAAAATTTCCCAAACTGAGGTAAATTTTTTTTTCTTGTACTTTTCATCGAGAGCAATTAATTTACCATTTCTTAAAGTTTTACTTGTTTGAAAAATATCATCGAAATTCAACCCACGATCCTCTACCTTTTTGAATTCTTCTTCGGTGAGTTGACATATAATTTTTATTTCCCTTCTAGTTTGCCGCTCTTCATAAAATTGTAAAATTTCTTTAGCACATAGAGGATCTAAAACTGTTTTTTATATATGAGCTAACACAATTCCCTATAGGTAGACTAGTAATTTCAACTCTCCCATTTCCAATGACATTAATGAAACCCTCCGTAATGAAGCCATTACTTTCATTTGGCGCCACTTCTACGTTACTATCTTTGTACCATGGGTACAGATTTAACTTTATTGATTCTTTATTCTCGCCTTTCAACAATCTACGTATAATTTTAATAATTTGACGAGGATATTGTTTCGGTATGATAGTGGTATAACCAGTGGCTATTGACTCAGAACCATTTATTAAAATCATTGGTATAATGGGGACATAAAAATGTGGTTCTAATTTTTTACAGTTCATATATCTAAAATCCAGAAGAGGATCATCTTCTTTGCGAAATATTAATCTACTTAATCTGGTTCTCCTCGTGAAAATATAACGAGGACTAGCGCTATCATTTCCCCCAGCTAGTAAAGAACCGAAATGACCAATTGGTTCCAAAAGGTTAATATTGTTTGATGTAGGAAAATTCTGAGCTAATTTAATAACGACTGAATTAATGCAATTTTCGTCATGTAAGTACAAGCATTTTTCTGCAGTAGCCCCACTCAACTGCGCCACTTTTATTTCCTCTTTGCTCTGAAGTCCAAATAAAGTATAAACAACTTTCCTCTGCGTTGGCCTTAAACCATCAATTAAGCAAGCAATACTACGCATTAGTGTACAATGCCAAAAAGGCACTAGTTCCTTTTTAATGAAATTAGAAATAGATATTTCTTTTTTATATAGATAATCTACAGTTTATTTTTATAATAAAATGATTAATTTTTTTAAACACTAAAATGGGTTTTATTTAACAAATTTAAGTTTAATATGAATTTATACTATTTGAATATATTAATTTCTACAATACATACAAATTTAATATGAATTATCAACCCAGAATAATTCTGAAATTATTCATAAATATATTTCCTTTACAATTGAAATAATAGAACCACTGCACTATAAACAATAAAAATACATCAAATGGGTCCTTTTTAATACATTGATGTGAGCACCTTTTAAGCTTCCGTTGTAGAAATTGAAAATGTTAGGTTTGTGCTCCCGCTCAATGCTCCATAAAGTTTTTATTTTTGGTCCGATTGTAGAAATTTTGGACTCAAAATTTTTATAAACAATTTTTCTTTCATTTTAAATTTTCTTATTTGAAAAAAAAAAAACAAATGCAAATGTGTAATATTAAAGCAAGTGTAAAAATGAAGTTTTCTCAACTTTCTTTGGAAGCAATGGTGACAATTTTATATTAATTCAAACAAATTATATACTATTAGAAACGAAATAACAATACCTTCAATTAAGAGGCTGGTTGTGTTTGTAATGTGATTTAGTTTTGGAGATATTTGTTATTATATTAAAAAGAGCTAAAAAGCAGGTTTTTAGCGAAAATTTCAAACATTTTATTTTAGAAAAAAAAATTGTTTTCATATTCGCATTCAGCAACTAAAACATATTATAAAAAACACTTTTTCTTTTACAGCACACTCAAAGCACTCAAATTTTGAGCATAGCTTAAGCCACGCGCCTCCTGACTTTTCCTTATAAATTTGCTCGGCAAAAAAAACCACCAAGATAACACTCGGCCGACCAAAAAAATATTAAAGCTGAATATTTAACCTTTAATTTGGTATGAATTTCATTCTTTAACTCGATGGGAGCTTAGCCTCGGTTTTTTCGGTGTAGAAAAAACCCCCTTGCCCGAATCCCACCAGCATAAGGCTCGGCCGACCAAACTTTTTTTTATGTCCTAATTATGAACTATCGCTAAAAACATGAATTTTTCTTTAACTGGATGGGTGCACAGTTTGTGTCACGGGCTCCCGGTCTATAATGCAAGTAAGAACTGTTAAATTCTGCTTTATTCAACTCTAGTTGTGGATTTGTTATTGATTTAATACGTAGAATATAAATTTTGGGCATAATCATTAAAGGATGCTATTACTTTGAAGTGCTACTCTTTTTATGTTAAGCTCGTTATAGACAAGATAGAGATAACTAGTCACGTAGTCCGTCCAATAAATTCAGGGCATGAATAAGGAATGTAGTTCGAGACTAAATTTGACAGTTCTATTTAGTTTCCTGATAAATTAACATTATTACGAACTTCAGACCATTAGCATTATTTTCAAAATTTCTTTTAATTTTAGACATAAAATTTCAATAATATATTTTTAATTTTTGTACATCATTACCAATAAAAAATTTGATTTAATTCAATGTTAAAAGTATAAAATTCAAATAGATAAAATCAATTTAAAATACATATATATATTTTTATTCATTATTTACTCACACTCACAATTTTCTATGTATCCATCTATCCTCTGTCGATTCTTTTAATGTCCATAACCATGCCTACTCGTCAAAAGTTTACGTACTTGAATAATATCCGGAACTATGTCCTTTAGGGTGTAGCAAGCTTTAGAAAAATAAAAATATGTAAGAAATTAATTTGCAAAAATTTCAGATTAAAGTTGACTTTAAAAATCAACTGTTTTCACCTCAAGAACATACAAAATCAAAAAGATTAAGATAAAACATTTGTTGCCAAAAGGGTCAACCTTTCACAAATTGTTTCTTTCCTTTTAGCTAAACTTTAATTATGAACATTTGCATTTGATTTGAGAAAAAAAAGAAACAATAATTTTAATTACATAGAATTAGCATTTTTTGGGTTCATACAATTTCATTACCAAATATTTGCATTTATTCATTTTTTTAAAAAGATAAGTTACCTTTAATCAAAGAGTATTTATGTAAATTTTCACAGTTAATATCATATCATAAAAGCCATATTTGACGATGTATTAATCTAAAATAAATTCAACCTACTTTTAAATATTCTTCCAAATTGCAATAAGCAATTTTGTAGAGATGAGTTTGATATATTAGTACCTATTCATTTAAATATTAGTGATATTAGCTAATATTAGGTATCATAATATCATGTATCACTGGCTTTTTTGACGATCGAAAACACTAGTTTCTTACGATCGGTGTTTGTCATTGATAGATTTGACATTTTTAACAATGTTATGCTAATGAGTTATAACAATTTCTCAAGTTTATGCTTAGGGAAAGAATTAAATTGTAGGTTTTATATTTGCATCAATATTTTGGAATTACTTTAAGCATTCCAGGAGAGAGCGCATGAAGCTAGTCTAAATATGAAGATCAAAATTTGAGTTTTGACATACAGTGCTGAAAATGGCTATAACTATATAACCATATAAATTTCTAGGTTGAGAATACGAATTTAGTCATAAAACTAGTTTAAAGTATATACCCTTACATATCCATGCATACATAGAACTAATTACCTGCAAAATTTAATTCAGATAAGAGAAAATGATGGAATATTTTTACTTTTAAATCAAATATATGGAAAAACTCAAAAAAAAACTTTGTGTTTATAGCCATTTCCAGCACTCAAATCCTTCACAATATGCAAAGTAAACGAAGAGAATATGGGCAATAGGATACATGATGTTTTTGTTTTTGTTTTTTAAAAGCATTCTTTACATGGTCATAAAAATTGCAAAAAATAAAGACAGTGTTAAAAATCTTTCGGTGCAATTTTTAAAAAATATTTAAAACCAGTAATGAACTCTAGTTCTTTAAACATTGCCATCCTCAACGTTAAAATGACGTCAAAAGCTATGACAATAGGTACTATTGTCATATGACCTCATAACAATGGTGGTGCGTTTTGTGATATTGAGCTTGTAGGACGCTATTTACACATTTATTTATTTTTTCACTTAATTAATAAAGAGAATAAAGGTACAGATAAAATCTCAGCTACATATAGATTCCAAAAAAAATATCAAAAGGAAATTTAAGCTACAAGCATATTCCTTACTTATTTAAGCAAAATGGTTGTCAATTTGTAATTTTGCTTGTAAAAGGATGGTCACAAAGAACCTAATGTTTTTGAATGTTTTTGCCATGCGGATACTTAAAGTGCGGTTAAAAGTTCGTAGCTCATGTGCAAATATCAAAAGAATTAATATACAAAAAAGCATTACTGAAAAACAAAAGGTTTGCTCGATATGTTCGTTAAGAAAAAAGTTGCTTGTTCAATATAAAATAAAAAAAAATGGAATGAACGAATGGGAAAAGGCACAATAAGTATAAATAACGGAAGTGGACGAAAGAGTTGAAAGAGGTCGACCTCAGCGAACGTACTTCAATTAGTTTATCTTAATTAAATTAATAAAATCTATCTTCTAATATAATGTGGTTTAAGTTCAAAAAATTTGGCTCTCAAAACAAACTTCATTGTTTGCTTTTTTGACATTTGGCTCTCTTGGCTAATGAGTTTGCCGACCCTACACGATATAATCATTTTGTCCAATCCAATATTGGATTAATTGTACAAAATATTTTGGGCAATATTGGATGAGAAACAATTGGTGGAGAAAAAATAAATTGGAATTTTTCTTGTAGGCAAATTAGAATATAAAAAGTTAACAATTGTATAGTAGTAGCCCTACTATCACATTTAAAGTTTTAAGGTTCTATTTTTGCTTTAAAAAGAGATCCACTAGCACAGTATGCTTGAGTGGCAATAGCTTAGAAAGTTATCAATAATATTTTCCGGATATAAATTTATGACTAATTGATGGTTACGTATATTTTTGAAGGTTTAGAGCTTGAAAATAGTGCTGATAGGAAAATATAAATCTCATTTAAAGCTTGCTGTGCAATATAAATAATAATTTTATTACTAAATAATTAAATACCGGTAAGTTTTATTTGCTACATTTTTCTATTAATCCAATTATCTAGTAAGTTATTATAAAATTTTCACCAAGATCATAAGATAATTATCAAATAGCATGCAAGATAAGGTAAATCATTTAAGTTAATACTAGTAATTATGACTTTTCAGCAATTTTAAATATTATCATAACGTAAACACAGTTTAAAATTATTTTGTGATCATATAAACAGGAAATGGTTGGTGTAAATATTACACCCTTTGGCATATTTTGAAAATTCTATCCTGAATTTTAAATGTATCATTTCTATATATATATGTCTTAATAACCTAATTTATCAGTATATGGAAATTTTTGATTAGCTTTTAAAGAATAAGCTTGCAAACAGTTTTCTCTTAAATCACTGCTAGATATCTTTCGCTATTATCTGAGTAGGCGAGCTTTTTACGAGAATCATTTATAAATGTTGAAATTACTCTGGTAATTGTCATATTCTCTACTAAATCAATCGTGAGATTTATTATTAAAAGTACAAATAGACACAAATAACCTTTATAAAAGTAAGAAAAAAAATGAAAAATACAATTGAAATATCTTTAGAAGACTTGAAATTTGTCAACATTGGAGAGGTATAACAAACCGACACAAATTTAAATGATAACAAAATTGCTTGTATTTTACCAAATAGCTTAGAGTCACAGCTATGCAAATAACACTTTCAAAAGTTAAGCGAAAATTTGAATTTATTAGAGAAGACTGTCTTCTATTATAAAAGTTGTATAAAAGTTGCAAAAAAAATTTGAATAATTTTCTTATTTACTGCGATATATTTTCTTGTTGAATTTATTTTTAGTTGTTTTCAATTCAATTCATTTAAAAATTTCATTTTTCTGCTTAGCTCAAAATGAACAATTTTATTTCCATTTATAACTTAACCATCCCATATACACGGTGTCTGCTAAAAAACCCCATAAATTTGCGAGTACAAGCCCCGCGGTTATTATTAAAAAATAATTAAATTTTCCAAATTCTATGAAAAACAAAAAAAATTTCTATAGTAAATATAACACAAAAGTTTTCCAAATTACTTGTTTCTAAAAGAGCGATATCAAAATCCACTGAATTATTAGATTTTACTGTTGCTGCTGTCCCATTATTACCAATCTCTACTGTTGCAAGCGTGTTTTGTTTTACACCTAGTCAATAATTTATAAGAATATTAATAATTTTTAATATTATGACTGATTCTGATTGTAGCAAATATATATTAGCAATGATTTATGTTAATTATTCCAGATGTTAGTGAGTTTCTGAGCCGTCAATAAAACTGAAGAGAAGCCAAACTTAAGAAATTGAATGTGCTGTATGGAAGTAAGGTAAAAAATTTTTGTAAATTCTTTGGCGAGGTCATAGTAACTTCTCAAATATATCATAAACACCTGTTAACTATTAATAACTATTTAATTAATTTTTTTTTGAATTACTTTTCTTTGAAAAATTATTTTTATTTAACCGTTTTAATTTAGATTTCTTATTTTCCTTAGAAGTGATTTCAGATAGTCTCAAAGATTATTCATTATGAAGTTTCAAGCTCCAAAGGGATTCATA
Source organism: Acrocera orbiculus (assembly GCA_947359355.1). Taxonomy (NCBI): domain Eukaryota; kingdom Metazoa; phylum Arthropoda; class Insecta; order Diptera; family Acroceridae; genus Acrocera; species Acrocera orbiculus. The sequence continues at coordinate 4,018,969 of OX375757.1, forward strand.
ATGTATCAAGAAGCAAGATTTTTGCCATACATAATTGCTTTAGTAAAAATGAAAATAACGTTAAACGTTTTTTGGCCACTTTCTCTTAAGGATTTATTTCGATGGTAATCAAATTAATTTTGACTTTAAATAAACATAAATTTTATCTACACCCTCATTCCAGATTGTTTCCTTGATCATGCCAATTTTCCAATGAAACTGTTCCTTTTACTTCGTCTTTGATAGTTGATGGTTTAAAAGCAGTTAAGTGATTTTAACAGAGAAATTGACTTGCATGTTTGAGCAAAAAAACGATCAATTTGGCATTGCAGGTGACTGAAATCTTGTACGTAAGGTGAGTGTATTTAATTTTTCATAGGGTAAGGTGAAGCATTATCATGATAAAAATTACTTTTTATGACCTTGAAAATTATGTTTATGTGTAGTTTATTTGAGTTTTGAACAATAACATAGATTTTTTGTTCTCCATAGTTAGATGGATTTAATTTTTCCTTGGTGAAAAAATAATAAAAAAAAGTTTTACGGAATTTCGGTAAATATCAAATGCTTTTTTAATAATACAAATAATATTAACTGTTTTTCTTTTTTTTTTTTTTGCAATTTATGGCGAACTAATTATTCACGCGAAATATATTTGTTTGTCATTAAAACAAAATATATACAAATATTTTACAACCCCCTGAAATGAATTTGTACAGTACAATTTGTAATATTATCGCAATTCATGTTGACTTATTTATATGACGTTTCAAAAAAATAATTTACTCTTGTGAAGTTTTAAAAACTTTAATAAAATTAGGAAAAGTTTAAAATTCTTTTATTTTTTCAAGTTTTTCCATATAATTAAATGAATCATATGTAAATTTTTGCATATGTCGAACCTGAATTAAAATGAAAGATCATAATTTCTTTTATTGGTTTTTCTTATTCAAATTACAAATTGAAATATATTCTATGCATTTAAAAAAAATCAAGTTTACATAAGAAATTTGGTCCACTTGTCTCTTAGTTCTTGGAAACCATAAGCCATATGTTACAAATTATTTTATATTACATATACTTATACATTTATATATTTCTATAACCTTAAATTGAGAAAAAGATATTTATTTAAGCTGACGAATTTTTAATTCTGCGCGTACAGTAGCTACAATGACGCACGAAAGCTTTTATAAAACAACGGTTTCTGCTACCAATTTAGCAGAATTATCAGATCAAGCGACAATATTAAACGCGGAACACAAGCTTAATTCTTTCGGTATAAAAACGATCTTAAAAAAATATTTTCCAGAGCTCCCGAGCTTCTGGAGGAATTTTATCGATAAAAATTATATTTATAATAACGCTGAAGGTATTTATTGAAATTGATATTTGTTAAAAAATTAAGCTAACACATAATATATAGTGGAAAAGTGACAATTATAAATTAGTGTTGTTAGCAATAGTAAATTTTAAAACAAATAATTAACAAGTATGTGTGAATTTAGAGAAGTCAGTGAAAGCGAAGCAAGTAAAAACTCCCAGGGTAAGATGTGTTTTTTTAATAATTATCTTTAATATTCTTGTTTTTTAATTAATAACTAATGATATTAAAATCTTGGTTTATGTTTATATCAAAAAGAATACTTGCAAAACAATTTATAAAGTATTGTAAATTTTATAATTAATTCAAGTGAAAAAGGGACCTGTACCGGGAATAAATTGAAAAATCGCAAAGTCAAAATATGATACAAGTATTTAATAATGCCACGAATCAAAATATTGTGGTTTTTATATGAACTTATATTTTTGCATTAAAAGTCAATTAAATAAAACATCATATACACTTAACATTGAACAAAATTTAATAAAATAATTTATAGTTTTAGTTTAGAAAATATTTTCTAGTAGTAGGTGTGACTGTATCAAATTCAAATTGAAAAAATAAAATGTTTTGATATTTGGTTTTAAAGGAAAACAGTTTCCGTTTTAATTTGTAATTTAATCTGAAATAAAATTTTATTCATTAGTTAAATATTGGTGTCAGTATTCGGGGAAATAATTTAAACACCTGAAAAATAATTTCACACCTTGAGAAGTTAAACATGGTTCCTTTCTAATTACATCACGTTTTATATAAAGTTTTTCAGCGACTTAAAAAAATTGAAATGTGTAAAATTGAAATTCTAGTTGTAGGCATATCGAAATTCTAATAATAAATCTTGATTAACTTATTTGGCATCTTAACACTGAGTTCTGATACAAAACCAAACTTTTATGTATCACACACAATGCTAGGTTTGAATGATATCTAAATACTGTAAAAGCTTGACTCTAATCATATTGCGTAGATTTTTCTTCATTTCTTATCTGACCGAGGTTAATTTTTCCAAAAAAAGTTACAAATCAAATATTTTAACATGTCTTTTAACCACATGAAAAAAATATTCAGTACAGCCCATGATATTTTTTGTGATTATAAGAAATAATATAAATTTACAGATTATCAACAGTATTTTCTTCATATATTATATTTCATTTAATCGTATTATAAATTAAAACGGTTAAATAAAAATAATTTTTCAAAGAAAAGTAATTCAAAAAAAAATTAATTAAATAGTTATTAATAGTTAACAGGTGTTTATGATATATTTGAGAAGTTACTATGACCTCGCCAAAGAATTTACAAAAATTTTTTACCTTACTTCCATACAGCACATTCAATTTCTTAAGTTATGCTTCTCTTCAGTTTAATTGACGGCTCAGAAGCTCACTAACATCTGGAATAATTAACATAAATCATTGCTAATATATATTTGCTACAATCAGAATCAGTCATAATATTAAAAATTATTAATATTCTTATAAATTATTGACTAGGTGTAAAACAAAACACGCTTGCAACAGTAGAGAATGGTAATAATGGGACAGCAGCAACAGTAAAATCTAATAATTCAGTGGATTTTGATATCGCTCTTTTAGAAACAAGTAATTTGGAAAACTTTTGTGTTATATTTACTATAGAAATTTTTTTTGTTTTTTATAGAATTTGGAAAATTTAATTATTTTTTAATAATAACTGCGGGGCTTGTTTTAGCAAATGTATTATTAGAAACATTGGGTATTAGTTTCGTCCTACCTGTTTCTTCCTGCGATTTACAGTGGACGAATCCTGAAAAGGGAGTTTTATCCGCAATTGGCTTTGCCGGAATCATTTCTAGTTCACATTTATGGGGCTTTCTCGCGGACACAACGGGAAGAAGAAGAGTAAGGACATTTTATCTGTCTTATTCGTGCTTTCCATATACTTTTAAACCTTTTTCAGACCAGAGCGTATTTCCATCGCTCGGCACCTAAGGTCATAAAATGGGTGGTGCATTTGCTCCGGCCATAGCTAGAAGAAAAATGTTTGTTTCATGAGGATCATTTAATGGTTAAAGGATACTTTATGGCCTTCAAAATTTTTGTTGTTTTAATTCTTGCTGTACCTCAAATTTTTGTTTTGCTTTAAAATTTTGTTGTATTTATATTAAAAGGGATAGTAAATAATGATTTTATTGCTTTTAGAGAAGCATTTTGTGGACTTCAAAATTTTTGGTGTACCTCTAAAAATAATAAAATCATTATTTCCTATCCCTTTTAATATAAATACAACAAAAATTTCCAGTAGAACTAATATTTCAAGCACAACAAAAATTTTGAGGGCCATAAAGTGTCCTTTTAGTGTCATAAATGATCATCATGAAAGGAAATTGTTTCTTCTAGCTATGGCTACAGAAAATTCATCACTCGTCTTATGACCTTAGGCGTCGAGCGATGGAATTACGCTCTGATCTGAAGAAGGCTTAAATGGGAACTAAGAGCCGAATCATTGATTCGGAAATATAACTCAACTTACTTTATTTTTTCATAACATTTATTATCTTTCAATATATATAAAGTGATTATTCGATTAAATTATTTTTCTTATAGGTAATAAGACCCACACTTTTTGTTGGATTTATAATGACTGTAGTATCAAGTTTTGGAAATAGTTTTTGGACATTTGTAATTACACGATATTTAAATGGAGTTTTGTAAGTATAAATATATTGTTATAAGATTTTTCTATTATTCGCCATAGTTAATTACTTTATCCAAGAAATACGTTCGGCAGCAGTTACCGCACAAGCAAATTCTCTCGAGAAAAAAATATTTTTTGAATGTTCCGATACCTCGAATATTAAACGAAATTTCAAAATTCATTTGAAATTTGGCATATTCTTGAATTTTTATTGAAACTTCCGTATTTCGCTAACTAGCGGACGGGATCATAAAACTCTTACTGGATAATTACGGTTAAATGTGTATCATGTGTACTATATGCATTCTATGACTCGTCTATTTCCTTTTCTGCAGTTAAATCGAAATCAACACGCTCGAAAACCCCCATCTGCCTCTTAATACTTAAAATTACGCTCACACGCATACCCATACTGATATACATCACTCTAAAATTGGCTGCAAATGAAGGTCTTGAAACGAAAAGAAATTACAAAAAACTAACTATTTCGATTTTCGGACCAATTATCATAACTTTGAAACGAAGCTCAAAATTACAACAAAAAACAACAAATTTTCAACATTACACAATAATTTATAATTATCTACTTAAAATCCAGCTTAAAACTAAAATTCATCCTATTTGAAGAATTTTTACAAAAAAATAAAATGACGTCATATTGGGTCCACCATCTTGAATTTTAAAAAACTCATAGAAAATTCCAAATCAGCACCTTCGAAAACCGCCATGTCCTCGATAATTAGAATATGAAGGTTACATAGAAATTTTTGTTGCATCCTCAAGAACGTTAGTTTTTTATTCATAAAAAACGAACCGCTGGGCCGATTTAGCTCAGACTCTTTTCAAATCTAAGTCATGATGTGGCGCATCGATTGATATGCTCAAAACGTAATTCGGTCCAGTAGTCTTTGAGAAAACGAATCTCATAAAAAGCTCACTTACATACATACACACCCACACCCACACACACAGACATCACTCTGATTGATTGAAAATGATTCTCCAGGTCTTGAAACGTAAAGAAAACACAAAATTATTGATTTCGATTTTCGGACCTATTATAATAACTTCTCAAGAGAAGTTAATAATATTTATACGAGTATAATATTCACAAATACTTTATTTAAATAAAATTTAAAATTTTATCTTGAATAATTGCTTTAAAAAATTTCTTAACAGGAAAATAACTAAACAAAAATTATTTCACATTTAAATTAATTTTTTTAATGTAATTGGAATGTTAAGACAATTTTCTTTTGTTTTTAATTTTTATAGCGTACAGTAAAAATTAAAACAATATCAACATTCTATAAATCTTAATAAACTCATTCAAGATGAGTTTTTTATTTTATGTTAAAGAACAATATTTTTACGTAAGGGAAGGATACGAAATATAAATTTATATTGAAAATAAGACCCTTAAACATTTTTTGATAACTTTTGAAGTAAGGAAATAGTTTTTCTTTACTTATTTAACGTTTACTATATTATTTTTTTATATATTTTATGATTTATCACTTAGCATCTGATCTCGTTGGTAAATGCGCAATTTTTCTAATCTTTAACAAAAAAAATCTAGCTAAGGTCAGACTCAGTAGTATTCCTTAAATTGTATATTGTATTATTTAAAAGGACCTCATTTTCTTTAGTCGTTTGCTAATATTAAAGGTCTACAACTAAAAAAGTCTCTCTTTATGATTTAATGCAATAATTCGGTTAAGTGAATAGCGTAACAGAAAGAAAAACGTGGGAGTCTTGCTTTTGACGTTTTATAGTTGCAAGAACATAATTTAAATTAGTACTACATTTTTTTCAGCATTTCTGGAGGATCAGCAACTATATATCCCTATCTAAGTGAATTTCATAGCTCAAAAACTAGATCAAGAGCAATAATGGGGGCAGCTTTCATTTTTGGAATTGGATCAATGCTATTGCCATCAATTGCTTGGTTAGTCATTAATCAATCATGGTCACTTTATATACCATTCTTGGACATAACATATAAACCTTGGAGATTATTTATGGTTGTTTGTGGAATACCAGGATTAGTTTGTTTTCTTTTTCTTTTGAAAATTCCTGAGAGTCCAAAATTTCTATTATCTCAGGGTAAAGAACAAGAAGCAGTAGAAATTTTACAAAAAATGTATACAATTAATACCGGAAGGCCAAAAGAAGAATGCAATGTAAGTTAAAATTATTAGATTTAAATTAATTTGATTAGCCTTTAATTTCATAAACTCTCTATGTGTGACATACATATTTAATATTCTTTTAAACTGCTGAATCAATAAACTAATTGTTTAATATTATTAAAAGTATACTTATAATAAAAAATGAGTTCAAGTAACTTGTACGCTTTGCCAATATTTGTAAATAATTTTGCGAATTGATTCCATTTAAAATTGTTTTTAAAATTTATAACATAAAGGAAAGCTAATTAATTAGGCCCCAAACTAAAATTGACGAACTTGTTAAGAGCGTTGTTTTTTGTTTTTTTTTTTTGTATTTCAAACAAAAAACTACAGAAAAAGTATTCAAATTGGAATAGAAGCATAAATTGTCATAAAAAGATAAGATAAGTTAATTAAATTTTTGTTTAAGGCGTGATGGGTTAACTAGTTGAATACTTTTATTAGTTTGTTTTTTACTATAAGTGTAAACAATGAGCATTTATAGTACTCATATAAAAATGATACAGTTTGTTTTTAAGAAATTTTGTTTTTCGGTAAAAAGTTGCATTATGATTATAGAATTATATTTTTACTCTACATTTATACGATTAAGTATTACACTTGTCGATTTATTAAGTATAGTAAAAGCAAAGATAATATAAAAAAATTGACTTTATTTTGAAATTAACAATCTATTTTTTAATATAAATTTAATTTTGTAGATTACTTCCGTATACGACAATTTCGATAGCAAAAAATCTGTTAATATATCTGGATCAAAAGAGAATTATACTCTAGGAATTTTGCGTTCAATGTGGATTCAAACTTCACCTTTATTTAATAAGAAATATATAAGAACTACATTCTTAGCATGTACAATACAATTTGGTATGTTTGCAACATCAAATGGAATGTATATGTGGTTTCCTGATATCCTTAATCGAGTTGTTGATTTTATGCATGAAAATACATCAACTAAGGCCAAAATATGTGATATAGTTTATGCTAAACAAGTTAATTTTAGTTCACAGTCAAATACAGTAAAGTTTTTTTGCATTTGAAAAAATTAATAAAAAAACTATATATATATTTTTGATTCTAGAGTTTTACATGTAATGAACATTTAGAGATTTCAACATATCAACATTCATTGGTTTTAGAAATATGCTACGCTGTAGGTTTTGCATTGATTGGATTTATTATTAATTCTGTTAGTAAATTAGTAATTTTATGTAAGTAAATAAATCTTTGTATTTTGTTTCTTTTTTTAAAACAAAAACTAAAGTATATGAATTTTACAGTTACAATTCTTATTATTTGTGGAGCATGCGGTGTTGCTGTTGTTGCTGTAGACATTCCAATTGCTTCAATTTATTTGTATTTGATTTTGTTATTATGTGGGCTTGGTGTAAATGTGGTGAATGCAGCTACTGTCGATTTGTACCCAACAAATTTAAGGTGAAATTTTGTTCTTATACTAAAATAATATTAATAAATCAAAAAAATAAGAAAACTTACCACTTAGTTGATAGAACCGATGGCGATCGAGACTCGACGTTAAGAAGAAATCTAATAAAAAATTATATTAATCATTTACGCAACTTTTACAGTTCCAAATTTTTTTCAATGTCTAGATTTTATGATTTTGTTAGAAATACTTAATTTACTTCGAAACTCGATACAGCCAGTTAAATTACTGAGATAGAAAAGTTTCTTTTAATTTTTAATAATTTTTTTAAGATGTAAACGTTCGTAGTTACAGATCTCCTTAGAGAATAATATCAATACCACCATTTTTTTTGTTTTCATAATCGAAACATTTTAAAATAAAGACATGATAAAAAATAGAAAAAGCATGAAATACAATTGAAAACTTGAATTCTAACAAAAAGACCTAGCCTATGAAAAGTAAAAATATAAATATATGCTTTGTATATGATCTTAGTATCAAATCTGTCAAGGATATATTTGACTTCAAAGTTAAATTTTATAAAACACATAGAAAACAAAATCAAAACTTTTCTTTTCTGTTTCATGATACTCAAAAGAAAAAAAAAATTAATTTCAATTATAAGTTAAAAAGTTAAAGTCTTAGATCGAAAAAATAGGCGGGAAAATAAACGGAAAAAATAAATTTAATAATGAAAAATGCTAAAAATGAAAACGAAAATTTTTAACATATTAATTTGTACGTCTGAGTAGTTCTGATCTCCTTTAAATAGTGAATTATGGCCGATTTTTTAAAGTAACTTTTTAATATTAAACTCAATACCACTATTTTAAAATACAAACTAAGACATATTATTTTGTTTACAGAGCAATGGCTATTTGTATATCACTTATGATGGGTCGTCTGGGAAGTGTTGTCGGAGCTAATATTGTTGCTGTTCTTTTAGATAATAATTGCGAAACAGCATTTTTAGCATCTGGTATATCATTAATTGTTTGCGGATTTCTAGGATTTTTATTACCAAAACCTCCAGGAGGATCTACAAAAATTAAATCTAGAAGAGGTAGCATTATATCAATGACTGGAAATTGACAGAATTTTTATTTTTTTATTAAATAAAAAACTGTTTTCTTTAGCATTTTAACAAATATAAGTCTGGCAATTATAATTATATTTTTTTAAGATTTATTGTATATATAATTAATTCTGTAGTAGTAAATTTATTTGATTAAAATACAAATGAGTTAAAAATTATTTTTATTGATGTTTTCGTTAGAAATTAAATACCTTAGTCCCCTGATATAGTTATTGTAAAAACATTCTGTACCCAGTATTTGACTATTTTGATTCAATATATCAATAAAATTTAATAATGACGTTAATATTTATCTATAGCTCCAATATATTTTCCTTGGCTGATAATTTTTTAAAATTATCCATAATATTTAATTATTCCTATTATTATTATTATTATATTATTAGAACTCAGCTCTAAAAAGACCAAAAGACCAATTGCAACTTGCTTTTAAGTGAAAGTTAAAATTTTGTAAATATTTAGAGCCCAGGACTTCAATTTATAATTTTTGTAATTCCATAAAATTAATTTCAATTTAGGAAAGCTATTTAATTTCAAGTTAACAAGAGTTTTGTTACTTCAAAGGATTATAGAAGATATATTTTCGACTCTTTGACATCGCTAAAAAATACGCTTTATGCCTGTAATGTGTACAAAGTTATTAGCATCTAAAATATTATACATAAAAAAACACAAACTGTCCAATTTTTAGAAAGTTTATGTAGAATTAGTTCATAGAGGTATGTAATTACTGGTTTATATGGCACTAAAAACTCATGAGAAGGATTTTAATATATTTACAAAAATATTCGTAAGTACTACTGCTAAAATTTTAACATATTATTAAAGCATTATGAACACAATTACGCAACTGAGTCTAAAATTGTATTATAGAAGAATAGTTCTCTTTTGCCATGGTATTCTAAAAATTAAGTATAAGGTTCCCAAGGAAAAAAATTTGGTTTCTGTAAGCTTGTAATATACTTAGTTAACGTGTGAAAATTGGCAATTTATTGACAGTTGATTAGTATTTATGTTAGAACTAAATGGACACTTTATAGTTCGTTTAGAGTGGCCAAAGATACTAGACAAATGTACTACCATTTTAGAATTTGTATGGGAAATCTCTAGTATATTTCTCAAATAAACTAATTTAAATCTAGTTTGTTTTTCTAGTTCATTGCTAAATGTACTAAACAACTCAAGGCAGTACCGAGGGGAAATTTTGAGTAATTTTTGAGATTATCTTTTTTGAAGACTTTGAAGAACAAGTTCTGTGAAATGTCGTCGTCAATCAGTTCCAGTACTCCACCCAAAGCAATCTTTTCAATAATATTTTTCATGTAATATTTTCTCAAATTGATTTTTAAATTTATTCACTGGTATTTAAAATTTTAACTCTAGGATCTTTATAGAGGATAATTTTTGATTACATGCTAAAAATAATCTTTATTTCATTTAATGTATTTTAAGAAAACAAAAGAACGTTATAATCCCTTGGGTCATATAAAAATGGAATTTATGAGACTTTTTTAATATTTTTCAAACAGTCCGAAAGGTATTTTGTGTCAGTTTACAGCTTTCATATTTGTTAAATTGACTGTTAAGTTGAGCAAAACATTAAAAATCGAACTATTTCACTCTTCATAATATAGAGATATTAGATTAATTTTTGAAATTGTTTTAGCATCTATTCTTCCTCCTAAACATACTGAGAATTATCTTTTAGAAATATATTAATATTCTTTCTTTCATTAACCAACTAAAGTTTAATCGTATTACGTCAGATTTCCATTTATCTTCAACTAAATCTGGGAACAATGCAAATTTACTTTTCAAAAACTCCATTTAACTTTTTCCGATGTTTTCTCGAAGTTCACGGTCGCAATTCATTTGGCAAACAGGGTTGAAGCCCAGATTTTAGATTCAAGAACAATTTAAAGACTTATCTTAATTTTATTAAGCTAGGTCAACATTTGGCACAACAGCTGTTTTCAATGTCTGATGATTTGCGAAATTTTTGTTGTATTTGCTACAAAAATTCATATAAATTTTTTTTAAACAAATTGTTTAAAAAAAGTTTTCATTTCCATTTGAAATATGTAAAGGTAAAAAACATGTATTTGTAGACTAACTACTATTGGTCTAAGCACATTCCATACAGATTTTTTGGAAATTCAAAAACAACTTTAAGAAAGAACCAAATAAATTAAATTCACATGATGAAAAAACTGACTTTTAATATTGTATTGTTTTGATTTCGTAAATTTATTCCGTGAAAAAGTACTTAAAAGAACTCATAATTTTAGCTTTAAAAATAAAATCAATTAGTAATTTAATATATGATCGTGTATTATCTTGAGAAAGAATAGACACCGTAAACTATATATATGATCGTTATTAAACCAATTTTGACCTTAAGGGGCACAACTAGTGTAACATTATCAATATTTTGAATTTTTTGTTTGCATTTTTCGATAATTTGTACCTTTTAAAATAACATCAAAATTTCAGGTAATAATCTTAAATGTTTTACAAGTTACATCCTTTAAAAAAGCTGTGGCTCTTCTATTAGAAAGGGACGTTACTTGTCTTTAAAAACGTTTTTCTCAAAACTACGCTCGTCAAAACTGCTGCAGCTGTAACTCTATAACAAATCATCCGATCAATTTGATTTTTGTCTTAGCATATTTTGTATTTGTTTTTCCATACCAAAAATATAATTTTGCCAGGTCAAAACAATCAGATTTTTAAGCCAAATTAAAATTTTTTTTTCTAAAAGCTGCAATTTTGTCGCATTTTATTTAACAGCAGTAGTTGGAGAACTTTTTTTGAAGACTCAGGAGATGGTGTATAACTTGCTGAAAAGCCAATTATTTTATTTCAAACAATTACATTGCACCTTTTTTAGTTGTGCCCCTTAAATTTAAGTAAAGTCGGAGAAAATAATAAAAGACTTCAATAATGCTAATAATATATATTTTTAAGCTGCTTTTAATTCTAAGTTAAAAAAAAAAGGTTTTTTTTAGAAAAGTAATCAACAAGTGAGCAAATGTAAAACACTTCATTATATACTTTTAAATTTTTCTTCATCTAACGGGTTTATTGTTCTCTTTATCGCCTCTGTTAAAACTGTACAAATTTCGGGTAGAAGGAGGATTCTAAAATAAAACCGTTATAATTTTATAAGTACAATTAGTATTCATTAATTACCAATAGTTGTCCAATGTTTTTAACTCTATTAATTTCTGATATTTTTCGAATGGGTAAATCCATTTTAGAAGAAAAGGAAACATTCTTAAAGTTGGAATTTATCTCTTTTGTTTCAAAATTTGCTAATGATCGCCGTTGTTTCAAATATGAATTAGAAGCTTTCATTCGGTTAACTGGTGTAGATACATAAAGAGTTTTATTATCACCATGTTTTTTAGGAGATATTGATGAAATTGTTGGTGTGGAACAAGCGACCGGAATAGATTTTGATGGAGTTACGGGGATTATTGGTGTACATTTTCTCAATTTGCTATTCATATAGGATGCAGTCGAGGTATTATTAGACGGTAATGTATTTTTTTTTATTGTTATATTTGCCTTAATAGGTCCTTGTGTTTTTTTTATTGCACCAGTCGATTTTATTTTTAGTTTACTGAAATTAGTATCAATATTCTTTTTTAATAGTTTTCTATCATCCAAAATATTACGCGTCTCAGAAGTCCTATCACCTTTAGTTATTCGCGGTGAAGTATAAAATGATTTTCGAATTGGGATCTCTTTATTTTTCGGAGTTTGTGTGATGCCTGGTGAATATATGTGTGATTTAAACGGGGTTGTAAATTTTGGTGTCAATTTTGTTGTGTGTTGTGAGCTGTGGATGTTACGACTATCGTGATTGCTTAAAGACAAGCTTCTTCTTAATTTTGATTGTTTTTTTTCTTTTTCAATATTAAGATTTTCAATTATTTGGGTTAATTGCCTCTGTAAAGGTTTTTGTGCTCCTAAAACAACAATGTATGTTGATTTTCCTGGCTCGGAATTTATATCAGCAGAAGTTTGAATTAGATTGAAGTTCTGCATTTCAACATGATCTTTGATTTTATTTAAAACTTTTGAAAGATCTGAATTCGTTACATTTGGCAAATTACCAACAGGGCTTTTATTTATATCATTATTTGAAGTAATATTACATCGTTCGTTTATTTCAAAAGGATCTTGTTCAAAATCTGGTTGCACGTTTTTTTCTGATGAAAGAACAGAACTTAAGCTTTCTTCCAACAAGGTGGGAGCTGAAGATTTTACTGCTCCTTCATTACATTCCAATATAACATCTTTTAAACAAGTTGTTAACCCATTTAATTCTTCATTACAGTTTGATTCTTCTTTCATATTATTTATTATAGGCACTTGTTTTTCTTGATTTATTTGTTTTTTATACTTATTTAAGTTTTCTTTTATTTGTTTGAAGCGTGTAACTGCTTTGTTTCTATTAATTTGGCTTAATTCTATCTTATTTTGTATTGAAATATTCGACATTTCCAAATTATTATTAGGTTCAGTTTCTGATTCAATCCAGTTTGGTTTAGTATCCATTATATCTTCAAAAGAATCATTTAAATATTTTGAACGCCGCCTATTTAATATTTTTTCTTCTTTAATTTTAAGTAAAAAATCACTGTTGCTTGTTTCAGAACTCTTGGCATTTAATAAAGTACAATTATTTGAGAGATCTAATCGAATATCATTCTCATACTGAGAATTTGGCTTGTTTAATGCACATTTTATGGTTGGACTATTCTTATATTTTTCACAGTGTTCTGCTGAACTAACTTCTGTAATGTTGAAACTATTAATAAAATTTTCTTCATTAGAGTTTGAGGATTTATCATGCTTCATGCAGGCACTGAGTTGTTCATCATGAGTATTATTTTTCAAAAGAAATGAATTTTGTGATATTACAGTATTTTGTAGTACCGGGGACGAAATATTTGTAAAAATAAATTCATTAGAGTTGGACGGAGTTTGTTTTATATTAGTATGAGATCTTAAGATTTGTGGGCTACAAATGGTTTGCGGAGTTGTGGAAAATTCTTCTTGGATTTCATTTCGGTCATCTGCCAAGATGTTAAAACTTTTTAACTCAGACTTATTTTCAGTTCTTTCATTGCATTTTTTAACAACTAGCTCAAATGGATCGTTAATAAGCTTAACTTTGTATAGTTCTGCATCGAATGGATTATTCCTACCAGGCGAGGCGAGCTCGGTATTTTGGCTTTGTATTAAAGGTTTAAGTAGATTAGTACTTTTAAAAGTTTTCACATTCACCTCCTCCGAAATAAGATCTATTAAATTTACTGACGAATTAGCTGACATTATGGTTAAACTGAAATAAATTGAAGGGAAACTTTCATTCAAAAGTGAACAGCACTCTTTATACAAGTTCAAATTCTAGTGAAAATAAATCCAAAACTGTCATTTTAAGTATTAATAAATTTAGTCAAAATTTTGATGTTTGCTTAAATGTTAAAGGATTTTTCAAAAATTATAATGTTAATAATAATATTTTAATACTTTCGAGAACATATTTAAAATAAAAACATTCCTTCATAGTCATAGTATGATTAAAGTAATGTTTTTCATTCAGGTAATAAAATTATATTTTTGGTTATGTTATAGAATGTTTCTATTTTTTTTTACTAAAGATTATATTAATGCACAGAAACAAAATCAGTTAAAACAGATTTTATACTCCAAATATAAATAATTAATTTGACTTAGAAAGTATATTTACCTTAAAAGGTAGAAAATATTTCTTCTTAAGTAAAACTGCCACAACAATTTTTTTAAAATGTATTTTGACATATTTCCATGTGTACTAAAACTAAAATTAATTTTAGTACCTTGGTACCAACAATAAGGCCTAGCTACCATACAAGACAAATCCGCAATTTTTAAAATTGATACTTCGATATCCTTACTAGAATTCCTTTTAAGTATTGAACAACATGAAATATTTCGGCTGCATAAAAATTGAGAATGGAAAAGCCAAATTTTAACACGCTTACCACACATTTCAAATGTGTCAAAATTCTACGTGTTTATTTTCATTGTCACATTTTACGTAATATTAAATTAGTCCCAGTATTAAAAAGTAAGGAAATTGTTCAATATCGACGGGAGACCTAGAAACTGTAATGGCCATATTAAAGTTAATTTTGCAATGGTTCTTCGAGAAGCGCCATGTTATAAAGTGTAGTTTAAAGAGAAATATTCTCTCATCAATTGCCAGCTATCGTTGAACATGAAATTCTTAATGTCTTTAATGAATCCTTAACCAAATTAAACTGTGTACAGTTCTTTTAATATTAATGAATCTCTGCAATTATTTCAAATGTTTACTTCAGTATTCTCAAAAAAATCTTAGCAAATCATATAAAAGTGAGTACGTAGTGGACACACTAATTCTATTCTATGCCATATAATTGCATATGTAAAACTTCGTATATTAAGCCGTGACTGAACAATTGTTAGTAAAAATATTTGTTAAACATAACCAAGATTCGATTGAAATTGTGCTAGATGAAAATTTGAATCAATAATTTTCATAATAAAAAAATTACAAGTAACACTATTGCTTTTAGGTATGAATTATATTTTTTGAAACTATTGTTTTAATCTTAAAATTTTAACTCAGTCAAGAGAGATAAAAGAAAGCTTCGCTATTAATCAGATTTGCAAAGCCGCTTTGTTGGACTTTCAAGATAGTATTTATCTAACAAATCCAAAACTGAACAGCTGGAAAGTTCTGTTTGTTGTTTTTCCTCTAAATTATTTTCTTTAGAACCACTCTCAGTTATTTTTTCCAAGTTTTCATCATTTTTGAGTTTTTCTTCCTCCAATTTAAATATTGGTGTAATCATAGAAATTTCGCTCTGATATTTTAGTTGATTTGACTGATTTGAATTTGATGTCGAAGGTTTCGTTCCACATAAATTTTTTTCACCAATTTCACTACTTTTTCGGATATTTTTCTGTAGATCTTCTGATATATGATAACAATTTACTTCCCGACTGTTCTGAAAATATGTGATTCTGTTTAATATGTCAAATTAAACAAGCTAAAAATCTATCTTACCAAATTATTCTTTTTTTCCTTCTGATGATCATGATAAGCTTGGCAAATAAAACTAAATAAATTTTTTGGTGCCAGTTTATGTACCCTGAATTCCTTTAAATATAGCCACAATTCTTTAACAGTTATGTTATTTTCAATAAAAAAGGTATATATTTCATGTATAGCATCTCTTAATTTACAATCACCGAAAGTAAAATAAACTAAAGGTCTTTTTGTAGCAGAGCATACCATTATTTGTAGTAAAGCTTTTAGGGTGGCTTCTCCTCCAAAAGCACCACAGCCCCAATTCCCTGAAGCCACACCTAAAACAAAGAAAATAAGATCTTTAATTGATACAACACGAAATACAGGAATTTTTAATTTTCTACTTCAAGTAAAAAAGTAACTAAAATTATATAACTATAATTTTAGTTAATAAATAAATAATCATTTTTACTAGTTTAGTTTTAACTTAAGATCTACTGTTCATATAGACAAAAAAAGTGCTATTTGACGAAATATTTGGCCTAATTTTTTTTGAGCATTTTAGAAATTTTTTGAATTCTAAATATTATTTTTTTGGTTACTGTGAAAAAAAAATTTTCCTTTGACTTTTTTTTATTATAATAAAAAGCTTCCAAAAATTATCAATACTGAAAAAATATTTACCTGGTGGGGGGGTTTTTAATGGATGAAAAAACCCAACATATGCCTTATTTAATTCCCTTAACATTAATTCCTCTTTATATTGATGAAAGCTTTGCGTAAAATGCAGTGCATCGATCGCTACAATATTGCAGTGACGACGCTGATTTTCGTCGAATGGAGTGTTATCAATAAAATCACCTCGCCATTTAAATGAATGTGCATAACCAGTGTAAGAACTATATCTTTCACATCCAATAATTGTTACCGCTTCATAAGATTTGAGAGCTTCAGTAAAAAGTTTGCTTATAATCAATTCGGGACAAATAACAAATCGTATTTCTTCTTGTACACAACCTGCTCCTAAAACTCCTCCACCTAAAAACTTATTAGCAAAATCAACTTGCAATAAGCCATCACCTTGATCTTCTATTGTCCCAGCTGATGTTATATGAAGCGGAGTTGTACCTAACGGTGCATTACATTCATCCCATTTTGGTAAATCCGATTCTTGCATAGAGCGTCTAGTAAATGTGACAATACCAATGGGTGCTTAAAAAATAATTAAGTTATATTTTTTGATAAAAATTGTTACTTCAAATAATATTACTTACGGCTGTCGCAAACACGTTTGAAATAGTGGCAAATGCATTTAATTTTCTGAATTACTTGTGGTCCTCTTGATTGGAAGAGACTATAATATAAGTGAAAAAGCTTTGAGCTCTATATTGGGATAAAAATTATTGCAGTGAACAAATTTTTAGACTTGAATCAGTAGAAAACAATTTTATGGCTGCAAAAAAAAAACGGTATTTCGTACAAGTATTGGTTTTTCCATTTGATATTTTTGAACAAGTAATAGTTCATTCCCATTAGTGGTTATAAGGTTACTAATTATTATACAAATGAAAAATTATATAAAACCGTTTAAATGTTAGAAGACAATGAATTATATTAATAAACTCCTATCAAATCTCTGCTCCAAGGGTACTTATCTTTATAAAAGACGAGTTAAAAAAACGAGAAAACTTAAACATTTTCTTAACTATCCCAATCTACATAATTTTCAAATAACATTTTTATTCTTACCGATTGAAATTTATGTCTGGATAGCTGTCATATTCTGATTTTCGTTTAGATGTGTTTCTTCGAGGAAATGTACATAAAAAAGCATTTGCTATAAGACATGAAATTTGTTCTTGACTAATAGAAATTGATCTAAAATATATTTTAATTATTATATATGAAATATTGTCTTTTTAAATATGAATAACCTATTTATATTCTGTCGTAAAAGTGGAATAGCTGTACAAATAAGTTCTGGCATTTTTAGTGCTAGTTGAATTATTTTAGGCAATAAATTATTAAAAAATTCTCTTGATTCTTCTTCTTTGAATTCCTATTAAATATTATAATTACAAAATTTATTTATTAAATATATATTTTTCTTTTACTTCTTCAAAAAGCTGATGTAATGACCCAAAATCCCAAGATTTTGCATATTTGGAATTATATGATAAAATTGCTGTTTCTAACTCCCGACTATTATTAATAGGTTTTAAGAAAGCGTTTTTTATCATACACCATCGACTTTCAATAGTTCTACTTCCATCATTCTAATTGATGAAATTAAGTAAATTATTTTGGTTTTTTATAAAGTAAATTATATCACTTTGGTAACAGGATATTCATTTAATGCAGAACACGGAAGTCTTACGTGAATGGAGTCCCACTTATGATGTCCTTTAAATGGTTTTGGTGGTTCTTTTGTATTTTTAATTGGAAACTCATATAGAACTGTATGAGAATCATTAGGATATATTGATGGCACATGTTTTTTTTCCCATTCGCTCAATCCATTGTATATTTCGGCCAATGAACAACCACGCCATGAAACTTCATTGTTTTGTCCTTTATTAAAAAAAATTATCGGATTATTATCATCTTTACAATATAAACTATCGGAATATTTACTTGCATTTGTGTTCATTATAAAATTAATAATTTTGAAGCTAAAAAATTTCGGTCTGGTAGCAAAAAAAACTGTCAAAATACTTGTCATTAGAGATTATATGTATGATTTCAAGTTTTGACGTTTATATTCTTATGCTATGCAAAAGGATGTGTTCAGTATAGGTGAATAGTTATTTGAGGAACTAGAAATATTTTTTAGGATATTTTGATACTGCTATATTATAAAAGCTGATGAAAAAAATCGTGGCTAATTGTTTTGTTAACATTTTTAAGCTCAAAATTATTATGTTAAAATTTTGCATTAATAAATTTTTTTTGAGTTGTTACATAAAACTTCTGAGCACAACATGTGGTGTCCACTATAAGGTCAATTAAAACTCCCCCAATCTAATTTTACCAATTAAAACCACCAAATAAATGCGCTCACTTTTTTTTTTAAATTTTCTACCTGATTTTTAGGTTATGTTTTTCATACAAATTACAAAAATTGACAAGTAACATTTAAATCTTCTTCTTTCGGCTGAATACAATGCAGATCAACCAAAAAATCATGCTCTGGCTTTGTAGTGCTCAAGAAACTATAGTACTGCCCTTATTAGAATGACAAAACCAATGTAAATGCCCAGTAGGAAATTAGGAGAGCAATCTTGAGCTGGAGTATACAATCTATGTAACCAGCATGCCTCCAAAGTCAGGCAACGAGGAGTAAATTGAAGCTTTTACTCATTTATATATGGGCTCTTTTAAATGGTGTGTATCAAAGTATATCGGTGAATATACTACGTTTGGTAGTGTTTGCTTAAAAGCATAATTTTTGACATTTCGGAAAGTATAGGCATGTGATGTGTTACAAAATAAAAATTAAATATATATAATTAAATAAATATATTAAATATATCTATTTTTGCTTAATTTAATATAATTTAATAATTGTTAATATATGATTTATGTAATTTTTGATAAAAAATATAGTTAAATAACTTGTGATTTTATATAGGTTAAGTCTTGCATTAAATTTAAGTTTTTACTATAACTAAAATGTTCAATTGTATTACTAGTGAAGAATAAATAAAATATTTAGTTAAATAAATAAATAATGTTTAATTTATTCCATTTTAAATTATTTTATTAATTCTATATTTATTTTCAGACTTACCCTTTGGTGAAAGAAGGATGGACATATAACAGATGATCATATAGCATATGCTTTTTCATCACTATATGTGTTATATGTCCGTCTTTCTTTTACTAATATTTCAAAGAACTTTTAAATTAAAAAGCTTAATTATTCCCCTACAAAAATTCTACGCACACATATGCATCGTTAAGTTTGCATGTGTATTATTACTCCAAAAAGTAGCCATGTGTTCTAGAAATGTATATGAAGTGTCATAGGGAAAGGCAAGTAATCCCAGACTCAATGCATACATAGCAAAACTACTCCTGCTATACTCGCATTTCCTACTGGGTGGTTATTACCAAAGGTCTAGTGGAAAATAGCTACGTCTGAGCATTATTTTTTAAAACCAACTCCTTAAATACTGCTTTTTAAAAAATCATTACTTTCCTTTACATCAGTTATAAGGGGTTAAGTTGTTTAGTTAGAGGGTTTAGCTTAAGACCCCTTAACTAAAAATAAAAAAACACAAGACCCTTTCACTATATAATAAAGAAAAAAGTTTTTTTTTTTGTTTTTAAATGAGTTTTAATTTAAATTTGAGTAAATTTACCATATCGAAATCTGTTTAACGTGCTAGGCTATGGGGATTAATATTCAGGGAAGTATTATTAAAATATCAAATTACATATATAAACTCTATTTATATTTGAATTAACATTCATACAACAAGAATTGTTTTCAGTTTTTGCTGCCTAAACATAATGCTTACATAATTTGTTCGGCTCTCGATTTTGGTGTATTGTATTTTAATCGAATGTAAAACAATTATTAACTAAGAATTTTACATTTAGCCTTTAATAAGTTTTTACAACAAATATGAAGTTATTTAAATAAAATTAGAATTCGAACTGGGCAATTTTTTCAATAAAATTTATAAAATTTAAAAAAATCTTTTAAATGTCATCTAAAAAAATTTAATAATAACATATAATATTTGTACTAAAATTTTTTTTAGCGGTGGGTTTTTTAAGGTAAGAATAAAATGTTCCAAATTACATTATAAATTTAATTTAAATAAATTAATTTCAAATAACCCAGATTGTGATATAATCCTTTTTAACAAATTTATAAAATAATCTTTAAATTTAAATTTAATAGTAAATTTATTGAAATTCAATATTTTTACACCAATTGTATATTTGTGTTGTTATGTAACAATAAATAAACATTTTTAATTATTATGTTTTTTTTTTCTCTTGTTTTGTTTTTGCTGTTTGCCCAAAATCGATTTTATATTTGTTATTAGATTTTTAGTTTAGTAAAATTGTCCTTAAAATAATATTTAATATTTGGAAAAACAAATTTTGAATTTATTTTCCAAATTTCATATTGTAATCAAAAATTAACAGTTTTCTTCTCTAATACATTTATATTTTAAAAATATTCATTTAAAAATAGTTAATATTCAGCTGCTTAAAGTATTTATCTTTAAAGATTTTGCGGACAAAAATGCCTGAGAAAGTAAATATTTTAAAAAAGATAAAATATTATATTAAAAACTATTTATATGTTTTTCTATAGTTTTGTTCAGTTTCATTGGTACGGTTGTAATATTGGCAGGCATTTTATAATATTATTTATTGTATATAATTTTAAATTTGAAACTAAAATAAAATAATGACAACTTGAATAGCTACTAAAATGATGATTTAGATTATATAAAAGAAAATATAAATTTTTTTACAAAAATCCTTTTTTTTTATTACTGTTTTATGCTCGTAAAATTACATTGGATTATAAGAGAAAAGGTAGCACAACATATATTTTTAATTTTACATCAATATTTATAATTTTGCAGTTCACTTATGGATTTTCAAAAATTGAATATATTAATAATTTTGTGCTTTTTTTTGTATGTAATAATATACTATATTGCCTAAAAATGACATAAAAGTGAAAGAGAGTTAAGATTTAGTACACATTTATAATAGATTTTTGTTCAAAAATGCCTAAATATTTTGTTTTTGGGTTTTACATTGAGAAATAATTAATTAATATTTAATTGATTTTTACACATCAAAAGCTTAATTTTTGATTTCTTTTTTTAAAATTTATTAATCCATACATATGTAATCTGTCTGAAAATTTTATTTATTTCTTTTTATTTGCCATTTCATTTATGTTTGAAACTAATGAATTTTTGTTGTGCTTTCTAATTGAAATTTAAATAATTTCTTTTTTTGTTTATTCTAATAAAAGTTTAAGTATTTGCTAAGAAACTTATATTTCAAAACTAAATCAAAATTCTGTTCTTTAAAACTACATAATAAACTCTGTTTTTACAAATATCACAATGTTTCATTTTAATTTGCTAGCACCATACAGATTTCAAAACACTCTCTGAACGAACAGATGGCAAATGTAATTAACATTTTTTACTGATTGTTTCTTCTTTTTTATAATTAAAACAAATATTTTTGTTATTGAAATAAAATTTTTTTAAATCGTTTTCTACTCTTTTTATAATTAACAGATTTCATTTTTACACACTTAATCCCCGGAAATTTTTATCGTTTTTATCTCATTGTAGTAGTACGTTCCTTAACAAAATTAAATTATTCAAATAGTTTAAATATGTTAAGCAAATTTTAAATCATTATATGTTGAATCTAACACGTTTTGATTATTTTTGAACTTTTTAAATATTCGTTACTAAAGAAAGTATATAATATAATATAATAACAGCCTTTGATATAACAAACAACTAAGCACTGAAACATAGTTTCAAAAATTCAATTAATTTGAATATTAATAAGTGGTTACGAAGCGAACGTTTGTTTTCTATAATTCTGGTAGGCTTGGTAGATCTCTGATGAGCCAGTATGGAAAGTAAGTATTTCGCTTTTCTGTAATAGGGAATTTGAACATTTTTGTGCTAGAGTCTTTTCCCTTCAGGGATCAAAATTGGAATAGAAAGCATAATTATAATGCATTATATCTGACTTCTCCCTAAAACAGAAATAAGCCATAGGTCGAGTTTTTGTTTCACTCTTTGATAGAAAGCATTAAAGTTAGCTTTCTAGAACATTTTTAAAAGTTCTTTCTTGCTAATTAAATTTTTAGGCTTTTGAAATATGCGTTTAAAAAGGACTAAAAATACTTGGAAAAATTTTCAACAAAAAAAAAGAAGCTTTTCATTAATTTAGTAAACTAATTTTCATTAATTTAGTATAAAGAACACTTTAGGTTTATTTTTTGTGAAATTAATGAAATGAGAAAAGTGAATCTGTTGCCAAAAAAATATATAAAATATAAAATTCTGTTAAATTAATTGATGGCACTTGCACTAAAAAGTGGACTCTATTAGCAATAAGAACTACAGTTTTGATAAAAACAAGATTAAAAAATTAGAAAATTAAAAAAGGATGAAAGTTTTATTTGTCTGAACACAAAATCTGAAATTTAGTATTGATTTTCGAATATTGTTAGCCCTCATTTTGAACTGACTTATGAAATGAATAAGTTTGTCTAAAAATTATTTTTTTCTGTTAAGGAATATGAAAATCTTCATTTTATTTTGTTCTATTCGCAGTTAGTAACAAAAGAAAAATTTTAGTGCAATGTAAAATTAAAGGGGTATTCTGGTATAGAAATTTAAAAGAATCGAGTTTTTTTTCATATTTTCGAAGCATAAGCCTTTAAGGAAACGCTCCTAAAAGGATTTTTCAAAATTCAAATTATTTTTAGAAATTTACGTCTAGAAAAAAGTACTTTATCCGAAACTTTAAAGGCGTTTTTCTCGAAACTACTTTTTTCTAGACGGCCGACATGATTTCTCAAGTTCAACTGAAACGATTTACTTGAAAATTGGTGTGAGCCTTTTTCACACATTTCTCTACCTTAACCATTATAATAAATATTTTTTTAAGTCAAATTGAAGATTTATAAAGAATTGTGATTAATTAATTTGTAAAATTTGTTTGAGTAACGAATATTTAAAAATATTGTTCGAAAAAAAAGTTTTAATATATGTATGTATATAAATATATTAAAAAATAATGTCAATTGAATATGAATTCTGTTACATAAATTTTGATATATTCTTAACCAAAAATAAAGTAACTTTAATAAATAATTTATTTTGTTAATATTATAATTATTTGAATTCACTGTAAGGCTGGATTTATTGTAAATAAGGCCTGGTCTATTTTTAGTTTTGTTTGTATATAGTAGTTTTCTATTGATGATTCCAGTTTTGTATTGTATTTTCAAACTATTATTTATTATTTTCATTTTGTAAGAATCTATTTAAAATTTTTTTGTTGCTAAAATTCAGTCTCTATTGAATATACCTATAAAATCTTGTATTTCTATTTCATTGTTGTAGAAAAATCAAATTATTAAGGTTTTTATTTTAATATTTTAAATATTTATTTAATTATTGGAGAAAGTAGTATTTTGTTTTTTTTTTTAGTTTTTATTTTTTGCTTTTTTCTTTTAAATTTTTGTTTTGCAGGTGGTTGTATAAAAATATCACATTCTATTTTCGTTCAGGAAACGACTAATGTCTCGACTTTCATTCATTTATATGCCTTAAGCTACAAAAAAATAAAATTAATTTTAAATAATATTAGTTACAATTATTTTTTATAATTTTATATGTTTTACTATTAATTTATTGTAGTATTTACATTAAAAAACATTTCTTTACTAATTCGTTTAAAATTTTAAATACTAAAGCATTTTAAACGTAAAATTTTTGCAATAGTTTGACTAAATAAGAATTTTTACAAGTAATATTTGTTAATTTCGATAGCAGTTTAGCTACAAAATTTATTTGATCATTTAATTTCATAAATAGTTTTTTTAATTGTGAGCATTAAGAAACACTTAATGTTTATAATTCATGTGTTTCGATGAAACCTTAAAATTTAATTGCGTGAAGGAATATTATATTTTTTATATAAAAAAAAAAACAAAAAAAATAATGTTAATCTTAAAATATTTTTCTACAAAATGTTTTGTTATTTTTCTTTCTTACATAATTACAAAATTTTAAATTTCGTTGATTGGTAGTTTGTAAGGTTCATTAATATTTTTGATAATTTTAATTACATTATAATTACACGAAAATTCATTTAACTACTAAGTCTATGTCCCTCCATAGTTTAAAAGCTTTTATTGAAATAATTAAAATAGGAATATTTAAAAGCACAGAGTTTTTTTAACAATTTATTTCAGTTTTTGACTTAAATTAGAAATGTTAATCTGATTTAATCTAAGACTTTATTTAATATAACGCATCCCTCAATCAAATCATCTCGTCAAAATATTGTTTTCCCGTATAAAACAAAAATTTACCCTTTATATTGTTGCTTTTTATGGTAAAATTAAACATGTTAGTTGTTTTCATCAGCATTGGTTAGATTTTGTATTTGAACGTAAGGCCGTGGTAGTTTTAAAAGCATGGTTCAAGTGATTTTATGGGATAATAACTTTTTTCTTTTGACCGTAAGTCGTCTTATCGACTTAATACATTTGAGCTACAAGTGTACAACTCACTTTAAGTTGCTTCCACAGAGGAATCTTTTATCCTTTAAGCTTTTTGGTTAACAGGTGGTGACTTATTGGTAGTGTATTAGCGCTTATTTCATGAATGAAGCTTTTATAGCTTTTGGAATGATAAATATTTTTGATCTGGAAAGAGTTTTATGTGTTTTTTAAATTTTCTTTATTCTAATTTTAATCATTACTTTTCATATTTTTCCAATTTCGAATTTTGACTTTTGACAAAGTAAAAATTTAAAACTCGATTCTATCAATTTCTGTGCCTTTAAATATTTTATATACTTAGATTTAAATAATTTTAAAAAAATATTATTTTTTGCACGGAGGTTTAAAATAATTACCCTAAAACTCTATATAATTCCGTTACTAGTTTTAATTGAATTATTTCTAAAATTGGACACAAAACATTTTTGTATTTTTATTTCTTTATAATATTGAAATATAAGTAATTTTTTTTGAAAAAACAAAACAATTATTCTACTTGAGATAGTTAATCAAGTATTTTTTATTGCTTATTTGTTTTTATTATTTTAATAATCTATAAAATTTAATTTTTTTATACTTAAGAGTTATTTAAAATGATATTTGTACAATTTGAGATTTTTTATGGATTTTGCATTTTGGATACTGTAACGAATATGAAATTGACATCTTTTTAGTTAAGAATTTAAATTAAAACTTTCCGTCCATTTTTATGCATTTAGAATCAAAACTTGAATTAAGTGAATCCGTTTTTTGCTTAATTCAATGAAATAAAAGTAATATTCTTGTTAATATATGTGTTTACATGGAGTCTACAGACTACATTATAAACCATGCGTTTAAATAAAAAAAGTCAATGTTACAAATTATATGGTCTTAGTTTTCCTTGAATTTCTGGGTAGGGTGACCATTATTTTTTAAATATTATGAGAAATTTGTATGCTTTTTTTAATTTTCTTTCAAGCAATCAATCTTAAAGTATTTTGCGTGACTTTGATACTGCAACAAATAGCATTAAATCAATATCAAATTCCAGCTTTCTGTTATTTGATGAAAAAAATTCAAAATATGTATATAAAAATTGTAAAACATTCATTCAGAGCTAATAAAATTGATTCAAGCAAATAAACTTTTTGGAATTTATTTTAAAAGTTTGGACTATTTTTAAGTCTAATATTGATCATTTTACATGTTGAAAAATATGATATTGTGTTTAATGCAAAGCTGATTCCAATGTTCAAGCAAACTTTCAGCAAAATGTATCTACGGGGTCATGTGCAGCTTTTTAATGGTCAATTGCGGCATTTTTGGTCGGACAAAGTTAAATTTAATTACAAAGCAAAATAATTTACAAGCTTAAAAAATATTTTTTTTATTTTAACTTTCATTAAAAAAATAATGTGAGATGAATTTCGAAAGCTAACTACCTGACAATTAGAAGAATGTATTGTTTCGTATTGCTATATGCTAAAAACTTTTTTATACGATACGATGAAAAATCTTATATCAACAGATTTATATATTTAAGTAGGTCAATATATGCTTTATATATATATAAAGTAGGTCAATATCATTAAAATCAAAATTTCAATACATCTAGCATCAAAAATTATTGAATAAATAGTGCGAAGTTAAATAATAAAAGTCGTAAGTCTGTTTTGATCACATAACTCAGTGATTTCAATTTTACACCGAAAACAACCTATATTAGTCAAAAAGAAATTTAATCATCTAATAGTTTTAAGAAACGAACTTATGATCTGTCGTTAAAAGTAGAATAAGTTCATAACTTCTGATAAAATACTTGATCCACTAATATAATCAAAAAATGAAGAAATTGTAGAAAAAACTGATTGTTTTAGACAATTCGGATAGTCCCCCTACCTTTACAGATCTTTAATCAAGTTTAAAACTCAAACAAATAGCTTGATGTTAATGCCCAACTTATTTTCCAAGATATATACTGCCAGGATCTGTCTTGATTCGATTATAAATATATATTTCATATGAAGAGAATTGGGAATCTAAAAACTTTGGGATTTCAGAAGATTCACTCCCTTCAGTGAATTCTTAACATTTATTTTCTATCGTTTTTATAGGTAGCTTCATATTATTCAATGCAATCTTGACTACAATATTGTTTTATGTGTTTGCCTGCATATATTATTCAAGACTTCTTTAACAATTAAGTTGAAAGTTTAGGGTATTTATCTGCTACCAAAAATATGTACGTGTGAATTTTTTTATCTAACAAAAAATATATTCAAAATAATTTAAAAGGATATTTTAAGCAGTTTAAATTTAACTTAAAATTAAAAAAGAAAGAAAAAAAAATAAGGAAATTTTTAATTAAATTAAACCAACTCAGTGAAAATTTATATTGCAATCAAAATCGTACATAAAATAATCAGTAATATAATTTGTATATACTTAAAACTTAAAAATCATGTTTTTTTTGTAATCTAAAAATAAAAATGATTAAAACTAATTCAAAAATTATTAAACTATGCAAAATATATTAATTTTTAATTCAATTATATAGAAAATATATATTTAATGACAAATCATAGCATTTTTTAAAAAATTTACACTATGAGGTACATGTATTTTGGCACAGTGAGGTTTTGTGTTATTTATTTTGTTTGTTTGTTATTCAATTTATTCTCTTATGTATCTTGGGAATGAAATCTATAGATCATTTTAGGTTTATATTGGTTTTATTTAGGACGTTTTATTTATCATCAAAAAAAGCGGTTAAAGAGTTTAAAGAGATTATAAAAATAATAGAATTCTGTTTATATAAGATTGTAATTAATAAACATATAACTAGTATTGTGAATTTAAACACAAATAGGATCTGAATCATAAGGCTGCCCACAAAGTGCTGGCTTACAGCCTAAGAGTTATTTCAAAAAATTTTGTAAAAATTAAAAAAAACTTTCAATAATTAATATAGAATATATGATAATAAAATAAAAATATAAATGAGAAACAGTGCAAGAAATATAAAAATAAAATTAATAAAAAATGCTTTAGGTTTTGTGATTAATAATTTTCAAAATAAGTATGGTTAATAATTTTTAAAATAGCTTTTGCTCAAAACAAAGTGTTAAAATGTGTAGTAAATAATGATTTGCAAAGATCTTTTAGAATTCAATATTGTCAGAGATAAAAGCAAGAAAAATATTGATAGGCATATAATTAGGTTACAGTAGATTGTAGTCAACTATGAGTTTCGAAAGGAAGAAGGCATACGGACCTAGTATAGCTTTCATGTTATGTTTTGATAATTATGTTCTCCGATTTTGATAGTAATATTTTTTAGAAAGTTGCTAGTGTTAGTTTCAAAAATTTTTGGTTCTACCTTTTGCAGTTCTCACTTTTTGATATTCTTTTTCTGTATAAACACAAGAGATATCTAAAAGCTAAGCCAAATCTGATAAATTGAAATTAAGTCATTGAATTAAATTTGCCTTTTTTTGTAATTACTTACAATACTAGCTTTTATATTTATTATAAACAATTTCTTAAAAGTAAATTAAAAAGTTGAGCAAACTATTCTCAAATAGATTTAGCTAGCTGCCAGAAGATCTTAAAGTTAAGGACTTTAAATGTTTCTAAATAAATTTATATGATCCAAAAGAATGAATAATTGCCATTGTTTTTTTTCTCAAAATTATAATTCTCTTATGAGATTTGAGCTACTCTCATAATTTTATATTGGTAAGATAGATAATGGTAACTTTTCACCAAAAAAAGGTTAAAATCTTATTTGGCTACTTTATAGCACTGTACACAACATGCGAGGATCGACTAAATTGCTGTTTGTTTTTGATATTAAAGGAAAAATTTAAAATTTTCTGATCATACAGCATTTTAGTCTTTTAAAACTAACTATGACTAAAAAAAGTTATAATATACTGAATTGAACTAAAACAAAGAAAAAAAAAATACGTGTTTTACACGCTAACTTTATAGATTTAAAATAATTGAATAAAATATTTGACTAAAAGACTTATCTGCGGAGGAGTCGTCTCCTCCGCACTACATCTCAGCGTGGTGCATTATGGATGTGAGTTGTTAGATGTTTAGAGAGGTAGTCAGCACGTGCAAAACATTTGCCACATGATTCGCAATGGTATGGACGTTCACCAGTATGAATTCTTAAATGACGTGTTAAATCAGACTTTCCTCCAAATGCACGACCACAAAATAAACAAACAAAAGGTCGTTCACCGGTATGCTTGCGTACATGTAATTTAAGATTTTCCTTGGAACGGACACATTTTCCACAAAAAGGACATGCGAATCTAGATACCAACGGCCTACAATTGTAAAAATTTAAAGAACACATTGAATATTATTTTCAAGAAATTACCTTTTGTCCCGTTGTCGTTCAGCAGCATCAACTCTTAAAAAGTTTAATATAGATGCCTCCTGTGGATTAAGGCCTAAAACTTGATCACTTGGTATACGTTCAGCGTTGATAAGATTGTTGATAGATGTTGTTGAATGTGATGTTTCTGGTTCCAAGGGTGAATAAAGCCGAGTCTAATAAAATAATTAATAAGTGATAAAAGGATAAATGTGCTAATAAATTTGTGTAATAAAATTGTTAAAATTAGATATTTTTTAAATGAAAAAATACACTATAGCTATACTTAATCGAATCCACCCAGGTTACAGTATAGACACATTACCTCAGAATTATTAACTTCTAACCTCAATATTGTAAGGAATTAGAAATAAGCTTAAATTTGTCTTTGGCTCAATTAAAACATAACTTATGAGTCCTGAGTAATTTCAAATGTTTATCACACCAAATTTAAATTAAAAAGTATTAAAATAATAAAAAGTTTAACAATCAACTTTACCCTTTTGTTTGTACTGTAAATTCCTTCAGAGCTACTAATTTTTGGCTCACTAACCCCTGAATTTTGTTCAGGAATAGATGCTCCAACTGAATCAATAGTGCTATCCTGGTCATCTTCTTCTTTCTCTTTTTTAATAGCTACTAACGATTCTGAGGTATTTTCTATAAGTGCTTCATTTGAGCTAGTTACAATAATTTCCTGATTTTGCCCATCAAAACTTCGTCGTTCCTTTTTTCCATGTAATCTTTCGAGAGCATGATTTAGTCGATGTTTCTTAAAGGACTTAAGATATCGAAATTGCATTCCACATACATCACAGGTAAAAAGTTTATCAGCAGGTAGTCTAGCTCTATGATTTTGCTCTTTATGTTTAGCATAAGCGGATCGGTATCTATAAGATTGCCCACATTGTTCACAAATAAACGGCTTCTCTTCGTTAGCTCCTAAATTTGCATGCTGTAAAGCTGCATGTTGTTCTAATAGCCAAACATTAGGAAAGTTTGCATTACAAACAACACATCGTGTTTCCTCTTCAATTGTTTCCGAGTAAAGTAACGAATCAGAAATGGGCTTAATTAGAGGTGGTGGTGTTGACGAGGTAGATGATGAGGAACTTTTTTCTTTGTTGCTGGACGTTTCCGTGCTGGACAATTGATTGTATCGTATTCCATCACTTTGTGTTGAATTAGGACGCCTTTGTAGAAATTCACTTAAACGTTCTGTTGAGCTTTTATTATTATCACGAACTTCTATTTCTTCTTCCTCCCTTTGGACGGTTTCTTCGGACTTTTTTTGAAGTTCTTCTACAATATTATCCCTTTGATATGGTCTACTTTCATGATATCCTCCAGATGCCTGATAACGAGAAGTTTGCTTAAAAAATGAAGAGCGTTTGCATAAAATTTCTTGTTCTTTAGATATCATATCATTCATGGGACTATAACGGAGTGGATCTTTTGGTGAAAATAAAAGACCCCGATACCTGTATAAAGAAGATTTAATTTTTTATTTTATTTATATAGTCTTTTAGGCTAGATTTTACCTTAAAGCTTCTTCAGCCAAAAGTGTTTGATGATGTAACATACTCAAAATTCTGGACGGATCAGTGTCAAATAAGCTCAACGCAAGTGGAGCAAATGGAAAAGCAAAAGGTGCCTGACATCTTCCTGCATTATGTGGTGGCATTGACAAACTAAAGTTTGGTGTTGAATGTGGTGTCATCTGAAAATAAATATTAATGAGTTTCAATGCAAATATCAAAAGGAAAGAATAGCAAAAGCGATGCTAAATACTAAATTTCTAACTGCATAAATGAAGCTTGAAGTTATGTACAAACCTGATCTTTCCACTTTGAATTTTCCAATGAATACTAGAACTATTATTTGAATGAATTTTCTGTTAAAGTTTTAAATATTCAGTTACCGAATGTAAGTGAAAATTATTTTTGCATTTCATATATAAAAGCAACTGCTTCCAAAAATAGCATTTTAAATCATGTCAGGCATTTTTCATTGCTGTTTAGTTAATTATATCCTTGGGTTTGGTAAGATAAAGAATAAATAACATTAAACTCATATTATATGAGATTAATAAAAGAATTTATTTCTCTATAATTATTATACTTAAGGTGTATGCATAGAGAAACTCTGTAGAGCTTATTGCGTTAAACCATTGTGAACTTAAGACTAAATTCAGACTTTAGATATCTATTCAGTTAATTTTAGTCATGAAATTTAATGGTAGGTACCTATAAAAATGAAGTAGTCAATCAATTCAGTTCATTTGATTATGGACTTCATGTCAATGAGAAGTACTTATAAGAAATTTAAAGAAAAATTTTTACAGATAATTCAAAAACCTTTTGACGGATTAATCAAGTTACCTCAATATAATTAAAATTTTAATTTTAGCAATACAATTTATCTTAGCGTTTTTATCTGTAAAAAACTCCTTTTTTTACTAGTAGTTTTTTACACTTTTGTCCAACTTCATGATGTCTTACAATAACTAATAAAATTATCCCTAAAATAGTGTTAAGGGATGCAAACCCTACAAAACACTGAATATCTAGTACTATATCTATGAAACCTCTTGAATTTGGACTTATTCCTACATTTAGAAAACATCTTGCCTGATTAAACTTTACAGTGCCTTCTTACAGAGATGTTACTACGAAGTTAACTATTTTGATTGCTAAAAATAAGAAATTTTTTAGCCATTACGCTTCTTATTCATTGCATAGGTATTTGTAAATAATAATTGTTTGGTAGTAGTTTTGTTGTGATTTGTATTGCTCTTACGTATTATAAATTTGAGAAATACGGCAATGCTGTTACGCAAAAGTCTATACAAAGAAAAATATTAAACTATTTTAACTAATAAAGCACAAATTGTTAATGCTTAAGCCTACACAGCTCAAGATATCACTAAAAGTTTGAGGCAAATATATATTTAATCATTTTTGAAAATTTAGTGATATAAAAAGACTTAATAAGACACAATTCTGTGCTTACAGTCATATAGATCTGTTACCCTTTAGTGTTTGTTTTAAAGGTAATTAATATAGCCTTCTAGGTATGAGAGCAGAGTGTAACAATTGTAGAAGAAGCTCAATTTAGACACTACATAAATCCCCAGACTACAAAGCTCCATTCTATATGTTAAACCAGCAAATATTAAAAGGAATATTTGTATTTAAGAAGTTTTCTTCTTAACAATTCTTAAAAAATACATTAGTTCTGAGAAAATTTTTTTTACATTATTATTAAACATTGTAAGGAGGCAAAAAAAAAGAAAAAATATTTATGTATTTATTTTTGTATTTTTTTACAGCATTTTATTTTGAATTTCATCAAAAATTGCATTTTTACAACTATGATATGCATTCATTTGTTTTTAACTACTAAAAATTTAATTTCGCATTAGTTATGAATGTGTTTCACTATTATTTGACTAATAAAATATGACTTTTGTGTTTTGTATCTTTAATTTTATTTCTGCTTTATAGCTTTTCAAAAACATTTATTTTTTTGCAAAGTGAAAATGGATTTTACAAGCATAGGTGCTACTATCAAATGAAATGCTTTCTTTTCTTTTTATCCTTTTTTGTTACTTAATTACTATAATTTATTTGGAGTTTTGTAAGCTTCCAGAAGTATTAGACAACATATGGTCAAAAATTATAACTTTGTTCATTCAATTGTTGTTGTAATGCTGTTTATGTGTGTATTTTTTTAAATCAAAAAAAAAAAAAATAATATACAGTAATAAAATAACATAAACAAGAAATAAATATTTCTTTTACACTTTTTGAATACTAATATTATGTTTTTATTACTAATAAATAATTAACATTTATCTGTTTTGTTTTTGATATACATATAAATATTTGTTCCTTATTTTAAGTTGTATAGGTATATATATATATATATATTTTTTTTTATTATTTCTAATTGATAAATTATTCTTATAAAAAAAAACTTTCTAAATTTATTAGAAATACATTTACATCTGTTTTGTTTGTTTATTTTTTGTTTTAAATAATAATTTCCTATTTATTTATTTAAACATTTGCAAGTACGTACAACTATTGTCCTTAAGCAAAATATTTTTAAATAGGGGTTTATTTGTAATAATATATTTGTTTGCGTGTTGTGTTTTATACAAAATACAAATTGTTATACTTATTTATCGGTTCTATTTCTGTAGGAACATATGACAATGATATATTGCAGCTATTTTATATATTTCTGTAACACATTATTGTTTGTTTTTAAAGGTTTTTTTTTTAGTACTATGGTTGAAATCTTTGTATTTTAAAGCATATTCTCTTGTTTTCAAAGAAAAAATTGCTTTGAGCTTAGATAAAAAAGAAAACTATATTTTTGTGCATATTTCAATTAATTCAAGCATTTCTCTCTCATCTAAAATGTAAAATTAAAGTTCAAGCGGAATAAATGATGAAAAAATAAAGAGTCATATAATGGCAGTTTTGAAAACTATATAAAAATATGTAAAATTTATGTCATTAACATAAGTCAGTTTATGTTTTGAACTTTTTTTCAATTTTTATTGTATATACGAGCTTTGTTGTACACACAACAACTTAAAAAATGCATCATACTTTTGCAATATCATTTTCAAGTCAAATGGTAGATGAGACACGAGGTCAGACTACTATTTTTATGGTAAAAGCGGTAAAAAGTACGACAGAGTTTCGAATTTTTTGATAACTTCAAACTCCTCCGTGAGGCAGAAATTTTACTCCCTCTCGTTTGTTATTTTACCAATACATACTTACGGATTCAAGGTTGGTTAGTTTTATTCTGTAATTTAATTGAATATAATGAATTAAGTATGAAATAGACCGGGTCTCGCGTGCAATTAGTGATCATTTCATGTGAATCATCCAATTTTCAACATTAAAAAACAAAGAGGAAGATTTTGAAAACGGTCAAAAATTGTTATTTTTTAAGGGGGTAGTAAACTATTTTTGTTTTTTTTTTGCATTTTTTTATTGATGTACAACTTCCTAAGATTATTCTGTGAAAATTTGAAAGCAAATGAAGTAAAACTAACGGAGATATACACTTGCAAGTCTTTTATCTTATGTACTTTATATAATAAAATTCAAACTTTCAAAAATTACGAGGTAAAGCTGTCGAGTTTTTTTTTTTTTAAATTTTAGCTTATTTTAAAACAACAAAATTTCTGATATTTTTAGTGAAAAATCAGTATTTTGATTTCCGAGCCTTGTAAAAAAACGAAAAATCAATAAAAAGAAAATGCTTGACAGTGTTACCTGGGGAAACTTACTAACTTTTGGATTTTCAATTTCAGTTGACCCAGTAATGAGTTATGAGGTTTTACGCGAATCAACTTTTTTTTGAGACGTCTGCGGAGATTCACTGTCATCGGCTCATTTTTTAATATTTATTAATGAAACTTTCACAGAATATTTTTTAAATATTATATAATTATACTGTATAAATAGAAATAAATAAATATTAATTGTATTCTTAGAAAAAATTGTAGAAAGTATGCTTTTTTTTCGGCCGAATTAACTTTCCTACCCCCTTAAAGTAATAGATTAGTTTGTAAAATATAAAATTAGAAAATTAATTATTTCAGTAATTTAGAAAAGAACCTACAAATTCTTTCGATCTAAGTTGATTTTAGGTTGTCTAATACATTCTTCATAATTTTCAGTGGTATTGGGAAGAAAATCATGATTTTTTCGAATGGCTTAATAAGTTATTAAATAGCTGTCTGAGAATCGCCAATATTAGCAGAAAAAATGATGTTTTTGTCATTTAAAAGTAAACACCAATGCTATCAACAACAAACTAATTTTGTTTGAGTTTGAGTTTAGAAGCATAAATTCAATTTGATCTTTTCGAACCTTTTTTTCTCTTAATGTATACTTTAATTATTTATAAACAGTGAAAGAAGATACCACAAAAGGATATCATTATAAGAATGTCACAGTTTTTCTTGATTAGATATGCATGCATTTTGTTTACGATTCATAGAAAAAATAGTTTTGAATTAGTTTATTAACAAGCAAACAATTGTTTTCGTTGATTTATGTTAATTTTATTTTTTGCTTCTTATTTTTTGAGCATTTTCTTGGAATATATGACAAAATTAAGAGATGCAGTAATTCAAATAAATTAGACAATGTTATGTCAGTTTTAAAAAAACTAAATATAAAATTTTATTTTATATAAACAATAAATTCTAAGTAATAAAGGAGCCTCATAGGAAACTTAAGCTTTTAACCAGGTATATTTATATTTATGAATTTAATTATAAGGAACAATTAATTTACTTAAACTGATTTATAAAATTAAATAGGGCTAAAATAATTTGAATATAAATATAACTAAAAAATTTAAAAGAAATAATAATTACTTTGCTCTTGGAATAAATAGATAATACTTCCTGGAAGATTTTACATATATTTTTATAATTGTAAAGTTTGTATATACTTAATTCCTTGCTTTTGTTGTTGACGGTTGTTTTCAATAAACAATAATACAATTTTCGTGATTAAAATCAGTTAAGAATTTAATTTTTATGTATTTTATGACGTATTTAATATTATAAGTTTTATTTTCTTATATCTAATATATTAATAATATATATATATATATATATATATATACATATATATATTTATATATATATATATATATATATATTTGCTTTTAAATTATTTCTTAAATAGTCAGGGGGAAGTAGGCACTACAGTGTAATTTTTGTAATATTTTTTATAACCCCAATGATATAAAGTTTTTTTTGTTTTCATATTAACCCATTATAATATGTTTTACTGTATTCTGAATTATTAAAAAATTTACAAAACTCATAACTTTTTTATAGTCAAATTATTTTCCGAAATTATTTTTAAAAATAAAATATGATATTTATTAACTGTTTACTCGAAAATTCATTAGCTGAGTTTTTTGAATTTTGTTTAATTTTTTACTAAATAAATAATAAATAAATTTATATTTTTGAAATTTGCAAATATTTTTTATATAAAAAATTTTCTTTTTAACAAATGAGTTATAAAAAATCAAAAGGCAAACTTTGTCATCATTAAAAATCATATAATATTCATTTAACTTTGTTTGTTTTGATTTCTGGTTTGAACTATTTCATTTTTATGTTTAAAGCATTTATAATAAATATGTTTAAATTAATTCATATTTTTGATTATAAGATTCTATTGCATTGTTTGTTGTATATTGTAAAATTGTGGAAGAATTTAAGTTGCCCTGAGCCATTTTTACTTTATAAAAATTATTATTTTATTAAGTGCATCATATTCGAATGGATATGACGTTTTGTAGTTTGTAGTTTTTTTTTTTATAAATTTAATACAAAAACAATAAAAAAAAAGTTTCATTTTGCTTATAACGATCTGTAACTAAAAACCATTTGTGAAAAATTTTGTATGTTTTTTATTTTTTTAAATTTGAAGGTTTAACAGATCTATTCAAATGGTAAAGTAATACAACTATTTTCAACTAAACAATAAGGAATTGTAACTTTGTTTTGAATTTAATATTTAGCTACTCATGTTTAAAAAGATAATTTGACTCTCGAAATAAAAAATTTTGTGTTTATTTAATCATTTATTCAACAAAATTATTTTCAAAAGCAAAAATATCAAAGAAAATATAAATCATCGAAAAAAATAATTTTCGAAATTGAATAGATCAATTGTTTTTTCACCTAATTATTATTTATCTAAATTGTCAGTGTTTTAAAGTTTAAAGAAATTTGTTTTTTAAAATGAATTGTTGAAAAATGGTCAAAGATTTTCTCTCCGTCACAATATTTTTGGTATTTGAAAATTTCCAAAGTAAAATTTCGAGTTTAAGTTCAAATCGTTATTTTTTTTTAAGTTTTTTAAAGTCAAATTTAACTGTAATTAAACTTTCATATAAAATTTTTTTCAAGCAATTTACAAAATAATAATAGAAAGAAAATATTATACGATATTTTGAAGTTACGCTTTACTAAATTCATGTCAATTGAATTCATTTTTTTTTAATGAGAATATCAAATATTAATTACAAGTCTTTTCATTTTCTCATGATCTTAATTCTAACTTAATTTCCTTAAAATTACGTTGAAGAGGCACTCTAAGCTACAATTGGTCGAAATGAAAAATTATTTTAAGTATTTTTTTTTACCAATTGCAACACTACAAATTTTTAAAAAAATTTTTTATGTAGAATAAAGCTACAAAAATTTAATAAATTTTCAATAAAAAATAATTTTTCACTTTCGACCATTGCTGGGATATTTTATTTATGATTTTTATTATGCTTTTGTTAATTTAAGATACTATTATTAACATATTTTGATATTATTGCTAAAGAAACAAAATTTAATAACTTGAATTCATTAAGCATTTTTTTATCTTTTACATTATATAATGAAAATTTTTGAAAATCATTCAAATTCAAAATTTGTTATTTTTGTAATTACTTGATGAAATTGCAAATTTTACACATTTGCACAGTTGTTATTCAATTCAAATAAATATATTTTGCAATTTATTAAAATAAGATTTAAGAGTTTTACAAATAACAGCTCAGATAGTAAACGCGAAATCGATATATTTCAATATTTAATTGGGCATTGAATTACTCAAAATTTTTAAATACTTCTAAAATATTCCTAGATAAATACTACTAGATATTAAATACTATTATATTCAAATAATAATATTGCAACTCCGCACATTTTCCAGGTACTTCAGGAATAAATTATGATTCTTATCGTAAAAATTCTTTCTTAAAGTTATTAAAAATATAAAAAAAAAAGTGAAAAATTGAAACATAAAAAAGGTTTTTACTTATGTAAAACAGTTGATATTATATATGTATGTATATATATATATATATGAATGCATACACAGAAAAGTATCGCAAATATTTTAGAAGGAAGAAAATATCTAAAAGGAAATACTACTTCATAGACACAAGCAGCTGAAGGACACCAAAACAAAGATTAAAGAAAAAGGAATTAAAAGATAAATTTTACGTTGCCTGCAATGTAGGGTGAGCCGCGCAGACAAAAGTACTCAGACGTTTTGTTACTATATACGATTTATACAGGATTTTCCTATATTTTACAGTCACTTCCTTTAAAAAAGGCAAAGGTATTTCAAGGTTATACGAATGAAATTTTATCATTTAAATAATTTTCATGGCTTGGACGATGGCATTAAGAAACTTTGAACTTTCGCTTTTCCTGGGCATATATACCTATATATATATATTTTTTTTTAACTTAAGTAACATTATTGCTACTCAAACTTTTGTGGCCTTTTAAAACAAGAGCTCTTGAAATGTTTTAAGTGTTTTTCTTTGGAAAACTTCGATTTCCTTTATGAAACCAAAATTTAAAGAAATATTTGTTGAAATATTTTATTGTAAAAAAATAAAGCTAATGATCTTTGAAAATACCATTTATAATTGAACTATATCAAAATTAAGTTACAAGATTTTATATTTGTCAAAGACGAATTTGGTTTGAAAGAATGAGGGAGACTATTCGAAACACTTGTATATATTATCATGAAGGCTATAGCATATCACAACAATAAATATGATCGCAATGCTCAGCAGTAATTAAGTAGAAAAAAAAAGTAAAATGTTTGAGCTTACTGTCTTGCAGATTCATAAAAAGCTTTATTTTTTTCAATTAATTTTATAGAAAGAAATTTGGTGTTTTTTCTAGGATTATGCTCTTGTATAGAAAATGAAAGGGCTCTTGTGTATTATTTTAAATGATTTTTAGATAAAAGCATATTTAACGCAGGCTGAATTTCTGAATATAAAAAACATAAAAAGTACAAATTTTATTTTTCAATTTTGTTTTCTTTCAATAAAAATCGTTGATAACTCCTTAATTTCATGAAGGTAGACAAAAAATTCAGCATAGTAAAATTAAATATATTAAAGCTAAAACTTTCAAGTACAAAGTTCCACTAAGGTTTTCTGTTAAAAATTTTAATGCCGAGAAAAAAAGCAAAATCGAATAGCCTGACTCTCAAAGCTTTTACACGAATTGCTCTTATTACCTTATTATTTCTTTTAATAAAAATTAAATAATAACTTCATTACTTTCAACATATCTCAAAACGCCGTTTTCCTCAATAAAAGTTTACTTCAAGTGTAAACGGTTAAAGTAATTTGTAAATTTTTTGGCGCGGTCGGAAGCCTTTTACTATCCTTTACTCTTTTGATACGTTTTTAAAATAATAATAGAAACAATTTTATGGAACCAAAACAAAGCAACGAAAAAAAAACTTTAGCTAAATACTTTCTTTAGTATTATAAATCAATTAAAATATTAAAAACTTAATTTTTCAAAAATTGATACTATTAAACTTAAAATTTATTTTTTTTTGCTTAAAAAATATAAAAGTTTTGCATTCCTTGATTATATTAGAAAATTTTTTAGTTTTTTTTTTTGAAATTTCATTTTTATTATTTAGAGCAGTGAAAAAAAAAATGCTTATAACACTTCGGTGGCGTTAATCCTTTTATTTAAGTGTAAATTAATTGAATTGAAATTAATTTAAGGGATTTAGTTTATATAGAATATCTTAATAACTTAATATCGTTTTCTTCTTTTAAAAAAAGCTTCTTTGAAGCATAGGAATAATAATGGAGCATATAGTGCATACTTTATGTATAGATTCCATTATAATATTTTGTAAAAAAGGAAAACAATCAAGTAATGCAGTTATTAAAAACAATTTTAAAAGAAGTTCCTGAATGTACACATTAGCACTTGATAAAAAACTGAAATTCGGTTAGAACACAACAAAACATTGAAAAACTTCAAAATAAATTAAACCAACAACAAATCAACAACAAAAAACTAGAATAAATTAATAGATACAATTTTAGCAAGTTTCGATTTAAAAATTTTTGTTTTCTTTCAAATTTTCATTATAGTAAGATATTTGCCTAAATGTT
Source organism: Acrocera orbiculus (assembly GCA_947359355.1). Taxonomy (NCBI): domain Eukaryota; kingdom Metazoa; phylum Arthropoda; class Insecta; order Diptera; family Acroceridae; genus Acrocera; species Acrocera orbiculus. Next base: position 4,059,486 of record OX375757.1, read on the forward strand.
TCTGTAGAAATTAATAAAATATTATTGCTTTTGTTTGATATTCTTTAGAACAAAGTAAAACACTTAATTCAAATTAAATTAAAACTAAATTTTTTTTTATTTTTAATTTTCGAGAATTTAAATCCTCTTTAATTTTACTAATTAACAATTTAAAACTATTTGTGCAACAAAATAATATTTAATTGAATCCGTCCTAATTATTTTTTTAATTATATTTATTTCTATTAATTAGTATAAATAGTTTTAATGCTAATTATTTTTACTATTGCGGTAGCTCATCTTTTGTATCAACAGGACTTGGTGAAAGAAATTTTCGAACATATTTCGGAAAATGAGTTTTTTCATGTGCTTTTAATATTGTTGAACGAGAAAAAGTTTTTCCGCACATACTACACCGAAATGGTCGTTCTCCTATAATTTTCATGAATAATAATAATAAAACAATTTTCCTAAAATGTTGAAAAATTTGTAATTTTTTATTTTGTACTTACCTGTGTGTACGCGACAATGATCTTTCATATGGTGTCTTAGTTTAAAAGCTTTACCACAAAATTCACATTTGAAGGGTCGATCACCTGTATGGACTGGCAAATGTGTGATGAGAGAAGCAACATCGGGAAAACTTTTACCACAAAATTTACAAAGAACAACGCTATTTGGATCATTAGATGAACAGCCGGATATACCACTTATATTGCCGCTACTAGATGTACCTGATATACTAATTGTTGAATTACCACCGATAATTGCTGCTGATGAAACAGCAGCAGCAGCTGCTGCCGCCGCTGCAGCAGCAAATTCAATTTCCATTTGATTATTACATTCAGGTGGTTCAAGTGGTTCCAATGATGGAGGTATTTGACGATGAGAAAAATGTTGTGCATGTAACGGTGGCAATTCATGTGGTAATAGATTTGCTATATGACTTGGATGTAATAGATGTGCAGTTTCACGAAATTTCAATGTTTCCAATGAATGTGATAGTATATGTCGTGTCAGCTTACTTTGATGTGGAAATGTAGCACCACAATACATACATGTATACATGGGACCACATTGTTCCAATTGTGAACAATTATTACCACTAGTACTACTACCACTGAGACTACCACAACCAACACCACCAATACCGACCGTAGTATTACAAATATTCATACCATGCGGTGATTCTGAAGTTTCCTGCAAACCAAACAAAAATCATCACGTCAACTTCTTTTTTTAATGTGTTTTCCTCGTTGGTTTAAGACATTTTGTGACTTATTTTCGAATATAATTATTTTTTATATCTAATCTAAAAATATATCTTATTGTTTGAACTATTGAAAATAACAAATCATGATGGAAATTTTTGAAATTCAAACAAAATAAAAATGGACTCATGTATCATTTTTTTCAAAGAAAATCATATTTTAGTGTTTGCTTTTAAAAAAATTAAAACTAAAAAGATTGCTCGTTTTTTTATATTTCAGTTATTTACAGTATTTCTGTAGGAGCAAACACAAAAATAAATAACATTGCATAAATTTTTTTAATAAATTTAAACATAAAAACTGTTTTAATAAATATTCGTGATCTTTTTTAAAATATTTTAATTTTGGAATATTTTTTTCTTTAGTATATTTTTTTTTTCAAGAAGTTGAGGCTCGATTTTTGTTTGGGCGCTGGAACAGCTCAGATTGTCCGATTAAAAACAAAGCTGAGAATATATTATCAAATTTTTTTCGAATAATTTTGATACAACATTTTTCTTTGCCTATTTTTAAAAATAGATTTTGAATGAAAAAAGAGCGTATTTATTTTGATTTTAATATTTCAAAAAAAAAAAAAAAAAATAAATAAATAAAACAAAAAAGATTTGAATCAAGGCTAATAAAAACAATCAACGTTTAATAAGTGTACACATCGATTTTTATGTTCAAGAAGTTTTTCCACTCTTTTTTCAATTTCTTTTTTCACAATCAATTTTGTAACTAAGCTCTAACTTTTTCTTGAATAATTGTTTTTAAAATAATTAATAAATGAATTACTTCAAAATAAAAAACCAAAAAAAAAAGAAAAAAATATTTTACTGTATAATCTAAAAAGTATATAGCACAGCCATTTCCAAAAAACGTAGATCAACTTCTTGACAATAATTTAGAATTTTGATATAAGAGCAAACAGTAAATTTAAAAATGTTATTAAATATTTATCAAAACAGATAAATGTGTTAAGTATATATATTTTCTGAGTTTATAAAAAATAAATAAAAGTATATTTAACATAGCAGGAAAAGTTAAAGCATATTAAAGCTACATAATTGCTGCAAATTTAAAAAAAAATTGAGTGTAGATCTAATTCTTAGTTAGAAAACATAAATAAAATATGGCAAAATATTGCATAGATCTAGTTATATATCATTAAAAAGTGTAGTTTTTCTTCTAATTTATAACCATGAACTTATTAATCATAAATTTCTGGCAAAAAACAAATTCTATAAAGACTAAATTTATTGAACAACAAAATAACTTAAGGTGAACTATTTGGGCCACTTTCGCTAAAGAAAGAAATCACTTATTTCAGGAAAGTTGCTTAAAGTTCAGTTTTGAAAATTTATGAGCTATAATTCTAAAAACGAGTTTAAAATTTTTCCATTTTTCTAGAAGATAAGACTAAATTTACGAGAAAATTTTGTTCCATCATAGAAAAAATCAAAATATTTTAATTTTTATAAATCATATAAGAAAAAATTAGCAAGTTTTGGTCAACAGGATTACAGGTACAGGATTAAGGTCAAATAAGTAGTTACTTATTCTGATTGTATTCACATCTAGTAAAACTACTTGAAAAACAAAAGGAATTTAAGAAAAATCATAATACAAGTTATTTAATTCATAAACTATGCAAGTAGAGCATTTTGGGATAGCTGCATAAAACTAGGCCATATTTAAAGAAGTCTTTGAAGTCTTGCCCAACGCGTATAAAAACTTCCATAACAATTTTTAATTTTCTTCTTCTCTTTTATTGAAAATAAAACCAATACACAGCAATCTTCTTAGAAAGGGATTAGCTTGCTTCTATAATGCAATATATAAAATGGGTGGCAAAGTGTTCATTTTTATTGCACCCTTAATAAATTAGTTGTATGCTTGTATCTGCCAAGTCAGCCACATCAGTATCTAAAATCAATCCTTGTTTATTTGTTTTTTTTGTTATCTATTCTAATGACCCAGTTTTTGTGGCTATCACAGCTTTTATATTAAATGCAGTCAAATGCATTTCGGTAGTTTGGTAGTAGATTTAGGGTAACTACTGTGATATAGCATTGGTTTGAGAATATGAGGATGACAATTTATATTAAGAGTTGCATATTTCGAATGACTGCATTAGAGTCCAGATGACAGAAATTTTTCAAATCGAGGTCAATTTAATCTATAATTGAAAACTTTGGCAGTCAATGATATCATTGTTTGCCAAAGAGGAAAGGATATTCAATAGATAAATATGGCAAAAAATTAAAATTGCATTTATGATGAGATATTTAAAGTTTTTTGTTCGCTTGAATACATTACCGAGTTAGATAGATTTTAGGTGGATAAAATTGAAACTGAGCTTTGTTTAAGCATGTAAGCTTTATTTATGACAAGCAATGGATGTGGAAGTATAGAAAAACGACGGGAGCAAAACATTTTGGCTAATCCATCTTAAACTATGGATCTGGTCTAGATATATGCAGTGAATATAGTACTGAGTGTAAACTTGCCCCAAAAGTGGCTATGAAAACGCCTTATTTTGGAAAATGGCTTTTGGAAAGCATAGTACTAAATCATACTCCTAATATTCCATAAGTAGACGGTTTACGTAACTCTTTGAAAAGGTTAATTGTAGCTATTTAGAAAGCTAAGAATAATTATAATAAAAAAAAGGCATCATTCGATTAGAGTGAGTGGTAATTCGAATAATTCTCGACTATTTTTATCCTTACAGCCAAATAAGAAAAGCGCCTACTCCAGTTATCAAGAATAACTCTTTGCTTATGTGTTGCATACTTCCAGGTTAAATAAAAATTTATGATTGTCACAATATGAAAATTTCTTAAAACTTTTTTCTCTAGTTGCCTACGCTCTGGCTAATACACAATTTTATTGTTTTATTTTTAACCACTTTGATGTAAAATTTTCGGCTTATCCTGAATGCATTTTACCCAAAACGAACATTTAAAACACTGAATTTAAAATAGAGTTAATTATAATCTGGTATAAAGTTATTATAAGAATGAACCTTAAATAATTTTGTTTGTTTGTTTCATAAATTCCTCTTCATAAATTCATTTAATTACCAAAAAGTAAAACCACACATCGCATTGAATTTTCTTAAATGTTGAAATGTGACATTTTAATATATAATAATACAATCTATCACATTTGCCAAGGATTTATTTGTATATAGCATGTTAGGTCTACAAACAAAACTAAACAAATTTTTCACACAGAGTAAAATTAGTTGATTTGGAATTTACAAAAATTAACTTCCTATTTAGCTTTCTTTGTCAAAGAATTTATACTAAAAGACAATTTATTTTCTATTATCGAAAACTCATTTTCAGAAATAATATAAAGAAAAAAATTTTAAAATACGACCACTATTATCAAAAATATAATTATATTTTTTTGTATCGATTCTGTCTGCCACAATTCATGACACTGGGACACAATATAGTCGTACATATAGGAAAAAGTTGAAGTTGTTTACGGTGTTTTAACACTATATGGCTACATCACCCCCATTCCCTTAATCTGTAGCAATATGAGTTAAGCCATGATGTATAAGCAAGACGTGGAAGCAAAAGATTAAAACAAAGCCAAAAAAAGGAATATACAAATGTATTTTGACACTAGTTTTATAAAAAACAATAAAAACAGAAATCTATTTTAGACTTTTTAACGAACTTTTCCAGTCTTATACGTAAGTAACCGTTTTTTTTTTAGGTAGAAAGATTCTAGCACAAATATTTAAGGTTTCCCAAACGTTTTCCAAAGCTCATATTTTCCTCAAAAGTTGCTCACCCTATTTTTATGGGTAAGTTACCTTCTGCATACAATTTGGTAACTTTGGTATAGCTTTCAGTGTTTTGCACTTTATAGTCAGCAAAGTTGATTGCAGCTCTCCCAAACACCCTTTCCTACATATTCTATATTTATGAGTATGTGCACACCTGTTTGTCAGTTTGATTCCACACCATGCTTAATGTTACTTCTGCATTTTTTAAAGAGAATTTCATCCTACTACTACAAAGCAACCCACATTGGCGGTAGCCTCTTGAGCTGTGATCTGGGCTGTTCTATTAAAAAATTGAAAAAGGGTTGGAAAAGAGTGGGTACTGTCTGTTTTTTTTTTGGTAAAAATCGAAATTTCTTATGGAATGAGACTACAGTATCATGTTTGCATGGAGAATAGATTTTATTTTTCGTTTCGTGTTTCGGATATTTTGAACTACTATGGAATGAGTATAAATGAAAATTTAATAAATTGATGAACAGAGTCAGATCAAGTGAAGAGCTCATAAAAGAGATGTAGCTTAATTGGATCATGGTTATTTTTATCAAGTCATTTAATATGCTAGTAGGAAAATTTTTAATATGGGATTAGTCTACATATGTCAGTATTTATATAGATAAATTTTTTTTATATGGAAATCATAAATTATCTAACCAAAAATCGTTATATGCATACACGAAAGTTTTGAAAATCTCTTCAACATTAAAACTTTTTTATTTTAAAAGGCATTAAAATTGTAAGCAAAATATGTTAAACTTTGTAGCTGACTGTGTGTTTATGAAATACTTGTCGACTTTTAAATGAAAATCTCACCATGTATTCTAGAAGAAACAAAAATGATGTAAGTCACTAAGAATATGTATTGTAAGAGCATTTAAGCTGTATTTGTAATTTTTTTCATAATTATAAGAATTTTTACTTGTTTTTTAATTGAAATTTAAACCGGAAATGATTGCTTTTGTGAGATTAATAAATGGTTGGAAAACTATCCAGAACTTTGAAAAGGTGACTAGTTTTTAGAAGAATATTGAGTTTGAGTAGCTTTAAAATTTACTGAGCCATTTCTATCAAAAAAGCTTAGTAGCAATTAAAAAAGACGAGGATCTCAAGAGATAATATAAAATAAAAATTTAGATAAGATTAAAGTTTTCCAACGCTTATTTGTAAGATTTAATGCAATTATTCTTGCAATATACGTTTTCGTATAGTAAAAATTAAAGAGGGAACATATTTCTACCACAATGATGGATGTTTACTTTGAAACCAGTATAAAATTTTTAATCCCTTTTCAGCCATTCTAGGCCAAATAGTTATGGTTCTCTAGCAACCCATAGCTAATGCTTCCTTTATTGCATATGATTTTTAAATGTAGATTATCCTGGTCATAAGTGTTCAATTTGTCTCATATATATTTTAATAGGTATTCATTTTAGAATCTAGAAATGGTCGATTTTTCTTAAAGGACAAAATCTAATAACATATTGAACTCTTTTAATTTTATTATTCAACTCATATGATAAAAAAAAAACTTTGATACAAAAAAGGGCTTTTAATGTACTTTAAAGAATTTATACAATAAATTTTATATTTTACTTTCTAATCAGTCACTAGCAGTGTATTGCTTGCCCTAGCTATACCACTGCTCCCAAATTTCAAACTATTGTCGACTCAAATTTGTTTTTTTCATAATAATTTTTAGAATATATTGGACTATAAGCTTTATTTTTAAGATAATTACTATAAATATTCCATTTCAGATATCAGCACATATTTTTCAATTTGAAAATATTTAACTTGAGCCTCTATGGTAAAAAAAAATAATAATATTGAAAATAACACATATTGTACAAGATTTCTTTATTCTTTCATTTCTTTAATTCAAATAAAAACTCTTTATTGTATTTTTTAACTCAATATGTAGAATTACATCCAAGGAAAGTTTTTTTCTATTTTCATTCAATGGATTTTAAATAATATAAAAAAAGTTTCCACTTTAACCTTTCTCAGCCCTTGGTATTTGAATACATATTTGTGTTATTTTATGTACAAATAAAAGTAGGCAAATTTAACCCAAGCAAGTTTACCATTTCATAAAATTTCTACAGGTAGTATTTCCCTAAATTCCTTAAAACTACATAACTATTTAGCGCTCACTTTGATATTTTCAGTATTTCTATGGGGCCTAATCCCTACTGAAAGAGTTCACTTTCGCCAATGAGTTGAAATGACTGCATCAAACAGTTAGTTATGTGATTGTGGCATAGCATTGACTTTCCTGGTTCATCACTACCCTTTTGTTCCAATTGATAGCTAGTTTTTGGCGTGAAATAGCATTTAGATACAAAATCATTCTTTTTGAAAAGTTTAGTTGGTTCTAGTGCACTCATCATTTTATTTGCTTTATAACCAATTTAATATTTCCTTCTTCTTTACCTAACAGTAAATTTTTGTTGTTTATTGGTCGATGATATAGAGAAAAAATGATTTGAAAGACAAATAATTCAAAAGTTTTAAGGCTCTACAATTTAAAATATTGCCGACAATGTTGTCTGATATTTTTGCCAAGATAAAAGTATAATAAAAGGTATGAAAACTGAAAAGTGTAGAGTTCATATATGTATACCAAACAGACTGTATCTTTAGTTGTATCCATAGAACCTTCAGGGTTGTTCAACGATGGGTTCATAGCAAATGAAATTCTCAACAAAAATAAAACCAACACAAAGAGAAAAATAAAGCTTATTCGTAAATGTAAAAAAGCATCAAAAATTTTTTTCAATTATTTTGTGTCTTTTTATAGTCTGTTCTTTAGTTACTTTCTATGTAATTTTTCTTTTCGTTTAATTTAAATTTTTGTTACTCTGATGCGTCGACGGATTAATTAAAAATATCACAAAATTGTAGTCGGTTGTAATTAGCTTGAAAAAGTATAAAGAAAAGTGTCTATTTATGTGAATAAAGCAGGGGTAGAGTAACCAGACGCATTCTGTACAAAACGTTTCCAGTTATCATTCTGTCGTTTATACTCGTTATTTTAACCACTCCATGGTGGTTTAAGGTTTAGGTAGCGTTTTCGTGATTTTCACTTTTTTTTCTTATTTTTGGCGGGAAACTACTGACGAAAGAGCTTGGAAAGAGTTTCATATTTACCTAGTTGTATATTCTATAGCAATGGATGGGAGGGAGGGATTTTAGTGAAAATTTCTAGAGAACAGTTTGATGGCTGATGGCTGTCAAAGAGTTTGAGGTTATATTTTGTTTTTAATTCCAATGGGAGTTTTTTTTTTAAATTTTAATAAAACAAAAACGATATGCGCAATAATCTAAAGTAACAAAAGGCACCTGTATAGAATGAATATCAGAATATAAAAAAGTAGTGTAGTTTTGCTGTTGTCATTTTTTTGTTAATCCTAAGCAGACTAGAGATTATGAGTTTGGGTTGGGGTTTTATGTATATGATGATTGAGGTAATGGAAAACAATGTTGGAATTGAAAAGATTTCATTTGGAATTTAATATAGCAAATTTATTTGTTTCAATATTGAAAAAAATATTTTGTGAGGTACTTAAAGAGAAATTCTTTTTAGTAATTTAGTGTCATTAAATGGCAATTATAGCTTTGTTTTTGCCAAAAGCAGTTTGAGTCTTTATTTGAATTCAAAAATTTCAAAAAGGTACCACCCTTGGAAATAATTTAAATTTTAGAAATACAAAATGTTGATCAATGTTTTATTGAAATTTTTATGGTTTTAGCCTTTTGAAAGTGTTTTATTGACTTTTATCACAGAGAATGATTCGATATACTTGAGGTTCTCCTACTTCCTTTGCTTTTCAATAAGACATTTTTATTATCTCTACATTAACTCTACCTTAAAATGAGGATAAGGAGTAAGCTAAATTTTATATAACATCATCAATTTTGGTACCAAAATTCTGCGTTACAGGATTGCAACTTGAACTTAAGTTGAAGTTAATTTTAAGTGTTAAAAAATCTAAAATAAAAATTCATACTAGCCAAATCCTTAGAAAAACATTTTAAAAAAAAATAATTATCTTGTTTGGTTTCAATTTCTTTTCTATTACTTTCGTCATTTTATTAAAAGTTTGATTCCATTTTATTTAATAAAGTTTGGTTTTTTCGATTCTTACAATAATTTTCAGAATAGATAAAATTTAAAATAAAATTTAGTTAAAATTTTCTTTATATTTTTTTGGATATAAAATAAAAAATTTTTGTTTGTAAATTTATGAAGAAAATAAAATTATGTGCATGCAACACTGAGGCATGCGACATTAATTCCACTCCGACCGAAGCATTTAGTTGCTTGAGGTAAGGAGAAAGAAAATGTCTTAGCAATATTGCACAATAAATATGTGCAATAGCATGCAACATGTAGTTGGACGTAGAAATAAGTCACAAAATGTAGAACCACCGAAAGCAAAAAATTACGAAAACAAAAAAGACAATGAAAAAAAAAATATATATCAAAACTTACCGAATCATGAGAGTGCCGGTAGTCAAGAGTATCATTGGTTGTTTTCTCTTCATTTCGCTCCCAATCAATTTCCTTTTTAAGTGACTAGAATATTTCAATGAATCAACTTTTCAGAGACAAAAGGATAAAAAGAATAATATAACTTACCAAAGGTACTGACTGTACAGGCCCGAGACCTGAAGGACCAGCAATCGGCTCCGATACTATAATTGGGCTTGAAATACTACTACTAGTTGCTGTGTGCGTAACAGTATTACACAAGCCAACACTACCCCCACCACTACGAGATGATGGCCTTATATGCTCTAGAGACATTGATGTTGAATTCGATGAACTGGAAAGAGGGATAGAAGGAGGTGGTACCGTTTGTTGAATACTTCCACCAGTTATAGACACATTATTACAGGACATCGACATATTTAGACCTATATCATTGCTCATTGGATCATCTTCTACAGAATTTGATCTATTTGATGGTGACAACTGATCATCACGTGTGGGTGTTTGCACTGTATCCAAAATATCACGACTACTATTGCTTGGACATTTTCTTTGATAAAGATCTAAAGGAGCGGGTGATGCTGATTTCAGTAACCGCTTTGGAGATGTCGGACTATTTCTATCATTTTCACGCTTTAATGTTGAAGTTGAATTGACTATTGCTGTTGGTGGTGAATTTAGTAATGTTGTAGAACCAGAAGTATTGGCATTATCTAATGGTGATTCACAATTCAAAGATTTTGCCTGGGAGTGGGGTCTTAGTCGTTCTGTATCACGATCTGGCTCACGTAGTACTGCACTTTGGTTAGTCATTTCAGCCAAACCTTTTACCTTAAAAAATAAAAAAAAAACACAACGAAATTTTTGATTTTATTAACGTAAAAATATTAATGATTAAAAAATAAATATTTTACCTTGAGTGATTCAGCTGTTTTCAGCAGTGCTGAGAGCTGACAATATTGCACGTTAACTTCACCTTTATACATGAATTCGACTAAAGTTTGTAGTTCAGAGAAACGAACGTCTTTTAATATCACAATGGGATGCCGTGAAGGGTGGTCCAGAAAAAGGCTCTGGAAATATGATGAACAGGCCGAGAGGACCACCTGAATTAAGAATGAAAAATTTAGAATTTAGAATACAAAATTTTACTATAATTGAAATATATATTTGACCAATTCGCTAAATTTTTTTCTAACAAATAGGAGAGTGCTGTACAATTTTAAATTTTATAGATTTGTATGTTTAAGTAGATATTTCTGAGAATAATGAAAATATCTATAAGTATGATATCTTACAAGTGCTATTGAAACTAAGCTAACTTTAAATGCAGATGTTAACTGGAATAATTTTATTCAAACATCGAACAAGAAAATGAAATAAAAAATTACAATTAGTCAGCATGAGTATAATGCTAAAACCTAATTCCAGAAGGTGGAACCCTTTGTAATAGAGAAACAACAACAGACGTCCTCAAATGATTAACTCTAAGGAATACTATAGTATTTAAATAGTATTATTAGTAAAGAGTAATAGCTCAATAAGAAACCACAACAGAAACTTGTTATATGAATTCTTCCTTTAAAATTATTATGATATTTAGCACACTTCATTGGATCCACCTGCGTCACTCGTCCAATTCATAGTGGTAAGACGCTAGCAAATAGTCTTTCGAAAGTAATGTCTGATCATAAAATTTCTAAACGTGACCGCAAAAAATCGATTGAAGCTAACGGTTAAAGAACTATATATAAAGGCAACCGTCATTGAAATATTTTAGCCAAACAGAAGATCAAGGAAAATATATGACTCGTATCTTCACTACGCATATAGAATAGATACCAAATATATTTGAAGTTCAGTACTGCCTACAATTTTTAATTACTTAATTATTTGATCATAAATCAGTTAGCCATATTGTCTAATAAATCATATCTCTTTATTCTTTTAGTATATACATATATAAAGAAACATCCAGCAGCCATTTTGTGCGGTTTATGAAAATAGACTTTTAGTTAAACGCATGTTGCACCTGGCAGAGTTTATACTGATAATTTTTAAATAGTTTACTATAGTAGAAATGATTTTTTAACTCAAAAAAAGAAATAAATAAAAATATTTTATGTTTTTCTTTCTCTAGGCATATAATGTAGTTGTGTTAATTTCAGACATTTCAAAACGTCTTTTTTTCAATAAACCATACTTCATCTAATAGTTGTACATGTTTATAGCTTTAGTTAAGTACTTTCGAACAAAATTATTTTAACCAGGACTAACTGACCACAAATGTTTCTTTAGTTTATGGAAGAAAGATAGACCAAAGCTTTGGGCAAAAATCTGGTAAAGACTATGTTAGCTGCAGTTATATTAAATATTAAAAAAATTTTTGCCAATGGATATGTTCTTGTTTAGATTATGATTAACCGCTGTCATCACCCGTAGGTACCTTCTGTAACTGGAACAATAACTTCTTTTTCTCATAAATATATCAATTTTAATGTCATAAATATATTTGAAAATTTCTAAACTAGAGAAATTTACCAGATACACCCTAAGGAATTTTGTTTTGAATAAAATTTTATTTTTGAAATGTCTTTAGAAAGTTGTGTTTTAAAAAATTGAGCAATTTATGAATAAGAACCTTTGACTCAGTTTTAAGATGATTTAATTCAAAATATAATTTATTTTGTTATTGAGATAAAACTGCATGCATCCTAAAAAATTTTAAAGTATAAAATATATTTCAATGTGATTCAAATTACTTGAAAACTACACATATTTAAAGTGAAAACTTAACTATTTTTCCCATCAAATTAATAGTTGATCATAATAATCAATTTAATGCAATGAAAATATCTTTTTAAGCATTCTTTTATCCTTTTATAAATTTATTAAACACTTAATAACATTTTTAACATCTGTAACTGGTCGTATTATTTTTATTATAAATTTTTACTATAAATTATGCGAATTGTATTATATGTAGCTCTATTTCCTAGAATCACACAGATCGAGTCTTTAGTATAGTGCACATAGGAAATTAGCGGCCAGTCGTGACAATTTGATGGGGTTTCACTATACAATTTGCTGTCGTGAAATTACTGAAATTTACGTCAATGTGCAAAAGCTCGTGCAAACCAAAGATCTGGTCAGGTTAAGAAGCTAATCATCATATAACTTTAATTGGAGAGTTTCACATTTTAATGCTAATTTTCTATTTAACATTGAGTGATCTTGCGTTCTATTGCCTATTTTTGGTAGTAATTTTATGTTTTTTGTTGGTTTATTCTACATTCATACTATTGGTTGTGATAATTATCAGCCATTGTCGATGAAACGTGATAAAAACTAATGATCCCGCTTTTTTTTCTTGATAGTAAACTATGCGGAAGATGGCACTGATAGGGGTTATCTTTAATTTCTAAGTAGTTTTATCATGATTAGAGATCGCTTATGGTAAACATAACATAAGTATTTAAGTAACTTAGATGACATTTGAATAGGTCAATACCGAAAACAATTATCCTTGCCGTTTCCTATAGCTTGGGAGGAGGAAGTAACGAAAAAGAATAACCTAGACTGCACTGAATTTAATATTAAAAATGTATTTAGATTTATTAATTTTTATAGTTATATAGTTTGTTATATTAACTTTTTGCTACAAGTAATGACACTTGTTATTTCAAAATATTTCTTTTAAAATTTTCGCAGAACGTTTAAATGGCTTTAAATTCATGAGAATATGTCTTAAAGCCACAAACTACGGAGTTGACTAAACATTTCAATATATTAGACAATTTAATTTGGCGAGTAAATAGTTTAATGAAATTAAGAAAAACGTTTTATAATCTAAGTTGTGAGTTCCTTGCTAGAAGTTACCCTAGTCTCGAAATGTTTGATGATTATTTCATTGATTGATACTGCATTCAATTATTTCTATCCTAAATTTGGTTCAAAGTATATTCCAAAATTCAATAAGTTTTTTGTATCTACAGTTAAGTAATGTACAATAAAAATTGGATTAAATGAATAAAATTTAAATAATATTTTGTTACTGCTTAAAATAAAAAGTAAAACAAGCAATTAAGGTAAATTCAAAAATTTCTTTCATAAAATATTGCTATCACTTGATGTGGTTAGGTTGACACACAAAACAAAAAAAAAACAAAGAAAAAACCTTGGCATAATAATTTTTCAAAGCGCGTTAATATATGTCTAATATCATAAAAGAAAAAAATCGAGTATTGAATTAAAAATTATACAAAAGAATATTCCCAATTAAAAGTATAGAACATTGAATTAAATGTTTATTCGATTTGGTTATTTAAAAAATAATGTTGATTGTTTTATTTAGAAAAAATGAAAACTCTTGATTTAAAGGCCAAACAAATTATAATATTTGCTTTAAAGCAAGTGTTTTTATTTTATATTCTCTTTAAAACTTAATAAAGGGTTTTTTTTTGTCTAAAAAATTATCTATTCTTATTCATGCTATCCAATTTCATTAAGTTTTATTGCATAAGTTTAATTACCAAAAATATATTTTATAATATATTATAGCTTTAGTCTTGAATCTTAAAAGAAAAAAGCAATGGCCAATTTAAAATTACACTGATTTTTATTAAAAATCCCATTAATCTTAATAATATTTCCAGTGGAAAGCTATGATCTCTGCAGCAGAAATACTGTTAAAAGCTAATACCAATAAGATATTGGAAACAAGTAATATAAAAAACATATATATATATATATATATAAAACGTATATTCCTACTTATAATTATCATTTATTCTCATTAAATGTGATTGTTTTTCCTTTTTTCTGAATTCGGAATTCGGAACTCGTTTGATTCATTTTTCTGAAGTTTTTCTCTCATATAAAATTAAATATAATTAATGAAATAATATTTGAACTAACTATATTAGCATCAATGGTCATCCACTTCCAACTCAATAAAATTTATTTGAACTTGATTGGATGAATAGAAAAGATTTTATTAACAATTGAAAATTTGTACATCCATTTTGCAAGCTAATAGGAGGAATATAATTATTAAAAAATAATGGTTACTATATAATAATATTGTTTTAGTGTTAACACTAATTTTCTCATTTCACAAAATTTTGGGTCTTGCGTCACCACAAAGACGTGGTTGCGGCCATTTAAATATTTAAGTTTATATAAAAATAATATCATAAGGACTGATTTTTTTCTATTTACTTCTGTCTAGATCACCTAACTAAACAAGAATGTTATAAAAAGCATCTAAATGGAATTACAGTTATCTCACCTGGATTCAGTTTCCTTAACTTAAATCAATCCTATTCTGTAGTAATATATGACAGTTTATTGATTCTTCAAATAATTAATCAATTAAGTGCCAAAAGTTCAAATTAATTAAATCCAACTTTTCAAAAATACTAATCAAAGATTCAATAATTTAAAATGAGTTATAGATTTTGTTGCTAAAACCCTTTTATAATTTGTAACTGATAGTTAAACTATTTTTCAATTGAACTCTATGCCAGTTATTTTATTATAAACTTCAAAGTTAGTATGGTAATAAAAAAAAAAAACTTCCAATCAATAAAAGTTGAGCCAAAATCTAAAGAAAAATCAATTAATGTAGCAGCTTGAATAAGAAGTATTGAGAAAATGTAGGTCAACTCAAGATTTTATTGTCTAATAAAATTGAAAAAAAAGGTGACGATGCTGTTGGGTACAACAAATGTGTCCTTGCATTACATCATATCATAGAAACGGCCTCCGTTTTTCAAAGTGCTTTCCAAACAAAACTCTCCACCTTGCGCTATCACCTTGAGACTTTGATGTGCACAATTCTCCCAGAGAAGGTCGCAATCAGCATCGATCAGAATCTTAAGGAAAACAATCAACAGGTGATGCAGGCCTGATTGACGGAAAAAACAGCACAAAAAAATAAATAAATTAATTGAAGCCAACAACAACAAAAATAATTTAATAATAATAATAATAAAAATAAAATAATTAATTTGTATGCCAATATCAACAAGAACCTGCTTGAATCTACGAATAGAAAATGCTGCTGGTGTTATATGGTTGAACAATTGAAGAACTCGTGCCAGATATAGCCTTGGGGTTTAAATATTTGCAAACAGGCGCAGTCAGTGTATGCGTAAGATAAATTTTTATGAAAATACTAAACAAAATTTATGCAATATGTGCGCTGTCATGTAGATTTTAAAATATATTTACTATTTTTTTTTTCTTGTTTTTTCTTTTCAATTTGTACACCTGAAAATTATTTGTTAAACAATAAACTAATGCACATTTTGTAATAAATTGTTTCGATGGAAATTACTTGGCCAGATGAACCCTAATACCGTTTATCTTGGATTAGAGCTTATGACGATTCTAAACAGCCTTCCGTACAGAGTTCGCTAACAAACTCAGTAATTGCACTTGTTGCCTTTCTCTTTTGACAACTTTATAGCCTTCAGTCATTTGCTAACTTTAATTGTGAGGCTTTTATTAGACAGCAAGGCAATCGCTCACTTTGAATGGTAGGGATATTAGGGAATATATAATATACTTCATCAACATCTTTAGCTTAAGAAAATATATTAGAAGGATATTTTTACGGTTATTTTAAATTGAAAGCATTGTAATTTTAGATGATAGTGAATTCATATGTATATATGACGATTTCAAGAGTTCTTGTAAGCTTTACAGCTTTTTAGTACTACTATGAAGTAGCAGCAGTTCATTATACAAAAAGTTAAAGGAGTTATAATGACAATAAAGACTTAAATTTCTAGTTTGATCTCATAGCGTTCATTATTATTTACATTTGAGTCCTAATTGAATATTTCTTACAGTTTTAAAGGGGGCGAGCTGATGACTGTATTATCAGTAAAATTTCGAAAAAGTCATTCAATAATTTAAGGTATATCTTCAGTTTATAACTAGAACTATTATAGGGAAAATTTTTAATTTGTTGTTTTTACTATTTGGGAATATTAAAAGTGATCAAATAGTCAAATTTTATTTCGTACTTAATTAAGTATCTTATTAGTTTCTGAGGTTACGTGCTTCTCAACCTCTTAAGATGATTGTGTTCTTCAGTTAGCTAAAGACTTTTAAGATTGGTGCGCTGCTGTAGCCTATGTTACTAGTGATTAGTACTTTTCTTGATTTTCTTCTAAATAGTAGTAACTCGAAAATTGTTTTGCAAATTTTTATTTCTAATGAACCGCTGTTGACTTGGGACATACAATTGTTGCAATCAATACTTTACTTGGATTTTTTTGTACAACCTTTTGTATCTTTTGGCGTACTAAAATAATAATTACGCCATACGTATACTGGTTTTTATAGTCTAAGACTCTAGACATTAATTTTGTTGAATTAACAATAATTATTAATAATAATTTCGAGCAACTATTAAATATATTTAGTACCACTATTTTTAAATTTTAGGCTAGAAATTTATGTATAATATTTCTGTTAGAATTCTAATCCCTGGCGGCGCAAGGTTAAAGAACCATTACTATTTCCAAGTATATTTTATCATTTCTTCCCTGTCGTATACTCATGTGTTATTTAGAAATAGCAGCCAAATAGGCTGGAATAAAATTGTTGATGGTAGGTAATTGGAAGCAAATTATTAATTTCAATTAAAATTGTAGTAAAGCTACAAACTAAAATCAAACTAAGCTCCGCCGCTACATTTAGTTGCCTCCTTTAGATTTTATACATTTTATACAAAGTGCAGTGCTTTTGTAATAAAAAAAACTCCAACTTTTTCTAAATGTTTGAGGTGAAAGTTTAAACTGAACATTTTTCCAAAACTTTTGCCTTTATGTAAATGACTTAAGGTTGAAAATATTTTATATGTATTTTACAAATTTTTCAATCAGTTCTAATTTCTAAAGAGATAAGCCATAGAGAAATAAAAATAATAGATTTTCCTAAGAAGAGTTCAAAAAAGCAAAGTGAAAAGCAGATTTTTTTGCACGATTTTACATTTTTAAAAAAATTTCACTGTCTGATAGCCTTTTTTTTTTGCTTAGGTAATTGTTAGTTGTTAGCAAAATCACTGGTTGCAATCTTTTTTTTATCATATTTCAACGTCAGCTATACAAAATATTTAAGAATTCACAAAAATCATGTATTCAAAGTTATCGTCCAAACTGAAGGCCAAGCCAAAGCTAGGTAAGCCAACTCACGCCATGTTTCGACAAATATAAACCACATTTATAGCTTTCGCTTACTATTACAGAGACTGATATATTGTGATTTTTTATTTTTTTCAAACTTTGTTCTGTTTTACCTATTTCCGATGGATAGCTCAATTTAAAGAATTACTTTTCCATTCAATTTACGAGAAGTTGGTTGAAGTTTTTGTTTTTTTTCAATTTATTTTATTTTTTTACTTCTTGCTTAGTTTTGTGTTGATCAATGTTTTTAAAAATCTATAGCTGATCCTCCCCTGAAGATCACTCTAACAATGAATTGCAAATTTTTTGGTACTAGTAGTAAAGATGAAAGCTCAACTATTGCAAAATGTGATAATTTTGCATTCGTAAATGGAGGACAGCGTGTGGAGATTAATTTGATTCCATCGCGGTCGGTGGCTTCTTCTTGTTAAATTTTCCTTGGGAAGTCGACTTTCACATTTGAAACTGGGACGAATGCTGTTGAACTTTGATGTCATAGACCAAACAAAAAAAAAAATAAAATGCATGAAATTTTATAATCTTCATTTTTTGGCCATTTCTTTTTTATTTTAATTTATTGAAAATATTGTGGGGATTTTTGTGAGATTGACTGATAGATCTCGCTAAATGAAGATTGTGTTTAAAATTATTTGATTTGATAAAACTTTAATAATAAAATAATGGCTAGAATGTTTTTGTTTTATGTTAAAAATTTTCAAACCTTTTGAAATAATGTTAATAGTGTTATTATAAAGTTATTTCAGGTTCAGCAATTAAAACGGACTGAATAGTGATTTTTTAAATTGATTTTTCAAATACTTAACCAATGAAAATATCAGCTTTCGTAGATCATATATTAATCTTGGTTAAAAGAGAATAGACAAAATGCTGAACTTAGAAGTTATAAATAACACTGAATTTTCGCTGCGAACTTTAGAAATTAATTCATGGCATATTTAAAATTAACAAGAAATAAAAAGACTGGACTGATGAAAATTTTCATGCAGCTTCCATTTGGTAATATATTGCAATGATTTTTTACTCTAAGCTAAGGTAGATGAAAGTAGGGTCTTATGGATTGTAATTTTAAACAATCTATTTTTATGCTTTCGACATAGACTTGTAGTAATACTTAACTGTGACGTTTTGCCTAGAATTTCAATTTTCAGTTGAATTGAAGCTTCAAAAAATGTATTAGCGTGTACTGTTAGTGTACATGGCATATTTGCAATAGCATTTAAAATTTATGGATTAACTTAGTGGGAAAAATAGCAGTCAAACTCGCTATTTATAATCAACAGGTAGTAAAAAACTTTCTCAAAAGCTAAGTGTTAAAAGTTTTTATAAAATATTCAAATATGCAACGCAAAATTTTAATTCCAAAAACATTCAAATTCATTTAAATTTTTGTATGTGAACAAAAAGAGAGAGATCTGAATGTATTTCTTTTTAACAAGTCGGAAACAATTTTTATTATTGTAAAACTATTGTAGCTTATGCCCAAAAACTCGATCTTCATGATCAAATGAGTCTTTTATCAAAATTATCATCCCAAAGCTTTAATAGTATAAAAACCAAAAACTTTCAGTTTTTATTTGTTTGTAGATTTAAGAAAAGCAAATTTCAATTTTCGAAGATTTTTCATTTCCTTCTCTCTTTTTTGTGTGCTTTAAGCTAACTTTTTAATTATTCTATATTTATTGATAAAATTTTTAAAACCGCACATGAAAGGCAGACTTTTGCATTGAAAACTTTCCTAGTGAAATTCCAGTTACATTTATTGTGAATTTTTATTTTATTTTATTTTTCAACTACTCCCAATGAGCCAATAATTTCAAATTGTTGACCCCTTTTTATTTTTAGATGACCATTTTTTGGTTTTACTGCATATTCATTACACTCTTGTTAAAAAAATTATCTGTCTTCCTTTTGATAATAAATTTTAAAGTAAAGCCTTATCTCATGGTAGCTCAAAAATATCTTTCAAGCTTCTTAATTCCAAAAATGTTTGAAACGGATCAATTTATTTCAAACTGATCAAAAAACTTTTTTTGAGTGTTATTTTATTGAAGGTATAATTTTATTTTATTTTTCGGAATGCATTTTACTAAAAACTATTTTTCATTTGTATTTGGAGTTAACAAAAATTAATTTTAAATTTCAAAGGTTTTAAAGGTTAAAGGTTTGCAATCTAGGATAAACTGTTTATGAATTTGAGCATTTGTTTCTGCTCTTAGCCTTTCATTTTTTTGATATTTATATTTCTTGAACATCCCTTAACATCCCCTTTAAATAAATTTTCAAGCTACATTTAGTCCACAATACTAACAAATTATTGCTAAGCTTTATTCATGTCTTACTGCGCTTTCCTTTCAGTAGCATTTTTGTATTTCTGCGATTAAATTCTTTACTTCTTTTTACCCAACCTAACAATACGAATTCATCACTCCACAAAAAGTTTCTTCATTGTTCTGGTGTCTATGCTTAATGTTTAAGAGCCCATTTGAAGAATAATTATTTCGTTTCGTATATTTCAATATTTCTACGACTCTTTTTTTAACAGTTGAAATTCTCGTTATATTGACTCCAATTGAAATTTTCAATAGTTCTTACTTTTCAATATCACTTCATAACTATTCTTACAATAACAATAATTGTCATACATAGATACATGTCCCAAATCTCTTTTACTTGCAAATAAATGTGGTAAGGTGTTATTTTTCACATTGCATTTATTTTTCTTCCAGGAATTTTTGAAATTACCAAACTTTTGGGGTGGTTGGAATGAATAATGGTCACTGAAAGCACTTCAAAGGCTTCAAAGAATTCAGTCAAATAAAATTCGGTTTATCGATGATTCTGTCAGCAGCATGTACTTTTCTTGATTGAAGCTCCCAATCAAACGTCATGTTCAGTTAATATTTTATACCATGCTGAAATTTCTTAACTTGAGAAAAAATGTCTAAATACTAAAAAATTACAAAGTGGATAACATTATAAAGGAAAAATGAATATATTGTGAGTTTTGGATATCGATGATTTCCATATTAATTTTTTCAAAAATTGTTGAAGAAAACACAGTTTTTACCTAACAATAAAGGGTTGTGAAAATATAAAGAAAAAAAAATCAAGCCTGGCTCAAGTTAAACAAGAACCATGCCTGCAGGGAAAGTTATTGGATTCATGCTCGTTTAGTTTTAATAGCTATACGGCATGAACACGGTACTGTAATAAAATATATAAAAAACTCATTTGCTAAATTTAATTTCACATTTATCGAGCGAGTATACTATTCCTCGGTGTTGACAGAAGAAATGTTTTTATTTATTTCTAATGCCGCGTATGACCTACGACTTTTGTGGTTATAAAATTGCGTCTAAGTTACATATTATATGGTATTTCATAGGAGTTTTATCATGAGTCGCATTGCACGAGTGCGCATTAAAAGTCACAAGTCCAGTTTGCACGCGCGCCCTGAGTTATTAAATCTGCTGCACAACAAGCCCGCACACTCTTTCTGTTGCTAGCCTAGGTAAATATATTTTATATTGCACAAAATCCAATAAAACTTCGATAAGTGTACACCGGACAAATATAGTTAATTACTAATTACAGCAACATTTAGACATTTGGTTTGACTTGGCTACTGATAATCTTGTTTAGCATGCGGTTGTTTAGTTGGAATGCACAAACGTCACCTCTGTATGGCATTGACGGTAAAGGCTTAGATTAATTTGATTTGAGAATGATCCAACTGAATTATTTACCTGTTTGCCGGTTCTCTTATAGAAATTATTATCGATTCTCAATTACCAATTTTCAGAGTTGATTACATCATTTAATTGCATTACAACTGTAACCAACAGGGTATACAAGGTATAATAGTAAAGAGTGGCCCCTAATTGTGAGTAATTTGTATATATGCTAATTTGCTTAGAATATTTCTATTTCAATTACGAACTATAGAAAATTAGGAGATTTGCGAAATATTTTCCAATTATATTTGCTGAAAAATGTATTTTTGTATGTTTTTTTCTTATAAGCGAATTAACATTTTTTTGCTATGTAAATAAAATTTGTAGAAACAAAAACAAAAAAAGTGATAGAATTTTACCTTCATAAAAATTGTTTTGATACCTAATTACCTGCAAAATGTAACTCAGATAAAAGCCAATATAACCTGATAAAATATTTTTACTTCGAAATCAAATTTATGGAAAAACCTAGAAATGATACCTTGGGCTCATAGACATTTTCAACATTTTGGCTGAATTATTTAGCCTGAAATTCAATAGCAAAGCTAGCAGTTTTTTAAATAAATTTGCAATGCATAAGGAACATAGGAGTATATTTGCCAGAATATTGATTAATAACTTATCATAAAATAGTTGAAAATATACTTCTAACATTTCATCACATATGTATTTGCCCAGAACCAAAAATTGATTAATTTTTCTGTAAAAATGATTGTATCATATTTCATTTTCATGTTAGAACTTAACATATAAAAAATTTAAATTTGATTAACTTATGGCAAAATTTTTTGAAAATCGAATGTAAGATTTTACAAAATTAAAGTAAAGTTAAATTAAAGCCTATAAAAAAAAAATTCAATTTTTTTTCTAAGAACAAGGAATAAACAAATGAAATATTACAGAAATAAGTGAAAAAGTTTTTTCAATCCTTATTTTTGAAAATATAGCAAGTTTTACCAAAATTTAAGATTTGCCAAAATGAGAAATTTTCTGTTGTATTCATTCCATCGTGTTGTTAAAAATAGGGTATTAAAATGACAAATAAAAACCTCTTTCACTTATCAATAAAAAAAACTTTTTATAAATAAAAAACTACAATCTCAAAAATTCTTACAATAAATAAATAAAAAGCAATGATTATGTGACTATGAATATCCTTAGCCTTAGAAAATTATTCAAGTATCTTTTTTAGTATTAAAGCTTTAAATAATCGCCTGCTGAACAGCGTAAAAAATATCTTCATGTCATTATTCTTCTTCATCAGATGTTTTTTTTTTCAATGTGTTTTCAACTTCAAATCACTTTTACAAGTTCATTTGCACGTTTTAATGCAGAACTCTATACACAAAAGCTTGGAGAATTTCATGTTATATCACTGCATATAATTGAAACATGGTAGAGAATAATTAAGAAAAATTTTACAGCCCTTAGGATAGATACCTATTGCGTTATTTATTCAAAGTTTTTAAGCCCTTGAGAATGATACTAAACACTATTAAAATTTTCAATCAATTATTAATATCTGCATGACATTCTATAGATTATCATTAGCTGTGAAAATTGGTGTATCAGTAGATAAAGTTAAGGCTAAAAGAGTACATTTTCGTTATTATCAAGTATAAAGTTGAAAACAAATATTCAATAAAGGATCTTTTAACACTAACTTAACCCATAATATAACTTCTGACATTTTAATAAAATAAAAAGTTGACATGATTAGAGTTCAATTAAAAATCTGTTGTTATTTGTATGAATTCAAATCTGATATTTTTTTGTATTCGAATCCTTATAATGCTTTGTACAGTATAAAAACTTCACAATCTGAATATAACTTTAAGTTTTTTTCTTATTTTTAAAATGACTGCATCATTAAAAAGGGTGCAATGCTTGTAAAAGTTCACATTACAAAAGCCGAAAGGTGTATAAATGTGTTTCCTGTTGGCACATTTTTATCCTTTGATAGTATAAAAATGCTGATTTAAAAATATCCTGGAGAATTATGATAAATGAAATAATAATTCTCTTACTACTTAAAGAACTTTAAAGTAAAAGCTGCACAAAGCGGAGAAAAAAATTGTTTATTGCAAAAAACCATTTATTTGTACTTTTGATTGCTTAAGGCTGTATTTTGATTTTCATGAATATTACTGTTTTTTTGGTTGGTGTAATGGAGAATAATAAATTAATATTAATAAAAATTGAGTAACAAAAAAACTTTTGTCTCCTGTTTCCCTGATAATTTTTTATGAAATATTTTAGTTCCATTTTATAGTTTTAATTAATACTTTATTTTTTAATTTTCCCAAGTACTTCATAAAAGTCCAAACATTTAATGTATGTATGTTATTTCCAAAGAGCATTATATAATTAGGAAAATAAAATTATAAAAGATGCATACCAGACTTGAAAGAGGACATTATGAAGTTTAATCAACAAAATGAATAATATTTTAAATTTAAATCTTCATTGTAAGCAAAATTTTATGTTAGAAACTTATCCTGGTAAGAAAAACATGGTTTTGATTACAAGAAAACCTTACGAGCATGAGCTTAGATACATAAATTTCATTAAAAGCCAAAAATTTCCTTAATTAGTGAATTATACTTGCCATACTCTTTGCTTAAGGAATCTGTATAACTTAATTTTGATAAGTTGCGTAATTTGACTGTTAGAATTGTTTTGTCAGCTGTTTGTGTTGATAAAGCAACAAACGTTCATTAATTTTTATATAGTGTGGTATATTTGCTGCCTAATCTCTGTTTTTTAAATTTGTACCTAAGCACGATGTAAAATAATGTAAGAAATATTTACTGTTATGTATATACGGAAGGGCTAAGATAGCTTCAATGCTGAAAAAACATTTTATATTTTTTAAAGTAAAATTTGTTAATAAAGATTTCAACATGGTGTCGACCGAATTTGAGGCATCCAGCCTTATTGTAATATACTTCCAAGCATATTGTTACTTTATGCTGCAACAGCCTATCTTGGCAAGAGTTTGCTCCTTTTTATATAGAAATCTTTTTTTTTCAATTATAATTACATCAGATTTTATAAACTTTTTGGCTAAGCATTTAACAAATAGGATTAGCCAAGTACAAATTATTGCTCCGTGTGATGTTTTTACTCCCACACTAGAGATGCTATTAACAGAAAAGAATTTCAAAACCATTTAAAAATTCGGAGAGGGAGCTGGTGGCCATACTTTACTTTGATAAGATATGTTTTTTATTTTTACTTGATGTTTTGATGTAAACTTTTTAATTACACTCTTCAATCAACAATTTTTAATTTTAACATGAAAATATTTTTACATACACATTTTCTTAGGAATACCTCTACCGTTTAGCTCGCTATTTGCATTCAAAAATTGCTAAGTAGGTGTATAAGTCTCTACTACACTATTTGATTGTTTTAATAATTTAATAAAAACTGTATTCTCATGTATATTATAGCAATTAAAGATAAATATTTTTTAAACATTTCCCCTATTTAAAAAAAATTTATTTCTAATATTATGTCCCATATTTTTCTATATTATCAAAGTGAAATACGAAAATTACAAAAAATATCACTTACCTTATGGGCTCTGATGGAAGCGCCCTCAGAGCAAGCTAATGTGACGTCCACCAGACTCTCGTCCTGTAGCAATTGACTAAACACCCCTAACAGGTTGGATTGATGATTGTTCCACCTCAAGCAGTAATGCTCACTGCCCATGTCGGTGACAGCTCACGCTGCTAAAAAGAAAATATAAAAATTAAAATTATTTTACTGTATCAAATTTCAATGCCTAAAATAATCTACCCACATGCAGGCATCAGTTATTCTTAACAAAACGTATACATTGATCAGGATGCTATTCTTATAACCACGCATTGCAACCAGTGCATTACATAATTGTGCAGATATGCGTTAATTAAATTAATTAGTGGCCAACGCCTGATTTATGAATTGAAAGATAACCAAATGATCGGTTTGGCCAATCCAAACTAATTGCTCTGTAAAACTGTGGCACAGGATAAAAGGCTACAGGGAGTACTGAGAGAACACCGCTGAGCTACAATTCGAGTATTAATTAATTAAAGCAAAACACTGTCATCTTGGAGCCATTAAATGGACTCAAAGATTGTGTGTGGTGCGTAATTTGATATCCATAAAAACCGATGGAATAAGAAAATGGACATTAAATGATGAATTTGTATGCACCAAGATATCCAACTATTGAAATTAATTAAGCTCAATTAGAGGTAAACTAATGTTAGACTAGGTTGGATTTGTGACACATAGAAATTAAATACTTAACATAGGAAGAATAAGAAATATGATTCCTTTTCGTTATTTTATGGATAGCATTTTTGGCTTCTTAGCTTAGTCAATGGGTAAGAAAGAATTTAAATATTATTTTAGTTTGTGGTTTTGGTAAAAGTTTGAGCCCTTTAAAATTCTTGAATACGACAATAAATAAGGAAGATTGTTCAAAAATATGTATGAAAATATTCTGCATACATAAAATTTAATTATATAAAAAAAAGAAGACAATAATACTAAAAATAATAGTGTATCAGGCAAGTTTATAGTTCATAATAGCGCAATTCTTTAAAAAAATCTAATTTTTAATGTTGTAATAGCTTCCATTAACTTTTGTTACTAGGCAAAATATGTAATTTTCTCAAAAGTAGAAATATAGGGCAACATATCGGTTAAAAAATCTTGGTGCTGGTACATAGACAGCTGACACTGGAATGCTTACGATATTCCGCTCATGACATTCAGAGAAACAAATCTGGGAATTTCACTATTTTCAGTATAATAGAAAAAAGGAATTTTTTTTTCTACGATTTGTTCATGCTTGAATTCATTCAAGAATTATTTTAAAAAATTCACCCGTCAAAAACTAGCCATGACTGTAACTTGTGTGCGCTTACAAAATTTATTGAAGCTTTTTGCCAAAAGTAGGTGTTATGACTGCGAAGTAGCTTTCTTTCATTAGTGACGTAGAGCTGCTTTCCCTATTGGGTAAGTTAAGCATTTTTTTTGCGAAATAGTTGATTAATTTTTAGTTAATAATTTGATAAAATTCAAAGTAAAATGAGGCTTAGAGAACTTACTGTAAAACTATACTTGTAATTTTTTAAACATAGGAGAAAATTCAGACAAGTTCAAAAGAAAATACTTATTGTTAGCTTTTCTCAATAATCCTCAAGGAATGAAAAAAAAAACAATTAGAATTAGAACACTAAAAGAAAACTACTGTTATTCTCCAATTCACATAGCTTTCTAATATAAAGACAGTTTCGTCAAATTTTAAGTTTTATTTTATTTCTAAATATTGTCAGCTGTCTGACTAACGGGGTTAATAGCGCTAATTTTTTTACCTTCAATCACAGTCCGTTTATCTTTCTTGCCAAATAAAATTAATTTTCAAATGCGGAAATATTCCAAGTGTCCCTTGATGAAAGTCAATACCATAATCTGAAGGTGATAATTAAGTATAAGAGCTAGACGTGATAATAATAAGTGCAGCTTGATCTAAGAATTCCTTAAAATAGATAACATGGCTCACTAAATAGTTAGCTAATTGGCGAAAAGGTGGTGCACATATAACTGTTTACTATAGGTGTGGTTAGCGTAGATATTCTCTTGTCACTTGGCCAGATAATTCTATTATATTTCTACCCCAAAGATGGAACTGTCTGGACATTGAAAGTTACTAAATGATTGCCTGAAATCTTAAGTTTGACATTTAACCACAAATTGTTGTGACCGAATTACGAACATAGCTCGATATTTTACTTTTTTTAAACTTTTCAATATATATATACATATATGTATGGGCAATAGAGTTCCATAGAAATATACGGAGTAGAGCTCTATCTTAGCTGATTAGGTTGCGTGCACTAGCGGCGAGGTCAGTGCATGGGCTTATAGTATGCAGAGCGGAACGGTAAATTAAAGTACAAAAATAAATAAATCGCCTCAAATGAACCATGAACAAAAGTTGGTGCAATAATTTAACGAAAGTAAATTTCTGCAAAGTGACTGTGGCGGCCATACAAATTGTAGATAAGACAGTTTCATAAGTAGGCAGAAAATTAATTTTCTAAGGCCTAAATTATCTGACCCCATCAATTTGGTTTGTGATTTTCTTAAATTAGCACTACTATAATAAATTAATAAGAAGTTTTAGTCTTATATTCAGGGCTATTGAACTGATGACTTAAAACCTTCTTTAGCCTTGTTGTGCAATGTGTTAACTAATTTGCGTTATATGAAATTAAAAAAGAAAAGTTCACTGCATCTGGCCTTTTTCTTGCTAATTTTCAGTTGTAGTTTTACGTGGAAAACAAATTAATCGTTTACTGAGTAACTGAAAAGAAACTACAAATCACGTCAAGTTGCAAAATTTTTGTTTGACTCTTGTCTTGTCTTGTCTAGCTGTATACAAAACAAATTTATAAAGGTCATATGAATGTTGGAGATAAGATTTTCTTAACGCAATTACAAATTTACCGTTGATAATAACGCATATACTATTACGATAGTATATTTATATATTGAATCGTGGTTTATGAGAAAAAAGTAAAGTGTTTTCTGGTAACCTGGGCATGGAAAATGTGTCAATAAAGTTAATAAGATAGAATTTTATTTTGAAACATAGGATCTGCCAAAGCTCTCAATTATGAGAGTTGTTCAATAGGTTTTGAAAGTTATTTGAGGTATCTGACGAGCGTAGATCCAGTAGTTTATGTAAGATTTTATCGATGTTAATACCCAAGGATATATACATACAATATTACAGTTGTTAGTGATAAGTTTTCAATCAATTACAGCATTTGTTCATATTTCAGATAAGAAATATTTACTTTGGCATAAACGGTTTAAAGTATCATAAAACTTTTTGTTACGTGACCGTAGGTAATTATGATAGTTAAACATTTGTTAACAATCATGCAGTCTGAAATTTTTGATTTAGCAGAACAGCTTAAGAATATGCTAAGCTCTTTGAAATTTAAAGCTTCAGTTATACGATATAGAAATTGTGAGAAGGAAACGATATTACAAGACACCCATCTATCTAACATTTATTTTTCAGTGATGAGCAGAGTTAAAAAAAAAAAAATGATAATATGAGAACTATATTATTAAGTGATTGTGTTTAAAATGAATTCGTTCTAAACGCCACAGTGTCATGATTCTCTTATAATTTTAAATTTTGATACAATAATACTTTCTACTGGCACTTTGGACAGTGGTCTACTAAAATCCAATTAAGAAAAACTCTCATTGTATAAAAGATTTCCTAAAAAGCATGCTATTAATTTAACTTTAAAATTAAAAAACATTTATTCAATTCTTATAAGAGATATTGTAATAAATTAACATAATACAAAGATGAGGCAAAGGAGTAGGAGTTTATTTGGACAAATTATTATTTTTTCTTGATTAAACTGAAAAATGCAACATTTTGTATAAAAGGAAACACAAGAAATATTTGTTCGTTAAAGATGATTTGTTTACACTATAAGCATACTTGGAGGACTGACTCGTCTTATAAATGTAGAAAGGATAACAGTAGGCTATGCATTGCCTTAAAATTTACCATTAACGTTAAAATTAAAAAATTGAAAAAATATACAGTTTAATAAATGTTAATTACTATTTTTGATATTGCATATGTCATTGTTAATAAATAAATAAATGGTTATAAAATATTTTGCAAAATAATTTTTTACTTATAAAATTCTTTATGAGTCAAAAATATTTATTTTTACGCTTAAAAGCTAAAAGCAAACCAGCTGAATTCCATTTCAAAAGTGTTAAAATTATTTGAAAATTATTCCCTAAAAACTAATGTGAAAATGATAATTTAATTCCTGATCTTTAATAGAATTTTAAATAAAGGCCGCTAAAAATATCTAACTCATAATTTAAAATTAAATGCGTCATTGCACAATTAAGAGTTCAGCATCATTTGTTGTTGCACCAATTGATAGCCCTTGGCATTATTTTCCTTTAGTTTGCCAATAAAATTATTGATTTTATCAAAAATGAACCTCCCCCGCTATTAAATATTGTATCAGCTGCGTAGCTTCGTGTTGAGCGAATGGATCACAGAAGGTACATATATACAATTCATAGTACAACTAAGCGCCATAGAAGGCAGCTTACGACAATATTTTCTGGTAGAGATCTACACCTGAGGGCACATATATACAAATCTTTTTATAAATACAAGCTTAACATTTATACATATACGCGTATACCACATATCAGCACTATATATTTTCTACAGAAAACCAAAAATATGCATTGAACATACATTTTAGGAAGTATTTGATATGAGCAGGTCCAGTCTGATCACAGGGCGAGAAACTGGAAACAATGGAATGTATAGCAACTATGGTAGCACTGGTGTTTATGTATTCCGTTATAGCACGTGGGTGGATTATGCATCACTTATTGTGGACAAGTGGAACGCATATTGTGTGGGCAGCTTTTGCAATAGTCATAACGTATCGAAAGGCTTTTATAATTACAGTTTACTTAGTTCATTGTTCTAATCTGGCCGGTGTGGGCTGATTATAAATGAAATTCACGTGATAGAATTAAAAAATAGAAAACTGATTTATTGGTAACGATTAAGGATGACATTATCGAATAAGAAAGTTAGAGTTATCAAAAGGCATTTTAAACAGTTAGTAAAGTATTTGCATGATTTCAGTTAAAATTAGCATTAGATAACTATGATGAGAGCACGTCAAATAAGAATATAAAGAAAATTTTTTTTTACTTTACTAATTAAGTAAATAGAGCATAGTTTTCTTTATCACGTCTCGCTGGATATCTTATGAATCGCATTAGAATATAATGGCATCAATTTTGAAACAATAAGACCACATACTATAATTACAGTAATTTAAGTTAGTGCCCGGAGGTACCATAATTGCAGACAAAACATCTTTACTGAGTACTCAAGTAAAAATGCTTTCTTTACTCAAAGAATAAAATAATTGTATAAAAATTATTCTAAAAGTCATTTTTGTAGGATAATTTCAATGGTGTTAAATTGACCGCAGACTTTATTCGGACAACAAAAATAAATTAATAAAAAATAGTGCAAAGAAGACTTTTTAGTATAGTAGTCTACTGTAGTCACCTTTTCATAATTTTTATTATCCCATTTGACGGAAAGCTTATGGAATTTAAGACTTTTTAATTAGCAGAATTACATATCAAGTTCTAAATTATCCATTCAAAAAGAATAATCAAGAAATTATGCTTTTAATTTTAAGAAATGCGTCATTTGATTTTTCTAAAAATTTTATTTTATTTTTATATTATATTTTAATGGAAATCTGTTGTCCCAATTTTAAAATTTACAGCTGTTCAAATTTGAAGTATTGAAATATTTTTTTATAATAAGTATCGAACCATGATAAAATATTTAATACTGGATATCACAATTAATCTTAACAATAAGCCTGTAAATTACTCAGAAAAGTAAATAGAAAAGAAAAGTCAAGTTTACTATAGTTAACAAAATTTCAATGAAACTATAAGGTAAATTGTCTGTTTTAAACCGCTAAGATCTTCATTGCAATTCGTAAAAGATGTACACCCAATCGTGCACCACATACTATAAAAATAATGGCATTGGTATAAGCTGATTTATATTTTGTTTAGTATATATGGTAAGCCTTAAGGCTATGTAAATTGGGCCCTAAATCAATTTGAGCTGTTCACGTATACATTTTTTAGCAGTCACTACTCCGTTATATAAAAAGTGTTAATTTAACATATTTTTCCTGTTTGGGGTTATGTTGTTTCTGCAAGCCGCTAAAAGACGTGATCAGATTTAATGTGCCTCCAAGTGTTGCACATTAAGCACAGGTGATATCAGAATCGACTGTGCTGGGAGTGCGTTTCTATGTGTATACATGTACATTTTGAAACGCATCGTGAAATAAAAAGACATAAGGGCAAGTGGTAGATAAGCTTGTCAGGTTAAAGTTATTAATTATTGGCCTCTGCTCTGTACTCTCACCGCATATTGACTTAATTGACTGCTGATCGTGTTGGTTGTAGTATTAATGCGGTAGATAAATGGTTTTCGTTGTTCATTGAAAATCAGAGGGAGACGTGATTTGCTGATATAATTGCGTATTTTCTGACTTGTTTGATGGTAATTAAAGTTGTTGGAGACAACAAATGTGTCATCATTGTCAAAGCTAATTGATTGCTATAAATCACAAGCCTACAGTTTTTGATAGTTAATTAAAGTTTACGTTTAGGCACATTTTAGTATGATTAAAAGCAGGTGTATTACTTGGAATTAGTTAAAGGATATTCGAGCACATAAATTGCAAAATTTTTGTTTAATGTTAAAAGCCATTGTACGTTTGTTGTAGCAATTGGCCATAAAATTTTCATACTAAATAAATGAACTACTACTAGTGCTTTGCCAGGATGTAGCATGCGAAATTTCTTAAAAGTCCTAATTTGACTCAGCAGATAGAATTCTAAATTTGGGTAACGTAGAACTAGTGTAAGTATTTTGTTATAATTGTAAGGATGTGGTGACAATGAAGAGAATGAAGTTAGATAATAATGTTATCAGACATACCGGCCTAACTTAATCTCAATATTAGAGTTTGAAGTGAGTATATCAAATACTATCAATTTGAGAGTAATAATAAGGTTGGTGGTATGATATGAAGTCCTTAATATTATATTTTTTAAACTAAAAATTGAATAACAGACAAGTTTTCCTTTTTTTTCCTCTAAAAAATATATGTTTTAAATTCTATTAATTGATTATAAGACATAAATTCGGTTGCCTACAAACCTTACAGATAATCTTAAGATGATATCCTTAAAATTAAAATTTGATTTCCTATAATCGTTTTTCTTAAGTAAACAAAAAATTATATTTTTCTAAACATTTTCAATTAAAGTTTTCAACACTTTACCTTCAAAAGCAGTAGTACAATATTTTTTGTGTATGAAATTTTTTTACACTCTTCAAACATTCTCTATACATAAATCTTTTATCTAACAGACTAAACATTTTAAAAATGTTCAACTCTCAAAACTTGTCTGAAAAGCTACAAAACTTATTTTATCATTCAAATTTAATTAAAAAATCTGATACGAGTAGTATTGTCTCAAATTAATTTTTAATACTTTGCACAATTTTGATGTTTAATAAGTTTTTACACTCATCATCTACTGATTAATAGAAATTTATACTAGCTGTAGCTAGGAATATGCCTGCAGACAGGATTTAAGCGGTATCAAATCATATACATCTGCAATTTATGTTTGCATTTAGCATCAACTTCTGCCACCAACTAACTTTGTCCTTTGGCACTTATGCATTTACTGTATATTGTTCGCATTCGTATCTTTGACTCTATAATATCCGCAAAATGAATTACGTCATCATCGACAGTATCCCCTTTTCCTTGCGTTAACATTTATAACCAATGTGTTTGGGGCCATTATTGGCGTACAGAGAAGCATATGCACTGACAGCTAGTACAGTACTAAACAATTAGATATGCAAATTTGCAACAAGTTGCATTCGTAGTTCCCCCCCTTGAATGCTAGACTATATAGCGTGAGTGTATGCACTTGTTCCCAGGCTTTGCAAAGGCACTCTATTAGCAAAAGGAAAGCCTAGCAAAACTTTTGCTTTTGCTACTGTAAAAGTTTTAAAGTGCATTTTCTATCGCATTTAAAGTTGTTGACACAACACTAGAGAGCCGGGTAATTTTGTTCTATAGAATAAGTTGCAGCATTTCTTAACTAAGAGAAAGTTTTATTATGCTACACAAATTTATTTTTAAGGATTTCATTATCATACAAGACAACTAATCAATTTTTCTATATATATAAAATATACGACAAGAGAATATTTAGGATTTTAACAGGATTATAAGATGCTCTATCAATAATTCAGTTTTCAAGAAAATTTTAATGCTTGAAAAGATGGTTGCAGTTATACCTTAGATTTGCAGTATAAGTAAATTTTTTGAGGATTAAAAAAAGGGGTTTTTATGTGTAAATATTGATTCTAGCCATAAAATTTTAGAGATAGTGTCAAATTTATTTGTTTGTTAGATACATTCTTTGGAAAATATTGGCTAGAGTATAAAAGTAATTAATCTTATACCAAAATACATATATACAAAAACTTTTCATTTCTTGATGCCCTGAGGGATTTTATTGTGATAGTAATTTTATCAACTAATACAAAAAACTGTTCATTTTTTTAATTAGAAAAACTTACTTTCAAGATCTTTAATGTAAATTTTTTTTTTTTTGAGTAAAGGAAATAATTATAACCACAACTGTTCTAGTGTGGTAGAGCATCCTGCTATTAAGTTAAACTTTGTTCTTTAGTCTTTGAAGTTCTTCAACTTCATAAACGTAAAAAAACAAAAAATTGTTAAGTATTTTAGCTTCTTATTACCACAGTGGGCAGCACTTTTCTTTACGATTCAATTAAAAATTGCATTCTACCAATGAAATTTTGAATTTTAGCTAAAGTATTCTTGAAACATTGAAATATTATGGGAACGAATCTTCTACACCTGTTAATACCATGTAGAACGGACCACGCTTATTTCTGCCCACCTAAGCAGTCTTTTAATTTATTAAAATTTGTGGTTAATGCTAGTGAGCGACACAGGAGGTATTAGTCTGACAATTTTATGGTAAGTGCGGAAAGCAAATCTCATTTTTGAAGAAGTTATATCAAGATTTATGTTGCGTAATATATTGGCAAAGTAATAAAACCTTCTGAAATATGATGTACTTTTACAGTAAAATGATTACCTTTCACTTCCTGGTTAGTTGTTAATTAGATTAGAAAGGAAAAAATATAGTTTAAAATATTGAAAATTAGAATAGAAATTTTTTTACTGGAAGGTTTTGATATTTTGTTTAGGAGATAAATAATTTACGTATTGGTATAGGGTTTGATGAAAAAATTTCATAATTAAAAATTTTATTCAACTTGAATAAGAGTTTAGTATAAAACTCAAAATTAAAATTTTCTTTTTAGTGTTTAATTTTTATTTCATAATTAGTATTTTCAGTTTTAGTTTTTCTTAATCGATACGTGGACGTGATTTGTAAAAACAATTTAAAATTTTTGTCTCTAGACAGAAAAGCACTCATGTTTAAGAAGGTTTTTTTTGCTTTATTTGATGAACACTAGATTAAAATTATTGTGTTATGGATATAATTAGAAACTAGAGATTCAGTTTAGATCTGACCAGATTTGGATACATTGAAGGTCAGTGAGCTTAAAATTTTATAACCTTCTTTCTATGGTTGCAATTTATTTTTGAATCAATTTTATAAATAATTTAATCCATGATTTTAGAGATTTTTTTTTAGTTTCAATGCAGGATTTTATATATAATTACTATTGTTTTTTTAAATGATTTCAATATAATTGTTAAGTAAGTTCACAAAAATGTAAACTATCTAAAACATGCTGTAATATTAACTACAGTTTGAGGAATATCATTTACTGTGACTGCTAAAGATAATTTATTGACGAGTATATGAAAACGAAAACTTTTTGTCAGTTTTTTGCTAAAAAAAACCATTATTCAGGTTAAAATCCATTTTTACACTAAGGAAAAAATAGGAAGAAGGAAAGGTTCCTGACTCTTTCTGACATTTTTCTTTTTATACAATTACAAATTGGTAGACAGGCATCCTATTACTTGAGCTCTTTAGGATGTTTTTTATTATTCATATAATGGACTGGATTGAAATTAAATTTTGGGTACCAGTCTTTTGAATTCTGCTGGAGTATATTTTTACTATAAGAGATAATTCACTGTGATCTACTTTAAATTTTATTGAAACCATTTTATTTAATTTCATTGACTTTTATATTCTCATGACCTAAAATCCAAATTAAAATTTCCTTTTTCCCTTTAAACGATTTATAATCTTAATGATAGAGTGAGCATATAAAGAAAAGTACTACAAAAATTCAACAAGTTGACTTTAAGACCTAAGAAGCATAGATTGTAATGTTGAATACCGATCCTTCTTTTAAGACAGTGCTTTTGTGCCTTTATCTATTTTTATCAGTATAAATCTACACCAGGGATGGGCAAACTTTTTCAGTCGCGGGCCAAAAATCGAAGAAAAAAGGTTGGCAGGCCAAGAGAAATTTTTCTAAAATTTTAAAAACAATATACAAGTATTAAACTTTAAATATGTTAATTAGATGAATGAAATTGCTATTTCATGTTTAAAAGTTCCTTATATTGAGGTTCGAAGGGAGATGTACTGATTCTAAGGAACAAGGGTAAATGCTCATCTGTCAGACTACTTTTGAAATTATCCTTTCTAAGGTTCGTAGTTGAAAATACTTGTTCACATATATAAGATGAAGCAAACATAACACTGATTTCCTGGGCGTGAGACAGTTGGCCCGCGGAGCGTAGTTTTCCCATCCCTGATCTACACCATTGGTTCTTAAAATCTATTATTTAGAAATTTAAAACTGACTTCAAACTAATGACTTTCTTAGACATCATTCAGAGTAATTTTTGATTAATTCAAAAAATTTTATTGGGAATTTACTTTAATCATTATGTAAATTTTAAAATATTTTGAAAACCTGATTTTTGTCAATTAAAAAAGTTTCTATAAAAATTATCGTCCCTTAGTACTACTTTCTATAACCCTTGTTTCAATTATTTCTGATGCGTAAGCATAATAATAAAACAAAAATAAGAGGAGGAGGTTTCTATTAAAATAGATATAGTTAAGAAGATACTATTTATCCTTTGAATAACGAAGTAATTTCCATAGCTCTTTTTTTCAAATGATGACTTACACATTGTAGCAATTTTCTCAGTTATTGTAAAAATAACAGTTCCAATGCAAGGCAAAATATTTTGACAAATATTTAAAATCTTTCTTTTTAAATTTCGATTTTCTCGTAAATTTGAAAGCTGCAAAATTACAAAAAAAAATTCAAGCAATAAGTCAATATGTAAAACTTAGCATAATGTGATCAGCCTCCTCATAATTATTTTAAAAGCAAACTTTATCATAGCTTTACAAATAAATGAAATTCTACTTACAATCGGAACACATCGAAAATATTCGTTTTTACTTACTTATTGTGTTCAGAACAAGCGTGGGAGTAGTCATAGGCATAAATTTGCATTATTAACATATTTTCTGCTGCAATCTTGCTTAAGGCATAAGTATAAATGTGTACTCTAAACGGGACCCTTAACTATATATTTTTTTAATTCAATTATAGCTAGTGGAATTCTATGAAATTCTAAAAAACCGTTCATTCGTTTCTTAAAATTGAAAGGTACTCATTTTTCTTGGTAAATATCATTAATTCACCTAACTCAGACATGAATAATTTGAATTGTTCTATTTTCAAAATAAATTATAGAGAAAGAGTAAATAAATACTATATAATTGAATAACGCAATAAGCTTTATTATATGATTTAAAAAATCAGAAAAACAACACAAGAAGAAAATATTTTACGAATAAAATAATCTCAATTGCCTGCTGGTCTGCATAGATGTATAGATTTTATCATTGCAGTCATACAATTCAATTTAAAACATATAGTTCCCAGGAGATTTTGATAAAATTTTTTCAAAATTCTATCACATTTTAGAATTTATATCAACTCAAATACAACAATGTAAATATTTTCGGTGTAAGGCAGTTGTTATTTGCCAAAACTAGCTTTAAATCTCTTTTGGCAACAAAGAGACGAGCAATTACGGATTCAAATCTTAAAACAAAAATAATGTATACATGGTATTTGTATATGCATGCAAATATTTACACATGAACGTATACTAGCATAGTAAATATATTCATGTTTATATTATATATGTAACAGCAACCTTGACTGCACTTTTCGTACCCTTGAATCAGCTGAGAAACGGAAATAAAGAATTACACGGACTACAGCCGATAGCCTCTTAAACCTGTTGTCCAATATATCTAAACAAAGATCACAGTGACTTTTTAACTTTGGAAAAACGGTAAAAAGCAAAATAAACTTATTACACAAATTTTCAAATTTTTTCGATTAAAATATTCGCGATATTTAAAATTAAAATTTTGTATATTTTTGTAAGCACCATTAACATAATTCACTACGTTATAATGCACCGTTATTCGGATATGGTATTATGAAAAAAAATAAATTGTTAAATATTTTAATTTTAGACACACAAACTAACTTCCTGAACAGTAAAAAGTTTTAAACTTGTTTGCTGCACCCCTGCACTCTATTGATCCAATCAACACCCTTGGCAAAAATTTCATTTCGCATTAAAATTAAAACTAAAATTGTACTCGATCGTGTGTGTAAATGCGCGTATAATATTAACTATAACGCGGTTGCATTCCGCTACCCCGTATCCCGATCGTAAATTATACCACAAACAAAACTTGCATTGGAGCTAACAATGAGCAATGGACGACCTTGACAGTGAATTTTTGCATTGGCATACAAATACAAAAGCATACGGAAGCTCGCATATAATGGGTACACATGTGTTGGCACAATTTATTTCTTTTGCACTTGAAAACAAAGTTTTTGTGACTGCGCATGCGTAAGTGCATTATTAAAAATAAGATAAATAACAAACAGAATTGGCAAACCATTGAGAAAAGCGGGGTGACAAATGGGGGGGAGGGGAGAGTTTATACTGCTCTTTATATATTTTACAATATACACGTAAAGTAAGAAGAAATAAATATAATTTAGTTGCAACGTACACAAATATTGTTGACACAGAAACGCGCTATTTTCATAAGTGTGCAAGAAATCGCATCACAGCTTGACAGGCGCGTGATAAACTGCCAACTGTATTTTTCTTGTTGCACTTTTTTGCAATAGAGCAGCTGATTATATAAGCTGTAGTCAGTGAATTTTTATACATGTGCATATTATACTTGGGGGGCACGTATGCAGTCAGTCAAACTGTATAATCTGTGAGGCACATCGTTCGAAAGCTATACTTTTGTTGATGCACTATGTTTAAATGCATTTACGACTTTGGTCTTTTGTTTGATGCATAAAAGAACAACATCTTACAAGCTACATGACATTCCCACGCAAACTGCAAACGAAAAATGATTATTTTGGTCTTTTTATGTTTTGGCGATGGTAAATATCTCTACAATGTCCTTGTGCAACAGGAAGTTATGTAAGCAAATACAGGTCTCTAGCGATATTTGTTTGTAGGCATATTTAATTCGTTACTTTTTGTTTTTTTTTTTTTGCTTACAATCGGACATTTGACAGGCGCGTTTTGTTACTTAGTTTTGTTTTTATTTATTTTTGTATATTTTGAAAAAAAAAGACCAGAGGAAAAAGGAACTTCAATTAATTACCCTGCAGCAATGTTTCGTAATTTTAATGGATTAAATTTTTCTTTTTTTTTTGCTGTTGAATAAATGTAACTATAGCCAGCTTGAACTTTAGTGAATGCATAAAGCTGATTATCTTTTTTTTTTACATTTTGAACATTTTACTCTGGTCATTTGATTGTGTGGTGCAGCAATAAAACTATTCCCTTGAATGATTTTTTATATTTATTTTAATTTATATGTAAATATGTGCATTATAGGTTTCTTAAGTTTTTTTATTAATTCAAGTTATTCGATCGATTCTAGAGGTTCATAGTTTTCAAAAAACTTTGAAATTTCAAACAGTAAGCAAAGAATATTAGCTTCACATTACTAATACTATCTTATAATACACAGAAGAAAATAAATACGAGTATTTAAAGTAAATATGTTTTTAAAATGGTGGCAATTAAATATATATGATTGTTGAGTGTATAATTTACTTGAGTTTCCTTGAATTTACTAGAATTGAGTATTTAAATTATTGACTCAAGAATTATTTTCTTGAGTTCAGTACATAAAAAATCAAGTAAATGGGTTTAATTGTAAACCAAGTTTTTTTTCAGTGTAACATTTTTTTTAATAAAGGAAAAAAAAAGTTAATATTCATTATTTAATTCCGCAAGACTGGACTCAATTTTATTGACAAAGTTTTGAAAACAGACAGGAAAGTATGTACTTGTATGATTTTTAAGAATTTTGTAAGATTTTTATACCCAACTTGTTTTATGCTGTAAGCGCTGTGAGTCATAGAATTTTATTCAGTATGGTTCTGTCTACTTCTAGAAACACATTTTTTTGTGCCAAAAATGTCATAATTAAGTCTAATTGTTAGCTAGTTTTTCGGATACAAAAATTAATAATCAATATAATGTGAATGTAGAATTTTCTGTTTTCCAATAATTTCTATTACACTTCTTCATTACTTTTCCAAACTACAAAATAATACTTAATTTTTTCTTCAAAAGTTTTTGGTATGAGTTATTTGTAAGTGAAAAAGAAGACATTATTTGTGTTTAGTAAGGAACATCAAAAATAAAATATAATCTTATTCCCTCTAACCCCTTAGTTACACCCATTCATATCCAACCCGAATGATATTTCTTATTTGCTTATGTAATATTATAATCTATTCCTAACAAATTAGTTGCAAGTTGCTTTAGCAAAAAAATTCAATAACTTTTTAAACTTTAAAAATTGATCTTTTTAGTATTTTAAATTAAAACTAAGTTAGTGTAATTCAAAGCTTGATTTATGTTATTTGTAAATTTTGAGAATATTTTTAAAAAAAATTTTTTTTTGATGGCTTTAAGAGACAAAAAACATTTTTATTAATATAAAAGAAAACTGAAACAAATGTATCGAAGTTTTAAAATCCAATTTTTCTTATAGAACGAAAAACCAATTAAACAAACTTTTAATTTGAAAAAAGGGGCTCAAAATATTTTTCAAATTAGCTTTCATCTGGTTATTAACGTAATAAAATAAAATTTCATGATTTCCAAAAATCTTAATTCAAGATATTTGCAACTATCTTTAAAATTCATGAAAGTTGTGTTTTCCTTATTTACAAAAAGAAATTGATTTGCTCATGATTTAAAAAAAATAAAAAAATAAATGTTCCGATACCTCGAATATTAAACGAAATTTCATTTAGCATTTCGTTACCTAGAGGACGGGATCATACAACTCTTACTAGATAATTCTAGGACTCATCTATTTCCTTACACGCATACACGCATACACCCTCCGACGTACATCACTCTAAAATTGGCTGCAAATGATGCTTCAGTGCTTGAACCGTAAAGAAATTACAAAAAACTAACTGTTTCGATTTTCGGACCAATTATTATAACTTTGAAATGAAGCTCAAAATTGAAAAAAAAAACAACTTTTCAACATTACACAATAATTTATAATCATCTACCGCTCAAAACTAAATATCATCCAATTTGAAAATTTTTTACAAAGATGGGGCCGCCATCTTGAATTTTAAAAAACTCATAAAAGATTCAAAATCGGCACCTTCGAAAACCCCCGTGTACCCCCCGATAGTTAGAATATGATGGTAACATAAAAATTTTTGTTCCATGCTTGAGAACTTTAGTTTTTTATTCATAAAAAAAGAACCGCTGGACCGACTTCGCTCAAGCTCCTTTCAAATCTAAGTCATGATGTGGCCTATCAATTGATATATTAAAAACGTAATTTGTTTCAGTAGTTTTTGAGAAAACGAATCTCATAAAAAAGCTCACATTCATAAATACATACATACATACACACACACACTCTAAAAATAATTGCAAAAAATTCTCCAGATCTTGAAACGTAAAGAAAACACAAAATTATTGATTTCGATTTTCGGACTTAATATAGTAACTTCCCAAGAGAAGTTAAAAACTAAAATAACCTTGGCTGAAAGATTCTTTTGTCAAAGTCAGTGTCAAGTGCAATAAACAATTATAAACTGCATGAACTTCATACTAATAAACTTAGTAGCCAAAAATTATCTTTCCCAATATAAAAAGTATCCTATTAAATACATTAATTTGAAAAGAAAAATTGTACTTTGTAATAGTGTTTGTGATTAAGTTAATTTATTTCTGTCTAGCTATTATAAGAAATTCGCTCACATAATTCAGTCGTGTTCGCATGAAAATAATAAAAATAGCAACTTGCGACTAGAATCGTGAATAGATAGTATTGATTTGATAGCGATATCTCTACTTGTATTGACGTAAGGGAACATTTTAATTTCAAAGACATTTATTCAATACTAAGTGAATAAGTTTTAAGAAATTCTAAACTATCAACAGCTAAATTTACTTACATATGTATGAAGGATAAAATAATTTCTTTATACTTAAACGGACGCAACATTAATTGAAAAATACATTAATTTACTTGGCAAAATTTCAAAATTAGTGAAATTGTAAAATATGCAACTGTTAATACTTGCGCTTTATAAAGTTTTCTTTTAAAATTATAACTTTTCGTATACTCAAGTCATTTATTTAATTTTTGAAGATTTTTTGATTTATTTAAGATATTTTTATACATTTTAATTGCACTAAATATAGTCCAGTTGTAACACAAAAAAATCTAAATACTTATATCTTTATATCTTATTTTTATATCCATAGGGCCGCAAACAGTCCAATACGTGAACGATATTAATTAGTCAAGTTTTTTGATTAGAAAATTTGCTGCTTTAAAATTAATTTGAATTATTTAAAAGACATAGAATGAGCTGTTTATCTAGTAAAATTGGGAATAAACTACTCATATTATGGATAAATGATATTTTGGCTTTGGTATGTCAAACACAAGAGCAATTCATAATTTTTATCTGTAAAAAAATCATTTTTGCAATATTTTTCTCTCTCTCCCTGAAAGTAATCAAGGACGACAAAAAAACAAAAGACTCGTTTTTTGAATAAAAACAACAAATGACGGCTAAGACGCTTTGGTTGAATATAATTGAAATATTATTTCCGGATGTTTTTTTAAGTCTTAATGTATAGTTTAGACCAGGGATGGGCAAACTACGGCCCACGGGCCAACTCCGGCCCACCGGAAGTTTTTATGTGGCCCGCAGATAGATTTTTAATTTGTCGGCCCGAAATATGATTTATATATGTATATGTATATGTATATGTATATCCATCTCCTTTTTAATTTTATTTAAATATTTTTTTTGTTTCCTTTTTTTCAAAGGACTGATGATATTTTTTCTTTCTTTATTTTTGTGCTACAAAACATAAACCCGCAGAAATAGCAAGCACAAACAGCTTCCAAGTTTGAAAAAATTGCATTTTGAGTTCGATCGAACGCAGATTTCAAAATTTCAGTGCCATTCAGAAAGAATTGGATATTTTTACCATGCCTTTCAACGTAAATTGTGAAGTAGTGATGTCAGATTTGCAGCTTGAATTGATTGAGTTCCCCTCTAACAATCATCCCAAGCAGTGGTTTCTAAATATGCCAAAGTTAGAGTTTTACAAATCATTATCGAAAGTAAGTTTCCCAAATTTAATATCTCACGGCCAGAAAATCAATGCTATGTTTGCTTCATCTTATATATATGTGAACAAGTGTTTTCAACTACGAACCTTAGAAAGAATAATTTCAGAATTACTGACAGATGAGCATTTAGCCCCGTTCCTTGAAATCAGTACATCTCCCTTCGAACCTCAATATAAGGAACTTTTAAACATGAAATAGCAATTTCATTCAACTTATTAACATATTTAAATTGTAATACTTGCATATTGTTTTTAAAATTTTTGAAAAATTTATTTTGGCCCGTCAACCCATTATTTTTCGATTTTTGGCCCCCGACCGAAAAAGTTTGCCCATTCCTGGTTTAGACAATTTGTTTTTATTTTGAATATTTAAGAAAAATTTAATTAAAATTAAGTTTCTTTAAATAATTCATTAGAATCTGGCATACATGGTGCATTCAGATATAAAGTATTTCTAGGAAAACAAAATCTAAAAGCTTCGTGGTTAGCCTTTCTTCGCAATTTTCATTGATTTTGAGCTTAGTGTTTCAAAATAAATTTATAGTTCTAAAAGACCAATTTCAATTGAACAACATTTCGTAGTAGTAAATAAATGAGCTATATATTATATATTATAAATCTTAACTTGAATTTAATTGATTTTCAGGATAGAAAATGTCTCCGCATTTCGGCCAATAAATTTGA
Source organism: Acrocera orbiculus (assembly GCA_947359355.1). Classification (NCBI taxonomy): domain Eukaryota; kingdom Metazoa; phylum Arthropoda; class Insecta; order Diptera; family Acroceridae; genus Acrocera; species Acrocera orbiculus. The sequence goes on from OX375757.1 coordinate 4,103,119, forward strand.
AATCAAAGAATCAAACTACATTTCGTTTAATTAAAATTAAAGTTGGATTTCTCTTAAGATAAATATATACCTACTCCAACTTTGAATTCGCACTTTTACATTTCAATATTATCTCTCAAAATACAACATTTATTTTTTTAAATTTTTATTTCAAGTTTTATAAATTGACTTGAATTTGCCCATAATTTTGACGTAAAATGAATATTCAAGTTTATGAACGTAGCTTAGGAGAGAAATTTAGCTATACATGAACTGTTAAATCGGACACATTTCAAAATAAGAAACATCTGTCTATTGATCCTTTTGTAATATTCCTTACACTCTAAACAGCTTAAAAGTTTACACCAGACTTTACTAAGAACTTTTTTTTTTGAATTTTTCGAGATTATTTGCTTTTCATTTCTAATAATATCATTGAGAACAGCCAAATCTAATTTTTTTTATTATTTTGTATTAGCTTAAAAAAACTTTAGTGACATCAACAAAACTTGACTTAAGCCAGTCAGTCTCTTTATAACATCTTATTTCTGTCAATGATTTTGTATTATAATTTTTTACAGTAGGTGTTTTGTACAAACGACTGACAAAGTATAACCAGAGGATTATTAACTCTGTTGCATTTATTTGACAATTGCAACTATGGAATGACAGCGTAAATAATGTAATAACAATAATTCTCTTAGAAAACTCTGTTAAGTTGAAGCTGCAACAGAATCATTTTATCTTAAAGTATTCATTGAAGCAATAAGTTCAAATATGGAAGCAAATTCTTAAACATTAGGTACATACGACTATGATCAAATTAAATCGGTAAAATATTTATGTAAAAATGGTTTTTGTAAATAGTTATGAAAAAAATACAAAAATTTATATTTTATATTATAAGAACATCAAAAAATTTACTACTACAACTTTTGAATAATTTTAAAGGAAATCATTTGAGACTGCATAACTCAAGGCGTTAACTAATATAGTGAAAAGAAAAATTTAAATGACTTAAAGGAAAAATGAGTTTTCAAGGAAAAAAGAAATAACTAAAATTATTAATTGTAACTCCCATAAAAATATACTGGCATTTTTTATTAAACGCAGAAAATTTCCAAAATTTTTTTTACTATATTTCGTAAAATTTATAAAATTAAAGCTTTTTAATAATTTGTTTTAATGATTACATTTATAATATAAAGGATATTAGCGAATATTAGCCTAACATTTCACAATATAAGATTGAAAATTGTATTTTTAGACCTAAATTGTCTTTCTTAAAATAATCTAGTTTAAAAATTATCAAATCATAATTTTAATTTGCTTAAATATTTGATTAAGACGGTTCTTAAAAATTTTGGTAGTCTTTAGGTTAAAGCAATATCACTGCGATTTTCTCAGTTTTTGTTTACTCTTGAGAAATCGATTTTTAGGCGAGCCCTTAATTTTTAAATTTAAGCTTAAAATTTGTATCTACAAAAAATATTACGAGATATACATATGATATTCATTAGAAAAAATGGAAGTGTGGGAAATGACAAAATTTTTAAAATTAGGGAATTTCTATAACAAAATAAATATATAGTATGAAGCGTTAAATCCGTTTAACATGTTTTTTCAAAAGGATTTTAAACTTCTAAAATATGAAATTTAAAGTACAAAAAAAAAAAAAAAACAAAAAGTTAAAATGTAAAAAGGTTTTTGCAATTATATATTGAGTCAATGTTTTTTAGAAAACTGAAAGCAAAGTTTGCTGCAGATATCTTTCAAATAAGATAAAAAATTTTATATACATACGACAAATCTTATATGAGATACAAATTCGCAGACTTCCTATACTGGATAATTGGACTATAGTTCGGAAAATAAAATCCTATAATCCAATCTAAGCCACTTTAAACTTTTAAACATTATTCCAGAGCACAATTCTGAATATAGCTAACTGCTGGTGCTTTTCCTGTCAATTGCAAAAATGAATCGGATTTTGAAATATTAAAAACTTACTTACGTCGATGACAGAAAAAAGAACTAAAGATGACAGTAAAATGCTTCAGCATTTCTCTGCCCAAGTCTTTAACTTTTTGGCTAACCATTAATCTTTTTGTATTTCGTTGTCAATTATACTTGAAACTTACAATCGTAATCACTTTTAGAAATTTCTAAGAAATCAAATGTTAAGTTAAGTAATTAGAAAAATAAATGAAAATATTTTGTATGATGCGTATGATTCGATTTTTTGGATAGTTTTATCAAATGCTATGCAAAACTTTTCCCTCTTGAAATTATATTTAGCAGATAAAAAAGTACTATGACGGCAAGGTTGAGCCATCAAAGTCGTTAACCTGTTAGACTTGCAGACTTTGCACTTCTTGCAAATTTTCTTAGAAATTATCAGGAATTGTGTTCGCACAGCTATGTCTAACTGCATTCACTCCCACGACGTGAAATTGCTTAGTTGTTCACGTTTTAAACATTTGCGTCGATTGTGTAATGCTTGTGCAATGCTTGTGCTAAACCTAATAAGTTTCTTGATGTTGTTAAATTCATAGAAATGCTTAAAAAATTTTATTAAAATTTATAACAGTCCCAGTCAAAGAGGTACCCTTGGCACGCATATAGAACATTTGTAATTTATTTTGTTGGGCATAATTTAAAACACAAAAAAAAGAAAAGAAAACTTTTTTTACGCACAACATGAAATCACTCAAAAAAAAAAAAATTTTCGTGTATTTTTGTTAGTTATAAGACTCAAGCACGAATCACATTAAGTGCAGCTACGTGAGTTACATTTTTAGATCCACCTCTGGCTATTTTTCTTATTGCAATGGTTCTGCGTGAGTGCACTAACTATGCGTATCTAAAAATTTTTGCATTTTGCAATCACTGAGATTTATAGCTTCTACTTTGGATGGCTGTGCTAGAAATGCACAAAGCATAAAAAACATTTTGCAAGCCAGCATGCTGTAATAGTGCTTAAAGGACGTAAAGCTTTTTTTTTGGTTTTATTTATAGAGTGCAGTTAGTTTAGTTAATTAACAGTCGGAAATTGGTTTTTTTACAAAATTATTTCATCGTTATACGAAAAAATTACATCTAGTTTAAGTGTATTTAATTTTGTTATATTACTAGCTTAATAGGCAAAATCACAATCTTAAATTAATCAATAAAAATTAACTCGCACATAAAAATGTTGATAATTGTTAGTTATTAGATTAACTTCCCTCTAAGTACAGAAAAGTTTCTTCATAACCATTTATTGAATGGATATGAAAATTAGTTTTTTTTACAACACAGAAACACCAATAAGTTTTACTTTATATTGCTCCAAAAAACAGGTAGATAAATTTTAGCAGTAACCATTCTAAAATTAAAAAAAAACAGGACTAGTAAGCTTTAATATCTTACAGATCCTATTGGCTAGGTTACCTACTCAATACAAATAATTTTTGTTATCATTTTGGAAACCCATATGGACATACGGTATTCAGCTTTGGGGATGTACTCACAAATCCAATCGAGCTATCATACAAACTAGCCAAAATAAATTACCACGATATGTAACAAATAAGGAATTGCATGATGATATAAATATTAGTTGGGTGGACGATATTATAAACGTGATTACGCCAAGAAACACGAAAAAAGACTACATTATCATACCAATTCGGAAGTAATCTAACTGCTAGACTTAACGGACCAGATTAGGAACCTACAAAGAACTAAGAACAATTTAACTATTGTGTGCACTGTTGTGTCGCCCCCAGCGGTGCAACTGAACTGTGCTAATAAATTAATAGTAATATTAAGATTGTAGCAATCTAAACTGTAATAAAAATAAAAAAAATGAAAAAATTTGGAAACAAAATATTTTTTACTTAGATTCTATGTAAAGAAGTACAAATTTATTAAATTTTTGTGTTGTTGAATTTTGAATTTATGCTGTTAGAAAATAATTTACCTTATAAACACAAAAAAGGTTTCTTGCTCTCTTTTTCCATAGATTAAGTGATTGCCCTCAATGTTGATAGTAAGTTTAGTATGTCTAATTTACTCCAAATCACTTTAGTCTCAAAACTATTACTGAATATATTCCTTAAATTTCTTTTATCTATTATCGATGTTATTTAAAAGAAACTTTAAAAAATTATATATGTACCAAATATTTCCTGGGAAAGGGAATTCCTGTAGACATACTCTTCCTCTGCTTGATTTTTATTTCTTTTATTAATTTATTATTTCTTTAGTTCGGCTTCTGTCTAGAATGGATTTTTCAAAGGTCAATGTATACCCTATCTAATTTTTCCCATGCTAAGCATTAAGCATTCTCTCTATTCAGTTGAATCAAAAATAAATAAAATTTTTCAAGCGCCTACATTTGAGCACTCAACATAATTCTTTATTCACAACCTTTTTGACTAACAAAAGCAAAGAACGACGACTTCAGCAAAAAAAAATTAAATAAAACAAATACTGAAGCAAACAACCTCGAAAATCCATATAATTGCTATTGCTGACCAGTAAGCTAGCCGCAACTCACAAATAGACAAAAATCTTGCAAAATAGTAAATGAACCAAAAAAAAAAGTCCTTTGTCAAAAAAATCTCCTCCAGTACTCATTGTGTAAGTTGGTCACTCGTGTTTAATCGAAGCTCATTCACTCTGTGTATAGCACAAAAGCAGCATCATCAGATACCCGCGCTTGAACCTTTCTAGAAAACAAAAAAAGAAAACAAAAAAACGAAGCAAAAATAAATTGCTGCGTTCACGGCCAAAGAGCCATTTGCCTAAATTAAGCAAAAATTAAAAAAAAAAAAAATCAAACAAAAATAGTTTCCAACAGAATTTTTTCGGGAATGCCTTGCTTTTGTTACTATGCGTCAGCATGGGGAACAACTACACAAACAGTACAATATCAATACAGGCGCTACATCCGCGTTCTATTCACAATCGCACTGCTACTTTTTATGCAATCGCGGCTGCTAAATTTGACATTCAGCTATGATCGTGATTGCCATCCTAAGCATTTATTGGAGATATAAACGCATGCCATTGCTTTCAGCTAATTTAATAAGTTTCTTTATTTTTGCCGGGGGGGTTGCTTTGTGGTTTGGGATTTAGCTATAGCGCTATTCACTTTAATATGCAACAATGCGCATAAATATTACGTAATCTTTTGTTGATTAAAATAAAAATACTGTATGAAATTTGTTTTGCTTTCATATAAGTAACCCAAATTTACATAAATCTCAAGATAGTTGATTGCTTCGTCCTTTACGGATATCCGGGATTATTTTTTTTACTCATTGAAGGCTTGGGTATAATGTACCTGCTTTATTTTTTTACCCTATATTCTTTAATTTCTTTACAATTGTTCATTTTGTATGATTAAAAATTACTGATTATATACATAATAGGAAAATCAAAATAAATTTCTAAATTAGGGCATCAATGATTTGTTTCTTTAGCTTAAAGGCCTCCGTGAAATTTTCATAATATAATTTCAAGTTTATCACAAATTGCGATAACAAAAAATTTGCAAACAAGAAATAAATAAGTCAGCACTTCATTGCGCCTATTTTATCGGTACACACAATGACATCATGCAAATTGCAACGTGATGCACATTTTTTTTATGCTTTTTTTTTTTAAAAGTGACTGCGTAGCAATATAGTTGAGGTATTTTTGTTGTTGTTAAGACCGCTTCAATTAGTTTTATTTAGAGTTAATGCGCGGTAAATATCACGGTCAAGTTCTAAGTTGAAAACAATTTTCAAATGCAATAAATCTAAAGTTTTATGTACCCGTAAAAATGGTCTGTTGGTAGGGAAAACTTAGCAAAAATTGTCACCAATCTTTGATAAGGTGCGTAAAAAATTATTTGAATCTGTTTTTTATTATTATTATTAATTTTTTTTGTTGGTTTCTTTACTTTTTAGAGTAGCATTGTAATTTTTATGCAATAATAATCTTTTTTGTTTTATTTTGCTTGTAACATATACCAATAAAAAAATTTCTCCCTGTGCATTTTATACAAAGTTAAAACAGAGCGTTGTAAAAATTTTGAGTCAATTGTAGCGTATTAGCGACAGCTCGGCTGACCTTCCTATATACACAGTTTGCTTGTTCAAATTAGCAACTTAGGCTGCATTTACGTGTGATAATTAAACAAAGATATTTACAATGAAGGCATGACGCCAATATGACAACATGCCAAATTTTTTTCTTTTGCTAGATAACTGGCTCCATAATCCACAAACATTTAATCTAATTTTTTTTTTCTTAAAAAAAAGATATAAAAACAGAAACAAAATAAATTTAAACAAAAAAAAAAAAATATGTAAATATATTTTGTATTGCATACTTATATTGTCACTTTCCATTAATTTTTTTTGCGAATCCTAATAAATTCAAACCCCAAACCAAGCACAACGATAGACATATAAAAAATTAGCAAAGCCAGACGCATGATGTTACGCAACCAAAAAAAGATAGGCCCACTTTGCAACCTTGACACATTTTTCCTGAATTTATTTGTGAATTTGTTCCACTCACCGACATTCGCTAAAAAATTATCTGTTATCTAACGCATTTAACTGAAATGAAAAACAAATAAAGAAGATTTTTGTGTATTATTTTGGCTGAAAGATTAGCGCGGGGTTAAATATGGGAATAAAGATTTGTATTCGTCGAGGTCATGCGTTGCTATCAGCGTCATATGTCGCCTCATTACCAAAATGTCTGAAGTTTTTTTTGTGTGTTTTTTCATTTCATTTGAATTTGCAAATTTAGTGGCTAGCGGCTACGCCGACATGACAACGCATACGCACTAGGTCGCAAATTTTTTGCTTTTAAAATTTTTAAGAATTTATAGTGGAGCCTCCTAAAAAAAATTTTTTTAGCATGGCTGGAGTAAGTCTCTTTCAGGTAACACGAATTATTGTTTTTTTTTCTTGTATTTTTAGGATGAATTTTAAATTTCACTGGAATATTTTGTATTTGTAGAGATGCGTAGAAATTATGGTTGGCAAAAAATTAGGTGAAGGCTAAATTTTTTATAGTACAATTTGGATAGCTTTTTGGATGTTATTCATATTTGAGCGGTTTTTCTTTGTTAAAATTAAAAGTTTTTTTCTGTTTATTTTAATGTTGAAGTATTTGTGTATTTATTTATTTAGGCATTGTTTGCTTGTGTGTCTGTATGGATCTATTATTAGAAGGCCAAAAACAAATTTTAACTAATTCCAAATACAAGTCAAGGTGAATACCTTTTTGAATAATTTATAACTACACTTTAAGAGCTTCTTTAAGTAGTGGGTAAAATCAGTATTGCATTTGGTAAGACTTGAAAAAAAAGAATGATTTTTGTTTTGAAAAACATTCACAGCCAAAAAAATTTCTTTTTAAGGAGCAAAGAAACAAAATTTTCTGATAAAAAACTTTGGTTAAGTAGCTTTCTAGCTTTATATTAAAGATTAGATAATATTTTGAGGCCTTGAAATTTTCTTTAATACATACAAAAATGCTTGGTAGAGATATTTATCTTACTATAGAATACAAATAATTAAGATCCTTTAACATGCTACAGTTTGGCACAAGTAGTTTTATCATCAGATTATAAAAATTTTATTTGGAGAGCGAAGATAATGAAAAAAATAAATAACATGCCACGATAACTAAATTTAAAGGATTAAAAATACTTATTTTGTTAGAAATAAAATCTTTATCCACCATAATAATAAGTGTGTCTTCTTAGAAATTATGTCAGCATGTAATCTGGTTATCAAATGTTTCTAGAGCTTTTTCTTTTTTTTAAAAAAAAAAGTGTCAAAATGAGCTCTACAAAATGTGTATTTATCTCAGTGGTACAAAGAAGAGTCACAGGAGTTAATATCAGAAATAAGGACGTTTTGTTCAGTATTTTTAATATATAAAATTTATAAACAGTTAGTTCATTTTCAACATTTCGGAATCCATGATTTGTGTATCCCAATTTCATGTCACTCCTAATAAAGGGTTTGTTAGCGTTTATAGTTAACTTAAATGATGTCAACAAGAAATGTTAATCTATTTCAATTCATCCTGTTTTAGGTATCTATGCTACTAATCAACAAGCTGTCTTATAATTATTTTTGACCTTATTTTTTTGATTCCGAGAGTGATCCAAAAGTTTGGCGACCTTCTTAAAGTATTATTAATAAATAATTTAATTTTTATCATTAAATTTTAATTCATTTCCCTATAAATTCTTTCATAATTTTAAAAATAAGATAATATAAGAAGTAACCATTACCAAATGAATTTGCACGGAATGTTAAAAAAATTTTACAATGCTGTACGTAGTAGGCTAGAGGAGATTTTTTAATTTCTCACTTTCCATTCAAGGCATGTTTTTGAATTTCATTTATCTAAATATTTAGCTGTTGTTTTCATTAAAGAAATTAGCTTGCCAAAAATGATAGATAAAATATATAAGTAGAAAACTAGAATTAGAAAATTGGAATTTTTTCTGATTTTTCTAGAACAAAAACTCATTGAACATGAAATTGAAAGCGAATTGCAAGGAATGATTATATTAAATCTGAACTAGTACAATGTCTTTGGCTATACTCAATTGGTCAGCAATTTTTGGGTTGACAAATTTAATTATTCTCTTAATGATAGTGCCAATATTATCCTAGGATTCTCATCTCAATTAACAGAATTTCAACATAGATAACAGCACTTTGTAAATAACACTTGCTTTGGGTCATGAATATTGGTTTCCTGAGAAAAATGTGGCATTTTGAGAAATAGAATAAAGTATTTTTGAGATCATATGGTCATATATAGAGAAAAGTAACAATTTTAGTAGCTATTAAAATATTTTATATTAGCTGCAAAAATTATTTCCAATTAAAAATTATTAAAAACCAATCTGAGCACACTCCATAAATAAATGATAGTAACTTTGTTGATTTGCATTATAATTTCAATCTAAATAATTTCTATTTAGTTAATATGAAACCCAAAAAAATAAAACTGTATGTATATTAAAAATACACTTACAAAAAATTTCATTTAAATAAAAACTTCAACTTACTTTATATTAGATCACTCGCCAGTCGGGCGTGACCCGTCCAGCAATCCATATGACAAATATTTTTGGCCGCTCTGCCAGATTGGATTACGGCTCCGTATTTATCCAAAATTGATTTAAAAAAAAAACGTCTTTTATGGCTCCTTTTTAGTTATATATATATATATATATATATATGTAAATATATATATATTTTGGGGTATTTTAGGTTGTTTTCACATCAAATTCAAAACAGCTTTTTAAATATATTTGTCAGAAATCGCCAAAATAATTTTTGACATGAAATTATGTATTCCAGACCTGCAAAAACAATATGTTTTTTTTTAAATTTTGCTTCTATTATGATTTGTAGCAAAATAAAAAATTAACAATAAAATTTTTCTATAGTTATTTTTAACCTTTGCTTGAGTTAATTTTTATAGCTTCCTAATTCTAACTTGAAATAATTGCTGCTCAATATTTTAACTATACAGTTTTGTTCTTATTCAGTTAAAAATAAAAAAATTTTATTTGATGTTAAAGCTGTTGTACAAGGATATCAATTATACAATAATATTTATTTAACAGACATCCCCCTAATAGAAGAGTTAAGTAGAACTATACTTTTAGAAAGTCTGCTTTAAAAAAACTACTAGTAAATAGGATTTTCTGCTCAACTGTCAATATTAGATGATGATTGGATTACACAAAGAATAAAGAACACGCAATTTTTACATTGTAATCGATGTGTGGGGGATTAAATAATTCTTGCTACTTGTTCCTATTGACTATTAGACTTTTGAATAATTTTATACTAGCTTGGATAAAAACAAAGTTTAGTTTTCAGCTTATAACTATTTATTATACACGCATTCTACTTAATAATCTAAAAATAAAATTTCAAATTAATTTTTTTTTATCATTGCAAACTTTTGTAACGGCGCCAAGTAATTTTATACTTGCGCCATATAAAATACTTCCGAAATGTGAATTATTTTGCAAAAAACAAATGAAATCTAATACAACAGTATTGATACATTTTCAATTTTACATACCAAAGAAGTTTTTTCTTATTTTGACTCTGGTATAGCATGTACAAGTGTGTACACAACCAGATGACAAGTTAAATATCTAATGACAAAAACAAAGTTTATTCCAGGAATTAAAAATTATTCTTCTTTAGAACCCGAAATATGACCTACCTCGAAAATGTAATGCTTATACACTGTAATAGTTGCATTTTCTGTTATGTCCATTTTATGTCTAATATGGTAACAAAAAATTCATTTTCATTTGAATACGTCCTCCTTGTAAATACATGATATCTCTAATTACGACAACACCAATTTGCAAAGCCGGGATACGCTGATCACGCACATTTTTTTTAAGACAGTGACTGTTGTTACTCACAAATTGAATATAATGCATAAAGGTTTCCCGATACTGCTATTAGAGGGCTATTAGCATTTGGTTAGAATCGACACCACGATGCTAAGGAGCTTTAAACGTTAAATGACAATGCCTAGAGTGTAATTGCAGTCGAATTATTGCAATCGAAGTCTTTTTAGACAATATTGAGGGCATTGCCCTTATTATCACATATTTTTCGGAAAAGTTTTCATATACTGCTCCCTCTCTTTTCACCATTTACTAATCCAAGTAGAATTATGTTTGGTCATTAATTTCGTGGTTCCTTTTTAGTTAGTTTTCTTGTTTTTGCTGATGAAGGGTGATTGCTTTTAGATAATGACTCACTAAGGTTGGCTGCACGGTGTACAGGTGCTATTAAACAACTCATGGCCCATAGTCAAATTTTGCTATGTTTTTGGCATATTTTTAACATGCAAAACCTATCGAAAACTTTGTTTTTGATAGTGATAGGAATAAACAACATTGAGTTTTAGTTGTTATTGTATAATTTTGCTGCTTTGCTTATTGCTAATTCTTTTTATGAGAATTTAAAAAAATAAAAATCACACTGAAAAAGTTATATAAGAATCAAATAATAAGTTTTGGATATTACTTAATTATTTAAAGTGATTTCATTCGCAAAAAATTAAAAAGAAATTATTGAAATTTTGATGTTTTTCTTCTTATCAAAATTTTAGCTAAGCAAAGCACAAATTTCAATCTAAGTTTGAAAATAAAAAGAAACAGTTTTCAACTTAAAATGAGCTTATTACTCTTGTAAATAGCAATCTCGACCGATTTACTAAAACAAAGATTCAAAAAGGGGACGAGAGCTAATCAAACAACCATTCAATGTTTGATGTATTGAAAAGTGAAGATTTACTATGAATCTGTATTCACCAAGTTGTATCCACTTGAGCACGCATCCTTTGACATTTTTCATTCCCAACCTTGGATGAAGTATATGTCTTTATTTTCTGTAAAAAATTTTTTCCAAGTTTCATTGTTTTAATTGTAAGAAGCTGGTACAGCCACTATGCTTACAAAAAAAAAAAAAAAATATCCTTGGATAAATTTAAATGCTAGAAATTGTGAACTTAGTTTGTAGCTATGTTCGTCTTTGCTTATGAAGTAAAAAACAAATTTTTTTAAATTTGCTTGCAGGTTGTAGATTCAAAAAGGTTAATAGCACTAAAGTAGTGTTTCCATTTTAAAATCTAAACTTTTATGGGAATATGCTGTCTGCAGATTCAAGGATGGTTATTGAACTTCAAGGAAAATAGTTTAGGATAGAATTAGAAAAGTTTTACAAAATTCAAAGACATGTTTTCCAAAAAAAAGGCCAAACAAGATTAGAATTTTTTTCGATGAGTTCAATATAATTTTTATTTTTGACAATTTTTTTTATACTTTTTTGGAGTCACTCAAACTTGAAATTCTATGAATTTCGATAATCGCTATATTTAAATTATTTGAAGTTATTATGAGCAAAATTTTTATTAAAAGCTTCCTTATTTTATAATTTATATAATAATATAACATTGAAATAGTAATCACATTTGATATTAGCAAAAATTGCGAAAAAAATTTGCTACACTAGCATGACTCAAGTAATTCTTCTAATGAAATTTCAACTTGCAAAATTAGAAAAAGAGTTTTTGCTAGTAAAAAATCAAAATTTTAAAATTTTTGGGATTAAACTTTGTTTAAAAAAACAGTAGAAAAATTCCACTGCACTCTTTTTCAATGTATTTTTTTGCTTTCATCCTTTCGTTTATTAAATGAGAAAAAAAAATATAATTCGATAGTTAAACTAAAGAAAAACAGTAGAAACTAAATCTAGTTTTAGTATTTTTAAATAGCTATTTAAATTTAAAGTAATTAAAATAATATCATTTTATTAAAACTTGCCAAAGATTTGAGTGGTTTGAAATCTTATAAATTTAAATTCCTTTTTTTGGAAACACAATAAAAACTTTACAAGATAAAATAGCAGGTTGCAAACAAAAAATCCAAAAAAAAAAATTTATTTTAGCACTTCATTTTTAGCTAGATTTGGCATTATTATTTTCCAAAGAATATCACAACTTATTTAATTAAGATCGGACTAAAATTAAAAATTTACTTGGGTCCCAGCTAAACGTCAAAAAATCTTCTAAATTCAACTGAAAACGAATAATATTATTTTATGCAAAAATGGTTGAATTTGATTTATTTTCGCCCCTCTAATATATTTAATTATTTCTTTGATGAAAACAAAGTATGATCGACTTGAAAAAGTGAAAGATTTTTAAAAATTGATGCTCTTCAAGAGAAATTTTCATTGGCTTTTGATTTTATGGTTAAAAACTTAAAAAAAGTTATAATGAATAAATTTTATTGGATATAAATTCAAATTATTTATCAGTTTGAATAAAATTGTTCAAATAACTAATTCAAACAACTAAAAACACTTTTTTTCGTACTAAAAATTTTTAAGGAAGTTAAAAAATATATCTCCACATTTTTTTATTTCGTCAAAAGTTAAAAGCAAATATGGTAAAAAATAGGAAGAAAAAAACACGTAGAAAGCAGAAGGGATAAACTGAATATTTTTGGCAAATTTTTGGTAATTACAAATACAAATTCTACAAATGCCGGGTGTGTTAACTGAAAGGAAATAAAGGATGTTTTTTTTTGTGTTTTTTGTTCTTTCAATATAGTCAAATAGCGTGCAGACTTCAAACTGAAAATATAAGATACATAAAAAGAAAAAAAGGTTGAAGTGTATTTCTTTCATTATTATTTTTTTGATATTTATTTATTGAAAATTGTTTATCAGAAAAAAAGTGAAAATAAAATTGAAAATTAATCAAAAAATAGAAATATAGTTTTAAGGCTTACGTAAGTAATATTTTTATCCTTAAATTATATTCTTAGTTAGACTTTTAACACCTTCAACTAAACTGTAAAGCACTTAAATTAAATTTTAATTGCACTACGAAACTTTTATACGCGTAACAATTGAAAAATAGAATATTTAAATTTAAGTAAAAATTGCCCAAAAGTTTTTTTTTTTCAAATTTCGTTCTCAAAACATTTCTACTGGTTTTACTTTTTTTTTATAAAAATTTCACAAAATTTTTATTAACACTAATTGTTCATTTGATAAATTTAGATGTTTTAAGAAAAATAAATGAAAATTGCATTTTACTTCCGGCCGTCGGGAAAATAATTACCGAGTTTTTTGGAAACTATTTGAATCCATCCAAAGAATTATTTTTTGTTATATATCAAATAGTAAGTTTTCTTTTTGTATTTTTAAAATAGGAATTTAAAATTTAAAATAATCTAAAACGTATACTTTTATTATTAAAACAATTTTTCACTTGATTTTAGTTAATTGATTTGAATTTATTTTTTGAAGTAAACAATTTGTTAAAAAAATTAAAATTCACTTAATAAACAAATGTCTCAATTAATGTTAGAATATTTTTTTAACAATATAATATCCGACGAGACCGAGGTAGAGAGCAGGCAGCAGCGACTTGTAGCAAACTGACGACACTACTGACGTTCCGTTGGATTTAGAACGCAGCTACACTGCATTTGTATATTTTTTTGTTTTTTTTTTTAATAAATTACATATATATATATATATATATATATATATATTTCGAACACAAAAACCATAGATGAGAATGACGGAACAGAAATATCAACACCACCATAGAACCAATAACAGTAATAATAGCAACAAAAGCCGCGCGGATGACAAGAACAACAGCAACAAAACAACAATAAACGACGCTAGTGACAACAATAAGAAAAAATCCCCGTAAATTTGAGAAGGTAGGAGCAGTTTCTGCACCACTAACTAGTAGTAGTAGTATATCTACAACAGCAAAAGGAATCATACTGCCCATACTGCAGAAAACCCAGAGAGTAAAACGGTGAGAAAATCACTTCTCCAGTTTGCAAAAACAATTAATATAGTATATGAATAAAAAATGAAAAAAGAATTAGTTCACTAAAGTAGTGTGGCTTACAGGCTTCGTGTAGTACGAAAGCAGCAAGGAAACTGCACACACTCACTATCTTAAAACAGTGCTCAACATGAAAAGCTTTGACAATGCACATGTATGCGCTTAAAATGCACACAAACAGCAACAAAAGCATTCGCAACCCTTTCCATTTTAGAATCTTTGTATTAGATATATATATATAATACAAGCGCCAAGGTTTTTTACTTTAATTACACGTTCACTCTTATTATAGCTTCATTCATTTCAAGCATATTCAAAATAATAAACAAAATAAATCTGTTTTTATTCAAAATTCATAAAATCTACATCCATCCCTTTTCTTATGCAGGCATGATTGCATTCGAATGCGATAGAAAAGCATATAAAAACAAAAACTCATACATATACAATATTAAATATTATCAAATATATAAAGTTTCCAATGATTGCGAAAATTTGCGCGCCTTCATTTCATACATGCATCCCATGATAAAATATTATTATTAAAACAGCTACACAAATAAATTTCTAGTTGTGTTAAAACAAGATAGAAAATTTTGCAAATTCGCATACAATATGCTTTAACCAAGCGCAACATGCTGTTACCTATGTTAAATGCATAAAAATGACATCCAAATTGTCCCACTCTAGCTTTTATAATTCAAACGTACACGTATGCATTTCTCCAGCATCATATGCGATTCTCTCTGTTTTTGTTTTGAACATGTGGATTTTGGGAGTTAAGAAATGGAGCAAACTTATCCAGACACATTTTGTCTGAGTGTGTGTGAATAATTGTATCGCTACAAAATTTGCTGCTAGTGGCATTGCATGTGAAATTTTTCATTGTAAGCGATTTTACTTTAGCAGCAAAAAAGATAAGAGTTTGTTTGTTAAATATTGAAATCGGTAAAATTAATTTGATAATTGTTTTTTTATTGTTTAATATAATGTCAAATTCTTTTATAAATTGAAGCCATGCATGATGTCTGAGTATTTGATATTAATGAAAAATTGTAGGAGAAATTAATAAAAGACTCAATTTTCGTTTAAGTTTTTTATTAAGATACGGGTGTACTACTAGCTCAATATTAAGGTGGGCACCCACTTAGTGCGTATATCTCAGCGGGTAACTTTTATGACGTCATAGACTCACGCTAAAGTTCCCCCTCATATGTGGATATTGCAGCGTGAAATTCATTTGTACGTCAGTTACCCGCTGAGATATACGCACTAAGTGGGTGCCCACCTTTAGAACTAACAATACTCAATCTTACAACTATAAGTGTTGCGCTTTTATACAGATCCAAAATGTGTTTCCAATATTTATTAGTTTACACAAATTATTCTGTATTATTTATTCTTCATCCTTATTTTTATGTCTTTAAACAATTTTAACATGATAATGTAAAATTCTTTATCCTTATTCATTTTATTTTGCTTGCTTAGAACTATTTATCCTTGAATTTTATATTTGAACAGTTGTAATTCTATTTCTTTAATATTTACTTAAATTTATTGGATCTTATTTTCTAGAGGACTTTTTATTACTTATTTACTAAATAATAATAAAATTTGTATTCTTGGTGATCTCTTCAATCTTATTAGACGTAACAATACATATAGTTTAAAAAGAAATTTTAGAGATAGTTTTTACCCTAAAACTAACTTACTTTAGTTTTGAAAGTTTAGCTCTTTCAAAGAATTTTTTAATATAAAAACTAATGCTTTTCAAATAAAATTTAATGTAGTAAAAGATTATAAAATTCTTTGGTTGGTTCTGATTAATTAAATTAATTGAAAGTGACCAACCAAAATTGTCTGCTGGCCTGAAACATCTGAAAAACGTACTTTTCATCCTTAAAAAAGTTTTAACTGACAGGCACAAAATATGATTCTAGCAACACAAGTAGTTACATGTCGACCTGACCTAATACACAAAAGCCATCGCGCAATGCAACACAATCAGCTGTTTTATTTCATGTAATTATTTTACATTATAAAGAACAGAATAAAATAAAAAGCAATAAAAAGAGAGAAAGAGAAAGGCAGAGAGAGAAAAAAAGACAAAGTTAGAAAAACAGCAAATAGAAATTTTCAAATTATTTTGTTCCTCGAATTAATGCATAAACGCATTGTTTGCTTTGAAATAGTAAAGTTGTCTAAGGTTGTATTTGTGCAATGTGATCCCAGCAGTATAGTTGGGGTCTATATTTGCTCCACTATATCGGGATAATATAATATTTGGGTATGAGTGAATTTGTTTTTGCTTCTGTAAAGTTCTCATTGAGTGAATGCAGGCATAGGATATATATTTATTCTGTGGGTTGGGTATTGCTTTTTATGTTTTTTTGTGATTTTCCATATATAAAGCCCTACACACCGATCCAATAACATGTGCATGGCAATGGGAGGGGTGATTCTTAGATTTTCCGCTTAATCGTGACCAGCCCTCTTACTCTTTCTACTTTTCTTAATGCAATAGCTTGTTTGTGGTGTACAGTTTTCGGTCGATTTTTCCAACTTTTCTTCCATTTTTCTTTGCTACTTGCCGGCTGCGTTAAACTTAGTTTGGGATGAGACTTTAGTTAGATTCACATGCAAAAGTTTTTTACAATATTTAAGGGGGGTTAGGGGTTGAATTTTATGTTATTTCCGAAAGACGATAGATGCGAACTTGAAATAAACTTTCAGCACGTTATTTAAAGGAGAGGGGCTGATGTTGGTGGTTGGTTAATAAGCAGTCTGTTTTTTTTTTTACTTATACTTTATATATTTTTGGCGCAAGTGCATCTTCTGACCCGTTGAAACTTGTGAAAATAATTTTTATTTGCTGATAGTAAGCTCTTGTAAGGGTTTGATGATTTCATGTTAGTAGTAGTTAGGAATGCTATTTTTTGGCACTTTTATGCAAAACTTAGACATTATATATTTTGCTTATTTATTCTTACTCTTTCTTTCTTATGCATCCTTTACTCTATGGACATTTTCTTTGGCGGGTTACGGTTGTTTCGGTTGTTTAGAGCTTTTTTCTTGGAGAATTTATGTGGTTTTAATTTAAAATAAGTTTTTTTTAGATGAAATTCCTTGACAAATTAAGTTGAAGCTCAACGGACAGGCATAAATGTAAGGATTTGAAATACAAGAAAATTCAGAGGAACTCGTTTATTTCAAATGAACGCTAAATACGTTTTAATTTCGGATTAGAGATGGTGGCTTAACATTAATTAAATTCTTGTCTTTAATTATTTGGATGAAATTGTTCAATATTATTATAGAAAAATATGGGAATTTTTACTAGTCATTTGGCTATGCAAATAAATTTTAAAATATAAAAATCAACCCTCTAATTTTTGATTTTACAAATTTAAATTGAGCATTCTGAGAAATATTTTCTTACCACCAAAAAAAAGGAGTGCTTTTTTATTTAAAGGAAATAGTAAAATGTAAATCTAGCCATAAGGCTAAAAAAAAGTTTTTGCCGTAGTAAAATGTGTCGAAAAAATTATAAATTGAAGAAGAAGTACGAAAAATTCCTTTAACCGAGCAGAAAATAATAATTAAAGGGTAAAAGAAAAGAATTTGTGAATAAAAAAAGCATAGTAGAAAAGTTATCAAGAGAAAAAATTAAACAAAGGAGATATCGAGAAAGAGAAGGAAATTTGAGAAAAAGGGAAAAATTAACCGTGAATCTTTAGAAATAGAAAGGCAAGAAATGATGTTAGGATTGTGTGAACCAAGAAAAAAGCTAAAATATTTAGATATTGGCTATTTAAACATAAAATATGAAATTTGCGGAGCGTTAACATTTGATTCTTAAATGAGTAGATCAAAAAATAATTGTTATGATCAGGGGAAAATTATACTTGCAAAATCAGAACAAAACAAGTCAAATAAATAGAAATATTGGTGATAATGCTCGAATTTATAACAAATGCTTTTGCTTCATTCAATTGCCAATATGTTAATTTGAAGTAACCAGGACCATATTGTATGCGAAGTTTAGGTAAGTCTACAATAAAAGCAGCCACATCTCTCGAAAGTAAGTCAACGGAGCCTTAATTTGGATAAATATATATTTACGATTTCTAGATAAGCCAAGTTCAAACGATCAAAAAATGTAAAGCAAAATGATGTACTCCAAATTTTACAATCAACACAAAATATATATATTTATATTTTGAAACACTAATTGGTGCAATTATTAACAATTTATCAATAACAATTTTTTAAACTAAAAAATCATTTGAAATTCGACTAAGAGAGTTAGTTTTCTCTTATATCCACATTCTAATTTTTCATATGAATAAATGACAAAAGCAGTTGTAGTAAGCCCATATTTCTCCAGATCCTTGGTTGTTGTACTCTATCCCGAGCATTTTAAAATATAAGATCATTGATTGCTAAATCTTTCTTAGGAAACTACATAAATTCAATTAACAAGTGTTTAGAATTTTGATGTCACGCCTGGAGCTTATATTCTTTGATTTTCTATTGAGCATGTGGCAATATTTCAATTAATATTTCAAGTCTATTGAATTTGTGATAAGATGCAAAATGTTTTTATTAGTCAAGAGACGATATTTCTGCAATGCAAAATTATTAATCTGCAAATGTAATTAAGTCTGCATTAGCTGTTGCTGATTTTTAGATCTCGACAAATCTCATTAAAAATTAATTAACGATTGCAAAAACAAAACTAAGCATTTTCTTGAGATGAATAACGTTTTTAGGTCAAAATATTAGCTTAGTTACTTGAACTACTTTGGTTAATATTTTGTGGCCAGTTAAAAAGTCAGCTAAAATGATTTTCTTCGTAAGTTTGCAGAAATTTAAAATTTTGCTGTAGGTCAAATCTTTTTAGCATTAATTTTATTTTTTTGTTATTGTTGTTGTTGTTTTATGTTATTTTCGGGTAGTATCAGTCCAGAACACTATTCCCAGTAACTGAAACCAGAGGTATCAATCCTGGGAAGTATTTGAATTCTTTATCGCGAATTGTTGGACCCATTATAGCCTACACTTAGACTTGAGGGTCTTGACTTGGATAGTATCAGTCTAGAACAGTATTTCCATTGACTGAAGCCAGGAGTCATGAGAGTATCTTAATCCTCTATCGCATGTTAAATGACGGTGGCCTTGAAAGGGAAAAAATAACTTAAGATTTCTCTTATATCCCCTATATGGTTGGATTGGTTTATGAAAGTGTGAATTTTAAACGAAGTTTAATTCTTTATATGGAAATAACACGAGTTAGTTCAATATGCGTGAATGTACACCGCCCCTTTGATGCCACCATCCCAAAATGATGGCAGACTTATCCAGAGTTATTTTAATTCTTTGTATTTTCCCTTCTCCTTCTTGAGCCCCTCGCCTTGTTGTTTGTGTTTCTTAGTTGTTGTTGTTGTTCTGATTGTTTTGATTGTTCTGCTGTTAATTCCGCATTATTCAAAGTCCGGTTTTTGTCTATTTGCCAGGATTGATGTGTCTGATGGCGGTGAGCCTTTTCCTTCCCCATTATGCTTTGATTAGCACGTGATGCTTAGATGGGGTAAGTCAGCATATTTTTCCGCCTTTTCCCTGTTTGGTCCGTCTTATCATTTTGTTAGGTGCTCTCCCAAACTTAGAACCTAGAAAGAAACTAAAAGAAATAATTAGAAAATCAGATAAAACAAAACAAGGACTTGATAAAAGATAAGTTGCCATAAGAGGCTAGTTCGTTAGTAGGGAGCGGTTAGTTTTCCCTAAACGTTACAAAACGCATACAATGTGGTCCTACTTACTTACTTAATTAACATTAACAAAGCTAGTATACAACTACAACAGCCTCTTTGAAAATTTTATAACTTAATAAATTTATAACTAGATTTTAACCCAATTTTCTAAATGTGACCCAAAATTAAAGAGAAAGTTTGCAGCTTTCTTTTAATCAGAATGATAAGCATAATTTTTCTTTTTTGAAAATTTTTAAGAGACAAAAATCTTTTTATTTTTATGTACACACTTTCAATGAAAATGTTCACTTCAATAAGCAGCTAAATGCTTTCCTCATTTAATTTTCATTCTTTTGTAGTTTCTAGCAGACTTTTTGCTAATTTTCAATTACCCCAAAATAATAATTGTGATTGATGAGAGACTACTCTTTCAGATAATCTAAAAGCTAAAGGTCTGTAATAGCATTCGTTTCCTGTTCAAACGACTGAAAGAACTACAATTTATTTTACATATTCATATAGCAAGCAATGTTCTGTACTCATCAGAAGGGAAAGCAAATGACCAACAAATACAAAAGAAATACTATATCCTTAAATTACTAGCAATGTTACAAATCTCTCTTTGAAAAGTTTGTACATGGAATATCCAAAAAAATAAAACAGGAATCGCGTGCTTTGTTAAATAGTAAAATATTCTTCCAATAACTAAAATTTTATCTTATCACTCATAATGGATTGGAAAAATGTAGCCTTTATCCGAAAAGGAGGCTAACGAACTTATCCCAATGACTGCGTGCTATCGAACTTCCAAAGTCCTTTTATAACTTTTTTCTATTATTACCACTTATTGATCTGGTTGGTAGCCTAGAAAACCACTCTACAAACTCATACCTATGTATATTCTGATTCCCTAGTAGTCCTCTTAGATTAAACCTTTCCTTGATTTAAGGATGTAGCACCACAAGCTTGATATATCCTGGCAGCCCATTCAACCCAACGGCGATAACTTATACTCACCAAAATAAGTATTCGACATCGAAGCATAGCCTCCCACCTAAATAGGAAGAAAGACAACAAAGTAAATGCTTTCCATCCTTGTATAGTTAAGGTACTCATACTATTTGGTCCTAGAGGTGCCTGTCTTACGCTTCAATAAATTTTCGTCTTGTTCGTTCGTTTGTTGGTTATGTTTTTCTTGTTCGATTTTTGGGGCTCCTTGTTGTATGGGTTTTTCTTGTCCATTTTGGGAGAATGCTTCAGGTTATACAGAATTTTTCACAGGACATGAGAGTATGTGTGTCTGTCTTTATATATTCCATCGGGAAATATCTATAAATATATAGATATATATATAACCATTTATTTTAAAATGTAAAAGATTTCTATTCAGAGACGTAGATATCTCTAGAGATATAGACAAGTTTCAGTGTGCGATAGCCTGTAAAACCTTTCAAACGTTTACTGCTGTTTTACCTTTTGGACGTTTTTAATGAGAAAGGATCGAAAGGTGAATGCGATATTAGGACAGGCGTATTCTTGATGGGAGTTATGCTGAGTCACTGGAGATGAGGTAGTTTTTAATTTGAGAATTTCCGCACGACAGCAATCAAGGACTGTCTGTTAGTTCTAGAGAGGGCTTACAATTAAACTTTTTAAACATTTGATGGACTTGTGTCATTTTCAATTTATATCTAGATGCAATATAATTGTAAAGACTTCATCTTTCTTTCAAGGAAGTGAAATATTAATGCTTAAGAGTTGTTGTCATTTCACTACATTAAGATTCTGTCAACAAATTGATTGCTATTTATTTAAATTATTTTTTGTATAATAATTGGGACGTTTTTGGTTTTTACAAAATGAGAGCTGTCATAAATTATGAAAAGTATTTCGCCATTCAGTGGCACTTTTGATGCTTTGTATGAAATATATTTGTCCATGAATGTATTTAACAAATTTCCACTAATGAAAAAATTAGTTTTAGTACTAAAAAATATATTATTTTAAGTTTCGAAAATAAAATTTAAATAGTTTAGTTTTAAAATGGTTCTACAGTTTACTATAGTCTAAAGCTTAGATTCTTTCTTTTGTTTTAGTATGAACTGATATTGTTACTCTGAAAAATTCCTCATTCAATTCTTCAAATATTTTGCCCTTTAATGAAAATATCATTTTTTATTCAATTTTAAGGATGCATTTTGAAGTAAAACTTTTAAAAGTGTACGCCATACGAACTAGTGCTGAAAGTACTTAACCTAGTTTTGGTTAGAATAAACCTTGAATATTTTATTGGTGTTTGTCAGATTTGTTATTTATTTTAGAACTTTGAGATTAATAGTGATGTGTATATCTCAAAATGGTTTTATTGCTTTAAAATTATACTAGTTGCTAGCATCTAACATCTTATTAAAACTTCATTGCAGACGAAAAAAGGAATATTTCAAGCACAGAGATTGGTGTTTATACAATTTTTGTTTTCAAAAGTAGACATCATAGATGCCATTATATTTTATTAACATTCTTTTTTTTCATATTTATTTTACATAACACAAATTTGCGAAAATCTGATTTGTGCTTCTAAGAGATTTTTTGATGTTCATTACTTCAATAGCAATTAATGTTGGATGTTTCCATCTGTGGTAGAAGTTTTTGGCCTAGATTCACATGGTCCTGCTAGAGAAATACGTCCCCATTTAAAGTCAACAATACATTTTTTAACAGTCGAAAATAAACAAGTAATATAAAAAGAAATTTTTTAAAGTATATTCCTACTTGAGATTTTTTTTTATTTTTTCTGAATTCAGAATTCGTAATTCTTTGCTTTCAGTTTTCTGAAGTTTTTCTCTCATATAAAATTAAAATTAGTTTATTAAATATAATTAATGAATTAATATTTGAATTAACTATACTAACGCAATTGTCATGCACTCCCAACACAACAAAATTTATTTGAACTTGATTGGATAAATAGAAAAGGGTTTAATTAACGATGGAAAGTTCCAAAAAGATATTGGACATTATGAGCTAACGGTAAGAATAATATTTGAAGTAACTGTATTAACATCAATTGTCATCCACTTCCAACACAACAAAATTTATTTGAACTTGATTGGATGAATAGAAAAGATTTTATTAACAATTTAAGATTTTTACATACTTTTTGCAAGCTAATAGTAGGAATATAAAAACAGAGTCTTTATACACATTCCTTGACTTTTGATAAATGTCTGTTGGCATTTACCAATCCAAAACGTAAAAGCAAATATTAATAAATCTAAAAAGAATCAAAAAAAATTATTTTAAGGATAACAAATATTATGTTTTTAATTCTTCTTATATATATATTTTTTTGAATCGGTGCAGTGTTATTTTAAAAACCTTACGTGAGAGCAAAAGAGGAAAACAATACCATTTTTGTTATTAGTTTTATGTCATTCAATAATAACAATATTTCTAGGCTTGATTAATTTAAATCTTAGAAAACAAAATATAACTGTGAATTTTTATATGTAGGTTAAACTATTTAAAAATTGCGGAAAAACTTACGTAAAGTATCAAAGTGCCAAAGTTTATTTTACAACAATATTAAAAGTTTGTATTGCTTTTCTAATAAATTGACAAAATTCTAAAAATAATGGTTTTTTATCGGCAAAGGTAATTCTGTTTGTCAAGTAAAATATCAGATTGGAACCTGAATTTCAATGACTTAAGTATCTTTAATAAATTACATCTAGAATAAGACAATATTTTTGGAGATTCGTCACTCACCATATTTCATATTGACATTTAGTTAAAATTGAGGGGGTATTCTGGTCTAGAAATTTGACAAAATCGATTTTTTTTTTTCATATTTTTAAAGCATAAGCCTTTAAGAGGATTTTTCAAAATTCAAATTATTCTGTTTTAGTGACGTATGGCTCATACTTCGCCTAACTTTATCCGAAACTTTGAAGGCTTTTTTCTAGAAACTACTTTTTTCGAAGCGGTTGTTATGATTTCTCAAGTTCCACTGAACCGATTCATTTAAAAATTGGTATGAGTTTTTTTATACACTTCCCTGTTGCAGAAACTAGGATTTTAAAAAAAATTCAATTTTTACTATTTTAAAAAATTCGCAAACGTAAAAAAAGTGGTAAAAAACACATCTCTTGACTTCAAACAGCCACAGCTTCGCGACATTTTTTTACACCTTCCACTTCATCAGCCTCTAACTTTTTGGATTTTTGATTTTTTCAATTTTTTTTTGTGTGTATTGTTTAGGAAATAATAAATACTATACAAAATAACGAATACTAAAATTTTTTTTGTTCTTGCTCCTCAAAAAGTACCTTAAACTCATGTCTCTAGACCAGAATACCTCCTTAAAGTTTTTTTTTTCAAACATCATATGACAATCAAAAATCACTCGAGATTCTTTAAAAGCAAGTTGAGGATCGCTGCTTTAACATTTCATACCAAATGTAAGCTTTTCAACAAAAAAATTTTTAAGTTACCTATATTTTCCTGTTACATGCAAATATACTACAAAAATTTCATAATAATTGCTCCGTATGGCTTTAGCTAAAATATCTACATTAAGTCTTAATTTTATTCAAGTAATACAATTACAGCATAGCTTAATTAATTAAGTATAAAACCACAATAGCTTACATATTATCATATATATATCATATATTATCATATATATATATATTACAATACTATCCCCAGCACGAAAAGTTACCATTAGATATTTTAAAAAACTATTACTCGAATTGATATTTTTGGGAGTTTTTTTTATAGAATCATAAAAAAGTTTTTTTTTTATAAATTTTTAACTATACTATAATATTACTGTAATATTAAAGAAACGTAAACAAGTAAAATATAACCTCCGGTATGACCTTGCTATTGTTACACGACTTAAAATTTACTTAAAATAAAAAGATACATGTCAGGACATTTATTATTTCTATTCTACTATTTTGTTCGAATGACTTAGAAACTGGTATACATTAAAAATTTTACAAACAGAAGAGAAGAAAACCTATTTAGAGGAAAGTTTCATACACGTCCTTGAATAAACTTTAAAAAGATTTTATATACAATTTCATTTACACATCATTATCTTCTTTAAAACTTTTCAAAGTTTTGTATAAACTTAAAATGGTTGTTGGGTCAGCATAAGACTACAGATCTAAGACACATGCTTATAGGGAAATTGTATTTAATCCTTTAGGTTGTTAAGCCTAAATTAAACTAACTATAAAATGCAAGAAGTTTTTTTTTATTTTATTGCTCTATCCTTCTACTTTTATTATTCTAATTTTGATACAAAGAATTTCGATATATGTCGTATGTCTTTCATAACAGATTAAAATGTCTATGGATCTTATTCCACGGTAATCTTTGCATAATTTCATTAATAAAATGTTTGTGACGTACTGCTGACATGTTTGTGGCAGCAGTAAGTGCTCATAATTGTAATTGTTTATAATAAATAATTCTCATAAGGAGTAATAATAAAAATTTACAATTATTCAAAATAATTATAGGCAAATATTTGCAATTGTTAACAATTGTTTACACCATAATTACAAAAAAAAAAAATTATTAATAAAAAAAACAAAGAAATGAACAATAAGAAAAAATCAACACTAAAAATAAGAGTAAATAATATAAAAAAAGAATTAACAATATTTAATCATAACTGACCATAGTTCACAATAACTAAAAAAAAAATAGTTAACTAGTTTGACCCTCCAAAAAAGGGTGATTTTTGTGAATTTTTTTAAAAAAAAGTATTACACTGAATGTTTTGAAATTTGACAGATATATTTTTGTATAAAGGAAAAATATAATTCAATTTTTTAAAGTAAAAATATTGGCTTTATAGCACGTTATTTACCATCTCTTAAATCTTCGAAAATAAAAGGTTCTCCCGCTGCTGCAGAGTACCCGGAATCAAAAGAAACCAAAAGGATCACAAAAATAGTAGATATTGGCCATACAATGACTTAAGATTGTGAAAAAACTTGAACTGACATAAAATGGCGGATTTTAGAAAGAAAATAATTAAATTTTACTAAAAATTTGATAGTTTTTGACGTGGTAAAGTTATATTTTTTACTCAATCATAAAACTGGAGAGTCATTGTATGGAAAAACAAGTAAAAAATTCGTTAAAACAGGAAGCAAATCGATTGGATGATTTTTTTTATCGAGCTGGAGCAAATTAAAAAAATGTAGGCTTGAGAAAAATGCCTTTAAAGGCAAAAGTAACGTTCCTTCCTAACTGAGCTCCTTTTTAAAAGGCTGTAACAAGAAACTGTTTGAGATTTTTACTTGAAATTTTAATGTTACTTTTAAGGGTACACATTATCGAAAAATGCAAAAAAAAAACCAAAATTTTTGCAATTTCACACTACTTGTGCACTTTAAGATTTATAATTCACAATAATGGACAATATCTAACAAAAATAAACAATTTTTATTAAAAAAAAATTTGATTGACCCCTGAAGCTTCATCTTTGTTATATTCTAGACTTTGAAGATACAAAATAAGCCAGAAAAAATTTTTTGGATATCGGTGAAATTGGATTTTTTTGGTAGATTCACCTTTTCATCCAACACCGGGTTACTGGCCATCAAATTTAAGAGCTATGCCCATTGAAAGAAATTAAAACAGTTACTTACATTTAAAAAATATACAATTTTTGATGATATACATATGGTAAAAACTTTGTTTTATTCAAATTCCTCTGAACAAATGCCCGGGGAAAACTGTGCGATTAATATTTAGCCTTTTAATTTATATTTGGTCACAGTTTGCTTTAATTGTTATCAATACTTTTAACAGTTTAATTTTGTACCGTGATTTATTTCTTATAATGAATAGTCCTGTTTGATACTTATGAAAGAAAACAATTTCTTTCGCTGCAATCAAATTTTATTACACAGAATAATCCTAAAACTGATGAATTAAATAAAAAAAAATTTAAGAAAAAAAATTAACAGAGAGATAGGATAAAGAAATTTTTAGAAAAGAAACATTTTCATGATCGAGCATATTATCACCAGTTCACTACTTATTGTAAGGAATCAAAAACTACATTTCTAGACTTGAAATTTATTAAAATACTGCGTGGTCTTTAGCAAAAATTTCTGGTTTTTAGGTTCAATATATTGATCAAAATATTTTTGTTCATTGTATCAAAATAGAAGATGAGGCTTTTGTGATTTATTTCATAAAATATGTCATAATTTAATTATTTATAACTAAATGATATTCACAAAATAATCAAGGGTAATTTTAAGAAAATCAAAAAAAAAAGTTACATGTCCAAAAATATCAACGGATTTAATTTGCAGGTATCAGAATTCCAAATATAACAGTACCAAAAAAAACTCTACAAAATTTAAAAGGAAATGACAGAGAACTCTATCAACTATAATGCCTGAATTTCAAATATGTAAAGCAATTATCATAAAAGTAAAGTATCTTCTACTTTACAGACTTGTCTAAAGAAATGGGAGTAAAATGAGTCTTGAATAGACCCATTATTAAACTATAGTCTTAGAAATCACCTTTCAGTATGTACCATGTGTACAACTGGGTATAATGGACTTACAACTCATTGTACACTGTTTAAAAAAAGACCTCAATAAGCAGTGAAAAGATGTTTGAGATTTTATGTTTGTTTTTTAATGATTTTTCGGCAAAATCACTTATTTTCTAATAACTGCTAATAGGACTACTAGATTTTCTTTGTAAGTCGATTGATGAAATCCTTTAAGTAATTAAGTTGATCAAATTAAAATTATGCAAAATATACCTTATCAATCAGAAATGATTAAAATTTGCATGATTGATGCTATCAAAAACACAAGAAACTGCTATTTAAAAGAAATGTCCTTTGGTTTTTTATGAGCTTCTGATTATAGGAATATAAAAGAATATAAAAAAGTTTCTTCTAAGAATGGTATTACGGCAATACCCTAAGATTACAAAGTTTATGAATGTTATTGAGAGTAAGTTTTGGGAAAAATATAAAATAGAGAATATATAGAATTTTAAAATTAATATGAACCTCTTAAAAAGTTGTGTAAAACTTGGCAGTGATAAAAAAGCCTAAGAAACCTTTAAAAAGTGCTAAAAATAACAAAATTAGAATTTTATTCGGCTTTTGTATTTATTTTCTTTAGTGATATCATTAAGTCATCTATTGTCATCTGATTTTGGAGGCTCAAGTCAAAAAGAGTTAAGAAAGCTTTCCTTTACTAATTGCCTTTAAAAAGAAAGATCAATGTTAAACTTAATAATAATAGAACTTTGTTTTTATAATTCTTACTGAATAATTAACAGAATGATAAACCAAAGAAATTTTATTTACCTTACGTCCTAGTATGATTAATATCTATGAAGAACCCTTTAATATATTAAAAAGTAGAGATAAAACTCTATGGAATTTTTCATTTAAGGCACCTAAAACGTTATACATGAAAAAAGAAAACCCCTTAGTAGTATCAACTAAAATAAATTGTGGAGATTGGTCTTACAACTCTTAAAACCCTTTCGAAAATTCTTCTAGAAGAGATCATATATTAATAGAATTTTTTTCATGTTTTATTTGAATTGTTATCTTAGCACTAAAGATCACTTTAGCTGTACGATAATTTATACGCACTGAAAATTATTGTATCCATTTATATCCATTCAAGGAACATAAGCCAATTATGTCTTTTAATACAAAGCGATAATCTTTACCTGAAACTAATGTAAGTGTAACATTAGTGTACCAAGGAGTCTAGTTAATCTAACAGAAAACGATCGGTTCGTGAGATCTTAAAGTGTTTCATGTTTCTGAAAGAGCTGTAAGCTAAGCGATAAGTAAAATATCAACACCCTCGCCTTTAAATTAGCTACAATGGCCACCAATCATATCTGATAATGATAACGGTATAGATAATAAGCTATATATACATACATATATCTGTGAATGGTATCTTTACCATTAAAATAGAACATCTATAGCAGCATGATCAATTTTTGCACAGCGATAGAGACTTTTGTTAAGAAGTTTAGTAAAAATAAATAAAAAATTTTTAAACAACAGATCGTGTACAGTTTGTACGCAACTATTTTCATTTTATGTATGCGAATTTAAGGATGTTGTTCATATAAGATATACAAATTAGGTAAGCAGAATGCTTAGAAGAGAAATAAAATGTGTTCTTTCGAAGCTTTTAATGGCACTTATCAAGTGTTTACTTGAAGTAGAGAATGATGCTTTTAGGAAAAATAAATTTACGAGAATAATTAATAAGATGAGTGAACGTTGGGATAATTTTAATTTTCTATCAGTTTAATTTAATCAGCTATTTAAAGCAAAAATTATTTCATATTGTTCTGGGATTTTTTATAAAGGTTAACCTTATTTTGTTGAAGTAATTTTAATATTTATAGTACATATGTATGTTATTTATTTGATGATGAAAGAACTCAAACTACTACTTCAATTCTCTTGTGCTCTAAATCTTCTAATGAGGTCTTTTTATTGCCTTTACTCCGGAAGAAAAATTACTATAATACAGTTATGTAAACGTTAAAAAAACTTTTCAATTTTTAACATAAATTACTTAAGAGCTTACACATATTCTTCATAAGAAAAATTCATGAAATTCTGCAGACTTTCTACATTTTTGCAAGAGTGCACTTTTGGTAAATTTTTTTATATTTTTCAGGATTTTATATTCAAAGACCTAACTTACAAGCCTCCCATGTCATGATAAAACTCCATCAGTGAATTTAAATTACAAAACACGCCATCTAGGCGACGTATATATTTGTGCAGTTTTGGATTTCCTTATACAAGTAAATAGGATAACGCTTATGTTCGATTATAAAAATGCAGAATTGAAAAATTTTCTCGACATTTGTAAATAAAATTCATTAGAAGATGTAGAATAAAATTAATGATATAAAAAAAAAAAGCTTTAGCCTTCTTTAGAACAAATGTAGAAAAGTTTTTGATAAAGTGAAAAACCAAAGCGCTTTCTTACTTTTAAAGGAATTTTCTATTACGTTATCAAGTATAATACAATACAAAAGTGAAAAATAATTCATTCATATTTCAAATGCATCTGTGGTCAATTTAGTATCCCTGTAAATTAGCAAAATAAAAAATACATCTACAAAAGAAACAGTATCTTTTTTGTATATATACATATATATATAACGGCAAGTGTGTACATGTTTGTCCTTCATTAACAATTCTCTCCTTGAGCAACAAAAGATTTATTTTCCTTCAAACTCAAAATGGAAGGTTTGAGAAATGAGATTTTCTACAATCTGTACAGATTTAGTTTTTAGATTTTAATATAAACATTTTTCAGCTGTTCAATTTTGTAGCTTTTAGTAGGAATTAAAATGGTCCGTATTTTTAAAAATCTTGTTAAAAAATTATTTATATGGGGATTTTATTATTTCAGTATTAAACATTAAACTGCCAAGCTTTAGTTTACAAGGATGTATCAGTTTTGGCTAGTAATAAATATTCTTTTTTGTTTACTATTTTCGTAATTTATATTTTGTGCCATACTTAATTGTTTGCAATTCAACCTACTTCTTTAATGTGATATAAAGAATCAGGGATCCATTTCTTTAAACATTATGATATAAAATTAGAAGGCTCGGAAAAAACAGGTAGTATTTAAAAGGGAGGGCTGTCAGAGTAGAAGAGAGTAAAATAATATAATTTAATGGTATTTTCATGTCATTCTATTAAAAGCACAACAATATGTAAAATTGTATCTATGCAAATATTCTATCTAATACTCCAGCTTTACTTCAGGCGTCTTGAAATTCAACGTCCATTTAAAAACAACTTTTTTAATAAATGAAAAATAACTTTATCGAATATACGTATTAATGATAATGTCTTGGAATTGTGAATAGATCTAATACATAATTTTGTCCGTTTTATTTGATCACAGGAGGGTCTTTTGAGCTTACATTACCTACAAAAGCAATCTCTTACTCGTGCTAATCAAAAGTCTATGGAAATATTGCACTATACCCAATTCTACAAACAAAAGTATAAAAGTTCTTTTTGCATTACAAATACTAGAACTGAAGTACTACATTGAATGAAAGGAAACTAGTTTCTGCTACCAATATAAATTAATAAAGTAACACCACATTCCGAATTAATCTCTGTATATAGTATATATATATATATATTTGTAATTTGAGAAAGCTACATAGTTTTCATAGTTTCATGTAATTGCTTGGTATTGGCAAAATTCACAACCACCAATCTTTGGATTAGGAGATATTTATTTTGTAGACACAATTGTTTATAAATATTTAACTTAATTACTTAATAATTCATGTTCAATTTTACCTCCGAGCTCCTAATCTTTAAAAATTGGTTGGAAACTTTCTGTATGTTTTTTATAAGATCTCCACAAAATGGAAACTCCATTCAAATAAACTAATACCCTTTCTTAACACAAGCGTGTACACAGCTTTCAGATCGAAAAAAGATATTTTTGTATGGAAAAATCTTGTACTTCACTTGTTGGAATCGTGTACTCAGTACAGCCTGTACTCAGCGAAAATCTTACATCTATTGTGAATTTTAAATTCCGTATGGGCTTATGTCAAAATTATAATGCAAATGTTCATTTGTTCATTTGATCACTGTATTTCCGTTGGAAATTACCTGAAATCAAATACACTTAAAATTTAGTCAAAGTACTATTAAATTCTTCTCCCAACCTTGTCTGATTACTTTTTGTTTTATTTGAAAAATTTTGGTGTTCATTTAAAGTGAAAACTGTTATTTTTCACAAAAAATTCCGCCATTTTGTAAGAGGAAAATCCCCTTAATGTAAAAACAAATTCTAAAACTCCTGAAATATTAAAAAATAAAAAACTATAAAAAACTATAAAAAAAAATTCGATTTTTCAAGTGATAAACGATACCACCCCCTTAAAAATTGTAATTGCATTTGCATGCAAAAACTACTACTTGGGTAGTATTTTTATAAATTAAATTATAAATTACAGAAGAGTACTGCAATTTTTTTTATATTCTCTTTCTGCATCGAAATTGCAATAACTATTTTTTTGTTCTAGTCGTTAAAATCTATCAGATTAATTCAGTATGCCTAATATAACATATATTTATAGCAATAAATATCTATCGTCCTCTTGTATTCAAATGTCATTAATCCATTTAGGAATGAAGCTTTCCATTTTTTCTAAATTGAAACTTAAGGCGACAATAGTAATAACAAAGTTGCTGGTTACTCTTTTTCTTCCCTAGTTACACATCAGCTTAAATCATATTCTGTGTTTCAATATATTTTGCTAATGACACTCTTCTAAAATAGCAATTTAACCGTCCTTGTACCACCAATACTAATTTATCTTAAGCCAGGATATTTTATTTTAACCATAATATAAATTAATTTTGGAAAAAATACCAGCCTCATCACATCGGTGATTAAAGAAAAAAGTATACGTTCTAAGAAAGAAATATCGGCTTATAGTACTAGAGTTTAAAGGTGGGTAAAGTTATTACGTGTCTAGGTTGAACAGAATGGGGTGACATTGCACCGAAACTGTCAAAGATTGCTTTATTAAAATTAAATTTGGCTATTATTTACTTTTTCTTAATTCTAATGTGAATTAGTCTTTATGATCTTGTGTTTTAACACCCTTGGACTAATTTTTATGGAGTTTTCTGAAAAGTAAAATGTATTTCAATACCTTACAAATAATTTAACATCTTGAAGATAACATTCAGTATGAGCTTGAGTTTATTTAGCAAAACTAATACAAGATTTTATATGAACATTTTATAAAGGATATGATAATTTTACTATATTTAAATTTTAAAGAAATCTAACGTATTAGGCCATTTTTATCTGTATTTTTAAATCTCTTTGGGCTATCGAAAATCACTCTCTTAGTAAGAATTCTCTTTTTTTTCACTCAATTTCAATTTATTTAAAATTTTAATTATTTTTTTGTGTACACTCAAGGCGTTTGTAACAAACTCTAAATACTTACCCAATACTAAAATGTTAAATGAGAGTTTTTTAATCAAACTCATTCTGCTGCTCTAAAGCAGATTTTTTCCATTTAATCTTTAATCGCAAACAGTAGCGTATAGATAGCTTTTTGGATGTGGAGGGATATTATTTCTCCATTCAATTTTCGTAGGCGAGTTGATTTTTTTTTTCTTTAAATACCACTAAAATATTTTTAACCACAATGATTGAAAAATTTGTTTTAGTTAAATCTTATTCCTTAAGGATTTTCCTTTTCATTTAGCTTCATCCATTAGGCTCCATAGTTTTTGGGAAATCAATTATGTTTTACATTTGCTGTCTAAAAGTATATTGCATTAATTCTGAAATTTCATATTAATTTTTTTGTTATACAGAATTTAATTGCACCATTTTTGCTCCACTTTAATAGAAGATGGAAAACTACAACCTGGTGCTAATTTTTTGAATTTTGAACCTCAACCACTGTAACTAGAGGGCCTATTTATTTTGATCTTTTGAGTTTTATGAAATTAGAGGTTAAAGCATGAAACCCACAGCAAACTATGCTCTAAAAATTAAAAGTTATCAAAGGAAGCCATATTTATATAAAATAATTATAGAAATTTATAGTAAAAGTAAAATTTTTTAAGAAAAATTTCAATAAAAGACCAAGTGTTTCAGGAAATCTGTGATAGCCATTTATATAATATCTGAATGTATCCTTAGCTAAAAGGTCTTATTTTATTTACAATCAAGAAATAATTATTACCCAGCAACGAATAGACTCTTTTATTAAAAAAAAAAGGTATGAAGATAAAATTAAATAGCTGTCAAATTAAAAAGTATTAACTTTTAGATATCTGCTTGAGTATAAATGACGATTTGCTTTATTTTTCTTAAAAGTTTCAGCAGAAAGTTAGGAACAGAAATAAAGTAGCTTACTAGGATTTGAAAATAGATTTTTTAGTGCAAGTTGTTGCGACTTTGGGGAATGGGAATGATATTTTCTTAGTTGAACCAATTAATTATTTCGTCAAAATATAAAAAAATAATAAGTATTTGTAGTGAAGATATTAATAAAGAGCTAGGAAATTTAATGGTAAGAACAACATAACCAATTCTTTGAAAAACAAAATAATGAAACTTTAAAAACTTACAACAAAGATTATATAAACAAAACCTGAGCCCATAGAAAAGAAAACCATTCGAATAATTTCTTTCAATTATAATTTATAAAATAGCTAATTAGTTGTACTAAAGTTTTCTAGTATTAACTTAAATTACATTGGCTCCAAAACTTCAGAAAATTAGTGTCATTAAACAACTTTATTGCCTTTCTTCAATTTTTGATACAAAACACTAATGAAGTTATTTATAAAGAAAAACTCAGGATGTGTAGAGGTTTAAAGCATCTTTTGGTAACAATATATTTCTTATTATTCCCTTTTCAAACCAGTTTGTCAAATGAAAGGATAACTCAAGTATTATTTTTCAAATTCGTACCTCAAACAAAACTTTGTTAAAGTTTACAATTCAATAGCCCAAGACTATTTATGCAATGTATACATGCATTTCTGGACCCACCCTCTAATAACGTACTGCTTTGTAGGATATATTATCCATTTTAGCCATTTTGAAAACTCTAACGGTTAGCCTATTGATGCATTGATGAAGAGAATTATAATCAGCACAATTGCTAATGTTATATGCAACGAATTCTATAAAAAAAGAAGAATAAAACATTACAATCAGCCCTGCCACCCTTGCACCTCTATCAAATATAAAAAAAATTCAAAGTAAAATCAATACATATCCTAGCAATAGGCAGACATCCAACCAGAAGGGTAGTCAGCTGTTCCGCCATCGATGCATCGAAAGAAAGGCTGGTGGATAAATAAGCGTAAAACTCAAAAAACACAAAGTTCATCTAAAAGATATCTTTCCGATAGGCTGGCAAACGTCTAGTGTAAGCTTTTAGCAATATTGAAGGATATTTACCATGTGAAAAAGCATACAAATACTTCCGTAGTTTCATCTGAATGCAATTCGATACTATGCACATATGCACGCGTTTCCGTCCATTGATGTGATAATTTGTAGCATAGGGCATAAAATCAGCCCATCTTTGGCCTAATACTTGTGTATAGAATAAACTGCGTGCTATCCTGCTACCGCTGGTATAGGAGTATTTGTATTTAGCTAACATACTGAGAAATGGACGACTGCATGCGAATTCTTACGTGCATATAGAATTCACCAACTTGTGCAAAAGCATAGAAAATAGCCAATCAGGTTTTGTTAAGGGAGTGGCTTACTTACATCCCCTCGTTCTTTAAGGGTAAAAAAGTGAATTTCCTTTATGTATGGTAGACAGACGGCTGCTGGCTGACTGCAACTCATGCAATGATGGGGGAGTTTTTAAGGTTTCCTTTGTTCGTATAGCTGCCATAACTGCCGCAAGTTTTATGGTATGATGGGAATTGTTTGATTAGATATCGTAGCTACCGTTATTTTTTTCTCTAAAACTCCCATAACTATACTTACCCCTGTGCTAATGCATTAATTTTTGTTTTTTTGAAGTTTATGTATTACTTGACTTGTAACGAGATGATAAATATTTGAAATTAATAGAATAAAAATGTGAATGTAATACTTAAAATTCCATTACGTAACTTTTTAAATGAAAGCTGAAACAATTAAAATCCTTTTAAAAATGATTAGTTTACTTTGAATAGTTTTTGAATATTCGTAAAACTTTTAGTTTGAGGGAACGAATAGAGAGAAGCTCTATATTTAAAGTAGAAGTAAAGTGAAAGTACTTTCACTTACAGAAAATCACATTTTCTTCTACCATAGAAGATGGTTGAGCAAGCTACATAAAAATGTGGTGGGGTTAAATATAGCTTCTTTATGTCATGTAAAAATTGTTATCAAACTCAAATTCATGAATAGTTCTATTGCTAATATCTTCAGAGCTACTTAAGTTTAATATTTGTTTTGAGGATATGAAGTAAGAAAAGAGCCAAGAACACTAGAAGGAGCTTCTTTGCTTAGACCTTTTACTACTTCTAAATACATACTATTACACAGCAATGGATTCCTCTCTTTTGTGTGTACGCATTAAATTGAAACGTGCAGAAATTGAAGTTATGTATTTTAGTCTACAACTATCGAAGAAATTCTTTTTTAAAAAAGTACAAATCCGAAATTGTTTAAAGGAAAAATGATAGTTGAAAAAGCAAATATTTTTTGACATTTTCCCTTTTCTATAAAAAAAATGTAAAGTCCGATATTTTAAAACAGTACATTTTTAATAAACTCAATGACGAAATTTAAAAGCACAATCAAGTATAGACACAAGTACAATTTCTTGTTAAATTTATCAACTTATAGGGAGGCATCTTTTCGAAGTAACGGGCGAGACGAATAAAGAGCAGGGAGCTTCTAGCCACTTTTCAAAATTAAAAAAAAATCCCATATTAAAGTGAATTCTCGGGCAGCTTTTCTAATACATACAAATGTTGTTTTGACATTTGACATCTGTCATTGTTCAAAATTTAAAATTGAGGTTATATTAAAGTTAATTTAAGTAAAATTAGTTATAATTTTATTTATTTTTGTTTTTAATTTTATAGAAAATAAAATTAATTGACTACTTACCGCTTGTTTTGGTTGCAAAATGTCAAAAATTCATGCACATATTAATGACTCTATATATACACTTCCTGAAATTTGACTAATGCATCCTCCGTGTGTCAGCTAATAGAAAGGCTGCCACCGAAAAGTTATGCATGTCATGACAAATCGTGTATCACCCCCCAATTGATTTAAACTCTTACATAATGTGTACTTGATAGCGAAGTAATTTAGGCACATTAAAAGTGTAATTGATTTTTAGCATTCTTTTCCGTTTTTAATATATACATATATATATCCAAACTTCTTTTCTTATAAAAGAGAGCTATCAAATTTTACCTAAATTACCACACTTTAATTTATTGTTTGTCTTATTTTTTAATTTTTGAGCTTAAAATTGAACTAAGTGTGTGTTTTGGAGGGAAAAGAACGTATCATAAAAAAGTTAATTTAAATTGAAATTAAATTTATAAGTATTTACTGTGTTAT
Source organism: Acrocera orbiculus (assembly GCA_947359355.1). Taxonomy (NCBI): domain Eukaryota; kingdom Metazoa; phylum Arthropoda; class Insecta; order Diptera; family Acroceridae; genus Acrocera; species Acrocera orbiculus. The sequence continues at coordinate 4,140,452 of OX375757.1, forward strand.
GCAAAAAATGATATAAAGGAGCTTTATAAGGTTATTTTGTTTAATGTATATAAAATTGGAATGATTTATGTATGCCAATCTGTCTGACTTCATATGGCAATAGTTTTAGCATTTGTTGTTGTTTTATTGTATTTCAACTTTAGGCTAATAATTTTTCAATTTCAAAAACTGAGAGAGAAGGATGCCAATTATATTTTATAGATTTTCATATTACAGTTAAAATATTTTCATAATTAATTGGATTTTACATATAAAACTATATTTGCTTTGTTTTTTGGATGTCAAAAATTACACCGGGTATTCATCTATTACAGTGATTCCCAAATTTTTCTGTCCCATCAACCACTTTATAAGAAAAAAAATCTCAGTGCCCTCCATAATACTTATACCAAATATTTAAAACTTTTTTTAATTTTATCTACAATTTGTATAAAAAAAAATAACTAAAAGAACGTTAAATGTAGTAGAAATTTGTTTATCAAAATTTTGAAAATAGTTCCAAAAAAACGCTATGTTTTTTTTTAAAAAATGAAAATAAAATTTAATTTGCATTTGGGTATATAATGTAGATATTGTAGATACATTGGTTCTGTTAACAAGTAAAAAACTGTATTTTTATAGAAACATGCTTCATTGTGACCTTACTAGCTTGTAAGAATTGATGACAGGAGTAAAATATCCACCATGGCTTCTTTGCTACCCTAACGCTCTCCAACAAAGGTTCTAGTGCTCCCTAGGAAGTGGCACCGCCTGAAATGCGAATCTTAGATCGAATATATAATATGAATGAATCTGTAAATTCTTATCTTTCCATACAAATCAAATTTGCTATAGACGAATTATAAAAAATAGTTTTTATCTATTATAAGGATATTTAAAAATAATACATAATTAGTAAAAATAATTGTAATATATTGTAATACTGGAACTTTAGCTTCATATATTTAGCTTGGTATACTGCAAAATTGCAAAAGTAGTTTAATAGTCTTACTTTGGGCTTGGTACTTTGGCTTATTAGCTCTGAGCAAATCCGCGTCCCCTGAGTCACCCACGAAACGATTTTAAACACACCTTACACATCTATATTATATTAAATTAAACTTTTGAATAATCTCTAATTGTTTTTAGTGTTGATTTTTGTTAATTTTTATGAAATATAGTTAGCTTTATTAAGGGGTTATATACTCGTACACTTAGAATTTCCAAAAAAATTTTTCATTTTCGTATTGCACGTTATTTAAATATACCACAGAAAATTTCAATTTGATTCGACAATTATTCTTAAAATTACATACATTTTTGTAAAGACGTGTTAGAGCGATTGAAAGTGCTTTTGAAACTTTAAGCGCGTTTTTTTCAAAACTGTGTTTTCAAAACCGGTAACCAAGATTTCTTGGGTATATTTTTTAGAAATTAATCGTAGATTTTTTCTGAACAATTAATTTTCTTTTCTTTATAAACAGTTTAAGGTCAAATTTTTTATCAAAAATCGAGTTTTCCTTTGAGAAGCCACCATTTTGTCAAAAAAGTTTTTTTTGCTTATTCGTACGATTAATTCCTAGATAATACATTACTTTAACGAAATTTATTTGGCTTTCTAAATTTAGATGATCCAATCCAGTGATATCGTGTTTACCGCAAGACGCCTTTTTTGAGTGCAGTTCCGGAAGATCAGCTATAGCAGCTTGCAATATTATTATTTTTACATATAAAAAATGTTAGAATACAGTTAAGAGTTACTATAATATGTGTATTAATTTTTATATTAATAAATCTAAACGTCCTCTCAGGAAAAATTCTTGAAAAAGCCCTATTTTAGAGTCTCCTAAGTGTATATAACCCCCTAATTATTGTTAGTTACAGCTATTTTTACTATTTTTACCCTGGAAACTTTGATGTTTTAAAAGCAGCACAATCGAGCAAGCCAAAATATATGTATTTATTAGATAACAATTTACATATACATATGAAAATATATAGTTTTAGAATTCGTTTAGAAACATACAAAAATTTAAAATTTAAAATTGCACAAAAATTTGTAAAATTGTATTTATTATAGTTACAAAAATTATATGCACTATTTTTCATAGAAATTGCATTTTTTGCAATAATATAAATAAAAGGAGATTCTGACAGTCTTAGTTCGCTCGAATATATTCGAACGCAGTGATTGAGTGGTAAGTATTAAATTAAAATTAAAGGAAAAAAAGATATTATAAAATCCTGTATTTAAATATTTAACATTAAAATCTCTCGTGACTCCAGAATTTTGCTACGCGACCTCATTTGGGGTCGCTACCCATAGTTTAAAAAGGCTTGATATAAGGTTTTTTTCTAGCATTTATGTACCTTTTAATATGTAAGTTGTTATAGACCTAAGTTCAATTAATAAATGTTTTTCAAATTCAACCCCACTCCTATCATAACGCTTGCTTAAAAACCTTAAAATTGAAGAAAAAGAAAAAAGTTAGTGATAACATCTTTCATTTGCGCCTGTAAATATGCAATGTGAGACTTCAAACGGTGGTGATAAATTAAGAGTAAAAATAAGAAATATATTACTAACAATTATCTATTTTTTTATTATATTAAAGTTTTAAATAGATTTCAAAAATTTTATTTAATATTCATAAATATGAATTGATTAAATTATTAAATGTATCTCCTTTTTCTTTACTTACAGTAGCGAAATTTATAACTTTGATAAACTGAAAGTGGTAGAGTTACCAAAAAATTTAAAATTCCATCACTGGAAAACTATTTTAAATTCTTAATAAGAAAACTCTAACTTGGCAAAAGTTTGTCATGGAAGAAAGTATCCGTAAATATTAGGCACGTAAAAAACCCCAGTTTGAAAGTGTAAGAAAGAACCCGAGAGCGAAACATAAAAATGATTGCTTGGAGAACTTCAACAGACTTTTGATATTATAGAACCTTATCCTGGTTAATGAAATTTCATTAGTTTTTCTAATGCCTTTGGCTTTTAATATATATAAGTGTTTTTATAAGATAATTTTTCAAATATCGTTTAATTAAAAGTAAAATTTTGTTTTCTCCTATAAACCATAAAATCATATTTTCAGTTTTTTAATTTATATTTTCATTACTTTCTTACTTTATATTTTATTTTAAGTTCTATTTTTCTTAACTTACGCTTTATGAAGTCAATCTTTACGTAACAAAATTCACTAAAATATCAATTCGAAAATGGTAATATTACATTTTTGGTTAAATTTTCAAACTTTATTTGCATCATACATTTTTGGTATCAAACTTTTAAACTTCATTTTAACACATTAAGCTGCCTAAGCTTTATATTTCACAAGCTTTAACTCTAAATGAGATTTTAGAATAAATTATAAATCAAATAATATTCCTTAGAGCTTTAGTTAAAATCAAGTTTAGAGGAAACCACCAAATTCTTAAACTCATACCAGTTACCTTATCAATAGTGGCAAGCTCAATTTAGAAACCTTAATAGTTTCAGATTCCCAGGCATTCAACTTTAAAACGAAAGAACATTAGTCACTTTAGAAATAAAAATGAACAAAAAATCAATAGTTGCAGCATGCACGCAACAATATAAAAAAATATTAGACTCGCGTGGTAATTAATTTTCTTGAAGGGATGCACGTCAATGTGAAAGACGTGAACAAAATAATCGCCTGGTAGTTCTAATTGGTAGCAAAACTGCAATAAAATTACCTCAGGAGTAAGTTTTAATTATTAGATTAAAATGCAGATGATTTGAATCATCATTTGACTTGGTAAATTTTGCATTTTTTAAATGAATTCAATGGGAATCTCACTTATAGTACTCATAGTACAAGACTACTTGTAGATAAGTTTTGATTACCTTAAAATTTACAATAGGAAGATAGTTTTTTCTTAAAATCTAAATTGAAAAAAAATAAATAAAAATAAAAAACAGTTCACAAAGATCATCGTTTTATCGATTGCATTTCCAATAGCTCAACAACAAATCTTTTATCCAATTATTCATGGCGCAATTGACAAAAGTTAACTTTTATCGGTCCAAGATCTACACCCAGTGAATCTGGGCTCGACGGAACAATGCCACACACGTGAAACTTTTAAAAGATAAATTCTTATATCGTATAAAATTGCAGCACAAATCTAATGCTCTATTGGCGATTGTCTTTTAAGAGCATAATCAGAGGGTTAACCAATAATTCAAGTCAACTGCATAAAACTTAGTACTGGGAAGTTACTGATTCTGCACACAATTTACCAATCAACGTCCGAATTCTATTTGTGGGTCTGAGGGCTGCTCGTTATGATGCCTTCTAGGCATGACAATAAAATTTTCTTGTGTGGTTATTACCGTGAAGGGCATTAGTTAAAAATTATTTATGACTGTTTCGATCCTTTTGGTAGTCCATTGTTTTGTATATGCGACCACGAGCGCCATTCAATGAACTTATTGAAAACCGTTTATTTCGTTTAGATTTAACGATTTAGTGTTGTTATGCTTAGACTATCCATGGTGTGAAAATTATGTTAACGTTATGTTAAACAGGAGCTGGATTCTTTGTTAGCAATATATTTAAAAACTGTACAACAGTCACTTTTTATCTACTGAAACAATTATATAAATCTTGACCCTAAGCTTATAAGATCATCGAAAAAATAAAAATGTTAAGAAAACAGGGAAAACAAACCTTATATTATTGGTTCAAAAAACTTTTTTGAACTATACTTTCAGTTTTGAATTTATATATTGTGTGCAGAATTATTTCTAAAGTAAACAACTAAAGCACATTGCACTTCCTGTAACTCTCTGGGATATTTTTAAATTGCTATAAAATAATCACATCTGAATTATACTTTAATCTGAGCTGCTATATCATTTGCACATTAGGATAATATATAAAATCATATTTAAAACAAGATAGCTGTCACTATTTTCAATTTATTTGGTATGATTCATATTAAAAAGATTATGCTACACAGTCACAAACACCTGATTGGGAAGAATGACATCTTAATCCAATTTGGCTGGTTTGTAAAGATTTTGTTTTGCTTGTTTTAAGATCATATTGTTTTGATGGAACATCTTCCGGGCACTCTTTTGAAATTAAATTAAAAATATTTCATGGAGCGGATTTGTTATTTTAAAACAAGCCAGCCAAAGAATTGAAATTCAAATAAATTAATTTTGTCGTTATTCATCTCATACTCCAATATTTAGGGTATCTTACTGAAGTTTTTTTAATAATAAAAAAACCATTGAAGTTTTTTAATAATTGATTACATAAAAATAAATAAAGCCAACCATATTCAAGCATACGAGAACCAGATAAAAAGTTATCGGTCAGGTATAGAAACAGCTTTGCTTTAGGAAATATTTCGATCTTTTCAAGTTAGTTAGTTCCTGATTGTCATCCTGATGTCAACTTAATCAATCAAACAGTTCCCTCTTTTTAGTTAGCGTATCGTATTACGATTGTTGTATAGTTAAGAAAAGGATTCAAATGAATTTGTGCAGCTTTTTGTTGCCATTGATGAAAATTGCTTTTATAAGGCAGAAACTGAACTACAGTAAAAATAAAGATTAAACCTTGGAGCTTGGGTACCAAAGAAAGTGAAGTTATCATTAATTTTCCGGTCAGTTTACAACAAAAAAAACTCATTCTTCATTAGAAGAATGAACCTACCTTCAAAAGTGTTTTGGCAATGAGAAAATTGAGAGATTTCAACGACAAAATTTTGAAACATTCACCTTATGCTTCAATTTTAGCCCTCTCTGACTTCTTCATGTTTCCAAAGTTAAAAAAATTTCTCGCACGAATAATGGTGTGATGGCAGCTGCAAATGGTTCTTTTTCAGAACTTAAATATATCCTTTGGAATTCATTTATTGCAAAAGTGTTGGACAACCAGTAGCTGTACCTAACAGGGTGTCATAAGGAAAATAGAAATAGCAGAAGATGTAGCAGTAGATGTTGATGTAGAGGTAGCAGAAGATGTTCAAAAACATTTTGGAATAATAGACTTTGTTCTTGTCTTTTCAAGTATTGCTTGTACGAAAAAAGTATTATTCCAATCATGCAAAGATGAATGTCCTGGTTTTAAGATTAAAGTTAGATGTGAAAAGTAAAGCTCTCTTAAGTTATTTGTCCAGATCACCTAACTTACCATCATATTAAGTTATGAAAATATATTTGCAGTTGAAGGTTTGAAGGACTTAAAAAAATGGAATTGATTATATTGATGACTTTTAAATCAAATTTCAAGAGATTTATTTTTGGGATAGTGTGAGTTTGCATGTATTTCAACGCAAAAATACATACAGCATTAAACAACTTATTATTAAGTAAAGGTAGTTGAAGATTATTTAGTAAAATGGTCTTGAAAACCACATTTTTTTCCTGAAAAATCTAAGAGATTAAGTTATATTAATAAATTAACAAAAATATGAATTATTATTTGAAAACTTCTAAAAAACAATTAATTTTCTCTTACACTTGTTTTCCTTATAGATTAAATTATGTATTTATCTGGCTGCAGATATCCCCTGCTGCTCTGACTGAGTAGAAACAAGCTGACGGCAAACGGAGGAATAAAATTCTCATTGTTAGCAAATCCAGGACAAGAATGAGAGAATATCCACTTCCTGGAGTTGATTAGAATTATGATAGGTAAAAACTAAATAATACCAGACAATTGCAGTCTTACAGTATTCAAGATGAAGTATCAATTTAGTTTTATCCTATTAATTAAAAACAGTAGGTCTTTTGATCTACAAAAGAAAAATAATTACAAAATATTCGGATATAGAACAAATTTTTTGCTATTTTGAACATTAGTAAAAAACAAGAAACAGAAAAACTAAGCAACAGTTCTAAATCCTACTTAAATTACAATATCAGCATTTTCAGGTAAACTTTTAGCTTAAAGAAATTTTTCACAATTCCTTAAATACTTCTACATCCTTTTCGGTTTACCTAAAATATATCTTTAAACAGGAAATAATAATTAAATTAATTTTATTTTATAATTCTATAGGAAATACAATAATTGAATTCAAAATTCAGATGCTTTACATACACAACGAATCTTAAAATGGCGAATTATTTTAATATCATTTACAATCCCCTAAGATTCTTCATTCAAAAATAAACAAGGCCCGACCTACCGTAATATATTTTGACTTGAAGGGAGTTCTTTTAGCCTCTTGACATTGACAGCCGACTGCATTCTATCGCGTGTGTCCTCCATTGAATTTTTCTTATAGACCGCATGCCCCTAATATATTTCTCCTTGGCAAATTCTTTAGCTTTTACATTTCGAAAAGAAAATTTGTCCATGATTTTTCATGTGTAGATACTTACAAAGCTTTTTATTGCTTGGGGTAATATAAAAATACCTTTGGTCCTTGAAGTGTTGATGTGAAGTTAAAAGGATAAGACGCCATTTTTGTATATATACTTTCCTTGAGCCACTGTAAAAATATTTTTTAATGCTATGACAACATTAAATTTGATTTTAGTTTTTAATTTATTAACTTTAAATAATTTTCCAACAAGTTTTAAATCCGTTTGTTTTGTTTTACTATTATAAAAAGTATCCAAAACTGAGCCGACGGTCTTTAATTCAGAAAAAATTCTTAAATCATTTTACAAAATATGATTTATTATTTGAAAGGGTAAAGATCATTAAGAGCTGGGATGTACATCTCATAAGTGAACAGAAACCTATATCTAATCAATTCATTACAAAGTTATTACCTATTTAAGAAAATCTAATCAAAATCAAACCACTTAACCACAACAAAAGATTACACACCGTGAATTAATATTTATATGAGACACTCACTCACCCATTAAATCTATGGTGTGTAGATATTTTCAACTAATGCAGATGTAATGAAGATTGGTCAAGTCCTTCTGAAGTCTCTGAATAGAAAATCATTTAAGAATGGGGTATTTATGTATTTTAAAGTCTGTCTTGGTCACTAGATGATCATAAATCAATCTTTTACAACTAGAATGCTGGCAGTAGGGTTACGATTTTATTTCTGTGGACTTTTTCCATGAAAAATTCTACCAAAGTTCTAACTATTTTTACATTTAAAACCAGAAGTCTCTATGAAATTGTTCAAAAGGCTGGCAAGTCAATCTTTTTAAGTAATAGCCGCACAGTTTAATCAATTACCAAGTATGAATATACATACTTTGAGGATATAAGGCAAGACAGCTATTAACAGAACATTTTGAAGTTTAAAGCTAAACTTCATTAATTTTAAAGACAAAAAGTAATTATTACGCTGTTATCATGACTATGAATCTTATGTAGGCAAATATTCTGGAATGTTGCTATGTTTGCTTGAATAACCCATATTATATAATGCTATGTTAAAAAATTGCTTATTTATGGAAATCATTAAAAATACAGCTTTCTTGATTGGAATTAGAAATTCATATTCAGAAATCTGTTAAAAACCCAAGTATGTAGTCTAAGCTGTGAAAAAGAAGGTATAAGCAGGAAAGCGATATGAAAATTAAATTAGTTTGAGTTTTAAGCTAGTGTACTTAAGTCTTGAGAGATGTGGAACGGAACTACTATTATTAATAAATTTTTGTCAAAAAAAAAAAAGAAAATACTTCAATAATATTTTATTTTGATTCTGACCCTCCACTATATCAAATCGATAATAATATTCATATTTTTACAGGAGTTAGCAAACAGAATAATTATAGAAAGTCTCCTTATATTTTTTTATAATTCCTTCCAAGCGCCAACAATTTTTGATTACATACATTACATTGCATTCTGTATATCATTCCCACTTCCAAATATATATGTAGCCTTAAAAATTGTTTTCACAAGGATTCAAATCCTTAATGAGTCAGGAAATTTTTAAAACAAGCTTTATTAAAGAAAAATATTATTGATTTAAAAGACAAATATTTGTTCATAATTCTTTTTTATCGTGTGGTTTTCATTAAATATTTTTTTCCAAAGCCTTTCTAATAAGTCGTATGGCTGATTTTTTAAATAGTTTTATGACACATCATAAGTCATGTAATACGCGAAACGTGATTTTTTCACTAAAGTCACAAAAATGTTTCAATTAGCCTCAAATTTTGAGAAGCGTCACTATTTTTGTACTCTCAGAATTTAAACAAAAGACGTAAAAATCATTTCTGGATGGTTTGGCGTGCCCCTTATGTATTTTTTATTTAAACGCAATCTAATTCGCAATGAGTTTTCCCAATTTAGATTTGAGATTTATTCATCTCAAGAGTAAACTAATAATGCATATTATCCAGCACTTCTATTAATCATATTAGTGTGTGTATGTAGAGAGATCCATTGTAGCCTGAATAATTTAATTTTCGTATATATAGGAGTATTTTTTCTCCTTACGTGAAAAATACTAGAAAGCCTTCAAGCAAACCAGCTCTTTGAATTTTATATACAAAATGTGGGAATTTTGACACCATTGAGCCGTGTACAAAATTAAATTAAGAACATCAGCAGAAGGATACTTCAGGTGGAGTTTTTAGTACACTCCACTGCTTGATTGCTGTTGTGCTAACAGATTTTAAGTGCATTTTGTAGTATCGAGGACAAATTATAATTGTACAACCCCAAACTTCTTGATATTCCCTTCCATTGAGGTATTGGTATTGGTATTAACTGTACTGACAGCATCGATAAACGATATAGCTAACATAACGACACTAGAAAACTTAATTATCAAACCAATATATATTTGACATAATGGTCAGATTACTGTAAAAAAATCAATTTCTTCTATCTATTAGTTAAATAAATCAATAAAACTTTTTTCAAGTTGTTCAAGCTGCCAATAATATTTTTCTTAACGCGTCTTTCTTAAGAATTTTAATTGAGGTAGATTGAAAGCCTGAGAGCGTTAAATCTTTTCTTGAATGAAAACTAAGATTCTATAGAAGTTTAAGTATAGTAAATTGTAGGCTTAAAGGAAAGCAAAAGTAGAGACAGACAATTTTAATAAAATTGTGTCAGTAAAAAATATGCAGATAAGTTACAATTCTAGACTAACAACCATAAATTTATCCCAAATTAAATTTCCAGATACAGGACATAAATGAAATGTTTAATAAAAAATAACAAAATTTGAAAATAAAAGTTAAAAATAAAACACTAGGTTTAATGAAAACTGAAAAGTTTTCTACAAGCTGAACAAAAAAACAACAAATTTCAAGTCCTTTTTCAGGTTTCGCTAATTCATTCACACCTTCAACCCATGATCGTTGAACTCCTCGAATTCATATATTAGTCACTATCCACTTGATATTGCACAAATGTATGAAATCACTGAAATTTACATCCATATAAGAACTACGACAGTAAACAAAAGCACCATAATTGTCAAATACAAAAACTTACCAAAAACTTAAACTACCATTTATACTTTCAACTTCGGCATTTCAAAAACTTTAAAGCAAAAGTTAAATTATGAACAAAAAGAAAAATCGAGGCTTTAATAAAAGAAAGTATTTTGGTAGCCTAAAACTCATTTTTGTGTCTTAAGAAATGCTTACAGCTATCCAAATTTTTATTAGATTTGTTTTATTCAATAATTCCAAAAGATATCTAAAGCTTTTTCTAAAAATTAAAATAAAGTTATCATGAGTTTTATAATGCAAATAATGTCAACTTAATTTCCAACTAACATTATTAAATCTTATTTGGCTATATAACAAGACCTCATTCCTTACGCACTTGATTAAAAAATGTACAACGTGACTACCTAAGACAAACATCTGCTTCATAGATCACTGCACGTCTATCACGAAACAATTTTTCCCAACATATTCTACGAACAAGCTTGACTCTATGGTAAGAGGCTGAGGTATATCAAAACAAGATATACAAATAGCAAAACTGAACACGAAAATGATTCTCCCGAACTTTTATTTAGTAATAGCAACTTTAGCTAAGGTACTAGAAAGTATCTACGCCACAACGAAAACTATTCAATGATCACGAATATCATCTGCGCACGACTATTTTGCGTGAGCCATGATCACAGATGGATTCAGACGAGACTCCAACTGTAGTAGGCTCAGTTAAGGTATTTGTAAGTCAAAACGACATAAATTTAGTAAAACGCTAGAACAACAATAGGATACAACAAATTCGATAGAAGGTGCTCATAGAAATTTAGTATGCGCGTGAAATATGTAAAAATAAAATTATAAATAAACATGAAACTGAAACCAATGCAATCTTCTATAAATGAAGCAAAATGATGGCATATGTGTCTCTATAATCCATTAAACATATGTAGCCTGTCCTGTTGGTTTGACCACTTCAGGCTTGACTAGTCTGGCATTTACAGTAACAGACACCCGATTAGAAATTCTTCGCACGGTGGCGTGCCAAGTCAAGCGAACCTATGCATATATGAATATTATATAGGAGTATCAGGAAAAGCTGAACCTGATAATGATGATGTACAAATCACCAGGAACAACAGAATAAATTTGTTGGGTGCTCATTGGCTGAATGACGGAATGAAAGGATTATGTGCAGCATGTTCATGACTGTAAAACATTGTTTTCAAGTTTTTTTCGAACCTGAAATTGTGAAAAAATTTTTTTATAAAAATATTGCAATAGTCAATTTATGTTTTAATGAGAGAGCTGCAAAAAAGTAATTTTTCTTACTTTTTGTTGCATAAGTTTTTAAAGGTTGTAATAAAATTTTTCGTTTTTCAGCACTAACCTTACCAGCTTAGCAATTAATGTGATACGTTGAATGGTTTTAATTTAATAAGGTTAAGTGGCGATGATTTTTAAAACTTTGGAAATAAAATTTTCCCAATTGAATAAATGAATGAAATTTTTAATTTCTGAACGAGGTTAAAAAAAATCACTTTGATCGTCCTTAGCTCTGCCAAGTTTTAATTAATTTGCACATATGCCATATTTACTAAAATACAAAAATAAAATCTTTCAAAAAATACATAGTTTAGCCTAGTCGAATAATTAGTTCTTGTGATAGAAACCAATAAAGAAAGAAACATGAAACATAATGTTTGGTTAATGTTGTCAAAAACGCTTCCTTGATAACAAGACGGGTAATATTTTAAGATTAAGTGACTCGAAATAAGTCCAGAAAACGAAAAACTTAAAATTTGCGGACAAGTGTAAACTTTTGTTCAATTGAAAATATTTGTTATTAAATGATCGATTTTTGACACATAAAAAGTAGTTATTTGTTTTGAAAAAATTTATTAACTAATTTATATAAAATAGTTTTATGGCTTAGCATTTGGAAAAATGACATTTTATGGAAATTTCTTTTATAGCTTTGAAACTGGTTTTACAAAATTCCTTGAAACTAGTTGAGTTTAAGACATGCAAGAAAAAAGTATTTTTTATATGTACATCAAAATTTTTCCCAAATAATATCAAAGCTTAAATTTATTTCTATTAAAATCAAATTCCTGGAAATTCTATAGTATTGTAATTTTTTAATGTGTTTTGATCTATCTGAATCTCTTCTTGCTACAATGATTCTATCGTAAACATATGATATCGACACATAACATTTTAGGATGTGCTGAAAAGAAATTTCTACTTGGGGCGCTTGCCATCCACTAATATATTATCCAATTCTCTAAAGCATCAAGTGTAATTTTTTTGCTTAATCCTTAAGAAAAAAGATAAAAGTCACTAAACTATAAAAACTCAGATGAATTAAAAGTTAAATAGGAAAACCAAAGAATTCCAGTGTAGACAATTTTTAAGTTCAGAATGGTTGGTCTTAAAAGAACTTTACATTAAAATCACTTTCCTCTCAAAGAAATGAAAATCTAAATCATATAAAAAAGAAGATAACAAAAAAATTAAATAATTAAAAAAAATAGAATTTTCATTACTTTAAATTATATTTAAATTATATCTTTCATTTTCAAAACGCTACTCAAAATAAGCCTTTCCATTATCTTTTTATTATACCAAAAATCTTATCTATTACAAAATCAATTTTCTAGACTGAGGTCAATAATTCCATTGCAATTAAAAGCATAAAAATAAAATGTCTACATCCAAAATTTTCATTGCATCTGCTGTAGTCTGTAAGACGAACTTCAACATAAGATTGAAGAAAACAATTTTTCATCATCAAATGCTTTTGACAACAACAAAGGCACAAAACAGGACAATCCACTCTGCTTTAGTTGAGACAAAATTATCTTAAAAGCTAAACTAAAAACTCAAAAAAAAAAAAAAAAAAAGAATTCTCAAAAAGGATAATGAAGCATCGATCAATGTCAGCTAAAAAGGATTATTTTGGGCTATGACCTTTGTATTCTTTTGAAACCTACAAGGTTTATGTCGCCAATTTATCCTACAGCGATGTTCATATCATCTAAAAACTTGAAAATATAGCAATCTACATTATTGGATAGAAAAATAGTGAAAAACATCGAGCATTATAATATAAAATTAAGGTAGTGCTGCAAATCTGCTGCGTAGTTTTTTGTCAAAAAGCTTACATCATTTGATATCCAGGCAACCCTTATTTCAACCCATCAGATTTTATTGCCTTTATCTTCGTTCTTTGATAAGGAAACATCTTTGATAGCCTTCATCATTTTCTTTAACTTACGAGTAAAGCTGATGGAAAACGAAGGGCAAGTAAAGGTCGAGATTTGGCTGTAGATGCATTTTCATTTTATCTTTCCTTCCTGCCTTACGTCCTTGATAGTTCAGTCCACCCACAAACTTTTTGCCATAAACTTTCTTGTCTTGGTTTTTAGTAAAGCTATCATTTATATATGTGTAAATGTATGCGTGCATAAGAAATGCAAAGACGAAGTATAGATTGCACATAGTCACATAGAAATGTTTTTTCGTTTTAGGCTATAAGATTTCAGTATACGCTACCAATCGACTATTTTTGCTATTTGGCATGGTTGTTGAAGTTAAATGTTCTTTCTTAATGCTTACCTAACCTCCTTTTCTTGGCAAAATTTTATTATTATCCTTGGTGTACTCATTGCACCAATCGCTACTTTAACTTTGATAGCGTTGAACAGAGTTTTGATATTGGTGTTCAAATTTTATAGTTTTTCCATTTGCATTTTTCTTTTTTATTGAAAGAGTTGAGTATTCAACTGATTTGAAAGTTTTTAATTTTTAAAATTTAGTTTCGGTTATAAAAACCAAAATATTTTATATTCAAATTAATAACTTTTTAAAATTGAACTGGATTTGAGATATTTCCCAAATCAAGTTGAAAGTTTTTAAGCCAGTAAAAATTTAAACATTCTAAATGGATATTCTAAATGTTCGATTGTATAATATTTCTATATAAAAATTAAGACTTTAAAATTTTTTTTGTAATATGCTTCTAGAATTTCTATTTTTCAGAAAAATTAAGAAAAAATAATATAACCAAAACTTATTCCTGATATAGGTATACCTATATTGAAAACCTTTTCAAAACACATTCTACAGTTCTACTGTACACATAAATAAAAAGTGTCAACCCATTCTATTAGAAGAAAAATGACACATCTGAAGGGCGTTTTTTTTTTTTGTTATTTGTTTTTTCTTTCGAGGACATTTCCTTTTTCTAGCGTTGATAATAATCAAATAAGGAATCCAATTGCAGCTACCTCTATTCTTAAAACTTCTGATATGAATTTGTCTTTCGATATCTTTACAACAGCGTCTGGAGAATGTTAGTCCCAGAACATATCATAAATGGATGAAACCATTTTAGTTTTATTCTGCAATGTGTGCAGCAATTCTTGCCTGCGCCCAACTGCAATTTATCGCTCTTCAGGGAAATAAATGACGTGACTCAAGAGTTGAAATGAGCACAGCACACACTACATGTTGGCGTTTTTTAAAATACCACCCACACTATTTTCAAAAGATTTTGTCCTTCTCATTGTATCGACTAAAGCTATGTACATAGTTTTTATAAACTTTATATGGATGAAGCCAAAATATATGTTTAAACTCTTGGATGTTTTTAGTAAAATGCAAGGCAATTGACGTTGTCTTTCTAGTTGTATTTTGTTATGTGACCTCTCGTTTAGTTACGAAGACAAAGAATAACTATTTCAGCTTATCCTTTTAGACTCAATCTTCTTTTCCACAGGATATACCCTTACCCTGAATGATATTTGGCTTATGTCTTAGATGAGAATGAGTAGAAAATGTTTCTCTAATACCAAATAATTGGTAGAGTATGCTGAAAGAGTTGACTGTGAAAATAAAATGCTAAACCTTGTTAGGTCCATTTTCTTGGTTTCTTAGATTACTTCATTTTGCTCTTATCTTTTTAAGTAGTTAGTAGAAAATCCCCTGAATGTAATGCCTTGGGAGCTTCGTGCTGATGAATTTAAGGTTAGATGTGTTTATTTGTCATGTAACAAAGTCCAATAAAGTAAAAACCTCTCAATGAAAAAACTTGTAAGCTTTTACAGCTATTGAAAAGAAAAATAAAAATGTTTTAATTATTTATTGACAATATTTCTACTTAAGGAAAATCCAAAATATTAAAAATCGTGGATACACGGTGATAAAAGATTTGATTAAAATTATTTTTGAAATTAGATTCGAATTAAAAATAAAAACTTTACGGGTCAGCTTATTAAGCTTGCATTGTTTTTAATTTACGATATTCACATCAACCATTTTAAAAAACGGCGCAATGTTGACAATTAACAAGAAAAAAGTAATAAAGCTTATCAGGATATGGCTTCATTCATTCTTCGACAAAAGAATGCCATACACTGCAGTGTAGAATGCCCTACAAATACTTGTATTCCGGTTCCAGTTCAAAGGATCTTTATATATCTTTATTAGAACCTCTGTACTTATGGTAAATATTAATCCATTATAGACAGGTGAAAATATTGGCATCTGCTAATTCAATTGAAATATAAAATTGATATGAAGTCGATTAGAGTTTTGCTTCCTTTATATAAAAAATTGAAAATTTAGATGTTGTTGGTTTGATAATGATGAGCGAACATTAACGCATATATTGAGGTCTTGACTTGGACCCCTTCACATCTGCGTACACCTAATATATCTATAAAATGAATATTGTCGATCGCAAATCTAAGATATAAAATGAGTTGTTTTTTTAAAAAGATCAAAAGGCAGTGTACTTACTGTTTTACATTTACAATTTGTAAAGAACCAAACTGCCCTTAGAAATAGTGTCACGTACGATTGACAAAAACAAAAACATTTAAATGATACAAAATACATTTTATAACTTTTTAAATCCAATAAAAAGAATTTTTGGGATCATTATATGACAATAAGAAAATCATAAATCTATCAGTTCATTCAAATCCAATTGGATTGTCCAATGAGCGTATTGTAAACGGTAAATGTTATTTGAAACTAATAAAAATTCTGGCGGACTTATGGCTTCTGTGTTCCAGAGCGCGGATTACATTTTGTTTATTCTCTACCTTAAGAAAGAAAAAATTATCAACAGGAACTATTACGTAGTATCAATGTATCAATTAAAGTTAGCCCTGACCAAAAATATAGCATCGTACGGAGGAAAAAATTGCGTTTTCAACAAAATCACATGTATTGAACTTTGAATTGGTTCCACTTGCATTATATCAACTAAATTTCACACCATGCTCGCTTTTTACAGATCTAGAAACATATACTAAAGGGATTTGGCTCATATTAAAAATTCATAGACAAAAAAAGAGAGCTATTTTAAGATAAAAATAAATCCTTCTACACAACTGGTGTAGAAAAATTAGAAAATATTTGTAATTAAACCTTAAGGGAATTATGTGGACGAATCATATCGAATTTTGCAAAAAAAATTATAGAATTTAACACACAACATATATAATTACTATTAACTGTTAAAAGTTTATTATTATTACAAGTAACTGCTGTCATTTACTCTCAATTATGGTAATTAATGACAACTATAAGCAATCATAAAGAGCTGCAACAAATTCTAAATATATTCATCACATTTGTCATAAACTTTTTAGTTAATTTTTTAGAATTTTAAAATTTTTGCTTGTAGAAATGTCATTCCAAAGACTAAACTAGAATGTGTTAAATATTTTAGTTGATTTTTTGCATGTATCCTCCTTTAGCTCTTTTTAGTGAACCAGCTATATACTACTAAATCATTAAAAATTAGATTATTTTTTGCACAAATAATTTTTTTAAATTATATTTCTGTTAACTGGAGATTCTAGCATATATATGTGTGAGTATAAGAATTCGAAAAGGTAATTATATATCGTTAAGTTAATTAGATGCTTGATCTAGGATAAATCTTCTCTTTTCTTCCTACTGTATATAAGATCGAGGGATCATATAGTAAGTAAATTGATAATTATTACATTTGATATAGAAGTTGGTAATTATTATAAAGGACGCCTCATTCATCATATTTATGAAATGATTATACATAAAAGTCTATTTTTCAAAACTTTTTTAATGCTAATTTTATTTTATGCGTTTTAGTAATATTTATTCCTTACCTACTAATTCTAAATTGTGGCTTTGGGGAAAAAATTTGATAGAATACACACCTGATACGTATATATATACATATATGAAAAAGAATAAAAGATTTTCAACTTATATTTTAAAAGAGTGTGTTTCATAGTTCCCTTTGAACATTTTTTTGAGTAACAAAGTCATAAAAAGACTCTTGAAAGAATAAGGTAGTAGTTAATTTTAGCCTGAGGACACCAAAAAACTAATTTAATGAAAGTTTTGTGTAAAAACCACTCTTAATCATGTGTATACTATGGATATGGTTTTTGTCTTAATTATTGACTGAATACTTCAAATATTTGCAAAGAATTTTTAAAAATGTATGCCTTTTAGTGCTTTTAATCTTGCATAATAAAAATTGATAACATGATAACTTTGTAAAATTTGTCGAAGACTTTATTGTTAAAACCATTTTACGTAAATATTGTTTTCTTTTTCTACAGCAAAAACAAAAAAAAAACATTTAAACTTGATACTTTCAAACTATGAAACAAAAAAAAGTAGATTGCTCCATCCATTGCAAATTCTATGACTGTACTTTGTTCCGAATAACCATAAAATACCCAGGGATTCCAAGGAATAAAATTTCAGATGGCATTGCATGAAAGTAACATGGTTTTTGCTAGGAACGCTTTTAGCAATATGATGTGAGTTTGCTTTCATTTGCCCAAAGTTTTTCTTACTCTCTATTACTTTTGAAATTTTTATGTTTTGCTAGTTTACAAGCTAGGTTTATCTTTTGCATCCTTCCTTTTCTCTTTCTACTCATCAACATCGTTATCCTTGGTAGCTTATCCATGTTAGTACTAACATGTTCATTTCATAATGTCACAGAAGATTCAAACGAAATGAAACAAACGATGCTAAAGTCTATCTAAACAAAACTATAGCCAGACATGGTGGACTTCACTCTGTGAAATTAAACGAAGGCTAATGGAACTTGGAAATACTCTCAAGAAAGGATATATCCTTAATGAGATAGAATTGAGAAAAAGAAAATTTAAGTTTTTTCCCGCGTGCTTATTGAAATGTTTATTTTACTTGAAGGATAATCCTTGAAGCTTAGTATCACTGACATTACCAATGGCTTTAATTTGATTTATTTACAAATTTTATAAAGCAAGCGAAAATTTATGTATATATTATAATTAAATATTAGTTGGAAAGAAATTATCGATAAACTCGTGCAAAATATTTTTACTTAATGAGAAAAATTAAGAGTAGATTTAATTAATTAAAAAATAAATAAAAATTTTATGTGAAAAGAATTGAAAGCTTAAAACACAACTTCTGACTTTTTAATTTATGACTAAAAATTAATGTATTCCAATAAATCACTTTATTTTTCTTGTGATACTCTCTTATACCCCAAAAAGTTTCAACCAGTCATTTACGGAAAATTTTTATAAAGATTACAACAAAAGCAAACCGAAAAAGGCTTTAATTAAATCAAAAGTGCTTAGAATTATTAATATTTTCTTGATATATAAAATTATTCACCTAAACCGTATGCATAAGAAGTAAATAATAATTCGTTTTACCTAACCGACATCCCATAAACACTGAGATTTATGGCATATTTAGATTGCGTGTCTGCGTCAACCAAGCGTTTAATAAAAAGTAAACATTGCAAGAATTTAGCACAACTTCCAACACATATGGATTGACAGTTTATGAAGACAGATATTTACTTCAGAGCTAGAAAGCTGATATTCTAAGCACGAATCTGTTAGAAGTTTCAATCTTTTTGATATAAACACCTTACGGTAGCAGTGAAAATTCGTGATGTTTACTCAAGTTCAATTTGAATCTAATTTCGATTATGCTTAGCCACCTACAAGAGAAAACAGAAGTGACATATAACTTGAATTGCATACTATACATCAAGACATTTTCAATTGATTAACGATTTAAACGCATGAAATTTGTACCATCCAACCGTAATATGAAACTATAGAAATTTATTTTTCTAAACAACAAATTCAATTGAATTGTGGTTTTCTGACCATGGCTCCTCCTTAAGTCATTCAACCGTATTAAATTACAATTGCCGTTAGCCGACCATGGCAAATATGAAATGACGTGTAACTAATCAGTGCCAGCCTTCATTTGCTTATTTGTCACAGAATGTTGGAAAATAAGAAAACACTTTTCCATATAATTTAAGAATAATTTTTTTATTTAAGAAAATGTTTTCTTATTATTAGATTTGGTTTTGTTTTCTACATTTCTTCCAGGAATTGAAAAAAAAACAACATGTTAAAATGGTCAATCCTATAAGAAAAAATATCAAGCTTGGTTTGTTAAGCTGTTAACTAGCGGAAGGTATGAAAAGAAAAGAAACCAAGTGAAGAAAAAAACAAACTTCCACCCTAAGTTGATTATTTATATAGTATGAATTCTGCATCCACCCTAACCTATCTCAATGTAAAGTGCTTTAGAAGGGGTTCTAGAAAATTCATAGTGCATTGGCTTCATTTTCTTATATCTCTCTCTTGAGGGTTGTTTCTTTGGTATGATGTTTGCTGCGTGCTTAAGGGGCTGGAATCGTTGCACGAAATTTCTAAAATTGGTTTCGTGACCTAGTTTTAGTTATTTGTTTGCTTATTTTTTTTTTGATTATTTTTTTATTGTTGGTATTGTAAATTGTTATCAGAAAAATCTTTTTTATTTTTGTTGACATTTCAGTTTATGAGACTTTAATAGCTTATATAGAGAAAAAGATTTGTCAATGTTTCTTTGGGTATTTTATTTGATTTATTTTCTTCCTTTTTTCTAAGATTTTATAGTAAAATATAGCAATTATGTATTCTTAAATTCATTCATTAGTTTTTCAATTTTCGATAGAAAAGAATATTGAATAATATTCGATATATTTCAGCACAATCACACATTTCCCTTTAAATCATTAGTTTTTAACCGGTTGAAAAATTATTCCAAAAACTACCGACAAAATAAATAACTGTCATAACCTAAAACCTATTTCTGATGTTATATCAATGAAACTCGGTAAACAATTAGCAAAATTTCCTTGCAATAAATTACTTATAATATAATAGCCAAACATTAGCTTATAACCAAAGATGAATAAGTCAACCTACAGTTGAAAATTCTGACTTCTTAAATATAATACATTCTTCCTTAGTTCGATTAATTGAAAAGATTTGTAATTTGACAGATAAAAATATTGAAATTAGTAAGGATAGCAAAAACATTGCATAATTTAAATTAATTTCAAAGATGCGTTTATCCGATATCCCAAAAAAGACAGTAAAAACCACAACTGAATAAGGAGACCTGTACTTGATTGTATATATGTCTTGCCTGTCTAGCATAAGCCTTTATGAAAAGACCTGGAACCGCCTTTATTGGTGTTTGCAGTCTTTGGCTGACTAACTTTTACTCAATGTTCTGTCAATTCTTTGCAATTGACTATAACAAGACAAAACTGGATATTTTCAGAAGCGGTAATAGTTAACCGCTAGGATGCAATTACGTTGTAAAACGAATAAATCCAAGGGCAAAAAAGTTAATCGAAGTAGTTACAGCCTTCTAATTAGTGTCATTTAAATTTTTAAGTGATTTTTAATTGTATAAACGACTTGTCACAACGAATTGATGACATTCTCATGTGCATTCCACTTAGCGCCACCGTCAATAGTGTGTTTTTGTTTTTTTTTTTTCCTTTTACCCAGCATTTTGATATTATTGCATCTTACACAGGTTTTGATTTTTATATTAATAGGTGTACTGGTGGGTAGACCGTGCGTTTCATCTTGTGTGGCTTGCACGCTTCGCCGGTATTTACATAACGGTATTTAGATATATTGTATTTTTGTGTCAGACAATAAATGTAAAAATTATTCGATATATGAAGATAACTTTGACCTGTTGGATTCAACCTTCTTAGCCATGAAAAATTGTTTAATTACCCAGAAATCCGAATATTTTGCAAATTTTTGTCTGTTAGGTTATATTTGGATACAGTTTTTCTAGGTCATTGAGAGGTTTAATAGTGTTTTTTTTTCACATTCTAAAATTTAAAAAGTTTTTTGGTCTTTAGGGGTGCATTTTTTATTGTTTATTACCTCAGCTTAACATCGAATTTCTAGCAATATGCTTTTTTCAACTTTAGAACTTTAAACTTTTAGTCTACATTGGAAAAAGTTTAAGAAAGGATGAGAAATGTTGGCTCTATAAAAGACATAATTAAACTGAATATTTGATCATCGTGATAAATAAATTTAAGAGGAAAAGAATAAATTTCAACCAAAGCAATGATCAATGATAATAAACCTAAAATATTCGTTCAAAGTAATTTTCAAGTTGCTTTCATGTGCCGGAAATACTATTAGCAAGTTCTATTTTTTCGATATATTTGGGGCAAGGTGTAAAGTAAATTAAAAATTTGACGTTTAACTGTAAAAATAGTATAAGTTAAGTTCACAAGCCATATTCAGAAGCTTAAAATCACCTTTCAATATATTTAGAAAGTGCAAATAGGCTCAAGACAATAGAAGTTTCTAGTTAATTATTATGATACGTTTACTCATTACCAAAAACTAATAAAATAATATTTAAAAGTTAAATAAAACAACAAAAGTAAATTATGAATATATTCCACTCAATATTAAAGCAATAATTATCACGTAAATCATTTAGATTTAAAAAAAATGAAAACTTTTACAGTACTTTTTCTCACTTTTATAATATATGCGATATATATAGTAACGTAGCATATTACTTGATTTTATTTTTTATTTGAGCTTTGCAACTATCCTGTAAATTTAGTATTGTGAGATTTGAAATGGTATCTAATATAACCAAATATCTCTAATACTATTACATATAGAACGAATTTCAAAATGTACAAAAAAGGGGATTTCAAATTCCACATCATCAACAAGAATATATATCAAAAAGGTGTTGAACCTGGACAAAGGAACAAAAACAATAAAGTAATTCACCTCAATCTTAACTTAAAATTAGTAGAGTCTACATTAAGGGTCTTGCCAGTTTCATAATCGATCATAGTTCTATCAATAATTTAATTTGATTCACTTTTATTCTGGTGTAATATACATATTTTCAAACTTGTTAATATCAATGTCGATCATTATCTACTATGCAGCTATGCAGCTATAGAAAATACTCGTAAATGTGTAAAAATCACGTAATAAACATATTTCTTCATTCAAATAGAGATTTACGAAACGCATATATTATCGTGACTTTATACACATGATCAGTAATGACTTAATCCAACTAAAAGTTAAAAAATGATTAAAATTACTTCTTCGAAAAATGTGGGTGATCGATCGTGCATGCAAAATTTAAGCAGATGTATTAGACAGAAATAAATTTTTAACAGTATTAGTTGAATTGTGCTTATGATTTATACAAAAGACAGAAAAAATGAAAAAAATCTACACAAAGCAAAGTAAAAAACAAAAATGATCATAGAAGATACTTTTTAATGATCACCCGATTAAGACTCCTCACCTTATATACTTGTCCTCTTAATTTTATCTTGATCCATAAATGGGAATATATTTCAATCCAATTATTCCCAAATGCGCAGCTGGCTTACGTAGATCTATCACCAATTGTTTATAATAGATAGTAACTGAAGAATAAGTGAAGTAAGGGACAAACGACGGAGGGAGAGGAGAAATTTATAACTATTTAACAATCGATAATTTAGCTGATAGACCTTATGATCTTTTCGTGCAGTGCACTTATAGGTCTCCAGTTGCAAACAGTATACTCAAGATATTTTGCTTCACTTCCTATAAAGACTAATTGCATATCTATAGATAACAAGGAGTAGAGACTCCATCATTTAGTGCGATACCTTCTGTTTACTTCCACAAGATTTCTAAGTCAAAAAAAGATCAATATGATATATAACTCGCATATTGGGAACCCTATTGATAGTGATCACAAAATGCTCTACACGAATGAAAATTTTGTATGTAAATATGATAATAATCTCTATGCCTAAGGGATATTAAAATTGATCTTGAATACTGGAATGATTATGAAGATGAGTATTAGAAATAATTTTTTATAGAATGTGATAAAATTATAAGCAGCAATATATTTCATATATTCATAGCACATTAAAAACACTTCTTCATAAGCATCAGCTTTTGATGGCCTCAAGACAAAATATGATAATTTTTTTATAGATTTATGAGGCCTTGCTAAGAAAACAATAAATTTCTTAAAAAGAATTATAGTTTCTTTATTAGTCAACGATTTAAGCATAATGCAGTTGTAAAATTTAGAGAATTTCGAAACAAGAATATAGTGACACTACTAAAATATCATAAAGATAAATATTTAGTTCATATAACATTACAAAATTAATAATATTGATTAATTAACCTACCCAACCAAATCAATTAAATATGTTAAAATTTCATGCTAGAGAGGTTAGGCAAAAAAATCTAAAACTTTTAGATAAACAAAGCCATATTAAAATTTAAGCCACACAATGCATGAGATTTTTTGTCATCCATTGATCCTCAGAATATAATAAAGAACTTTTGTTTAAAAAAACCCAAGGAAACTAATCAATAATATTTCCATGGAATTGGAGAAACATTGTAACAAAATTCTTGCAAGCCTACTGCTCTCTACCACTGAATTTCTTAATTGCCTGTACAATGATTGTTCACACGTCCACAAAGATTATGTCATCGATACTCATCCAGCGGCACCTTTAAAAGACCCTTAGAATATCTGTACACGCAGCAAGCAGGTGTCAATATAGAAACCTCAAGTAGAATTTAGCCGGTAGTTGCCTTCATATGAGTAAGATAATTGCAACGATACATCATCCGATGTACGACGATAAATGAATGGTGGTCGCGTTTGTCAACATTAATTTAACGACATAAAATTTATCTTTATTAATTTTTTTTTCGACATAAAATGTGTTGCACATCTATTTAATGATGACATTGATTTGATAGCAACAAGGCTTAGATTTCTGTCTAAAGTTTATAACAAAAAAAAAATTAATTTTTTCATCACACTCCAATTATAAAGAAAGAAATCCATAGGGATCAAAATTGCTTGAGTCAGGAAATTTTCCAAGTGTTGAACATTTTAAGTACCATTATATTACTCAGGCTACTCAGGTACATTTACAGTTCCAAGAAAATCGTTATTTGAGAAAAAGTATTCGCAGTGCGATCAAAACACCAAGTCATAACAATTGTAGGCTAGTTTATTGCGAAGGCGAAGATGATTACAGTAGTTGGATCTGATTGCATTTTCGGAACTAAGTTAGTGCGTCATATTGGTACCAAGTTTGTTATTTGATTCTAGTCTTTTGCAATTGGCTATTAGCTTGAAGCAAGCAGAAGGTGAACGCTCCAAATTACAAAATAAATTTTGTTTAATCGACTACCTAGAAAAGCTTTGCAATAATTTCCTACCATATTGTTATGGGAATTTTTCGTTGATCAGCAAAGATTTCTTGGGACTGAATTATATTGGTGACAGCAGCTTCTCATTGTATATCAAATAGCAAAAGTTGAATGTACTCTTTGAAAAAATCTCTTCATACATAAAAGGATAAAGTTAAATTCAGATAATTTTCTATTCATGTTATCTATAGTTGAAAGAATTCGCAGCTGAATGCGTTCCAACACTTAATTTACAAAAATATTACTTTTAAATACTTAGAAAATTTCATGTTTACGGTCAATTAAAATAGAAAAAACTAATTAGTAATAAGTTTAAGGATGAATCGCTTAACTAAAACTTTAATTCTTTCTGCCTATATAATTAAATTTAATTATATAATTGAAGTGAAGGGATTTTAAGCCCTTTCCGTCTTTCGTCACAGATGAGATCTAAAGAAATATCTTTATTTGCTACATTTTCTGTTGTTGGTGTTCAGCTCAATTTCACAAAGAATTCAATTTGCATATCATTTGTCAGTAGAAATATTATAATTATAAAAATTTTGTTTTATGGTGAAACAAAACAAAAAAAAATAAAATTAAGTGTTTTTATATTTTTTCTACGCAAAGTTCTAGACTATATGTCTAGAAATTGTTTATTATAATTGGCTTTAAAAAGTTCATTGTTTATCTTTAAATCACAATGGAAACATTTTGTTTGTTTTTAAAATAAAGTATAAACTTTATCCCATTAATTGTCATATTGAAATATCATTAAAATTCACAGTTCTGGTCATCATTTATTTCATTAACTGATCATCTATCAATCAAATTAATCTTACCAAAAGATCCTGGAAAAGAATAAAGAAGGATAATTCACTTGCGCTGATTGACATTTGTGCTCACCAAATGGACATAATGATAGACAAACTATCCTTTCATTCGAAAACTTATTAGTTTTAGCAGTTTTATTATAGTCGCACATTTTTTACCACGTCTTGTTTGTTTCAAGCTTATATTGTTCAAACTTACAACATTAGAGGACTTCAAAGTTAATTTTAAGAAAAATAAAAAATAATATAAACTACATTAATTGTAGTTGATCTCATTCATGCGTCACTTTGATTTAATAGATGATCATGACAATAATCCGTCCCTTTTTGAGGTCCTTCAGTTTTTCTGTCATTCTACAATAATTGTATCGCTTCTATTTGATGAATGAGACCAACTGAAACAGAACCGCCACCAATCGAACGGCTGCTTTACGATTTCTAACCGACATAATGGACCAATTACGTTATCTCTGATCGCACGCTGATTCTTTATCACCACTTTTCAAACCAAAGGGTTAAATATGTATGTTATGTTATTCAGTTTTGTATTTACGCAGCCAAAGATCTACAACAATAACTGACCAGGTTGGTTTTATAAGCTGTACAGTAATGTAGTTACCTTCAATACACATGTCTTTGGCTGATCAGAATTTAGTTTTTTGCTCTACAGTACACATAATATTGTTGTTATTATACTTTCATTATTACGGGTCTGTATTAAAAGTATTCAATATTGTTACATAGTTAGAGAGGAGGGCTAAACTCATTTTCTTTTGCTCGAAAGATATTTATTGCATTGTTGACAGCTGGAAACCTTGTGTGCGGCTGATCCTTTTCCTGATAATACTCGTACCAATGAGGATGAGGTTTATTACAATCTTTATACTACGTTTGAATTATGTGACTACAGGATCAACTAGCTTTTTACTTTTGCACATTTTGATTGCTCATCGTCTCTAAATGGTAACCATTGTATGCCTAGACATGAACCTGCCTACCTAAATAGGTTTTATTGCAATGCCATTCTAGCTGGCAGGGCTGTATCTCATCTTAGGTCAAGAGGTATCAGAGCACCAATTTAATTGTCGATATCATTTGGTGACAATAGATGAAATTTATATACCCCATTAAGCCAAGAGAATTGATCTTAGATAAGATAAGAATATGACCACAATGTGGTAAAGAGCACTAGTAGAGTAAAAACAACATTTATCTGTGTAGTTATGTGGCGCCTTTAATGAGGGGCTAGAGTTGATGATCAAGATTTTGCTTGAGAATCAATGTTGATTAACGATTTATCAAAAAAAAAGTTTTTGAAATCATTTTTAAAAAATTTAAGGGTATTCTTAGTGGCAGTCATTTTTGCTCTTCTCTTATTTATTAAAAATTATTCCAAGAGAGTAGTTAATTGGATTTTTTACCAAACCTTTTAATTTTCTACTATTTTTTTATGTTTGCAATTGTTTCAATTGTCATATTCATATTCAATTGTTATTAAAATATAAAAATGATTTTTTTTCAAGCTCTTTTCTTTTCCATCTCAATAATCAGATTTAGTCTCCTATTATTTTTCCCTAACTATTTTACCTTTTAAAAACTATTACGATGATATCTCTTAAAATTTTTTAATTTTTTTTTATAAATCTGTGAACTTTATGACAAAGCTCCACTTTTAAATTGAATTACGATTTCAACAATTAACCTATGATTATTATCATTGTGGAAATCACAAACATTTATTACCTTGCACAGTCATAGAAACTGATCACCTAAGTAATTTTATTCATGGAGAATGCCACACACGTGACGATCACATTTACGAGGCCTGCGGATCTGACAAAAAGAAAAGATAATATAGGAACATACGCGCGCCAATAAGGTGAACTTCTCAAGGAGGAAAAATTAAGACGTGGGCATTTGGAGCGTCACGACTTTAACCCTCAATTCTTTCGTTTCTTTATTATTATTTGGATGTATTTTCCTATATACCCATCCAATGAGAAATATACTTTGCTATGAGATTGTATTACACTAAAGTTATGCTACAACATTAGAGGATCTACATTTAGCTGGGAACGCAACATTTTACTTTCGAGCTAATTTACGTTCATTTTTGAAAATTCTCAGCTGCTATTAAATAGATTTTGTTGTTTATTTAATTTTATTTTCTTGACGGGTTAAGGAGAAAAATTTCACAGAAGATTCTTTTACAGTGTTAGACACAAGTTGATTGTAATGTACGACGTCTTCGCACTTTTGTAAATATAAATAACAACAAAAGTTATTTTCTGCTTTACTCACAGTTGTAGTATTCCATGTTACTTTGATTTGCGCAAATCCCTAGAGCTTTGGCTTGTTTTGTAGAATTGTTAGAACTAAGAATAAAACTAAATTCATTTTTGTTTGTTTACTTTAAAATTTGCATAAATACAGGTAGCTATTGCTATGAAAATTTTTATTTGAAATTTGTCCCTTAAATCTTGTCTCATAAGCTCTGAACCACTAATTTTCTTGTATAAATCTTTTTTTGTAAGATAAAAGTGATGTAAAAATTTATTTCATAAAGATCGGGATCAACATTCATTATTTTTTTCGTCTGAAGCCTATTTTTTAGATATTTCAATGAATGCAAATGAAAAAAATAATAATCAAAATCTTTAAGGGAGTAATATTTTCCTCTAAACTTTTTTCTGTGGATTTTAGTTGGTTGCTTACTAATATTGGATTTTTCTATGAAAATCTTTTGTAATAGGTTTTTTATTATCAAACAAATATATCAAATTCCTTGTTTATTTTTTGTGCATGTTTATTTGAAGCATACTTAATTTATGTTAAACTACAGCATCGTTCAATTTCACAGAAGTCCGTATCTATTTCCAGGCCCAATTTACTGGAATAAAGTAAAAACAATCTTCTGTGTAACTTTTGATTATATTGTGTAATTCATAACTAAATAAGTCTGGCAACAGTCTAAAAAATAAGGACTTATTTTTGGGATGTTATGTTGAACTTTCTTTCTTTAATTTGACATTGTTTGTGGAATTTTTAGTTGAAGTAATATGTTTTTGTTCAAGTTACAGTTTTTCAAATATGAGTAACAATATTATAATTCGTCTTTAATAACTTTTAAATCAAGTAATCACTTAAATTTTTGGGCTAAGTCATTCATCCGCTTATATCCCATTTTTTAATAATATTTTAATTGCTAATACATACTGTGTTCCTGTTATCATAATACACTTTATATCAAAAATTTCAAGTATTTCACCTTTAAATGGTTTTACCTCTAAAAGGATACAAACATATAAATTTAGTGAAATCGTGCATAAAAGTCATGCGCTATGTAGCAAGAGATTTTCACATATATCCTTGTAGTTTTAAAAATTCCAAAATTAAGAAGTAATAAAACTATGGCAAAGTGTTATTTTTTAACCGATGGATTAAACATACAAAAAGATTCTACCAAAGTTTTGACCTTTAATTAGCAGTAAAACGAAGTAAAATAAAGTTCTTAAAACTTTAATGAGCACTAAATAAATCATTCATGAGTTGTAATTGAAATCTTTGCACTAGACGAGGATTTTCTCCAAAAATAAAAGTAGAAGAAAATAGCATACAAGCTGTTGATGTAAGGATATATTTTACTTAGCTTTTACTGATTAAAAAAATGGAAACAGTTACTAGAAAAGATTTCTTGTTATTAAGATAAATAAATGCATAAGAAAAGTATAACAACATGTTATTGTGTTAGAATTATTGTGAGTGAAACACATCTTAGCTACGAGCATGATATCCACTAATTTTTCGGGTTTCTTATAAAAATCATATAAGAAGCACCTTCAAGTGTCCTTGACTATAAAATTGCAACGGAAAGAAACGAATGCATGGGTGGTAATGAAGAAAATATAAGCCTCATACAACCCAGCGAAGAAATTTATTAACATTTGCAAAGAATACACGAAGGCAGAGAAGCTGTCACGTAAATATTCGTTTTGTGTATAGCTAAGTAATAGTTGAACCCAGGCTGCACCCGGTAATAAATAAATTAGGGGTTGTTTTAAGTATTGCATGGTCTGGTTAGAATTTTGATTTTGAAACGAACACCATAATGGTCGATGACCTCGAACACTTATACTTTTCATCACTTATGAGTCTGTTGACATTCATGCCCAAAATATGTTTGCATCTACAAACATTTAAATTCGAAATCTTTTGCAGCATAATTTTTTGAGTATCATTTTAATCTAGTTTTTCTTAAAAGTATAAATATTTTTGCAAAAGTTTGGGCCTGATATGAGGCTTGACCATAATTAGACTGCTTATTAAAAGATTTCAACAATATTTTATATTTATTTTATATTTATTTCTTTGGAAAACACCTCTTAGTTGTTATGCAAATAAAATTCTTTAACTCCTTAAAAAAATTGTGCTACATACTCTAAAATATGAAACCTACGTGACTCTATTCAATACCAGCCTTAACGCCTACAGGTAATTTTATCAAGCTTATCTTAGTAAGTTAAAAATATACTTGAAAAACCAATAGTAATTTCCTTCTACTGTATAGAAATCTTAACAGATTACAAGCTAACATATTTTAATAATATCCTCAAGTGATAAATTCTAGGAAATTCAAATCAGCAGAAATTGCGTAGAGAATAAATTTCATGTGTCTAGTAACCATCTACAACTCGTGCTATACCGATGCTCTGATGCAATGATAATTCTATGGTTATCGTCACTTAAGATTACGTCGTCTCAAACATTCGAACACTGTACCAATAGTATAGTTGTACTAAATATACCTCGGACCCCGTTAATCATCATCTGTACCAGTTATACCGGATCCAAATACAAATCGTGATCTAATGAAATATGCTAATCGTGTCATGTCTTTTCATCGCGAACTAAATGCGGATTCAAAGAAACATATATAACAAAAAACTTAGTACAGATTTAGCATTGTGATTGGTTAGCACTTATCGTCTAATATCCGAGTTGTCACTACATTTGCACAGTGAGTATTTGTTTTTTGTGTCTCCCAGTAAAATACACAGATTAACTGGATAATAAAGAAATATTTGAAGGAGGTAACTGAACACACCTGGAAAATATTTGGATTTGAAGATTTAGGTTTACCAGCCCTAAGGCCACCGTGCTTCAATATCACGACAAACCTTAATCAACGCATTCAAGATATGTATGTGTTCTCAGTTCATACTTTTTATCCATTTATTTGTCTTCATTTGCAAATTGATGCGCAATTTTTTGATGTAGGCACTAAACAATAAGATATTTTTTGGAAATTACTTAAAAATCTGATTATTATTGGAGGATTTTCTATACAAACATACATAAAATAATTTAAAAAAAAAATAAGAATAATAATTCATATAGCAATATGAAAGTTTCCTAAAGAAAATTCATGCGAATATTAATGGCTTAACACGCAAAAAGGAAAAAGATAAAAAAAAATCTAAAGCACCACAAGTAATCCAATTATGGGTCATTAGAGAAACATATCATGATTGTAATTAGAAGGTGCATGATACACCTAAAGGCTGTACATGGTTTGTAATCTAACGGCCCAGGGAGCGGATGCGTGATGCTAAATTATATAAACTTAGCCCATGACTGGGTGTACATATATTTTGCGTTCAGTTTTGACACTTATTTCACGAATATCACTAATTGTGGCTTTTCTTAAAAATTTTTTATTTCAACGAAAAATGAATTTTTTTCTAGGATTTTGTATTTTTATTATTAGGCAGCACAACATATTGACTGCCATTTTAATTTTTTTTTTCTCTATAGTTAGTTTGATATATCTTAAGAAGTCCAGTTTTTTTCAAGAAATTTTAAAAATTAGAGTAATCTTTGAATAATTTACTACAAATTTTTAAATAGTTTTTACTCAATTTATTTATGCGTACCATTTTTAACTTTTCTTTCAAACTTTCATATGTATTTTCGTATTTATTCCTTTAAACTGGACACAAAGTTATAACCTATGATAATTTTTATAATTATAACTTTTAAGGATCTTTGTTTGAAATGGAAGTTAAAGTATAAATTTTGTAGATTTTTAATCCTAAACGCTATACTTTATAAAAAAAATTAGTTAATATAAGAAATATATTTATTTCACTTTATTTAAATTCGAATTGAGCCCTCATATTTAAGCTAGAATAAGGATAAAATCATTGTAATAATCTTTTCAACTCATTTAATTATCAATTTCTTTGAGTATATCTACGTGATACAATTTTAATAACCATAAGACCAATAATCTCATCAGTCGTCTGAATGAATATCTACTTTCCTCAAACCAAATTTTCTTTTAGAACTTTCTTCCTTATGTCTGTCTGGCATAATCAAAATATTTTTCCTAAGGTCATTCGTCTGAGTCGATATTATTCAAGTTCAATGTCCCAAACAAATGCGTGAGTGTATATACACCCTAACCACCCAAAATAAGTAAATACCCAAAATGTCTCGCACAAACAAAAATCAAAAAAAAAAAACAAATTTCATTCGTCAGCATTTTCTACTTCTCTAGTTCAAACATGCAGAAAAATACGAATACACACGCAACATAGACAGTGCATAGTTTAAAAGGATAAGGCCCCAGAGATATAAGGCTTTTGACATTTTTCTAAGAATGAGGATAAGAAATGCTCAGATGCTTTGCTGGCTTCAAAAACATAAACTGACGCCTGTCAAAGAATATTTTTGGATAGCTTGTCTAGCCTTTAACTAATTTCTTAGATTGCTTATAGAATATTTGCCTGCATAAACTTAACAATTTATACAGTCTAAGTATACTAGACACTAATTTTTATCCACCTCAGAGTCCTTTTAACTTTTCTATGTATATTTTCTATAAAAGTTTCAATAGCTTTTGGTAAAAATAAAACTTCATAGTCAAACCCAAACGAAATGCCAAAAAAGAAAATAAGGACCATTAAAAAAAATCACGTTTTGAACTTTACCGCAATCACCAGTAAAAGACAAAGACTAGTAAAGAATAACAAAATCCTAGCAACGACATATTGGGAAAGGTCTTGTACAAAATTTTTGCAGATCGATAAATTTCGTCTGAGTGCTATAATCAGGGCCTACACAAATACATTCGAATAACGCACTTTACATTTCTCAACAACAAAATATAATTGTCCAGCCGACAACTTTCTCAATCGAAAATGTGTGCGCGTCGAATAAGAATATGGTTTGAGGGATGAACTGAACATCCCCACTATAGGGAAATGGGGGTAAGCAGTCTTGGATTCTATGCCGACGTCAAAGTGTTTGCTTCGTTGTGTAGTCAACGCACCAGACTGTTGTTTTGATAGAAAGAACATAAAACAGAAGAACATGGTTCGAGGCTGATGGCGGGCTGTATGATAGATAGAGTGGGCGTTCTATATATCATGCTGTGAATAAGTGAAAATACTTTAATGTAGAGTGGCAGGTGTTGAGACAAAAAATCTTGCAGACGTGTAAGGAACCATTAAGAAGTGATTGACCGAACTTTTTGAGAACTTTTTGAGATAACAAAGTCCATCTAAAGTCTAATTTAATCAGAAAATAAAAAAGTGCTGATTTAAAATTGAAATACTGCTAATTAACCTTGACTAAAGCTACAATATATTTCGATTATTGACAAGGTACTTATGCTTTTTTTAGAACAGGATTAAATACTTTTTCTGACCTCCACCTCAGAGAAGTATAAATATAGTCCTTATATTAAATGACAGTGAATACACAAATATCGTCTAGAAATTATTAGGAATAAAATGCAAAAACGAAAAAAATGGACAAATATATGAAAAATATTTGAAGAAAAACATTTATACTGGAATTACCGGAGACGGGTACCAATTATGTAATTTGAAAATACATTCAGCCCAAATGGAACATGAGGCATAATTTACAGTCGACTAGTTTCTGGGCATGGGCTCAGCTACTTTTTTGGCAAAATAAGGACTTTCTGTCTGGCTATATAGAAAATTTACCTTTCAGACATGCCATAAGGTTGTGAAAATATCCTTTCTTTTCTGTTGGAAATGCACAAATTTATCTATGAGTTTTTTTCTTTAATTTCTTAGCATTTTAGCAAATATGATGAAAAAAAAATTTTTCAAACTACTTAGCGACATACATATATTGTTTGCCTTAGGGAGCATTTTTATAAAAATAGAAAAATATATTTTGTTAGTAGAATTGGGATAAATGTATGATTATTTAGGTTTTGGAACTTTTGTTCACATTATAATTTCAGTGTTAAATTAATTAAGTTTCCTTTTTATTTAAGCAACTTCTTCTTAGCACATAACTTTACAAATTTGCTTATATTAATGTGGTATATAGTCTTTAGGGATAAGAGAATCAATAACAGCACCATTAACTATTTTTTTAGTAATGGAATTATTATTATTCGTATTAGTGATCTGTATAAAATTTATAATGAAATTAATATTTTGTATGGTCATTTGTATGGTATGCATCATTCAAGACTTTGCAACAAGTATTAGAAAAACTTGAAAACTTATTTATAATTTTTTCTCACAAATTTTTTAGTTGAAGTAAACAAAATTGAGCTAGCGATTCTGTATAAAAATACAAAAATAATCTAATGTACTTTTTGAAATATTTGCTAACTTTGATTGTTTTTTTTTTCTTGTACATCTATGTAGATGCAAGGTATGGTATCATGCTGATCTTAAAACACAAAAACAAAAAAGCACCAAGGTATCTTTTATGTAAGTTATTTTATTCAAAAATCATTTTGTATTTTATCCGCCTCTTCCAGCTTCAAATTCTTTAACCTAGTATAAAATTATTTCTTTAAGCTAAAACTTTCTCAAAAACTAACTATATTTTTTATCATGTTATATTTTAACGACATAAAAGTTGGAAATAGCATTATTTTTGCCAACCTTTGCCTTGGGGATATTAATTTGAGAGCATACGCCAACGTCTGTTGATTAAATGGAAAAATTTATATAGAAGCTTTACATACTCAATTCAAAGCTTACGTAAATTTTTTAAGCGGATAGTTTTACTCCATATGATTGATTAATGCTAAAATTTCTATGTTGGAATTTTAGTTCTTTTACATTTTAGAGAAGCAAAATTGCTCTTCATTTTAATTGTTTATAACTTTAATATTTGTAAATTGTTTTTTAAAATCAATTCAAAAGTGATTTAACAACTCTTAAAACTGTTAGCATTAAAAAATGACATCTTGACACAGGATCTTATATCCTGCAGTAGAGAATTCAATTATTTTGTAGCTTATAAGTTCAGAAAATAAAAGTTTTTGAACAGTTTTCAACATCAAATAATACACCTTAAAAACAGTCAAAATAGATTTGGCAAAGTGTCGACTGCAATAAATACATAGTATGTAATTTTGTTAGTGAAGTCTCATGTAATGTTATATAATGATTTTTGAATTTTCAGATTGAGTTTCGTTTAATATTTAAGACGCACTAATTTTTGGTGGCACAAATTTTGTCACTAAATACTAATGAACTTGCTTCTCTTCGCATAACTTGTTTATAGCCTGAATTGGCATTAGCTCTTGATATTTTTTTGGAGGAGATCAAAAGAAATTTATTTTTATATAATCTTATGTCACTGGTATGAAAAAATTACAAAATACCATTTTGATAACCTTTGACAGCTGGAACTGTAATAACTTATTTTCTTTCATGAAAAACAAAATAGTAGTAAGCCTTTTTAACTTCAAGCAAAAATCTCAACTTTAAATATCCTTAGTAGTCCATCAGAAAAAACGCTAATAAATCCCAGGGGTAAGATCATATTTACTTTAAATTGTAACATTTCCAAATATTTTTATTGATTTTATTTTTGATTATGTTTAATTAAGATACAGTCACTGAAGTTGCCTCATGGATTCCAGCGTCTAAATTTGGACCCTGAAATCTAAAAAATCTGAAATTTTCATTGTTTTACCTGATCAAAAAAATCTGAAGAAAAGTAAGAAAAATGTTATCACCTCAAAACAAACCAATTAAATATTTTTCAATAGATCAAGGCCAACTTATTTTTTAGTTTTTGGGAAGATTTGTTTGTTTTTGTTGAAGTCCCTAATTTTTCATTTGTTATATTGTCTATAGAATTTAAAAATGAATCGAAAGTTAACAAAATATGTCAAGTGAAATCAAATCATTAAATATTCTTAGCTAAGTTATAGGGATTTTTAAACGGAGAAACATATTCAAATTCAGCAAAAATGAAGAATCTTTATTATCTTTCCACCATAAAAGATAACCATGTAGTTTGGAAAAAACATAAAAATTCACTTTTAATATTTTAGCAATAAGTTTAATAATCATAGTAAATAAGTAAAAAAAGTTTCTATTAAAAGCATGTTTTTCTT
Source organism: Acrocera orbiculus (assembly GCA_947359355.1). Taxonomy (NCBI): domain Eukaryota; kingdom Metazoa; phylum Arthropoda; class Insecta; order Diptera; family Acroceridae; genus Acrocera; species Acrocera orbiculus. The sequence goes on from OX375757.1 coordinate 4,176,647, forward strand.
TTTAAAAGAATGCCAAAACCGTCTATATTAATTTATTAACAATGTTTAGTCGAATATAGTACAAGTGGAAGCTGACAAAATTTTTGCACTTTGGCCCAAAGCTAAAGTCTGAAGACCGAAAGAAATATACAACGTGTATTTCCTTTGAGGGAATTCATATAATCCAGTTAGTTCTTTTTGAATAAATAACTCCTAATTTCTATACAGCCAAGCTAAAATTTTGGCACTTGCTTTGAAGTAATCCTTACATATTCATTTGGAACTAAATTTTGTTAATTTAGCTCCATTACTTTGATATTTATATAAAAACGTAGAAAATTACCATTTATTTATTTACATTTATCTGCAAAAATAAATACTGCATTTTTAGGGCAGGACATACGGAAGGCAAGATGTCCCGGGATAATGAAGTATGTAGAACAAGGACAGGTCACGTAAAGGGAAGTTCAAATTAAGAGGTGCATTGTTTGAAGTAAAGAGCCCATTATGTTGTCACTAAGAATAAGCAGGTCATCAAAATATCTTTTATATATAAAGCACGACAAATTTAAAGCTTTCAAAAATATTTGCTTTGTAAGATAGTATATAAATGCTTTAAAACTTGTAACGTTTTCAATAAGAATAAAGGATAATAACACGATCTAATAATAACACTTTATTATACCTAATGAAAATCAAATGACCTTAACCACACTATAATAGGAGCTCAGCCCTGTAGGTCCAAACTTTACTTACTTCATGTTTGGCAGTCCTCCTATTATATAGCAACCTCACCGTCTGCTTACAAAAATAAATAAAATTATCCAAAAAATAATGTTCCTGTTCTAAGATAAGTTCTACTGAAATATTTTTGTACTCTGTCGGGCTTTTCGGTCAATCCGTATGCACAAACTCTAAAAATATGGTTTTTATTTAGTTCGATCAATGCATGTTTCATTCGTTTTAATAGTTATCCCTTTTAGCTATAGTAATTGAAAATACTTTCCCACTATTGGCCACATTTAATAGTAAATGAAGGAGAAATGCTTTCTTCTTTTTTGCAAGGTACCAAATCTTAACTGATTCCCAAACATTTGATGAAATTTTGTACGAATTAAGTTGAAGTGACTATCCTCATGTAACCATTTAAAAATGTTGATTTTCTTTTGCATATTTCAAAAGTAATATAAAATAAAAATATATTTTAAAAATGATTTGGATTTAGTTTGCTTGAGGATACCTTTAAAAAATTAAACTTGAACATAAAAATAGAAATTAATCTAGGATTTTTTTGAATTTATTCTTAGAATTTTTTCTCTTTATATGTCCTTTTGACGGTCGAATCAAATCATCCAACAGTAATGATTACTGAAAAATTTAAAATCAGCCAATATTTATTTTGATGAAAACAATGACCAAAAAAATTTAACTGTATATATTCGTCCTATTTTTCGTTTAAAATAGTGCCAAAAACAGACTCTTAATGATTAATTTATAATTAATTATTAGTCAGTAATTTAAAATAAGAAAAAAGAAAACTAAAAAACCGTTTCAATCTACTTCTGAGAAATACTTTGATCATCTTTTATTTTACACTTTACTTCTCTCATTTTTGCAGCACACGAAGCAATTCAAAACTAATAAAACGGCAATAAAATCTATCAAATTTCTAAGATGGTCAGTGGTCTTAGCATGTGTCCCCAATAATGTTAAGACTAGAAATAGATTTTTGTATAAAGCTTATTTTTGATTTTTTTATTTTTTCAAGATTTTAGTTTTATATAAGATGTAGTTATATGATGAACTTTTTTATAATTTACTCTATCAATTTTCTCTTCAAGGAACTTATGAAGGCTACATAACTCTTGTATAGGCAACATTAGTTTCAATTTCATAGAAAATTACATGATATCCATAAGATACCATAAAACATTACACTATGCTGTTTATGCTTACTCTTCTTTTTAGCTACTGTTGCCAAGAACCAGAGAAATTCAATTAAAGTTGTTACTTCTGTTTGTTAAATTCCGATGAAATAGCATAAATTAAAGGTTCGATTTGTGTAATCTTTGGCCAGTTTTACGTAAGCATCATAAATTAAATTAACTAAAACACGAGTGAAGAGCTTTCCCATTTAAATATAAAGACTTCCTTGGTGAGAATTCTATTCTTTTCTCATCTTAGCTAAAACCTTATATTGGTGAATTTTTCATGCATTTTCTACGGAAATAACTTTAGCTACTTTTTAATTACCCTTTTTTTATGTATATGAATTTTTAGAATAGATTATAGTGAAAATTAACTGGCAGCTAAAAATTTTTCTACTTTTTGTAATTATTTAGCTACTTAAAGGTGATTGCAGGTAAAGACTAATAATAATCAACGTTAGTCATGGAGATGATTTCAATTTCTCAGGATATCCTTAAAATAGTTTTAAATAAAGAGTAAATTAAACTATAAAGAACGCAACAACAGCACAAGCACACGCTATTAATGATGATCACATTTATGATCCGCTCTTAATGTAAATGAGTTTATAACAGATTCATAATATTGAACCAAAAAGGTTTTAGTGGCTTGATTTTCTCACTCCCACACAAAGTATCACTGACAATGAGTTCTGCTTTACGAGGAAATCAAAATGTAGCATCAAGAAAATTTCAAGACAGGAGGTCGTTGTTTTTTGTCTTGTTTCAGTTTTTTTTTCATTTATAAAACAGCCATACGTTGTATCTATGAAATATCGAGAATACTGAGAACAACGATGCGCAAAGAACTGAATTACGCTAAGTAAATACACAAAGTAAAACTTTAGTTTCGACAATAACCTTGCCATTTACTTTCGTAGAGAAACTGTGTGTTAATGAGTCTTGTCTAAAATCCAGAATTGTGAAGATAAACCTTGATTACTTAGAACTCTGGCTGCAATATTAGGCCTGAGCATGTTTAATTGTTGTGTGTGGATCAGATAGAGTCTCTAGGCTTCTTCAGTCTCAGCTCATGCATATCCAGTTCAGTTGATCCCAGCCATTTAGGTGACTACAGATGCGGATTAATGGCTTACGAGCCTCAATCTTAAAGAAATCATTTTTCGTGACAAATGGAAATTACCTTCTTAACCATGGAAGCCCTTGATGTGCGTCTGATTTGCTATATGGTTGGTACTTGGGAGCCATTAGAAGTGCATCGCAATTGAAATCTTTGCTCAATTCATTAGGTGACTTTATCGGTTCTTTAATGAACGCAGACTGTTCGGTGATTACGATAGCTCCCGCACAAATAAGCTTGGTACTAAGATTGAAAGTAAAATGGAATTCGTTTTAGTTGTCGTGACTTGCTGGATATGATTTTTTGATTTCCTGAGAAGGTATTTTTGTTAAAGATTCAACTGCTGTTAGCTTAAAGTAATTATTTTAACTTTAATCTTCGAATTTTTTCTATAACTCCTTAGTTACAAATATTTTTTTTTCCTGCTTTTAAATTAAATTCATTATTTCAACCTAATCGATTATTAAAATCGATAAAATTATTTATGGGAAATTTTCTAATGTTTTTGTCTTAACCTTGCAAGCATCATATTCTATTAAATTTTCTAGGTATCAAATTCTTGTTAATATTATTCAGTTTTTTTCACAGGATTATTTTATTTAGGGACTCAATTGAAGCTAATGTTTTTGTTATTGCATTTATCGTGATAGTAATTAAAAAAATTAAATGCAAAATAGCTTACAGTAATATGTAAATCAGTTTATTTTTAAGATATCTTAGACTCTAGGAGTATATTTTTTTCAAAAAATTTAGCGAGTTTGATTTTGTTCTTATAGATTCTCAAAATATTGCTCTGCGTTCATTAATTAATGTAGGATGCATGTCTTAAATTTTTATTTCTAATAGAAATTAAAGAAATACTATAAAAGTTATTTGAATATTGTTTATGCTTTTGTTTTTTTTTTTTTTTTGAAAATATTTATTCAATTCAGCCTGTATAATCGTTGAACTCATTATTTACTGTATAACTTCCATTATTCAATACAGAAAAATTAAATTTTTTTCCAATCTTTGTAAGCTACCATAGCATCATTGGTCAAGGATATTTATGCTATTAAACAGCAATATCTTAAAAGAAAGTCCATCTCTGTGCAATTAATCTACACACAAAAACTATACAGCAAGTAACAAAAGTAAATGACACTAGCTACCCTTTAAATTTTCAATTCCATTCTTTGTATTGCATACACAATTAAGCCCCGTTTTTCAAGCACCTAACGTCAATAATTACTTTTAAACTCCCTAACCCCAAAGACAACCTAGATATAGTATAAAAGAATATGGAAAGGAATCACCAATACTAAAAGAAAGCAATAGTTGATAAAGTACACACCTAGCCAAATTCTTGGGTAAACTATATAACCAAAAACACAATAGCTAGGTATAATCAAACTATACACGAATCTGGATGGTCTACAAAAGATAGAAACTATGGATAATTGATGTTCTATGCTTAGGATGGCATACTAGTGAGGTTTTCTTTTGGTCCTTTAGGCATTATAGTCGTTAAGTCTGCCTGTGGTATTTCCAACAAAACTCTGAACACAAGCTGAGAGCAATTCCTGTCTGGGTAGCATCTTCGATCAGACATCTATATACGCCAAATGACTTTTAACTATAAAATAGAGTATAGAAAAGGATTTATGAATTACCAAAAGCTTAATCGCTAGCATGTAGGGATAAATTTAATACTCAAATTTCATTGCTTTTTTGTTTTTTATCGTATTTGTAGGAAGTTGCTTGAGTGTGTTATGTGTATATGGAAAGGGAACCAAAACTACTACGTATATCCTCAATTGGATGTTTTTGTCTGATACCAAGTTTCCAAGAAGGATCATTATGAAATTCAGCATATATTATCTGTTTTCCACAGATCATTGGAATATACATAAAAAAGATATTATGTTTTCATTTAGAATTATAATTAAGATTAAAAGGATTAAGAAAATTGTTTTAGAAAAGTATTAAAATGTTTAAAAATTTCAAACATTTAAAGTCAGCTTCAAAGATTTAATTTTTTATTCTTACTACAACAATTCAATTAGAAGTACTTTCAAATTAAAGCTTTTTTTCTGATAACTGTTTTATTTGGTTAACATTAGGCATCAGTCGTGCATAAATAACTAATGAACTGTTTTTTATGACGGGGAGGTTGTAAGACTTTTTAATCAATCATTGAAACAACATTTTTTTAATTGTTCATAAACCAACAAAAATGGCATTATTCAAAGGACTATTAAAAATTTTAACAGTTGTCATTTCAGAGTTGATATTTCAAACGAAAGTTTCTAAATTGCTTATGAAAATCAAAATTGAATAAAAACTTACTCCAACTGGCAGGTTTGTATTAAGTAAGTCTAACTAATCATGTTTTGAAATTGACGTTTCCATTTATATATATTTTTTAACAGTCAATTAGTCTGTCGGCTCTATTTACAATTGAGCAAACTAGCGACTAGTAGTTCGATTTAGAATTAAGCTTATGAAAAAACCTCTAGTAAATTGCTATGGAAACAGAATAAAGTCTTCATAGCAACGATATTTGAAAAATCATAAAAAAATACAACAAATACGAGTGTAAAACTGAATAAAAATGTGACGGTAAAGAATATATAAATCTCAAAAGAAATTGTGTCTGAGCTAAGGTCTTCAAATATCATTTTGATGTGTAAAATATACTTAAATTGCATTTACTAAAATTATTTTATTTCTGAATTCAAAGAGCATTACAAATCATTGCAGTAATGAAGAATATGTCAAAGTCAGCTACGAGCACTCATTTAACAGTAGAATGTAGTAATTCGTATAATGCAAAATATGAAAGTATACAAAAACAAAAAAGAAAGAGAACTATTTCTATATGGGGACTAATCATTCCAGTCCCAACACTGCAAACCACTTTGAGAATTCATGAGAATACATATAATTTTTTTGTTAAATTCTTAAATTAATTTCAGTAAGTTCAATAAATAGCTTTAAAAGTGACTTTTAAGGATAACAGAAACAAAATAGATACTATGTTCAGAAGAAAATTTGGCACCCATTTCTCTGGTAAAGATTTATAGTAAAAGTTAAATTTATTTCTACAATTAAAAATATTGTTACTATCGCTAGAGCTGTAATTACTATGATTGATAGAAATTTTAGGTATAAAATCTACTTATTCTTTCTATAAAAAAACTGATAAATAACCCTAATAACAATTGAAGTTAGTCAAAATGGGCAGCTATACTTAAGTAACATTTTTTTTTTTTTTTTGTGTTCATAATATAAATTCATTTTTTATTTTAAAAAGTTTATTTATACCTTAAAGTTAAATCAATTACTACTGATAACTTTTAAAATTGAATTGCTTTAGAAACAATAGTAAAATTTCATTTAAGAGAATAAAAATATAATTCTTTCTAAATAAATTTCTCTGAAATGAAAAAAAAATAATTTTAAAAGAAGAGTTCAACACTGGTCTTTTTACTCAGGAGGATGGAACCGTTTTTTTGGCGAAAAGTAAGAATATGAGGGAAAATAAACCTTAAATATAATATTTCTTATCCTTACTTTTCCCTTCTCACAATAACAGAAGATAGTCCCAAGAAGTAAGAAAAAGCAAAAGAAAATTTTGGAAATTTGAAATTATGTTTCGATAAAGCTAAGCATGTAACCTCTTGCTTACATTTACCATTTTATATTTATCGATCCTAAATGCTAGTAATTTTACACAAATTAATTAATTTCATATTTATAAGAATATTTATAAGCAATGATAGTTTTTGTATTGGAAATTTATTGATTTAACAAAGGAAGCCAATACGTTAATTCCTATAGTAAATTATAAAATTGACGCAAATTATATGGCAGCTCGCAGTAAAATCTTTAAGGTTTTGTAACAAAGAAACTCCATAAAAGTTAAGAATTATAAAAAATAATAATAACTTTGAGTATATGCAACCATAGTAGATAAATATGCAAATGATTTCAGTGAAAATTTTTTTAGCGATTTTGGATGTTTAGTTTCCATTTTACATGACAAAGGATGCATACTTATCATGTACGATAACTGCTTGAAATTTCATTAATCCATAATTATTGCTATGGAATATCAGTTTGCCAGCTTACATACCACGAAGTTTTCAATGTATGTTTTTCTTATGTTTTAATTAATCTATAGTAAAAATTTGAAATGCGAGTTTTTTTCATTATGTATATATTTGGTAATATCAGTAATTTATTTATTCATAACTAGATATAATCTAACTCTAAATAACAATTAAGTTGTTAATGTAAGTTAGCCCAAATAAAATTGTTCCCTATGTTGGTCAAAACTTTTAGAAAATACATAGCTTTTGGTATGCTAATGCAATGACATAGTTATTACTCTATTAAATATTAAATAATATTAAACAGCAATTTAATATAATATACATATATTCTTAAAGTCATAGATACTTTGTGTAAAATATAACAAAAGTCAAAAATCCTAATAATCAGTGCTTAAATATAAATTTTTCTCTCCTTAAAAAATTGATTAAGATTTTCTTTTTTATTTAACTAAATAATTGCCGGCCATGATGTTTTTTTTTACCTAAAACGCATTTAATAGCAAATTTGAACTTTTGTCCCCATTATAACATAAAATATAGTATAGAAGTCTCATCTATTATTAAAAATTTTAAAAAATATATCTGAAACTAAATTAACAGCTAACAGAAACTTTCACATTTATTTCACTTCCGCTTAATTTAATAGCCAAAAACACTAAAAGAAATTTGCAAAGCGCAACAAATTGCGAAAAATTTCAAAAACTTTTTGCCTCCATGCTTCTTATTAAAAACTAGAAAAACTTAAGACAAAAATAAAATAATAAAAAATGACCAACAGCACTAGCTTTGTAAAATAGAGATTGCACGGCACCGATTTGCACTCGGCCTCCACTGCTGCCAGCTAATGCTAATCACAAACCAGTCAAACCAAGCAGAGCAAAAAATTTTCTTTGCCAAAATTTAAACCAAAAAAAAATAAATAAATAAATAAAAGGAAATTACAAAACTCAAGCAAAACAAGTAAAAAATAGAGTTTCTTTTTGCAATAAAATGTTAACTAGTTCTTTCATAAAGATACCCATAGAGAAACTATACTTTGGCCTTGACTCTGCATACAAGGCGCAAACATTCAAATTGTTAGATAATGAGTGCGCGCGGCCACTGTGCAAAAAACTGCGTTCTTGAAGAACAGCAGGTAAGATGTTGGCTTGTGCGTTGCCAAAAAAATACCAAATCGTTGTATTCAGTGTCATTAACCTTGGCTAGACCAAACAACGTACATTCACCTGAGCTAAATTCGTTGGCCGTGATAATGTTTTTCGCCTATCTTAAACCTTTCTGCATCAATAAATTTCTTTAATGCGCGAATTTTGGTATTAGTTGGTTGGTCCTAGGCATGGCTGCTATCCACAATCTTTTGCAATCATTTTTATATATGGTATATAGTTGCTAAAAGATATGGCCGCCATATTTTCTATTAGAATGTGAGCTGTTTTATCGACTTAAGGCAATTCAAAAAACTTCTTGATGTGAAGACATTGATCCCACGGTTAATATTACCAGCAACACAAAAAAAAAGTTGCCGTTTGATATCTCGGTTTCCCAATGTATATGATGATGCTTGGGCTATTTCTATTTAATATGAAATATTGTTACCTGGACATTATTAGGACAATAACCGATATTGACGTTGTTATAATAGTGAGTTATGCGTGTTTGGTTGCTGGAAAAAATAAACGGTCCAAAAGATACACTTGACAACAAAATTTCTGACAAAATATTAAGGATTTTAAGCATATAAATTTTAACATTTTTTGAGAAAATGGCTTAGATTTTTATAAATATGATTTGAGTAAAGGATTTAGTAGTAGTAGTAGTAGTAGTATTTTTGACCGTTACAGTTATTCGAAACAATCTTCAAAGCTAAAAACTGGTATTTTTTAAGAAGCTAAGAAATCTATACCAATATTAGTTTAGGTAAAGTATATATAGCATTATAAGCAAATATATAGCTTTGAAAAGAGAAGGCGTGCAACTCAAAGAAATTTGTTTCTGGATTAATTCTGTTTAACTTAAAATGGCTACCATTATGAAGATTTTATCCTAAAATTATAGTCTTCATGTAAATTCGATGTTTTAAACAAAAATTTAACACCCAAGAATATAATGATCAGAGTAAAAATAAAAGCTATGCAGCGTTGGGTAAGAATTTAAATTGAACTATTTTTTTAGTATAAAATATGTATGTATATAAAATAATTTATCCTGTATGTAATTCTTCCGGCTGAAAGTAAGTTTTTTTTGCATGTGTGAAATTTGTTTTAATCTAATTGTCTATCATTTTTTGATTTCATTAAAACTCCAAAAACGACATGATTGCTGCAATATTTTTATAGAGCCCTGCACCTTTATTATTTTTATTAACTCCTGAAATGGAAAAAAGTTTTTAAAGTACGTACTATTTAAATGGAAAAAGATTTATCAATGAATATTAAGACATCTTTTCAAAAAGCAGTTTTAAAGATTGATTTTTTGTGTTCCAAATAGGCTTTCCTGTTAATAGCAACATAAGTTGGAAAGGCAGAAAAGCCAAATGGACCTGGGACCAGAGTATGCTTTCCCTGAAAAATAATAATGACATATTTACACATATATTTGTTGAATATTTGCTTAAAAACGGAATAAAAACTAGATAACAATCTTTTATCCATGTTGAAAAGTGAAAAAGCTGTGAGAAAAATACTAATGGTTGGATTACGTGCAACACAAAAACAAAAATGCTCTTAAGATGCTACCAACTTTAGAAAAAATATTCTGAAGCGTGGTAAGTTTAATATACAAACTATGAAAACTTTTTGATTACACAATTTTTACTCATGGTCCCTAGTTTACACATTTTTAATCTAATCATTATTGTAAATTTTAATATTTTGACATTTGACTTTTTTCAATGTCAATAAGACAAATGAAAACGTGTAACTTTGCCAAACTTTATTTGATTTTAATACTGAAATTGTCAAAAAGTAAAAGATAATGTTTTCACACTAATAGCCTATTTTGCAAATCAGGAAAATCTTTAAACCACCTTTTCTTCTTTAAAAAGAAAAATGATCTTCTTATATTAAGCTTCCAAAATTTAGCCCAGGAAATATTTGCTTTAAGATACATTTTTCATGTAGACTGGTGTAATTGCTACGAAATAATGAAATCATTATTTTTCTATTTTTGTTAAGCTTTCAATTAACAAAAACAATTTTTATAAATTCTACACATAATAAAACTTTTTTAATTGACAAAATTTAAAATAATAGAAGCAAATATATTTAATTAATTCCAAATTTAAGAAACAAAAAGCAGATAAGTAATCAGAACAAATTATACAAGATCTAATATAATCTGAGCATACAAATTACAACTAATAAAATTTCAAACAGACAAATAGAAGCTGGAAGTATTTTCAATTGCATTCAGAAGTTTTTGACATGAAGGTCACTCTGAAACAGTCATCTATAGTCAACAATTTTCTTAGCTATTGTTAGACATTTATGGTAATCCTAAACAGGTTTTTTTCCTATCTTGAAAAATATCATTCTGCTTAAAACAAGGCAATTGACTTGAAATGATTAAATCTTATTAAATAAACATTGACAACTATTTAGCTTTAATTTAAAAAACGTGTATAAGTTGACACTAGAGCTGTCATTTTTGTATATAAAAGATATTACAGATAGAAAAAAATCAAAGGACTATGAATAGTATAGTTTTCAACAACTGAAAATAAAAAAAAAAATAAAAATAAATGTTAAATAATTCCATAAATGATCAAAATTATCCTTTACTTATCCTTTGTTATGTATAATACTATAAAATTTCTTTTCATTTTCTTTTGGTGTTTTATTTGCATGACAAAGAATAAATGTCTGACATAGAGTCCTGTTATATGCCTGCAGCAATTCTCATCAATTTTCGACATGTAAAACAGTTTTAACCTTCGATCGCCCTTAATTTTAATATAACTCAAGTGATTCTCATTCATCGTCCAAATGGAATTTAGCAGGCTTGTAAAGACCATTCTTTGATTAAAACATCAACATCTGTGAAACATAAGATTCCTCTATTGCAAATCTATGCAAATTTTATGCAACGTCATAAACATGGTCGAAAGCTGGTATGCTTCGATCGAAACGTTGGCCTTGTGCTCTCTTATAGCTCCTGGGAATCAACAATTCAATATAATACTATTAAAACTACAACAAAAAAAAAAAGAAGCAATAACAACAACAACAAAAACAACAAGAATTTCACAGTCAAGTATGTGATACATCATGTAGTTGAATCGAAGCATTCTCCTAAAAAGTTCATCCCAAATGGACGTTGTGACCGATGATAGAAATTATTTTTCTGCCATATCCTCAAGCTCGTGCCATTTGCTGCTCTTACTTCCTTTATCTTCATATAAGGAAAAATTTATTCACACAACTACTCAAAAGCATCACTATATTTTTTCCATGTATGTAGTCAAAGCATGGATAATGCAAAATAATATAGCTCAATAGTAGAGTCACATTTATTCTTGAATACCGCAGAACAAATATCATTTTAGAAAGGAAATTTTAAATTATATCCCAGTCATAGAATTTTTTTCTATTGTTTTTTTATTATGTGCATAAATTAACAAGAAAAAATTGTAATGCTTCTAAAACATTCGTGTTCAAATGATTTCCACTTGTAGTCCTACACCTTTAGACTTATTAATTTAACCAAAATCTTTTAATTTAAGGAAAGACTTTTTATGCACTTTTTCTAAACATCTGAACTGAATTCTAATTACTTGACTGAAAGTGCATTGCACCACATGATTTCAATTTTGTTCAGTAGTCGTGCGTAGTATTCTTTTAGATTTATTGAAGTGTAACAAATGGCACAAGTTGTCTGTTTTAAATACTGCAAAAAAGTAGTAAATTTGGAGTCTAAAAAGTTTAGAGTTTGTTGATGAATGCAATTTTTATCCAATACATTTATATCAAGTTTTGGCTGCAAGATAAAAATAGTTTTGTAAATTGATTTACTTTAAGCATACATGTATACATGTGTATATTTTGACAAAAGAAATGTTGTTTGCTAGTCAAAATGGTAGCGCATTATTTGATTGACTGTTCGGAAATTTGTGAAGAGCAACTTTTGAGACAGTATTAAGAGCTGAAATAAAGATGAAATTTTATTTCTATATAGGATTTAATGTCACTATAATGGCCATTCAACTCAAAACAAATCAACTTGAATCTTAATAACTCACAGCTAGATATGGGGTTCATATGAGTTAGCTGAAAGCTCTATCGTTTTTTTTTTCTGTTTAAAACGTAAACTTCTGTTTTACTTTTTATTTGAAAGTATATTGAGTAGATATTAATATATTAAAATACATATATTATTCTTTGACAGTTGGAACTGTTTACCAAAGCTTCGGCAGCATATCTAATCCTCTGGAAAAGAAGTCATCTGTTTTATTTATTGAAGAAAAACATTCGGCGGCTAACAACAATGAACAACATTTTCACAGTAAAAAATTAAATATGGCTTAGCACCTTAACCCTTAAGGTACTTAAACTTTTCACTTCAATTTCCTCAACTTTAAAGACTTAAAATCGGTGTAGCTTAATAGCTAATGCTGAGTAGAAATTTAATAATTAATTGACCTTTTAATTAATGAATTCAACTCTGTGAAATTATTCGATATTAATTACAAAAAAATTAAGCTAGTAAAATAAATTTTATTTAAATAAATTACGAAATAAAGCATTTAAGATATGTGAATTTCTTCAAGTAGATATGTTTTAATAAAATAATTTGAACTTATTTATTCAATTTAATTAGGATCAAACTTTATAAAAATAATATTAAAATTAGTTGAAGTGAAATAATTCCTTCCATTCAAAAAATAATCTATTTTTTTTCACTTGGTCGATTGTTTTGATGAATGCAACAAGAAATAAATGATTTACTTTATAATTTTTAGTATATTTATTAGTTTGTCAATCGAGAAAAGAGTGCAAGCAAAATATATTCATATTTTTAACTAATTATTGTTTAAATATAGTTCTTAAAAGAATTATTTATAGTTTATTACTACCGCACTTTACTATAAATTATCTGTATGTTAATTAATAGCGCAAAATGTGACAGATTATGGTCATCTGGGGTAAAAATGGCTAATGAAATGTAGCACTAATAGCTGAGTTAGAGTTAAGGCTACTCAGCATTTTTAAAAAAATTTTTTTTACATTTTCTTAAAGTATAATATCTTTAAAATATTCTCTGAAAATTTCAACTGAATCCGACGAATGCTTTTCGAGTTATTCGACAATTAACAAAGGCCTTTCGGGCTCCACATAGGTACATCGAGTGTGAAATTTTAAATGCCTTTTTCTCAAAACTATGTTTTTTGAACCGGTGACCACTGTAACTTGAAAACTTTTGTTAGTTTTTTTTTTAAAAAGAAGAAGCTTGCTTGAGGCACGAGACTATTTGATAATAAAACTAAGTTTTTCCCTCCGATTGATTTTAGATGAATTTTCAAGGATCTGTGGTGGTTACCGCAAGGGACTTCGGTTTGGAACTGGGTCAACACAAGCAGCCATAACTTTTGAAATTATTAAATTTTTTTTTTTCAAATTTTCGTAAAGTCAAGTCAAACCATTATGTAATGATGCCATATTTTTACTTTTATAAAATAAAATCATTTACTGGGAAAAAAAAATTATTTAAAATTATCATTTTTTCATGTCTCTGGCTAGCCCTAACCCTTTAAGCTAATTATAAAAATGAATTGTGAAAGAGTTTCAGTTCTTAAGTAAAACGATATGTAGCACTTTAGTTTTCAATACAGCTTAAGTTTATACTGTGAAACCTGGCTAAACCTTTTCATTCTCTTTCAACAACTGTTATTACTGTATACCCATGTATTTTACCAGCAGAACAACATAACCTTCTTATGATGTACACTTAATTTGAATATAGATTCTAAAATTTCCACACAGTAAATAAAGGCTTTTATCTACTTTTCAAATATACTGAAACTCTATCCGTTAAATTTATTTCATTTTTGGGGCCATGTGCCTTTAGATATATATTGCACATCTTGCTAGGTACTTTAAGGAACCTAGTCAATATGGTATATCGATTCAATGTACATATGCATCGGCCTTTTATAATAATTGTTGGAATCAGCCACGGCAGACGGTATACCCTTTCTTAAAAATTTTCTAAAACACAGCTGCATTCAAAATATATTTATACTTTTTTCAAATTTTCAGTAATAAATAAATACAAGAAGGACATTATAACTTCTTTACATAACTGATTAACAATGTTTTTTTAAATATTTTGTTTATTTTACTATTTCTTTTTTTTTCTTAAATAGTTTTCTTTTAAAGAATTAACATTAAATAACAATAATGATATAAACGTTTTAAATAAATAGAGGACATAAAATTATTCTCAAAATGAAGACAAAAAGAAATAGTCAGAGGACTAAGCGTGCTCGAGGATTATCATTAAAGTTTCCTAGCTCCTTTGCAGACTCACTGTCTGAATCTTCAAGAATAGAATGAGATGTTCCTGGCAAACTTATCATTCCCTAAGAAATTATAAAAGAAAAAATAAAAATAGAAAATTATAAAAGAAAAAAGAAAAAAAGAAAATTATTTTTGAAATAATAATTTGGAAAACAAAAAATCGAAATTTCGAAGCGTCTATAAAAATTACTTTTTACTTAAGAATACTCTCAGAATTAGAAAAATTTTCCCAAACACGGAATTTTCAAACAAAAAAACATATTTTAAAAAACATAAAAAATATAACATTTACCTCTGCTTTTGAATCCAACAAAATATCCGACTTGGAATTCTTTTGTAAAGGCTTACACATTCGTATATGCCCCGAGCCACCACTAGTCCGTAATATATTGACCTTAGACAATGGATTTTGAAAATGCATATTTAGATTAAATATCTTATGACCTCTTCGCTTCTTGTAATAAAAATAAACAAAATATGCAGAAACAAATAATAAAATAAGCATGAAAAGGACAGCTAAAATAGATCCAGTCTTTGGTTTTTTTTGAATAGTGGCAGTAATAGGACTTTTATTAACAACACGAAGACCAACGCCTTTTAGACTTTCATTTTTACATTCAATGCCAGGTTGAACATATTGCCCACTATGGCATAAACATTTCGGACCTAAATCAGCTTGGACACAAATCAAAGTACAATTATGATCTTTACAAACATTTGTAACAAATTTTTGACGAGACGGTGCTACTACAACAATATCTTCAGCGTTATATACATTTAAAGCAAACGCTTGGCATTTCTTATGTCCATATAGCTGGCATCTAAGTGCATCTGGTGATCCTGTATTTATAATAAAAGCGACATTTTCATGAATACTTAATCCTGTTGGATTATGAATAGCATTATTATGTTTAATAATAATCTGGGATTCTCCACCATCATAATTAATATATTTTAGTGTTTTTGTATCTGTGTCCGTATAATACAAAATTTTTTTGTAGATATCACATTCGAGGGCAGAAACGTGAACTGCCTTTGAAACTAAAATTTGCGGCTTAGATCCATCTAATCGGGTTCTATAAATGACACTTTGTGGATTACCAAGTCCAAAATGATGCAAAACACTATAAAATAAAAGTTTATTGTAAGCATCAACTGCAATCGCTTTTATAATATCCATTCTTCCTAGCTTAATCAAATAAACACATGCAGACTTTGTTGAAAAATGACATACTTTTATTGAAGGATAATCGGAATGGTCAATAAAGTATATATTATTTGTTGACCAATCTACGGCTAATTTTTCAGGTCTGCCAACGTCAGCTATGGACTGAAAAGTTTCATTTTTTAAATTAAACTCGTATAATGAGCTAGAATCTTGTGCTGTAAAATAAGCAACCTGTTGGTGTACATTTACATCTAAGCCAGTAATTTGTGTATCTTTAATATTCCACATAATTTTTAATGCTATTGGATTCTCACTTAATTTTCTGACCTGATTATATGTACTAAAAAGAAGATAATGTTCTCCTTCAAAAGCTTTACAGCTTGTTTTATCTGATCTAAGCATGAAGCCTGCATAACAGCTACAGCGATAGGAACCATATGCATTTTCACAAATTTGTGCACAAGGCTTAGATTCTCGACACTCATTGACATCACCACAGGTTCTTTTATCACTATTTAACATATATCCATCACTGCAGCTACAAATTGGGCCATGAGGTGTTCCAATACATTTTTGATCACATGGATGATCAATACAGGCAGTTCGGCATACATCAGTCTCATCCTGACCTTTTTTACAATCTGGAAAACCATCACAAACACGCAACATATCAATACAGGTACCATCAGAACAATTAAACATGTCATCATGACAATCCTGTGTAAAATGAGAATAACTGGTTGCATTGTAATTATTACATCCATTTTCATCACTTCCATCTGAGCAATCGACTTTTTTATCACATCTAAAATCCAATCGAATACATTCTTTCGAAGTCTCACACTCAAAATCATGAGTGTCACATTTTAAGCAGCCTATTTCATCCTCACCTCGTGGACAATCTGCTTTACCATCACATTTAACACTAATATCAAGACAAATACTAACATTAGATAGACAATGAAATTTTGTAGGATTCCCAGCATGATCAAGCTCTTCTTTACAAACAGTTTTGAAAATTTCAAGATCACAGTCAACTTCATCAGAATTATCACCGCAATCATTGTGACCATCACACAGCAGCTTTGCATCGATACAGTGACCAAGTTTACACTTTTTGAAACCATGTGGACAATTTTTGGGTGCTATAAGGAAAATAATCAACCTAAAATATAATTTGAAAAATTAATCACTTACTGCATTTATCATGTTCATCTGAACTATCTGTACAATCATTATATCCATCACATTCCCAGTCTTTTGCAATACACTGCCCTGTCGTACATCTAAATAAATCCGGTCCACACATTTTTTGCTCTTTCAGTGTATCTTTTTCACATGAAATCTCATCAGAGTTATCTCCACAATCATCAAACCCATCACATAATTGAGTTAAATCTATGCATCTTCCAGTTTTACAGGCATGTTGATACTTATGACATTTCTTCGAGTGATCAAAATTTGCGCAATCTTCCTCATCAGATTTATCTTCACAGTCAAAATTTTGATCGCATCTTAAATCTTGAGGTATACACTGAGTACTATCGTGGCATAAAAATTCACTGTAGCTACAAACTTTCTGATTAGCAGCTAATTCTTTGGTCTTACATCCAAGTTCATCGGATCCATCGATGCAGTCATTATGACCATTGCATCGTCTAGATGCAGTTAAACATTCACCTGAGCCACATCGAAATTCACAGTCCCAGGATTCAATACACGTTCTGTTCATTTTATCTTTAAATACAAGTCCTGGTGGGCAAAGGCATCCTGATGAATAATCTCCTAATGGAACACAGACATGTGAACAACCACCATTATCATGTTGACATTGATGATCTGCGATATATAAAGGCTTCGTGGCTAGTAATATTACTTCGTCGGGAAAACTTATATAAGGTGGTTTGTCAATTTCAAAACTTTTAAGTGATGCCAAATGTGCTTTTGGTGTCCAAAATATCTTACGGGATCCCTTCAATGACCATGCAATATCGTCATCAATAAAAGTCATTGATACAGGATGTTTTAATTTTGTACGAAAGACATGCCTAAAAGTACCATCATAGTTGCTAAATTCAATCTTATTCCCACCACTGTCCAGCCAAAATACCGCCTTAGCTTCCGGATTTACAATCAATTGATATCCTTCATTTCCCAATCGTTGTTCGGCGATATGATGATGATGCCCTCGACCATGCATTGATTGAATGTCAATATGTGTGCTTTGAAAAGATTTGAGGACAACATACATTTTTCTGAAATAAAAACATGAGGATCACTACAAAGAGCAAGCTATTCAATACATTATTGAAGATATATGCCTATAATTATCAAATCTTCTTTGAAACCTTTTTTTCTTAAGCTTAAGGCCTTATTTGCATCTAAACTACTATACAAATTTTGTATACTCAACATTTCCTATAAATATAATGTAAAATCTTTTCTCACCCAATTTCTGGAACAACTGCTATTGCAATTGGCGTATCCATACCAGTGAAGTGTGTAACTATTGCCCTTTGTTTATTCCTTAAAGATAAAACTTCAATTGTTTGACGGTCAGAGTCTGACCAGTAAAGATTATGCCCTAAATGATCTAAAATCGAAGTTTCATTAAAAAAATATCCTCTTTGTGTTAATCAATGTAAATCCTACCATACGAAAGGGCTGAAACATTACCCAAATCTTTCCGTACGAGTGCAACAGATACTTTAGTTTTAGGATCAATCTCATAAATAACACGCTGAACATTATCAGCAATAAAAATTGTCCCATTACGAGAATTAAATGCCATTTTATGAATATAAATGTGCAATGGTATACCTTCCGCCATACTATGGCGACCAAATGAGGTATGCTGAATACGTACTAAAAAATTACCAACTCCAAGATATAAAAGCTGTTTCTTCACCATTTTGATGCAATTAATTAGATCTAAAGAAAGTGCCATTCCTTCAGGGCAAGCACAAGTTCTTGTTTTATTTGATGCCAATAAACAAAGATGAGAGCAATTGTGTTTAAGGCATGGATGAGCTCCTTTTGGCTGGATTGCTGAGTGATAAATATGGATATCGTATATAGCTCTGTCCTTTAAGACCACTTCATGATGTTTTCCAGTAAACTTTTCACACGAATGAATACTACTTGTACCCCAATCGGACCAATAAATTTTATTTTCAAATACAGATATACCATAAGGATGCTTCAAGATATGACTTAATATAACACGCCTATCACTACCATTCAAATGTATGCTCTCGATTGTTCCTCCTTTGGCGTCAACCCAATACAGTCGATCATTAGGTATATCCAATACAAGTCCATTTGGCCACCCCAAATTATTCTTTACAAAAGTATGAGAACCACTGCCATCCATTGCAGCTCTTCCAATCATTGGTTTTTGGCCCCAATCTGTCCAAAACATGATACCTTGATGTGGGTGAAGGACTATACCTCTTGGTTGATCTATGTTGTGTGTAATTAATACTAGACAGTGATATGCATGATTTGAACAGACAGCTATATGTTTAAGAATATTATCTGTAAAGTATATATTTCCCGTTAGCCAATCAACTGCAAGGTCTTCGGGTGCTTCTAAACCAGAGGTAAGTAAAATCTCTTGATTGCTTCCATCTTGATGTGATCGAACAATACTTTCGGAGCCATGTTTGATATCAGTCCAATATATAAAATTACCATCGTATGACACCCCAATTACTTGGGATAGATTTCGTGCTACTGAAAATAAATGATGTGATTCTAAGAAAACACCAACAACAGACTTTTGAGTAGTGTACAACAAAAGTGGTTCACCACTTTGAACCAAACACTTTTTTCCGTCTTTCTGTAGGTGAAAGCCTTTGATACAAGTGCAATAATATGAACCATTTGTATTTATACAACCCTGGCTACAAGTTCCATATTCTTCACATTCATTAACATCTTCGCAAGTGTTTAGATTTTTATTATATTTCCAGCCGTTTCGGCATAAACAAATGGGTCCTGAAGGTAAATTGCGGCACTCATTTGGACAATGTAAAGAACTACAGTTAGATGCAGGCAAGTTACATAACCCGTTTTCATCGCTTCCATCGGAGCAATGAGTTATGTTATCACACACTTTTTCAAGAGGAATACAAGCAGAATGATTCTTACAAAAGAATTTTCTATTTTCTAGCCTACAATTATTTTCTATAAAAAGAGCGAGAAAAAATAAATTATTTGTTTTTAAAATTGGAAAATTTAAGCCAACTAAATAACACCTACCACATGCACTCTCATCACTTCCGTCACCACAATCATCTTCACCATCACAAACCCATTCTTCATTTTCCAAGCAGTGTTTGTTTTTACATAAATATCCTCTACATTTTGATTCAATTCCAATACATCCAATGGTTTCATCGGATCCATCTTCACAATCATTTTTTCCATCACAAATCATATCAAGTGGTACACAAGTTTTATCGGAACATGTGAACTGAAATTTATCACAGACTGTATGATTTTTGCTAGCGGGAGAACCTTCAAAACAATCTTTTTCATCGTCACCATGTGGACAATTCTCATTCCGATCACAAACTAATTCTTTTGTGATGCATGTTTTATTATCTGAACATTTGAACCAATTGGGCTTTCGGCAAAGTTTAAAATCTTTTTAGATAATAAAATTAAATCATACTTAATAATATATCCCAATAAAATTAGAAAAGTTAAATTCTTACCACAATTTTTTTCATCTGAATTATCTGGACAATGGACTCTTCCATCACAAACTAAATTTTGTCCGATACACGTGCCATCATCGCAACGGAACTCTTCAGGTTCAGTACAATCAGGTGAACTAGAAACTGTTACTACCGCAATCAAAAGCAATGAAAATACTTGAGCCAGCCACATGGCTCAAAGAATTACACAAAAAACACTAAAGATTTAAATTATTTGTTTATTTTTTCCAAGCTTCTTTTTATTTAAATATAATTTCCTTTTTAAAAAAAGACAAGCTATCTATTGAACTGTTGCAAATGATTTGAGATAGGGAACTACAGTCAAATTTCAATCAGGTCTTTATTATAAAATTTACAGCTAATCCCAAAAAATTTATTGCAATTGTTGATCAATGCAGCTAATAACAATAATAATCTATCAAAACCTGATTTAACGGCAGATTAAAATTTCCATTCGCTCTTAAAACAAAATAAATAAATATCTCCTTAAGGTAGGCAACTTTACTTGTACCTAAGCTTTACGCGGATTGTCTTTTTGAAAATATTTCTTAAAAACCTTATTCTTTTGAATACAAAAATCTCCGTTTTGTTGAGTACATATTAAACATATCCCAAGCCACTAAAAAACTTTTCAGATTTAAATTAATAAAAATAAAATGCATGTTCTCTTATCTCTCCTTTTGTTTGTTTTTATAATTTTCACATAATGCTATCAGGTTGACATTTTCACTATTAAAAAAATTCAATTAAACCCAAATAGCTTATTCGCTATTTTTACTATTTCGGTATAGAACAACTAATGCAAAAAATTTAAATAATGTTTGCAAGAAGTGTTAATAAAATTTAAGAGCTTCTTTTTATCAAAATAAAATTATTGTTACAGTTACCAATATGAAAAAGTTTATATTTATAGAATAAAAACGTTGCCGAAATTTAACTATTCAAATCTGCTCTAAGTTCAAAGATTTTAGTTTAAGCTTCAAATGTTTATTTATGCTTAAAGTGTACTGTTCCATCTGATTTTTATCATTTTGTAATGAAAATGATAAAAGTTCATAATAGTTAATCAGACAGATCCATTTCAAACCATTTTAAAGAAACTTTTATTTTATCTAATTTTTTGTGTAAAGTAAATTTTTAAAGCCATTAAGATTATCATTGGCCTAAAATCATTTCCCATTTAGTCAACTAAATTATACCACCCGAACGATATTCTTTACGTTTACTTAAATAAACTTCATCTACCTTGACTTTAATTTTTTTGAAGCTTTAAATGCCAAGTGAAAATTTGTAAATACTGTGTGCAACACTTGTTTTTCTTGTTACTTGGAAAAAGAATAAAAATTGCTTGCGTCCATTGACTTTATAAATGAATAAATTCAACTTTTACAAACTAGGAAGATTGTTGAACTTAACCTATTCCCAAAAATCTGGCTTGAAAATAAAAATAATATTTCTCTTTTTAATATTTTTGTTTGGTTTGGCTGCTGACATCTGATTAATTTCAGAAATGATTATGTTGAAATCCACGACTTACATTTAACTCACGAAGACTTATCTTATAGCGCATTTTCAATGGCCAAAGATACTAGACAAATGTACTACCATTTCTCCATACATAAAAATAAGTGTTTATACTGGGCCCTAGTACATTTTGATTAGTAAATATTTCAATTTTCTTATCTTTGTTGTTGTAAAAAATGTCTTACGTTATATTCAAAATCAAATTTAAGCTAACTTCCTCAATTATTCACTGTTAAACTATTTTCGAAAGAAAGAAGCCAAACATTTACTCAAAATTTCCTCTCCGTGTTCCAGTAAGTTGTCTAGTACATTGAGCAATGAACTAGCAAAACAATCTAGATTTAGATTAGTTTATTTGACACTATACTAGAGTTTTTCAATATAAATTTTAAAATGGTAGTACAATTGACTAGTATCTTTGGCCACTGTAAAGGCATTATAAATAACGTGTATCTCCATACATACAAAAATAGAAGCCCTCATCATAAGATGTGTGCCAAAATAAGCGAATTTATGTAATTTGCAGCTAGTTGAAGAAACCTATATCCACTTTTAATGTATTGTGAATAAGCTAATTTTTTGTAGTAAAAAGCTAACAAATAAAAACAACTAGAAACAATAATAAAAAATTAAATTTTTTATGGATTGATTAGAGCTCATTTTCGAAACCTAAGCTTAATAGATAAATTTATACATTCTAGATACTAGAATAAATCTTAAGTCTAAAAATAAAAATTTTTCATATTCATCCTGATTTTATCAAATGATCTCGCTGATCCTGAATTTTATTCTTTTGAATACTACAAATACTAGATGTTGATTGGTTTGTAGCTATAACTTTGACATCTTGAGCTAATGAAGCTGTCAAACATTCACGAAATCCCATTAAAAATTCATCTGCATTCTCCATATTAAACACCATAGGTGGCTTCAGTTTGATGACATTATCATCAGGACCATCACTACTAACTAAAATTTTATGAAATTCTTTCATACGAGAAACTATCCATCGAGCTTTTTTGGTTGCTGGCTCTAAACTATTTTGATTTTTAACTATCTCAATACCAACAAAAAGACCTAAGCCTCGAACATCACCAACATTTTCAAATTCATATTTTAAATCATTACAACGTTCTAAAAGATATTCTCCTACTTTTCTAGCATTTTCCTGTAATTTTTCATCATCGATGACTTGTAAAACTGCATTTGCTATAGCACATGAAACAGGATTACCTCCATATGTATTAAAATATACAATTCCAGTTGCAGCAAAGCTATCAGCAATTTTCGGAGTTGTAATAACAGCTCCAATTGGATGACCATTTCCCATTGGTTTAGCTACTGTAACAATGTCTGGAATTACATTTTGAGTCTCAAAGCCCCAATAGTGACTGCCAACACGAC
Source organism: Acrocera orbiculus (assembly GCA_947359355.1). NCBI lineage: Eukaryota > Metazoa > Arthropoda > Insecta > Diptera > Acroceridae > Acrocera > Acrocera orbiculus. Next base: position 4,200,105 of record OX375757.1, read on the forward strand.
CAAATCCAACTTGTACTTCATCTGCTATACAAACCCCTCCTGATTCTCTTATAGATTTGTAAACACGCTGTAAATAACCTTTCGGAGGAATTATTTGACCACCACAACTTTGCAAACTTTCAGCTATATATGCTGCAACATTGACACCTTTCCTTTTTATGTCAAATAAAATATTTTCAACATTTTTAACATATAATTCACTTAAATCCTGATTAGGACAGTTAAATTTATTATACTTTCCACGATAGGTATCTGGGCACAAAGCCTAAAAGACAAAAATTTTTGGTAATTTATATAAAAACAGAATAAAATTGGAATTTAGTTTTACTTACAACGTGAATATATTCGGCTTTTGCGTCACCCCCTGGTTGATTGAATTTGTAGGGAGAAATTTCCATAGTGCTTTGAACGTGTCCATGGTAGGCACTAGAAATCAAAATAAGTTCAAAAAATCTAAAAACTTATAACAAAATTTATATTTTGGCAAGTAATATTTTTTCATCAATAAATAAGGCACAAGTCAAAGGTTTGATGAAACTTATTATTTTTGAATAATAACTTGAATTTTATTAAGTGTTAATTTTACCCGGTATAAATACGTGAATCGTAGAAGGCTGCGCAATATTTAATGAAACATAATTCGATGCTTAAAGAGTAAAAAGCCTTAACTTTTGCGATATTTATTATTAGTTTAAGGGTGGCGTTCCTAGTTTTAGCAAAAGAACGGTTTTCAAAGTCTTTATGCTTTTATCATTGCTGTATTATTTATATTTTAATATTTAAATTTAATAAGTCATATAATAAAAATATTTGAGAAGTATAAATTCCAAGTCAAATTTATATTTGTTGAATATTTTCTACACCCAATTTCGAAATTTTTTGAATATATATTTTAATTTTTCAGTTGTTGAATTTTATAGCCTATTTAGGTATATTCAATAGTTTCTACTTAAAAGAGATAAAACAAACCCAGAGCCTGTTAAAGCTAGGTTGTTAAAAAATATATTTAGAAATATTAACGAAAATATTCCAAAGTTGAAATCCAAATATTTAAAATGAAATATTTTGTTAGACAGCTCAATTTAGATAAATAAACCTTTCAACTTTTAATACTTGATTATTAATTAAAAAAGTCAAAAGTTTATCCAAATAATACTTACTGATCTAAAGTGATAATATCCTTTTGACGAGTATAATTCCTGGCCAATCTAAGAGCTAAATCATTTGCCTCCGATCCAGAGTTAACAAAAAAGCATACTGAAAGGTCACCAGGCATCTTATTAGCTAAATTTTGTGCACATTGTACTAGCTCATCATGAAGGAATCGATTATTAGTAGATAATTTGGCCATTTGTCTCATTCCAGCTTCAACAACTTTTGGATGACAATGTCCAACTGAAACATTCAAACAATTATATAAATACATACAATATATAAATACAGATTCAATTTAGATATATCAACAATGTAATATAATTATGTACTTAAATGTACTTAATGTAGCAACGTAAGCAATTGGTTTGTTTATATCATTCACAGCAGGAGTAGTTTTCCACTAGGGTATCGATTAGATAAGAATTGACATTCTAGACGTACAAACAAGTCTCGTGCTGATTTTCATATGTTTAGTCAAGTGGTTCTGATGATCGATCATTTTTAGTATCAATTACAAAAACTTGATAAATTTATACCCACTAGACTTTAAAAAGCAATTCCCTTTTGAAGTTAATTTTAGTAGTATTTAATTTCATATTAGCTAACAGTATTATCTGTGTTCAATAAATAACATAAAATTCTGGTTTTAGATTATTGGACTTCAAAAACAAAGTGGAATAGTCTTGTATATATTAGACAACACTAATATTTTTGATAAAAAAGACGTAAATTCCTATATTTTTCAGTTTAACGACCAAAAATAAAAATAGTTGGATTTATTCAGCTTCAAATGTTTTAATAAAATATGAGATCACAGAAGTCAAAAACTACTATAACACATCTGTTAGACATTTATGTACTTTATGTCATTATGTTCAGTTTGTAATTTAGTAAAAAAAACTAGATCACTGGATATTGTATTGTAACTTCGTCCAAGTGAATTTAATTCAATTAAACCAAAATTTCAGAAGTTTTTAATAGTTTTTAATTCCCTGAAGAACAATTCTCTCTACATCTCATTAATAAGATCATACATTGAGCTTAAAATATTTTAATCTCGCTCGTTTGAAAAAATATTTCTTTAAAACTTTTTATTTAAAAACACTCAAAAACTCTAATTTCACCTAAAATATATAAATATTAAATTACTCTTCAATCTCAATTCTATTCTCAGTTTCTTCGTCTAAAAAACATGGCTAATGTTGTCTAAAGGTCATCAAAATTAGATATTTTTTTAAGTAATCTTTACAAGATTATTTTGAAGAAATGTCTTTTAAAATATAATAACAAACTTTCAAGTGGAAAAAATATTGCTAATCTTCTTTGATTAGAGCTACTTAATTCCAAATAAGTAAAGACAAAAACAATATCTGTTTTATCAACAAAAATTTGGTAGAAAAATTCAATACCCTAATTCCCTCATACAACAATTCTAAGGTTTAATTACTACAACTTCGGTGTGGCCAAGATCTCTGCTATCCTGTAAACACTGACTTGAACATAAACTATACATATAATTTATTTTTCTACACTATAAGACCTTTTTAATTTTGGTTTTAATTTTCTTAATTTCTAAAAGAAAATTTCAAAATCATTATTTGCAAATTAACTTCTTCTATCGGGACAATTTGTCTATATAATCAACAAATCCAGCTTGAAAATTTGCATTATTTTTAGAACAGGAATCATTTTTTATAATAATTCTAATAAAATACCGTGTCGTTTTGTCGTGTGCTACACATTAAATTCTAATTCATAAATAAAATAATTTATTAAGCCAAAAATGTTTTTGACTCAGTTTATATGACCTGACGATCATACATTAAATAAATGTTTAATAAATTGACACCAATTTATATGATGGGCCTTATCAAAATTTATACTAATACATAATTTAGTTTAAACTTTCAGAGAAAAAATTATTTGCTCAAATGTGACAGTAATATCAACAATCTAAAATTAAATAAATCTTTGATTAACCTTGTTTTGTTTTGTTTTTCTTTTTGTAATTTAGAATTAGTGATAAGCGCGACAAAAGCTAATCTATTCACATGACTTCAATAAAAGTAGTCACGTTCTCCTAAATTCTAATAATCAAGATAAGTAGTTTAGTTTAAGCTGTAGAGAAAAAATAATCCATAACTAAAATCAAACATAAAATTTGAAGTACCATGAGCGACGTTATTTATACAGTCCAAATAGCGTGTTCCCTTTTCGTCGAACATATACTGCCCTTGTCCTCGGACTATCTTCAATGGATCTGATCGATAAAAAAGTTGACAGGATTTTCTATAAACAAGAAAAATAATTAATTAGTATTTTCAATGTTGATAAAAACATACAATTTTAAATTAATTGTGGACAATTTTTATTTCTATATTTAGAAATAAGATCAGAATTTTTCAGTTGTAAAAAAAAATAAATTCAGTGCTTTTCAAATTCCAAAAATTATTTTAATTTAATTGTAAATTTAATTGGCTAAATAAAGTTATAATAGATAATAATTAAGCTTAATAATAACAATAATAGGAAAATTGCGTTAATTGAAAATTTAATCTAACTGAGTATTTGTGTTTTTAGTTAAATTAAAGCACAAACTCTCCTACAATTTCTCTAGTTTGAAATCATTGAACTAATTTTTTAAATTCAGCTTTTGTAAATATTTTTGTAAATAATGTATTTAGGCGTAGTTAATTCTAAAGCTCGAATAATATTACTAGATTTTGTGAAGTTTCTAATATTTACTACTAAAATTACAAGCGTCTGCTTTCCTTATTCATCTCTCTAAACAAATTTTAAACCACATGTGAAGATTTTAATTAGCTCCTTATCATAATAAGAATCTGAGTGAATTTTACTAAATAAAATCTGGAATCAAAAATATTTTCCTTCACTTTAATTATAAATATCTACAAATATCTTGAATATCAAAGATATATACTTACTATGAAAATTTGGCAATTGCTTAATTCTAAGGACATACATAGTTTAAAATTATAAAACACTAGAGACTTAAAATCAAACCTAATCTTTGCGTTTTTCGTGATTTCACTTATTAAAAAACTTCGATGAAGAAAAGTTGTAGCTTATAATGTGTAAGCATAATTTAAAGGATGGCAAAAAAAATCAAGTTATAACTAACAAAATTTTGACTATGTAAATTTTGACTATCTCATCTGTTATGATTTTGAGAAAATACTACTCCTATCTAACGAAGCTCAAGTTATATTACTGGTAAAAAATTTTATCGTTGATTTCATAAAAAGATGCTGACTTTGTGTCACCAACTAAAGTTTATCTTAGGTTAACTGTAAGAAAAAATTAAAAGAGTTTTTTGAATCTATTCTAAAACACAAACAAAAAACTTTATTCTACCTTCAATAAAATTCTAATTTTTCACTAGCACCAAAAGAATTACAACAAATGTAACCAGTAAAAGAACTAAGCATAAGCTCATGTGTGTAATTCCATGAGCACTTTTTTGGTTAAAGATATTCGGATTGAAAATTTTTAGTACTTAGTACTTAGCCTTGTTTGTCCTCTACAACTCTTGCAATTAATATTTGAATTGCAAATAAAACTAAATTGAATTCAATTCTTTTTTCGTAATGGGTTTATTTAGATTGACCAACAAAACCTTAAAAATGGCAATTTTAACATGAATTTGTTTTAAAATAATTCTTAATAAGTCTTTTAAAGTAAAATTTAAAAAAATTTTTTCGATAAACATGATTATGAGGTTCTTTTTTATTTATAAAGGAATAAAAGTTTCAAAGATTTTCCTAAATTTATAAAGAATATCATACAATATCATACAGTATCTATTTGCAAAAATTTAAATTAAGCAAATAAAGATATCGAAAGTTAACAAAAATAACAATTATAAAAATGTATTTGATATTTAAAAATATAAAAAATTATTAATTTACTTCTCAAGATTTGCATTTTGTTCAAAAACAAAAATATTATAAGCTACTAAATAAACGATAAGAAAAGCGTAAGCAAAATAACATTCAAGTAATACAATTTAGCAAATAAATTTTGCACTTAACACAAACGACCTCCATACTCTGCACTAAGTCACAAAAACAATTTATTTGCTAATTTAAAATAATTTCTATTTAACTTACCCAATGTGACGGTTTCGAAGTTTAATTGTTTCACTTTTGCTCATTTGTTCTTCAGTCTCATGGATTGATAATAGCGGCATATTTCAAAAAAGAAAACAAAACAAATAAAAGCAAAAGTTAAATAATTTTCAAGTTTTAAAACACGTGGAAAAAATTTTTAATTTTAATTTTTAAAGATTATTTCTAGTTATTTAACTTTTTCACTTTAGCTTACGGGAGCTGAAGAGCTCTGCTGACAATTTTCGCGAAGTTTTCCCTTTTTATGTATGATCTGACCACTACTAATCCACTTAAAAATCTTATATATCTATACAAATGTATAAATATATATTTATATACATATATAGAAGCCTTAATAATATTGCAAATGCGAGATAAGGCTTACAAGTAAATGCGTGATACAATTTGTTATATTACTTTAAACACGAGATGAACAAATCAAAACGTGATAAGAAATGACTTAAGCATTTCTTTTATCTAATTTTTGGAAAAACAAAGAAAGAATTTTAATTTAGATGTTTTAAAAAATACAAAGTTGTACGACTAATAGTCTTTAATATTATTTATTACATTTGGAAATAGCTGCAAAGGTATGCGCTAAATCTACTTCCCTTGACTTTTTCTTTGGTTAGAAACACTACACACTCTTTAGATGGCTATGGCCCTAAGTCTACTACATTCATCCGTTCATTAAGAACCTTATTGAGGCTAATTATTTACAAATGTACATGAAGAAAAGTTTAAAGTTATTTGATTATTATGACCTCGAAAGTATATAATTCATAACTAAAGTTATATTTTCTGCTTTACAGGGACGTCCAGAACCTGTAAATTTGCATTGTAAAAGCTACTTGCTCCCGGCAATTCACAAAGACCCTTTAAGGTAACACATTAAGTGTTTATTATAGCATAATGCATCCATAGCCAAAGCATATTTATGTCATTAATATAAGAGTGTTTCAGTTTATTGAACCAGTTCAACTAGCGTAAATAGTCAAGTGTGATTTCAAAGATGTTTTCATAAAAAAATAACAAAAGCGGGTTAAAACCTAATGGTATCATTTAGTTAAATATAACAATCAAGAACAATTAGAAAGATGATAAGTTTGCCTTATTTTATTCCAGTTAACACAACAAAATCCAAGTTAATTGTTAATTGAATAAATAAAAACACTTTCAATTTATATTATCAATTATTTATTCGAGTTTTCAGAAATGATATTGACTTTTAAATACACGTTTAATAATTATAATTCTTTGGAAATTAGAGTAAAGGCTAAGTTACCAATTTAATGCACTAATGATACTTAATATGCTGAATTAAAAGATGAAAACAGTCATCAGTACGCGTTGTAAGAGAAATTATCTACTGGTAATTAATATAGCTATTTAAAATTGTATTAATAGAATTCAAGAGTTTTTGAAAATCCAACAAGTGTATCCAGGAAAATAAGAGAACAAAAAGCTAGAAATTTTTGTGAACTTTTTTATTTTTTATTATTCTTAAAATGATAAAATTTACACCAAAGAATACTATTTCGGCGTTAATTTCTCCCAGAATAAAATTTTTTGCAATAAAGAACATTGCATTCACTTTTTACATTTTTCTTAAAATAATTAAATTTAGATATATATATATATATATTCAATTATTCAATTAAATTGCAGTTGCAATATTTAAATTTCTTACCTTAAATTGTGCTTAAAATCTAATAATAATTTTTCTTTTAATTTTTGTAGATATATTTACAACATTTTTAACTTATACTTTGTATCTCTGTGTAGAACAATGTTTTTTTTTATATTTGAAATTATTTAACTGTGCACAGTTATTGAGTTTTTTTATTAAGAGTGGCTAAAGAACTTTAGCTTTACTGAATTAACTAAATTCTTTTTGTTCATTTTTCTTAAACGGAATTTTCCTAAAAATCCCTGCTTTGTTAATTCTTTGATGATATAAATTATTCATTACACAGATATTCTTCGAAGAAGAATTAAGGATGACATATTTAAACATATTTAACCCAAAGTGGTTTAAATGTTATTATAATGTCTAATTGAATTTTTATTTGGACAAATTTTTTTAAAAATTTACATTTACATCGTAACTTAAGGTTGCATTAAAGCTTTCAAACTTCCTTTAAAGATTTCCCTAATATTAGTAATATAAATTGCTTATTACTTACTCCAAATCAAATTTATGTTATGAATATATAATAAGACGACTAAACTACTGAAAACTTAGAACTAAAAATATTAAAATTTCTATTTCTTTTTTTAGTAAACGTAAAACTTTTAACTAAGCTACAAAGTTATCATTCATATTTGATCTTTTTATACCTTAATAAAAAATTTATTTATTTGTTAAGTATGTTAAAGGAGAAGGTTGTATGCTGTGAAATTTAAAATTGGTCAACTTTAACAAGATAAATTAATAGAAGTATTATTAATATTCACTTTATAAAAATGTTTGAGTTCAAAATACTGGACCATATTTAATTGAAAAAGGACAATATTTATTTTTTTATTTAACTTAGCAAAAGTAATACTTTTAAAATGTTAGATAAAAATGTGTATACCTAATTTCAAGGTGCTTAAGAAGACTCAGAGACAAATGAAGGATTAAAAACTAAATTTGAGTATTATTTTTAAAAAAGTTAAAGGCCAAAGACCAACTCAGAACGTATCCTCCCGCTATAATAAATGCTTTTTGTTTCTGTTAGCAAACGAATAGCTTAGAGAAAATCATTTTTAGAAATCGTCAGGAGAAGTAATTCCATTTTTTTTTTTTTTGAAAGATTATAATACCAGAAAACTGATGAATGCTAGATATCCACCATTTTTTTGGTGGATTTATTATTTTTATCAAGGATCTGTGAAAAAGAACAAAATGGAAAAAAAAAAATAAAAAGCATCGTGGAAGGTTTTAAAATTATCTTTCCTGAATTTATGAGAGTTAAAAAATGATCGATTCCGAAAAATTCTTAATGATAAAAAGAATTTTTCACCTTTCATCACAATGAAATATATGAAATTTATTTTTGTTTTCTTTTTTCACTATTAATTTTGTTCCTGCTAAATGAAATGAGTGAACTTTCTTGATCAAATGTTGCAAGAAAGTCACATGAGCCCAGCGGATAAAGCTTGAAAACATATGAATTTAAGCTTTATATATCACGCATAATGTTTCACGTGTGCCTCTTGAGCTAGAGCTGGTGGGTGTTCAGATAATTTAATATGTATTATAAATCTTATATATTTTCAGGCTTTACAAAATATTTTTTTCTTTGTTAAAAATTTGCAAATTTGACGAGTTATATTTTACAAGAGTTCGACAAGCCAACTGGCTGTAGTATCTTTCACATACTCAAAAAACATAAAACTATGATATTACAAATTTGCAGCTTTTGCAAAATTATATTTTTCTTAAAAACCAGTTGGTGTAATTGTAAATAACTCTAAAACAAGTATTTTGTTCAAATGTTAGAATTCACTCAAGGCCCACAGCTTTAACAAATAGAAAATTGATGTCAATAATATAATTATCATTCGTTTGATATTTCTGTTTATAAAACAAATTTGAATTTAAGATAGTTAGGAATTAATTATTTGACACAGTTTAACTTCTATAGCCATTTTAGAAATTTTAACTATAGCTTCAAAATGGATATCACCGATTCGATATAGTTTAATATTTGTAATTTTTAAATTACAGAGCTAAATATTAAATTTACCAAAAAAAAATTTCGAAATTTTAATTCAATAAATTTGTTTACTTTCAATTTTTTATCTAAAACACGTAAGTCAATAATGCAGATGCGGAAGAACTCTTTTAACATCTTAATTTCTATAATTTTTTTTATAAGTTTCATTCACACACAAAATCTTATACAATATTTTTAAAATTTCTCAAGTAAATTTAGTACGTGTTAAATAAGTTTTTGTTTTTACAACACCCAAGGATTTTAAAGAAAATATACTTAAATTTTATATAATTTATAATTTAAACATTTCTTATATAAATATATACGATATATATTTATTTATTTAATGTTGAATAAGTAAGTTAAAATTATTTCAATTTTCTTAATTTACTTAAACTAATTAAATAATCAAAAGAATATTTAGTGCTATTTTTATTTTATTTTGAAGTGCTTTTATAATATTATATTTTAAAATTTTTATTATTGCTCAGGTTTTCTTGTGTCTATTTTACTTTTGTGCAATTTCAATACTTTTGAACCCCTTTGAAAAGTAGCGATAGATTTCGAAATAAAAATATAGGAAGAGTTTCACTAAACAAAAATTTCAATTGAATTAATTCGAAATGTTAGTTTTTTTTGATGAATTGGATTTATTTAGTAAGAGAAAAGCAAAATTTTCAAATATATTGCAGTTTTTTCTTACTAAATATCATAAAGAAAAAAGACAGGCTGAACTTTTTTTGAGTCGTTTTCCAACTTTTAAATGCTTAATATTAAACTTTTTAAGCATTTATTTTTAATAAAATGATTAATATCTCTTAAGTAGAATAAGAATAATGATTTTTTTCTAATTTAAAATGAAGATATTTCTTACTAAAATACGGCATATCTGTTTTGAGCAAGTTAAGAGAATAGAATTTAGTAAAAAGTTAGTTTAACCTAAAATATATATTTGTATTTTTTTTGTTTCTTCAAATATTCAATCATTCTGATATACACTTAAGCTGACTAACTTACATAATAAATTCTGAAAACAACTATACAATATAATACAATACTTTATTGAGTTTTTCTTTGTACAACAGATCTTTAAAGATGTCATTTATTATTCTATGGCAGAGTAAAGCCTAAGAATTTTTAGATTTTAGCAATTCCAAAACCAAAATAAAAAGTGTAATACTCATTTTTTATAATGTCTATAAAATAAAATTTAATAGTTTTTATTTTTACAAAGAAATAGAAGAAATTATTTCATTTGAAAATTTTATAAATAAAATTCCTAACTTGTGGATCATAAACACACGATCTCTTTATTATTTTTAAAGTTCGTAAAAAAAAACCTAATGTTTTCTTAAGCTAAACTTACAATCATTGTAGATGGGTATATTTTCTTTTGTGTATTCTTGATGATAATATTATTAAGCACTGTTTGCTCTTTTTTGATTTAAGCTTAGAAAAACAAGTTTAGTTTTTTAATCAGTTTAAGGGCTTTTGAAAAATACGTTATTTGTGTTATCGACCCCAGTGGTATTTATGCAGCTTTTATAGATAAGATTTGTGAAAACCAAAAGTAGAGCTTAGAAAATTTAAAACAACTTTTTGAGCCGCTCGTTTGATACTTAACAGCTCACAGTTATTAATCTCAAATTGAAATTTCTTTGTCATAGGATTTTATCATGCAACCCTTAATAAATTGGAAATAAGAACATATATAATGGCTGACACAATTTAAGATTTCTTTTATTAAATAAAAAATAAACGTAACATGCTAGCCACAGAACAGATGACAAATAGTGACAAAAGTTGGTTGGTTGATCAACTCAAAATAAGCTACATCTGGGTCTGTATCTAAAAATAAGGCAAAGTTTGATAATTTAAAATTTGTTGTAAGATTTATCTTTGATAAAAGAATGCATTTAAAAATTACACATAAGAAATATTTAAAAAAAATAAATTGTTTTCTTTCCTTTAAGATAAATAGAATTTTTGATACGATCATATCAATTTTCTTTCCAGTTGAACATTTTAGCTTATTAGACATATAATGGATTGGCAAATTTCAATTTTTCAGAACTAATAAGAGATATTATTTATTTTTTATAGCAAAAATCAAAAAACGACTTACAGTAATTCATAAATTAAATAATTTAAATAAAAAGTTCAATTTTAGTAGTTTTTTCAACAAAATTGATTCAAAGAAATATTTCATAAATTTTTTCCCTATTTCAAGATTACTTCTAATCTCTCTAATCTTAAATGTTACTAATCAATCACCCTATATGCTCGTGATTACTTACAGATCAGCTTAACAGCGATTTTATGATAACCTAAATGACAAATTGTTTCGTTTGTGGCAAATAAAAGGTCAAATGGCCAACTTTAAAAAGTTTTAAATTTATATTTAGGTCTTTTTTCTAAATTTAAAATGAAAACAAAAGAAAAAATACAATTCAATCAATATTGTTCTGAGTTTTTACCACTAAAGACTGTATATAAATTTCGTAGTTGAAAAGGAAAATCAAGTAATTTTGTAATTATAAAAATTTTTTGTATGAAATTATATAAAATATAGTCCAGAATTCATCGTAGCAGTAAAAAGTTTTGTATATCTTAGTTTCTCTTTGAGTTAGTGTAACTGGATACTGGAATATCAACTTAATAGCTACTTCCAGGTGAAGACTGAATTTAAAAAAAATTTTTCATTATGGAAATAGAAGTTATGAGTAAAACGTAGCTTTGTGATGGGCAACATTTACTATTAAGTAGACTTGCTCAAATTTAAGCAAAATTTACTTATATATATTTGAACTTTACAGAGTAGGAAATATCTTACTAGATATAAGACGGTCCGTTTGATGTTTTAGCTAACACACCACAAGACATACTCTCATGTTCTCTACACTTTTCAACACTGAATCGTAACAGGCAGCCAGTATATTCCAACATATATGCATAAAATTAGCATGTAAATTTCGCGTATGAATTTATAATAGTTATCCCAGTAGGGAAAGGAGAGCTACTTCATCAATGAAAGAGAACTACTTTTCAGACATAACGACAACTTTCTCGGGGAAAGCACCAAGGAATTTTGTTAGGAAAGGGGTCGAAATGTAACCGTTATGGCTACTTTCTGCGTGCTCTATCTGTATATTTTTCACTTATGCAATTTTCCATTATAAGCACGCAAGTATTCCACAGAGATATATTTATTGATGCACAATCTCCCTACTGAGATGCGTTTTTAATTGTGTTCTAGTCGCGGTATCAGAAATAGTTTCCCAATTTCTTGCTGTTTACTTCAGATTACTAGAATATTTTTCGGCTTGATATCCATCAAGTTTACTTGATTAATTTTGAAAAATATGTAACTAAAAATTGATATGAATTACTTTAGTTTTTGTTTCTTTTGTGATTTTTTATTTATAATTTTAATCCGTGTTTCATTAATCATTTTTTTTTTCTTTATTTTGTTTTCACATTTTTGCTCTTTACATTTTTTATTTTGAAAAATTTTATAAGACTGATTAATTGTGGCTGATATGTCCGAATATCAAAGACACATTCAGGGGTGTTGTTGGAATTTTAGTAAGGAATTCGTTCGATGCTCCATGATATTCTAGTATAATAACAACAGAGCAGGAATAAATACCAAATATAAGCTTTTAATTTTTGAGTTTACATCTGTAAACATTAGGAAAAAGAGATTTTTAATTTCTTTAGACACAAGCTTACGCCTGTATCCTAGAAGAACACTACTAGAAAAGTATGTACTAAGGGTTCATGTTACTATTTGTATGCTTTAAATAAAACCATTCATGCTAGTCAAAAAACTGGATTTCCTATTTTATCTCCTTATTAGATAATTACAAAGCTTTAAAAATCTTTCGTTTTATTTAGCTTTTCTTGAGTAAAATGAATATACAAGATTTAAAAATTTCATTTAAAATTTCACATTTTGAAGCAACAAAGTCTTGTGAGCTTCGGTGAAAAATATTAAAACACTACCCCTTTTAAAAACTTCGAAAGGAAAAGGAGGTTAATGTTAAATTGTTATAAATACTTGGGGTCTTAGAATTGACTTTCCATTCAAACACATGTCAGTTAAAATGAACAAGAGATCTACAAGTCTGAATGCATATTTCATCCCTGCGATAATAAAAACAAAAACCAACTAACCTCTTCATTAAGTATGAGTGAAATACTTTCTGGAAAGCAATGTGATATTTTTAAGCAATAAAAGTATTGTTCATATACTTCAATAAGATTCAAATTTTTCCTTTAATAAAATTAAAATTAATTCTATTTCTAATAAATCAGTCAAAAAATACTTATTGGACTTTTAATCCTATTAAAAAGAGAGGTTAACTTGAAACAGTGTATCCGAATAAAAGCAATTCAAATCAAATCAATTATTTCTGAAATAGTTATAAACATAAAGTGACCAATACATTTCTAGAAGTTCAAATAGAAAGAATATCAGATTATAACAATTCGAAAATTGTCAATTTGAAATAAGTAGGAAAAATAAAATTGTAAAAAAATGCAAAAAAGCTTACTCTAGTACTCAACTAAAGTATTGAAATAATTTTTTCTTCGAACACAATAATCAACTGTATAGATTTGTATTCAATTTGTGGGATATGTTTAAAGATTAAATTACATAAAAATATTTTCTGGTAGCTCGTTAACTGCAGAAGAAGCAGAGTTTTCAATATCAAGTAAATAAATAGAAAAAATGCTCTACATGCAATTGAAAAAGTATTTCAATATTGCTAAATATTAAATGAGCATAATTGCATTAGAAAATTTTATCATTAAAAATTAAACAAAGTATTTGGATGAAGAAGAAGCTCAAGTAGAATAAATTTAGAGTTAGTTTATCCAAAACAAACAGTTACTAATACGTTTATACTGTTAGATTTTTAGCTTATTTTACACTCTTATTTTGAACGTTTTTTCAATTTTTAACAAATCTCTTGGACGATAACAAATTTGTTAATAAAAATTAACAATGACCATATTTGATGACACATCATTCAATATTGTACAATACAAATCAGATTAAAGTCATTTTAATTATAATCATTTCACTCTTGTGAATTTGATTTTCCTAATTTTAATATTTAAAAATATTAAAATATTTTCTTGTTAGATTTTAATTAATTATTGATCGATTGCTTTTTTCATATTTTTTTAATAATTTTTTTTTTTTTAATCATCGAAAAATGGATATTTGCTAAAATCTTGTCCTTAATACTACTTCTAAATAGATTTTTATACAGTAATTTAATCAATATTTACTATATTAAATAGTAAAAAGATATTTTTTTAAAATAAATTTATAAGCTTACATTAAATTTATATGATGTGTTGAAATAAAATTATTAAAAAAAAAATAGAGTTGTATATGAATTACAGTAGTTTCTTATTGCTTTATTGTTCGATTAAAATAGCTCAAGCTACAATCCACTTGTTTGATTATGTTGTGAAATTTGCGCTGTTACATTTGACGTTGATTGAGAGCTTGTAGGAGGTAGACAATTCATAGTGAAATTTCCAAGATCAACAACAATTGGTGCTGTAATTACATTTAGACTTTGATTTGATACTGGCGATGATGTAGCTATTGCCAACATAGCAGTAGCAGGATAAATAGATTGTTGTGATTTATTTGATGTAATATTTTGTGTCCCAATTACACCATTATTTATATTAGATATTGAATTTTGTGAGGATATTCCTGTTGAACTATTTTCATTTGAATTCTGATGATGAATTTGATGATGAAATACTGATGTTTGATTGCCTGAATTTCCTGATGGACTATTTAATGTTATATCTGAACTACCCGAGTCTATTCGTTGTCATTTGGAGCTATTTTGTAGTGCTGAGTTTATTTGAATCCATAGATCTTTTTTACATGATTTTGATCTAAATTAAAATTACCCTTGTATATATTTATATTTTTTTAAAAAAAAATTACATGATTAGTTTGGGTTAATTTTTGGATTTTATAAAGCTTAAAATGAATTTTATTGAAATAATGAAAGATTATGGCATTTTGTAGATAAAATGTGTTTTTTTTTTTATCAGACACCATTCGAATAGTAAATTTCACTTATACAGAAAAGTCTTGAAGTTTTTATAATTTTGAAAAAAACAATAATAATAAAATGGTACAAGTTGATTGAATTTAGTTCAGTTTAAAGTTAAGTTCGTAATGTTGCAATAAACATTTCGATATATACTTAAAACAAAGTAATAAAAATAAAAATAATACGATCTCACTTAATTAAAATCTTCCTCTATTAAATAAGTCTACAAAAAATAAATTAGGAAACTTATTAACAGAAAATAGAAATGGTTTCTAGAAAGCAATAAAGTAATATTTTCATTAAATGAAAGAAATTAAAATAAAATTAAAATTTTAATTTATATAACCATTCCTATTACTAGAGAGAACTAAAAACAAAAAATTAATTATTTCTAAGCTTTTGCCAAATCTATATCTATAATTACCGTCTGATTGATTGCAACCAATCCTTGAATTGTGCAGTTCCTTCTGGTGTAATTTGGAAAGCAGCACGAGCCGCTAAAACTATACTTGTAAAATCTTCATAATCTGACTGTGTTAAATGATATAATTTTTGATGAATACATTGTATATACCTGTATTAAAATTGAAAAATTAATAATAATAATAAAAATTAATTTAAAAAAAATTGAAACAAACATTTGTTGGCACTTTTGTACCAAAGGTGTTAGTGCTGATCTCAAATGTTGCATAACTAATGTTGGATTATTTCGACCTAAATAATGTGCAGCCTCAATAGCAACATCATGCAATACAAACGGACTAACAATTGAATTAACAGCACAAACACAAAACTGATGTAAATATTGTGTTCCAAGTTTTTTAGAGATACGTAACAACCATTTAACATCCTCTCCATAAGATGGATTACGAGCATATTTCGCCTGTGGTCTATCATCATGTGCACGCCGTGCTAATGTTTCCATAGCTAACATTCCAACATTATAGGCAGCCAGTAAATATCTTAATTGTATTGAACTAAATAAAATGCAATAATTTTATAAATTTATTATAATTATTAATTGAAAAATAAAATACCTATACTGATGTGGATGCCTTTGTCGTACAATCTGTTGTTGCTGTTGTTGTTGTGACTGCTGTTGCTGAACAAATGGATAGACAGCATGAATATTTGGCTGATTACGAAGATTATTGGGTGGAGGTTGAGCTGTTATTGTCAAGGGCTGATTATAAAACTGCATATTTTGCTGTAATTGTTGAGTACTTTGATTGACCTGAACCGACATTTGGACACTTGAATACGGCGGTGGAATTGTATTAGCTGGGCATGGCATTGACTGATATGCTTGCGGTGGTACTTGAGGATGTGGGAGATGTTGAAATGCTCCTGGTTGATTATATGATGCTGGTTGTGCTGGTTGTTGTGGTGGAGGTTGTCCTTGTCCAGGTGCTTGATATGGATAAGGTTGTGGAGCTGAAATATACATGGGTACTTGGCTAGCCGGATAAGTAATGTTATGATGATGATAAATTCCTTGACAAAAGCTATATGGTGGATAAGGTGCTAGTCCTAATGGTGCTAATGTTGTAACATTTTGTGGAAAAGGTGGAGCTGTTGTTACAACAACTTGTTGATTTGGCTGTGGTGGTGGAATTGGCTCCTGTTGCTCAATTAATGAATTTAAACTAACACAATGGTCTAAATATAGTTCGTTTACATCATGCTCATGTTCATTGTTTGGAGTGTTTCGTGCATAGAGCTCATACCAATATCTGGCTACTTGAAATAAAACTTCCGGATATACACCACCACCTTTAGCTGCATTTTCGACTGTAATACAGGCTCTTTCGAGCATTTGATCACTCTGTTCCTTGCATTGAATAATTGCTCTTTGTATTTCGTTTGGATTAAGAGCAGCTGAATGTGGTAACACTGACAACGCTAGCTCTGCGGCTGGATATACGATATTACTGTCCCCACCACGTGAAGCACGATCAGCCATATCAGCTGCTTCTGGTGGTGTTAAATGACCTTCCCAAGTATCAATTAGAAAAGATATGGCTGGAGCTCCAATTTCCATTGCTTGTCCAATAATCCAAGAGACATGTGAAGAATAAGTTCGTGATAACCAATTTGATATAACACAATTATTCAGGCCAAGGGCATATAAACCTAATTGAAAAGCGCACATATGTAAAGCTCTATGAGGTCCGTGATGATTTTGATTCGTTGTGGCTTGAGTGAATAGTGAAGTAGAGCTGGTACCACCACCTTTTGTTAACACATTCTTGGCTAGTTCAAACATAAAATGAGCACTTGCCTCTGATGGTTGATTAGGAATCGAGGGATATGCTCTTTTGCCTTTATAACGAATATCTTTTGAACGAGATGTTGTTCCCGTTAATTGAGCTGAAGTATTCAAATTTTGATTATTTGGAGTACATACTTGATTTATTTGTGATGACATGGTCAATGAATTCATTCCATTTTCTAATTCTGCACTTGTACTACTATGTGGTCGGCTATTATTGCTAATATCCATTACGAATTCATTGTTTGAATGATGATTATAAACAGTTATATCATGTTCTTCACGTGTTATTTGAGAATTTGCAGTACGTATTGGTGGATTATTGGAATAATATGCTGGTAGAGGTTGAGTTTTCAATAATACATGTATATCTCGATCAAGAAGTTTTTCCATTATTTTTGCAATTTTTCTTGGTTCATCTTTATAGTAGTACAATAATGTCATAGCTAAATCTCCTCTTTGTCTTCTTGTACCTTCGCAAAGAAGTGGATGTTCAGCTTCTGAAACATTTGCTTTAAGACCTAAAGCAGCTACTGCTGCTTCAAATCCAAGATTTTCATCTGGTGGTATACGATTTGACATACTCATTGCACGTATTCTTTCTCTTCCAGAAACTGATGGTATAACTAATGCATCAAATATATAACTAGCTAACATAATTGGTAGTAGAGCTTCACCACGTGATTTAAGAGTTCCATCTCTTAACTGTTCTGCTCTTTCTCTTATGACTTTTATTTCTGGCTGACATAATGGTATTCTTTTTAAAAGGGCTAACAAATCAGCTTCCTGATTGGCCAATTTCACTTCTAAAGGCTTGGTACTAGCAGGTGGACGTGGCATTTCAAGACCAAATAAGCAAATTCTAAATGCTAAATGGTAATGTTCAGAATTTTCGGCTAGAACTGTACATAAAAATGCACATTTCGATAGTGTAGATGATGCTAATACACTTATTTGATGTGTAATTGGATTAATATTTTGTTTTTTGCCTTTTCGTTTGGGTGGAGGCGGAATTTCCACCATTAAATTAGGAGGATTTGCAAGCATTTCTTCAGCTAATCTAACTGCTAGAATACAAGCTTCTCTATCATGCCCGTGTGCATGTAAGCCTTCAGCACGTGCAAGTAGTATATCCCATGCATCTTCAGAAGGTTTGATATTTGAAAAAATTTGTTTACTATTTGATTCTTGTGGTTTTGAATTTATATTTTCATTTTTTGACTTTATTTCATTAATTTCACATGTTGTAACTGGTATAACAGGTACAGTAGGATTAGTTTCATCATTATTTGCTATGGTTTCTTTAATATCCTCATTTAGTTCATCCCCTGAACTTGAAAATGATTCATCTTTAGATAATGTATTCTCTTTAGATATATTCAATGAATATTCTTTAGGGTATACAGAAATTTTTGACGTTGATGGTTGTGGTTCTGTATTTATTAATTTTTCATTTTGACAAGCTAATTCTGCTCCTGGAGTTAATAATGTTTTTACATCAGCCTTTTCAGTATTTTCTTCGTTAATACTTAAATTAATATTTACTTTACACATATTTACTAATAAATTATTATCATTAAGTAACCTATTTGAATTATTATCATCTAATTTAGATGAGTCAGTATTTTCTATATTATTTGTTATACATCTACTCTTATTTACACAATCTTTTGAATTTGAATCATTTTCACTCTTAAAATCCATACAATACTCGTTACTTCCTTGAGAATCATACTCACTTTCTGGAGATTTTATATTATCTACTTCCAATGAAAATTGTGGCTGTTCCGAACGATTTTCTTCTACACCTAAATTATTTCCACTACTATCTCCACCATAGTCTTCATTTTCACAAAAACCTTCACTGCTAACACTTGATCTATTACCATCATTACGGGAAGTACATGGTAATGTGTTTAAAGAAATCGCTTGCACTCTAGCATTCATACTATCGCTACTACTATTACTGCTATTATTACTACTTGATATATAACACCGATCCCGAAATTTTCGTTCAAGACGAGTTCTTATTTGATAGTGATGATGATGATCTGAGATAATGTAGTTGTGCTTATTATTTGCCAATACTACTTGGGTGGCATTAACCTAAAAATAATGATTATAAAATCATTATAGAAAAGATTTGTGATATTTTGTACAGTTAAAGACATAAATAAAACAGAAAACTTTAAATAATTTAACAAACAATTAAGATTGAAGCACAGCCGCATAAACATCCACAGAGCAAAAATATTTTTAATTTCATAGAAACACATATTATTTAGACCTTCCTTTGTTAAGGTTCAAAAAACTTTTTCGACAATTTTTAACTAGATACCTAAAATTTCATGTAAATAGATTGATCTAATGAAAATAAAATAATAAATTACAAGCTTCCCAAAAAATAAATTTAAAATATATTTGGGAATAAAATAAATATTTAAAAAAGCGAAAATTCGATTTTATAACACGAATTAAAAAATATGCTATTTCTTATGAAGCCTTCTACTTATAGCTTAACTTCATTTACCTGACCACTTGCTTCAGTTTTAGAGTCACTATGCTTAAAACACGTAAATGGACAATGATAAACAGGATTTGTATCCTGAGTGTGAGTAACACCAGCAATTGGATAATCCTCCCAATCTAAATAGCAAGATTCAATAGCTGGCTTAAATCCAACAAATAATTCAGCATCAGATCTTAAAATCAAAAATTTTATTTAAAAAATTTTTTAATAATAAATAAATTTATTCACCGTGCATTCTGTTGATGTTTACTATTATAAGATGATTGCATTCTTCGTTTTACAACTCTATCAAGAATTTTCAAATGCCATGTAGTAAATTGTGCGTGAAGCATATCCCGTTCTTCAGGAGATAAACCCGGATTTAAGGCAGCTAAGCGCCATAAAACAACAATTTCATCACATAATGAACTACAAGCATGTTGTGAAGCTGTTGAATTGCTATGAGTATTGCTATGTTTTCCTCCATTATGGCAACTAGTACCAACAAGCATTGCAAGTTTTGTATAGAACCACCAGACTAATATTTGATCACATGCCATACATTCTTCGGTGATTATTTCAAGAAGTCGTATAGCATTTCGATCACATCGTCTGTACATTTCACGAACTATTGATAAGAGATTCCACATACCCTCTGGTTCTCTACCTCTTAGTGGCCGCAACAAAGAGCTCCATTCAGCGGCAGCAGGTGGAGCTGAATTTGTTAAATAGTTGACATCACTAACAAAAAAAACAAAAATTACTACACGAATACAAAAATAGTTTTTTAATTAATTGATACCTAAACACAGTTGGAGCGGGTAAACAAAATTTAATAAGAATCCTTTGAATATTTCCATGTAAAGTTTTTTCATCCAAATACCAATTAGTTTGGTCATTGGCAGAGGCACCTGCAGTAGGATCAGGAGCTCCACAAACAGTATTTATAGCTGTCGGTTGTGAACTAAGTAATTCATCTAGCAATCGTTGAGCAGTAGGTAGAATTTGTTGTGGTAGTTCACTAATTAAATACTGAGCAAATTTTTGTAATTGATCCCTCTGCAAGCGTGTCAAAGATTCAGAAACAGGTGCCCTGAGACGCACATTATTTGGCTAAAAATATAAAATATTGAAGATATTGTAACAATATTATAAGAAATAAACTTACACAATGAATTCTGTATAAACAAACAGCTACTACATGTGAACACCAATATGCATTTGATGAACATGTACAATTACAAGAAGATATCCTTCTTCGGTCAAAAGTAACAGCAACATCAAATTGAGCATGTGGCGAAAGTGTTACAACAGTTGCAGACAAGTGAAAACCTACATTATTACAATTAAATTTATTGTTATAAAAATACCAAATGTAGTCATACCAATCTGAAGCGGATCTTTTACAGCTCTTGTTTTAAATAGCTGATCACCTCGATGAAATTCATCAGCAGAACTATTTGCTAGACATGAATAAAGTCTAATATCTTCTTCGTTATCAGGAAAACTCCAAAAAGCTATACGTAACTGTAATTGTTCAGGAACAGGGGGATATACATGTTCAACTAATTCAAACGGTATATAAGATGCTACACATTTTGCAGACAATTCCGTCAAAGAAACGACAGGATCTAAAATATAAAATTGTACATTAATTAAATTTTTTTTTTTTTTAGTTTTGTTTTTTACCAAGATCACAAGGCCTTCGTCCTAAACTGTTAACGAATGCACTATTCATTGAAGGTTTCTTCCATCCACGCCAATTATTGCAAACACTTTCTGGTTCAGAGCTCCAGCTACATAAAGAATCTTCTTCAAAACGATCAGAGTCCTCAAAACTGTATCTGTCACATTCTTGTTCCATAGTTCCCTAATTTGCAACAAGAGATTGTTGGAGAGTTCCATAAAGTTCCGTAAAAATGAAAGGCAATAATTTGATAAATTTTTTATTTCTGGTTTATTTTTAGTAATTTGTATAATTTGTTTGTATTATATAGATTTCTAGCGTTTAACTGGTTTTTATTTAAAAATTTATCTTACTTCTGGATTCCATTCAGCAACAACACCATCATTTCTATGTGCATCCCTTTGAGCCTGATGACGGTTGGAGACAGCACAGCCTGACTGTACGCCTCCACTTCCGTTGCCTCCGTTGGCCAGTGTGAAAATAATATTTTAAGCAATATTTTCACTAAATTTCACTATGTCATATAATTAAAATGAAAAATAATACATTAAAAATAAACACGAAAATTGTAAAATCAAAAATTTTTGACAATTTTCAAAAATCAATTTCCCTTTTGTTAATCATAAAATTAAATCACTTTCCCCAAGTTCTTTGTGCTTCGACGAACACATATTTTCTTGATTATGCTTTAGTTAAGCTGACTTGAAAAACAATGAATAATAACTTTCACATTGAAATAATTATTTTTTGAATAGATTTATTATTGATTATAATTAATTTAATAACTATATATGAGCAAAAAATCAAATTTTATTAAAAGTAATCCCCCTCTGTGATGATGATAACAACAAATATGGCAGGTATTATTTCTAAGTATTGCGAAAATGAAACAAAGGCCACTAAGGGACAAATGAAAATAGAACGTTAATCTCAGCTGTATTATTTTTGACTTTAAATTTCTTTGTTTGTAGGTTCTTTTATTCAAAATAATTTATTTTGCTTAGTATCATGTGTTTTTATATATTTATAAATTCTGATTCTCTATTTTTTAACTAATAAATTTTAAGAATTTGAGTGTCTACTACGTTTAGTCTTTCAAACAATTTTAAAATTCTATAAGCACAACAAAGTTGAGAAATGAAAAAAAGCCTTTAGGCTAGTCTAATAAGATATATATTATGGAATTATACCAGTTTTTTTGACACTTAAAAAACTCCTTAGTGCATCCATCTTTATAATTTCGGCTAAAGTTCTTATAGGTGTGAATTTTTTTTTAAATTTTTGTTAAAAATATATTAGTAAATACATAAATATTTCTATAAATATAATATTTAAGATATTCCGAACACATATTTCTAACATTTAACTTTATATACTTGTTCAATTACCAGATGTTTCTAAATTGAAAATTAATGACAACGATTTAATTTTAGTATCACAATGGCTCCAAGAAAAAATAAAACACAAAAAGAAGAAGTTCAAGTATCTTTGGGTCCACAATTGAGAGATGGTGAAGTTGTTTTTGGTGTAGCTCATATTTATGCAAGTTTTAATGATACTTTCGTACATGTTACGGATTTATCTGGACGTGAAACCATAGCTAGAGTTACGGGAGGTATGAAAGTAAAAGCAGATCGAGATGAAGCCTCACCATATGCTGCTATGTTAGCAGCTCAAGTAAATATTAACAAAAAAATTTATGACTATTTAGAGAATATTTATTTTTTATTTAGGATGTTGCTGAAAAATGCAAATCTCTTGGTATTACAGCATTGCATATAAAACTTCGGGCTACAGGTGGAAATAAAACTAAAACTCCAGGGCCGGGTGCACAGTCGGCGCTTCGTGCCTTAGCCAGATGCTCAATGAAAATCGGCCGTATAGAAGACGTTACTCCTATTCCATCAGATTCTACACGTAGAAAGGGTGGACGTCGTGGTAGGAGATTGTAAATGTTTGTTTTTTATTTTCAAATAAAAAAGTAAAATGATTACAAACTTTTCAATCTGTATATAACTTTCAATCTTTGTATAACCTGAACAAGGGGAATTGAAACAAAATAACACCGAAAGGCCTTTGAAAATTTACTAGACAAAATATTATTGCTTTCACATAACAAAAAAAAAAATTAAAAAAACTTCCATCTAATAAATTGGATTGAACCTGTTATTCTTTTCCGTTTGATATGTCTACCTCCAATAATTTGTTAAATAAATTGGTGCTGGTGATATTTCAAGTCAAAAATTAAATCTCAAGCTTTTTAAAAATTTTGGTTTTGGTGAGAAAAGAAAAAGCAGTTTATATTACACGCAATATTTATTGTATACTTTTAATTTATTAAAGCTCTTAATTTGTAGTAACCCATTTGCGCATCGAATTTGCTGAATAAAATATTTCACACCAGGAAATTTAGTTCAGGTGAAGAAATTGCCCATTGAAAATTTCGAAACAATAATTTCATGACGTAAATAAAATATCGGCCAACATATCAGATACATAAAATAATTGCTAGGTAGAAAGTTTTAATATTAAATAATTAGGTTTAAGCGAATTGATCACACCCCTTATTGCACATGCATTAATCGTGTTTTAATTATTTTAATACTAATACTAATATTATTTAAATATAAAGTGGGTATAGCTTTTACATTATTAAAGGATGGATTTTATGTTTTATTAAAGAGAAGCAATATGGAATCTATACTCCCATTGCAATATCAATTTTAAACATAAGAAATCAATATTTTGAATCGATCGGCCCTAGAGAATTTATCCCTCAGAATATAGAAGCAATCATGGCCATTTTACAATTGCACACCTGGAATTAACTCCTTTCATAATTATTATAAGCTTACTTTTTAAAAAAATCTACAATCTAACTAGAGTTGATGAGAAAATATGACTCAAAACGTAGAGCCGGAAATAAAAATAATTCCCCACCACTGCTTTAGATTGCGGTAAAATGAAAGACTATGAGTGGCTATTATTTCATTTAAATATTAGGATTGAAGGGGTGAAATAATCTAAATAAATTAGAATGGTTTTTGTCTTATTTATTTGAAGTGATTTCATTATGAATTTAACGATTGTGAAGCATAAGCAATTCTAATACTTGCATATTTTATTAGAAAAAATGAGATAAAATTAATATAAAACATAAAAACAAATCTATTCTACAAAAATAAATAATTTTTCTAATACATTTTTTTTATAATTGACGCCGTCAAAAATTTCAGTCAGTTTAAAACGACTAAAAACAAATTTCTTTCGTAATTTTCAGTTTTATTAGTTTATATAGTTTCCGCATTTAACTAATTGTTTAGATATCTTTTTCAGAATATTCAAAACAAATTTTATAGAAATTTATTTATGATGCCTCGAGATATATGCTCAAAAAAGTAGTTTTGAGGGAAAGTATTGCATTTACTTTCTTAAGGTGATGGTTTCAAATTTTGTTATTATTTATTTTTTCAAATTAATGTATGACATCTTGAAGATATGTCAAAATTTCAAATTGATCGGAGTAAAAATTATCGAAGTTATAAGCATTTGAACTTCCTTCACTTTAGAGCAAGGATTGAGCAAAATTTTAAAACGATAACTCCAAATCTACTAGACCTATCGTTTTGTAATTTTTCACATTACTTTTCCACATATTTCACCAGGTAATGATGAGAACTTTTTTCTGTTTAAATCATTATTAATTTTACAATAACAAATAAGTCGATTTTATAGGTAAAAATCGTTATTTTAGTTTCCAAAGTCTACCAAAGTTGAAAAATCAAAAAAAAAATCCCCTCGTTATTACCTTAAAAAATACTTACTTTAATAAATAAATTTTGAATTTATGGTTTTTGAAGATTTTGTTGTGAGTTGTGCGACGCTTCAAGATGAAATTAATTAAATAAAGTAGAACTATTTGTATTCCCAAAAAAAAATTCTTGAAAACATGCATTTTTTTCAATGAATTAACCGAACCATCCGCTTAAGACGAATAATTCATTCCCAGGGTAATCCCCATCAGGTCACGTGGGCTGTATTGTTATTGTAGTATAGCAATATTACTACCGTGTAGTGTTTCAGTAAAATGATTTAATGAAATGACATAATTAAAAATTAAGTAATTATTACTGAATTAGTAATTACTTATAAATAATATAAAGTTTTTAGTTTTGTATCATAGTCAGTTATAGGTGGCTCCGGTGTTCTAAACGGAAAGCTCAGTGTAAGTCAACCGCGACTAACATGGCGCACAACGTGTTAATATAAATTTACCTAATTTTATTTGGAAAATAAATTGTTGTGATTCTGTTTTTTTAAAAGAACACTTTATATCACTTTGAACACTATTTAAAAACAGCTTATACCTTTATACAGCTAAAGTAATTATGTTTTTTTTAAATAAAACGGGGATATATATATTACACAAGAGTTTGAATTAGTCAACAGTCAATATTTTATGAAATTGTATTGCAATTGCAACAACATTCAGTTATCGCTTCCATAAAGATGCGATAAGACTGCGTTGATATCTTCTGATTTTAGTGATGCTGCCGTCCTTTCCTCATCCAAATTTGGTGCTTGCCTAACAACTGTACTACTAGTAGTATCATCAGAAATTACACTAAAATTTAATATCATTTATTTTAAAAAATTTTTGTATGCTAATTTCATTCACTTACCTCGAACTACTTTCACTTTTATTCATATTTTTAGAATAATTTTGAAAATCTTTAGCTTTTGGACGTTTTTTATTTTTTATATTAAATTTAATCTTAACAGGAGTTGATGTATGTTTTGGTACATCATTTAAATCATCTGATTCACTATCATCACTAGAATTTTTTGTAAAACGATTATAGCCAGTATTTTTCGTTATTTGTTTTTTATTTATTTTAGAATTCAAAATAGGACTTTGAGATTTAAGAACAATTTCTGGACTAACAGTTAAGCTATGTGGTTCCCCGTCCAAATATATACAAATTCCTTTTTTTTGAATATTATGAAAATCTGATTTTATTCTTAAATCTGAAGATTTTTTATTTGTTATTTCATTAAATATAAAATATTGATGCTGTTCAATTTGTTTACTAGTGCAAAGTTTACAGGCATCGTAAGGATCTTCTTCGTAATCATCACCATTATCATCATCATTTATTTGGATGTCTTTAGCATCACTTTCTGGCAAAGATGGAGATTTGTTTTTGCTAGGAGAATTTTGCGAGTTTGGATTATTTTTTTCAATTATTAATTCTTCTGTGCTTGATATGATTTCAGATATTTTTTCAACAGGTATTATTGCTGGTTTAGAAACATCTTTATTGTAATTTTCATTACTTTTCATTTTAAATGGAATTTCCTTTGTAAATTTATTATTTTTAGACTTTAAAGGACTCACTGAAGATTTAGATAATTCTTGAGATTTAACTTTTTTTTTGTATTTAACCTTTTCATTACTTCTCCTATTTGGTTTAAACATTTTTTTAGGTGAAATTAATATTGCAGCATTTTTTTGTCTTTGTAAATTTCTTAAGCTAACTCGTATTTTCTGTAAAGGTTCTTGTAATTTTTTTTTTCCTTTACTTGATTTCTTAACGGTTGTAGAAATATTATTTTTTAATTTTGTTTGAAAGTTAGTTAACACTATGGCTGCAGTCCTAACTTTAATTGTTTCATCAGTCAATAAAGTTTCTTCAATTTGATTTGATTTTGTGTCTATCATGCTTAAATTATCAATTTCTTTTTCATTGTGTGGAGATTTTTTCTTTGCTGAAAGCTGTAATGCTGCAAGCATATCATTTTGATTGCTAGAAATTGATTCTTTTGATTTATTTTGATTAATTTCTTTGTTTTGGGTTTTAATTTTTTTTGCTAATTTCACTTGTAGGTTGCCACATTTTGATGGCTTTAGTCCTAGGTTTATATAATCTTTTTTAGTTATTTTGACAATGTTCTTTCCAGTTTTATTCAAAAAATCATTTGCCAGCTTCTCTTTCACTCTTAACTTTTTAATTTCCATTTCTTTTAATTGATTAATTCTTTGGGTAGAAAAGAGTGTATTAGTAGAAGTAATTTTCGAAGAGTTTAGAACTTTGGTCAAATTTGCATCATTAGGATATATACTTTGGATTGATAAATTAAGTTTTTCTTCATCCTGAATACAAAGTTCATTATTCTGAGAAGGATCATTATTTTCCAATAATTCATTTTCGTTATCAACTGCAGACTCTGCTGAACTAGAGCTTGAACTCGAAGTGGAGCTATTTGATGATGATGATGATGATGATGATGATGATGACGACGACGTGGATGAAGTATTATGATTATCAGTTCCATCATTTACGCTGCTTTCATTTAATTCTAAACTTTTATTTTCATTTGAATTATTTTGTACTTTAAATTCAATTTCCTTCATTTCTTTAGATTGGCAATTTAAATAATCAATTACTCCCTTTTTACAGATTGCTGTGTCCTCCTGATTTTTATTATGTTTTTTACGTTCCGCTTTTATTATTGCTTCAATATTTTTGTCCAAATCTTCTGATTCATCTGGCTTATAGTAAGAACTACCAGATGAGTAATCAGCTTTTTGGGTGCTCCAACTTCCACATAGTGGAGTTTCTCTTTCATTTGGAGTAAGAAATGCTCCTGGAGTTATTGCAAATGAAGGTGTTGACATTTCAGGATTTTTTTGAATTGATATTTGAGATCGTAATGCATTCATCATTTTTCCTATTGGTGTTTCTGTAGTTTCTGGTAGTAGTAATCTTGGAGTATTCGGGTAAATTGTAATATCTTCTTTATATGGAGTGTCTAATAAAGATGAAATACACTGTGATCTACGACTGAAAGTGTTACTTTTAGATAAATTTTCTGGATATTTTATAGTATTATCCTTAGTCTGACTTAAACTTTTAATAATATTTTCATTTTTTGGTGGGGTAGGAAAT
Source organism: Acrocera orbiculus (assembly GCA_947359355.1). Taxonomy (NCBI): domain Eukaryota; kingdom Metazoa; phylum Arthropoda; class Insecta; order Diptera; family Acroceridae; genus Acrocera; species Acrocera orbiculus. The sequence goes on from OX375757.1 coordinate 4,228,607, forward strand.
TTAAAACTTATCAAATTATTTTGTGCTTGACTAGTATTTGTTTCACTTGTCTCAGTTCCTTGTTCTTTAATTTTGTTTTCAAGTTTTTTTTTATTACATTTAATAGCACTTAAGGTTTTCTTGCCTTTTTTCTTTACGGGTACGGGTGGGCTTTTAACTGATTCTACTTCCCTTAAATGCTGATCCCATTGATTCGCTTTAATGGAACGTAATTTCTTCCATTCTAGCATTACTGCCTGATTATCGTTACTTTCACAGTCGTTTTGCTTTTCTTTACAATCATGAATAACATTTTCAACAGTTTGGGAATTTGATTTTTTTGTTACCGTTTTTTTCTGAGGAAGCGCTTTCTTTCTTAAAGTACATCCCTTTTTGCGTTTTGTTGGTCGTTTAATTTTTAATACTTCTGTAATATTTTGTTCTATAATAGTCTCATCATGTTTATCTTTTGCAAAATCAATGCTATTCGAGTTCGAATTTGAATTTTCACAAATTTCATCGTTTGCTTGAATTTGTTCTGCTTCATTTACTTTAACAAATTTATCTGACATTTCAAGGACCATATCATTTTGATTAGGTTGTTCACACTGAGAATCCATATTCTCTTGTCTAGGTGGTGTTGTAAACTTAAGCATACGAACATGTGATGTCTTACGCCTTGGAGTAGATAAACTTTTCTTTTTATCATTATTTTGACAAGTATTTGATGGAGTAACTTTTTTATCATCTTGATTAGCTAATACGACAGTAGGTATAGCTTCAACAGGTACTGTAGATTCAGGCATTGCAGGTGGAATAATGGTAGCAATTGAAAGAGTAATAGGAATTTCAGCGGTATTATTTGAAATAATACCTTTATTTTCTAATTCTATATTAGTAGTGTTCAAATTTAATGTTTTCTGTGGCACTGGAATACTTGCATTAATTTGATAATTTGATTGCATTTGATTAGTCTTCTCAGCTGCATTTTGGTATATAATTGTGTTTGGTGGGATATTTTGTGTCTCTTCATTATTTAAAAAAACAGGCAAATTAACAGTATCATTTGTTAGATAGAATGGAAATGACATTTGTGCGGTACTTAAGTCTATATATAATTGATCATTGTAAGGCCTGAAAACTCCTGTATTTCCTTCTGTTACCCTTGTATCAAAGGTAAATAGTGTAGGCTCAGTACCTACATTAACAAGATTATTATTGGTATTTTGATCTTGACTAATGTTTGATAAATTAAGTAACTGCGACAATTTTTGATTAGGAACAATTTCACTTGAAAACATTTGAATGTGCGGGCTACTTTGGGTAAATTTATCCTCTAGAGAAGGATTATGATTTGAAATGTTCTGAGATACTGTATATAAAAAAAATATACGGGTTAACTGTAATATATGACAACCAATTTACTTACTAGTTGTTTTTGTAATAATTTCATCTAATTCTGTTGTTACTTGTAGGTCCAACGAATTTTTGTCGGTAGTGTTAGTTTTTTTAGATTTTGACTTAGTTTTGTCATTTAATGACGTCTGTGCCTCTTGGAGATCCTTAGAATTAAGTTGTGTTAAATGATTTTGGAATCCAACATCTTCATGTATAATCTAAGAATATAACTAGCTAAAAAAACAAGTCTTGAAAACTAATTTATAATTAAATTTTACTTGAGTTGTAACATTTCCTGATTGCTTATTGATTTCGTTTTCTTCATTTGATGGATTTAGCTTACTTTCTATACTTTTGTGACCGAATATTTCTGACAAACTGTTTTTTTCTTCATCAGAAGCGTCCAATGTGTTTTTTTTATTTGAGCCAATTATTAAATATGAAGAGGATAGCTTACGTTTTTTATTGATTGGCTGTGTATAACCCGGAAGATCTTCAATCTGTGTAACTTCAGGACATGAATCATCAGATGAGCTAAGTGTTCGACGCCTAAAATTATTAATTATTTTTAATTCTATTTTCAATAACAGATTTTTATGCTGTACTGGATAAAAAACAATCTAAATAGATTAAGATTATACTATCGTCATTATCAGATAATTACTCAATTGAACTCCTTTAAATGAAATTTTATAAAATGCGATGAATACAAGTTATCAAATAAATTATGACAAAAAAAAGTTTAGATGTGTTCTAGTTCACTATGTTCAAAGATTAAACGCATTTTTGCATTTAAGTTTTAGATTTTAATTTGTTTATTTTCTTCCTGAAGCGATTCCCTGCCAACTTTGACGAATACATAGGCCACGGGGTATTTTGTAGTTTGTACTACGAACCTAGATTGATTGCTTGAATAAAAAATTTGCATAGTATTTTTTCCAAAAGACAATACGAGATATCTCAATAACGGTACTCAGATTAAGAAGTTTACCCCTTTTAATAAAATAAGAAATCGCACTGAGAATAAAACGATTCAAATTTTCTTAAAAAACATTTCAAGCAAAATTTTTTATATACCACCAAAATGCCAAAAAAGTACCATATTTTGGATGCAAATAATCAAGTTTTTTTTTCTTTCTAAAATTCCAATTTTATCAAATAAAAATTTATGGAATATTTTATGCTTTTACACTGCATAAAAACAATAACTAAAAAAACTGAAACTAATTGAACAATATTTTGTTTACAAAAGTAAATAAATACACTAAAAGTTACCTTTTTTTTGCATTTTCTTCATTATTCTCTGTAGACCTGGATATATTTTTAGAAATATCAGCTACAATTTTTGATATTTTCGAAGAAATACTATTTTGGGATATGTACATTAAACGCATATTTAAAGGTAACGATTCAATATACTGTGAAACTTTAAATAATTGATAAAATTTAAATTACATAAATTATTTAAAAGTGTACCTTTATATTTTATTTCATAATATTCACGAATTAAATCTATTATATTTCCACAATTGGTTATTCGAATTCCTTTTTTTAAAAGACGATATTCATCTTTTAGGTAAGGACTTGTTTCACAAAATACATTTGCGGCTTTATGAAGACATTGTTCCCTCATATATCCTGAAATTTATTAAAATATAAACAAATATTTACAAAGCGATTTCCTTACCTAAAATAAGCCGAGCTATATCACTGTTGTGTATTACTTCCATATTTTTTTTGCCTATATCAAACTTTAACTAAATTTCAATTGACATTAAAGCTTGACTTCAAACATTTGGCGGTAGTAGTAAATAAAATATAGGCATATATATATCAGTACCCACTTTAGGCTATGTCTACATTAGCGATCTGGAAAGCCATCTGAGCCGCGGTTACATTCAGAAGTATATTGACTAATAATTACATTACAAAAGTCTTTTCAAAAAATGCAATTTGTATTTTTAAACTCATTTTATTGCATTTATAAAGCATTATTATTTAAGTTAAGTCAATTTAATATAATAAAACTAGTTAGAAGGCATAACTTTTATATTTTCAATCAAAATGTCAAACTTTGAAAAGCTTGAAAACCGCTCCTCAGAACTACTATAATATCGCCTATTAATTCGCTGTCCAAATCGCTAATCTAGACACAGCCTGTAAAAAAGCTGTCTGCTGTCACATCTGAAAATCCATAATATTTTCAATTGTGATTTTTATTCTTTTCTTTATTATAAAATTAATGCTATGGCTGATTTTCTTAAAACGCCAGTTGTGTCTTACGTGTGTTCATGCGGAATTCTTAATCCAATAAGTAAACTTTATTTTTGCCGGCATTGCTTAAAATTGAGATGTGGTTTTTGTGTCTGTCATGAGGTAATTTCCTTTAAAATTATATTCATTTTTTATATTTTTTTGTAATCAATCAATGATTTTTAGGTTGATTCACATTTTTGCTCCAGCTGCCTTGAGAATATCCCTTCATCTGAAGCTAAACATAGAAAGAACAAATGTAATAGCTGTTTTGTTTGTCCTTGCTGTCATCATACTCTATCAACACGAGCAACTACAGTTAATATTTCACGGTAATTAAAATCAATTAACAGATATTTTTTAGTTTATTAATAAAAAATTTTGTTTAAAGTAAAACTGAAGAATCAGAAAAAGGAACCGATACTAATGTTAAAATTGAAAGCAAAAAAATGTACTATCTATCATGTTTAGCATGTAGGTGGACATCTCGTGATGTTGGAATACCTGACCAAAGTATTGGTAAGATTTTTGAATTTTAAAGACTCTTTCTTTAATATCAATTGTCATTATATTAAAACTTTATTAGCAAATGGTGCTTGGCCAGAAATGGAATATTCCCACCAAACAAGATTTGCAGCGCTTTTAGAGTACTATCAAGCGGTTGTGCTTCAAGAGAAACAAGAAAAACAGGATTTCTTACGTAGAAAAGCTCCCAAGCAAAATAAGTTCCAGAGTTTAACGGTATGATATTTTTTTCAGCTTATAGTTTTTAATAATTTAATTTTTTAAGCTTAAAAGGCTTTTCCAGTCAAATCTAGTTGTCGATGTGCTTCCCAGTGGAGCTTTAAATACATATATATATATATATGTATGTATATATATATATTTATTGACTATAATTAAACTATAGCTAAAAGCTCTTGGAAGTTTTAAAGTCCTCGTTCAGATTAATATTATGAAATCGTTTTTTAAAAGATACCTCTTACCAACAATTTAGCTCCCTTCCACACTAAACACTTTCAGCTAACTGCTTTGCTAATATAACTTAAGGCTTTTCTAGACAATGGTTGAGACATTTCTTTAGAATTGTTTAAAATAATAATTTCAATCTCTTGAAATTTGTGACATTTTAACATCGATTTATAAGTTTTAAGGCTTTCTTTTTCCAATCGGTGTTAATTTTATACTTTTTTAATAGTAGATAAACAGAAAAGCATAAGCATTTTACTCAGACGATTACCAATATGATTTCAAGAAGTACTAGAACGCCCACTACCCACTTCGAGAAAAGTATTTTCTTCGAAAAACGAGCTACAGCTATATCCTGCTACTTTTATTTATTAGTAGACAATATTTATTATCGATCTCGTGACTTAATGACCGATTTATTACAACAGATAAATTCCTTTGAATTTTGTTTATCCAATTCAAGATAAATGTTTAAAGATTTAAATTTAAGCAAATAATTTATATTGCTATATCTACCTAAAAATTTCTTTTAAAATAAGGATCGTACGGGATTGACAGTATCAGCAATTCGTCGTCAAATGGGTTGGTCTGATAAAACACCACCGAAAGCTGAACCAAGTAAAATCAATGCTTCTGTAGCTAGAGAAGATGTCGAAGAGCTACCAGAATCTATATTTACTGAAAAAGTTAATTTAAAAACGGGTAATATATTCCATTTAAAACAATTAAAAATCAATCAAACTATATTTTAATTAAAGTTACAACTATTAAACAAAGGCATGGACAGCCAGCTGAACAACCAACTTCAGTTAATGATCTTTATCCTCAACATAAACCTTTATGGATAAAACGTTCAGCACGCTGCCGTCAATGTGAACATAATATAATCAAACCAGAATATCATCCTGGCTCAATTAAATATCGTATTCAATTATTTGCTAATTATCATGTTCCAGAAGTACGTTTAGTTAATTGTGTAAAACCCATTAAAGCTGGTGTCATTAATACTGTTGTATTAAAATTTAGTAATCCAACTATGCACGATATGCAAATAACTTTAATGAACTTACCAACTGAAGATGAAGAATCTTTAATCATAGATGAACTTAAAAAGGAATTTGATAAACAAATTTCTTTAAATTCAACTCCGACTGCTAGTTTATCTAGGCAGGGTTCATTAAATGAAGAGCCTCGCTTAGTTAACAAAACCACAAATACTATGTTAGAGATACCAAATTGTTCATTTTTATTAAATCATAGAGATGATTCAGCCGAATTCGATGAGGATATTCAGATGGAGGGGGAGGAACCAAAGTATTTAAATATATTATAAAAATTTAATATGAAATTTTAATTTTTCAAAATTTTCAGTTTTATTATTTGGCGCAAATCAAATAAAGTCTCTATAAAACTTAATTTTACACCTAACCAAGAATTGATTGAAAATGAAAATGTAAATATTGGATTTTCTATGCAGTATAGCTATGTGAATACAGTTCCTGCTACTGGTGATAAAAAAAACCCCCAAAAATATGTGCTTACATCAAGAGTATATGTAGACGTTGGCAAAATTATAACCGAATCTTAGAAATCTATTTAAAATTTGCATAATAATCTGATATTAATGATGCTGTTATTTTTTTTTCTTAATTTAGAAATCAGGTCAAATTTTTATTTATATTAAATTTTTTTAATGGTTATTAAACTGCTTATTGAAGATAATAATTCAAATTCAATTAGAATATTTATTACCATTGCCAAAGTTTTATAATCTTGGTGTAAAAGACTTTAAAAAATTAGTTAAGAAAAAAGTATTTTTTCAACACGATTGTGAAATTGTGAAAATAAAATATAAATTCGAAAATTTTTCATACAAAATCGTTATTCCTTAATTCCTTAAGTATCAAATTTCAGTTTTTTTTTGAATTTACACTCCTATATTTTAAAATGGCGGATGATTCTTGTGCGAGGCATTACTACTTTGCTAATTTATGGATGAATTATATAAAAAAAAATAATGCAGTCCTGGTCACAAATAACATTTGCTCTGTTTATCCTAATAACCTACCTCTTCGTACATGTTAACGTGGGTTTAAAAAATTTAAATCGGGTAATTTTATTTAGAAGATTCCTTTCGATTAGGAAGACCAGTAGTATTGGAAGATGAAACTTTGTTGGCTAAAATCGAATCGGATCCTGAAGCAATATTTAAAGAATTATCTGAAAGACTTCAGTGCTCCTGGTTTGCGGTACAAACTCACTTTAAAAAGATTGGAAAAACCTGGAGAGAAGGAGAGAGTTTGGTTACCATATCATCAGAAAGAATCGTAATTTGTGACGAAATTATACGATAACATATAACATGCTGAACTAACTCTTAAGCAAAATTTTTAAACTTCTGAAGAAAAAACAAAATTAAATTTCAATGTAGCTTTATTCTAAGGATTATCAGGAAATATTTTGAACATAGAATAAATTATTTTTTTCTTGAAATAAAACATTACTTTTTTCATAAATTAAATAAAATTTTTTTTTGTAAATAGTCTAAAATATCTTTAGTAAACTTCGACTTTTAATTGGACAAATTATATAGTGTTAAAAATTCTGTACTAATTTTTATGAAAATTCAACTGTGCTTCTTTTTGATTGAAATTTAACGAAATTCAAATTAAATTTAAACAATTATCTTAAATAATCTTTATTTAACTTCTTATTTTTCAAAATATTTACATTTTTATAATATAATTAACTAAATTACGCTTTTAAAAAATCTTTGTGCGATTATACTTGATCTATAAGAAATATGTTAATAAAATAAAATTTATAACTGCCAGTATGAATATCTCTATAAAATTCTTAAAGCTGTACACGACTAAACTCTACGTATTTAATACGAATAATTGCAGTAAATCGGTGTTTTATATTAAATGCAAAAATAAAAATAAGAAAAATGAAATTATTAAGTATTAAATCAGCATCAATAAATATAAGTGCAAGTCGTATGACGTTTTTCCTAAGTTACTTAATGTTATGTTGGCATATTTAAATTTGAACAAAAATGTAATTAATTCAAAAAAATTATTAAATTTCCAAAAACAAAATAGTTTTGCTTTTAATCATAATATCAAATTCTATTAATTAGTCAATTTATGTGAAATTATAATGAAAAAAGAAAAAAAAGTTCAGATAAGCACTCAAATATTATTTTAATAATTTATTTCTAAATATATTTTTAAAGTTTCATTTCTAATGTCTAAAAACAAATTAAAAATAAAAATATAAATAAGTCTTTCAACTCTAATTGCTTAGATAGATTTTAAGTCTGTTTTATCAACGTTAATATTATTTAAAAATGACAGTACATAAAATTTACGTACAATTTTGAAAGGTTTAGTATTACTAAAAAAATTTATTGGACGTTTTAAAGTATTTTTCAAGAAGCTACCTATGAAATAAAACTTTATGTAGAAATTTTAAATAAATGACTTAATAAATATTGACCATATTAAAATACTAATCAATTTGACTATAGCATTAATTGCAAAAACCAAAAAGACATTGATATTAACAAATTAAATTTGTATTTTTTGTTGTGGTTGTTAAGTACAAATAAATATTTACAGTGGTTTTATCTCAAAAAAAAAAAAAACAAACAAATGTCTTTTTTAATGGTAAAAACGATATTATACTTTTTTTCTTAAACTAATTAGTAACATTTATATACAATTAAAATATACACTTTTTCTAATATAAAATATATAAATATTTATCGATTAAATCACTAACTTTCACATTCGTAAAAATCTTCAACATAAAATATATACATTTTCTCATCATTAATTTCAAATAAATTAATATTAGACAAATTTAAAAACTAAAGTTATATCAGTTTGAAAATTAATTTAAAAAAAAAAACTAAATCAGTTTATTTTGAATTAGATTAATTTTAACTTTTGTCTAGAGTACGGCAGCCTTTCGATAAAATTGTGATCCAATAATTGGTAATGGATGCGCTTCTGTGTTAAAAACCCATTCATCCAAAGGTAAAAGTGAGTCATCAGAAAATAACAGGTACAGATACTAAAATATAATTTATATTTCAACGTAAAGGATATTAAGAAATATTTTTAAAAAAAACAAAAAGAAAAAGTAGATGAGATGTCTAGGGACATCCGGTAGGAGCAAAGTTCCTTAAGAGCAACCTTATACAAGCGTGCTTTGAATTAACAACTAAGGACAATAATAAACCTTAAAAATGATTGTTAATCAAATAAAATACAAATAACCATGGTCGGAAATTAGTTTGAGTGATATCTTAGCTCTGGCAATATAACTACATGGATATTAGATTTCCGTCATATCATGACTGGCGGGGAGCACAATAGACCGAGTCTAATCGAAGTGCATTTGTCCCCTTTCTACCACTACTACTACTACTAATTAAAAAACACAATAATTAACAACAAGATAAGAAACTATTAAATTTTTGTATTAGAGTTTTGTGATCAATTTTTACTGTAGAATCTCGTGTTAGTATTCTTTAGATGCAATTAATAATATTGGCCTAACCCTCATAAGCACACAAAAAGAACCCTTGTTCCAAAAGGAAATTTTTTTTAAAGTCAAGTAGAAGCCACCGTAATTTTTAATTTGATTTTTCTGTCAATAATTTAAAATAAATACGAATCATTCAACCCACTGACTTGACTTAAAGCCAATAACTGACTAGCAATGTATGGGTAACAACTAAATGTTAACAAATAAATATCTCATTCCGTTCTAATAGAACAGATTCTGGCTATCAGACGCTTTAACGTTTTGAGATAACCAACAATTGTTTCACTAATTTAAATGAATTTTTTGTAAAGAGTTTTAGTACTAACAGAAAACAGAAAAAGAACTGTTTTAACCTTTGACGGAAATTTTCGTATTTTTTCTTGCGTTTGATGAATTTTGCAATTTTCATTTTGCAGTTTAACGGTTGATCATAGGATTGTACTGAAGACACGAAATTTTATTATCCGTAATTCTTTGGTTCAGAAAGTTTCGATTATTTTATAAATACCTTTAGTGTTTCTGCCAAAAAGTAGCTTTGTTGTACATCATCTTTAGGAGAATCAGCCTTATAAACATCTTTAATACCAGAAAAACCATTTTCTGTTTTACAATGTGTTTGAAGTGCATGAATAGCTTCCTCGCCCCACTTTCTATACTTTTGATCATGCGTTAGCCTCCAAAGTATAAAATAGCTTTCAAATGTTTCTGGTCTTAATATATAATGTTTTTCATTTAATTTGGTTGTCTTAGCTTCCATTCCAGGAGAAAATCTAAAAATATTTTAAAGTAAAAAAAATGTATGCTCTATTTTATTTTTGTATACCTAAAAGCCTCTGGTCCTAGTTTTGTTTCTGTTTGGGTATAACTTTGATGACATGTATTAGTAATACCTTTTCCAATTTTCATAAATTTTTCACTATTGTTATCATCTTTGGTATTTGCGGCTAAAGCAAAAAGACCGCCTAAAAATATTAATTATAATTTTTTTAATTTAAAAACGAAAACATTTTTTTTTTTGAAATTTCATACCAGAGAAACAAGCCAAATGATCCATTTTATCTTCTACTAAGGTATTTTTCAATTCAGAAATATAAATTAGACCATTAGTACTATTCTTTAGCATTTTTTCACATATGGCAGTCATAGCTTCATCGAACATATTCCGGGCTTCTATATCCGTTTTCCCGGATTGAATCCAGGCTTTTAATAAATATTCATAAAAACTATCACCAAGGGCTCCAATTGAAATATGATCTAGAAAAAAAAAAATTAAGAATCAAATTAACTTAAACAATAATTGTTAACACCTATAAATAATCTTGAATTAGAAGTTTCGTACAAAAACATAGAAAAAACTTTGAATGGTTTGCTGCATTCAGATATCCTTTGGCATACTTCTGGTGTAAAGCTTTATTTCTTACATCAGATCAAATAATAATATCTACAAGTAGGCAATGATTTAAATGCCTATAAAAAAAACCAGAAGAGCAAACTTTGGAGCTTTAGTATATGTATGTTTTTTTTTTTTTTGCTATGATTATTTTCCTTTCTAATAAAATTAATAGTAACTTATAGGTAAGAAATATAGATTAAGGAAAAATGTCATCATCAATATTTGGCGATGTTTTCAAACTAAGTTTTGATGCGCAGATGAAAATTCTCCATACACATATTTTTTTAAGTTAATTTTCAAAAACACGGAAATTTTATTTTAACAAATCCAGGAAATAAAAAAGCATACAAAATAGAATTTAAATGTAATTAGGAATGACTTACGTTGTCCCCAATGTCCCGTTTTTGGGTTTAAATAATTCGGATAAAGTCCATTTATTTTATCAATATCTTGAAGAAATTCTCTTATACTATCAACTTTTTTTGAATAAATAGGATTCCCTGTGATATCACTTAAATATTTAAATTCTAAATGTAGTGTACCAAATTCTGATAAAATACTACTTGAGCTACTTGCCCATGGATAATTTCTAGTTGCCTAAAAAATGAAAAACGGAAGACAAAAAATTAATAAATCAATATGAAGAATTATTAAATTCATTTGTTGCTTACATTATTTTTTAAATTAATTAAAGCATACGGAATACCAGTTTCAGATTCAAATGCTGGTAACAATTTATCAGCTACATATTTTGCTTTATCTTTGAAAATTTTTTCACCTGTGAAGGCATAAAGGGTAAGAAGTCCACCAATATAACGTATATTTGTCTCGAATACTGATAATTCAACTGCAATATTTTCGAAAGTAAAATGATTTTCAATCCAATCTTTACCCTCATTGTATCTGTCTTGTAATCCCATTATATATAATGTGTCAAGCCCATCAACTATAGTTGCACCAATTTCGGCAGATCCAAAAATACTCGCAGAATGCCCTTTTTTACTAATTGGCTTCAGTTCATTTTTACCCCATGCAAAAGTTTTATAACTATCCCATGCTTGTTCCATCATCTGAAATTATTATTAAAAATTTAATTACAGAATATTTGTTTTTATTTGTATATAAAAAAAAGAAGATATTTATTCCATTAGAAATTCAAGTATAAAAATTAAAATTTCTGCTCAAAGATGTTTCTGCTTATGTTTTAGCGTGTGTGATAAGTTACAGACGGAAAGGGTTCAAGAATGCTACGTGAAATATTTTTCAAAAATAATCATCAAAATTATTAATGCACAGATATTTAATTTCTGTGTTTTAGCTTTTCCATTATGGACTTTAGGTATTTGAAAAATTAATTAATACTTTTGATCATATATTTTAGTGAACAAAAAATAAAGTTTAAAAATATTTTTAAGGCATAACACAACAGACAGCAAGTGAATTTTTGCTATTTAGCACAAAAACATTTTAAAACAATAAAATTACAATCGATATAACAAAAAGTGTAGTTCTAAATATAAATATTTAAATGCTTTTTAAAGACATGTTCTCAAGATAATATTTACCTAGTTTTTGTAGAATAAGACAAACTTAAAACACATGTATAACCTCTGCCTTGGAAATTTTTTATCAAAACAAATTAAATGGTGACCTTTTAATCTAATAGAAACATGAGAAATTTGTCCTCGAATTTGATGAAAAAATTAGTATAAGGTTTAGGTAAACCATACAAATGCAGCCCTAATTTATCATAGATAATTTATTCTTTACAATCAGGGAGGATTTGTTCATTGGCAAAAACTTGAACGCCAATTGAACAAATTAAAAGTTTTCTTTAGAGTCGGCATTAATTTTTGTATTGAATTTTTGGTTTTTTGTCTGTTCTTTTTTAGTAATATTAATTACTTAAACTGTATAAAAATTAACAAATCTTTCCAAAATACTAAATTAGTTTAAATAAGTTTATCAGGTTGAGATAATCTAGCATAGTTGATAGTGCAAAGAGGAAATTAAGAATTAAATTAATTAAAAATTTATAGAACTACATAAAGTTTATTTATAGTATCATAAGAACTTTCTAACTGATAGAACTTTATTACAAAAAAACGTTGTTTAAAGCGGAATTAAAGTTTAATTTTAATTCATTAAACGAATTTCTTTTGAATATAAGCTACCCAACTACATTTTTTAATAGCTACAACTAAAGTAATTCCCAAATGCAAACAATTTAAAGCATTATGTTGAATTGTAATGCTAAAATTTTAAAGAGGGATACAATATTCAGATTTATGATTCAAGAAGTAAAATTTTTAATTGAATTTTTCCAATAGGTATAATAGTTGCTAGTCGGAGCTAGCCTCATTATAAGAATCAAAATTCTCCTTTTTTTAAATTTAAGTTTATCATTAAATATTTTGCAAAACAAAATATATCTAAAGTTTTTTCAATAGTCCTACATCTTTTTCATAGAAAAATTTATTTTTGCTTTTAAAGAAATGTTAAATTTTCGCCTCACCATTTGATATAAGATTCTCTGCATTAAATTTAAAAAAAGATATTAAATAGCCCATTTTTTTTCTTTTTGTGAGCAAAAGCTGCATTAATTATTAATAGTTATTTTTCATATCCAGTTGTTCATATATAACACTTAAACATTGATATGTTAACGGGGTCAGATTTCATGTGCGTATTTTATCTAACACTCTGCAAATATAATTTTATTGTTTTCTGTCAGTTGTATTGTTTTGATTTTTATTTTTAATTTGAGGAACTACTAAATCAACTCAATTTTAATTCAATTTAAATACCATTTCTAAGTTAGAACGATATTTCTCTAATGAAAAAAATTTCAATCAAAACATAAAGTCCGCTTTATTCGTTCGAAGAATACACTGTTAATAAAAATTATCTAATTGCTCCAAAAATTTTAACCATGATCATTTCAGGATTTCAGAGTTGATAAGGTAAGAAATATTTAATTATCATTAATTTTTTGGCTTTTTTCAACCTAAATTTTTAATGAAAGAAATGTATGAAAGGTATTATTATTCTGATTAAGACAAGAATGTATAAAAAAAAGTTGCATTATTAATTTTAGTGTTATCGGCACAAAGAATTAAACTCTTGGACGTTTACATAAAAGTTCTTTATTCAATTTACCCAAAAGCAAAATTCATCATTTCATCCTGTTTTCGGTTATTTATAGACAGGAAATTCTTTAAATAAAATTTCATACATTTTTGGTTGCTTTTCTTTTTGGAACTTATAAACCACAAAATTCGTCAAATGCATTTCTTCTTCTCGTTTTAAAAGTCCTAAAGTTTCAAAAGAACTAACTACAATCCAACTGGAAAGCAGCTGTTTTTGATTCAGTAAAGACCAACAAGATGAATATAAAACCATAGAAATGACGTAAATAGGTTTTTAAAATGAAGGGAATATGATTTTTCTTTCTTCTTTCTTAAGCATTGTAGTGATTTTTCTTAAATTTCTATAACTAAAATATTACTAGCCAAGGGAGGTAATTGATCTCCTTAATTATAGTCTTATCTACGCCAATGACAATCGTAATATGATCTAAATGAAGCCCTAAATTTCTAATTCAAATGCAGACCAATTCAGATGTGTATTTCTAATATGGACGGAGTATGGATATTTTCAGTATTGCTCAAGGAAAAATTCTTACCTCGTTAAATGTATTAAAGTGTTAAAGTATATTTCAAATTATTATTATAATTATTTATCGTATTTGATGGACAAAACTGTTTTATCAAATAGTTGATATATCTTTTTAACAAAACCTAAAAAATTAACTAAAAAAACTTGAAGGATAAATATATTATATTATTTTACCTTTTTAACAATTTCTCGATTTTCATGATCAATCATGGAAGAGTTATTTTCAATTATCTGCAATTGATCTCTTCTTAAGTTTGGTGCATTTGTGCTTATTTTCACTTTTTGAAATGAATTTTCAATAACTTGTCCAAGGGAAGCATTTTCATTTATTGCATTATTAACATTAAACAAACTTTTTGAATGTCGATCTTTAGTTATATTTTTTACATTGTTTTGTATTTCATTGGATAGAAAAGTTAATATTATAATTATAATCACAACACAAATAATGCAACCAAAAAATAAATTAGACATCATTTATAAATATTTGAAAACAAGCTAATCACAGAAGAAAAAAAGTTATATTGCTATATAACTGATAAATTCAGTTAATATTATTTTTTAATCCACGTATGATCGTCAGATAAAAACGTGGCAAATAAAAAGAAACAAAAAATGAATCTATTAATGGCTTACAGCAACTTTTGATATGAAGTCACATCACTCCCAAGTCCTGTGGTAAAAGCTACCTAAGCAGTTTGTAGGCCTTTTGGTTACTGAAGTGAACATATTTAACTATGTCAAAATATTCGAAATTAATTTTATTATTGTAGCCCGATTTATAAAATAATTAATTATTAAAATTTTAGTATTTGTTTAATAGATTTATATCGCATAGGCATATAATATTTTCTTTAATAAAAACTCATTGATATGACGTTAGCTTTTTGCGATTTTAACAATAATCTCTAGTCGTCTTAGGGAATTTTTTTTAATATTCAAGGAAATAATTATGTGAATTATCTTATTAGATGAGGCCTAAGCAGTAGCTATTAGATTTATACAAGAAAAACTTTAAAACAAAAAATATCGCATATGAATAAATAAAGAGACAAATTTTAAAACTGGTAAATTCTGTTACGAATAGGAAAACATTTTGGTAGAAAACAATTTGCAGTGCTCTAAAACAAAAGGACTAATAAATTTTCTATAGATAATAATTTGTAATAAGTTTGTAAAACAGATTATAGGTGGAAGCAAAGCTTAGACGGTTTATAACCGAGAAGCAAGACATAATTTTCTATTTTATTATGTTAATAACATAGAACTTTTATTTAATACGAAGTTGAAAGACTTTGAAAAGACAACTAATTAATAAAAAATTTAATCTCAACACTAAAAGCAGTTCATTTTGTTTCTTTTTAATTAGCAAATTATTAACATGCGATATTATTTACTCTGAAAAGGAAATTAGACAGACAAATATTAAAATTGGAAATTATTTTTCAATCCAAGTCTGAATTAAATTTTCAAAACTGCTAATATTATCCTTCGATATTTATGTAAGTTTTTCAATTGAATAATTTTATCACACTCGAAATTTACCGAACTTACGTTACGAAAAATTTAACTCGAGCTGACACTTAAGTTTTAAAGAATCTATTATGTCAGCTGTTATGGGACGTTTTCTTTATGCTATTTTTATTTTATCCTTCTTAGTTATATTTATCCTTTACTTTTAGTATTTATATTATAGTAAAATTAAATATCTTACTGCAATATTTTGCAATTTCTCATCAGCAAATACCAAAAAATCAATCACAAATCTGTACAAAACAAAAATTTATAAAAGTGCATAATATTTAACAGTGAAATATCAGCCCGACTGTTTAACTTAACTTTCGCAATCACTTTTCAAAATAGAGAGTTTGACCTAAATTGTCAAAATTTCCTCTCTATAGTTCTATAGTTCTATTCAAATTACTAAAGAAAAATACTAATTTCAGATTAGCAATTGCAAAAAAATACTAAAAAAGTGAAATTAACATCAAAATAATATAATTAAATCACATTATTAAAGTCTGTGTTAAATGATTCATAAAAAAAATTTTTTTCACGTGAATTCAATTAACATTTGCTCGATAAACTCTAGAAGCAGCTTTACAATTTTCTTTGTGGTTAACACAAGCACTTTAAGTTTTATGACAACTGACTAAGCCGCACAAAAGAGCTAAAGCCGGACTTTAACTAACCAACAATCAGAAATACTTTAAGCAAAAGTCTTATAAGCTCTGCCACCCACTAAGTTAGCTGTTTTAGTTAATAATATTGGCTTTTGGCAATTTACTTTGGGTTCAAATCACTTGGAAAACTATTTAGCGTGGGTTTTGCTTTATTCGTACATATACAAATTACATAGACGTGAATTGTTGAAAATTGCAAATTATTTAACAAATTTTGTATGGTTTTCTTTATGTAAAGGGGATACAATTAATTTAGGATGTACTTGTTTTACTTTTTTGTTGGATGGCATCGAACTAAACATATCTTAGGCTTCAGGCTTAGACGAACTCTTATGGTTAGAAACTCTGATATAAAGGTGTTTTATATTCGACATGTTTTAATAGGAAATCGAAAATGACCTTGACATCGTGTTAGATTTTATAAACTAGTTTATTATTAGTAATTTGTGTTTTTTACTATTATATTATTAAATTTTCTTAATGACAGTTTGCTCAGTCGTTGATTTTACCAATGAAATATAAATTTAAAAGTGTAAATTAAATTCTAAAATATTTAAAATAGTTGATTTAGTTGGATATTATATTGTGTCAGAATTGAAGTTTACTTTTGAGCCAATTGAGAGAAGAAGAAGAGAAGAAATGAGAAGAATTGAGAGAAGAAATGTTTTTGAGAACTTTCTTCTAAATCTGGGTTATTTCAATACATATACTTACTAAAAATCAGGTAAAATGTGAAAATTTAAAGCAAATAATAAAATTTTGGAAGGCTTTAAGTAATTTTAGGTATTACACACAGAAAATATATTAAAATGAAAAAATCAGTCATAGAAAATAAAAAATTTATTGAAGGTTTTCTATTAAGAAAATGCTAGCCACATATGTCTACCGCAATCTATCGCTGGATGATCTAATGAAATGAAATCTTGAAGTTTAGAATCTTTTTGAATATTCAAACCAATAAAAATTAATTGATAGAACTTAACAAAGTTATATATTCTACGTAAATAATAAAAATTATTGCTACAAATTCATAATATTCAAAAACTTTATTAGATGTAATGAAATAAGTTACAACCAGAAAAAAAATTAATAATATTCAATTATTACCACATTATTAAGTGCAAATTTATGGACAATTTAGATTTTAATTTACTGACAGACGTACTAAATCTTTTTGATTTGCATATAAAATTAATGTATAAAGAAATTAGGTCAACAATGACTAAATCTAATTAATATAAACTTTGAACATTGCAATTTTGAGTTAATTTATGAATAATGTCAAATACATACAAATAATAATTGTTTAAGTACAAAAAATTATTTGCAGTCAGTACTTTTCGGTACAAATCTAATATATGAGCAGTTTTCTTTGAAAGTGGTGTAAGTCCTTTTTTAGAAAAAATTAGTTGATAAAATTTTCCCAAAGAAATCTGTTATACATTTTATTGTTTTTATCTTTACAAATTTTTGTAGTCAATCAAGTTACAAATATAATTACTTTGAAAATGGTGTAAGTCCACTTTTGTCAAAGACATACTACTATTTAGATTAAAATTGTACTACTTAATTTCTTTAGTGCAATTTTAAATGTGTGGCAATATTGTAAATGGCATTATAGTTTCTCGTAATTTTTGTTTCTCGCCGTTTATTACAAAATATTGAGTCACTATATGTAATATAGTAATATGTCCTATTTGTTCACTTATCTCGAAGAAAGGTGAGACGTATTTTTACGTCTATTTTGTAAACATCAATATCAAAAGTTGATATTTTGGAACTATCACGAGTGCTTCAAGAAAAAAAGATTTATTGTATACCCCTAAAGACTATTATTCTATCATAAAACAACGCCGAAAATAAGTTTATTTTGCATTAAATGAATCAAGCTGATTTTGTTTCTACAAAATCCTTAGAAGATGCAATTCTAATACCCATTCTTAACAGCCACTATGTACAACCTTGCAGTCATCCATACAAAAAAATCGGTTCTTAATAGGCAAAGTCTGTACATGACGACATGCCGTCTAAATCTCAAAACATATGATGTGAAATGTCACAGGTTGTTAAATTTTTTAAAAGTGTTTTAACTGAAAAATTAAAGAAAAGTTAAGAGTTTTTATTTTATTCGTGTAAATTGTTTTATAAAGTTAAATAATGAATATTAGTGAAGTAAACCGAGCTAGAGATACACTAAACAGGAGGATCCAATAAGAAAAAATTCACAATAGATCTCAGTTTTCTGTGTCTACCGACTTTAAAAGGCTGTAGTTACTACACATTTCCAACCACCTATGTACACAGTTCTCCATACAAAAGTGGCTTTCTGTGTAGTTAGAAAGTGTGTACATCCGCCTGTTAAGAAAGGGTATAAGAAGGCGGAAAAATACAAAGGTTAAGAAGAAATTGGTTGAAGATATGTTGGATAAGGGTTTTAAAAAGAAAAACCATATACAATGTTCTATAAAATTTCATTTAGTGAGAATGAAGATTTAAAATCAACAAATTTATCACCCTCACGCGAAAAACCACAGAACAGAACTTGGAAAATATATTACTAACACGTTTATATCATCATTCCAGACCCATCACATTCAAAAAATTTACAGATATGATTGCTTTATTACCATATATCCCTCCAAAACATCTGGACTATTTTAAAAAACTTGATCATAATGAAAATAGTTAAAATATATTCTTACAAGGGGAACACGCGACCTTGGGGAAACGGATTTGAATGATAATTTGCATAGTAGTAGATCATGATGAGTGCACCTCAAATATAAAATACTAGGACGCAACTCTCAAGGGTTGCTGAGAAAACTACCCCTAAAGATTTCACAGCAGCTTAACTCCGTAAAATATTTGCGAAATTTCAAGCGGTCCTACAGGGTAGGTAGCAGCGTAGTGGTTCATTATATATTATCTAGTGGTGTTGATGAGTTCGAGTCCCTGTCCGGGCAAGGAGTTTTTTTTTAATATATATGTGTTTCTTAATATATTTTTTTTATTTATATTATGTTAAATTTTATTTGCAAATTAAGTAATCATGATTAAATATAAATCTAGATTATTTTTCTATTAATTTTAAAATAAGTAATTAAAATGAAAAATACACAAAAATCTTGTCCGCCCTTCAATATTACTTGTAATTTTGAATAATTTTAACTATATTTAAACTGAAAAACAAACATTTGCGTATCATTTAATCAATAAAAACAAAAACGTTAATAATGGAATTTTTTTAAATCTCTAAATGGTAGTTAGTTAAATAAAAAATGTGTTTTTAGCTTTCATTTATCTTTTTTTTTACATAAACCACAATGATAATCATCGTAAAAGCAGCCAAAACAAAAATTTAGCCTGCATCTAGCGCAACAAATAAATGCTGCCTTTTACAAGGGCATATACAAGGGGATGTTAGAAGTTCGCTAGAGAAACAAGCATCGTTTAAGGCAGCGGTTTCCAAACTTTCTGATACTGCGACCCACATAAGAAAAAAAAAAAAATTGGCGGCCCCCTTATTAGATCAAACAATAAAATAATATAAGCACATTTTGTCTCTATGAATCAGAGCATGCATTTGTGGACCTTGCATTGATTCATTTTAATCACTTAATTTTTTAAAAATTTCAACCAAATAGGCAAGTTAAGGAATATAGTTATCGTTGCGAAAGGAAGACGCCTCATCATTGTGATTTTCAGCAAGAAAAATTGCAGTTTCGTCTTTAAGTTCGAACACTCTTTGAGTAAATTTTGAACGAGATAGCCAACGTACTTCACAATAGTATTATCGGCATTTACAGGGATTTTTAATAAAGTAATATCGCAACAAAAAATTTGTACTAAATA
Organism: Acrocera orbiculus; assembly: GCA_947359355.1. Taxonomy (NCBI): domain Eukaryota; kingdom Metazoa; phylum Arthropoda; class Insecta; order Diptera; family Acroceridae; genus Acrocera; species Acrocera orbiculus. The sequence continues at coordinate 4,248,869 of OX375757.1, forward strand.
GCTTTTTGTAAGTATTTTTTTATATATGTAAAACAGAAATTAAAAACTTCACGACCCCCTTGAGGTTATTCCGCAACCCCCTCGTGGGTCGCGACCCATAGTTTGGAAATCGCTGGTTTAAGGTATCGCTTTGTGATACGCGAAATATCTTTTTTAGCTTTTAATTTAAAAATATTTAAGAGATTTAAAAAAATTCCATTATTAACGTTTTTGTTTTTATTAATTAAATGATACGCAAATGTTTGTTTTTCAGTTTAAAAATTAAATTAATTAGTTTCAGTTTAAAATTACAAGTAACATTGAAGGGCGGACAAGATTTTTGTGTATTTTTCATTTTTATTACTTATTTTAAAATTAATAGAAAAATAATTTAGATTTATATTTAATTATGATTAATTAATTTGCAAATAAAATTTAACATAATATAAATAAAAAAAATATATTAAGAAACACATATATATTAAAAAAAAACTCCTTGCCCGGACAGGGACTCGAACTCATCAACACCACTAGATAATATATAATGAACCACTACGCTGCTACCTACCCTGTAGGACCGCTTGAAATTTCGCAAATATTTTACGGAGTTAAGCTGCTGTGAAATCTTTAGGGGTAGTTTTCTCAGCAACCCTTGAGAGTTGCGTCCTAGTATTTTATATTTGAGGTGCACTCATCATGATCTACTACTATGCAAATTATCATTCAAATCCGTTTCCCCAAGGTCGCGTGTTCCCCTTGTTAGTAAGAGTATAAATAATTTTGATTGAATAATAAATGTTGAAATAAAGCCTTTTTATTTTGTTATTTTATTTATTAATTTATTATTTTTCATTTTTTTTACTGTTGAAGAATTTAATAAAATTTTTATAAAAAGAAATTGGTTTGTTTCAATTGCAATCTCATAGTTAATACTTGGTAAATGTAAGGCTTTTACTTTTTGCTGAATTTGGAAGTGGTGTAAGTCCCTTTGAAATCATTAAAAGTATAAATTTTTGTTAGTCACATTTCAACAATGATTACATTATAAATTCAAATCAATTTAATATTTAAAAAATACAAAACTAGTGCAACACCATATATCCATATTTTTCAAATTATTCAAACGCAAAACCTTAAATATAGTATCTCCATATAAAATAAAATACAATTACACAACATTCAAAGAAAAAACGGCTCATGCCTTTAATTAATACTAATACTACTGAATTTTATAAATGTATTAATAGCGCCAGATAAAGAAAGTTCTTCTATAATGCATAAACACGCTTCAAAATGAATTTCTTTTTTTGCCATTTAAGAAATAAACTTTAAGAGCAATGTGTAATACTAATTACGAATAAATGACGGTACATGACTGGAAAATAATGAACAAATTAAATACAATGAGCAATTGTTTCCGTAAATGAAATTTTATGTGTATGAAACTTTTAAATTGGGTATAATCCTGTATGACAATTTTTATTAAAAGAAATTGATGGAAGATTAAATAGAATTAATGTGTTCTGTTTCTATATTCAATTTTTTAATGAAATATAGAAGCTTGTTAAAATATTACGAATACATATAATAAAAACAATAAATTTGTTTGCGGCATAATTTGACTTTTGTTTTCCTTGAAAAATCCTTAATAGCATCTAGTCATTAGTTCTCAACAGAAAAACGGAATAAATATAGAGCATAGAGAGTACATTAATTTGGACAAAATAAAATTGAAGATTCTTTTTTATTTGAATATTTTTTGATTACAAAAGGAAGCAAATACCAGTCAGCTTCATCAATCAACAAAAAAAAAAAGAAAGTTATAAACATTTAGTAGTAATTTATGCAAAAATTTTACTGTATTTTTTATATTGTTTAAATTTTGTATATCGTCTCTGTTACTCATGTAAAGTAGGTCAGAAATATTAAAGCAGTTAACGATTTTCTAATTTAATTCTTAACAGCTCATCCCTAAGAAGGTGAAAGTTCATTCGCAAAATTCTCCTGTATTAGTGCCTACAATTGGGAAAGGTTTAATTTTTTGACAAAGTCCCCCCCCCCCCCCCCTTTCAGATAAAGTTATACAAGAAATATATTTAAGCAAAATTTGAAGCAAATAACTTAAAGCCAAGTAGTTTAAACATTGATCAAAAGCCTCTACAGAGCAAAAAGCTAGTTAAATAAAATTTTAGAAAAAATACAAATTCATTCTTTGATTCTTTTTCCAAAAGATATTACTAGCGATTTTAATATAATTAAGAGAAATGATAAGAAAAGTTTTCAGTACTAAATTTAGCATATGACAAGCTAGATTTGTATGATCAAGATAACTGGTAAGGGGTAAGCATTCAAACAATAGAAAAAAAAATAGAGGAAATACTCCTATGACATTTGTAAAAAAATTTATTCAATTGAAATTAAGCCCAAATATTGACCGAACTCTAAAGCATTGCAACCAAAGAGCAATGAATGGAACACCTTTGTTTAAGAGACAACATCTTCCGTTAATCTATGTTTTGTTTCTATTCAGGTACGTCAAGTCAACCATGGGATCGTTATTTTGGAAAATTATTTATGACCACAATTTGATGAATTTTTTTTTGAGTGAATTCATTGTAATTTGGTGGCTGTTTATTTCCACTAGCTGGCCCATAAAAATGATTTCGCATGTTAGGAAAATTAAATTAGCTTCATGTATTTGCAAAAATAATATTAATTTTTCTTTTATTTGTCTACTATTGTGTAAATAATTGATGTTACGATTTATATTTATTTTATAGTAAAATTTTCAAAAATCTTTTGATTTTTATATAATTACTATATTTGCCTTTGAAATAGTTTTTAATTGCAAAAAATTACAAATTTTTTTACATTTATTTAGAATAAAATAAAATAATTCAATACTCAATACGTACATTAAATTTTGTTTTTTAATTTCCTAATAAAATTCTTGTAAAACTTGTTTTATTTTATTTTATCCTTTTCGAATTAAAAATTATAATTTGATATTAATCCAAAAACAAAAAACAAAATTTTATTATCTTTTTTTCCTCTATGTTTTTTATTTTAAATGATCAACTTTTAGGTCTAAGGAAATTTTTATTGAAAACTTACGTTATAATATTACAGACATATCATAGTTTTAGCAAAAAGATAATATGTTAGCTTTTGAGCCCTCGAAATTGCGCTTATGACGATAACTCATGATAGATTCATGCAAATTAATAAAATCTAATTATTTCTATTCATAGATATACATAGTTCGCGCTTGGACGAAGTAAAAAAAAAAAAAAAAAAAAAGTTTTCGACCATGCCGATGAAGCAATGGTCGAAAAATTCCAAGATTTTATCTCCCAGATTTTTCATCTGATTAGCTTGAATTTTTTGGAGAATATTTACTTTTCCATAAAAATCAAATGAAATATTAAATAACTTAAACATGCTGAGATTTTTACTAAAATAAGAAAAAAGTTTTGAAGTAAAAATTTTATAGACTTTCTTAGAACTTGAGTTCGCTATGAAATATAGATAAAAGCCACTAATACTAAGTTTTATCTCATTAAAAACCAAAAAATAATGTTTTTTTTTAAATGAAAATACTGTACCATACTAAAATTAAAATTTAATTAAAATTTTGCAATACTTTATCTATAATTTTTTCCGAATTGCAATCAGTATAAAAAAAGATAACAAAAGTTAATACAAAGAGAAAAAAATGCTAGCTTACTTTTTTAACTGTGTTACGTAGTGCTTGTGCTGTTGGATCTTTATCCTCACCATTAGCCACAAAAGTCAATCCTGGTTTTGCAGTTTTTTCTAAAATTTGGAATCCCATTTCACCGTCTAAAATTTTATTGCTTTCAATATTTGGAATATCAATTGTTTCTTCGAGAGATTTAATAATCTTTGCTTCTAACTTAGCTCTGTCGTCAATTATATGAATATCTTCATCATCAGCATTAATTCCATGTCTCGCAATTGGTGGTGCTGGCATAAATATATCTGGTCCAGTATTTTTTATTTGTTTATAAACTCGTAGTACACGATCACCACCAAAATTGTCTGGAAGTAAAAATAATCCAACAAAACAAAGGAGGCACAAAGTGACAAGGACAAGAAGAATTAAAAATTTTTCACGTGAATGCAAAGAATTACGTGGTTGAACCACGCGTGTATACGTCGGCAACATTTTTTATATGTAAAAATTTTATTTTATTTTTGTTGAACAAAATTTTTGCAAGCACTTGCAAAAAAAAGAAATATAAAACTATGCAAAATTGGTTTTATGAAAAACTTGATATATTGACCACATTTTTTATTAATTTATATTTGAAAGCAGTAATAATTTTCAAACATTGTTCCAATCGCGACGCTAACCGCGACCTTAATTTTTTATGTACTCTATTCTTTAATCTAGATAACTTTTGACATTTTGAGTTGTAACCATACTGACAGAAAATGGTTGCACTGTTTAAAGTTTTTAGAACACAATATGGCTGCGTTAATTCTTATTTAGGAGCTTATTATCAAAATTTAGTTGAAAGGCTGATATCAGAAGAGCGAGTATTCGACAGCGACAAACTAAAAATTTTGCGTTTCCACAGTTGGTTGGTTCGATGGAATGGTATCAGGCTTCTTCGAAAAACTCTTTTGAATATGAAAAATCATTTGTCACTTGTAGTTTATATGATGACCAAAAACTTTCACTTCAGATCAGGGTATTCACATTGAGTCCGGTAACATTTAATTTCTTAGTAAGCGGAGGTGAAAGGTAAGACGGAGTTTCGCAAAATTCGAAAAAGCTTTTACCCCTTCCTGAGGCAGAAATATTTCTGCCTCTTGCTTAGTATCTTACTAATACACATTTATATACACATGTTATCTGTAATATTTTCCAACACATATTCACATATTTTAGTGGACTGAGAATTGTAGGGGAACATTTCCGAAATGTGAATACCCCCGATATGATATTTTCTATTCACAAGGCTCTCAAACTGATCTTCGAAAACAATTTTTATTCGAAAATGGTATCAGTACTTACATTCAGTAGGTAGCATCAATATTTTATTGCAAAGCAAGTTTTGACGGAAATTTCCATACATAATTTGCGAAGCTGGTAAGCTTATAAGAGACATTTTTGTATAATGTCAGATTATTTTAGTTTGATTGGGTGGTGATACACGAGTCATGACATGCACAGCATTTCGAAATAACGGCCGAGAGGTATAAAGAGCAGTGAGTTTGCAGGGAGCTCTTTATACGTCTCGCCCGTAACTTCGAAAAGTTAATTCTCACTTCTCATTAAAGTGTATATCTGTGTATATGTAAATAAATTTAGTTATGGATAACTTGTAATTTCTTTAAACTGATAATTTCAACATATATTCTCTGTAAATTTCCAAATCGTCAAATGGCTCTCTTGTCCAATGTAAAGTAGTATATGGAAATAACGATTAAGCATGTTTATATAAATAGGATATAAATAAATATTTTTTAATAATTCTGTTAGACACTGTATTAAAACAGCATGAGACCACTGACAGTTTTGACATTACGTTTGGTCCTTGGGTGGATTTTATCAAATAAAATTTAAAGCTTTTGTACCTTTTTCTCAATTTTTTTTTAAATTATAGGGAAGTTCTTTCTTTTTTACAATAGTTTCTTTGTTTATTTTCCATTTGTTATTTTGATTAATTTCTTAAAATAACTAAAAAAAGAGCAAACATGTTCATGTTTTCGATTTGTTGTGTTTTTTTCTTTTGCTAAATGAATTTTTGTGTATTTTCACCGGCTTATAACGGTGAACAGTTGCTGTTTAAAGTTTTCTTCTTTGGTATTTAATAGTTTCATAGAAATGGAAAGCTGGTTAAAAGAACGTTTGACATCTTGTCTTCAATTCGATATTCCAGATGAAATGATCAAGTTATTCTGAATTTTAACAAATTATCCTTAGTAACATTAATAATTATTACAGGTTTATACTTGGAATGAAATCAAATGATGAAATTGATGAATATTTCGAGTCCCTCTTAAATCCAGAACTAGAAGAACACAGAATTTTATTAAATGATATTAAGCAGCGTCTTTTTCGTAAAACATTTTTGACTTATTCCTCTATTTTTACTGAAACATAATTGAACAGGTAACAAAAATAAAGGTGCCCAAAATAGAAATCAAGAAAAACTGATAGCTGAAAAGAAAACAGGATCAGAAAAGGTTGTAATAAATTTATTTAGAGCTTTTTATGAAATTAAATTTCTAAATTTAGTCAGTTAAGTCTCTTCAGTTGAATCAGCCGGCAAGTCAAACAGGCACAAAAAAGAAAACAAAATATGTAAATTTATATACAAAAGATGGAGAATTAAATGATGTAGTTTTATTAAAAGGAAGACATCGGTGTGAATGTCAAGCTTCAAGACATAAATTAATAAATAATTGTTTAAAATGTGGTCGAATTGTTTGCGAACAGGAAGGAAGTGGTCCTTGCTTATTCTGTGGCAATCTTGTTTGCTCAGAAAATGAAAAAAAAGTTATTCATTCTTCAACTAAAAAAGGTGAAAACTTAAAAAGAACCCTAATGGAACAAAACCGTCCTAAAGGCTGGGAAGAGGCATTGGCACAAAGAAATCGATTATTAGAATATGACCAAACTGCTGAAAAGAGAACAACTGTAATTGATGATGAATCAGACTACTTTAAGGTAATTTTAGTTAACATAGAAGTTGAAAATAAGTAAAAAACTCTTCTAATTGGCTTAGACGAATTCAGTTTGGTTATCGGATTCAGAAAGAAAAAAATTACAACGAATGGAAGAAGAAATACAAAAAAGTAAACATGCGAGTCGATTAAATCGAAAAATAACAATAGATTTTACTGACCGTGAAATAATTGAAGAACCGCAATTAATAATTGATTATAATGATAGTGTTTTAAATCAAATTGTTAAAACTTGCGATGACAGCAATTCTAAAAATAATATCAAAGGAAATAACTTAAAAAAACAAGAGCGACCGGATGATGTACATCCTGAACTTCCTATTCAACCACCGAAATTTATATCTGGCCAAAATTTATTAGAAAATGAAAATAAAGTTCAAAATTTTGGCTTTGATAATACAATTAGTCGAGTTCAAGACAAAGAACTGCTTGAAATTCAAGATATGAGAAATTGTTTATCTATGCACCAACCATGGGCTTCTTTATTAATTTCAGGAATTAAGAGGTTTATATATACTATTTTAACATATTTTTATATAAAAATATGTTTTATGTAGGCATGAGGGAAGAACCTGGTATACTTCTCATCGTGGACGACTTTGGATCGCATCAACTGCAAAACTTGTTGATATGGAATATGTCAAACGAATGGAACAGTTTTATAGAGTTTTAAAAAATGGTTAGTATGCAAAAACTAAGCAAACCCATAATATAACTGTGTTGAAATGTCTTCTTATAGATGAAAATATAATATTTCCAACTCAATATCCCTCGGGCTGCCTTTTGGGATGTGTATCAGTTCAGGTATTTAATAATCAAAATAATTTCAATAATTATACTATATGAATTTTCATTTAAAGGAATGTTTTCCACAAGAGGAATACAAAAAATTATATCCAGATGGTGAGTCTGATAGTCCATTTGTGTTGATATGCTCTGATCCACAAGAGCTGCCTATTCGATTTCCAATTAAAGGCCAACATAAAATTTGTAAGTAAATATTTTGATTTACTTTTTTATTAAAAATAACAATTTTTTGTTGTTTTTTTACAAAGATAAACTGGATCCTAAAATACATAATGCAGCTACAAAATCTCTTCAAAGATTAGCAAAATTGAAAGCTCAAAATTTCGAGTCTAAGATGAAAGACTTTTAATAAAATTGATTTTAATTGTTATAAATATTAAAATATACTTAAAAGCTACTACGAAAAATGGTTTTCAATATATCTTTTTATGTAGTTCATTAATAATTATATTTAAGGAATAAACGTATATAAATCTTATGAAGGAAATGAAGGATGAATGAACGTAAATTACTAGCGTAAAATACAATTTGAAAATATATTTTTTTAAACTTTTTTTATATAAAAAAATTTATCAAAAGTTTTCATAGTAATATTAATAAAAACTCAAGGTAATTTGTCATCTTGATGTGAAGAGTTCTAGTGAGAAGTTATATTTGTGTAGATAATTCGACTTTGTTTTTTGCTTTCTTATTTTGCTGTGGGAAACTTTTGTTTATTTTACATCTGTTGTAGCTTATTAATTAGAATTGTATTTATTGTTTTTTACATAAATATTAAAAATGCATGTGGAAAAAGCTCCAACTTCAATCCCTCTTTGTTTATTGCTTGTTTGGTTAATCGTTACCATTCAATAAGGTAGGACGCAATTTTTCGATAAATTTATTTTGTTCTCTACTTAAATTGTTGCATCAATGCATCCAGTTAAGTACAGTATATTTCTGCTGTGATCAATGACTGGCTCATTTTATTAAATCATAATGATGATCGCTGGAGCATCAAAAGTTGCGATTTTAACAGAGTCGAAACTAAAAAGCTCTAAATTGACCAAAATCATTTTAATATTCTTTACGGCATAGCCACGTAAGATGTGTTCGACGTAATAACGTAAATACCATGTAATATTTCAAATTTCTGATCATTTCATTTTTGATAAATATTTTTTTCAAAAAAAAAAAAGCTTTCTAATATTTAATGAGGCTTCAAATATTTCTTTAAACACGTGATTTTTAGTAAATTAACAAAAAGTAAATGAGATGTCTTCGCTGGAAACGAAGTTCCTTAAGTCCAATACTATAGCAATCTGCTTTGTATTAAAAAAATAAAAACAATAAACCAAAAACATTTTTGTATTAAAATTTTGTGTTATACGTTTGTAATAGAATTCCGTGTTAAGAATTTTTCATTCTTTAGATGGCATAAAAAATCTTGGCCTGGCCTTTATGTAACAAACCGCGATAAGAAACTTCGTTCCAAAAAAAGAAAGAACATTAAAATATTAAAGCTTCAACGTCAAATGACTAACAATGTTAGGCCAATTATCGAATGAATGAAATACAAGATTTTCATCATATTTGCATTGAAGCAATTGATAACCAAATAATAAAAAAAAACCCTAAAAATCCAAGACTTGAAATATTTTTGTATTTTATTTTTTTGTGTAATTTTATAAAATTACATAACAATTTGTAATTGTATATTGTATTCCTTTATAAGTTACTATTATTATTATTTACCAAGAGTTCTTAACCTAAATTTGTCCAGCAATTAAAAGTATTATTTTTCAACAAACAACAAAAATTATTAATACAAGAATTTATTATCTTTTATATCAATTCTTTATGTTTATACGGATGCAATTTTTAGTGGAAAGGAATTATCGACACTGATAATATTACCCCCACTTTGATTTTTATATGCTTGCTTCAACATTTCAACATACCATAAGCTTAGCTCTCGCAGTTTTGGTTTGATTTTTGATCTTGTATTACGTGCAATTTTTTTAATTTTAATGAGTTTTTTGTACTTAAGCGAGCAAGAGCAAAAAATAATTGCAAGCGAATTTAACAGAATCCAAGGTGAACAAAATTTAATTTAATGATTTTAAATAATGACTTTAATTTAAGATAATTGTTACTTGGATCATGCTGGGACAACACTTTATTCCGAAAAGCAATTGGATTCAGTTTTGGATCAATTTAAGAAAAATATTTACTCTAACCCACATGCAAGTAAAGCTAGTGAAGATTTAATTGATCAAGTAAGATACAGGTAAATATTCTAAAAATATTATTCTTAACTACTTTTCTATTTCATTTTACATTAGAATTTTAAAACATTTCAATGCTGATCCATCAGAATTTAGTGTTGTTTTCACATCAGGTTCAACAGGATCATTAAAGCTAGTCGCAGATTATTTTGATTTTGGGAAAACAGGATGTTTTGCATATATTCAAGAAAACCATACTTCGGTGTTAGGTATGAGAAATATTGTTAAAACAGACTACATCTATGTCTTGAACAAAAATCAACTACTTGAAAATTTAGTTTCAACCAAACAAATATCATCAAATACGAATGCTAGAAATTTATTAGTTTTTAGCGCTCAGTGCAATTTTAGCGGTTATAAATTTCCTCTGGAATTAGTGAATTGTATTCAAAAAAATGGATTACAAGAATTAGGTAAACCATTACGTAGAAAATATGAAAATAAAAGTAATATTGGAAAAGATTGGTTTATCTGTCTTGATGCTGCAAGTTTTGCAGCTACTAATTTTTTAGATCTTAAAAGATATAAAGCAGATTTTGTATGTGTATCATTTTATAAATTATTTGGGTGAGTCAAAAAAACAATTAATTATTTTAGCTACTTATTATTTATGATTTTAAAGCTATCCAACTGGTTTAGGTGCTCTAATTGTTAGTAAGCGTGGTGAAAAAGTTCTTAGGAAAAATTATTTTGGTGGTGGAACTGTTAAAATTGCAATGAGTTCAGTGGATTTCTATGAACAGCGTGATACTTTACATGAAAGATTTGAAGATGGAACTATTGATTTTCTCGCAATAGCTGCTTTACCATTTGGTTTTCAAACTTTAGAACGACTTGTACCAAGTAATCATACATTTTCAATAATGGAACGTATATCACGGCATGTATTTGGTATAGCGAAATATTGTTATGAAAAATTTTTGGGTTTACATTATAAGAATAACGCAAATGTGATTCGTATTTATAGCCATACGAATTTTCAATCTTTTGAATCTCAAGGTGGTATCGTCACTTTTAATTTATTAGACGAAACTGGGAACTATATAGGATTTGCTGAGGTAAGTTATTATTGTTTAATCTTATATACTTTTATTTGTTACAAAATTATCAAAAATATAAAATAAAAAATCTTATGATGTAAAATCCGTTGACATAGTTTACTTAAATGAACTATAAAACAAAAAAAGGGAATGATATATTTAAAGTGAACACTGCGCATAAGGAATTGAAATTTTTCGTTTTTTCTAAAATTAAATTCTAATGTCATTTAGATATTCTTTCACTTTCACTTAAAAAGGAATATTTTCGAGTTTACACAATGCTGAATTATTCAATTTAAATTGATGTTTCCAAGTACTTTTCGCTAAGGGGAAAACTGTTAAAAAGTTTAAATGAAAAAATGAAAGAATACTTTTCGGATTTATAATAAAATTTAAAAAGGTTCCAAGAGTTGCAAGGAAAAAAGGTTTCTTAGAAATACTATACGTTGTTTAGACAAAAACTGCTCATTAATGGCTATTTTTTTGGTACGAGTTTTTTGCAAGAGCTTTGGTTTAAGAAAAATATTGTTTATCCCATTCAAGACAGCGAACTCTTTTTAACCGGGTTCTTAGGAGTGTACGTCCTTTAGGATCCCAAGTTTTAAATTATTGAGGTTTTCTTAAGAGAAAAAAAAATAAGAAATTTTCAATCACAAAAATAAATTAAAAATATTTTATAGGTAGCATGTATAGCTGATTTATATAAAATTTCCCTAAGAACTGGTTGCTTCTGTAATCCTGGTTGCTGTCAAGTTTTTCTAGACCTTTCAGATGAAGATGTTAAAAATCATTACAAGGTAAACACGAAAATTTTCTTGAAAAATAATAAAATTTAACTTATTGAAATATATTTTAGGCTGGCCATGTTTGTGGTGATTACAAAGATTTAGTTAATGGATCACCGACTGGAGCTATTCGTTTATCTTTTGGCTATATGACAACCACTTCAGACATAGATAAATTTGTTAATATAATTAATGAATGTTATATAAAAAATTCAAATGCAAAGCTTGAACTTTTAAAGTCAAAAGCAGTTGCAAAGGAGTTCTATTATATTTCTAAACAATCAAATCAAAATTTAAAAATGGCAAAATTACGACAGATTTGTATTTATCCAATTAAATCGTGTGCGGCTTTTAAAATAAGTACATCCTGGGAAATCACTAATAAAGGCCTTAAATATGATCGTTGTTGGATGATAGTAAATGAGAACGGTGTAGCTGTAACCCAAAAATCAAATCCAGCACTATGTTTGATTACACCTCAAATCGATGATATTCGTAAGGTTTTAACTATCAATTATCCAGGTTTGAGGTGTTCTGTTTTAATCTAAAGGAGTGCATTATTTAAGCTTTTAATTTATAGGAAAGAAGTTTATTGAAATTTCTATAGATAATTGGAATTCGGATACAATGACTTCATCAATGTGTATGAGTAAAGTTTGTGGGGATTCAATTGAAGGTTTAGATTGCGGTGATAGCGTTGCAAAATGGTTAAGCATTTGCTTATCCCAAGATGGATTGCGTTTGCTATATCAAGCTACTAATTTAAGTCGTAAAACTAAAATTGGTAGCGACAAACAAATGAATCTATCAAATAAGGCGCAATATTTATTAGTTAATTATGCATCTGTTCAATGGCTAGCTTCAAAAGTTAAAGAATGGACAAATTTTGCTGACAGCGATGTTACAAATGTTCTTGATAGATTTCGAGGAAATTTTATAATCGAAAATCTTGATCCACTTGAAGAACTTAAACTTGATAAAATTATTATTGATAAGACAACATTTTTAAGTGAAGGACTTTGTACTAGATGCCAAATGATTTGTATTGATCAAAAGACTGGTATGAAAACATCAGAGCCTCTTCGTACAATTGCCCGAGAAATGAAGGGGAAAATTCATTTTGGTGTTTATTTATCACTCGATATAAAATCTATAGGTAAAAATACGATTTCATGTAATGACATTGTAATGGTAAAAATATTAGATAACTAAAAAAATTGCACAATTATGATAATAGACAGTTTTCTTTCTCTTTGAATGGCTTAATTGGTTTACCATCCACAGCATCTTTTACTCTATGGGCGATATCAGTATATTCTGGGAATACTAGTGTGCTTAATTTTGAATAAACTAAAACACCATCAATAGTTACTTCAAATGCCCCCCGTCTTCCTCGTTTACATGTCACAATTACATTAGCATCTTGACAATAACTTTTTACTACGGAAGAAAATTCCTTGCATTGTGTTTCAAAATCGCAAAACCCACTGAAAATTATAAATTAAATTAAACTTTTTAAAATTATGATCATGTTTTAATATAAATACCAAAATTCAACGTCCACTTTAACCATACTGTACACAAATATTTAAAATTTTTTTTTATAGACTAAAATTAAAGTTTAAATTAGAACAATTAGGAATGCATAGAAGCATAGAAACATAGAAGTTGAAAATAAGTAAAAAACTCTTCTACTTGGCTTAGACGAATTCAGTTTGGTTATCGGATTCAGAAAGAAAAAAATTACAACGAATGGAAGAAGAAATACAAAAAAGTAAACATGCGAGTCGATTAAATCGAAAAATAACAATAGATTTTACTGGCCGTGAAATAATTGAAGAACCGCAAGTAATAATTGATTATAATGATAGTGTTTTAAATCAAATTGTTAAAACTTGCGATGACAGCAATTCTAAAAATAATATCAAAGGAAATAACTTAAAAAAACAAGAGCGACCGGATGATGTACATCCTGAACTTCCTATTCAACCACCGAAATTCATATCTAGCCAAAATTTATTAGAAAATGAAAATAAAGTTCAAAATTTTGGCTTTGATAATACAATTAGTCGAGTTCAAGACAAAGAACTGCTTGAAATTCAAGATATGAGAAATTGTTTATCTATGCACCAACCATGGGCTTCTTTATTAATTTCAGGAATTAAGAGGTTTATATATACTATTTTAACATATTTTTATATAAAAATATGTTTTATGTAGGCATGAGGGAAGAACCTGGTATACTTCTCATCGTGGACGACTTTGGATCGCATCAACTGCAAAACTTGTTGATATGGAATATGTCAAGCGAATGGAACAGTTTTATAGAGTTTTAAAAAATGGTTAGTATGCAAAAACTAAGCAAACCCATAATATAACTGTGTTGAAATGTCTTCTTATAGATGAAAATATAATATTTCCAACTCAATATCCCTCGGGCTGCCTTTTGGGATGTGTATCAGTTCAGGTATTTAATAATCAAAATAATTTCAATAATTATACTATATGAATTTTCATTTAAAGGAATGTTTTCCACAAGAGGAATACAAAAAATTATATCCAGATGGTGAGTCTGATAGTCCATTTGTGTTGATATGCTCTGATCCACAAGAGCTGCCTATTCGATTTCCAATTAAAGGCCAACATAAAATTTGTAAGTGAATATTTTGATTTACTTTTTATTTAAAAATAACAATTTTTTGTTGTTTTTTTACAAAGATAAACTGGATCCTAAAATACATAATGCAGCTACAAAATCTCTTCAAAGATTAGCAAAATTGAAAGCTCAAAATTTCGAGTCTAAGATGAAAGACTTTTAATAAAATTGATTTTAATTGTTATAAATATTAAAATATACTTAAAAGCTACTACGAAAAATGGTTTTCAATATATCTTTTTATGTAGTTCATTAATAATTATATTTAAGGAATAAACGTATATAAATCTTATGAAGGAAATGAAGGATGAATGAACGTAAATTACTAGCGTAAAATACAATTTGAAAATATATTTTTTTAAACTTTTTTATATAAAAAAATTTATCAAAAGTTTTCATAGTAATATTAATAAAAACTCAAGGTAATTTGTCATCTTGATGTGAAGAGTTCTAGTGAGAAGTTATATTTGTGTAGATAATTCGACTTTGTTTTTTGCTTTCTTATTTTGCTGTGGGAAACTTTTGTTTATTTTACATCTGTTGTAGCTTATTAATTAGAATTGTATTTATTGTTTTTTACATAAATATTAAAAATGCATGTGGAAAAAGCTCCAACTTCAATCCCTCTTTGTTTATTGCTTGTTTGGTTAATCGTTACCATTCAATAAGGTAGGACGCAATTTTTCGATAAATTTATTTTGTTCTCTACTTAAATTGTTGCATCAATGCATCCAGTTAAGTACAGTATATTTCTGCTGTGATCAATGACTGGCTCATTTTATTAAATCATAATGATGATCGCTGGAGCATCAAAAGTCGCGATTTTAACAGAGTCGAAACTAAAAAGCTCTAAATTGACCAAAATCATTTTAATATTCTTTACGGCATAGCCACGTAAGATGTGTTCGACGTAATAACGTAAATACCATGTAATATTTCAAATTTCTGATCATTTCATTTTTGATAAATATTTTTTTCAAAAAAAAAAAAGCTTTCTAATATTTAATGAGGCTTCAAATATTTCTTTAAACACGTGATTTTTAGTAAATTAACAAAAAGTAAATGAGATGTCTTCGCTGGAAACGAAGTTCCTTAAGTCCAATACTATAGCAATCTGCTTTGTATTAAAAAAATAAAAACAATAAACCAAAAACATTTTTGTATTAAAATTTTGTGTTATACGTTTGTAATAGAATTCCGTGTTAAGAATTTTTCATTCTTTAGATGGCATAAAAAATCTTGGCCTGGCCTTTATGTAACAAACCGCGATAAGAAACTTCGTTCCAAAAAAAGAAAGAACATTAAAATATTAAAGCTTCAACGTCAAATGACTAACAATGTTAGGCCAATTATCGAATGAATGAAATACAAGATTTTCATCATATTTGCATTGAAGCAATTGATAACCAAATAATAAAAAAAAACCCTAAAAATCCAAGACTTGAAATATTTTTGTATTTTATTTTTTTGTGTAATTTTATAAAATTACATAACAATTTGTAATTGTATATTGTATTCCTTTATAAGTTACTATTATTATTATTTACCAAGAGTTCTTAACCTAAATTTGTCCAGCAATTAAAAGTATTATTTTTCAACAAACAACAAAAATTATTAATACAAGAATTTATTATCTTTTATATCAATTCTTTATGTTTATACGGATGCAATTTTTAGTGGAAAGGAATTATCGACACTGATAATATTACCCCCACTTTGATTTTTATATGCTTGCTTCAACATTTCAACATACCATAAGCTTAGCTCTCGCAGTTTTGGTTTGATTTTTGATCTTGTATTACGTGCAATTTTTTTAATTTTAATGAGTTTTTTGTACTTAAGCGAGCAAGAGCAAAAAATAATTGCAAGCGAATTTAACAGAATCCAAGGTGAACAAAATTTAATTTAATGATTTTAAATAATGACTTTAATTTAAGATAATTGTTACTTGGATCATGCTGGGACAACACTTTATTCCGAAAAGCAATTGGATTCAGTTTTGGATCAATTTAAGAAAAATATTTACTCTAACCCACATGCAAGTAAAGCTAGTGAAGATTTAATTGATCAAGTAAGATACAGGTAAATATTCTAAAAATATTATTCTTAACTACTTTTCTATTTCATTTTACATTAGAATTTTAAAACATTTCAATGCTGATCCATCAGAATTTAGTGTTGTTTTCACATCAGGTTCAACAGGATCATTAAAGCTAGTCGCAGATTATTTTGATTTTGGGAAAACAGGATGTTTTGCATATATTCAAGAAAACCATACTTCGGTGTTAGGTATGAGAAATATTGTTAAAACAGACTACATCTATGTCTTGAACAAAAATCAACTACTTGAAAATTTAGTTTCAACCAAACAAATATCATCAAATACGAATGCTAGAAATTTATTAGTTTTTAGCGCTCAGTGCAATTTTAGCGGTTATAAATTTCCTCTGGAATTAGTGAATTGTATTCAAAAAAATGGATTACAAGAATTAGGTAAACCATTACGTAGAAAATATGAAAATAAAAGTAATATTGGAAAAGATTGGTTTATCTGTCTTGATGCTGCAAGTTTTGCAGCTACTAATTTTTTAGATCTTAAAAGATATAAAGCAGATTTTGTATGTGTATCATTTTATAAATTATTTGGGTGAGTCAAAAAAACAATTAATTATTTTAGCTACTTATTATTTATGATTTTAAAGCTATCCAACTGGTTTAGGTGCTCTAATTGTTAGTAAGCGTGGTGAAAAAGTTCTTAGGAAAAATTATTTTGGTGGTGGAACTGTTAAAATTGCAATGAGTTCAGTGGATTTCTATGAACAGCGTGATACTTTACATGAAAGATTTGAAGATGGAACTATTGATTTTCTCGCAATAGCTGCTTTACCATTTGGTTTTCAAACTTTAGAACGACTTGTACCAAGTAATCATACATTTTCAATAATGGAACGTATATCACGGCATGTATTTGGTATAGCGAAATATTGTTATGAAAAATTTTTGGGTTTACATTATAAGAATAACGCAAATGTGATTCGTATTTATAGCCATACGAATTTTCAATCTTTTGAATCTCAAGGTGGTATCGTCACTTTTAATTTATTAGACGAAACTGGGAACTATATAGGATTTGCTGAGGTAAGTTATTATTGTTTAATCTTATATACTTTTATTTGTTACAAAATTATCAAAAATATAAAATAAAAAATCTTATGATGTAAAATCCGTTGACATAGTTTACTTAAATGAACTATAAAACAAAAAAAGGGAATGATATATTTAAAGTGAACACTGCGCATAAGGAATTGAAATTTTTCGTTTTTTCTAAAATTAAATTCTAATGTCATTTAGATATTCTTTCACTTTCACTTAAAAAGGAATATTTTCGAGTTTACACAATGCTGAATTATTCAATTTAAATTGATGTTTCCAAGTACTTTTCGCTAAGGGGAAAACTGTTAAAAAGTTTAAATGAAAAAATGAAAGAATACTTTTCGGATTTATAATAAAATTTAAAAAGGTTCCAAGAGTTGCAAGGAAAAAAGGTTTCTTAGAAATACTATACGTTGTTTAGACAAAAACTGCTCATTAATGGCTATTTTTTTGGTACGAGTTTTTTGCAAGAGCTTTGGTTTAAGAAAAATATTGTTTATCCCATTCAAGACAGCGAACTCTTTTTAACCGGGTTCTTAGGAGTGTACGTCCTTTAGGATCCCAAGTTTTAAATTATTGAGGTTTTCTTAAGAGAAAAAAAAATAAGAAATTTTCAATCACAAAAATAAATTAAAAATATTTTATAGGTAGCATGTATAGCTGATTTATATAAAATTTCCCTAAGAACTGGTTGCTTCTGTAATCCTGGTTGCTGTCAAGTTTTTCTAGACCTTTCAGATGAAGATGTTAAAAATCATTACAAGGTAAACACGAAAATTTTCTTGAAAAATAATAAAATTTAACTTATTGAAATATATTTTAGGCTGGCCATGTTTGTGGTGATTACAAAGATTTAGTTAATGGATCACCGACTGGAGCTATTCGTTTATCTTTTGGCTATATGACAACCACTTCAGACATAGATAAATTTGTTAATATAATTAATGAATGTTATATAAAAAATTCAAATGCAAAGCTTGAACTTTTAAAGTCAAAAGCAGTTGCAAAGGAGTTCTATTATATTTCTAAACAATCAAATCAAAATTTAAAAATGGCAAAATTACGACAGATTTGTATTTATCCAATTAAATCGTGTGCGGCTTTTAAAATAAGTACATCCTGGGAAATCACTAATAAAGGCCTTAAATATGATCGTTGTTGGATGATAGTAAATGAGAACGGTGTAGCTGTAACCCAAAAATCAAATCCAGCACTATGTTTGATTACACCTCAAATCGATGATATTCGTAAGGTTTTAACTATCAATTATCCAGGTTTGAGGTGTTCTGTTTTAATCTAAAGGAGTGCATTATTTAAGCTTTTAATTTATAGGAAAGAAGTTTATTGAAATTTCTATAGATAATTGGAATTCGGATACAATGACTTCATCAATGTGTATGAGTAAAGTTTGTGGGGATTCAATTGAAGGTTTAGATTGCGGTGATAGCGTTGCAAAATGGTTAAGCATTTGCTTATCCCAAGATGGATTGCGTTTGCTATATCAAGCTACTAATTTAAGTCGTAAAACTAAAATTGGTAGCGACAAACAAATGAATCTATCAAATAAGGCGCAATATTTATTAGTTAATTATGCATCTGTTCAATGGCTAGCTTCAAAAGTTAAAGAATGGACAAATTTTGCTGACAGCGATGTTACAAATGTTCTTGATAGATTTCGAGGAAATTTTATAATCGAAAATCTTGATCCACTTGAAGAACTTAACTTGATAAAATTATTATTGATAAGACAACATTTTTAAGTGAAGGACTTTGTACTAGATGCCAAATGATTTGTATTGATCAAAAGACTGGTATGAAAACATCAGAGCCTCTTCGTACAATTGCCCGAGAAATGAAGGGGAAAATTCATTTTGGTGTTTATTTATCACTCGATATAAAATCTATAGGTAAAAATACGATTTCATGTAATGACATTGTAATGGTAAAAATATTAGATAACTAAAAAAATTGCACAATTATGATAATAGACAGTTTTCTTTCTCTTTGAATGGCTTAATTGGTTTACCATCCACAGCATCTTTTACTCTATGGGCGATATCAGTATATTCTGGGAATACTAGTGTGCTTAATTTTGAATAAACTAAAACACCATCAATAGTTACTTCAAATGCCCCCCGTCTTCCTCGTTTACATGTCACAATTACATTAGCATCTTGACAATAACTTTTTACTACGGAAGAAAATTCCTTGCATTGTGTTTCAAAATCGCAAAACCCACTGAAAATTATAAATTAAATTAAACTTTTTAAAATTATGATCATGTTTTAATATAAATACCAAAATTCAACGTCCACTTTAACCATACTGTACACAAATATTTAAAATTTTTTTTTATAGACTAAAATTAAAGTTTAAATTAGAACAATTAGGAATGTGTGTGTAGACGTCAAAAACTAAAGCAGCTGCAGAAAACGTTCTTTTAACTCTAATCAATTGCATTGCATTAAATTACGTTAATTTTCGTTTGCACACTAAATTTGAATTTTGCTATATCCTGTCAAAGTTTAAGGGCTAGTGAACTTACAAACATTTAAGCCTACTGCATGATTTTAGGTGTTTTTTTTTTTGACATGTAATAAACAAATACATATATACTTTATATAAACCGAAGTAATTTTTGATGTAGAAAAAAATTGATTAATTGTGAATTTTTCTTACGCTCAGTCTAGTATTAACTAACGTTATCGGTATTAAAAAATTTGGAACTACTACAAATTAAAGCTACACCAAACAGGCTGAGAAATGTTTAAGGTATTGTTAAACTTCAGAAACCTCTTTGTTTGACTTGCTGTCTCACAATTTTTAGTATATTCGATAGTTTTTAGCTTTTGTAAATTTTTATTGGAGGCTTCATATGTGTTTAGGCGTAAAGTTTGACATTGCTAATACCCTTTCTTAACAGGCTCTATGTACAATCTTGTAGTCTTCCATACAAAAAAATCGGTTCTTAACAGGCAAAGTCTTTACATGACGATAAAAGAAACATGGCGTCAAAATCTCAAAATATATGATGTGAAATGTCACAGGTTGTTAAATTTTTTAAAAGTGTTTTAATGTGCCTCATTCTCTGGGTCTCTAGATTTAGTGCTTTCGACAGCACCTAGGCTGGGATTCTGCTTGGTGAGAAATGAAAATGAGAATGTCAAATTTTGACATATTTGCCATACATATATATATATATCAAAATCCGTCTTTCTCATTCTCACGCTAACTTCTCATGGATACAGAATCCCAGCCCTGCTTGAGTTTTTGAAGCAAGTTTACACTCAGAACTATACTGACTGCAATAATTGTTCGATATTTTGATTAAAAATACATAATTTATGCTTTCTAACTAGTTTTACTATATTAAATTGACTTATTTTAAATAATAATGCATTATAAATTCAATAAAATTAGTTGAAAGGTACAAATTATATTTTTGGAAAAGACTTGTAATGTAATTATTGCAGTCAATACACTTCTGAGTAGAACCGCACCTTAGAACTCCTATAATATCGCCTATAATACTACTGTAAAAAACGCTAATCTAGACAGCCTGTTGGTAGTCCATACATTTTACAAAAGTTAACAAAAATCTATTTAGTTAGCATTTTTAGTGTGATTTTAAATAATTGAGTATTATTAAAGTAAAAACTTAAGTCATGGAAATTAAATGCTTATAATTAATTTCATTATTTTAATAACTTTTTTATTATTTAAAAACACTAATTATTATTGCAATTTTAAACTCCGTTGTTATTTGGATAATTTAACAAAGTTCTTGTGTATATTCAGTAATTTATTTATTCCTATTATATTGAACATAAAAATGAGTAAAATATGTAGATTATGTATGGCTTTTACAGATTGTATACCTTTAGCACTTATAAACAGTCATAGTGAATTAGATATTTTACCACCTGGTGAAATCTATGAAGAATTATTATGTTTGAAGGTAAATTACAAATTCAATTACTCAATTACTCAATTACTATATTCCTATAAAATTTTGCTACTTTTAGCTTGAGGAAAACCCAGGTTATTTGAGTATATGCATGACATGTAACTTGAAGTTATATTATTTTGCTGATTTTAAAAGAAAAGCCACTGAAACAAACAATAAGTTAACAAATATACTGATTTGTGACGATACAACGAATGAAAATGAGATTTTAGAAAAAGAAAATGATGCAAAAAATGAAAATATTGAAGAAAATATTGACTACAATGATATAATTGTAGAAGAATACCTAGAAGACGAGTCTTATGAACTAATGGAAGAATTTGGACCCCCAACAGAAGAAAAACAAGATTGTGAGGAAATTGATAATGAAAAGATTAATAAAACGCCAGAAAAAGATAATGATGATAAGAACGACCTGTAAAACTATTTTTAAAATTCATCAATATTAGGCTAATTTTCTTTTAATTCTAATTTTCAGTAAACCTGATGATGTTTTTAAAATTAAAATGTTAAAGCGTAAATGCTCAACATGTGGAAAATGTTTTCAAACAGAAGAATCTTACCGAGCACATATGAATACACATTTAGGATTGCCAGCCTATCCGTTAGTATGCTTCTTATTTAATTCAATTTAAATATGAAAAATTATTACAGATGCGGCATATGTGATAAAGGTTTTAAAACAAAAATTGAAATTATTTGTCATATGAAAAAACATTTAAATCAAAGAGATTTTCGTTGTGAAAAATGCCCTAAAGCTTTTATTAATAAAGCATCTCTCAATATACACATGAGAATACATTTAGATTTAAGACCATATGTTTGTGAGATATGTGGTAAACTATAAATTTTAATTAATTATTATATTATACATAATTATTAAATATGTTTTTAATTGTTTTTAGGAATAAGATTTCGAATTTACAGCCATTTAAGTAACCATAAAGACGCTCATAATTCAGAATGTTTATACAATTGTCCATTTTGTCAAAAAAAGTTTAAAACTAGGCCTTCTCTTAAAGGGCACGCTATAGCCAGACATTCAAGATTTATATCTGGATATAACTGTACTTTATGCAATTTAGAGTATCCTGATAGGCAACAATTAAAGGTAAAAATTAACAATGAAAAAGTATGCTTACTAAATTTTATTAAAAAATTTTCAGGACCATATTAAAACACACATTAAAAGTAGAAAAGAATTCTTATCTGAAGCCGGAGTAATTATTTGATGTATATAAATAGTGTAATGAATTGAGGATACAATAATGACAAAGAATACATTAATAAAAATCATACATATTATATGTTTTGCGAGACTAATTTAAGTACCTTATAACTAAAATGTATTACATTACACTATTACTAATGAATAAACTATTATACCTTATGACTAATTGATATTATTACAATAGTTTTTTTCACTTAGTATTATTATCTTGAAAATAATTCTTTTTTTTTTGAGAGAACATTTATTGTACATGATTTAGAATAAAATATGGAAGAGTGCATTTTAATTATGTGCAATTATGCTCACAAGATTTGTTATCTTAAAATTAAGGGTAAATATCGTAGAGAATATATCAATAAATAAAATTTGATTTAATGAAGTTTTGAAACCATTAAGTCTGTTTTTATTAATCATAAAATTCATTTCAAATAAGAAATACACTTCTCAGCGCAAAGCCGATATGGTATAATTGACGGTTCCACTCCCTGTGGTTCTTCTTTACATAAGCTCAGATGTCGGCTAGGATTGATATATTAACTCTTTCTGAGGCATTCGCTTGGGGAGAGTATAAAGCAGTACGGATGTGGTTCACCCTATACTTATTCATTAAAATCCCGAATTCTTTCGCGCAAAATTGGGGACCATTATCGGACAAAATACTCTGGGACACCGAAGGTGTGGAAAACTTCCCATTATCCAAGAAATTTTCCTTGTTGCATGCTATGAAGAAATTCACAGTAGGCAAAATCTTTTCTTGATAGTCACTAAAAATTTTAAATTAAATTTACTTCTACAAAAATGAACTTATAGGTAAAATTATTACCTGGCGAAATACGCTAAGTTCTTTTACGCTTTCTAGGATAAAAACTCGAATTATTTTATTTGCTAATAGTAAAATTAATAAATGAGTATTTTGTGGAAAGCAGACTATCTTACATTGAGAAAAGTTAATGTAACAATTATTTTGAAAATGATAAGAATCAATTTAGTTTTTTGCTTTTCAATATGTTCTAGAATTAAAAATTTATTTCGGCTGATTAAATAGTAAGGAAATAATTAATAATTTGTAAATATAAAGGAAATAAATAAAAACATAATTTAGAATACGTGGTGTAATTGCCTTTTACTGAATTATAGCAAAAATAGAATTACATAACTTTAAGATAAATGATTCATATCTTTAAATTCTTACTTGCTAGAACCAATTTCTGGTGATTCTATATCATCACATGTTTGAATATATTCAAAATAAGCATCTTCATCTAAAATTTCAACTCTAAATTGTAATTAAAAGTATTTATACAATATAAAAATCGAATAATATACATATGCATATATACCTTTCAGTTGTATAATTGGTTAATTCCTTAGTACTGTTTGTGTAATCAATATCTTCAATATATTCAATAATATTATCATTATTTTTCAAAGCTGTTCAAAGGATATTTAAAAAAGTTACTTTTTATTACATGAATAATATATAAATTTTACTTTGTAATTTTAATTTATTCTCGTTTGTTGTGCACTCCTGCTGAAAATTATATAAATATTGAACTTTTATGCGGCATGAGTTGCAAATAGCAAAATTCTTGGGTAAATATATGATCTGAAAGTATATTTAAAATTTAATTTTGATTAAGAAACTTATCATAAATATTATATTCCTTGAAATATTCATTAAGGCTTGAATTAATAAGATAAAAGTAGTAATTAGAATTTCGGGATAAAAGGTAAACAAAATAAGGAAACTGGAATCTGTCTTATGAAGAAAACATAAAAAAGATATAGGTTACGTCTAATTATAAAGGTAAAAAATGGACATTGACAAAGGCGCAAATTATAAATAATATCTAGTATCTAATTATTTTCTCACATTAATACCAAAGCAAACTTCACACATAGCACCTAGTTCGTAGATATCAAATGAATTATCTTTATATTCTTTAAAAGGCCGTATAAAACGATCGGATGTTAATTTACATATAGGGCATTGAAAATTCATGTTTTTCAAATTTTGAATCGATTGACAGTTCAAAATTTAAAAAAAAAAAAAAAGTTTTAATTTGCATATAATACGAATTGTTTGTTAAAATTATAATTAAACTAAAAATAACTGTTTTTTTTAAAAACAAAATCTTAAAGATAATATTCTATACGTACTCAAATGACAGAGCACCATATCATATGTCATGGGCATCATATGTCCCCCAAGGAAATATATTGCAAATCAGCTATATTTGACGGTTCATCATGAGGCAGACTCACTTTGGTTTTTTCGGCTAGGGAAACACCAGGTAAGGGGAAAATTCGGAATTTTCGAAGATAATTTTGAGTCAGAGAAATAGTTTACTCAGAATGGGTTTACACAGGCCAACTTCTGTGCGATTCTGTGAGTTTTGAATGAAAATAATTGGTTTCGCTGTGAGTTTTCTGCTGTGAATTGACCTGTATAAATCCACTCTTACGGGTGGATTTACTAATACACAGAAAGCAAGTTTTGTTTTAACATTTATCAATCAGCTGGGCGAAGGCCGATAAATTTTTTTTTATTTAAAAATTAATATTAATATTTTTCTTGAATTATGGTTAAATTCTTATAATCAAATTATAAAATTATTTTTCTTTTACAAAGTTTATACAATTTTGACACTATGCACAACTTTATAATATATGTTACAAATAAATAACACATGTGAAAACCTACATGTACAGAAAATGAGTCAAAACTCATGATGCGTCGTGAAATAGCCTTTTTCGATTTTTGACAGTTTTGAGGGTGTCTCGGACGCCCGTCAAATATAGCTGAATTAATAAATTCAAGTCGAAGATTATTTCTTACTAATTTTTGAAGAGCAAGAGAGAGAGAATATGCGGTTTTAAGTAAGGATGAGATGTAATTTTAATTCCAGAGGAGATATTTAGCAGTAAAAAAAATATTCCTAAAAACCTAAAATCTACAAATGAAATCTATGAGTCGTTTAGAAGCCAATGTGGATAAGTCCATAAGTGTTTCTTAATGCATTCATGATACATAGCACATGCGGAGGCTATTAAAAAAAGAGTTTTTTGACCTACAAAAAATGAAAGTATGAGTAAATCCTTTTAAGATAAGGAAATATATTATTTATTCTATTAAAATTTGAAAAAATCAGAAAATATAAAAAAATGGACTTATCCTCATTGGCTTCTCAGCGACTCATGAGCAAGGCAGAAATGAAAAGTTCATATTCTTTTATACATTTCACTGAACTGTAAACATGAATAATTTTCATTTCCTGCCAATTGTCACATATTCCTTTTTAAATTCTGTCTAACACGGCAGGGTTTTTATTAAGTTTTTATTTGAGTTAAATTGTTTTATCTGCGAAATGGTAAACAAAAATTTATTAATAATTATGTAGAAAATAGCGTAAAACAGCTTTCTAAATAAATTAATATAAATAAAGTAGTAATATTGTAAGATTGTTATAAAAATTATTGATTGAAAATTATGTGCGATAGTAAAGCCGCAAAATAATATATCTATTGTTTTTTATTTTTAGGGTTTCGTGAAGGTTGTTAAAAATAAGCAATACTTCAAACGATATCAAGTTAAGTTCAAAAGGCGCCGTGAAGGTAAAACTGATTATTATGCAAGGAAACGACTTATCTTTCAAGATAAGAATAAATACAACACTCCGAAATATCGACTTATTGTTCGCCTTAGTAATAGGGATATAACATGTCAAATTGCTTATGCCAGGATTGAAGGTGATCGTGTTGTATGCGCTGCGTATTCCCATGAACTACCAAAATATGGAATAAAAGTGAGACATTTTATTTAATTATATTGAATTTCTTTTTAACTATTTTTTTTGTTATCTTTTTAGGTAGGATTGACTAATTATGCCGCTGCATACTGTACTGGTTTGCTAGTTGCTCGTCGTATTTTACAAAAACTTGGAATCGATTCACTTTATTCTGGCTGTACTGAAGTTACTGGAGAGGAATATAATGTCGAACCATTATCTGAAGGGCCAGGAGCTTTTCGATGTTATTTAGATGTTGGCTTAAGTCGTACAACGACTGGTGCACGTGTATTTGGGGCAATGAAGGGTGCAGTTGACGGTGGTCTAAATATACCACATTCAGTTAAAAGATTTCCAGGTTATTCAGGTGAAACAAAAAGTTTCAATGCAGATGTCCATCGTGCACATATATTCGGGCAACATGTTGCTGATTACATGCGTAGCTTAGAAGAAGAAGATAATGAAGGCTTTAAACGTCAATTTAGCAAATATATTAACTTGGGCATACGAGCTGATGATGTAAGTGATTTTTGATTTTTTTTCTCCATAATATAACTCTACGTCTACGTCTATTTTAAATTACCGCTATATTTAATATTTGAACGTAGCTGTGCCGAAAATAGACAACAGTATTTTATCAACTTAATGTTCGACAAGAGTTGTTATTAATGCAATTTTTGTCCTAAAAGTAGTTGTACAAGTTGCTACTAATACTATCCTTGATATTATACCGCAGCGACACACCTTTAAGAGGTTATTCTAATTACGGAAAGTAACATTAAAATTATATATCTTAGCAATTTTATTATTTATATCCATTTTTTTAAAGTGGTAGGTTAGGTTTTTCAATTTATTATACTTTCTTTAAGGCACTTTTATTGCTTATTTGAAGGGTCATATCCAATTGTAGTGAGCTTTATAATGTATCTATAGAAAACCTAATCGAATATTTATATAAATTGACGTTTCCATTAATATGTATCTAGTTACAGTCGTTTAGTTCTGTTTAATCCGTCTAATCTTTTTTTAAAAGCAAAACAGCTGATTTGTCATCATTTGAATTACTTTTTCATTGTTTTACGGATATTTTTTTGCAGGTCTGTATTTTTGCCCAGAGGTTGTTTTCCGTTGGACCTGGATAATATATTCTTAATTTCATCCCCTATAATAATAATTTGATTTCTTCTACATTTGTATTATTACTATGAGATGATTTTTTATGCAGTAGATTTTTTTTTCCTTCTTGCTACTTGGTGTCTTTTAACAGAATTGGATGAATAGCATAGAAGATTTATCAATGTTTTATTTAAATCGAAGGTGGCAGAGCAAGCTGCAGCAATAGGCTACCAGAAACATTTTTCGTTGCTACCAACATCATACATTTTTTGCATTTCTGTTCTCTATAAATTGTTCAATTTCATTGCGTGTAAAACAACAATCAAAAAGGAATTTATAGCTTTAATTCTTTTAAAAGGATATATTTTCTTTAACTTTTGTGTTAAAAATTATCTATGATAAACATTAATTTATATTTTTCTATTTTAGCTTGAAGAAATTTACAAAAAAGCACATGCAGCTATTCGGGCAGATCCTAGCCATAAAAAGACGGTGAAAACTGGTGTTGTTAAGAAGAGATGGAATCTGAAGAAACTAACCCTCGAAGAACGTAAAAAGAAGATAGCGGATAGGAAAGAGGCTTATGTAGCAAAGCTAAAAACCGAATCCGAAGCATAAAAAAGTGAACTTTTAGTTCCATTACACAGAAAAATGAAGTTAAATAAAAAATAATTTAACAAATATTTATAAATGGTATTTTATTGTGCAGGTGTTCAACATTTTTCGTTTAATATATTTAAATGTGTGTAACGCTTTAGCAAAACACGCGTCTATTGTTAAAGTTCAATTAATTTAGAACATTTACAATTCCGATTATATAAAAATGGTTAATTCTTCAATGTGAAAAGTCAAAACATTTAATTGAATCTCCTTCAATCATAAAATTTTAATAGGTATTTTTTAGATTTTTAACACCATATTAGAATCGAACAGCGGAAAAGTTTTTAATATTTTGCCTGATAAGTATATTGTTTAATCGCAATAGGATTACTTTTTACATCATCTTAATTAGAATATTGGTGGCTAATGTAAAACGATATTTGTTAAAATTTTCCTGAACGTTCAATTTATATTACATTCGCATCTAGTTATGCTAAAATCTAATCGTGAGAAAATTAGTTGTGTTAAAATTTAATCATAGGACAAAAAAATACTTCAGCGGGCTATCTAGAGCTAGACAAATATCTCACCTAATAAACTCATTTAAATATTTTTGTTTCGAATGATTGAATAACGAGATTTAAGGCACACCGCAAAACTACCTTTTTCTGAGGCGCCTTAGGAGATACGCTGCAGACTGCTTATTATGATATTGTTTTTGAAATGATTTCTTCCGATCCAAATTTTTTCCTATGATATTAGAATAAGAAAAAGTAAAATTATGTCATTGTGTCAAAACAATATAAATTTTACTAATATTTTGCATATTTTGGCAATGCAGCAACTTTCACTGAAAAAAGTATTGTGGTGTCTTTTCTTTAATGAAGTAAAGATTTTTCAAAAATTGACGAATATTGCCTATTTTCCTTTATGGCGTAAAAACCTCTAAGTTGAGGTTATGAATGAACTCATAGCTCATAAACCTTTGTTTTCTTTTAAGATATAGAAGTTTAAAAATATTAATATATATAAATTTTAAGTGAAAGAAAAAAAGTTATCATTAGTTTATTGAAAATTTTATTTTCGTTTGTAAGCACCAAAGAATTTTATATTTCTATATTCAAATTTAATTTCGAAGATTTTATTTATTCACCTGCGCATACTGTTCCACGAATAAGGTCAGTTGTCTTACCTCTTAATATTCTATAGTTAACAACATTTAAATCTAATTCCTTATATAAAAAGACAGGTAACTTATCTGATAATACCCATAGGTTACCTCTATCATCAATTTTTATATCATTTGGAAAAACAAGTGCACTACTGTCTGAATCAACAAGTCCTTGATATTCTGTTGTATAAGGTTTATGTATATTCCAACAGCATATAGCATCTTTATTTACTTGTGTATAAAAAATAACATCATTTTCACTATCAAAAACTTCAGCAGTTGCTTGACCATTTTGTCCTCTATCACCAAGTAGTTCATAATCATGATAAGATGCTGGACTTGTTGCATATGTTTCATTTTGTAGTAGTTTATTAGAAACAACAAATTCTTTAGTACTTGAAAATGCATGAAAATATACATTTCTGCTATTATCGTTATTTAATTTTCCAACAGCTAAACCGAAAATGCCATCGGTCCATTGAAAATTGACACCACCAACATTATAATTACCATAGAGTGGATCAAAATGGAAATAATTATGTTTAATACGCCATGATTTGTTGTTTTCAAAAGAGTAAACTACAAGTCCATAACCACCCAAATCTGGGATATATGCAAAGGCATTATCGCAATTATCACTTGTACAGTCAACTACCTAAAATGAAAAAAAAAAGAAAAGAATAATAACAAAAATATTTAACAAATTAAAATTTTACAAACAATATTTGCAAAAAATGTATCCTCTTTGACTTGTAAATCAGGTATAGGAAAACGGCGAATTAATTCATTTGTATTTAAATCAAAAATAACAATTGATGGTGGTGTTATTTGTTTTGGACTTCCAAGGATATCAGCAAGGCCTGTATCCATTACCCATAATCGATCACATTCGTCCACAAATACACGAAATACTGAAATAATAGTAGCATTATTTTCAAGTCCTTTTTTATCAATTTCAGCTTTTGGTGCATTGACACGTCCTCCTGAAAATAAATAAAGTATTAAATGTTAAATAACGAGTATATGGGATTCGTATTATTGGTTTAACCTGTTTTTGATTTAAGATTTTTATTGACTTAACTTAACTTAACGTTAGAGTGAAGGTGAATATCCTGCATGAATATATTGTACGTGTAGTCACATAAACTTGTTTTGTTTTCAATTTATTATAGTGGAGGCTACGAAGGTAATTAAATTAATTTAGGTTATTAATTTTGAATAAATAATTAAGAGAATATTCAACATATTTTAGTGCATAATTTCAAAACAAACCTCATGTAGGTTTTTTGCATGGGGATGAGAAAAAACCAGCGGGCTAATTTCAGCATTAGCTTTAAAAAGAATGGAAGCTAGAATCTAATCATAGAAAAGATCAGTAAATTGTGTTAATTTATTCCACTTCAACTTTCTAAAGGAAATAGTGCACATAGGTTAAATGTTTCCCTTTCCCATAAGAATGATCATTTTTTCGATCAAACAAATAATGGTTATTATAAATCGATTCAATGTAAGAATATTAAGCTTTAGAAATAGTGGGTTGTGAAATCAGAGACACCAGCTTCCCAAGCTCCAAAACAACTTTTACTCATCCAGGAGATATAGATGTTACTCAGTTTAAAACCTTAGGCTACAATCAAACGTAATTTGAAGAGTTCTACTTTGAGCCAGTTAAGGCCTTGGTCCTTTTGATCGATCAATTATACGTTCGTTTTGATTAACTATTATCAACTATCTCTTACTACTTCACTTCATTTCATGTCAATTCATTTTGTGATTCTTTTTTGTATTTTACGGTGTAACTATCGCATTCCGGTAGCAAGTTATATCGCACTATTTTAAAATTTTTTATGCTGAATATAAAAAACGTTAAATTTGCAATTAAAATTTATAATAAATTCTAAATTATATTTAAAAACCAAAATCTTTACAAATACTCAATATTCTTTGAACGGGTTATATTACTGTATTTTTTTATTTTATTTAGTTTTTTGTGAGTCATATAACTGTAATACCGTAAGAATTTAATAAACCAATTTTTGTATTTTTGTTAAATAAAAATTTTTTCTAACAAATTAAAATTTACAGTTATATTTAAAATAGGAAAATGAAAAATACAAAAAATTTATAATATTTATAAATTTACATATAAATATATACCTTTTGTGTCAAAAATAGGTTTGTCATTATTGTCTGTTACAGGCAATGTGCTAACATTCCAATTGGGATATGGATGCAATTCCGGTGATTTTTCTTTTGTATTAAGTTCAATATAGCTTAAGGATGCGGCTACACCAGCTTTCCATCTAGAAATTTACATAATATATTTTCAGTTAAATAATAGTAAAATTGAACTTAATATGTAAATCATGTTCCATAATATTCAATCATTTATTCATATATTTAAGTAGCATTGTGCAAAACAGATAAAAATTTTGAAGAGAAATGAGAAATATTTTAAATTAAACAAAGTGAATTGCACTAATTTTGATGATGTACTATTAGCTATGAATTTAAAATACCTAAACGTTTATTTATATTTTGTTATCTTATTCTGATTTGGAATATATTTCAA
The DNA here is from genome assembly GCA_947359355.1 of Acrocera orbiculus. Taxonomy (NCBI): domain Eukaryota; kingdom Metazoa; phylum Arthropoda; class Insecta; order Diptera; family Acroceridae; genus Acrocera; species Acrocera orbiculus. Next base: position 4,280,721 of record OX375757.1, read on the forward strand.
AATGTAGATCTTTACACGAAATATTATTTCAATGGATGTAGTTAAATTTAAACTTGTTGTTAATACAATTAACATAATTTAAAAAATTTATAAATATGTTTTATTTACTTTAAGTAGTTTTGAAATATAAATTTTAAACATGTAAGCTTTTAAACTTAGTTGCCTTTGAAAGGCAGCTTAATGAAGCAAGAAAATGACAAAAATAAAGTTAGTTATTGTTTTGTGAATTTGATTAAAAGTTATTTTAGTTAAATTATCAAAATTAACAATTCAGAATTTAGGTTACATAACTCTGCAACTGTCAAAACAGTAGCATTTAATAAAGTTCGAAGTAAGGTTGAATTTAGGTTACCTAATTCCTCCTTGCTGGTGATCACTTGTTATAAACTACGCGTGAAAAACGTAATTAAAACAAAAATTATTAATAGTTTTTAAACTTTAGATACAAAATAGTCTTTTCCTTCTCAAATTTTTTTTAGGGTTTTTTTAAGCAGATTTTTGAGAATAACTATTTATACACCTCATATATTATTAAATATTTAATTAAATCTAAAAAATATTGAAAATCCTAACATGCCAAACAGGGTTAAAATAGTCAATGTCAACCAATACAAAAATTTGTACAAGAGGCAAAAGATTTCATATTTTACAATATTCGGTACAGGCACAATAAGTACCGCAAAGAGCTCGCATTATTTCCTTGAAAATCTTCTTTGACTAATAAAAGAAATGCTTTAAAAATCATTTATTAATATATAAAAATGCTATCATTAAAAAAAAGCCCTAAAAAATTTGATCCAATCAAAAAAAGAAAAGTGGCAGAATTTTGTACTTAAATTATTGCAATAAATTTTTTATATTTTTTTTCAACAATATTTTCTAGTGATTGTGTTAAAGCGATTATTTATTTAGGAACATTTTTATTCTTTTCCATTTTTTTTTGTGTCATCTTACATCAACTTCTAAATAACAAGTAGAAAAATTCTAATAATCTGATATTGTTTGGGAAATCCCATACTCGTATGTTTGAAATTGATTGAGAATAACAAAGCCCTTTCTTAAAATATATGTTTTCCGCAGGGAAATTTCTTGATTGTTTTTAAGGATTTTATCTAAACCTATTTATACTTATTATTTTATATTAAACATAACTAAATTTACGTTTTTCTTAATATCTGACAGTATAATTTTTAAAAGAGTATCATTGATTACGATTTAATTTGTTGGGTTGTTTTCTCTAACGCCTTTTGTTTTTTGTATAAATAGGAGAATATATAAAGAATGATTAATTTAATTAGATTTTCGAAGTATTACATTTAAGAGCTTGAGGCTTATATCAAGAAATTTAAAAGGAAATCAAATACTCAATACTCTCTTGAATTTAGTTGTAATAAATATACTCTACTATTAAAATTCGGGATTATTATGACAATTTTTTTATTATAAACGTTTAATTGAAAATCATAAAAATTGAAGCCTTTAGAAAGAAGGAAAATAATACATATATAATGTTTTGTATAGGAGTAAAAAATGTTAAAGTAAAGTAAAGTTTTGCACTAATTCTAAATGTGGTCTTGACTGTCAGCGGCTAGTTTCCATACAAAATGCGTAGATTTATCAAACAAAAACTCTAGAATGAGTAAAGGCCGAAAATTCGATTTTTTATTCTTAAAAGTACTTTTAGAAATATAAAAGTCTTTAATCCTTGAGAAACAAAGCTTAAATTCATAAATTCTATTACAAAAATTGAAAACTATGAAAATCTGTAATTTAATTTTATATTTCGAATATTTTTTTACAAAAAAAGGCTCTATTCAAAATTTTATGAGGTCAAAATTTTCGCTTTGAAATTTCTTAATTTTCTTAAAAATTAAGAACTTCTGAATTCGTAGTATATAATAAAAATAATAAAAAGTCAAAAAGCTATTTTGAAAACTAAAAAGTTTAAAATTGAAAAATTTCGATCCAGAAAAGTAAAATTTTTAATACTTCATGAAATTTTATAATACTTAATAAAATTTACAAAAATAAAACAAACACTGATACTAGGGTACTAAAGAAGTCTTCAGATCTGACAACACTAATGTCATATAAATCGGTTTCTTCGTCAGAAAATATCGACACTGTGATGCGCAAAATGCTTCATCAGTTGGATTGAGCGCATGCAAAAATGTATAGATTATGCTGAGGAATACTTTTAAAGACAATAAAACCATTCTGGAAATTCTGAAAACAAAAGCAAAGCTTTCTGAAATTCTATTTCAAATACAGTGATCAAATTTTCGAAAAATTCCGTTTTTGAAAAATAACAGTAGTTTGGAAATTTGAAATTCCATTCTTTGGAAAGCAAATGCTTGAAATATTTTGACTCTATTTCCACATAAAAAATTATCCAAATATTAAGTTAAATAAATCATTAAATGGTTTTTTATTATTTTTAATTTAATTACTAACTACTAACTATGAAAATTTTAACAAGGAAATAAGTAATTAAATAAATATTTCGCGTTTTAATAATTTAGTATGTATTTTTTTTTAATAGTTAGTTTTATGTAAAATTTAAGACATTAATTTTATTTAAAAACCTGCCTTTTAAACTAATATATTTAGTCAATAAAATTTAAGATTATCAAATCTAACTTTGGGTTTGTTATTAATCAAATCAAACAAGATTTTGTTTTATTGGCCAAAGTGACAAAAAAATATTTATTTAATTTCAAAACTAACAAAAATGCGTGAGCTTTTAAACAAGAACCATACTAAAATGTTAAAAAAAAGTACAAATATTTTGCTTTTGCGAAATTGTTTATTTTTGTTTATTTAATATGAACTAACCAGCGATTAGCTGACACTCATAAAATAGAAAATTACTTTTCTGATTATATTTAACCCTGATAGTATAATTTCTATAAAACATCAAAACTAAATATCAGCATTTATCGAAATTATTAAACTAATGAGGGATTTTATGGTCCTTGATTTAAAACACAAGTCAACCGTTTCTTTGAATAATTAGAGTCACGAAAATAAAAGTTGATTTCTCATTCATAAATTAAGGTTTTTAGAGCAAAAAAGAAGACATAAACTATATAATATACGAGATTATTGTCGTAGTTTGCAAAAACACAAGAAAAAAAAATATAAATTAAAAAAAAAAAAAGAAGAAACAAACAGGTCTTCCAACATTTTATGACAAATACTAGGTAAACGATCGATTGATTTTGCAATGCAAATAAGTTAGTAGCTTTACGTTATGGGTACAATGGATACAAAAAACTTTTTATATATTTATGTATGTGTGTATTATAAAGGAGATTGCCTAGAATGTTACCTTGGAACTGTTATAAATAGTTTATTTTTCCAAACTGCCAATCCTAAAGGTAAATTATTTTCTGGAATATATTGGCCGGAATCGATTGCATTGGCTTTTTCAGTCTCTGAAGGCCACGCATATTTCATTTCATTCCATGAGAAAATTTCATCCAATTTAACACCTTTGGCTATAACTAACAACAAACTATAGATCACTATAAAACAAATTTGCATTTTAATTTTGAATTTATGTGCTTTTGTTATAAAAAGAATTTTTTATTGTTTTTAATGATCACTCCTTAATCGATGAAGTTTAAGCGCGAACTAAATTGTTGGACATGGAATAAACGGCTGTGCGGTAATCTAAGTTTTGAACAATTTTACCATCTCCACAGAATATCTTTTGCAGTACATGTGACGTACTAGTTAGTTTTTTATTCAGAGGTTAAGGGCGATTAACGGCTTAAATTTATTGTTAAATATACATATATATATATATATATATATATATGAACATATATATAGGTGTATATTTATGTAATTACTAGTAGCTGACAAGTTTTTTGTTAATTTCGAAAGTTAATTTCCCTCAAAGATTTAGGTTCATGTTTTTATTAGCTGTTGTTTTGTATTTTTGTTTTTTTTTTTCAATAGAGAAAATTACCTGCATGCGGCAAATTGTGAAACAATAATTAGTATGCTATATCTCATCATTTTTGATTGCTTGTTGTTTTGTTTTTGTTATTGGGTTTGAATAAGTCCTTAGGCTTATTATTTTTTATGTAATTAAAAAAGTATTCTTGTCATTGCATAATAAACTAGATAAACTAAATTGTGTATTTTCTCAAATATTCATGTTTGCGCTTTGGTAATTTAAATTTTCATTCTATATATATACAGGGAAAACATTGTAATTTTATAAATTATTTATTAAATATGTTTATGCTTTGGTAGTTTTTTACATGTTTTTATGACAAACTTTTAATCTATGTTAGATTATATTGATGCTAACGTAGAGTTGTTAAAATATTTACTTACCATAGTACCAAAAAACCAAGTGTTTTTCTTTGTTAATGTGTAATAAATTATATAACAAATTATTGGAATGATAAAAATAATACTTATAAGAAATTTATTTGAAAAATCAAATAAATCAATAAAAATATATATACAAATTATTTGATTTAATGTAACAATAAATTGAAATTAATTAATGAGAACTGAAATATAAAACTTACAATAATTTTTATTTTAAAAATGTATCGAATATAAACTATTTTTCCTAGAAAATCAAGGATTACATCAAATATTTTTAATTTCAAAATTAAATTCATTTTTATAATAATTATTGTCTGAAAATTGTTTTACCTGTTTCTAAAACTCAATTAATAGTAATACATACGTGACGTGTCTACAAAGTTTCCTGATCTAGTCAAATAACAAATATCACTTAAAAATTTGAATTTACTGAATGTATTCAGTATGCTAGGAGATTGTTTATCCGATTTTATCAGCATAGCAAGGAAAAATGAATCAAGGTGATAAATGCCAATTTTTAAAAAATGAAAATAAAGCAATTTTTTTGCTATACAGTGTTTGCAATTCATTAAGAAAAATAAGTAAAAGGCTTCATAAGAAGAGTTGTTCGATAGGGGCAACTAGTTTCAATTTAGTTGAGGAAGCTTAATGCACAGAATAATTTTTATACAGTAAATAAAAAATATTAATTTTACTTTCAATCTATTATATTTTTTATTTAAAATAAAACCACAATGTAAAAAGAACTAAAAAGAAAGAAAAAAATATTTTCTTATTTAATGAATTAGAAATATTAGATCTTTATTTAATTTAGCAGTTCCTGTTTGAAAGGGATGATGTATGAATGTTTCTAATTATATTAAGAAAAAATAAAATGTGCGCTTAAGAACTAAATGGCAGAAGGAAATATTTTCTTTTAAAACATAATTGTGTTGCATATAAATATTTTGCCATTATTGAATATTATTTTAAACTAAAACAAATGGAAATCAAAATACTTGTGTTCATCAGGTATATTTATGATCGAATTGTTTATTTGTAAAAAATTCACGAGCAGAGAATACAAGAATTTCTGTCTGACAAAACTTTCTGTCTTTCAGAAAGTAGCTTATATGGTAATTTTCTTGGCCATTTTAGAAAGAACTGCATTAATTTTTTCCCATTATTATTTAAAAGTAGTTTTTTCACATTGGAATACCTGCGTTTGATCCTCAAAGTAGACATTGGTTTGGGGACTTTTTTCATAGCTAGGCTTATATACATATATATTTCTGATATTAATTATCCAATATGACGCCAACTTGTTAAATTTTAACAGACGTACCTTTAAAAAACTTTGAACAGCAGTTTGATGATTTTAGATATAAATCAAGGGCAAAGATTTGCAATGTATCCAAAGTTATCTATTAATTTGAATTTCAGGAATATCAAGTAAAACTATTGAATGATAGCTCTAAAGAAAGACTACAAAAAATTATATTTTTATACATTTTTTTAATAGCCCTTAAAAGAAAGAAAATCAAAGAACAATTAAAGAAGTTCAAGTATGTCTATGTATGTACTTATATAATTTATATAAAGGCTTTTCCCTATATACTATGATTTATATAGGGAATATTCCCTTCAAAAAATTTTAACTTGTGAAAAAAGAGTTAAGATATGAGTAAGAAATTAAAAATGCGAGTAGAGTTTCTGTACAACATTGGAAGACATAAGAAGAAAATTACTTTTCTAAACATTTTCTTGATTTATAATTTATGGACAAGATTATTTTAAACTATATCCTCTTTATTTGCAATTATGCTTAAATTTAATACCTTTTCTTTTGTAAAAATGTTCTTTTTTAAGGAAGTCTACACTGAAACTTTGAAACCTCTAGTATTGCGAATAAATGGCCATATATTATTTCAAAACAATGACTCTTGTAACAAAAGGTGCAAAATATGAGGAAGCTGAATAGTTTTGAAGTACTTAAAGGTGTTTTTTGCTTACGAGTGTTAGTAAATCTTAACAAAAAGGGTCAACTTGACTGAGCTTATCTTAAAAGAAATTTCTTTTAAAGTTCTGTCTATTTATAAAATTTTAAAATTAGCTATTAAAACTTACGTTTTGTGGGATATTTTTTCATGCTTGCATTTCGAATAAGAGGGAAAGAGAGTAATGAGAAAAGTTGTTACCGGAAAGTAAACTAAATAACAGAAATGCTGTTATATAAAAAAGCTATCAAAATATAAAATCATTGATTTTTTAATTAGTGTCTGAAATAAAAATTCAATTTTAAGTATAATTTTTTTATATTTCACTATGAGACAATTTTTAGAGTATTTTTTTTGTAAAATTAATAATCATTAAATATTTAAATCTTTCAAAAATACTGATTTTATAATTATAGAAAAAGATTAGAAATTTTACAAGCTATCTAACCAATCCTTTGAGAGAAGACCGAAATAATAATCACTTGGAATACTTTAATTAGTAGAGAAATAGATCTCATTTATTTGCCGCATTCAACCATCCCTTTTAATTAGACACTCAATTTAGTGAATTTCTAACAAAGCTTTGTATAACTATGTATAAGTATCTTAAAGTTGTTCTCCTTTTTCTATTGTAAAATAAAAATTCGATAATGTGATCCTAAAATTTTTAAGTTTTTTTTGAGTTCATTTTCAAATAATACTAAATCACTTAACTTTTTACTAAATTAACACTGAACAGACTTTTATTTGATATAGATTAGGCTGTTGACTATTTTGTTATTTTTGTTAATGTGGAGAATTTTCGTATATTGAGCTGGTTGGTTTGCTTGAAAGTTTTGATAATTTCAATATGGTTTTACTCAATTTGCTTATGTATTTGTTGTTGCATCCCTATGGCTGTATCGCATTTAGGGATTTCCAAAAAGATTAGTAGGTATGCTTCAGGATAATGCTTTACATTAGCATAAAATTTGTTTTTTGTGTAGTTACAATTATTTATATAAAAAAGAGTAAAAATGTTAAAGTGATACTTTTGGAAAATCGCTTAATAAAATATTATTTGACAAATTTTTTCTACAATTTTGTATTTTATATAAAATGATTTTAAAGTGTCAACGATTTTTGAAATTATCAAAACCAATGTGCTTTATTGTATTTATTTTTTCCTTTTTGAAGAGATAAACAATTTTAACGTTAATTAGAAGTTGAACATTTTTCTAAACCCGATTTCTCAAAATTTTGTTGTAGGTAAAAATACGAAAGTGAAAGAATTTTTTACTAAAACATAAAATATCTTTAAAAAACTTATTTAATTTCGTGAGCAAATTTATATCGAATTAAAAAGTAAAAACTAAGTCTAAAGATCACTTTTTTAGATCTAAGTATTAATATTTAGCTTAGAGGTAATATTTTGTTTATTTTTACAATACTATTTAAGAAAAACGATTACTAAGAATTTTTTTAGTTCTTTATATCTTTATAGCCAACAAATTCACAAAAGCTTGGAGTTTTTTAAAATTATTAAACTTAAACCTAGGAAAATTATGGTTTGGTTTTATCAGTGTTTAAATTTAGTGAGATCACTTTTAATATCGAAGTGAAGTTTTGATAATTCAGTACAATTCAATTAACCAATATAGAAGATAGTATGAAGTGATGAGTAATAATTGCATTAGTTTATAGTGATATATGTACTATACATTATCAATGCTTTACAGTTATTTTTTAGGTAAAATTGTACGCTGAAACCACAAATGAAGTGCAAAGAATTTGCAGTAGGACTTATTTTGAGATATAGGGGAAAAAGCTTTTGAACTTATCGCGATTAGCTAATGTCTCACTTTTTTATTCAGTTTTATTTTAGGATATAAAGCTTAAGTGACTATTTCAAGAATAATTATGTCTAGGTTTAGTTTTTACGATTATTCCAATGAAAAGTGCCTTATTCAGATTTTTTGAGCTTAGTATTAAAATTTTATAACGTTATTTATGATTTAAGAACAGTTCAAATTTTATTATTTTTTGGTTTTTATGCGGAAAATCACTTTGCCAAACTAGAAACCAGTAATAATGTGTCATCATTGATTCATTCCAAAATCCTTAGTAACGACTTTTCATTGTCTTCATTTGTTGATCTAAGTGTTCATCGATTTCCTCACCAAGATTTTTAGGCAAAAGGATCTAAATGCGAGTACAGAAATATATTTATAAAGACATGTTGAAGGAAAGTGAAAACTGTGAAAGAAGACGAAAAAGTAAAATGGAGTTGACTTCATAACTATTATCTTATAGCTTTTTAGTAAATTGTTAACGATCTCCTTGTAGTTAGATTTTTTTAAATTTCCAAAGAAACCAGAGACAATAGAACGAAATAAATTCCATGCTCATCCGTTGTATTCAGCTAGAAGAGATACCTACCTTTTCAAATTTAATATTAAAGCTTTAAATAACTTATACCAAAAGTAATTTGTAATTGTCCTTTTGATTATAGTGCCTGTTTTTAAGCTAAGGTAAACAGAGCTTTTATCTTTCTCACTAATTTTGAAAACTCTATTCAAGTAAAAGTATTCAGGTAACTCTCTCAAGCAACTCTGGTAAGCAACTAAAGTAAAGTAAAAAAAAGAAGAAATTACTCCAGAGTTGTTATATTGTCATTAATTTATTCCTCATCAGAAATTTACCCAATTTCATCATTTTCCTGTTGATGTAGATAATATTCAGTGTGCCTGGAGAAAAATTAAGAAATTAATAATGAAAATATCTTCTACTTACTGCATGCGAGAGTCTAATAATAAATTCCAGTATCAAATTCCAGAAAAGGATATAACCTTCACAAAGATAAAGTTTGACCATAAGACAAATAAATTCAATAGGAATTGATTTTTAGGAATAAAAGTTTATTCTTTTAATATTATTTTTCCATTACATTATAAACTGACTTTTACAATGAAGTTTCATTTAATTATCCTTTTTTTCATCTTTTAATTACCAAGGAAAATTTATCTTTAAGCTACTAACTATATATTAGTTGCATAAAAATGTTAAGGATAAGTATACATAAAAAATTATTTGATTTCAATTATTTATTTATTGGTTTACATTTTCTTTTTTAAGACATAGAACCTACAATGAAAAACACTGTTTTCTTAATTGATTTTAAATTTCTATCCATCCCTTTCTACTTGTCTTTGAATTCTGGAAAAAAGAAGAACTTCTTAAGCAAAGTTTAACATAGTCTTTAGAAAAAACAGAAGTGCAATAGGGACCAGGGACTCTAATTTTAACTTCTCAAAATATATGTTCTATAATATGGTATTAATTTAATTTGATTATATCCTAAAACATCCTCATTTAAATACATAAAGAGAACAAAATATAGAATCAATTTTTATATAACTAGCATGAAAAAAGCCTTGTCAATTCCTAAAAAATTACTATTGATAAGAACTTCTACTAAAAAGAAATTTATTTGTTGGTCTTTTTCGTTCTAACTTACCGAAGTATAAGTAGGTGTATATTTTACAAATATAAATTAAAAACTAGGTGATAACAAATACTAACATGGTTCATCTTTAAAAATACTTAACCGGATATCTAACTAAAGGCAAAGCTTACGTAAAAATAAGTAAAAGAATAAAACCAAAAAGAAATATAAAATTGTAGCACTAGATCCTTTTTTGACAATGAACCCATTCTTGTTCCTTAAATTATTTAATAGAAAAGTACTGAGAAAATCTGATACAACTACTTTAGAGTCCTTTTTCTTATTTTCTCTAGAAATTGTAAATAAAAATATGACTTTACTTTGAAAAGGTTAATCGAAAAAGTAAAAAAATCGAATATTTTTGTGTATCTTAAATCAATCAGAATGAAAGTGTTGTATTTAAAAATTGTCAATGCGTGAATAACATATAGTTACATACATACATGTGTATACAACAAAAACACACAAACATATACATGTTTTTATGTAAATTTATATAGAAAGTATTTTTATGGATTTAAAAGATAAAAATTTATGGTACTATTTACCTCGTTTATAGTTTCTTTAAATAAACTGTGAAATATCTTTGGAATATTCTTTATGGTAGTAAATTTTATATCGTGAATATCTTTAAGGTATTTAAAATATTTAATGCAAAAATTTGAGAACTAACTATAAAACATAATGTTAGAATGAAATATAAAAGTCAATGATCCGGTTGGGCTAAAAAAACTTTTTTGTCATTACAGAAAGATGTTAAAAAATAGTAATTAAAAGTTCCTGCTATGACATAATAATTATATTTATAATAAAATAACTTATTAATAATGAAATTACATATTACTAAAGGTTTTTATGCATTTTATGGTTTCCAATTTTTCCGGTATTCTTTGATTTTATTTGAAACTCTGTATATTGTTGAAAATATTAAACAAGCTACCTCGATAAAATACACATCAGAATTTACAAAGTATATTGACAAAAGTAGTTTAAATACTCTTTGGTGGCTGGCATTTAAACAACTACTTTGACATAAATTTCTTTGTTGATATTTTACTAAATATTCAGGATATGAAAGCTAAATTCACTTAATCAATTGCATTTATTGGCTTGATCACATGGGCGTACATACATTTCCTTGTTGAATAAAAATCATGAATTTAATTACCAAATGGGAAGTTGTATTTATTGATTACCTTTTGTTTCTATTTAATTTAATCTATTTTGTACCTCGCTTTTTTGAGGCACCTCATTATTTTGGCATTAAAAGACGATAAGTATAAGTTTCCTGTTTTAGTTTTTTAGCAGTGGGTGATATATTAAACATAGTGAAATTAGGTAAAAAATTAATTTATTTGTATAGCACAACATTTAAGTTGTTATAATGGTTTTATTCAAAACTATAAAACAAAAACACAAAAAATTACACTGGTCAACAGTAGTTTTGCCACACGAAGTTTGGTAAGCAATTTTGTTAGAACTACTTACCCATATTACGAAAATGAACTTAATATGATTCAGTTTTTTTGTGATAACTCTAAGTTCATTTCAATGCTTTTGCATCTTATGCCACGGGCCCCATACTTTTAACTTCTGCACTATATCTATACATAAGTCTACTGCGACTTTATAGACTCGTCCAAAACAAGCTTAAAAGCAGTTCTTCTCGATAATGCCAATGTACTTCCTTCTGCTCCCCTAGCACTCACTTTTAATATGAAAGAAACTTATGAAAATATGAAACTATGGCTTAAAAAACTCAAATACAAAATTTGGGGTGATTTAAAAGTTATCGCCCTACTTTTTGAACTACAGTGGGGTTTTACTATATTTTGCAGCTTTTTATGCGAATGGGACAGCAGGAACAAAAAGAATATGGCCTGTGCGTGAATCTCTATGCCCTGGGTAGAAAAATGTGAAGGCTTTACTACTTGTAAACCATTTTGATGTACTTTTCCAACCACTTCATATCAATTTATGCCTTTTTAAAAATTTTGTAAAGGAAATGGATCAAAATGGAAGGGGTTTTTTGTACTTAAAAGAGAAATTTCCCAGAATAAGTGATGCCAAAATCAAAGAGGGCATTTTCGTAGGACCTCAAATCAGAGAATTAATAAAAGATCCAAAATTTGAAGAAAAATTAAACGTTATGGAAAAATCAGCATGGCAATGTTTTAAGAATGTAGCTGCAAATTTTTTAGGTTACCATAAGAGTGATAATTATAGAGAACTGATTAACAAATTGCTTTTGTGATATACAATTTTGGGCTGCACTATGTAACTAAAAATCCATTTCCTGGACTTACATCTAGATTTTTTCCCTGTAAATTTGGGAGATGTAAGCAATGAGCATGGGGAAAGCTTCCACCAGGACATTTCAAATATAAAAAAACTTTATCAGCGTAGATGGAGTGTAGGGATGTTGGCTGACTACTGCGGACGATCAATAGAGATCAAGCGAAAGCTAAACATTCCAGAAAGTCGTAGGCTTTAATATATAATAAAAAAAAACTGATATAAATAAATATTTATACCATAAATTAAACTAGAAAATAAATTACCATGCTGTCCTTTTATTAATTTTTCTCGAAAAATGTTATTTTTTCTTCAAAATCAATGTTCCTCCACCAAATAAAATTGACGGGTGATGAAAACTTTAAAATTGCTTATTTTTACTAGTGTGGCACAAAAAAAGTTAAATTTTGTCGACCAGTGTTATTTAATTGGTTCCTGAAAGGTTTATGGCAGACTGCACTATCACAAGTGCATGGTCATGCTAAAGATTTGATTTCATCTAGAAACTTTGATAAAATTCTCATTGTCACCAAAATAGCTAGTCAGTTAACAGGGAGCAGGACATCTCCCAAGCTCTGATCATTTTTTCTTTTTTTTTTGTCAGAATTTAAGTGTTGCGTAAGCAAAATCTGAAATGGAATTGAAAATCATATTAAAACTTACAAGACTTTCATAAAAGTTTCTCCTTAGAAGTAGTATAAGTGACAAAACTAACATTTTTGTGGCAGCAAAATTTGATTTTATTTTCAGAAATTCAGTTCCGGATTTGTTGCTGCTATTTCATTCACTTAAAAGGCAGTATTATTCACTTCAATAACTTTAGAAAGTTTGTGAAGGAATATAAGCCATACAAAACTAGCAATGTTACTTTTTGGTATATAGCTTAAAGTTTCATTCAAGCATTATAGTAAATGGTAGCTTTTACGGTATATGCACTCTATTTATTTTGTAGAAACTAAATTTTAAGGAGGATTTCTATGTAGTCAGATCCTTTGATAAATTAAACAATTTAAGTGTTGATAAATGATAACTTTTGAAAAATAAATAGTAAAAATAATATTTTAAAAATATTTACTTGCTGTATTTTCTATTAGTATATGTTGAAGATAAAGGAGAATAAAAACTCATTTTATAAAAATAAATCTTTATATCAAATACAGCATATCTTGGAATTGACTTCCTATTAATAGAAAAAAGTTTCTAAAACTACTCAAAAAAATACTAGTTAAGAAAAACATGGATCTAAATTTATGAATTCTACGTTTTTTATAGAGCAAGAGTAAGACGAATTTGTAATTTAATTTTTGTAGCTAGCTCAGAGTAAACAATGAACTTAAAATTTGTTGCATAAAAAATTGAAATATTGAAAAGATGTAAACTCCAAGGAATAGATTACTCCAAGCATGCTCACTTTAGTTTTATTGATGTAGTTGAGTTTCATTTTATAACGGTGTCAGTCACTAATTAATAGTGTTGTTCTTGAAGGCGAGTTATTATTATTAAATGAGATAAATCACGATTTATTGTTCTTCAATTTATGGATAGATTTGTAATTGCAATTAAAAACGAAAATGAAAAAGTCAAGTTTTGAGATGGTAAATATGACGAAATTTGGCATTTTCGTTTTCACGTAGTTCAAATCCAGTTCTTCGTATAAAATGTAATTATTTGCCTGAAGTTATTTGACAGGGACAGTGAAGGCTTTGACAAAACGTTCTTGCATTGATCAGAAATGGTACAGAATTAATAAAACCAGGTTTTTTTGGATTTTTTCTGGAAATTTGAATCTAAATCTAAGATCTGAGTGCACTCAATCACAACAATTTTTCAAATTTTCAAAAAATTTAAATATATATTAATTTGAGTTAATGGTTAAAACGTTTAAATAAGCTTGACGTCACACAGTCACACATTTAAAAAAAAAACTTAATTAAACAATAATGTTACAATTAATTTGTTCAAACATTATTTTTGCTAAAAATATTTGAAATAAAAGCTAAAATTTTAAATTTTATAGTTTTATTTCTGATGGATTGAGTTTTACTAGCGTTAATTAAAAGTAATGAAGTAAATAAATGTCTTGATGTGACGTAGAAATTAAAATAGAGAATTAGGAGGGTAAAATACTTTTCATGCTATTTAAGTAAGTATTTAATACGAAGGATTCCATTAACCTAGATATACCCTTGTCAACTGAATGATGACAATATGATTACATATATGGTACCCACATTGCTGCTTAAGAAGTTAATTATTTTCTAGTAATAGTTGAACTGAAGGAAATCGGAATGAATGTTTAAAATTCTTTTGATATTAATTCAAAAACTAGAAAATATAAAGGATTAAAGTTTTAAATAATTATGGACATGATTAGATCGAAAATATTTATAATATTTTCAAGAATTTAAAATAAATTTTGATAAATTTGTTAATATCAAGAAAATTTACATTTGATAATCGTATAATAAATTGTTGCAACCAAATGAATATTGACAGATTTTATATATAACTAACCCGGAATATAAATTTATTTAACTTGACGCTTATAGTCTACAACTTTTGGGCTAGAATCAAATGGAAGATTAATTTAAATAATTAAAAATCTTGAATAAAAACAAACTGTTTATTAAATGAAATATTTAAGTGCCAATTTTTCTTTACTACATTTGTTTTATTTATATTTTATTTTAATTCCTTTTGTTTCATAAAAATTTGATCTGCTGTAAATTAGTATTTTTGTGTTTTTTAGATTTAAAGTTAAAAATTTTTTCATATTTACTACAAATAAAATTTTTTTTCCTTACTTTGTTTGTGTTATACAAAATTTAAGTTTTAATTGATAAAATAAAATTTTTTGAAACAATTAAAATACTTGCAATAGTGAGAGACTTATGTCATACCATAGTATAGTATAATAATATTTTTAACGTTTCAAAAAATGCTTAAGAAATATCGATATTTATTTATGGAAATTATTTTTATATTGATTAAATCAATAAAACGTCAAAAATAAAAATTAATAAAAATCAACAAAGTTAAATCTATTGCAATAAGATTGATAAAATTCATAAATTTATCTACTTTTGATATATTTGTCAGCAGACTTAAATTTTTTCCTTACACTTTGTACATTAAACTGTGTTAAAAATCAACTTATACATAAATTTTAATCGTGGTGATACAATGGTATGACAAGTGTCTGTGCTTACTATTAGGGTATGATACCTTCCTGCGCCTTTTCTTTACTATTTTTTCTTTTACTATTATTATTTTTATTTTTACCTTTAAGTTTTTAGACACGAAAAAATGAAATTTTTATATAATTTTCTGCCAAATTTTTATCTTAATTTCGCTGTTGTTTTTTTTTTTAGATTCCGATTTAATACTAATTTCACAAACATAACAGTCTTATATATCTATATATATATTTATATTTAATTAATTTATCTAAAACTACATTTAATTTAAATTAATACTAATTTCGTTTATTATAGAAAAAAAAAACAAAAAACCATATTTTTTTTTTGATTTATTTACAAGCTCCTCAAAAAGAAAATTACTGAGACTATAAACAAATGTGGTCGGATGATAGTTGGTGGACTAATTTACTTTCAGTGATGAGATTCTAAATACTATAAAGGCAATTTATACAAAACTAGAATAATTTTTTACACAAGACATGAAGTTAGGTACAATTTAAATAGTTTTTCTTAACATTTTATATCTTCCTAATCCTATCTAATAATACTTTGTTTTTTTTTCTTTTTCTTTTTAAATATATTTATTTGCATAAATTAATTACAGTTATATTTAATACTACATTAAGAAACTATCATTTTAATTTGCTAAAATTTACCTATCACGATCTATAAATTGACCTTAATTTCATGTATGCTGATCTGGAATATCTGTAAAAGAAAAAAAAAAAATTGAAAGAGTTAAGTAAATTCCTTTATTTAAAGAAATATTGTTTTTTTTAATGAAATTTTAAAATTTATAGGCTTAAACACTAGTTTTGTAGCTCGTAAATTATCCAAGAAAAAACACACAGTTGGATTTGAAGTAGTTTAAGCAAAAAATTACTAAGAACTCTAGGCTTTTGGTTTTTATAGTCATCAAACATGCAAAAGTTGTATCTAACATACTTTCCTTTTTTTATTTTATCATATGACATAGAAAATACAGAGAAAGACAAAAAGCATTCAAGAGGCACAACTCGTGAGAAATTTTTATAATTTGGACTTTTTTTGTATTTTTCATTAGATTGTACCTGTTAAAATAATATATCGGAAGTTCAAGTGAAAATCTCAAATACTTTACGAGTTATATCGTTCTAAAAAGCTGCTACTCATCTGTCAGAAAGGCACGTTACATGTCTTTAAAGGCGTTTTTCTCAAAACTAGATTTGCCAAAACTGCTGTAGCTGTAACTCGATAATACCCACTCTTCACCGAAGCTTATACAGATTATTACAACACAATGACGGAAATTTTGTACGGAGAAACGGGTAAAACATGCGTATTAAGCATGTCACAATCTTCTAAAAAAATACAGCCTTTGAAGGGCTTCATAAAGGAAATTTTGCCATCTATTGTGAATTGACAAGTTGACCAACATTAAAAATTTCCCTATTTATTCTGTCAAAGTGAAATTAATGGTGACTATTTTTGTAAGTATTTTCAAATTAATTTGTGTATTAAAAAGTAATTGATATATTTTGCAGATTATTTTGGCATTATGTTTTTATTATCTATTATCTATTATCTCCATTATCTTTATTATCTATATCCCTAAATTTCCCTAATATAAACAATTGCCGGTAGAGAATCGATTTTTTTGTATGGGAGGCTAATAATGTGTATAAGCTTCGGTGGAGAATGGGTATAACGTATAACATATCATCCGATCGACTTGATTCTTGGTTCACTATATTTTGTACTTATTTTTTCATTCCATCAACCAGCGGTTTTATGATTTGATGAAAAATATAATTTTGCCCGACCAAAAAAAAATCTTTATAATTTAAAATATCGCTTAAAATTTTCCTGCAGCCATTTGGTGGCTCATATCTTTTGAACTTATTATGCAATATGTATAAATTATACATTTTTTGAAGACAATAGTATTAACTTTTAAATCAAAGAATTATTTTTGGAAACCTTTATTGCTATAAATATCATAATAAAGGCTTTGGGAGTGGAATATGTAATACTGAGGCCAGCTCAAGGTACTGCCACTAATTGTAAGAAATTCAGTCTTAGATAGGAAATAAAAAGCCAATGTTGAAGGATATCTGTTGGCAATATTCTTGAATATTATATATAGAATTTCTTTTCGATTGATTGAAATATTGAAAATATTAAAAATCTTGATTGAAGTTTTTACTGGTCATTTTGCTAGCTGAATAATATTTCCCACAAAAATTTATATACCTACTTATATACTAAATAGTCTTACATATATCTAACTGAAAAAAACAAAACCTAATATATTTCTATTTACGTTAAATTCTAAATTTTCTGAGAATCTCATTTTTCTTATTTAAAGATATTAATACTCAAAGGCATTTCATGATGAAAAGCAAGAATGAGAATGATTTAAATTATTTGACATCAGCGTCTTCAACTTTTATAATGTTTACATCCCTTATGGCTACAAAAAAAACTAAATATATAATATGAACAACTATATGTTTGTATAGGTTGTAATGTTTTAAAAAAAAGAGATGTCTAAATTTTGATGGTCTATTACATAAGCGTCGGAGACTTTCTTCTTTTGCTTAAGAAATTAAGGCACTCTAGCGTAAGTTTAATTTTGTCTGCCAAGATTTTATGATAAAATTTTTAGCTTAGATGTAAGAATGCGAAAAGCTTTTCTGGGTTTTTCGTTTTCAAAATTTTTGTAATGTTGCTGACCTTTTTGAGATGTTTTGTTTTTCTAAAGTAAGAAATATTTTAAGAAATTTTAAATTACTTACATTCATAGACATTTAAGGTTTTCTTGTAAAAAGACATAAAAAGTATTTCATTTATTAGGTTGTAGAGCACTTAAAATTTTTTTCGTTAAAAAAAGTAGCTAAGAAATTTTGGGTTAGGATATTGAAAATTTAACAAACATTAAAAAATTCTTAACCGCTTTGAGTAAGATTTTTTACAATTTTGAATAAATAAATAAATGATTCATCTCTTTAGTTTGGGATCCTGCAACTGTGAACTTTTTTTAAGCTAGTCGCAATTGTCAAAGAGAAGTTGACAAATACATAGCTTTCATTGTACCCTCTCTTTTATGTAGATATCTTACTTTTTTGCTTTGATTAATATTAAATTGCTTTGCAGAATAGATTCAGCAATTTTCTTGATTTTTGCCTTTCATAATAGTAGAATTTTAATATTGTGCGTATTTTATTTTCTATTTCAAAAACATTTTGATACTTCCATTTTAAAGCATTATATCTGGAGAAATTTTTAAAAACGGAACAAATTAGCTAAGGTTACGATTTTACCTTAAACTTGGATAACTTATAGCTTCTCTTGTCTATTAAAAAAGCTTTTGAAATTAAAATATAGTAATTATTTTCGGAATGTGCTGCTGACTTTACTTAATGTATCTTTAATTAGTTATAAAATGAAATTAATTTAAAGCAGCTGAGTGACAAATGAGATGAAACTTTTCATGATATTATTTCGAGATTAGGAAGACAATATATTTATATAGTAGAAATAGTCAGTATTTCTCAACTAATTTACTTCCTTAGGAACTAACAAAATTCTTATTCTATCTTCGAAACAGAAACTTGGTTCAACTTGCTAAATACAAGGAACTGATATTAAATGGATCAAAGCAGTTATTATGTAGTTTGAAAATGCAGAGATTTTGGCGTTTGCAAATTTATACTGCAGTGAAGAATTCTAGCAAGGAGAACAATTGGCACTTAGGGTGAAAATAAACAGCAGCCTACATAAAATTTTTAAAGCTCACGTTGATTGAAATATTCACACAAACGTTTGAAATTCTTGAGTAACTCTGCAAGGATATTTTGGCTTTTGTCACATGTCGTATCAGTTTAAATGAACAGTCTAAATTAGTTTACTAATTGGCGTCACTCATCCTTTATTTGTCTTTGCTATTCACATCTCTTTAAGTTAAAGTTTTTTGAACAAACAATAAAAAGATTAATGTACAACTAAATTTGACATTATTCAAATATCTATAATAGAAAAGTATGAAATCCCTGAATATCACTACTGTTAAAATAATATTTAAAATCACAGGGCTAAAAAAAGGAATTTTTAGTCTTTAAATAAAAACTATTTATTAACTAACTATCTCTCAACAAAAAAATTAAAATTATACTTCATAAAAAAATATGAAGTCAAAAAAATTAAGAATTATAAAATAAGTTCTCCTATAGGATCGAAAAATTTTTTCATTGTTTTTATACCATGCAAAGTAGCAATGCGTCTATAGATAAATTTGTCATTTGTTCTCTTGTAGAAATATTAATAAATTTGTTGGAAAATAAATTAGATTTACTTAAATCATTTTACTCCTTTCCAGCAATACAGCTACTTAAGAATATTTAATTATTGATAAATCTTTTCATATTTAGATGAAAATTTAGTTGTTCATTTTCTTTGACTGGAAGAGTTACGGTACATATTTTAGTAGTAATTATAATAATGTTTATTAATGCGGATTTCTTGTAATGTTTCCTCAATTAATGTTAAAGTGATTGAGTAATTTAAATAAGTAGGGGTTTAATAATTCGTACACGAGAGATTGTTGATTTTTAATCATAAATAATTTATGTAGTTCGTCATATAAAACATACAAGAAAGAAAATTAAAAATATATAAAATTAAAAATAAATATATGAAAATATTTTTTATTAAAAATCATTGCCTAAAGAGAATATATTTTTCTTTCTTTGCAAAACCTTTTAAAGGTTATATAAAATATAATTTCAGAAAAAGTAAAATGTCTTATATTCTTCTAGTTCAAAAATCTTTGAACTAATTCTTGATCTCATTATTTAAACTATAAATAAAATACAAAATTTGGGTTGGATTAGATTAGATTTAACTGAATCATTGGAATATATTGTTTGGAAAAGCATTTTAAAGAAATTCAAAATATTTCTTCTTGCATTATTATACTATGCTTTAGGAAGTGTTTCTTACTTTCAACACACCTTTCAATTTTCACAATTTTGGTGGTTGGCCAACATAAGAATAATTGAAAATATTTAATGAAAATATTAATTTAACTTTGATATTCAAAAAGGTCTTCAATTCATTTTCTGATGGATCTTGATATTTTCAAAAAATTTTTTATTTAAAAAAATTCAATCTTTCTTCCCAGTACTTTTGAAATTATTTTTAATACGTGTTTATTTAGGTGCTCAAATAAGAGTTTATTAGCTTCTTTTTATGAGTTTTAAATTGTAATTGTCACAACTTGTTTCTGGTTCTTTACTTCAAATCTGGTGAGATAAGAATACCTAAATGTGCATGCGTTAATTTACAACAAATATTGTTTTTACAGCGTGCAAAAACTCTTATTTTATAAATTTAAATTATGCTTTAACAAGTATACAAGTGTTTTATTACTTCCATATTTAAATTCTTCAAAGCAGGCATACATGTTTTAATAGAAATTAACAAGTGGTTATATATTAAAGGCCCATTTCACAGTTCTCAGTTAACTTGAGGGTTAATATATCATCCGTTAATTATAGAGCAGGCTCAGAGTGACAGTTAAAGTCAAACTGGTGAAAATCCAATATTGCTGCAAAAAAATAGCTAAAATGTGCTAAAGAGTTTTATTTTACAGTTTTATTAGAATTCACCATAAAAAAAGTTGGCTTGTAATTATTGTATTTTTTTCTCTCCTTGCTATTACATACAAGTATTCCACTTATAAATCTCAACATTTCTGCAAAATAAATACTTCCAAAGCAATTTTATATTTGATTAAGTATTGCTGAACAAGATGTTAAAAAGCAAATATTGTTCAAAAAATGATCAAACTCCAAAAAAAAAAAAATAATTTTGCAAAAAGGTAGAATGTTCATTAGCTTCGTTTAGTGAGCTTAGCAGAATAATATAAATCACTCTTGAATAAACATTAAGACCGATTTTTGTATAAGATTGAATATGATGAGTTAATTGAAAAATTTTTTAACCAACCAGCATATGGAAATTTTAACACGCTCAATACCCTAATATGTGCTTGAAAGCCGAAAGTTGTCTGTACTTCTATTTTCTCATTATTTTGTTTTTAGCTCTACTGAATAATTAATGAGATGAAACATCTAGAAGTAATCAAAGACAAGAAAGTTGTTTACGGCTGCTATCTGAAATTTGCTTAAAAAGATTCTTTTGCAAGTTAATTTATAGTAAACAGAAGCTAAAAGCGTTCTTAGGTTTTACATCTTGAAAGAAAATATGCACAATGGATTGTGTTCCAAGGAAAGAACGCTGTTTTTTTTATGCGCAATGGAAAAAATTCTATGTTTACCTTAGTGTCTTAACTACTTAAACAAATAACATGGAGAAATGTAGTAATGTTGATAGTATCCAGATAAACTATTATGCTGGCTAAGAAAAAGCCCTAAAATAATAGTGACTGGCTCCTGTTCTTGGCTGACAAGATAAGAGATGTTTTCCTTTTGTGAACACAAGACATCATTAGACTGACATTTAGCACTATCCCATCGCATGGCAATATTTGGAGCATTGATGTATCAAAAATAGCCTCTTACGCAGGAGTGAGATTAAAGAAGGCTTATAGTTAGCTCAATTTTCGAAGCAGAAGAGGCATTCACCACACTTATTAGACTTTCCAGTAAATAGTAAAAATTTTGCTGGTCGTTCGCTTATTTTTCTTCTCATTATCTTGATATGAAAGAAGTTCAAGAAGTGCTTGTTGGACTTAATAAAAAGTTTTGTTGTAAAACAATAATTTTTCGTATTAGCTGTCAAACTTAACTTATCACTTTATGACTATAATAACACTAACAAAAATTGTACAAATTTTCTATAACTTTTGGTTCCTTAAGCCCTTAGAAGAATTTTAGAAGAAACCAAAGCTTTATTTTTATTAATTTCAATATAAGTTAATATCTTTTTAAATAGTAATTTTATCATAATCTTTAGAAAATTTTAAATGAAGTTAAGGCTAAAAAATCATATTATGCCTAGAAAATCTTAAAATTTTGTGAACATTTATGATACTATTGGAAATGATTAAATAATGCTTTGTTTTAGGATTAAACTTTAAAATACTAAAGATTTTATCCCAGCATAAAAGACAAACCAAATTTAGGTTAAACTTCCATAATTTCATATAAAAATTTTTGTTGTATTTTGCTTAGACCTATTTTAGACTTATCTTAACCACTCTACTTGTGTACTTAATTACACCTTGGTCAAAAGTTTATTATATTTTATTTTCTACCCAGGGTTTATTTAATGTTCTTCTAAGTTTTTAATTCCAGCGATTTATGAGATAATAAATTTTTTTTTAGCATAACAAACTTTTTGATCAGTACCGCTGTGCAAATTTGCGTGTTATAAGAAAACTTTAGCAAAAACTTTTGAAACTTTGGAAAATTCACATGGGAATATTTGAAATTATTGATTAGATTTTATATAGAAAAAGGTATTGATTTTATTATACATATTTTACTTGGGGATACTTTAAATATGATTATAGCAGCTCAACATTTTAGTTAGGTAATCTAAGAAAATATTATGATATCGTTTCCTAGATTTTTTATTAAAACTTTGTCGTGTGAAATATTTTTTGTAATGATCTTTTGTAGTATTTATTACTTAAATATTTTTAATTAAGTTCTTAACTATAATTATAATGTAATTCTATGGACGAGGAGCGTAGATTAAGTAATCTAAATTACTAGTAATTTTAATTACTGCTAAGTTTATGTCTATAAAAGAAATGTTCTTTTTGTATCCCTACCCTAGCATTTTAGATTTTTGTAATATTTTTACATTTTTTGGCCTCGTATATATCACCTTGAAGTACTTACGAAGTATTTGAATTTTTAGAGCAGAAGAATGTGGAGGTAATTGAAATTTTAAAGCACGTTTGTCATATATCCAGATGAGTACTATGAAAGTAGTTTATAGCTAATCTATCCTTCGCATAAGACTCCCTATTAAGCTTATATACGTGGGGTTACGTTTAACTTCTGAAAGATAAAATAAACTTATTTAATCTAATATGTCACCTACTGAAGATTGAAATCACTTTATGTTCACATGACAGACTGTAATTATATGCTCATACTTGAAAATTTGATTGTAAAATTTTACCGTGGATACGAATTTCCAATAATGTGGCAAATATATCTTGGGGAATTTCAGATACTACAATGACAAGCATCAATATGACATGGATTGTTTTAGTTAAGGATAATACACATGAATAGACTTTTATATAAATTCAACTTATTTTCTAAGAAATTTTAGCCATATTTAAAACAACTTTAGTCTAAAAAGTCAGTTCTAAATACTTAATTTTACTTTTTAATCAAATTTCAAGCAATAATTTAATTGAAACTTTCATCCTAATCCTTAATTCAAATATGGTTCTTCTGTTATTAAAGAAAAAGAACTATGTAAGACAGAAAGATAATTCTTCAATAATAATTTTCTTACTAAAGTCTTTACATTTTCTGAAATTCCAAAAATCTAGTACACCTGGGTCTCTTTTTACGCGGTCTTTTTTTATGCGGTCTTACTTTTACGCGGTCTTACTTTTACGCGGTTTCTCGCTTTTGCGCGGTCTTTTTTACACGGTATCTTACTTTTACGCGGTCTTTTTTTACGCGATTTCCTACTTTTATGCATTTCCTCTAATTTAAGCAAGATACAGGTTTTTTTTACACATTTTAAATATTACTTGGTTTGTTAACAGCTTCTAATCACTTTATCTAGGTTTTTTCAAGCATATTATTAACTATTGATTGGTCTTAATTACATTTCACCAGAGCTGATCTGTAAATATGTGGACTAGATATTTCATAGGAAGGTTTCAGAAAAATCATTTAAGTTCTAGGAATTTTTAAAATTTATCCTTTGATCTACATATAAACTACATGTGCACTGCTGCAATGTTGACCATAATTGCTTTATTACAGGGACATGTATAGGGGACTAAATTCTTCGAAGTAGATACTTGTTACTTATTGTTAAGAAATAAAAATAATTTTGTTACGTTTCCTTCCCAGAAAAATTCCCTTTTTGCAATATAAAGAAAAATGCAAGAAAAAAATATTAATGTGTTTTTAATTACTCAAAAACCTAATGTTTACATTTGAAAGTGATATCTGTATTATTTGCTTCTAAAGAATAATAAAAGAAATCCCCCGTGTTTTCAAAGGATGGAAAATTTTAGTTATTTTATTTTTTTGGTGGGATTCCTTTACCTATATAAATTGGTTATATAATTCAGATTTGATACAGTTGTTCGTATACCGTGTTGGTAAATTTAGTTATTTTTGTTTAGAAAATTTAGTAAAAATTTATATTAAAATGTACTTTTAAGTGAAATTTGTAACACATATTCCAAAATGAATACAGGTAGAACATTTTTCGTATTTGTCTTCTTAAAATACTTAAATAAATTTTTTCTATAGGCTATGTTACAAAGCATAATAACATAAAGAGAAAAAAAACTAGAACAAGCATTTCTTTGGAAAAGAAAATAAAAATTTTAGATGGGTTAGCAAGTGGGGAAGGTTCGTCATCTATTGCAAAGATCTATAATTTAAATGAATCAACAGTACGGACTATTAGGAAAAATGAAGCTGCAATCAGGAGATCAATAATATCTGGAACAAGCCCCAACACAAAATCCACTTCTTATTCTAGAGATGATGTCATTGAAAAGACTGAAAAGAGCTTAGCTTTATGGGTGGCTGAAAATGCAAAAAGAAGAATCCCTCTGGATGGAAGCTCAATAAGACAAAAGGCCATGCACATATATAGCAAAATTATGGAACAGCAGTCATCAACATCATTGCTAAATTCTAAAAATAAGTTTTCTGCCAGTAAAGGTTGGTTTAATGGTTTTCTAAAAAGACAGGGCCTGCGTAACTTAAAAATAAAAGGTGAAATAGAGTTCTGGAAACGTATGATTGCCAAACACGGAGTGATAGTGAAGAGGACATCTCGGACAGCTGGATTCAAGAAGGACTGCAATTGGCCCAGAAACTAGAACATCATTTTATAATAAATGATCCTAATGTGCAGCGCTCTTTACGATTCCAAGGAAATTTAAACAACTTTATAGCCTGCTACAAAGAATTGCTGAAAGATAGTTTAAAATAGAAAAAAAGCAATTTTGTTGCCATACAAAAAAGACATGTCCGTCGTATTCTAGACAGCGACAGTGAATAAATGTTTATATGAAATAAAGTAAAATTTATATTTTAGAATTGTTTTACTTACATTTTTTGTTATATTAGCAACGATTTTCTTTACAAGAAATAATTATCATTTATTATATGTATTACAATACATCCTTTTTTCAAGCGGTCTTTTTTTACGCGTCTTCTCGCTTTTACGCGGTCTTTTTTTACGCGGTTTCTTACTTTTACGCGGTCTTTTTTTACGCGATTTATTTTTACGCGGTACGGACCTACCGCGTAAAAAGAGACCCAGGTGTATTAGTAAAAATTTTATTTTATTTTCAACTAAAGCATTGTTACATTTTCTAAATGCGAATGAATCCATAAAAAAATAAAAAAATTTTATTTGCTGGTAAAACAGCTGGATAAATTTCCAAAAGAATACCTATGAGTTTTAAAATATTTTCGAAAGGAATTTTTGTAGGAAAGGTTGTGGAATTTCTTTCAAAACTAGTTAAATGACACTCAGTGATCCCATACAAATTTCTTTGATTCAACCCTTTCAGGAGCATAAGGAATCTTGGAAGAAATATTAGTCTGTTACCGTTTATTAACTATTTTTAGAATTTCATGGGAAATATTTACCCTAATAGACTTTTTGTAATAGAAATGTAGACAAGGTTGTAATAAAAAGCAACAATCAACAATTTTAAAATTGGCAAAAATACTTCCCCTGGTCATGAAAGGGTTAACAAAGAAAATAAAGGACCTTTTTTTTATTGATAAGCTATTGATAATATTAAGGCTTATTGTTCTGACTATAGTTTTGGAGATCCCATTTAGCTTGATAAAAGTGGGTCTGGGTCTTATCCAAAGGAAAAGTAATTATTTTGGAAAATTTTGTGAAGCTTTTCTTTAGTCATACAAGCCACAGAAATTTTGAAAGAAACTGTTTTTGAATGAAAGTAGCTATTTATAGATCTATCCCAAAACAGGATTTCAGAAAAATTTGTAGAATCAGATTTACCAGCAAGAATCAAATTTTGTAGTAGTGTAGTTCAAAATGAAAAAAATATTTCAATTTTTTTGAAGGACTTAACAGTAAAAAGATTTAAATTTTAGGCTTAGATATTTATGCTTAGCTTTGAAATAAATAATTTTCAGCTGAATATATTAAGACGAACCAAATTAAATAAATTGAAAGCAATAGCATCAACAAATTTACTACAACAGAAATTTTATTCTAATATAGTTTTTTAAAATTACCTAATTAACATAAATATGTTGTGATAGATAGCATAACAATTCCAAAAGAGCAACTGTAGCTGTGATATCTTTTTACAGAGTTATATTAGCATTTTTTCGCACAATTTTTTTTTTGTTTAGATTACTCAAAGCTTGTATTTTAGTCATTTTTTATGTAATCATATTTTAAATTTCTTGGTTTTTTGTTGTTGAATGATTTTCATAACATTTTTATGAAAATAAAATTTACATATATATTACTTTGTATTGAAGTAAATATTTTTATTGACATAGAAAGAAAAACTTTTTCATTTTCGATTGTTTTGGAAGGTTGAGCTGCTCAACTTGAACTTAATTTAAAATATTAAATGTTTGAACAACTAATTAGGAAGTTATATGAAAAATTTAACCAAAAATTGTAATCAAAAAATGGCTTAGCTTTAAATATTTCTTAAAAAGTATTTAATTTACTTTAGCATCAGTTAAAATAGTTAAATTTTGAGCTTTTCATTCCTTTTCAAATATTATAACCCAAACAAAATATATAAAAAAAAAAGAATTTTGAGGTTTTCCTTCAAAGTTCATTTAAAATTAATGACTATTAGTTTATTTAGTTATATAAAAATCAATATTTGATTGTGTAAAATAATCCTGTAAGAGTACTCCGGTAAAATAGAAAAAAAACGTGGGCAATTTCACGTGACCAACAGGATTTGTTTCAATATTTTAATTATTAATAAAAGGAAATCAAATCATTTTTTGTTTTTAATCTTAATTTTTTGTCAAGAAATAAAATGATTTTTATTTTTGTTTTCTTTTATGATCACAAGTGCAGCGAAATCAAAAAATATTTTTAATCTCTTCTTAAGGAGTTCTTTAACGAGTAAACTGATATAAAATTTTTTCGAATTTTTGTTCTACTTACACTTACCATAATTATAAAAAACATTTACAGATTTGGTCAAGGGTAAAAAAAGTTTAAAACTACTATCAAAAAGCTTATTTTCAATTTTTGTTATGCAAATCAGAGAGAATCTCAAAATGAATACGTGAAGCAAAAAGAAAGATCTTAAATTTATATTTGGCAGCTAAAAACAGATTCATCGACCTATATAAATTCACGGCTTTAATTAATAAGATAAAACTCTTTGAATTTGTTTTAAATTTATATTAAATATTTTTGATTTCTACAACCCCTATATTAAAAAGTTTTACTTTTAATTCAATTACTGTTAATGTGATTCAAAGCAAACTTCTATGTTTTGATTTGTGATCCATGAAATGGCCCCTTTTAAGATTTCTTGCTAAAATTTATATTTTTGATTGGGATCCTTACATTTTAGGTTTGAATACAGTTTCAACTGTTTCTATAATTTTGATTTCAATTAACTTTCTGTATATAGTTTTCATTTTACCTCAGAGCATTGGGTATAGATTGAATCTTTATAACTTAGATTTTCATATTAGGTTTTAATTCTATTAATCTACAATTTTGAAGATTATTTCTACTTCAAGAAATAGAACTTTCAAACTTTAACTTAACTTTAGAGGAACTAGAATCGTAGTTTAAGACTTTGAATTCTACTCCAAGTAAAATTTTCTAACTGAAGTTTTCATTTCACTAAAAATTCAAATCTAAATCGTAGTAAAAATGTCAAAAACACTGAGTTTTGTACTGAAATTTATGATAATGAAGATATTACTTTTATTTAATTAAGTGAAGACTAGCCAAATGGTTTGTACTTGAAAAAATTTCCGGGTGGGTGGATGAGGTGTTCACATGCTCACATTTCATTCAACTTAAAAACAGAACCTTCAAAAGATGTCATTAAATCAAAGAAAGCAAATATTTTTCTTTTAATAGGACTTTGCTACTTTTATAAAAACCTGGAACCCTTTTTCAAAGAATATCACAGTACAAAATAAGTATCAGTCAAAAAATTAGATTTGAAAATCATAAAAAATACGTTCTGATTCCCTTTGACAAACGTTAAAATTTTTTTTTTGTTCAGTTTAAAAGAATAATTTTTGCTATCAAGATAGGCTAAAGCTTGTTAAACGTGTCCAAAAAAATGTTTTCAACACAAGGAAAATCTGATATTTTTACAACATCAAAAACCCAATTCTTTTTCATGAAAAAAAAAAAATATAATTTTCTTAGAGGATTTATCTAGTTTTCACTTGTTGCTAGGGTGTGCCCTTTTAGTCAATACAAATAGTACTTACTTTATTCTTAGATTAAATTTGTACATTCATTTCAATAAAGATTATCTAGAAATAAAAAAAAGTTTAATATCTTTGTTTAACACATTTTTTATACGAAGTTCTTTGTAGAATTTATACTTTGTGTTTTTCTTGGAACGTACTTTCAACATTTTATAAATGCTTTTAGTTGTAACTTCTAACATTAGAATTAAATATCACCATTAATTTCAGCCTACTAACCCAAAATAAGAAGTTTTGTGTGTAATTTGGTTAGTGCTTAAATGTTTTAAACATCCCCTTAAGTTAGTTTTTGTTTTACATACACATAATATGTTACATAGTTTATAAAATTGATGGGAGGATCAGGGGTGGGCTCAAAAAATTCCCAAAGTACATGTATTACAAATAGCTTTCAAAAAAGTAAGATTTAGTCTCTGGGGGAAGATTTTATGTAAGGAGAGACAATTTTTGTACAGACAAAATCCGATATTGTTATATTTCTTGATTGAATAGTAATTAAAAAAAATTTTACCTTGTTTTATTCCTAGTGGTGTAGACACTATTCCTGGATAATTAACTACTGCATTATCATTTGAATTTAGTAAGACTGTTCCAGGTGTCTGTTCATTGTTAGCTTCTTTCTCAAGCAGTCTTTGACGAAGTATTCGAATTTTGTCTTCTTTCTGTAATTGAAAAAGTTTATTTGATTGAATTAGTTTGTTTTATACTTTATTTCAATTTGAGTTTCTTTCAACAAGAACATAGAGATTCAAAGTGGATTATTTATTTTAATTGGGAGTCTTTGAAATATTTTAAAATGTTAACCTATCTTTTTTCTTATTAGTTAGCTTAGAATAAATTTCTTTTTTGCACTTCTAAGATTTTCTTGTTAGGAAATGAAAACAATTTTAAGATGCATAGTTTATATTTATTTTGAAAATATTTCTATGTATTTTATTGAAACTTGGAATTTATACTTTAAATGTACACACAATGACAGCCATTTTGAGTTTTATTTTTCTTTCAATTAGTTTAAGGGAGTTAATTTTGGTGAAATAAATTATAAGAATTTAAGTTTTTGAATAGATATTAAAGGACTAAGCTTAAGGATTTGTGTTGATTTGAATAATGGATGCAGATCATACATTGATTTTATTGCTTCTGTTGAGTTATATTGTCTTATCTTAAAATTAAAAATAACGTAATAAATTTGTGAAAGAATTGCAGAATTTAAAATTTTCTTCTATTTTATTTATATTTTGAAATTTTGATTATTTTGATGATCAAATTATTTCTGCGTCATTATGATTTTAATGAATTGAAAAAGAGTTTTGAAAAAAACTATTTTTGTGAGCTATATTTACCCATACTACATACCAAAACTACAATAAAGGCTTGCATGTTAGAATTCTTTCTTGCAAATTTACAAGGGCTTTATTTACTTTTCTTACCACTTAGAAATAAAAAATGATTCTGACACAAAAAGAAGATAGGAAGTAGCTAACTAATGGTTTCAAAATAATTCGCATAAAAAGATAAAATTTCCTTGATTTAACAGAAGAATGAAATTTCAATTTAAAAGGAGAATTACAAAAACAAAACTTCTTGAAGTCGTGCCAGAAAAAGAATATGAGAAAATTGTTAAGTACGAAATTTTATTAAAGAAGTCAACTTAAAATTAAAATCATATCCAAGAGAAAAAAATCCATTTTGAAAAAAGTAAAAATGAAGAAAGGATTGAATTCTGTAATTGTATGAAAAATTTATGTTATTAAAATAAAAAGAAAGTGCTCGTATACCTGAAGTTAAATTTTTACAAATATGTAGCTGTTTCTTTTGTTAATCAAATTTCTAAAGGAGGAACTTGTTGAATAACAAGTAATTTAAATTAACTCTAAGTAAGCCTTCTGTAAAGTTGTTTATTTGCTTTCTACGAAATATCTAAAACAGGAATTGGAAGTAATTTTGAAATAACTCTTTTTTCAGTGTTGAAAATGTTGCTTTTTTTGCTTTTCAAAACAAAAGTTTTTAGTTGTTGTCAATGTATCGGAGAAAGAAAGGTAGAAAGTAAATTATTTCATTTATCCTCGAACTTTTCTATTGACTAAAAAAGAAATACTCAAACAAAGATTTTCTATCCATTATAGTTCAAAAGATGAAAAATCTATTCAAACAGAAGAAAATATTTTTACTATGTACTACTTCAGTTCAATATTTTTAATTAATATAGATTCCCTTAATTGACTTGTATTTCTCTTCTTACCTGTGTTATAAGCCTTTGTAAATCTTCATTTTCATTTAACAACTTCTGATATCGTTCTTCATCCTCTTTCGAAATTCCAGATTCTGGATTATATTTTGATTCTGCTTTGTCTTTTGGATGTCTTATTACTTCAATTACCTTAAATAGTCAACAAAGAAAAGGAAAAAATTTAATATTTTAAAAGTTTTATTTACATTCTGTCTAGATTTGTATTTTGTTGAGAAGTTTTATAGTTGTTTTCTTTTTTAGGTTTGCTTATTTAATATTAACATTTTGACTGTAGCAACTGTTCTACTTTCCTTATAAAAACAATAAAATAAATTTATCTTAGCATACAATATAATAATAAATTAAAATAAATTATTTTGTAAAATAAAATGAATTGTAAACATAATAAAAATTCGTTAGATAACACAACAAAATATAAAATAAATATCGTACTCAATATTATAAATAGCTTAGTGTCCTGCAGGAAAAGAAAAACCATATAAAATTCTACAACAAATACAGTAATCTAGACATAGTATTTATGAAAATTTTCTTACCTTTGGCACAAATATGAGCAACATACTAATAAAACAACAAAATATCACAGCAAGGGAAATAAATAAGAACGACGCATCTCGCTGTGATGCTATCACCATGGCTATAGGAGCTACTATTAAACATAAAACGACGACATTGTATATCGACATTCCAACATAACGGGAATCATTGATTTGTTTTACTTTAATTGAACGTGTTTCATA
This sequence comes from Acrocera orbiculus, assembly GCA_947359355.1. Classification (NCBI taxonomy): domain Eukaryota; kingdom Metazoa; phylum Arthropoda; class Insecta; order Diptera; family Acroceridae; genus Acrocera; species Acrocera orbiculus. The sequence continues at coordinate 4,312,663 of OX375757.1, forward strand.
AGCAAGAAATAATCCAAACACCAATATTAAGCCTTTGAAACCATACATCAGACCTATTAACATTAATTAGTTTTGTGTTAAAATTCCATATTTATATTATGCTATGCTACTGTGGGCAAAAAAAACTATTCATATAAATTATATTTTAATCTCACACTCATAGTCTTATAATAAAGTTGAAAATATAAAACGTATAAGGATTTTTCCTTAAGTGAACAAAATTTCGCTTGCTTCTTCTAGTGGTAAAAATACCAATTTTGGGTATGAAAATCAGTCTAAATATTAGGAACAGCAGTTGACCGAAAAAATTTTGTTTTAGAAACTAGGAGAATAAATAATGATTAACCGTTAGGCTGCAAAAAATATCAAAGAAGTAGTTTTAGAAGATATAAGAAGAAGTTTCTTCAACAAAATTGCTGGAAAGAATTTATGATAAACAGGACAGGATAAAGAAATAGCATATAAAATTTGCAAAAGACCATCTTCATATGATTGTATAATATTGAAATATACTGTTCAGGTTTAGACAAAAGTAAAATTCATATAGACTCCGTTTGAAGTCGTGTTATGATCCTAAAGTAGAGAATATCCAATCAAAATTTCATAGGAATTTATTTTTAATTTGTGGTGTATTCAAAATGGCAGTTTTGAAATTTGGTATAGCGTGCAAGGTAAAATTAAAGCAGCACACACAATGGACCTGTTTACATTAAATAACATTAGGACGATAAAATAATACAAAAATAATAAAAAAAATACTAAATATTGAAATTCTGAGTAGTTCATCAAACACCAAACTGTCGACAGTATAAAGAAAGGTTTGATTTTATTTTTAGTTGTTTAAATTTATATTTTCAGTATGAAACAAAGTTTATATATAAAAAATAATATAAAAGATATTTTAGGGATAATACTTTTGTTTTATATTTCCAACTATTATTTGGTGAGATAGTTTTTTTATAAACAGTTTTCCTAGTCACACATATTTATATATATATTGTATATATCCATTTTTACTTTTTTTGTATAACTTACCTAACCAAATTGAACTTTTTTCGCTTTCACAATGCTCCAGTTCTGGACGAATTTTGATGTCATCAGTTGTTGAAATTGGATCTTCTAAAGGAAATGTTTCTATACTACGTTGAAGAGGATCATAAATTTGCCATGTAATTAAAATTACTAAGTCAACAGAAAGTAGTCCTGATACCATTGTGTATAATTTCCATGGTGCTACTTTTTTCTAAAAATAAAGTAAATTAAATTAAATGATAATCTGGCATTAAATTAGAGATTAAATGAAAGTTTAATATGTGGCAGTATTATTTTGATAAATTATTAATTTTTAAGCAATTTAAAAAATCTAATTTAAAAATAATAAGTAATTTATTAGCTTTTTGGTTAATACTTAAAAATAGATTCAAGCCCAATTAATCAGTCGAAGAAAATTGTAAATAAATACTATTGAAAAAATTTTTTAAAGACTGATATGTAATTATAGAATGAAATTTTATGAGGCATTTACTAATACATCTTATATAAATTATAAAAATCTTTGCTTGCTTCCTTTTACTTGGAAGCTCATAATTTATCTTGGATAATAATGAGCTATGAACAACATAGTAAATAATTAATAGTAGCAACACGATACGTTTCCAATCTAATTAGCTTTTTTGATTACTTATGATATCTTATCTTGCTCAGTTAGAATTATTATAGTGATTTAGATTTTAATTAAAAATGAGTAATATAACTTTAATGAATAATTATTAAGACAAGATATTTCTTTTTAAGTTGTATAGAAAACTTCACTAGGACTCTAAAAAGGCATAAAATGCTAGTGATAACATTCTTATGTACATCAATTTTATTTTATGAAACTTAAAAGAGAGTTGTTCAAGTGTTAAATAAGATCAATTATGGGATTCAATATTCCTTATTTTAATTGTGTGTTTTAAGTATAATATGAATAATATTTTTTATAACAATATTTGAATGAGCTAATTACAAAATTTCTTTGTTAAAATGTCGTTATTTTATAAATGAAATTGAAACAAGGCTTTAAGCGTTAGATTTCAAACAAGTAATTTAAATATAACAATATTTAAAATCATTAATAAAAAACTTAATATTTACTTAATTATATATTGAAATTTTCTTGTAATAAAAAAATGATTCAAGGAGATATCAAGAATTTTTATAAAGTCATTTAGCTAAATGGGAGTAAGGAAACCTTCAAGGTTATAAAGATGCGCATTAAGAAATTGTCAAAATATCGTGGTGTGTTTCTAATTGTAAACTTGATACATGCCATGCTATGTTAGTGCGATATTTCTCTTATTCTTTGGTTCTTATATAAAGAAATAATAAATAGAACTTTAGTGAAGGACTTCAGTATTATTTTGTTGAATTAAGAGGTATAAACCCCATTTTCTGACACAAAGTGTAAAGTTCTTTTGATTATCGAATTAATTTGTGCAAGGGTGCTTTAAGAAGCTGCTCAGAATTACTTTCTGTCATATTTTTTAACTGAATTCTGAAATTCTTTTTTACCTGCGTCAAAAGTTAGTCTTGTAATAAAGAATGTATTAATTATATGTAAAAATTATTCATTAGTACATAGCCCCTTTTCCTTAATTCTAAGAGATTTCTTTTCTAAATGTTATATTCCTTTTTTGAATACAGGATTGTATAATTAAGTTACAAAAATTTATACATTACTTAAGTACCCTCTTGCGTAATTACCTTGTAATCAATGAAAATGATGAATAATAAAAATTGATTAAATTTAAAAATTTGTTACAGTATTGGAAAAAAATTCATTTTATTTATATTTTGAGAAACTATAAATATTAAGTACCAATACCCATGAAATTTTTTTTGAAAAATTCAAAGCACATAAAAATCCTTCTATGCCTCTTTAAATAAAAAGAGCGTTGCCTATTTATCGTTTTATCACGTCTCCATTTAAAGTTATTTATTTATTAGACAACTGATTCTCAGGTATCATTTTTTTGTTAATATACTTTGTATGGTTGAAATCAATTGGCATAATACAGTATCTGAATGTTAATAGTCCAATTTTCATATATCCTTTTGATATTTTTGAAATGGACATAAACTTTTCACCTTTTGAGGAATTTTATGATAGGGTAATTTTCCATTTTGAGCATTTAAAGAAGGCTTAAATAGACTGACCCATAAATATATTTTTTTTTTGTAATAAAAAGAAAAGAAGAAAGATCTTCTTTTTACTGATAATTTTCCATCTTTATTTGCATAATATTGCTGACTTAATATATTTTTGCCTTTTTGAGACACTTTGTACGAAATACGCTACTAAAAAAATTTGATATTTTATTATTTTTTAAATTTGAGCTATCGTCATGGCTATGGAGTCCAATTAAAGTTTCTTTAAAATAAAATTTGTATTGTATTACCTGTCGCAAATTTACAGCTTTAGGATTAAGAAAATTTCTCTAGAAAAATAATAATTGAAAAAGGTTTTCCTTTATATAGCAGTATATAAAAGGCAATAAATGGGTTAAAATCAAACAAGGAACGGATATTAATATTAAAACCGATAATTGCACAAAAAAATTCGTATGAAGATAATTACATCATCCTTTTTTAAATTGTACCAGAGTCCTCAAACCATCTTTAAACAAACAAATATCAGTTCAATTTGCCTGCGTAATATTAAAAGTAATATCTCTTATTAGAATTCCTTAGGACATCTTAGAGATTTAAGAAATTTTGTTTAGCAAAAAACCTATTACATTAAAATTGGTTTAAGTTTTCATAACAGTTCATGCATTTTTTAAATTAGTTTTTAAGTTTTTAAATTCATACTTGTGATGTAAAGCAGTACAAGTATTAAGCATTAAGCACAAATGACTCGCTTTGTATCAACTACACCAGAAAATAAAGAATCAATATAGAGGCTGCTGTAAATTTAACTTTGATTTTTAGGCTATAATTAAAGAGAAGTCAAGTTGAGCTAAAAGAAAATTTCATTAAAAGATACATAATAAATATTACAAAGTAAAAAAATTGAAATATATGAAAAAAAAAGGAATAAGAAACTTTAACAGAGCCAAAGAGTTTAATAAATAATAAATAAAAGACACTTAGCACCAGCAAGCAAATAAAATATGGATTATATCTGAAAATAAAGAAAAACCATAAGGGATAGAGTAAAAATATTTAAAGATTGGCAAATATCTATAAAAGAATTAAATTCAAAAAATTAAAAAAAGTCCCAAAATCTAAGCTATTAGAAAAAAGAAGTGAATCAGCAGAGCATAACAAAAGCAAGATAAAAAAAAAATGGGAAAATCGTTTTGCTCATAAGCAAAAAGTTAAGAAAAAAACATTGAAAATTGGTGAAACTAGAAAAGGAAAATTGAGTAAAAAGAGAGTTATACAGATCTTAATGTAGCTTATTCGGAGTATTGGGAAAATCAAAAGCCTGCCTTCCTTTTTGATTTTGATTTAATAATTATTTAATAATATACAATTGCTATTTTGGGTTTTACACCATGTTCAAGTCACAAAGACACATATTATGTTCATTAATATAAAATATAATGATTAAATTTTATAAGCTAATAAAATTTGTTTTAATTTCACTTTGTGAAAATCTAGTAAAAAGCTTCGTATGTCATCATAAGCTTTAATTTTTAAAATGGCATTTTATATTCCTTTTCCTTAGAAAAAATATTTTGTTAAAAATTAGTTATCATGTATTTTTCTTTTTGTTACTCAAAATATAATTTTGAAACAGAAAATTTATATTTTTAATTTTAGGCTGTTCACTTTAAATAAAACTTAGCTTTTAGTGCAGATTAAGTTCGAGAAGTCACAGATTTTATGTTAAAGAAGTCCTTAGCAGCCATTATATATTTATATTTATATTTGCACTTACTATACTCGGTGATAATAAAATTGTTTTGGTGTAATCTTGAATATGAGTCTAATGGGAGACCTTAAATGGAGAAATGTTAATACAACTTTTACAAATTTAAAAAAAGTAGAAGTACACGAACTCAAAAGCAAAGTTTTGTTTGTTCTTTGTTTGGGCAAAGAAAGTTTTTAAAGACAACGAGACAATATTTCTTTTCAATTTCAAGGAATCATAGTTAGCTTTCTAATACATTTAACTTTATGGCAATAATGAACACTTTCAGTTTAATGTACCATTATAGGAGAATTTTGTAGAATATTTATATAGAATCGATTACCAAAAATCAATAATAAATAATACTATTACTCAAACACGCTAAAATAAGCCATATTAGAGACTCTTAAATATTCAATGTTATCATTTCAATTGACTTTTAATTACATGTACTGAAATTTAACGATACTTACAGGTAAGATTAATAACATTAAAAAAAAACGAATGAGCTCTTTCTACACTAGGAAAAAGTTGTTTTCCTTTACATAAAACTTAGTCGAAGGAATTTACGTAATGAGGTCAAGCAGTTATTTATATTGAATGTCTTTTGATATACATACAAACTCACCAAGATTATAATTTTTTGTATTTGGCTATTTAAAAACAATTTACTTTGATTAGAATATTTATCCTTCTAATTGAACCTTTAAAAAAAATTTTGTGCCTAAATGAACATTGGTAAGTGAATTAGATTAATTAAATGTTACTTTTTAATCAATAGATTTTTGAAATACCATTAATAAGTTAGGAAAATAAATATTTACTTTCAGTTACAAGGATTTATAAGATTTGCTTTAATCTGATTTTTACATATTTTGTCATTTTGTCGTTTAAAACTATCATTCAAAATGGAATCAAATAATTTTCTTACTGTCCAAATTTGAAAAAAAAAAAAATGGTACAAGAAGCGAAAAAATTGGGTATTATTTTAACAACTTGTGCTTGTGTACTAGTTATGACTTATTGAATATTCGCATTTTATTTTTTATGTAAGTTTACTTCAAAAAAACTTTTTATCTTTAGTTCTCTAAGCCAACTCAATGAAAAAAGAAATCAAGAATATCTTTAATCATATTTTTTTTTATAAAAAGTGTTGTGGTTGTATTGTGAATACCAAAAAAGAGGAATGACTTCTATTACTATTGATGACAAGAACAACTGATGACAATCAAGCTGACGACACTACCACAAAAATTGTATCCGGCGATCTGTGTTCGGATATTAACCCTCTATGGAGAAGACAAGAAAAGTATTATCTTTGCTAATTTCGTTGGTAAATAGTTGATTTCATCGAATTCATCAAAGTGGTTAAATCTATAACACTTTGGAGATTGGAGGTTATAGCTATGGCTAATTAGTTATTATTACAGGATTTGAATCCTTATTTACGCGACATATTAGCTTACTTTTTGCTTATGTTACGGTTTATTTTTTTCATATTAATTATAATTTTTCGAAGAACTTGCAAAAACCATTCTGTTAAAGGTTAACTTTGCTTTGCACATTTCACTAGTTTTTAAAAGAAAATATCATAAATGTCAGATGAAATATTTCTTCCGCAAAAATTTTTTAATAGTTTGATTTGGGAAACAATTTTTTTAACATAGGTACTATCCTAATCTATATGAATTTTGGTAAAATTTTACTAGCTAAAAGCCTTTTATTTGCTTCATGCTTATCCCTGTAACTAAAGGGCTTACAATCAAAACCAATATCTATTAAGATTTTAATAGCATTGTTTAGCATTTTTTAGCGAATATCAACATTTCTATTTGCTTTGTTTAACAGGTTTTAAGCTTTTACGGTAGAGCATGAGATTTTTTATATTTTTTCATTTGTTTTTAATAAATTTTCAAAGTTAGAGCGCTAACATATCGTCATGCCAGAAATGTAGAGGAGAACCAAAAATATTCTATAGAAAATAATCAGTAAAAAAGCAAAGTTTTTGTTTTTTTTAGACTTTCAAATAATTGATTAGGTACTTGTATTCTAGTTGGGAATTATTGAAATTTATTGTCGTAGTTCATTTTTGTCTGTAAATTTTCAAATTGAGAGAAAAAATAATTTAACATAAAATATTATATCAGAGATTATTTTTTATAGTTGTACTTAGTTCAATCTAATTTAAAATGGATTTTCTTGTATATGAAAAACCAATAAATTTATCTCATATCTTTCACAAAAATACTACGTAAGAGTACTAGGAAGTATCATTGAAGAAACTCCATTAAACCAATGACGCTTTATCCTAAATCGACCTCGGAACTACTTAAATTTTTGCTTCTATAGCTCAGATAATCTACTTGAATGGAATAATTTATTGGAATAAATAGTTAATGTTCTTTTAGGTTGAGTAAGATTTTTTTTCATTAGTTGTTGTTTGTTTTTGTTTGCTCCTAAATGACCACTGGTTTTTTGAAGTTTTATTGACTATTATTGACTTACTTAAATGAATTTTATTAATAATTTAAATTGTGTAAACATGAAAAATTATACAATTGGAAATTTTCTCATTGATAAGTTTTCAATTTAGGGCTCTGAAATTGAAATTAGTTGTTTTCATATAATATCTCCAAAGTTACAAAAGAAACTCATTTTCATATATGAAAAAAATTAGTTTTCTGGATTCAATTCTCTCACTTAACCTACAAACAATTAATTTATTAAAAATCATTAAATCGTTAAGAGTCAAATTATTAGCTTGGTAGATAATAATGGTTTGCTAAGTGTAATATCATTTATCATTGGAATTAATTCTTACGAAAGTAATTGTTTCTTTTATTTCTCATTGCTAGATAAGTTAAAATTCCAGGATCTTTAGTGAAATGGAGCAATCAACTAAAATTGAACATCTAAATCAAAGCAATATTCATCTATCTGTCAAACTTTAAATTTGAAGTGTTAGAAAATTAATTCTTATATTAAAATGATTTCCAGATCTTAGTTTTTCCCTTTAGTGTAAACCTCTAAAGCGACTTATTAAAAGCATTTTAGCTTTTAGAATAATAAACTTTGTGAAAGATTCCTTGCTTGATTGCTGTACTTGAGGTTCAGAGATCATTAGCCTAAAAAAACACCTATAACTTTTACTTAACTTTAGTAAAATGTACTTTGGGCACACTTTAACCCCATCTTCATATAGGGATGTAAATCTGAATATTAAACTTTTTCTTTTTTGGCATTATAATTGAATATGGACTCAAGGTTTTTCTATAATGGAGCAATTTTTCCTTATTGAATTCAATATAAATATTGCAGTATGAATAATTATGATTAGTATAAATTTAACTTAATGGACGATACTTTGTTACATTTTATTCTATTGCTAAATTGGAATAAAAAGTACTAGTATTACAATCTTTTAAAAATTTGCTCCATGCTCTGAATATTCTAAAGCTTTGTATAAAAAATCTCGTGAATAATGTTATAATATAATAATTTAAATAAAAATACTCTTATTCTAATTTAACTCACTTTAGGATCTGATTTTGCTTTAGTTGTAAATCTATGGACTCTCCAAACTTTGCTAAACATGGCGCCATATGCTAAAGTGAAACCAGTAGATAAAAGCCAAGCTCGTGTCTGACATATCTAAGAAATAGAAATAAAGAAAAACTTTATTTTGTTTTACTAGAATTCAGTTTAAGTACCTTTGGATATGTTTCTGGTTCTACAAAGCGTCCATCAATCCCAAGTAATACGACAGATACTAAGCAAATTATTACCCCAAACAACATAATTGTGTTGCATACTGGATGCGATGATTGAATCACTCTAGAAAAAAATAGAGAATGAATTTTTATTTCCTTTGATCTTGCAATTAATTTTAATTTTTGTGAATCAAGAAATTTAACTTTTAATGAAAAAATGATACTAAAATACTAAAATATTTAGTCTAAGTCGTGCGGAAGCCGTGCTATATGTAAGTAAAGTTTATCCTTTTTTGCGTTGCTTTAAAAAAAAAATGTAAATATATCTATAGTTTTTTTAAGTAATGTAATTAATGACTATTCGCTGCTTATTGTTAATTCTTTTTATTGTTAAATATAAAATTGATTAAAAATTGGAGCTAAAAAAAGTACTAATCAATTGTAAGTAGTAATTAAGAATGAAAAAAATTATCAAATAAATATAACTATTTCAAAAAAACAAACTTTCATTAAATTGTAAAATAGAAAATTATTCAACCTTTCTTTGGTAGACTCTTCGCACAAAAAAAAGAAGTTAAGTCAGGGCTTGATTTCATTTAATATTAAAAATTTTCTTAATTTGTTTTAAACTATTCAGCTTAAAATATTTTTCTTGCTTAAATCATAGCTCTCTCAGAAATCGGAAAGAAAACAAATTAAAATTGTTGCCTTAAATCTTACATTTTTAGCTCTTTTTTCAATATTTTAAGTATTCTGAAAAAAACGTAGACAACTTATTCATTGGAATTTCTAAATATCATCTTGAAATCAAATCTTTACATATTTTGACATCGTTACGAACATATTCAAATGACATCTTGCCAACGTTTTATGTTTATATAATTTTTTCTAGCTGTTCACATATTCCCTTCTCGAAAAACAAACTTGATTTTTTTACATAAGTAGCTGAATTTAAAGTATTTCCCTGTTCTTTTTGTGGTCTTATTATGAGTTTTGAAACCACTTTATGTACTCAGCATTTGAATAATATTTCCGAAAATAAAATTAAGGTAGGTTTGTAGGTAGGTAGACTTATCAAGTTTCTTAAATTTTGTTTAAAGTTTAAATTATTGAAAACTTCAACTTTAACTAAATAATAATATGTCAATAAAGGATATGTTGTGTTTAATGTCTGTGATTAAAAATACTTTATTTTATTTTGTTGAAAAAACTTGAAAAGCTAGTTATTTTATATTTGCTTGAATTATATTAAAATTATATTCTGCTTGAATATTTTCTTTGAAATAATATTTACATAAAAATGTATAAAATTGGCACATATGTTGAATACATGGAACCTTGTTTATTTCATTTTTTCCTGTTGAAAATTTAAGTGGCAACATATTTTTTTCTTATAATTACTTTTCTAGGAGTAAGCTATCATTTTTAATAAAGAAAACATTATAGATGCTTTTCAAATGATTATTCACAGGACTTAAGAAGGAGTATATAGCTTTTAGCAGTATTAGTTGTAAGTTGGGTGCATTGAAATTGTTATAACTTCATGATCTCCGCCTAGTCATTTTATATTTAAGTCATAGGTAAAATATGGTTAAAAGTGAAATTCTGAAATTCTTTATGGTTTTTTTTGGAAAGAAATTATTACAGAGAAGAAATAATAGTTAAAGGTTTGCTGGGTTTTTGCAAATGTAGTCTGAGTTTTAAATGACTAAGTGAGCTTTATTTCTTTTTCTTCAAAAAAATATAAATTGCTTCGTTTTACCTAAAAAGTTAAATAAAAATGTTTCAGATATTAAAGATGTAAATTAGTGAGGTGTGCGGAATAAAGAACACAATATGTAAATTGCTAATGGGTGTGGAATACCTTCATTTAATTAACATTTATATGTTATTTTTCATTATAAATTTATGACACATCATTTGATATATAAACGATTAAAAATATAGATATGAAAAAATCATCATAGATTTCTGAATGTTTGAAAATTTATTTTTTGTTCAATTATTAATTTCTCACCAATGTTGTATGTAATATAATATGCTAGACTATAAATTTTAGGCTTATTTCAAGTATTTGAAATCTAAATTGTGTTTATTATTGGTTTTTGGTCACTAAATCTAAAAACAATAACTATTCTTAAATTTTAAAGTAATGTTTACGAGATTTTGCTAACAAATCAGCCTTTATCTGTAAAACAAAATAATTTATTTATTAAAATGATTATATTTAAAAACATATTAATTTTTCTTTGTAAAAACTCAGGAGCTCTGTTTGTCAAATAAAGTTTGTGAAAGTTTCATATAATTAAAGTCGAAAAAAAGTGGATTTTAATTCTTGTTTTTAAGGTTGAACATTTTCATTTTTTTTTATTCTAAAAGATAATACCTTTAAAAATAAAATAAAAATGTAATTTAGTCCAAAATCATTTAAAAAGAAAGAAAAGAGAATATTTTTCAAGAACACAAACACGGTTGCCACTGTGTATCAAAATTACAATTTAAAAAAATATTATTAAAATTTCATTAGTTGTGTAAATAATCATGGGAAATTTTAACTTATGTGGTGTTAATTTTAACCAGAGAAACTGTAAATAATTATGGTTTTAAGAAGGATAGAAGATGATATCGAGAATCAAATTGGGGTATTTTCATAAAATCTTGGTGAAATTCAAATATTTACTTTACGTTTTACAATATTATAAAATATTACCATGAAATATACATTCGTAAAAGCAGAAACATACAAATTTAATATGGTGGCTGAGTTAAATTAATTTAATAATGTTTATTCTAAACAATCACATAATTTTTATTTTGAATCACACAATAAAACACATAAAATTTATATTATATATTATTTATAAAATAAAAAATTGATTGTAAAACCCTTTTTCAATAAAAATTCCTTAGTTATATTTAAAACTAAACCATTATATTATTTTAATTTTTTATTCATTTTAGGCTTCCCTTTGACAATTATTAATTATTTTGTTCTCCATATTTTAATTAGATTTGTCATCAACCCTTCTTTTGTGTTTTTAGCGTTGAAAAAAAATTAAGTTAGTTAAATGTAGTTAATTAAAATTTAGTTTGCTTTTAAAATTAACTTTTCTTTATTTATTTTTTAAGTAATAAACTTTGTGTGTAATTATAAAATTTTGCCACTTTCAGTAACTCCCTAAAGCACGCAGTAACTTCTTGATTCTGGGAATATTCATGAGGGCATAAAAAACATAATTAAATCATTGTCAAATTTTCTATACAAAATTAAATTCCAATTTTCTATTGTTGAATATGTTAATTAAATTAAATAATTCTTTTTTTTATTCACGAATGAATAAGTTAAAAATTGATGACTAGAAATCCATAATAAAAATATATCTTGCAAATACGAAAATATTATAGAAACATTTTTTTATATCAAAGCTTGGAAAATTTTTTGAATTACTTAAGCTGTAAATTTTTTTGCAATTTTTTCAATGGATATGTGTATGCTCAAATTTAGATTTCAAAAATGTTTTGATAATTGTTTGATATATTTTTTTGTTCATAAATTTTTTATGATCACTTAGCTCTTTATTTATATTTATTATGAGCTCTTTATTTGTTTGAATTTTTATACAGAATATAATTTTTCTTTTAAGTATTTATTTTTATCTTAAGTAGCTCCTTAAGAGAGAAAAAATTATACTATTTTGTAACGTGCTTTATCTGCGATGACGCAGGATATAAACTTTTGGGTTGGATTAATTTAATTTTAATTTTAATCAAAAATATCTCAAGAGAGCTAGAATATACCCACAAAGAATTAAAGAATTTAAAAAAAGGTATTTTTTTAAGGAAATAAATTTATTATTTTATGGTCCAAGTAAAGAAATAAACTTTTTCATTTTTATTTTAATTTTTAAGTGCTTATATCGAAAAATTCATTATAAATATTGGCTTACAAATAAAAATTTCACATCTCATGAAAAAAGCAGTATTAATGGAAAACTTTAGTAAAACTAAAGGAATGTAATTATTTTTGAATATAGTAATAAATTCTTATAGTTTTTTTAGAAAAAATATTATTTGAGGTTATGTAATGTGTTTTTGCTTTTGTTAGAAATTAATACAAATTCAAATAGAGTTAAAATTTTTGTTGTCACCGTGACTTAAATTCTATGGTAATAATATAAAAGCAGTGTCCTTTGCAATTAATCGAGCATCATATGTTTATAAAATTAGGAAATAAATTCTTAGAAGCTTGTAAAAATATATCATATACATATATCCAGGATGATGAAAGAAGTATTCGTATGACCAATATTAATCAGAAAAATAAAATATTATCGGATAGTTATAAATATTTTGCTCATACCAATCAATGCATTTTTCAAGGAATTCATAGGAAATATAAATGTAAAATGTAAAGACTAAACTGGTCAAACTTTTGACAGTGTACAAGAAACCCACTGAAGAGCTCATCTTATATAAATAAAAAAGAAACATATCATTTGCATAATACTGTATGTATATAAAGACATTAGGGAAACTCTATATATATAAAGCGACTAGCAAATTAATCAGATTTTTGAGCTTTTTTGTATCAAAAAGTTAACTTTAATGCAAATGAAATTTTCTTTGTTCAGGAAATGAACTCACGAAAACTTGAAATCACTCAATCAAATGTATTACAGCAGGATTTTACAAAAACTAAATCAAGTTGAAGTTCTACGGTTTTTAATGGAATACTTTTTTCTAAATTTTTATAAGATTTTTAAAAAAAAACTGCTTTATAATAATATGCTTCAAAAAATATAAAAATTATTCTAATTTCTTTTACAATAAATAGATATATAAAACTCTTAACTAAAACTCTATATTTTAAATTACTTTTCGTTTAGCTAGTTATTTATTTTTAGATTTTGGAAAGGAGAGATATCTATACATGTTAAGATGGAAGTTACATCACATAGAGAAAAGTGCTTTTTTTGTGTAAAAATTACCTAAAAATTCATAACACATTTCAGATTAAAAAACTAGAGCAATTTTATAATGAGTTGAGATGCTATTCACATTCCGTTTTATATTGTACATAATATATTTTTATGTGAAATGAAATTTCAACAGACAAGCCTCTCAAAGCGTAAAAACTTATGAGTTCCAAAGAAAACGATTTATTTTTGTGTTTTTTTTTTAATTTTATATTTCCCGTACAAGCTAAAGAAAGTTTTAAAGGATTAATTCAAAAAATATATAATATGTTTAAAAGCAAACTTTTTATTATTTGCTAAATGAATTATTTTATACAATTATCTTAATGCGATGCTAAACGTGGATATCACTTTTATGTTAAATTTCTAATGCAGAGAATTTTTTCATCCAAAGAAAAAATTTTTAAGACAGTATGCCAAGTGGCACTTGTAGATACACAGTGCATTTCCTAATGGAAAGTCATACTCGAAAGCTTGGGAATTGAGTAAAATGTCTCTTACAATTAGTAAGTTTTTAAGGAAAATAGTTTTAAAAATTAAATGTTAGTTAAAGAAATCTGAATAATATTCTCTGAATAGAAAATCTTAGAGCAAAGACTGTCCTTGTCTTTTTGAATAAACTAAATCAAACTATTACCATCAAAAACCTTCTTTTATTTCAGTAGTTTTGTAAATAAATTCTAAATTTAAATTCTTAAATAATGAAAAATGGTTCATTAATTTTTGAATTTTTTTTTGAGAAATATTTTTCAAGTGTAGACAGTTGAAGTAGTTGCCTAATGGCAAGTAGTAATGCCAGACGGGTTTTTCAGATTTTTTTCATAAGCAAGTCCTATAAATTAATTCAAAACCAGCACCTTATTAGCATTCGTAGAATTTTTGGTTTAGTTTCGAATTCCTGTGTTGATTCATTCTAACCTTCTTTTGGGATGATGTGCTTATTATTTAGATTGGGTTGAAGTGTTTTTGCAAGCCGTTTAGTAAATAACGCTCCTAATTCTTTGGTCTATTTACTTAATTATTGGTCATTTGAATGTCAGTAGGATATTTGTTTCATTTAGTCGTTTTAATCTTTCTTGCTTGTTATAAGCGGCAACTATTATCAGATATATTATTTTTGACAGATAAGGAAAATTTTAGATGAATTTTGGCTCCCATAACATCACAAACATCCAAATAATGCAAACAATATGTTAAACCTTTGAAACAATAGACTATTTCTTTTTTTTTAATCGAAAAATTAGCCCTACAATTAGAGCAAGTTTCCCTTTCATATTTTGTTTTACTGAAAAGCTTGACATTATGAAAAATAGATAACAACCAAAAGCAAATTGCTTCAAATAGAATAAGAAATTTTTTACTGGTTTCAATCTCCTTTTTTTAATTATTAAGTCTAATCTATTTAAATTTGTATTTATTTTCAATGAATAGGTAAATAATGAGAAAAAAATTAAAATTTCTTAGAAGATTTAACTCATTTTTAACATTTTAATATATCATACAACGCTCTACTATAAACTATTTCTGATATGTTGGCCTCCTTCATTGCACAAGCTTGAAGACTATTTCCTTTGATACATATGGATACAAAAATATCCTAATATCAGAAAGACTGCTATTTTTATGATATTCAAAATATTCATTTCAACTTTAAACTACTTAAACGTGCCTCTAATAAAGGATCCTCTTGAGAGAATCTTTAAATAAAAAAGTTTTGCAGAAAAAAGTAGTTTCTATTAAAAATACAGAGAAAAACTTGTCAACATAGCAACAACAATAAAACAGTTTACATAACATAATCGTGAAGAATATATCTTAAAAATTGAAAAAAGGCCTAAAGGAATTATGATTTATATTTAAAAATAAATGAAATTGAATTAGTTTTACTTACATAACCTAATTTTTGAACAATAAAAATATAGTTAAACTGTAAAACTGTATATTTAAAAAGAGAATGTTCAAACAATTCATGTGTAAGCCAAATGAAACTTTTTAAAAGTTTTTTGACCACTATCAAACTTAGACATATGTAGACCACTTTTTCTTTTAAGTTTATCTTACTGACAAAATATCTACTTACAAGGATACTTTGTCTAGTTTTCTAGCCAGAACTTATTGATTTTCTTGAAACTGAGACATGTCATAGTAGATCCAAAACAGATTAAAACACTTCTTTTTATTAGCTGACTTTCATTTTAAAAGCACCTTTGAAGATGACCACCCAAAACAAATTTCCACTTATAACAAGTGCTTTAAGTATTATTTCCAAACAAAATCAAATTAATATAATTTTATTAAAAGAATGAAAATCTAATAAATAGATTTTATTCTTTAAAATAATAAAAAAATTGTCTACGCTTATACTAAACCAAAAATTTAAGTTAAGTCCATTAAAAGGATACATCCAAATATAAAGTCTTACTTATTTATTTATATAGCTACTATGATTACCATAATTTTATTTAAATTATGAATAAAAAGATAATTGATGTAAAATATTATATTATCTAGTACTTGTTTTTTTAGCTAAGGAACTATAATGAAAACTTCCATTATTGTTCTACTTCGTTACCTGTAGACAAAAGATATCTAATGTTGGGTTTCAATTTTGGTTATCTTTCAGGGATGCTTGCAAACATAATTTACAACTTCTATTTAAGTAATTTTTCCAGCCCAAACATTGAAAATTTAATTAAAGCTTCCAACTACAACAGGTGTTAATATAATTCCAGAGAACTCTAAGGAAATTCAAAGTTAATTGGGAAGTTATACAATTTAATTACAAACCATAATATTTAAATAATGTTTTGGATGAAAATTTAATTAATAAAAATAGTAAAAAAGTGAGTTTATCTTGGCAAATAGAATATTTACTCTATCTTAGGAAAAAATAGATTTGGTTAAAGAGCTTCAAATAAAAATTAAAAGCCAAATAAAGCCTGACCACTTTTTCACAGTAAAGTTGTAAAACGTATATCTTCATTGCTTTTAACAACTAGAAGAGCTTTTTCATAGCATGATCTTTTAATCCAAAAAGAGAGAGCTAAAGAAGTGCTAATTGACATTTTTTATAGGTTTAATTTATTCAAAAAATAAAAACATAAGAAAGGAAAGATCAATGGAGATATGGATTAATGAAAATTTTACCTGAAATAAGGATTTTAATTACATATCAAGCAAAAGTATTTTTTCATTCGCAGATAGAGAACCCTGATGTGGCAATTACCAAAGGAAAATATAATGAAATAGAGATTAAAAAAAAATCGATTGATAGAAAAATGAATTTTTTGTAGAAGGAAAGAAGAAAAGGCCTCCATACATATGTGATGTTTGACAAGGTAAAGGTAGCTCTCTAAAAATTTATTTGCCAAAACAATCCACTTAATTAACACTATAGTAAAAGTACACGATGCCAAGTTAAAAATTCCAACGGAGGAACTGATTGCTGAGTGATGATTCCTTGTTTATACATTACAAGTATATTATTTAGATTAGTTTGTGTGAGCCAATAAGTCAAGTAGCAAGTTTTAGTTAATAATAGGAAAAGGAGTAAGTTATAATTTCTTTTCAATGATGTTAAATATAATTGCATACTTCCAGGAGTCTCAATATTAAATTCAAAGCGATGAAGTTGTAAAAATGACTTCTTATGTGTAAAGTTAAGCTAAACGAACCACTATTAATAAAATAATCTAGCTACCTATAAAATTTCATTCGAAAAAGCCTAATTAACCACGAAAAATATCAAGTCTCTATATATCAACTATTTTCACTAAAATTTAAGTAATAGCTAAAAATTCAATATGAAAAAAAGTTTTATAAACTGTTGATTAAATGATTAAATGATTTAAGGAAAATGAATAAAATATTTTACTAAGAATCGTTTAGAACTTTTAGTGTTTAATGCTAAATAAAAACATAACTTTGTCTAAACGTTAAATATACCCAACTAATTTTTTGTAATAACTTACTAATTAAATAAAACTATAAAAAAAGTAGACCACTGAATAACAAAACAATTCACCTCAGGGAATATATTTAACAATTTAAGACGTTAAAATTTCTTTTTTCACTAAAACCTTTTTTTTTTTAGATTTTAAGAAAAATATCCCATTATTGGTATTATTAAAGCCTTTTTCGATTACTCCTACCGAAACCTATTTCAAATTGTATTTTGTTCTCTTTTATGCATAAATAAAAATTTATTTTTTCTTATGAATATATTAACAAACTTAGACAAAATGTTCATTGTATTGGTAGCTACTGAAAGGTTAATAAGTGTGATATCTAACACAAAGTTTTATCAACAAATTACATTTTGATAGCATTTACTTAAAGAAGCCTTTAACAACAAGTGACAACATGAAGTGGAGCTTTATTTATATCTCCTAGTATCTTAAGTTTCTCAAGAAAAAGAAAGGAAAACTATTTTAGATAAAATTACCTATTACCATAGCTTTGTTATAAAATAGACAGCAAAAACATCCTTGAAAGTTTGTTCCACATAAAGGATACATAGTAAGACTATATTTCACATCTGGTGTTTTTTTAGGATAATTTATTTTTTGCCACTCTATATAAATACATATTAAAGTTTACAGTTTATTAATAAAAATATTGTTTTTTTTTGTTTTATATTTTTAATTATTTTCAGAAGATAATTGCCATACAAGCTCTTTGAGAAGGAAAAATATATATGAAAGTATTTTTACTACTTAAACATGAGTAAATGAATGTAAATGTTATAAAAGCTATAGGGAAATTTTATGTCAATGGAATTAGCTAAGTTCATACAAAAAGCATTATATCATAATTAGTTTTTAATTGAAAAGTCAGAAGTGTATTTAAAAGCGATATCAAAATCCAAATATGTCTTGGATGCAGTATTGCATACCTTATGGTAAAGGTACTATTATTTGCCTGGTAGTAAATGGAAAAAAAGTCTTAAGGGCTTGAAAATCCTCAAATATATAAAATACATCAAATGCTTTGAAATATAGATATTAATCAGTAATGGTTGTATGTAAGAAACATCAAAATTTCAGAAGCCAAAAAACAAATAAAAGAAAGTTTTTCTCACGTCAATTATAAATATAATCAAGTGCCGAAAGATTTTTAAGAAGTCTTCACTAATCTGGTTTTTAATTCTTTAAGTACTTTTGACAATTTGTAATCAATTCGGCTTCAGGTTTAAATCTCAACTCTAAAATTTGGGAAAACAACAAATTATCAAGTGCAATCATCTTAATTAACTTCTAATTATTAAAGTCCTCTGAATACAATATTATATTTTGGTTAACTTTTGATTTTTACACGACTTTATTCAAAAAACGAGTTTGAAAAGTTTAAAATCTGGAGATAAAAGAGGCAAATCTATGTTTGTGAATTTTTTTTTCTTAAATCAAAAAGGAAGATACTTCTTAATTCCAACGTTACAGAAATTTACTTTTCTTAAAGAAATATTTTTTAATATTTCTTCTGTTCGATTGTTTCATTGATTTGAAGTTATCTTTTACTACAAAAGAAAATCAAACTCAAAAGAAAATTATTTCTATTAAACGTGACAGTTGTGATGACATTCTTTGCTATATAATGCCTTTTCTCATAGCTTTTATCAGCTTTTCATTTCAACAATTTCATAAAGATTTTGAGCATTAATAAAATTGCTACAAATTTAATGAGAATATTTTGTTCTGTTCTGATATCCAAATTGTGGTTATTTCTTTATCAAAGGCTTTACTATTGAATAAAATTTAAAGGAGAACTTATTAATTTTTTAAGCTTCTGTAATCTTGATTGTGTCAGAGATGTGTTAGTATTCTTTTTATATTTCTCTACAACGTAATTAAGGGGGTATTCTGGTCTAGAAATTTGAAAAAACCGATTTCTTTTTTTTTTTTTTAATTTCAAAGCATAAGCCTTAACGAAAACACTTTAGCAGAATTTTACAAAATTTAAATTAGTTTTGGAGATATAGCTGTTTTAGTGACGTATGGCTCATACTGCGCCTAACTTTATCCGGAATTTTCAAGGCCTTTTTCTCGAAATTACTTTTTCGAAGTGGGTGCTATAATTTCTCAAGTTCCACTGAACCGATTCCCTTAAAAATTGGTGTAAGTCTTTTTTATATAGGTTACAAGGTTAACAAGGGTTACAAAAAAATTGTAATTTTTACTATTATAAAAAAATTCGGAAACGTAAAAAAAGTAGTATAAAACACTTCCAACAGCCACAATTTCGCGAACAATTTCTTTTTTTCAACTATCCCAGTTCCGGCCATAGCAGTATTCCTCTAGATTAATTATTCACTTTTTTTTTTACTTCAGATTACTCAGAGGGATAAAGTCGTGGCAGCCCTAAGGCATCATTTTTTACACCCCCCACTTCATCAACCTGGAAGTTTTTGGATTTTTGATTTTCAATTTTTTTTTTTGTGTATTGTTTAGGAATCAATAAATATTATACAAAATAACGACTACTAAAAATATAGTCTTTTTTTTATTACTCCTCTAAAAGTACCTAAAATTCATGTCACTAGACCAGAATACCCCTTAAGCAAAATTTTTCAAATACAAAAATTTAATGACGTTTTTGATTAAGCTCCTAAAATATAAATTGGTAAATGAGCTAAAAAAGGGATAAAACCATTATTTTTCATCATGAGTAGGCTGAAGCCAAAATTTCTGGCTAAGATTTTTCTCTTATTGTGTATGATATTTTTTTTTATTTCCCAAAATCTATAAATCTGAATTTTCTAAACCGACAGAGTGAGAAAAATTCAATTTGGCTGAAGAATAAAATGATTGAAAGCTTCTATTGTTCCAAATATGTCAAAAACCGATTTGAAATATTCTAGGAAAGTCTTATTCTTGACTTATTTGTATTGAAATGAGAGTATGATTTATTTAACAATTGAAAACGAAAGCCAACATCAGTTATTTTGTCAGTAGAAATTACATTATTTATTAAATAGAATTTAAATAAGGTTGTTTCAATTTATATTGACAAATTTAGATATTTAGGTATGATTTTATTGAATAGCAGATAAGTATGGCTTAAATAACTTTGAAAATTAATTTTAATGTATCTTCAAGATACTTAATACAGGAATGCCACAATATTTTTTCCTATACCTGTCAATAATGTGAATAGAGTGATGTATTTTAATACTATGTGTAATTTTAAGAGACACCATCAAAGATCTGATGGATCAAAAATTAATGATCAGAAATCAGAAATAATACTGATAATAAAAACATAATGGTTTCAGGTAACAGTATCCAGTTTGTAAGTAGAATTAGTGATTTAGGCCAATATATCGTATGGCGCTAGGATTCAGCGTTATGTTTATAGTGCTGCTAAAACCACGCCTAGTGATCTAACTTCTGTTATATAGCCTTGCTTACTTTTTGCCTATATTCACACCGACAAATAGTTCCAGACCTTTAATATCAAGTAATCTAAATCTAGCAGCTTAACATAATCTAATACCCGTTCTTAACAGACACAACTACAACGTTGTAGTCTTCCATACAAAAGAATTCCGTTCTTAACAGCAAAGTCTGTAGTCACTACAAAAAAAAAACATGGCGTCTAAATCTCAAAACATATGATTTGAAATGTCAAATCAGATGTTAGAGGTTACTAAATTTTTTTAAAGTGTTTTAACTAAAAAATTAAAGAAAAGTTTAGACTTGTTAATTTATTTTGGTAAATTGTTTTAGAAAGTTAAGTTAAAGTTAATAAATATTAGTGAAGTAAACCGAGCTAGAGATACACAAAATAAAAGGATCCAATAAGAAAAAATTCACAATAGATCTTAATTTTCTGTGACTACAGACTTTAAAAGGCTGTAGTTACTACACAGCTCCAACCACTTATGTACTCAGTTCGCCCATACAAAAGTGGCTTTCTGTGTAGTTGGAAAGTGTGTAGTTCACCTGTTAAGAACGGGTATAAAGGACACAATGCATCTTAGAATACGAACATGATTAATCAAAGAACACTTTTCCTCCATCAAATAGGTAAACTAGTGACAGCAAGTTTAAAATTTGGCTATATGGTGAGAAAAATGTCAATAAATTCATTGATTGATTGCAGAAAAGTTTTGTCAATGAAAATATATCATCTTTTACTTTATCTGCCAGCTGCAAATAATTCCTTAAATGCACCTTTTTTTAATTGTCTTTGCAATTTAGAAAAACTATAATACAATAGATTTAGTAGAAGTTAAAAACTTTTAGCAAATCGTCAATTTGCTATATCGTCAATCTGTTGGAACAAACTGCTTCCAAAGAGATCCAATTCCTTACTAAGGATTGAAAATACATAAAAATTTATGTGTTCAAAGTGACAGAAACTTTTCTTTAAAATATTACAGTTGGTTTCTTGATTTCCACATAAATTTTAAAATCAATTGGTTTTAAAAATACTGCAAAGAGCATTTGGTGAGGCAGCTTTTTTGTATAATCTCTAGTTGAAACTAAAATCTTTCAGTTATGGAAAAAGAAAAGAAAATGATACAAGAAAATATGGTACCACAAAAGCAAAAAGCTGTCAATATGTGAAATGGTAAATTCAAAATGAAAATTGTCAGATCTATATAGATAAGACTGAAAATAATATTTATTATATATTCATATCGCTCCTAGAAAATCAATCCTAGAAAATCCTAGATATATCAAATTTGAAAAATTTTCAATTTCTTGTAGTGTATCAAAAAGATTGTAGCACCAACTATATAAGAAAACACTTCATTCACATTGGGAGCTTAAAAAAGAAATAGAAATACTTATGTTTAATAGAGTTCTTTGTGGTAGTATAATTTTTTTACCATTGCCAATATAGAAAATAAATAATAAACATAAATACAATAAATAGTAATTTTTGAGAAAGCACAACCGTCAACTTATTGATCGTTTTAGCGACCTTCCCATTTTTATATTTACATTTTTTGAAAAGCATAGTTTGATTATTAAACGACAACTAAATTAAATTTATTTTTATTTACCACAATCTAATGGTCAGACTATGTATATTACATATGTATGTGTAACAAACCTTGAAATTTGATTGTATTATTATAATTTACAATAAAAAAGTAAGAAAACCTCAAAGAAAGTCTATTTTGCAGTCATTTAAATAGGTAAAAAATTTTTCACAAGAGTCCTAATTAAATGAGGAGAATTTTTTTAACTACTAGACAACATTTGCCAAATAAATGTAATTTATTTCATCTCATTCTTCGTTTAGAGTTCTAAATTATTCGTAATGTAATACTTATGTCAGTTTTTGTTTTTATTTGAGAAATGGGAATGGAAATTTCTTTAACTTTTTAGACATTTGTCAAGTTGCTGAAAATGCTTTGTTGTATGAAACAAAGTAAAATTTTTAATGTTTTAATGTTGATATGACAAAAAATGATACTTAACTTAATTTAAGAAGAAACTTTAAACTTTTATTTTAAATACAACATATCTTTACTTAAGTAAAATGCAAAAATAAATTTTTAATACGCTTAATAGTAGCAAAAGTGAAAAATTTATTTACAATTTCACATTACAAAAACTAAAAATAAAAGCAATAGTTTCAGTGACAAAAAACTCATAAATATTTTTTAGTTTTCTTTGCAAAATTTTTTGATAGATAATTATAGTTGCTTTTTATAATTTGAAAGTAACCACGGCTATAGGCTTAAAAAACAAATCTAGTACATTTCAACACTTTTAGTTTCATTTAGAACTAAAATACTACAAGCCCAATACATTAACTACAAAAAATATCAAATTTTCTGAGTAGGGAATTGTGTAAGGCTGCCTAACCTTTAGTAGCCGAGCTGACGCCGATTCCCATTATGATCTCTGGTAGGCCTGCACTCTCAACACTTTCAGCAGATTCCTTTTAATTTACGCATAACGATTTTATAGTCTTCGGTATCGGAATTGGTGTCAACTCGTATGTAAGCCAGAATATTGTAGACAGCCTACGAAAAATAGGTTTTCAGTTTTAATTGTAAGCTTCCTAGTAAGCTGTAAGCTGGTCATGAATTTTTTGAATATATAGGTTTCAATTCCTATTTCAGCAATATATGTAGACACACATGTAGACACTGTTAAAATAAGACACAAAATAATAAAAAGAAGAAGTACTTCGTAAGTTATTTTGAAGAGCCTAAAATCTGTTTTCCTATCCTTTTAATTCTTACTGAGTGTTTCCTAACCAATACTAATGCAATTGAGATTGAAATGCAACTGAAAGTGGAGAAATGTATTAGATTTGCCTAGTATAATCGAAATCTGTTGAATATTAGAAACACACTATTAAATTAAATATTCTTCCTCATGATAATACTACATGCGAAAGTAAAATTGATTTTTTGAAATAATGTTTTTATCACATCTTTTAAAGAGTTTATATTTCAATAATTTAAGCCTTAATAGTTTAACACTAATGGTGTATGATTCACTTCAAAAAATTGTTAACATTCGTGAGTAAAGCTTGAAAAATTTTGACTTTTTTCGAAAATTTGGCGAAAATATTGGGCTCTATAAGCAGCTTAATGAAATATTTTTCAAAAATTGATCCCTAGGTACCAAAAATTTGGTAAATAGATGTCAACAATTAAAAATATTTAATAAAATTAAAATATGACTGTTAGAAAAATTTCCAAAATTATAAGATCTTAGCAGCTAATGTGGCAAATTACACTAGGTATTACTATACCGATTCTTTACATCAGATAGGCGAAATACAAGGGACTATTTCAAAAATTTTAAAGATTCTATCAGAATCTACTTGTTTTGCGAGTTCTTATCAATTTATTTAAAAAATATTTGTTTGTATTTTTCAGAGGGAAAGCATATTTGGAAGAATGTAATATTCATTAAACACGAGTCTCCTTAACAACAAATAAGAAGCTTCAAGTGTACTTCCATTAGGTATAACTTGGCATTTTTGAAGAAATATTCAGTATTGTTATACCGTAATATAATCTGATCCAATAACATTCAGAATTACCCTCATTAACTTTGATTTTCTAGCATTTTTAGCTTAATCCAGACTTTGATTTCAAAAAATGTATCTGATTTGCAAAAGATTATACTTTAAGCATTTCTTTAGCTTGAAACTTATAAACCTTATTTAAATCTAATATTTATTTATTAAAGCTAAAAATTTAAGCAATGTTAGCAAAGACATTATACCTTTAGAAGTAAAAAATAAAAATAATTAGAGGCCTATATTTTGAGCAAATCAGTCTTAATTAATCACTTCATTTATAGTCATTTACTTTACTAAACTAGACAAGAATTTGGCTTTGTAAGTTTTGACTTGTTATGGTAAATGTTTCATATAATTTTTAGCTTAATTGTTCATCTACTATTGCAACAAATCCGTTCTTCTTTACTGTTTTCTATAGTAGCTTCAAGAATTTTTGCTTCTATATCTAAATTAACAACAAAATTATTCCTTATAACATGAAAACTTGTAGTTATATTAATATTGATTAATAAATCTTTCTTAAGTGCTAGTGATATTGATTAATTAAACCTAATGTAATTACAAAGCTATAAGTTTTTCTTTTCATTTGGAAAATATAGAATAAAATAAATGAAAAGGAATGTTACAACTTTGAAAAGTTAATTTATTTCTTTTTATACCTAGTAGCTATCCAATTGAATGTGCTTTGAGCATTTTCACTTTCATTTAAAAATTCTAATAAGTTTGAAATCTAAAAAGCTTTTTAATTTTTATATTTTATGGCATGTATTGGGTTGTTTTTAAAAATTGATTATAGTATTTATTTGACTATTTTTACTATAAAATTGTAAAGTTTTCATAAGTTTATTTGAACATGATTTCATGCTATTAACAAAACATGATCGCAAAATGTAAACAGTTTAATCATATTTAAAAACAGCAAAACTAAATTTAGTGTTTCTACAAGAAATATACATTAAATTAAAATTAGGGTGTTCTCTATTAAGATATTTAAGTTTTAGTTTAGCCATAGCTAATATCCTTCATAGCTTTAGTAGTGCAAAAAAGTTGGCTAAACTAATTAGTGCCGTTTTTGTATTATCTCCCACTAAACTTTAGCTGTTTTTCTTTGTTTAAATAACTGATTTATATATTGTCGTATTGTGAGCACAAAGTTTATAACTTTACAAATATCATAATAGTTTAACATAAATTAATGTAAGAATTTGGAAAAATCCGGAGTCAGGTGCAAGGTTTTCTTTCACGAGCATGGTAGTTGCAGGTCTATACATACTATTAACATTTTCCTTAGTTATCGTGGGAGTAAATTTCAATATTTAGACTACATATGAAAGCAGTATGTAAAATGTATTCAATTTTAATGACAAAACAAAGTAATTATTATAAAATTTAAATTAAATTTTTGATAGTAAAAAACAAACAAATCACTTACCTTCGGTGGTTGTTCCAAATGTTAAAAATTATTAGAAATACTGCTACTATTATTCCAAAACAAGATAAAGCACTCATGCAGATAAATAATGGTAAAGAAACTGTTCTTAAAACACTTCTAACTATAGTACGGTCTTGAGGAACCTGAAAAATTTCAATATTATAAAAATTATTTTTTAGTATTTATCAGTAGAATACTTTATTTTTACAATAAATAAATAAATAAATTTTAATTGCAAAAAATTGAATGGGTTAAAAGCTCCATTATTTCAGGCTTGATTCCAAAAAATGTTGTCTAACCTTTTATTTTAGCATGGAGCAGTGTTAGCATTTTTATTTAAAATATAAATAAGAAGAATAAAATAAGTTAAGATTCTTATTAAAAAGCAGCTAACCAACCACAAACAAGTAATTTAATGGTTGATTTAGGAGTAATTTTATTCTAAAGGCAGTCATCACTATCTTTCATTTCAAAGCATATTTTTGAAATTATATTTAAAAACATACAACCAAAGAATACAATCCTTTATGAAGCTGAATTATTAAATTTATGAAAAACTCTCATTCAATTGAACTTAATATTTAATTTTTAATTGAAAAAGACCTTTTCGATCTTGCAAAAATGATAATAACTCGCAATGGTAACGAAATTTTTTGTGAGTCTGAGCAAGAGAATTCCATTAAATTACATCTATAAATTTTGAATGAAGATCAAAATCAAATGTTTTATTTTTTATTCTATTAATGCTAATTTCAGTCTCTTTTTAAAAATTACTAGGTAATTTTTTGTTTTTTATAAAATCAATGCGAAAATAATTAATGATCCTGTAGTATCTCATTTATTTTATTTGTTACATTACTTTTTTGTTTCGTTTCCGCATTTTTTATTTGTCTTGGAATGCCTTTGAGTTTTTAAATTTTTTTTTGAGCAATTCTTAGCAATAATATTAATAACTTATTTTATGAACACCTTAAAAATGTTTGTGATAAGAAATATTATGAAAATTATGAAATTTTAAACTCATAAAGAATATTCCTTTAATTAAACCGAATCTTAGCATTGGTTTTTTTTCAAAAGTTTCAATTTCTTTAATTTTATTCGTTTTGTTTTGTAATCGTTTGAAGAACTTGTTTTTAGAAATTTTAGAAGATTTAACTTTGTAACGTAATACTAAGAAAATTGTTTTAAAATTCAATTTGTTATTCAAAAAACCCCAAAAAGAAAACAATGAAGCAAGTTTATTTCATTATTTTTCAATTTCACTACCGTCATTTGAAAATATTTATACTTTCCAAACAATATTTTATACTTGTTTACATTTACCGAGTATTTCGTTGTCATTTCCTAGTTGAATTACGTTACAATTGCAAGGAAGAGAAAAACAATATTCAAATAAGGATATATAAATTTACGTTCTATTCTATGCCATTTACAGTTTTTAAAATATGCAAACGTGTAACGATCTGAAACTATTGTGTGTAACTGGTCCATTTTTGTATACTAAATTTGATATACATATATAGTTAGTATATAGACTAACTATAGTAGTATGTTTCCAAACATGGTTATTTTAATAGTTCTCAGCAGATATTTTTAGCCGTTGGCTCTATAAATTTTTGAAAGAATATAAAGAATATATGTTAGAATTTATTTTAGGAATGCGACCAGCATATGAAATGAATAGTCTGTTGTGTTTAGTTTTGTTATGAAAGGAAAACAGTTAGAAAATATTTAATATACATAAATATTAACATTCTTGAAATTGTTTAGAAATATTAATTTTTTTATGGCTATTTATTGATTGTTTATTTCAAGTATCAAAGATGAAATTTCGATAGATTTTGGATTTATTTAGTTTATATTAATTTTATAGATACCAATAATGTTATTATTCTGCTTAATTTTGTCTTAGATTTGGTTTAAGATAATGTTTGAAAATTTTGACGGAAAGGAATTTAAGAAATCATTGATCTGAAAAGTTACTAAAATTTCAAAGTTTAGATTAAGATAATTTTAATACAAAGTTCAAGAACTTTTAGCTCTAACTTAATTTACTCCTGATTTTTTTTTAAATAACATAGGTAAAGCATTGTGTAAAAGTTTTGAGATATACCAGGAAAAGAAAAGGTGATAAAGGAAATTTATAAAGGATCTTAAAAGTTTTATACTTTGCAAGAAAAAATAGTCAGAAAATATAAAAAATAAAAATATAAAAATTTTATTTGTGTCTAATACAATTCTCTGAGCTATGAAGAACTAAACTTAAGGTCAAACTCCTAGGCCTGATTGACTAAATTCTGCTATCGTCTGTTTATTTATACTTTTTTATTTCTGACAGATTAGATTATTTGATTTCTTTGATTAAAAAATATAACGGTATGTTTGGTAAGCTTTACATAATAATGAAAAGCCAGGGGTAGTTTAATGAAATTGGAAACTTGCATCAATAAATTTTCCTCTTAAAGAAATAATTTTTTCATTAGAAGATTTTAAGGTTTCACTTAAATGAGTAGAGCTGGATAAATTTCATATTTAATGTATTTATTATCAACAAATGTTTTCATATAAGTTTTTAAGGATTTTAAAATATTATACTCAAAGATATAAATTTCTATTAAATTACAAAACATTTTAAAAGCGTTAGGATTTTCAATGCATTAAAAATACGCAGCAAAACTGTTGTAAAAGTTTCAAATTATACCAGGAAATTAACCAGGAAATTCACTTCTGAATATTCCAGTGATTATGTTATTCCTTTGTCATGAAACTTTTGAAATAGTTGTCATGTGCTCCAGGAAATAGTAAAAGTGTTCAGGATGAAATTACAACATTATTAAAAAAAGAAAGGAAAACAAACAAGAATTGGAATAACTTTTAAATGAAATATATGAAGAACTTACAAACCAATACAGAAAAATTAGTCATTGTCAAACAAGTGGTGCTTGAAAAATATTGAATAATGCCGTAAAATACTAAATCAATTAAAAACAATGAAATTCGTAATTAATTTAAACTTAAAAATAACTTAACTCTTAACTATTTCAAAAGTTTCTACAATTTGTTATCTTAATCTTAAAATTAATATATTGTAGAAAAGGTCTCAGGAATCATACAATATTGTAAATTGATATAAAATTCTTAGTCCTTGAAAACCGAAATTTGGTTTTTTTATTGAAAATATACGAACACACTGGTTCAACCTAATTTTAATAAGAGCATATTATATTTTTTAAAGAAAATTTTTTAATTAATTAATAAAAGTTTTTGGTGATAAATAGAAAGCCCAAATCATTTATCAAATTCATCTTTTCACATTATTGTGATTTGTTTCTTTACACTTTCAAAGCACTAAAGTAGAAATTTTATCAAAACATTCAAACCCAAGCAGCATAAAGTACAAAAAATCACCACCATTGATATTCTTAAAACTTTTGAATATAACTTTTTTAAATAATTAGGAAATACCAGCCTTATAAACTTAATACAAAATCTTAATTATACGTGTATATTTAAAAAAGTATTCATATGTTTTGTTTTGATTTTGTGAGCTAATATCAAGGGTAAATTTCTCTTTTTTGCAGTAAATATCACTCGATTTTAGGGTTGACAACATATTTTTAGAAAAATTGGTGAATTTTTGATGGTTTGCTTGTAAGAATTTTACTGCATTGCTTTCAAAGTCTTATTCTTAATAACCTTAGACCTATTTAATGAAAACAAAAGACATAGTTCTAAAATATGAAACACTGTTAATAATAATCATCTTTAAATGACAGTATTGACTTTGTTTGAACAAATATGTTTTAATTGGCTTCACCAAAAAATAACCATACAAAATTTTTAAATTGTGATAAAAGACCAAAAAAGACTTGAGGTAAAAACAAAAATCTGTTGATAATCACTAAGCTTCCTACTATTATTTTAGAGTGATAAATAATCAATGCTGAAATAGTTCCTTTTGAAGCACATTTATGTAATACTTATGTGAATAGTAAAGTCCTGTAGATCTTGTTAATGGGTATAATGGAATTAAATTAGAAAGTGGTCTTTCAAATGTGCTTTTACACAAACCTGAAGCTCTATAAGCTTGCCAATCAAATTTATAAAATAAGAATACTTGTGTTAAGTATTAAAGAATTTTCATGAAACATATGAGGACATTATGTATTAGCAAATCCATTAATCCATCACTATTAGAGGTTTTGGGCATATGGACGAAATGAAAGCTGCTCTACTGTTGATTTTCATTTATTAGCCCATTCATTAGGCATATAAATCCAGGTATTTGTACCTGATGCAAAATGTGGGCATTTTAAACTGCTTACAATAGGGATAAAATATGTTTGCAGTTGTTGAAAGATTGATGGCTTACATATCACTACAACTTACACTAAATTCATGGAAATACTTTGTTTCCTTAAAGCTTAAGGTATTAAACTTTAAGATTACATCATTCCCTGAAAATAAATATTCAATTTGCAAGAAATTTATGTAAATAATAATACATGATTCCTTAAGGAACTTAGTGGAAATAGGATAAATTTGTATAAAGATGTTAACAAAATATTTTAAGAGATTATTTTACTTTTGAAACCACTATTAAAGATTCCTTTTTGCAATGTTAAAATTTAGTATTGATAGCAGCAATTAGTTTAACTATTAGCAGATTCTATGGTGAAAACAGGATACTCTTATTTTTTGAGTTATATAAAGTATCCTCAATATTTTACAATAGCTATAAGAGCTTGCATGTGTTTTGTTATATAAAAAGCTAAAATAAATTCGATATTTAACATGAAACACGCTTAGAATCAGTGACAGTAGAATCTGAGGTGAAAATTTTGGGGAAAAAATGAAAAGACGCCTCAGTCATTTAATGTAAAAATTTTTAGCTTTGACCAAAATCTATATAAGTAGAACAGTAATTTTCGAAAAATGCTCCACAAAGAAATTTTTCAATGTGTATAGGAATATTTATAAAAATACTTTTTTAATAAAAATGATATATAGGACAAGTAAAAACATGCTTTAAAAAGTTTTGCATATTTCAGATTTAAGTAATGAAAATACACTAGAAGCAGCCATCTTGACAGGATTTTTCAGATATAACTTAATTCTTCAGATTTTTTAAAACTCATATGGTATTCTAAAATGAGAGTCTGCAATTTTGAATCCTAAAGGTAATCACAATTAATAAAGCTCAGAGTAAACCTTTTGAGCTCTGTTGTTGAAATTTAGAAACGATTCTTTTTTGATATATGTCCTGTCACTAAAGCAGACAACCTTTATATTTGTAATCCAAAATAACTTAAAATCCATTAAGGTTCATTAAATTTGCAAAGTTTAAACATCAATGCTTGGGAGAAAAATCAATTTGGAGGAACTTTCGATAAGAAACATTGGAGTTCTTCTTCATGAATTGTCACTCAAGGAGCAGGGGTTCTGCATACAATATAGAGGCTACTACTATTTAGGAATTTCAAGCCAGAACTAGTACTTGAGTTTTGGAGGTTTTAATGCTTAAACATACAATTGTATGAAACAATCAAAACTTTAGCTTTTAAATTAAATTCAATTATACATAAATCTGACATGATTTTAACAAAAATTTACTAGAAAAACCTTCAAAAGTATGTGTTAAAATTTCTTTTAGGTGAAAATAAAATACTTTAAGGATAAAAAAATAACTTTAATAAAAGCTTACCTTATTACCAGCCCATCGCTCCATATTTAGCCATGTTAGATTGTCTGATTGTGTATCGTAGTATCCCAATTTTATATATTGTCCATTGATCATCTGCTCAATTTGTGTTAAAGCGATTCGATCACCTTGAGAGCTGAATGCAACCACGCCCTAATGAATTAATTAAAAATATGAAAAATTATTTATTTCATTTTTAATGATTTGGTTTGCTTCAGAAGCATTGAAAATTTCTATTATTATGTTTGTTGTGTATAAGGGATTTTTAAAATATAGATTAGTAATTGAAGTATTTACTCAAAGTTAGATATTAAGTTCTCAATATTTGTAAAAGCTTTTTTAAATGACTTCTTACACTTGAGCTATTTCAAGTGTTTTGAGGTTTTTCTTATTTGTATGGAATTTTACCGATAACTATTGTTAATTTGGGAACATTAGGAATAATTTCTAAACGACAAAAGTAATTCAATAACCCAATTGAACTTATTTACTCAGCGAAAATATTTTTTGATGTATGCTTTCATAATTGTAATCGATTATTAAATATTCAATGGGCTAGAAAGATTCTTTCATTTCCTTACAAAAATCCTTAACAAGTTATTTCTAGACATTGTGGTTTCGTTTTTTCAAAACTTAAGGGAAGTGTCAAGAGAATATTCAAAACTTATTTTATGAACCACAGTATTTATTCTATTTGATTTAGTAAAAAATAAACTCATCAAACAAAGTTTGCAAAGTATTTAAATTACAAAATTTCTTAATTAATATTAACCCAAAACCTAAATAATAAATTTGCTCTTATCTTAAATAGTGTCATCACAAGGAAAACGAAAATTATACTTTTAATAAAATAATATTTGGAAAATATATTCGATAATGAAAATTTCCTTTTTATGATCCAGCAGTTTTAGCTTTGATATTTTTAAAAGATAACAACAACCTTTTGTAATAACTTTTTCAAAAGAATGCTAATCAGCCAAGTTTAAAAGTTTGTGTAAGTCAAGGATCAGTCTTTGCTTGGGAGTAGCTTGCAGCAATTTAAACGTTTAATTGTGGTCCATCATATCTCAGGAAGTAATTATTTATTGATTCTCACATCAGAGGTATTATTTTCATTAATTGAGAATCGAAATTTTAGCTGCTTAAGAACTTTGCGTGTACCACCGGTGGTGGGTACACGAATATTTTATCTAGCCGTATGGTTATGTGGTTTATGTGATTAAAATATTTCTTTTACTAAAATCAAC
Organism: Acrocera orbiculus; assembly: GCA_947359355.1. Classification (NCBI taxonomy): domain Eukaryota; kingdom Metazoa; phylum Arthropoda; class Insecta; order Diptera; family Acroceridae; genus Acrocera; species Acrocera orbiculus. The sequence goes on from OX375757.1 coordinate 4,345,627, forward strand.
TTTCAATTTCTTGCAAAGCAATATTTTGTGAAAGGCGCTGCCAGATAAAGGAAAATACAATTTTTACTGCCGGTGGATGAAGAGAAATACAAAAAAGTCTACTGACCACAGCGTGTTAAGCCCTTACAATGCAATGCAAAGTGGCGAAAACAGATATTTACCTGAAAATTAACTATTTCTATATAAAAGTAGTATTCGTATATTTTTCTGATTGCCATTAAGAGTTACTGATAAGGGTAGACTAATTACGTGATTTGAAAATCCAATGAATAAATTTTTTTAGCTTTAAGGTAGAAAATTTTATGAGCTTTGGGTTTTTCTATTAACTATAAAATTATATTTTAAATTTTTTTTTTTTTGTAGAAAAAATAAATAATTGAGTCAAATTTTGAAAGGAGGATGCCACAATTGTCTCTAAAATATTGCCACCACACAAATTTTCACATGCTTAATCATGTAATCATGCTAATCAAGGTACAGCTTTTATTTTACCCAAGAAATTAGTAATTATTTTAGATGTATAAATCAGCCAGAATTGATGCAAAAAAAAGAAACATATATTTAAGTCTAATTATCCAAATTTGTTTTGTTTCCTTCGAAGTAGTCCTAATTGTGTGCAATAAAATTATGATAAAGTCACACCCATTCCGTTATAAAATCTTTGTTGGCGAAAGAATGTATTGTTTTCAATTAATGCAATAAATTCTAAAAGTAGTCAAAAAAACCATTAACAACATATTCCAGGTAGGATTCAATTATGTAAAATATCTGAAATTTGATTTTAATTTAATTTTGATAGTTATATATATCTATAACTAAGACTATTGTAATTTTCATGGCAATCAATTTAATTACACCACTTGAAATAGAAGACAAAAAAATCATAAGTTATAATTATATCATTATTTAAGTTGTTACTTTTGCTAAATATAATTTTAAAAGAGGAACTTTTTGCAAAAATGCTGTCATAAATGTTTACAATCCCATACAATCCCATACAATCCCTGAAGCTCTGGAAAATTTTGGATTAAATATATTAACTAAATGAAAAGAAATTTCTATGTCATATTTTAAGAGTTTGAAAAATTAATAAGTGTGTCAAAATTACGTGTGAATGGTACAAATAGGCAAAAAGACAAGCATATATATAAAAACTTATATATGAACACTTAAAAAAAATTAAATATTTAATTTAAAATTAGAATACTAAAAGTAAAGTGTAAAGAAGTAATTTTTATAGTCAAAAGTTAATAAATCAAGCTCTACAGTTTCATAGTAGCTAAATATTTAACAGCCAGGAAAATCATATTCTATCAAAGTCTTTCAAATCATTTTGACTGATAAGCAATTTGAAAGTTGCTTGCTGTCATTCTGCCTTAAAATAAATGAAAAATTTAACTCAATTTCAAAATACTAAAAGATAAAATAATAAACTGACTACCGTTTTTTTAAAAAATAATGAAAAATTTTAAAACAAATGAAAAACCATAAAATATATTATATCATGAATTTTTTTCATTGTCATTAACTACCTTTACACAAGAAATGCTGGTATTTTATTTTAGGGGAAATGATTGCAACATTAACATTACTTAATATTTAGCACTCATGTACTAGAAATTATTTACAGCTTTCTATCAATCATCATTTCAAAATGTAATCCTGAGGTGTTATTTTTTTTATGAATGTGAAATTTTGTAATAAGCACAGCTGGATTTTTGATAGTTTCTGTTTCATATCCTTTTTTTTTATTTAAAATCCAAGAATTCATTTGTGATAAAAAAGTATTTTGTTGTAATATTTTTTTGTGTACTTTAACAAAAGGTTAATTTCTTTAAATTTTGTTGATTGCCATTACTTAAGTCTAAAGTGTTATTATTATAATGGCTAGCAATTTTTAAAGGCGAAAAAAACAACAAAACAAAAAAAAAAGTCCTTAAGCTAAAAAAGATTTGAAGCAGCCACTTATCATTTTTTCTTAAATTGAACAGATTCCTAAATTTTTATATATGAATTACTTTTAAAAGAGAAAACTTTGTTTGCTAAAAAATATTTCATTTGTAGCGTAAATAAAATTTTTAGGGTAAATATTACCGGATAATCCTAAATTTTGTAAAACTTGTGCTACTTGGTTTTTGCTTAGAGGGACTCGCTATATATTAGTTGCTGACAAGTGGTACTTAAGTTTCCTTATAAGTCTTTCTATAGTACCTTTACTATATAAGATAGTATTTAAATAATAAACTCACTTTTAGCTTAATAAGAATTAGGATGAGAAAAATATACATTTGAAAAGGAAAATTTTAGACTAAAATGTATGAAACTGCGTTTGAATGGGTCCCTAAAGTAACTTGAAGTCATTAGACATTCGGACGAGTATTTGATAAGTGGTTTTCATTGTTATATTAAATAATTTGTTTTAATCATCATAATTAATTGATATATTAAATTGCATGCTCCATATAACTAATGGGTAGAAGGATTTCTGGAGATATTTTTTTTCAGGTATTTTAAATTTTTTTTAAAACAAGCCAAAATTAATAACAATATTTAGTCAAAGTGTCACATTAAATTTATTAATTGTATCAAGTTTTTTACTTTTTTTATATACTTTTATTTAATTCGTTTTTTCTGCTTATTTGTGTGTGCCCTTCAAATCAATATAATTGCACTTAATGACTTTTAAAAGATTTTTTCATGAATTCTTGATAGAAAATATATTTAACACGTTTAGGACTGCGTGTACCACTGGTGGCACATGTCCGTCTATAGTTTTGCTAGATGTAAAAACTTTATGTGGTTGAAAATTTTTTTTAAAATTAAAATCAAGTTTTAATTCTTTGCTAAACAATATTTTATGCAAAGCTCCCTTGCCGCCCTATGAAGCGAAATAAAAAAACCACACCGTCCTCAATGTGTTAAGTAAAATTGTATTTTTTTTATATCAAAATATTGCGTTTGAAAGTTATGGCTTCGTACAAAACTATTGGCTCAAATGCTTCAAACCCTACTTTGAGGACACTAAATGAATTTATGCTTCTTTTTTTTATGTATGGTTGATTGTCTAGATCAGTAGTTTCCAAACTTTCTGATACTGCGACCCACAAAAGAACAAAATAAAAAATTGGTGGCCTCCTTATTAGATAAAAAACTAAAATAATATAAACACATTTTCAAGTTGTAAAAAGTAATGTATTCATTGAATAAAACTAAGTAGAAATTAATGAAAATTTAGTATGTACATATATTTATAGAAAAAAATTTAATGTGATAGATGAGCTTGTTTGTTAGCACGAAGTTTCTGAAAACGTGGTGTTATTGTTGAAATAGCAACCCGAAGTTCTTTTTCCACTACTAAAGAATTTCGATATTTCGATTTCATGGAAAAAAAATTGGCATTTAATAAATTTTTGTAAGTATTTTCTTCAAATATGTAAAACAGAAATTAAAAACTTCACGACCCCCTTGAGGTTATTACGCGACCCACATTTTGGAAACCGCTGGTCTAGATATTTCGAAGAAAATATAAGCTTGTTTAATTAGCATGACTTGCAAAAAAAAAATTGATTGTATAGCAATCATCTTAAATATTTTATGTTTTTGAAAATAATATTCAAATTTTTTGATTTTTATTGCTTTTTATTAGATTTTATTCAATCTGTTTATTTGCTTATGTCCTTTGATGAACTTAATGATATTCAAAACATCTAAAATTTTATAGTTGTTATTTAATATTTACTTAATAGATGTTTAGTTAAGGGCTACAATGTTGTATATAAAATTTTCCAAGTTTTATTTTGACGTGCTATTAGCAAAGAGGGTGATTATTGCTCGAGTTATCCCAGAGTATCCAAACAGTATGAAAGAGAAATCAATATTGAAATTTTTACATAATTAAATGAATGCAAAAGTATCCATTTTTGAATATTTATGATTCAAATTAACTTAAAAGCCATAAAAAAAAGCATAATTATTTATTGATTTAAATAATTCAAATAAAAACACTTTTATTTATTAAATACTGCTGCTTATGATCATTTTCGAATAACGATTAATTTTTTGATTTAATTGATATGAATCAATCAATCTAGGAAGAATAATTCATGTTTAGCTCGTGTGAATTATTTATTACAAGAAACAAAAATGTTATTAGAGGTTTTTGGAACAAAATTTTTTATCGCGTCAAATCTATTGACACCAAGTATTGTCAGTTATTATTGTGTTTATCTTCTCTTTTTAATAATTAATTATTTTATTTTTATTTTGCACAATGGTATAGGTTTTGATTGTTAATTCGTTGTTGTTTCCTTATAAGTTAATGGAAAGTATAAATTTACATTTTAAAATTTCTATGTAAGTCTATCAAAAACCTATTTTAATTTTGTTGAATTTTGTATAGATTTAATTAATTTAATATTCGAATCTCTAGAGAGAGAAAATTAGTGATATAAATGTCGTTGTCTGTAGCTTGCTATTATATCAACTTGAAGAAAGGCTTACTACTTACCTACTTCATATATTGTACAATTTTACCTATTCCTTCTTTAAGTACTAAGTAAGCCCAACATGGTTCAATTAATCCCTTTTGATGTATAAATTTTCATTAAACACCAATTTTACCTTTTTAAATGAGATGTTCTCCTTTGTTCTGTTTTTTTCTATTCTGATAGATATTTTTTATCAGAGATTTGTATGTATATATGTACCAAATTTAGTTTTAAGGGATTACTAATATCTTTCTTCGTAAATCTTAATTTAATTTGTAATTTGCATTAGTTTAATATAAATGAAATATTTCATTGAATACTTTGAAAACGATATTTAAATTACAAGAATGGAACTTCGGTTCGCAGGTTTGAAAATCTGCTTAAAAAGAGATTTGAAGATATGAAAGCTATTTAGAGGCAAAAAATAAATCATTATACATGACTGGTATTAAGGAGATAGAGAGGTGTTGTAATGAAGTCAACATTTATTATTACCGAATTAGATTGAATTATATTGAAGAAAAAATCAGTTATTACGGAATAATGAATCGAAATGAGATGCAGACGAATAAATAATATTTTTTTACTGGAATCAATTACAATTTTATATCGCAAGAAAAAAAAATTTGGAATATCCTTCATAATAATTATCAAATTTTCGTAACTATCCAACAAAAAATTCAGTGAAAAATAAAAATTGTACTCAAAGTAATAGTTACACTGATCTAGAAATTATAGTCTCTCGACTTCCTACACTTTCATTTTATTTTTGTAAAAAGCTTTCTAAATATTTCTGTTTCCATTCTACAGGATTAAAAATTATTTTTCTCATTCTAGTTCATTAATTGTATGAAATGATCATAAATAAAAGTTTACGTTTAAAATTTTTTTTTAATATTTTTATTTTGACTTTTGTGCATGGCAGTAAAACTTGAAAATTTCATTGGTCTTCTCATATTTTTTATACCTGTGTTAAAATCAAAATAGATTTTGAGCTTTTATTGATCATCTATTTGAAAAATGCTCATGTTAAATTTATTACAACTTGCCAAAAGAAAATAGAACATTGATTTTAAAATTATGTTTTATTGTTTAATTACAAATGTGTTACATAGTTTGGAAAAATTATTTTTGTTTGTTGAGTGTATTGAAATACTTTTGAGTGGTTTATATGGCTTTCTAAATATTTGTGCCATTGTTTTAATATTTACTTTGAAAAATTGCCTTTATATTAATGGAATAATAATAATAATAATTTGCTTCCATTTTTCACTTTCATATTTATAACAATAAGAAACCTACCGAATAAAGTAAAATAGAAAACACTTTTTCTAATAAGATGTAAAATTTAAATAGCAATAACTGTTTGATATTTGACGCTATGCGTCTTTTCGAAGTTCTAAATATTATTTCCTAGACTTCTATTTTGAATAAAAAACATCTATTGAAGTAAAACTTAATTTTAATAGAAGGAAATCATAAATTTTACATTACAAAAGTACACCTTCCTATAGAATTTTACATGTTATTAAATTCTTAATTCGAAAATTCAAACGAAAGCAAAAATAAAGTATTCCTTTTTACTAAAAAAACTTTTCCTAACTTATTAAGAACACAATTGAGTCTTGCTTTGAATCTAACTTGAAGCCACAAAAGAAAGTTTTCAGAAGACTTTAAAAGTATGATCTTGAATTTTGTGATGAAAATTAATTAAATTAATTAACCTTTGAAATCTTTTTTTTTGCATTTAATGAAGCCAGTTAAAAAGAGACTTGATATTAAAGGGAAATTTAATGTAGTTTATGTTGAATTCTATAACTACTGACACTAAAAGTATGGACAATAATATCTTTATATTTTTGAAGTTTTTAATATTTGTACTTTCTCAAAAGTTGTTAGTGTCCTGATACAAATAAATTTTTAACTCTCTCAAAACATTCTTTTGTTTGGTACACAGATTAGTCAATTTGCATAGAAATGAGAATTAAAAGTTCGGGGTTTTGAATTCTTATGGTTTCATTTATAGGTTTGAGTTACACTATTTTGAAGTAGGAATTGTTACAATAAAGCCCTGCATTTTTAATCATTTTTGGCAATGGAATTTAGAAGCTAAGTGGCAGAAACTTGAACGTCATATAAAGCTATTGCAAAAGCCTGGAGTGATATTTTATGAAAAGTGTTACAATAATGTGACATTTTGCTAATGGGGTATTGAAGGTACAAATGAAGTCAATTAACTGACTAATTTATTTTAGAAGCTACATAGAGTACTAGCCAAAAACTTACAGATCTTCATTTATATTCAAGCCCCAAGTCTAACGCTTAATTTAAAACTAATTCTAATCATAAAGCTAAATTATATTAAATTCTTCAAATATAAATTAAATAAGATCTTAGTAAAGCAAATATTTGGACCGAATATCCATTTGATATGGTAAATTAAAAGACATGCTTTGATGGAATCAAAAGAAAATGAGCTACTGATTTAAACATGAAGTTGAGGAAGAATACATCCATTAGTTGTGAGAGAGAAAAGATATAGTGGAAACATCTATTTTATACTTTGAAACTAGAGAGAAAAATTATAGAGGAAAATTCTAAAAAGTTAGTCAGCTAGCCTAGAGTAAGTCTAAAATGGTGTTTTTGTAATAAATGTGATTATTTTGTGTCTCTTATTTATTTTGAAACATGAATATCATAAAGAAAAGTCTCAATTATTATTATTATCACTCTTTTTTAAAAGTTTTAAGTAGTTTTAAATGAAATACGCTTAGCTAAAAAATCATGCAGGAAACTAAAATTACCTTTTTGTTGTTAGATTTAATTCGTTTGAACTTTAACATGGTTTAATCAAAAGTTTTTAAATTTAATTCGTCGATATGCAGGTAGGCTTAAATTTTTATATTTTCAAAAAGTAAGAAAATTTGTATATGGCTATGATGATTTCTTTTTTCTTTAATAAAATGTACAACATATCTTTCGTCATTCAAAATAAAAATGTTGGAGATAGAGCGTTCGGAAATTCTATCTATTTCCCGATGCCAACAATCTTTAGTCGATTTTGCTTGAAGCTCGATTGTTGCCACGAGGCCGATTATTTTGAAATTTTCAATGCAAGATTGACTACTGCTTGATTGAAGAATTTTCTTTATTTTTAATCCCAAAGCATTGTGTGGTGAAAATTATACGAAAAAGAGTATTTTTTGTAAACAGATGCCAAAAAGCTTTAATTTTTACTTTATAAGTTTTTTTAAGTGAAAATTTATAAAATAAATAGGTTATGCCCAAATTGGGATATATGTATAAAGTATAATTTTATTTCGCTAATATGAATATTGGCTCTTAAGCCATTAATTTCTACAAGGCAACTATTAATAATAATCACGATGACTATTACGATTCAGGACCAATAGGGCCTTCTAACAATTATTATATTGTTAGTTGAGCCCCTGTTTCTTTCAGACCTTTTACCCATATCTGCTACGCATAAAGGGAATTTCATAAGGAACGTTTGTTTTTATTATTTTAAAAAGCTTTAATATAATATTTCACTTATCATATTAAACAGTATTATTGAATATATTTTATTTTTTTAGCCTAAAAAATCAATGTAAGACTATATTCTAATATCCATTGCTTTTATTTTTTCTAAAAAAAAGCTTAAGGAATATTATATTTGAATAAGAACTTGAATTTATTAATAAATTATGGTTACTCAATTTAATAAGGCTAACAAGAATAATAAATTGGTTATACTCCATTGCTTTATAAAAAATTGAAAAAAACATAAAACTCTACATACGCATTCTGCTCAGGTAAGGGATATCAATTTTTGCCAAACGGAAATAATATAAATCTTATTGAATAAAATGATAGAAATAATACGAATCGCAGCTAAAAATCAAAAGAAAATAAAATCAGATAGTTATCCATGAAACTCAATAGCACTTGAAGTTTTACAAAATTATGGATTTCATATCTCAAACGTTCGTATTTGATATTAAGACGCTTTGAGCAAAATTGAGTTGTACTTTCAAAAATCAATGTTTATGTTCAAATTTGATCACGTAGTAAGATTCTTCTTAACTTGAAAGAAATTATTTTCAAGGAAAAAAGAACATCTTGATTTAAAATTCTGATATTGCTCTTCTGTACATATGATTGATGAATATCAAAAAAGTTGGTAAACAGAAGAATCCTAACAAAATATTATATTCCAATCGAAATATAAATAGCCGAAACTACAGAAAAGGAATTAAAGTTTAAGCTTGAATTGGAATTATTTAATAATTTAAGGTGTTAGTAATATATGTCAAAGCCTTTTTCTTACATTGTGTTTATCGTAAATTTACTTAAATAATTTCAGTTTTTTTTTATACATTCTAAGCTAATAAAGATAAGTTTTTCTACTAAAAATAATAATAGTTTTATGCAGACAAGTGTAGAATTGCTTAGAAAATAAAAAATAAAAATTTAGAATGCTTTAATTATTGCTAATCGATCATGTTGAATATATACATAATGTATGGTAAAATAGAAAAGAATGTTAAGGGAAGTTTTGTCTAAGCGCGGAAAAACACAACTGTTAAAATTGATTTTGATGTCTCATTTGAGATATTTTTGTGATATAAAATATATCTTTGCAAAGATCATAGAAAGGAAATTTTATTGGAGCCACAGTTACACGTAGTCGTGTTTTAATTCTTGTCATTTCATGTTTTAGAGTTTTATTGAAGGAGCTGCATTTTTGCCATTGGTTCAAGGAGAGTTGATAAAAGCAAACAAAATATCAGGTGATTTTATATTATTAAAACAAAACAAACAAAATATAAATTTACAAATATAAATACATTTTGTATTGTATTTTATTGAATATGATTTGCTTTAATTACTCAAAAATTACTCAAAATTACTAATTTGTTTATTTAGATAAGGTAAACAAAAAGCAAGTGAAGTGTTTTTTCAAATAAGTCAAGAAAACTGGCTTTTAAAATTTGCACTGAAAATGATTTTAATAACTTTTTAACTTAAGAAATCTGAATGAATTTCCTAAAGCTGAGCATTTGAAGAAACATTTTTTAGTAATAAAAATTTTGAAAAAAAATTTAGGGATGAATTAAATTAATGAAATATTAATTGCTATATGTTTTTGTAATTTGTGAGTAAAGTTAGGAAGAATCCCATTGCAGTTTTGCAAAGCAAATTAAATAAAGGACTGGGAGCTGTATTATACAAGAAGTGTAATGAATACATAAACTCTTTTTAAAAATCGACCTTTTTGTTATTTCTAATAGTTAAATATTTCAAGAATATTATCCCAAAATTTAAAGCCGATCAGAGCAAAACTAATAAAGTTATTGACTAATTGGTTTCCTGTGCTTTACTCATTTATTCAATTTTTAAACGCTTTGTTCTCAAAATTAATTTGACAAAATTGGTGTTTAATGCCATTTAAAAACTTGGTTGCCGATTCACTACTTCTACATATAAAATGCAAAAGAATTCATTTCTTAGAGCATTTATAGAGCAGAAATATTCATTTATGCAATTTTTGAGATAGTTCAAATTAAATTAGACATTTGAGGTGGCTATAAATTTATAGACGCTGAACTTCTTTTTTTTCAACAGGTTTTTTTTTAATTTGAATCATAACCTCACATTGTACATGATTTATATAATCTTTTCCATAAAAATAAAAGAACATTTAATTTAAAAATAATTCTGAATTTAATTCCATATTTTATTTAAAAAGATATTTGCTATAATTTAAGGAAATTAGCTCCAATCATAATTTTCTGTTTTAACTATTGATAAATTCAATTAGTAAGCCAAATAAAATTGAGTCCATCAAATTCACTTCTTTTTTGGTTTTAGGTAAAAATATAGGATAATCAAGCCAATTACTCCATAAGTTGCCTTAGCAACCTGAAAATCCATTAATTTTTTTTCATGAAACATTTAATTGTAATTGAAAAGTTTACATTTGCACGGCCTGTATTCGTAGTTGAATTAAAGTGTTTAGAAAGTCCTGTCAATTTTGAATCATCTATTTTGTCATCACCCGCCATGGTTTATTACAGAGGATATTATTTCGAAACAAATAATTTAAATAAACTAATTAAATATTTTAAAATCGACTGTAACTTTTAATTGTTTATTTTGTCTTGTAGATTATGTTATTTGACGTATAGCTGACATTAAAAGCTAAAATCGAGTATTCGGCGCAAGCAAGCTTTGATCTGTCAAATTTAAGACGTGGATAAATTGTACAATTGAAGGCTTTTTGTTAATAGTTTATTTTTTAAGAAAAATTTTAAGAAACTTCATTTTATTTCATATATTTGATTATTTTTACGTGTATACTCAAGCCACTTGTTGAATTATGTAACTATATTGGAAAAGCTTTTGTTTTACACATTATCTTGTAAAACTTATTAAAGTAGTTTTGGTATACAAATAAGTTTGCAGACTAGACTCACAAAACAAATTCAAATATAATTAAATATTTTTGTTTACGAATTTCTCCCATTTTTATTGCACTTTTTTGAACGAACAACGTGAAAAAATTTTTAGCTCCAAAAATTGGCCAACCATGGTGTGCTTACATTAGCTAGCATTTAGGCCAGAGAAGTTCAGAAGACAACTCTGGCAATTTATAAACTTAAGACGTTGCAGTGGCTTGCAACTCTTTAGATGGATATCAATATACAGATGGTTTTTCTTGTTTCTTCCTGATTAACTGACTGAATACGTAACAATTTTTATTTTTGTCATATTGAAACAATTATAATAAAAACAAAACAGGTTTTCAAAAGGTTATTAACGCTTTGGGGCATGGTGGTATTAAAAATGTCCCACCTTTTGATGCATAACAATGCATGGTGGGACATTTTTGATCTTACCTCGAAATATTGGAATAGCTTCACCCTCATACATTTTTTTCTGAACCTTCTTATTTAAAGTAGTTGACTAAGCTTTTAGCAACTGTCAGTAATTTATTAGATTGCGTTGACAAGGTTTATTATCATATAGCAGGTCCAGCAATTAGTGAAACCGAAAATTTTGAATATTGCAACTTTTTTTGTGATTTTACGCGAAAAATATTAAAAAAAAGTTTTTTTTTTATTTTGAATTACTTCTATTGTATATAAGCAACTAGAGTTATTTGTAAGAAAAATAAAAACGCGTTTTTATTTATTATTTACTTTTTATAATGAAAACTATAATTTTAATTTTCATATATGTAATTTTTGACCCTTCTGATTCAAGATGAACAAAAATACCCTGGATTTTGAAGAAATGCCTTCAGATGAAAATTCTATAATTGATTCTAAATCTGACGAGGAAGAATTGTTTACCCCACTGAAAGAAAGAATCCTACTACTTTCTAGTTCAGATGAGTCTGAAAGTAGTGACATAGGAAATGTACCAGTTCACCGTAGGAAAACCTTTGCCGAAAAGTCTCCAAAATGGACTCATAACGGAAAACACAATTCCAGAGGGGGCATTTTCTTCAAATGTTGGCCCGACTCAATATATTGCAGACCTGCCAGATCCAACACCTTATGACGTGATCTGCAAATTTATAACTGATGACATTATTTACTCCATCGTTTTCCAAACCAATTTATATGCAGAACAAAAAAATAATAGATACACTCCAACTAATGAACAAGAAATTCGCGCATTTATTGGTATAAATTTAATATTGGGAGCACGAGGTATAGTGCTACGCAATGAATACATAAGTCAGATAATGACTGTAAATCGTTACGGTTGGCTTCTAAGTCATATTCATATAAATGATAATATGTTAACTCCAGAAAGAAATAGTATTAACTATGACAAACTGTATAAAATTCGTCCAGTTTTGGACAAGATACAAGAACATTTCAAGAAAAATTTTAATCCAGGTACCTCATATTGCATGGCGGGACTATTTAAGTCAATAATCAGAGAATCAGAGAATTAAATTATTTTTTTTTTTACCTATGTATATCCTTATTAATAAAAATACTCCAATTTTGTTGAATTTTAAACAGTATAAAATTGCTGTGCAACATGGGTATTTTTATTTTCTAAAACTCCGTGCCTCAAAGGGTTAAGTAAATTTATGTATTTACATACACATAAATTGTCTCTTTGTTATAAGCCCATGTGTAATATTAAAAAAAAAATTTCCACAGAGTTTTAGTGGTGTGTTTTACCTTAATATAAATGAGCTTAATAAATAAAGCTCAAAAAGCAACCTTAACGATGAAATATTTTAATCCAATATTGTATTGTACAAGCTGACGGGATCAGGTAAAGGCAATTATAAAATATTGAATAGAAATTATTATTATGTATTTGATATAAGTGATATCCTGGTCTTAAACAGAATCTTCTCCAAAGTGTTCCTAACTTATTCAAACAAGTTAGCGTATCTGTAAGTTCATGGAAATTTAGTAATTTTAAATTGAAATCAGTAAAAAAACTATTTGGAGCAATCCAAGATTTAAAATTCGGCAGATTAGCAATAGAAAACTACGCAATACAAAATATAAATTTTAAAACTTGTAATACCCAGTTTTCAGTTGTAAAAGTCAAAAAAAGCTGTAGAAAAACATAGAGACTGACAATAAGTACAATTTTTATGTTTTAAGTAAAAACTTTTTTATGTCTATTAACAGCTTTCAGGAACCTGTAAGTTTTTAAATGCTTATAGCATAGTAAGAAGTTAAAAAATTTTTTCTCTTTATGAAATAAAGTTATACTTATATATATATTCATATTTTTATAGGAGAAGCCTTATTTTATTTTATTAAGTGTATCTGTAAAACACTAATAAAACAATGTCAGTTGATGCTATTAAATACTTAACAAAAAGAAAAATTTATTGTTTTGCTTTAATCAAAAAGAAAATATAAAACCGTAATTATCCCTAAAGCCATTGCGAGAGACAAGTCAGAAATTACATACCTCGTATCATAGCTCCACATTTCAGTATTACCCTATTTCTGGATAATAACATGACAATAACACGAACAGTGACAATGAAAAAAAATTAATTAATTGACGTCAATGCGTATATATAAGAGCAGAAATAGAGATTCAAGTTATATACATATGTCTCTATGTTAGTATGTATAACATCATGTATATATATCACTTACCGATACACCAAGAAATTGTGTTGAATTCATGGCAGCATAAATTTCATCAGCAATATCTTTATCTGTATATGTAAAATCCCTTAAAGATCTTTTACGCTCCTTGAGACGTTCCATTGTTTTATTAAAAGCTAGTGCCACACTCCAAACCGCATCATATGCTAAAGGTGCTTCCTGATATCCCTCAGGGTAACGATTATGATTTATATCATATCCTTCATTCATAAGAGCTTTGTTTAGACGTTGTCTATAAATTGAAAATTTCAATGAAAAATTTTAGCTGGAATTTAAAATCTTACCTAAAGTCTTCAGATGACATTCCAGATATTGTTTTTTGATTGTTTTGGTTCCACATTAAGGCTTCTGTTGTCAAATGTCCTTCAGCAGCAATTTTCATTTGCTCTCGGGTACATGAGATATTTTCATTTTCTAGATTTACTTCATACCAGTTGTCCTCATACCAGCCTATAAAAAGAAAGAAAAACAGATTATAAGGACAGTTTCAATAGAAATTTACGAACAGAACTGTTTTAGCTTTGGGTATTATTGCTTGTCCTCTGAGAGGATTTCCTTTTATTAAGGATATAAACATTCCAAAGGGCAATGGTAAGCCGATATTTTCCAGTGGGTGTTAATGTGATTTTAGTTATAAGTTATAATCCATTTCTGATCACTGTTAAAGCATTTGTGAGTTAAATGTCCTTAATGGTAAATTCAATAAGATATTTCATATGCGTTTAATTATTGAAATTTTCCAAAATGTTTATTTAAATAATCTTTAAAGTAAATTTTAATAAATTTTAATAGCAGTTTAATTTTATAAATGTTTATAGGGCTTAGTTAATATAGTTCAAAACTTTTTCAGGTTAATGAAAACCTAAAAATACTTCGATACTTTCCTTAATTAATTCACATTTTAAAGGTTTCAGATACTAAGAACTTAATTAGAAAAGCTCAGGTCAATTTTTGCATATTTAATTGATTAATAAACTTTTCTTGGGAAATTTCTTCTTTGATGTTTCAAGTTTTATAGCACTAGTTTGAAATTATACAATAGTTAGGACTAGAATATGAATTAATTTTAAGTAGCTCTCTTTATTTCTTTTGAAGTGTTTTTGTGAAAAAAGACTGAATACTTTCTAGAGTCTTCTCTAACTTTTTTGTTGTTGTTCAATGATGATAGAACATGCCAAAAATAAACTTTAAATTTATTCAATGGCAAAAAATAGATAAATATTTATATTTGTAAAATGTATATACAACATAATATCAGGAAGAAATATACAATTATTTTAAAATGTGTGATGAAAAAGGTATATTTCAGCAAAATAATGCTTCTATACATAATCCTCGACTCGAATTCGATTAAGTGTATATGGAGCAGGCTTAAGTAGTTATTCAAAAATAAGGTCAAATGTAATAATTATCAAAATAGAATTTTTCCAAAAAAGGTAGTGAGCTTATAAATTTTTTCAGGTTCAGAGTAAGTATTAAGTCATTAAATTTATCTAAAGTAACTCACAAGTTAAAAGGCAATATAGACAAAACAAACAAATAATAATTTAGATAGTAAATAAATAACATATTCAATGACACAATAAATAAGGAAGTTTTAATTTTAGATTGTCTTACAACCCAATCATTTCCAATAGATGCCAAAATTTCCCTTATACAAGCTTTCAAAGGCTGTATTTTATACACGATTGCATAATACTAAAAACACGTGTATTACATATTTCTCCATACAAAATTTCTTTTCGTTTATGATAATAATGTGCTTAAACCACAATGAAGAATGGATATAAGCAAAGAAATTAAATCTTAATATTTGTCTCAGTTCATATAAAATCCTATGAAGTTGCATTAAATTTACATTATCTTGTTTAAAATAAATTTCATGTGAACCCTTGCTACTAAATTCTTCAAATATTACTTTCTTGTTCAAGGTAATAAAAACAAAAGGATTTTTTTTTCTAAAAAAAATTTATTTTATAAAATAGCAAAACCAAAGATATACTACATAATATTTTACAGGAATATATTATAAATTTTATGTCCTGGCATTGACTAAGTATTTTGCTGTGATAATTTCTATTAAAGCAGAATCAGCAGTTAAAGTTAGAAAATTCCGGATGAGGTTAATGCTTTTAAAGAATATAGAACCGGAACAACGTCTGCCTATTTATCAAAGTGAATGTCAAGCACATCCTATTTCTCACACAAAAGTATATTTTCAGTTATGAAAAAAAAAAAAAAATTTGTTAAAGATTTTCAAATTTTGCGTATATTGAAAAATAAGTTAAAGTTAAAATTTATATTTTCATAGCTAAAAATTTTGGGCTTGTATGGGAGAAATTTTTAACAATGTCAAACAAGTTAAAAGCTGCAATTGTAGCAATGTTTTGGGGAAATTTTAGCCTTTCTTATTAGATTACTTCAAAAATTTTAAGAAAAAAATGTAATATTATATTTTAATTGTGTCAACATTAATACCAGTACTATTAGTAGTTATTGTTATTGTAGAAAATTTAACCTTTTGGAATGCAAGTTATGGCAAAAAATCTAAGTTCAGTTTTGTATTCTAAGTTATAAAATGTTCAATAAAAAAAATTTTTTTTACAGCGAAATGGAGAACACCACAACCATCTATAAGTTCTTTTTATGTAATATGAATGGCTCGTCAACTATACCAGAGCATTAGAAATTAAATAAGTTTTATAGAGAAATTAAATTTTTCAACCAGTTTTGGTTTGGTAATCAATATTTAATGAAACGAAAAATTTTATTAAAAAAAATAATTTAATTGAAAGTCAAAAGACAATAAACTGAAAGGAAAGAAAAATTATAAAACGCTTTTAAACAAAAGCATTGACCGTCACATTATGTGTTGAGAAACTTCAGCTAAAAATTTTAATGGTTTAAAAAAATCGTTTTGCGTAAATTACATCTATCAAATTATATCAGAATTTGATACGATTTTAATATTGATTTGTACTTAAGGATCAGAAATTTGCAAGAAAATTCTCTATGCATATGTTTTGGCCCACTTGTTATAGGAACTTAAAAAAGAACACAAGAAAACTTCATGGCTATGAATCTTCAAAGGTTTTTGACCCTTTTATACCGTGGCAAGCATCCTTTTTTGTATAAAATATTTGAAAGGGTGTTCCTTATCTCAAGAAAAAAAATTTAAAGAGCTTTTATTCTTATTTAATTCAAGAAAAAATAGCTCAAGGTAAATAGAAAAATTTTCAGCTCAATTAAAAGCTAACATAATTTGTTAAATTTAATATAATTAAGCGTGAAAGGAAAAGGCCAAAAGTTATTCTTGTTTTAAAGAAAAATATAAGCTAATCAATCCTCAAAGAGAAAATTCACTAGGGAATAAAAATCAAATGCTCAATTCTGACTAATTCTGCAATAAAAATTTATTGCTTAAATTTCACGTATGTATCTACCCTTATTCTTCTTTAAGCCCTTGATCTGTTTAATAATAAAAGAGCAGAAAAGTGATTGCGTCACATTACTTTGTTTGTGTTAAAAAATTGAAAAACTCTCTAATTTAAAATACAGCAGTGCAGTAAAATAAATTAAATATTTTGTTTTTTTCTTTTTGAGCTTTTTGAAAAACATTTTTTTGACTTCAATTTGTTCCCCTGAGTTCTGTTTTTTCAATATAAATCTTTGTGGAAATTGTTGTTTATAAGGCATATTTATATATATTAAAAATTTCTTTTTGCTTGTAAAAAATCTCTTGAACTGTTGTGAAGTTTAACCAGCGCTAAAAATTCACTTCTATAATGAAAGCATAAAATATTCATAAAAAGGGTAAGTTTTAAGTTTGAATATAGGATATGAACACGTTTAGGGTAATATTTCTGAATATTTATGTAGAAACGAACGAACATCAATTTTTCAAAAAGTTTGGCTTTACTTACTATAGATTAAGAGTCCTGAAACCGTCAAAATTAAATACGTTACATAAAAAAAATCAATTTTTTCAATAATTTTATTCAAGACGTTGAGAATAATAAAGTATTAAAAACGGTCACAGTTTCATTCTAAAATTTCGAAAAACCAACTTTAAAATAATTTTTCTGAAAAAAAATCAGTAGTGTAGATAGATTAGATTGAAAAAGTTTTTTAAAAAAGACTAATAATCTGCAATTGACTTAAAGAAATACTAATTAGTTTTTGTTCCCAGAATCTCCATTTCAACCTTTTGTCCTTTTAATTAAAACATATTTAAATATAAAACCATTTCAATGATTTTGTATCAAATATATATTTTCAAAATTTAATCTAGTAGCACGTAATAACTTATTTTTGGCTTAGTTAGTTAAGAATATACAAGCAAATGAAAATACCATGTAATTACAGCATCTCTTTCCGTATTTTCTACAACCAGTAATTATCAAATGCCAGTCAGATGTACAAATATTACTAAAGCTATTAGAACATTTATTACAACACCATTTGGGTGCTAATTAAAGAAAAATTGATAGCATAAAAGTGTTTTCAGTAGTAAAAATTTTGAGTATCCATGAAGGACACTGCCACATAGAAACTTTTTAATGCTGGAAACACAAGTTTTTATATTGTTCTAAAGTAAGAATTTCAGTTAGTTTTAATGATACTATGCTTGGTTTTTTATTACTTTACTTTACCCATTACCCATTAACAAATACACAATAACGTCATGTGATAGTCAATTAGCACCAGTCTTACGTTAAATTTTTAGTTTGGTTAGATTTTTATTTTAGGGATATTATAATCCAAAATACATAGATTTTCTGTTTTTATACATTTTATAGGAGATAACAGTCTAAAGAAATAAGAAAAGACTTTTATTTATGATTATTTGGTATAATTATAAACTAAAAGAAAAGAATTTTTTTTTCAATACCGTGGGAATGGGACCAGAAGAATAAACATAATTTCTTCCTAGATGTTTTTACAATTATATTTCAGGAAAAAATAAGAAAGTCCTTCATAATAATTTTTGATTTATTTACTTATAAATTTTTTTCAAATTCTGTTATAAGAGTTTTCTATTTTAATAAATAATTATAAGCACATTAGATTGTCATCCAATCAACTTTCGACATTTTAATTGAAAACTCAATAGTTTATCTCAAAGTAGTTGACAATTTTGTAGGCGGATACTAGTGCATTTATGATGAAAATGGAAATGGAAATTAGTTAATTTTTTAATAAAAATTTGAAGTAAATAGCTTATCCGCAAATAATTCAAAAATTGATGACAAGCCACCACAAAACAGAAAGCTAGGTAAATAAAAAACTATAAAAATGAGCTTACTAACACATCTTTTCATATGCTCCAAATCTAGCTTGGATAACATCCTCTTTTTAAAGAGCATCAACCTTCCAACGAAACGAAACCTTCCAACGAAACGAGAAAACTTCGTAATGGAAGTAACAGTGGTTTTAGTTACGCTTCTATAAGGATCTATTCTCATGTAATTTTATCATTAACATTTTGAATTATTCAAAAAAAATTTTAATTTATATTTTCTAAATATTTTTTAAGTTAAAATGGAGCATAAAAGAATGCAAGTAACTGCCCTGCATGATTCCCAAGGTTTTAATGGTCTGATGCAAAAAGCTGAAATTGATTATTTTTTAATGCAATTGTCACTCTATTGTGAATAAGAACTAAGCAAATGCAATCAAACCAAATGCAAACTTTCGAAGAAAATTCTAAAATCGATTAGTTTTCTTTAGTATGCAAATGGCCAATTTATACGTTTTTAAGAAAAAAAGTAAACCTTAAAGCTTACAATAAATTTCTGCAATGTTGTTTATATATTTTGTGTTGATAATAGCCTTTTAATTGAAATTAAAAATACTTTTTATTACTTGTGAAATTTTTTTATTTTAAAAACAATTCCTCAGTTCCAAGTTATATTCCAATTTTTATTTCAATCTGTATGTCTTTCGGGGAACACCTACAAATTTTATCAAAATATGACCTGGTTTATATAAATACAATGTATATCAAAGCCAATTGCTTTACTCAATGTAAAAGTGGAAAACATATGAAATGTAGGCCTTATACAAAAATTTATTTAAAACGTTGTACTTGCTCCCAAAGCTATGTTAATCAAATCTTCAACGAAGCTGATGTAAGGAATTTTTACAACTAATTCAGAAAAATATTATTTTAAATTAAAAACAAATCAAAAACTTTTATCAAAAACAAATTGAACAAATTTATTTGTACAGATGTTTTTCCTGTCTGAAATTATTCATAAAAGTTGTTAAGTAGAAGTTTTGATTTAAAAAAATAATTTAGGTAATTTACTTGGAGCAAAAAAAAAAAAAAATAAAATTTTGAAAGTAGTTAAATTATGCTTTTTATCTTATCCATTCCCCAAAACTTTTTAGCGTTTTTGGTATTGAAAGGAAAGTAAATAGAGCAAATGATTTTCAAAAATATTTATAGGGTATATAATGAAATATATTTGATGTCAGAAATCTTTATTATTTACTTAGGCCCTTATTTAGTCAAAACTAATACAAAGGGATACAGACAAACAAAAAAATGTTATTTCTTGATTTAATATTCTTATTAATAAATTTTTCTTGATCAAAAAATTTTCAAAATATTACAAATATTAAAATTTGATTTTGTTTATTTTATGTGATTGATAGTATCAGTAGTTTGCAACACATTTCAATTAAAGGATGTTGAATAACATCCACAGAATCAAGTGATATAGTATCAAATTTCTTGGATAACGGGTCCAAAAAATGACACCAGAGTATTGTAAAATATATATAAAAACTAATTAATATTCTTGGCAATAAAATTAAGTCTCAAAATCAAAAAAGAGCGCCTCAAAAAACATTATTACATTACATTATATATAACCAAAAAATTTATGAAGCAATGTTAAAACAATGCATCTAGGAAGCTAACAGAATTTGGTCTACCTTCAAATGGTTCAAGAAACTGCTAAAAAATTCAAATATTTTCTAATTAAATTACACTGTTAAAATGCTAGAGAAGCATAAAAATTAAACTTCAATTCAAGTTTTTCTTGTCGTTATAAATTTTAAAACTTATTCCTTATTGTCAAATTAATCTTAGGTTCAAAATTCAATATTAAAGTAAACAATTTCAAATTCGACTAGAAATTATGTATAATTTAAGTACATAACTCACCAATAAAAAACCAAACATATGCTTTTCCGTAAAGTTGCTGTTTATACATTTCACAAAGCACTCGTCTAGCAGCAACTACATAAAAAAGACCTACAATAATTCGTGCATCCTGTCGTCTAAGATTACGCACTGCATCGGCAGGATCCGATAGAAATGATTGTCGAGTTACGATTTCGATTCCTGCTTCCAAGCAACGATTTTCGAGGTCTTCAACAGTCTAAAATGAAAACAGATCTCATTATTATTTATAAAGCTATATAACTGTATTATAAATTTCTCAACTTTCCAATTAATTAATTATTACAACTATTTGCTAAAATGTCCTTATTTTTCTAATTGTTGTTATTTTCATAGTAATGCATTACCACTTTTTAGATTAAATTTCATTTTAAAGAAGAAAAACTATTCTTAATTTAAATGTCAATACAAGTTTACAGATAGTAACATTATTTGCTCAAAGAAGATTTACAAAATAGGACGAATTCCTTTTTTTCATTTGGTTTAAATTGAATTCAAATTGAAAAAAAATTTTTTCCTGCTCCTTAAACTAAAATTACAAAAAAAAAGAATTCAAAAGGATAATGTTGAGATAACTAACATCAACTAAAGAATCTATTTACAAAAACTTTCAAATAATTTTGTATTTTTTTATTTCTTGTTATGTCATGGAAAGTTCTATATAAATGCAGTTTCAGGCTTCCGTTTATTATGACTACTTGTGCAATGGTTACCCGTCTCATTAAGCTTCAGTTGCTTCGAAAAGATTTCTTGAAACTGTCAGCCTTGCTAAATAAATTAAAATTTCATATGTTAAATGAGCGATGCTACTCCTCTTAAAAAATTTACCGTAATGTAATCGAAAATAGGTGAATTTTTTATGTTTTGAGTACAGAATAAAAGCTTTTGTTTTCTATAAAATTAAATATATTTACTTTTTTTTGATTTATTTATTTTATATGTAAGTGAGTTTTTACCTACATGTCTGCTTTTAAAAATAATACCAAATTATTTTATGTCCTTTGGGAAATTTAGTCAAAACATTTATGTTTTTTATCAGAAAAAACAAATAAGGTTTTTGTTGTCACTTAAACACTCGAATAAGTTCACTCTTGAAAGGTAGAATAAAAACATTGCTATGGAAGTTAACACCATGGCTCTCCAATGTTTTAGCATTGCTTGGCCATGTTTGATTGAATAAGATCATAAAGGTGATGGCCCAAAAATATGCGGAATGAAAAGATTATTTCAAAATTTAGAATCTAAGATTAGAATCTAATCAAATTTTATCTAATTTAACTAGCAACAGGAACATGGTTTTTTGTATTCTGTCATTTCGTAGTGCTGGAAGGTGAAAATATTTTCGTTTCTAAACAGCTATATTTGACACTGAATGTAAAAGATTGTTTACTGTTTGTTTAAAAATGGACGTTAATATTGATATTGGTAAGTATTTTTTAATCTTTTAACATATTACATTTATTTTAAATTGAATAATATGGCTGGCAAGAAGTGTTTAGAGGAGAATGAGAATATGTTGACTCATGGTCAGAGACATTATTAGAACTGAAAAAATATTATACGGAAGATACTTTTAAACGTTGACTGGATGACGTTATGTTTCAGAGCTAGCTCTGATTCAGAGGTAAATCCAAATTAAATCTAATTTTGGCATAAATAAAATTGTTTTAATTTGAATTAAAATTCGACTCCTTAAAATACTGCCTCTCAATGTCGTTTCAAAAATAACATTCACGTCTGAAAATAAATCAAATATTAAAAATTTGCAGATTATTTTGAAATATTGTTAAAATTCTTCCTGTCAGCAAAATTTATATATCACAAACTAATAACTTTTTAATTTAAAAGTTATTTTATTTTGAGTATAATATGAAATTTTTCAGAAAAAACTAAGCAAAAATTCTACATAAACCAAAACCAGCTGTTTTTTGACAGTTCAGATCACAAAACTAGATTGTCTCTGTGTGTCATGGGGGTAAAACAACTCGGTATCTTTGAAAAGATTAGATTTAAAAAAACTAGATTCTTTGCTCTGTTTGACTAGAATGTAAGCGAAAGCGCAGTGTATATTTACAATTATGCTTGCCGTGCATTTGTATTGCAAGTGAAGACATGAACATAAATCCAGTATTCTCCAGTAATACAACACATTTCACTAATAAAAACAGAGAAAAACAATATTCAAGTGAAGAATATATTCCATTTTGTTTTTTTCGATGTATTGTTAGAATTTTCAACAGCTCGGCCATCCTAATATTATTAATAGGTTTATGGTAAAACCAAAGCCACGCACGCGGTAAGAAATTTCTAGCTT
Source organism: Acrocera orbiculus (assembly GCA_947359355.1). Taxonomy (NCBI): domain Eukaryota; kingdom Metazoa; phylum Arthropoda; class Insecta; order Diptera; family Acroceridae; genus Acrocera; species Acrocera orbiculus. Next base: position 4,368,787 of record OX375757.1, read on the forward strand.
TACGCTTTCCTGAGATTAAACTTTAAGCTTTAAAATTAAGTTAACAATGATATAAATCCCGAATCGAAATTTTGGTCTTCCTGTGAATTTTCTTGTCTTCAAAAATGTAAATATTTAGTATACTATGAAGATAAAGCAAGAACCTCTCTCTCGTGTATTGAAATATATGAGAGATACCTCTCAAGAAAAGTGAAAATTCTAATAAATTAATTTCAGGGAATCATCAAGTTTTTTTAAATACTTGAAATAAATTAGAAAGTTTTAGTGTTGTTATTGAATATTAATTAATGTTATTATAAATTAATATTTAATAATAAATCAAGTTTGTTGAAGTATGAAGTTCTGTTTTATTTCATACAGCGAAGTGAAATACTTTAAATAATATTAGAATTTTAAAATAACAAAACAAAAAATACATAAAAGTACATTTGTTGTTAAAAATAATAAATTAAATAAATGTTTTTTTACTATCCTTAGTTTTTTAATAAATTATTTACTTATTTATTCATTTTTCAAATCTAAAATTTGATTGATTATTTTGATTTTAATTTCTTTTTCCAATGACATTTTTGACTCTTTCGTTTTGTTTGCTTGTAAAAGAGATTAAAGTCGAATTTCCAAGTAAGAGTTGGATTATGAAAAAATTATTTTTAAAAATTCTTATAATATAAAATCAATCATTTTCTTGTAAATGAAATGTAAAAATACAATTGAAAGTTTTGTTTAAAAGTATAGCCGATTTTTTCAGTTTAATTATTTAAATTTGTTATGAATAGGTTTCTACTCAAAATAGCCATTGTACATAGCAAAAAGGTCACTTTTCAATTTTTGAGAGTTGTGAAAAACTTTGAAGAAAGGATAATCTTATCCATTTATCCATTTCTTATCCAAAAGTAGAAATCTTCATTTAAATGCAAAATATATTCAGTAAAATTGTTCATTTTCAAATATACTTTGAAAATTAAAATAAACACCTTCTTGGGAAGAACTTAAAGATATGCAGATTGATCCACTTCAGTGTGATTTATTCATGAAGACTTTTCATTTATTTTTTTTCGCAAGGAAGCCAGAATTGAAAAAAAATTTTGTGTATTGTTGATAGGCTACTTAATAAACGGCTATTTTTTAATTATGAAAAATAAAATTTACATTTTTTAATAACCCCTACATGAAAAATTCTATAATTAAGAAAGAGCAATACGCTTAGTTCTTCCGGAATATTAAAGAGGAAAATAATTTTTTTTTGATTATTGTTTAAATATAACATATTAATGAATTATTTTCATCTATTAATTTAATTAATTTTCGTTTGAGTTATGGTGAAAAAATCAAAATATTATAGATTAATTTTGAATTTTTATTAGTTTAGTATTCTTTCATTGATATTTTATATTTTGCATAATGAAATAAAATGCCAGGCTATTGACAGAAATTCATTTCATTGACTTACCTACTAAAAACTTTTACTAAAAGTGTTAAAACTTCAAAGAAATTAAAATTGAACGAGATACTTTGATTCAGCTTAATTAAAAAGCAGATTCAAGTTGTTGATAAACAATGTTGAATTCTCTTGCAGGAAGGAAATTCTCTTTGAGAATTTTATTTACATTTTGTTACTTTAGTTTAGATCTATAAAATTGCATACCTTGCGGACATTTCAAATATAATCAAGAGATCTTTGAAAATTGAAAATGCTGGAAGCCATTTTGTTGTTGAAGACAGTTTGTTGTATTTAAAGCAATGCAAGTAAGTAATAAGTTATTAAGTAATTAAAGGAAAATTCTAAACATTTACCATCGGTTTCACAGTTGTCAGTTAATTGACAGGTTAGTTAATTTATAGTTTACGACATTTCCGCTGGTGGTTCATAGATAAAGCCTTTTTAATGTGTATTTTTTTGTAATAAGACAAAAGATTTAAAAATTATTTATTTTGATAAGTTTCCTTAAAGTAACGTAAGCACATTCTCTTTATATATAAAAAATCAAAAAAACTATAATATTAGTGACATTATCACCATTGACTTTGTATCCTTCAAATTTTATAATTAATGCTTTAGCAGGCATATCAAGCTGCCTGTCTACGAAGTTGGCGGCTACTAAATTAAAATTAAGTAAATGAGACTAGACTTACTTTTCAAAGAATTTTTTGCAATATTTTAAATGCATTTAAAATTATTATACAAAAAAAAACTTAAGGTTTTATAAAAAATTGAAATTAGTGATGATTATTTTGAAAACAAGCATTATTTTATATTTAAATCCATTAAAAGAGCTCCTATATAAACAATTATCGTACCTACCTTAGGCAACAAAATGTTAAATAAACAAATTCACAAACACAAACATGCTTAAAACTTTTAGTACAAATGAGGGCTTAAATTTTTTTGTTTGGGGCTAGTGGTTAAATGACAAACATTGACAAATTTAATTGCCAATGGCATATTATGCATGGGCAAACCTTAAGAAAAAAATCCCTTTAGAAAATCTCTTTTATGTAAGGATATATTTCCTAAGCTAAAACTAAAATAAAATCCTATTTTGACATTTAAAAGATATATAATCTTTCTAAAACTTTAATTTGGAAATCCTTATTTTCAAAATTGGCATTATCAATAAAAATAGGTAAATTGTATTTATTATTGTTAGTGAAACCTTTTTAGGTAATCTTAATGGCAAAAATATTTGAAAAATACACAAATGTTTTTTGACCAAAGTTAAATGTTAAAAACTTTAAGATAAGTAGATATAAAGATTAAAGAAATTAGATCACCTTAATCATGACTTAAATTTCTTTATTCTGTTAAAGAATACATAAAGGATAGCATTTTTTTAAAAGTTTCGTAATTTTTTGGAAAAAACTAAGAGTTTGCTGTTAAATGCAACAAAGATTCCATATTTCTTTGTAATGTAATTGTAAATGAATAATTAATATTTGTGGGGCTATTAATAAATGTATGCTGCCATTTTTTTATTTCAGTTTATTATTAAATTACCATAAAATGGCTTTAAGAGCTTATAAAAATTCGGTCCATGTCTTAAATATGCTAAAACTTTGAACAACAGTTCTTGGAACTTGTAAATTTTTGTTTATATAATGTTCTGTTGTCAATTCTCAAATTGTATAATTTGCAATTATTCAAGTTGAACCAATTTAGTACGAGAAAAAGTTTGTTCAAGAAATTCAGGCCATGGACAGACAAATATAATTTAAGTGCATATAACAAGAAGAACATTTTTTGCTATCCGTGCAATTTTTAAATCAAAAATATATTAATATTTTGTTCAGGTAAACTTTTCTTTTTTTACAAGATGTACCTTAAGACTACTAAGCAGTTGGTGCTGCTGGCCTTACTGAAATATCTATTTAATTTTTAATATAAAAATAATTTTAACATTAAATTCCGAGTAAAAAAACCGAACTTTAACGCCTTTTAGCAGGAGACTATTTTCTTATGCAAAGATACACTAACAATAATATTCCCTAAAATATATTTATAGAATGAAAATTATGGTTATACTAACTTAATCTATTCTAAATTCAAAAGAAATGTGTAAACTCAATTTAAAAGAGGAATGGAATTCCAAATTCTAAATGAATTCAAAGCTTTTTTTATTAAGGGAAGAAAACATTTTCCATTAAATCCAAAATCATATATCATAAAAAAACATATGTTTTTATAAAAAAGCACATAACATATGTGATTATAACTTAGAATTGGACAGATAAAAAAATTGTGGTAATTTGTCAATGTTTAACTTCAAATTCTTATTACAAGAAACTATTTTAAGTTTCATTAAGTTCAAGAGTTATTAACAATTATTTGGTTTTTCATTAGTTTTAAGCAAGACCAAGAAAGTAGTTTTATGTACAAAATTTATTAAATATCAAGTAATATATTTAACCATAACTATATAAAGGTAAATTTAATCTTATGTAACATAAGTTCTGAATAGATATGTAATCCTTATTCAAAAACTAAATGCAACTAAAAGTTAATCTCATATTATGTAGATAGTAATTATACTAAATCAGCTTACTTATGATGCATTAAACATTATGACTAAGAAAATTTTAAATTTAATTAGAAAATAAGTTGGGTACAACAACAAAGGAGCAAATTTTGATAATCTAACATTTAAATTTGAAGTGATTAAATTAATCAAAATTTTTTAAATTAAAAAATCTAAATTAAACATAAAAATTGACTTATATAAAATTTTATCTTGAAAATTAATTTTTGTCCCAAAAATTAACACTGTTTTAATATAGAACAAATAGCTTTTATACCGTATCTTCAGTAATTGTCTACTAGTCTAGTAATCTTCACCTGTAAAAAATTTTGTTACTCTTTGATCTTCTAAAAAGAAGGACTTGACGTTAAAACTTCAAACTTGTTTCAGTATTTCTATGGGTTTTTTCACAATAAGTATTGTACTGCTAAAGTAAAACCCCATTTAATTATTGATATTAGTATTTTAATTGGTACAAGTTTACTATCAACTATTTAATACACTATTTTTGTTGAAGGTTCCCTTCTTGAAAAATTTGTCTTTTATTTTTAAAAATAGTTCAGCAATTTTGTCAAAAGTAAAACCGTATAAATGAACAGTATAAAAGATTTCCACTACATTTGATAGACGATTTAACCCCAAAAAATCTGGTATATAAACAGGTATAAACAGTCGGGCTTATAAATCATTTTAGGTTCTTGTTAATGATAAAAGCATATGACATGTTATGAATCATAAAAGATAATAGTGGAGCATTAATCAATAATTTCCCATCAAATGTAGCATACAGCCGTTCAAAAAAGGTTCAAAATGAGTGTCAGTTTGTAAGAGAAATGAAAAAGCAAAATGATTAAAAAAGTCAGAAAAAACCTAATACAGGATCTAGCTTTAGTACATCAAACTTAATCTACATCAGCTGAAAGCCATGAGCTGAAAAGTTATATCTGGATTAAAAACTGTAAAATTATGTGATTATGTTCTGCATTTATATTTTATTAATCTTTTATCCTGTAATGATTTTAAGATACTGTAGTTTTTACAAATAAATTTCTTAAAATTATTTTTTGTTATTATATATGATTATTTGAATTTTAAGTAAAAGAAATTTTTTTTAATATTGATTCAGCCCATAATGAGAAATATAAAATTACAAACTGAGGAATATTTTACTTAACTATATGAATTTTCCATCAATTTACAAGTTTGCCCATTAAAAATTTTCTTAAACTAATTTAAAAACTTTAACATATTAATATATAATAAATCTCAAATCTCAAATATCAAACAAAAACTCCTTATTTAAATATTTTTTACACATCTTTCCAAGTGGAGTGTATTATTTTAGTTAGTTACTACGGTATAGAACATATTTTTATACCGTTAAAATATACGGTAGTATATTTTAATTAATATGAAAATCTAAAGTTTTTGAACTTTCTTTTTAGGTATCTAATGTTTCTATTTTCCTCAAATATATCAAATATTCTGAATTATCCTCTAAAACAAATGCAAAAATGAATTAAAAATATGAATGAAAAACAATCCTTAAATTATTGAAAAATATTTTTGTTTATCATTTTTTAACATTATGAGACTTTTAAGAGCCATTAATTGATTACCAATGGATGATTATGGGAAACATAATCCTTACATATCTTATGTAAACCTATAAAAGGAAAATTTTATATTTTTGTACGTGTAAATGGTTTTAGGTAATATTTTCAAAAAAGGATATTCAAGCAGCAAAAGATCTTATCAATAAAATGTAAACTCATTTATTGTATTTTAGCTTAAGTCTATTCAAACACAATTTTTCACACGGACATTGGGCTTAGCTATGTTTGGATTACGTGATAATTGATATTATTTTTCGCTTTTCTAGATAAGTTTTGTTAGAAAAAATTTGAGACAAAAAAAAAATAAGTTGTAATTTATAGCCAAAAAATCATGGAGCTTTAAGTTCAATGATGAAAATAAAAATAAATGGTTCTTTATTTGATATTATTATCATTAGAAAGAAAAGCAAAAGAATAATAAAACTTTAAGTCTTTAACTTTTATTTCATATTATCAAATCGCTTAAAAACTTTTTGACCTTTAGAAAAGTTACTTTTATGTTGTTTTATTTACTTAAGTTGCCTAAAATCTTATCATTTAGAAACATTTAAAAAAGGTTGAATGGTTTTCAGTTAAAATTGTAGGTATTTTAATCGAAAGTAAGCTTAATAAATTTTTGTATAGCTAATATATTGACTTGCAGACAGCCACAAGCTGTTTTTCAGTGTTTGCACAAAAATTTTCAAAGTGTTAAATTTGTATTATTGAACAATAGAATAATATAATTGCTGCATTTGGTGGAGTGACGAGGAAAGGGCTAAATGTAAGAATTGGCATATAAAACAGAAAAATTCTCTATGGGATTTTTTCTATTAGTCTATTATTAGTCGTTTTAATATTTACCACTGATAATTTGCAAATAGTGCTTTTGCAATATTATGTATAATATTACAGCATGAATTTTAAATTAAATTTGCTAAGCAAATATCCTGCACCTTTCTAATAAAGGCTTCAACTGAGTACTGTTTTTACTGGAGATTGGATTAGAGCATTAAAGGTATAAATGCATAATTACCCAAAACTAATACACTTCTAATACTCAATAAAAGCAAAACTTACTAACTGCGAGAAAAATTCTATATTAGAGTTTTTGCATAATTTTCCTTATAAGAAAAATAAAACAAACTGAGAACCAACTTAAGGTTTTGTTGAAAAGTTCTAGAGAAGAAGAAGGACACTAGAGCTAAGGAAAAGAGTTAGTTATAAATTTGTAATTTTATTTTAATGCATTTTCAGTTAAACAATAAAAGTACAAAAAGAAGAATTTTTCAATAAAACAAAGAAAAAAATACAAAAGTTATATTTGGGGAACATAAAAATCATTATTTTTTAAGAAAACTAAAATAAATTTAACTTAGTGGTAAATTCAAATTTTATTAAGTACCTACTAAAATTAAAATCCAATAATGTAAACAGGCTTAACTAAGACTTTTTGTTAGTTATTTCATAAAAGAGAAATTAATAGAACTGCTGACAAATTTGACTAAGAAGCTAATAAAATGCACTTAAAGGGTTGAAACTGTTTGTCATTTTACCGAATACTATACAAAGTTATATAATTTTCTTATAAGGTAGCAGTTAAGAAACAATTTCAATAAACTATGATTTAAAGTTTTCATCTTTATTTTACATTTTTTTGAATAAATTTTGTGCTATATTTTTTTAATTTGGAAATCCTTAGATTATAATTGTAATGTTTCATTGATATTCACTCAATTTCAGTTAACTCTTTTCCTGACAAAATTTGAGAATTAATTCCCTTGGTCAAAATAATTCTTGAAAAGAACAATTAGTTTACCTATCACATAAATTAGCCTTACCAAAATAATATTCAAAGGGTAAAAATGAACTGTATTATAACGAATAAGATTAAAAAATCATTATATACACGCATACGAAGAAATCAACTTAACTACAAAGGAAATTTGATCTCCTCTAAGCACTGCCTTTGTTTAATGAACAAAGCAAATTGATATCTTTCAAAATCTTATTGTAGCTTGTTACAGGTCATTCAATGGAATATCTATACAAGGTGTGAAAAAACCCTTGAAAAATATGAAATAAATTTCATCAATCTAAAATGAAGACTGCTTTTCATCATCGAAATAAGTAAAAGATTACGTGTATACTTACTGTAGCCAAGAAAAGAGATTATTTATGCTTGAAAAATATTTCAGCAATCATACCAGAACTCATTTGATTCTATACAAAACTTACATTATAATCAACATGCAAATCAATCCTATATATCTTTCAGAAGAAGATGAATAAAAATTTAAACAAAATTTAAACTTAATTCAACTGAAAAATAAACTTTTTAACACTTATATCCTTATCCAGTAATTATAATGTTGTTCTTCAAGAGCTCTACAATAGAATCATGGTTAGTTTACTAAAAAAATTAACTTTTGGGCTAAAAATGTATTCTAATCCTCAAATCTTTTTTCTAAGAAACTACAATTAGGGATATACATCGATTTTATAAAAACATTCGATGTTTTTAGAACGATGCATCGAAGAAACCGATTTATTTTATGACGCTTGATTTATTCGATACATCCATGTTTTTTTACGATACATCGAAAAAGTCAGCTATGTTGAAAGTAAAATATGATAGGTAGAAGCACTGGCATGACAAATACTGTACAAGTAGTAAAATTATTCCTTTAATCCACTGCATGCTTTATCAAATTAATTCACTTGTAATAGAAGAACCTTTGGCCAAAGAAATGCAGAACCTAATTTTAAAAGAAATCAACAAAAGAATGGATTCTATAGAACATGTGACTTCTATTGCTATTGCCAGTATTTTGGATGCGCGCTTCAAGAAAATGCACTTCCATGATTCTACGGCTTGTTGATGAAATAGATTCCGACTCAGACAAATCAGAATAAAATGGAGAAAGTTTCTCCATTTGGACTGATCATCATAAATTAGTTTATCGTAATTGGAAATATAACAAATCCGAAGACAGTCTTTGCGATGAGCTTTCTAGTTATCTTAGAAGTCCAGTAGCAAGATTGAATGAAAACCCATTAGAAGTCTGGAAAGATATTAAAATTCAGTTCCCAAAGTTATATAAAATTGCATTTAAGTTTTTAACAATGGTGGGCACATCTGTGCCCTCTGAAGGGCTATTTTCCAAAGCAGAACAAGTACTAAATTAACAAAGAAACAGATTAAAAGAAAAAAGGTTACATAAAATTTTGGTTCTACAAAGCCTACCAAAAGAGCTTTTGGTTTTTTGGGATTTTTAACTTTTTTTTCTCTTTTTACCCTTAATTTTAATTATTTTGGTACAGTTAAGCATAATAAATAAAATGGAAAAAAAGAGATTAAATCTAAATGTTTATATTAGCTATTCGTAAATAAAATCAATTTGTAATATATGTTTAATTCTTATTTATTTCATCTGAGGTAAATTTAAGAACGAATCGATGTATGGAAAACATTCGATGTTTTTTTTCGATGCATCGTATAACAACCGATGCCAAAGCACGATGCATCGATGTTTTTTCCCAACGTCCATCCCTAACTACAATGGGACGTTCAACAACCTAATTAATTCCTATACATGCGATTTGAAGAGCAACTGACTTGGATAAATTCTCTAAAGTTTTGGATCTCATGGATAAAAACGAAGTATTTATTTAGATATTTCAGCTTTTAAATTATTTTGAAGGCTCAACAGGAATTTTATAGCCTTGACTGGTACTCCTAACAAAATTATGTTTTAGTTTTAAAATATTACTTTTATATCAAATTAATTTCGGTATTTTGTCACTAATTTGGAAGCCTTTAAAGTATTCAGCCATTTTGTCAATTTTATCACTTACAAGATTTTGTCCCTTCGGGCTAACAGCAAGACAGACCTCCAATATTATATCCTAAAACTTTAATACAGTACCTATGAAGCCAAAAAATCTTTATAGACATGATTTAAAAAACTCAGTCCCAACATTTTTTTGCTTATAAACAAAAATGTAATTAATTGCCAAAAGGTCTTATTTGCTAAAACAAATAACAATCTATACCGAATTTTTTTTTAATAAAAAATGTCAAATTTTGGTTTTCATAAGCCAAAGAAGCAAAAAATGCTTTGTTCATAAGTAAATATATATTCCTGTAGATATTGAGAGAAATTGAGTAGTCTAGCAAGAGGAAAAATTTTTAAAATTGAAATATTTGGTAAATAATTTGTTAGTAAATATGGGATAATAAATTATGTCGTCTAGTTAGAGCCTTGAGCCTTCAAAATTGGAATAATTTAAATTCAATTTTATAGAAAATAAAAAAGGGAATGAACGCAAACGCTAATTTATTTTTTCTTAGATATAGTTATTCAAGCATCTGTGATATTTGAGTGGACTCATTTGACTTTTTAAAGTTTTACATTCAGAGCAAAGTAAAGACTGGGCTTTAGATAAATAACTAATAAGAAGAATTTTACTCTTAAAAGAGTAAAACTATTAAAAACACTAATTCGTATAATAAATATTTAAAGTAAGAATTAAAAACATAAATTTGTTACTAGGAAAAAGTAAATCTTCATCATTAGTATAAACTTTAAAATTTGTTAGAAGTTGTTCATTCAATTCCTAGAATTTCATTTAAAAATTAGCATAAATGAATTTACTGATTTTTTTGTATAATTTTTTTTTACAATGTTTAAAATTACTCCATTTGTGTATTTCTTCAATTTTTATATTAAACTATGTGAATTGGCAAAAAATTTCTTTTAAAATTAAATAAAAAGTTTAATAAAAAAGTTTGATTTAATTCTTATGCAAAGTTTGATGAGTCGTTATTTAAAGCTATTTTAATAGTGTACACAAATTTTAATCTTGTTTTTGAGTTCAAGACTACGAAATGATTTTAAAATCCTAGAAACAATAAATTTTTGAAGCAAAAATATTTAGTAACTCCTTCTGAAAGTTTTTGAAAAAATTAAACTATAGCACATCATCGAACAATTTAAAAAAATATTTACAGTACTTTAATTTACCTTTTAAAGAAACGGTTTTCAACCTATTGAAAATATTCTCCTTAATTACCAAACTCTTTTAGATATTTTTTTAAAAAACGCATACTATTAACTAACAAGACTTCTGAAAGTTGAGTTAAAATCATAATTGAAAAATTTTTTGTTTTAATTCCAGTAGCAATTTGTGAAGTAGAGTTTAAAATATTATAATAAAAGAAGACCACAAAACTTTATCTGCTTCTTGTAGTAGAAAAGAAACTTTCCTAAAAGAATTTAATTACCAAAATTTACTAAAGACAAACAAAAGATTGTCACAACTTTTTAGCATTTCAAGTATATTAAATAAAAAACATTAAAACCGCAACAAAATACCAAAAACTTTATCGGTAGAAAATTTTTTGAGTTATTAATAAAAATTACAATAATTCCATAAAAAATACAGCAAAAAATCTTCAAATTTATCAGTTTCATGAATAAATTAATATTTATTTTGTAATTTGATAACCATAATTTCTCAAATTATCATAATTTTGTATTACCAAATATCATGTTATTATTTTTGAATATTTATTAATATTAATTTCAAGCTACTCATATTATTTGAATTGCTGTTCTTTTGCCAATTGTAATTTATTTTCTTGGAAATGTTTCATGTGGGAGAAATTTTATCACTTTAACAAAAATTTTTTATTTTTATTTTCAGTAAAGCGGAAATTTTACATAATAATTCAATACGAATATGTATATTTTGTTGTTTTTTTTAAGGAAAAGAGGCTTAAGTAAATCTAATTAACTTTATTACTTTTTGTATGAAAGATGAAAATTTATATTGAAAAAATAAAAAACATTTACTCTAATCTACTAATGGAAACATATATCTTAAAAAGCATAAATATTTAGTGTAAAAAAATTCATGACTCTAAAGAAATAATAGAAACAAAATATTTACAAAAATAAAAAATAAATCATATCTTTTTTAAGTTTTTTTGTTATGATTAACATTAAAAAGGAATCTGTTTTGTATTTTTGTAGCACTGCTTTCCTATTTATATAGTGAATTATACAAAACAGTTAAATTTATTTGTAATTTTTCAAAAACTCTGTTCTATTAAATTTAATAAATTTGATTAGTTTAAAACAATCATTAAGACCCCTGGATCAATTTTGAAAGACAGAAAAAGTGATTTGTGAACTTCCTTTTACAGTTTCTAATTAAGTTTCAATAGTTAAAAAAATTGAATTAAATATTTTTTGTAGACTTGCCGCTCTCCACGGAAATAGAGTTACATAATCACATTTCTTTAATTACAACTTTCAAAAGACAAATCAAAAATTAGGTCCCTTTATTGTTAAAAATCTGTAAAAAATAATATAAATTACTGGGAAAAAATAATTTTCCCTCAAGTGAAGTAATTTAGTCGTCATAATAATTTAACATAGAATTGATTAAATGAATTTTGTGGAATATTTGAGAAAATGTTGCTTCGAGAAAAACACTTTTAAGCACGAGATTAGATAGTTTTGGGAGAACCCAATATAATTTACTTTTAGTGGATACTTCAAATTTGGTGCAAAATTTTAAAGTTATATTTATCAAAATATGTAAAGAACAAAAATCAATGTTATGCAGCCGCCATTCAAGAATAACTACTTATAGAAAATATTTGATATGCAGTCGATTATATAAGAATTTTTATCTTCAGTTTTTGAAATAAAAATGTTGATTCCGTTAGCTCATATCAAAATCATAAGAAAGTATATTTTAAAATATCAAAAATGACTTTTAAATGCTTTTTAAATCCCTATTGTATTCAGGTTGTTTATACTCATCCTTTTCCACATCAACTGTTTTCTGCTACATAAACTTGATAATATTAATATTAAAAAGATGCATAACTTAACAATAAATTTTTGCTTATGCCTGGTTAATCTAATAAAACTAAAAAATATTTGCAACAATTTTTCATATAAATAGAAGAATTTGTTCATTTTTCAAAACAGATGTAAATTCTATTAACCTATTTAAATATATTAAAGTAATATTAATTAATTCTCTAGCAAGAAAAATTTTTATTAACAAAAAGTATCTAATTATCTAATATCTAATATCTAATTAGGCAAAATTAATTAAAGGCGAAAACCTTTAAGATCTCTTAATGGGAAAAACTTTAAATAAAAAGATTACAACTTACCGATATGAAAACCTCCTCAGCTTGCTGAAGAATAGCAACACGGGACCACTCAAATTTTTTCATTAATTTAATTCTGGTTGGATTGTGTACAGTTGCAGAGGGATGGGTTCTGAATAATGTTGGAAATCTACTTCGATCTGATAGTGCTGGACTTGAAGCTCCGTAACATAACTAAAATAAAATAAAATATACTTAAAATTGTTAAGAAAGAAATTTAATATTTATAAAATATAGTTTTCGAGAGAAATTGTAGCCCTTTACTAAATTGAAAGTATTTAAATGAAAATTAATGAAAGCTTTTAAAATTATATAAATATATTTTCTTGTTTTTATTTGAAGTTAAATTTTAGAGGCTTAAAGTTAAAGGAAACTTTTCTTAATTATCAAATAAGGATTATATAAAGGCTAAATCACCGGATAAGAAATTTTAAATATTATACACCTAAAGTAAAAAGAAGGTGTATTAAACTTTAATTATAAATAAGGGAGTAAAAATTAAATTTTTATTTTACGTGTTAATGTCTTTTTTTGTACAAAAAAAAAATGCTTAAGCTAAAATCACTTTTGAATCTTTCAGGATATGCTTTTACCTAGAATATTCTAACTGAATACTAAAAGAATAGTACATAATTCCACCTCTCCTACCTACTTATAAGGAGCCAGCAATAATTTTAAACCTCTATTTACAACAAAATCACCAAGGGTTCGAAAAACAAAATACAAGAATTTTAGGAATTTTGCAGTTTATTTGTTAAGTTTTGGCCAAAGAGATTCAGTAGGGTACCAGATTATTATAACTTTGTAGCGTAATCGTCCGTTAGTTAATCGTGACTATATTTAAAAATAACGAATTTAAAAAAACAAATTATAACCAAATTAAATTTTAATTGAAACATGTAACTTGAAAAGTGGGTAAACATTGCGTTGTGAATATTAAAAATGGTTTAAATTAAATTTTTCTGAAAAAGCTTATGCTCTTAAAATAGAAAATAATTTCTTACCAAAATTATATTTTTTTTTTGTTTACAAAGAGCATTATGAGATAAAACGGAAATATATTTATTCATCTAATCATTTTTTCTGGCTGAAAAAGAAATCTTTCAAATTTGGCTGCCTGAAGAATATCCCCTTAAAAATTACCCAGTAATCCAATAAGTACGAAGCTTATTAAAAGAAAAGTGATTTATGTCTCGGTATTAGAAAATTTTCAAATAAATTATTATCGTTTGGTGTAATTAAAATTTAGCTTTTACACTAAGGCCAGAATATTTAGTGTTCTAAGAAACATCAAGAATATCAGGCATCACTATAACATTATACACAAACCTAAAAGTAAACAAGCAAACCTTTAAAAAATTAAGTAACTGTTTGACGCAAGTCAAGGTAAGCTACCAATGTACTAAAAATATTGATACTACTTTGCAAGCAGTGCTAGTAGTGCTAGTAGCTTCAGATAATATTCTATAAATGGTTAGAATTTTTCCAATTTCACATTCGCAGATATTGTTTTAAGTGTTGGCTAGTGAAGGACTGTAATGCATTTATTAAAATTTATAATTATGTTAGTATGATTTGTAATTATTATATGTGTACAGGGGAGGAGTAGCAAAAGAAGACAAGAATCTCCTTCATAAACAATATCAACGTATGTACGCCAAGGGTGCTTGAAACTCACTCTATGTATGGTTTTTATAATCCGATTGCAATGTCAAAAACTATGCATGGTGGGAAGGTAAAATTTAAAAATTAATATTTCTGCATGAGAGTTTGATATACAAAAATATGGAAAAAGTGAATTTTAAACGAAAGGTCTATTTACTGTAAGCTTAACTCAACCTGAATAATATGTATAAGTCTACCAAGTTTATAGCAAGCTCAATTGTTGACATAAAACTTAATTTTAAATCTCAAAAATTTAAAGTTTTTTGGTTATGCTTGAGTATTCAATATTTAACGCACTTGAGAAGACCACATTGTTAAATATGCTGAAGAAGCAAAATCAAAATAAAAATAACAGAACCTAACCTTTAAAAATTAAATTTAGAAGCTTGAAAATGTATTTTGATCGTACGTATAGTGTCCCAAAAGAAAGACAAAACTATATTTTTAATAAAAACTATAAATATAAATATAAAAAGTAAAAACAAAAATGGTTTCCTGCAATTTGAAATGAATAGAAAAGCACTAGTAAAAAAAACATGGATTCCATATATCAAATTATTTCAAGATGTTAAAATTAAATTTCTACCAAAACCAAACATAACAATCCAAAATTAAGCTTTAATTGGAATAATTGGTTTTTTTTTGCCCCTGGAGTAGATTTCAATACATTACAATTCAAACAATGAATAATGAGTGTTAAATGAAATGAAAATTTTAATTACTTACCACTATCAAATTCCACATTTTTGCTGCTTCAGCAACTGTTGTGCATACAGTGCTACATCCTGCTAGTAGCATTAATTTTTGTGGTCTATTATATAGAAGATTGTACATAACGCTAGCACCTAATCCTGGCTCACACTAAAAATATTAAATAAAAAAAAATTTTTTAATCAATTTTATATTGAAAAGTTTTTGTTTTGTAACTTTAATGACTTAGTGATCTTTTTTAATTAATTAATATTGAACTGGTTTAAAATAATACATTTACAAAAAGTGAATTTCGGACAGAGGTGTTCCCCTAGGAAAAAAAATAATACTGAGTGTTTTTGAGCTAATAATAGCTTCTACATATATTTGAAAAGTTTTTTACGTACGGATCAATAATCTTATCTGGTTAGTTTCAGTTATTTTAAATATAACGAATCCAAAGAAATGATTTGTTCGCATTTATATTTTTAGCTCTTTTCATTTCACTTTTTATTATTTCTCAACTACTAAATTTAAAAGTGCCCTATGAACATTTCAACTCACAAAATTAACTGTAGTCCAAAAAAATTTAAAGACCCATTTTAGGTCGACTGTCTTTTAATTTTAATAAAAATTAAAATAATTATGAATTAATTGAGAAAATATATTTTCTGATATATTGAAAAACTAACCATTGTACATTTTTAGCATTTTAAAGGAAGCAAAATAAATAATATATGATAAAAAAAATCTCTACAGAGAATCAATTTTCAACAGAAGGTTAGCTAATATTTTATCACTAGATTTTATGCCAAATTTGCTTTTTTATAAAAAATAAAATTGACCAATAAATAAAACTACCAAATAAATAAAAATACAAATAACTAAAATAAATCATTATTAAAACCATTGGCACCACAGAGTTATTTATGGTAGAAATCTTTACCAAAAAAAAAATTACATTACTACTTTATAGGTAGTAAAAATCTACTTACATAGAAATTTAATGAAAACATTTACAACAATTACTAACCTAATTACAAAATAGAAGGAGAAAAGTAGATAAGCAAAAAAAATAAAGTGTCAATTAATGTTTTGATAATAAAATTTTATTAGAGCATATACACGGAATTACTTTTTAAATCAATTAAATTTTTATAGGGAAGAAATTTTATTCTTCACATCACTCGGAGGATAAAAAACAATTAAAACACTTTTATTGATCAAAAATTTAAGAATATAACCCAAATGCGGACGTTCTCAATGCACCTAATTTACTGTTCGGTTGTTTCTTTTGCTCTATTGCATACCATACATTTTGATCTTTTGGTTAATCTTCCAATAGAAATTTTGATAATTTCTTTGTAAAGATAAAAATAGCTGAAACGCATTTAAACACAGTAATAATTTCATAATTTTATACATATTCAAAAAAAAGAATAGATTATTATTTATCTTAACCAAAATTAGAGTGAGCTAGATAAGTTTTCATTTTGTTAGCTCTCTGATACCTAGAAAGTTTTTTCATGTAGAAGACAACAAATAATATAAATAAAAATTCAAAAAATTGCTTAGTCTTAATTTTATTCTTCATTGTGCTAACTTTTGTTTCCTTAAAATATTCATTATGTCCATTTATGAATTCATAAAAGGGTTGACAAAAATAAAGTGTGCTAGTTTGAACTTTATTTTATTAACTCTAATTTACTGCAAATATAATTTTGGTTAAGATAATTCTATAAATAATAACGTAAGCCAAAGAAACTACTTATTTTGGGTACTAAGTTTTCTCTACTTTAAAACACAAACTTCTATGTTTAAATTTAAGCCCGGTTGAGTAAATACATTCACAGAGTATCAATAACAAACATGAATAATGGCAGTTGTGGGGCAGAATTAGAAAATCTCAATATTTTATATAACAAATCCTTAAAAAATCAAATAAATATTGAAAACATTAAAACATTATTTTTAAATTGATATCAATAAATCAAATAGAAATTATTTTTATTTCAATTAAATCAATAAACTACTCGAGTATAAAATGAATGCTCAATTATACGTGCACTTTTCAATTGAAATACAATTGCATATCAATCAGTTCAATACAAATAGATCTTTGAATAGAGAGCATTGAGTGTTCCACCAATTATTCATTTATTTTTCTTTTTTCTTTTTCAATTATTCTCTTCAAGTGTTACAAAGAATTCTAAAAGTTAATTTATAACCGACCGAAAGCTATTCTCAAGTG
This sequence comes from Acrocera orbiculus, assembly GCA_947359355.1. Taxonomy (NCBI): domain Eukaryota; kingdom Metazoa; phylum Arthropoda; class Insecta; order Diptera; family Acroceridae; genus Acrocera; species Acrocera orbiculus. Next base: position 4,386,196 of record OX375757.1, read on the forward strand.
AAGTAGACACTCTATACCCTGTATACCAATTCATATTGAAAATTGCCCACAGCTGCTGATATAGTCAATCGTTGTGGATTAAAATTCTTGTTTTACAATTTTAACGTCTTTGAGTAAACGTAGTTTAAATTACTATTGACATTTAAATAAAATATTAGTAAATAGATTTTCAATTTTTGCAGATGTCATAATTAAATTTTAATTAAATAAAATAATAATAAAAATTTTTGCTCCATACTTTTATTTATTTACTTTTTTGATCAAAGAAATGCTATATATAAAGACATTCTATCCAGTTAAATAGCTTTTGGCATTTGGATGAAAAAATCTCATTGAACCAGATTAAAAGAACAAAAAGATAAGTGTTTGAGCTTCTAACAAAAGAATCAAAAGATTTTTCTTAGATTTTCCTTTGAAATGTTTAACAGTAATATTAAAAATAGGTTTACCAGAAAAAGAATTTTTCTTTGACTTTGTTTTCCCTTTATTTTTAGCCTTAAGTAAATACAATGTTAGTTAAGAAATATAATACGTGTATAAATACATATATTAATGTGAGTTTATGGTGTCATACAAGCTTTAGTGAAAACCTGTGTAACCCAGAAACATAGTGGACCACTGTGGGATTAGTTCAGGTCAAATAGCTCATTAATATAGAAACATTTTAGTCTCAGAAGTAATGAAAGCAACAAACAAAATTTATTTTTGTATATTTTGTGCAGTTCCTAGAAGCTTTAATCTCCTTTATGATTTTTTTCAATCGATTTTCACGAAGTTATACCAATAGCTTAGTAATCATTATTATTTATAGTGGGTAATATCACTGAAATCAGGGCCCACTAATTTCATATTCTAGGTTTGTAAGTAAGCTAAAAAATGTTAGTCTACTTATTGTTGAAAAGAGAAATTTTATATTGAGTATAAAGCGCAAAAATTAAATTTTAATTCTAAAATACGCTAGTTTAAATATTATAATTTTTTATTGTTAAATTTATGCCAGGAAAACAAAGGCTTAAATGGTAAAAGCAATATATAAATTCACCTCATCTGCTAAAATTACCACAACACATAATGAATTTGAATACAGGGCAACAAATCATTATATTGTGAAATAACATAATTCCAGGAAATAATCAAAAAGTGGAGTCGTTAGAGTAAAAATTTTAGTAGGATTTTAAAAAATGTTAAATGTTACTTCGTATTTCTAAATTACAATTAACGAGATTATAATTCCAAATCCCATATGAAATTATTGTTAACAAAACTCAAAATTATATTTCCTAACTGTGCAGCTTAGATTTAGATACGAATAGCTTTTTATATAGCAAATTATGCTTTGCTTGTTTTTTGATTTATTAAACCAAACAGTTTTAATATCTGTACCGGCAACATAATCAGCCAAAATTTCGTATGTCACCAAATATTATAAAATTAAATATACTATGTATATATTCTTTTTCTTTCATTTAAGCAAATTGAATCATTGAATACATGTCCTTGTAATTTTTCTTTTTCAATTTTCACGAATGAAAATTTCTCTTTAGAGTTATGTAACCAAATCATTAAAAAGTTATGTGATATATCTTCTAGAATTTAAAAAGGAAAAAAAAAAAAAGAAAAATATTATTTTGTTGTAGTCACATATATTTAAGATAAATTGAAAAAAGGAGGTTTCACTGCACTTTATCCTTGAAGTCTAAGCATATCTTGTGTAGCTCAAATTTTTACTCCAATTCAACAATACCACTCATTATTTAGAATGTCAGAATGTCATGATGATAAATAAAATACTCTAAATAATAATACTATAACAATTGCAAACAAAACTTTCACATATACTTTTAAAATTAAATCTTAGTTAATAGACTCAGAACACGATACTTAATTTGCTTTTTTAGATTATTCCTTCTCATTCTTTTTCTTAATTTTTTACCAATATAACAATTTCAATTCATACATTCAATCCAATAAAAATATATTTGCTGTCATTTACAATCATTACAATTGAAAATTTAATTTGAAAACAGATATTGATCCATCGTTAGAAAATTATTCCAATGATTATATAAAAAAAATTTGCCATTATCAATTCAATTCAACCTGCGTATATAATGAATTCGATTGTCGTTTAAAATTTATTTTAGAATAAGAACATTTTCTACAATTGGATATTAAGTACTTCGATTCTTATACAATTCACAGATAAAAATAAGTAAAAGAAAAAACCGAACACACACACACATTGATAGGAGGCATAATATCAGAACTTTCATGTTCAATCAGAGAAAAAAAGAAAGTTTAAGGTATATTTACATAAATGAGGAAACAAAGAATCCTTAATGTCCTACTATTAACTGGTACAACCTTGACGCTAATACAATATCATTTCTTGATTGATATGATTTCGATTTTATAGCTTAACATTTTGAAGAAAATATAATTTGCATATTTATTTTATTCTAATTTTGTTTTTTTTTTTTTTTTTTTGATGGAAGCAAATTCAAAGTTTATGTATTCTGTGGATGCTATAAGTAAGTTCTGGTTGATTGAGTAAAATAATTAATGAAATTTTTCACGTTCTTCGAAATTTGATTGGCTAAACAAAGTAGTATGGTATACAAGTGTACATTTCTCTCGCATTTGGTTAATCAATGGTATCTTCATTTTTTAGAGACAAAGTACAAAAATTTAATTAAAAGTTAAATAATAAATTATTTTTGTATTCTTTGAAACAAATTGTCAATGAAACCAAAAATTAAAATTAAATTGGCTTTTATGTAAGAAAATAGAAAGTATCAGTTATTGATAACTGAAGTTTCTGAGTGTTTGAGGAAAGCCTTTAGTTGATGATACTGTTCCCATTTTTAATTAAAATTATAATAAATTAATAACAATATTGTTTGAACTAATAGAGTATTATAAAGACCCAAGTATTAAAAGTAAATAATTGTAGCAAACTTCTTTGTTACATAATAAATAATTATTGCTTAAGTTATCGGTAAAACAATTTTCAGTCTGCCGTATTGGGTACTAAAAAGAAAAAATAAGTTCATAAACTTGCACTGTTTAGCTAATCTGACTTGCTGCATCTTATAAAGATACCTTTTAATGTTAAACTCGGCTTTCTTATGGTTACATTTTTTTAACCAAATTTTCATCCTTTCTTTTTAAAAGGATTACAACAAGCTCTTTCATATTTTGTTCTCAAAAACACATTACTTAATTAAATTTGAAAGTTATATCTCTTATAAAATCTTTCTCTGGGTTTTTTTTTTTGGAAATTGAACTCAGTTTCGTATAGAATATCATGCCTTTTTACAAACAAAATAAAATCAGAGACACTAACAAGTTTTGAGACTCTCACAATAAACTGAAAATAGTATTGAAAGATTTTATTTTATTTCTTTTAATAAAAGAGTAGGGGATCAAGTAAGTAAAGTGACAAAAAAAAATCACTAAGTCTTCTTTGTATTACAAGTAATGGAAATAATGAAAAAAATAGCTTTTGTTAAAGCAAATTTTATTAGCCCTTTTCTGACAATAAACTTTTACTTTTTACTTATTCTAATAGTGTTTATATAAATTATTCACAATGAAATTTATCCCTTTTAGAACTGAAATCTTTGTCCATTAAGATAAGATAATTTGATTTATAATTTCAAAATATAACAATTTAGATAAAATTAGAAGGAATTTTTGATGTGAAAGCTTTTGAGCTTAAAAGAAAGCAAAATTTTAATAAGTAGATAAATTTCAAATTATTTCAACTAACGATAATAAGTCACACGTTTGACAATTAGTATTTTAATATTAAAATAAGTCAAATAAATTTAATTGGAAAATGGTATTTACCCCAAAATTTTCAGATTTTACCAAGAAAATTGAATATTCTATTGAATAACACAAAATTTTAAATAGGACATTTTATTTTATGCAGAAATTTTGCTATACAATATTATAAAAATTATATTAATCCTAATATTAATAAATAAAATATGTTTATTAACTTTATGTTTACTGACGCTACGCTAGTGACGCTTTACTCAGACGCCTCAAATCTGAAGTGAAATTTATTGTACTTGAAGCATATACTTTGCAGTTTTCAACGAATGCGCTGAAAGATAATTTTTAAAGAATTAATATAGTATTCGCAGAAAATAAGCCATTTTTAGGCGGAAAATAGCTCAAAGTAAATGGATGTATTTTTTGCTCTATTTATGTAACCTAAAATTTGAGATATGGATAAACTTTTTGGGCATTTCCAATTGTAGAGTATTTTTTCAAACTTTATTATTTTAACAGTTTTGGAATAGAGTTGATTTGTGTGTATTAGAACATTTCGATGGTTGTCGAATTTGCCTCTTTTTACGGTGCATTAATTCGAATTAAGTCTATTATATTCGCAGGTTAAGGTGCCTCCAAAAGATAAATTAGACTAAATTTTTTATAATACATGAAATAGATGAATTTCCTTTATTTTGCAGACAGGCTTACATTAATGTTTTTATATCGAAAATATTCATTTAAGCTTTTCTGAAAAAAAAGCTTTAAGCAATTTTATACACTTGCATTTAATGGCTAAGTATTCAACAAATACGATCAGACAAGCCCCATACTCACTAGAAATAGCTCAGTGTAGATTTTTTTGCTTTCCCGTGTTAAGTTGTCATCAATACGAAACCAATCAACGTATAAAATGTTATAATTATCTCCATTTTGAATAAATTTACAAAGTTTGTCGTGTTTAGCGCGCTCGAATTAACTCGAGCGTACAAAATAAGGAATTAATAAAAAATCTATCAAATGATCAAATGCTATAATTTGAAATACAAAGTATTTTAGCATAATAACAGTTCAAAAAAGAAAAATTATTTTTTCAATAACTTTGGAGCTTAACGTTAGAAGGCTATCTAGTGTTAATTATCAAATCCAATGATGAAAGTAATCCTCTTTTTCCTGTTTGTGGCTATTGAATGTGAAAAAGTTTTACCCTCTTTGACAGTAAATTACATAGTTCATAAACAAATGAATAGATAAAATTTTTCTAGAATAGATACACTAATTTTTGCTAACGAATCAGGCTAAGGTTTCTTATATTACAACTAATGACTTCTAATGGTTAAACGTCAAAGCACTTTCCTTCAAAGTTTCAATTAAATGAAACTGTTATTTTTGCAAAGAAATCAACATACTACACTCAAAAAAGTGAAATGATTTTAAATTTATCTTTAGACTCATATCAATTCTCTTGGAGTTCATTCAAGAAATAGTGATCAAGTTTACTTCCCAAAGCAGAGCAAAAATATTTATTTTTTTAAGCTATTAAATTAATAAGACCTCCTTTGAATTACAGAGATAATAGAAAAGTTGGGTCAAAAAAATACTACAATGTCATGAAAAAATGAAATAGAATTTAGCTTTAATTGATTTGTTTTCATGGCAATTTTGCGTTAAAATAGAAAATTGTTAACAGAGCACTTTTTTTAAATTGTGTTTTTCTCTTATGTAAGCTCTTAATAAATATTTTTGTACATTTTTGTCAATTTGTATTAGGTTTGAGTTGTATTAAATTTTATAAGGAATATTTTTTAATAGTGATTAAAGATATGAATCAAACAAGATTGATTCAAAAATAATTAAAAGGAGTAGTGGATATGAGCGAATTAACTTGCACCATGGATTTTAATTTATTACTGAGGAAGGTATTTTTCAATGGAGTTTATATTTGCATAATTTGAGGCTCAAGCTAATTGGTAAATTTTTTTACATTTTACAGTTTTTTTTAAACTATTTGAATAAAATAGACATTTTCCTGTGATATTCATTAATTTTATTTAAGCAAACTGACAAAATGAAAGTGCATACTAAGTGATCTTACAAGATTCAATCGTAAATAAAACTAGAACTCCAGTTTTCTTAGGTATAAGCAATGTCAAAAAATCTGTTTTTTAGGTAATATGATCGAGATATTTTGAGAAAACTTAAGACAACAATAATGAAAGGAAAAGAGACTCCAGAATATTTACAAATAGATTAGTTGTCAGCAAACGCAAGTATTTTTCTTTATTTATTTTTCTTAAAAATTTCCGAAATTCCATTATTATTTTATCATACTTTGATTTTTAGAGAAAAAAGTTTTATTTCTTCTCCATTAAAGTTGGCATCTGGCTCATAGCTGTTTCAAACCGAGGTTTTTTCGTAATATAAATAGCAGCTTTGCAAATTTTGTATGAAAGTTTCAGACAAAACTAGATTTGCAACTAAATTATATGAATACTACCTATGGAATGATCTAAATGCAGTTTTCTATTAATGATAAAACAATGGTATGCATATTAATGAATTGCAATTGCCATTGAAAGAGATTCTATCATAATTGGCAAATGTATTTGTTCATTTTCCATGCCATATGTTTGATACCACATAAGCTCCTTTTAAAATTTTTTCTACTACATGTTTTATGCTTAAGAGCTTTGCTTTATTATTTTATGTTTTTAATGGGGAACAAAAACGGTGCTGCAAGTGGTGATAATTATTCTTGAGTTCCCCAAAACACCAAACAAACTAAGCGTTGTAAATCCTACTTACTTTTAAAGCTCGAATCATATTAAAATATCAAAAATAAAATGATATTAAATAACTGAAAATAAATTAAAATCAAGTATCTATCCAAAATTTAAAATAAAATAATTTAAAATGATCTAAAGACTAATTAATTTTAAGGTTTTCTTTTCATTTATAAACTTTAATACATTAAATTTCTTTCTTTACAAAAGAATCATTTCCAGTATAACATGAGAAACATCTAAAGTAATCATTTCAGTATATAATTATATCTATTATCTTGATAACAAAAGTTAGCTTTAAAGATTGTTTGTAGAATCATTGAAAGAAATATATTGCAATGGAAATGAAAGGATCTAAAAGTATATCGGAATTTTTGTGTACATATCAAATACTTTACCAAAAGAACCCTTAAAGAATTTACTAACAGTATGATTCAATTATTTGAGCAAATTTTCTAATCGAAATTCTTAAGGAAGAGAATGCTTAGATTAAATAAAAAATATTTAGAGGACATATTTCATAAGTTCAAAACTTTGGACATAACCAAACACATTTATATTGCTTGAAATATTAAAGTTAAGTAGGATGCTTAATAATATGATTTATAGTAAAATATTTTTTCATTTTGATTAAAAATCATATTTATAATAAATAGCAATTATTACTTTTTTTTCACTAATATTTTAATTCATGCTACAAATCCTTCAAATCATAATACCCACCTTAATAAATTAACTTCAATCACTTATAATAAATAAAAGTAACCTTAGTACTACTTAATTAAATAAAATTTATCAAATATTTTTAAGTAGTTAAAACAGCTTTTATTGACAAAATGAAGTATTTCAGTTTTCTTATAAAAGTCTTTCGTAGAGATAACTAAGAACCAAATTGTATGCTTTTAAATCTTTTAATTTTAAATTTTAAAATTTCCAGATTCATAATACAATGTACGTGAAAAGCATTTTTGAGTACTTTCATTACTTTATGATAATGATCTCACATTTAAAAGAACTACAAAATTTCAAAAGAAAATATGTTTGCTCCTGTCGAAAGCACATATGTATATTGAACATATATCAAAATCTTAAAGAACCGTATTTTTATCTGCAGCTTAAGAGGCTTAAAATTAGTACCAAAACAAAAGAATTTCGAATTTTCATAATTCAATGTCACTAAATAATAATATTATTTATGTAGCTTAGGACTTTCATTTTTAATTATTTCTCTGTTTTTCAAATTCAAAGCTTGCAACATTATATTAGGGCTGGTTTTATTGAGAACAGCAAAATAAATTCGAAACTATGTTAATATAATCATAAAAAAATGTTTAATAATAAATCATTAATATTTTTATTCTATTTAGACTTCATAACTTATAAAAGCAATTCCCGAGTCGAAATATTTGATGATGATTTTATGCTCATCATTCTGACACATAAAAAGTTCAATATTTTCGGGACACTCAGTATAAAACCAGTACTAGAAACTTTTTCTCGGGCTTCGATAAAAAATATGAAAAGTGAATAAGTCAAAGGCATTTGAAACTATTTAAGAAATGTTTTAAAATCTTGGCTATGTATCATACAATATATTTAATTTTTGATTTACGTCTTATCCTGTGCAACACTTCAAACATATGCTATAGATTCATTTCAACTTTTTGAATTAATGCAAACTTAAAAATCTTAGAAGAACTTTCAATTCTGAAAACTTCACTAAAGTTAGATTTTGCTTTCGAAACTTCAAAATATTCAAGTTTATTGAACTTTACAACTAAGAAAGTTGAATTGATCTGATTTCTTTGCAACAAATGCAAAACAGTAATAAATTTATTTCGATTTTCAGTATTTGCGGAAATTATTTGATTAATTATTTATTTTTATCTTTATTCGTTAAAGTTTTGTAATTCAACTTTTATTTTATTGAATTTTATTTCCTTATAAATAGAAAATAAGTGTAAAGTTTTAGTTTTAAAAAAATTATTAATATTACAATGAATTTTAAATCAAGAAAAATGTCAATAAGACCAAGTAAACTTAGTTACAAAATCAAAATGGCACTGTAAGAACAGGGAGTGGCATCGTCTGTATCCTAGACCGTGGGAGTTCAGGAGCTTTATGATAACTTAAAACCCAATAATGTGAGTTTCAATGATCATCGATTTGCAATCAAAAGACCTTAAAAGGAAATGAGCTATTTGGAATAAATGAGCAATGACAGTATTACGTGATATGAAAAAGTGACCGAAAAAATTTAGAGAAAAATCCTACCAATGACCAAGAAAATGGTTGAAATACAAATACAAGAGATAAGTGACATTCGTAATGGGATGATGCAGAATTTAGAAAAGAATCACGAAAAGGTCATAGACGAATTGAAATTGAAAATTATTGAAGAAAAACAACATGCTTCTGTTATGTTGGAGAAGAGGATAAGACGATGTTTGGAGGAAGACAGCAACTGTTTGGAGGAGTAGATCAACAGCATCAGAGCTGTTGGTCAACAAGTAAATTCATGATTAAGCATAGACTGCTTGGCTTCTTTTCACAGCAATTGAAAGAAAGCTTTTTTAATCAGGTCAAACAATAAATAAAAAAATTATAATTAAAAAGTTTTCTGTTTTTAACTTAAAAGCTATAAAAAGCTACAACATTTAAATTGAATTTTTTAAAATCAATAAATATAAGATAATTTATTATTTTAAGTAAATCTAAATTTGAAGGAAAATTTTTTTAGTCATAGAGAACTCATAGATTTTTTCCTAATAAATGAATGAACAATGACACCAGTCAGCTATAAAAAAGATAAATTTGTGTTATCATCACTCAAACAATAATTTTCATATGATGGATTAAAACAAAAGACTAACAACAAAAAAACTATTCATGACAATGCCACAGTATCCAATATATACATAAATATATTGGATTAGGTTTTGGCATCGACCCAATTAAATCTTTACCACAATTAGTGGAATCAAAGCTGCCTGGTATAAATTTATCATCTGAAACTAAAAACATGCAACCATAGATTACTACGAGGCTTTTAGTAATTAATAATGCAGCAACGCTAGACAAATTTACACTTCATGATTTTCAGAAAGAGCGAAAGGGTTTTGTTATGTGAGTAGCATTTTATGTATTCAATAATATTGAATGGATGTATTAATCGTGAATATAATGATAAATTCTACATTTTGGCATACGATGTCAAAAATTCTGAAACTAAGTACATGTACTAAGTAAATCCATTACAAATTCATTTAGTAAATATTTTATTCCTTATACTTTTTTGTTTAAAAGGATATTATAAATATTAATGGAATTTAAAGTTTAAGCATCTAATAAAAACTTTTAAGTTTCTTTAATACAAAAAAATAGGAATCTAAAATTTTTTTTAATATTGTTTTACACATTGACTTCTGAAACACCTTACAACATCAATGTCAGCAGTTCCGAATTTTATTTGCATAATTCAAATTAAAATTCATGTCAATAATTCAATAAGAGCCTCTAACTCTAAAAAACATTAAAAATCTGTCAAATAAATTTCAAAGCTCTCTCTATACAATTTTTCTAGCACATATTCAACATTATTTATTCATCAAAAATACCTTTTTTCAAGGAATCGTTTTCCCTTTTATACTATGATTTTCATACATTTCAGTTAAATGGATGTACAAAATTTTCAATTCCTGTGTAATTTAATTTGTATCTGTGAAAATATCAGCCCAAAATTCTTCATATTGGAATAAAAATGATTTCTTATCTTGATTTGTAAAGCAAATTCGGTTTATAGCTGCTTTCTAAAATAGTTAAGTAAAAGTAATGAGATTTCATTTTAGCGTTTTGCATTTATTAAAAAAAATATATTATTTCCTTATTACATTTAAATTGAGATTCCGAAAAATGTTCTACGATTATTCAATAAAGTTGAATAAGAAACAGTTAACTTCAACAAATTCAATTCCGTAAAATTCACTTACAAAAAGGTACATATAAGGTTCAAAATAATAGCAATCCATAATGGAGCATTGTTTCATTCTAACAAAGTTAGATATAATAAATTCTTTTAAGTGAACTTTAAAGTTTAGTTTTTTTACTGCCAAAATCCTGAATGGGTTATTATTTTCAAAAGGATAAGCTTATGAGATATGTTTATTGGAGAAATATTTAAATTTATGAAGACATTTTAAGGGCTTAAAATTTTCAAAAATAGAAGAAATTATTTTAAATAACTAACAACAAATACTTAGCAAAATATTAAGCAAATTTAGGATGTTTTAAAGCTTAAAACAGACGTTTAACAGTAAAGTGCATGAAGTAATAAATAATTGTATTAAAAATAAAATTAATTATGTTTAAACTTGTGATAGTCATAAAGCCTACAATTTTTATGTAACTATAATTTTAGTAGTGAACAGAAGGTTTCTATAAATGACCATATTACCTTTTGGGTAGTGTTATTCATTCCCCTTTAATTTATTTTGATACTAATTGTAAGAATAACTTTTTGTTGCTCATTAATTAAAATTGCTCTAAAGACACTTTAAGGAAAAAATTTTTATGGACAATGTGGTTTTATTTTTTAGTTTTTTTGAATGAAAATACTACAAATAAATGGGAAAGACTTAATTGTGACATATTTTTCACAATTCTTGACATAAAAGGAAACATTGCTTGCAAAACTTGGCTACGAAATATTTATGAATTTCACATTTCTGTAACAAATAATAAATAGCTTTTGTAGATTTACTTAAGAGAATAAACATAAATTCAATGAAAGGATGTAAAAAGTACTTGGCATAACTATAAAAAATCTTTGTTGATATCTTTAAGCTAAAAAGAATAAAATTCAATTTAAAATATTATATTCAGACGTTTTATAGTTCAAAATAATTACAAAGTCTTGAAAAAAAGAGGCAGTCTGGCATGCCTTAATTTTGATTAGTTTAAAATTGAAAAAAATTGAAAGCTTTGCATACTTATTTTCTAAAAATAAAACTTTATCAAGTGGCTCAAGTTAAAACAAAAATACTCTTAAGATTTACTGAAAAACAAAATATGCAAATAGAGTTATTTAATTTTGTACAATTAACGTCGATACAAGTCGTAAAGCTTCTTAAATTTGAGGTATTTATTGATGAATACTCAAAAAAATGATTAGTAATTTGTGGTGTGAATATTTTTAGGATCAAGTGGTCTAACAACAATATTCATTATTCTTTTTACTCCAAGCTGAATTATTAATTTAAGCCTTTGTTTTCAAAATGAGCCCAAAAGAACAAATGTTTCAAATCAAATTTTTCTTTAAAGCTTAGAGCTAACTAAAGTGAATTTTTTTAAAAATATACCTTACATAATCGCATTTTCCTCTAAAATTTATCAAAAAAATTAACACTCAAATGAAAAAAATAACAAAATGCCCTGAAAATAAAGAAAATGAACCTTTAAAACTATCAAAAATATCAAGATTAATAAATTTTTGCCTATGATTTTGATATTAACACGCGTGTTTTTCTACATTTTTGTTTTTCTTTTGTTTTTTTTAACAAAAACTCAAGCCGATAATTTTACTTTTTTATAGGGGTAAAAACCTTCAATGACAGATGATAAACGAAGGGTCTGTCTATAACAGACAATATCCCTAATAGCAGTACTACTTATCCTTGTTCAATAGATTTGAAATCTCTTATATTTTATGATAATTTAAAAACTCTGCAAACAAATTTAAAATATAGTCTTAAAAAAACGCCTGCAGACTTGAAAAGACAAATGACATAGAAAATATGTTTTGATAAATAATTTTATCTTAGAAACCCTTATCAGAATTTTACATATGTCTAAATTTTGGTACAAATAGACTTTAAATTACAAAAAAGAAAAACTTAGAGCGTATTTAGAAGAAAAAGAAGCACAAAAAGTTCAAATTCTTAGTCTTTTTATATAAAATCATTTATTTTTATTCAAAAATGTTTATAAATTCTATAAGCCACCCTCGTTTTGATAGATAGTTTTTGGAACTTATAAATCACATACGGACTAATAGAAATAGTAAAGATGTCTATATATGTGTTGAGAGCGTTGATAAACTTGCCCAAAGTTTGCACAATAAAATCAGATATGATTCTTTTTAACACTTTACAAAATTTTTAGAAAATAACTTCCTTGATGTTAATGTTGTTATTATTACTTTTTGTCACCGGAATCTGGAAAATCAAAAGTCTCAATAAATTTGCAATGGCAAAAGTGTAAATGAAAATTACATTTAGAAAAAATTCCAAAATTGAGCATTAATTATATTAATGTTGTGAATATTAAGTTTTTGTAGTTTATGATATGCACTAGGGGAACGTAATATTGACCAAACTCTTGATACAAAACTATATTAGCTTTTTGTTTAACTTTTTGCTGACAACTGCAAAACGAAAAAAGAAACAAGAAACTTTTTTTGGTAACTTCAATACTCATTACGTTTATTAAACGTTGAGGCACGCATGTGCTTGGATTCATATGTGTTGAACACTTTTTTGAAGTACATTTCTCATGTTAAAATAAGGCACAAATATTAAGTACTTCAAAGCTTATTTTGAATACTCAAAAAATGTATTTTCGTATACTAAGTAGATTTAAAACATAACGGAGCAGGATATTGTCTGTGAAATTCGGTTAAATTGTACTTAATATCTGTATTGAAACTAACGCTTTGGTTATGCATCAGATTTGTTAGCAGTGGTAGTAGGAGTAGAAGTATAGTAATAGTTTGAGTGCTGGATGCACTACAAACAGCAAAAAAAACTTAACTTAACTAACTTAACTAACTTAACTAGGAACAAAGAACGGGATGCTGTGAATTGAAAATTTATATTGCTAAGTGCTAATAACAGTAACTTATGAAACGAGCAAACAAGCTATAATTTTACCAAAATTTGATCACAAGCTTAAATTTTGGCTGAAAGTAGCCACTACTGCAATTCCTTTAATTATTTCACTATTAATTAAAAATCGTTATTAGAAAATTATACATTATACACTTTAAATAGATTTAAGCTAGGTTAAAGTTAAGATCAGATTTGAAACTGTATACAGCGAATAAAAATATTTCAAAACTAACAGTTCTGTCATTTGTATCGAATTATTTAATGAATCAATCTCTCTCATATTAAGCTAACACCTCCTTTTTTATTTAAAGTCATACAAGCTTTAAAGAAAAATATAGAACATCTCAGCTCAAGATATAAATGTACTATATATCCTTCCTTTTTTTTAAAGCAACTTAAAATAGTTACAGAAAGTAAGCTGTGTATATTATATGTTGCAATTTATCACAACATTTAGAAATCTAGTGAAACCCTACAATAATTCTTGACCAAAGTAGTCAAGTCAATGCTTATCTTGCCAAAATATATAGCACTATTTTACAGAAATCTACTATTTAACATTATTTATAAAGCTTTGCTAGTAGAATTAGCAAACGTTCTTCTATTCTTGTATAAATTAAGTAAATTACTTTTAAAGTTTTACAAAATAATGATTGTCTTTATATTCAAATTTTGAAAATAAGTTATAAATAAGATGGTTACATTTCATTACTATACAAAATACATTACTCTACTTGTAGTACATAAGATGTATTTGAAAGAAAAAATTAATGATAATCGTATTCATAAAATTTTACCTAATGGCGAATGTAAAGTGAGAATAAAGTTCCCCCAGTAAATAAATGGAAATTTTTATTTCCAGACTAACAAATGGAGGACTCATAAATAAGAATTATTTTAAGAGAATAAAGAAATTTTTTAAGCTTTAACAGCAATCAAAAATTAAAAGAAAATTTTTTTGAAAAATTTATCAATTTTTTAGTCTTTCAAATGTTTTTTGATAATGCTATATGATATATCACATGGTTGTATTAAATCAGTTCTTTAACAATACAAAGGTAGTTTTAAGAATCAAAATAGTTAAAAGAAATAAGTTCGCCTAGCAATAAATGAACCCTGGATGGTGTATTGCTCACTTTTAAATCAAGATTCTTAGTTTAACTAAACAACAAAGGTATGTTCAAGTAAATAGTTACTGGGCGGTAGGAAGGTTTTTGATATCTTCTCTATAATCTCAATTTTAGGTGATTTTAATGTTGAATAATATTTGTAACAGCCTTCTAACTTTAAGGCTTGTACAGTTTAGCCCTCCGTACAAAAAATTCTTTTCCCCATTGGCAATAGGGAAATTTGATGGAAATATCAAAATAAGTGTCATAAAAGTAAACATTGAATTATTGAATCTGTGAAAATACACAAAAAAATTTTAATGTGCTTACTGGCAAAACAGTACTAAACTAACTTCTTAATATTATATTAAAAATAACCCAAAAAAAGAACAATTATTTTGAAATATACAAAATAATTTTACTATAATTACAAAAAAATCCCTTTTTGACACAATAAAAAGGAGCATTTTTAATGTAGCACAACCAAAATTTCCCTTATACACGATTGCAAGTCCGTGATCATAGTTGTTCAAAAACTATTATGCCAAATCATTTGAAATTTTACCGTTACTTCCACAAACGATCCTTTTTTTATTTTCTATATTATTAAGAGGGCTAAAAAATCAAAAAATTGCAGATTTTTTCGTTGTCTTCAAACGACCACAGCAATATAAACAAAGAGTTTTAAAAAATATAGAAATTTGCAAAAAATGAAACCAGAGAACAAAAATTGACCCTAAACACAGCATATATTTAAACTATATCATAAGTTTGATAATACACAAAAAATTTGTATTTTGGATACAGTTTTACTCTAAAATCGTAATTTTACATATTCACTAAAACAAATTTTAATTAAAGCTTAAGCAAACAATATGATACTCACAAAATATGTTAAATCAAAATTTTGAATTATTTATTCAAATATATTTTAATCCTTTTTGAAATTTACACTAATTAAATTTTTCATCCATTTACAGTTATTCCTATAAAAGTGTATAGTACTCAACTTAACAACAAAACCCTAGATAAAACTATGACATTGATTAATAGTTAAAAATTTTTTAGTACTAACACCTGTCATCAATATAACAAGACCAAAAAGCTTCCGTTTTTGAAAAAATTTAATTTTTTTGTTGTTGCTATGTTGATATCTGTAGATGATATCAAATTTAATCCTTTCAAGTTTAACAAGAATTTAAATTTCATTTATGGTTATGCTTTCATTTTTGAATTTAAAATCTCTCAGGCTTTCATTTTATTAAATAGAATATAATATCCTGCACTGGATATAAAATGGTTGCAATGTTTTATATAATGTTTGTATTCAAATACATTGAAGGCAAATGCAGTTGATTGTGTTTTATTAATTATATATGTTATCTGAATAATTTATGTTTTCAGAAAAACACACTAATATCTTTTGGAAAATTGTAAGAAAAAAATCTGTTCTAATCTTCCTGGAAACTAATGTGTATACAACTACTGGACCTAAATATTTCATTTACATAATACTAACGCTCATTTGAAATATTTTCATATCATAAAAGGATAATATAAGCAAAATGGATTGCTGTTTATCTGTACTAAACATCATTTCATATACATTTGGGAAGATATTTGCACATTATTATTCTGGCAATGCAGTTTATTATTCTATCTCAATTTTAGCTTTCTAACAAAAACAATGATATACTAAATAAGGAAATTTCAATATAATCAATTATTATTTACATTTCTAAGTTTAAATATTTTAGAAGTAAGAGCAAACTATTAACAATTATTCAAGTATTGTCAAACAGAAGCTACATAATAAATTTCAGGATGCAGTTTCAAAATAGAAGGATGTATTTTTTTTATCATATTAAATATTAAATATTATATATTGCAATCCCAACCTTTTTCCACCAAGTGTATACGATGCTCAAAAATTTATAACGTAATTTTTAAGAATATAAAATGAGAAATAAAAATAATAAATTGCTCAAGGTGTATGAACATAAACTTTTTCATTGAATTTTTTTATATAGTTTCAAGTGACTAAAAATTCTTTTCTTTAAGACCAACTTGTGTTGGGGGAATAAAAAAAGTTTCATGGCGTCATATTTGGCTTAAAACTAAATAAAAAAAATCGAAGAATTCTTCTCAATAACAATAGAATTGTTATTGCAACTTACACCCAACCAGATATACTGAAGAAGTTTTTATAACATAAATTGATTTAGTGCCAAAATTACCTTTTTTGAGGTATTGAGTACTTAAAGTAAACAGAAAAACAAAAAAAGTTAATTAAAAGCATATAAAAGTAAAACTATTCGAAATATTTTTTCATTTTGTGCCAGATATATTGACAAGTGTCAATTTAATTACTTTTACTTGCGCTTAACTTTCATTTTAAAAAACTTTTAACAGATAAAAACTACTAAAAGTTAGTAAACATGAGAATAATATAAATCAAATGAAGTTAATCCATACCAAAATCACAGCCCATATCCTTTTTTCTGTGTTTTTATACCTTATTAAAATCAAAACTAATTTTAAACTGTCTTATGTTGTCAAAAATGACTCTTTCAAAGTTTTTGCTAATAAATTTTATTTAAAATGAATTTGCAATTAATTTGAATATGAAAATCTTTTCTTTATTAAAAATATTATGTAATATTATGTAATATACTTAAAAACATAACTTTTACTAGTGTAAATTATAGTTTTCAGTAACCTCAATTCTTCTATTTGTTACTGTATTTACAATAGGCTTACTTAGTCCTTATTCTTTATTTACTTATTTATAGAAATCTCTTATTCTTTCCTTACATCTCGTAATTTAGATAAGTGCCTTTGCTGTTATCCTTGTTGTTTATGGCATAAGCTCATTTGGCGTATTTAAACTTTTCTGTTAAGATTTTCAGCTATTTGATATTTGACTTAAACTTAACACAATAAGAGTTATTGTGTTGGCTTGGAAAAATAATAAGAAAAGCATTTTAATGTTATTTGAATAATAAAAACTAAAAGTTGTAAAAATTTTAAGTGTTAGTAATAAATTTCAATTTTTAATGAAGAAAAGTGTATGATATTGTTAAGTCAACAACAATTTATTTTCGTTATTAAAAATATATTATTTTTATGAGTTTTAGTTAAGATACACAAATTGTTTGTCTTTCTTAAAGCGAAAAACTAATATAAACTATTTTGTTTTGATAATCATAATAAACAAATGTTGATAAAAATTAAAAAATTATTTGTGTTGTGAATAAAAGTGACAAAATTTAAACAAAGTTAAAACTTAAAAACTTGGATTTTAAAATTATATGTAAAATTTTAATGAAAGGAATTATATTAACTAGGCCTCTAAGGGCCTCTATGTCTCAAGGACGTACTTTTTAAGTATATTTTTAGAATTATAAGATTTGTACAATTTATGTATTAATTGACTCTAATACTCAATTAATTAGGTCATTTGGTTAAAACATTCGATCAAGCAATTTCTATGCAATTTTGAAAAAATTGAATAAAATTGATGTTTTTTTACGGCTTTAGTTGAAACTCCAACTCTGTCAGATTGCTTCAATCCAACAAACGATTCTTTTTGCTTTTGATTTTAAATAACAAACTGCTGCAATTTTTTACATGTTATAAAAGAACCATTTGTAGTAAAATCATTTATCATTTCTTTTGCGCATTTCCATTGTTAATTTTTCTTACATTTTGGAATGTTTTTAATGAGTAATAAAATAATTTTCTACAAAAGACCTTTATGTCAGCATTAAATTCTTATTTTAGTTTAGTTAGTAAAGAAAGCGTAATTTATTTAACTTTTTTCTTTGTTATATCCCTTTGATAAATGAATACTATGTCGCTTAGGCGCACACTGTTTTAAATTCCTTTGCGTAGTTCTCAAAATCAATAGTCAAATATTTTTGATTATTGATATTTAGGTGCATTACTAATTTTAATTAAAAATTTTAATCACTTTTATATGTAAATAAAATCTTATACGAATAAATTTATTTTCATTTAAAAATCATCACAAATATTAACATTGTAAAAACTACTCCATTTTTTTTATGAACATTAAAATATCTAGAACAAGTTTCAATTGTTTTCAATTTCATTACTGGAAAATAGTTCATAGCTTTGCTAAAAGCGTTCTGATGTTGATTCCCTTTAATGAGACTTGAAAAATTTACCCCCAGAATATTGTGCTACTCTGCAAATTAATTCTATTGTCTTGGATTTAAATATGACAAGTAAACAATATTAATTTTAAATATTTTTGTTTTGTTTCATATCAGCTCATCCTCTGTATAGACTTAACTTTTATTACCTTATCTCTTAGTATTGATCTTAGATTCTACAAAAAATCAACAAATTTTTAATAATTTTAAGTAATATTCAACAAATATAAATTATTCATGATTTTAAACTAATGTGAAAAATTTTTCGTTAAATTAACTAAAAAGCTATTGATTTTCGATTATATTTTATGAAGTGGCTTATTGCAAACTGTTGGTTTCATCTAGTCATCAAGAGAGTACCGTTTAGATAATCTTTGTCATCAGAAGGTGAAATGGTAATTTTATGCTACAGACATCATAACAAAAAAGTTTATCTTTAGAGGTTCATAATTTAATGGTGTTCTTAATTTGCAATTTTAAAAAGCTGAAACTTCATTAAAATTATGAGCTTGCTAATTTTATCTCATCTTTTTTTGAAACCAACCATGACATTATTACGTGAAATATTGAAATAGCTAGAAAAATGTGTATACCACTTGTCGCAAGTTAAATTTTAAACACACCACATTGTTGAATTTGTTAGGTAGAATTTTTAGCAGAAAATACACATATTTTTACAAGAACAAAATTTAGTGGAAATTTATCAAGTTAAAATAAAGTTTGTGCAGCAATGTATGCATAATCTTTTAATAATGCTTACAAAAAAATATTTTTTACTGACATTTTTCTAATTTAAGTTTTAAAAAGAGATACTTTTTCTGTCATAGGGTTTAAATGCTATGCAGAAAAAGTTTATAGAAAAATCTATCTAAGTACTGTGAGAAGTTCCGGGCTATTTTAAATTGATGTAAAACTTGGCATTAAGCTAAATTAGTAAATTTTCTGTAAGCAGGAAAAGTATATATTGCGTTTAAGGATTATCTTCTAAATTCTAACAAAGTATTACAAAAGAATTTATATATATTATAAAACTGACAGCTTTGGTCAGGTATGCAATGCAACCAATCCAGAAAACGTAAGCAAAGAAGTGGTTTGGTTTACTATGACTTTAAGCAAAGCATTACAAAAAAACAACTAATGCATGGGCCTCAAAAAACATGGTAAATATGCTCTAATAATTTATTTGAAAAAAAAAAAAAGTCAAGAACCAATATTTTAAAAGAAATTGTTAAAAAAATCCAAAGAATATCAATCGTGATGATTTACAACATTTCGTATATATTTATGGATGCTAAAACATTTGATACTATTCTTATCAAAATCAAAAAATGTTTCCTATTTACAATAATTAGAGCAAAATAGTTGAGTCCACTTTTAACGAAAACTATGCAAGTTACAAAATAAAAAAAAGAAATTGATTTTTCTCTAACAATAAGTGATTTTGCTTCAAACATTGTTGAAACAAAACAAAGTCTTAATATGTATTACCATGAAACTGTGGAGCGAAGAAAAAATTAATTGTAAAATTGGTTTGTATTGTTAAACCATATAACTAGCAAAATACGAGGTTGAATGCTATGAAGTTTCTAGAAGTGATTAAAATGACAATAAGGAGCGAAAATTATAATACCTTAATTTTTCGTATACCTTATAGCACATTTTTAATCCACTATGTTCAAAGTTAAATTTGAAAAATTATTGGAAAGTTAGAACCAAAAAAAAATTAAGCTGTTTGTGAGCTGAGTTTTTACTTTTACCCAAATTTTGAGGAAATCATATTATCGATACATATAAAATATCAAAATAAGCCTCATATTAGAGAAACAAACGAATGATAAATAAGTGATTTTACTAAAAAACGATATTTTGCTATATCAGTTCACAAAGTTATTGAACTGTAATTAAAAATTAAAATAGTTCAGTACATTATAGTGGCACTTGATCGATTTTTAAAAGTTTTGACGGATGCAAGGCTTTTTTGCTTAAGAGGGTATTCTAGTCTAAGGACATGAATTTTAGGTATTTTTTGAGTTGCAATGAAAAAAAACAACAATATTTTTACCATCTATTATTTGACAAGATGTTTCAAGCTTTAATGTATAAAATATATATGAAAAAAAAGCGAAAAAAATTAAAAATCCAAAAAGTTCATAAAAAAGCTTGTCATGACTGTAACTCTCCTATTAATATAAATTAAAAAAAACGAAGAATTATTAATCTAGAATAATACTAACTAAAAAAATGACAACAACATTTTTTTCACAAAATTGCGACTGAAAAGAAGAAATGTGTTTTTTACTTTTTGTTTTATATTTCTGAATTTTTTAAAAACAGTAAAAATTAAAAACTTTTATAATCTTATTTCGTACGATAGGGAAATGTATAGAAAAGACTCATAATAAATGTCAAGGGAATTGATTCAGTAGAACTTGAGAAATCATGACAAGAATTTTGAAAAAAGTAAGAAAAACGCTTTTAAAACTTCGGGTAGCGCAATATAAGCTATACAATCAAATTTTATCAATCTGGTCAATATGTTAGAGTGACATTTGATTATTGTATTTCAAAATATATATAAAGGTACAGAAGACTTTAAGAGCGAACACGATCGAAGGCAAATGGAGAATCTATATCGTGTTTTGCTCAATTTGTGCTGGCCGACCCGGTTTGGATTAAGCATCACTTAACAACTATATCTCCAAAAAAAATTAAAATTTTGAAATATCTTCAAATCTTGTTCTTTGAGTTTTAAAAACTTCTTTTAAAAGTTTAAGCTTTGAAATTTGAAAAAAATCAATTTTTTCAAATTTCTAGACTGAATGAAAATTATATCGAAAATGGAGAAAGAGCATGGCGAAGTATTTGGAGTTGAAAACAATTTTTTACACAGCATTTTAATTTCAATTTCTTAAAAAGATGTATATATGTTCTATAAATAAAAGTCCTTTGGTTTGACTTGAGTATATACAACAGCCATTTAAATACATAAAATTATATTTTTTATTAAGCTAGCGCATAGATTATAAATTTGTAAAATATTTATTATTGATAAGACCTTTTTATATTTTTATATTTCTTAAAAATTGTCTCCCTAAGTTCGTCTGAGGCCATCCCACCATGCCTACCCTATTACGTTCTTTATTTTTTAATTTAAAATCGCTAGCAAAATTTGTAGAAGTAAAAAACTAACAAAAAGCAGCTTTCATATAACTGATGTTATTCAACGAATAAATCCAAAACTAAAATATCCTGATATCCATAGCACTAAAAAGTTATTTATTTATTTTTGAAAAACAAATATTTGGTAGCAGTACAAAGAAAAAAGTAAAGTCATATAATATACATATGAGTAAAATGCAAATAGATATAAATGGAGAGGCAAAACGTTAATTTTTAAGACCAAATTGGCAGCAATAAAAGGGGATAGAATTTTGGCAAAACCTCAATAACAAATATTCTAAAAAAAACTAGTAGTTTGATCACTATATTGAAGAAGTAGATAAAAAAAAGTTGTTTTGGCGAATAAAAATGCTATTCGTCATTAAAATGAAATGAAAAAAAAAATTTTAAGAAAAACTTCCGGGAAACAAAGTATATTAAGCTTAAATTCTTTAAGAAAAAACTTTGATGATTTTCCATAAAAAGTTCAACTTTCAAAGAAAATTGGCGGCAATAAGTAGGAGAAACAAAGAGGATTGAGAGATTATTATACTATAAAGAAACTAAAGTATGCTATTCAACTTTAAACAAAATATTTTTAGTTTTATTAAAATTGATTTTTTGCTTTAAACCACTTTTGAGTTTAACAGCAGACATTTAAACTTCAGATATTTTAGTCTAATTACGAAGAAAATTCAAACTTAATTAAGTTTAAATCAACAAACTATGAAAAAATTTAGCAACAGAAATTTTGCTCTTTTAGCTAATCTTAAAAAGTAAAAAATTAAAAAATATAACAAGTCATGAAGGATAAAAATTTTCGCGTTAAAAATTGTTTCAGATTACGGAAGAAAAAGACGTATTTTTATAATTTTTAAGAAATGTTTGAGATTTATACAAATAGTATATGAATAATTTCATTTCTAAATAAATTTTTCAGCCTTGAAACTTTTCGCCGTATCCTATCCGTGGAGATAGTGATAGCTTATTTTTTATGCCTGTATATATTGCATTGATCATAAATGTTTGTGTTCTTCAAAGAAATATTTCACTTAAGCAGGATAGATAAATAGTTAGAGTATTAACATCGATACAGCTAAGTTTGTTACAATCAGAAATCATGGACTTTCTGGAAACTTGGAAACTTGGAACTTGTTATAGTTGATCAAAAACATACATACTTGTATTATTTTATTGACGTCTTAAAAAAACTTTTTCTTGCTAAATTTGTAATTTAAAATTGTTGTAAATTATATTTGTAATAAAAATTAAAAACTTTTGTTGTATATTGGGCTTATGAGGATGAGTATTCACTGATTTTTAAGAAATACAACAAGCAATTGAAATACTTTATACTTAATTAAAACATTTTTTTATAGACTTTTATTAAATAGTTACCGATGAGCTATTAATTTAAAATTTTGCTCGCATTAACTGTCTTTAATCTGGTGAGAAATGTTTTGTGGAAAAATTAACTCTTTCCCAGTCCTAGGAGAATGACATTTTGCAATGAATTCTCATCAATTTTACGATTAACTATTTAGATCATATAATTTAATATATTTCTGTATACAAAGTGGGGGATAAATATGACTGAAAAGGAGAACATGAAAATAGCATTAAAAAAACTTTTAAAAATAGACTTTTATCTATGATCATATCATAAAAATATTGAACTAAAAGGACAAAAGTAAGATTCAATAGCATTAATAAGGACCAAGAATGTCGTTTTTAAGTTTCATTTACAATTTACAACCATAAAAAACGAATATCGCTCTTAATTTTTGTAGCTGATTGCTTTGATTTTCATACATTTTTTATGGTTATCTTGCCAGCTTCGCTTTTAACTGGCACTCTGAACAAAGCCCTATATTGTTTTAGTATTGCTTAACAGTATTGAAGGGGCTTTTATATAAAACCCCCTCAAATTAAGCATAACAGAATGGCTTATTGCTGCTAATATGTCTTTAATCCGAACAACTGTAACATTATTATATTATAAAAAATTGTTGAAGAAATACCGGTTCCATATAAATAATTAATGTTATTAAAGTTATTAATTAATAGAAGTATGTAAGTATGTAATAAATTTGCCAAGATTTTAAGTATTAAAAACGAAACTCTACAAGATTTATGCATTTACAAAATATTTTATAAGCATAAAAATAAATAAAACAATAAAAAACAGAACACGTAAAAACTAAAAATTTTCATAAATATTTTTTTTCATGTTTTTAATGTATCAAAAAATAATGCAAAAATTGTGCCAACAATAAACAGCCTATAAATTTTTCTAAAATAATGAAAAAATTTCTGGGTTTAATATATAATTTTTTATTGAATGTATCTTCAATAAAAACGGCTTTATATTGTTTTTATACAAATTGCAGATCCCTCTCAAAATTTTATGAAAAAATTGACACTAAAAAATGTTATTAAAATGTCATATAAAATTTTATATATACATATATATATATATATATATTAAACAAATAAAATATCTAAGGGCAAAAATCATAATTTTATGAAAGTATTTTAAATATTTCATTCCAATTATTACATTTTATTTCCTTAGAACTGAACAAAACATTATTTTTTAATATTATAATCAAGTCAAATCTCTAAGTAACTATAAATATTATTAAAATTTTAAATAGCTTTAACAAACATAACAGCTGTTTTTGGGATTAATTATAAATTCTTTTATTAGCATTTTTTTATTTTGTCAATCGTTTAATCTAATTTTAAATATGCAAAATAACATACAATAAATTAGTTTATCTTCCCAAAATTCAGAACAAACTGTTTTCATTTGAAAACAAAATAAATATCCTTTAGGCGGAAAGGGCTTTGATTTGTTTATCTCACTACAAGAAATGAATTCTGCAATTGCCTTAAGCTTAGAGACGTGACATTCAAAAGCCCATCTAACAAATTAAATTCCAAAATAAAATGAGATTTGGTCAATGTATTAAATTTGTTGGTATAGAAATTTCATTGATTTTTCATTTGAATTTTTAAAAATCCCTCAAGTTTTTTTTTTGTCTTTCATTAAATTTAATACAAAAATTACTTTAAATCTGTAGTCCTTTGAATTGAATTTTTCGATTTATTTACGAACTAAATTAAATAAAATGTTGATTAAAATAAATATTTTTTTAAATAACCTTTTGGAAAAGTTTTATATCTATTTTAAGAAATTATTTAGAAATTTTTAGACTTCTTTTGTACTTACGGGTTATATAGTTACAAAATTTAAAAGATTGCTTAGCAAGCAAATATTGAAAATTAATATTTATAATTATTTTTAAAATGTTTGTGAATTTGTTGAACTGGTAGAATAGAAGCAGTACAGTCAAATATTAAAAACATAGCATAAGAAGAAAAAACTATTTAAAAATAGACTTTTATGCATGGTTTGTTTTATAAAATTAATGAACTGAAACGGCAAGGGAATTAAAGGATTAGTAATACTTTTAACAAGATTTATTTACAAATTTTTACCCCAAAAAACAACAGTATGAGACGTCGAGAGATCACTGTTCTCAAATCGGTAACTATTACATTTAATTGAATTTATTAAGTTTTACTGACCTTTTCAAAGGATAATATAAATGAGCTAATAAGTATAACATTTTATGCAGGAATTTACTTTAGTTAAGTTTGATTTAGAAATTAATAATTATTATGAAGTACTTCCCAGAATTTTATTTATTGGGGTACACAATTATAAACCACTCCTATCAAAAGTATCAGGACTTGAAGTTATTACATTTGTCATGGCTAATATACAATTTGAGAGAATTATCAGAAATGATTTTGAGAGATGACTTTATAAATGATTATATGCACCCAAAGCTCCATATTCGTGAAATATTGTTTTAATGAAAGTATAGTTTTTTTTTCAATTCATAAACGCATATTTTTAATTTTTTAATGTATATTTTCATTTTAATTCCTTTACTCAGCCAATCAAAATTAATTTGCTGAATGACAAATTTTTGAGTAGTTGAAAATCTTCTTCATTAACATCTTTCATATTATTCTAAACCAAATTTTTGGTTCATTTAATATTTATGATTAAAAATTTTTCATAAATATTTTTTATTTTGCAATTTAATATATTTACACTACCTATATAAATACAAAGAAAAAAATACAAAAGCATATCTATAAAAGAAACAGATAAATGTGTTAATAAAATAAATTTAGGCTTATAGTCACTTGCTGCCTAAAACAAAGACTCTTTTTTGTTATTATTTTTATCTAACTCAAGTATCATTATGAGACAAAAAGTTAATTCCCTTGACTGGTTTTTATTTTTTTAATCACATCCTCTTTTCAAAGTTATATTGTTATTATCTAAGAGGGACCTTAACTTTTATCTTTAATTTAAAAATTAGTTAAACACAAATTACTAAAATATTATATGTCATAACATTATATTCATATTGAATTGAATTAATCTTACTTAAGAGCTCAAAGATTCTTTATTATTTTATAATAAGGACATTAAATAAGTAATTACAAGGCAATTAACATAACATATGATACATTAAAAGTTATATAAACTCGGTTAAATATATAATAAACGTCAGCTCTTTAGGGTTTTTCATAGTTTGTGCCAATTTTATATCTTATTAATATTGAACTAAGTCTCAGTTAAATACATTAATAAAATGTATTTGATTTGATTAATATTTTGATAAAAGAATCTACTTTAATTGTGTTAACTCTTAAAAATTTTGTCTTAAAGTGTACAAGGAAAATATTAATCATATTGCATAAGCTTAAAAGTTTTCAGCTTTGAAATGCTTTTAAATTCTTAATATAAGGATAATATCCCGATATAATGTTTTCACAAGTATTTGTTGGAGAGGGGCTCAGCAGTAAATAAAACCTTTTACAGAATTTAAGTAAAAAACATTTTTTTTTTAAAAGAAAAATCGATAAACACAAAGCATTTTGTTTTTTATTAAATAATAAAACCGCCAAAATTAATAATAAATAAAATCAAATACAGCTTTCGCTTAGTACACAGTAGATAATTTTTCAACAAAAGTTTCATGATTTCTTTGAATCATCTATAAGAGATTTTTACTTAATTACGAAGAAACGAAGAAACGAAGAAACCAAGATTACGATTAAAACTCAATTGGATATGGACTCTGACAACTGTGCTGTGGCAAACAACCTAAATTTAAAAGCAAAAGTCCTCAGAGACTGAACAAACATAAAAATTTGGATAATTTTAAAGTATACCTGCAAAGTAAAACCATACAGTACCTGGAAATTTAAGTAGAATAATCTACACCAAGCATGTAGAAAAGAAATAAATAATAAACTACTTAAAAAAACATCATTGCTTTTATTGAGAAAAAAGAATTGAAAAAAATTTATATTAAATTAGAATAAACCTAACTAAAAAAAGTGTACTATGTAATAAACATGCAACATTGTAAAGAGGTGGCGCTGTTTATCATGTGGTTTAATCGAAATATTTCCTTTCAATCAAGAAAATATAAACACCTTTTTGAGTTAATTGCATAATATAACCTTGTTGGTTCAGTACCAGTGAGTTTAAAAGAAGTTTCTAAATAAATTGAAAAGACACCAAGTTCTTATAGCATTATTCGTTTCAATCGTTTACTCTATTGGAGAGTAAAAGTGCTATTTTTCATCAAACATAAATCAAAATGAAATAAAAAGCAAATTTAAGAAAAACTTTCGGCAAACAAAAATACTTAGCTTGAATTCTTCAATAAAACTTTGATGGTTTTTCGTAAAAAGTTGAACTTTTAAGGCGACGATAAGTGCAAGAAACAAAGAGGATTAAGAGATTATTGTACTATAGAAAAACTAAAGTATGCTATTCAACTTTAAACAAAATATTTTTAGTTTTATTAAAGTTGATTTTTTGCTTTGAACCACTTTTGAGTTTGACGGCAGACATTTAAGCTTCATATATATTTGAGTCTAATTAAGAAAATATTCAAAACTAATATTTCTTTTGAAATAAATTAACTAAACCAATCAACAAAATTTATAAACAAAAATGTTGTTTCCCTACACCGTAATCAAATAGATAAAAATTCTAGTTCTTTGAATCTTGTTTTTAGGCTCTAGCCAATCAAATGTCGCGATATACAATACTTAGTATTTTAGCCATAATCTAGTTCAAATGAAGGTTACTTTTTGATCTGGCAATGATAAAATATTTTTTATTGCTATTTAATATTGTCAAATATATAATTTTCATAACCATAAAAAATAAATTTTAATATAAAAATTTGTAGGTATTTCTAAATTATATTAATCAATGCTGATTTATACCATCTTTTCTGTGCAAAGTACTAGTACTAGAAGACTAGATTTCCAAGGACCTGTCTGACTAGGCTATTAGCCAATTTTAAAATGTATGGAGGGTAAAATTATTCCCATTAAAAGTGTTTCAGATTATAAAAGAAGCTGAAATATTTTAAAGTTAATCAAAAACTCGTATTTTTTTATTATTTTTTTTAGCCCTATAAAACCACTTCCAAAGTTTAAGTTTTAAAAACAACTGTTTTTTTATAACTTGAGTTATAATCAATATTTTTAATCAGAACATATAGTAATTTATTTGTGTTGATAATTAAAATTTTTTATTATATCCTGGGCTTATGAGCCACCAACTTTTATATAAGAAATTAATTATCTTTAACCACATAATGTGCGTTATATAACTTCTTTAAAAATTCTTATTAGTTATTGATTTTTATAGAACTAAAAGCAAAATATTGTTTCTTTGGATTCTTGTACAGTTGTAAGGATATAATAAACTCAATTAAAGGACATAGTAATTAAAGAACTCAAAATAATAAAATTTTTACAACTCTTTGAAGTTTGACTTTGATAAACAACCCAATTAAGTCACAAGATAGTAAAAGTTTTGAAGATATGAGTAATATAACCTCAGATAAACAGTACGAAGTCTTTTAGTGGAGTGAAAGAAAAATAAACATATAATATAAATATAATTAACCGATTTTAAATAAATTTTTTATTTCAAATTTTACTTTTTATTGCAAGGATATTCGAATAGCTTTATTGCAAAAATAATTTTTTATTAGTTTTCATTTATTTTACATTGAAATGTAATTTTTGGTGCATAAAAAGGAGTCCATAAATATATGTGTGCGTTTTCTATGTGTCTTATAAATTTTTTTGCAGGTTTGTAAAATAAGAAAAAATATTGCAAACAAAGGGATGAACTACCATCATTTTTACATTGATGTTCTTTTTATATCACGTATTTATTTAAATTTAAAGTTGTTTCAGTTTTTTAAATAGCTTAATATATAAGACATAATTGGAATTTTTTCCAATTAAAAAAATCTAATGTCATGTAACAATGGGACTGTTACATTAAGTGTTGGTCAATGTTTTTGGGAAATTCTAATATTATATCTGCGAATAGTAAATTTTTGTATTATCTTGTGATTTGAAAGATTTGATGTATTTCATCAAATTTTTGCCCAAATTTATTATGTTATTTGAGTTAGCTGCCAGCAATTGCATAACTAAACTAGCTTTTTCCTGTTTTTATGTCCTCAAAAAAATTGTTGATAATCTTATAACCCAACAATTCAAGCATAAGTAGTTATCTTTCAAAAGTCTAGATAAATTATATAGCAAGGATAAAAGACATCTCACTATGTATAGATTACAAATCAAATATAGGAATATTTTTGTTTATTTTTCAAATTAAATGTAAAATAAATTTCTTCATATATATATATATATATATATGGAAAATGATTCCCATTTTGCCGGCTATCTTCCGTTTGAGATGCACTGTTAACTTACATCCATTAAAATTAGGCTCCAGATTTAGTTGGATGCGAAATTTGCTAACGTAAAAAATCCAAAATGCATTTTTTGTGGTACTACGTATTTAAAAAAAGCGAATTATTTAATTATTCATTAAAATTTCAAAATTTTTACGTACTTTGAAATTTTGTAAAAGTTTCGTATAAAATCAAATAAAGACCTATAAACTTACCCGATGGTAATCACAAGTTAATGTATAAAAATTATGACAAGCTATAATTATTTCTACATATATTCATTACGTTCTGAAATAAACAAACTTATATTTGTGATAATATCTATTTTGAATAGAAGATTTGGCAATGGGATGCAGAAAAAGCAACCCTTTCATAATATTTTATAAACGCCCTAAAAGCACCCGTCTTTTTTAAAAGCTTAGGATTGATGTAACGATTAAGTGAAGCAGATGTATTTTAATACTTTGTTAAAAGGCGTCTTAAATCATATATCAATGAATTTTCCAAAATTTATTTGTCTTTCGTTGTTGTTCTTTGTATGAAAACAGATATAAAGGCATTAATTTTAAGGACAATTTAATAAAATAAAAGCTCCGAAAAACCTTATGATAATAATGAAAAATTGGTATTGGCTAGACGATCATTGAAAATTTTGAAATATTTTTCAATGCTTTGATTTCAGGAACTTTGGAGATTTTTAACTCAACTTTAGTATATGAGTAATTGAATGCAATTTACAATTGTAAATTACTAATTCAGCATTCATAACTTCAGGCACGCATTTAAAAGAAGACTTTCTGCAAACATCCTTTTAGGAGTTCCAGACATCTAACACAATATTTAAGAGGCAAAGATTTGTGAATAAGGTAACTGGTATAAAATTTTATCATGAAAAGTATTTTATAAAAGGTGTAGGATGTGTGTATTTTTTCCATTTTTAACACTTCATTACCTCTTAGTATTGCTTCTTTTATTTCTTTTTTTGTTGTCCGTTTGGTCCTTAAAAATCAATTTTTTTAGAACATCACAATTATTAATAAGTACATTATGTAAAATGTTGCTTTTCTATTTTCTTTAATGCAGTTTCAGGCTTCGGATAGTTGTAAAATTATAAAAGCCTTTAGCTACTCAGTTTTAAAATTGATGAAACTCCTTAACTGTCAAAATGAT
Organism: Acrocera orbiculus; assembly: GCA_947359355.1. Lineage (NCBI taxonomy): Eukaryota > Metazoa > Arthropoda > Insecta > Diptera > Acroceridae > Acrocera > Acrocera orbiculus. Next base: position 4,417,091 of record OX375757.1, read on the forward strand.
TATCAGTCAAAAATTTGCACTTATAAATCTATCATACACTTAAATAGTTTTAATTTTTGGATAAAATTTATGTTTGGAAATTTTTGGAAGAAGTAGCAATGTTTTTCTTTGTTTTAAAAGTTTAACCAAAAAATTTTTTTCTTTTTCATTTTTGAAAAGAAGTTTTTTATCGTAGGCCTTTAAACAGCAGGCTTAGAATATCCTTAGCAAAAAAATTAATAGCAAGTCTTCTCAATTTGATGAATTTTGTTATTATTTCCACGCATTTTAATTTAAGCAATTTGGATGGCTTGGTATGACTGATATTTGGTCTAGGCATGGTAGTTTTTGGTGTATTTGGAAGCCTTAAATTCTAACTAGTGAATATTTAATCATTTTTGATTTGTTTTCTTTTTTGTTATTCTATTAACTTAAGTTACTACTTCGTCAAATTGTTTTTGCTGTTGATTTTTTTCTTATTGCTTTATAGTCATTATTTTTGGTTTCACTTATTGCTGCTCCATTATTTATTATCTTTTATATTTGGTTGTAGATATTTTTGACTTTTCATAACTATTAATAGCTTCTGGACATAAATAAGTAGGGAAAGTAGCTCTACTCTACCAATGAAAGAGAACTACGTTTCGTTCAGAACATCTACTTTCTCGGGGGAAGCATTAATGAACTTTGTCAACAAATAGTCGCAAAAAATGGCTATAATAGTTAAATTTTGCATACTGCATTAATAAATATTCACAAGTGAGCTTTTTATTATTATTCACATATGAGTTCATGGATTAGAAACTCACTGATGAGTACTTTCCTTAATGGGTAATAATTTGGTATGAATAATCGTGAATTTTGGCCAAAGCTTATGGTTTTATTGAAATTCGTAAACAAAATTTACTTCCTTCCTATCAAATGACTAATATAATAATACGAGATCCTTTTTCTCATTCTTATTTTAAGGAATAATATTTTTCAGTTAAGAGCTAAGAGCGCTTCTATACTAACTTCGAAAAAATGCTTTTAAGTTTTATATAAAATTTTTAATCAATTTAAATTCGGCAAATCACATCCGCTATTGTCAAATTCTTTTTTTTTTCAATTTTTACGAGTAAAATAAAAACAAAAAAAACCCCCATAAGTGAACGTTTTTCAATTTTTAAAACTTATTAATACCACATTTGAACAGAAATTTTTATTATAAATTTTTTTGTAAAAATTATTTATTTTTTATTATATTTAAATATTTTTCAATTTAAAACAAATAAAAACAAGAACTTTACTTCAGTTGTTTCAAGTCAAAAATTTTTAGTAGGTAAAATGAAATAAAATTTTTAACAAACAGTGCAGATTTCAATGAGAATGATGAGCAATTTTTTATACATAGAACATAGAAAAATTATTTTTTGAATTGTTTTAAAAGCTTTGTACTTCAAAATCTTATTAGAAAAAATCAATAGAAAAAGGATAAAAATATACTGAAAAAATATGTATATCTAGTTCCATTGCATAAACAAGTTTTATTGACCTAAAAACTAACATAATTACAAGCCTATATTAACATTTTTAAACATCGTAAAATTCTTGTCAGTCAATTTATTACTAAGTATGCCTTATTTGTATCCGTTATACATAAACGTATAATTTCCAATGAAAAGAAAATGGAGCAAAATAAGATAAAAACTTTACAAGTTTTCGGGCTTTCTAACTTTTTCTACAACAGCTATACACATACATATTGATATATGTATATACAGGCATATGTATACAGCTATATAAATATCTACCTAAAATACTGAATTAATAATTATGCCTTTTGTAATTTTTACATTAGTTTGTAAACTAATTTATTAATTTGTTATTTTGAGAAATGAACGAAATAATTTATATAAGAAATTAAACGTTAAATTGTCAGAGTAAAAACTTTTGATTATAAAAAACTTATTTCCTCAATGTAATTCTATTCAATTAAAATAATATTTTGAGAGTATATAATCACTACTTTTATGTCCCAGTTATACAATGAATAAATATAAAATTTCACTTTATAAAAGGTTTTATTAGAGCTGAAAAAATCCACACAAATGCAATATCAAATTGCATGGCTTTCTGGACCTGAAGAACAAGTTGTATTCAGAAAAATAAAACTTTATCTTAAATTTCAACTAAAACTTTTTTACATAAATTTTTTCTATCCAAAATTGGATATTAGAGCTTAAGATAACTTTCAATTTAAAAAGTTTTAAATTTCCACAAGAAAAGCATCTCAAAACATTAATTTAAAATTTTTATAATATTTCGACATTGTGCTCAGCTACTAGCTAGGGCTATCTATGAATAAAGGTAATTACGAGCTTTGATTGAAGTGTGCTTAAAGAAAGTTTGAAGATTTTTTAACAAAAATAAAACAAGGAGGAATAAGTTTTCTAAGAAGATTTGTAATGGATTTATCAATAATAAGGGTAGTAATGAATTAAAAATTAACCTACTTAAATTATTTTTTATTTAATATGTTCTTCTTAGAAAAACAATATCACGTGAATATAATAACAAAAAGAAGAAAACCAACTGCAGACATCCAGTACTTGACAAGGATAACATTTGACATATACGAAGGATATCTTGAAGCTTTATTCGTTTGATTCCGCCATTGTTTTGTTATATTGTTCTCCTTTGGCAGAATTTTTTGTCTGTTCATATGGGACCACTTTTGTGATTTTTTCCTTACAGCACCAAAATAGTTTAAAGCACTACTTTTAATCATCAACTTATTGCTATTTTTGTTTAACCTTCAGTTCAAAAATTTCTTTTTAATAGACAAAAGAGTGATCAAAGTTTCCTTTGTTACCTTCAATTAATCCATTATCTTATGTATCTTTGCTTTATAAACGAAAATAGTCATTTTGTTAAATTTTTTGATATTTTCCAAGATAACTATTTTAATTGAGCAACTAAATCATGATTGAAATCCGGAAACCATAGTTTTATGGTTTATTTTGATTGAAACAGAGTTTTGTCATTAATCAAGTCAAATTTTGGTTTTGATGTTGTTTTTTCTCCATCAATAAGAGGTCTTAGCCTGAATTTATTGTTATAAAAATACAAAAATTTGTGGAATTTAAATTATAATAACCTCTAAATCAAGCAACTTAAAATTTTGTTATGTTTTGCTGAATATTAATACAAATTTCTGTATTAAGAATCATCAAGTTGTAAGCGTTGAAATTTATTTATCAATGTCCCAATGTTTTTAATTTTTATCTTCCATAATTTTATATAGCAATCAAGGATTAAATGTAAATTTCTCTCTAAATACATAAATAAATACCTTTATTAATATATAAAATATATTTTCAATTTAATTTTTTGACATTAAAAACTCATTATATGTGACTTCGTAAATGACTTTCTGAAGCAAATATAAATTTACTGAAGTTAGCGTCTTGTGTTAGAGGTTCTAAAGCCAAAGTGAGATAAAGTAAAGTAGTTTCGAGTAGCTAAATCTCAGCCAAATCAACAATTTGTGAAGTTTTCTTAATAATTTTTTTATAATAAATCAATTATTTTCATTTACGATCAAAGTACTTATTTTATTACTATTTATTGAATACTTCATTAAAACAAATATTGATATCCTTACGTATACAGAAATAACACTGAACACAATATAACGTCGTATATGAAAATAATAATAATAAAACTTTGAGCTATGAGATGACGCTGCTTGATTCACACCGGCATCTATATATGTTAACATAGATATTTTAAAAAATGCCAAATTAATTAATTACTTTATGACCGTCTTAAACATAGCATATTATACATACATAAGAAATGTTATTTAAAACAAAACAAATATCAGCAGCGTAGAGAAAAAATGCCTATTTGATAGTATTAACCTGGAATATAGTCGCTATTCTTGTAATTAAAAGATAAAGTACATGAAATATAATTAAACATAAAAGTTTTATATTTTTACATCCCAACCATACTATTTCAATTAATATTTATAAATATAAAATGTCAGATACAAAAGAACAAAGTAGATAAAGTTTAAGTAGCAGAACAATATGATTGTAATTGCTATAAATTAAACAAAAAATGAATAGTATTATAACAAAAGGAGTTCCAAGTCGTAAGCTATTCGAGTCTTCTTTTAAAAATTAAATGTAATGATCATAATTCCCTTGATAAAAGAATAAATATGGAAGGCAACCAAACTGAATTAGCTACAGTCTAAGAACTATGCCCTTAAGCTCAACCTAATTTCTAGCTATTTTTAATATTCCGGATACTAAATAAAATTTGTAAACTTTAATTTTTTGAACAGAATTTTTTAAATGTTGTCCTTATGATTTTTGTATAAACATAAATAGAAAATATCCTCTAGCAATTCAGCTATAATTATAACTTTTATAATTATAATTCATGGTAAAATTTCAATTTCTAATGAAAATATGGAAATATAGGTACTTTAAATATTTTTATTTGTTGTATGTTTTAAACTCTAGCAGAGTTTTACTAAGCTCTAGGCAAAGACTGTAGGAAGTTGTGTCTTTATGTACTTTAAAATAATAAATTAGTATTTCAGAAAATTACAAGCAATATTTTTATGTCTCTCTTTTCTATTTCTCTAATGAGAAACAATAAAAACGTAGCTCTTTATTCGAGTAAATTAAAGGATAAATTAACAATACTTATATAACCCTTGAATTAATATAAAATTCTATAGTTCTAAATATATGTCTTCTACAAAAATTTACTAATTTGACAGGAAAGTCAAGTCCAGGCATGTTTTTATGTTAAAGTAGCCATTTTCCATTCTGCTTTAATTTAACTCCAATTTTTGTATATTTTTAGCTTACAGTGCACTTTTCTCAATTGTTATATAGTTATACAGTTTTTCATGGAAAAGCTAAAAAAAGTAGTTCAGCAAACAAAACCAGAGACACTAAATGTAGATGTAGTTGTTTTTAAAAAAAAACAAAATGTATATATGCAGTTGAAAAGGAATACTACATGGCCATAGAAGTAAGTTGGGTAAATTGAAAAAAAGGTCTATGATGAGATTTTTATCAATTAGGAAGCAAATAATTTTAGGAGGTAGAAACATTATCAAATTATGCAGAAGATTTATTTCATTTTATTCAGGAAGTCATTCTTTAAAAGCTAGCACTGTGCTATTATCCTTGACTAATTACGAATGATATCAGCTTATTTTCTTGGAAAGTATGCAATAGCTGTACTTAAGAATCTCCTAAAGTCTTACACGCACTAAAGCTACTGTAGTGGCATTGGCAGTTGAATAAAGACCATTAGTAGCTTTTACTGATTAAATTATTTTTTCCTACAGGAAACATGATCTGTCAAAATTTTCCTGAAAAGTTCTTTAAAAAAGGTTTTCAATTAACGTGAAAGCTGCAAAACCCAATATTACAATAAAACTATTAGATTTACAACTAAAATTAGATATTTTCGAATTATTTTTATTTGAAAAAACTGAAAGAGTTCAATTATAATTGAGAGTAAAATATATAAACAATAAATAATTAGTAATTTCAAGAAGGATTTAATATTTTTAGAGTAAAGTAATTGAAACTGCAAAAGGTATTAAGAAACATTTAAATCAGTTTTTTAAGATTTTACATTTATTGTGATATAGATCCCAGCATATTTTTGAGATCTGTACAACAAACAAATGTAATTAAATAAAAATAACCAGGTTACCAATATTACATTGGAAGGAGAGTAATATAAAAATACGCGATTTGCATTTAATACGATTTTCAAATTCTTGAACATTACATTTTTATCCTAGAATGGAACAAGTCCTTTTAATGTGAAACCCCTTTTGTTAAAGTTAGTATAAAACAATTGATTTATCTTTCAAAATATTTAAATGTTTTTCATATTTTTTTAAGTAATCCAAAAAGCAAAAACAAAGATTCCAACGATTTTATCCAAACACTGACAATCACTGCCGCGCAGTTTTTTTAAAAAAATTTTTTTTTGCATTTAAAAATCAGATTCAGTTATTTTATAAATTAGATATTTCATATTAATCAGAATTAAATAAGCTCCAGCCAGTTCTTAGAACTTTTGATTTTTAGACGGTTTCAGAACCAACACATGAAAAATCTAACAAATACTCTGTTTAAAAACCAAGTTCTAAAATTCCTGATATATTTGATTTTTAACGATTTTAACAAAATAAAAAATGGATCATTGCCTTTAACTAAGAATTAAATTTTAACAAGAATATTAAAATTCAAATTGTTGTAAAACTATGAAGTATGTCCTCACTTATTCTTTTTCAACATGCAATTTAACCTAAAGCTCCAAAATACATTTACAGTTTTAGTGTTGATATTGAAGTTGAAGATGATTGTTTTCAATAAGTGTGTAAATAAACTACATTTCTCAAAAGGATAGACCTATTGAAAAATGTAGTTTCAGAATAAACAAATTGAACTGAGGATTTGAAATAACTTCAAAGATATAACATCACGTGTAAGGTAAAGCTTTAACAGTTATTTTTTGAATAAAATTCATATTTAATATCCTATGTTACGAAAAAATTGTAGCAAAACTTTAAGAAATTCCTTGTGGAAGAAATAATGTTATATTATAATAATTTTATTTTTTACTTTAAATTTTGAAATATAAAACATGAATTATGACTTAAATTCCAGTAGGTTTTAAGTCAAGCAAGCTACGATATGAGTTTAACAGCTTGACAGTTTGACATGTAGTAATTATCATCACTTCAATGTGTGAATGTATGTTTTATATATATATTCTTGTTTGAACAATTCCAATTCATTTATTAAGAGTCAGTCAAATAATTAAATAATTTTCTCCAAAATAAAAGAAAAGTAATAAAATATAAAAACATGACACTATATAACCTATCAAGGAAAATTAGTTTCCTTTTAATTTAAGTTTTTTAAAATCAAATTGGACCTATGTAAAACTTACTAAGTACTTATGAAAATAAGAAAAATCTTTGGAACAAAGGCTTCAATATTTGGTTCATACTAGTTAGCGAAATTTATAATTTTATTTAGTAAAAAAATCTTTAAAAACATCTTACTTTGTAATACTTATATTTCCTATTCAAATCGGGGATTCTAAACAACAAAACTTCTCACAAATATATATCAATTAATTTTATTTCTTAAGAAATAAAATAAATTCTTATAGTTAAAGAAATAGCTATATATAAAAAAATTGTTATTTTAAAATTGTTTTTATTTATAGAAATCAAAACACTCAAAAAAACTAAAAAGCATAATACAAAAAGAAACAAACCTTACTACTAAAAATAAGTATGTATATATCTAAAAAGCTAAGGGCAATGAGATGAATTGCAAATAAGCTGACAAGCTTAAATTAATGATGAATTGATCCAATAAAAGACTAGATTAATAAAAAAAACATCAAAAAAACGATTAGAAGACTAATGTTTGATACTAAAAATCAAGAGTAATAGTTATTATATCCAATGGGGTGCATAGGTCTTAGAGTGTGGCCTTAAGTTGAAATAATAAGAAGCTGGAAAGCCATTGTAAATCTGAAAATCTTTAACAAATATGCGTGCTATTTTTTGACATTGATTAATATATTGGAATGGTTTTCATTTTTAACATGATAGAAATATAAAACCAATAGTCAGAATTCTTATTAAGTTTAGCAGCAAGGAAAATTTGAACGATGTATTCTTATATCATGAGCTTTGTTCTATTCTTTTAAAAAACTAATATCCTAATTTTTTTATTGCTCAAGTTTCTCGTATTACTTGAGGATAACTACTGTACTTATATACAATATAAAATTTTATGAAGCTCATTGTAGGAAAGTTTCTTCTGAAACATATTCATTGATGTAAAACTCCTTAATAAATGAGAAAATATCAAATTAAGTATCAAAAACTTTTTTTATTAATATAAACAATAAAAAATGTAATGGAATTTTTAAATTAAAATCTAATAAACTAATTCGACTTTTTATAAAAGTCAAAATTTGGTAAGAAAGGAAAAAGCGAATAACTAACTGTAATATGTAAAGTAGAATAAGAATCCTTCAGAAAAAATTTCTAATTATATTTGCTCTCTTTTATGATTAAAGTTGACCAATTTTAAAAAAATACTAACACTTCATTATGTGAAGATCATATTTCTTTCATTTTTTACATTAAATTTATTTTCACTGCCCATTTTTAATTAGAAATCTGAATTTAATTTCACATAGAATGTAATACTGGTATTTGATTTATGTAAATTTTGCCAAATGTTAGACATTAGTTAGTCTTTAAATCTTTAATATTAACAAAATGACGTAGGCAAAGTTGAACATCGTATGCTTTTATAAAAACACAGAGAGACAAATTTAAATGAAGAATTATAATGTCCTTAGCAACAAAGAATTATTTTGAGTGAGTTTTATTTGAAATATGATTCAAAGCCAAGAAGTATATTAACTAGTAAATTACCAAATGCTGCATAGTATGATGAAGACAAAGCGTTGGTCTAATAAAAAAATAAAAATTTTTCTGTTTTGAAACTCACTCAGTATTTGAGTGCCATGTTAATTAAGCAAAAGATATCAAATGAATAGAATTTTCATATATTTTTTTAATGAAAATAAAAAAGTGATAATACAAAAAATACATTTGCAGAACAAATCCAAGCATATGTAGATAAAAATAGTTTACCATATTCGTTAAAGTTTTTGTGCAAAAATCATATGTCGAGTATTGAGTGGTTAGGTTGAAAGGGTTGGTTGTATTTAGTATAGTATGAGATGCTAAGTGGTAGTAAAATGTTAAACACGTTAAATTCAACTCAAAGGAATATTTTATTTTTGGCCAATTATCGCCACAAAAAATTTTCTCAACAATATTAATTAGTTTTTGAATTGAAATTTGTATAAAAAGGAAAAATATTAAGTTTTGTTTTGGTTGGAAAAAAATTAAAACAAATATCGTCATCACGTATGCATAAGGCAAAAAAAAAGATCAATTCTTAAAATTTACGAAAAGTTTCTATTTTTACAGACATAATTGCTATAAAAAGATGAACAATTTGCTTTTCTTTTTTTTATGATTTTTAAGGGATGATATTCATAGCAATCTTACTTTCATTTATGAAATGTACAAAAAAATAGTTAATTTATTTGTCAACATATACAGACGTGTTCACATTATTAGACTAAAACGGTTTTTTTGCATCATCCTCTTGTAAATCCTAATTTAAAATATTTTGAAATAACATTTCTTATTATTATTTTATTATTATTTGGAACTGAGTACGGTTTGAGATTACATTTGATTTACAATTCCTGTTGATTTTTTGTTTATATTTAATTTATTGATTGGAATTTCTATGAACAGTCATTTGTGCATTAATTTCAACGATTATTTAAATATTCGAATATTTTATATATCGTTGTTAATACCATATTTCATATTAAATTTGAGTTGTTTGGTGTATATTGACTTTTTCCAAAGCTAAATTTATATACTTCAATAGTATTTTTGTGATTTTTATTGGACAAAAAAGTGAAAAGTATGCTAATATTGTAAAGTGTGTAAAAATAAAAGACTTATTATCTGAACTATGCCTTAAAGAAACATTACTTAGTCAACTGGATATCGCAAAAAAATTGAATATTTCACAAAAATCCGTCAGCCGGGTTAAAAATTTAATTGAGAGCTCCGAGTTCAGTACGACGGATTTTATATAAAAATGGTTTGCCAGCTAGATGACCTAGAAAGAAGGCCAAAATTACCCCAAAAATAGCAAAAGCACGTATCTATTGGGCTCGAACCCTTAAAGATTGGATTAAAGACAGAAGAATTAATCAACATATGGCACCGGAACAAAGATCTCAAACAAAAATGCAAAAACTTGGTGCACAGCATGTCCAACCGCATACAATCACTGTTAAATAATAAAGGAATGTTCGCAAAATATTAAAAAGACTTTCAAAAAAATTTTTTCTGTTTCAATTTATGCTTAACATAGCAGGATATAATAAAATTTATGTGAAAATTCGCTTTAGTCTCATAATGTGAACACGTCGGAAATATGTAGCTTTAAATATGAGGTCAAAAAAACATTAAGTAAATAAGTAAATTTTTACCAACAGATTTTGCTATTTGTATCGCTTTATAATTATTTTTAAAGCAAAAATAAAAATTTAACTTGCTGAATCTTATTTGAATTTTCCTACTTTCATGACAGTAGTTCTAATCAAATTAGATTAAATAACTTTCGATTCCCTTTTGAAAATCTTAGAACCATTTTATGTATTGAAATTTTACTTAATCAATCCGTTTTACTATTTCTCCTATAAACCAGCATGCCAGTGATTAGCTAACTACCAATTTAGTCAATAAAAAATAAAAGTTATGGCAACATTAATATTCAATGTGAAAACTTATGACACTAGTTTTAGATAACGATTTAGTATAAAATAAAAAATAAGTTACCAACAACAATTCATGCGTGACCCAGAACTAACAATAAAATAGCAATAACTTTTTGGTAATTAAAAGCAATAAAATGACAAATGTTAGTATAATAAACGCTTTATATTTGCTATTATTGACAATCCCTTAAAGCATCTATATATAGTAAATTTTAAATATGTAATTATAATTTAGGATATTTAAACTTAGTATATTAAATTATAATAATTCTTATGTTTATAAAATTAAACTCAAGGCGTAATGTTTGTTGGAAATAAAATCACTCTACATTGTAATGCAACAATACAGCAAACACTATCGAGTTGTTTCAGGAATCAGTAAACTCAATAGGTACTTATACACGGAGGAAAAAATGTCCCATAAAAGTACTCATAATATGTAGGACAGTGGGGGGATAACTTTGGATAAGTTATACATGTGTACAAAGGGACATATATGTTTCTCTTTGTGGGTGAAAGCTAACGAACAGCTCTTGTGTTTTTATTTTTCTTTTGCTGCAATCATTATATTTCAATTTTTTATTGATATCAATGAAAAGAGTATGGCATTGTTTCTTGTGTAAAATTTTCTTTCTATTTAGTTCAAGTTATTTTCGTAAACTAATTATGAAAGCAAAAGCACCATGAAAAATAACCTCCTATATATTCTACACAAATTTTTTGCTACCCAGTGATACTCTTCAATTTTGCTATAGTATATTTTTGACTTAAGATGTAACAAAAACAAAACATATTACGAAGGTAAAATTAAAAAAGGTGGGCAAGTTAAAGTAGATGTTGTTCGCTACAACAATACATTTGATTTGGATCACTGTCTCGAACATTTCGAAAAAATAATTTGACATAATTTGGTGATTGCTACAAAGAGTGCGCACATTAACAAAACAGATTTAAGAGCGAATAATGAAAACGCAGATTTTACTATATACAGACTTGTCACAATCTAATACGATTTTAGGGTAAAACTGTTTCTTTACGCATCAAAATTTGTTTCATTAAATAACAAAATTTATTTGTTAAAAAAAAAAAAGTGTATCACAATGCTGAAACTTTTAAATTTAAAATGCTACAAGGTCTAGCCTTTGCATTTTTAATATTTTTTTAGCTTAATTTGGTGAACAATGTGATAAAATTAGACCAAATAAAGTCACAACTTTTTTTTAAAAGTGCTTAATTAATTTATTCTTGGGATAATATAGTTAGAATAACATAAATTTTTGAATAGATATTTCTAATACACACTAAAGGTTATATTTTTGTTTTAAACAACTTATCATTATTAATAGTAAATGGTAAAGTCTTGTTATTAAAATCAATAATATAAAAGGTTGCATGTTTACAAAATTACAGTTCATTAACCATGTCCTTTATTTGAAAATAAAATATTTTTATTCTAAGCTAGAAATTCTCAATGCCAGCAGTTTAACAACAAGGACAAAATGAAACGACAAAAATAAAAATGAAAATACTATAGCAACAACTTGTAATAAGTAGGCATAATCACCCATCATCAATATATTATAGCTAACTACTTATATGCAGGTGGGAATAAAGGTTATATGTATATTTTATCGACAGTGACGAATAAAAATTTAAAGTTATACTCGCGCTAAACACGCGATTTTTGTCGCTCTGCTTATGACACTTGTATATTGATAAAACATGCAAGAAGAAAATTTTAAGTTAAGACAAATGATTTAAATGGACTTGGCATACTTATTTTGCCCTTATTGCCTTGAGATTTTATATTTGGCTAAGAATGAAATAGATGTACTAGAGGTCACTAGTTACTGTAGTTTTTTTTTTTTTGCAAATACCACCTGCTGCCATGAACTTAAGAAATCCTTTCGTGTTTTATTTTTTAATCCAGTAGTTTTGGTGACCAAGGGCATTTGCAAAAGAAATTCCTTGAAATGCGCATTACGACAACTAAGAAAAATATTAATTTTTAGTTTTTGTTTTTATTTAACTGTCGTAGATTTGATTAGATTTTCATTCAAAGCTTAAAAAAAAAAACAAAAATATTAAAACTCTTTTCCAATAAATTCTTTTTATTAAACATAAACTATATTGTAAGGAATAGGCGTAAAGTTTTAAGCATTCCTACTCGAAATTTACCTTCGAGTCAATATCTTAAACAAAAATGTGAAAACTTGTTTTCTTATTTTTAATTATCGTAGATATTTGTATCAACAGGCGCTAGTCATGAATAAATTGAAGAATTTTCAAATTTTTGAGCTGCTTTATTTTCTTAGTAATAATTTGATGCAATAACTGTATAAAATGCAGTCAAAGTGCAAACTTTGTGTGTCACAAGCTTTATAGCTTGATTTATAAATTACCTAATAAATTATTATAATAATTTAAAACAAAATTTGCTCAAAATTACTTCATTATTACTAAACTTTTATTGTTTTGTTTATGCCTGAAACTATACAATATAATCTCTAATGTTCTTGGCTTTGTCACAAAACAATTTAGATTCTCCTGGAATCTGATATTAAGCCCTTTTGATTTCCAGATTATGAGGTTTTCTTTCCTTTGTTAAAAGAATTTCTGAATTTGATAAATTGTTATATCTAAAAATTAGAGTAATTTATTTTTCTGAAATTTTAAATTATTTTTCTCATTGGCATTGGCATAATGAAAAATCTTTTTATTTTTTATTAAGGAATCTTGTAGTTTTATTTTAATTCTGGAATACTGATTGATAAAAATATATTCTATCCATCAATAAACAACGCACAGTTTTTTGCCATTAATATGTTAAAGTGCCCGGGAGTAATCTATAAATTTAGCCAAATTTGGTAATATTAACACAAGTAAATTTCAAATAAAAAGTTAACATTAATAATTTCTATATCTTGAATTTCCTCAACTTACATAATTTATTAATATTAAATACATTGTACTTTTATAAATCCATGTCAGAAAGATTACATGAAAGAATATTTAATAATATTAAACTCAATTTGAGATAAAATTAAGGAAAAATTGTAAAAACCATAAAATGTATGTACTTCATTGAAAAAATTCTAATGAAACAAACAGAAAAAATTCTCCATCAAAGTAGTTATTTTAATATAAATAAAAGGAAAAACCCTTTTTTCAGAGAAAAGGTAGAACTATAAAAACTCACTTCAATTAAGTCTGACAAAAAAATGCTATTTACTTTAGTCAGTAGAAAATATAAAAGCTACTTTTACAATAAGTACAAGCATATCCTGTAGAAGGCAATTTAAGGATTTCTTGTGTTTATGATTTTTCTTGTTTTCTTGTTTTTTTTTTGCATTTTACTTTTGTCATAAACTTAAGACCTAACGACCACATTTTCCTACACATAGAGAATAGTTAATCCCTGTCATACAGTAATATTAGACACTATGATGCCTGAGGATTTTCCTAAAGATACACAACTTTATTTATTGTGTTATGTTGAATTTTTGTCTGCATATTTTCCTTTCTAAGACTACTTTTACATACTTTCCAGTTTAGTATCTAATATAATGAATATTTTTATTGTAACAAAAGGATACTGTACGGAAATGGATTTTTATCATAGTCATGAGAATGTAAGACAATTGTATAATATAAAAACAGAAAAAAATGTTTTTTTAATATTATGAATTCCACCCTTGAATTTCTATGTAAAAAAATTGATTTTTAAGCTTTTAAGTAAAACTTATGTATATACCACTAGGTAAGACTTGATTACCAATGCAATATTTATTAATCTAAGTTTAAACTGTATACTTTGTACCAAAATATACTAAATTCACTTTTCCAACAGGAAATGCGTGTAATAACTATTAAAAAATTCTTATGATAGAAAAAACAGCCTCAATATTCATTTTGGGAAATTGAAGAAACTTACTTTAATTTGCTCTAGGACCCTTGGTGGTTGTCAAAGTGAATCGGACTATAATCAATCAATATATTTTTACGAAAACAAAACAAAGACATGTTATTTTGTTTTTTCTGTATGTGGGTGGTTCCATTGAAATATTTTTCTTAGCAAATTTTTAATTAAAGTAATTTTTGTACAGTTCAAGAGTACTGATTTAGTTCCAAAAAAGGATAATCAGGTTCAACTTTTTGACTAAATTTTATGTTTTTTGAAAATTCAAAATTGAAAGAAATGTATTTATTTTTTTTAGTATGAAATGTTAAAAAGAAATTTCTTAAACTAAATACTGAGGGAAAGTAATTTGAATTTATTCAAACATATCGTTAGCATAAATTTCGATTTCAAATCCTGTCAAGTAACCTTAGGTTAATTGGGAGTGAATCATTCCTGATAGGAATAAATTTAAAATCAGAGATAGAAGAATGTTAAAAAGGGCAAAAATAAGATATGGATCAAATTTGGGGAAAATTTATTGAAATAAAAGGATACAATTTTTCATTTTATATTAGATACATACATTGTAATGAAAGACAGCATAATCTCAGAACTGAAAAATCTTTGTATAATCTACATGTAAGCTAATTTTTCTATAATAATTGATTTTTCTTTTGTTTTTATGTAAGATTTAAATAAAAAAATTCTTTAAAATTTAAAAAAGTACTACATATTTAATTATTCCTTAATATTCTAAATTGAAATGCTTTTCGCCCAGTTTTCTTAACATAATTTCCTGTAGAGTTGCTACCGTTGTATACCTCACGAGGGTTTCATTTTCTCTTTGCTAAAAGAAGAAGAAATAGTACTGTGCAAAAGACACTTTTCCACTAGTTGTAATATTATCAAAACGCCTCCAAACTAAAAATAAATTTATAATAGACTTTGTAAATTTTACAAGATATTGACTTTTCTTTATTTATGAATTTTAATACAATTGAAGGACTGTAAATATTGAAAAATTTAAATAAGCTAAGAAGCCGAGAAGCCGAGAAGCCGAGAAGGAGGACTCTCTATTGATTCAATAAAAAAGGTTTAAAGGTATTGATAAGTAAAATATTATGACTTTAAAACTAAATAGAAAAAAAAAATTTCATTAGTTTATTAGTAAGACTCGAAAATTAGGCTAATATTTGAATTAAGTGTTAGTTAAAAATTTCTACTTTTTCGTTACTTGCTCACAATATAGAAATACCTAATTTTAACTCATTCATGAAAATTGCTTTGCGTATAGCAGAAAAATTAGACACAATGTGTATATTTTAAAAAATATCTCGTAAAAAACTTAATAAAATGAAATTATTGTTAACAGAAAACTGTGAATTGTTATTTGAAGTCTGCTTTATTTCGCTTATAATTATGAACGAAAACAGAAGAAAACTAAGACAATAGACTTACTAAACTAAATTCTAAAAAGTACTTAAACTTCAACGAGAGTTGTTATTATCAAAGAAGCAAATTAAAATTGGAATTAAAATAGAAGTTGGCTATGAATTTCTAGAATAACTTACAAATATGTGATCAAAAAATCAAAAAATCTGATGAAGATTTAACATAAACTTCAAATATTGGAGTATAGAAAACATGTTAAAATTTGAAGGACTAGTTAAAGATTTAGATTTTTAAGGACTAGTTCAACAACTTTCTTTATAACTCGAATTACTTGTATTTTTATATTTTTTAATTTTTGATTTCACTCTTAGTAATATAAAAGCTGAAAACTATATGAATTTAATGTTAATTTTGCACAAAATATTATTCTTCATGCAAAGCTTACAACTTCGATGAGAAATCACTAATATTATTTTATTTATGGTCTAAATATGTAAATAAAATAAGAATACTTTTTTAAAAAGTTTCAACTTTAACAAAGTAGCTCTTCGCGAAAAATATGTGAACTTAACATATAAAAGCTCACAAACTTGTATTGATACTATCTTAATTAAAAATAATGCTTTACTTTTCAATTTTTAATAAAAAGGATTGAAAATTTGAATCAATATATTTCAAGAATAATTTGTTTACAAAAAATTAGTAACGCAAAATACTTCTCGAATTCTTCATAACCCAAGCAAGTTTTTATAATGACTTTACCAAATATCAGATCTTACGAAATATTATCTTCTATCTTCTAGTACAAAAAAATATAAAGTTTCTTGTATATTTAGCAATGTCCTTTTGGCAAATAACATTTTGCGGACGTATTAGGCTCTTTAGTGATAAATACCATTCAACTTTTGCGGAAAAAATACGTCTAAATGATAATTATAATTAATAAAGAAATATAATTATGTACAGTAATGATTCAGTATTAAATTATTAAAATAAAGCCAAATTGATTATAGAAAATTGATATCCAAATATAATCTCCACTGCCTTTAAATGATTGTAGTGATAATTAGTTTAAATATAAAACGAAAAATATGAACAATTTTCTGAATGGAGAAAAATAATCATTTTCATTCCAAACATTTCAGCTGACTAATCATTGTATACTTCATAAAATTATACTTTTGTTGTGACATTTATTGATGTCATAAAATTCAATATACTTGATTATATTTAATGTAATAAATAATTCGTTTACTCATGAATTTAAATTACATTACTTGCTTTTTGAAAATATTCAAATAGAATTTTAGAAAATTAATTTAAGCTCCTTTCTTTAATTTTCTCAATTGAAAACATGAAAGATATGTTTGAAACATCAACAGTTGGATACTATTAATTGAGTGATTTTGAAGTTTTTAATTACATTTAGACATTTATAAGTTCATTTTAAAAGGGGTGCAAAAGAAAAGAATTATAATTGAACAAAAAATTAAAGTTCGAATTTTTTGTCAAAAAGACAAAGATAAGTTTTGCTTTAGGTCAAATAAAAACAAAAAAAATGTATTTTGCACTTTTAATGGTAACAAAAGAAGATATTGATATTGAAATCTCATCTTAAAATAAGTATATTCTTCCACATAAATCATAAAATATGGAAGTATCAAATTTGCTTAAACATTTTATGAAAACATTGTTTTGCTTACTTAGGGATAAGGTTTAAAAATATACAACAAACTCGTAAAGACCTTTTTGCAAATAATAAAGCGAAAAAAAAAATTTACCGTATGAAAATTAGAAATTGAGCAAGAGGATATTTGGTATTTGTTATGCGTTGAGCAGTTTGTTTTGTTTTGTTACTTGATTTAATTCTATTGTAGTAAAATATTCAACTAAAAGTGGAAAAGTGTTCTAGATGTATGGTTCTGAAAGAGAAAACATCTCTAAATGCTTAGAATTCTATATAACGCTAGTATACAACAAGACTTTTGAATTTTTGACTGTGTTCCAACGAGAATTGGGAAAAATGAGCAATTGATAAATCAAATCAAATGATAAATGGAAAAAACATTATAACTAATCATTCGACCACTATTATATTATTTGTAGCCATATGATTACTTACAATTTTTGTAATTTTTTTTAATCAGCTTAAAAATAAAACTAGTTCAGTATTTTTCATATATTACATTCCATTACTTACTACAATTTTAATCTTAATTAATTTATTAGTATTATTGATAATTAGCTATATGTTACTTAAGTTATTGTTAAGTGTGGGAGTTCTGTCCAGTGATCAGTTCCCTATGATAATGTTACGTTTTATATATATGTTAGTTCATGTGGCTTGATGCGCTGAAGTCTTCTCAGTTGTCCAGTTATATCAAGTAATTTAATTGCTTCTATGTTGGTGTGATATAGAAGCCGTGTCTCATGTCTGGTCGCATATTCGTGAATGACCTCTTCAACCCATTTAATTTTTAGGTCGTGATGGAGTTCTTTGTTCATTATAAATCTGTACGCGTTCGTGATCAATCTCAAGAACTTATTTTGGCATTTTTGGATGATTTCCCTGTTTGATTTGCGTGTACATCCCCATATCTGAATACCGTAAGTCCAGATTGGTTTAATTATAGACAGGTATAACAACCTTTTGTTTTTTAGTTCAAGTTGAGAATGCTTCCCAATTAGCCAGTATAATTTGCTTGTTTGTTGTTTAATCTGTTTTGCTTTCTGCCTCACGTGGTGCTTCCAGTTAAGTTTAGAGTCTAAGTGGAGGCCCAAGTATCTAGCTGATTCAGCTTGAGGGACACGTTCACCGTCAAGATATATGTTGAGGTTATTATTTTTTCTCTTCAGTGTGTATGTCACTTGGACTGATTTGGTTCTGTTGAGCTTAATTTTCCAATCATTGGTCCATTTGTTGACGTTGTTTAATGTCCGTTGCAGTTCTTCCACTGCTTTGACCTGCGACACATCGCTCGCTAGGATTACTGTGTCATCATTTTTCATATGATATTAATTAAAAACAAACAAAAAAATCAAAAAAGTAATTGTTGAAAATTCAAAAAGGTTCTTAAAAGAAAGTTTATTGCTGCTTCTTTAACTTTAATTGACCCCTAAGTACTGCTGTGTTTTTTTAATTAACTATTTTCTGAGCTATACCATAAATTACCTAAAAAGCACAGAAACAAATTTTCGTAGACCCCATTATCCTCATTATCCTATATAAGGAGTTTTTAATATCCGAGTTTAAATAGCAATAATTAAGATTTAATTTTTTTGTACTAATTTCATAAAAAACAATTTTCTAATCTAATTTCTATCATATCTGAAGTTTAATAAAATATAATTTTTTGGGCAATTTGCTGTTCCTTTTTTTTTTGACAATTACTTGTCAAAAAATTTACGTAATGTTAAGGTCCCTAAAGGCTGCTATTTAAGCTATAGGCGTATAATATAAAACATTTTTAGATAATTCTATTAAGCACAAAGTCAGAGAAAATTAATTAAAAAAGAAAATTAATAAAAAGTAATTATGACATTTTGGCTATATATAAATATATATATATATATATATGAATTTGAAACTAAATATAAAATGTATATAAGAAAATATGGTTGAATGTAATCTCTGTGACGTGTGCATTATCATAGGACTATTTTAAATGTGTCTCTTGAGTTTTAGAATTTTTATTTTCAATTAGTATGAAACATCACGCTCCAAGCATATTTTATTAAAAAATAGACGTATATTTATTTAAAATTAATTTAATCAGTTAAAAACTTTGAAAGCATGAAATTACTTATTCTTTTATTTGTAATCATTTTATCTCTCTCTCTTTTATATATAGATATCTGTACAAAAAATATACATGTACATACAATTAGTGCAGTATTCTGTGGATGTTTCGAATAAATTTCAGGTATAGTAAAATATTCAAGTAAAATTTTTCAAAAATAAATGAAAAATAATCCAAATAAATCTTTCCTTTAATTAAAAAAATTATATTCACTTACCTCACTATCATTACTATGTAGGACTAACTTGAAGCTAGGTAATAGATTTTTCTCTAGATTAACATCATCCAATGCCAGCTTTGCAGCTGGCATACATGCTTGACCACCTTGCCATCCACCTTTTCCAGCTATCGGAAATATTCCACCAATATGTAATTCATCAAAATTCCCAAGAGTTATGTCTATTTTTGATATAAATAGTATTACAAATAATATCCAGCATATCACAGCACCATCACATTTCATATCCTACAAAATCAAAATATATTTTATTAGTAAAAGTTTAAGTTTATTCGGTTTTATAAAATATTTTTTATGCTTATACCTAATGTTATATCATTTGTTATGAAATTTGCAAGAAAATTTAAATTTCTATTTGAATATAAATATTTTGACTTACATAAAGGGATGTAAAGGAATTCTATTGATTTAATAAAGGAATTAATTAATTAAATTTAGGTTTGCCATACATACTAATTTTCAAAATTTAAAATTGTTGCATATTTGAAATCCCTCCCCTGGCCTCTTTTCTGCAACTAGTGTTTATTCGTTATATTGATAGTATTTCCTTTTCCGTCGTTTTTCTTAAATTTTAGTATTAACAATTGCATAAAGTATCAACATATCAGAGATGATCTCTCTCTAAAACCTTCTCATCTGGGAAATATTTATAAATGCTTTATTATTGCCCACATTTGAGAATTTTGTTAGTGATAGTTGTTGAAAAATACGCAGTGGCTAACTTAGTATATTCAAGCTCAATTTGTTCGGTAGGCAAAGTGTTAAATTCAGAATTTAATATTAACTAGAAGTAGTGGTAGTTTAAGGACACATAATGGATATATTTGATCTCTAAAACTGGCTTTAAAATTTCCTGTCAAAGTCTGTATATTATTTTTCGAGGACCTAGTTTAGAAATTCTTAAGTATAGTTCATTTGAGCTATCCTAATATTTGCCTAATGATGGGCTTATTAGTTTCCTCAATGGTGTTTCCCAAACAAAAATAGAGAAATTTAGAACAAACTTCACCACAATAAAAAAATAGCAACGAGAAGCAAAAATTAAGATTAATTTTATTTTCTATTTGAGTACGAAAAGATATGCCAGAAATTAACTAATAAACAATAATACTGAAATTTCAATAATTTTTTTTAATGTGTTGTTGATTATTGAAGAATAAGATTATCACTAAGGGCTTAAATATATTTTTTAATTGAGTTTTAAGAAAGTTAATTTCTTTTGATTTTCCGCCATTTACATTCTATTTGCATATGAGAAACTTTAGTAATAATTTATATTTGCATCCGAAGTTAGCTTTCGTTATTTATTCAATCCCTATTTTGTTCTTTTAGTATAAAATTGGCGAAATCTGCAATGTATTATTAAACATATTTTAAATATTTCAAAAAAAAAAACAAAACATCGGATACAGTTATAAAAACTAAATGAAGTTCTATTCTGCCAGGAACTCTAACTTCTATTTGTAATCCTCCATTACCCATATTTGCTTTTAAAAAAATTTTCAAGGAAGACCAAAAAACATTAATAAGCAACTAGAAATAAAATAAAATTTTATTGCTCTAAACAACTTGAAATATAAAATATCACAAATATTTAACATAATAAAAAAGACCACACACACTCGATTTCTTTAAAAAATTGAATTAATATTCAAATTTTCCATTTGACCTGAAATACCATGCAAATCCGTTCCATCGAATTTACCAAATTCAATAAACCGTATCTATCCGTAATATTATTGTAAATAATACACGTGCTAAGCATTAATAAAATATTTTTGAAAAGTTCAACACACGTTGAGTTTCCCTTATAAACATGTGCGTCATAGAAATTCTATGTAAGTATTCTAATTTTTATATTTAAGTAAATTCAATGTTATCAATATTTCTATGTATATTATATATGTATATGTTATACTAAAAGAGCATAATACCAGTATATAAATGGTATTGCTGTTTCCAAGCACAAATTTCTGAAATGAATTAACATGAAAATATCATCATGTTCCACCCCCTATCTATTTAATCACATATTTATAAAGTCCTTGCCCTAAAGATATTTTCTGGAACATCTTGTTCTAGTATACTCTTATAATGTACTCCCTTGGCCTATGCCCTATGTTTTAAGTGTGTTTGAAAGTACAAAAGGGACACAACATTTTAAGACATCAAGAGACTAAAACATTTTGAATTATGGAAAATACATCATTTCATTTTGACTATTTAGTATACCCAGGATACTTAAAATTGACCTATACAAGAATTTTCTTCTTATTTTTGTTTACTCTTAATCATTTATAATTAAAACTATATTTATAAATTACTGTTGAATATATTAAAAATTTCTATTCTTGACTAAGACTAAAATATAATAAAAAGCTTAAATAGGATGTTGGCGTCATCAAAAACCTTTATTCTTGACGACTTGTTTCATTAAATCTAACAGAAATTTTGTTTGTATATTATTTAAGGAAATTTTATTACCATTTGGGCTCCTTTCAACTCTTAAAGATTTTCTAATATTATCATTTTAGGGGACAAATTGTGGTGAACAAATTACTTTTCTGATTCTTCTTGTTCAATATCAAAAATGAAATATAGGATAAAAAGATCTCAAAAACAGCCCTCTAACCAAATATATCTGACTGAATGAACTACAACAAAGATTAATGAATGCGTTTGTTTCATACAACTCTTAGATTAGATCAAAATGATAACAAGAGCAGTTTATTAAAACAATTTAGAGTATTTTTTTATGGAAACATCTACAACAACCAGAAAAAATGGGAAAAGTTTTCGAAAATAATGTGCTGTACTGTACAATTTTGTAATAATATTTCTTTGTTCCATACTAATAAAAAACGTATCAAAGAAATCTTTAACGTACAGAAATAAATCAAGGAGACATTAAAAAAAATAATAATAAAAATGCTGTATACACTTTTACTTATGTTAGTTAGAATAAATTCGATAAAGAAAATAATAGATCCTTGTAGGTGAGGAAATAATATTGAGATACTATAAGCTTCACCGTTCTCTAGATTATTATCTTAGGTGTAATAAAAAAACAAAATGTAGTTTTAAATTCAGCTCAATTTAACATACTATATTATGTTCGTTTTGATGAATACAAGGATTCTTGGTGATCTTATTCAATTTAGCTGAAAGCTTTAATTACTCTGAGATTATAAGTCTTATTAATAAAAAAGATTATTTAATTAATATGATTATCCTTTATTTCAAGTTACTTGACATTTTTTCCTGTAAAGGAATTAAAGAAAAATAAGTTCATTGCATATTACAGGTGTGGCCAACCTCTCGATAAATGTGCGGCTCTTTGAAGAATAATTTGTAGCCCTCGATAAATGTACCCGAGTTTCCTTTCATTTTTATGTTATTATGTTTTAAAAAATTACTATCGTTCCGTATGTGTTTCAAAATGTTTTTTAAATTACTGACAACAAATATGAAATGTCTTGCTAGACATATCAAAGTCCCTTTTTTTTATTTTAATCTGAATTACATATATATATGTATATATTTTAAAATTCGAGATAAAATACATAAATTTCTTAATATGACAAATACATATTTTTATTTTTTAATCATATTTTCTTACTAAGAGGCAATTAGTGTAGTTTAACCAGTTAGTGCAAAATGTATACATGACTTCAAAGTACCCTATATTTAAGGTACCTTGAAGTAATATATTTTCATATCAACAAATTTTCAAAATATGTTATTTTGCTTATATGTACTTTCTATGGTTAATCCTTAATTCTATCGGTTAAATACACTTCTACCCGCTCTAATTTGCCTAATTTTCCCTTCTTTGGAAAATTTTCTTTTTTTGATTTTAATGTTAAAGACAATATATATTTCGCATTACGCTTAGCAGGTAAATTACAAAGATATAATTTTAAATTGAAAAATTTCCATGGGACTTCAGTTAATGTTTAACAGTTATTAGCTGCGCATCGTACGATAAATATTGTCAAAATTGTTTAGTTGTGCATTTTATATTTATAATTCGCATAAATTATTTTAAAAGTGGTCAGTGTGAGCTTCTTTTTACAGATAGTATTTTCTAAATTTCTTTATTTATTTCCAGTTCTTTTAAAAATATGGCGACAGAGAACGAAAATAAAAAAAAAAAAATACGAGAAAGAAAATAGAAGTTTTAATAATGAGTGGGAGGAGAATTTCTTTTTTAAGGACAATAACGGAAGAGTATTATGTGTTATTTGTAAATTTGTAAAACTTTTTTAATACCTTTTTTGCATACCTTTTAAATACGTATTTAATTGCGGCTCGCGAAAAATTTCAAATTTTGAAAAATGGATCGGATTATCAGGGATCTTGGCCACCCCTGGCATATAAGAATTATTTTTGTAAATTACAGACTGATTGATCTTAAAAGGCTTTTGAAAGTTATTGTATTAATGTTAATGTTACTTGAAAAACTTGCTCTCTAAAAAAGATTATGAAACTCCTCCTTTTTAATATTTTTTTGTAATTGAGATAAACAAAACTAATTTTACAGAAACATTTGTATCTTGCCCCAGATTTTTTATTAAGAGACTTCATAGAAATCATTTAGAGCAAGTACTGGATTTTGAATAACCACAATATAGAGGGTGTTCCAGAATTACGGATACAAATTTTGAGGGTAGAAAAAATTAGAAGAAATTTTATTGTGAAAAATCTTTAAAATTCAGGGTATGGTGTTTTCCATTTTTGAGTTAATCTTAAATTCCTCATATTTTATTTTTTGTTTGAAAATTAGGTTTATAAGACCTGTCATCAATGTTTCATCTAATAAAGTTTTGTCACTTTTAATAAATTAAAATTAACGTTTTCTGCGAGAGTTTTAAAACATCATTTCACTAAATTTTTGTCACTTCATAGAAATGAGAAACGTTTTTGAATTTCGCTTATGATTTATACAAACATGCTTTAAACTATAGAAAATAGGAAAACACCCTCTTGATGTATTTTTTATCGATAAATGAGCAAATAATCCCGCAAAATAGTATTTATTGGTTTTTCAGAGTTCAATTTTGAAACTTATTACCTACCAACACTAATATGAGTTTGTGTTGTGTTTTTGGATTTGTATTTGAATTTCATTACCTACTTCAATATTCTCTAGATTCAATTCCTTCTTATATCTACTTTTTCATAGTTGGAGCACTATTTAATGGACAAATAATGAAATGTTAATAATATTTTAAAACTAGCCTTTCAGAAATTCATTAACCTTAACTCTTTCAGGATTTTATTCCACCAGTCTGAGCAAATTAGTACATATGTAGAGAAAGAAGTCTAGAGGCTGCAAATACTGATTAAAAAAATAATTTTTTCATTAAATTTGCTTTTTTTATGAAAGTATGCATTATAACGAGATTGGGGTAGTAAGCATGTAAATAATTACCTGTATGACTATATGATCCTTTTTCAAATAAATGATTTGTGTTACATAGAGTGCAACAACATTTTTCACGATTGTATGAAGGCATGCATTAAAAACATTTAACCGCTTGGTTACATTAGTTAAACAAACAAAAATCTACTTTAAGTAAAGTTTTGATCTAAGTATTAGTTAATTATTTTTCATTTTGGATTGAAAAAATACCTTAATGAAGGCTGATTCTATTACTTATCTCAAGTGACTTGATACAATCCTAGAAAAATTATATACACAAATCATTTAAGCAGCTTTTCGCTAGTAGCACAAACTCGAAATAATGAAAACAGTCAAAAGTTAAAAATTACGAATTATACAATCAAAGTCTCGAATGCCAGGACCAAAAAGAAATATTTTTCTCAAGATTTAAAATCAATATAATTCGTTATGTAAACAATTAGAACTTTTTTTCTAACTTCAATTCCGAAGCAAGCTTCTTGAATTATATAAAAATGATAAAGTTACAAATTACCACAATCCTTAATTAAAACTCTTAAATACTTTTAAACTTAAGCAAACATGTCTAAGTATTTGCTATGATTTCCCTACAAACAATCGTATAAAGCAAGTTTATCCATGTTAAGCCAATAATTTAATTGAATGAATTTTTAAAGGAAATTTTAAAAGGGTTTTCTTATTTCTATATTTAGTAGACAGTTTTTTATCTTTTCGAAAAATTTATTCAAAATCTTAGGGTTAAAGGCTAAACTATTTGAAAAGCAAATTAAGCTCTTTATAGCCTATGTTTTTAATAAATTTCTCCTTTTTTTGTATTTTTCAAGAATATAGTCTAATAATTTAAAATAATATTCTTGTAAAACAAATACTCATAACTTGAGATTGTGTTAAAAGAATTGAAAATATTTTTTTGTATCAAGCTACAACTAGGGCCTGAATATTTAAATTTTTTGTTGACGGCAAGTAGACTAACAATAAGACATAGGATTTCCCTTAGTCATATAATATTCTGTTTGTCTTTAGGAATTTAATCTGAACTTTAAGTTTTAGATGTAAGTAGTTTTTTTTTTGTGGGAAGTTTTTGTAGCGAGCTCTTACTTGGATAATAAAAAGCCAATATCGCTTCTTTTGCCTCAATTAAAATGTTCATTATTTCATTGTTTTTTGCATGAAATTTTCTAGAAACAAATTTTTTCTTAGTAAATCTTTTAAATTAAAAATAACTACAGTTAAAGTAAATTGCAGAATAGAAATTTTTTCATAAACTAGAAAAGTTTTAACGAAACTAATGGAAAGATTTTTATTTAATACAGAATGGAAGATAAAGGACTAGCGTGTAAAGTAAATGTATCTACAAAGAAAAATTGACATTGATGATGATGGAGCATTACTACACTCCAAGTTTTATGTTTTATTTACACGAAGACTTACCAGGCGCGATCCAACTGCACTACAGGTAGATTAGATGATTTTGTTATTTTTTTCGATTATTATATACTTTAATTAAAGGAATATTGAGTGCTGTAGATAACTTTTTGTGATTCTTGTGGGATATTAAATTTTCTATGAGTTTTTCTTTTTGTATTGTTTAATTATTTTCATTCTTTCCTTCTCATTTAATATCTGGTTAAAACTAACTACGGAATAGATAAACAAAGCATTAATTCTTTTTTAACTAATTTTTGCCTTCACATACTTTTTATTATCTTCTACGTTTGAGCTCCTTTTTCTTAGGCTTAAGCCTTTTTTCCTCAATCTTGTAGCAGAGAAAATCTGTGTTGTCAATTTTAAGAACCGACTCCAAAATCTTTATCACTATAGTTGATATGAATTTAACCTACTACGACCTCACACAACTCCAAATTTGATGTCTATGTATTGGGTTTTAAAAGCAGTAAATACTCTAAGTCTCTTTGCTGAAGATTGAATAGTGTCAAAATATTTCAACACTATTTTTTAAAATGGGTGGCTTAGCCATACAGATAAACTTTTGAGACTATCATTACGACCTTGAAGGTAATTTATAGCAAAGATTTTGAAACATATCATTGATAATTAACCTACACCATAATTGGCCAATTGACCTTAATTTATATCTGTATTGTGTTATAAAACAGAATGGACAACACATGAAAATGTTTTATACACTCCAAAACCAATCAGCTAGGTAAGTTTAAATATTCATAAGGTATTTAATATATTTATGAAATAGTTTTCTGCATAGTTCTTTTAGTCTCGGACAAGCCGTTTACCAATAATTTCAATTTTAGTAAAAGACTGACAAATTGTAAAGCTGCAAAGTACGATGAAAAATTTTAAACAACAAAAAAATCTGTAATTATTAAAAAACCCTATTGCTTTTTTGCCTTCTAGCCTAGAAGTTCTAGGTGTAACAAAGCTGGCTAGATATCCCCTGACATATTTAAAATTGAAATTTATGACCTTTTAATGTTGTTCTCTATTGTGTAAAAATGCGTTCCCCACACAAAGTGAAAAAAAAAACCAAAAATGAAAATTGACGTCACTTTAAAAATAATAATACTATATTGAGTATCTATGCTAATAAAATATAAAGAACAGAATTTCTGCCTAAAAATATCAACTTTGAATTCAAAATTAGAATTTGTCTACTTTCGTGTTTTGACTTTTGATAGGATTTACAATAATTAAAGAAAACATAAGGAATAAACTTCCGAAAGTTGTGAAATTGTTTTAAATTTTTTGAAGAAATTTGCTTAGTAAATTTTGATATATAAAAAAAAAATTAAATTCAAAACTCTTGCTTGGAATCTAGCCAACCTATAATTGATTGCAATACTTCCAAATTAAATAAAAGAGTAGCAACCAATATAATAGAAATGCTTAGCACCTAATTTGGCTTGATTAAAAAATTATTGAAAAAGTGAAAGAAAGTATTTCAATAAATCAAAACCATCTTTTTAAGAAAATTATTAAGGAGTGGTAAAAATTACATTATGTGAAATAAGTTCATCTTTTAAACGACGTAAATAACAGAAAAATACGACCAAACGCAAACCATATCCAAAAACGATAAATTTTTGGTTTAAAAGGATTACAAAACACTCATCTTTTATGAGTTCGATAATTTTGGGTGTAACTATTCAACCATAAATCAAACAAGAAACATTAGTCAAAAAAGGGCCACAAAAGTTTCGGTATTGAAGCTATTGAATATTAAATTAAAGTTAAATATGTTTATTGCATATGGATAAATATAATTTAAGCTTTTTTTAATCTTCATAGTTTATTGCAAGTTCCAGAAATCAGCTTACATTTAACTCTATACTTCCCGCATTTTGGGAATCTTCCAGTAAAATGGTTGAGGGCAATCTGAACATTAATACTATTTTGATAGCTATTTATGATAGTCCGGAAAAAAAAGTTGTCTTAGATTTGTAGCAAGAATAAAACTTTTTTATCAAGTTTTATGTAGATTTTAGCCCAAAATTTAATCCAAGTGATTAGTCAAATAAAATACCATGTAGCTTTGTTTATTTACCTGACAGAAACTGTGACTAAGAGAAAAGCATTTTCACTCCAGAGAACCATAAAACAAATATTCAAAGAAGAAACTGATTGTGTCTTCTGAGAAGTTATGGAAAATTCGATTAAAGGCTGTCATACGTGTAAAGCTTCTAGGAGATAAAATTAAAGAAAATGTGATTTTTTCAGTAATTCAGAAATACTGGTTGTTTGTTTTTTTTTTTATAATTACAGTTAAAAGCTCTATGCACTTAAATTGCTATTTCTTTGAAAAAATCATTAAATATCACTGATCAATAAAAATAGTTTCATCAAAATGAAATTGTGAAAATTGACTATAGCTTTGATTTTGCATATATCCAAATTTACTTTGCAATTTTATAAAAAACTAATAAATGGGAACAGAACACTGTACTTAAATAAGAAAATCTATTGAAAATTCTACATAACATATTTTATTTTCATAATTAAACATAAGATAAATGTTGTAATACAAAAACTTCAAAACATTTAATTTTTCATATTATATTTGTGACAAAATCTATCAAATATCTATTTTCTATTGAAAATTATATTAGATAAAAAAATATTTTTATAGCTGAAAGTAGATAAAATCAAACTGATCCACACAATATAGATTTATTTAATTTATATATATATGTATATATATATATATGTAACCAAATATGTTAGCTAATTTTTCCTAGTTATTTAGATAAAAGAATCAAAAGTTAATCTCCTTAATTCAGTAGAAATCATAGATATCATTTGATAGCTTCTCTTAAAACAAAACATTTTAGATAATATATCAAATTTAACTCCTTAATATTCTAACATTTGGTAAGCTAATAAAAGTACCCCAAATACTAAATATATTTTAGCTTTTTTTATTATTACCAGAATACTTTGGTTGTATAGAGTTGAAAGAAAAATGACAACAAATATAAGAGAAATCAAAAAAATAAAATAAATATAGCCGGCATAATCCATGTCAGATTAATCTTTAATATTAAAATACTCTATAAGCACTTTTAAGAAAATAAAATTTTGCCTTAAGGCAGCAGAATTCAATGAAATTTTTTGATACATAATTTTATTCAAGAGAAAAATCTGGAGCTTATAAAAATCTGGTCCAAATATTTTTTTATTAGTAAGAGAAATATATTTATATATATATATATATCCTTTTAAGCTTTTCTCTTAAAAAAAGTAGATGGTATATGAGTTGCATTCCATTCCGGTCTCTCAGTATCCTTTTTTATCATTCATTTATATCTAAAAGGAGAACTTTTGACTTCTCAGGAAGGGGCTTTTTTTATAGCTATTTGCCTTATTTTCTAGTATTTCATACTATTTTCAAAAGATCTCTATGTGTATCTACCTTAAGACGTATACAAGATGTGAGCGAGTTTGGGAGGATGCAAAGAGACATAACTATAAGACTATACAAATTTATAAAAGATATAGATTTATTTCTGGATAACTATTCTCAGCAATGATTTTGTATTTTTCTTCTTTTTGTTCTTTTTTTTAGAATTAGAAGACAGTTTTAAGATTTATCTTTAAAAACTTATTAATGAATTTCATTTTGTTTTATATAGACAAATATAAATCTAAACGAAAAATTACACATAAACTGCTTAATACCTTGTGTATTGATGTAATAGTCCTGCTGTTATATCCCTCTATCTGAGGATACTTAAAATATTTTATTTATCCAAATTATTGAAAATTCTCAAACACCTACAAACGCACATGCACATATACATATAATAAAAACACTTCACCTAAATTTACTAATAAATTAAATTTTAAAAATATTTCACGCATATATGTGCACTTTAGCTGGTTCACATAACCTAATAATGTTATTATATTTTTTTTCAAACACTATAATCAACGTGTTAATTAATTTAATTGAGAAATATTTTATTTTTTTTACTTTCGGTTCAGTTTTGATTTTGAACAGTAAGACCAACAGGATTAACAGACAAAAAAACTTCACAATTAATGTTAATTCTATTTCTTAATATTTCTATATATCTACATATCTTTTTTTTCATATCAATTTTCTTAAGAGTAAAAACATTTGTTACTAGCGACCGAATATTTGAAAAAAATTCACGAAAGGACTTCCAAAATCACCGTGCGACTGGAACTCCATGACTGAATAATATTAAAGGATTCTGTATTATATCTAGAACTCTTAATATTTTCTTCATCCTTATTTAAAATAAATAAGAGAAAAAGCCTTCCCTTGTGATTTTATAAAGCTTTTTAGTTTTTAAAGAGAGAAAATTTTTATGCAAAATTTATGGATATAACTTTCAGTGCTATAAGGTGTAGGGATTCAAAAGCTTAATTCATTATCACCGGCTATTTCAAGCTTTCTATATTAACAGAAATACTTGACAGCGTTGCCAATTTAAGTTAATTTTTAAATAGAGTTTCACAAAATTGCTGAATAAACATTTAAGGTAAATTAAATCAATTTTTTGCTTATTTCCTACAGTACTTGTAGTATTATTTATAATGAAGAGTATTATAAAAATTTTTAAGCCCTCATCACGCATCACCCTAGCCTTTATAAAGTAAAATGTCAGAAGCACACAAAATTCATCGGCATTTCGCTCTGTTTTCTTTTATATTGCTTTAAATTTCTTTTAATTTTACAATTATTTTGTATTACTACAAAATCAAATTTGGCCAATATTATGATCAAATTTCCTAACAGATACTTTATTTGATACAGCGTGAACATATTAAAATAATTTAAATTTTCTTAATTGAAAAAAACAATTTTCAAATCTTACAATTCTGTTAAGGTTTTCTAACTAAAAAATAAGGAATGTGCTTTGAAATTTATTTTACAAATAACTTTTAGCTCCTGTGCTTTTCAAAAATGTCAAATAACTTTAAGTTCCTGTGCTTTTCAAGAATATAATTTATTGTTAAGCTGCCATTAAGTCCTTTGATTAATAATTAAGCCGCTTTCTTTTAAAGTGGTGTAAGTGTATTTTATTTTACATGGATATATTAAGGGTTTGCGTTTGAATAATTTGAAAAATATGGATATATGGAATTGCACTAGTTTTGTATTTTGTAAATATTAAATTAATTTTTTAAATGTGATTAACAAAAAATGAATTTTTATTTTTCTGGGTTTTTCTAAGCCATAAAACAGAAACACATTTTTACTAGTTTTATGTTTCTAAGTATTTAGAAATATTTAGAATATTTAGAATTAGCAATATTTAAGTTTATCTCACAATAATAATCAAACAAAACTAATAATAATCAATAATAATAGACAATATTCCACTAAAAAAAAGCAACCTACATTAAGAAAAACTTGTCAACCAGATTTTGATACACCCATTAAATATGATTAATCGGCAGCTGAAGCTGCTACTGTAGCAGCTACATACGCCGCTACTGTAGCGGCTACAGACGCCTTGGTCTGCGCTAGGCTTTACACCATTTTCAAAGTAATTATTGTATATTTGTAACTTCATTGCCTACAAAAATTTGTAAAGATGAAAACAATAAAAATTATAACAGATTTCTATGGAAAAATTACATTATAAATTGTAATCATTTTTATCATTATCTTTTTTTTTGTCAACTTTCAAAGAAAACAGCACAATTATTTACATCAAAATAGTTTTTAT
Organism: Acrocera orbiculus; assembly: GCA_947359355.1. NCBI lineage: Eukaryota > Metazoa > Arthropoda > Insecta > Diptera > Acroceridae > Acrocera > Acrocera orbiculus. Next base: position 4,449,438 of record OX375757.1, read on the forward strand.
TCTCTGAAAACAAAAGCTTGACAACGTATTGCATCGCATCGCTGTCAAAAAACCAACTAAACAGAGCTATACGTCCATGATAGTTAAGCTGACTTGAAATGACTTTTTAGTTTTCAGGTTTTTAATGTTTTTCAATATAATAATATTATATAATTAAGATAATGTATTAATTAATAGAAGGCTAATAAGTTATACGTAGGCAAATTAAGACTATATCTATAAGAGGAGAGATAGCATGCGATTAGATGAGACTTACGCATCCTAACGTAGACAAAAAACAAGAACGAATTTTAACAATAACAAAATGGAAAGTTCATATCACTCGCATGCGATATCTATTTATCACTTGCATGGTATTTATATTTATTGTCATTCTGTTCTGACGTCTAGTTAGTTCCCAATGTACTTGGTGAAATGGCGGATCGATAAGTGAATAACTAAAGAAAAATGGTGTAAGAGCTATTAGTTTTTCAATGTGAATATAAATTAAATATATTTATTTAAAGTAGTTTTTTTTGTTTTACATATATTTGTTTAAAAACAAAATAAATAATATATAAATTTGTATTTATGTGTGTTTGGAGCTTGTAATTCTGTGATTCAAGTTTAGGTTTAGGGTGAATTGTTTAATGCCAAAAGCAAAAAAATATATGTACATATATATATAATTTAGTCTGATTTATTTAAAGTACTGAAACTTAAATTTTTCGTATTTAATATATATACATATATATATATCTATATATAATATATACATGGCTGAGTGTAAAGTGTTCTTAAAAGATATCAACAAAAAAAATTTAAAGGCAAGTTGAATTAATTAATTTACAATACATTTTCATCATTTAAAAAGAAACACTAATTAAAAGGGAAACAAGATATTTGGATCAGAATTTTGGGTTTCTCTATTCTAATTTTATGGAAGCAATAAAAAAATTTTCTTTGGAAAAATATGACATTATTGTAATTCTAAGAAAAGCAAAAAAATATGTAGATAGCTAAAAGTAGTGTAAAACAAGTTTTGGTAGATTTACAGCGAAGAAAAAACAGACTATCATCGTGTTTATAGCCTCATATTCTGGTTATATATTTATATATATATATATATATATATCTAAGTTTTCACCCCTTTTATTACCTTGTAGTTATAATCAGTATAGTTTTTTAAATAAAATTTTTTCCATTTGCTGAAATAACTGACCATAATTGAAATGAGGATATACCAATTAAGAAAATCAACGTTTTTTTGCACATAGGCCGAGGCCGCATTCTTTAAACATCCGATTTTAGTCTTTAGTGAGATATAATTTTATTTACTAGAGAACTAGCTAAATTACCACTGAATTGTTACTAAAATATAGACATATCCAAATATGTCATGTAAATTTTGTTGTAGTTTTTTTTGTTATTGACAAAAATGGAAACCTATAGTAAAATTTGCATTAAAAAGAAATGACCATATTTATTAAAATAATAAAATAAAGATTCTATAGAAATTCAAATGAATCAAAAATAACGCGCTTAATATCCCGAAAATCACGTTTCACTATTGAAAGAGGGATCCTAACAAACATGCTTCTCGATGAATGGAAGTATTTAGTGATGTTCAAAAAATTACATAACAAAAACAAAATACTTATATTTTTAATGCACTTAATATGCTTATCTCTCATAGTTCCTTTTTTAAACATATAAGAATAGACATTTTTTTCATTATTATGCAGCAAAATGAAACTAATCGCTTGTGTGTAAGATAACAAAAACTAAATGAAATTCATTTATTTTCAATTTCAATAAAAAAAAATTCTTCAAAATATTTAAATAATTTTTAATCGTGTCTTCTGTTCTTTTTTTTAAATAATTTATCGAATGCCAAAGACTTTAAGAAAGAATCAGAAGAATTGTAATATTTATCGCATTAATAAGATAACTGTCATATTTTTACTATGGTCTCTATGGAAAGTAGTTCAAAATACTTTCTACGACTTCAAACTAATTTTAACGACTTCATAGTCTTGCGCAATACGTTAAGCGACAAGCTATTTCTGCCAACTGTTTGAAATTGATCAACACTTGTCGCTCAAATGTATGGTATCTATGATTTCTTTAACGGATAAATCGGGTAAAATTACTCTTTTCAAAAAAATATAAAGTTTCCTCAGGTAATAATAACCGCCGACAACAGCTTCTGTTTTTATTTTATTACTGATTACGTCCTTTTGTTTTCAAATTTATGAGCATCGTCAGCGTAAAACATCGAACAATGAGACCCAAGGCTAACCGTCTTTCATTTTAAAATAGGCCTCAGTATTGGTAGTTAATTCTAAAGCCAAACCTTTTTTTTTTTTTGAGCATCTTGTTAGTAGTCACTATTGACCTAATCTGGTGAATAAGAGCAACTTAAGGCTCAATGTGTGTAATTTGATCAATAACTTGTGATCTTGTCTTGGCGATACAAATAATTTTCACTTTTTCATGTTGAAATGTGTGACTTACGTAACTTCTTCCTTCAAACGCATCAGTAATGCAATTAAATAGTCACTTGTAATGGTTTTTTAGTTATTAAAAATTTTAAGTACGTCAAAATTCAAAATAAATTTAAGTTCTAACAATTTCTTGAGGATAGGATTAACACAAAAGCATAAACAACGAATTGTTTTTAATGGCACAAAGTAATTTTTAGCAATTTCCTAGAAAAATTTTCTTTTTCGAATTTGTTCTAGATGCTTCAAATATTTCAAACATGATGAAATATAATTTTATTTATTTAATTTTTTAATCGACTTAAATCAAATATAAAAATGCTATGCAATATTTATTAATAAATTAATGCTTATGACTTGCAAGACCTTTTCAAAATTGATTTGAACTTTAGCGTACATCATTTGACCTTATAAAAATGCCAGCCATATAATATTTCATCCAAAAAGTTTGTTTTTTTGGTTGTTTTTATCAATTTTTCATAAATTTCAAGCAATAACTGATTAAAAAAACATATATTTTATTGTTGTTGTTGATATTATGTGAAATGAAAAACTAAAATTAAAATAATATAAAATTTCTAAATTCATACAAAACTTGTAATAACCTTAACCTCAGACTGTACAAATACCGGCTACAAAATATTTGTCCTTGCTTGATTCAACGAAATTTTGGTATCCAATTGCATACTTCAAGCACAACCTAGAATCATTTTGCTCGACATTAAATAAATTTAGCTCCAACAGTTGTGTGCAAGCAACACTTTAAAACAAGTAAATGTTACTTCACCTTGCGTGCATTTTTTGTTTTTGTTTTTTTTAAAACTCATCGATTTTTCGCTAGTCACGCAAAACCTTGGCTACAAGACGACATTCTTGAGGAGTTCATTGGTAATTTGCATTTTCACTTGATTTTCAATTTTTTAATGCAATGAAAATTATTTGTTTGTTTTATAAATTGACTTTTTTTGGGTAAACTTCACCCTAATAAAATGCTGTAAGTCTTGAAAAATTACGTGATATTTAGGTTATTACGGATCCTATTTTTGTTTTTTAGATATCCCGTAACTTTTGGAGATTCACTAGAGATTTTATACGGGTAACGTAACTACCTGGTAGAGCTTTACTCGTTCAAATTATCAGTGAGATTTCACTTATAAGATGAACATGTTTAAAGTTTTTTAATTTTTTCTTTAATTAATCTCTGATTTAATTTAATATTATCAGTTTTAACGCTACAAAAACTAAATAGAAATATTCAAAATATTGTTTCTTTTATTGTTGAGGCAAGACTTTGCTAATAAAACTTTAGAAGCAAAATTAAAATCAAGAAAACATAAGGAAATTGACTCCTTCCTAACCTAATTTCATGTTTATTTACATAAATTTCAAAGTTTTTAGTGATTAAGCTAAATCTTTTAAAAATAACAAGAAAAAAAAACATTAATTTGACCAAATTTGAAATTTCTTCACGGTTTTTTACTAATGTGTTAAGAATATTTTTTCCGGGTGTGCATGTTTTAAGTGTTAGAAATATTTCCGCTAATTTTAAAGACTTATTTGTAATTGTTACTGGTTTTTGATGGTTTTTTTTTTGTAATTAGTTTTAAAATTTTGACCTTTAGATTTCGTTAGGCAAGAACAAGACCTTGCTAACTCATTTAGGTTAACCGCTTCTTCTATTGTTTAACAGTTCACTAATTGGGCTCATAATACTGGAAAGCGAATTAAGATGTGTTCACTTTGCTCATTTTTGTTATAGCTAAATTTTACTGCCCATTCGTGATGCGATGTTTTCAAAAAAATTTTTTAACAATACAATTCGTTCTAGTTTATTTAAGTAATTTATATATGATATCATAACATTTGATTAGTATTCTTTTAAATATTCATTTTAAAATATTAATAACTGAGCGAGTGACAGTAACTACCTGGAAGCGCCTTGAAAGAAAAAATTGTTTTGCGGTGCGCATCATAACTCGCAACAGAATCATACCAAAACCACAAAATCAACATTTATTTATTGAAGAAAATATATTTCAAGGTAATAACGAGGGGATTTCTAATTCTTCGTTTTTTTTTTTAAGTTTTGGTTGCCTTTGGAAATCAAAACAATGATTTTCACCTAAAAAATCGACTTGTTTGTTATTGTTAAATTAATAATTATTTTAAAAAACTCCCGTTATTATCTGGTAAAATATGTGAAAAAGTAGTTTGCAAAATTTTAAAACGATCGATCCAGTAGATTTCAAAGACTTCAAAGATAACACGATTCAGAAAAATGCTTGAAAGTTGTGCTCATTCACTACTTGCTCTCTAGAGCAAAGGATGTTCAAATGGTCATAACTTCGGTAATTTTATTGCGATCGTCTTGAAATTATGACACAATATTTTTAATTTGTTATAACATTAGTTTTACAAAAAAATGGAAAAAAAATTAAATACTGAACCCTCGCCTTATACACTTTCCTTACAGGCGCTATATACAACTTTGTAGTCTGCCATACAAAAAAATCTGTTCTTAACAGGCAAAGTCTGTACATGACGACAAAAGAACATGGCGTCTGAATCTCAAAACATATGATGTTAAATGTCAAATTAGATGTCACAGGTTGTTAAATTTTTTAAAAGTGTTTTAACTAGAAAACTAAAGAAAAGTTAAGAGTTTTTAATTTATTTTAGTAAATTGTTTTATATAGTTAAGCAATGAATGTGAATGAGGCTATGAGAGCTAGAGATACACAAATCAGAGGGATCCAATAAGGAAAAATTCACAATAGATCTCAATTTTCTGTGTCTACAGACTTTAAAGGCTGTAGTTACTACATATTTCCAACCACCTATGTACACAGTTCTCCATACAAAAACTCAGTTAGAAAGTGTATACATCCGCCTGTTAAGAAAGGGTATTAACCGTAATATACGTTTACAAAACCCCATAAGTTTTATTCAGTAAATTTAATTTTAAAATTCAATCAAATTCAAAATGTTATTTATTTTTTTGAATATCAATAACATATGTCTTTCAATTTAATTTAAATTAATATTTATTTTGTTGTTTTGATAAAAATAAATTTTTAATTATTAAATTTCTAGAAAATTTGTACAATTTCAAAAATCCTTGACACATTTCAATCATATTTCAAAAGATATAAAAATTATTTTAGAAAACACATACAAAATTATCAAAAAAATTTATTGACAAGTTAATTTCAATAAAATAATACAAGGAATTACAAAACAAATAAAAAAAAGTACAAACATAAAAAAGCAATATGCATTCACCTCTGATACTAGTCTAACCAACGGTTGTCGTGTATATAATTTATCAGCAATTTTTGAATTGCACTGAATTTAAAGGAAATTAACAACAACAACAAAAACACAATTTTATCAAAAGCAATCGTTTTACCTACTCAAGATATTTAACTTTGATAATTTAATATCAAAAAAAAAATTTTGCACATTTTTATTTGTTTTGTTTTAAATAAAAATTCCTAGATTTCCTACGAAGAAGCCTTGTTTGACCTTTTTTGTTTTATACTCCCCACCACACACAGTCTTGGAATAAATACATTTGATGGGCTTCTAGAAATCTGTCATTTTTTTCCAAAGAAGAGATTATTATACAAATTTTGTTAAATACTTGTTGTTTGTATATTTTTTTGCTTACAACTTGTTTTGATTTGTCTATTCAACTGATATTATATAACTAAATAAACAGTTATATTGTGCATTCATTGGTAAGCATTGGTTTTAAACAAGAAACGATATTTCTTGAATAATGAATTTTTCTTATAGAATTCGATTCTTTTTAATTTGTTTGGCAACTTTCATTTCAGAAATTGAAATTTCTTTTCAATTTTTTTTTTATTCATATTAATTTTTACTAGTAATTTCTAACTGCTATTATAAAAATCACAAAAATGAAAGTAAAAGTTAATTTTCAATGATCAAATTAATGCTGAATTTTTAATGAAAAAAAATGTAAGTTGTTGAAATATTTTCTTTGATGAAATCAAAGTGAAACAAAAATAGTTTGAATTTTTTCAATGTAGATAGAAGGAAAAATATTTCTTAAAAATATTACTTAAACTATGCTATTTTTAAGCAAATTCGTACTTTTGGACATTTTACCAAAAGCCGATCATAATTAAAAGAAATGGAGTTTTTAAAGGCTTTATCGATTTTTCTCTTATATGTAGTACGTTTACAGCGTCCAGAATACTAGTCTAGTATTCTTAAAATTCCAAATTTTCTATGGGATACCTTAAGTATTGTTCTCAAAAAATCTTTTTCATTTCTAGTCTTTGGCAAGAAATATTGGATAACTCATGGCAACACGGAAGGGAAGTTTTCAGTAATTTTTCATACTCTCTCTTTCGAGACTTATTTGATAATAAAGTAATTGTCAAGGTTAGGTTAATTCTGACTATACTTTTTACAAAAACAAACAATACTAAATTTTGGACAGATGAAAATTTTACTAACCTAAGAATAGTAGGACCCAGAAAATTGAACATGTTTAATTTTTTACTCTCAAGCTTGCCATCCCATTTAATTTACATTGAACAAGAGAGCGGCTTGATGAGTTAGAAAAAATAGTGAATAGCCCCTATAAGAATGGCACCGTTTATAAATATCTTGAATTTTGTCACTTATCCAAGTCTTTTAAGAAATTTATCGCAGAATTCTTGAATACGGTTGTAAGCGGGTACGCTTACTAGGGTACAAAGGTATTTGCTGTTACTTTTCTATTATAGGATATAGTACATTTTACCTTTAGCTCTCTTATCAGGCTTTCATCTTAGGCACTTGCATTATTTTTTCCTATAGGCAAATTCATTTGAGGCTTGTAATTTTTAATTTCAAAGAATAAATACTAATACAGTGCATTCTCGATATATCGAGCCTCAATATAACGATTTCCTTGATATTTTGGTTCATGAAAATGTGTTTTCCTTTATTAGAAAAAAAGTTAAGCAGATAAGTGCCTACGTCACATTGAGGTTAATACACAAATTTTCTTACCTTGGTAAAACGAATTGTAGACTAACCTAAGCTCTATATAACGAACCTCAATGTAACAAATTATTTGGTATAGCGAATATTTTCTTCCTCCCTTCAGCTTCGTTATATCGAGGTTGCACTGTACTACTTAAACTTACCATTCAAGAAATTAATGACTTTGAACAAGTCGGATTTATATGTTCACTGGTTATTCTGTGGAGATGTGACTTTATATTTCAATCCAAAATAAAGCTCAATTCTTCAATGCTAAGATAGTCCATTGTATTAATGGAAAACTTACTTTTTTTGTTTATTATTTTCAAAGCGTTAAGTGCTATTTGTGTCTGAACGAATGTAATTAGATTCAGCAAACCGCTGACAAGCCTTTAACATATTATTTTCTAAGCCATTAAACTGAGCTATTATTTGTTTCAGCAAAAAGCAATATTGGCGGCCCACAGAAATACTGATTTTGTGCCGCAAGTTTGACACCCATGCTGTAGACTATTTCTTACAGCAGTATTTGTTTTTTTTGTTAGAAATTTCCAAGCTATGGGCTATGTTAGTACTTTGAAGCCATAGAAAATTTTTATACTCAATTTTTAGCCGAAATTTTTAACCCTTTAAAATTTCGGTTTAAAATTTAAACTTTTACCAGCATTTTTGTGAAAGTTTAATAATTTTAACATCTTTTTTTTTATGTGTCAAACTTCTCATTTCATCTTTGATTTTGATGAGATTTAAAATTCTTGCCTTGTTTTTGTTTTTTTTATTAAAACTACAATCGGATATCTAATTCATTATCCATAATTAAAAATTTCGAAGTGAAAAATGGTACTATTTAATCATATTTAAGAGAATTAATTGCAAATAGTTTCACAAAAACTTAACTGTTTAAAAACGAAAGATTTTCTTAAGGCATATTTTATAAAGAAGTGATATTACGTCACCATTCATGCTTCTTCATATTTCCAAGTAAAAATTTTGTTAGCTCACATGTGTTTATCATTCTATAAGACGTTTTTTCCTTCAAAAGATATTAAAAAAATAAATCATCAAATGATCATCTTATGTAGCAAGAATTTTTTTTTCTGGTTAATAAAACGACTTTTTTGTAGATTTCTGTATATTACTAAAAAAGATGAATAAAGGGAAAGAGACAGACAAGAAGTTCTGTTTTTCTTAATTAAGAGTGCAATTTTATCTTAACTTTTATTCAAATTTAATTTATATTCCCTTTTTTTTCTAAAGTAAATATTTATGAATAAAAGCAATCAATAATATTACATCCTAAACTATGTGAGTTTGTGCCATGACAAGCTTAGGGAATTTAAAATATTTGTTATTTTTTTTCACTAGTTCTAAATTTAGAAATAAAAATTATAAAAGCCCAATTTGTTATTTAAGATCTGAGGCGACATAAAAAATAAAATTCGTGTAGACATTGTGACGTGATTATGTGCCAATAAAATTAATACAAACAAAATAAAATTGAACCTTGAATTTATTTATTGCAATTACTACGCTCGAATGCATTAAGACACGAGTTATCGATCTTTAAGAGGATGTCATTGAACGTGTCAATGAGATTTAACTTTGAAATTCTAAAAAGCCTACAAATTCTTAATTGTTATTTTTTAGCAATTTCAAAGTCATTCGATAATTAGGTTTTTTTCTTTTTGTTTTTTTTGCATATTTAAAAATAACTAATGTTCTAAATATATTAAACTAACGCTAGGACATATAATTGCCAGAAATGTATAAGCCGATTACAGAATTTTAAGCTTGAATTAACTTAAGAATCATAAAGAGAAAAATTTAATTTGTTATTACATATAATATTTAACGATGAACTCAATTTTTTCACTTTTTTCGTAGTCAAAATTTAAAAAAAAGTTGAGCATATTTAGTCAATTTAATTAGTCTTTCTTGCTCCTCTAAAAGCAAACAACATATCAGAGCTTCTTGACATTTTTATTTAAAAGAGGGAAATACACTACCCCGCTAGAACATTTTCCAACAAGGCTTTGAGCTTCGAATTAATTTTTGATAAGTATGAGGAAAAGCTGCATCCATTTTTAAAGCAACTTTAATATACTCAATTTTCTGTTCTTTGGGATATATTAAAGGAAGATTTCTAAGGTCTCCATCTCCAGTTCTATTTAATAAATTTTCATATTTCCTACACATTTTGAATTACTGCGATCTATTGAACCTATAAGTATAGATTTCCGTTCTTTACGTTGACACTTAACAAACCTACAAGCTTTATAAATAAATACATAATTGTTTCCTATTTTATATTCTAAATATTACCTTGTCGTAAATAAATGGAACATGTTGTAATATAAATAAAACATTTCTTGCGACATATTAATTCTTTTAGCATTAAAATTTCAGCTACTAAAATTTTTCTATTGCTTCTTGGAAAAGCATACAATAGATTCCTATGACATTCAATAGTATCTTAACGATGAAATTTATCCTGTCATTCTAAAAATATAAGTTATTTATTTTAAAACTAAATTAGTCAGCTAAATTTTTGAGAGGAAAAATTATATTACACAATTTAACTTTACATAAAAACTAAAATAAAATTTAAATATCATATTTTCACTAATCCCAATTACAGTAGTAAATTTACTCCTAAACTTTTTCGTTATGAATTCGTTAATTAACGAATTTAACGAATTTACGAATTCATTAACTGAATTCGTTACTGGGATATGTCAAAAATGATGCCATATAAGTATATAAGAAACTTCTTTTATAATATTGTTCTGGTATTGTACAATACATGGAGACTTGTCTTATAATCTTACACAAAAATTTAGACAAAATGAAAACAAATATTAATTTAGATAATAATTGAATAACAAATTTAAATACAAAATAGCGTGGGACCTAAATTTAATTTTGTTTTAAAACCTGTAAACAGGCAACAGGCTTTATTTTTATATACACGATTCTTCATGCAAAATATCATTCCGTATATTGTAATACAGAGTATTAACGGCTGTGTAGAAAATGTATAATATGGATGTCATGCAAGCTGTAACAGTTTACTTGCTTGATACATTATAGATTATTAATCAGTTAGTAAGTAAAATAAAATAAGAAAATAATTTCATTAAAGGGGGAGGTCCAGTCAGAGACATTAAAAAATGATCATTTTAAATAATTTTTTTTTTTAAAGCGTAGTTTTCCTTTTGTCTAAAACAACTCCAATATATTTGATTTAATCTTTTCTCTGTATCATTTATCAAGTTTGAATTTCATGTTGAATATATAAAGCTTAAAAAAATAAAAATATTTCAGGAGTTATAAATTTTAGGGTTAATATTTTTATTTTTATTTACTTGCTGATAATTTGATAAAAATAAACTTAATAAATATTTCCCAGTTTTGTTTACTACATCTGTCCTGAAATTAATTTTCTGGGATTCTTATAAAAAGAAGAAGAATACAATAACCTTGAAATTAATATAAAAACCCACAAATGACTAATATATGTAATTATTTTTTCCAAGTATTTAATAAACTTTGGAACAATTAAATTACATAAGTAAGAAATTTAAATTTTTTGTTTTATATGATGTCAAGGGTAAAAAAAAAACACCTGATACCATAGATACTAATTACTTATTGCATTTTCAAGACATTAATTCAAAACATTTGATTTATTTTACTTTCAAATAATTTATCTTCTTTTTATTACAATTAACTGGAATTACATTGCAAAAAATCTAATTTAGGAAGTGGGTGTTTATAGCTTCTAAAATTATATTTAGAATATATTAATCAATAATTCTTCTTGATTTATGTGTTTGTATATATGTATATATTATATCCATACTCGTACATTAAAATTCAATTTTGATTGTTTATTAGTTTAAAAAATGAAATCATTTCAAATGTAAGCAAATTTATTTTATTAGTATATGAACAAGTGTACTGATAAAAAATTATCGAATTCCCATATTTAAGCAATCAAAAAAAAAAACATTACACGTGCTAAGGTTGTCTGAAAATTTTATAATTACAAAGCTTAGAAGCTAATTGTGAAATGTATGCCGGGCTTATGCTAGCCCGCTTAATTGAGACACGTAATTAATAAAAATTTTAATAGTAGCCAATGAAAAAAAAAAAAAGTTCATTGCTAATAGAGCAGATGTTAGACAGTTTAATATATTTTTATGAAAACTTAACAATTAATGAGCCTACATTTTAGTTAATGAAAATTAACAATTTTATTAATTTTTTAAAAAATTATTCAAAAATTTACAATTCTTTATAGAAAAACTTAATTACAATAAATCAAACAAATTGCAATGTTTATTATTAAAGGATATTTTCTCAAAATTGAATATTTTTTATTTTATTCTTACTTATTGACAAAACAATCTTAAAAATATAAGCGATTAAATTTTTTCTTACAAAAATAAAATCTTTAAATTTTCAAGTGCTTTAATTCAGAACAAATTCCTAGTTAGAAATTGGAGATCAAATTGCAACGGAATTAAGTCGATGAACATAAAATTTACTAATTAATGAATGAACTTGTATTAAATTCTTATTCAGAATGAAGCCGGAGTATCAGGGCCTTTCTCTGTACAAAAAATTGAACTAGAAAAAAATTATATTGTAAAAAAAAGGAACTAAAAATAAAGTTTGGAAAAAACTATTGTTTGATTGGAAGAAACTCTTAAGTAATCAATAGACAATAAAACCCTAATTAACAAGCAGGTTTCTTACCCGTTATGGCTCTATGGCATCCAACTATTAGGATGTGTGAGGAATACAAACATTGCATATATAGAGATTTAAAGAAAGGGTATAAGTGGATTTTACATGGAATGCGGTATGAAAAAGTCGTAATTTATAGAGAGATCTTCTAATCATAACTATCAAAGGAAGAAATTGGAAAAAAAGAAGGACGTTAAGCATGAAACAAGGCTATTTAAACAAACCAATGCTGAAATTCTTTGACTAATTCAATATCACAATCTGAACACTTGGTTTTCTCGTGTCCATCATCGAGAGGAATTTTCCCACTGGGAACTTTTAGGTGGTTTATGTAAAAAATATTTGGTTTTTGTAAGTATTATTTCGAGCCTGGTCAAAGCCTTTTATCGAAGTTTATGAAATGCTGATGATGGTTTATTTGCTCAAAAAACACCTATTGGTTAAAAAGAATCTTTAATTGCCCCCAAATCCAATTTTTTTAACTAATTACATTAAGTTTCTGAACGTTTCTAATGATTTCCATAAAATTTTAGTAATTTTAAATCTCATTTTGTACCAAAAGAAGATATTTACATACGGTAAATACAAGCTTTTATTTATTTGCTTTTGTTTAAATTAAATTAATAAAAATAAATCTTTAATATATCACAAAATATGAGTCAAACATGGAATGAATCATATTACATTCGAAAATAATGAATTTTATTTGTTTAAGTACCATGATAAAAAATTAATTATCATTCTTAGTTTATTATAATAAAGGAATTGTAAATTTTTTGATATTTATCTGGCAATAACCCTGTTATTAATAAAAATAACCCTGTTGCAATATTTTAATTAAAAACCTTAACGCTTTTCTATTCGGATTGAGAAAAGAAAAAAAAAAGAAGTTATATTTAACATTTATGCTATTACAAATAAAATAATAACCAAGTAGCTGAAATTGAGCACATTTTCGCAGAAACATAAAGACACAGGAATCATGTCCTTTTTGATTTTATTCTTCAACATGGTCTACACTAACTCTAACATTTCTCTAACTATTCTATAGCAGAACGATTTATTTTTGGGCTTAAGATATTTCTTAGTATCCAGCAGTGATTTGAGCAAAATTTCTTTTCCTGGTGTGTCTTTAAAAATCTCTGTACAAGCCATATTCGCTGGGGATCAGATTTGACGCACGTTTAGTAAATATTACATTGTGATATTATTTACCATCGATTTAGCTGACTGTCCATTTAATTATGCGAAGTGTAGTGGTATAGATCCATTATCACATACTGATAATGAAGTGATGTTTTTTTTGTCAATTATGAGCACAAAACACGGCACCCATTTTGAACAATTTAGGATAATTAAGTTTTTTTATTAAAATTTATATTTTTTACTAATGGGTCCTAGTAACAATATTTTTCTTTGTTAATTTTAACAAATTAATAATTCAAACATAAAAAAAAATATGAGTGAGCTACAGATTCTGCCATGAGGTAAATGTCTGAGATTGCAAGACATTTTCTGATTAATTACATAGCGATTAAAAACTTAAAATTTTAAATTTTGTTAAGAATTTCGACATAAAAACAAAAGCAGATCTGCTAAAAATTACGTTTCTATATCTTTTCTTTTTTATTTAATATCTTGTTCTATTTGAAATTTAATGAATACTTTCCTTACTTTTATAGCCCGTTGCAATTTTTTTCCTTTTTTTTTTGAGGCTTTTTGCCCTACTTTCTGTACCACATTTTTGGTTATATATAAAGCAAATATTCAGGCTTAATATATTTCAAGCAATTTGGAAAACATTATCGCACTATGTAACTAAATAATTTTGCTGAAAAACAAAGTGTTTTATTTATGTAAATTTTACAACAAAAAATATAAAAATTATATACCTTAAAAGATATTCTTTGGCTTTGATTTGAAATCAAAGAAAAATTTCCAAAAATTATTAAACCTAATTCAGTACTATTTAGTGAAGAGAAGTATACAAAATTTTATATGAGCTGGCATTAGTTTAATAAAACCACCCTGTCATTTGGACACGTGCCAATTAAATTTATTTTTCTTTCTTCCTGTTTTTCTTTTTTTTTCTGGTTTAATTTTTACATATTTAAAACAAATATAATAGGAAGTTAATTAATAGGAACAACTTTTCCTTGGTTATTAACATTGAAAAATATTTACTTTATGAAATTCTATTTTAACCATTTATTATCCAAATTTTGTAAATCAGATTTAATTTTTATGCACAATAAAAATCTCAAAAATTTAAGTATACAAAATGGTCATTAAAATTTTTATTTGATTTTTGTTTTTAAATCACATTCAACAGGATACGTACCATTTTTCCATGATTGATTTTGTAATGGAATTTTTGGTTTTTTTAATTAATATTTAAAAATATTTTCACACCATCATACTAATTATTTTTTAATCTTTAACCATTCAAAAAAAATTTAAGATAAGATAGCTAAATAAATTGCTAGAGAATATTAAATTATCAGACGTTTAATAGTCTTCTACGTTTGTTGACCTCAAAATGTTGTAATGAACTTCTTACTTGCAGTAACTTATTAATACGAAATTATGTGCACGATAAAAGTGCTATTCATTGGAGAATTTCTATATAAAATCGAGTAAATAAAATATTGTTAAAAGAAAATCTTATTATTTTAATTTTTTTTTAAATAAATCTTATAAAAGAAATTAGTTTGCTTCAAGTATTTAAGAAATAGGAAAACTTAGAACTTTTTAAGGAGTTATGATATAATTATTATATAGTGTATTAGCTGAGGTATATCGTTAAAAAAGGACAAACTAACAACCGCAATTATTACATTTCCTAATTTGTGTGTTTGAAAGTCAATATCGCAAAAAAGCAGCCCCCTAATACCGAAGCAAAAAATGTTATTTCTTCAAGACATACCACAAAAATTGTGCTATTTTATAACTTTCATGTAATTAAATTCTCCAAATCTGAAATTTATGGTTTGCTTTGGCATATAACTTCTTAACTTGTGTTCACAATCATTTTTTTCCTTCATGAAGTCTTAAAAAACCAAATAATAATCTCAATCTCAAACGGACTCCTTAGGCTTAATTAATTTCTAGATTTTTGGTAATTTAATTCCCCAAAACTTAATCTTTTTCACACTGTATTTATTTCTTTCAATTTAAACCAATTCCTGGCAATAAATTATTATTATTTTTGTAAAAAAATTTTCAACTTAATAAAAGTCATTCAATTTAAAAGAAATTACTTAATGCTTAAGGAATATAATTTATAGCCATAGGTGAAAATATTCGATATTACAAGTTCAATAGTAAAATATTTAATTAATTTGTAGAAAATTTTAACTTTCTACGGTATATTTTGTCTTGTTTTTTCAATCTGTTCTTATACAAAAGATCAATTTAATAGAAATAAAATTTTTTGTAATCGTTCAGCATTTATAAGTTATCTTGTATCTTCTCGATAATCTCAAAAACTTAGACCTTTGGAGGATTACTTTCCATTTTGACTTTTGAATTCTAAATATACATACATGGAGCTTAGATTTCAATTAACAGTAATGTCAAAGACAAACAATTATTGTAAGTAATACTACTTTTGAGTAGAATAAAAGAATATAATACACGATTAACGCTACATTTGTCTTAAATGTATCAAATATCAACCCATAGACTAGAATTTTTATGACTAAAAAAGACATTAATAATTAAAAATCTACTTTACATAGATATTATCGAGCTCAGTTAAATTTTTTTTGAGTTAAGTATAGATATTCTTGTTTATTCCTGTAGTTGGATTTCTTTAAAAAATTAAAGACTATTTCCTATTTTTTTTTCCATTCCAATTCACTTTAGTTAAGATTTTTTATAGAATTCATAATTATTTTAAAATTAATAAAAAAAAATATTTTTTATATTTTAGATAATAACAAATAAAAGTTAAAATTGATTAAAATATTCGATCAGCCAAATGAATATTTTACAAAAAAAGTGGATGACGATATTAACAATTATACGGCCGTAGTAAATGACATTACTTGGGCCTGGTGCCCCGGGAATGGCTTTTATGATGAAAAAAAAGAAATACAAATTTAATGTTGAAGTACTACTAGAAGAACTTGTAGAAGTTGCCTTAGTCAATGAAGTATTATTCGCTAAAATCCGTTTATTAGATGGTGGTTCGTTTCAAGAGTATAGTAGCAGGTTAGTATAATTATTAGTACATAATAAATTTAAAAAAATTTCAACTCAATAAATTATGTCTGCATGCGCATATATTAATTATCATTATACACGCAACAACATAATTATAATCAACCAACTATAGAAATTTTTAGAAATCCATTTCCATGTTTAAAATTTTACAATTAAAATATAAACACTTTAGAGTTTTGTGTTCTAATGGCGTCATTGTGGTGACATGCATTATAGATCATAACTTAAAATATTTAAATCCTATACACCAAATCCTTATTTTTAGTGCATAGACTTATTGTTAGTATTTTTTATTAGAGAGCCTGGAATCTTTTTTAATATTAAAGTTAAAGCTAATCAGATTAAAATAAAATTTATGCGTTTGAACAGAATCATTATTTTTTCTTAAACAATATATGTTCAATATGATTTTAATACTATATTTTGTCAAGCCTGTTAAAATAGACATTTTTATCTACTTAACGTCTTCATTTCATGAAATTCATATTTCCTACAATATTTTTTTGTTATTTAGAAATATGTTGTGGACTTTGGCGCCAAATTTATGGACTGAGATTGATAACAAAGCAATTTAAAATGAATTTTTTCTGCTTAAGGTTTTAAAAAATTCGATGACAGCGCATTTCCCTCATAAAAAAGAATTCTTTTCTTCGTTGAATGTTGCCATTCCCTCTTTAAGTTAATGTTTAAGCTATCCAAAACAATTGTCTATTAGTATCTTAGTATCTTTTTCTTTTCAAAATAACCGATAAATAATTACCATTAGAGTCCCAAGACCAGTGCTGACAGGTTTTCTAGACGATGGCTGTGTACTTTATCTATTTGGCCCCCTTTTATTCTACTGTTTCCATTTTAACGCTAAACAAACTTTTACTTTAAAAATCCAAATCTAATTCTGTTTAAAGCTTTTGATCAAGTGCTAAAAAACGTTGCAACAATTTTACAATAAGTTTTCACATTCTTTAATCCTTTGCAAAGGTTTTTAATGAAATTTAATGAAGGAGAACTACTTTTCAGTCATAATGCCTACCTCGGAGAGAGCAACAATAGATTTTGTTCTACGATGGCCAACAAATCTTTTACATGAAATAAACCTAAATATACCTAAACAAATAATCAAAGTGGACTCACTAACGTTCTTGTTTTCTTTCATGAAAGTAAAAATGACAACAATTCCAAGTGCCAAATATCAAAATTAATTCAATTATACTCATGTCACAAATACTCACGTCTAACTTAATACAAACAAATTTTCTTGGATATTCTCCAAAAAACCAACAAACTGGAGCTTACCAGCTTCCAATTTAGGCAATGTAACAATTTAATGGAGACAAGTGGCTTCATTAGCGCTTTGTGCTAAATTTTGCCCCACCAAGGTCTTGTGAGTTATATGCAATAGAGTTAGATCGTTCTGGCAAGCTTGTAACAATTTGCAATTTACAAAGAACATTTGACCTTAAATAAAAATGTAGCCTTTGTATACAAATTATATTGAGTTGAAAATTTACGTGATGATCAGTTTATGCCTTTTTATTAATTTATTGATATAGTGAATTCAAAATTGAAAATCTTTACTGCTTCAGATGCTCTTATTAAAGAAAAAATTCACTAATAGTCTGTAAGACATCTTTATTTTTTTATATCTAACTATGGATACTTTAAACCATTATATTTTCTATTGAACATAAGTGGGTCTTTAATTTATTTGCCTATTGTAATAATTTCAATTGCTACTAAAATTTTTTTGAATTCTTTATCAAAAAAGTTTTTACCTTTTTTACATTTATAATCTCAGCTTTAACTTTTAACAAGTCTATAATATTTACAATATAAAGATTATTATTATTTTATTTATTTTTTGTAATTATTTCTAAACAGCTTGCTGTTATTGTCCTTTAAAAAAACTTTTTCTATATTCAATAATTAATTCATTAAAAATATTTAAAATTTCAGAGAAGAAGTTAAAAATCATACAGTAAAATGGAATCAGAAGTTCGAATTTCTTTGTAAAATGTCTGCAAATGCATCAACAGGTGTTTTAGATCCTTGTTTTTTACGAATATCTATACGTAAAGAAATGAAAGGTGGCCGTAGCTATTATAAATTAGGTTTTATAGATTTAAATCTTGCTGAATTAGCTGGATCACAGCTAACTTCAAAAAGATGTCTACTTGAGGGCTATGATCAACGTCATAGGCTTGATAATTCAATATTACGAGTATCAATAAAAATGCACATGCTAAGTGGTGATATATTATTTAAGGTGTAAGTTATCATTTTATGTTATATATGTGTGCGTTTATGTATTAAATTATTATATAAAAAAAATTTTCATTTTTTTAGCCCATCTCCTAATTTAAAAAATAAACAAATTCCGTCACAAGATGATTTAGAAAAAGTTGTTGCTACTTCTTCAACAGTAGTATCATCATTACAAACACCGACTGCAGTTGTAGAAACAATAACATCAGTCAGTTCAGGTAGTGTTGGAAATACAACCTCAAGACCGACATCATCATTACGTGATGATAATAATATTATAACACAATCTCAAGCATCATCTGGTTTTGGTTCATTAACTAAAAAGAAAGGCGATTGTTATTTAAATGAATTAGATCCAAATATATTATTAGCATCGATTGTAACTGATTCTGGTTTATCTGAATCATCGGAACCATTAACAATAGCATCAGCAGATTCATTACAATCATATCCACCGCCATCTTTATCATCGCTATCAAACGCACAAATTCTAAGTGGTACCAATGGAGGTTGTAATAATTATAATATAAATAATATTGGTAGCAATGGAAGTAGTGGAAATATTGGTGCTAATACAACAAATCAAGTGAATCCCATGGAACTTGGTCATTCAAGAAATTCTAGCAATACTAGTCAAGTAATTTTTTGTTTGTTATCTTTACAAATTTATATTTTTATTTTATGTATTTTAGTTGTCCAAAGGATCTGGATATAGTAGTTTTTCACATAGTCAACATTCAAGGCAAAGCTCTGATGGAGAATTAGGCCATACAAGGTAAACGAATTTTTACTAATATATTGATATCATTAAATTATAGATTTTTAAAATCAAACGTAATATTGCAGATAGGTTTACGTTCCTTTCCTTAATTTGTTGTTCAAGCCAACTATTTGAAATAATATGAAATATTTAATAAATGCACAAAAGAGAAGAAAACCGTTTTATTATAAGCTTTTTTTTTGTTTATTTCAAACAAATTCAAAGAATGAATATTTTTAACAATAGCAAATAAGTTTTATTTGGTTAAGCTAATGATCAGTGATTTTGAATTAATATTTCATGTACGTTTTAAAGTGTTTTTCTTTCATAAATATTGAAGGGGCCAGTATCACATCTTAAAGACTTTTTTCCAGGAATTTATTTGCATAAAATTTATTTTATTAATCCAAACAAAAGGGCAACATTTGAAATCAATTTTGATTTTCTTCGGCGATAGTAGGTAGCCTTAGAGTGGGTCTACACAGGGCACCTCACAGCAGAAACTCACAACGATTCTGTGAGTTTTGTATGGAAAATAGCTTGTTTCGCTGTGAGTTGCTCTGTGTAGACCCACTCTTACTTGAAATTGATTGGGGCAAACTCGCGCTTTGTTTTACCTTTGGCGAATTCTGCCGCACATGGTTACTAATCCCATCGTTTCTATAAATTATAATATTCCCTGAATTCCTTCAATAAATAAGCATTCTGAAATGATCACTATTACTACACTAAAATCTTTTACTTTAGAAAAATGTCCCACACAAAAAACTGGTAAGCTTAAACTAATATAGAATATACCCTGTGTGAATTACTTGTTACTGATAAACTCTTAAATTCGGTTAAGATGGAAACTGATTATAAAAAAAGTAGGTTTAAAAAGAAGTTTCAACACACAGTCCAATAAAAAATGTTTTCCTCATATGACAGACGGTATTTTTATCAAATTTCGTGACGACTTAAAACTAGATTTTTTCTCTTACGCATGAGGACGATTAATTGATTATTTTCCATATAATCATATTTCGAAGAAACATTGAGTGCTACCTAATTCAATTTATCTACGTTTAGACTTCCGAGAGAGAGTCTAATGAATTAAAGTTTCCGAAGTGAATTACAAAATGAGCTTAGACAATCGGCATAATTCCAAGTAGAGAATGAGAACTTTGCAGGATATATAATCCTGTAAAAATCATAAAAAGTGAATTAGTAGCTATATAATAAAACTTGAAATATAATTACGAACTGGTGAAAAATTAAAAAACAATTACTATTTCGCTGAATACGTGGTTTTCACAAAAAATACCAAAGTGCCTGCTTTTTGTTTTTTTAAGGCAAAGAAAGACCTCTAAGCTGTGTAACTTTGTCTCTTTTGCGTTTGGCTTTTAGATTCTAGAATATTTTATCCCATTTAGATATAGAAAGTGTAGTTTTATACCATCATTCTTCAAAAATGATTGAAGAATAAAGAGAATTTTGTATGTATGACTACAGATCTAAGATATAATCTGAACGTGCTTTAGTTATGCAATTAAACCGATTGATGTCAAATTTTTAAATAATCACTTACTTTCCTTGGGTATGTCTTGTTCCTACTTTCTTCTGAACTGCCTCTAAACTTTTTTATCAATAAAAATTGAATTATTTAGCTTTAAAAATCTGGTTTCTTCTTTATTGTGCTAGTTTTTATAATTATTTTAAAATTGAAATTCCTAATTACCATGGACAGTTTTCTAACATTTATTTTGTTTATAAAATCATGGTATAGTATAAGAAATCTTTAACTTTTTCTTACCAATTTCCTCTAACATTAATTTTAATTCATAAATATGAAGTCCTTTAACTATATGCTTGCACAATTTCCTATTTTTAATTTATTTTTCTGCATGTAATCAAAAAATTCACACTTCAATATATCAGACTTTAGACTTATATTTCAATTATTCAAAACATTATATTAATCTTTCTTATAAATTATAAACAAAAAATATTTTTTCATAATCTCAAATAAAAAGCACTTATTTTTTAATAAAACTTCTAATCTACCTTTAAGAGCTCTACTTAACGCTGATTTTTCAAGTACAATCTTGATCCTACAAAATTTGAAGGAATAAATATTTTTTTATATGTTTTAAATTTTATTTAAGATAGGCTTTAAGTATTCAATTAAATAATTTTACTAAGCTAATGAAGAGTTTTAAGTTGAAATTATAATACGTTTTCGGAAAAGCTCTTATAGTTTACACTAATAACAATTCAATCAGTTTTCTAGAAATAATTTTCGAGCTTTTTAGTCAACGCACACAATTCTTAATGGTTGCTAAGAATATTTTTAAAAGTTCGAAAATGCGATTTTAAAATATAGACAAAAAACTCAATTTTACTTTTAAAGGAAAGAACTAAAGAACCATGATTTTAAAGGAAAACCTGACATTTTTTTCATATCCTTAAAAATTAAAAAAAAAAAACAAAAAATTAGAATTCTTTTGCTACAGCATCTTTTTTAATCCTGAAAGCAATCAGTAGTCATGGAAGGCTAGATCTGGTGAATACGGTGGATGCTAGAGCAATGCAAATACGTGTCATATTATCTTGATGAAGCACTACTGCCTTTATTCCTCGTTTGGGATCATTTTTCGTAATTTGTTCCTTTAAACCGGATTTTAGCCGAATTTAAATGTCTGTTTTAGTTTTTTTTTCTTTTCAAAAATTCAACAAACAGAGTGCCGTGAGTATAGGCCATAATCTTGCTAGCTGAGTGTTGTGTTTTTGTTTCTTTTAAACCACATTCACCGGCTGATTTTATTTTGATTGTAAGCTAATACTTTATACAATTCTAAACACATTACGGAATCATTGAACAAATGTGGAACCTTTTTCAAGAATAGCTCCCTCATAAGCATGTACCAATAGAAAAGTATAAAAACTCTGCCTATTGGCATTTGTAAAATGTCAGTTATATTCTGCAACCACATTTAACGATCAACCAAAATCATTTTGCGAACTTTTCCAATGCTCGTTTATTTGAGTATCTTTAACATTCAGCATCAAATGTAGTGACGTTAAAAGTCAATTAACCAACATTCCATAATTGTTTCAAAACTAGGCTTTCAGTGTAAAAACGCAATGATATTTCAATACACGGAATTTTTCCAAATTAATTATTTTAAAAATAACAAAATTTGTTTTACGTTACTAAACGCTCGTTTTGATGTATATCATTTGAAGGCTGTCACTTCCTAAAAATCATATGAATTTTTTAATAGGAATGAAGTCATGTGGTAATCGCAGGAACTATATTGATAATTTAAATTTTTAATTAAGCAATCAAGCGTCTTAGTTCTTAAATACTTAAATCTGTTGGGATCGTATTTCAAGCTTTATATTCCCATCCATAAGCCATAAGCGTTATAACAAAATCAAATAACTAATTCTGCGATTTTTGTGCTTTTCATCCAATATTTTCTTATATTCCTGGGTCGTTTTAGTAATGAAAACATAATATATAGATACATATATTAATATAGAAAATTTGTTATGTTAATATTTCATTAAAAGCGTGAATGTTAATTTTCTTCAACTGTTTTTATTAGGTCAATAGTATTATTGAAATTGCTTCTTCAAATTTAAGTAATATTTCCTGCTTACATTTATATAAATAAATTATTAGTCATAAATAATTATAGAGGCATAAATTTTATAAAACCAACGGCTAGAAAAACATAATTAGAAAATAATGCTCGATAATAAAAATTTTAAGTTTTTAAGTTAATATAATTTACAGTAATTTTATTTAAAAATTTTGCTTCTTTTTGTATTTTTATTTTTTAAAAAGGTTTCCCAAATCGTTTTCCATTCTGAATAAATTAAATCAGAGAACCTACAATGTATTGAAATTACAAATACCACAGTTTAATAATAATAAAACATCAACTATTGATACAGATGAAAATATTTATTTAACACCAAATTCAACATTTACGGGTAATGATTTTAGTATTGAAGAATATCATACACCGTTAAATGAAACTCCGATTATAACAACAAAAATCGGAGAAAATAATAATGATTCTGATATAAGTGAAATATTTTATTCACCACGATTAGATAGAGTAAAATCAATGGAAATAATATTTTCAAAAGATAAAAAATTTAAAAATGGATCAGAATCAGAATTAAATCAATATTCTCCACGAAAATTAATTGATAATAATTTTAAAAGTCCAAAAATAAAATCATTAAATAATTTATTTTTTGCTTTTAATAATGATAACAATTTTGAAAAATTAGATGGTATTGAAATAAATAATACATCATCTAAAACCTTTAAACAACCATTAGCAATTATAAATGAAACATTTCCAAGAAATAAAATTGGTCATACGAAATTTTTACAAAATGATGATAAATTATTAAATGATCACTATCCAATTGTTAAAATTAAATCAATGGGTACAATACCAGATGTAATTAGTGAAAGAATATTATATGATCCTTTTCTTACACCACTAAGTGTACGAAAAAATTTACAAATAACATGTGCTTGCAAAGATAATTGGGCCAATGTTACTAATTTTGGTTATAAAAATAATAAAATAGATAAAAAACAAGCAATTTGTAAAGAACACACAAAAACATATTCAGATCATGAGAATATTTATTATCAGACACATTTCAAAAGAGATGAAAATAAAAATGGAATTTATAATGGAAAAGAAAATAGTAACAAAATAATTAGTAATTCAACGCCATTGGGACATTCTTATACACGTCCACGTTCTTCAAATGAAATCATAAGGTATGAAATATAAGAAAGGGGTTTCTTCATTCATTATTGTTTTTCATCCCTTTTATTCAAATCAAAATAATAAAAAAAATTATTACATTCAATTATTCTCTTCTCACACATGTATTAGTTACTTTCATATAAATAAGGACTGCACGTGTATTACGAATTATTTTTAAAAATTTTTCAATAAAAAAACAGAAAAAATAGTAATAAAAAACCTTTTTAAAATTGTGGAATGTAAAGTTATTCTATAAAACTCTATTATTCTTTTTTTTTAATATTATTTTTATCTCTATTACTTTATTGATACATAGAAAATTAGAAAACTTGTAGATAAATCGAATTTGCACCTAATATGATTATAGATGTACTTTGCTCTTTTTATCCTTATTTGTATTATCATATCATAGGGGTTTTTTTTACTTTTAGTTTTCATTGGTTATTTATTTTGTATACTGTGCAAAGAGAGGTAATTACTAAAAGACATTAATATCTGGTAAATTAATTGACCTAGACTGATTCTATTGAACCAATTTTGTTTTGTGATTTCCGATTATTTTTTGAAATAAAACAATGTAAAACAAAAAAAACATTTCCTTGGTTATAGAATGGGAAAAAATGAAAAATTTTTAATAGTTTAAGATAAAAATCTGTTATCAATCATTTTAATATTAATCGGAAACACTTCAATACGAATGAAAATTATTTTCGGTTATCAAGGATAAACTTTACAGAAAAAAGTTATTTGATCACTTATAAATATTGGTAATTATTTCATTCGATTACAACGATATGGTCCATACGACTTCTGCATTTGAGGCTGTTGATAATATTAAGCTCCAATTGATGAAATTCAATAGATTTCAAATAAGGTATTACTATTCTACTTGATCTGCAATACCATAGATCCTCTTAAAAACTATTTCAAATAAAATTTTAGCATTTTCAACCATTCGATTTTTAGAGAAGTTAAGTTTATGGAAAAATTGTTTTAGAGGTTATAATTATTTCTTTGAAAATATAAGAAATGTAACTTCCTAACAACAACAAAATAGTAAAATATTAAGCCGAAATTAAATAATAATCTGTTAAAATATGTAAATAATATTTACTAAAAGATTCATGTTATGTTTATTAATGCAAGTTTTCAATTGTAACAGTTTTCCTATGAAGTAGTAGAAAATTTACTAAGAGTTGAAAAGACAGTTCTAAATACCAGAATTATATACTATGCTTATAAATATTTCTAATTAAATTATTTAATTTTTTTCTATCCAATCTATACTATCATGTTATCATGCCATTTAACTTAACCGGCCGGTTTTAATGTGTGTTTAGATTTATTGAAAATCAAAGCAAATTATAGCATGTATAACTTCTATAAAAATCAATCCCTTTTAACTAGTTGTAAAGATAAAATTTTGTGATAATAATTCTTAATTATTTAACTAACTTTTTTATAAATTAAACTTTTGCCTTTTCTGCAAAATCCTGAAATGATTTAAATTATTAGGTAAATTAATAAAAAACTTTATATTGCACAATTCTAAATATATTACAAGGAATGAATAATGCAGTCACGAAATTAGTAAATATTTAATAAAAATTATAAACTTAAATTATAAATTCATTATATTTTCTTTTACATTAATTATACATTGCTTTATTTTTATTTTCATTTTTTTTTATTTCCACTAACTTGCCAGATGAATATTTTTGAAAAGTAGGTTAGCCTTTTTAGAGTTTAGCGACGATAAAAACAAATTATTTCAATTTTTTAACATATATTTGCTTGTATTGTCCTATTTTTATTTTTACATTTGGCTCTGTATAGTAGGAAAATGGTAATAGGATCCACAAGTTTTCTGTTTACTTTAGTCCCATTCGAAATTGCTTCTTCTTGCTTGGAAATGTCTTTTTTGTACCTGTGTTGAATAAATGGTTGTAGAATAAAATCATAATTTTGTTTAAATAATTTAAGAAAAATGTATGAAATTAAATTTTTAAAAGTAATATTTTATCCGAATTATTTAGCTTTTTTCTATTTTTATAATAGATTTTTTCTTGATTTATATTTGTCAAGTAATCGATTTATATATTATTTAAATATATAACTAAAATAAAACTATTGCTTAACTTTCAATTATAAATTGTAGGTATGTGAATTATTTATTATTCAAATCAAAAGTCTAAAGTCTGAAAAAAGTGCAATATTTTTTATTGATTATGTATTTTTCTAAAATAATATAATAAGAAATCAAACATTAAAAGCAACAAAAAATTTTTTTAAACCTTCGAGAAAAACAAAAACTACAAAAAATTTAATCGCAGGAATATATCGAGTGTACCACGACGTTTTTTAGATGGTAATAATCGTCAAATATCATTCGCATGTACAGGAGCTACTAGTACAACACAAACAACAACTTCAGCAAATACAACATATACAGGAAATACTGTTATATTAACTAGTGCTAATTCAACATCATCAAATATTTCAATAAATATTTTAAATAATTCATCAAATATTAATGATAATGAAATAAGTAAAAATACGTCTTCCATGCTGATGGTTAACAATAATTTCTCTTTCAATACTTCATCAAATAATACCGTTTCAAATGCATATGATGTGATATCAACACCGTTGTCACCTTTGAATACATCACAAACAATAAGACGTCCTAGTATTAACATGTTGGTTCGATTTTTTTCTTAGCAAAAACAAAAAAAAAAGAATTCTTTATTGATTGTAACAGCACTAAATGTAGCTAAAACAGCAAAAAAAAATTATTTTTTTTCTTGTTATTTTGTATGTTTTAAATAACAATTGTTTATACTGTCTTCGAGTTTAATTAACGTTTGTTAACGTGACGTTAATGCATGAATAATTTTTGTTATAGAATTTAGTTACAATTTAATTTTTGTTGTTGTTCTTGTTTGTTTTTAATTAGTATTAAAATTTTTAAAATTATGGGATTCTATTATAATGGAAAAAATTAAATTAAAACTTTATTCATCAATATTTGATGCATAAAAATCCTTACATTGATCTGAAAAAAATATAGGAATGTCTAGAATTATTAATAAAATTATCAGTAAAAATGGTATTAAAATCATTTTATATCACTTGAAATAAAAAGAATAGAGATTCCAATAGATTCCATTGGATCAGTTGTAAAAAGAACATCATAAATTTCTGGGTTTTCAAAGAGTTTAAAAAAATTAAAAAATAACATTTCTTATAATGAAATTTTAGTTTTCCAAAAAGAAAGTTTTTGCCTTAGAGATTTTACAGAGCTTATTAGTTAAAACAAATTTTAAATAATATTCTTTAAACAATTACTTTTAAACAAATATATAATTTTTTTTTTTGCATGAAAGATTAAAAAACGTAATTTGTGAATTCTTTCACTCAAATCTTCACTTCACTTTTAAATGTCTTAAATTTAAATATTTTATTGCACTAATACTATCATAATTGCATATTTTATATATTTTTTGTTGTTGTTGTGCTAAAGAATGTCTTAATTTTCTTTTTTTTATTTATAATACTATTCATGTTTGTTCTCTTTTTAATATTAATATATTGTTAATAAAAAAATAAAGAAAAAGTAAAAATAATTTTGATCTTTAAATAGAAATCCAAGCTCTGGTTCCCTTGTTATAAGCGATACTGGTTCACTTGATCGAATGAAAACAGCTGCTGAAAAACGTAAAAAAGGAGCTTTAGATGAAAATGCACCAACTGCTTGTGGGCGTGTAGAAGAAACTCGTGTTAATCCAGATTCATTAATAGATGAAATACTTAAAGATACCAAATTAGATCAACTAGAAGAATCAGCTGAAAGTAAGTTTTATTGTCAATATAGTAAAAAAATTTTAGGAATGTATTGTAAAATAAGTAAAAATTGGTTCAACTGAAGAAATTGCTGTATCATGTATGTCACTTTGCAATCTACTTATAAAAAGGGAATATTTCAAAGAAAACTACATTCAAATAATCATGTTTGCGCTCTCGATGGGATCTTCTTTTTATGTGTTGTTCATTTTGTAACAACTTTAAAAACACTACATTCTACTGCTTGTAGAATAAAACCTATGATTTTATAAAAAATCATTATTTGATCAAAATTTACTAAAAGCATGTGCTTTTCATTTTAGCATCCGGTCTTCAGTTATATATAGCTCGAGATGGGACCGCATCTTTAGGAAGCCATGAAGTTAAAGCCAGAATATCAGCAGGAGCTTTTCAACAAGTTGTAATGGAAAATCCTAGATAGTAGTATAAAAAATAAAAAAAAAATTAAATATAGATTTTAAGAAAACGTCCAGTTCGACTTAAAAAATTTTTCCTCTAGTTATGCAGTTTCAATTTTGCAATTAGAAAAACAATAATAAAAAAAAGTTGAAATAGTTTCTTTTTTTCTTACATTATTCATTCTTGAAAAAAGCAAAATAATAAAACAAGTGTTAACAATTAAATGTGTGAAAAAAACAAAAATATTTAAGATTTAAAACTTTCTGCATATATTTTTTTGTTTATTTTTATTAAAATATATATAAAAAAAATAATATTGCATTAATAAACAACACAGACACAAATTAGTTATTAAACAATAATTAAAATAAATTGTATAAAAAAACTAAAGAAATATTTTTAAAAAAAAAAATTAAATTTAAAAATATGATATAGACAAATCATATAAAAAAATATATATCTGTTGCCGATAATATAATTAAAGTCAAACTGTAAAAAAAAACACAAAAATAATCAAAAAAGAAAATTATGCAAAAAAAAAATCAAACGAAATTTATTTATTTATTATGTAAAGCAATTGTAAAAGTCCAGTTAAGTTCAATGTGAATATTGTCTTACTATTATAAATATAAGGGCCGAAGCTGGAACTTTTGCCAAATAAATAGAGAAAAAAGCATTTGTTAATAAAAATTATATTTTATTTTGTGATAACACATTATCTAAAAAAAATTTTTCAGTTTTATTAGAAACGTTTCCTATTTTTTTGTTTTTACTATTTAAGTATTAAATCAATGCAAATGTTTTTTGTCAAATTAAGATACATCTAATGTTCCTTTATTTTTAGAATAACTTGAATTTAAATTAAGAATTTTTCTTTTGTTTATAATTTGTTTACGTGTTATTTTTGGTTCTTTATTTTTTCTTATAAAGAAATTTATATTTTATCTTCTACCTGCTATATTTGATATTTCTTTTTGAATTCAAATTTAGATTTTCAATATTCAGAGTTTTTTTGTTTTTCTAATTTGAAAATAATTGAGCTAAGAAATATTGTGTAATATTTTCAATTAAAAGAAATGCTTTTATAGATAATTGCAGGCAAAAGGTTTAAATAAATAGCAAACAAAAAAAAAAAACAAACAATTATATAAAGTTAAAACTGTTTTAGACACTAATTTTTAATTTTGTTTTAGTACTAAAGTTTTTTAAAGATTGTTAAGTTTTAATTTTTTTTCCTCCTATAACCCGTTTTCTTTTAAAAAAGTTTCAAGATTATTATCGATTTAATACTTAAATCTCTTGATTTTCGTCATTAG
The DNA here is from genome assembly GCA_947359355.1 of Acrocera orbiculus. NCBI lineage: Eukaryota > Metazoa > Arthropoda > Insecta > Diptera > Acroceridae > Acrocera > Acrocera orbiculus. Next base: position 4,479,286 of record OX375757.1, read on the forward strand.
AACTTTGATAGATAAGTTTTCTCCATATAATAATTATACCTTGGCTAAGTTTTTAATAAACGAAACTCCAATAATTATTTTAATTTAAGAGTTCCTTTCTTTCAATATATTTTTAAAACAAAATAAAATATCTATCTACGTAAAAATAAATCGTGTTTATGTGGCTTATATTAAAAATAAGTGAATATATTTTTTATTGTTTAGCTATTAAACTGTATTCAACAATTTTTATACATGTCAATTTATTTATTGTAAGTGTTGTATTGAATTACAGGTAAACAGTATTATTTCACTCGCTTATGTATGGAGTGTACTGGAGATAGTTAATTTAGCATTCATTGTGTTAATCACAAGTGACTTAGAAATGTTGTTTGATACCAAAAATTTTCACTAATAAACACACTTGAATTAGAATTAAAAACAAAAGAATTTTCCAGAGGATTTACTCAATAACTTTATTTTCTTTCAATTGAGAGACAAATACTCATCCAAAAAATTTTAGTTTTCCATTGTGATCATATTGAAAAATTGGTTATAATTTATGCTTTGTTATTCGAATATTTGGTGTGAGTTGATTAACGTCTTCAAATTTTATATTCAGCTCTTAGAGCCCATGTCTAAGGTTTTGAGAGAAACAAAATACTAATTATAAAAGAAATAAATTTCTTTTTTTTAGTAATGAAATCGCAAACACTGACTCATATTTACAGGAATCACAAATCAAACCAATGAACAAAACCCTATTACCAATGCTAAGTCAGGTTTTATGTACATCTTGCTTTTTAGGCTGAAAAAAAGTTATTTAATTAATAAAAAATACTAAACAAAGGATATTATATATTTGTGTTCGGATCAAATATTTCCTCCATAATATTTAAATAAAATCAACTTTTAGATGCTGGTAATTATAATTTTAGTCTATTCAACAAATTTAAAAACATTTCCGAATCTAAAAGACATCACCCGATCAATTCTATTAAATTATTTGCATAAACACAATATATCTTCCACAAGGTTTTAAAAAGGCAATATTAAATTCTAGAATATATGCAAAGTTCAGACATAATTAGTTTATAAATTTAAAAAGAATATTACATCCACTATATTTGGCAATAAATTTTAAAAGTAAAATAGCATGAGGAATCCAAAAAGAATTCTAAGTAAAACAATTTTCACAATATCCTCGAAGTGGAACCCATTTTTGCTTAACACTTTCGCTACTAGCAACGCATATATACGTCGTATAAGCTCTGCCGTCGCAAATGTGCGGCATGTTTACTTTTTCAGTTTATAACAAATTCTTACAATTATTAGCTAAAAAGGTTATAATGACCTGAAAAAACAAAAACAAAATGGATACACCTGACCTTAAAAAAACAAATGGATGCAAGCTGACTTTAGTCAGCTTATCCGCTTATTTCGCTTCGTTTTAGGGATATAAATATAATGTTAAAAAATATATTATAAGAAAAAATTCCATGGGCTGTGGTACAAGATTTTTTCCTCAAACGTGTTCATCACAATTATTTTCTTTTGTGATTACTCAATTTTAATACCAACCTGTAAGAAACTTAATTTGTCATTGATTATTCATACATTAAACATGCCACTACAAATTTATAGACTATTTTATGTCACTTTTTACAGTTTTCTAAAAAATATTCATCTTTCACTAAAGTGCACTTAAAACACAGTTTTTGACGCCGTAAAGTTTAACTTTTAAGAAAAAATATAAGTTGTGTTTTGTGGTTAGTTAGAAATTATAAAGTTTTAAGTGCATTTCAGTAGAGAAAAAAACTAAAAATGTAAACATTTTATTACGTTATATTGCATTTTACCTTCGCCGCTTTATACAAGCAAACGATACTTTGTATTTGTTTAGGTACTTATTGTTAGTACTTTAGTGACTCAACTCCTTAATATTACTTGAAACAGAAGTTGTTATTGCTGGAGGTTAATCCAGGTTTGCAAAATAAATAAAACACAAAACAAGCACCTTAATACTTGAGTATACGTGCCAAAGATGATCATATTCATGTGTAGAATATATTTAAGTAACAGCATGTAATTTTACAAATACGAATAGATATTGGCTTTTACCCTGCCAATTTTCCAATATTTTCCAATCCATTTTGTAAAACAAATAGTGAAAGTAAATTATCAAAAATTAAAATTAAACTCTTACATTTTACACGAAATTTGTTGTTGTTAATCAATACAAAATATTTTAGGAAGGTGACATAAACAAAACTACATACTGTTCATTATAGCAATCGATTTCATATGAATGACTAGAATGAAAATAAATCGCTGCGGTTTTAAGTCCCTATAGTGTAAACAGGCCTTTAAACATTAAAAAATATACCTGAGAAGTTTTTTATGATATATAAAAAAATATCTATCTATAAATATAAAACAAAAGACTCCGATCAATAATTTGAAAGCATAAAATTCAGTATTTATTGTTTTATTTTTTGCTCTTATTTCCTAAAAAAATTTTAAAATAATCGTCCCAGTAAAAAGCGTTTATTCAGTAATTGGTCAAATGTAAATTCATGCCAAAAACAAGAGACCTACCCTGACGGCATGGCTAAATCTAAGGCCATAAATAAGAAATTCTACTAACAAGAAATTTTATTTTTAATATTAAAACAAAAGTTATAAACAACCAGTGAATACAATTTAAAATTAATATAAACTTTAAATTTTCAATAGAAGCTACCATTAAATCAATAAAGGACTCTTATATTATATAGCAATCTTTCTATTTACAATTTGGATAATATTTTCAACAAAGTGTGACACCTTTTAATCATCCCCTTTCACTTTTATTTTAAGTGGATAAGACCATTAATACTTAGAACTGAACAAAAAAAAATCATTACTCATAAATCCATTTCTATTATTATACCAATGAAAGCACAAAAAAAGAAGGTGAAATAAAAAGGAATGTCATCATCTATCTCTGCTATATTTACATAATCTGATGTCCTCTGATCCCGTCAATTTACTTGGTATCAATAAAAGGGTGTCACTTAGTGGTATTAAGTGAATTTCATCCGTCATTAATCCTTTGCAATGCCTTCATTTTGATTACGATAAATATGAACGACTAGAAAAACAAAAAAAAAAAAACTACAAGGACTATATTATCAATATACACTCTCGACTTTGTGTACGGATGATTAAGTGGCATATGATCATCGTTGTTTTACATAATCACAGATTTATTAAGACGCACACTTTTTTGTTATTTTTGTGTATATCCATGGGGGTTGGCATTTGTAGTTTCAGCTAAACTTAACAACAACCAAAAAATAAAAAAATGGAAATAAAATGGACTTTTATTTGTTTTACTTTTTATTTGAAAATAGAGAAGCCTTTTAGTCCTTTACGTGACATAGCAAAAATTAAGAGGCTGTATTTTTCTATTTTATGCAAAATAAAATTTTAAAATGAATTATAATTGAGGTTACTTAAGTATTTCCATAATTTTTATTTTTACAATTCTTTTTCTGAAATTTTTTATTAAATTATTAAATGAAATTTGTTTAATTAATATTAAAAATATAACGGAATGTAAATACTATCTTAACAGAGGTGGGGGCTTATAAAAAAACCAAAAAATTTTATTATAATACAAATTTCCTATTAAATAAAATCACTTTAAAAGCATATTTACTTTTCACAAATCTCAGAGCAGATAATTTTTTTGATAATAATTTTTTGGAGCGAGACCGCAAAGAAGAATTTTAGTTGTGATACGGCCTAACAAGTACTTCTATCAGTAATTAGTTATTTAAACATTTCAAGAAAATAAGCATCAGAGGTTTAAGATCTTCCCACTGAAGGCAGCGAACTTAATGTTTCATAAATCTAATTCAAATTTCCTTAACTCTACAGCGGTAAAACTCTCTTTAAATCCGATGCATCACTATGGCACGAAGTTGTGTAGGAATGCGATGTATAGGAACTTTAAGACTTTAGTTGGATTTTTTACTTCCGAATAACTTTGGAATAACGAATCAATGAATAGCTTTTAACGTTATTCACTGGCAACTCTTTATTCTTTACCAAACAAACACTTACAAACTTCTTTTGTGAAGCTGTGCAACTACAGATTTCTCGCTCTTTGTACGGCCACTTTTGAACTCAACAAAACTATCACTTTGCGATTGCTTGCGTCCAAGAATACTTATCAAGGCATTTATCTGAAAATATATTTTTTCTGGTAAAAAGTCAACTAAAAACAATACAAGAAACTGTCTGAAATTTTTTTTTTTTTTGGAAATTGCAAAAATAACATAATTAAAACAACATAACTTTGATTTTTTTTAAAATTAATATCACTTAATATCAAAATACGCCCTCAAAAATAATATCTTAAATTTTTTTTTAATATTTAAACCCTTTCTTAATAATCGATTAATGCCCTAAATTAATGTAATAAACCTAACTAAATCATAAAACTAAATAGCAAAAAGTAAGAAAAAGCTAAGAAACCATTATTCTTTCAGTAGGCACTTACATACCTAATAACACAGCCACCTGGAATAATTCACATAATGATTGGTTAGACTAGTGTTCAACCCTCAATTCTATTTCTTTAGTATTTTTGTTATTTTAATCTTTTGTGGCATCCTTCTTGCATGCTTTTGTGATTTCTGAACTGTGTTTTTTTTTCTACTCTTTATTTCTTTTCTTTTTTATTTTGTTAGAGCCAATTTGTGTAGTAATCAACACCCTTACTTTTTCACAATTTATCTGCATTTATTTAACCTAATTATCATGTATCATGAAAATCCTAAATTAGTAACTATAGGGCTGTCATCTTTTAGATAAAATTTCGTTTTTCATTCAAGTCATTTTCTTGTTTTATTTTTAATGGTGAGATTTGCTTTAATATACACCACGAAAGCAGCAAAATAAAAACCGTACGACTCAATGGATTAATGGTATGACAGAAGGTCCCTTAAAAGATTACAAATAAATAATTTGTTTTGGTGTTTTGTTGTTGTTGTTTTTGTTATTTTTCTATGAGGATATATAAATGTGACCAATGTATCATTGTCGGTGGAAAAGGTACTTTAGTTATTTTGTCAACAGATGCCGACTTTCTCATCGCTTACCTTTTAAAATAGAAGCAAATGTTTTATTTCGTGTAATTTTTGCTGTTATCGTTTTAAGTAACACTTTATTATATATAGTGACAAAATTCAAGCTTTTTTACTTTCATTTTATTAATATTTACTCAAATTAAGATTCATTATAACTGTAAAATCCTTAAAAGGAGTAAATAAATAGCATATTTTTATAGTCATATTCAAAAAAATGTTATTTAACTTTTATTAATTTCAAGTATCGTAATATCGTTTTGTTCTATCCCAGTGTGAAAATTTTAAATTGGTTTTAAAGTAAATAACATTGAAATTCTTCTAAGTTCTTCTAAATGCAATGCAACATAGACTAGAAACAGTTAGCTTATCCATATTTCCAGCAAATTTTCCACTCAGAAGGAATTGTAAATGTTTAAATTGAATGAGAGTGCCCATAAGTATTATTGGTAGTGGCATAACTCTAGAATTGACACAGCGGACAGAAATGCCACAGGTCTCCAAACGCATCAAAGAAGACCATGAGCCAAATGAAAACACCTGATGAAAGATAGCGTTTCCTTGAAATAAAAAAATTTTATTTCTATTTTAAATGCATTTAAACGGGCCGCTTTGAGAAGTTTGAATGATACTAATTCATTGGAAAAGGCTTTCAAAATTTTTGATTTATATAAAAAAGAAACTACAATGTTGCTTCTCGAAACTGTTGATGTTCTCACATCATTTTCTTATTCGTTATTAGAAAAGTTGTTCAAATGAATAATATCATTTTAAAATTTAAATATTTGCAGGTGTAGATAGAGTGATTTTAATTAGTTTTAAATTATATTTTGAGTTAAAAGATGAACTTAATTTCAATTAAAAGAATTTAATACCATGTATAATTAATGCTTGATATTTCCATATTACGTTTTAAAATTTTGTTTTAAGTTCTCTTTTTGACAATTGATATTTTTCTTTTAAGCTTAAAGAAAAGTCAAACTTCTTACAAATAAGAAAATATTTTACATAAATTAAAATTTTATTTGCCCTCAATCTACCTCATAGATTAATATCTGTTTGCTGGAGAACGTTTTTATAGGCGTTTTTAGGTGAAGTTCATTCTCAATAGTATATTAACTGCGATAATTACCTTATAAGTCTTTTAGAAAAATATAATTTATATTTTTCAAATAATTTTATTCTATTTATAACACATAATTATTTATAGCAAGTCAATTTAATAGAATAAAATTAGTTAGATACCATAAACTAAACATTTCCAATCAAAATGTTAAATAATTATTGCAGTCAATATACTATTAAGTATAAGCACACATCAAATATACTTATAAGATCGCTGTCCAGGACTAGGATTCTGTCTCGGTGCGAAGTTAGCTTGAAAAGGAAAAACTCGGATTTTGACATATAATGTATGGCAAAATATGTCCACTTTCGTTGTTTATACTTATTGTGCCTTTTCCTTTTCGTTCAGTCCAATTTTTTTTATTTTTTGTTGAACAAGCAATTTTTTTCATAACGTACATATTGAGCAATCCTTTTGTTTTTCAGTGATGCTGCCGTGTATATTTCTTTTGACATTTTATGTATAAGAATATCCTCTGCTTTCATAGGATAAAAACAATAACAATTCATGTGTTACGGAAAACAAACTTCCTACAGCTAACGTAATGTTTGTTGGTTGGTTAATTGAAAGTATTTAATTTTATTACAAAAAATTTTTAAATGTATAAAAAGACAAAAATATGCACAAGAAGCTATTTTTTATTACCGAACACTATATTTCCTATTTAGCAAGTTGTCCAAAAAAAGTTGAAGTCAAGAAAACCGACTTTTACACATGAGCTAAGAACTTTTAATCGCACTTTAAGTATCCGCATGGCAAATTATATTTTGTAGAAGAGGCACACTTAAGAGAGACGAAAGAGCCGCATGTGGCTTAAGCCGCGGTTTGCCGACCTCTGTCCTAAGGTATGCCTGCAATTTGAATCATATGAGCATAATATTAGAATTTCCTTAAATACCCTTTGGCATGCCTTACTATAACGTTCACTTGGGACTCAGTATGCTATCCATTACTTTTGGTGTGGACAAACCGTTTGTTTGAGGTACTATGGCCGACATTTTGGTTAACCCAAAATATGCAAAGATTATTAAGTAAAATTTTAAAAAAACTTTAGGTTTTGAACTAAGCAGGCTACCAAAGAAGTTCACCTGTTCGACTGTTAGTATTAAGTTTGTTGAGCAGGAACTAATTTTTGCTAGAGAAATATTAAAAATAAAGCTTTGAAATAAATTGTAAAAAGTGTATAATATCAATAAATTGTCAAAACCTTATAAAAATCTTATCAAATAAATAATAAAAAGCTTAACTCAATAAAAATATAATTAAAATTAAGAAACTTTAACACACGTCATGCGTTCAGTAGCTTATATGTAATTACGCTCTATTTAAATTAGAATGAAACGCTTCTCTCAAATTACAACCTTCTAATTTTTTGACTATATTTATAACTAAATAATAAAAATAAATTATTTGACTTCATAAGAATTTACTTAAAATAAATAAGTACAGGATGCATGGTTGACAAGATGTTAAGAATTTAATAAAAAACTCTAAAAAATAGTTTAAAACTAAAAATATACCAGAAATTATTTTCACATATGTATAAAAGCTCTCACATATTTTAGTTATTTTATGAATTGCTAATTTAATTATTTTTATTGTTTATGCGATTTATAGTAAACATGTGTCAGCAAGTTATGACGTCTAAAAGGCTTAAAAATAATCAAAACAGTATAAACTAATAATATTGAACTCAAAAACTAATTGCATTCAAAATATAAAAGGATGTCTTACTGTTACAAGGACTAGTCAGGCAACCATAGTAGCTGACCATCAAGTAAAAAGCTTTATATTCTTTGCGCACAAAAATATATTTTAGCATATAAAAGCTCAATTTAGTCCTACATAAATAAGGTAAGGATAATAAGGGGTGGAGTTAGTTGTAGATACTATGTAATATTATGCCAGCCATAAACTTATTAATGTAGTTGTATAATCGACTTACTGATACTTGGTGGTTATTTAAACCAGAGAAAAATAGAAAAATAAAGAGTTTGGTCTCATGTTATGCTACAAGAAAAAATGTGCTACCCAAAAAGATTAATTCTATGCTAAAGACAATAAATAGAATCATGGCTGGAGCTATATAGTGAATATTTATAGGTATATATGTATATACAGTTATTACATTGCTTTTTTATAAAGCTTTGGGTATTTTCATCAATTATATTTGTACAGCTTGATTAGTGACATACTAAGCTCCACCCATAAAATCATCTTTCTTACCAGCTCTTATCAAATTTAAGTAGCTCTAATTTGTATAGTCATCAAATCAACCCTCTTCAGAAACTGCAAAATTATTATTTGGTATTGTTGTTGTTGTGTATAGAGTCAACCACGCCCCTACAAATGAATATACTTTCATTTTATATACTCAAGGGAGAATAAATACTACAAAACGGTTCTAAAGTGGAGTTTGATGATGTCTCATACCAGTTTTATAATATTTTACCTTTAAAGTCCTTTGGCACCCTTCCGTGTCATGGCTTCAATGCATAAAGCTGGTAGGTCACATTTTCGATGATAGGGGCTCCTGAGTGGGCTGAACATTAAGAGTTTTGTTACACATAGAACCGATGACCTGATAATCAATGGAGATATGATTGAAAATAAGAAAAACGGTAATGGTGATGTATGTATATATAAATGTATGTGGTAATGTATTCAAGAATCGTAATATTTTGTGGTAAAATTGATAGAAGCCATGCATAGCCACTGATATACATAGAATATATATGCGAATTGAAAATAAATATAAAAGTAAAGGACAAAAAAAAAAGGGAAAACAAAAAATTGGGGGCTGCTACTTATTTGGGGATGGCATAAGTCGATGTAGTCAGTGACTGTAAAGTTATGAACGGCTTCAGCAACTTTTCGGTTGTTAAATTTTAATTAGTCGTGGTAAGGTTTTGAGAGAACTTAGTGTGGAATATGTGTATAAATAAAATTTTTGGTTGTTGTTATTGTTGTTGTTGTGGCCACTTGTAAAATATTAGATTTGTTATAAACTATTTATTTTGATTAATGATTTCATTCATTACTTTTTTGATCAACTGAAGTGTGCTTAACTTGGTTCGGGCAAATGTTTTGTAATATTTTTTGAATTATTTGAGTCCTTATGTGTAGAGTATTTCGCTAAAACCATCCTGGATACCTTTGGATTTAAGTATTTTCGTAAAATGGGAACAGGTATTAAAGCTAAAAGTTGTTTTTTTTTAATCAACTTATTTGATTTTTGTAATTTTTTATGCACAAGAAATTTATTTTTAAAATTTTTGATAGAATTGAAAAGAATTAATACTCCATTTAACACAATTTTGCAAGCATTAATTAATTGATTTATTGTATAAAATAATAACTAAAAGTTAATTTATAATGATGTTTTTTTAAGTAATGATAATCATAGAATATGTCATTCAAAAAATTGTTGGTTGCATGAAACAAATGAATTTTCATCTATGCATATTCTGTTTAAAATAAATTTTATTTTTAAGTTTTACTTTTTTTCCTATATTCGACATGGCCATTGTGAAAAACCTTAAACAGTTGTTAGACCTAAAGGTATTTATTTTAGGCACTGTGAGAAACATATGAAAAAGCTACAATTCAATGTAAAAATTTAAAATTTTAGCAAGAGAAAATATGAACTAATAATAATTCTACTATAATTTTTGAAAAACTACTGATCTAATTTATCAAATGTTGAGGTTATTATCCACCCAATAAATGCCATTTTAAAAATTATTTGTTTATTTCCTCCATCAAACCGAGTGTAAATTATTCAAATTTTGTAATTTCATTCCGAAAATGCCCCGTTTACTCTAAATATGGAATCCGTAAAAGGCAAAGTTACCAGTGGGACCTGTGAAGTATTGACTTACTATGTATGGTAGATAGATTATAAAAAATTTTCAAAAGCTTACGTTGTTAGTTTGGTTAAATCTTTCTTAAATTCTTCTGTTTTAATTCATTTCCATTGGGATAATTAAAAACAGCTTGCCATATATTTCATATTAAAAGTCCAAAAATACAATTAAAGCTTCCTTCAAATATCCATAAATGTCAACAATGCACTTTTCTATTCTTCATCCCATTTCGGTGAACATCCCCTTCACTTTGCTGAACAATTTTTAAATAAGAAACGAATAAATTTAGACCACATATTAGCCTTTTTCAAACCTACATGCATATTGTTTATGGGACGTTGCACAGTAACGGATTGCAAAAAAAAAACCATGTCTGTGTTTCAGAATATTAGTCAGCTTGGTAAAATATTATTTAGTTCTACTTAACTTGTATTGTAATTTGAGTGAGCTGTTTTACATTTTTCTTTTGCTGAACGGAATTGCATATAATTTTCCTTTAGCGAGCGATTTCAAATTATTGATTGCTACAGCCAAAAATGTCTAATTTTATTTATGTCTTATACCTCTTTACCTTTACCTTCTTAGTTATTATTATTAAAATTGAGAGAGCTGTGCTGTACTGCGGCCAGAATCGATCTATTGTGCTCCCCCGCCTGCTATTATGTAAGGAACTTTATATCAAGCTCCTTTGGCAGAGCCAAAACATCTTACCTTCTTAATAGGTTTCGTTGTTGGTTTTTAGTCAAGAATTTGCGACATCAAAATTCAAAACAAGAAGAAACTTATGTTAGACTCTGGTAGGCTATTTTTTATAAAGAGATGAGCAAAAGTTGCATTTCATACGAAAAATAAGAAAACACTGCTGAGCTCTCTTGATTGATTACGACAGTAATATATAAAAGAATGCCAACAGCAAAAGAAAATAAAAGCACAAATGTTCGTTATACTGTTACCACTGATTGGGTTTGTTGAATGTCATGACATTCCGAAATATTTTCTAAACATTCATGCAGAAAAGTAGAGAAAGTATACTTCTAATTCATAAATAAAATAGGGCTACTTTAAAATCACAACGCCTACTTTCTTGGGAAAAAGGTCAATCAAATGACCACCAAAGTCACCGTCATGGCTTCTTTATGCATTGTTAAATTTTCCACTAGTGAACTTTTGAACATGATTCACGCATGAATTCATGAATCACTGATGAGTAATTTTCCTACTGGTTCTGCTGCACAATAGTTATTTGTCAAAAGTCTTCATCTTCTGCTTATGAACACTATATGGAGGCTTTAAGCAACTTTACTTTATCCCTGGAAATAAAATTTAATTTGAGAATTTGTTATTTTAATGTAATTTTGACCATTCAAATAGTTTTAATACAAGAACCAGAAGCACTTCCGTCTAATATGTCAAAACAGTAATAAACTAAAGGAAGATATTTTGAAATAACTAAAGAAGGATATTTGAATGAAAACCTCGAAAAGTATTCTGATGCCTTTCGATAATTACATTTTTCTCGAAAATTATATTGCGAATTCTATATATTTGCCTTTGGTTTTAAAATTTTATGAATCGAAATACTATAAAAAAAAGCTTAGTATTTGTGTGACAAAAGAGTTTGGTATAATACAAAGTTTTATTTGTAAATACCATGAAACATTTTACTGAAAAACTAATTTCTATAACCAACTTACAAAAAGTTTAATTTAAAATATCCAGATCACCACAAATCCTTTATTTACATTACCAATAAAATCTAATTAATAAATTTAATAACTTCTGAAATAAAGTTCTTAGCAAAAAATAAAATCTCAGTTAATTTTTGCACAAAAATATAGTTACTTTTAAGACTTTTTTGTTTTGAGTTCAAAAAAGAATCCCAAAGATCCCTAATTAATTTTTCTTTTAAAAGTGAAATCCCAAAGAAAAAAAAAATTCCACCTTCAACACTTGAGTATTAATACCACAAAAAAGGGTTCGCTTGGGAAAATTAACAGTAGGCGAGCAATTAAAGAAATCACAAAAAGGATTTTCTTGTTAAGAGTTGGAAGCTGTTTCTCATTCCATTAGTTGTACTTTTCTTCATTTTTAATTGTTTTGTACTTTCAGTTTGTCATTTTACACATTCAATTTCAAAATTTGCATATTTTAATTTTTGAAATTTTTCACTGAATAATAATAACTTATTTTTCTATTTTTTATGAAATTTTTAAACTAAGTTAAAAATTTAATTCATAGGAGATCGTCTTTTGGATATTCCTTGTAAAGTTTGTGGCGATCGAAGTTCTGGAAAACATTACGGAATTTATAGTTGTGATGGTAAAAACTGCAAATCATTTGAAAATGATTTAATTTTTAACTAAACATTTAATTTGATAGGATGTTCGGGATTTTTTAAGAGAAGTATTCATAGAAATAGGATATATACATGTAAAGCAACTGGGGATATGAAAGGACGATGCCCTGTAGATAAAACTCATCGTAATCAATGCCGTGCCTGTCGCTTAGCTAAATGTTTTCAGTCTTCAATGAACAAAGATGGTAAGCCATAGAGAAAATAAGTTTCAAAATAAAATTTACCTAAAATTTAACCGTGAAAATTTATTCTTAACTACAAGCATACAATTAGGTCAGATTTAAGATAAAGAGTTAGGTTTACCGGTAAACTAGAAATATTTAATAAAAGTACTAAATAAATTTTAACCGAAAATTTCTAGTAAAAATACTTTATGAAAGAATATTAGAGTAATAGAGCCTCTTAGAAGTTTAAAGCAAAAATGTCCGGAAAGTGTCAATTTTTTCACGAACTGTTAAGGAAGATATAAAAGTTCTCTGAGTTTAACAGAGTATACTTAATGAAATATTTAGGTACCGTTTTTATCTTACATTGAAAAAACATTTTTCGGTTTGAAGGCTACTAGAAATCTTTTAACACAAGAATATAAAAGGCCAAACGATAAGAAATTAGTTAAAAATGCAAATTATTCGAAGGACATAAAATTAATTAAAAGCCCATTTTTACTTCAAAATGTAATGAAAACTACTTTAAGCCACAAAATAAATAATTATATTACAAAAACTGAAAAGTAAAGCTGAATCGAAAACTTTTCTGTCCATTTTTTGTTTTGTACCTTCGTTCTCATGGCTTTTATGTAAAATTCTTAGAAACAGCCAAATAAACTGCAACAAACTAAAAATTGGATATACTTTATCAAATTCAAAGAACAAAATGTTTAGAAATAATTAAAAAATCATCATGATTTCTCGATATGGTTGTCTTTACGTTTGTTAGAGCTAGAATATCAGGAATTATTAATTACGCCTTAAGTGACTGATTAAGAGTAAAATGCTTTATTTAGAAGTGACATAAATTCAGTTTGATAAACTTCTCATAAATTACTGTTTTAGCTTACAATCAGTTTCATTAGGCGCCTCTTTGTATTGTAATCTTAAAAAAACTTTTCCTCAATTCAAAACTACATCTATACTTGTGGTAAAAATTTTGAGCTTACTGCAGGTTACTAGAGGTTTTGGTCCTCTAGGGATACGAACCCTTTCAAATACCTGGGTATGACGTAAAGTAATAAAAGAGAATCACAAAACACAAAAAGTGAAAACAAATAAAATTTTCAAAAAAAAAGAAATTTATCTTTAAAACTTTGAAAACCAATGAAATGAGCACCAAAAAGTCACTAACACTTTCAAAATTAGTTTCAGCTTCAATTATTTCCATATGTGAAATTTCCCTTCATCTCGGTTAACTCGGTCACTGTTAGTCCATTTTAAATTAGCTGATTGCTCACCTCAGCTTCAGTATCATCGACATATGGAAATTATCTCACGGTATAAAGCTATAGCTAATAGCTCCTAAGCCACCCTAACTTATAAATACGTGTTCAATAGTCATTATATCAATTCCTTCATCCGATTTAGTAGTATCTAGAATTCTTAGAATGAATAAAGAAAAATAAATCTATCTATTTCTTTGACTTTAAATTTTCATAAAATATTTACTTGGCATTTAGAACTAAGTATAAAATTTGTTCAAAAGGCGACGAGGGTAGCTAACGGAATAAGATGTTTATACCATTCAGTACACATAATAAATCTTTAAACAAGTGAAATTTGTCTCCATTTTTTATCCGTTAAATACCAGAAATGGTTTCTGATAAAATCCTTAGTGATTATAGATAAATGTTGGAAAATTTTTGCTCATTTTATTTTTTATGAAAGCATCGGAAGTAAAAAAGAAATTTTATTTTGAGGGGTGTGGCGACAAAGTCTTTTCTAAGCTTAGCGCATTCTTATGGATCATTTCACACAGAGCACTTTTATTTATATGGGGATGATAATTTAAAAATGTGTTTTTTTTTTCAATTTGAAAAGGAATAAACAGCCCTCATTACACCCCCTTTACAAAATTATGTATAATAAATATCAGAGTGTGGGAGATAAACATCAGTCGCGCATCAACATCTTTCAGGGGCTTTACCTAAAGGCGATTTCACGGTTTTATTTCAAATTAATTTTTTTTTTGTTCAAATAGTCAGAAACTGTGGTACCTGAAAATAACCAGATGTTCAGCAATTGTTCAATTATTGGGAAAATCTTTCTATAGTTTCTTATTTGTTTGTCACTCTAATGTTTTTCGAGTTCAATTAGAATATATTTATTCTAAATATACTGAGAACTTTTTTATAATAATTTTTTATATAAAATTTTAAATTTTTTAAAAATACCATCATTGCGACTTAATAATTTATTTTTAAATTAAATTAACAAACAATCTTGAATTTATTCCTATTTTTGACTTTTTGAATCTTAATCAGCAGAAAGTCAAAACAATATCCGATTATGGTGTTAATTTTAAATTGTTATCTCAACTTTGATAGATACTAAAAATGTTAAACGCTTTCAAGTCGTATCTTTGAAATGATTACCATGATAAAGGATGAAAAGTACTATTGCTATTGTAAAAGTCTAAATATTAAATAATTTGCATAAACAGCCCCAAAATAGGATCAAGGAATTTGTTGTCGGTAAAGAAAAGGGTATCTATCAATTTTAAATGCTCTTCTAAAAGACAAATTTACAAGGATTCTTAAAGATATTTACTTCTTTTTTTTTACCTATCCTACGTCATGTCTTTTGTCTGTTTTAATGCCCTCAACAAAGATAACTTTGCTTGCACGAAAATATTTTGGGGGAAAACAATTTGTTAGTCGTCTGTTATATTTCACACGGTTCTATATTTGAGTAAAAGAAGAAATTATTTCCTCATTTATTTTTAAAATAATATTTAGAGTTTGAACATTTCTAAATGTAAAATGATTTAATTTTTATTTTAAAACGATAAATTTATTAAAAATGCTGCAAAAAATAGCTAATATTTGTGTAACAATTATGACAGCTTTCATTGACTTAAAGTAACTTTCAGCAACTTTATACTTTATGCGACTTCAACCGATTAGCAACTTTTTTATTTATTAAGAATTAACAGATTTTTATCAGTCAAAATGCTGCAAGTCCTTTAAAGTCACTTTAATAACGAGCAAGGCCGAATTCATTAATTTTTCGTATAAACCATCCCCACTTTTTATTTTGGGACTGCCTTGGAAGCACCATATCAACTTATTTGAATGTGACCTTTACAATTATTTTTTAAATTTGGCGGCTACTTTTTAGTTCATTTAGGTTACTTTCCAGCAAAATAACTTTTTCTTAATAATTTTTGAATAAATCTTTTTTTTATCCATAATAGATTTTTATTGTTTATCTACATAAAATATTTCAATTACTTTAGGATATGGTTACCTTTTATTTCATATTTTATGTTCACACGCATATATTTTAATAGTCGTTTTAATTTTGTCCAAAAACAAAAGAGTCCTGTTTGTACAACTCATCGGGATAGTCAATGTTTCATCTAGTTAAACATTGACAAGATTAAAAAGAGGCACAGAATTATTATATGAAATAATTTTTTCAAAAAGTAGCTTCTAACTCGGTGGATTCAAAATTATTATTATAGCAATGTTAAGGTAAATCCTACATAACTAACGCTTTGTAATCTGATTTAAAATTCCTTTTGATTTATTTAGCATTCAATATTTTTAATCAAGCCAGTAACATTTATTAGTTATGCTAATATTAGCGACTTCTCATGACAATGGCTGCTCCAAAAAGCCTATTATTATACCTAAAAATTCACTTTTCCTTAACAGGATTTTTTCGTGCTACACTTGGGGTTTCAGGAACATTTTTTTGGAAATTTCACATTATTATTGACACTATAAATTATTTAAAAAATTTTTCAGCTACAATCCTTTTGATTGTATATTAATTACTGGGGTAATAAAATTTACAGCCCCTAAAATAGATGAGATTCTTGCTAAATGTAGGGAAAAAATATATTATATACATTTTTTAATGATCAAAGTGAAGCAAAAGAAAAGCAATTGACTCACTGACATAATGACGACGGTTGTAATGTCCTGAAATAAATAAAGTGAAAAAATAAATTTGATTTGTCGCTTTAGTATGAACCGGAACTAAGTAATTTCATCAATAAATTACAAAAGAGGGCTTTTAAAAAAATAAAATTCAAAAAACTCTACTGTTGCTAGGTGTATCAAAATCTGGTTGAAAATTTTTGTTTTAAATATAAACAATAATGACAAAAAATTATGAATATTTTAAAATACCTACCAAAATTGTTGACTCAGCAAGCGCAGCTTTGGGCTTTAGGCTTAACGGCTGATGTTTAAAATTAAGCTTTTGAATAATTATTAGTTGTTTTCATTGTTAATAATTGTTAGTTTATTGTTGACTAAATTTGGCATTAAAGTCCACTAGTCTTGCTTAATATAATTAGTATAAAGCCTGAATTATTATCTAGTTATCTCCAGCTTGTTGGTTTTTAAGAGATTATAAAAGGAAACTGATTTGCATAAAGTAAAATGTGAGTAAAGGTTACATAACATACAATTTTAATAGTTGAAGATTGTTTACTTTCTTTCATGAATACAAAAAAAAGTTAGTGACTTTACTCCGATTGATTTCCAACATCCAATACGCCACGCCCCAGTGAGAATTAAATTGACCGCAAGAATCAAGCTGATGTCATTTTTAAAAATCAAATGTATTAATTATACTTGCAGTTGTTTTTCTTTATCTAACGGGATTATACCATTCTGATTCACCCAATGAATTTTTTTTTATATTTCTTAAACCAAAAAAAAATCCCCCGCCTTTAAATTTCTAAAAATTTCAATATTCATAAAAAATTTTATCAATCAGAATTTTACATTAATTTCTTGTCTAAATCAGGCATTATTTTATGCTCACGTTCATGTTCTATAAAATGTTCAATTTCCTTAAAAGCTTAAAATTATATATACATACTGTAAAATATCAATTAAAATTCTCTAAAGCTAATTTAATGCTTTTTAGATATATTTTCAAAAATTAATCCTATTATTAACAACAAAAACCAAGTCAAATTCATTCAGCTCCGCCCCTTTACAAAAAATTGCTTATTTGCAAAATTTGTACACACCCCAGTACTGTACAGAGATATAAATCAATTTGAAATAACATGCTCTTAAGGATATTTATTTTTAAGATTCTGGATTGTATCCATAAAATCTTTTGGTGAAACTTTATAATTTTCTTGTTGACATGTTAGGCAAAGTTGAAAGATGTTAAACTTGTTTCCATCTAAATTTACCAAGGTATGAGCTAAAATTTTATCATTCCAACCCTACTATATAAAGTCGAGGGTTACGACTTAATGAACTCAAGAACACTTTACTAATCGCTTAAGGGATCCTAAGTCTTTTGGGAGCAGTCCTGGGTTTTGTCAATAGACAAAGTTTTCAGATGAAGGGATTAGAGCTGATGAGTTTCTGATGTATGCAAATAGTATCAAATCGTGTCGAGAAAATGCGGGCAAACATGTCTATATTTTCGCGGAATTAACAATTTACTGCGGGTATCGGTTGAAAATGGTTTTTAATTATATTTTTTTTGTTTTCAATATAGCTGTACAGCATGAAAGAGGTCCTAGAAAACCAAAACTACATCCTCATTTGCATAATGGTAGCCATGTATCACATGCAAATCCGCATATGCCAGTTTCATTGGTTACAAATGTTTCCGCTTCATTTAATTACACATCACATATATCAGCACAAAATCAACAATTCCATCAGCATCATCCAACACCATTTCATCATCATCATCATCATCATCATGGACCAGCTAATATTGGATTTGCACCATTATTTCCATCAGTTTCACATCATAGTTTAATGGAACCAACAAAACTTCAAGATTCAGTTAGTTCATTTGAATTAGCTTCGAATGTTGGTGGTATTACCAATGATTTTTATAAACCAATTAATCATCTTCCACCCTCACCAACTCAGACAATTCAAAGTATATCAAGTATTGGTGCACCTTCATCAGATGATGCTGGTAGTAGTCCTAAATTAAATGTAGAGACAACACCATCAACAACTCCACCATTAGCTACAAATAATACTCGACAAAATAGTTTCCTTGAATTTATTTTAAATTCAGAAAAATGTCAAGAATTTATACAATATCAGGTACATAATTCTTTTATGTTTCCACCATTACCACAAGCATTTGTTGGTATGGATTCGAGACTGATGTCATGGGAAATGCTACAAGAAACAACAGCTAGACTTTTATTTATGGCAGTCAGATGGGTGCGTTGCCTTATGCCATTTCAAACACTTTCAAAAAATGACCAGCAGCTACTTTTGCAGGTATATTTATATCGCTTTGTTCTGACGATTATAATTAATACTTTTATAATTTCTTCTTACATCTAGGAATCTTGGAAGGAATTATTTCTACTTAATTTAGCCCAATGGAGTGTACCTTTAGATCTTACTCCAATACTAGACAGCCCAATGATTAAAGAACGTGTCTTGCAAGATGAAGCGACTATAACCGAAATGAAAACAATTCAAGAAATACTTTGTCGTTTTCGTCAAATATCACCAGATGGTAGTGAAGTTGGATGTATGAAGGCGATTACCTTATTTGCACCAGAGACGCCTGGCTTATTAGATGTACAACCAGTTGAAATGTTACAGGATCAAGCACAATGTATTCTATCGGATCATGTACGTCTCCGATATTCACGGCAGCCAACAAGATTTGGTAGACTTCTTTTGTTGTTACCATCCTTAAGAACAATTCGCGCATCAACGATTGAATCATTATTTTTTAAGGAGACTATAGGTAATGTACCAATTGCACGAATTCTTCGTGATATGTATTGTATGGAACAGTATACAATCGATAAGTAATTATCCAGTTGAGCTCCTGTATGCGATGTAGAGGAGGGGAACATTATTTTGTTTTATATGTGTTTTTTTTTATTTTGCTAAAACCATGGCAGGGAATCATTTTAGGTGAAGACGACTAGCTATATTCCAAAAAGAAAAACAAAAATATTTTTGACTCCACAGCGTTGCTATTAGCGTCTTTTTTTTTTAAAGGAATTGTTATAAGTGAGGAAGGCATTATCCACCTGACAGTTTCAGCGGGAGGGTTGAAGTTAGATTGAAAAATAACTTTGCCTGAAGGACTAGCTGACTCTGTTTTTTTATTAGTCTACAGCCAGATTATTAAAAATATATAAATATGTGAAAAGGTAAATGAGTTCAACCAATTCGCTTTGAAAACTGTTTTCTTTTGAAAAGAAAATGAATAGAAAAATCCTGGGAAATTCTTATATTGATTTCATATGAATTTTTTTAAAAATTCATTAATTAGCTTGTTCAAAAAGAAAATATAGAACAAATTTTAAGCTTTAATTTATAAACATAATATTCTTAAATTCTTGAACTTGTAATATTTGGGCAATGGTATTCATTCTTGAATATACAAAAAGTTCAAGCAAGGTTTAGAAAAATTGTATGTAAAAAATGCGATCTGTTGTAAATCTTAGGAATCGAAGCAGATGTCAGTAATAAAAAATAATGTTTAGTGACGACTTCAGCGTTTGAAGCAGAATTTTCTACTCTAGCAATTCTAAATATGGTTTGATATCATGCTGAAGTTTATAACTTTGGATGTTTTAGACAGCATTAAGCATCACTTATCCATTTGTATTTTCAAAGCTTTCATATTCCATTGTAGGAATAAAAGTATAGGAGAAAAATGTATATAAGATAAAAACATATTTTTAAATAATTAACTCTGCTCCTAGAATTAATAATGTTGTATTAAACACTCAACATACGTACGAAATTTCTGACATATTTTATGATGAAGCCTATCATAAGTTAGCTCATAAATTTTTCGCATTCAGCAAGTCAATCATGGTCTACGTACCAGGTCAGATATTCTCTAGCTTTTGTTGCCTTACTATTAAATTTTCAGTTAGGACATCTTGCATCATTTATTCGTTTTTGTTGCAGAAAAAAGGTTCTTTATCTAGCTCACAGCAAAATTCGAGAACGTGTATTTTAATATACATATAAAGAGGGACATTCAAAAAAGGAAACAGTGAAAATGGTATTTTGTTTTACCTGCGAGCACCTTGCACAAAGTGTTGTTTTGCAAAAAAATTAAAAGTTGATTTTAATAGAAAAAAAGTTTCTTTTAGCCGATGTGAGCCACTCTTGATATACGCTACCAAATAAAAAAATCACGTGTGTACCACGTGATGGTACATGCCGTCCTCAACGTGTTAAATCAAATGTGCTCAGCTTTCTTAAAATCAGATTTATTCCACAGGAGAATGAAATATATTTATTTGAATTGTTCAAAAAACTTTTTAATAGAAAAAAATTGTGAATTTTTTGTTCAATTTCACAAGAAAAAAGTTGACAAAACTTAATGAAGTAATGTAAAATAGTTAAACAGTTTACATTTCGCTTATATAATAAAAGTAGATATAAAAGCTGAAATCTAGTACAATAGCTAAATAATTAAAATATGAATTAAATAGAAGTAGGTAGTTATTAGCTAATAAATAAACAGGATTTGACTTTTCCTCATCTATTTAGAATTCATTGCAGCTATAGCCTTAGAAATACTCGTATATGTCTGCAACAACTAAAAGTGGTTTAATAAGCGATTTAGAGCTATTTTTAGATCTTTATTCACATCTATTAGATTTTTGACGGCTTCAAATTTGAAATTATAGTTATGTTTGTTCTTAATTTCTTTTAAACTATTTAACAATAAATATTTAAAAAGCATTTATAAAAAAACTTTATAAAAATCTGATAACTTAAATTCTAGCAAATTTTAAATGAGCTTAACTTGTAACTATAGGAATTTCTGAGTAATTAAAAATCTTTTATTACAGCTAACTCAGGTTCATTGGTATTTTCTTTTCTAAAAATTTATTGCCATAAAGTAAGGATAAATATTTGTTAGCTGTTATAAATATTTGTTTGTAAATATAATATAAATTATATAATAAATGGCTATGGTAAACAGTTAACACTTTTTTTACCTATTGAATCCTCATAATTTTTAAAATAAAATCTAATATCTAAAGAATGTAGGTACAACTAAGGATAAGGATGGAAAATTTTTTCAATATTTCACATTTATTAAGTAATATCCAAGTCCTACATAGTGATATTTTAATATTTAATTTTATTTAGTCTTGATTATATTTGAAAGTTCATTTTATTAAAATTTTGAAAGATTTATTTTCAATATTTAAGGAATATTTTTGTAGATTTGTTTTATTTTGGTATTAAATTTTACAAGAATAAAAAATTATTTATTTAATAAATAAAATAACTTAGATTTTTGTGTGTGTAGAAGATATTTATTTTTAATAATATAGCTTTTCAACGTTTCATACATTAGGGATCAACAAATAATAGTAAAAAGCTGAAAAATCGCAAACAGCCGGTGATCTACGATTTGTCTAAAATTTTCTTATCAAGTTGCAAAATGTTGCATTGTAAAATAAGTTTTCCTTTCAAACATATGAATTTAGCGCCCTCTTAATCTTGCACCCGGGCAGGCATCCCGGCTGCAAGCATATAATATTTAACCAACATTATACCTGTTTAGTATTATATTTAATGCTGAAGAATCTCAATTAATTTAGTAAAAGCTATTTGATAAAAAAAAGAATAATTCATTTCTTGATTTTGTTTAATTTATACAATAGTTAGATTAGGTATAGGCAGCCATTACTGTCTAAATATCCATTTCTAGAATTATATTTAGCAAAATATTACAAAATAGCAACAAGTCAGCAAAGATAACTAGAAATTAAAAATTTAATAAATCCAAGAAATTGGGAAGAAAGAAAGCAGGATTTGGCAGCAAATTAAAGCATAATTCCTAAAATTGGGCCATAGCATTTAGTGGTTAGTGACTTTCTTTTCGTAATAAGAGAAAGTTTTATAGTTACTATTTCCTGCAAACCCAATAGTTTTTTGCTTTTTCAATGTAGGCGATGAATAGAATAATGTAAACATTCTAAAATCATATTTGTCAATAATTTTGCAATTCATGTGCCAATTTAAATATTTATTGTTAAATGTGTTATCTTTCAAGGTTACTTTTTTGACAATAATAAATTATTGTAAAAAATAATTTCAAAGTAATTGAGAACAGTAAAATAAAACTTGATTTAAAACATGGTTGCTGCTTTCAATCATAGTCTGAAATTACAAAAAAAAAAAACAATTAGAGTTTAATTATTAATGGAAAAAGAAAAAAATAAGTTATAAAACAATTAATTCTCTAAAACATACAGATATACATCTGTAAAAATGCTCCCTTGTGTATGCTTAGGCACTACGGCAATTAGCAGTTGTGGACACCGTCTCAGTACTTTAAGTTTGAATGAAGCAGTGTTAATTTCGAAAGTTAGTTTCAATTGTAACTAAATTATTTTTTTAATACCTTTTGTCAATAAGATTATAATATCTATATCTATTTACAATCTATCTAAACATGAAAAGCAGTTTTCCTTTATTATTGAAAAATATGATAAATCACATCAACTTGCTTTCAAAACAGCCATCAAATAATCAAATTAACATGTTCATAACTACAGTAAAAGATTGCTCAACAAAAATTTCCTTTTATCCATTTTATATCTTTCATGAAGTAAAGAAAAGATATAACAAAATGTTAATATATGAATTACGTAAACAAAAAACAATATTATATGTTATTCATCTTTGAATACATCTGAAAAAAGGAAAAATGCTATTTCTCCCCTAGTATGTATACAAATTGATTACCAACAGTAGAAGATTTGATTGCTGGACAATAAAAGTGAAGAGAGGGTCGATTAATAGCATGTAAGCTCCTGAAAGGGCAGAAAATCATGAAAAATAAAATTACTCAAGCTAACTTCAGGATAACACCATCCCCATGTAATCATTTCAGTTAACTAAAATGAAGGGGTTTTTTACAGTTCACTGATGTAGTAACACTCGAATTTTGGCTAATACCTTGTGAGTCAGACCACTTGCTACCTATAGTCACGCATTTTATACGCATTAACGCTCTCATATCATACATGTAAACTCATCATCTTTTACCCTTACACAATGTTTTTAAGCCATTCCACTGTTCTATGTCTATCATGGATTAACGTTTCATAAAGTGGATAGTATGATGATATGTTTTGAGTGATGCCCTTGTTTATCCATGTCGTTTCTTAAGTCTGTTATGTTATTTTGTCATTGCTTTTGTTTTATTGTAGTTGGCCTATATGGATATAAAAGTAGCAAGGATTAGTAGGATATTTATAACATTGAAAATATTTAAATTGAATATATATTAGAGGATTAAGCTTGTCAATTGTTGATTTTTGGCATAAAGCTAATGGAAATATTACAAACATATGAACAAAATAATTTTTTGTATATTTTTCGTTTTGTTTAGTTATTTGAACAAAAAAGAAATTGATTTTTAGTTTTATGATTAGCAATTTGCAATTAAGATGATATAGAGTACCCTTCCAAAAACTTTCATAAACCATTATAAAAATTTCTAATATTTTTAGTGAAACATGAGCTTCAGAGTAAATCCTATCAAAAAAATAAGAAATTACCAAATAAAATACAATAAATCTCCATATAAAGAAAATCTTCTTAGGATCTTAAGCTAACTTAAAGGGACTATATTTATCTATTTTGTCTGTAGGATTCTATTCAAGCTATGGATATTCATCGATTAAGATACATATGTATATAGGTGTATCCAAAAAGGAGAGGGTAAATTTTATGTAGATAGTCGGTCATTTTTTCCCTAACACTTCAGACTGTACGAAAATGGGTTTTGTAATTGCAAATCAAAAATTGACGATGGGAACTGTAACAACCGGATCTGCTTGATATTACAAGGAACATGATGATGTGACATGAGCTTCTACCAAATAAATAGCATACTGTAAAAAAAGTAGATAAACTTTAGATGGGAATAACTAGAATACTTGAAGTTATTTAGAGGTGAAAGTCATAAAGTATGCGCATTGGTGATGGATATCATTATCGATCTTGGTATAATTTTAATTTAAATAGAATAACATATGTTTTTTAATGTTATGTTAAAAACTAATTTTAGTGTAGACAAAAAGTGTTCTGAAATTTATTATAATTTCATTAAATTTATGAAAAATCGTTTGAAAATAACCACTGAAAGTATAAAGTAAAATCTTTTTAATGGAATGTAATTAGATTTTTCTTTATGAAATTTCATCAGAAATTTTTATAATACTAAGGTCGATTGACTTTTTGATGACTACTGGAATAAAAACGAAATTCATTTAAGAATTCTATTTACTCTTTTAAACCTTATTTCTACCCTTGAGAAAAGCTTCGGTAATCTACTTGCGTTTTTGTTTCTCAATGCAGAATTTTTGTGTTTTTTCTATTGATGCAATTGGGTTAAGTCGAATTAGTTTCGTTTAGTTAATTGCGTTCATTGCTTCTTTTTCTTCATAATTTTTCCATTGCTTGTTTAGTAATTAGTCCTTTTAATTATTCAATGCAGATTTCACAAAATTCCTTCTAGTGCCTAGGAACACCTAGAATTTCTTATATTTTTGTTTATTTTTTTTCCAAGGTTTTGAAATTGATTTAAATTACTTTTAGATTAATACAAGTAATATCGTTGGCACTGAAAGTTGTAAAATTTTAGTAAAGCGTTTGATCGATTCAATCGCAAAATTGTCCATAAATTTTTATTCAACACATTAATTTTTTGAGAAAATTGCAGATTCTTTCGTTATTGTACAAGTTCAAGATTAGGTGCTGTTTATTTTTTAATTTGACAAACAGGTGTATTTAGAAGTAGTTTCCTCGCCAAATATTCAAAAATTTTATGTCAAACTTCTCTGCAAAATCTTTATAAATAATAATGATTTTTAGTGCTAGACCTCTGTTAAAGTAACAAAATTATTCTTTCAACAAAAATACATTTATTATTATCAATGATTACATTTTTCTTTAATTATAAAATAACAAGATAAATAATTGTTTAGAAATAAAATTAGACTTATTAGTAATAATTTATAATACAATTATGGGAACAAAAAATCACATTATGCTTTGCTTATGATAAAATTCTAAAAAATTTTAAAAACAATAATAAAATTTACTATAAAAATCGAAGACCAAAACAATCACATAAATAAGATTACACTGAAATTATTGTAAAATATAATGGAAAATAAAAATATTTCTGATTTAAACTTTCAGTCTTAGATATAAGAAAAATTTAAAAACATTAATTCATTGCTTTAACCGGGAATTACTACGGAAAAAAGATTTATAAAAAATTTATTGTGTGTGTTATGCTATAAATGAAATCAGTGAATCCTATAAAAAATTTTTTTGAAATAAATAAAAGACACAAATGTAGTCTTTAACATTTGCACCCGTTTTGTCGATGGCTATAGCAAATATCGCCCATTGCACAAAGAATATTAACAAAACAAAATTAAATGAAATTTTGATCTAATAATTCCCGTCTTCAGTTCTGAAATAATATTTTTTGAATTTCTAATTAATTGTTAATGAACAACACTACTTATTGTTTCAATTTACTACTGATCAATGTAAATAACTCTATATCTAGAAACAATTGTTGTACATTTTTGATGTATGTAGTCTTAGTTATCTAAATACTTTTACAAGATCACCAAATAGTATTACAAAATTCATTTTTTATATTTTTTATTTCCCAGAGGATTTTCTAAGACATTAAAATCTAAGGATACATGTTCATTCTACTTACCTATTCAAACTTATTTGTTTTTTTACAATTATTTTTCTGTTTTTAGCTATATTTGCACATGCTTTTATGTTCTTTTAGAATTTATGTTTTATTTAATTGCTTAAACAGTGATAGCTGTTTGATTCTAAATTATTTTTGCTATATCATAAATTAGTAAATTTATATATATTATTTTATAGCTTTAGTAAATATAATTTTCTACAGTTATCTTAATAATCAGCAAACTAAAAAGTTTAATAATAAATCTATCAGCAATAAATTAAACTATTAAATAAAAATTGCATTAATTCTGAAATTTTTATAAATCAACTGAACTAGTTCGTAGTGAGCCATAGCAAGCCTGGCAAACTCTTACCGGTTTTAGTATCCTTAAACGTGATATTTCTGACTCAAAACGACTACATTTATTGCAAAAAACTTGACCGCAATTACGACAATGATGTTTACGTTCATATAAATTAAATCTGAAAATGTATTTATTTGGTTATTTAGTAATTTATTTAATTTTTAATTCTTAAATGCATATTGCGTTATTAAACGCAAATAAAGAAAATATTTTATTTATTTTATTTTGAACAAAAATAAATAAATAAATAGACACAAAAATAAAAAATTTTGAAATATGTATAACTTAAGAAAATTCAAAAATTAATTGAAAATATTTCAAATACATCATGGATATATCACTTTAAAAATATTTTATAATTAGTAGTCAATCTGATTCTTTTAAAACCGTAATCATTTTCAAACCGTATTTTTTTTAAATTCAATAATAGTTGTATAGGTTTTTCGAATCCCTATGAACACTATTGCCCCAAAATATATGCTGGCAAATAAAAAAAGAAGGATCTCGTAGTTTTAAGCATACTTTTCATATGGATTTTGACACAATTAAACAATGAAATTATATTTTTCTAATGGAATTTTACAAGAATAGTACAACATATAAAATCGACGATATAAAATTTTATGTACAAAAAATAGATTAAAACATTTGATTTTAGTGAGAAAAGTCTTATAACCCAGACTTGATCCAGTCATATGAATATATTTCTTTTGAGAAAAACTAAAGTCTAATCCATGAGTATTAATGCGTTAATTAATTTCACACAGAGCTATTACTGCGAATTTTAAGAATATATTTCCAGTCAAAAATTTCTTTTGTTTAATTTACAAAAGTAAAAAAAAAAGAAAAGTTTTTATATCTAATATAATGTTTTCCAATTTGAAAGGCTGTTCCCGCCTATTTTAAAAAATTATTTTCATTTACTTTTGTTTTGCTTATTTCGTAAAATAAATGATTATAAAATTTAATAAAATCGTCCTTACTTCACATGACATTTAACACATTGTTCGGCCCCTTCATCTTTAAGCCAATGATCAGCTACACCACGTCCTGGTTGTTCAGCTGAAGACCATGAAAATATTCTACCTCGTGTATCACCTAAAAATTATCCATCCAAAATTAAATAAATACTTAAATGAAAATGAAAGTTTTAATTTTTCATTTTTAATAAATTTAATAATTAATAAAAATTTATTTACAAAAAAAATACACAATGTAATAACTGCAAATTTTGTAAAATGACATTAAATTATTATTCATAAAATTTTTTTATTACAAAACAATTTTTACTTCTTATTGTAAAATAGTTAAATATAATCGTTTACAAAATTTGCAATTGTATTACTACTTACCAATATATAATATTCTATGATCCTTTGAAACGGTAATCGCTGTTATACTTGCTGGTTCCGCATTATCCTTTCGATCATAAGCAGTATGCATTGTTAGTTTTGAACGAAAAACTAATTGACGTTGCCATTTGAATCCTAAAATTGAAATTTTATGTAAATTTTAGTTTGTTACAAAATTATGCATTTATTTTATAAAGAAATAAATTAATAAAAATAAAAGAGAGTTGTGAAATTTATAAATATTAATAGTTGCTTTCTGTAGAGAAGAGTTGAGTAAGACATTATCTAGTTCTAGCGGGAATATTTAAGGTAAGCAACGATAACTTTAAGAGATGTTGGAAGACAAAGTCGAAGTTGAAATAGCGATCACAATTAAAGTAATACAATGCCTTATTATTTTGCAGTGTTTAAATAGGTAAACTGTACGTTAATTAAATTAAATCACACAACCATCGCTATCTAAAGAATTTTTCTAACAATTCACAATCAAGCCTGGAAGCCTGGAATACATTCTCTTTTTTAGTACAATTTAAATGAATCAAATATTTGATTCTGCAACTATCAATTCTAGATATTTTATTTAAGAGCCTTAAGCATTGTTTATAAAAGAGAAACTTTCAACTATATTTGAACCATATATTTAAACTTTAAAAAAACCTATTGTAAAGAATAAATACCTTTTCTCAAAATATTTTCATTATTTTTTTTGCACTCATTATCAACAACAACAAAGGAGTCTGTTAAACTAGTATCGGACTTGCTTGGCCTTATTGTTCGATCAGAATCTTTTTCATCTTCAGGCATAACTGGTTTATTATCTATATCATGTAAAAAAAAATTTAAATCAATGATTATTTATCCCGGATTTATTATATTTACCAATTTTAGATTCTTTTTCTTCATTTGCATATTTTATTTCATGCAAAGATTTAGTTCCTGGCATACTATTTTTTCTACTGTCTGATGGCCCAGATAGACTTAAATTTTTTAAATCATTTCCTGAATCAATTGACTTAGTGCTTTTATCAGAAATATCACATACATCAGAAATACTACTTTCTGAAGCCGACTTGGCAATACCTTAAAAATTTATATTTTTAAATTATTTATATTTTTAGAATATTTTTAGGAAAAAAACCTTCGACTTCTGTTGAAACACTCATTTGTTTGAACAAATCTAGTTTTTCATTTTTACTTTTAGATATATCCTCGATTAAGGATTTATCATACCAACTAACATAATCAGAACGTTTTAATTTACGTTCACATGGAACTTGAACAAATTCTAATGACCACATCTATTAATTAAAAATTTAAATGAAAACTATTTGAATAAATTGATTTATGTTTTTTAATACCCGAACAACACCATCTGTTGATCCAGTAATGATAACATTTTGATGATCCCATTCACGAATTGATGAAAATGTTACACAAAGAATTTGTTGCATACGATCAGCACTAGATAAATGATAATAAGTTAATTTCTAATCCTATTCATGCACTTATTCATGTATTAGAGGAAATATTTAATAAAGTTCCCAATATTAAAATTAATATAAATATTAATTTAGAAGTATAATTTATCATTAAAAAAGAATTATTTATACCTTCCAACTGTTGTGTTAACGTTAGCCAGCGCATCACCATTTATGGACCATACATGAAGCCATGTGGCAGAGCACGTAGCAATATCACCCTGTAATTATTATTGTTATTTTTTTTTGTTAAATAAATTTTTTTACTATGTAGTTACATTGAATTTTTATTATTTAATTTGTAACTTACAGTTAAATCGTTAATAGAAACAGCTGCAACAATACCAACATGATTTCTTAGTTGCCGCACAAATGTGAATCTGGACATATCCCAAACAATTGCAGTACCATCTCTTGAACCTGATAATATAATATTATATGCTGGGCTTGCAGCTAGACAAGTAACAGCATCAGTATGACCATGTAGCGCATGACGAACAATTAAACTTTTTCGGCTAACATCAAATTTCCAAACGGTAACAACAGAACTAGTTCCTGCTGTTACTATCATTTTTGAATTTGGGCATGCACAACATAATATTTCTCCTGAATTTTGAGCAGCAGCTTCACACACGAACAGTGCACGATCTGAATCATAAATTCCAATACGTAATGAATGATCAGCAAAACCCCAAGCTATATAACGAGTGTATGATGGTGGCATCATAATTTTATTTTGTTCAACAGCAAAAACTGTTTTATCTGGCTGTAAAATTTGTCCTACAGGACCTTTTAATTCTTTAATTGGTTGAAGACTTGGTTTTAAATTATCTAAATTATGGAAAAAAAGTTTATCGCCCTGAGAATTTGTTGCTGATTGTGCCAAAGGATTTTGGTCAATTACGGAATGCCGTGAATTGCCCATTTTTTTTGATGGATGTGGTTTTCTAAAAAGTTGTTTAGGTATTTGACCAAAATTGTTGATAAATCCAATTGTTGCATTTTTTTTTAATGGATCGTCAATACTGTAAAAATAAATTTATTACAATTTATAAAATTTGTAACATTTTTCAAAAATTAATAAAATATTTTAAAAAGGTTTTGACGTTGATTTTTAAGTTAAAGTTCGAACTAAGTACTTCCATACAAAAATTTGAAGCTATAACGTTGTTCAGAATATTGTGATAGGCATTTAGGGTAAAAGTATATGATACTAACATAATTACTACAAGAAACTTTCATACTAAAAGCTTCTCGTAATTGCCATCAAAATCAAAGATTTTTTTGTAAAAAACAGAAAATACCCCACATTCTTGACGCAGTCTTAAATCATATTCTATTGTCTTATATTCTTAGTGTAGCTGAAGAATATACCAAGGACTTTCGAATGAAATCTTATTTAAAAACTAAAATCGGTTATGATGGTAGCTTGGCTATAATTTATCACTCTGCAATATTACAGGCAAGGTTAAATCAGAAAAAGATCAAAACAGTGAGCGAAATGAAATACAAAAACGCTTTAAATAGAATTTATTCCTAAAAGCTTACGAAAAGACATGCTAGAAAATACTCTAGTAACGATTAATTATAGTATTTATTTACATTTAAAGAAATCAGATGATTTTTGAATCGCTTTATACTCGTTTACATTCAGCACCAAAAATTGACAGTTTATTTAACCAATTTAAAATACCTGAAAAATATAAATAAGATATATTCAGGAGAATTGGATCTGCGCCATAGATTTCCATATTTTTTTATTTCAATATTTTAAGCTCTCAATATTAGAGTACTAATTTTAATGAGGTGAAATATACTGCACTAATAAAAACATCATAATTCATTGAATAAATAAAAATAAAATTACTATTACATCAAAAAAGACAAGTTCACTATTAGCAGAAGAATATATCAGTAGCTGAATAACAACTTAAAAGCCATGAAGTCTATAAAATTTGAAATATAAAGTAAAATAGCAAAAGGAAGAATACAAAATTGAAGGTATCGGAAATTAAGTCTCACTTAGTATTGATAGCGCAAGAAGACATTCTTTGGCTAATAATATTCATGAAATCAGATGAACTTTATATAGGTGTACTTCAACTTGTAATTTTACTATCGCTGCAATTTTCATAAGTTTTAATTTATAAAAAAATTTAGAATACTGAAATCTATTTAATATTTTGCTTAAATATACCAAACACTTGGAAGACTTACTTATATATATCAACATTCCCTTCATAAAATAAATGATGGAAGACATTTATAGCATCAACAGCGGCTGTACCTTGTTGTTTATAGCCAAATATCAAATCAATCCACTAAAATAAATAAAAAAATTTAAATATAAAGAGTAAAAATAAAAAAAATATTAAAAAATTCATTACCAAATGTAAATTTTGGCTAACATAATCACATTCTAAGGCACTTCGATGCATTCTAATGAATTCTCTTGTATCTTGCTTAGCCCATGGTGGTAAAATAACATCATTTAATGAATCGCCATTTTGTTTTGTACCTTTAAAAAATTATAATAATAGTGTTTAATAAAAAATTTTTAATATAAAATATTTTAACTAAATTACCCAAGTCAAAATGATTTGAATTCATAAAAAATTCAGGAAGATAAAAAAATTCTGGTATTAATTCCTTAACATCGGCCATATTGTATTTTGATGCTGATAGCCATGCTTCCTTGATACTATGAAACATTCTATCAGCTAAATCAAAATGTCCACCTTGTAGTCTCAAAAAATGTTGTGTAAATGGTTCTAAACGTACTAGATATGAGCAGACTATCATTGCTGAGCTATAATGGGTACCATAATGATATGGAGGGGTCTCACCATGAGGATCATCCCATTCCTGAAACAAGAAATTATGAAGTTATATTAATCCTAGAAAAAATTTTTATGCGAAATGTTATTATAATTTCACTTTTTAACTTCCAACATTTAAATATGGTCTAAGTTTTATAAATTCTCACATCTGACAGCCAAAATACACACGTGCTTATTATTCTGAGTCAAACTTAATTTACTCACAACTTAACTTCTTCTCAATCAAAAACGCAACAGATTGAAATTTTTATATTGTTTGTAACTTTTTCAAAAATTACCTTAAATCTTTTTTGAAATTGTTCTAGCCTTTCATCTGATTGAGCACCCATCGGTTTAGAAAAGTCTCTAAAAGTTTTTGGTGATGTTAAATCTAATTCTTCTGAATCATAATCAGCCAAAATCCATGGGAATACTGGATACTGCATTAAATCATTATACGATCGTCCAGCCAAGGTATTTAAATGCATTAAATATTGAAAATTTGACATTTCTCCGCGCTGTAATTTGAAAAGAATTTTTTCAACTATTTTGTGTTTCATTTTGTTTCTATTACTTACCACCCATCGTTGAGTAACTGATGTTTCTCCAATTAAACTACTAAATATTCCTGAAGTTTGTTCTACACTTGCAGTCCTTTTCTGTCCTGCTACAGATTGTTGTGCATTATCAGCTATAGCAGTAGCATTTGATAAAAATCTTTGATAGACCTTTGTATGAAATTAGTTTTCATTTATTATGTTTCTATCAAAAAATATTTTATTACCTTATTTCTCACTTTTCGAGGAAAACTTAACAAATAATTTCTACCATCATCAGAAAATACTTCTAAGGCAATTGGCTGAAGTAGATATCTTCGTTTATGTACTTCACGTATTTCTTCATAAGAAAATTTTGAACATTGTCTCATTTTTGGTGATCGAGAAGTTCCACCAGAATTTGGAATAATTGGATCATAAGAGCCAGGTGGTAATGTATCAATATCTCGAATATCACGATTTTTAAGCAATGTAAAACCATCAACTATATAACAGTGTTCTTTTCCAAAAAGCAATAGTCCTTCTGTTGTATCTAGACCTTCAATTCTTGCACACCGAAACATATATGAGATTTTTTCTTGTTCTTCGAGTAGTCTAAGAAATGTTTGATTGTCTGATACCATTGAAATATCTTCTTCTTCGTCATCTAGATCTTCTTGATTACCCTCGATCGATTCATTTTGATCAGTTGGGCTATGTGGTGGTGAAATAATATCATTTTTGCTTAAAACACGATTTGTCTCGAATGATGTTTCTGTTTCGCATAAAATTCGAGGTGGCTGTTGGCAATATGTATAATAAAGTTTACTATCAAAACTTGTAGCAACTTTATATTTAAGTTGGCGCTAAAAGTTTTTTTTTTTAAATAAAATAACTATAAATTATATTATTATATAATGAAATATAATTACATTGTCTGGTAAATCAATTTCAGGGCGATATGGATATTGAAGGTAAAAAATTTCATTACGCATTGTCTTTTTTCTCATTCTGTGTGGTCCTTCAGTACAATCCAGCATCCATTTGTCTAAGGGGCATTCTTTTTCTGGACCCCAAAGACCTCGTTCCCGTGTCAATTCAATTTCAGATTGAATCCAATCTTGATAGACATACCTTTGGGTATGTTGTAAAGTCTGGTTATACTGTTTGCATCGCATATCCCATAAATCTCTGAAAAGTAAATAATTTCAAAATAAATTAAGTTTTTTATACAAAGGAAGTTTTTCATTTAGCACTAGCACTGTTAAATAGTTTTCAAAATGACATTAAGATTTTTCGGAATTATTGCTAATTTCAACTATTTTAGAGTTTTTACTTTAGCATTCGTTGCTTAGTTGCGCTATTCTTTTTGTGTTTATATTTCTTCATATATTTATGATTTTAGGAACGATAAATGTAAAGTAAATAATTTAAATAAAATATAAATAATATTAATAAATGTTTTAATATAAATAAATTAAATAAAAAAATATTGAAATAAAAATGTGATAAAGATGAATAAAAGAAAAATCATTTATTGCTACAAACATTTTCTTCTAATTCTAATAAAATTACCTGATAAGTTTGGCATGGATATTAATACTTTCGAATACATATGTTCGGCTTAATGTTGATTTTGTTCGTACAATATCATCTTTCTTGACTTTGTTTCGGCTAGCAAGACGTGTCAAACCACCTGTAACTTTTTGAATTTTCGATTGAATCTGATTATGTATTTCCCATGGTATACGATATGATGCTTTACGTTCAGCATCAACATAATTAAACCATAATTTTGATGCCATTTCCATAACTTGATCTCGTGTTGCTGCTAAATCTGGTGCTTTTAAATTATTAACTGGTGTTAAAAGTGTAATTTTAAAAACCTCTTCAATTGCTGGCTTTTTACATACATAAAGTTCTTCCCAAACACGAACTGATGCACCAACAATAAGATTACGTCCTTGTAATTGATTTAATTGATCATCAGGTATTTCAATTGTATTATTTTGTGGATTAACATGCCATGTTGTATTACGACTATTTGAACCAATATCAAGTATTATTTTCATATCTGATGTTAATTGTAAGAGACAATATGTTAGGCAGCCAATAAAATCAAGTTCATGATTACCAGCCCCAAATATTAATAAACGATGTGTTATCATTTTATGTAATGTTTCTAAAACAGACATTTGTTCTGTAAGGCTTTCTGTAGGACGTGATAGCAAATATAATATTGTACGATTTAATGAATGATGTAATTGTTCCAATGATAATGCTGAAGGACGTTTTTTTGCTTGTGCTATTAATTTAATAACATAATCAAATATATCATGTGGATTTTTTGTAAGGTATCCTTGCCACATTTTATCAACAATACGTGCTGTAAAATAAAAAACATTTGGTGCAATATTTTGTACATGTGATTGTTGTAAAGGTACAATTGGTAGAGCTGCCTGTTCTCCAACTAAAACATCAGCCGCTAATAAATGTTCCATTAATGCGCTAATAATTTCAGTTTGATATTCAATTTGTTGTCGTATATCAGAATTTTCTGGTGATGCATCTAAAACAAGATCAATAACTGGTGTTGATTTACCATGCAATGAAAGACTTAATGAATCAACAACAATAACACGAAGAAAATCAATAACAAATTTTCTTACAGTATGTGCTGTTAAGTGTATTTCTTGATTTTGAATTTTTGTATTAATTAAAAAATGTTCATTTCCACCACCTGATATTTCTTCAGGTGTTGATGCTCCACTATTCGGTTCACTATCATCATTTCCTGCTATTAATATTGGAAATATAACTGCTACTAAAGAATTAATAACTTCAGCTGACATCATAACAGGCATAAAATCAGGAAGATTATGATATAATGAGAATAATACTTGTATTATCATTTCAGGATGCATATTTAACCAATCTATTGATTGTTGTGTATGTACTATAGCTCTAACCATTCCTAAAAGTACACAAACAGCATCTGAACAAACATTAACTTTAAGTGCTGATGTTGGTATTTGATGTGAAACTTGTGAACCCCATAAAAATGTCCATACTTTATCTAAATCAAATTTTGTATGATCAGATGATAAATTTTTAACAGGTTGTCCCATTATCATTGCAGTTATTAGAAAATATAATTCTGGTATATCTAAATGATATTGTAAAAACCATTCAAGCATTTGAAATCCTGGAATATGTA
Source organism: Acrocera orbiculus (assembly GCA_947359355.1). NCBI lineage: Eukaryota > Metazoa > Arthropoda > Insecta > Diptera > Acroceridae > Acrocera > Acrocera orbiculus. The sequence goes on from OX375757.1 coordinate 4,515,412, forward strand.
AAATAGAAGTTCGTACTTCACCAGCTATTTGAGAAGGTAACTGAGGATTTTGTTGACCAATAATTGGTCCATTTGATTGTGTGGTTGCTGCTATATTAGTTGATGATAAACAAACATTTCTTTTTTGAGAAATAAGTTCTGTATATTTAAGATAGCCCCCATTATGTGTACTATCACGAAATCTTACCAAAAAATTTTCATTAGCACAAATAACTACAAGTATTCTTACAGCAAGTATAACTGTAGTATAATGTACTTGTGGTTGTGTAAATAATATTAACCAATCCATTCCCAAAATTTTAGATATATCATCACAAATTATATAATTAACTGTATTTCTTGAAGTGAATAATAACGAATGTAATAAAGTTAAGCATCTATTTCGATGGTAAATATTTTGTGCTAGAATATCATGATTGTCGTTGATTTTCTCTTTTTTTGCAAAAGGTATAATTTTTGAGTTTTCCGGATTATTAGATGATGGCAATTTAGCTGCTATATATTGTCCAAAATGAAGCAAATCACTATGACGTGGTTGACCACCCAATAATGTTTCAAGAAGAGAAAATAAGATTTCACGTGTTGTATAATCAATAATTTCAGTTATAATATGTAAAAGTTTAGTAATCAATTGTAATTCTCTCATTATTTTTATATTTGTTCGTTTTTCATTCGATTCTATAGTCAATTCTAGCAGATGTTCAAGTAATGAACGAAGTAATCCATTTGGTGCACCATGCCATATTTCAAGATCACAAAGAAGATCCTGTAATAATTGCAAAGGAGTTAATTATATTTTTTTCATATAATCTGAAATTAAAAATATTGAAAATTGAAGATATAAACTGTTTAACAATTGAATACAATTTCTTTTTAAATTCATTTAAACTTTTTACTAACGTATATCAAAAATGTAAAATTACATCTTCTGTTTTTGTAATTTACCTGAAATGCTGTTATATTAGGAATTGCAGCCATTTCTTGGCCACTATTAACAGTTCCAACTAATCCAAAAGTCAAATGTAATATATGTGAATTCAAAAGATTCTTCTTTTTCTTAAAAAACATCGCAAGTGTCTAAAAAGATTTATTGTAAGATAAGTAAAATAATAAATAAAAAAAAAAATCAAACCTGATAACTTCGTTTTCGATCCATTTCTGTTTGTGCTGCTCTGTTACTGCGTACAACACAAGTGAGAGCCTTCACCCCAGCATACAAACTTTCAACATCTTTTGCCATTGCAATAATTCCAAGAAGAACATTACAACCACCAACTGTGTCGATCATTGAAGAAACTGGATTTGGGCTAAATACTCGAACTCCTAAGTAACCAACAACTACACCACCAAGAGAACGACCTGGTCCAGCCAAATGTCCTGCTGAATTGTGTAGAATTCTAATACAAAAAAAATCAATAATATAAAAAAATTCATTATATTAAATTCATATCTTACCTAATTGACGTTGCATTTTCATGTGAATTCATTCCCAATTGCTTGGCTATTAATTTATTATCAATTCTACTATAAACTTTTCGAATTTTAGCTAAAGTTAACTGTGATAAGGCTTTAGCATTGAGCCCTAATAAAACTTTTTCTTCAGTAACTAAGGGTTGTACTGTTTCATTTGGTTTTCCATATTGTGGCGCCTGCAATGAACCCATATAATGTGGCCCAAGGGAATATATTATTGATGTAGTCTGTTGCGTTAATACATCTTCAATTAAATGGCAGACACCTTGTTTCCAACACAATCTTGAATAACGCCGCCATATTGGTGGTGTTCCTATATATCCATAAACTTGTGTTGCAACAGTTAAGTTTGTGGAGCCAGCTCCAGGATTTTGAGATATGTAATGAAGTTTTTGTGTATGCATATGCTAAATAAAATTGATAAAAATTAATTATTTATTCATATGAATTTTATTGCTTACCGATCCATCTAAATAAAGTGAAAAGCTAGAATTTTTCAATACTGCTCTGTTAAGAACTACAATCAAGTTATGCCATTGTCCTTCATGTAACAAATCTGGACACCAAATTCTAGCGTTTGTATCGTCCTGACCCTCAGGTTCCCAGTCACCAAGACCTGTAGCAAAAAAAGAATTTTTTAAAAACACAAACGAAAAATGAATTTGTAAAAATAAGAAAAACAAATTACCGGGTGTTACAAGTGTTTCTTGTGTTGATACAACAATTGCTTTATCACGTGCTGACAAGAAAATTGTTAAACATACTAAATTTTCTTCTCTAGGATTTGCTATAGTTCTAATTAATGTTAATAATCGAACACAATGAGGATCCGTTTTAGCATCTGAAAATTTTTCAACACAGAACCATGTTGAAAATGATAATCCTGTTTGTGATGGAAATATTCGATCACCAGATCCAATACCACCAATTTGTATTGTATCAACTGGACTGCTACTATTTAATGATTGTGGTGCTAAGCTTGGTAAATATAAACATCCAAAACCTTCGACAGACATATCCATTTCAACAAATGGTGGTAAAGTATTTGAGCCATGAGCACGAAAGTCACGTGGTGTTGTCATGGAAACTAATGTTTTAATTCTTGTTAATGGTACTGGACTTCCTGGGTTATATGGTTTATTTAAGTCAATATTTTTACACGAAAGTGGCTCTCCTAATCGTAAAAAATCCCTTAATTCTGTAGGTTGTAATGCTTGTGCGGCTAATCTTTCAAGAATATATTGTAGTGGTACATGTAGAATATTTTGTTCCTCACTTAGAGCTTTTCGGCCAATTTTTAAAAGTTGGCCTGCCAATCGATAATCACACATAATTTGCTGATTTCTTTCGCTAAAATGGCATAATGATTTTCATTAGAACTAAATTATTTTATGTGCTGAAAGTATTTTTATTTAATAAGTTTATGATTACAATAATAATATTAAGATTTTTATATCGTTATTGTGTTAATGAAACATACAAAATTTCAGCACATTTTAAAGAAAAAAGAAATAAAACAATTACTGAAAAATAGCACACGATAGAATTTGTCAAAGAACCAATCATAATATGACATCCTTATATTATGATTAAATTTTATTTTCTAACTTCCCCTTCTGAAAAGAATAAACTATGAGAAGTAAGCAATAAAAAATTCACTAATAAGGAGAGCAAAATTTAAAGTCAGTCAAAGCTTGCATGGCCATCAAAGGATGTATTACAAGGATATCTTGGTTCCTTACACTTTGCGAAAATTATTAACGATCGGAGATTTAATCACAAATATTCTAATAATTAATTGCGTTGCAGGGCAGATATAAAATAGATTAAAAAACAAATATGTTATAATTAAAAGATTTGAGGTTATTGTAACATGTTTTATCCATCATTCCCATTGGAGTTGATGTTCTAAATAAAACTTTATTTAGAAGGAAGATTTAGCTGCCAAATAGGGTTTTGGTAGTCTTAATTTTTAAAATTAATAACAAAAAAATCGATTATACTCTTCGTAAAGTGAGAGAAACCAGGAAATTTTCATAAAAGATGGAAGTCTTAAACTTCTTTCTTTTGACAGAAATCAAAAGCTTTCTTTAGATTTAAGAAACAAAATACCATATATTATATTCTTATAATTCACTTTTCTATTGAACTTAACTTTTTTTACATAGCCCATTTTCAAATTTGGCTTCCAACAGTTATAAAACAGTTTTACCTTAATGTGTGTGGTAGTATAAAATAACATAATAATACTATTACTTGGAAAAAGTAAAAATTTAATTCTATAACCTCATAGGAAAACAGTATTAGTTCAGTTTTTGATAACAAAACTTTAACATTTTAGCAATTGCATAAGATAAGATTTAAAACAAAATTAATAAAAATTTAAATTTTCATTCACCTTCGTACAAGACTTTTGATGACTTCAGCTAAGTAAATTTGAAGATTTAATGCTTTTTCAGGATTTTGAGATTCTTCTATAGAAGGTAAAAGTTCCAACATACAAATAACAACTCCAGGATGAACAATTCTAGGTTCAACTGCTGGTGTTAATAAATTTAAAGCAGTAGGCACAGGCGCCGGTAAAATTTCTTGATTTGGTGATTTTACATTTTTTTCATTAACCAATGATATAATTCCATTTAAATTTGGTTTTTCAAAATTATCCAATGATATGCTATATAACAGCCTATAGATTATGCAAACATAAGACAATGATTTTGGAATGTCAGCAGAAAAACTAAAAATTAAACAATTTGCTTATTATAATTTACTAAAATATTTTATTTATAAAAGAAATTTATTACCTTAAATTTAGTATATCACCAGTAAATATGTTATTAAAATATTGTAAATCATTTTCACAAGCCTTTATTGATTGAATATCATCAAGTTGACTTTTTTTAGTAAAACATCCTAAAAGTCGTAGCGTTTCACACAATGAAGTTGTACAAATTTCTTGATAAAAAAATTTTGCATTAGCTGGCTCAAAACGCATAGCTGTTGTTAATGTTTGGCAAACAATTTGTAGAAGTAGAATAAGATCAAATAAATTATCATTATTATATAAGCCATTTAATCTTCCATCAAGTGATACAAATACACTGGTTAAATATACAAATCCGCCAACTTTACGAAAAACAGTACGTGTTCTATGGCTATCTTTTAAACATCCCAATAGCATATTTAAAATTTGTATTTTAAAATCAATTTGATTCGATGAAGCTGAATGCATTGTACTTAATATAAATAGCATATCATCATCACCACCGGCTGATAATATCAGTTCTCGTATAATTCCTAAAGTTTGTATACGACTATGTCTGTATTTTACTAAATCATGTATACATTTAGCTCCACCGCTTTCTCTAAATATATTTGCATTATTATTATTGCCATTTAATAATATAATTAAAGCTTCGAATATATGTTTTCCAAATATATCATTTAAATCATCTTTAGTTTCAATTTCAGTATTTTCATCACCTTTTGTTATACTCTTGACATAAGTTGAATATCGGTCAAGACATGTTACAAACACTTCCAGTAGTCCTACCTCCCGATAGACATCCTTAAATAAATCATTGTGCCGTAGTATATTTAATAGTGTTTTAATACATAATAAACTGCAACTAATTGTTGGATTATTTCTTAATAGTAATGATAATGAAATTAATTCTTTGCATGGAACAAAGTTTAATTGAAATACAATAAATTCCAATAAATCAAAAAATTTCTCTTGTATTTTATGCTCCTTTGTATGTATCTGTTCCGTAAATTGACTAAGTGTGTTCTCTGAATCTAATATAAAATAGTTAGCATTATGAGAATGGTAAACACTAGATATAGCCTCTAGGATTGTACAACAAAGACCTGATGACGAAGACTTTAAGAAAACCGTTTGTAGTACTTGGAATGCATAAATATTTCGTACACAAGTCTCTCTTGAGGTTACTTTTGGTATTTGAAAATTTTGCATTTTAAATAAAGAATTAATTTTTGCTTGAGATGGCCGCAATTCGTTATAACCACACATACAAAGTGACGAAATCATTAAAACTAAATTACGTATGGCAGCTTGTACTTCATTTGAATGTTGACATTCATTTTCTAGTCTGAAATTATTTTAATTAAAATTTTTATATTTCAATATAATGTCTTTTTTACTTTAATAAAAATTTTGTAAGAAAAAGATATCCTTGTGATGATTTAAAGTCATCTAATAAAATCTGTGACACTTGACTAGAATCCTTTAAGAAACAAAATATAGTAACAAACATCTCAACAGTTTCCAAAGGATTTGTTAGTGGTAAACGTTGCATGTTATCAACAGAAATTGCAATACATCCTTTAGCTGTAATTGAAAGAATAAAAGAAAGAATCTCATAAAGTTATTTATTATACATATCCAAAAAATTTTGAAATCAAATTATATTATATGTATGTGGGGAAAGGGTATTACATAAAAATTTGCCTAAAAAAACTGTTCTTAAAATTTGAGTCCTAAAAATGCAAAATATTTCAAAAACATAAAAATAAGCTGGTAACATGACTACACAAATATTTTTAAATTTAGCAAATGAATAAATAATATAAAAAACGATTTATAGATCTTAGCAATAATTATAATAACTAAAGTAAATTTAATTATACTTACAATGAATATAACTGACAACATGTTCACTTAAGCCATGTCGTGAAATTGTTGTTAAAACTTCAGCAGCACTTTTTCTCCACATTTGATTATGTGGTGGACATTGTGATGTAATTACTGAAAAAAGTAATGTTAAATCATCCATACGCGTTAATTCTTCTGATGGATATGGATATGAACAGAGTTTGACTAGAAGTTGAACGAAGATTTTTTGTAATAAAGTACGTCTTTCGAATGCTGTAAATTCACTGGCTGTATTATTGTCATCAATTTCAATATCCGGAAGATCAGAAAATAAATAAAGACATCTAACTAGCGTTGATGGAACCGATTCAGATGTCATTACCTAAAATGTAATAATTTTGTTTGAACTAAAGTAATGTTGTCTATGAAGCGTTAATTATGTAAGCTTAGTAGAAAATTTTTGAACATTAAACAGTGTTTGTGTATCAGTATTTTCTGTCAGGAAGTCTTTTTTATTAATAGAATTTAGGTTTTTCAAACCCTGATCTTTTATTTAGTAACACTTATATTTTTTCTTTCAACTTTACTATTCCTATCAATATCTTTTCATAATTTATTTTTAGAGCCCCTTTTAGAGTGCCAACTGAAAGCGGAGTTGCACCTTAATGTAGCTGATTATTTATCGCTCAGTTATTTAACTATACAAAAAAAAAGAAAAAGCAATTACCTGAATTAATGCTTCATTTCCATTTCCTAATAAATTTAAAGCAGTCAAAAGCATCCAACCATTACTTGACTCTTCACATGCCTCAATTTCTAAAAATTTAGCAATAGCAATTGATGCAGTTTCAGTGCTCTGATTTGAGGCTCTTTTTCGGATTTCAGCAACAATTAAGCGTGATACTTGTTGACAAAAGGCTACAACATCCCAAAATTTTTCACTCATATCCGATGTTTGAGATGAACTGAATACCTTAAAAGTTTAAAAAAATAAATTTTTATCAAAAGACAATGTATTTTTTTCTAATCAAACGGAATTCATCAATTAAACATACCTTACAAAATAATGGAAGCATTTTATAAAGTCTACAGTCACGATCATATTCACTGAGAGGTTCCTTGGGATGAGTATATTCATTAAAAAGTTTCTTAAGATGCATTAGACTCAGTTGAGTATGCGATGAATCAGCTGTAGCTTCCTCAGCATTGCTGCTGCTACTCGTTGCTCCGCGAAACTTTCGCATTACATTCATTTTTATTTTTGTATATTGCAAGCTGCAAGCTTTTTTTTAGTTTCAAGTTGTTACTAAAATGTAATAAAAAGAAGCTATTTTTAAACGATACTTAAGTCAAAAAATATTTAAGTATTCATTTCTCATTTTATTCTACAGTCAATTTGTCGAAGGAATTACTTTAAATCTTTGAGCAAAATGCTTTTTTAAGCAACAATTTTTATTTTTCTCTCTCCAGGAAAAATGTGAATCAAATTAGTCCCAATTTCTTTAAATTTATTGTGAAAATGTTATTTTTTAATTAAAAAAATTTAAAACCGTTATGGAGTATTTGGGTGTTGCGATAATTTTCTTTCTAAGGACATACAAAAGATGTTCCAAGCTTAATGATGTAATAAAAGCAAAATATGTGTTTAACCCTCATTGTCCTACGAGGTGACTGATAGTCACATTTGAAGTTTGAGCTTGAGTTTTTGTGTTATTTTACTTTTATTTTTTTTAAGATATTTCTTTGGATTAACAATCAAAAATAAAAAAATAAGTACATATTTATAAATTTTGAACTACCCATGGTAAAAAAATGCATGAATATGATTCGTTATAAAAACATGTGAAAAGATTAAGGTTCAATATAATTTTCTAAGTTAGTCCTTACAAATGCCCTTAAATTGTTCATAACATTATATTCTAGAAAGGAAATAGAGGACACTTAAAACTATATCAGAAGCTTATTTCATGGATGAGATTAATTCTATAGAAATGATGGGTATAGGTATGATGGGTAGTTTTTTAAAGTCAAAAATAAAAGCGAAATTTTGGATAGAAATTTTGACTTTGAATAATTGGGATTTCGGAAAAAACTGTACACTGATATTTACTAACGATATTCGTTAAATTAATAGATATCAAATGAATCATTGATAAATGATAAAAAAACTTCTTTTTTTTGTACCTTTGGTGGACTAGCAGTATCGACTCTATTTATTTGCATTTAGCTATGTAAAAATTATTTCAATTTGGAAAAGTATGTGCCATTAAAATAACAAAATATTAAACGATAAATACATAGTTTTAAAAAAACGAGCAATGAATGCTGAGTTTTTTTGTTTTTGTCCTTATAAGTTAATCTCACTTCTAAATACACGCGTCTAATACCCCACATCATTTTTCTGATTTAATACTCGACCGACTACATTTGGTACTACCAACGGTAAAGTGTTAACATATTCAAATTTTATGATTTCTTTATCCTTTAAATACATAAATTCCTTTGGTTTTATGACCAATTTCTCTTAGTTTTAAAGGAAGCTTTAAAAATTATCCAAATATTAACTTTCAATTTTGATTATAAATTATTTATAAAACTTATTCCACTACGAATTCCTCCACTCACTTTATTAATTGGGTTCCCATAATTTAAGTGTTAATAAAGAATTTTTTTAAGCTACAAGGTCTACAAAACACTTAACAATCAAATAAATGCTTAACTGTTTGTTTATTGTCAAAGCTTCAAGTGAACTTAAATAGATTAATAAGCGGAATTTCATGAAAGAAAACCTTAATATACAATTTGGCATATTTATATTGAGGATTCTAAATTTTTTTTGTTTATATATAAAGACATTTAATCAGTAAGACGTTGTTCTATTATTTATTATTAGTAATTATTTAAAAGTGTGTGTTTATATAAACAGACATTTAATACCATTATTTGATAAATTTCTTTAACCTTAATTCAATAATTATCTTACCTAACCAGAATTTATGTTGTTTAATCATTTCAATATTTTTATCAGTAGCTATTTCAATCATTTTTCATATTACAAAAACTGAAAATATTAAAAAGCAAAATGTAAATTAATATTCGCCAGCAACTTTATCGATCGATTTTATTTTCTTTTACAGTATGGAGGTCAGTAACTTTAAGTGAATAATTAGCAATTTTTGCATTTCATCACAATTTAAATCTTCACATTTTTATGACATTTTTTAATAGCATTGGGTTATATGAACTTTTATTTACTTATTAACTTTTATTTATTAAAAAAAACCCCAAAAATGTTTAAAGCCAAAGCGCAATTACATACAAACTCCCACTGCTTGTCAAAACATTTAAGATGACATTGATTGTACTAAACGTAATGGAAAAATTGTAATAAATGAGAAAAGTTCTTCTTGAGCAAAAACTAAAAAAAAGTAGACATAAAATTCTTTGTCCAACAATATATAGATATTATATTGAGCAAAAATCGAATATGTGTATTTAGAAAAACGTGGAATAATATTAATATTATACAAGCTTAGTTTATGAATAATAAAAAAAATTAATCAAAAAAAAAAAAACTAACCTACTTGAAAATATTGTTTAGAATAGCGAACGACTCTTCTCATTTCGATGGAATAAATGAATACATTTCTTTTAAAAAATGAAGTGTATCGTATTATATTAAGACGATACAGTTGAGCAACAATGACCGAGCAATTGCAATCCCACAAAAATGCGCAAAACACCAGGTAAGGGGAAAATTCGAAATATTTAACCTAAAAAACCAAAGTTAGTCAGATTCTTGAGGTGCCAGCAAATATATCCCAATATCGTGGTGATACACGAGCTGTCATGACAAGCATAACTTTTCGAAGCTACGGGCGAAACGTATAAAGAACAGTGAGTTTGCAGTAACTTCGAAAAGTTATGCATGTTATTACAACTCGTGTGTCACCACCCAAAGGGGGTATTCATATTGAGGCTTGTAACATTTCGGAAATGTTCCACTACAATTCTCAGTCCACTAAAATATGTGAAATGTGTTGGAAAATATTACAGATAACATGTGTATATAAATGTGTTCTAGTAAGATACCAAGCATGAGGCAGAAATATTTCTGCCTCAGGAAGGGGTAAAAGCTTTTTCGAAATTTGCGAAACTCCGTCTTACCTTTCACCTCCGTTTATCTAGAAATTAAATGTTACCGGACTCAATGTGAATACCCCCAAAGACTTTCATTTGAAAGTTTTGATTTATGCTTTTGTATACATCTGTTAATTTTTAATAGAATAATGTTATCTAAAAAATGCAATAAATTGGATGACAAAACCAAAGCTATGAGACTTAAGACCACATTATTTCAAAATATTAGTGCTGACAAAAGTAATTTGGTTATTTAACTTTAGATGAATAGAGATATCGTGGCAACGGCAATTTTATGTAACTACAGGAAATGACTTAATAATGGCCGAAACTTTTATTTGTGTAAAAATAAAAAAACGGATGACTGAAAACTTTACATTAATTTTTTAAAAAAACTACAAAATTAATTACAAAATTAATAAAAAATATGCATGAAACAAATATGCTTAAGTAGAAAATACACATGAAAATTCTACTTGTATAATTGATTCCTCCTTACTAGAAAAAATAAGCACCTGGTATGAGTAAGCTTATTATCTGAATTTTAATCTCAATGAAAATTTATGAGACAGATGAAATGAGTTAAAACTATCACATCAAAAGAAAAGATATACTAAATATGTGAAAAAAAAAATTCTAGACTTGTTTTTTGTTTTTTAAATGAATTCTAAATTTTAAATTAATGCAAAAAAAGGTACCAAAAGTTTTTACTTCTTTTAAGTTAGGCTATAAGTAGGTATATGTATTTATTAAATGTTTTTATAGGAAAGGAAAAATATAAATCCTTAAGCGGATAAATGTCAATTTTCCCTCCAATCCACATACAATGAATGATGCATTATTTTTTTAAGAGGTATGAAATGAAACTCAAATACAGTTAATTTTATTTTTCCTCTTTTTCCATATAACAAAAAAACAATTTACCCTTAGAGAAAAAAACATAAAAAAATAGTTCGAAGCATGTTTGATTTCTCTTCTTATCTATAAACATTTAAGTAATATATACATGAAAAATATTTTAAGGATAAAATATCTACCTAATTTTTTTTTACTAATTTAAAATTTTCTAAAATATCTTTTCTTTTTTACACAAGAAATTCCTGTATTTTGCTTAGTTAAATTTATTTATTTTATTTTACAATAAGTTAATATTATAAAGATTGATGAACTTTAAAATAAAAATGCTATAAAAATTTTGTACTAAAAATAATTTTATAGTTAGTATTTTAGGTATTGTTAAATTATTTTGTTTAAAAGTTAAATGTTGTTGTTTTTAATTTTTTCTTATATTTTTAATAGTTTTAATTTTTTTATGTTATGAGAATATATTTGATTTAATAGAATATTTAAACAAAAAATAGAAAAGATACTGATATTTTTTTGTGGATATTATGCTCAATTCAAATCTTCTAGCAATAAAAAACAACTAAATTTGATTTATGTAGAGCAAATGTAGCTCCTTATGCTTCTTCAATAATTTTGACAGCTTTCTAAGTCTCTTCAACTTTAGGGAAGTGGATGTATTATTTTGAAGCTTGTCTGCTGCAATTTTTAAATCTTAAGGATAATTAAATTATTAGTAATTTTGAAATGTACTTAATTAATTAATTGATTGGGACGGTTCCCATTGTAGAATTAGTATTCATTCTTCTATGTTATTCCAGCAGTTGTAGTAGGTTTTATCTCTCTCAATTTATGGGTGTAATGCTTGTTTCCACTTTGGTATGATTTAGTTGTATTTTTTCATGATTTGTAGATTTTCTGATTGGTAATAAAGCAATAGGCATTAATTGATTTTTATTACCATTTAGGATTTATTAAAATCATTATTTTATTTCATTTACAAATATTATTAACTTTATTTTAAGCTATAAAAAATCATATTATCTTTTGATGTTTCTAACTTAACTATTTTACAAAATAAAAACAATTTGTTTTTATTCTAGTATATCTAAATAAATATTAAGACAAAAAGCAAGGTCTTAAATTAGTGATTCTGTAATAATCCATACTTTCATTGTTAATTAAATACAAATTTCTTGTATTTTAATGCTTTTTGAATCATAAAACCTTAAAAACTTTTTTACAATTTTTACAGAACTGCCTTAGGTATAATGTTGGTCAATTACTCTTTCATTAATATCAATAATTTGAATGTTTTTTGGAATTTGGTATCTATCGAAACAACAAATATAAATTGCTTTACAATTAATATTATATTGCAAGAACAATTTCGTATCAGTCGTTATCCCGCCAAATATTGCTCTTCTATGGAATGTAGTCGTGTGGGTTAAAATTATTGTGCTCAAATTTATTAAAGCCCTATCTTTGAAGTTTTGGAAAAGAAATAAAAAAATTAATAGCTTCAATTTTTTTTAATTAAACAAAAAATAAAAGCTACTTATATTCGATATCTGTTGGAGTTTTGAAAATATAAATAAAATATTATCTTACATGTATACATATGTAAAATAAAATTTTCCCTATAAAGTTAAATTGAAAATTAATTTTGCAAAGCTTTTGCGTAAAAACTATAAAATGCCCAGAAATCTGCTGTGCCAGTTCTTTTCAATTTTTTTCTGAAGCTGTAAAAAAAGCTATAAAATACTAAAGGCTAATAGCATATCTAGATTTTAAAGTTAAACTTGAGCCTGAATTGGCAGATTTCATCAATCTTTTTTTGTATTTAAGAATATAACTAAAATTTATAAATACCACCCAAAGTTAGCATAATTTATATAAATTAAAATTGAAATTACGTTATATTTTTAAAAATAATTTTAAATAATTTCTATTAAAAAGCAAATCGAATTTATAATATCAATATAAAAATAATAATTATTTATATTATTTTTGATTTGTTGACAATCCATGTGTGCTTGTGCGCCTAAATAAATAACATTGCACAAAGGGTGAGTGTAATGCAAAATATCTAGTATAAATTGTTGTACGTCTCCCCTCTTAGAAGTAATTTTCCGACAATAATTATAAAAATTAAAAATCAGAAAAAGTGAAAATTTAAAAAATTCTTTAATCACATAAAACCTTAGTAGAATAAAAAAATTAAATCAAATTTTATTTTTGAATGATTTATCACCAAAGCTAAGCTTGTAATAATTTTCTAGTTACCATGAAGATATTTTTTTTTTAAATCGAGTTTCTAAAAGTCGAACTCTGAATTAATTACTTTTTGCTTCTTTAATTTTTTCTCTATATAAAAGTATTCTTGCTCACGTAAAATTTAACCCTCAAAAAGTTTTTTTCTTCTGACATCCCATTTGAGACTAGTTAATTTTTTAAAAGGCTTTAAGGGACAGTGTTGAGAAATTTAAAATAAGGATTTGACGTATTATTTAAAAAAACCTTAAAACACCCTAACAATAAAAATTAGTATTCTGGATACACTAGAAAATGCCGAGTATAGAAGTTACGGGTTCTTAAGCGATTAAATTTTCCATAAAAATTGCCTTTAAGTTTATCGTGTAAATTTCAAACATGTTTGCTTTGAATACGAGATATATTCTATTGGTAAGCAGTTTCCGTTCAATTTAAGGGGCTGTGATAATTTAATTCAATATCATTTCATTTTGTCAATAGTCTATTTACCTTATTATTTGGTGTTGCGAATTTGACAGCAATTGGAATGCCATAGGGCAAAAAAGTTTAAACTAAATTTTATGCCCACAAGTGAAAATAATTTTTGATGTAGTAACTGTTAAAAACATAACATCAATTCAACTTTATCATGCGGCTGAAATTATTGAAAATTAGTTTAGCTTCAACTTTATTTATTCCTTCAAAATTTTTTAATAGAAGTATTTCAAGATTCAAATCGATTTATTTGTTTTAGCCCTAAAAAAATTAAATTAAAAATGTTGAAAAACGGAGTATCAATTAATTAATATTTATTTACCACACAGGATGCATTAATAATAGCAAAAAATATTTATTCTATAGTATTTTATCTGTTTTGTAAAGCTTTACACAATCCTGAAATCAATGAGTAAGTAAATAGAACTGTTCCTGCTAACAAGAAGTTTAACTTCGTAAGTGAAAAATTTATGACCAGTGAGTGTACCCCTTTTTTATAAATTAAAAGTATGAAAAAGCTTTTTCAAAAATTTATCCCCATACTATTTTAAAGATTATTACATCTGCTTTTGCAAATCTGCAGAAAAATTTTAAGTTCAATATAATAAGACATTGATCTCCAATGCTATTTTCCCCTTCAAAAATATCAGAGAAAATATTATTATTGACAAAAATATGTCGATATTGGAATATTAAAGGAATTATATTTATCGTCAGAATATCTACTCATAATTGCTTTAGGGATCTGCTTATTTCATAGATTTTAGAGAAATATAATTTAAAGACAAAATGCACTCATTTAAAATGCAGTCTAACAAACTATATTTAGAAATTATATGAAATTTATGACTTTCAAAAAAGCACCAAAAAGACTTTCAGGCAGTCACTTATAATTTACTAAAACAAAAGTTTTTCCTAATTTTAATTGATTGTGTTTTTTTTTTGTAATACAAATTTTATGCGTTTTAAAATGTAAAACCTAATTGTATAAGCTGTTGTTTTTTTTCTAAAAAATTTGTACTATATTTAACAATTTGTAAACTGTCAAAGATTACCTTAAAAAATCGAAGCAATTATTTCGACACAGTATCCTGGGAGACGATAGTTTCTACAATTATACAAAATCAAGAGGAAACACTTGAAAAAAGTACTAACAAATATATATTACATCAGAAGCGGTATATAAGCGAGCTAAAGCAATAATGTCTTAAATGACTGTAAAGAACGTATTTAGAATTTTGATTTCCAAACTTTTGGTCCATTTTAAGCTACATAAGTTTCATCATTTTCAATATATACCTACCTATATAAAAAATTACTGCACTCAGAAAAATTATTCATGATAATATATTTTAGTAGTAAATCAAAAGCCTTCAGATCTTATAAGAGCTCTCCATGCCTTAAAAAGTCCTACATAAAAATTCTATATAGGGCGAATTTTTCTCGAGCATTAACTCAAGCTACTTTACTTTCCCATATGACTTGCTGGATCCTTCTTTTTGAACTACAAAGAAATGTAGTCAAAAGTTCTAATTTTTTGATGTATTTGTACACTAGGAAATATATGGCAAAATGCAAAGCTATGTTAACGCTCAATGTGCTTATAAGTGTAACCCCACTTCGTTTAATAAGATTTATAATAATTTGATGCTGCCCCACAAATCATAACGATGTAAAAATGAAAAAAGGAAAATAAAAATTTACTATTTTTAAGTTAAAGTAAATAAGGGCTTTACCTATAACTGGAGTACTAGCATCTTAAGATCCACTTTAATTCGATTTGTTTCATTTAAGCTCTCCTTTGTATTTAAATTTCTTTTGTTTTGAATCCTATTTCAAAGTTACCACTTTTACTATAAAGCTTCTTTTTGAAACTATTGTTGCATGTAACTTTTTTAATACTCTTTTCGAATGATTTTCTTCTTCATCACAGAGTTTGTGGGACCTTTGAAATATTGTACATTTATAAAAGATAAGAGCCTTGGTAAATTGCATTGCTTCCCTAATTTATTTTAGGTCTGTTTGATTAGTTTTTATAAGCTCCCTTGAGTTGTTAGCCAAACTGGAAGAATCTCGTAAGAAAAAAGTTATACATGAGGACACTATGAGCTAATTTAGTTCTTTTCTCAGTAATAACAGAAGCATTAATTAAAAATATTGCATCTTATGAAATGAATGAGTCAAGATCTAATTGAGTCATTCTACACAACATCTTTTCCTGTTTGTTTTATTTATTGTTCTGAAATTTTCATAGCGTTCTATCTAGAAATTTAATTTAGTTGAAAAAGTAAAAAAACATGTTTTTTGGAATGCAATTTAGTGTTAACCTTTCTTTATTTTTGATTAATACAATTTTTAAGTGAGTTTTGAAAAAAAAGTGTTACGAGTTTGATTACTGGGAAGTAGAATTCCGAATTAATTCCATTTGCCCTCCGCAACTGTGTGCATTCTTTTTGAGCCTTTAGAATATGAAATAGAGTATGAATATAATTATAAGCTTGTTTGGTTATTAAATAATATTTTGCCATTTTGTTTGAATTATTTTTACAATATCTTAACAAATAAACATATCATTCAAATTACGTAATAATAAGATATAAAAGCTATTTTTCCCATTTTCTTAATAAATAAAAGAAAACCATTATTTTTTCCCATGAGGGGAATATATTAAAGAGTTTACTCTAGTTTTGTATATATGACTGGCTGTTTTTTTATTAGTCCATTGTATTTTATTTGAATACATTTGAAAATATCATTTAAAAATCAAATGAAATATTGGTTTTATACGTCATATACGCATGTTATATAATTCTATTATATTCTTCAACTTTTGTATGCGAGGCTATTGGAAATTTTTTTCAGAGATTCCCATTCAATTTTTAAAAGTGTGCTATCAAATTTAAAAATTCATAAGATGAATAATTGTTTGGCTTCAGTTTTCATAAACATTTAACAAAAAAATTTATTTTTATCATTGTAACAAACAGCATGAAGTTTGAGTAAAAATTTGTATATCAAAATTTTTTTGTTGACAAATAGGTTTTATTGGTTTTCTAGAATATAATTACGTTCTTAAAAATTCCATTTTTTATCCTAGCTAGATATTTAAATAGATTATCGAATGTGTTGAAGGAAAAAGTATTTTTGTGTAAAATTTTTTATAAGAAACAAATTTTTCCAATATTTGACTTTGTTTATTAAACTTCATCCTGAAAACTTATTCTAATATGAAATAAAACTTCAATAAACTTATTTATCCTTGATATTTTAAGCAATAAACTCTAACGCAAATATTTATCTGTTCGTAAAGAACATCCTAATTAATATTAATATAGAGAAGATTTTACAAGCATGTGCAGATTTATCTTTATAAAAGTGAATTTAAGTTTTTTATTGAACATAAATTGAGGTTGAAATACATGAACAATACTAACAATAAGCAAATAATTTGTTGAAGTGTATTTTAGCCGAAATTGCAAAAAATGAAAAAAAAATAATAATATGATAGCATCTAAGTACATGCGGGCTGCGACACAAAATATTTTAATTTTAAATACATTTCATTTTACTTGAGGGAATGAAATTAGCCTGTATGAATCATACGAGCAATGATATTGACATAAGCATGAACTTTAAAAATATTCTAAATATATACCTCCTTTATTTTAAGTCTGCACAGAAAATATTTCTTTAAGAATAGTTAAAATTTGAAAGTCAAAGATAGATCCATTTTTTAAATAAAAAAAGAATGAAATTAAAAGTGTGAAAATTATGATTTCCAAAAGAATAAAAAATTACTTTTTTAAATGAAAAACAAATTTGATGAGACACACTTAAATAAGTTTTACTTTTGAAGTAACTACGTAAAATTTTGCTGACTTATGTGTTTAGGCAAAAATGAGTTTTGTAGCTATTTATAGTATTAATGGTCGAAGGGCATGATAAATATAAAGAAACTTTTCCAAATTGTAAGCGTTATTAAAGAGTAGGTCTATTCATGGTAAAATTTCAATGACCACTGATATATATAACACATGAAAATTATCATGCGTCATATGTGAAATAATCCCTATTGAAAAAAGTACCTCGTAAATCACCTCTTAGTACCTGATTTAATAGCCATTATATTGTTTGGTGTTCTTTACTATCATGAAACAAAAAATGAGGCTTTAGAACAGGGCCATCTTAAGACACAAAAGAATATTGGGCCCTAAAAAAGTAAATTATGCTGAAAATGGATCAAATTTATTTAATCAAGAAAAAAAATTTACACACAACCATCTTTGAATAAGATGATTCAGTAAATAACATTTTGTTTCAAAAAGAAAATATAAAAGTTCTTAAAAATATTTTTAAATAAACAAAAAATGAAACATTTTACAAAATATTTTTTTCAAAAATATTAAATTGTTATAATTTTTTTTTTGTTTGAAACAAAATCTACTCATTTCCAAAATATAAAAAAATAAGAAAATCTTACTAAAAAATGATATGTAGGAACTTAATTTCGTTAATAAATAATTTTTGGCCTAATCTTTTATTAATTTTATAATAGAAAAAAAAAATCCTTCTATTCTATAAGATGTATTACCAATGAAGTTTAAGATCAAAAAACCTCTAAAACCTTCCACCCTAATAAATTTCACTTTATCAATTTATTTTAAAATGTGATTTTCAAAAAAATCTAGTGTATAACTTAAATTTGCATATCCTTTCGATGATTAAAGATTCAGAAGCTTTAAAGATAGTTTCTTTTCAGCATTTTGAAAGTCAACTTTTTAATGTTTGTATTGATTTTTCCCATGAAAGAAATTAATTACATAACATCAAACTCATGATTTTCTAATAAAAAAAACAACAACTATAAGAATTGCTTCGAAGTTCTATAGGCCTGTTTTTTTTTTGTATCTTTTATTTTTATTTGTTAAAGAAATATTTTTTTTGACTATTTTTCATCGAAATTTTCCTCAAATAATTTAGAAATATGTATGATGGTTGATGTGTTAAAGAAACTAGGTCACCTGGTATGCTTTCTTTTATTAGGCTGTTAATTATTTCCGATTGAAAATAATGGAAAGTCTTAACAATCGAAATTGATTTATTTTTTTTTTAATTGGCAATAAAACTTCAATATTGTTAGAAAGAAACTTCTATAATATCTTCAATAAATCAAATTCTAATATGATTAGCAAAAATGTGTTAGAATTAATGATATATAAAACTCCAATAAAAGAACAAAGATAGTAAATAAACTATTTATGTCACAATTAGAATATTAAAATCAACTAAATAGAAGATGACTGCTGTATTATAAAAAATGAATATGAAATTTGTGTATCAACTACGCAAAATATTAATGAAAATAGATATTAAATATTCAAAATAATTTAAGTGTTAGAAAATTTTTGATATGTCAAAACTACAAAGTGTTTTTACATTCAAATTTTTGAGACTTTGTTTCTTTATTCGCAACAAAATTCTTTAAAAAACTTTTTTCTATGAAATTTTGAATTTTAAACAGGATTAAAATTTAATAATACATTTACTTTAGAAAGTGATAAATAATTACTTTGAAAAGCTCAAATTAATATATGACATTATGATTAGTATTGTATGTAGAAAAAGTACATTGTATTTACTAAGCTAACGAGCAAACATATCTTACTAGGATCGCCCAGTTGTTTAAACTTTCACCAACACATCGAAAAAAGCGTTGCTTTGTTTTTATAAATTGTTGCTTTTTCTCCCACACATTTTATATGGGAAGAAATATGCAACACACATCACTCATTATCGATAGACATGTGTAGAATTTTGAAATAATTTTTTCATTCGGCACATCTTTTATTGGCGACGTCGCCTTTCGAATGAAACTGGCTTGAGTAAAATCGGTTGGGTATAAATACCTTAAAAATCTTAAAACCGTATTTCCGCACTGACATCTAATTTGAGTTTTCCACCATATGTTTTATAAGATGGCGTCATATACACACTTCGTCAGCCAAGAAACGATTTTTTCTTTGTATAGGAGGCTACAAGTGTGACGCCAGTCAAGAAAGGGTATTAGCAAAACCAAAAATTTTGCATTTGATGTTGGTTTTAAGCAAAACTGTGTTTAAGGTTGCAAATCTAAGCAAATTAATTTAGCTTAAAATAAACTCAAGTCTACATAAAATAGACCAATTATGTTCTACATATATGTATATGTATTGAACCATAAAGTGTGTTTTCAATTAAGGGAATCTCTTTGATTGCTTTTACAAAATCGAATACAGTCTTTTTTTATGTCTTATGTTAAAAAAGATTCCTTTCAAATTGTATTAACTTTGAGTGTTTTTTTTTTGATTTCTACAAAACTTCATAACTAGAAGAGGAAAAAACAACAATGAAAACATTTTAAAATGAAAGCTTTATCTTAAACTGAAAATAAAACTTACAGAATCTTACTTGATGTACAAATGATTAAATTTGAAATAGACTTTGTGTTTATAAGGTGGGAAAAAGGTTTATACTTCTTCACACATTTCTTTTCTCTAAATTTTAATCATTTTTTAAATCCGGTATTTTGGTAAAAATTTTTATGCTTGTCTGAATACCTTAAATGGTTTACTTAGTAATATTTTACTCATTGTGACATATTATTAAAGAAATATATAAATTATGTGAGCTATAATTATTAATAAAACTTTTATCACACATGAAGTTACAGAAATCAAATGTTTCTTATAAAAAAGTTATTCAGCCCTACTTGAAAAGTTAATTTAAGAACATTTTATCGATAAACTATTACAACTTTGGCTGTTTATTGATAAAATTTTTATTTAACAAATAAAGTTTCTATATATACATACTTTTGCGTTTTTTCTTTTAGATTTATTTACTATAAATCTAGATAAAGTTATAAGTGCAATTATGATTTTTGTATATTAAGATTTATGTATATATATGTATATTCCCTTATGGCAGGTGCTGCTGATAGTAAATTAAGTTTGAATTACGTGTTAATTAAAAAGATCAACTAATTTTCTGATGTGTAGAAACTATTCAGATTTGATTTTAACATTTTAACAAACTATCAATATAATATAGAAATAACTTGAAATTATTAATTTTTTAATTTTATAAGATTTATGAATGATGTATTTTAAATATTGACAATTTGCTGTCGCGTATAGATATATTTTTTACACTAAGACCTTAACTGGTGCCTTGAAATAAATAAAAACCTTAACTAAAATTGGTATGGCGATTCCTTAAGCCTTTAAAAGTATCTGTTTAAATTTTGATATTTTAATATTAATTATAAATTTAATTAGAGGAAAATTTTTTAACAGGGGAGAAATTCTATTTTTGTGAGAATGAAAATGAAAGGTTTTTCATTGTACTGCAGAAGCTTACACTTATTTCTTAGTTTAAGTTTTATCAATATAAAAAATATAAAATATTTCCTTACACTATATTTTTTACAATAAAAATGCATTTTTGCGTAACTAAAATTTTTCATTTGGTTTTTTAAACATATTTTTTCTTTAAATGATATAAACTTATAAAATTCATTAATCTCTTCAATGTAGCATGTGATTGGGAAATAATTAATCTCCTACAAAGTTTGTGTAAATAAAACTGTACCCAAATTCCAATATTTGATTTCAAATTAAACTTTAGTGAAACATAATAAATTAAAATTGTTATATTTACTTAAACATTGTTAACAACACCAATGGCTTTCTGCCGAAAAGTAAGAAATTTATCGAATGAAATATGTCAAAGTTAGCTTTCCTATCAAATGAATAGAGCACAGTATGTCTTTGCCATTTAATTAATTTTACATTCCCAGTGAATTAAAATTTATTGAGCTTTAGAATAATTTAATAAAATTATAAATTAGAAATAATGAAACTTTTTACTAGAGATATTCAACTCTATTATGTTATCATTTACTCTCACTCAAGAAAATATATTTTTCTTTTACTTTTATAATATCTAAAAGTATTTTGAAATCAACAAGATTTCTATGTATAGATACATATTAATATATTTGCTTACAAACACGAAAGACTTCATGCTAACATGATAAAAATATTTTGTTAAGAAAGCCTCAAGTCATGTCTTTGCAAATATTTAAAATATTTTAGTCTCCTTAACATACAGAGAAGTATTTTAAATGTTGATCAATAAAGTTTTTCACTGCTATTTAGGGAAAAGTTAATATTCCTTAAATATACTTTCAATATTTACTCTATGAATATTGAATTTTTTATTATTATTAAAAGGCGTTATTTTCAATTTTTCTTTGATTCAATTTAATTTCAATTAAACTTGCTTTCATGGCCTTTTGATGATTTTAATTCAATAGAACTAAGTAATGTTTTTGTTATTCATATTTTTTTTAATATAAAGTGAAGTTTTTTTGGAAACTGAACGAAGGATTGAATTCCATAAGTAAAACCATGGCAAATGGTACTTTTATCACGTTAGTACACTCGAGAACACAATCACATACACATTTAATTTTACAAAAATAAAGAGCTTGTATATTATGGTATTAGTGTAATGTGTGAAATTTTTCTTTTATAAGAGGTTATATGAATTTTTTAAGTATTTTTAAACTCTAATCCACTTAATACTTTTTCTATTTTAAATTTTTAGTCTAGTAATCAATTAGATCAGTTTAAATAAATTCAAAAATATTGACTGTTCAAAACCCCTTAAAAATACAAAGGATATAAAGCTTTAAAAAATTTTTACGTGATTTTTACATATTTTTAGTTAATTTTTTAATAGAATAATTTATTATTTTGGTATGAATTTATGTTTTTTCAAAGATTTAAAATTATTGATATTTTTCATGATTTATAGCAACAAATAGAACAACAAAAAGTCAATTCAACCAATTCGCATGTAAATAGTCAAAGAGTATAATTAATTACACAGGCCGACGAAAAAACTACTTTTAAAAACTTTTTAAACCAATTTACCTCTTTCTTATGTATTTTTTGGTGCTAAGACCAAATTTGATATCAGTTTCTTTTTATCACCCACAGATTTCTCACAATATGGCATTAATTGTATATTTTAAGGCATCAGAAATATTTGGAAAAAATTCATTTTATTTTTAACTAAGCGACAATTTTTACTTACAGTAATATTAAATTGGAAAAATGCGAATATTAGGTGTTTATTTTTTTGTATTTTCTCTCCCTTTTCTCTGTAAAATTTCTTGTAAAGCTTTTTTTCCGATGTGATGCATTTTTATTTTCCCATTGGAACTCATCAGTACTCGTTTCGGAACAGGAATGTAAAACGTGATCAATGGACTCAGATGGCAAAGGGACAGGAAGTCCCGGTCCATGTACTACTGGCCGATCAACTGAAGTAAGGTCAGGATAGACAATTACTTTTTTATTTTTCGAGTTATATCCAGCAACATCTATGATGCAAAAATAATCTCTCCATATCATGGGTATAGCAAATCTAAAAGCAATCTTAGACCATTTTCTAAGATCTTCAACACAAACACAGGAGCCCAAGATTTGTCTTGAATACCAATTTCTATACCAAAATAAGCAAAGTACACTTTTTTCACAAAGTCGGTTATGTTCCTTTGATGTTTTTTAATTGTAAAATTGTTAGGAGAATTTTTACAACCACGATTAGGCATATTAAAGTCTAAATAAAACGCACATATGTCAAATACTGCAAAGCAAGTTTATATTAACTGGAAAAAAACAAAAAAGTTTTTCAATACGTAATTTTTTGTCTGCTGCTGCTGTTATATCAATTTTATTTCTGATGAATTACAATTTTTTGGAATTTTTTTTTCTGATCTATAGTTGTTACGGTGTTCCGTTGCTGTTAAAGTAAAAGTACAAGTGGGGGTTGGTGCGCGAAGCGAGCAGGAGGCTTGCCTCCTAGCTTCGAATAATAGCATTTTAACTTATTCTATATTAAAATGTGAGATATTGGGGGGTGATACGACTTTTTTATTATTATATTCGGATTCAGCACACCAGATAACATAGGAATAAGCTTAAATTATTGAAAAAGTTTTTTTTCGTCGGCCTGTGTTATTTATCCAAACATACAGAAAGCAAGATTAATTTCTTTAAAATTTTTTTTCCTCCAAATATGATCCTAAAGAGAAAAGCTTTAAGCTTATTCGCATGTTTCGGATAAATATTATGACAAAAGTTTTTCCTTTACAAATTGGTTTTTTTCTAATTCAAAAATGGAGAAAAATAGAAAGTGAAAAAAAGCTAAGATACCTAAAAAGGTTAACAAAAGGATATCATATTCTCTTATATTACTAAATTAATTAACTATATTTAAAATTGACTACAAGTTTTTCAACTAAGTTAAGTTCAAGCAAAAAATAGAAATTCACTAAATTATTATAAATATTTGAGCAATCACAAAAACATTTGAATTAAAATTCAATTACAAAATGGAAATCATATTTTCATAAAAAAACAATTTATGGACTTTATTTTTAATTTCACCCAAAAATTTTCCAAACTGAAAAAAACAATCAAATTGTAATTAAAAAATAATTAAAATCATATTTAGATAAAACGATAATCATAGGCTTTTAACAAACATTTTAAACTTAAATTTTTACAAATTTCATTATTTAAATAAAAAACAAAAAGGATTATTTTGTTATAAATAACAAATAATAACGTCAAAAATCACTAACCTGTCTTACGGTAGAGTTAAAAAGTCACATATCGGCTGATAAAATATCTAAAACTTACTATAGGTATGGGTAAATAGTTACAAAATATTTTCATGTGCATATACAGTAGATTATACAATTTTTCAACCTTGCTTTTGTTGCCCAAAATCTTTTACACCTATCAGTACCAACAGAGATTTTAATTGAATTGTGGTCAATTTCTTTAGAAGGTATGAAAGCAATGACATTCTTTTCAAGTGATTAATGTGTATCCAATATTCCGTCTATACCCTAGACATTTAGATAATTAATCTTTATCCGTTTTATAAGTATTTCAAAATAAAAATCCATTCAAATAAATAAAAAAGCATTTTAATTCAAAAATGATGTTTTTCAATCTAATGAATTAGATTTAAAATCAATTAAAAAGATCTTGCAGATTTAATGGAAAAATATTTATTACATTTTTTCTGAAACTTTCTGATAAAGTGTCAACATTTAGTCCTTAACTCTTCCTATAAAGTTTTTCCAATAATTAGTAAAAAGTATTTTTGTGTCATGCTAAATTACGTTTGTTTGTAGAAAAATTTGATATCCCCATAGCAATAAAATTAAACTCTAAGGATAAGTGCAAACAATTGGGTAAAAACATTTTGAATTTTTTTAATTTGAAATAATCTACAACTTTTTGTAAAAACTTTTGAGTAAAATAAAATACATTTTTCTTGTTTTTATTCAGCTTAATAAATTTATTTTTTTTTTATAATAAACTGAATTTATAATATATATATTAATATCTATTATCAAATTTTTAGAAACAAAAAAGCACCATAGTCCTTGTGTATTTGAGAAAATCTGTTGAATATCACGAAATTTTGCTTTTACTACAAGATAAAATCCATTTTGAGAGCTAATCGATATTTTGTTATTTCTCCATTCTTTGAGCAAATTGTAAAATTATTTTTGATTATGACAGCATTGTAGAGGAATATAAATCCTAGACCTATCTCATGATGAAAATTTTGCTGACATCATATTTATACAGCTGCATCAGAGATGATTTCCTATATGAGTTGAATCAGTCGGTAAAGAATGATTCTATTAAAACAATAAAAGCATAAATACAACAAATAAACTTATTTGTAAGTTTGTACTTGTCTGTTTTTTTTTGAAAAATGTCTGTAAATGGATTTTTTAAAGTCTTGCGGCAATATGGTCATGTACGTACATGTGTTGTTTTTAAATTATATTTTGTGCCAAGTTTAGTAGTTGTATTTGTGTGAAATTTTATTGTTAGTAAAAACAAAAGTAAATCAAAACATTTTAATTGGAAAAACACAGCTTTTATATCAACTGAATTTTATGAAATTTTTATATCTACATCAAGGAAGCTTAAAAATAAATGAGTTTTATTCCTGATTTCTTCTTTTTTATTGTAGTTATATTTTACTACTTTAAGTTATCTTTAATTAAAGTAATATTTCTGTACAAATTTTTTAGAATTATTAAAGAATTTTTCTCTTTGGTTAGTTATAATTTGGTTAAAATATACAAAATGTAGTTTTTCCAATTAATCAAAAATAAACAAAATTATAGAAATTTTATTTAAAAAAAAATAAATGACTTTTACAGCATTCAGCACACACATACATTACATAAATATAATTACAATAATTTATTTACAAATGTACTTACATGTAAAGTAACTCTTTGACGTAATGATGAAGATCGTCCTTTGCTTTTTTTAAATGAGCACAAGATTAATTCCCGCATACCTTTTCTAAAGTTTCGACTAAGGAAGGCATATAACAATGGATTAACACCTGAATTGAAGTACGTCACTAGAAATGTTAATGGGGTCAGCAAAGCATTAAAGCTTGAGTCTCCTTTATATGTTGTTGACCTGTGTAGCAAAACAAAAACACCTAATTTATTATTTACCTACAATAATATAAGATAAGGGTGACTTTTTAGCAATTGTTTTTTATGAGTTTCAAGCAAATTATATTATAAACAATTGTGGGTTTCTAAAATAATAATACTTTCTAAGAAAAGCAATAATTTTGGATATAAGCAAGAGTGCTTTTTGTTGATGGAGTGTAGCTATATCTTCTTTAGTCTTTTGTAATTTAGATAAGCCATTGCTCATTTAATGGTCCAAACGTTATTTTAAAAATTTTAAGTTTACTCATCAAATTTATAAATTTTTCATGGCTTAACACTGATACAAACTTTAAATAATTTTTCTGTAATAAAATAACTTTTGGTACAAATAATATTATATATTATTAAAAGTAAGAACTAAAAGGAAGTATGAATTTTTAATTTAATGGATTTTAATTTTTAGTTTTGAATGTAATATTTTATTCATCTCTGTCTAGTAAGCTACATTTTTATTAGGGAAATTTGGCATTTTTACGATAAAATATACCTCAACTTATTGTTAGTGAATTTCTTTTAAGTTAATAAAAATTAAAATACTGTCTAATGAGGGAAAAGTCGTATCTGCTAAATAGTTAAAATCTCTATTTAGATATACATGTATATACATGTATATGTATGTATATATTTATTTTGTCATATAAAAAAACTGAAAAGCTAAGCAATCTTATCCAATTGGGATCTTAAACAGAATTTTGTATTTTATTAGCGTTTTTATATGATTTTTTGAAGAGCATTTACATATAAAAGTATTGAGATTCTTCTGGAAAAAAGTAGTTTTTAGTTTGTAATTAATTTTATTATATTAATAATTTATTATTATTTATGGTAAGTGAGTTTAATATAATATAAAATTATTTAGAAAACATGAATAGTATATTTCAAATATAATAGGTAATATTCTACACAAATTAGCGCTTTATTAAATTAAAATTATAAACTGCTATCATCGGTTTCTACTTAATTGGTAAATTTAAATCAATTAAAAGCTTGGTAAACTGATTTTGAATAATATTAATTCAACATAACCACAATGATAATTACAACCTTCAAATGGAGAGCAAATTTCCAAGTAGAGTTATCCTTTATCTACGCTTAAGAACCATAATGTGTGTATAGAGCTGATTTAATTAATTCCTTACCAGAAAAAAATATTTACACAATATTATAAAAATTCAGTTATGTAAATTAAATAACCTCATTTTATTGAAAATACAATTTCTAAATGGAATAACATTTTAAAAGCTTATTAAATTTAACACATTATATTTAAAAATTATTTTTTAGAAACTTGAAGCATAATTTATAAATTTAAGGTAAATAAAAGGTTAATTAAGAAATAGTTGAAAATATAACTTGAATGAAAAAAACTGAGTGAGAGCCATAACATACGAAAATAAAAATTGTGGTTCAATTAATAATGATTTATACAGATTGAAGGAAATTCATAAATAATTTTCAGAGATTTTGAGTAAAATCATTAATAAATTTTGGACTGATTTCATGACCTACAAATTTATAAAGAAATTCTTTGAATTTTTGGACAGAGCAATTTTTGTTATAAGTCGATTTGATTATTAGTACGTTTTGAATTAATAGTAATTTGCTTTGTTTGGAATACTGTTATATATATTTATTAAGTCTTTGGGGCTCAATTTGTCAATTCTTTTACGTAATAAAATATGAGAACTATAATAACTTATAGACGTAATAGGTAAAATTTGATACGTAATACCCCGTAAATGCCTCAATATTATCTGCCAAATTTTCATCATTTACAAATAACCTTTTTGAAAAATTCCTTAGCTCTTCGGCTATTACTGGCGCAGACTAGTTATACTTTTGAAAAAATATCAGGCATATTTTTGTATTAATGAAAAAAAACCATGATTGTGGTATAATGTAATCACGAGTATATATTGCAGATTATAATTTATGCACTTATAATTAGTATTTTCAGTCATTGTAATGATGAATTGATTTTTACAAATTATTATTAGTTAATACTTGAATCTATTGAATACAATTGAAGGAAATTATCTTATAACATATGTTATAAGCTGATAATAAAGAGGATTTATCATCAGGAAAATTTCAACTAATTAGTAAAAAACATTAAAAATAAAACCCTTTTTAGTATCTGTTACTCTAAAAGTATAGCTTTAGAAAGCCCTGAAATCTGAAATGTATTTTTGTCTCTAATAATGAGACATTTATTTTAATGTGCTGTGGTGACAGCAGAAGTAGTTTTAGTCCTATTTAAAGAGATATTAGGAAAAATTGGCAAGCGAAACGTAGTTGGGTTTTGGTCAAGCAAGCTATGGCTTAAACTTACTTGTTTTAAAATTTTAGAGTTAAAAACTATTTAATTGTAAGGGAAAAAAATAGTAAATGATTAATTAGTAGTTATAATAACGGCAACGTGTTTTTTGTTTAGATCAGTATTATAAAAACTTTAAATTTTACAGAATTTAAGTAAATATTAAAAAAAAGTAGAAGTACATAAAGAATAAAATAAAAAACTTATAAAATAATTCAAATTATATTGTGCTCAATCAAACCTAATACAACAATACTAAAAGAATTTATAAAATTAGACGACTAGACTTAATATAAGAAAAGTGCAAGGCAGTAAATTTTACTATAATAGAATAGAATTTGTTAAAAAACATCTATCTGTCATATGTTAATATTAATAAAGGTAATATTCTAATTGTTTAACTTTTTTAACTACATCCAAGAAAGTTTTTTGAGGTGAAAAAAAATTTTCTTTCAATTCACATTGCTTATATAATGCCTGTCATGAATATTTAAAAATTAAATTTCAAACCAGAGAAAGTAACTGCAAGCAATATTTAAAATTATAGAATTCTGTTTTTTATTAACAGCTAAAATTTTTTTAGATTTTTCCAAATTATCAGCATAAAAAGTTATGCAAAAATCATACAAAAGCTACGTTCTACAACTGTTTTTATCCGATCATAATTTAGTCATAAATTTACAAACAAACATTTGGAATAAAATTATAAATCAATAAAAATTTTTCCCTTTTATACAGTAAAATTTAATAAATATTGTAAGCTGCTTCTCAACGTATTATGTACCCTAAAATTTGCTTCTAAAACTTATTATACAATATTTTTTCTCCACCGACATCAGAAAGGGTGTAAAAGAATTATATTTAGTGAACTGTATTGTAGTGAAAAGTACAATGACCACAAGTTCTTAAGAAGCTAAAAACTTATTCAATTAAAGTTAATAGGATCAAAGTAAAATAAAAGTGAAATATTGCAGTAGCTTACTCATACTGTTTTTATACCCTTTTATTATACAACGTTTTTTATTTGTGATTTAAAATAAGAATTTTTCTTTCTTATGGCTCTACATTTTTAGTTTGCTAAAATTTTATATTTGATATAAGAAAGAAGGATGTAGTGGATAGACACTACAGTCCTGACCCATTTTAAGCATTGATTTTAAGAAAATTTTTGTTTGTTGTTATATTTGATTTGTTTATCTTTGTAAATAAGTTACTAAATTTATAACTTTTTGTACCATTTTTAATGTTTCAACTTAACACCCAGTAAAATTTTTATACGAATGTGTGAAAACTAAATATATGGAGTTCATCCTTCCAAACTTCCCAGGGGTCTTAAATTTTAAAAATATGTACCTAAGGTCTGCATATACTTTTAAGAATTTGAAAAAATAAGCTCCAAAATTAGAAATGTTAAATTTTTTATAAGTGCAAAATATTTGGAAAAAATCCTTATTTGCTTAAAAAATATTTCCAAATTGTTTCGTGTAATGTGAAATAAATAAAAGTTGAGTCTCTTTAAATATTGTAGGATAAGATTCTATAAAGTGTTCTGGAGAATGAAATATAAAATAGATTAAAATGCAAAGTATAAAAGACTAGTCACTACTTTTTGAAATACGACTAGTCAATTTTACTTTCTACAAAAGTCCAACCAAAAAAAAAAATAATAGCCTAACTCAGGCTCAACAAAATGAGGAAAATAAAATTTTAACAAAAGCTCTGCTAGATAATTAAAGTTCTTCAGTATTTCAAGTATATCATTAAACAAATCCGAGGATGATTCAAACTAAACTTGAAAATATTTCTTGTTCTAATAAACTAAATTCACATTAGTAAAACTTTGAATATTTGCAGATCTTAATTTTTGTAAAATCATTGTTAACTCTAACATGAAAAAATGTTTCATCTTTCTTTCGTTTTATAAAACTTTACTTTAAACTTTACTTAGAGCACGAATTGGTTTTTTTAGACTAACTTTTTTCCATAAAATAGACAAAGGATTGGTTTAATATTTTTGTAAAATAGCTAAGATACAGATAGAATGATACAGACTGAAAAGTAGATGCTACAAAGGACAAAAAAGCACTTTAAATTAATTCAATCTCTAAAAGAGAAGTGTGATTTTAAAAAATAAAATTCCTTAGCTCAACCAAATGGTAACAAAAAAGTAAAAGACTGCAGCCACCAAGGTAAATATTTATAACAAAAATAAATAAATAATTAGAGTTTTCTACAGAGTTCTCTGAGTTCGTAGTCTTAGCAGTGTAAAGAGGTAAAATTTTATAATTTCCAGCTATTTTAATTCTTATCAAAATTCAGTTTTGATTAATGGATTTTAATAAAATAGCATGTACCATAAGCCTACTTACCAATACTGCCATAATTTTCTGGCATGATATGGTAAATTACAAAGTGCAAATGTTAATACAACAACTATAAGCATCCTTATCACTCCTCTTCTAGCACGTAGGACATTTATTGTAGAATGTGACATTTGTGAACTTTGTGCTCCATTGTTTTGCCGCTGATAGGAACTTTGTTTCTTCCATGTTGTAACAAAAGTTTTATCCGATTCCATAGATACCTATATTATTAAAATTAATATTTTACAAACAAAAATAGTAATTTATTGTTTTCAAATTATCAGACAATTTACTGTTTAGAGACAATAAATTTTAATTATGTTGAACTTTGATTATTTTGATTAATGAATACTTTTGTTTTGGATAATAAATCATGCAAAAATTTCTAATAAAATACTAAAGTTGCGAAATAAATTCACTGTTTTGAAGAACTTGAGAAATTTCTATCAGGTAAATATTTTTATATTATATTATTATTTTATATTATTTCAAAATTCAAAAATTAATTATTTACAGACTAAAATTAAAATTTAAAAGTAACTAATCTTAATTTTAAACACCTAAACCATAATATCTGGTTATTTTGTATTAGAAAATAAAAACCACGAAATAAAATGGAAAATAATTTAGGCCAAACACAAAAGTATTAGCTTTAAGGCTCTACATCAACGTACTTCCTTTTAAATATGATATTAAAATTTCAACAAATTTGACTAATGAAAATTCTAGAAAGGAGCTTAGAAAGGCTAATATTTAAGCATGTACACCCCATTAAGAGAATATTTAAGAATGTAAAATGAATTTTAAACAGAGAAAATTATAAATGGGACATTATAATTCCAACAAGTTGACCTTTTTTACTATTTTTTGGAAGTCGTGGAAATCTTTTTTACTAAAAAGCTCTCAACCGAAAAATTATCACAAATTGAAACTTTATTACAGAAATTTTTTTTTAATGACAAAAATTACCTCTAATATTTACATCTTCTCAAATCTATAAGTTTATTGGTCTTTTTGTCAAAATTTATGCCGTTTATTGGGATTTTATACAACAAAATTTTCATTGTTATTTACTTTCACTCTAAAGGCTCAAAATAAGTATTTTTGTTTATTTTTTTTTTAATGCATAAAAAGGAAAGTATACTTGAGCTAGTGGATAAGAAAGTACATGTTTTTATGTTTGCTTATAGCTAGTGAGGGATAAAAACATTGAAAATAATATCAATTCTTATTTTAAGCTTGATAAAGAAGAAATAAAATACAGGTTCAAATGGGGTTTGGTTAGATAGTTTATTACATCCAACCTTTTGGTTAATTATAGCCTCATATATTTAAAAGAATTATTTTTCTTTAGGTTTTTAGATACTGAGGATTTAATGATTAAAAAGGAATAAATTATTTGCCAATAGAAAATAAGTTAGATAAACAAACAACTATAAAATTTTATTAAGATAAAATAAGTCAAAGATTTTCTAACTGCAAAGAATTATTTAAGTATTAGAAGAAAAATAAATTAATTTTAGGATTACTTAAACGGCTTTGATATATTACGTAAATTATTTTCAGCCTAGTAATTTTTGTACATTATTCTAATTTAATTGTTAAAAAGCGCTTTTTCTAAAATCTGTTTTAATTTTTTTCCCATTTATAAAATCCTAGAAGTACTTCTAAAAAGAGAATTAACTTAAAAAATCAATTTAAGGGCATTGTTTTGAAATTAATATGCTTAATTATATTAATATGTTTTAAATAATAAAAAATTAAGCTTTATATATTCATTATTAATATGAAGTCAGCAGACAGGAGGCTACTTTTCTTGGTTTAAGTTTCTTAAAATATATAAAGCTTAAATTTTTATTATTTGAAACAAATAGTTTTTTATTCATTGTGTTCCAAAATATTATGTTTTACATGTAAATTGAAAAAAAAGGTAAATTTTAAATATTCTATTCAAATTACATATTACTTTTGTCAATTGAAAAACTTTTTATTATGGTTTCAATAAAATACTGCAGGGCAAATATATTATTTTAACTTTTAACACCTTTAAGACAAAAAATC
Source organism: Acrocera orbiculus (assembly GCA_947359355.1). NCBI lineage: Eukaryota > Metazoa > Arthropoda > Insecta > Diptera > Acroceridae > Acrocera > Acrocera orbiculus. The sequence goes on from OX375757.1 coordinate 4,548,591, forward strand.
AATCAAAATTTTTTCCCCATACCAATTTAAAGTTATAAAATTCAACACTTACCTGACTTTCAGTTGCTCCTAATTTTCGTTTTTCATATCGACTACTTGCTCGTCGATGAATATATGAATATGAGGGTGAATTTGTTGAGGTATTTTGAAGAGCAATTTGTCGTTCAAGTCTTCTGGAACTTTTCCATAATGTCATTGCTATTCTACTATAAAGTATCTGCAAAAAATTATAAAGTTTTAAAATATTTCTTTGGAAGTACTTAAATTAATGTTGTTTATATTGCTCCCAGCTGTAATTACTCTCACCCAGTCCATGTTGTGATTTCAATTATGTCAGTAAAATGTAATTTTTACATCAAATGTTTTATTAAAGTCTTCAAAAATATGTTTGTGAATAATAGTGTTTTAATTCCTCCATGATATTATTAATATTATCATAACATGTTAAGGGTGTTAATAACACCTTTTCTCAACATCTCAAATTTTGTTTTTTAACACAATTTGTGTTTTTAAGAAATATAATTGCGATATAAAAAAAGTCATTTAATAAATTATATACAAGAAAAACTTCTTACTTCAAGTCATGATTGTTATTTTTAATGCCATATGGTATAATAAATTACCACTTTTTAATGCAGATATCGCTATTATTAAATATAATATAGCTATATTATACATAGATATATTCAGTATAAAAGTGTTTTGGTATTAAAATTGAATAAAATTGTCGTATTAACTTTTATTAAACAAAAGTCTGTACTATACTTTTGTTATTTCGAATTCAATTTATAATTTTATTTATTATTATATTAATTATTTCATATTACGTTATATTTTCATTAAAAATAAAATGCTACTTTTGGGCTTAAGCTACCAGCAAATCTTTCTTGTGTTAAATATAGAAATAGATCTACGATCTTTCAATACAATAATTATATATAAACGTATAAATTTTGAAATTACTTGTTTGTGACGGTCGTAAAAATGGATCCAAGCTTTTTTATAGTTTTTGCCTGTTATAGACAATTTCCCTGCTGAGTAACAACTAAAAACATATCTTAAAATAAAATTTTTTTGCTATTATCATTTCTAATATTTAGCTCGTAGCCTGCTTCACATAAAACTTACTTGCAATATATATCGTTTAATTTCAAAACTTACAATTAAAGGTATTTTCAACGAAAACATAGCTTCTGCCACCAAGTAAATATTCGGGATCTACTTTGACATATTATGTACTTTTGAAGTACCCACAAGTTTCTCTAGCCAGAGCAAGGAGTGAGTGAGCAAAACTTTTAAAGCGTTTTCCTGTTCACGATAACTCAAAATTTACTGAACCGATCGTTTTTAAATTTTGCACATTACTTCTTCACCTATTTTACCATGGAATGACGAGAGCTTTTTTCAAATAATTATTAACAAAGTAACAAATAAGTAACAGTAACAATAAGTCAATTTCTTAAGTGAAAACCGGAATTTTGACTTCCATAGTCTACCAAAAATTGAAAAATCAAAAAAACATCTTTTTTGACAAGTAAATATGGATTTTTGGGTTTTATATGATTCTGTTGCGATTTCTGATGAACATTGTAAAACAATGTTTTTTCGAGGGGCTCCAAACATTCGCTGCCACTCACTTCATTTAAAATTAATTAAATAAACTCGAAATACCTTGAAAGCATGGCTTTTTTTCAACGAACTAATCGAACCTCCTCCTTTTTAATTAAAATGTAAAAAGAAAAATGACTAAAATAATACCACTACTAAGATATTGGTTAAAGGTTAATTACTTATACCACATTTTAGTCTTCTTGTTCATATAACATTTCACTTTTTAAAAAGATTGATATTACATGTAATTAAATTATGTAAAATAATTTTTTGCTATCAGCAACTGTAATAGATTGCAGATGGACATCAAAAAATATTAAAAAGTCAAACTGATGACAAATATATAAAATAAATATTTTTTTATATTATTGAATTGTTTTATAAAAATTTGATTTATAGAAGGAAAAAGTTTTTTTTAGTATTCTTAATATAATAAATGTTAAAATAGATTCATGACGGCTCAACGGATACATAATAGCCATATGGCTTATAACAAAAATGAAATCAATTCAGATGCAGTTTACAAATGTTTTGTAAATTGTATTCAAAGAAAATTTCTTTTATTTCTATAAAAAGACAGATACTCACCGTCATAATAAGCAATGGAGTAATATACAAGAATCCAAAATTAATCATGTCATAAAGTTCAGAGTTATACATCTGACGATCTGCTATACAAATATCTTCTTCGGCGCCATCTCCTGTATGTACCATTGTAATTGCTTTACTGAAAATGAATTTTGGTGTGGAGTATACCGCTGACGCTATCCATACTCCAATTATGACCACCTTAAAAATTTTTAAACATATTTGTTATTATATGTAGCTAGATTTAAAGGAATTTGTTTCAATAATTTTTTTGCAACAAATTAAATAGTTGAATAAATAAATTCATCAAAGTAATTGAAATATTATTTTACTAAATTTGGGCAAATTAGATTTACAATAACTTGATCAAGTACAAATTAATTTTTTTGTACTTATTCGTGTTACAAATTTGAGATATTTTTACTACATTTCGTTGCTGGCAATTACTTAAAGGTATAATATATGTTACCCAATCTGTATTTGAATGAAAGTATATAAATTGTGTTGCCTTTTTAATTTATAATCCATGTTTAGATACATATATTTAGATACACCATTACATTTATATATTTGTATATGTAAACATAGAAAGGTGACATTACTTGCTTTATTGATCCCTAAACAAAATTTATTGCATCTATTTTATTAAAACGAAAAGATTTTTTTTGTTATTAGAAATTCCACTTGAAAAGAAAAAATTGTATCAGTGTAATTGAAATTAGTTTAATTTTGTAATTCAAGAGCTTGTTATCAATTTCTTAAATTATTTTTTTGCCTTCATTGATTTTAATAAAGAAATATTAGAATAATTTATTTTTATGAGATTTGTTATTTGAAAACTTTCAATTTTCTAATTTAATTTTTAAAAGAATATGATTCATAGAATTATAATATTAATAGGCATTTAATATGAAATTTAATATTATAAAAATGAAACTAGTGAAATGGTTAAAAAAGACTAAAAACATCCTGGTCTGTTTTAAATAAGCAAATTTGGAGCATTAACGAAATAAAAAAAATAGGTCTTGTTCATAATTTTACTTAATTTTGCATACATTACAATTTATAGTTAGAGCTCTGTGCGAATAAAAAATTATTTTAAAGTTGATTGAATGATTTTTTATTTCACTAAATTTTATTGATTTGATTTCCATACCAAAAGAATTATTGAATTTCCAAGAAGTACTAGCTTAAAATAATAAAAAACATCAATGAAAATTTTATCAATAATTTCTCTTAAAAAAGTATACAATAAATGAATTATTAATATACAAAAGAAAACACTTATTTCAAAAACTTCAATCTAGTAGAAATCTATAAAATTTTAAAACGTTTTGTGTAAATTCAGTCATGAAGCCTCTTAAAATTGTTGCAATCAATTTTTTTATAGCAAAAATTTACATAAATCACTGCATTGCAGCTTAACCATTAGTTTTTGTTGCTAGCTCATATTACGTGGTTCTCAGAAATAGAAATAAAAATATTTTAAATTTAATATAATTAATTGAAATTTCTTTTCACTACATTAAAATGGAAAATGGAATTCTAATAAATTTTAAATAAATACCTTTAGTTCAACTATTGAACTTTAAGGAAATTAGATGATATCGGTTTTAAATAAAAGGATTTAGATTTACGAAACATAATATTCCATTTAAGAAATTAATTTCAGATTTTAAATTTGGATCATTATAGATAGACAGTTTTATAAAATGACAATGTATCAGCTTTGAATATTTTATAAAAAATATTTTGGATTTTTTAAACATTAATAATAATCCCATTACATGAGATTTCTCTTCATTTTGTTTCGGCTTTTAAGAAATTTTGAAAGGAAACTCCATTTTGCTCCAGATAGTATTCTATTTCTTGTAAGTAATAAAATTATGATTAATGGAAAATTAACATTTACTTTTTTTTTTGATTTTAATTAAAATAAATGACGACAGGCTGTTAAAAATGTTATAAATTAATTTAAATGTAAAAAGATGTTTTAATATAATTTAAAACTTATTTCAAGAATTTAAAAAAATTAGTTGGCTATAGAAAAAAATTAGAGCTAAATAATTAGATGAGTGAAATATTGGTTAATTTTTTACTTTTTTTTATGAAAGATTCCTGTGATTGTATATGAGGTTAATTGAAAATAAAATTGTCTTATAAAATTAAAAAAACATAGAAATTTTAACTAGAGAAGTTAGAATATAACAGAATGATTTATTACCTTTGATTTTATTCTCAAATTAACCTAATTAAGCTCGTGATTATTTTTCAAAATTTTTTTTTCTAAATAAAGTTTTTAAGTATATAAATATTATTAGCACAATAATTAGTTCATTTTTTTATTGATAATAAATAAATTATGATCAAGTAAAGTAATGTCATTTACAGCTCTAAAGTAAGTAAGAGGAACTACGTGTACTATGCTTGACCCATTCAGTTGTTGATCCTAAATTCAAGTAAAATTAACAAATTTATAAAAGACATACCCTTATCAATAACTAAACTTTTTGCTACACAATTTTTCAGCAATTTTAATGCTACATTTGAAAGTACTTTTGGATTTTTTTTGCATGAATTTCAATTAATGTCTAACAAGACATTTGGAATTTTGCTCTACTGGACAGGAGTTTGTTAAGGGGTTAAATATATCTAGAATTTTCTCTTTCAAAAAAATATAAAATTCAAATGACAGAGTGTCACAATAAGAAAAGCAAACAATGTCACAACATCACCAGCTTGGAATGAGGAGCTTCTCGCATTCAAATTTTCTGAATAATTAGTAAAATTGTATAGAAATTAAAAGTACCCCTATCTCTTATGCCATATAAACATTCAACGTTTTGGTTTAAGTACTTTTGCTTTGGCTTCGTACTGGTTGCTTTATTTTTTCTTGTTGTCAATATAGCATATGGGAAGTCAATTAAAATTTGGCAAAATTACAGCGATGAAAAAAATTGATATTTTTACCTTTTTTAGAAATAACACATTTCCATTTTTTTTTAAACTGAGAAAATTTTATTTTCAAGGTTTTTAAGATTTCTAGTAATAATTTTCCTTCAAAAAATTTTAACCAAAATCGAATGAAAAATAAAAACGTTTTAAAAAATAAAATTGGGAAACATTCTCAAAAGTACACATTTATGTTTTAAATACTTTTGCTTTAAAGCTCGTAACAAAAAACATTATTACCAAAATGAAGTATTTGCGGAAATACATTAAAACTATTGAATTGTAACCATAAACTATAAAATCATAAATTTATGTTATGAGCACATTTTTAGTTTAGGTCAGTACTGCAAAAAAATTCTATAAAACGTCATCTAATAACGCTATTCAATTTAGCAAAATATGAATATAAATTAAAATTTTTATTTTATTCAACTAGCAAAATATTTTAATTTATATACTTACCCTCAAACGGGATGTTGTTAAAATCTGTTTACACGTAATTGGGTGAATAATAGCAAAATAGCGCTCCATACAAATTACTATCAAAATAAATATCGATGCTGTATAGCTAAGAGAATGCACAAACTGATACATTCGACATAGAAAATCACCAAATATCCAGCTGAAAATAAAAAAAATTTAATTTTGTAATGTTTAAATTGATTTTTGCTTGCTTTAAAATTTTTGTTTGCCTGATTCTGTGCTATAATAGAAAATCACTTTGGTTTAACCTAAATACCGCAATAAATTTAAAGCTTAATTTTGTTCCACTCTTGTAGCTTATACACTTTATATTATTTGTTCTTCACATTTAAAATTAAAGTGAAACAAATGTCACAAATTTGCTATATGTCATTTTTTGTGATTTTATTTTGTTCATTTTAAGATTTTTTGTTCAAGTCATGAACAAGCATCTAAATCTTTATTTCACATTTTTATTTTTCAATATTTTATAAAGCACTGAATTGAATCTGTCTATCTTAAAAAATTGTTGTTCTTTTTGGATAACTTATCATAACAAAAATATTAAGTTTTAATTCTGGTTTTGAAGTTCATTCAAGAGGTTTTGAATGAGTTTTGTTTATTTGAGATATTTTTTGTTTATTATACAAAACCTAAGAATTATATTAAATATCATAGGAAACATATATTAAGGTAGACTATTGGTAATTATAATTTTGGGAGCCAACCACTAACATTCAGTTATTATTGTATTTGTGATGTTAGCAGAAATATGCAGAGTAATTTGATTTAAAAATTTTTGAACTACATAATTTTATATTATAGGAACACATCATTAAATATTTGCATTAACAGAAAATTATTGCAACATACATACACATGTAATGTGCATTAATCTTTTAATAATACATACTCTCAGATGTACTTGACTTTGTAAAAGTAGTTTTATGTAGTATTTTAAAAAACTTCAAGCAGATTTATTATCAATTATTCATGTTGCCTAATAAATTTTGTATGAAATAAAGAAAGCTTTTATTTATAATTACCATTCAAAAAGGTATGGAATTTATTCTGGTTGTTATCAACTTTGCAAAAGTATTTTTCCAAGAGAAATAAATTTTGTGTGCATGGTAGCAATCGTATTTTCTGTGTAATGGCTTATTTTAAAACTCTTTTCTATTACAAGTGCAGTATATTATTTGTCTAGATAGAAAAAGAAAAATCTAATATATCTTCTCTAGGATGTTAAGAATTTTTTTTCCCAATTTAAGTTAAAAAATTATTTGTGAAGATAAATTATAACGAAAAAATACTAATCCCTTCTTTTCTTTTAGTAAAAATATAGTAAAATGGAGTTTAGGAAGAATTATGCAACAGTTATACTTGCTCTAAGTAAGTATCAATCCGTCATTTAAGAAGTATCTAGCTTAATATTTTAGACATATCTTCAGTTTCAACAATCTCACAGAACTTCAACTGGCTATCATGAATATAATATTGTGTACCACTTCACTGCTTTTATTTGTGGTAGCATTCTTAGTTAATTTAATTTGGCTCAGTTTAATGAATACTTAGAAAGTACTTTAAGTATATATTAAAAATATTCTGAAGATTGATTGACCTCACTTGGTTAATTGATTTTTTTATTATATACTAGCAGGCTCCTAGTCTTTTTTGTCAAACCTAATGGTAAGAAGAAATAAGTTTTATACCGCTTAAGTGTTATTGTTAAGATTTTCAGTTTTTTTTAAATTCTCCATCAAAATTTGTTATTTGTATATGTATATTTCGCAGAATTTATTTAGACTTTTACAAAATATGTAATTTTGGGAACACAACTGGTCCAAATTTAAGCTTATTATTAAGATTTCCTGAAAGTTTTAAATTCGATACTAATCAGTTCAGCCGTTTTGAAGACTCCTAGTCGTAATTAAAAGTAATTTCATAATAGCTGTTGAGCACAAATTAAAGGACAGAACTATGTTTGGATATGAGTTTTATTTAAACCTACTGTACCTGCTGTACTAATACAGAAGAACAAAACTTATTCAAGCTCTCAATTTTTTCATTTGATTTTATTGACTTCAATTATTAAAAATAACCAATGATGAAATTTATTAATCAAAATTTTTTGATGTAACTTCAGTAAAATAAAGGAAATAGAGAGTTTTCACTTTCATTTAGTTTTTAATGTGATTAGAATACATTTATTTAAAGTTTTTAATGTCAATAGAGTAGAGTAGGAAACCATTTACGACTATAGGGAGAGAGTTATCATAGCACGCATTAAATTTTTTTAAGTATCTTAGGGTTTTATCCTTTGATTACAACTAAAGTATTATTAGCCAAGAGGGTGCTTTATCCCCCTGATTCCATCTTTATATGCGTCATTATTTTAATATCTACCAAAATATATTCCCTTTACAACAAAAAAACTTCTTGTTTGTTTTTTGAAATGAAGTTCAATGTTTACTAAGGTTCGCATTTCTGTTGTTGAAGAGGATGAAATAAGGCTCAAAATTTTGAATCGAAATATTAGCAATACACCCAGTTTTTGTGTAATCAAAACAAAATCTACAAAATTTACTTAAAAATGCTTTTTTTAAAACAATATTCTAAAAATTTTAAAATACTTTTTGGATATTCTAATTTGTAAACGAAAAATTAAACTTACCTGTCAATTAGATAGGTAATAAGATTTTGCATAACACAAAATATTCCAACACAAAGATCAGCAACAGCTAAATTTGCTAAAAAAAAGTTTGTTATCGAACGTAAACGTCTTGAAAAGACTACCACTAAGATGACTAATAGATTCCCTGAAAAGAAAAAGAAATTTTCAAAATTATGGTAACAATAATAATTAAAAGTTTTAATTAAATAACATTATTTTTAAATTGATAACCAAAAAAAAGTTTAGTTTAATTCAATTTGAAAATTTGCTAATATTACCAAGAAGGTAAAGAAGGAAATCCTTCTTAGTATTTGAAGAATATATGTAAATTTGAAAAGTAAGGAGCTCAAAAACACTTGGGAATTTGACAAAATTATCCTTTGCTTAACTAATAAATATAAAAGAAATTTTAAGATACTTTGTAAAAGAAAAATAACAAAATTATAATTAGAATTTGGAAATATATTCAAAGAAAAACTCTTTGACACAACTGAAATAAGCAATTTATTCAATTTAATTTCATCGCAAAAAATTCTAACCTTGATTTAAAAAAAGAAGAATAATGGCTTTGTTTTAAGAGCTTTTTACAAGTTGGCTCAATTGATTATAAATATATTAAAATAAAATACATATTTTATTATATATCCTCTATATATATATTATATATATGTATAGAGGATATATATAGGTGTCTTTAAGAAATATTTTTCCTCATTTTAGTAAAATTGTAAATTCTCGTAATACCAAATTTTTTCACCCTCATCATGCCAGGCTTTCAAATTATAAAATGCTTTGGCACTTTGATGTTAATAAAAATGACTTACACCTTAAAATTTTTTTAGAGATTATTTTTCCTTTTGTGGTTCTTCTATTTATAGTTGTTGGTGGGATAAAAGACTTTCTGTTAGTATATCATAAAAGATTTTTTCCAATTTTATACAAAATTGATATATCTTGTTATTTTCTATAATTTCTAAGCTAACATTACCTTGCTTGAACATCAATATGACATTTTATTTCTAAAGTTGGTAGTGCCTTATAATATTCTTTGATAAAGTACTTATTGCAAAGCAATTTTCTAGTGGATATCAAATTAATTCAGTTTTGATTAAAAAAACTTGAAAAATACGTTTAGCCAAGCGCTGTTCGGGTTCCAAGAATCAAGTTGCAGTAAAGAAGATCACGTTTTGAGATATTTTTCTATGTTACAAATCTTTGAAGAATTTAAAATTTTTTCTTATGAGAAGCTGCTACTTTTGTTTATTTTGTAAAGAATTTTTTGATAAGTAAAAAGTTAAAATGACCAAAGAAATACGTTGTCCACAATAAAATTAAGTTTTCTAAAAGAATCTAAAGAGCTTACGTACAGTGCTAGAAATGGCTATAAGCTCAAGGTATTTTTTCCGGCTCTTGATTTCGAAGGACTAATATTTTTCTAGGTTATATTGCCCTTTACTTGAGTTATTAGTTTTGCAGGTAATTAGTACTATTCATGTTATAACTAAATATTTACTCTGAACCTGGAAATAGCTATACGCGCACTTTAATTTTTGTAATAATTTTATTTAATAGTTGTTGCATTTACATTTAAGTAATTGTTCAGTATACTTTTAAATAAGTCCCCCAGAATATTTGTAGCTAAATTTTCCCATACATTTGCAATCCTGTTTTTCAACTCGTTGATAGTGTGAACTTATGACAGCTTAGGTGCATAACATTTATAGCAAATAATGCCTCTAATGTCTTCAATCGCTTTAAAATAAGGCTAAATGATAAGCAATCTAGAACAGCAATTCCTTTTTCTGTTTTCTGAGTTTTCTGCATTGGTGTGTCTGCTTATCCTAGTATCCTGTACGCTTATTTTGCCTTCTATGAAAGATATTTTAAATTTGCCACTCCGATTAAAAGCTGCTCATATCATTACAAAACCTCTTCCTAAAACTTTTCTGGGACGAATTGTCTTAAATTATGCCAATAGCATTTAAAACCATCAAGATTAAACCTTTTTTTTGTTACTAAAAATGAGGCTTGACCTCAATAAATTTTATTAAATACATTTTTCTTCGAATTGAAGTCAACTCAGGATATGGTAATTTTTTTTAATTTGGAGCTCCAGATGCTTTAGATTCATTGATTTCCGGTAAAAATCCCCATTTCGCTTGAAGAGAGAGCTTTCAAAGAAGACATTTTCTCTTTTAAGTTCCATAAGTTTCCAATCTCATAGATAAAATGTTTTATGACCTGTAACCTTTGTGGCAATTTGACTTTATGATAAACGAGTACCCTAAAAGTATAATATCCTTTGTATTTCAATATTTGTCAGTTTTTTATATTAAACTCAAAATTTTAATATGAAATGTATAAAGATTTTATTCAAATTAAAAGAAAATTGTACTTAATTAAAATATAAATATTAATAAGTTGAATTTATGCCTGCTTCCAGGTTTAAAGTAAGTGTTTAGGCATAAAACCTGTTAAAAGGAAATACTGACATAAATAATATATAAAAATAATTACCTGCAAAACATAACTCAGGTAAAAGGAAATATAAACTGTTAAAGTATTTTTATCTCCAAATAAAAACCTAGAAAAAATATCTTGGGCTTATAGCTATTTGCAGGACTGCATATTGCGTAAGCCAGCCAAACTTTTGACCATCTACTCGTATAAAGTTCATAAGAATATTTTTATTCATAGAAAATCATTTGAAATTCTACGAATTTCCTAACTATACGTAAAAATTTTCATAAACTGCTCTACAACTAAATACTAACTTAATTATACTAAACAAATTTTATTTAGTTCGAATATTTAAATTATACTATTGACAGTTGAGCAATTTCATTGCATTCATTTCCTAACTTCTTACTTTCAAATTGTATTGACCACTCTTTGTTCAATGTTTCAGTTCAAGTTTGGAATAAATATATAATTTATTTCTAAAAATAATTTAATTTTTAAAATAATTTCTATTCTATAAATGAATAATAAAACAAGATATTCAATTGTGACTTGATAAAGTTTTGCTATCTAAAACTTTCAATTCGTTTAAAGGTTCTCAAATTAACTTTCTTAATTTAATATCTAACTAATAATATTTATAGCTATTGAAATTGTTCTATATGTTTTTATTTCAGTTGAACTAACTTCTGCTCTTAATCTAGAAAATTTTGATAGAAGTATAATAAAACTTTTTAAATAGTTTTTTAGTCATTGCTTTTGTTCTACGTCTGTTTTGTTGATCCAACTGTTTTTATTTAATTTATATCTTAAATGATTTGACTTAGGTTTTGTATTCCTAATTTATCAACAACAAAACTGGAAATATTTCATACTATATTTTGAAACATACATTTTGTTTTTTGTCATTTTATTGCCGAACATCCTCTTGCCGAACTTTTGTTTATTTATCTTAAAAAAAGATGTATACAATCAGCAGGAAGCCGTTTAGAGCATGATTTATAACACAAATAAACCATTAAGTGTTTTCAAAGTCCCTCTCGGCTAAAACTAAGATTAGTATTCATGCTAGTAATCTTGAGATTAGTAATAAAAGCAACAAAATAGGGACATTATAATCAATTACTTTAATCAACCATGAAAATAAAATGTTACAATTTGTCCTCAAAACTTTGAGGTAATTGAAAATGGCAATAAAATAATAACAATAATTTGTTATCTTATAAAATGTTAAACTTTTGATTTGTATCTAATTTATTTTATAATTTTTGGCTGCATTAAAAATTGAAGAAAAAACCAAAATTCGAATCATCAAAATATCAATGTGTGATAAAAAAAATCCGAAACAAGAAATTTTAGTAAAATAATGGATCTAAAGTCCTGTTAAGTTTCAAATAAATATTTCCTGTAAATTTTATAAACTTTCGAACATTAAAAATGAACTGTTTGACAGCTTAATGGAATTTTAAAACCCAAATAGAAAAATATTTATTATATTTAAGCAAAAAAAAACAAACACGAAATAAAATGTAGATTAAGTAGTAATAAATTAGGGAGAGCGCAAAATAAACATTTATTCTACTACCAAAAAATTAAATGTAAAAATGGTATATGAAGTTTTAAAAGTAATTTTAAATTAACTCTGAAATTTTCGAAGGGTGCTGGAAAAACTTCTTAAAATGTAGAAATATAAGTAACTAAGCTTTTTATTTTTTAAATACAAAAAATTAAATCTCATTCAGACTTATAGCATTAAAATATACGAGCTTCAAAGTATTCACAAAAATCTTCAACTTCATAACATTTATAAAAATAGATTCTCAAATACCTGAAACTTGATTTAGTTGCGAGAGAAAAAGGAAAATATTTCAAGTCTTAGACGTGTGCCACTAATGAAATAAAAACTCGATTTGGATGCCAAAAAGTTATAATGCACCATTTAAAATTTTTTCAAATTTTGACATAATTGATAAAAAACTGGGAAAGCTATATACCTGAAATCCCGTTGATGAAAAAATTATCATAATTTGTAAAATAACATATTTCCTTTAATTTTTTCGTGTGTCTTTATCATCCCCTTCATAAAATATATACTACTGAAAGCTATACACATATGCCACAATTTTCTCCAATCTTCCATGCACTCCTCATAAGCCGCTGATTATATAACTGTCACTTTCCAAGGTTTCTTTTACGTTCCACTTGTGTCAAAAGGCTTTCTTTTTAATTTCATTCAAGTTGCAGGAACAAAGAGTTCAACAAAGCTTTTTCTGGTTAAACATCGAATAGCGCTTTTCTTTCGATCACCTAAAACCGCTAACAAAACAAGACTAATATAATAGGATCGTGCTTTACAGAAAGTTTCTAAATGTGTTGCCACTTAAAAAAAGAAGTTATATTTTGAATGGAAGTTCATGTCTACTATAGCAGTTAATCTAAAAAGCTTTATAGGTTAACAAAACATTAAAGAAAAATATGAAATTTATTTTACCAAGAAAAAATATAAGACGTAATTATTTCTCACTGATATAATCGAAATATTTAAATGTCCAAATTTTATTCTACCAGAAAGGAACCATAATGCTGAAATAAATAAATAATTTAAAAGGAAATTAACGTTCTAAAAATCTCATTTAATAGAAAAACTCATTAGTCTTCCTTTCTTATTTATCTGAGAATATATCTGATAAATGGTAAAGAACTTCAGCAATGTTTTTATTTACATAAAAACATAAGTTACACATAATTTTAGTGCTAATATTATGTGCTTTATTAATGATATATAGTAAGCTTTTGATTTTCAAAATGTAAATAAATATTATTGAAGCGGTAAAAGTTTCTTCTAGATACCCACAAGCAGAATTTTGATTATGTTTATAAAACTACATCAAACAAAATTGAAAAATAACTATTAAATTTAGTTAATTAACTGTCTATGGCATTAATACGTTGAAAGCTCCTTTTGTTGAAAGTTTGAAAATATATTCAAAGAGGATAACTTTTGGTTACTTAGAAATGCAAAATAGTTTTATAAAGCCCAAAGCAAAACTTCAAAGAAGTGGAAAAGGGATGTAACACATTAAAAAGAGTAACTATAAAGCCTAATACTTTATAAACCAAGGTCCTATATTTTTCTATTGTAGATTATTTCCACTTTTAAACATTATTATATGGTTTCTTAAGCATTAAATATTTCTAAGGTCTTATTTTACTCTTTTGGATTGATATCCTATGTAAAAGAGCTCATGGGACTATAAAAATTCTGAAGTGGTAGTAAGAATTAACATGTTGGCTTTTATGTTACGTACTACACTCAAAAGTATGATTTGGTTACATTCTTAGCTTTGCGATAATTTTGATTTAAATCAAAAACTAGAAAATTTTACAGAAAAATGAAACATTAATTAACAAGAGCTACTGTTTAGTTATTACGGTTGCTTTCTGGATCAATGAATTTTGTTAGAAAAGGAAAACCAAAGTTTATCATCCCGACCATTTTCTGCCAAATATACTGGCAAACTCATTGCATGATTTGGACAGTAAAAGTTTCTTCATGTGTTCTTGATCCCTCCACTATTTTAGGATTCATTTTACTAAAAAAATAAGTAGCCAAAATAAGGAACTAAAATATTTTTCTTCTTGGATAATAAATTCGTTACTGCACTGAAGTCACGCTCAGGGAAATGCAATTAAAAATTTCTGTACTACTTCCCACAACTTAGAGTAGAGCACTGATATTGATTTTTGGAGCCAGAGCTCTTGACATCTTTTTATTTGATTTTTACTATTAGTTCCTCATTTGTTGTAAGTCTAATTAGCTCCTCTTCTAAATTTGATGATTCCATTGTAAAAGGGTCTTGCTTTATTTATGTCCAAGATATCCTAGAATCGCTCTCTAAAATTGAAAAATTTTCCTTGATTTTTAGTCGATTTTTGAATATCACTTCCTAAATTTATGTTATTGTTTCGGGTGTTGATGAACTTTTTGTACGCACCTCACATTACTTAGCGTCATGAGTTGTACAACTAGTAAAAAATCCTTCTACTATTTAATTTCAAGGTGGAGATATTTTGTATAACTAAACAGAAAGAATTTTTGGCTCCATAACTCATTATTCATTGTAAAACACTTTCATGTTTAGGAGTTCTGCGAATAATTTGACAAATCTTCATGATACTGTATCCTAATTAATCAAACCGTAATACAGTGTTTTTAAAAAAAATAGGGCAATTTCTTATCGAACAACAAACCGAATTGAAAAAATTCAAAGAGCTTAATAAAAGTATATATTTAAGGTTGTTTCCATGATTGTTAGCCATATACATTAGGTTTTAATCTAAATTTTTTAATTAAGGAATCATAATGTGATTCGATTTCAAAATAATAATTATATCATCCAATATTATTATATTATATAAAAAACAAAAAAAAAATTAAAACTTTTATTGCAATAAACTTACCAAAAAAGCAGCAACAAAATACAATAGAAAAAAGTGTAATATAAACTATTTGTACATCTGTTCGATCAAATACAAAATCCTTTTTGGATCCATTTTCAAGTACATCTAATTCCTGCCAATAATTATTATCATCTGTTGAATTTTTTAGAATTGTATCACTTAAACACGATATACTAGAATTTAAATTGTATTCAATTAAACATATATTATTTAATTCCTTATTGTTAATAAATTGTCCTGTATTATTGTTCAATGTGGAATTGTGTCCAGAAAACATAGATATTTTAGTTAAATCATTGTCCTTGCTTAAGATTTTTGTAATATTTTTTAACATATTCACCAATAATTTTGTTTCATAGGAACAATTAGGCTATAAATTTTATGTAAAATTTTACATCTTTCCATTTTTATTTAATTTTTATCTGAAAGAAGAAAAAAAAAATTATTAGATATTTTTGTAATTGAAATTGTATTTTCAAATCAAGAAATATTTTTTGGTTAGAGCTTAATAAAATCCTCTTATTAATAAAAATATTCTCTGTTTTTATTATTTCTTTTAAATTTCAACAAAACCTGTGTTCGCTGAGTTTCTAAAATCTTGAATAATTTATAGCATATCAAACACTAATTTTCAAAATATTTCAAATTTTACAAATATACTTGATAGCTAAAACATTAAAAGAAAAGTTATAATATTGGATTAAAAAGTTATTGTTCATAGTCCATTAAAATTTCAAACTCCATTTTAAGAGCACTAAATAACTTCCTAGAACTTTGACAATTTTCAAATATCTTTCAATTTGTAGACGTTTACAAGAAATTTCCGAGTCAGTAGTTTGGTCCTTCGAATTTCTGAGTCTCAAAGTTAGCTACACTAATTTTTTTGCAGTAATCCTTAAAGTTAAAAGTGGGTTAGTATTAGATAACTAAAAGGCTAAAAGTTGAATATAAAAATATTAATTAAAAAATTAAAAATATGGTTTAACGCTTCCAAATGCTCTCTAAAAGGGAAAACAAAATCTGGCGAAGTACAAGCTTTTGTCTTACTTTCACGCATAATTCAAGCTGCTAAATTTTTCAAAGCACATATGTCATATACTGTTTTTACTAGGTTTTTTTTATCAATTTCTTTTTTTATTAAAAATGGAAATATATCTTCTCCTTCTCAAGGAGAAAGCATAATCTTCAAGTTTTCACCTTACCATAAATTGAATGCAAGTCTCTTCTAGATAAAACTAATGAAATAAAATAAACACATCTTTTTGTTATAATTTTTGGACTTTAATATCCTTGTTAATATTTTTCTAGTTTTCCAGCTTTGGTGTGAGTATTTCAATTTAAATCTGAGCGTGCGAAAAGCAAAACAGAGTTTATTACCTTTAAGCTTTATTTAATAAATTTTTTCAAAATTCAAAAAGATATAAAGATTCATCAATCCAAAACATAAATTTTAAATAGTTTTTTGGAGCAAATATTTTTTAATAAGGAACATTATTCACTTATAAATAAAATTATCGCCTTCTATTTTTTTAGAGAAAAATGTTTCAAATTGAAATCCTTCAAAAAACCATACCATCTGAGCCCTTTTTATTAAATTTTGGATATAATTTTTGAATGCCAGTTATTTTATAAAATCAAAAAAAAAAAAAACAAGAGATTTACCTAAATTGGAGCAAAAATCTTTCAAAATTCTCATGCTCATGACTTGTAAAATACGAAAATTACCCTTTTCAATGTCAAAAATATTTCAACCTTTCTAATTAAATTTATTTTCAAACGTAGCCCACACAGTACAATTCCTTAGCTTCATTATTACTTGATTGGAATAAAACTTCATATATGAAGGGTAATAAGAAACTGAGCTCCTTTACCAAGTAATAAGTTTTTCCTTTTTAATGTAACTTAAATACTTTTTTAGGTTACATATTAAAGGAAAGTAAAGTAATTCATTAAACATTAATTTTCTTGTAGTTCAAAAATTAAATCCTTCCAAATGACAAAATAATGAGTTACAAGGTTGTTTTTAGTAAAAAAACAACAGAAGCAAAACTAAAGCTGGAGTTAAAATATTTTAGCATTAAATCAATAGTATCAAAAACATTCATTGCTTTGTCGCAGAAAATTTTAGTAGTCCTTAACTTTTCTTCTTTATAATTATCAAAGTTACAAAAACAAAATAGAAATAAAACCAGGTCTAGTCTAGAAAATTCCTTGTTAATAAAAATTAAATAATCAGCCAAAGTTTTGAGGAAAATTTAATCAATACCATTTGAGCTATTTTTAAGAGCAAAAATACACTTGTTTAAGCAAAATCCTTTTAAAGAGTATTAATTCTTTTTTGCCTAAAAATTCTTTCTTATTAAGTTATAGTCTCAAATCTTTTTCCTAAATTAAGAATATACATATAACACCCTATGTCTGCCAAATAAATTTGTTTGAGAATTTTTAGACATAAATGATTTGTTTCAGTAAATTTAAATTACTGAAGAGTTCCAATGTTCCTTATGATTGTCACACTTATTTTTTACAGGAGAAACAAAAAACTGAGTTGACTCAGGATAATTTTTGATAATTTCAAGTGTAAATGTAGTTGATGTATTGATTGTTTGGTATTGAAATTTGATATTGAAGTACTTATCTTTTATGTATTGGTGATAAATTGTGCTCCGTCATAAATACAAATGATGAATTCAATAAAGTCGAATCTAACAAGAAAACGTCGAATTTGTGCAAAAACATTATAAAAGTCATTTAATGCAAAGTAGTCATTTTCTGACATTAGCCCCATTTTAGATGAATACCTTTTGTGTTTTCTATCTGACACAATCTTAAGAAATCTGTTTTGCCTTTTGTGCTGTTAAATTTTAAAGAATACTATTGAAATTCTTAAGAAGCTATCTTAAACATTGTCGCAAATGATGAAACTTTAAAATTTTTGAATTCAGTTAAAAAAACCAAGTCAAATGTAGAAATGTAATCAGAATGAAATACCACCGAAAAATGTTTAGTTTTTGAAATATTTTTAGAAAAAGGGTGACTTCTTATTTCACTAATGATAATGACAGTTGTTTTTAAATATAATCCTAGAAAAAAATCCTGTAATTAGTAAATTACAAATTGAATTCTAAAAATTGTTATAGGATGAATGTGATTATAGCGAAATTATAATTGCTTTGGTCAAAGATTGACGTCTAGCTTAATATCTAAAAATAAGATAAAATTAGGCAATTTACTAGATTAATTAGATAAAATCATGGACAAATAAATGTCCCTGATTAAAAGACAAACCAAAAGCGGGAAATAAAAACATAGAGAAATTGCTTTGTTTTTTGAAAAAACTTTGAAACTTCTCTTTAATTATTATTATAGGCATAGTAGATGTGATTTGAATATTTTTCACATATTTTGGCTTAGTTTTAAAAATGTGTTTTTATTATTTATTTAATACTAATACCATAATATCATGATTTGATATGAAAAGATTTCTATAATTTGTAAACTAAGCTTCCTTTACACCGCATTTTAGGAATCAGAAAATTTTATTCAAATTGGTAGCAATGGCATTTTTTAAAATTTAAGTACGATTTTACTATATAACCATTTTTACAGCTATTTGTGTCAATACGTTCTTTAATTTTTAACATCAATAAGTCTCACACTGCAATATTTGCTAAATATCCAACAAATACAATCATCCTGCACCGTATATACCAAGCATGGGTCCGTACTAATTTATTTTCTTCCACCAACGGAATAAAAAACTTTGACTCAGTTGAAACCTCAGCAAAAACACATTCAAGGAACTGATGAGTGCTTAATTAGTAAACAATAAAAAGTGCATGTAAAATAAGTTTAAATGCTGTCTCATGTAAGCTGCCCATGTAGGGATATTACATATCAGTGAGGCTATCATACATGAATCCATGTGTGCATCATATTAAAAAGTTCACTATTAAAGTTGACTCTTTTAGGCATTTTTCTAAAAAAATTCATTGTGGTTTTTCCGAGAAAGTAGACGCTATGAGTAAAATGTAGCTATCTTTCATTCATGAAGTAGGGTTATTTGTCTTATTGTGACAACATCAAATAATAATTATTTGGAAATGGATGGCAAATATTAATAATTAAATTTAAGAAAATGTTGTTTTTGTTCAAATTATGAAAATAGAAGACTTTTAAATTTAGTAGCTCTTCAAAATGTATAATAATGAGACTTCCAATTAACAGATGATAAAATGATGCTTAAAGCTCCAAAGACATTGTTATTAAATTAAATTCATAAAAGTTGTTTCAGTGTTTCAATTATTACTTTTGAAAAACTTTTAGAAAATAAAATTTTGTATAATTCAAAAGAGAATTTAAGTTCGAAAAAATAACAAATATAATAAAAGAAAAACATATCACTTAAAAACTAAGACACTTGAAATTTTTTAAACTCAAAGAAACCTACAACCTTGGTTAGTATTCCATGAGGGAAACAAAAATTTTTTTACAAATTAAGACTAAAAGTTTTATTCGTAAAAATTTGTCATGCATAATTTCACAAAATTATTATCTAAATTTTTTGAAACTTTAAAAAACTTCTGCAAACAAAAAACTCTTCATTGAGAACTATTTTTTTTTTAAATAGTAGCTAAAAAAAGATATTAAAAATAATAGACCTACTGTAACAATACAATTTGCTTTTTAAGAGTCAAACTATTTTCCGCTACGTAATATGTTTATTAAGAGTTTCTCAACAAAACAGAATAGGTCTCTAGATATAACTTAAGAATCTTATGGTCAAAGTTTTCCCTAAGAAAACTTCATTTTTATTTTGTTTGTTATACTAAAATAGTGGAACAGTCACGCAAAATTTTAAGAGCTTTAAAAATTATTTCTTTTTGGCATTTACTGTGCCTTTTTTTATGGCTTATGGAAAATGTGACTTTTGGTTATTTTGATCAAATACTTCCTCCATAATAATTCATTAATTCTTACATCATTTATGAAGGAAGCTTTAATACGAACAAATATTAATAGTTTTATAAATTTTTACATAGCTATAAAAATTTATAGGTACAAGTTTATAAGCTATAACTATGATTCCAACATTAAGAAACTGGATTTAATTATGTAAATTGGTAAAAAAAAAATATTTTACTATGAAGGTAATTTTTTAGTACTTCAAATAATTCTTCTAACTTAAGGATAATAATTAATTGAATTTAGACTTCTAAAATATCAAAGAAAAAATTTTAGCAACGCAATTAATGGTTTCAATAATTATTATCATAATAATATTTTATTTGACTCAAATAATTTTATTAGCTTAAAAAAGATTCGTACTTGGTTTGGCATTAAAGGAGTCTTAGTTGCTGTTGTTACTGAGTTTATTACTGCTTAATAGTCTCAAATTTAATATATGAACTACAATTAATGTAAAAATGGTAATCTTAGATCAAATCTGATTATAGCCCTTATTATGAATATGAAAGATATGAAACATTCCTTTTTTTTAATTTATCATTAATATTTAGGAATCGTATTAATAAAAAGTTAACAAATGAAAACTTGAAAACTTTTGAGCCTAGATATGCTGTGTATATGTACTTTACTTTTCTCTTTTCTCAAATTATGACATATTTTGATTGTGAAGCTGTAAATTTTTTCTTTTAAATTATTCGTAACGTAATTTCATTTATGTATTAATAATGTATGTGAAAATTTTCAATAAATTTTCAATATTTTTGAATTAGAAGTCTATTGAAAGAAAAAACAAGAGTAAATTAAATCACGTAAAAATCTATAAAGTTTTATGTTACCATAAACAAAAATATGAAAGCATTGAATAAAGATATAAACATAAAAATTCCAAACACCATGAACTACCTACAATTGAAAGAAAAAAATACCATCAGCTTATGAATAAATCTTTAAAAAAAATAGATACAACCTTTGAGGCTTCAATTTTTTCAGTATTTTTTAGTACTGTCAAAGTATAGTTACAGTTCATTTGAGCTTTCATTAAATATCACTTTTTATTTATTAATCCTCGTAATCAAAGTAATTGTATGATATTAAATGGGTCCTCAACACTCTTTGGAGATGCTTTTACTATTAACTCTAGGATTAATTATCATTTTATTGCTCTGAAAAGGAAATTAATTTTAGTAAAACTTGTTTACGAATTCAACTTTTATCGTTTTTTGATAGTTATTATTAAAGTTCAAAAAAATGCCTGAAAGTTTGCTTTAAATATAATATAAAGATGTTGGCACAGCAAATAATTAAGTTAAAAACACAACTGAAATCATTGGAAGAATAATCCAATACTATCCAATCGTATACAATAAATTTATAAATTTTCCTGGTATAATTATAAAGTTCTAATTAAAAATTTCCGAAACTTTACGTTGATATGATAAAAAAAGTCTTTAATAGTTGATAACTGTTAGAATTTTGAGTATTTTCTAAGCTTTGGCTTAGTTAACAATTTTTATAATTCTTTTTGCCATTTTTGCCTTATTTAAAACTTAACTTTCTAAATCGATTCTAAGGAATACCACATAAAAACAACTAAAAATATGACGATCAAAAAATTGTATAACCCAATTTTTTGACATAGGTTTCAATGGTTGCCCCATCAATTGAGGAAACTAAAACTAAAAACTATATAGCATAACCAATCAATGCAGTTTATTTATTTTATTTAGGTTTGTTTTAAACTTTTCATCAGAGTTTCTTTCGAGTTTTTGAAAAAAACATCTTTTTATTTTATGTCAAAGAATTGTTTTTCCATTTTCCAAAAAAACATAATTTAATTCTATGTTTCGGAAATGCTGACAAATTGTTACAAACTACCTTGAACAAGTTTCAAAAACGTTTCAATAGAAAACAATAAAATTTTTTTTGATACTCTCATGTTTATGGTAGACATCAGGGCCAGGATTCTATCTCGGTGAGAATTTAGCGAATTTTTCACGTGATTTTTCACCAGTATCATTCGGTGTTGTAGTTATTGCTACATTTAATAAACAATTAACGATTTTAATTGACTTATTGAATTTTAATATAACTGACCCATGAAGGTTAAAATTTCGAGTTTTATCTTCAATTGTATAATTATATGTATGTTTTAGGTTTTATTAGACATGTAACAAAATGTAATGCTCTATGACTTAAATTTTAAAAAATTGCTTGCTTTTTTTGTCATCTACAGCATGTATTAGATAAAAAATCTAAGAATTTATTTTAACCTTACCAAAGTTTTATTTTTGACTGATAAACCATTTAACCATATGATATATAATTTTAAAATAAACCCTAAATATTTTCCAACTCCACACACAGTAAAATATTTATTATAAAAAATAGATATGGGCTTGTCCCAAACTTCCTTTTAAAAAAATTGGTTTTTAGAGTACTACATTTAATAATTTGACATATTTCCTTTGTCAAAGAAATTTACTTTTTAGTTTAATGGTAGTAAGAGCAATTTGAAACTTTTTGTATTTTCTTCAAAACGTGAAAGTAATAAAAAATATTTCTTGAGTTATGCATTACATTATAAATTAACTTTGTTATATATGTATATATGAGAACACTTCTTTTACAGATGTCGTAATTTGACATTATATTGAATAATTTGATCCCTTACGAATGTCATATGAAAAACATTTCAATTTTTGTCATTTTCCGGTTAAATTTGGTTAAATTATTTTAACATTTTTTTGTCTAAAATTTGCTACATAAATGGTCCAATTCTAGAAAAACTAATAAATGTCTATTAAAATTGAAAAAACTTACTTAGCAGATAGCTTTTTTAAATAAAATGCATGAAGTTATATATTCTTACAATAATATCAGTGGTATCCTTTTTAGTGAAAGCACAAAATTCAATTTTAAGTATGTTTTTAGATAAATTTTAATACAAGGCCGTTTCATCTGAACCGACTAAATTTACCAGGAATTTCGAAAATTTTTTTGTAGCCCTTACATGAATGTCGGCTAAGTAATTGCAATAATAATTTACTTTACTTCTTTTTAAGCTTGCAGTTTTTATAGAAGTGATAAAACTCATAATTGGAACTATAAATTTATTGAAATAATGGCATAGAAAAGTGGTAAAAGAAATCAGAAGCAACACTTTCGTAGAATGTAGAAACTATAAAATCATAAAGATATTTAAGATAAATTAGTAATTGTATTTTCCTCCCTTGTTAGCTATAGAAATTACATGTTATAACCCCATCGATATGGTTTTAACACTTTTTAAAAAAATTCTAAAGTTTTATTAAGATCTTAAGGATGAAAAACAAGGAATTTATATTTGACCTAAAGTGTTACCGAAAAAGATTTTCGTCATGTTATAATTTAAATTCATGTTATTTTCTAAATTTCTTTTGGAAGATTTTCAAATTCATTTATTTACCCTTCTGAAGAAAAAGATTACTAATATTGTGGTGGCCAATGACTTAAAATAAAGCAAATGCTAGCCATAAACAGGGTTTGTTTTGTTATTCCTAAATAAAAATTATTAATTATATAATTTTGAGTTTAAGTTATATTTCAAAAATAGGTGCTCGAGTAAAATTTTTGATGGATGTGTATTTTGAGATGCCCAGAATGAAGTTTTCTCGAACCAACATGTGTTATTAGTAGATTAGAAACTGTTGAATATCCTAATATATACTTTAACACTAGAAGCTTTTATATATTTTCATAGTCATAAAATGATAAATGATAACTAAAATAATAAATGCTACCAGACAGAGAACAACTTCAGATATTTGATAATGGTAGCAATATTAAACTTTTCTGAAATGAAAAATGAAGTATAAAACACAGAGATATAAAATATAAAGTGACATTAATGTGAGCTATAAGCAAGGAAAAGTCAAACTATATTTGCTAATCAATGAAGAGAAAAAAAAATCTTCTGAATTCGTAATGGCAGCCACTTGAATAATAATTAAATGAAAAATAAAAAATAATTAGCAAATTCTTTTAAAAAGTAAATACAGTTCATAGAAAAATTTTCTCAGTTCAGTGAGCAAAAAAATAACTCCATTTAATTAAAGCATGAGTTTGTGCTTATAATTTTTCTTAATTTCGATTTGAGTTTATTATTTTCCAATAGAATTATTAACGTTAATAAATCATTACTAAATTTTATTGAAACTATTGGGCAGAAAATCAGCAAAATCGAGCTTTTTAATTAGAAAAACAACACTCAAAATATTTTAGATAGCAAATATTGAATTTTTATTTTTAAATAAATAATAGAAAATTAAATATGAAAACTTTTTTAATTAATTAAGCAATTTAATAAAATTCCACTAAACATAGGCTTTAATGAATTTAAGACAACTTCTTGTCTTAAGCTATGAATAGCGGAAAATCTTCTTTATTTGTTTCTTTTATAGAGAGTTTTTGTTGTATTTTAGTTAAACAATTTGTAATAATCAAGTATTTTGAAATAACTTTCCTATAGTTGACAGTTCTATTGAATGCACAGTTTTCTTCTCTCTTCTGGTGGCTTTTTTAAACAATACTTGTTTATCATTCTACTTTAAAACGCTATATTATCTTAAAAATAACCAAAAATATAATAACAGTTCTAAAGCAAAAGCACAAAAGTCAACTTTAAATTTTTTCCATCTTAATGTTAGGTTCATATTTTATTTCAAATAAACAATATTTTCATTTAACCAACGTTTAACTTCAATAAAAAGTAAAATTACAATTTGAAGTTGTCTAAGACTACATAAGTAAATCCTTAAAAAAATTTAATTTTACGAACCACAAATTGAATCAAAATAAGCAAAATTAATTGACTTGTGACCTAAGTCGAAATGACAAACCATTCAAAGGAGACACATAATGAACTAGATGAATATTATAAGTGCTAATAAAGGGTATTGAATTGGAAAAATGTACTTCAATTCTCTTTTTCTTCTCTTTCTCTGTTTTATATGCGTAGGTAAAATCTCTAGATAATATTAAAAATTAATACTTGTTATTCCTGGATTGAATTGTATAGAAATATCAATAAAAAAATGACCAAAAAGTATGTTTTAAATGAAATTGGATTAATAATCTATTTATAAAGCATCAAATCGAAAATTTTTATGACTTTAACTGACTAAAACTTTTCATTTTGTTGAATATTTTAAGTTTCATTTCTTTTTACAAAATGTACCTCTTTATATAAATAAATTCTTTGAAAATGTCTATTAGTATTTTATTTAACTTTTAACTCTCCTAGGAAAAGTACCATGAAATATGAATATGACTTCGCTTTTTGGTAAGCTCTGAGCATTTTTTGGTTTTCTTCCAATGACCATTGATTTATCAGCATATTGAATTCATTCACCCATACTTTATACTAGATATGAAATCGCAATTCCATATCACTCTTTCAAAACGAATTTTATCAGAAGCTGAGAATATTTTTTGTTAAATAAAATCACACAATATCAAAATTTGAAAGCAAATTTAAGGTACACCAACAAAGCTTGACTCTGAGAGGAAAGCAAAACACCTTTTCAATCGCAGCATGCTTCACATCGGAAGATTGATTTAAACTTGAAAGATAGTTTGGCTCTGGCCAAGAATTTAAGGGTGAATTTTGAGAAGAAATAATTGTAGAAGTATGTTTTTAACAGAATGTATCAATTTAATAGAAATCTATCGAGTGTTATTTCGTTTACATTTGTCGCCAGCTTCAAAAACAATTAAAATAAAAAGCTTTGTTACAACGTTCTCTGCTAGGGAGCCATTTACTAGCCATTTACTAGCTGTTGAAGTTATAAAAATTTTAATTTGGAATTTAAGATTTATTTAAGAAAATTTAACAAAAATAATCGATTTTTGGAAGCTTCTTACTACTACTTTCACCTAGCAACATCAACTTCTGAAACTATATATATATTTCTCTCTTACTTTATAATTTTCTAATTAGCCGTCATAAGGGTACTAACAACATAAAAACAGAGCACTTGTGTTGTTAGGAGACATCCGATTGAAGCAAAGAAGCATCATATTCTTCTCTAAATTAATCAAAGTTAAATTTGGTGTGAGATTCATTAACTTACATGAATTTTTCTTATAATTAATAAAATAACTGCTGTTAATAAATATGATTAAACTTTAAAAAAGTTATTAAAAATTATGAAAAATTAAAGATATTTTAAAGTCAATTTGTAAAAATTAACTGATAATAAATTTTGTCCAAAAATAAATGATAAATATACCGTCATAAAAGAATTCAACAGAAAGGAGATAGTAAGCAATAAAAAGTAAAAACATTCACTAAAACCTCTAAATTAAAATTTTAGCCTACTCATATTCGTGAAATATGCCAAAACTTCTAGATGGTAATGTTCAGAAATAATGCCTGTATACAAAGCCTTTTTTTATGTAGAAAACTTTATAGCGTTTGCCTTTTTTTGAACCAGCCCTTTTCTGCTTTAGATCCTGCCATTAAGAACTTCGCTCCCAAAAAAACAATTGATTATTATTCTTAAAACTAGTGGGTAGTTTTTTGTTGAAATTATTGTGCTATAAAAAATGGTATAGCATTAAAAATTTTAAGTTATGAGAAGTTTTTTAAAACCTTTTATAAAAATCTTATTCACAATCTGAGCTCCTTATTATATTTTGAATAAACCCATTTGAAAAACCTTAATTCAACGAAAAGATTACGAAAGGCTTTTATACTTTTATACTTTTAAAAAAATTCAACTTTAAGTAGTAAAAGTCTATAATCTGCTAAAATTTACTTCTAAATCTGTTTAAATTGCTCAAGTATAGATCAAATATTTTTAAATTATTTCATGCATACTAATTAACAAATATATTTTTTGTCATTTTCATTTATCTTAAAAAATTTAATTAGAATTTGGTAATTTTTCCTTTTTTATTAAAATAATAAATTGTTCAATTTCAGCTTAACACCTGATACTTTTTTTATCAATTTTATTGAAAACTAAACAGTTTCTCTAACTGCTTGAGGTATTTTTTCAAAAAGATTTTTCCCTAAGCTGTTTTCTAAGCGGATATTTGCTTAGATTTAAAATATTATCTAAAATAATATCATTAGCTTGGCTTGAATAAAAACCGTAATATTACCTTTCTCTTTTACATAGCACGTTTTTATATCGCAATTCAAAATATTGAATCCTTTTATCTTAATAAAATAAATATTTTATGGTTTTTCGGTCACGTTATACATACAAATTATATCTAGATATTTTGAATACCACTTCCTTGTTGATTTTAACTGCTAGTTTTTACTTATATACATTTTATGTGCCAAAATATATTAAATTTTTATAGACGTATATAACTAAATATGTAAGAGTTTATCCTAGCAAAAATGTTTTCTATGTAGAAGAAAATGTTATGTAAATATAATATCAAAGAGAAAAGAAAGAAGAAATCTTCCAAGAATTATCTTCATTACAATTTATTATATAAAAAAACTTAGAAAAAACATGCATATCTTTTAGCCTTTTAAGGTCACGAGCCCTTTAAGAATATTTCAATTTTTCAAACCTGAACATCTTATATTCTGTCAAAAAAGTACCGGGAATCGTTCAATAAAACGCAAAATAATTGTTCAATTATCAAAATTTATTTTGTCACCTTCAAAATATGCAATACACAATGTGACGTGGTTTTTTGGGTTTCGGCTCATGAGGATAGCGTTATTCAGCTGCCGGTTGACTGGTTTTCCTGTCGAACTCATATACCTACGTTTCGTCACCTGTTTTGATGCGCTGGATAAACGTTGGGTCCAAATTCACTTGCTAAAGCTTGTCTTCAGTCACCTTGTTCTGATCGAGTCGAGCACCCACGCATCTCATGCCTTATTATTGGTGTAAAATGTTACGAATTGGTTTGTAAAACACGCTAAGGTCATAAGATATCCCCCTTAAGCTTAAATGATGGTTTTCCAGCACTATTTTTTTGCCTTTGTCGACGTTTTCATTGATTGAAGATGTTGATGGGCGATCTGATCGGGGCAAATCTTCCACGACCACTCGGCCCTTTGAAAATGCTTTTTACCATACTAAAAATCCCAGAGCACACCTCAGGTTTACTGATATAATTGAATGCAAAAGCAAACTAATTGACAGATCACACTCAGACTCAACTTTATTATAGAAGACAGTTATGCCAACATTCTAGCAAAAAAAAATTTGGAATATGTGTGACACGTGCTTTTTAAATGAACAATTCGGATACTTTTTTGACAGAATGTATTCTCCGGATTATTTAACTATGCTTCATGATATTTAACTGTTTAAAATTTCAGTGAAATATATTTGTAAACAAATATTTTCACACCATAATAATGGTCATATCATGTTTTTTTGATGCCACGTACAAAAATGATTGCCAAACTACATAGAACGTATTTCGGTATCTAAAGTTTTGCTTGATGAAGTTACCAGTGTTTTTTCACTCGTCAAAGTTGCATCGACAACAAGTAATTATTTTGTCCAAATTTTGATTTTACTCCAGAGCTAGATAATTTTTCTTTGAAAATTTTTAGGAAGCCATTAAGTATAAATCAATAGTTGCCATAACCACGCCATAGTAAACAAAGTTTTTTTTTCCTATATTCAAAACAAATAATATTCATATTTGGTTTTAATAAAATAAGACACTTGACACACAGTCAGTTTTGCAATCAACTTTTTTGTTTCATGATTTTTTGAATTGCATCACCAGCTGATATATACTGATGTCAATTAGCCAATTTTCTGTGCAAAGCACGCTTAATATAGGCATTGCGCTAATCATCCAATGATGATTACTGAACTAAAACACGAAATCCAAGTAATTATTGATGAAATTGTCGAACAGATCAAACATTCGCAAATATATTGAAAAATTTATTTCGTAAAATTAGTAAAGTTATTCAAGTTAAATTATGTTCCGTGATTAATAAAATAGTTAATTTTGTTCATTCATGTTCATTAAAGTTAAATCATTAAGTTTTCAATGACTCACATTTTATCTTGCATAAGTATAAAAAATTCTTCAGTTACAGTTTTAAAATTGAACAAATTTATAAAATAACTAACATCATTTTATTTAATCACGTTTGATAGATAAATAAAATCTATCAATCAACAAGTCAAAATAAATCTTCAGAACTTTCTCTACAAATATTCTTTGAATCCTTGTTTAATTATATTTGACAAAAATCTTATAGTCTTGGCAACAGTCTAAAAACAGTGAAACTAGAACATCTTACAATATTAGATCGATATCTTTAAAATTTTTAGGTATAATGGCAAAGGAATTATCATAAATATTTATAGCAAAATATAAATCTAATGAAAATATGATTATCTCTATAGCAAATGTTTGGTTACAGATTCATTAAAAACTTTTATAGCTTTAATCATTGTTAATTAAATTTTATTAAAAGAAGAATAAAATCCACAAAATGTGGTGTGTTGGAGGTTAATTCCAAAAGTTTAATTTTGAAGTATTTACTGAAAATATTTAATCTTTGATCTCTTCAAATATTATGATGTAATTTAATTTTAGAATAATGCAGGTATCTTGTTTTGTCAAAATCAAATTAATTACGTTGTTGTTTTATTAACTATCGAAATAGGATTTTAATATGGTTTGACATGTAAATCAATAATTAGAAATGAAATGCTTCAAATGCTTGGTTAATATTTGTATATTTAGTAAAATGGGAGGTGTTGCATACATACATATAATTTAAATAGTAATTGTTGTTAATATTTTATGTAATCTAGTAGTATGATTTGACACGTGTCTGACAATGTTATTGGAAATATTAACTTTTATAATTTTATATTATGTAGTACGATAAAGTTATAAGAATATTGTTTGGAGAAAATTAAAGAAATTATTTTATATATTATTATGCAACCATAACCTAGCCTAGAGCCTTTAATATGCATTCATGTCATAATAAATAATAAGTTTTGGTACCTAGCAAAAAAGAATTAATTTATTTCAAAATATAGTTCAAAGCATGATATTTCTTTGTATTTTATGCAAAATTCACGTTTCTGGTATTCTGGCCATCAATTTTCGACTGGCAAACTTTTGCACTTTTTTCAATTTTCATGACATGCCAAAAAAAAGCTTCCTTGAAATGTTCCTTTTAAATTCTTGTAACTACTAATGATTAATTTTCATTGAACTTTTGAGCTTATTTATTTTTATTTTTGTAGAAAATTACACTCTTGAGATTAGATACTTAAAGGCTTAAAGTTTTACTCTATGGTTTGTAGTCTTGTTCTTAGTTTTTAGTATGATATTAAGAAGTTAATAAGATTCTCACTATTCATGCTGTGTAAGCTTCTATGGTTAACTATAGAAAACTTACCGAATAATATACATAATTACTTTGTCTTTGACCTCTTGAAATAAAATCTATCTCAACTTTAGGATTAAATGACAATCTTATCTCACCTGTTTAAATTAATAACTACTTTTTTATAGCCAACATTTTATTATAGAATCTCCTTCTAATATATTTTCAAAGTATTGACATATGTAAGCTTAAATTTTCAATTTAATTAAGTTCAAATAGCATTTGAAAATATCTCCATACTTCAATTAAGTGATATTGAATCATTATAATAAAAACTTACATATATCTGAATGTATCTAGTCGTGATTTTTATGCGTTTTATACAAGAATTTTTTGCAGGATTATTTTAATTGCATTGATTTAACGGCCTATTTTTATTTATTGTGTATAAAAGCCAATAAAATATTCTATTGAGGTAAATATCTACTGAGGTATGAGGACTTTTATTTGAAAATAATACGTAAACCAAACAAAATTTGTTTGGCAATCAACCGAAAAGGGTAAAAAGTTAATTTTATTTAATCTACTTTATCTACACAAACATAAAATTTGTAGCCGAGAAATTTTTTTTTGGGATTTTGTTTATGTTTTTTTCATTAAAATGGTAGAACTACATCATTTATGGTAAAAAATTCGGAAATAATGTCACAAATTTTAAGTATGGTACTAAACTCAAAAAGGTGCTTGCTTTTTTTTATCTTTAATTCAAATATTTGAAATAATTGAGGGAATTTTGGCAACCAGAAGTATAATAAAGCAAAATACACCCAAAATACCCATATTCCTTATTTTATTTTAATTCAGTTACTACGTCTCCATGTAAAAGCTCTGTTTTAGAAAAAACATACTTTATTATACCAAAAATTTATGAATGAAATCAAGAAATCAAATTGCTTTCCATTATTAATTTAGTTAAAATGAGTTTCAGCTCATAATTATAATAAAAGCAAAAATAAAAGAGAATCATTATAAATTGAAAAATAGTCAATTTTGTAAGGAGGAAATAAAAGATTAATTAAAAACAAATGAAACTAAGCAAATTGAAATAACACAAAATGCGAAGAATTTGGTTTATTCTAAACGAACGAAGATCTGTTGTTTGAGACTTAGCAGTTTAATTAAATCATTATGAACATAACAAAGAAATTTAATAACAAACCTAACTTCATAACTAATTAACTATCAGATAATAAATCGCCTTCCCTAAAATATTTTCGATTGCTTGAGAAAACCATAATTATATTCAGAGTCATAAAATAATTAAATTGCGAAATTTCTTTTATTATTGCTTTATTCAAGTTTCCATATTTCTTATTATGATGCATGAAATCAATTGGTACTAAATGCGCATTTTTTTTTTTAATTGTAAGCTTTTGATTAAATTTTCTTTGTATTAGTGTCATTATGTGCTATGTACCATTCAACTAAAATTCTATGCAAAATAATAGATCTAGCGAACCTGAAAAATGTTTCATAGTGATACAAAATATCAATATGAAAACTTAAAGAAATAATAACAATTGGTGGCTTTTATAAATAAAAATCATAAACTAAAATTTGATGGATTCCTAAAATATGTATATTTTTTGTAAATAAAAAAGATTCAATAGAAGAAATTTTGTATTTATTTAGTAAATAACAAATAAAAAACTAATTCTGATAACATTTATGAATACTAAATTACACTAAATGATTAAACGGCCTTGAAAAATTAAAAGTTTATGAAAAATTTAGAAATATATTCATATGAAACTAACAAAACTTTATTTCAGCCAAATAATAAATAGAAAATTTCTACTAAATCAATTTCTACTGCAAATTTAAGTTTCTAACTCTAATGTGCCGACATTTTTTTCCTTAATGAAAGCTGTAACTGGTTTTTTCAGCAGCTAAATCTGGCTAACTCTTGATTATTAAAGTTTATTGTTATTAATTAATTAATCATATAATTTTGAGAATTAATCTTCCAAGTTTAATTTACTCAATTCTGAGAATTTATGCATCCTAAGATTGTCAATTTTCTTAAAATGTCATTACTTTGTATATGTTAATCACTTTAAAAATTGTCGGATTATTATGTTTCACTTAGGAATCTATATTTTCATATACAACCTGCACATACAGGCACAGATAGTGTGAAACAACAATAAATTATTAAAATTTAATTATGTATGTTAACTAAATTAAAAAACCTTGAAAAATAACCTCTCCCAAAAATTAATTTACAAATATTTGAATGAACTAAAGAAATATTTCTAGCAGCAGAAAAAACTACATCAAAACTAATTACTAGAAATTTTTACAATACTCCGTTTTATTAAAAAAATTTATTGCACTCAAATTTTTAACGCTGGAATTTTCCTGGAATAATGTCACTTTGAAAAAGCTAACAATAAAAACGAACTCATGGTTTTAATAAGTGTGTGATCATTTCAATGCAAGCTATAAACTTTTTGAATTGCGACCACTGTTATAAGAAGTTTAGGGCCAAATCTATCTTAAAATTTCCCGTTTATATTATCATATTAAGTAGATATAAATGCCTTGGAAATTTTTTTTTGTTTTAAAATTTTATACGTCCCTTTGGTATATAAAAAAATGATATAAAATTCTCCTTTACATGCATATTTTATGATTCAAAATGATTTAAATTTTTAAATTATAAAACTCGTGGCTTGAAATATTTTCATAATTTTCATCCTACGTAGATACCCATTTAATAAATACAAATCCTAACTTCAAAAGAGTGAAACATTTGAATATATACAAACAGAAATCTTAAAATGTAATTAATTTAATTTAGTAATAACATCTGTGTATACGTTGATATATTTTAAGAGGATGATAGCACAAAATAAATTAATAAACCTACTAATTAACCCATTCTTGATACATCATTTGTATGACATTAATAAAAATGACATAACTGATCACTTTCACTAGGATTATAAATTAGATTTAAGGAATATAAGTAGATTTTGCTAAATAATAAAGAAATAAATCAATTTGTTTGTGTAAATTGTTGCCAAAGTTATAATAATTTTATATTTGATAAGGAACTTGAAGGGAATTTTTATCAATACTTATTTAAAGCTAGCTTGAAAGAGTGGCTATGCAACATAATTATTTTTTTTAGACTCAGATTTTTTATAAGAGATGATTGACAAACTATAAAATACTTTTTACTTAAGGAATTGAATACTTCAAGCTGAGATGAAGAATCATGAACAAAAATAACATGTTTATAAAATAAACTAAAAAAGTTACATTGTAAAAATTTTATTTTGTTACTATATTTTAGTTTATTTAATTGCAAGAACTACGCCTCAATGAAATTGTTTAAACACATTTTCAATTTTATTCAATTTA
This sequence comes from Acrocera orbiculus, assembly GCA_947359355.1. NCBI lineage: Eukaryota > Metazoa > Arthropoda > Insecta > Diptera > Acroceridae > Acrocera > Acrocera orbiculus. The sequence continues at coordinate 4,582,526 of OX375757.1, forward strand.
TTTATTTAAATTACTTACCAAAACTAGAATTTAATTAATATGCGTACATTTAACTAAACTAGATTTCAATAGTAGTTGCCTAAATGCTTATTCAATTTTAAAATTAACACATAATTTCATAAAATTTTATAAAATTCTCTTGTAAAGCATAAGTAACAACACACAAAAAACGTGAAAATTTATAAAATTCATTAACATAAATTATGATTTTAACGTTAACCATTAAATAAAAGCAACAATATAAAGCAACACACTTGAAAATAATAATAATTCATAACATCACTTTTTCAATATCTACTATCTAACGGTTATTTTTTTCAACGTATTTTTATAATGATTAAAAAATTCAAGAGACGTTTGTATCTTCCCAACTCAAAAAAAGATGCGACTAACGATATGTCTTTTCTCATTGTTTTTCAAAATATCATATAGATGCTGGCTCCTTAAAAGCTCTTCCAGACTGGAATAAACAAAAGCGCATGCTTTACCCAAATTCTATATTTTGAATTATGTTCTACAATTTTGGTATGTAAGTTTTTTATTTTAAATTGTAAGCATATTTTTTTAATTTTATCTTTGTCTTTTAGAAGATTATCTGGAATGTTCATTAAAATAAATTTGCGTTTGCTTAAGACTTTAGTTATTAAATTCAGTTTAAAAAATAAAAATGTTTTTCCTCAAGCCTCTTAATTTATTAACAGTTTCATATACATAATATTGGTTTTGAGTGCTTTTGATTAGAAACCAATTTATAAATATAAATTAATGCCAGAGCTATACCAAATTTTTCTTCAAATAATATTTAACAAAAGAAATATTAGAAAAATTTAACAGATAATTATCAAATTGAAAATTCTAAAATATAGGAAGAAATGAAAAGATTAATTAGATGTTTTTTTTTTGTATTTTACAAATGCAACTAAATGTGTTGATTTAATCGAAGACTTTCTCTAAATAGAAGAAACGAAATTTTATCAAATTAGCTAAATCATAAAATTTTCACGAGTCTGATATGCTTTAAAATTGTTAATTAAGCCTTTACATTACATTTACATCATTACAAGATAGAGAATACAATAACAATGAAATCCTACTAGAGATTAAGTTGTTGCTAACTTACTTCATTTGGGTTTTGGAACAAAGTGTTACTACCAAAAAGTTAAAACAAGTGTGCAATTAATCCCCGAATACTGGGACTCTCTATTAAATTTGACATGTCCATTGGGGAGCGCAATATAATTTAGACTAAAACAACAATTATAATTATACATGTTGTTGTACTTATATCTTTTAAATATAATTTATATCCTAACTTTTATTGCATAATTTCAACTCTTTTTCTTTAATATGAGCCTATAACATTCTGTCATTAGTTATTTATATATTTTATCAAAATTTTATATTTTTCTTGTTTTTTATTTTATTTATAATTTATAATTGTATCATTTACTAATGAATCATAACCACAAATATTTCCTGTCATTGTCGGATAATAATTAAAAATTCGTTTTTAAAATTCTTATTGAGTATCATGCTCTTTATATCTCACCTCTATTTTCTATTTTTCATATGTTTCTTTTATTTTATAGTTTTTATTTATAATTATTCTTTACTTTTACTATTTTAACAAAAATTTTGTTATTAAATTGCATTGTCATGTTTTAAAAAATATTTCTAAAAATTATGTAGATGTATATATGAACTGTAGCTACCGTAGAGCTTTAATACCAAACAATCAAAACTTCACTTTGGCACAACCAATTAATTGTAGCTGAAGGAATATTTTTTAGTTCACATCAGTCATATCAGGTGGTGAATACCTAAGGCTTTCAACAAATATCATAAGGTTATATTTTGAAGAACTTAATCTATAAAGTAAAGAATTTCCAACAGATTTGAGAATGGCGGATGTTTACCAAACGTAATCAATGCTTTCTAGTACATGATAAATATAATATGTATTTCTTTGATATAATTCCTTCCTATAAATATATATATTTCGTTTTGCTACAAATACTTGATGGGTATGAACTCTTATATAATTCCTATTTCGATTTATTTGCACAAATTAAATGCAACAGAATATAGGCTTTTTATAAAGTAATAATAAAAAATACTTGACAGGCTAAATTGAATTATTTTTATTTTTCCCAGGGTAAATATGAAGTATTATTTGGATTTTGCTTTATCACAACACAAAAAAGCTGAAGAAGAGAATCATAAAAAAAGCTTTAACCAAAGAAGCAAAACTTTAACTAAAATTTTGCAATGGCAATTTGACCTTATTTTGAAGCCATATATAAATTTTCTCGGGACTATTTGCAAAAATTAACTTGAAGCAGTATCTGAACTTAAGTAATATACTATTTAAAAAAATGCATGTTTCCTTGTCATGCTTTAACTTCTACCTTGCACAAATTACACATTATTATAATTAATAAATTGTTCATGTAACTTAATTAATTGGTTAAAGGAGAATACTTATTATAGCTTTAAAGGATTTTCTTTTCTTTCATTTCTTTCTTAGAAATAAATTACACAAGGGCTTGAATTAGCTTAATAACTTTTTCAAATCTTTGATTCGCTTTTTTTTTTAAATAAAATTAAACAACTGCTGTTTTTACTGCTGTTACTGTGCTGGCTCAGGATAAAAATAATGTAAGGGCTACAAACAAATTAAAGTCTAGAGAAAACGCTGGTTACTTGACTTAAATTAAATGAAAAAAAAAATCGCTGCACATTGATTTTACAAAAAGCGAAGTAACATATATAAAAAGACGAACTTGAGATTACTCGTAAGTTTTAAATAATGTACTGGCTATAGGAAAGATAATCTTTTATTAAAATTTACACTAAATGGAAAAGTATGAAAAAGTTCTAAGTAAAGATATATAGACAGCAGAACCCCACAGGGTTGTTGGAGAAATTGTCAATAGTCATTGGTACTTTAAAAATATTTACCTTTTCTAGAATTTGAAAATGGACCTACAAAAGGTCAACACATTTGCCAAGAGTGATAAACAATGATTTTTTCAATATAATTAATTTTGAAGCTATTAAGCTTCCGTGTTTAGTATTACATGGTTCCAAACAAAAAAGTCCTTTCGATGAGAGCTAAAATAAGGCACGAGGATGATACATAATCCTTGTATTATACTATAGATTAAAACTTTAACCTAATGTTTTAGCAGTAGCAATTTAAATTCAAAAGTTATTCACTGATCTGTGGCATAAGCCGATTTTAATATATATTAATAAAAGAGGAAAAACAATTTTTTGTCATAAATTAATTCAAAAAAGATTTTATCTGTTTAACCTATTAAATGGATTATTATTGCTATATCATTACCAAAATTAGAGAATATAAATGTCGTTTTTTTTTAATAATTATGAGGCAATAAATATTTTATAATTTTCCTTTATATCTGTTTTAATTCACTGAGAGGCTCAGGTTATGGAAAACTTTAGAGACCTGGTTCAAATTGTACATCATTACTTGTTATATGACCCTTATTTAAAAGAAAACTTTTAGATATATTTTTATAACTGTATATTTTTACCTGTTTTAGACTTTTCTTTAAGGAAAACTTATATCGTTATCAGTGAAGCAAATTAAGCTTTAAAAGAGTTTTTCTTACCCCTAATTCCATAATCAAAGCATAAATAGCTTTCAAAAAATTATTAGAAAATATATTTCCATGATTGCTTAATACAATAAAAAAAATAAAATGTTGAAAAATGTTTTTTTACATTTTAATGGGAACAAAAAGATAAATACTTATTTTTACAAGTTTAATTTAAAACTAAATAACACAAAAACTTCTAGTGGACGCCCATGAGTAATAAAACAAAAATTGATAGCTATTTATGTAATAAATTTTTATTAATTTTTACAGCTGTTTCAAAGTGACTGAAAGGCTTTAATTGCTATTTACTATATTTGATACCGCACCTTTTAATTATTATGAAGGATATTTAATTTTATTTCAATGATTATATCAAATTTATAATCATATTTCATTTTAATCCAAGTAGCATTGATTTTAAAAATTTTTAATATTAGTAGGTCAATAATACTTGGTTCAAAATTTGCTCACAAAATTTCCCTGTATTTGCTGAGAGAGTAAGAAAATTTTTTTATAATTGTAATAATACATATAAACACTTTCATGTTACAAAAATTTAAAATAGAAAGCTCTTCAAAAATCGATCATAAACCTCTACAAAAAATAAAAGCAAAGTAAATTAAATTTAATAAAAAACGACCACTAATGCAGACTTGAATGGCTTTTCGTTTTTTTTTTCTTGTTATTGCTCAAAATAAATTTTTCTTCTTTATTAGTGGAATATTTTTAAAAATGCAATTGTAATAACAAAATATTGACATCATAAACCTTATTGTTATAATAGGAGAGTAAAAAAGAATTTTCCGAATAAATTTTCAACTTAAATACAAAATTATGAACAAAGTAAGAAAGAATTCCTTAACTTTTATTGCTATAATTCAAAAAATAACATTTCAACAAATTGAAGGAAAAATAATTGGGAAAATTTGTGCTCAAAGTTTTATGAATAAAATTTATACAGTATTTTTATTAACATAAATATTCCTTGCTGATTTTATTTTATTGTGCTGTTAGTGGCCAATTAATTTGTTGTTATTGCTTGATTTTTACAATACAAAAAATAATATTTTTGTAGTTATAGTTTATAAATATTACATAAGCACAAAAAATTCAATTTTATTTAAATAAATATTTATTCATGGTAAGCTAAAATCTGCAAATAAAGTTCCTCATATCCTGTTAGAAGCTTTTTTAATTTTAAAATTTACTCTTCTTTAAACGGTTTTGTTTTATTTAAGATTTTATATTCTCTTAAATATGATACTACTGAATATAAAATTTATTTTTGGATTTATGATACTCCATGACATAATTTGGTTGAGTAACATAATGTAAATCAAAAGTAAAATTAAATATAACTACCTGCAGATAAAACACAGATGAGTGTTGAAAAAAATTTAACAGCAGAAAATTTGAATATATAGCAGGGTACTTAGTGGTGAAATGACAAAGAGTTTTTCAGTAAGTAGAACTTAATAAAAGTTTTTATAGAGAAGTTTTTAAAAATCACGATAATATTTAGAGCATAAAAAACAAAATAATAAAAATAAAGTTCAATAAAATTAAAAAGTTGCCATAAAATCTGGAAAAGAGAGAACGAAGATAAAGAAATTGTTAAAAAAAAAAACTGTAGAAAGCTATAAACAAAATTTCAAATACTAAGAATATAAAGAACGATATTATTTTACGCGTTTGATTATATTTCGAAGTGTTAAGCAGAGAGAAAAACAAACTGTACTTCAGGTGAAAAATTACTATAGTAATTTAAAAAAAAAAAAAAATACGTCCGGCAGCAGGTACCACACAAGCAACTTTTCTTGAGAAAAAAATTTTTCTTAATGTTCCGATACCTCGAATATTAAACGAAATTTCAAAATTCATTTAGCATTTCGCTACCTAGAGGACGGGATCATAAAACTCTTACTAGATAATTACGGTTAAATGTGTACTATATGCATTCTATGACTCATCTATTTCCTTTTCTGCAGTTGAATCGAAATCAACACACTCGAAAACCCCCATCTGCCCCTCAATACTTAAAATTACGCTCACACGCATACACACACTGACATACATCATTCTGAAATTGGCTGCAAATGATGCTCCATGTCTTGAAATGTAAAGAAATTACAAAAAACTAACGGTTTCGATTTTTGGACCAATTATCATAACTTTGAAACGAAGCTCAAAATTAAAAAAAAAACAACAAAAACTTTTCAACATTACACAATATTTTTATAATTATCTACTTTTAGAATCCAACTTAAAAGTAATATTCATCCAATTTGAAGAATTTTTACAAAAAAAAAAAAATTACGTCATATTGGGTCCGCCATCTTGAATTTTAAAAAACTCATAAAAGATTCAAAATCAGCACCTTCGAAAATCCCCGTGTACCCCTCGATAGTTAGAATATGATGGTAACATAAAAATTTTTGTTCCATGCTTGAGAACGTTAGTTTTTATTCATAAAAAAGGAACCGCTTGACCGACTTCGCTCAAACTCCTTTCAGATCTAAGTCATGATGTGGCCTATCGATTGATATATTAATTTGGTTTAGTAGTTTTTGAGAAAACGAATCTCATAAAAAAGGTCATAACATACATACATACATACACACACACACACACGGACAGACACCACTCTAAAAATAATTGCAAATGATTCTCCAGATCTTGAAACGTAAAGAAAGCACAAAATTATTGATTTCGATTTTCGGACCTAATATAGTAACTTCCCAAGAGAAGTTAAAACTGATAATGTGGAAAAAATAAATTTTAGGGTATAATACTAGGGCAGCACTTAATCTGCTTTCCTATGTTTCACCTTAAAGACTCACAGCACTTTACTTGAGTCATTACCTTGAGTCATTCACACCTTAACGTTTTTTCTATTTTTCAACTGTAAATTTCTTGAGCAGGATGCTCATTTTTCACTCGTCCTAATGCTTATTTCCAAAGACAAAATTGTCATTCAAACATAATTAAAAGTAAGAAATAGCATCCTACCTAAAGAAATTTACTATTCGAAAATGTAGTAGTGACGAAAAAAATACATCGGGGTGAAAGATCTTTTAATAGAACATTTACAATACAACCATATGCGCAATTTTATTTTCCGAAACAAAGAGACAACCTAGTATGTAGCTTGTAAAAGCTGCAACACTTTACTTAAGTAAGCGAATTATTCGCTAAAATTTTATTGGATCAAAATGGCAGTGAATTCTTTTACATAAGTGATAAGTTTGTAAACATAATACTTGGCTTGCAACTGAAAAAATTTTGTGTAGATTTCATTTTTTGTTGTTGACCTTTGATGGTGTTGACTTTAGTGTAAATTTAGTTATAATTATCATAGCGAAAAAACAATCATAAAAATAATACAAACAGGGTTTTTTTTACTTACTAAAAAAGCAATAAAGCACAAACTATGGTTAGGTAATTTTATTTCAAAAGCCATTTAAACTTACATAGCTATTAGCATTTATAAAATAATTAAGACCTTGGTACATAAAAATTAGTACAAAAGGTCCTTATGGTATGAGTTACAGTCTAACTTACGCCTAGCAATGTACTTTTCCTTTCAAAGTAAAGCAAACCATAAAAATTAAACAGGTTTTACTATTTAATGACTTCAAACATTTTAAGAGTTATTAATAATTTCATCTTTATGTGCTTTAGAAAATAATGTACCATATGTAAATATACTTCCAGCAGCCTGCAGTAAAATAGCATAAATATTAGTAAATTTGTCAAATGAACTAAAATTTACAGCAAGAAGCATTCCAAAATTAATAGTAAAAAATTTGGCTGCACTCAAAGTTCGATGCGAGGCTGAGAGTATGACAGAAAATCGTATTACCTTAGAATATAATATAATAAAAATTCTTTATTTTTTAATAGCTGTATATAATATTTTAAAGGAAATTACTTTCTTAACAATTTTGGGACGACCTCCAAGTTCATTATGTAGTACAGACCCAATGCCTTTTGTCTACAATTTGAGGTTTAAATGATTTAAATTTTAAATAACTTAAAGTTAAGCTAACCTCCATTTGATATTGGTGACAAATGAATCCAGAAAGAGCAAAACTTATAAAACGTGATAGCAGATGTAACAAATTCACTGAAAGAAAAATAGTTATAACAAAATCTTAAATGAACATTTATCAAAATTTAAATATCTTATTTTTGCCTATATAACAAAGAGAATTTCTTACGCTTAATTGGATCCTGATGCTCTGTAGTAAACTCATAATAAAAGAAAAATATACTATTTATAAGCAAAACCAATTGATTTAGTAAAATGAAAAAAATAGGGCCCCCAAAACGCTTTTCAATTGCCGAATACAATTCCAGTGTTAATGTATGAAATTTACGCAAAACAAAAAATCTATTCAAGTCATTTTCAAATGCATTTAAACAAAATTGTCGAATATCTCGCATTTCATCTTTCAATTTTTGAACCCTGTCTATTAAAATTAGAATAAAAAACAAATAATTTAAGTTAGCAAGTTGAATAACTGTTTGTGACCAGAAGGTTAAAATCAATGAATTTCGCCAACTTGGTACACTTTCAGATACCAAAATGGCTAGAAATATATCGGTTAAACCATTTAAAATAACACCAAATATGATACAAAAGATCAAAGTGTTAGTCAGCTTGATATTATCAGGCTTTGTTATGAAATCCTTATTGATATCATCCAGTTCTGCAATAAAATTCCATATGACTTTTTCATATTTTAAATTCCAAGTTGTTATGCACAAAATCACAAGGTGGCTTACTAAAGGGAATACTCTTTCAACTTCAGCCATGATAGATAATACACGTAAGTATGATCTGCTAGCAAACAGAATATTTTGGTTTACATATAATAAGATCACAATAACCAAAACTAGAAAAACGTTTTTAAAAATCGTTTTCTTTCTTTCCAAAACTTTATCGGATTGGAGAGCAATACCAAAAAAATTCAAAATTTTTAAAAACCCTCTAAATTCTTCTTGGGTTGACATTTTTACATTAAATAAATTTCCAACTTCTTCTCAGCACAGATGTAAAAATACTGATACAATGTTAATTTATTCATCATTAAAGTAAAATTTCCAAATGTTCTTTTTTCATTAATTCTATTTTAATATGAATTTCGATAAATTAGTCCTCTAGATAACTTTGATAATTAAGGAAATATATTTTATTTAAATAATTTTCTGTAGGCATGCCATAATTTCATTTGTCATACTAGTGAGACAATTATAGACTTTTCCTCAAGTAATTTTTAAATAAGTAATGATTAGCCCATGTAAGGAAAACCTTATTTAATGATAATAACAATTCATACAAAATACCTGATTTTTACAAGAATTATAAAAAAATTTAAGTTAAGTTATTCTAGCTCCTAAAAAATTTCACGGAAATTATTCTTTTGTAAAAATTTTACACTTTTAAATCAGCTGGAAAGCTGATAAGTTTGAAATTTTTTTGGATTGTCACGATTTGTTTCGTTTAACTTCGTTAAATCTTTGCTTCGTTAAATTTAAAAATAAAATATAATTACTCTGTTTTCTTTTTTTGCAACAAAAATGAGACTTAATTTGGGTACTCTAAAGACAGCGGTCTATTTTATTTCTTTCTAATTATCTAAACTTTTTGAGATTTTTTGGTGCAAAGTTCCTTCTTAAGAATCTTCATATACTAATTGGTTTTTCTCATTGCCTTGTTAAAAGCTAATTGTTAATAACCAATGTAATAGATCCAATAATATTTTGTTTGATTGAAAACGAGCTTTTAATTCTCTTTTAATAGAAAATTTCAAAAGCGCATTTGCTAATAATACATGAATATTATAATATTATAATCCCCGTAAATTAATAATACATAAGATGAAAATAATTCCAAATACATATTTTAAATAAAACTTTTTTCCTTATTATAGCCAGCTTCCTTCTACGCCGCAACTCTGATTATGTTTTTTAGCATCACTTTCGCATTCTGGCTTGCTCTGTTTTTAACTGAAGCTTTGAAGAAATAGTTATATCGCCAGAAGTATCACTCGGCAGTATCTGATTACACTAGTTTTTTTTTGTCAAAGAAGCGTTTTCTAGATATTTCCAAAAAACGTTTTTTTCGGGTGTATTCTCTTTAATTGGTCTATATCTCAGGAAATAATTTTCTGAATGTTTAAAAATGGCTTGTATTGAAAAGTAATTATATTTTGCTTATAATTTTTTGATTGGCTTAAAATGCCTTACTTCAAAAAGTTATCATGTTGTAGCAAACAAAAATGGGTCATTTTCAAAAAAGGTGAAAAAATCCCTTTTTTAAATTTGATTTCCCATAACTTTGTTGAATATTAATTGATTTGAAGGTTTTATATATTAAATGAAAGAAAAATATGATAACTTTTCAAAACAAGCCATTTTTAATCATTCAAAACATTATTTCCTGAGATATAGACCAATAAAAGAAGATACACCCGAAAAACAGGTTTTTTGAAATATCTCGAAAACCCTTCTTTGACAAAAAAAACGATTATTATTTTCGAATTCAGCGACCCAAATTTACCCTAAAAAACAATTTTATTTTGAGGTGCATAAAATTAGCCCAAAATTTGTAGACTAGTGTTATATATTCCATTTAAAACTCTATAAATCTATAAAAATATTGCCATTAGAAATTTTAATTTTAAAAAGTTTATTGTTAACAATTAAGAACTTATGATTATTTTAAAAAATAAATTTTCTTTTTTATTTTTAGAAAATAGAAAATAGAAAAATGTCAAAAAAATCAATCAACTAATTAAAGAAAACTAAACTTTGATATTAGCTAAGAACGAGGAAACAGTCTTTCAATATGTTGTTTCGATATATTGATAAAAAAAGGAGCTAGTTTTTTGGAAGCCGAAATATTTATTTATTTAAGCTGAAGAGAAGAAAGGACTGCTTTCAATTAGCTGCTATCCTATCTTACATCATTTGTAGAAGAATATTTTTATTTATTTTCATTATGACAGGCATTCGAATGAAAAATCAAATCTTTTCACTAAATTTTAAAGGTTTAACTCGAAAATAAAATAGTTCTTTTTTAGAAATACCTCTGCAAAGTAGAATTCTTAATAGCTTTAATTCTCCTTTGCCCTTTTCTAACTTATAGTTAAATAAAAAAAAATTCAGAGAAAAAAGAATGAAAACCATTTAACATAAAAGTAAGAAATCTCATAAAAATCCCTTTCCGTTTGCTAATGATAGTGAATATCACAGCAATTTCACAAACAGGCAATAAACACTTATGAGTAGGATTCATTAAATGCAATTCACCATGCCAAAAAATACGAAAAGGTTTTTTGTTTTATATGCTCTGATCCTTGGAATTCGAAGTATTATTCAAGCTCAATAACTTTTATTGTGTATAATACGAAACTTTAATAAATACTTAAAATTCTTAAAAGGGCAAGAACTATGGTTGCCATTTAAAGAATCTTGAAAAGATTAATATGGCTCCATACAAATAATCGCCCTAATGGTGTTAGAATAAGATTAAGTATATATTAATGACGCCATGCTATGTCTTAATATCCTAATTAATTTTTATGAAAAGAAAAGGAAAGAAATATGGCGAGTAATTCCATGAGCTTTACTAGAAAGAAATATAACTATTAAAATAGGTTATTATTAAGTTTTGAAAATAGTAGTAATATCCTTAATATTTTAAACTTATCGATTCTAATTTGTTTAACTCACTTTAAAAATAATTAATAAAATTTGCCATTAGAATTTTCATACAATAAAATCTTAGCGTTTTTTAAAATTGGGTCATGGATTCCTAACACCAGAAAATTTCCCATTATCTGGGTTAGCTTTAGATATATTCATTTGTGAAAAATTTCCCAATAATTGCAGAAAATAGCCATTATACATAACATTGTCAAAAAGATAAATACTTATTTGTAGTAGTAAATCAATACAAATTATCTTTTCTTATTGAAGATAATTTTTTCTATCATGTTAAAAATTTTTTTAAAATGAAATGAGTTTATCTAATAGAGTGGCTTGAAATTTTCACTGGTTTTTACTGTAAAATTTACTGCAACTGAAATATAGCTTCAGAAATGGCTTCCAGAAAAAAAGAACACTTTTGACAAAGTGTTTAGACGCTTCAACAACACAACACGCCTAAAACCATGCTAGCCAAAGGAAAGCCGAAGTTAATAACTCGCATGCCAGCTAAACACCTTTATCATTTTTCCTATGGAATTTTGCTAAAAGAATTTATATGCATAAAAGCTCATATACCTAAGTCCACAGTGAGCTTATTCGAGTTTATAGAGTGTTTTTTTGTCTTTTCGTTTTATACATTCGATCTGCAATCTGATCGGGTGCTAACTCTCCTCTTTTTTATTCTTCTATCTTGAGTTATTTTGCTTACAAATACTTGCGATAAGGCTTAAATAACTTTTGTAAACTTATAAAAAATAAAAATTATCTTAAAAAAAGTCTGATATTCCAATTACTCGAACTAACACAACTAATCTACTCGTCAAGTATGTGCCCTATTTAAAATTAAACTGCAGCCCACTTAATATTTATATCACTTTAGCCTGCTTAGTTTTATTCACTGGTTTCTTGATTTAAATTTCATTACGGTTTCAAGATAGAGTTAAATTTCTTGAGTCATGAAGAAATATTTGCGGTACCTTTTACGCAAAAATTTGAAAAGTATTTTTAAAAACGAGGTATACAAGGTTAAAATTTAAGAAAATTTTTGCATTAAATTAAATCTAGCTTTAACTTCAATATGAAGACCACTTTGTCTAATGCTTTTACATCAATGTATTATCCTTACATAAATATTTCATGCTTCAACCAAAAAATATTTTAGTTATTCAATTATTTTAGAAAACTTTGGAATATTGATTTTAAGTATGCTTTCATTATAGACCTCATAAAATTTTAAAAACTGAAAATTTTGATTAAGTCCAATAGAAATTTAATATTAATAACTAAAAGTTTGGTAAAATATTATTAAAGAAGGAATCCCTGAAGCAGAAAGTTCACGCCCATAACTTTTTACGTCCATTGACAATTACAATAGCAATCAAATTTATTAGAACTTTTACCTGAATAATATATGTTAAAGAAAATCTACAACAAAGTGAAACTTAAATATCTAATACCCTTTCTTTGCAGACGTCTAATAAACTTCATTAGCTAACACACTTTATTAGAATATATTATTGAAATATTAAAATAAGTGCCTTTAAAATAAACAGTTAATCTCTTAATTGTGCTGAAATAGAGTTTTAAGAGTCTTAAAGTTAATTAATTAAATAATATAAGGATAAAATAAAAATAAATAATAATTTAGATAAGTGATAATTAAAATATTTAAAGGCAACTGAATGGAGGATTAAATTTTATTATGCTGGACAAGCTGTAAATTCAAAATAAGTACCCAAACTTCCCTGCACACAGGCTTTTAAAGGCTATATTTACATACAGAATTACAACATGCTATCTGCCTAAGTTTTATTCAGAATCTAGTATCTAGGCCTTATGCCTAGAATGGCAAATGACTTCACCGCATTTAGTCCCATTTAAAAACTTTCAATTTTCACAGAGCTCAAAATGCGAAAAATTGAGTAATAAAGATTCATGATTGAATCAACGAAATAAGAAAATTTCCTTTTTTGATTAAAAAACCTTTGAATTCTAGTGTATCTCATCTAAATGATAAAACTAAATGCATTTGGCACATTTAGATGTCTAGTCACAGTTTCTATTCAATTTATTTACATTGAATTCATTAATTACTTTTATGACTGCAGCTCAGCAAATTAAATGAATATTAATTTTCTGTATACAATTTTTTACGACAAATATGTGAAAATTTTCTGGCAAGATAAAAATTTAAACTCATTAACGTTAAGTAATTAATTTAAACAAATCTAGGTACTCCCAAAGTAAAATGTTTTCATAATTCTTTGAAATTTGATATCTTCATAGAGTCAAACACAAGAAAGCTCCTCAAGCAAAAAAAGACTTACGAATCATAGCACAGATATTAATTCAGACAAAACTCATATAAATTATCTATATATAAATTTATCTAAAGTGTCCTTAAATGTTGAATGACACAATTAAAACAACGGTATAATCGCCTTCTGGCGGACTTTAATTTCAAAACACTTGTCTCGGGTATCATTGCCTGGTTACTTGATAAGTCAGGTAAGTATCTAATTAAGTGATCTGTTGATTAATTGCATTAAATGATAACACAGATTGATTACAATGCTATAAATTGGCTACTTTGATTGTTTCTGGACACAAGAAAAACCTTTTCACAATGCATTTTTCAACTAGTTTGCTTGTGATATTAACTTTTGGGCTGTACACTGTAACTAGTGATAGTATTAGTAAGTAACATTGAATATTTATATTTTTAATTATTTTTGAATTTAAAAAACAAATTTTTCAGTTCCTCCCCCTCCAGGTACACAATGTGTAGGTGAAAAAAATGCTGGATTAGGACCTGCAGTTCGAGAACTTGTTGATTTATTACCAGCAAATGATTTATTGTTAATTTATTTAAATGCAGTTAGTAATGATGCTGAAGTTGAGGAAGCTATGGAATATCTACAGTCATCTGATTTTATGAAAATTGTTGTTACAATGCATAATACTCCAGAATTTAGTAATGTAATGGAATATATATGTGAAGAACTTAAATTTGATGCTTATTTCTATCTTAATTCACTGGGTGATCTTCTTGGATATCCACAAATGACAAGACCACCACAAATAAATCGTATTCGTAGAAATAGAAAATTTTCACGCCCAGGTCTAGAGGGTATGCTAGAAGATTTACGTGATGCTATACCATTAGAAGAATTACGTAAAGTATACCGACAAAGATATAAAAATGATAAATATTTACGATTGGCTATGGAAAAACTTGGATCTGATGAATTCCGACGAGTTGGTGATGCTATCGAAGCCTTACCAGAATATCAAAATATGCTTTATCGCCTAAGACAAGTAGGAGTAGATGTTGACAAAATATTAAATGCAATTATGAAGTTTTTCCATTGGGAACGTAAAAATAATTAGTTTTAACTGAATTTTGATAAAATATATATTTGGCTTAAGTACAATAGTTTTATAGTACATTAAAAATGTAATTTAAGATAAAAATTTTTTTATTGTTATGCTCTTTTTGTTATTTTTTACATTATTACATCCAGAATGTTGACTCCTACATATATTAACTTTAAAGCTGAATTTCTACTCTCAAAATAAGGTAAAGCGAATTTGTTTCCTTTTTAAAATTGAATTCAGTCATTTTTAAGAGTTACTGTATTTGTTTTTCTAAAATTGGTCTCAAAACACTATCTCAAAACTTTAGTCGACTTTTTAGCTCTATTAAAAGGTTATTTGCTGCTGGTTCTTTCTCGTAAAAAACCTAATCAGCTTTTGTGAAATTATAGCACAAAATTTTGTTTAATAATAAAAAAAAATTTAAATTTGTTTTTGATATTTGAATTTAAATTTTCCAACTTAAAAACTAACGCACAAAAATAATCATATGCCAAATGGTTTTTGTTTAAAATGTATAAATAATAAATGAACTTACAATAAAAGTAACAGCTGAACAGACTGACGTTTAAAATTGAGATTTAAGGGGTTATTCGATTGGGACGCTCAACATTTTGATGGTTTTTTATATTCATTTAAACTTTTACTATTTTCTATTTTTACTATTTTCTGTGATATTTTATGAATTTTTTCTCAGAATTTTAAAAGAAATACATTAATTTCTTACAAAATTGAAAAGGAAAAATCCACAACTTATTTTGTTGAAAATCGGTAAAAAGAAATTAAAAACAAACAATTCTTTTTCATAATGAAAGGGGTTAGTGTTTTAAAATTTTAAACCAAAAAAGGTCTAATGAATTTGATGGAAACATATGAACGTTGGCAGGAAATGTTATTTCAAGAAAAAAGTTTTAAGACTTTAACAATCAAAAATATTCGTTTATTGATTTACGTTGGTTTACGTTCTTTACGTGCTTTAATTTTGTTAATACTTAAAATTCCAGTCTAAAGATTTTGTAGTACTTAATGTTACTTCTAAGATATTTGAAAACACAAAAAATTAGATGCCTGAAACCGTCACTCCCTTCAGATTATACAAAATAAATGCACTGTTGACAAATGCAATTTTCACTACCCTTAACGCTCCGGAAGTATTTCAAGTTTACTTTCTACCAGGTCCAGCTATTTTTCATACAAAAGAAGTTGTAAAATATTTCTAAATCAAGTAAATCAAGTAAATCAAAAAGAAATATTAATATTTTAGTGAAAATTTATTAAAACTCCTTAGCGGTCCGGAAGTATTTCAAGTTTACCTCCCACCAGGTCCAGCTATTTTTCATAGAAGAGAAGCTGTAAAACGGTTTTAAATCAAAGAAATATTTTTATTTTAGGGAAAGTTTATTAATATATATAGAGGATAATAATACTAACAATATTATTTAAATTTTATATTTTTTGAGAGTATGGTACTTTTCGAAGCACTCTCCAACATGAATTCAGGGTTTTTCGGTGCAAGTGTCGCAATAAAATTTTGTTTCTCGTCTTCCCCCTGAAACCTTTCGATTCGAGCATACTATGCAGTCCCTTTTAGTTCTACTGCGAATGATGTGGAGCTTACCATCTAATCGCTGCAAATCTTGTTCAGTATTAGCACGTCCTCGAGGTGTTTGCAAAATATGAAAGTCATCTACTAACTGATCAACCAATTCTTTCATAAATTCGTAATGTGAAAGTGCTTTTTCATTCTTTTCTTCCTGAACGGATTTATATAGAATGTAGGAATTTGTAGCACATACTTCAAGGCCTCAGAAAAAAAGTTTTCGCCACCATTTAAGGGATTTCCTTAAAAAACAGTAGTTGGATACATAGTGATCTGCCCGATCGACACCATTATTTTCTGCAATATTTTATGATTTCAAACAAAATCAAATATAATAAACTAAATTCTGTAAAATGTCTACGCTCTCCTTAAAAATCAAAACAAGACTGAATTTGGATTCGAATAACACAAAAGTGCATGTACGAAAAACAGTAGCAACAATAATAGTAACAAAAATAATGAAATGGTTTTTGGTGCGTATATGGCGCAATTGGACCCAGTAAGTAAAATTGTCATGTCGCCTATATGGCGCCATTGGACCGTTAAGGGTTAAAACTCACCTCGATACTAATTTAATTATCACTGTTCCTATCTTTTTAATACAAATTATATTAAAACCGAGAATCCAAGTTGATATGAAATTCTTTTTAATTCTAAAATGTATCTATATTTCCTCTGTTCTTTATACACTCTTTATACTTATGTACTATGTTTCCTTAAAATGAATGCTGAGCAATCAAAAGCCACAAGTTTCTTAATTTTTTATGAACTTTAACTTTTCTAAGTTTCAAAAAATATCGTTTAACTCCATATATTATTATTGCAAGGTTGTTTCGTAAATATGGATTAGGGTAAAACTTAATACGATACTTTGATCTGATAGAAGAAAATAGAATGAAATATTCAATGCATATAAATAGGTTTCTTCTTATTTTTCAATTCAATTAGGTTCGCTGATGACTTCTTTTGGTAAAAATCAAAAACTTCATCGATTTAATTATTTTAAAAGTTTCAAAAAATATAAGATATCAAAAATGGAGTAAATCTTCAAAAATTGAAACATTTTATATCGAAAATCAAGAAAATAATTAAATTCTCTGCTATAGAACATGGTAATACCATAAATATAGACTACCGGTACTTTTATAATTATTTAGTCTATTGGTAAATTCGAAGTAAAATTCATATAATTTAGTTTTTCTTTAAGGACTGACACTAAAAATTACTTTTATTTCCTTAATATAAATATCTCTCAATAAATACATCTCTATAATTGTTATTTTATTTGTAAGCTTGTGCTTGGAAAGTATCCTTGTAGAGCCTTAAAACAAGTGGCTATGTGGATCCAAAGAAATGACTAATAAAATATTTTTGGCTATAAGATAGACATGGTGTCTACCATCAAATGTTGCCTGGAAACTTGTTATTATAATGAAGATAGACATGTTGTCAATAACTGTTATCTTAACAATTATTTCCACTTTTTATAAAAGTAAATATGATAACAATATTAAGAGTTGCTAAGAGGAAAAGTCTCAATTAATTTGATTTTATTTATTTTTGTTTTATCTTTAAAAGAAATTTTCGTTATTTTTTCTAAGATATATTTTTATGTAAAATATATGGAATGGGAAATAGCAGCTCCTGTATCCTATATCAATGACTTTGAAACAACTATTTTAAAATTGTTTACCTAATAGGATTTTAATATGCATTTTGATTGACTTTAAAAGGTGGCAACTTTGTCATTTTAAAAAATGGTTTTTCGGTATGATATTTTTAAATGTATATTTTGTAGGTATATCAAAGTGTGATCAGGGATTAATTTATGTGAATTGCCTATTTTAATGTACTCGAATTAAAATTAAAAAATGGAAACTTTACCTTTTTTAACAAGCTTTTATTTTTTATACACCCAAACTAATATTTATAACCTTGATAAGTTTTAGTGATTTCCATAAGTCAAGATTTAATGAAGTTTGCAATTTAGCTGATAAACAAAAAAGCATTAGAATATTTAAAATAATTAAATATTAAATTTCAAAAATGTAAACATATGAGTTATATAAAATTCATATTAAGATTTTTTTTAGTCCTTTATTATTTCTTTTCTTATTATATTCCTACGATTAGGTTACTCAAAAACCTTCAGTTGTTAATAAAAACTTTTCTATTCATCCAATCAAGATCAAATAAATTTTGTTGTGTTGGGAGTGCATGACCATTGATGTTAATACAGTTAGTTCAAATATTAATTCATTAATTATATTTAATAAACTAATTTTAATTTTATATGAGAGAAAAACTTCAGAAAACGGAATGCAACGAATTACGAATTCTGAATTCAGAATTCAGAAAAAGAAAAAACAATCTCAAGTAGGAATATACTTTAAAAAATTTCTTTTTATATTACTTGTTTATTATTAGTTTGTAAGTTTTTAAATAAAGCGGCTTATAGTTAGCTTAGAAGCATTTACACTATACAAGCTAAAAGAGTCATCTACTCCTTATAAATTTATAGAAATGGTTTCGGCAACAAAGTAAGAAAAGTAGTGTATCGTTTGGCACCATCAGTGTGCAATTATAAATAAGTTGTGTAGCCATTCAAACTTAACCCTGAAATATATTGCTGGTATATAAGCTCATAGCAGAAAAGTCACTTTGTGTGCATATAGGTAAATGAATTTGTTCGTTAATTTGTTAGCCATTAAAATACTGTCAGTTTTTGTAAAGCACACTTGCAAATGTTAAAAAAGATAACATTTTAAGATTAATAATTGAATTAAAAGACAAAAACTACTTTAGAATGGCTATTTTAACAAAAATTGATGACATTTTAGTACATTCTGAAATACAGATTTTCTTTTATTTAGTTATCAAAATCGTTTTATATACACGTAATAGCATGTTCCCATCTGCCACTTTACTACCAACTTTACCACCAAATAAGCCCATATGAGTCGTTCAGAAGCCAATGTGGATAAGTCCAAAAAATCCAAACTGAGAAATTTAATGTTTCTTAATGCATTCATAATACATAGCACATGCAGAGGCTATTAAAAAAAGGGGTTTTTGACCAACAAAAAATGAAAATATGAGTAAATCCTTTTAAGACTAAGAAATATATTATTTATTCTATTAAAATTTGCAAAAATCAGAAAATATGAAATAATGGAAATTTGAGAAAATTAATGTTTCTTTATGCATTCATAATACATGGCACATGCGGAGGCTATTAAAAAAAGAGTTTTTTGACCTACAAAAAATGAAAGTATGGGTAAATACTTTTAAGACCAGGAAATATATTATTTATTCTATTAAAATTTGCAAAAATCAGAAAATATGAAAAAATAGACTTATCCACATTGGCTTCTGAGCGACTCATATAAAAAAAATAGCGTTTTCATCTGCCAACTTTACCACCAAATAAAATATGGCAGTAAATATCAACAGCTGTGTTTGCTTGATATGTCAATTGTGTAAATATTCTAAAGCGTGACAAAATTTTAGTTTATTAAATACATTAAACATAAATATAGATTTTATCCGATTTGCTACAAATCAGTATAATACTTAATCTTCTGATGGATTATTTTAAATTTTTGTTTTCGTTTTTTTGTTATATCATTCTCTAAAAAAGGAGAACTATGATTTATAAGGAAACTAACATGATTGGAATCCCTTTAATAAAATCATATATTTTAATAAATTCACCTTCAGTTAATTCATACTAAAGGTCCTTATAATAACAAATATTACAAAAAACAAAATTGGGAAATAAATTTCTAAATATTTGTGTGGTTTTAAATCAATTACAAAATTTTATATGGAATTTTATTGCAAATAAGATAAAAGTCATATCTACAGTTTCTGAGTCTACAGTTTCTCAAAGAAATCATTACCTACGTTACCTTTTAAGCTACATCTTATACATCTACAATCTTATATTCTAGACATGTTATCTTTTTCAAAATAGAAATTGTCTATTTGCGAACAGATTGGATATTGGCATGAAAATGTCAATAGTTTTATTTATTAAACAGCCTCAAAGTCTTTATCTTTTTTGTTTTTGTTTTGGCTGATAATTAATTTTAACATTTAAACAGATTATAATAATTGTTTTTTATGTTTATGTTCTAATTTTATCTAAAACAAATTAAATTAAACAATAAATAAAAATAAATTATTAACACCAAAGTATTAATTACATTCCTGATTGGGCATATAATACACTTAACCATGCACAAATAGAACTGTCAAAA
Organism: Acrocera orbiculus; assembly: GCA_947359355.1. Lineage (NCBI taxonomy): Eukaryota > Metazoa > Arthropoda > Insecta > Diptera > Acroceridae > Acrocera > Acrocera orbiculus. The sequence continues at coordinate 4,603,105 of OX375757.1, forward strand.
TGGCATCCTTCCAATTTCGAAATTCTAATATTTTAATTATTCCCGTCAGTGCTGCCACAGTTTTGTTCAATTACTACGAGAATCCCCGTAGTAATTTCCTTTGTTCCAGCCTTGAATTTTTCATACAAAAATTGTCATTGATGGTAAAGTTGGTAGTAAAGTTGGCAGATGGGAACATGCTATAAGACCCTCAAACTCACCTTGAATTTATCTATCCCTTTTAATAATAAATATACACCGCTGTTATGCCATCTCATGGATATTATAGGCTCTATCAGTGCAGTAATATTTAATTTATAAAATGAGAAAAAAAAACAATACAAAGAAAACAAACTTTCGATTAAATTTTTATATCTAAAGATGACGTTCTGTTGAATAGACTCAAGGACGAAGAAGTGTAAATTCTGATAAGATTTATATGTTTTTTTTTAATTTACTAACAGCCTTTGGGGTCTGACACTGCAAACTTATGGCACGTGATATTAATTTGTTTACTTGAATAATACTAACAGTATAAGTGATTATTTTTAGATATATTGGCCCACAAAATAAGAAGAACAGTAGTCTGATTAAGACCTTTGTATATCCAGATTCACTACATCTAAATTTACTTTCTATCTCAGAATGTTGGTATTTAAGAAAAAAGATTTCCTGCTTTAAGAAATCTTTGATGCAAAAAAGTTTACTAAGAGAATAGAAAGGGATAAAAATAAAAACTGAATTTTATCTTTAGCTTTTTTTATAATTCAAAAATTTTATTTAACCAAAAATTTTAATTCCAATTAAAATATTTCTTAATTAAAGCAATGATTGTGTCAACATCAATATTTTTTTCTCTTAAACGATCCAAAGCTTCTTGAAATTCTTTGAGTTGTTCGACAGTGTTAACAATTTGATTAAATTCTTCAGATTTTAATGTTTCCATACCCTTTTTAACATATTCATCAGTTTCCATTTTTTCGTAAAATAATTCTTTCATTGCTTCAAGTGGTAATATATCAAGTATATCATAAAATAATCCTTTGAGACCAGGACGTTTAAATAATTTAATTGTATTTTGATAATAATTAAATGGTGGTCGTGTAATAGATGGCAAGCCAATTATTTCACCAACAGTATTTAAATAGTAGTAAACATCAAAATATAATTCAGTACATGCAAATTCCATTAGTTTATAAAACTCAGGTGAATTTTCAATAGCACTAGCTATATTTTGAAAATCTTTGGATTGAAGAAATTCCATAACTTCTTGTACTTCTTCATCATTTGAAATAGCATCTAGTACGAGTTCAAGTAGTTTATCGACCGGTATTAATGCAAACATTTCATCAAAAGCTGGCTGTAAACCACCACCATCAGGTGCATTACATTGGCGTTCATTTAAAACTAAATTAAAAAAAAGAAAATAAAGTGATTTATTAACAATAATTTCAAACATTTTTAAAAGCAATTCTAAAACTTACCTGATGGAATAAAAGCAGGTAAACCTGTGCTCAATGCTAGGATTGTTGCAAAAACAAGAGTAACTTTCATTTTGCTGCCAATAATACTTTTTTCATTAAAAATACTATTTGATTTTGATTTTTCAATTTTGCTTTTATAGGTGAGAAATATATCTAATCCATTTATTTAACTGATAACACTTTGAATTTATTGAAAGAATTCTTATTTAATCTACTCAATCTTTTATTTTTATCTTTCAAGTATTTAAGATGAGTAAAATGTATTTAATCTTAAGGTCAAAAAATTATCTCTTTGGTTTGGTAATATTATATACAAGTATGAATTCTTTGGCATTCACAGAAGGGCTTTAAAAAATTACTAATTGTTTGGAATCTTTCACAAAAAATAAAATAAAAATGTAATTTATATTGCAATGCTTTAGAAATTGCTATATTTCTTGCATAAATCTCTAATGAGTCCCTGGTCAAATTAAAATAATACTAGATAAATCTCAAAATATCATAATTAATTAAGAAGGTGGTACTATTTTCTGAGTTTCTTACTGAGTTAATCGTCTAAACATCTAAAAAAAGAAAGTTATTATATGAGAATAAAATTTTATACTTGTTTCTAACTTTATAATTCTTTTTTTTTTCTAAACATTGATTTTATTTTATTAATTTGATCTCTATAGCTATTTAAATAAAACAAAGGTTTTAAGAATCACTTCAAAATTATCAAACTTGAATATCTTAATTGAGTAAAGTTCAAGTGAATTTTGTTGAAATATCTACAACATTTATTCTACTTTTTAACTATCAATTAACAAGCGTGACATATGTCTTTTAAGGATATCACTACTTCAGTTTGATTAGAATTATGAATCATTAAAAGGCTCTAAATCAAAGCTAATCTAATTTTTTTTAGAAAAAAATTGCTCTGCTTATAATCAGATAATCATTTACAATGTTTTTAATCATTTTCCAGATTTAATTATAAGATGAAATTTTTTATGAATTTATGATTGATAAAAACTAAGCCTAGTTTTATTTAAGAGAAATACTTATAAGTACTTTTTAAAAACAATAAAAGTCACTCTTTTTGTTAATGCGTAGAAGAGTTTTTTATGGGATATCGGATGTTTCGGTAGTACCATTTGTGCTTGCATTGCTTTTATGGTATCTTCAATTTAAGCATAATAGTTATTCTTAAATACATAAATCATACTTAAAACTAAGTTTTCATATATTCACTTGCTGATCAACGAAATAAATTCACTTTAGTCGCTATCAGGTTCTTCTTTTCCTATTTTTATGCTGAAACAAAAAGTTGGGAGCACATTTATTCTAATAAAATTATTTCTAACAAAGGCTATCTCCTATCATTTTACATTGGTATATTTGGTTTTGCATAGTTTGAGGCAGAAACTAATTAAAATTATTCTCCATTCTGAAATTATTTGCGGCAATCCGAAAATCTTATCTGATTGACAATATGGAAGTATACATATAACACAAATCTCACAAATTTCAAATGTAAATAAAACTAAAACGCGACTTTCGCCAGATATAAGCTATATGTTTAATAATTAACTGTAATGTCTGTTTCTGTTTTTTAAGAAATTCGACCGAGACGTTTTCGCGTAGCTTTAGGACAAATGATGAATTTTGATGTTTTTTTGGCTAAATTTCAGAAATTCAAATATCTCAGTTGTTAAAAATGATAGAGACTATACTGAGCATTTTTTTGAAAGGTGAAATTTTATGCTTTAAAATGAAGTATATTCCTTCAATGTTGCACAAATATGCATAACCAAATTCTTAAGGTTCAATGACCCTTACGAGACACTAGCGAAAGAAAATTAATTGTTTGACAACTAATTTCTATCCGTATTTACTTTTTCTTTCAAGCCATATCTTATTTTTGAAATTTTATTGAAGGGCCGTACATTCCGAAAAAATGAGTAAAAAGCTTAGAATTATTTTCGTTTAAATTTGATACAAAATTTTGCACAACCTTATATCTTTTGTATTTATTAACCAATCAGAATAATTGACTGATCTAATAGATTAAGCTTTTTAGCGTTATAAATATTTTTAACAATAATTTGAATTAAATAGCTCAAAAATGGAACAAACTTTCAAAAAAATTATTTATTGGCCATAACTTGGAAAATATTTGGAATTTATTGATTCTAAAAATTCATTTTTCTTTCCATTTCATATTCCTCTCAACTTTAATCATCACTTTTGAGCTAACATGCACAGTTTCTGATCTACCAAATTTGCTGTGTATATAGAGCGTCGTTTTTTTCGACCTTTATCTTTAATTGCGTCACTCCGGAGACTGCCATCTCCTGTGATATTTCATAAAATATTTTTTCAAGGGGTAATTTTAGATATTACACACATCAATATTACTTAAGTTCTCACAATTCGACAGCTATATTTAATCAAATGCAAAGATCTACTACGTAAACTTCCTAAATCTACTTGCCTGACAATCTAATGTCTCAAATTTGTAGTACTAACCACTCAGAGGGCTTATGTTATTCAGAATTTAGAATGAAAATTATTGAGATTCAGGAAAAAAAATGAAAAAGTTTGAAACTACTTGGTCCATAATTCATATTTTTTGCCAAATTTATAAAATTAAAATTTATAAAAATTTGGGCATTTAAGCAAAACTAAAAATTCTGACTACAACCTAAGTTTGAGCAATCAAAACAGAAGAACAAATGAGAAAGAGCCATCAGATCGCAGATGACGAAAGTAGGAAATGCGTCCTTGGAATAAACATTCTATTAACATTCTTTATTCTTACTGTTCCCTTTGGAGCTGATTTTGTACGTTTAACACGCGTATTTTGGTTTCATTTTATTTTGTGTCTTGTTTTATTTTTTGTTCAATAAATAATTAAAATGGTGCGAGGCTGTCGATTGACAGACTTCAAACATCGATAGTGGTTTTTGACCGCTAAAAATATTCGCAAAGACGAATTGCAAAGAAGCTGAAACGATCCCATGGAGCCGTGGAAAAACTCATTAAGAAGCAAATACTTTAAGAAGTTTTTCTTGATAAATTCAAATAAAAATGAATGAATATTAAATATTAACAAATCAGCAATATTGGTCTTTGGTCTTTGAAACCAAATGCTGTAATTCTTTGCAGTAAGACTTTTGGATTCATATACTCCAATTAGTCGTGTATTTTGATTTTTTTGTATATTCCAAGTTTTTGTGTATATATTGACATATCTCCCACTTTTATGATGCAATTATCTAATCATGAAGTTAGCAATAATGTCATAACACTGTGTCGTATTTTAAAGTTTAAAAAGAAAACGTCACGTTGCTTAAACGAGTCACTTATCGATGTAACAAAGTGATGAATAGAAATTTTGTTAATCCCATCCGAAACTTTAATACAAATAAAGTAAAAACTTCTTTTAAGTTTTTCTTGTATAAACAATCTATCCCCCTCTCTTTTCTTTTCTAAATCACACAAAACTAACAAAGTAATTTCATATACATTGCAAATTAATTTCTCACAGTAAAAATTTGACTTTTAATAACTTTGATATTTTTATTTGAAATACTTAAAGTCACTTTGAATAGCCTGCATTGATAGTTTTTCTTATCATATCTTAAGTAAATTTCATAGACCTTCAATAAACTCATATCATTCATTTAACCAAATCAAAAGATTGAATTTAGTTATTAGAATACTTCATTCAAGTGCAATAACATTGATAAGAAAGTCATGGAGTAATTTATGATTGCTATTTTAAAAAAAAAATTAAAATCCATTACAAAGCATTGCAAAGCATTTTAAAGCTAATTTATATGTTAAAGAACTGGTTTATATTGTAAATACGAGTATATCAATATAAATACTTAAAATTGCATTTTTGGATTTAATTAAAAAATAACAAATAAAAATACCTAAATACTAAAAATTTAGTTTTATACTTTTCAAAAGTTCTACTAACTAAGAAACCTTGAAAATTAGACTTAAATTCCTAAAATATTTGAATTGCCATCAAAATGACCACTTAAATTTATCTGTATAGAAAACTTTTATAAAAATATAAATACTTGAGTTTATAATGGTTATATCCTACAAAAAATAAATAAAAGAATAAAAACGTATTTTCCCATTTACAAAGAAGTAAATAAATTTTTTTATAAATTTAGTCCTAAGCTAATACTGAATATAACTCTACGGCACAAAATATCATTGAGCTTAACTAAAAGCATATTTGATACTAGGCAAATAAGATATTTAAGTTAAGTTGAATTCAATTGAAAGTCAATAAAATTCTATTTATATACCACAAAATCAGAACATAAATCAATATAACTTAGTTTTATATCTTGTTCATGAATAACATAATTTAAAGAAAATTTAATTAGATCCTGCTTCAAAGAAAATTTGTGTTAAAAGAATAAAGCGTCTAATATTGAACGTCTTAAACAATGTAAAGAAGTTTACATTTTAAAAAGAAAACAGAGGGTATCTTTTATTTTTACCTATATTAAAGATGTTGTGTGCAGCAAAACAAAGGATTATTTCAAACAAAGTCTCAATCTATTTCAATTATTTGAATATTTATATCAGAAATAGGACGAAAAACTTCTAATATTTAATTTGAAAAAAGAAATTTAAAGTTTAACAAGCTCGAAAAGGTTTTACCAATGCCTAGAGAGCAAATTATTTCTTCCTTAAAAAAATAATTCAAAATGTCTTTACCCTGAAAATCATTTTTATACATTTAAAATAATTTACAAAATCAAAAACTACATGCAAAATCTTTGAAAAAGATTTCCTTTTCGTCCGAATCAACAAAGTAAGTATTCACAACCCTTCATATATATAAACAAAGTTAGATTAAGCTTGATAAGGTGACAAATAATATAGCCAAGACAATTTTGAACAATTTTAAAACTCTATAAATTCAAAACCATTCCTTTTCTCTATTTATATTTAGTTTCACTTTGAGTACTTGTTCAAATGGTGACATGAAAAATGCAAAAAACTTGAAAATCACATTTTCACTTCCTAAGCTTTTCCAATTGATATTAGTGACATATTTGGCAAACCCTCTATACAAAGATTTACAGTAATTTTTCTTAACTGATTAATTATTTTTCATTTACATAAAATACTTTTCCTTTAAAATTTAGAATTGATTTTGTTCTCTTTTCCGCCTATTATTCTTTTATTCTCTTGTAACTGTCAAAGACTCCCCGTTTATTTTTTTATTCTATTTTCAAGGATTAGGTTTTTTTATTTTATTACGACTCTTTTAAGGATTGAGATGGATTTTATTGAAAAATAAGTAAATAATTAATTATACTAAAGATTTGAGCTAGATACAATAAGTCTTTGAGAAATTTATTCAAATAAACAATGTGTAGTTTTATCAAGAATAAAACTAGCATTTTTCTAAAAATTTAAAAATTGACAGGCTAAAACAAATGGAAAATATTTTTTGCAAAATATTCACAAAAAAACAGGATAAAGTACTCATTGGCCAAAAACTCCCGAAGCTGACTCAAAAAGAAAAACCCAGTTTGATTTTATTTATTAAACAAACATCCTTAACCAGTGATATAAAAGACTTATTCTTACCCTTTTTTAACTCTGATATTTTTCAGCAACTTTTGCTCTTCAAACATTCCTCAATTTCAGTTATATGTTTTCTATTGGAGACAAATCTTTGTCTGTTCATCTTTTTAAGATCTATGGTAAGAACCAAAGGCCCGATTTAATATGGAAGAAATTCAAAGCTTCATTTAAATAGTCACTTTAGATAACTCTTACGACTGCTTTTCTTTAGCTTACTTATCAATTTGGTGGCAACTTTATTACCATCCTGGACTAACTGAACCTTTTCTTACATAGTACAGAAACTTATTTACTAAGATACACAATTGCTAAATATTGAAAGAGTTCATGTGTATTAACGCTTGTGTAAATTGCTGGGAAATTGCTACTTCACAAAATTTTGCAAAATATTTCAAAGTAAAATTACTTGAAAAATTAAACTTAAGATTTTCGTTCTACTTTTATGTAGCATATATGCCAAATGAAACTTTGGGAAAGATGTTTTTTTTTTAAATAAAATTTGCTATAACCCCTGCAATAATTTTTTGTTCAACTTAACCTTTTTAAGTGAATTTATTTCACAAAAATGTTAATTACTTCATTCAAAAGAATTCATTTATATAGTTCAAAAATTTCATGGCAAATTTACTTTATAAAAATTTTAAACCAATTATTTGAGAAAATTTATTCAAAGTAATTAAAATGCTTAAAAATATGTATAATGTAAGTAAGTTTTGATTCACATTCTACCAGCCAATCAGATAAAATTTTAATTAAATCTTGCCATTGAACACTCTTAAGGAACTTGAAATAATTATTTTAATACAGCTTGGGCAGATTATAACTTAAAATCTTATCAAAGTAGAAAGCATAAAAGTAATTGAACTAAAAGTACAAAAATATAAAAACTTAACAATTACTGGAATTCTTTCTGGAACTTACGATACCTAATCTGAATTATTAAATGAATTTGCATAATGTTAAATATAAATTCAATGTCCCAATAATAATATTATCAAAAACATATATAAATATATATTTTTATATGAAGCCTTAAATAAATATTTTCATAGCTTATTGTTAACACAAATAGTTTACAATAAATAAACTCAAAACTGCTGATTCAGCTACTTTAGTCTGTTTTCTTGTTGTTATTATATGCTTATAGAATTATCCTTCTCATCATCATCAACAATTTTTTTTTATTAGTAAACAAAACTATAATTCCTGATAAAAGTGCGATAAAGTCTTTGAACATTTATACTGATATGTAACATTAAAAATGAAATATGTTTGCTATATTAAGTGATAAGAAATGACCGCCGAAAATAACGTCTAATAAGTGGTAAGTCACCATAAATATATATGTATGTATAGAGTACACGAACATATTTATGCCTTATTAGAAATAATAAATATATAAACAAATGATTTTGTTTGATAGTGCAATAAAACTATTTAAATAACCAACGCAGTATTGATTTTCTGAAAATTTTCAATAATTGGTTGTACTTAGGTTTTTGATTTCCAATTAAAGGAAAATTAATTACTTATGGGAAAGTTTTTTTAAACAAGCTTTAGGCAAGCTTTATTGTAGAAAAAGCATGTTATTATTTAGTTTTACATGTAATCAGCTTCTAATATAAAACGAGGGGAGAATTTTAATCGACTTTTTTTGTTTAATTTGTGTTTATAAACAGCATAACTAAATTTATATAAATAAAGACTACAGCAATATAAAAAAGTTATCAATTGCTTAATTAATGTAGTATATTTCTTAAGTATAGCAACAAATATTTAATATTCATATTTATATGCACAATTTGATTATTAGATGACTTGTGTAGCATGAAATATTACTCACTTCCCATCAATCACTAGTTTTTTAGGTTTTAAGAAAAATTTAAGAGATATTTAAGGGTTTGCATTTCAATTAGTTTAAAAATATTGAAAAATGTTAATCAATCCTAGTGATATTTTTAACACTACACCTTTGATATTTTATCATGAAATAATAACACTAGTTTACAGTGTTTTGTATCCTCAAGTCCTTACAGTCATTTCTTATGTAAAATAGCACGCTAAAGCCGAAAATGAGGTCCAAAAAATTTAAAGTAGAACGGATTTTGATATATTCGGGAAAAACCGTTTTTGTCATTTTGAAAACAAAAAAACGGTTTGACCTTATCGTGGCTAACTAATGTGCCACGTGGCTGAGTTTTACGATTTTTAAATTTATCTGTGCGTAACTAAATTATCATTTTTCATCTACATACAACTTTCCTATAAACTAAATAGGGTAGGATAATATTAATTAACAAAATCGAAAAGAAAATTATTTTTATATAACTTAATAAAAAAGGTAGCAGTCCAATTTTTAATTTTAAAAGAAACTACGTGACAATTTCAGCTTAAGGTCAATAACATACCGCAAATTGTTTCAAAATTGTTTAGAAGACTTCATAAAACAAAGAGAAAATTTTTCTTTTACTTTGATAGATAAAATAAAACAAGTTTCTTGGTCAAAATTTCATAAAAACAATTTCTTAGAAAACTACTTTATGCAATATTTTTGCAGAAAAACAATAAGAATTAATATTAAGTGAATTATATTATTAAAATTTAAGAGCTATTAAAAAGTGTTTTTACCGGAATATCAGAGTGGTTTTCTTATTAAAAGTTTGGAATTTAAAAAAAATATTACTTTCTAGATATAGAATTTATTTGATTTTAGTTTTCTTTGATGAACTTAAAAACTAATGGCAAACTATTTAAGTGTCATATAAGAATAGTAAGTAGCTCTAAGTTTTCTTTCAGATTTTAGTAAAAAACTCCAGCAACTATATTAAAGATTACAAGTTTTTGATTATAAGTTTTATGTCCTTTTTATGATTTTTTTTTTAACTGGGTTATTGTAAAAGTATAATAATTTTGAATTCCACAATAACGCGAAAAAGTTAATTATTTTAATATTACTCAAAACAAATTTTTTACTTTAACGCAATTATCTCTAGCTTCACTAATCCAAGGCAGCAGCAGCACATTTATTTCACTGGCTTATACGGTCAGTATAAAATAATTTTACTGGTACCATTGCTTTGATTTGATCAACAGAAAATACCATGGGTGGAAAATTTACATTGTCGGGAGAATTGTAGCTTTTTTAACTATTTTGTAACAGGAATATATGAAATATTGTAATTGAGAAAAATTAAGAAGTAAAAAATTTTTATTGGTAGGTATGTAATTTATTAGTTAGTTAATTACATAATTAATAAATTATAATTCAAATGTTTGATTTACTAAAAATTTTACCAAAAAAAATTGCTGTTTTATTGAGCGTTTAAGAAACTACAAAGCTTATTAGAATCATATCCCTAAAGTTTGATCAACTTTTTTATCATGATAAAAGTTTATGCAGATATAGTGCATATGTCATACTCCTTATAGCGCTGTTTGCGAAATCTTTTCTATAAAAAAAAAATTCTTATTACAAATATTGATTTTAAGGGTATTTCATAATAACCGAAGTGCTACTTTTATATCATATTAAAAGCTATAAGAAGGGTAACTATAAACATTTATATTTTTTTCTTTTCTCATTAAATAGCTATTTTCAACAATTTCCTATTTACTTTAACCTTAGAATGGTATACAAGTGAAATAACAAAGCTTTGGGCTGTTTCTTGATGAACTGGAAAAAAAAATTTTTCCAAGAAAATATGTTTTTTTGTTACAAAATTCCTAACCTATTTTACTAAATCAATTTTAGATATAAATCTTTCCCTATATGCTTTACGTGTTAATCACTCATCCGATAAATTGAACTGAGCTTTATATGATATAGTACAAGTGTTATACTTATAAGTATAATTTATTTGCTTGTAAACACACTTAAGTGTTTTATCAAAATATTGACATATTTTATTTATTGAATATTTGTATATCTTTATGTTAAATAATCAAATTTTAAATAAAATATGCGCATTCATATATTTTTTTTAATATTTTTAAAACTAGTATCCTTGTTATTAAATTGAACTAAATAAATAAAGCTTTTAACTGATTAATTAAATTTATATTTCTGCTATAACTAACAGTTTTTCAATTAATAGTCAACTATAATAAATATTACTAATTATTGTAGCTCCAAATAACAAATAAATATTTAAGGATCTGTTCATCTCTAATCATAAAACCAAAATATTGAAGTTAAAATATTTAAATAAATTAAAAGTTTCGATGTATTTTCAAATCTTAAATTTTCTTACTTTGTTTAAAAATTTTCAAAATTTCTCAGTTATCGTTAAAATCTTCTCTTTATTTTACTAGAAAAATTTTCTTCAAAGTTTAACCATAAATCATTTAAAATACATGAGATTTGTCTTAGTTTGTGTGGAAAAATATAAATTGCCTAAAGTTTTCAAATAGATGGCATACGTATGTTAATTATGATGACTGCATAAGGCACTTGTAATAAGGAAATACAAGACAAAAGTTTGTTAAAATTACCTTCTATACTTTCAAATCAGATTCTTGTTATCAAAATAAATAGAAAAATAAAAAATTTTCAACTTAATATGTACAAATACATATATATAAAATAACAGTTCCAATGTTTTTCCTCGCAAAAAGATTAATTGAGTTCAAAATTTAAAAAACTTTCAAATTCGGATCAGTCGTTTGCGTGCAATAGCATTTTTAGGAAAAAGATAAACATTTCGTTAAATAGAAATCTGTGATGAAAAGTTTCAACCAACTTTCAAATTAAAAACAGAAGCTTTTGTGTTATTAATAAAATTAAAAACCCACATTTTAAAGGTTAAGGGCACAACACTCAAAATTTTGATTTTTTTTTGCATTTTTTAATAGTTTGTACTTCTTAAAATAGCATATTAAAATGTCAAGTGAAAATCTCAAATAGTTTTTAAGTTACATCCTTCAAAAGAGCAGCTGTGCCTCTGTTAGAAGGGCACGTTACATGTCAAAAACTAAGTTTGTCAAAACTACTGCAGCTGTAACTCGATAACAAATCATCCGATCGATTTGATTCTTCGTTTAGCATATTTTATATTTGTTTTTCTATGCCATCAACCAGCGGTTTTGTGATCAGATAAATTACATATGTAATTTTGCCTGGCCAAAACAATCAGATCTTTTTGCAAAATTTCAAAAAAATTTTCTAGAAGCCATCATTTTGTTGCATTTTAATTTTTTTTCATAATCCTGTATTTCATGGTATAGGAAATATTTTCTAATTTAATCATCTTTTTGTGTTTTTTTTTTATTCCAGTCACTCTGAAACCCTGAATCACTGCAACAGTTGGAGATCTTTTTTTTGTTTTTTTTTTTTGAAGACTCAGAAGATGGTGGATAACTTGTTGAAAATCCAATATTTTTATTTCAAAAACTTACATTGTATTTTTTTATTATATTCCTACTATTAGCTTGCTCAAAAACCTTCAATTATTAATAAAATCTCTTCTATTCATCCAAACAAGTTCAAGTTCAAATTTTGTTGTGTTGGGAGTGCATGACAATTGATGTTAATACAGTTAGTTCAAATATTAATTCCTTAATTATATTTAATAAACTAATTTTTAGTTTTATATGAGAGAAAAACTGAAATGCAACGAATTACGAATTCTGAATCCAGAAAAAAGAAAAAACAATCTCAGAGTGGGTCTACTCAGACCAACTCACAGCAGAAAATCGCAGCGATTCTGTGAGTTTTGTATGAAAAAACCGGTTTCGCTGTGAGTTTTCTGCTGTAAGTTGTCCTGTGTAGACCCACTCTCAAGTAGGAATATGCTTTAAAAAATTTCCTTTTATATTACTTGTATGTTTAAATATATCTGACAAATTTCAAAAAATTCGGTGTAATACTTTTTTTATAAAAGTTCACAAATATCACCCATTTTTTTAAGATGGTCACACTAGTTGTGTCCCTTAAGTGGTGAATTTTGTAAATTTTGATATTAATTGTGCAATAGGATATTTTGTACAGATTCAGATTGCTAAGGATATACCTTTTTATATTTGTGTCAAAATTTGTGTAATAATTATAACAAGAAAAATTATGATAATTCCAAAAACTCGGCTTGCAAAGCAAAAATAAAATCTACATTTATTCATTGATCAAATTTTAGCCATTTTAAGATTGTCATAATTCTAGTTTTATTTCAAATTAATCTACTTAAAATTAATAACATTACAATAAATCGTTTACACAATTTTTCAAATGTTTCATTAGTTTTCAGCTTTCATGAAATTTAAATACAAAAATATTATTCACTCGCGTGCTATATAAAGATTAATACCAATATATCTGAACAAGTGCATCAAACCACAAACATTGCACATATCATCACTTCATTTAAAATGCTATAGAGATGTATGTATGGACGAGTATATAATATGCATGGCAAATATAAAATTACGGCGGGGGTGGGTGAATACCAAACATTTAAACTGCATCCGGAATGCCTTACAACTGTGTGACAGCAGCATCTTTTAAATGACTGAAGTGGGATTTCCTGTGTTTGGCGATGTGCAACGAAGCGCTACTGGGGCGATGAATTTGATATTTGTTGTTATGCTAACAATACTACAGCCAGCTCTGGGTTGGGTACACATTTGACTACTTTATGGATAAATTTTTATGTTTGTCAGTCGTATTCGATACTGAGCAGTGTAAGGTCGTCGATCAAATCACGTGTAGTTTCATGTTATTTATGCTGCTTTTTTTTCATATATTCTTGAGATTTACTTTCGTATAATTTTGTTTATCAATTACACATTTTCTTGATAACAGATTTGAATAAGTGTTTAAAGTGTTTTGTTACTGTTTTTCTTTATATTAGATTACTTTATAGTAAATATAAAATCCCATTGTTTATTGGTTTGTAAATGTGTTTGTTAGTTTTATTTTGGGAATAAAACATCGGATTTAAAAAAAACATTGCAGATAATAAAGACAATATTGTGGTAAGTTTTTAAATGTTTATTTTTAACTATTAATCAGAAATTTAGTAATCAGCGATCACTGACTTTCGTAAAATATTTAAACTGGTTAATTATGTGGTGTTTAGTATACAAGGCTGTGTGACAATTTTAAAGGTAGTGCAAAGGAATTTATGTACATATATTAATTGGAGTTTTTTTATCAATGATCTTTTTTACATAGTTATGAGTCAAACTAGTATAACGACGAATTCCCATGCATAAGTTCAGCACTTTATTGAGTGCTACTTTAAATGAATGAAAATGGAAATTATTGGCCTAAATGGCAATTGAGTCATATTTCCCAATAATTGACTAACAAATAGCAATTTTGTTCTCCTATAATGCAAAAATTTTATTTGAATTTTATTATGAATCACTTTTTGTATTCTTGGAAATATTCGTTTTAATTATTTAACAATTGTTATTCAATCAGCTTTAAATTAATATTATCAATACTATAGTAAGTAGTTTAAAAATTTTATTCTGTATAATTCCTCAGTTGCGTAACCAAGTCTCCCATTACATGATCCTTTTAATTTGCAGTTTACGAAAAACATGAGACTAAATCTGTGTTATCTAATGTGGTTTCCTTATAGTTAGTAGGTTCTCTATGTTAAACCAACCAATTAAATAAAGCTATTTGTAAGTATTTTTTATTGATACACTTTTTCTACTGCATTCAAAGAAAAGGAACGAAAGACCATCAAAAGGCACTATCTTTTATCATCTATTTCTTGGTTTATTATATGGTCAGACTCCCTTCCTAATATTTCTAATTCATCTTCAGTACGACTAATATTTCATTTCAAGGAGATTTTTGTAAACCTTCTAAGATCCTGTGATAATTTTGCCATTATTTCTACATCTGAACTTAATGTTGGAGATATTGTGATAACTACAGTCTATCTAGCATGAACAAAGACCTTTGACTCTCAGCTGCAACTTGAGCTGCCACATTAAATGCTTTGGCGACTGTAAGTGTCACCTCTTAAGCTCAAAAGTCAATGATTAATTGCACTGAATAACAAAAATAAAGTTCTAAAAAAGTATTCAATATGCTTCTAAAATTTTAATTTAACATTTTAGTAAAAAAAAACCCTTTGGGTTCTGTCCTTTTCAACTCATATACATATTGAAAACACAACTCATAAAATATTGTAAAGTTTTGCAAAAGTATAGCTAGTACTGTTAGCCTAATGGGTAACATATTTTAGTTCCATCTAGCACATATGGCTGTTTAAAATCATTATGAAAAAAAAAGGAGATGAAAGAAAGGATAAACACATGAAATTTAAGAAAGAAATTATGTTGGCCTAAGATGAGGGATAATAATTATTGGTTTTTATAAACCAGACAACATGTTTAGTATAATTAAAACCCAACAACTATATACGTTTCAATAGTTTTTGATCACAATTTAGGCCAAAATTAGCAATTTTTGTGAATATTGAAGATTTTTTACATTATGTAATTTTATTCGTAACAAAATAACTCTTTTTGGTAACTATGAATGAATTTAAATTTCATTAATATCTACAACTCAATGAGAGAGAACTTTTTCCATAATGAAATTTTTAGATAAATAAATTTCTTATCTTTTCGGGACGCCTTCATTCTTATTTCGATTCATTTAAGTTACTTATAAATTTTTCTTAAATCATTTAAGATATTTGCCCACATAATCGGCTCAATGTCAAAATAAAATGCTTAAATCTAATGCATAAGCCTATACACTTGGAATTGGCTGTGCTACATTCTTCCGCCATTTAAATATATTGTATAAGTGGTCAATTTAGTAGTTCGCTGGTTTCAAGGCGAACCCTTGTTGCTGCAACTAAAATATTGGCTCATTTTTATTTATATATATATATATATATATATATATATATATAATTCTTCCCCCACAATCCATCTAACTTAATTTTATTAGTTAGAGCCATATATAGACAGAGCGTCAGTCTTGTACATAAAATAAAAAGATGCTATCAAATTGGAAGATCAATTTAGCTGGCACGCTTCCACCTACATATTGAACCTACATTCAGCACTTTATATCAACCTACACCTAATCAAAGTTTCCGAGAGTAGATTTGCACAAATATTTGTATTAGCTCAAATTTTAGTATTTCAAATATATACATATACAATCTAAAAAGCTACTAAATTATCAAAAATTTCTATTAGGGACTAATTTCATTTCTATATTTATTTTAGTTTTAGTCTGATCAAAGCCAAAGAAACAAAAATTTACTGTATGAAAAACGTGTAAGTATAACTAATTTAGGGATGAAACTATATTATGTTTACTTGATTTGCACAAGTGGATTAGAAAACTTTTAAGGAAGACTCCTCTCATAAGGATGGCCTATAGATATAATTTTGGGTATTTCCTTTCTTTTGTATAGTGAGTTTAATGCAACGACATGTTTTACAATCATCATCAAATATCATACAGTCTTAATAGTTTGGGTGCGGTTAATGCTATATATTCAGTTATTTCCTTTATAAATTGCCTTGTGGTATATGTTTACCCCAATTTATATGTTAAACTAAACATCTTTAATGTTTGATGGGTCTCTAGTTTTAAGAAAATTTCATTTCATTATCAATGTTCTATAACCCATTTAATATAATGGTTTTTTGTTTGTATTTCTTTTTATTTTAATTTTGGGTGCGTCTATTTTTATGTTAATGAATTTTTTAAAGCTGAGTGCTCAGGATATGCATGACTAATGATAAGCCTTGCATATTATTTAGTAAAAACATAAACAATAAATATCTTTGCTTTAAGAAAATCTTATTTAAGCTTAAAACTAAACTTTTATTCAGCTTTCTTGTGATATTCTAAAGCTATCATGATTGGAAAACAAGAAACTCTTAAATGATATAATTTTTATCATTAAGATGATTTTTTTCATGTAGAGGGACGCTACTGTTACTTTTTGTATAAATGAAGTAAAGTTGGGTAAATTGCAACTATCCCCTACTAATCATGTGCTACTCGTAGTCAAATAGAAGCAAAAACTGACATAAATATATAAAGAGCAATGTATAAAAATAAGTGCAGAAAAACAAATAATATCAGGCTAGATGCTATGAAATTTCATAATTTAGAAAACGAAAGTTTCATATAAATTTGTCTTTGTCTGCAAGACTATGATGTTCACAATTTTTATTCAAGTTAAAGAGAGTTAAAATTTGTAATATAATTTGGCTGTAAACAGAACAGGAATAAATACTTTTCAAAATATTTTAATGCAATAAATATGGAGTGCAAGCTAATTCAAAAGACTTTCCAGTCTAGTTTAACAACATTTCATTTGTTCAATCCAATAATTTCCAAACATATCTTCGAAATTTTATCTACCTATTTCGTCAATGGCATCTTGGATTTCATTTTTTAATTCTTGAATTATCTTTGAATGGTTTGCTTGATACTTATTTTTAACGATTCCTTACAAAAAACGGCTCTACAGAGCTAAATTTTAGCTGTCAGGTAGCCAACTGACATCAGCAATTTGACTAATTGTACGATCTTCAAATGCATTAAGAAAAAAATCGATGATTGGCTGTGTAGCAAGTAGTGCCGTTTAATTGAAACCAAATGTTATTCATATTATTTGCTGCAAATTTGGAAAAAAAAATTTGATTAATATGCTGCCATTGTAATTACCCATTTTCAATAAAAAATGGGCTCATAATGTTGCCAGACAGAAATCGGCACCAAATATTCATTCATTATGGATATATTCACTTTTCCATTAAGATGTATAGAAATTCTTATGTCCAAATATAATAATTCCTCCATTTTAGAGGCTATGTAAAATATGGAAATGAACTTCGTGTGAAAATAACAATTCAGAAAAATTCTTATCTTCAATACAGCATTCTTTAGCTCATTGAACGAACTGAAAACGCATTGGATATATGGCTTTATTTCTTTATAACAATAGTGATGTTAGTGTAACCTCACAATCGGAGTCATAGCAGTAGTTTTTTTTTAGACAATTAGCCTGATTAGCTGATTTTTCAAATTTATCTACAAGCTTAATTTTTAACTACTTAAAAGAAAACTTAACTGTTTACTCAAAGAATAATTGATCAACACCTTTTGGCTACTTCCTTCACTTTTCATTGTGTACTTATCTAAGGTATCCTCTATCTTCTTCTTATTTTAAAAAAAAATTATTTTTGTATTAATTAAAAATAAGATTAAAAACACTGAAATCTTGTTGTTCCTTTAATAAAAAGTTGCTTTTGCTTTTTAATTAAAATTATCCTGAAAATTTAATAACTTGAGATTATACAACTTAAAAATGTTAAAAGGTTAAACGAAATAAAGAAAACAGAACACTTTTAAATCAATGCAATTATTTTCTAAATAAATCGTAAAATACTTCTATAAAAATTCCATCTATCAAGTGTCACATATTATGTATTACTAACAAAAAGGGTACCAAAATTCTAAAGAGGGATACTTTAGATTATAATTAGTTCCCTATCATCTAATTAGTCTGTCTATTTCTTATCAAATAAAAAATTTGAACCTTTTCATTAAACTAGTTATCTTGTGTTGCTCGTTAGATTTTTTTAAGAATATGTATCATTAGAATTCCTGTGTAGTTAACTTCCGCCACAAATTTATTAGTTTGAAATTATTATTTCGTGATTAGTTTTGATCTAATTTAAGTAGGCGCTTCTCAGCCTAAGACCTTTAGACTTACTATACATCAAATTTTTCAAATTGTATAGAAATATATCTTCAACAACAACAAATAACTATAAAAATTGAATTTATTTAGGAATTTTATTGCATATTCGATGATGATCCTATTGTCTACCCAATTCTTTTATAACAATAACTATATAATTTAATTCTTAGTACTAACTTCCGGAAGGGCATAAATTGAAAAAAGAAGAAAAAACAATCATGCCTACAGCATATACAGTTACAGTAAAAACAGAGCTTTTTTTTGTTATGTTTCCGGATCTGAATTAATTTGATCAATAAAAAAATATTATAAAACACGTCTAAAAAATTGTTAGAACTTTGATTTATTTTAGGATTTATCTTTTTCAAAAATTGTACTACAATTAAAATTTTTTTATTTCTAAAGAAAGTGTTTTGCTTTCACTTAAATATAAAAACTTTTAGCTCAACAAATCTGGTACTAATTTTGACAGCAATTCAGACTTTTAACAATACTTTAAAAGTCTACGACTGCTTTATGTTAATTCCTTTAATCTAAATAAAGTGAAGTGATGTGAACTTTTTATATGAAGTATTTAATAAAGCTGACAGTAAAATTTTTTATAATTTCACTTAATGGAAAAATTTTTTTACGAAATTCAATTGAAAACATTCATAGAAGAAAATAAAGAAGCACTAGTTAAGAATTTGGAGTAGCAGGAGTCATAACATTAAAGCTATAACGACAGGCTTTAATTTCTTTACATTAGTTTTACTAATAGTATTAGCCCCAAATATAGAAATTAATTATTATTATCAATACCACTTTCTACCTAATCTATGACTTGTTTGAAGGAAATGTCTACCAATGCGGAATGCTCTACGAGTCTATTCCTCAGATTCACAAATTTTCGGTGGAAGATTTTCTTTTTGCTGGCACACGAAGATGCATGAGTAGCTACATATAGAGCTATTGAACTGCTCGTAAATTTTGAGTGGTAAAAGCTGTTAAAACGGTTGGTTGTGTTAGTAAAGCTGTATTAGAATCCAGTTGAATATGGGATTCATTTTTACTACAAAAAGTGGCTATATTATTTCTACTCCTTATATTTCTCACCTGTAATTTCAAAAAGTTGTAAATCTGAGGAATACTCTTATGCTACTTTTCAAAAAATCCAAAGTGTTTGCTTTCATAGCCTTAAAAGATCCTTTCTTATTAGATTTTATTTTATTATTAGTTAAAAATTTATTTATCTATCTCCTTAGTTGAAATGAACCATTTTGAAAATCAACGTTCAAAAGTCTATCAATGTGCAGTCGAAAAGTGCCTTAAAAATTTTTCAAGTGTCAAAGAAAACATTTCCCTGGCCAACTCAAAAAAGCTATCAAAATAATACTAATGTTCAGATCTTGCTCAACACTTTAACAGAAATTTCCTTGCGATTTTTCCAACTTAAGAAAAGAAAAGTTATACCAATAAATGAAGGGTGCTTTACCCATATTACATGCTTCCCAAAATCAATTAAAGCAAAAATGTGCAATTATAAGTAAAAATTTCACTTTTTCAATGTCTTTTTAGGTCTTAATTTGTTATGTGCTTCCATACAAAACATTTATTTCGTATATAGAAAAGTTATTTAATGGAAAGCTTCTAAGTTTTACAAGGATATTCATATTATTATTCATATTAAAGGGTCAAAGTCAATTAAGATGTAGCACCAATAAATAGACAGGCAAAGACAGCCAAACAAACATTGCTAAATCTCTTGCAAATAAACGCTTATACATACATAATATACAATGTATAATTTCGTGTTTTTTTTTCCTTTTTTAGTTGAATCATGAAATATATTGATTTTAAATAATACATCATTAATCAAAGAAAAATTCTCTTAATGATTTAGATCCAAAAATGTATCAATCATTAAAATTTCTAAGGAAATATAATAAAATTAATATATAATGAACCTTTAAATAAGTACAAATTATTAAATAAATTTCATTTTAACATTTTCTTTTTCACAAAATCCACCTAAAAATGTGAACTAAACTTTTTATTGTTGTTATATAATATGATTTTCATTTTTTGATATTGTACAAATTTTTACTGGGAAGAAATTAACGATTTTTTAATAATGAACTATTCAGCATTTATAAACATCCAATAAATATATAAAATACTTTCGAAAGTTCAAACTTTTTCATTCATTACACCCTCATCTTACACCCAACATATTAAATATATATTCATTACAAGTTATACACCTCCATAATATTTGCTGGTTTCTAAACATTTAAAACAACATCAGGCACATTTAATTTTTTTGATTTAGCTTAGTTATAAAGGCTTAAAGCTGCATTGGTAACGACGAATTCGTTATATACCTTCAGCAATCGTTTAAAATTCTATCCTAATAAAATTAATCAATAAATAGATACAATTAGCACATATATATTTAATGGCTTGCATCATCTCAGATATATATATATAGAATATATATACATATATATATATATAGAATTAAATTTCTATCAATATAAATACACTTAAACATATCGACCTAATGACCCAAGTACAATTTAGTTCATTTTAATCTGTAGAGCTTGGTCAACAGCTGTAATTAAAGTGCTAACATGTGGGCTAGTTTCCAGTCCCTAATAATTACTTTATGTATGTTCTAACCATAGCTATGCATGATATACTGGAAATTGTAATATAGTACGTGTATAAGAAATTCGTATTATTTTTCTAATTTTCATCTAAATTAGGTTTTATACAATAATTTATACATTTTTCAAATTTCATCAAAAATTGGTGTAAATTTGCTTTTAACGATAAATAACATTTTAAATTATATTTCAAATAAGGAATAAATCCCATGAAAAATTTAATTTGATACAATTTAACAACGAAAACTTGCTACCAAGCTAAAATGATTTTTTTGTTTTATCCCTTTCTCACATATGTCAGAATCTGAGTTTTAAATTTAAATAAGGATTACAAATCTGTTATGAAATTATTCAATGTTTTTTGTATCGCAAAGTATGACGCATAATATAACAAACTCTCCCTACACTTAAGTATAAAGTAACTTATCCTGAAAAAAATGAAGCATCTGTTTTACAATTATGAAAAAATCGGCAATTATCATATAATATTATATCATATTTTTATATTAAAGCAAAAAATCAAGATTGATGGTTGAATTTTTTGTGGTTAAAAATCATTAATTACCATTATGCCTCCTCTACACATTCGCCAAATCAACACAAACTTTTCAATTCTAAGTTTGTTCTAAACATTCGTTTCAATAAATAAATTCAATAAATTGGAAAGTTTTTTCATTGTTCCAATCCATTTTTATTTTGGCACTTGCATTTGCCATTATTTTTATGGATTGATTTGACTTTTAATGTTTTTAATTAATTTTTAATTTTTAACAGCTATCTATTATAAAGAAATGGTACTATCACTCTCTTAAATTTAATTGGATTTCATTAATTAAATTACAAAAGAACCTACACTCATAAATAACACTTTGTTGACACTTGCATTTGTCATTTTTGATGTTTGCATTGAAAAGTTTGTAAAAAGTTCGGTAACAAGGCGAACCTGTACAAATGTGTACGAACTTTTTAAATTACAGCAAACTAAGGCAAATGCCTTATCCACACATTCGCGTATCTGCTAGAATTGAATAAAGTTCGTGTTGATTCGGTGCATGTGTAGAGGAGGCATTAGAAAAAAAATTTTCATGGATAAATATTTCAACGACAGTCATAATAACTGAGTACAAATTTTTTAAAAACAATTAATTATTGAGAAGAAAATTCTTATCAAATACAAAAACTTTTTGGTTAAACTTTATGCTAACTTTTGTATCAAATAAAATGTGAGAAAATTTTCCAAAACAAAAATAAATACCAATGAGGTCCTTGGGAAAAAAACCAAAACTGTTTACTAGCCCATTTCCTGATATTATGATAAAAAACTTCCTTTCTTTGTTTTTTGAAGTTTTATTTTTTGAATTATTTAATTTATATATCATTAAATTCATTCTTTTCACAGCAATAAATTTGAATTTTTTGTATTGTACATAGGTTAACTGACAGGTATGATATCAGATAAGCCATCAGTAATTATTTTATTTATTTAGGCTAAAGCAGGAAATTCATACTACCTCTGTAAACTTAAATATTGGTTGTATAAATTTGATTATTTAGTTTCCTTTATTTCTAACGATGGTTTTAAGATATGAAAATACAATAGTTGCTTTCGAACACAAAATTTAGTATAAAGGAATAAAATCATTTAGTAAACACATTTTTTTTATTTATTTATTTTAAGTTCATTAAATCCTATTCTATAATTGCATAAACACTTACTATACCCATATATTGGATTAGATTACTAATGCTGACTTTTTTTTGTGTTTATTTCTTAAGAAACTTCTACTTAGAAAGTTCATCAGAGTTCGCGATCATATTTCAAATGTTTTAGAAAAGATTTTGATTTGTTGTTCGTGCTTTTAGTCTGCATTCCGTACTATTGTTGCAAAACTTATCGATAAATGTGCTAATTACTATTAAAATAAATTGGCCAGCCAATTTACAATTAAGCATAAAGTTTTGGTTATTTATTAGTGTACACTTACAAGACACTTTTTTGACTTATTAAAAACCAACTTTTGTTTGAATTGACAGATAATTGTTGAGAAGATTAGAGATAATTGTGCCTTAAAAACAAGTCATGTTATCTTCAGAATTTCAGCTGCGGGAAGGAGAGGAATTTATAAAAGAGATTATGTAAGAAAAGTCTACAAAGGTAAATCAAAGCATTTAAGTCATGCTAAGACTTACTATTGACAACTTATTAGTTCATTTAAATATTTATTTGTTTTGCCTTTGTGATACTTTTATACCCATAAATGCCTTCTTTAAACCATGAATTGGTCTCATAAGTAGTAAATTTAATTTGATTGAAATTATTTATTCATATCACATTTATTGCCATAGTTTTTCCTATTGTAAAGTCAATTAACATTTTTTTGTGTGAAAATTTCAATAAAAATATTTGATTATTATAACTCTAAAGTATTGGTCAATTGTTAAACCTACCAATAAAGGAAACAGGTAATCTCTTTTGATTAACTTTTTACCAAATAGTGTGAATAGTTTATTTTAGTCTAAATTCAAAATTTCACAGGCACTAGTTTTTGATTTTGAAATTTAGTCACTAACTTAACTTCCGGAGAGTTTTTATTGGTACAAGGGATATTTTTAAGTATGAAGAAATCATTAGTAATTGAAATATTTCCCAGAATTATTTTTTATTTAGCTTTGTTTTTTTAAATTTTTTGGATTTATTTATGATGATTTAAATGCGTTTGTACTTACCGAAAGTTTGTGATTGAAACTATATTTTACTCTTATACTTAAATACTTCGTCTTTATGTTGCTGTTAATGTAATTAAAATGATAGAATTTAGTAATTGATTTGCGCAAGATGTATCTAATAAAAAAATTATTTTAAATTCTTTTCAATAACAAATTATAATTAGTTTGTTGTAATTTTCAGATATTAAAACATCATTTCTTACCTCAGAGTTAGTAAATAAATTTTTTACTGATGTCAGTAGTTCGCCCAAATTTTTAAGAATTGAACTTAATACTATTTGCCAAGAGATTGCTCGTCAATTATGAATTCTTCTCGTATAAAATAGCAAATATCTCTGCCAATATTTTATTTTCTATTAAAGCCAATTGTATGCTTCCTTATAATATAACATATCAAGTGAAGGAATTTTCCTTATCTACTCTTAAACGTTTCATTTGTATTTTGTTGAGCAAAACAAAAATGAAATAAAATTTCATTTAAAAAAGTTTTAATTAGAGTACCTACTACTTGTCTTTTTACATAATAATTGTTTTTCATTTTGCAGGGAAAATTTCACACTTTAAAATTAATATGTGAAAAACTCCAGAACCAAAAACACTTTACTATCGTCAGAGAACTGGAAGAAATTTTTTAAAAAAATGTAAGTTTTGTTTTTGTCATAATAATATTTTCAATTTAATACTTTTAAAAGCTGCTGTGGATGATGAAATGAGTTCATATTTTATAATAAGACTTGCAAATTTTATTAGCTCTTTAAACAAAAGTGTTTTAATAATTATTTAGAAAATATCACACCTTCTTAATAAATTTACTCAATGTTCTTTTAGTAGTTTAAATTTAGCTCTGTAATTATTATGATTACTTTGAACAAAGGTGAAGAAATATAAAAATAAAAATTCAAAATTTCAGGTATGTCAAGATTGTTAGCAAATTAAATTTGAAATTGTAATAATAAATAGAAATTCAGGTATTACATAGTAAGTTTCCTGGGACTTTAGAAACTCTCGGGAACTTTGGATTCCAGATTATTCATTTTTGTTTTTAAGTTTTTCCACGCTTGTAATTTTAGTGAATTATTAGTAATATATTAAGCTATTAAGGCTTATTCAATTCGGTTTTAGGTAAGCAAGCCAACTTGCCTTAAATTTCATAAGGTTAAAAAAGAACTGCTGAAGATTTAATAGATTATGCACTTTTAAATACAGCATCGCAAATCATTATCTCTTACATTACAAAATGCATTTTTTTATACTGAAGTCACATACATTTTTGAATAGAATATAGCTTCGAATTCCAAATTTTATCCTGTAATATGACATTTAATGACGCCATTAGATGCAGTTTCAAGCTATGCACCAAGTCAGAAATGAAAATATCGAGCAACTAATAATTTTCTTTAGCATTATTTTCAAAACCCTTTTAATTACAAGATTTTAAAAATAGATATCCTTTTTTGTAAGAGTCATCTTTCATCTATTGAGGAATTACACAAGTAGCATGAGTTTTAGATATCTTAAATTGTGTCGCTTGTTAATTTTTTTTTATTTTCATTGTGTCACTCCACGACCGCATACTGCATTAGATTTTACATAGCTTAGTTCTCTATTGAAATATAACAGCTCTAAATATTGCATCTTAGATTGAAATCAATAATGGCAAACAAAAAATTCAAATTATGAGCAATATTTTGTCAAAGAGAAGTAGTGCAAAACTTCTTTTAGATAGCATGAGTAAAAGTCTAAAAGGACTGATGACGATACAAAATTAATATTAGTATCAAATGAATTATAATTATTGAAGACGATTTAAAACATGACTTGATTAATGTATTATTAGTTGGATCTGTATGTCTAATAGAGCCCAAAGGAACAACTCAAATAAAATGTTGATAAATAAAATTTTAATTCATTTAAATGTCACTGCTTCAATGTAAAGTAACCATAAAGAAGGCTGTATTCCAAGTTAAAGATATTTACTAAACATTACTAAATATTTGTTATTAAATTCAGCATAGAACCGTAAAACCGCAAAAAGATTGGGGTTTAAACCTATAGGAAACTGTAAATAAATTATAGTTTATGGTATCTAAATCAAATCTAATTTAAAAAAGTTAAACAAATAGATTCAAGTATTATTTACTAGACTCTATTCCAAAAATATATCAAATTAAAATCAAAACCTACCAATTTTTTATGCAATTATTATTTGAGTAACTGAAGACTTAAATTAAATTAAAAATTAAAATACGCAACCATAAACATTTTTTTGAATTTTTCAAATTTTCACAAAAAGATTTCATGTGATTTTTAAGCTACATTGAAATAACTAATTTGCATTTTAAAACAACTAAAACACCTCTGTCAATTTGTCGTCTTTACTATTTACATGATTTCCAATCTCTTAATAAGTTCTAATCATTATTAATATATTCTGATTATATTATAGAACTTATTAAAATTTCTATTAACAACTAATATGTATGTAATCTAGAAAAATGTGAAACAAATTTAAACGACAGCAAAATAACTACTGAAGAATTTCCATTACAGCACAGCGTGAGATATTATTTTTTAGAAAAAATACATAAAAATTGTTAAGTCGTCTGTTAAAGTATAAACTTCCTTTCTGATAAACTGATTTTAAAATACATAGCAAAAAAGCTTTTGCATTTTAAATATATATGCCCTAAAAATGTAAACAGGTCCTTGAATGCATTTTTGACATTCAATTAACTTCATTTTTCAAACTTCCTTCGACAAAAAAAAAAAAATAAGTGTTTTTTTTTTCTTACAAATGGAATGTAAGCTATTTGAAATACTATCCATATCCCGGCACGTTAACTTGCATGCAATACCATCACATGAAAAGAAAAATATAACACAATATTCCATAAGGTAGGAATTTAAAGAATTTGATTTCATTTAGATTCGGTTACAACAAAAAGCAGCTATCTAAGTTCATATAAGAAAAAAAAAAATAATAAAAAAGTCAAAAACTGGTTCGGTATTCTTTGTGAGAAAGTCTTTCATCGATGACGATAAGAAATCTTAAATATCCGGAGCTATACAAAGAATTTTGTAAATGTATTAGCCTCAGCTTAGTTTTATTTTAGTAAACTATTTCTATAGTGAAAATTTATCCTTAAAATTTAGGAAAATCAAAATCATAACAGTTGGTAGCAGTCGGTACACTCTCTAGTTATTTATTTGAGTACGGCGCCAAGAACATGCTCTACTAATGACCCTAACACCTACTTCCTTGTTCGTTCTAAGATTATTTTGGGATGACGTTTCATAAAAATGATTTATGATAGAAAAATCTTTAGCCTAAGGTCCATTTATACATAAGTTTTCAGATAACGATTTATTATATATAAGCATAAAACAGTAGAGAGTGAAAATTTTCAATAGCCTTGTCATTCGATATTGGTTGTTTTACTTTAGCACCTGTAGTTTGCCATTACAATGTTGTTTTTATTTTTATTTTTTATGCCCATTTTTTGTATGATTTTTACCTGTTTTCAATCCATAAGGACAAAAATGATGATATAAGGATTTTTTTAACTTGCCTATTTTTTTGTTTTAGATATATTTTTATTTATTTCTTATAGATTTAAGGAAGTTAATAAACAGATGTTGAAAATATTCAAACAGAAGCAACAGAAGGAAGTTTGAAAACTTCCTTAAAAAATTTAACAACCATTTAAATAGAAAAAAAGTAAGAATTTTTTTCGTCTTTTGATATGAAATATTTTCTTGACTGTTTTGCTTATGCTCATGTAGCACCTGACTTTACTGATGTCACTTAATAATTCCAATTGTAAAATAGAGAAAAAATAATTACCAAATGTTCTTTTGATTCAAATTTTTAAAAAAAGATTATTTCTTTTTTCTGGATTTATTATGATTTACTTGTTTTGATATTCATTTTATCAATTCGTGTATTTTCTAGCATCGCAATTGCTTAACCGTCTCAAGTCGCCTTGAAACTTCCGGTCTGGCACGTTTGGTGCCATTTTCAAGATATTATTTAAATTGACTTTGTACTAAGGTTTTCTCTTAAGGCATTTAATAATGTTTTTTAAACTGTCAAAACAAAAATATATTAAATTAGTGGCTCAAGTTTGAATATGACGGTTTTGCATTTAAATTTAAAATTCAAAATCTCTATTCAACTGTGAATTTAAAATCCGCGTCAAAGGACAATGGATGTAAATTTTACTTTTTCGATATTTTTAATCAAATAAAAGTGAGTTCAATAGATACAATTTATTCACAATTGAAGTAATGGAATGGAATGGGTATGCCATTATTGAATTATCAAAAAGTTTAGGAGCACATTTTTTCTGCGAATTTTTTTAAATATTAAAAGCATGACTTTTTCAGACTATGGAATGAATTTAAAAAATAGATTTTTTTCTAGAAGTATAATTATTTATTTGTTTCGAAATAATTTAAAGTCGGAATCGGATATACATATGTAGATACATTGAAATACACAAATATATCTAAAATACGATTGAAAAACAAATTTTTGAATTTTTTACCAGATCATTTACAATCCAAACTGACCGAAATTTGAACCATTTTGTCCATCACAGCCACTGCGAACTCGTATTATTCAATTGGTATTACCTCGGTTAAAGTATGACCACATCCGAACTGTACACCCTTCACTGAATCGCAATTGTTATATTTACACAATGCTTTGCTACATTATTTTTTCTATATTTACGGACAAAGAGCCAAACTGTGTATAATGAACGAGTTTCATGATTTTCTTTTTAAAAGGAAATGAAGTAAAATGAAAAAAAAAACATTTCTTTTTAACTAAATACAAACTATGGTGGCTTCTTAGCAATTTCAGGATGGGTTGTTTCTTACACCAAGTGTTTTTCATTAACTTTTGAATACCTTCTTTTAGTTTTTGACACTAAATTGCTTGTTTTGATGTTGACCTTCTCTACTCTATTTTCTATTACTATATTCACGAAAACTAAGCTAATTTGGCATTGACACTTAATGGGTATAAATTTTTGTTTTTAATAAATTCTTTAAAGTTGTCATAAACTGATCTAATATTTAAATTTTTTATTTTAAACATCGTTGAATTTCATTTCGAGCCACCCATATAATGTTTTAACTACAGTATGAAATATTAAGGAAAAGAATACAATATAGAATAGAATTATAAAAAAGATCTAAAATAATAATGAGAAAATAATTTCATTTACATTAAATTTGCAGAAACTGAATTATATTATGCTTCATGGTATCCGTGGTAGAAAAATATGTTAATTATACCAATTTCTATTTAAAAAATAACTATGTTAAAAATTTCTCACACGAACTCAACCGAAAAGAATAAACTTTGTTCAGTGACCTTCACATAATACTTTGAGCATGCGCGACAGTATATTTTTTCATTTCTGTTTTTTAATTTTTGTTGTTTTTCTCTTGTTTTTCTTTTTTGCTTTCTGTTAGCAGCGCAGCATCTTATATCTCATAATGATGTGAATTAACACAAATATCACTTCATTTATGTCATTCAAGATTAAGCTATAGAAGTTTTTAAATAACTATGCTAGTAAGGTACAAAAAAAAATCCAGTTACATCGTCTGTATACAAAAGAAAAATAAAAAGATCAAATTTAGTTTCTGTTTATCATGCTGCGCCATTTCAACTTCTATAGTATAAATACCAAAAACATATGTCAGTTCCAGATATGAATATATGTATATGTTAGCTCTTTAAAAAAAAAAAAAATAATAAAAATAATATTTTTTCCAGTTTAGTAGAACAGATGTTTGCTATTTAAAAAATAAAGAAAAATTTATATATAAAGAATAATATTGAGGGTGAGAATTTTCTTAGAAAATCATGTCTATTATTGTCTTAATATAATTTCTGTGCAATCGTTAGTACTAAAAAAAGAAAAAGAAAAAAAAACTGACTGCGCTTGTTGAATGAAAAGTTAGATTCAGGGATTTGAAAACGGAACTAAAGAAATAATTAGAGCTAAAATAAACAATTCATTGCTGCTTAGGGTAAACAACGTGTGTGGAAATGTAACTGATATTTGCAAGTTCTTAAATCAATGGCCAAAACAATTTTCTACCAACTCTGGTTTCTACTATGCATTTCTACACGTTTCTGTTGTATTTTATTTTTGATTTACAGAGAATTTTTACTTTTTGTTTTCTTTAAAAAATTCGACTTTTTTAAAAAATATGTTGCACTAAAAAGAACTAATTGTGCTTTATTATATATGAAGAAAAGTACAGGGGGTCAGCATAAATGTTTTTTTTTCTTTTTGTAAATATTATAAGCACAAATGGATGCAATTTTTGTTTGTTTTATATAAACATAAGATTGTTGTATGTAAATTATAGATTTTTCAATACATTTTTTATGATATGCGAGCATATTTCCTAAGCGAGTCAATAAATATTAGATTATTGGATAAAATTTATTTTTGATCTAATGCCGTTTGACATTTCTAATGTAGCCTCTACACATTTGGCAATGATTCGGCAGTGATACGGCAAAAATACAAATGTGTAAAAGGTAGTAACATTTGCCTTAGTTTGCCAGACTTTGTGAAGCTTGTGTGAATTCGTTCTATTGGCGCACAGTGAAGGCAGTAAATAGAATGAATTTTAATATTTGACGAATCCTATGAATGTGTAGAACTGGCATAAAACAACAAAACAAACAGCTACGAATTTTATAGCATTCATGAATGACATTCAGAGTATGAAATACCATACAATTATGAGTTGACTAGAATAATTCAATTTAATTGAAAATACTAATAAAAAATACAACATAAGAACCTTTTAAATAATTTTAACCTGTTGAAATCGCATAAATCACATTATAAGAGATTTTATATTTTGTGCACATAACATATATCCACAAAAGATGAAAAATCTATGAATATAAGATATTTCAACGTAAATAATATAACACACATACAATCATTCAACTTTTTATTTAATTTTCTATTTTTAAAAATTTTCAAATTTTACTTAATAATATTTTCAAAAACATCTCTAAGCCCTAAATTTAGATTAAATCTTTCTAAAATATTGAATGTCTTTTAGAGAAATAAATTATGATTTCCCTTAATAGACTTTTAAATTTATTTAAACCAAAATTTCCTTTTTAATTCCAGCATATCATTTGCTTGACCCCTTTGGTTATTCTTAATTTTCTAGATAGTAAGTAAATTATTATTTCAATTGCGTTCAATTAACTAAGTGCAACTAGGCATAACTTATCAAAGTACTACAAAACTCTCTAGGCAAATATATGTATATACAATATAGTAGGTATCATTAAATTTAAGACCCTTTCTCTAATTTATGATATTAAATTAGTTTTAAAGTATCATTTTATTTAAATAAGCAATGAAAAAAATTTAATAAAAAGAGGGCAAAATAAATATACCACGAATTTTTAATAATTCATCTGTTGTTTTATAGAGTTGAAAAAAAAACTTTTTATGATTACATTAAATGATATTTTGGTATGTATATAAACCAAATCACAGTCTATTTGAATTCAACAAAATATTTTACGTTCATTATTTATACAATGCATTCCAATGTACCAATTATTATTTAAGAAAGTAACTATCCATGATTCTATTATAACTATGAGAATCAGTTAGTATTAACAATGCTCAATTAATTGATGTGAATTTATAATCTCTCTAAGAAATTTATGGTATTTACCTAATGAAGGTATACGTATTTAATTTAATTTATTATATGACAATATTTATGCCATTTTTAGCAAGTATATGCATTGCTTAAAGTATATTAAACATTTGTACAAAAATATGCAAAAAATTTAATTAGTTACTTCCTTTACCAACTACACTAACACAATCGACATATATAATTGAATATCCGACGGAATTGGATGTCGTAGCAGTTTATTTTATTTTTTTATAGTTTTAGCTTGCAAATAATTTATAGTATTCGGTGGGTGTTAATTTTTGAGTAGAATAATGTTGAGTCTGTATAATCTTTATGATCACTCAAACTAAGCCATATGTTATATATTTTATTTTATCAATTTAACTCCCTGTGTAGATATTTACAGTAAAATTGTCTCAATTTTTTTGTATGGAAAAAATCATTTTTTAATGCATTGCTTGAAAGAAGGGAAGTCAGAAATGTTAAATGAAATATTTTATTATTTGTTGTACTAATTTTAGTACATTAAGTAATTTAATAAAAAGAATTATTATTTATATTTTAATTAAGTAATAGTTATCATTATTTGATTTAATTTTATTAATTATCTAGCATTTCAAGTAATAATTATCCCTAATAGAAAAACAAAAGTGTATATTATATAAAAGTGTGTGGGCATACTTTATTCTCAACAGCTGGACCAATAACTTTTCCTTAGTTCAAATGAAAAAATTCTCAATACTTATACAGGATAAACAATTTAGCCAAAACAAGGAAGCTACCTCATAAAATGTAAAATATTTTTATATAGACTATGGACTCATTTTTCGTTTGAGAAATATTTCTACAAAGTAGAAAACATAACATAAAACAGGAGTGTTTTAAGCAAAGCAGCAAAAACACTTCCATTTCTTGTTTATTAGATCCTTAGGAAGTGCTATTAGTAAACGGCAGCAAAATGGATTTTAGAAAGATTGTACTAATGAAAATGAATCTTATAATTGTATTCTTTTCCTGAACGTCTTCTTCCAGTAGGGAATTAGTGTGCAATATATGCTTCAGTCCAAATAATTTAAACAGAAATTTTATTTCCCTTTTTGTTTCTGATTCAAGTATTTTAAAAAGTAAAATTTCTTCTGATATCAAGTGTATCAGTTTTTTTTCCATAAGACCTAGATAGCCCTGAAAAATGTCAATCATACGATTCAAATCTAACTTTCACTTCCGATACCATTTACATAAATTCATAACAGTGATAAATATAATTCCACTTAAAGGTATCAATTCATTGAATATAAAAAAAAACAAACAAGCAGAAACAATGATGATAAAAACTAGTTGGGAAAAAAAACAATGAAAATACACTTCAGTCATATTTTAAGAATTTCCTGCTTGATAAATGATATTCCTTTAGGATATAAACTCTATAGCTAATCATTTCAACTGTTTATCCATGTAAACATAAATTTAAAGAGATCAATTTACAAATAATCTTTGATTTTAAGACTCATGGGAGAGAACTCATTGAATCTGTTATTTAAGGAAGAAAAGCTTCTATATCAAAAAAAAAGTTCCCATTCAAATTCTTGTGGTTAGCCTGGAAATATTTATCAAGGGCAATTTATAAATTACTAAAGACTGACAAGAAGAAGATTACAAACGGATCATTTTTCTGGAATCAGATTACATGAGATCTGACCAGGTGTAAGAAAAGTGCTTTTTGTTATACTTCATTGAATATTTTTATATGGCTAACCTTTTGAATGACCAGCAGATCTTTTCTTTAGTTAAAGAAATAAAAGTATTTGCTTCGGATGTAAATTGATTTCTAATTTTTGTATCAATCTGCCGAAAAGAATGCTTCAACAGAGCTTAGGAATTTAAATTTTCATTCGTGCGCGAGTTGATTTTATTGGTGCCATCGTTGGTGGCCCCCAGCTTTAAAATTTTTTTTTTTACAAATTGGACTTAAAACAGATAAAATGTGATTTATTTTATCTAATTTGTGTTTTCATTTGTTTAAGTAGTATTTATAAATTTTTAACTTTCTATTTTTTTTTTTTTTTGAATTTTTCTTAAATTAATGACTTATGTATATCTAATTAAGATAGCAAATCACGGGTCCTATCTATCGTTAAGCGTGCTTTACTTCATATCCAGATTAATTTTCATGAAACATAGTAACTTTATAGATTTTCAGACCTGTTATTCTATCAAGAATATAGTAGAACTTTGTGTGTGAGGTTTAACTTGGTATTAAAAGCCAAACTGTTATGTGAATTATTAGATAAATTTAAAATTTTCAAATTATCTCACAGTGTCTACATCAAAGTTAAGAAAAATTCGTTCAGCTTCGTTTTACAAACGCTATAAAATATTTATTTTCTTTAGCCAAATAAGCATTACAACTAGTTCAATATTTAATTAGTTTAAATTTTTTATGGTATACAGTAAAATAATTTTCTCTTTCGGTACAGTATTATAAATTCATGTATTAATTTAAAATAAGAAATAGTTTCTGGAGTCTTATAATAAAATATTTTCGTCTTTCTTTGCATTTTTTTAAAATTTTTATTTATTATTCTTTTATGAAGGTGCCAGTAAGGAAAACTACTGATATTTTATAATTATACCATGGAAAAAGATTGAAATAAACATCAAACCATTTTGCTAAAGAATTTTAAATCTTAACACCACTATACAACTATTTAAGTAAATAACCGATTCGTCCTGGTTTTCGTGCTTAATGATTAACACCATAAGGCATTTCTTACCTTGGCCAAACATAAATTCATCCAAAATAAGTTTTATAAGCGATACTTGGCATATTCAAAATGTTAGTGTGGCTCATCATAGAGATGCCAATTAATTGTAGCATACATTGCCAACAGGATTAAAAATGAAATACACTTTTGCAAAACGCAATAAGTTGGATGGGAGCTAACTCACTAAAGCACTCTGGTGCTTTTGCTTCCTTTTTGGGTCTTATTGTTGTAATCAGTGAACCATTAGAAAATGCATTACGTTAGATAAGAAAAAAGACAAAATAGTTACAAAGCTACATGCTCCTCGCTAGCATAGCGATCTATTTAATTAAGATAAATGTAGCAAACGATTTGATGAACTTCGAAATCTGTTTGGTATTGTTTGCTAAAATAGGCCTCTTAATACATAACACAATTTCTTTTCTATATAAACCACATTTAGACATAGAATGTCTAAATTTTACCTTTTTTGGTGATGTTGGTTTTAAAATTTAGCTTTATTTCACTTCATTTCACAATTTTATATACGTAAAAAAATTTCTATAAAATTTTTCTAAACTCAATTATACTACAAATTGTTTTAAAAACTTTGAATAAGGAAAGTTTAATTTTCATCTTTTTTCAATTGAAATTTTAATATTACTTCTGATTTGCTCTAATATTATTTCGAATAAAATTAACATTTTAAAGTATATGAAAATTTAGAAATGAAATTTTTTTAATAAAAATTCAAAAGAAATTTATTTTCAACAACTTCCGACATTAATGTATTCTGATTCCAAGTTTACAGAAAATTTTTTACATAAATCTAAAATTTTTAATATATAAACATAGCAAATTCAAACAAAAAGAAAATTCTCACAGTAAATGCTAATCTAAATGTTTCACACCCGATTTATTTATTCATAAGTTTGGAGAGATACCATAATCTACAAATAATTCTTGTCCATAAAAAAATCGGCCAGTAAACTTAAAGCACTAAATATAGCAAATCCAATGAATTATTGAACACATGACAACTTCCAAAACATTATAAAAATATATTTTGCGTACATATAAAAAGCAAAGTCTATCGTGAGTAAATATTAATTTTTTTAAATATAATGGATCTCTTGATTGCTTGTGGTTCTTATGTATATCTTGTTTGTTCTTTTTATTAGGAAATGCTTTCCGCTTGTAATTTTAAATGTGTTGAATAATAATTGCTTTCCTAATATTAGAGAAAAATGCACGTAATAATGTGAAGGCCACATAGATTAATTGTAGTTTGTATTCCATTCATTTAAGGCATATTAAATAGATGTACACACGGAAGTATATTACATGAGAGGTTCATTAATAGAATTAAGCGCCTTATTATTTCCTATCCCGGAAATTTATTCTCTATGAATATCCTTTACCAACTTTTGAAAAGAAAAAGGTTTTATGTTCTTCAATTAGCCAAATTTTAATAAAAAATGAGTATAAAATAGAGAACTTTCAGTTGTAAATATGAAAGTTGAAAAATAGATTTCAAAAGCAGAAGGAATAAGTTTTTAATCAGCCCTTGTATGTGCTGTTTATCCCAAAATAGTTTGCTTGAAAATTTCTATAACTCAAAAAGATTTTTTTGTTACAAAATTCTAATTAATTTATTTATCTCAGGAGTAACACAAGAAGTCTAATGTTTTTTTAATATCTATATTCCCGTTTCATAAGATGATTCAACCTTGCCTTCAAAATAGTTCATATGTTCATAACTCAAACCAATTTTTTGATTTTACACCACATTCTTTTGTGATTTGTAGAATAATGCATAATCCGATTATAGACTGATTTTATTGATTTCGCTTTTTAAGATATTTAGTAGTATGCACAACTGTTGATATATTTTCTCTTTACAAAGTAGTCAAAAAAATCTTGCATATCCTTAAAAACTATTGAACATAATTCTACCGATAGGCTACAAGGTTTTTGGCTGATTTTATCAGTTTCAATAGTATTTTTTTCAGTCAACAAAACCAGCAATGCAGCTCAGAAAGAAGCTAATGGGTACCGTGTTCGCATGATTCATTATTATTAATCATATATGAATGAAAAAATAGTTCTTTTTAAAGTTCTCTTTAATAGTACTTTTATATTTGCAACTAAAGAAATGAACTTAACACAGTAGAGAAGCAATTTAATGCTAAACCCAGCAGTTTTTTCAACAGACCACTGTCAATTAAAGTAAAAATTTATTTATATCAAACATAATATACTTAAAACAAAAAATATTTAATTTTTATAAAAACTTCCTAAAAAGAAATTTTTCAACATGGATACTTTTACATATCCATAAATCACTGTCACGCATTAATTAGAAAAAAAAGAAAAAGAAAAACATCCGGAATAAATGTAAATCTTGCACAGATTCATATGCAAACCACACCCGGATATAAAAACAATTAGATGTTCCCTTATGCATCAAAAATTATGTCTCGCTTCCCACAGGAGTTTAAATAATTCTATCTGGTGCTATTGTCACGGGGTCATGGAGTGAATAGTAATTCATCATATTATACTTTAACCACCAAGGCCAGGCAACATGAGTTCATTAAACATTGACAATTATATAAATTTGTATTTTATACATACAAAACCAGCATAAAATTCTAAAGGGAAACATTATAGCACATTAGATACTAACTAGGAACCGGAAGTAATCGTATGAATCTATAGTTATGTATGTAATTCATACATGTAATCCGCCTACCATTGATGAACAAATAACGGTTCAATAGTCAGTTAAACAATGATCAAAAGTTTTGTTGCGATAATCAACAAACCATGTCTCCTGTTTTCGAATACTAAATAGTACTGATCTTATAAGGTTTTTTATTGTTATTATTATTGTTTTTTTTTTTTAATATAATTTTTCGTATTTTTTTATTACATTTATAGAGATTTCTATTATCAGATCCATGAGATTCCCCTAGTGTGCCGATGCAGTTCACATCCTCCAAACTTACTCTACTCTCTATATGCTGGTTAAATAAAATCTGAAATTTTATATTTTACGACCACCCATGCGTATATTTTGCTTTAAGGGGTTTTTTTCGTTGAATCTAAAATATTGCAGGAAATCTTTTGTTTTCCGTAGACGCGGTTGAGTTACTACATTTTATTTAATGCGTAATTTACGAGAATACGCAAGGTTATCCTTTATTTTATTAATACTTAAAATCCTTGATAAATAACTTTCTCTTTGATATTTTAATAAATATTTAAACAATGTTAATTTTAGTAACAGCACATTGACTTTATTGATTGTTCGCTGTGCGCAAAAAAGAAACTATTTGCCTCAAATTGAACTTCTGTAGTTTAGATTTTATTCTGGCATTAATAAATAAATCCATGTTTTTCTTTTAAATAAGTTATTTAAAACTTTTTCTTTCAAATACACAAATGGGATACTTTTGATTGCATTCCCATAATAGAATTAAGGCTTTTATTTACGAAAAATTGTTAGGAGTACATACTTAATGAATCTTCTGGGACAAAAATCTTTTAAGCTATAAAAACTAAAATTTCATAAAAATATTCTAGAAAATTCTAGGTTCAGATTGTATAATATTGCACATTTTCACTACCAACTCTCTACTGATTAAGTTTTTCTGAAAAGTTTTTCGTGTTTTTAATAAATTTCTATAACCCCAATACTTACAAGGATTATTTCTCGCTACCAGCTTGTAAAAAGGCGATAGTAGCTTCTTCTTAATATTTATCTGTGCATATTTAATGAGTAATACATTACTTAATACTTTCCTATTTTACAGAGAAAACTTTTAAAAGCACTTTCATTTCTTCATTAGAAATGTCATTTTTGAAAAGGGAAATTTTTTGACTTTGCGTAGATTAGCTGTTCTAAAATTCAAAAAGTATCCTTTTAATTCTTTCTTTTGTTTAAAAAAAAAATTTATTTTGCGTTGTTATTTTTTATCTCCATTGAATATTCTTAAGGAAATATTTTATAGCATTATAGTATTGAAAATCCCTTCAATTTGAATATTATTAGTATAATATTTTTATTTAAATCTCAGTCGTCAATATAACACTTAAAATTAAAGCTGACTTACCTGTCTTGCAGAAAACTCTTTTCCTTAAATTGCTTTACTACGCACACACAAACTGCTTTAGGATAAATAATGACTGAAAAATAAAATTCATTTTCATATTCAAATAAATATAAAAGCCTTTTACCATTGCAAAGTTAAATCCATGTTAAGTTTTTTTGTCTTTTTGACCAATTCTGCATAGATTAAAAAAATATTAAGTGTTGAGCAAATATCCTAAAATATAATAAAGTACAAAAAAGGTCTTCTTAAAATATTATTTAAACTAAATTACTAAATTCAAAAAATTTTTAATATTTACATCTATTTACCTATTTAACTGCTTCTAATTACTTAAAAAATTAATATTTAAGGATGATTGTACAACTAAACCATTTGGATTACAAGTTCAATCCTTTATTATCCTTTATTCAAATGAATTTAAAATGTGCCTAGATTAATTTAAGCATAAAAATTTAAAGCAAACTTAATTTAATCCGAGTAGTGTGAATCTTTTTGATAATATTTGTTAGAAATTATTTTAATTTAGTTTAGTTTATATTAAGGTCTTTGGTTATACTATCAAAATTTATTTTTATTAATATTTTAAAAGTTTTCAATTTAATTAACATTTTTTATTAATTAACCTTAAAAGAATTCATTCATAAAATTCTGAAATTGAAGCTAGTTTAAAATCTACATAACTCCTACTAAAACTTATTTTGTTACTCACCTAGTCCTTAATTAAGGAATAAATACAAAAGTTAGTAAAACAATTACAAAATCCCTTTCAAAAACCTTTAAATCCTTAATATTTAATATTTCTACTATCATAAGTTTAATCTTTTTTCATTGTATTTGAGTTACCTTAAAAAAGAAGAAACAAAAACGAAATTTAAAATTTTTAATAACCTTAATCACCTTTTTATTACATCGTTTTCAATAACAATTATTTAAATTTAATATTTCTGGCGCAACTAATTAAATTCCTATCTATTGTCAGCTACTTGAACAGTTTTTTTTTTCATTTAATGTCTGTAAGTGAATCTTATTACACAATAAGCCTAGAGCATTAATAGTTGGAAAGTTTTAAGGAAAAATGTATAACAGCATAAAACATGGAATTAGATAAACATTTTTAACTTTTTAATGCAAGAAAAAGCATAAAAATTCAGGCTGATATTAATCATAAGAAAATTATTCTTTGCTATAAATAAGTTTTTGAGATTCATTATCACTGCTGCTATTGTGTGGGAACTGATAATATAATTATCTTATTAAATAAATGCAATTCACCTTTACCAACTAGCGTAGCATAATTATTTACCTTTTCTTTTTTTTTCTTTTTTTGAATCAGTGTATAAAGGAAAACTAACTACTATGCTTGGGGTTTCTGTTAATTATTCTCCCATAATATTGTTACATTTTATTTATTATTCTAATCAATTAAAATTTCTAAGAATAATTAATTCTAAAATCAGAATGCAGGAAGCTTTTACTCACTAAAATAGCCGTGAATTGAATTTTTTGTTAGAGCTATGTAGATTGCATTATTTTTTATTCAGTTTTTGGAATAATACACTCTTTAATGACATTATAAAGTATAAATTTTATTAATTGCTTCAGCTCTTGTTTATTTTATTTATTTTACATAAGCAAAAATGTTAACCAATATTTTATACAATTAACAATCGTTCAAAAACATGAATGAATTAATAGCGTGTTTCTATATTCTTTATCCGTTGACAATACTAGGACAGAAGTACAAATCTAATACAAAGTTTTTACTTTTCCTTGCAGTCTTAGGCCGTGTTCATACTCGTGGCTGGTTGCTGGCTGGTACTTGTTGCCAACATTTTAATGTCACGAACTTGTAGCGGGGCTAGTTTGTAAACATTAATTTGTGTATAGCAACCTATTAAATGTCTTGAGAAAAAAGGGGAAAGATAATAATTACAATTTTATCAGCTGATATAGTAATTATTTTACTTATGAATATAAAAATTATTATTTATAATCAATAATTTCAAGCTAAATTAAATTATTTATTAATTAAA
Organism: Acrocera orbiculus; assembly: GCA_947359355.1. Lineage (NCBI taxonomy): Eukaryota > Metazoa > Arthropoda > Insecta > Diptera > Acroceridae > Acrocera > Acrocera orbiculus. The sequence continues at coordinate 4,643,851 of OX375757.1, forward strand.
TTGAAACACAAAAATAATAAAATGGCTGTCATCCTTCTTCTTCTTTCCATTGAGAAATGAATTGACATTTAATAGGTTGCTATATACAAATTAATGTTTACAAACCAGCCCCGCTACAAGTTCGTGACATTAAAATGTTGGCAACAAGTACCAGCCAGCAACCAGCCGCGAGTATGAACACGGCCTTAGGTACAGAATATAGAAAGATGTTATAAATTTTCAACGAAATTTTATTTTCAACTTCACATAGTACCAGACATACCATATCGCATACTTAAAACAAAGAAATACAAATAACACTACATTAACAATATGATATATGATATAAAGACAAATGTGTCATGGAAATTCTTACAAGTTTGTGTACAGTACTACCCTCTATCCTTATTCCACTTTTTATTTTACTTTGATTCACTGTAAGACCAATCAGATTCGAATTCATTTTTGTTTCATTTTGATCAATTTAGGGGATGTAAATGAAATCTGCTTAATAAAACGTGATATTTTGTATCACAACAACCGTAATGGATAATTTAATCCATGCATGATACTTCAATATTTTTTTGGAAATTTTTGCATTTAAAACGCAAGTTAACAAATAGAAAGTTTGCTGAAACTCCATAAGAATGCAATAAGGCTTTGTGCTACAATTCAAAAATAACCTCCTTTGGGCCTTCTTAATCTCCAATACATAAAAGGTTTGCATTTAGTTTGCAAGTTTACCAAAGTATATAAAAATATACCAAAGTTCGGATTTTTCGAAAAACCCAAGACAGCTTTGTCGATAGCTCCAAAAGAATTTCTTTTGAAATTCTTTAAACAATTTTCTTTTAAATCTTAAGAAAATCTTTAAGGACTCTTTGAAGAATTTCCTAAAGAAGAGGATTTATAGAATCCTGTTTTACTCCTTTCTGCTCAAATCTTAAGTAATCTTATGTAGTTTTATTGCTAAATTTTTCTGGGATGTCAAAAGTAAGGTAAAACTAACCGAATTTATATCCCCAAGTAGTGCAATAATAACACACACTCATCAATTACAATGATTCCTTTTTATGAAAGTAAAGCTCCCAAATCCTAAATCATTAGTTCTAACTTCTTTTTTGCCATAATTTATGCTTTGAAGAGATGTATGAGACGTGATGTCATAAGATTTGTTATATTTTTATCAGGCGAGAAAAAGAAAAATTTCTTTTCCTATCTACAGGTGATACAGGTTTTGCATAAAGTGTAATTTTTATAATTCCAAGAAGCAAATTCTCGTCTTGTGTGTTTTTAATATCTTAACTGCATTTTTTATTTTTTATCTTACAATTTATGGATTGATTCTTCAGCATCTAATCAAAATTGCTGAACACGTTCAAAACCAAATACATAGTAGATCAATTAACCAGTGCCTGGTCCTACACTTAAAAATACAACTTTTTAATGAACTTCTATATCTTTTTTAAAATAATTCAATTCAGAAGTAATACATTGATTTCAATGCTCCTCTTACTTTTCTATAGTTGAATAGAAAGATATGGATATTTTACGACATAAAATGACATAGTTTTTCATGATTTCTCTTCAAAAATCTAAAAAATTGAAATATACCAAGCTACAGCTTGTTTACAATCCTTATGAGCTAAAAGATTCATTGTCTTTCTTTTTCCTAGAAATTCAGCAAAAATTACCAAATTTACATTCTGAAAAACTGTATGTTTTCAAACATTCATTTGGATGTTTAGAACGTCTTCCTTTGATTTTTACCCACAAATTATTTTTCTATCTTGTATATAAAATCTGATCGTAAATAATCGTAAAATTCTTCTTATTCCTGTTTGTGATCTGGTTAACAAATCTATAATCAAAAAACTATCACCAATACAATAACCTTAAGGAGATATCTGCTAGCCTAAACAGGTATTGTCATTTATTTTTGTTCCAGCTATAGCTGCCTAGTTTTTTTGACATTATAACAAATTGGTTAGTATATTCTTTACCCACAAGTAAGGAATAATAACAAGATAAGAATTTTAAAACTTCAGGTAAAAAATAGTAATTTATTATACTCACAACAAATTTTCGTCCTTTTTTTTGTTTAGTAGATAAAATGAAGTGCACATATGTATTTGCCACTTGAATTATTTAATATATTTCAAGTGACAAAAAATTGTCAAATTAAGAGTGGGAATATCCGGCAAATTGAATAGAACGGATATAAAAAAACAATAAAAATAAAAGGCAGTCTTAAAAGTAATAAAGTGAAATCAAAAAGGATGAAAGCCTGCAAAAGTAACTTAAAATATTTATTTTTAACAAAGATAAGGAAATCGGTTTACCTAATTTAGTTAAATTATAGAATTTTAAAATATTTTTGAATTCCGGATATGAAATATTTATGTGACTTTTTGTGAAATGTTTTGACTACAGCAATAATCCTGACTGCTGTTTGTTTATTAGTTAAATTTAAATGTCATTAAAGTAATTTGTATCTTAGACAATAAAAATGTATTTTTTCACCGATCTGACTATAATTATATACACACTTTAGTTTTTTGTAAATTAAAGGCAAATAAAACTGCTCTAGCCAAGCTGATTTAAACCTGGCGTTACAACTTTTAATAATTTAATACAAAAATATGCTTTTATGGGTTATAGTTGCCCAATAGTGAAATTCCTAGGAGCTTAAGCCTCAAAATCGGCGCATAATGAATGGAAATTTTTAGCTCTTATAAATTTACGGTATTAGCCTACTTCCAGAGTTCGATTGTACAGAATCTCTTCTGAGAGCTAGAAGCTTTGGATAGATGTTTAGTGAATGGATTTTTATGGACGCTTTTTGTAAAAAAAAATTAAATAATAATTGAGTTTGGCCTTTAAATAGATTTAAAGCTTTATACTTAAAAGTTTATTATATTAGTAATGATTAAATTAAGTGAACTAAAATTGAAACAACTTTGAAAATATGTAAAAACCTTTTACTAATTTATGTATTTGAGAGCCATATGAGCTATTAAGATTTTTAAAAAACACTCATTTTAAATAAAATCCAAAATACTTTTAGAGTATTTGTATAGTCCATATATATACATATATATATATATATATACATATATAGCCTTTTTTGCTATTAACATAGAAAAACTTAATTTTTCAATTTAACTTTGTTAGAAACGAAATGTAGGGCGCTATTTTCCAAGCAGTACTTTACCGTACTTTGCAGTACATCAAAACTGGATAAGTTTATTAATTTTATGTTTTTTATAACTAGACAAAAATTTTTATAATTTAAATTACCGATAGACCTTAACACGCACTTTATATCTTTTAAGCTTTGTTAATCAATTTTATTTTTTTTATACAAACTTTCGATTTTGAAGCTAAAAACTTTTATCAAAATATACTATTTAAAATAGTTTTTTCTATGAAAATTTATGATAATTTTTGAAATTCAATGCCATACAAACCTAAAAACTGAATTACTTTTAAACTCTAGCCTTTAGATACGCCAGTAGTAAATAATTATTATAATTATTCTTTTATAAAAATAAATTAAATATATTTATTTTCTTGATGCCATATCCGAAACAACTTTATTTTGCATTTTTGATGGCTAATTTCTGTATCTCTCACTGACATATAGAAAATTTATTCAGCTTATATTAAACATTAAATATTAGACTTTGATAAAAGTTTTTATATCAAAATAACGCAAAAATTCAAAAAATTATTTGTTAATCAATATATTTTTAACATATCTTGTTTTTATTATGTAGTTTTTTTTGTTGTTTATGTTTTATACATATTAATAAATAACTTGTATCTCTAAACAATTTGAAAGCTGTTTTCAAACTGTGCTATTGAAATCCAATCAAAACTTTGTCCATTGCTTGCTGAGTACCAAAACTACCTCTATTTAAATAGACATGCACAAGGCATCAAATTTTGTTTAAATATAGTTATTATTAAAAATATTTCAATTAATAATAAGACAACTACTGGATTTAGGTGATATTTTAAACTGTGTTTAAATTTTTTGCTTAAACCTAATTTCTATTTAAATTTTAATTATAGTTTTGCTTAAATTCATTTAATTCAAATTTTTGATTGACATTTAAGCTGTTCATAATATTTTTGTTCGTAGCTATAAAATTAATGGAAAAATGAAAGACAATTAATTGTAATTTAGTTGTGTTCACAAATTGTCATTTTATCGAAGGTAAAATAAAAATCAATTTTATTAATAACAATACTAACCAAATCAGGTTTCTAAAATAAATTTCTATAAAAAATTTACTTGCCTGAAAAGTTTATATAAAAGATATATATTACATATATAAGCTTATAAATGTTTAGATATAATAGTGAGTCAAACCTTTGGATCTGAGAAACTTCATTATCCTCTGACAAATTTTTCACCTAAGCAAAAGTGGTAAATTACATAATGCAGTTTTTCTTTCTTACCATCTCTCAGTTTTCACTTAAGAATGCCTTAGTTAAGTTCTTAAAGGCCTGTGTAAATGTGAGAGTATGAATAAGTATGATAAATTTACATAATGATAGTAATAATTACTCTAGGCACATAAACATTATTATTTATGTACCGAAATTGGATTTAATTAAATAAAATTAAGTTATCAACAATAATCTATCAAGAAACTATACCAAAATGCCATTAAACCTTTTAGAAACTCTAAAAGTTATTTGGTTTGTAAGTATTAGTATTACATCACATTGGCCTGCTAATTCTCAGAGAAAACATATATTTGACTTTTTATCCAAAACTTGATTTCTACATAGTTTACTTTGAATTGCCACTTTGCTCCAATTAGTTGGCATTTATCTAAACTAAATCTGAACAATCTAAAATTTCTGACATTTAACTTTTATGCTTGTTGTATGCCTAGAACTTCAATCTTTTCCGTACCTTCGTAAGAGAAACTGTTTCTAGATTCACTTTAGTGTCTCCCTAAATTAAAACCCTTATCCCCTAAAAAATTATCCTTACTTTAAATTGAATTCTATATTCAGAAAGAGGTACCGTTTTTAAAAATCTTGATAATTATAAATTATAAATAAAGTGAACGTAAGTGAAAGTATAAATTTTTATCAAGTCTTTATAATATTTTATGAGTCGATGAGCTTAAAACTCTTTATCAAAGCGATAAAAATAAAAATTGTATGACATAGTATATCAAAATATGATGTTTTTATTATCACTTGGAGTTCTCACGAGTTAAAAATTTAGCCCCTGACCCGAAAATTCCTTGTTTTATGTTTAAATATTGGTTTTAAAGTTGTTTTAACTTTTGGAAAATGTCGTAATTGCAGTTCAAGTTAAGCCCAACTTGAAATACGTACTTAAATAAAGTTGAAGACATCAAGGCAATCGCTAAATTAAAATAAATCCTATTCATTGTTGAAACCTTAAATTTGATTAAATCTAATTAATAACTTTAATAAAAATATTAAAAATTCTATAATATTTTACTATTTATTAAAATATTTTTGAAAAAAATTTTCAGATGTTAAAACACGTTCAAATTTCACCTTTACGGAATCGTTCTGATTCTCTATCGTTACGTTCTACAACATCATGTGCTTCTTCATTATGTGGTAGTCCCGAACCACCATGTGAACTACAAAGAACTCCTTCCAGAGCATCCAGTTACTCCAGTTTGAATGATACACTCCCTCAGGTAAGTACACATTAAAAATTCTTAAAACGCAAATACACATTTTATTGAGTAAAAAGAATAAATTTAATAGTAAAAGAAAAAAATCGCAAATTATAATAAAATATTTCAAATACTTTTGAAAAGCACCTAAAGATAAATAACCCAAAATGATATGTCTAATAAACACAAAATTTATGTAAGAAAAACTATTAAAAGGTTAAAGTATTCGGCAAAATAAAAAACAAAAAATGTATAAAACTCCTTGAAATACGAATTATTTCTATTAACTTCAAAGCAAAGCACAAAATATTTTCTTTAAAAAATGAATGAAAAATCTAATAACGTAGTTAAACACCGTAATGATACGATTTATTGTAAAATCATCTGTTTTACATCCAGCTATACTCATTGCAATAACAGTTCTTAGACAGCTCGTTTGACATAATTAAATGTTAATCAACTTAATACCATGGATTTATTTTATTGCTTAACAATGTTAGAAATTTAACTCTTTTTAATTTAGTAAATGAGCTGATTAAGGTGCTTCACTTGCTTTCAAAGTCGAAATAATTAGCATAATTACAGAAATTTAGTTTATTTGAGTTTTTGATAGCAAACAGTAATTAATAATTTTGTAATATCTGAAAGAAAATTTATAAGTGAAACAACATGAAATATTTCTAGTTTAATTTAAAAAAAAATTAGTTCTTTACATGCTTTAACTGTACTGTTTTTAAAAATTTGTGGATCAAAAATCATAAATCTTTATGGTCAATTGAAGTGAAGTTGCTGAAACTCTCTTCTATAAGGACCAAAAATAAAATTAAATATTTAGCCGCCTTCAAATGCTTTAAATATCACAAGCAAATAGTTAGATAGTAAAACCTCGTTAATATTCTAATTTTGTTAAATTTAGCACTTCCTTTTAGGTTTTATAAGCTGTTTTTATCACTACCCATTTTAATACTTTTACGAGTTTTTTTAAGAAGTTTATATTTATTTTTTATCCTCTAGAAACTCTAGACATTCTCTATTAAAATTACTGTTTTTGTAACAGCTAACTATTAAAGAAAGCATATTGGATAACAAGTGAAAAAACTAACTGCCAAATCAGGTTTTGTCCTACGCTGCTGGTTCCTTTTGTGTTATAGTTTACTTTATTTGAAATATCTTAGATTTCTTAGCTCAGTAGTACGAAGATCTGTCATCGTGTAAATTTGATTTAAGGCTGTGCAAAGAGTTTCAGTTGAAAGCTGATGTGATGACAATATATGATTGTTGCCAGAAAACCTTTTCAGGATAGCAGCTAAAATTTCAGTTTGCCAAATCTACTTTTATTTTGTTTCAAAAGTGTGTTTTTATTTATTAACCAAAGTCTTGTAAATATTTTTGTAATTTTCACAAATTTTTATAAGCTTTGATATATTTTATTAAGCTCAGAATAACTTTGGACTGCTTGCTTTGATTAATTTATATATTTCATTAGTCGCTACAAGCTCACATTCTTACCAATTTTACTTTTAGCTGGAATCCAAAACATTGTCCCGTCTTTCAGTATTTCAAAAGAGTTACAAGCTTTATATATTATTGCCAACAAGTTTTGTATAATTGCTCATAGCTTGTATCTTTTAAACTAATTAAAAATGCATCATAAAAATAATAAATTTTGCTGCTAGTCACAAAAATGTTCAGCTAAATTACACTATCGACATTTTAAAATTTTTTATTTGATCAAACTGGTAAAAATTTTGCTTTGCTAATTTTAAATTGTTTCTAAAATTTAAAAAATTTATTTTTTATTTATCTTACAATTCTATGGCATAAAATTTGATTGACCAAATTCGAAGTAAAAATGTTGTTTTTATGATATATCATAATTACGCAAAATAAATTAAATTTTTTTGTCTACTTTTCAAAAATAATTAAAATGTTGAAACTTATTGCTTAAATAGTAAATAAATTAATTGACAAGAAAATTTTAACCAAATTTTTGTTAGTATAATAAAGTTCGGGTATTCAACACAAAACACAAAATAATCTTTGATAAAACGGAATTCCTTTAAACTTACTCCTTATTCAAAACACCTTAAAAATAATAAAACTAAAATCACTTTGGCGACAACCAATTTGTCGCTTTTAAATGAAATTATTTTATTTAAAAGACACCGAAATATTACTTTGTTGTGGCTGAAATCTAATCTCAATACCATAGTATTTAAATTAATCCTTTCTCTCCTACTTAATGTCAATAGCGGCACTTTAAGAAGAAAATTCTATCAAAGGAATTTTTCAAAGTAATGACATGCTGTTGAAATTAATTCTTTAGATATATATAAAATGCGACATCCGTTCTTCCTATTAATTGAAAATGAAAAGGGTGGTAGAAAAATAAAACAAAAAGTTTACTTTTTGATATCTATTCAAAGACCAAATTAAAAAACATTTTTTATTCTTTTTTAAGTTGCTTTGTCTAATGAATTATTTTTCTTTGGTATTGAATATGACAAAATGGCTTTTGTCGATATTATGCTGTCGCCAGTTCTGCCGAATAGGACACTTAACAGCAGGATGCTTAAATCAAACACGTGTCATCATTTTAAAAAGTTAAAAACTTATTTTTAATATCTATAAATTTCAAAAACATTTTGAATAAAGTGAGAAGAATTTTTTATGCCACTAACATATTTACCTTTCCACATTATTCAAATGTTATCCTTTAAATTATGTTTAGTGGATTTTAAATTTTTTTTTATATCAGAAATTTAAAACAAAAATAACATGTAACCCTTTTTTAGTTTTTTTTTCGTTGTTTTATGTGGTTTCTCCCTTTTTTGTCTAGAATAAGGCTATTTTTAAAATAAAGATTTTTTTAACATTTGGTTTTTGTTTTTAATACAAAATATCTTTGGTTATTTTAAATAAAAACCATTTAAGGCTGAAATAATTGTATTTGCATGTTTACATTTGACATTTTCTTCAAATATTATTGTTGCTCTTTGAGGCATCTTTTTATTAAAAATAAATACTAAAAATCTATATTTTGAATTCTATATAAGGATTTATGTTTTAAAAAATATACGAGAATATCAAACAGTTTGCACTATAAAAAGTTTCATTAGTAATATGCAAATATCAGAGCTACAAAGTATTACAAAAAATGTGAGAGTGCTTAAGAGTTTGAATTCCAGCATACTCGGCTTGACGAAAAGCTTAAATTCGCATTTGAAAAATTTCTTTGTTTGTTGCGTAATGATTTTCAAATTTAGCATTAGATCGAATGTACTAAGCTGATCCCATACCTGGTTTCTCCTGTTAAATCAAACTTTTCTTGTTGAATTTATTGGTTTTTGATTTCAGTTAATTTCCAGCTCAGATACAGTGAACACCAAAAATCATTTATTTTCAAAAAGGTCTTTAAAAAAGCTAAAAACTCTCAAATAAATTCTTTTGCATGTCAATCAATTCCTTCTTTTATCTAAAGAAGCGTTGCCAAGAATTTTTTGACTACACATTTTGGGGTCCTAATTTCAACTGATCATATATTAGTTCTCTTATGCATTTCAAATTTGAAAAAGGGTTAAGCCTACAATTACTTACTAAATAAATGTGTACAAATTATCCCAAAAAGTTTTATTGCGTAAATACTTAAAATCCCGTAGTCACTGTTGAAATTTACAATCTAAGACTTAAAAATAAATTTAAAACAAAAATAGGATTCTTGGAAATAGTTTCAAAAAAGAAAAAAATTTTTTGAAACAAATTGGTAAAAATAATTACATCACAAAATTTTTTCATATATTTTACAAGGCCAAATTTAGTAACTCTAAGAATGATTATAAATTCAATTATTTTTCAATTTTAAAAAGTAAATAATCCAGAATTAATAGAAAATCAAAGAGAATCATTTTTTAACAGTCTGAAATTTATTTCTTTTTGTTATTCGTAAAAGAAGGTATCTTATAAGGAAATAATATCCTTTGAACTTAATAACGAAAATTTTCGTAATAATTTTATTCATCAAAGCGTTGAATACAAGATACAAACAAAAAATTTTACATTTTATCAAAATTACTATTTTTTTCGGTCATTATAAAAAATCAATATTTTTATCATGAAATGTCATATAAAACAGTAAAACCAGATATAACTAAAATCCCAAGAGGACTTCTAATTTCAATTCATAAACTCATATATATACAACATATAAGGAATATTTTTTTTATGATTTCCATTACAATAATATTTCGTTTTCTTTGTCAAATGTTTTGAAAAAGTCAAAAATTATATTTTGTTAGTGGAAAACAAGTGTAATAAAAAATTTTTTTTAGTTCAAAAAACAAATTTAAAGAAAATCATTTTGCTTTTTACAACTTTATCATCAAAATAATTTTTTCTTGCGGTAAATAATGGGATAGAAAATTAAATTGCTTTATATTTTCTTTAAAGAAGAATCAAAAATAATATGAAAAATTTTTTAAAGCCATTGACATGGAAAAATTTTAACTTAAAATAGAGCAAAGTGTGCATCTATGTTAAATGTCCTGCATACACAGAATAATTTCTCAGAGATAACTCATAATATTTATTCTACTTCATGACCAAAATGTCATGAGTCTCAAATGGGCTCAAGTAAATGTTATGTAGGCCCACAAGCAGCTCTATATGAAAACTAAAATAATATTATGGGTCAGGAACCTTTTACAAGCAAGTCTTAGGTACTGATTTGAGTATAAAAAGACACCCATCCACCTACCCTTTGACTTCGGAGATGATAATATCAAAGATAACAAAACACTTTCCTCACTCATCAAAAAAGGGAATATTAGCCTGCAGAAAGTTTTAGTTTTGAAAAGTAACTTGGGAACAAATTTTTAAATATCATGATGGAAAAAAATAGAGTCAACAATCCCAAAATCATCACCTCTTGTCTAATGTTTGATACTCTTACTATTTGTATCTATTACTATTACGTGTCACTGTTCAAGCTAAAGTATATGATTGACTCATTTATATTTTAATTAATAGCATATTTTTGGAAAAAACCTTTTTTTTCCTTGATTTAATCCACACTATGCCAAATAATATCCTTATTCTATATATTTTTTGCCTAAAAAAATTTTCTCTTAAGGCTTTAATTATTTTGGCTTTGGGATATACTACATGATTTTTGATTAGTTAAATGTCAGTGTTAATTTTTAAAGAAAAAAATAGTGTTTTAAATTAATTTTACTAATTCTAATCAAACCACCTTCTTAAATATCTGGTGCTTAGTATCTCAATTAGATTTTTATCCAAAAGTTTATCAATTATTTCATATATATAATAATTTGAAGAAAATTTATGTACAAACTTTTTCATCTTTTCATAATTGAAATCTGTTGATCTTATATTTTCCAATATAATTCCAAATTTCTTTTCTAAGCTAAAATGAAAAATTACAACAGATCACCTTGATGATGAAAAAAACTCAATTAAAAACAGTAAAACATGCCTGTAAGCTATTGAATTACAGGGAATTTAGTTAATTGATATAAAAAACTTTCAATTGATAGAAGCTTTTAACATGTCTTTTTAATAATAATTAGAAACAACCATAATAAAAATATTATACACTAAAAAATTAATTACTCTAAATCATTCGCCACTATTTAAAATATTTTTGCTTTAAGGACTTGTATCCTAGACTGATGATAAAAAAGTAAAATCAAAATAATTTTTTAATTTGCACTTTTAATGCAATGTTTTACTAAACTAAGACAATTATTTTGTTTGTTTTTAGACTACAATAAAAGTATTTACCAGTTGCCTTCGTATCGATATTGAGTATAAAACACTTGGAATACAATGGGATACAACAAGTAAAGAAGTTATAGCACAGTTACTAAGAAGGTATATATAATTTTTAGAAAAATATTTCTTTTAAATTACTTAATTTTCTTCTTTTTTTTTCGTATTTAAGACTTAAAATGCGACACCGTGATCCAAGGCTATTTTATTTGTCAATGGAAGTTACTGTTAGACGTGCCGGTATTAAAACAGTTCTAGTATTAGATGATGAAGCAAGACCAGCAATTTTACAAGCATGCCATCCAAAAGGAGACTCTAGGTAAATCATGAAAATTCTTCAATAAATATGTATAGTTAATTTTTTCTTGTTAGCATCATAGAAACAAGTTTCATTTATTTTCAATAGAACTAGTACTATATAGCTAGATATATTCAGAGCTTTGTTTTTATCTTTCAACTAATTTTTGAAGATCAATTGCTGTAAATTTTAACTTTTTAATTCACTTCTTAAATCAGAATAAAAATAAAAGGAGAAAGGTAATCTGTACTTAAATAATTTTACTTTTTCTTCTATTGTGACATAAATTAAATTTGTCACATCATCTCAAGTCTTCCAAAGAAGGCCGTAATTCACATAGCCCCTTGTACGATTAGTTTTAAATTTGAATATATTCAATATTTATATTTTTAAATAATGTATAAGTGTAAATAAAAGTAAATTTTTAAGTTTATCTTATATCAAATCGGACAAATTGAGTTCTTCATTAATTCTTTATCAAAACAACAGGATCATTTAATGCTTGGTATTTTCAAATTAATCCGATCAAAGCTTGATTTGATCAGTCAAAATGAATTTCAGCGCCTGACAGCTTTTTCCATTTATATGCGATTTATTATCTCTTGTCTGTCTTTCATATTCATGGCATCAATAAGTACTTAATTAATCAATATTATTCAATTGTGAAATTATATTCAAAGTTACACGATTGCAAAGGATGATATGGAAATGCATACCCTTAGCGTTTAATTTTTTTACTTTTGCCCTTAGTTTAAAGTGGATAAATTATTTAAAATATTCTGTATTTTGTGTTGAAATTCAATTATAATTTAAAATAGTTACTAAATTGCTTGAAATATTCAACTTAACATGATGCAATTTACAAAGAACTAATTTGTTAAAGTATTTAACTCTGAGATTCCAAAGTATTTAAACGAAATAAATTTTTTTTTTTGAAAAATAAGGCCGTACACCAGTACATGCAACCTGCCCTTATAAAAGTATTTGCTTCTTTTTATATGCAGGTATATTGCTCATTGAGATAAAAGCCAAAAAATTGTTATGTTTACATAACTTATTACGTTAGTTCTAGCATTTATTTTTTTTTAAAGCTCAAGGAGATAAAAGGTTAGAATTATTTTATTAATATTTGAGCTCAAATTTCGTGACGCTTGAAAAAATGATAAATATAATGGAATAGAACTCAAAAATTTTTTCATGAAAGTTGTAGCGTTACCTATACGTGCTTTAAATTTTTAGTATGTTTTAATAAAATAGCATATGCTTCCTTTATATTACTTTAGCTCGTTTTATATTTGCATTTATCCCTAAGTTTTAAAATCTATTACACTATTTGCGAAGTAGTCCTGATTTAAGTGTCTTATAAGCCAAACATATAATTTTTAAAAACTTTTAAATAACCTTTTACCTATTTTGAATTTAAAGTATTTAAAACTATGAAATTTATTTAAAATTATGGAATTACTAAATTTATTAAGAACTCAGAAAGGCTCTAAACACTCAGATACTCAGTTGCTTAGGTATTCGTAGCAACAAATAATTATGCTTTGTAAGATATTTTAAAAAGATTGAAAATTTTACAGATTTCACTTAAAGAAAATATGATTTTTTTTATTGCAAAAATTTATTTATTAAATTTTAATTTTTGAATCTCCTTAAATAGATTTTGTCTTCAATTAAAAGCTGGTGGTTTAATTCGAGTACATACATCCGCCCTACAACCTTTATCTCAGTACAAATCACTTGTAATATCAGAGGAAACAACATCAGATGAGCTTTTGTCACTCCTTTTATCCTGCTTCAATTCTAACGGAACAGTTGAACAATTTTCTTTATACGAAGTAAATATAAAAATTTACACCAAAAAATTTTTTTAAACTAAAATAATTATATAATATTTTTAGGTATGTCCTGGTCAAGAATACCAACGAAAATTACATCCAGATGATCGGCCACTTAAAGCTCAAATTCAAAGAATGCAACGTGGTGAAAATTGTCATTTTTTAGTTAGACGAAATCCAAACTATCCAAAACGTAGACAAATTTTACCATCTATACACGAAAAAGGATCATCAACGAATTCAATACAATCAACTGGTTCTAGTGTTGCTTCAAATGAAAGTCAATATTGCACTGAAATAGTCAAAACATATAAGCCACAAGACGATAAATCCATAAATTGCTGTACAAAGTGCAAAAATAATTTTAAATCATGTGAATTTTGTCATAAAAATTATTACCATAACATTGAACACCAATTACCACCCACCTATAACCCAGTTTATAATATAAGAGAAATACGAACCGTGAGCCATTCATTTTCATCACTTGGTGTAGACAAAAAGTTATTAGAAATCGATCAGAATAATAAGAAACGGGAATTAAATTGTCCCTTAACAACATCGTTAGCTGGAGAAATCGTTAAAAATAATCCATCAAAAGGCTATGGTCATTTTGTGTATATCTAAGAAAGAATCATATTCTCAATCATAACTAGAAAAACCAAATTTTTAAGAGCACAACTCACAAAGATATAAATTTTTAAGAATAATTCAACTAGTCACTAGTTTTTAAAAATTTTTATTTTTTATAAATTAGAATTTAAATTAAATGGAAGGTTCACCTAATGCAAGCATTTATTAAACAAATTAATTTTAATATATTTATTAAAAAAATCATTTTAGCACATTTTGATGTTTGATTTTGGCCATAAAATCCTAATTATTTTAAGCCTACCACTCTTCCCCGTTAGTTTCCAACCATTGCAAAAGTGTTTTTCATCACCGTTTTAGCCGCGTATAGTAATCAGACTATTATACCACAAAATAGTAGTTTCCAAGTTAAACTGAAAAAGCACAATATCGATTTCTTAAGTTTACCATCTAAGAAACACGAGCACAACAGAATTTTGTAACTATTGTAAAAAACTATATACATATGTATAAGCGAATCAGTCAGTTTAATATAACTGCGTATAAAAGAAGCAAAAAGATAATATTTTAGCTTAGACAGATAAACATAAAATTTCAGCTTTCGAAAAACAATTTATAATCGAATTTATTTTTCCTTCTTAGAATAGCCAAAAGGCAATAAATTAATGTTGTATTTTATTCAGCTTTTTTTGATGGAAAAGCATTTGACTTCTTTTAAACCAATCAATAAATCGACCGATTATAAATAAAAACAAATCTACATTTATTGAATCCTACAAATGACACCAAGAGAGAGGAAAAGAATTTGTAAAATATTTTATCACAATATAAAATAAAATTCTCAGTCAATAAGCGCAATCCTTAAATTTGATTGGACCAATTTCCAATTTCATTTAAAGCATTTTGTTTTAACCCCAATTTCACAGCTAGGAATGAGAATCCAATTTTATTTTTAATAAAATAATCAAACATCGCTTACTACATACTTCAGAAGCCTAGATTCTAAAACCTACACTTGTTTTATTAATAATTTATTTTATTGAATTAAAGTGAATTTATTGAATATTAAGGAAACAAAGGAAAACAGATTCCACAATAGAGTCCAGTTTGCAGAACGATTGTGACAATAAGACATGATGATGAAGTGAATTTTAATGACTTTTGATCATGCGATATACTGATCGAATGGTATAAGTGTCATGCTCTTTATGGTAATACAATTGGGTAAAGTTGGCTTGAATTGTTTGAAGTCACACAATTTTTTGAGGTGGTTAAAAGTTTTTTAAAATCGCTTCCGAAAGCTTAATATAAGAACTATGTCATAAAATATGGAGATATTTATTTTAACTTTATATCATGAACAATATTCTTTTAGCCCATTAGGTACAATAAGAAAAACTTTGATGATTTTCTAACACCGGAACACCTACGATTTAGGAATTGGAGATTATTATTGAAGGAAGAACATAACTTAATCAAAAATTTATCTTCTTGTTTTGCAAATTTTTCTTGCATTTTAAATTTGAAATAAAATTCAACTATGAACCATTTAAAACTTAGTTTCGACACAAAGTAAAATTTAAAACATTTTACTTATAATCCATTCTTTATCTACATATATCCTTGAATTTATTTGTAATTTGATTGTTGAAATATAAACAGCAATTTTGTAGTTATTTGAAATTTATTTCAAATATAAATCTTATAAATCTTTACTAAAAGTTTTAATCGAAATCCATGCACAGCATACTAATACCGAGCCCACTTACCAAACAGTCTTCTAAATCAGTCATAAACAGCACCTGATGCTCAGAATAGAAGAAAAAATCAAAACAGAAAACTTATCCAAAATTCATGGAAAATAAATTTTGTTAGTTTTATATATTTTCTGACACAAGCTGCTGAGTCGTCCTGTGTGAGGTATAATAGCTTTAAATTAGTACAAGACATTAAGAGTTTTTAGAGTAGCAATTCCATAAAGAAAATAAGAAGCTTTCAAATGAGCGAGTTTTTTTTATCCATTCTCTCTATTTTAATTCTAAAAGACGTTAATCTTGAGCATCATAGTATTTATAAAATTTGATTTTGTAGACTATTGAGTTTTCTTAGCGTGCAATATGCAAGGAATATTTACCTTACACGTCATCTTATAGTAATTAAAATGAAGCTTATTTAAATTTTCAACTATTTTAAATATTAGTAGTGTTCTTCAACAATCTAAATTGGGAAATAGTTATTGATTATTCAATTAGTAAAGCGTGGAATTTTGGGCGGGAAATTTTAAATTAAGAAAAAACCAAAACCTAAACTCAAAGAAAATTTAAATTCTAAAACAACAAAAAGTATGAATCAAAAGCATGACAAAGTTTTAGAATTAGTTCCATGTTTTTGTCTAAATAAGTTTCTGTTGTTTTGAATAATTTTTTCAGGTTAAGAGCCAAAAACAAATCGAATATTAGTCAGAAAAGTCGGATTTTAAAATATAAAAACATATTTCCAATATTTTTTGTAATATTAAATTCACATTTACTACAATGCAAGAATTATAAGCAGACCTTTATTTAAAATAAAAACCAAATATTTAATTTTGAACTGAAATCAGTATTATTAAAATCTTGCTAGAATATTTCTACTTCGTGGATGGACTATTTTTTGTGAATTCAGAGTCCTTAAAGGCTGACTTCGAAAATAATCATCAATATAATCGTTTGCATTTTCATTTCTTGCTTCAAGGTAATCCACATATTCTTCATTATTATTCATTGGAAAATTATTGAACTCATTACTTTCTGTATTTTGTTGTACATCAGTGTCATAATCAATTGAAAAATTTAAAGTCTCCTCACTTTCTGGATTTATTTCTAACACTGGATTAGATGTAGTACTTTCCATATTTATATTCGATATTGTTGAAATTGTTGATATTGTTGTATCTGGTAGTTTTGGTGTTGTTGTATGCTGTCCTGGTTTTAATATTATTTTTATATCATTTAATTGTGGCCGAGGATCAGTCATATAATTTTCTGAATCCTTTATATTGTTTTTATCTTTCATTTTTTCTTTATATTTAATTTTAAATTTTTTCTTTCTCTTATTCTTTTTTCCAAACTTTTTCTTCTTCTTTCGTTTTTGCTTCTTCTTCTTCTTTTTATGTTTCCTCTTGCGCTTCTTCTTTTTTTTTTTCTTTTTTTTTTGAGGTTTTTTTTGACCCGAACTTGATTTGCGTAATTTTTTTTTAATTACAGATAAAAAAGCACGTGATACTTTACCAGTAAAGGTTGATAGAGCATCTGCCTTGTCAGATGCTGCCTTAAGTAATCTTGAAATAACTGAAGTATCCTTTTTACTAGGAGTTTCATTAATGGCTTCTGGTGTTAAAATTGCAACATTTCTTGGCATATTTCGGTATCTATCAAAAAAATTAATACTATCATTTTCATCATCATCTGAATTCGAAATTTCGCCTCTAGAGGGAAAAAAATCAGCAGTATTATCATAATATTCATCATAATAATAATGATTTGAACTTGTTTTTTTCTTTATCAATGTTTTTAAATAATTTGTTAATGTTTTCTGAATTCTATCTAGAAATTTTACCTTTTCATTTGTAATTTTATTACCAAATTCATCTTTTTCTTGTTCTAATTGTTCAGCCATATCATATGTGGCCTTAATAACTTTGCTAAATTCATGTAGTGGCTCTAATATAACTCCTGGGCCTAAGCTCATTAATGTTTGTAAAATTTTATCATCTCTTCCTTCATCAAGCTCTAAACTTCTTGGTTCAAATTCTGAATTCTGACGAATATATTTTATTTCCGGATTAAAAAAACTTCGTCTTATTGTTTCCATTCTTTTAGCAAAAGCTGATGATTCAGTATACAATTCTTTTGCAAGTTTTGTAATTGCTTCATAAGCATCTGTAGTACGCCGAATAGCACTATCAGTTAGTTCCATTCTTGCTAATGTTAAAGTTTCAAAAATATATCCACCCATTTCGGAAAGGATTGCCATTAAATGATTTGCATTTTTAATTACACTGTTTTCAGTGGATACATCTTGGCGTGCTAATATTCCCTGGTTGCCAACCAATAGCAGTGCTATAAGTAGCACGGGAATCGTCATTTCCACCCGTTAAAGACTTCTGATTCACTCACAACTCTTAAATGAAATAAACTGCTATGACTTTAGCACCATACAGGCACTTTTATACTCTTAAAAACTACCTGAAGACCAGATGTATATCTAAATAAAATTACATAATCAAAATGAGTGTAATGCACCTGCTCAAATATTTTACACTTTAACTAGATCTTAAATTTCTGGTTACAGATCGCAGTAATTGTGTAATATTAAATTCTTTAGATTTCTATGATATTCGTTTTAATGTTTCTTATACTCACATTCTGAAATTTTATGTTTGTTAAATGTAAATCAATAAACTGATTGGTACTCAGCTGGGATACGGTAACTATATAGTTTTATCATTTAACTTACAGCATAGTTTTTATGTTCACTTATGCTACAAAACATTATAATCGATTAATGGATGCTTTACACTCAAAATTAAGTTTGAAAATATTTTAGCCAAAAAAATTTCGCTAAATGTATTTTAGTGAAACCCCTCCTTGAAATCTCTTTAAAAAAAATATTGAATAGTAAAAGCCGAACTATAGGCAAAAACTTTATAGGATGACTTAAATATAAATTTTTCGGATATTAAGGAAATAAACAAACAATTCCTTTGAAAAAAATTCTATTCATAAAATAACATCAATTTTAACACAATTGCTCCTCTTCATTTTCAGATTTCTTCAATTGAATTAAAAGGGACACTTTTATACTTCATCTTCGTCATAGTTACTATATTATTTGATAGAAAAAGAAACAGTATTAGCAAACAGTAGATTAGATACTAGATACCCAAGAAATTTCAAATTACCAAATTTAATGCTGAAATATGTAGGTATAATAGGGTATTATAGAAGTGAATGATGGTTATTTTTATAATATTTTCCAGTTTTTTTTTTCTTGTTTTTACAAGTAACTTAAAGCTTAAAATTGTAGTTACAAAAATTTTACCATAATTTTTTGTATACTCATAATAAGCTTTTGACAGATTACAAAGAATTATGATTTCTTGATTTAGATAAAAGGAAGTCAAGAGAATAAAACCAAAAAGAAACTATTGGAAAATTATAAAAAATTTATGGCAAAAGCTCCTTAGTAACTTTTTTTGAATGTACACGTGAAGGAGGAACTATAAATAAATTTTAGTCGTAGAAGCTTACGATTAAAAACTTTGTAAGCAAGCATAGTATATACGACGAATCATCTAGAGCAGTGATGCACAAATGCGGCCCGAAATAGATTTTTTTGCGGCCCAAAATAACAAATACTTCATCAACAAAATTTTTCATTAAATAGGATAAAAAATTGTATAGTACATGGGTATAATTTTGTGACTGAAATTATTTCTTTCATTCATTCAGTCTATTTTTAAATTATTGTTTTTAACACATGGATTTTATTGTTAGTTCTTTCTGGATCTTTGTCAGTGCATGACGTTTGTTAGTCGATATTAAAAAATCTCCGCTGTACTGAGGATAGTAACCACAAACATTGAACCCGACATCAAAATGCTTGCTGCCAGTATGTAGTGTCAAAAATAAAATTATGTAATTATTATAATTAAAAATAAAATATAAAATTTATATCTCATCTAGTATAATATATCAATATTTTTCTTCACTTTTACCCTTTGCGGCCCGCGAAAAATTTTAAATGGATAAATTGGCCCTTCTCTCAAAAAGCTTGTGCACCATCTAGAGTGAACTAATTAATTAAGTCTACTTGTTCACTAGAATATGACAAATAAATTGTATTTTAACGACTCTTAAACTTTCTGTTTCACTATTGTGGAGCTTACTGATAAAAATGCATAAGAAATGGTCCCAAGAATAACAACGAGCTAAATTTAGTCGAAACGAAAACAGTATTGCAGAAACGTGGAGAAAAAGCGGTAATTTTAAACAGACTTCAAAACTTAAAGGAAGAGATATACAGGCGCGTGTCTTCTCAGGGATCAGATTTTAATAGAAGTTAAGTGAGCAATTTAGTCAGCAGTCTTATTGTGTAGTGATTAGTGTTTAGTGATTGTTATAAAATAAAAGACTTTTTTAAGTGCTCTGTCTGACATGGCTACACAGAAAAAACGGAAGACGAAAACCGTGAATTTAAGGAATTTTAAGTTGAAATTAAGAGTGGGTACGCAGATCTTCTCTTACATAATAAGGTACGCTAGTTATCCAAAGGAATCGTTTTAAAACATTTTGCTTCTTTATAAACCAGAAATTAAGGCATTTCTTCTTAAAAGGGATGTTCATTATCTAGAACGAGTGATCAGTTGATCCAAAAATTTTACGTCTCATCTAAATTAGGATAATTGTAAACTACAAGGGAAGGGAAACACAACTTTTTCGATGTTAGAAGAAGTTATTTCATTCGAACACAAATTATCTCTTTTGCACCAGATTTGGAAAAAACAACTTTGATTCATTTTCCGAGCCTCTTGGAATATCGCCGAAGAAATAATTCAAATATTGACATTCACTATTTCAAAACAACACCTGAGTCGTTCAGAAGCCAATGTGGATAAGTCCAAAAAATCAAAATTGAGAAAATTAATGTTTTTTAATGCATTGATAACACATAACACATGCAAAGGGTTTTTTTGACCTACAAAAAATGAAAATATGAGTAAATCGTTTTAAGACTAAGAAATATATTATTTATTCTATTAAAATTTGCAAAAATCTGAAAATATGAAAAAATGAACTTATCCACATTGGCTTCTGAGCGGCTCACTTTTAAATATGAGAGAAGCTTTTCACAAAAGGTATCAGGATTCCAGAAATAACAAATCAACATTAGCCTTTGTTAAAAATCCTCATAGAGATTTTTTTCTCCTCTTGATACTGACATTGGTAGCTTCAAAAGCCAATTATGCGATTTCCTTTCCAAGGAGATGCAAAGCTATTATTCACATTAGTGTTTGTCAGTCATTGGCATAGGTAAAAATCATGAATCAGTCTTAAAACTTTAGATAAAGTTCATTGGATAAATTTTAGAAGCATTATAGGGTGAAAAAAGATGAAATGGAATTTCGAATGGAATGGGAAAAGGCACAATAAGTATTAACAATGAAAGTGGATAAAAGAATTGAAAGATGTCGACCTCAGCGAACGTACTTCAATTAGTTTATCTTAATTAAATTAATAAAAAACTACCTTCTGATATAATGTAGTTAAGTTCAAAAAATTTGGATCTCAAAACAAACTTCAGTGTTTGCTTTTTTGACATTTGGCTCTTTTGGCTAATGAGTTTGCCGACCCCTGGTATAAGTCATTGAAGTAAATGATGGAAAAAGTGAAAAGAAATGAGAATATATATAGATAAATTAGATAAATTAGGATATAGTGGAGTCAAATTAGACCTTAGAATTGAAAAACCTCGGAATTCTCTAAAGCAGCTCGAAATTGAATAAAACCAACGTAATTTTATTTGTTTCAATTTATAGAATAAACTTAACCCAAAAATAATTTCCGCTAATTCGTTATTATAATTTTTTTTTAAACAATTGCCAATTACACTAGACACCAATCTGCAAATTTTTGGCTAATTTCATGCATCTCAAAATGAAAACATTTTTTAGGGTAATTTTGGGTCAATGAATACGAAAATGATAACCGTTTTTTTTTTCAAAAAAGCGTTTTCGAGATATTTTCAAAAAACATCTTTTTTGGGTGTATTTTCTTTATTGGTCTATATCTCAGGAAATAATTTTTTGATTAACTGAAAAGGGTTTTAACAATTTAGCATATTTTTCCGTCATTTGACATATAAAACATGCAAATCAATGAATATTTGACGAAGTTACAGGAGATCAAACTTTAAAAAAAGTGATTTTTTTCACCTTTTTTAAAAATGTCCTATTCTGGCTTGTTTTTTTTTTGGTTCAAAAAAATTATTAACTAAAGTTTTTAAGACTTAAATAAAAGCAAAAATTGTCCTGGAAATTGGGCAAATGAAGGCTTTAATATAATGTTGGAAAGATATTGCTGAAGTAAATGCATCTGGTGTACATCGATTTATACATACTTACTGAATTTGGTAGTGTCATAAATTGTGCTGGGCGATGATTTTAAGGAGGGCAAAAAAAACCAGGTGGTAGCCTACCAACTAAACTCATATTAAAATTGTTATAAATACCTATTGAAATTAGTTTCTATCTTTGGTGTCAATATCTTGAATTGGACAGTTTTTTAGATGCATTTATAGTGAAGTAAACAGGTGTCAATTTGCACTTGACAAAAATGAAAGAAGCACTGGTTGAAAGGTTTATTAAATAATAACAATAAATTGATTTTTAATTTTATTAAATATCTATTTATTTTTTATATAATCAAAACTAATTACAATATATATGCATATAACAAAATATATTTATTTTTCTTATAATAATAACATTAACATTCGTATGCCTAATATGAAAAAATTATTTAATGTCAATTTTTGGATTTAAAAACAATTCTTTACTTGTTAAATAAGATTAAATAAATTAATTAATTAATTATCGTAGATTCATTATAATTTTTTTTTTGTAAGTTTTTAAAATCAATGTAAGCGCCTTGATAACCCCAAAATATGTAGTAAAAATGGAATTAAAAAAAAATAGCTCAGAGGACTCATACCTCTTTGGGGCCATCCATAAATTACGTCACACGAATTTCATGATTTTTTGACCCCCCCCCCCCCCTACCCCCTTGTCCAACTTTTATTTATTTTTTACTACATTAATATCATATCAAACCACCCCTTGTCACACTTCGTCGACCCCCCCCCCTCCCTAACGTGTGACGTAATTTATGGATGGCCCCTTTGTTGAATTTTATATTTTCCTTAAAGTGGAATTAAATACCCTTTTTAGCATATTTATTTTGAGGTATTTGTGGTATTTCCTAATATATGTTTTGCTATAGTATAATCACATATAATTTAACTAGCTTTCTCGTTTTAATATTTCAAATATTGCAAAATACATAAAAAAAAATATTGTATGGTGAAAATCTATATTCCATTTTATAAAAATTTATCCTGCGTAATTTTATGTTTAAAAAACTCAAAAAGTAGTGCATCGATTGTTTAATTTTTCAATAAACAAACCAACATTCGAATCCCCTATGAAAGTAGTCCTGATATCGCAAATAAAAAAAACTAAATCACAATGGACCCTATCTAAAAATTCAAATTCAGTGACAATTCAATGTATATTATCTTCGCCAAGTTTGAATTCAAAAAAATAATCAGTTACGGCCATTAGTATAAACAAATCGAAAACACAAAAAGATGGTGGCAAAAATTCACTTCAATGTAATACTAGTACCTCAAGATTCAGCTAAAACTTCAGCGAAGAAGACAATGTCGAAATTAGAAAATGCACGCTGATTATAACAGAAGGAGATTCAGCTCAATCTTAAAAAATCTACTAATAATACTAGTCGTAACTTTCAATACTTTGTTTTTGCAACTCGTTTTAATATACAATTAAAATTTAAGAAAGCATACTAAGAATTTTAGATAATGGAATAATTATGCGTTGCAAATTCTAGATGGTAGTCAATTGTTCAATTGTTATTCTATATTATTTCTCATACAGGCTATGAATGAGAAATGCTGCACTAAACCAAATTATGTGTTCTATTACTAATCAATAATTTTAATAAATTTTAATAAATTGCATTAATTACAATTTCAGTAAAATAAATAAAGGGGTGCCAATTTCAGAAGACGAAAAAATAGATATAATTAAATTATTTAAGAAGTATTATTCGGAAAGGGAGATTCAGGAAAAATTGAACCTCCGCTTCCGTCAAATCAATTGTTATTAGATATTGGTTACTCATTTATAGGGTTATTGATGAGATATACATATGTAAGTAATTTTCTTCATTTAATGCATAAACTTCCAAAGCCAACAATGAAAAGTTTAAAAAATGATCGAACAGAGACATATGCAAAGGCATAAGGAGATTCTATAATTGATAGCACTCAAATAGTTGTGATTATATGTTCAAAACGTGATGATCTCTATAGAACAATTAAGAGAATTTGCTGTTGTGAAATACCAATACCATCACAGGTAAAGTAATTTATATATATACATATATCTACTTTCTTCTTTTAAACATTATATCCTGTATAGGTAATCAATTCTCATACTCTACGGAATAATTCAAAAATTAAAGGAATTGTTAAAATAATAGCGTCACAAATGAACTGCAAACTTGGTGGAACAATTTGGAGTATGAAAATTCCATTTGAAAAAATTATGATCTGTGGAATTGATACATATCATCATCCTTCAAAGAAATCAAATTCAGTTTGTGGTAATATATCAATAGGTAACTATTCAAATTACTACCGACAACAACAAAAATCCATGTTGGACGATGCCATTACCATTGCACAATTTTCAGTGTGCGCAATCTAAAAATATTAAAAGACATGATAAATATGCAAGACAGGCTGTCATGTCACCGTACATATTATATATGTGGCGGCTGTATTTAAAATGAAAAGCAATTTATAAAAAGTAGGCTGTCTAGATTTAAGTAGGTTTTGAAAATTAATTTAAATAGTTGTTTTAGTTTGAAAAGTCAGTGAGTTTTTAGTTGTATCATCAACGGAACTATATACTACAAATAAATTTATATTGAGATTCCTGTAATTTATCAAAACATAGGTTTTATTTTTAAACAATATTATTTTCTTAAGTTAAGCCTACTCTAATATTCACTAGTTATATCTATTAATTGGCAGATTGAACCCTGAACAAGCTAGGCTATAGTCCCGTTCTGCTTATTTAGTGTAATTCTATGTAGTTTAACCCCCTTTTTGACTTAGTTGACCCTTTAATGCCGAAAAAACTTAGGAGTACCTCCAGGCAGGTCACGCCGACCACTTCCTTCTCCACTTTAAAAGTTATAAAAGAGAGTACAGGAAATACAGTCAATGATGGCTCAGGCTCGAGCTCCAACAGAAGTCATAATAGCGTCATTCGTAAACCCAGAAATCTCTTAAATTCAATGAATGATAAGACCCCCGGCAATGAAGTACGTGGATATCAACAGGTGCCAAGGACACGTCACGCCATGGTTTCACGGCGTGAAACCAATGCAACGATGAGAAACATTGCAAAGCTGAAGGATGCGTATTACGCTGGAGTGGAAAATGACCATAAATGCACGCTTATAATAAAGGAGGGAGATTCCGGAAAAGGTTTTACGATGGCAGGATTAAGCGCTCTTGAGGAAAAGGAGCAGGATTACTCGGCCTTTACCGGCACCTAAGAGATATACATGGGGGGTTGTGGCTCAATGCCAGAAAAATTTGATCGCATTTTCTAAAATTCACAATTTAAATTAGCTTTGTCAATTTCTCCACGAAATGATGTATTGGAATATTTCCTGTTTCTGGAATAGATTCTGAACCATATTTCTGTTGAAGTCGATATCGGGCATAGCCGTGTAATTCTTTGTCAAATGGAAGTATTTCATTGTAAATTTTATCCAAATTCTTGACAAAATTAGGATCTTCATACTTATCAATCCAAAATTCAGCTTGTGAGTTAAAACCTAAAAATATAATTTCTTTATATTGAATAATTTTTATAATTATTTTAGCTTCATCCGCTGTTTGACATTATTTTGATTTTTGTAAAAGGCATTACAGACTTTTTATATTTAACTTTAAATCAAAAATGAATAACTAGTTTAATTGGGATAGAGATTTTAATGGATCTTTGACAGTTTTAAGCAGTCACCAGGTTCATTTTACAGTCACTAATTATCATTTCATAGACTTTTTTATATTTCTCTGGTGTAAAAAATTTATTAGAGGCACAAAAGCGAGTTATTTTGGCAATATTAAAATTCACCAAATGTTTTGTAAGTATCTAACGATAAGACCAAATAACACTTCTCAAAGCAACTTTTTTTGGGAAATTATTTTTTTCACAAAAACTCAATAACAAAATACCATTCAAAATAGATTTGAATACACGATTTCGGAAAAACAACATAAGCAATCGTGGTATGAAGGTTTTGTCAGGTTTTTTCACGTTTATGACTTCAAAAGTATTATTTTCTTAAGCGATTTATTTATTTCAACTTATCATAAGTTGAGAAAACTTCTTTTGTAGTTCATCCATGTTGTTTATGATGTCGTTATTATGACAAATTTCAGGTTTGTCAGGTGTCGATCACCCAGAACGTTTTAGAATATTTTCTCTACGTGGGAAATTATTAAATATAAGGGAATCGAAACGTGAGGAAATTTTGGCAAATTCAGAAATTCGAAACCTGATCAAAGCTCTTGGCCTACACATAACAGGTTTATTAATAAATATCTTTCACAAATTATGGCCATATATAATAAAGATACCATTTATCGAAAAATTTGTCACACCGTATGCAAATGCAACCAAAGGAAATTCAGAATTTTCGTTTTATTCATTGTCACAATTAGAAGAATTGAAAAAAAAAACCAAAGATCATAAAAAATATACAATTAAATACTTAAAAGATATAACAAAACTATAACATTATCATTGCTGTTTTTGAAAGCTGTTGATCTTTATTTGCATTATATCTGCTATTTTGTCTGCTTGAAACTCGAAAGATAATGTTACTTACGCCCGATTTCACAGTACAGTCTTAAGCTCAAGATAATTTAAGCGGGTTTAATATTTAAGCGCGGAAGAAAACGTCAAAGCGTTTCACAGTCTACTTTTGCCAATGGCTTAGCTTAGCTATTTCTACTTGATTTTGTAATCCATTTCTACAACAGCTGATCGGAAAATGTCAAATTTGGGCTTCACTTAGCATGGAAGTATATTATATAAATGTAACATAGTAATAAGTTATGGAAAAATAGTTGAAAATTTAATTAAAAATGGTGTTAAATTTATGTAGGTTTGTTTTAAAATTTAAATTAAATAAATTAAGGTATTCTAAATAAATTTCTTATAGTTAAAAAACTTGTTTTAATTGGATTAACTGAAATTATATTATCTTTAGTAGGTTTTATTTATTTTAATTATGTGTAATGTTATTTATCAGTTAAAAATAGAAGTTATATTTAAATTAAGGAAGTATAATTGTTAAAATTTAAGAATTTTATTTGATTGATTCAAATAAAGTTATATTTTGCCAGAAAATGTGTTTTTTTAAAATCATACTACTGTGGTTCTCGCTTCTATTTGCGTAGTTCTGCCATACACACATGGAGAAAACAACTAACGAAATAGGACGCCGAAAGTAACTATCTTTTCATTAGATTGCTTGTTTACTAAGTTTCAGTGTTGAAGTTTCTAAGTTTTCTAGTGTTTATAAGTTTAAATTTTAAAGTATGGAAAATAAAAATAAACGGAGTGCCAATTTTTCCCCGGAAGAAGAAATAAGATTAATCGAAATTGTAACTAAATATAAAAGTGTCGTAGAAAACAAAAAACCCAATAGTGTCTCAAAAAGTAAGAAAAAACAAGTATGGCAAATTATTGAACATGAGTTCAATAGTGAAAGCATTTCCGTTTATAGGAACATGGAAGTATTAAGAATAAAATATGATAACATAAAAAAGAACTCTAGAAAAGTTCTAGCGTTAGAGAAGAGAGAACGCTTTAGAACTGGTGGTGGAACTTCAGTTCCAATAGAAATTGATAACATTCATTTAATGGTTAAGGACTTATTTGGTGAGGCTTCCTCTGGTATGGAAGCTCTTTATGATAATGATGAAGAAATAGGTAAGTTTATTATGTCGTTTTTCACATTATCTTAAAAAGTTATTTATATTTTTCTAGATATATTAAGAGATGACGGGAAAAATGCTTCGGGAAATACTAAAGAAATTGAAAATTGTAAGTTCTTAATATTTAATTTTAAAAATCATTCTATAATAATTTTTTTAGGAGAATCCAGCACGCCTTTGGACGTTATTATTTTAAACCAGTTCGAAGGACATGGTAATTTCTAAATATTTTATTTTGAAATTAGTACTAATATAATTTTTTTAGTGTTACATCAAAGCCTTCCTTAAAAATAAAGTAATAGTAATAAATACAGTAATAAATTAATATAATTAAGATTGTACTAGCCATATCCCAATGAGGATATTCTTTAAAAAAAAAAAATTTTCAAATATCCGGTCAATACCGAACGGTAATAATGAATTAAAACCGGTCCAAAACAAAATTATCGAAAATGACACCGAGCAAACAATATTTGTCTGCTGAAAGGAATCGGTCAATGTGGTACCCGTTTAGCTGGTGGAAAAGATTGTGCCCAATCACGCTATATAAGTACACAAACGGCAAAAATGTATTCGATAATAATAATCACTTAAAAACTTTGGATCATCAAAAAATATTTTAAAATGGTGTTTCCCAACTTACCTTGATTTCATACAGAAAACATATTTAAAAGGTAAGCTAACAGCCCAAGCTAAAAAGTTAGGAAATCAAACTGGAATGATTGAAGAAACACTAAAACATAAAATGAATACTAAAAATAAAACACCCCAAGATATAATTGATGAATTAATTAAAGAAAAATATGATCCAGACCCTGTAAAAGCATGGGAAAAGGAGTAAGATCATGAAGATGATCCATCCAAATCCAAATTAAGTGAAATACAATTAAAGGAATCTTCATATATAAATGAGTTAAAAACCCCACACGCTAATTTTTCCCCTGCAAAACTGGCGAGAAAGTTATTTATAAAATTACAGATAAAATAAGGGAAAAATATCAAAAAATTGACAGGAAAAGGCAAGGTAGACGCAGGAAAAAGAATAAATTTGCATTGATCCTTTGTTACAGCATGTTCCCATCGGCCAACTTTACTACCAACTTTACCACCAATGAAAATTTTTGTATGAAAAATTCAAGGCTGTAACAAAGTAAATTACTACGGGAATTCTCGTAGTAATTGAACAAAACTGTGGCATAATTAAAATATTGGAATTTCGGAATTGGAAGAATGCAATTTTGACAGTTCTATTTGTGCATGATTAAGTGTATTATAAGCCCAATCAGGTATGTAATTAATACTTTGGTGTTAATAATTTATTTTATTTATTGTTTAATTTAATTTTTTTTAGATAAAATTAGAACATAAACATTAAAAATTTTTCATTTTTAAATGCACCGAAAATATTTATTTGTTTTTTTTTTTTGGGTATGAGATTGAAAATTGATTAAATTTTATTTTGATTTTAACTTTGCACCTTTTGGTTTCATTAAATCAATACCAAAAAAAAAACAACATCTATTTTATAAATGTTAATTTGTTTTGTGTTTTAGATAAACATTAATGATGTTCTCCGAGGAAAGTGGACGAAAGAAACATAATTATTTATCTCAAGACGACTTGTTGAAATTTATCAATATATGGAAAGAGTTTATGGCAGACTTACGTAGCAATAAAAGGAACTCTGGAACTCGTATCGCCGATATCAGGAACAGGATTAACAACCTGTCCAAAAAATACAGGTATTATACATACTATTGAAAACTTTCATTAACTAATACATTTATTTTGAAGGAGTGAAAGGACTTTAATTGGCTGTAGCGGTGGAAGCCCTTCAAAATGGCCACTATTTGATGCCGTCCACCAAGCTATTGGTGAGCACCAAAGCAATTTTGCCAGCGAATTTAACATTGAAACCATTCGAAGTAATTTATTAAATTTATACAGATTGTAAAATATATTTTATTATTAAACTTTACAGAAGTAAATCAATCAAAGGCATCATCTATTGCATCAATATCTACGTAATCAACAAACATTAGCAGCTTTAGCTTCATTAGCAAATCAAAATAAATAAATGTATTTGTAACTAGAATTAAGTTTCTATACTTTATAACAAAAAATATATAATTACCTAAGTAATTTTTCAATGCATTTCGAATTTCTAACCCTCTCCGCTGTAAAACATTATTCGACTGCTGTATAATTCGGCCCCTTCTTCTTGGGGCTTCATCTTCAAGCATTCTAAGCCATTGTCATTAAGGTCATTTAAAATGTTATGTAAAATGCAGCAAGCTAATACTATTGTTGGAGTATTCTTAAGATGATTGTCAAGGCCTTTCCCATTGCGCCTAAATCGAACTTTAAAATGCCCAAATGCGTTTTCCACAACTCTCCTACTTGATGAAAGTCGTGCGTTAAATAGACGCTCAACTTGAGGTTGATGTAGCGTAAATGTATACGGTTTCACCTATTCACCTATTTCACCTATTCCGGTTTCACCGGAATCACCTATTAGAAGAACAGGGACATCAACCCCTCCAAAAAGTTTTGAATTTTCTTCAAATAACGGGTTTTCCATGTGTTCTTTTTTTAACATGGATGATTCCCATATAGTTGAATCACTGCACTTGTCTGGTGATCCTGGTACATAAACCAGTATCTGTAATCGACTGCTGCAAATAAAATCCACGAATACCTTCTTTTGTAACTATAATATTCCCTTGCGTGAGCCTTTGGAGGATTCACATTTATATGACAACCGTCATATAACAACCAAGTTTTAAGAAACCTTTCACATTTTCGTTGATTTTTTGCTGTGTAGCTGGATAAAAATCATCGAAGCAATTCCCCTAAACTTTTATAATTGCTCGGCAAACTTCCAAAACAATTTTGCACACAGTGCTTTTCCCAACGCCAAACCTACCAGCAATAGTCCGATACTCAACCGATGAACCCAAAGCATACATTGCAATTGTCACTCTTTTATCGAGAGGAACTGCTTAACGAAACTTGGTTTCTTCTTTCTTCAATGCGCCCAGCTTTTCTACAATGCTACTAAATGTGCTTCGATTCATTCGAAACATATTTTTGAACTTTTGCTGTGAATATTTGAGTACGCTTTCTTCCTAAAATTTTGGATTTTCTACCTAAAACAGAATTAATACGAGGGTTGTCCCATAAGTCTTTTGCCTGACACATAGATGGCGTTGCTTGCTTTCTTTTTTTTCAGAAGCACCAACCTTAGAAAGCTTAAGTTTGAAGTTTGAGGACGATCGGGTATTTAGTATATATTTGACAGCCATTAATAATAAACGTTCGCAGTGAATTTTTAAAAATGGAAAAAGAAGGTGTTGTTTCATCAAGACAATGCACCAGTTCACACATGCGTTACTGCATTGGCCAAAATCAATAATCTAAAGTTCGAACTGCTTCCTCACGCACCCTATTCACCAGATTTAGCCCCTTCGGATTATTTTCTGTTCCCAAACTTGAAAAAATGGCTTGGTGGTAAAAGATTTTACAACAATGAAGAGGTGGAGTCTATTTTGAAGGGCTCGACGCTTCTCACTACAAACATGGTATAGAAGCCATCGAACATCGCTGGGAAAAGTGTATCGAGCTTAAAGGAGACTATGTTGAAAAATAAATATAAATCTTTCTAAATTTTTGATGTTTTATTTATCAGGCAAAAGACTTATGGGACAACCCTCGTAACTAATTTATCATAAATATGTTTCGCCTTAACTTACACATGACCATTTTTTGTAATTATCTATCAAAAGCACGATTGTTTTCTGAATATTTTGGAAATGTTTAATAATCAAATCAAGCAGGTCTTTCTGCATTGTTATATTCTGGATGACGGCTTTATAACATAAAACTATTTCAGATAATCTTTCACCACTATCCATCACTAGGCACGATTCTATAACCGGTGGATAATAAGCTATGAGCGGTGTCTGGTGCTAATTAATCTCCGAATTATGGTAAAAACACTCAAAAAATTCTAAGCTTTGCAGGTATATCTTCTTTTCGCGTTTTTCTAAGCCAATTTCACAGCACGGATTATACTGATTTGTAGCAAATCGGATAAAATCTATATTTATGTTTAATGTATTTAATAAATTACAATTTTGTCACGCTTTAGAATATTTACACGATTGACATATCAAGCAAACACAGCTGTTGACATTTGCCGCCATATTTTATTTGGTGGTAAAGTTGGTAGTAAAGTGGCAGATGGGAACATGCTATTACACGCTTCTCTACAATTCTTTTAGCAAATTCTTTGACCCTAAGTATTCACGTAATAACTCTGAAAGCCGCAAGAAATTTAACTCTGAAATTTATAAAACGATGATATAGAGCATAATTTGCCATTTTTTCCGCTTTTATTAAAAGCCCCAACTCTCTAAGCCCTTTTTTCTTTTTAAACTACATCAAAAAAAATGTGTCTTAATCATTAGTAGACCGAAAAAAATTCCTATTTCAGTTAATTTTGCATACCAACAAAAATTCCAAGGTTTCTATAATGATCAGTAATTTAAATTTCGGCTATAAAGGACTATCTGTCCATATCTTAGAACGCAATTTCCTGAGAGTGTAATCATTTTCATCCGTTTAACTTACGTGTTTTCAACATCATAAGCAATTTAATCGGCGATCAACAATTCAAGAAACAACTTAATCCTCAGTGTTACGATTTAATGCAACTTTCTGCATATATTTAATCAACGCTCAACGACCAATCAAAAGAAGCTAAAACCTTTTAAATCTAAAGCGACAAGAAAACAAAAGAAAAGACGGCAAAGAATTAAAACATCTGCTTAACAGATAAACTCGGGCTCAGTATAATCGACAACATTGAGAAAAATTAAAAAAAGGAAATAGCAATAAAAGAATATTGCCATGACACTAGTCCCTGAAACGAAACAATAAAAACCCTTTAGAGAAACGAATTTGAGGATCTTTTTTGAAGGTTTTCATATTTTGACTTCTTTAAGAGAATCATTTTAAAAAAGTAATTTAAAGTGATCGGGGTCGCACTCGTGAAGTTTCTTTTTTTTTTATCTATATAAAGATAGATTTATCCTGTTTCTTTGCGGAAAGTCCTCAGTTCTTTTTTTTTTTCTCTTCTTGGTTGGTCATCTGGTCCCCCCACCCAAAAACCCCCAATTCCCACGTATCCCGTAGTGAGAAAAATAGATAAATTATAAGAAATAGTGAGAGCCAGCAAAGAGGAAAAGCAGGCAAAGCTATCGAGCCAGCAAAGAGGAAAAGCGCATGGAGTCACAAATATCCCCCAGATATTAAAAAAAAATTTAAGAAATGAACTTTAGAAAGCAATTAAAAAATAAATTGAAATTAAAGAAGAAGACAAACGGAAAAAGTAATGGGATTTTCCACTAGCAAAACAGCATGGAGGCAGAAATATTTCTCAGAAATTACTAAAAAAAGAGAAGGGAACATATCAGAGAATTTGAGAATTTTCTCTTAAAAAATAAATAAATATACAAAAGTATATATAAGGGATCACAACAAACAATTCTTCAGTATGAAAGCAGCAGTTGTATGAAGAACAACAAAATTATAGTGAAGTTTATTTACAAGTTTGTTTTTGTTTTAAAAATATTATTGTTGTGTAGGAATTATCTATGTATAGGAATCTTGGATTTCAGTAAGGAATTTTACTTAATATTAATATATTTTTGAAAGTCTGTATATACCTTGCCACATCTGTCTGCCGCCTTGATGGTGACTCATGTAGAAATTTTATTTGAAGGTCTGTGGATGGAGTCGTCTGTATTAAAATCTAAATGTCAAGTTCACCAGGGCATAGTTTTGCCCTGTACCGAACTTATAAAATTACTTTGGAACACATTATGTGGTCCAAAGTCTAGCTTTGAAGCTAAAGTCCTGTGTTGTCTCTTGTTATGGGAACCAATTTCCCATCCAGTTGACTGACTTGTCAACCACATTTTTGGCCCTCACACTCTTTGCCTTGAGTCTACTTAGATGGCAGAAGGACGGCTTCTTTCCCAATGACTGTTCTATTATAGCACTAAACTTATTTTCTAAAGAAAACATAGTTGAGCCAAGGAACAACTTTTCAGCCTGCATATAACAAGCTGAAAAAAAGTCAACGGGATGCCCACCACCCAACTGATGGACTATTGACATTCCACAAGCACGAATATAATTTGTAATCTTCAATAAAATTTAAATTTTTTTCAATCGACATCGTAATAAATTTAATAACAGTTTTTCACTTCAAATTCAAAAAAAATTATATTTCAGTTCGCGTTAAGTTTAAAATAACAATAATCTCACTTTTGCTACAATTTTTCATATCCATATTTTAACTGTTATTAAGAACATATGGAAATATTTTTGATGGGCAAAACCCAAAAAAATTTTTCTTGGTTAATATAGCATACCATTTTTTTTCAGGTAAGCATAATCTCTAAATCAAAAATTTTTTATTCCTAGAAGGAAGGGTAATAAAGCAGAGCAATATTAAGGATGGTTTTACTTATTTTAAGGTGTATTGCAAAACAGGCTTAAGTGGCTAAGCAATTAAATCCTGTCGCCAACTACGTAGACACTTTTTGTATAGATATATATAAACATTTGAAATTGCATATTTAAAAATACAAATTTTTCTTAGAAATAGATTGGAAATTTTATATAAGACTTCTAATCTTAAAAAAATTTGAAATTTGTAAAATTCATTTTATATAATTTTTATTATTATGTAAAGAAATAATTTTTTTATAGTAATCTATTTCATAGTAATCAATTTCTCAGTAATTCTAAAACTGATTATAAATCCAAAAAATTTTCATCAAACAGCAAGAGGCATGAAAATCCACTAGTGCTGGATTTACGTGCCTTTTCAACTTTATCATACAAATTGCATGCTTACAACATTTTAATGTGCTTGAGTCATGTTTACCTATCACAAGATAGTTGAAACGACCTTAAAAAGGCATAAATGTGGACAGGTATCAAAGTAGAATCCAACTTTTTTGTATGAAAACCAATGCTTGCAACTAGTTGAAAAGGAATAGCTTTTATTCTTAATACACCACTACACATATATATTGCAGTTGCAAGTTGAATTGCATGTTGAAGACGCATAAGTGTGGACATGCCTATTGTAGATTATAACAAAACCAAGAATGGTGTTGATACAATGGACCAAATGGTAGCCACATGCACATGCAAAAGTAAAAAAAATCGATGGCCAATTGCATTATTTTGTAATATGATTGATATCAGTGCATTGGATGCATTTATTTTATTTGTTGCACAATCGCCTGAGTGGGCACTGCGTAGTGCAACGCATTCAGCAATTGGTCAATCACCATACCATCTGCTGTATGGTCAGAACATGATTAGTCACGAGTCGGCCTATGAACTCTTTCCTAAGCTAAATGATCTGAGAGGGGAGAACAGGGTGGTCTTCAATTTGTCTGATAAGATAACTTGTCTGCATGATGAGGCAAGACATCGCCTGCATCAAGCATAAGAACGGAGTGCGAAATCTTACAACCTGAGGTCTAGAGAAGTGAATTATCAACCTGGTCAGGAGGTGTATAGGAGAAATTTCGCACAATCATCCTTTAAGAATTGCTTTAATGCTAAGTTATCAAAAAAGTTCTTGAAAGCTAGGATTGTAAAAAGACTGGGAAGCTCTCTCTATGAGCTTGAGGACCTTCAGGGACGTGCCTTAGGTGTCTACCACGCAAACGATCTGAAACAGTGACCTCTTCGTTCACCATGTAATTTGTTTCGTACATTTTTTTTGGGCTTTACTTGTCCACACCCCATTATGAATTTCGAACAATAGCGATTGAGATTCCTCGTATTTCTACGTGTTTTCAGTCCCTAAAGCATATTATATCTGCAAAGAAGGGTCATTCTTCCTTCGCAGGCCCCAATGGACGCATCGTCTTCTCAATTCGGCATATGTTTCCACATCAAGACTTCAGATATTTTCATTATTCTCCTGTTTCATTCTACTGTGGTCCATAAAATCTTGATTTTTTTCTCTTTTTTTTTTCTTTCCCGAATGTTTGATAAACGGAATAGCCCAGCTAGCTCAGTCGGTAGAGCATGAGACTCTTAATCTCAGGGTCGTGGGTCGAGCCACACGTTAGGGTGGGTTCTCCAGCTATCTCTGTGCCTCTTCAAGACGCAGAGCTACCTGTTTTGTAACGAACCCATGAATTTGGTTTATTTTCTTTTTTTTCTTTTTCTTCTCTTTAAAAAAATTTTTTTGGTTCTTTCCTCTATTGATATACTTTCCCTTATAGCTAACACGCGTTGGCAAAATTTTGTTTGTTTGTTGTTCTGTTTGCCGCCTCTGATAAATAAATACGTATAAAAGAGGACGGTTTTGTCTTTGGAATTTTCAATTGCCGCCGGTACAATATAGATATAGGCACATATTGTATATGAATGTCGATGACCAGAACCGAAAAAAAAAAGGTTTTGCGCGTGTAAGAATTTTTTTTGTTTTTTTTTTGCAAGGGAATTGGCGATCAGTAGTGGCAAAAATATTTGAGTCAGTTAGTTTGTGGCAGATCAGGAACGAAGCAAGTCACTTTTAGTTGATTCAAGTGTGCTGATTTCTTAACATGAATGATTAAATAGTGCTAATACCCTTTCTTAACACAAGCCTGTACACAGCATTTAGTTCGAAAAAAGAAACTTTTGTATGTAAAAATCATGTACTTCACTTGTCGGAATCGTGTGCTCAGTACAGCCTTTGAAAGGCTGTATTCTCCAAAAATCTGACATCTATTGTGAATTTTAAGGTTGTGTACCAAATCAAAATTAAAATTCCGTATGGGCTTATGTCAAAAATGCAAATGTCAAAATTGCAAATGTCGGCAATTTAAGCATAATCGTTGATTAATTGTAAGTATATTTAATTGTTTTGCTTTAAAAGTATTTAATTATTTTATTTTTAGGTTGGATTTAAAGATTATAATTGTGGTAAGGATCATTTAAGCATAATCGTTGATTAATTGTAAGTTATTGGTTATTAGTTATTAGTTATTTAGTTATTGGCTTTGCTTTTTAACGCAGCAAAAACAAATATGGAAACAAAGAAGGCCCCAAAAAAATTAAACTCTGGGGAAATTCGAAAATTTATTAATGTGTGGAGGAATTTCGGCCCGGGACTCCGTGGTATTAAGCGAAATGCGGGGATTTTGAAGCAAATGCAGCTGGAGCTAGAGCAAGAAGAGAATATTTGTGTCACTTGCAGAAATCCGCTGCAGGATATCAAATTTGTCCCGTCGCTATAGGTAATACAAATTTTTTTTTAATGAATAATACAGTAAATGTTTGTTAATTTTTAGGTCTGAACGTACGATCATTGGAGAGCTTTGAGGGTACTAAATAAAATTGCAATTACTTAATTTCATTCGTTTTATTTTATTTTTTATTCATATTATATAGAAGGGGCTTCAGCAAGTGCGGTGTCATCTCCTATTTCATTGTCTTCAGACACCAATATTTCGTCATTGCCGGACTCTCCAGTATCTTCTGAACCTAACAAAAAATATAAGAAAAATAAGATGTTAGAAAAAAAAATTGAAAACATGGAAACATTTGCGAAGGAGTCTACAAATACTTCCATTGAAATCGAAAAAGAGCGTAACGCTATTCTCGCAGAACTCGCGAATAGTCTCAAAAGAATAGCAGACGCTATGGAAAAAAGAAACTAAATTATTACATTTAGTTATGTTATATAGTTATGTTATATAATTGTCTAAGAAAAATACTTATACGAGTATATCAAATACTTATATATCAAATATACAGGGTGTCCCTGCACGAAGGTTACAAACTTTGAGGGTGGAAAGTAGATAAAATTTCATCGGCAAAAAACATAAAAAGTGGGGGTCTAACTTTTTTCGTTTTCGAGTTACAGCCTTTTGAAGTTTTCAGCCTTTTTTTTTACCCCCACACACTCAATCACTTATAACTTTTGAACCGATGCGCCTAAGAATAAAAAAAAAATAGTTTTTAATAGCTTACAATATTGTTTTATTATTAAAAATGCAAAAGTTGAAAAATAATTACAAATGGTGGAGAAAAAAATTTTTAAGTAGGACCGTTGGTAAAAATCTCGGGCATTTTTTGACGTTTTTCACTTATTACTAAAAAACAACGTGCTTAAGGTTATGTTTTTTTTTCATTTTCTAAAACTATAAGGCATTTGCTATGAAAAATTATTACATTATACTAGCCTAACGCCTTTCCGTGAAGTTGCAATTATCTATTGAAGTTGACCTTGCTTGAAAACTAGATTGATCTCTTCTACCTCTCTTTGCTAAGGGGCCTATAAATATTTTTACACACAGGTAAGATGATTGATTTTTAATATAAGTGCAAGATAACGAAACTGCAAATTAGTTTTGTGCATAACACGATTAAAACTAGTAAGATAATTTACTGTAAGGGATTATTCGTTTTATTCTAAACTTCTCAAATTATGGATTCAAGGACACGTTTTACCAACTCAGAAATTGCAGATATTCACTTTATTTATGGTGTATGTAATGGAAATGCTAGAGCAGCAGCACGGGAATATAGGAGGAAATATCCAGAAAGAAGAACTCCATGTGCCAAAACGTTCATCAAAGTTCATCGAAGAATTAGAGAGTACGGAATATGCTCGCAACTTCCTTCTAATCCTATTGCACATTTTGCCGTAACATCTCAAGAAATGGTGCTAAATGAGATTACTAGGAATCCTAACATCAGTATTCGCCGCATAGCTAACATGTTAGATATACCAAAAACATCGGTATGGAGAATACTCAAGAAGGAAGGACTTCATGCGTATCATTTTCGCAGAGTGCAACATTTGAATGAGCCAGATTTTCGAAGCCGTGTAATTTTCTGTTCGTGGATTTTAAGGATGATAAGACAAACATCAGATTTCACTAATCAAATTCTGTGGACTGATGAGGCTATTTTCACCAGAACTGGCATAACCAACTTTAGAAATCTTCATGTATGGGCTGAAGAAAACCCCCATGCAGTTAGACCTTCCAGATTTCAACAACAATTCTCAATCAACGTGTGGGCAGCTATAATCGATGATCAACTAATTGGTCCTATTGAACTTCCTCAGGTGATAAATTCATTTAATTTTCTAAATTTTCTGCAAAATGATTTCATAGGTTTGCTGGAAGACATCCCACTTGCAACAAGACGGAAAATGTGGTTTCAGCTCGACGGTTGCCCGGCGCATTTTGGCATCAATGTGCGTCAACATCTTGACGAAAACTTCCAGCATTGGATAGGTAGGGGTGGGTCTGTTGCTTGGCCTCCAAGATCACCTGATCTCACTCCTTTGGATTTCTTTCTCTGGGGGACAATGAAGGAAAGAGTTTATGCGTCTGTAGTTAACTCACGAGAAGAGCTTTGGCAACGAATTCAAGCTGCTGCGAATAATATTCGGACCACACCTGGACTTCTAAGAAACGTAACACGATCTGTAGGACTACGTGCAACCGCTTGCCTTCAAAATCATGGAGGACATTTTGAAAATATGCTTAATTAAATGGAAAATTTTGCTAACATTGTTTCGTTAAATAAAATTATTATAAGGCATTGAAAATTTTTTGTATAGCAAAATTTTGCAACATCTCTTACCTTCAGAAATTTAAATAGCAGTATAAATTCTAATAGAATCAAAAATAGTTATTTTACCTGTGTGTAAAAATATTTATAGGCCCCTTAGCAAAGAGAGGTAGAAGAGATCAATCTAGTTTTCAAGCAAGGTCAACTTCAATAGATAATTGCAACTTCACGGAAAGGCGTTAGGCTAGTATAATGTAATAATTTTTCATAGCAAATGCCTTATAGTTTTAGAAAATGAAAAAAAAACATAACCTTAAGCACGTTGTTTTTTAGTAATAAGTGAAAAACGTCAAAAAATGCCCGAGATTTTTACCAACGGTCCTACTTAAAAATTTTTTTCTCCACCATTTGTAATTATTTTTCAACTTTTGCATTTTTAATAATAAAACAATATTGTAAGCTATTAAAAACTATTTTTTTTTTATTCTTAGGCGCATCGGTTCAAAAGTTATAAGTGATTGAGTGTGTGGGGGTAAAAAAAAAGGCTGAAAACTTCAAAAGGCTGTAACTCGAAAACGAAAAAAGTTAGACCCCCACTTTTTATGTTTTTTGCCGATGAAATTTTATCTACTTTCCACCCTCAAAGTTTGTAACCTTCGTGCAGGGACACCCTGTATA
Source organism: Acrocera orbiculus (assembly GCA_947359355.1). NCBI lineage: Eukaryota > Metazoa > Arthropoda > Insecta > Diptera > Acroceridae > Acrocera > Acrocera orbiculus. The sequence goes on from OX375757.1 coordinate 4,684,185, forward strand.
TATCAAATATATATATCAAATATATCAAATATATATTCAAAAATGTAAAAGTATTATTTATACCTAAATATCCTTTAATTGCATCTCTTATTTGGATCCCTCTGTTTTGTGTGGTTCTATTTCGGTTCACTGAGCGAGATATTTCTCCTGTTCGCACGGGCCGTCTTCTCCTTCTTAACCATTTCTCATTGATTTCATCGTTTTCATTGTTTAAAATGTTATGTAGAATGCAAGCGGCTTTAATAATCAATGTGCAGTACTTAATATTATTTTCTATACCCTTGCCCAAACGTCGAAATCTAGCTTTCAGGTGTCCGAAAGCATTTTCTACCACCCTTCTACTCGCCGAAAGTCGTGCGTTAAAAGTCTGCTCAGATTCATCTTGTTCTATGCTAAAAGTATATGGTTTCATAAGATACTCCGATAACTTGAAAGCAGAGTCTCCAATTAAAAACACAGGTACATTTACTCCGCTGAAATTACGAGAGTTTCTTGAAAACAACTCGTTTGACATATGATGTTTTTTAATAGAAGATGTTTCCCATATAGTAGAATCACTACATCTCCCAGGGCTTCCTAGATTTATGTACATAAACCGATATCTGTAGTCTACTACAGCAAGAAGTATTGTAGAATAACTACTTTTATAACTGTAATAATCCCTTGCATCGGATTTGGGAGGTTTTATTTTAATATGGCAGCCATCTATAGCTCCATAGCACTGCGGAAAGCCTAGTTGCATAAATCCGCGAACATTTTCTTCAATTTTAGATTGCGTAGCAGGATAAAATTCTTGAAAACAATTTCCATAAACTTGAACAATTGCTTTACAAAATTCCAAAAAACAGTGGCCAATAGTGCTGAGTCCTACGCCAAATAAATCAGCAGCTACCCGATACTCTTGGGATGAACCCAGAACATATAAAGCTATTGCCACTCTTTTATCGATCGAGATAGCTTTACGCCAGTTTGTATCTTCTTTTTTTAAAACACACATTTTTTCAACAATACCATGAAACGTGCTTCGTTTCATACGAAAATGGCTTTTAAATTTAGCCTCTGTGAACTGGGGCACGGTTCTCTCCCAGTATGTTGATCCTCTTATCTGAAAATCAATTTTCAATTTATATTTTCACACAGTTATTCTATTAAAAACTTACACTTGATGGTTCCCTTGCATTTAAGAGATTAGAATTTGCGATTTGTATATCAATGCTATTTCTCAATCTATTTATAATACGTGTAGTTGAAGTTGATTGTAGAATATTTGTTAAGCTGCCAACAGCCCCACAAAGGGCTAGTAGCATTTGCTTTTCTTCTTCACTAATGTTCATTTTATTAACTTTTTAATTCGTCTATTTAACTTTCCAAAAAACTCTTAACTTTTTAATTGGTATAAATAAGTTCACTTTAATAACCAACTTTTTACTTTAACTTTTAATTTATATTATATTACACTTATTTTCTATAATTTTTTAGTGAAAACAATAATTCATAACATTTAACTAGTTTGACATTCCGATCATATGTTTTAATATGCCGCCATGTTGTACACGCTTTTCTCTGTCAAGAATCGGTCTTTTTGAAGGACGTGTACAAGCATGTACACAGCGTCAGTCAAGAAAGGGTATAACACTGATATTAATAAAATATATGTTAATTGAAGGCAAAAACAATAAATTGAGAAAAAAAAGAGAGGAAAAAGGGTAGGTTTTGTCATTGCTTTGTTTCTTAGTTCAAATTACTTGATTTCGCAAGGAAAAGGAAAAAAAAAATTTAAAGCGGATTTTGATCAGCTATATGAAGACGTGCAACCAACTCGGGAGATTAAACACAGGTGTCATTCTTCAGTTTATATATCACCGAAACAATAAATATTAGTTAAGTTAATTATATCGAAAGTGGAAAACTTTCGAGACGTTTCTCTTATTATTTTGAAGCATAAACATTACAGACATATTTTGAGCATATTCAGTTTTGCGTATCTGCATTCCTGTTAAGTAACTAAGCGGTTTACCATTTACTATCATCGGTAACATAAAAATTTTATAAATTTAAATATAGAAAAAAAATTTACTAAAAATGTTTATTTTATCAAACATGTTATAAAGTTAAATTTTGGAATATTATTGCATTAGATAAGAATAGTAATTGTCAATATTTTTAAATTGTTATAGGATAAGGATTAGCTAAAGTTTCGAGAGAAAAAAAAACGAATTAGTTTTGGCGTCTGGAAGTTGGGCCTAACAATCGACAAGACATACGTAAGAATATGATAACGAGCAAGTACATGTAATTCTTTTTTTTTCTTTCACTACTTCTATTGAAGGCGATTAATAAAATAAGGAATAAAACCTTGTTTTTTTTTTTGTGCTATATCATTGATTGTATTGAGAAAAAAAAAATTTTTACAATAAAAATATTAAATCCTAGAAAAAAAAAACAATCATTAATTTTCATTCAATTAACTAATTTTCCTATAAATTGATAAAGGTGTCATGAATTATTATATAAGAAACTTTATAAAATTACTTTATTAGATTAAAAATGGATATAAATATAATGTGGGAGTAAACAAAATTTACTTTGAGATGTTCTAATCCTCCTACCTCCTTATCCTTTTCTTATTTTTTTTCAGGTTGCGCCGGCATCACCATCTAATGCACAGCCTAAAGGGTTTCTCTCTTTAGGTTGAGAGGTATGCTACAATGGCACATTCACTCACTGATCTCTCTTCTCATTTTTTTTTTCTCCCCCTGGACGCGGTTTTTTTTGAGCCAGGTGCTCAGTCTGTTGCATAACGCAGCCGTTCATTTTTGCGAGATATACTTCTCAGTTGTTGTGACAAGACCCACCCCTACGCTCTACCGCTATAGCCGCGGGTAGCAAGCTCGCACCAAGTCACAACCAAAGCAACTGAAGAATTGTGCGTGTCATTCGGTCACCTTAAGGGTGTGGCCTCGACCACGAATGACCGTTCAATATAACACCTTGAGACAACACGTCGCTGACAAGCATACTAATAGAGAGACGTTCATTTGTGAGTTTTGCGGGGCCAGTTTTGGAACTCGCCAGGCCATGCTTCGAGGCGAATGTCCAACATGCAGAGGAAGAAAACTAATTCTCAATATTTTTGATGATACAGAGCCTAAAGCAGTAAAACGTCGAACGGCTATCAAACAGTTTTCTAGCAGCTTCATAATTTTAAAGCGCTTTTTCTCCACTTTCATTTTTACTGTCTTCTATTTGCGAGTAGAATGAAGTAGGAAAAAGGGAAATTTGAAAATACAGTACTGAAAATGAAAAACTTCAGATCGAACCAATGTAAGAGGTCGGGATCATCTCCTCAAGAGAACTAGATTGTATTGATAGATTAAGGATATTGTATGAATCTTTGTATTCCTTAAGTTTTCTTTTTTATATACTAGAATTAAGTTAAATGTATCACAAAGAATAAATATGAAATTAGTTTTTAAATTGTATTTTTAAAAGAATAAATTAATATTAAGCAATAACGGTTTCAATTAAAAATTAAGCTTATTAAGCCCAAATATTACAGAACTAAAAGTTCCCATTTGTAAAATTGTTCGTAACTATTGCAAAAATTCTGCCACAAGTCTACCGACCAGCTGGTATAATAATTTTTAAATAATTTTTTCAGGTCAAGTTTTATGAGGTGAGCTATGGCAGGGGTATGCAATATTTTTTTGACTGATAAATGTTTGGTATCCCGGCCATAGTTCAAGTCATAATACATCTTCAGGATATTTTTTGTTTTTTATGTTTAAGTTTTATGAGGTGGACTTTGGAGAGAATATGCAACATTATTATTTATTATTATTTAACTGATAAATTTTTAAATAATTTTTTAGCTCAAGCTTTATGAAGTGGGCTTTGGCACGGATATAAAACAATATTTGAAGAGTACCTTTTTCGTAGTGTAAGTACAAAAGTGTCATTTTGGTCGAGATAAAAGTATCGCGTACAATGCAGTAATAGTAAACGCAAAAAATAGATATCAATGTCCAAATTGCGATAGAATTTATAAGCAAAAATCATCCGTGTCAAGGCATCAGAGCCTAAAAAATATCATATAAAAATCTTTCCATTCAGTGATATCGACGCTCTAAATAAATCTAATGAAGATATTAAAAATGTACCAGAACAAGATTTGGTAATTTTTACTAAACATGTCAAATAAATATTTTTTTATGATTGAATATACATTAATGCTTTAGATTGAAAGCATTAAAATAACTGTAGGAAGGGCGCCTCTGTACAAATGCAGGGATTTGTTTTTCGTTGAGATCCTTATATTAAAAATTAATTGGGATGGCTCAATAAAAAATTCTAATAAAAAAATTTAAAATTTTCAACGTATACCTTTTTGGTAAGTGTTAGTTTTGCGCAGTGTTTAATTTTATTTTTAAAATTCCTACGAAATCGATTCTACAACTGACTCGGGATCAAACCAAAAAAAAACCCAAGAGATCAAAAAAAAAAAGGTTAAGGAAAAAATTGTTGCCACCTTTCTAAATTTTTGTCTGTCAAATTTAATGAAAAACTTAGATAACATAATTTATTATTTTTGAATATTATTTTTAATAATTTGTTTACAGAAAAAAAAGTCCAAACAATTAAAATTTATTCATCAAGTGAATCGAAGTAAGTAATATAAAGCAATTTAAAAGGACTTTTGAGTATGGTATTTATATTTCAGGTCAAGTTCAATGGAAGAAATAACAGGCCGAAAAATCAATCAGGATATAGGTGCTTAATTAAAAAAAGTAGTTTAAAAAGAATTTTTAGTTTGATATTTATATTGAAGTTCGAGGAATCCGGTAATATTTTTCACCTATGGTGAAGAATTCTGAAACATGTCACCAAGTTAAGAGGAAATTCCAATCTAACTGTAATGAAGCCATCACAAACAACAATAACTTTTGTAGAAATGATGGAAATGATTTTTGTGGAAGAGTATTACGCGAAATTTATGTAGAAGAAAATGCAAATGAAAGATCCACAACAGTGTCATGCGAAAGATCCAAGTTATTAAATGAACTCATGTAGAATACAGTAATAGTAAACGGAAAAAAGAGATATCAAGGTCCAAATTGCGATAGAAGTTATAAGCAAAAACATCCGTGTCAAGGCACCAACATAGCCACAATGGAATTAGATTTGAATGCGCTAAATGTGGTAAGATTATTAAAAGAAAGGACTCTTTCAAGAAGCATATAGAGATTTCACATGCCGGTGAAGTCATTTTAAAATAAATAGCAATACTTTTAGGCAAAACACACACAAAAACCTTCATTGGTTCATGGATCATGGTATAAATAAAAATTATAGTATTACTTTTTAAATATTTAAATATCTTTTTTTTAAGGAAAAGAAGCAAAAATCTAAAGCAACAACATTAAGTTACAGCGATCATTTCAAGTCAATCAATTGACAACTGTTATGAATCAGTAGCGGATCGAAGGGGATGAAACAAAGGATATTTCTAGTTTTCTACAGCCTTTAAATAAATAATATCAATAAAATACAATAAAAAAAAATAAAATTTTAAAATAGAAATAAATTTGTAAAAAAATGCAATTTCAAATCATAAAATTCCAAAAATGCAAGCATATAGTACCATTACTTCAGGAAAATTTTTGAATAATTTTTCAATGTTAAAATAGTAACAATTTCTGCCACATAATTTCCTTTAAACTCTTCGTTTTCAAGAGTTGCAGCTAGAAAAAACTGCATACAAATTTCGGAGTACTGTTTTGTACGGATTAAGGGTTTTCTGAGTCTTGATTAGAAGGAAAATGTAAAACTTTAAAATATGCTTTTTATCTATAATTCTATGAAATTTTAAGAATATCATTAACGAGAAAGCTAGTTCAATCATATAAAATAAAATATAAACTTTATATATGAAATAATGATCAGACTTACCTCAATAAATAGAATTTGTATGTTATCCCACCGTTAAGTTTTATAGTAAAATTTGTTTTACTAAACTCAAATTAATACTAATTTAAGATTTCTTAACAGGAAACATAACAGTACTGTCTTATTTTATTCAGACCAAATTTTTATTTTAAATTAAATATTACACATTTTTATTTGAGTTTAGTAAAAACATCGGAATATTATTAATTTTAATATTAAAATAATTGAACTTCTTTGTATAAAATATAATAATCAAAATTATTTTTATATTTAAAGTTAATAAATTTGTTTGAATAACTTTTTTTCTGTAACTAATTTAAAAACGATAATGTTCGTTTTTAGGGCGCACTACATATTTTGTGGTAAAATGAGGCAAAAACGTGCTTTGACTGTAGTCTATTTCAAAATCATTTTTTCAAATGAAACTTAAATATTTAACGAACATTTGCATTAGAGGTATTTCCTTCCATCGTATTACAATATAATTATCTATGTATGCTATGTTCTGTACCGACGCTTATGTATAATTTTATCATATATTTACTTACCTTTATACATCTTTGGTAACCTGTTCTTGGTCTTTATCTTTATTATTCGTCTTTCTGTCATTTTTATCTGTTGTTTGTTGTGTTGCATCTATACCCATGTTATCATTTGTTGTGTTATTATCTCCTACTGTAACAGATACTTTTTGTTTTTTTTTTCTTTTCAATAACTTAAAGTGTTTGATCCATTGAGCTTTAACTGATATCATTTGTTGAAGTTTCCATACTGTGTTTTCTCTATAAATATACCAAAAAGAAATAATAAAGTATTTATGTATACAGCATTTAATATTAATTTATTTCAAAATATAATATTTTCAGTTATTTTGTATAAATGCTATCATTATTAAGTCAAATAGGAGCGAAAGATAATTTACTCATCATAATACCAACAACAAAAAATTTAAAAGAAAAAAACGTAAAATTTACCTTTTTTTGATTCATTTACATCATCTGTTTGTTTTTTATTTGAATCACTGAATTGATATTTTTGTGATGATTTAATGATGTAGTCGATATAACTCGTTAACCATTCAGCTGGAGTGTTTTCATTAGGACGGCCATGTTTATCTAATTTTCCAGCTAATATTAAGACTTTTTTAGAAGACGCCTTTGGTCCTAAACCTCATTTTCTTGGATATGTATCACGTTCCATAATAATTCGTTTTATTTTAGCTACCAAACCATGATCACAACTGGCCATTGTAGATATTGTCATTTGTGCAATAGCTTTAAAACAAAAAATTAAGTTTAATTTTGTATTTTTAATTTATAAGTATACATTAGTTTATGTAGTTATTTTTTCTTTTTTTTATATCAGTAAGACCAATCTTTATAAATATATCATTTATATGTCATATAATTAAGCAAAGTTAACATCATTTTATTTGAATTTTCTGATCCTTTTTAGAGAAATAATTTGAGAAATGAAGATTTAAAAATTTAAAGAATAAATATGAGACTTTTAAAGGAATCGTTTATCGATTGAATATAATATTACTAACACATCTACACTTAATTTTTTGTCAAATTTTTAAGAAGTTAACTTGATATAACAAGCAAAAACTTGACATAAAAGCAAACAAAAAGCAAGGAGTTTGATTGCATGCATGTTTGAATTTAATTCAGTAGAATTTCATGGACGTTAATAATTGCGGTTAAAAAAAAAAAAAAAGGATCCACAGACATTAATATACTTCCTTTAAAACATTTTACCTGAGATATTTAAAAAATAATTAAGTATTAAAGATATCTACCTAATGCAATAGCTTCTCCTTTTGTTGTAGCAATAACTATTTTTTGATCAATTCAATCCCATCTTCATACCTCAAGACACCAGGTAACATTATTTCAGCACCATAATAGACAGCATTTACCTAAAAATAAAAATAATAAATATATAAATAATTTATTTAAAATATTTTTAATATAATATACTTACCGAAATATCATTCATAATAATTCTTTTATGACCAGTTAATAAATTTTCAAAGTTTGATAATTCTTCGAAGCATTGATTCATCTTTATGCTATTCATATGAACATTGTGCATCAAGGATATTATGTAAAGTAGCCATGCCATCACGATCACGTTGTATGCCAAATGCTACACGTTTAATTCAACCATTTGCCCACCAATTCCCAAGTGAACACATATTATTCTTATATAAGATCCAGCTTCACAACTAACCCAAAAAGAACCTTTCAATATTAAGAAGAGGAAAAGAATAATTTATGATGATTTCAGATAAAACTCCTTTTTGCAAACAACAACAAAATGTGAATTCAATATTCATAATTAATTTTTTAATTACCTAAATTTCTTTCTTCATCATAATCTAAAAGTTTACTATGATCAATAATTCACACTCTAAGCTAAGTTGTTTAACAACTGATATCAATGGTAGACGCTTAAAGAGCGCTCCGCTCAATTTTCCAATCCTTGTTTGTAATTTATGTAAAGATTCACAAGGTTTATGTAAATTTAAAAAAAATTTATTTTCCAGAATTAAATTGAAACTGAAAAATTATTTCAACAGGGACTTTGTAACTACAGCTATATAACATGATACTCCGTCATGTTTTGGTAATAATCTTCCATTGTATGGAGATCGATGAAAAATAACTCTTAAGAGGTCTTCTTGTACATTTTCATTGATGTTATGGTATGTCATTTTTCGTTTCGTTATTTTTTGGCTATAATAATTTCAATTAAAAAAATTTTAGTTAAAATTAAAATTCTAATACATACCAAATATCGTTCCAAACATAGTATGGGTTCTTGTGAAGGCTTTTCGTAAATTGGAGGTTTTATAATTCCATCTCTAAGGCATTTAATTAAACTGAACATAAATTTACTTTGAATTATAGCCTCATCTATTGTTTTTACACGTGATTTTAATTTATTAACCCAAGTGGCGTTTATATTTTCCCTGTAAATAAAAAATAAAAGTATTGAAATCATAATTCAATTCTCTCATTTTTTTCTATTTTAATATAAAAAATTTTTTTATAAGTGAAGTATTAGTAGTATTGTAAGACATCGTACAATTAGTATGGAATGCACCAGTATTGACAAATTACTATAACTATTATTGATTAGGTCAAAACGTACAAGTCAAACGTGTTACAGATCTTAAACAAACTTACAGAGGATTATTTGTATCTATTTAGTTTTTCCTATGACAACATTTTGTAAAGTTCCGTCACAATGTATAACAGCGGAAGAGAATTAATTGTAACTTAATTAAGTGGATCCCACACGGGTCAATACTAACGTGACCAGACGTCCCGTTTTGAATGGGACTGTCCCTTTTTAGAGTTACGAGTCCCGGTGTCCCCGAAAGGAACTCTGGGACGCAAATTTGTCCCGTTTTTTGAAACCGAGTAAAAATTTGAGTAGTCGAGCCGGCCGGACGTCATGTGTTACCGAAATTACAATCATCACTAAAAAAGCCATTGATAAGTATTGGATGTGGAGCCCATGTAATTTATAATGCAAAAAAATCTGCTGCAGACAGGCTATAATAAAACTAGATGGCTTGCTCTTATGTCTGCCTTGGAAAGGGTTTTAAAAATGTATCGGCCATTAAAAAACTACTCTTCGAGTATTGAAAAATGTCCCCTGTTACTAAAAAAACTTTTTTGAAGTTTCGACATCCGAGTTGTGGCTTTATTTTTTACACGCTCAGTCAGCAAGTTTTCATCAAGCTATTGAAACTGGAAGGTCAGACTGTATCCGCAATTGAAGCTGCAAAAGAAATCAATCAATTAAAAGACAATTTGACTCAGAAAGAGAAAAATCAGTTTCTTCCATTTATGGTCCGTCAATCAATAGCGAAATCGAAAGATAATGTTACTGACATAGATGAAGAGTTAGTGAAAAGGGCGGCTACAGAATTTTATCAAACAAGCTGTGAATATCTGGAGCAGTGGAGGTGTTTTCTTACAAAAGAAATGGAGATATTTTATTGGCAGATTTAAAAAAGGTTCCCGCATGGGAAGACGTTCAAAAATCTCTGGATTAATTGAAAAGGAATATATTGGCTGTAATAAAGTTTTTGAGGAATTTTAGTTAATTTGTAAGTACATTACATCGCAGAAAGTAATCGAATGGAATAATCTAAATGTTTCACGGAAACTCGTTGGGTGGAAGAATTCAAACACTTTCAAGCCAACAATTTTCAGCATGAAAACTTTTCTATTTTAATTGAATATAATTATTTTATGTTTGCCTGCTACAAATGCTCCAGTAGAAATAGTATTTTCTATGATGAACAAATTGTGGCCATCTGAGAAGACCCAGTTACAAATTTCAGTTTTAAAGGCGATGTTGATAATTAAGGTGAATATAAGAAAAACGTGCCAAGAGTTTCATTCTTGCTTAAAATCTCACCAGCTATATTAAAGCAAATTTGTTCCTCTGATAAATATAAATATAACTAAACGTTTCCGGTATATATATTTTTTAATTCGTAACTTTTAAGCTAACTGATTTTTCTGAATAAATAACTTTAAAAAAATGTTTTTTTTATATTGACTGTCCGTTAATTAACCTAAATAAACCAATGTCCCGTTTTGAGTCAAAAAATAAATGGTCACGTTAGTCAATACGCACGGTCAATACATAACATAAGACAACCGAAAATATTTTTAATAATGTATAAAAGTGATGTTTTCAAAGTAAAATATTTTTGTTACTAACACATCTTAGCAAAAATAAATAAGTCCTTAATTTGCATACACATTGTTAGAAAATAATGTTCCCAATCATAGTCACAATTTTGTTTTCGATTTAAACAAATTGTCGGCTTAATAAATTGGGGTATATACTTAAAACGCAAAAGAAAAAACAACAAAAAAAAATTCTTCCTACCTGTTGTTTTAGGATCTTAAGTTCCAGAATGTCCAGTCTTTTCAACCATAAGAATTCTTTTAATCCATCCATGCAACTACTTCCTGTGAACTACGATTAGCTGTCTATTGGTTCTGTTTTGATTTTCTTTTTTTTCTTGGCGCCTTTAGTTATCACTTCTAAAATAGATATTTTTTTTTAATAATTTAGCTTCAGAATTATAATTACTTTATTAATTTTTGTATCTAGGCACAACTGAATAACATAACAAGCAATAAAAATCCTATTTACCTTAAAACTCAAGTCTTCCTATCACAAAACATGTGAACAATATTTGAGGTTATTTGAATCCACACTTGAACCACCAGCTGTAAAATGAGAAAATAGAAAAATTATAAGAAAAATTTTAAACTTTAACAAAATTTTATTATTCTAAATAATATAAACAACTCTAATAATTCTTACTAACAGAAATTCTTAAAATTGCACAATTTAAATAACCACTTAAAGATAATTTGAGGAAGATGTATTAATATAATATTGTAATAAATATTAAAAATAAAATTACCTATATCAGCCATTCCAATTAAATATTTAATTGGACTTTACACTTGTTGCACTAAGTTAAGAAAAATGTAGAATAGCGGGTTCAATCAATATGGCGTCAAGTGTTTCCATACGTTAAGTGTTTCCATACGTCAAATTACTTCGTAGTAGAATCCAGAGCTTTAATATTATACTGACATCTATATGTCAAATAAAATAACACTTTATCTTAAATATGATAGTAATAAATTAAAAAATTTTATTTAAAATATATTTTAAATTTATTAATTAAGATAATTAAGTTGGATTATTAAAAATATTTATAAATTCATGTTTGTGTGCTCTTCTCTAACTTTACAAATTTTAATGCAATCTGCAATATTAAAATTTAACTTAATTTAATATAAATAATATTTAGATTTATTAGAAATTGCTTAAGAAAATAATTATATAATTAATTGATTGTATACATATGTACATACTATTTATGTATATATGAAATATATCACTTTACACTTTGGGTTTGTTTTTGGTGTGCATGTAACACATGTCACTGACAGTTTTATACCTTTGGTTACCGTAACCAAAGGAAACAAATTAAAAACTTTTTAAAAAATTGTCTTTCATGGTAGTGATTCTGAGGAATTATTAACTTTATATTATAAAAAGAAAGAACAAATATGGGATTCGTGAGTATTTATTATATTACTTATTTTTCGAAAATATCTAAAAATTTCTTTGTTTTTACTTTAAAGATGCGCACCTTCGGAAAGATACATACTGAAAATGCAACTTTGAAAATTGTTAAGTGAAGAGGTATGTATGTCGCACCGCTGATGACAGCAGCCAAAATTTAAGGAGAATTTTGTAAGAATTTGCTACCGTTAGTTATTTTTCCGAAATGTCTAATTTGTTTGGTTTATTTTTATTATTGAAAATTGTGAAGGTAAGTAAGAATGTGTTTCACACAGCTGCCAATACCCTCGTCAAACAGGAAAAGAATCTAGTTTTTTTAATCTAATTTTTTGTCTCATGCCTTAGACTCACTAGCGCTTAGCGTGTGGAGACGACCAATCGAAGTAGACTCACTACCATATTATTGTTGTCATTAACAAAAAGCAAAATGCTAAAGTGACAGTTCGATTTGTGTGATTTATGTGTTGCTTTAAACTAAAATTTCCTTTATATTGATTTAAAAAAGTGTTTAACAATTTAGGCTATATACCAATTCAGTGGAGACTTATAGACTCATTAGCATTTAGCGGTTAATTTTGTGCCGCTAAGCGCTAGTGGATCCCAGGCATCAGTCAATCAGAAGCTGCGATGTACATGGTTTATTAGATTAGATTCTAATCAAATTTAGTCTAATGCCGCCTCCTAAACATTCGGCAAACTATGCAATTCTAGCAAACACACAAATGTGTAGAGGTTGCGTTTGGGCGACTTTGTGAATTTTGTACAAAGTTCGCTTTCTGGGCAAACTTTATACAAATTTCTGAAGCACAAACATCAAAAATACCAAATTTAAATGCAAAAGCGTTCTTTTCTTATAAAATTAAATAAATCGGGCTTATTAATACTTTAAGGCATTTTTGTAAAATTTTTCTATAATATAATTATAAGTAATATTGTGATTCAAATCAAATACACAAATGTGTGGATGGATGGATATACAAATGCGGCAAATAGAAAGAATTTGAGATTTGACGAATGTCTGGAGGCAGCATAATTTAACTAGCAACAGGATACATGTTTTTTGTATTCTCTCATCTGGTAGTGCTGAAAGGTGAAAATATTTTCGTTTCACATGCATTCCTTCCTTGCAAACATTTTGTCGGAGTATCGTTCGCCGCGATACAAAGCGCGAAGTGTTAGAAAAGTACAAAGTATGCCAAAGAGTGAGAAGAACCCAGCGGTGAATTTTCCCTTCATATAAATGTATGAAGATTTGATCACGAAATATTCTAAGTCCTAAAGACTTACAAAATTTCTGTTCAACTCTCAAAATTCACGCAACAAATAAGTTAAGATCTCTGTTCTTTGACATTGTTAGTGTAGTATTTTGTTTGCTTAAGTCGCGAGTGCTTGTTTTAAATTTAGTGTATTTTGTTTTAATGTGTAAACAATTGGAATAATTTATTTTCAATTAAATAATTTATATGTAATTTATGTGTTTAAGAAAAACAAATATATTGTTTATATAAAAAAAAATATGAGTTTTCTTTCCCCTAACATAATTCATTTTCAGTAAGTGTGACAGAGAGACAAAATCTATACAACCCCTTTAGAAGTCATGAAATCGCATGATATATCTATAATAGTAGATTTGCTATAACACCTATACATTTAAAGATATCGCGGTTTGTATCGTTTGTCGGATCCGAAAATGAACTAGCGTTTTTATTGCGTACGAATCCAAACGCGATACGGACCTGGATCCGATTTCGGATGATTTCCATTTTTTAAAAAAAGCAATATCTCAATTACTATTCATTTTACATGAAAATTAATTACTTTAATTAAAAGCTAAGCATTTTTTTTTTAATTAATTTGTTAAAATTTTTCTATCGTTAAAAATGTGGCAATATTTTAACTTTGAATACACCGTCCAAAAAAATATCACAATTTTTCAGTTTTTGTACAATTGCAAGGAAATGGCTTGATCAAATTTCTTAAAATTTTCACATATTATAGTGAACATTATATCCAATCAAATAATGTATAGCATAAACATTAATTCATCTGATTTTTTGCTTGAGCACGTATTTAAGCCCTAGATTTTTATTTTAGCTAATATATTATACATATTCAAATTTTATAGTGTTTTAAAGCATAAAGTTTTACCTTTCAAAAAAATGCTCAATATAGTTTCTATCACTTTTAACAACTGAGATATTCGAATTTTTGTAAAATTTAGCCAAAAAAAACATTAAAATTCACCACTTGTCCCAAAGCTACGCGCAAACGGCTCGATCGAATTTCTTAAAAAACAGATATTTTTTAGAGGACATAGCAGTAAATTATTATTAAACATATAGCTTATATCTGGCAAAATTCGCGTTTTAGTTTTATTTGCTTTTGAATTTTGTGATATCACTTGTTCGTATTGTTCGTATACTTCCCTATTGTCAATGTAAGAGATAAGATTTTCGGTTTGCGAAAAATAATTTCAGAATAGGGAATTTTTCAATTAGTTACTGCCTCAAACTAGGCAAAACCAAATATACCCATGTAAAAGAATCGGAGATAGCCTTCGTTAGAAATAATTTTATTAAAATAATTGTGCTCCCAAATTTTTATTTTTATAAGGAGAATAAAGAGCCTAATAGCGACCGAAACGAATTTATTTCGTTGATCAGCAAGTGTACCTGCCCTATTAATAGATGAATTTAAATCGATTTTTTCTGGTTATTCATTCAAAAAATTTAAAAAAATATTATATGCCCAGCAGACAGATTTATTATTTATTAAAAAATTATGTTCAATTTTCGAACTTTGTTTGCAAGGTATATATATATAAATTTATGAAGCAAAAATCTTAGTTTTAAGTATGATTTATGTTTATGATTAATTTATGAAAATTAAGCTCAAATTTTAAATGCCATACAAGCAGATGCAAGCACAATTGGTACTGCCAAAACATCTGATATCCTGTAAAAAACACTTCTGCGCAGTAATAAAAAGAGTGACGCAATTATTTGAATCATAACTAGAAAATTACTGATATCCATTTCTAGTGCCGCTTTTTATGTGTAAAAAAATTTGCAAAGATTGCGGCAGTAAGCTATCCAAAAGTTAAAACCAAACCATTGTCCATCGTTGTATCGTTACCTTATTATATTAAATGCTCTTAAGAGAATCGGTATAGAATAATAGTAGTTAACATGTTAATAGTTAGCGTTAAGTGACTTAGTGAGTTAATTTAAATTTTAACGTTAATAGTGACGCTTTTTATGTATAAAAAAATTACAGTATTAAGTTAACAGTTAAAAGCATCTTAAGAGAATCGGTATTTAGGGTTTTTGACTTTTGGATAGCTCACTGCCGCAATCTTTGTAAATTTTTTAACACATAAAAAGTGCAACTAGAAATGGATATCAGTAATTTTCTAGTTATGATTCAAATAATTGCGTCACTCTTTTTGTTACTGCGCAGAAGTGTTTTTTATAGGATTTGATTTACATATAAATAATATTTAAAAGGTATACTTAAGTGCAGGCTAAGGAAAATATTTAATTTAGGCTTTCAGTAAATTTATAAATAAACTTAATTGTAATCGCTAACTTTTATGAAAATTAAGGAAATCCAAACTAAATATTTTAATTTTTAAAAAAGGACTAAAAAATGTAATTCAGCATTGAAACGCACAGATATTATTTTTTTGAAAGTTTTTATTATTCGTTATAAATGTGCATGGAAATGTGTTTTTCTTTAAAAATCGTCATCATCATCATCATCATCATCGTCATCATCATCAAAATCATCGTCATCGTCGTCATCATCATCATCGTCATCATCATCATCCTCAAAATCGTCCTTAAATTGTTTTTTTAATAAAAAAAATTTAATTTAAAATTTTATATTATATCATAAAAATTACATTTTAATAATAAATTATTTCAATAAATAAAATTATTATATATATTATTCTATTATAAAAAATAGTCTGGTGTGCGAGAATTTTATTTTTTGTATCTCTTTTTCTCTATCTTTTATATATAGAAAAGCTTTCTGTCATGAACATATTATTTTCTATATACATATATATATATCTCTATTATATATCGAAAATATTTCTGTCATGATATACAAATTATATAATTTCTTTCTATTATACAAAACAAATTTTTGTCGTGTATGAATATTATGTATATATACAAATATATACATATATATCTTTCATTCTCTATATTTTGAACACAATATATGTGTAAAAGAGCGGACAATATATGTATATTATTTTTGAAAGCAATGTTTTAAATAAGTATAAAAAGGCTAAATAATAGGACAATTACCCCACCACTAATATCTTTCTATTACATAAAATATAATTTGGGGTGCGAGATTTCTCTTTCTCTATCATATATAATATATAAAACCATTTGTCTTTTTCTTTAAACATTTATTTCAATATGCGTCATAGGCAGCATGTTAGAATCCGATACGCATTTAAAAATTAAAAATACAGAAGGAAACACTTTTGGTAATGAGTTATAGGAAGCAGGTAAGAATCTAATACGCAATTAAAAATTAAGAAAAGAGCAATCATTTTTTTAAAAATACGTCATAGGTAAATAGGTCGTAACAAAAAAAGGAAACATTTATTTGAAAAAGGGTCATAGACGGCAGACAATAAAAAATCTAATACGCTATTAAATTCTAATGCGCAATTAAAAATGTATATAGAAGACGGTGTAAATTTCGAGAGCTTCATTTGAATATGACAAATAAAATAAAATAAAACCATGGTGGCTAAGCGAAGTGAAGCGGGGGTTGAGCCTACTAGTATTTTTAAATAATTTATCTTAATTATTCCTCTAAATAAATCCCTTTACCTCAAAATCCTCCTCAAAATCGTCCTCAAAGTCATCGTCATCATCATCAAAATCATCGTCATCGTCATCGTCGTCATCATCATCATCATCGTCATCATCATCATCCTCAAAGTCGTCCTTAAATTTTTTTTTTAATAAAATAAAAATAAAAAAAATTTTAATTTAAAATTTTATCATCAAAATTCCATTTTAATAATAAATTATTTCAATAAATGAAATTATAATAATTATATTTTTGAATAAATTATCTTAATTATTCCTCTAAATAAATCGCATTACCTCAAAATCGTCGTCAAAATCATCGTCATCATCATCGTCATCATCATCGTCATCATCGTCATCGTCATCATCATCGTCGTCGTCGTCCTCAAAATCGTCGTCGTCAAGGTCGTCGTCGCTTGACCTTGTCTTTCTTGCATAACTCACCAAAGAACTATTACCAACAAATTCAGAAATATCCATATTATCTATGCTTGGTGTTGTAATTCCTGTTAAATCGTTAACTTCATAATCTTTTTCAGCAATATCTTCGTTATTTGCATGACTTCCGAGCTCATCATCAAAAGTTGAATTTAATGTCTCATTTCTTGGGGACATACGTTCTCCCCTTGCAAATCCAGTTATAACAATTGTTGCTACGCCTTCATCACTTCTGGTTGTTGGTAATGGACTTTGTGTAACAGGAGCAGGATTCATTCCTGGGTATACTATATATGTTGGTCCAGCCATAACAGGAACTTCATCAAACTTTTTCTTTTTTTTATTCTTTTTTTTATCTTTGCCTTTATCTTTCTTTTTGTCTTTTGTTTTATATTTTCCTTCTTTCTTAGATTTATTTTTGGTCTTACGTTTAATTTTAATTTTTTCCTTTATCTTATGTTTTTTCTTTTTCTTGTATTTTCCCTTTTCCTTCTTTTTGATTTTCTGTTTTTCCTTCTTCTTCTTCTTTTTCTTCTTCTTCTTCTTCTTTTTCTTCTTCTTCTTCTTTTTCTTCTTCTTAGACTTCTTCTTCTTCTTCTTCTTTTTCTTCTTCTTTTTCTTAGACTTCTTCTTTTTCTTTTTCTTTTTCTTCACCTTTTCCTTCTCTTTTTTCTTTTCCGGTTCCTTTTCCTTTTCTTTTTCCTTATCTTTATTATTTATAATTATTGGATTTTTAACCATTAATTTATGTTTACTATCTAAAAATGTGCGAGCATATCGCTCAGATAATCTAGATAAAATGCGAACATTATCGGTAGCTGTTTTTAAAACTTTGACAACTTCGTTGGCTTCATTTTCTACACCAACATGGGATCTTTGAGTCCGTGAATGCTTTTGAATATTTCGTGCAGTTGAATCAAGAATTCCTACATAAGAATCTCTCATCTGATTAATTAATTCATTCTCTTCATTAAGAACTTGTTCGGCAATTTTATCCTGGTCTTTTAATACATCTTCTCTAACATTTGAAAGTTTATGTAAAAAAGATGAAAGTGATTTTTGAGTTTCTTCTATCAAACGAAACTTTTCACCAGCAATATTAGCCACAAAATTAACATTGTTATTTTCCAATCTACTTGTAAATTCTGATGTTGCTTTCAAAACTTTATTCATTTGAGCTGATGTATCCATAAGTAAACGGCCTGAGTTCAAACTCATATCAATCATTGCTTTTAGGGCTCCATTAGCAACACCAGTTGCAGCACTTGACAAAACCGTCATAATATCTGATAAACCCTGTGGGATCATTATGACATCGATTTCATTTGGATTTCTTAAACGCTCTGAAAATTTATTCTCTTGGCTAGCATTAAAGAATCCATTTATCAATGTTCCCAGTTTGTCAGTCATTGTCTGATTAGTGGCATTTTGAGCTCGCAAAATTTCCAATGCATCACGCTGTGCTTGCATGATTTCCGTAACAATAGTTGCTCCGTTATCAACAGCATTTCTTAGAAGCCTTGATGCATAGTCCAAAAATGGAGCTGGTGTTGGTGCTGTTGTGCTGGATGCCCCCCGATGCAAGATCAGGAGCAGTGCTATCACAAGCACTTGAAACTTCATTTTACTTATAATTCAATCCCCGATCCAGAATTTGTATTTCTTCTGCACGCTATGGTTAAAAAAATGATCTGATGAATTTTATGAGTTTTACAGCTCTTTATATACTCTTTACGCGACAATCGATTGAATAAATTATACTATGCCGACAGTATTTCAAAACCCAAAAAAACACCTGGACAAATAGTAAATATTGAGTTTATTGAGAACCATTTCATTAGGTTACACTGTTAAAAGTTTGTTTAAGATGCGATATGAGTTCCGCAATAAAATTTCAATTATAAATTACCACATACATTTCATGTCTTCTTTTATGTTATATTTTTAAACTATGACAATATTTGAATTAATTTTATTCTTAAAAGATGTTTACAATAATTACTGGGCTTTTCAATTAAGAGAAGCTATCAGGGCCAGCACATATTAAAACAAAATGTTATTATTAATTGCTTGAACTATTCACTGCAGTTCTAAGGCAAAGTTTTTAAATTACCATACTAAATATTTCTCCTTATGAAATCTAAATTTGTATAGTCCTGTAAATATTAGAATATAACGTAATGGCTTTTCTTTTTTACTATATAATAAAATATATTCCTTTGAAATCCTTTTAAACATAATTGCAATTTTGTCACAAAATTTGAAATTTTTTGATTTCTGTTTGCCATATCTTATATTATAAGGATACTGAATTTTAGCTTGATCAGTTCATTAGAATATATCAAGTATATTCTATATGAAATTTTCAATTGTTAGAAATATAAAACCATAAAATTGAAGAAAACCAAAAATGTTCAATAAATTTAACGATAGATTTCGAAAGAGTTAGCCAATAAAATTTTGATTTATAAATTTACTTCAGTCTTACTACTTAAACCTTTTCTACAAAGCCACATACCATTATATGTATATAAGTATAATAGTACATTTAGATGTACTAAGATCAGTTTTACATTAAAAATTGAATAAACAATACACAAAAGATTCTCTGAGATAAAGAATAAGCTTAAGATATATTTTGGAATTGATACTAATCAAAGCAGTAGAAGGATAAATAAAATTCAAATTTTAACGTATTACCTATTAAAATGGAGTTCTTTATACGAAACATATAACGTCATGGAACAGAAAAATAATGTCATTACAGAGAAAACTTTTAAGCTTGATTAAAAATACTTGACAAATATATTTTGCCAAGAGTTGTAATTTTTCAATGAATCTGCCATATATATGATACAAAAAATATTCAAATCTAAAATAAAACCCAAAAGAAAATCCTAATTATTATTTTCCGATTAAATATCTACCTTGAAATTAAATTCAAAAAATACCTTGCATACAAGTTCATATATGGCATTTATCCCATAAATATTCTGTATTTTTGGCTTTTAACAATATTGGAATTATCATAAATATCACCAAAACCATTTATCCCATAAAAATAAGCTAGATCGTATGTGTTTTAGAAATTAAAGGTTCAATACATTGGCATCTGAATTTTTTAATGACAAATCAATGACTTGAAAATTTCCTTCAAAGATACCTAGTACGAAAAATATTCTTCTGACTATAAAGTATTGCATTTTCATATTATTCAACATTTTAAGAATATTGTGCCGAAATTTTAATTCAATGAGAGAAAATAACTCTGGTAGTAATTAAATATTTGAACCTCCTCATCCCTTGTACCTTTTCTAAAGTTTTAACGTATTTTTCTCGAAATGACGTTTTAAAAGTCTTTGATCATTAGTATTAAAAATTTCTTTGAAATTTAACATTGATACATTACATGAAATAACTACCCTAAACGTTGCTTTTTTTGAGGTTTGTAATATGATAAAATGACGGATATCCTACATTTACAAAACGTTATTTTAACTTCAAACGAATACAAGAAATTTAGAAATGGAAAAAAAGAAATAGAAAAGATCACTAAGGGGAGGAAAAAATAATGCTCTAAATTTGGTTTTGTAATCACAGAAAATTCTAAACGAGATAATAGTGATCACAGTAAATTAGTTTTTTTGACAGACGACTTGGGACATGCTTTGCCACTGGTTTATTTATTATTTGATAATTATGTACAAAAATTTTACATAATATTGTTAAGATATAATATAACGATATTTAATATCTACTTGCACAATATCTATTATGATTTTTGTGATTGGTATTAGATTAACACCAACATTTGAACAAAACCACCAAATTAGGACTATCCAAATAATAATACTTGTCTTGAAGCATTGTAGCTAAATCTAATACTGGAAGTTTTTTTCTTATTTACAATGCCAAATGGAAACTAATAAAAGGAAAGATTATGAGAAAAGGATCATTAACTTTATAAAAGTAGAATAACAGAAAAGATTCTATTAAATTTATTTAATTTATACATATGTCCAATGTATAAATGTTCAAAACACACAATGAAATCTTTAAAAATCAATCCATTAGTCAAATAAAATTTTCATATATTGTATTAATTTGAAACCAGCTGAAAATATACAATACCCACATTAAATGTTTTCTAAACAGGGTTAATGTTTGAGATGTAAATATAAACTCAAAAAAATATTTCTTAATGCAAACAATAAACCGAACATACAAAAGCTAAACAACACGCTTGAAAATTCTCATTTGTTCTTAAAGTACTCAAGTTGTTCTTATCGAGTGAATAAATATGAGTTATAAATTATGGCTACTTTTTGTTGTTTTATATAGTTTAAGTCAAGTAGATGGATATAATTACCACATTGAACGATACGATGGGCCATCATATCTCGTGGGTTTTGTACATGATTTAATTAGAACGACATTTACAGTAATTGATGCATTGGCACATTACGATCCAGACTATGATACATATGGAACAATGTTACAAGCTCCACCGGAAGTTCAATTTCTATCAAATATCGATCCAGCTCAAATACTTCAAAATGTTGATAAAGGTTTTAATATATCATTACAAATTTCAAAGAGGTCATTAGATGAAAATATTGCATCTAGAGATGATATTCTAAATGTAATGACAAATAAAGTATCAGATACTTTTACAAATACAGAAATGAATTTTAATAATTTCAAAAGTGTTATGGATGATATTTTTAAAAATTATGATGGCAATAATAATGATGAATCAAATATTATAAAACTTTCAATTGATGTAGCTGCCTCAACTAAAAATGGATTAGCTGAATTACTTAAAACAATTTCATTTATGACAGCACTAACAACAGCAAATCAAAAAAAATCAATTAAATTATTAGAAGCTGAAGTTTTATTTGTTGATAGTATTGATATTGCTTATAAAAATATATTTGAAACAGCAACAAAATCTTTAAAAACAGTTTCACAAGCAAATACAGAAAATAAAAGCTTAAAAGGTAGAACTTTTAAAAGGATTTTACGAAATACAAGATCTGAAATAAATAAATTGCAAAATTTAATAAAAGCTACTTTTCGTAATGTTAGTAATAATAATAATGATGAAACAATCGTTCGACGTATCCAAAGGAATAGTGATAGAATTTATAGATTTAGCAATTCAGTGATCAGACGGATCGAACGAAGTGTACCTCAAAGTCTAAAAAACTAAACAATATTTTTTAGTTAATATTAATTTTATATTTTAATACTAGATGAAATATATTAATTTAAATTTTTGTATTTAATTATTTTTTTTTGTTTTAATTTTAGAAACTAACACATTCAGTTAATTCAGTATATGTAGTCCTAAGCGTTAATTTATATTCATCGATCTGATGTTCTAGACAATTTTTAGCTTCCTCTAAACATCCTTTAATTTTGAATGGTATATTCATTTTAATATAATCTACAAATTCACGCATTTTATCACCAGTGCCTTGAAATCCTTCATAGATAGCATTAATACATGTGCCTTGTTCCAAACTGTCTGATTTTTCAAAAGAATTTCCTATACATTTCTCCATACCACTAACAATTTTATCTAATAAAGATTTCACTTTAATTATTAAACTAATATAATTAGTATCAATTAATTTTTTAACAAAATATCCATTTGAAATTGTACAATCTGAAATTAAATTAAGAGTATTTTTCGTACTAGCAAATATATCTGATAAATAAAAATCAATACATAAAGCATTAACTGGACTAATTGGAATCATATTTACTGGCTTGGTTATACCTAATTTAATATCAGGAATTTTATCATGATAGCTTGTTGCAGACCGTAATAAATTAACTGTTTTGAATAATGTTGGCTTAAGGCTACTATTGAGACCTTGAAGAAGTTTTTCAATAAATTGAAGAAATACATCAATTGCATTTTGTATATATTTCAATGGTGAGCCAGAAAATTTAGATGATTCCATCAATTTTTTAAAATTACTAGTAACAACACTAGAAATTTCAGATTGTAAATCATTAGTAATTTTATCCACAGAATCAGTTAAATTAACTTTTGTAATAACTGTATTTACATAATCTTTTTCTTCATTAATAAATGTATTAACTTCATCTGAATCTACAGAAATCAATTCCTGGATATCTTTTACCTCTTGTTCAGGATTAAGTTTAGGTAAGGCCATATGAACTAAATCCTTTGGATTTTGTTGTCCAATAGAATCCTGAAAAAAAATTTTTGAAGTTGAAAAATAATTATTTTACTTAAAATCTCAATTACCTGTAGAAATATAATTATGATCAGAGTACTAACAACGTTTATGAACTTGTGTAGCATTTCTTGCAATATTTCTCAACAAATTAAATATTATACAGAACAACATCTGTTTTATAACTTTTTGCTTAATTTATTTATTTACAAATTTGACACGTTTTTCTACTTAAATTTAAGCACAACTAAAATAAGGTCTTAATGCTTAACTAGCCTTTTAAATATTTATATACCACAGAAATTAAGGATAGTCATAATAAAATCATAAAACATTATTTACAAACTCTGATTAATGTTTGATAAATTTATATTTTTGTCATTCCTTCACTTTATATAACTCGCATATCTTCAATATTTTATTTTATGGCAAGACTTAAAAAGCAACTGAAGTTTTTATATTTCACGTATGGCTCGAAATGATAGTATAAATGAAATTAATTTAGAAAATTATCCCAAGAAAATAAAGTTTTTGAAAAAAAGCATAAAAAATTGATTTGGAAGACATAATTACTATTTTAATATTTACATAAAACCAATCACAGTAAATTTAAAAAAATGGTCCATAGCTAAATTACAAATAAAAATTATGCCACTTAATTCTTAGAGGAAGATGTTTTGAACTAACATCAAATCAAAACTCATACTGCTTTTTTTTTAAGTGGCCCTACCGAGGCTTTGTAGTCGTCAGTAAGCAGCTCAGTGATATCTTAAATTTTTTCTACAAGGGTTTTTGTGCTGATGATAAGATTTTGTTGCCCAATAGAATTTTGAAATTATTATTCAATTTTTAAAGATAATTTCCAATAAATGTAATAGTTGTAAGATTCCAAGGGATTGGGGAAGAGGGGAGGGGGTTTCAAGGTACTAGGTAACAACGAGAGCTTTTCTATTTTAACAATTATTATTTTTACAATAGCAAATAAGTCGAGTTTTTACGCGAAAACTAAAAACTTTAGAATGCACTTATTTCACCACATTTTATTACGTGCAAAAAAAATCAAGGAATTGTGGTACTTACTATCGTTTCTTCGTTAACTGGAGGTACATTGATCTGTTCCGGCATGGCGGAAAGTAACTCAGTGACATCTTCAGGTTCTTCTTTCATTGGAAGCTCAGGTAAAACTTGTTGAAAATCATCTTTTGTGCTAATGGTAGAATTTTGCTGTCAAACAGAAATCAAAAATATTATTTGATTTGAAAAATAAATTTGCAATTAAAGTTTTAAATCTTGAAAGGAATTAAAATGTTTGAAAAATAGTACGCTTTTCCTTTTTGAGCCAAACAACTTCCGGATTTGTGTTAGTTCCTTACTTCGCTTGACCAATTCTCATTACACATAAACTTTTTTTTTTATGAAGCTTAGACGTACCATGCTTTTTTCATCAATGAAGGTGTCAATGACCTGTTTCGGCATTGCGGAAAGTAGCTCAGTGACATCTTCAGGTTCTTCTTTCATTGGAAGTTCAGGCAAAACTTGTTGAACCTCATCTTTTGTGCTAATGGTAGGATTTTGCTGTCGAACAGAATTTTAAAATATTATTTGACTTGGAAAATAGATTTGCATTTAAAGTTTCAAATCTTAGAAGTAATTAAAATGCTTTAAAGATAGTACGATTTTCCCTTTATGAGCCAAACAACTTCCGGATTTGTGTTAGTTCCTAACTTCCCTTGACCAATTCTCATTACACATAAACTTTTTTTTCTATGAAGTTTGAACGTACCATGCTTTTTTCATCAATGGAACGGTCAATGATCTGTTTCGGCATTGCGGAAAGTAGCTCAATGACATCTTCAGGCTCTTCTTTCATTGGAAGCTCAGGCAAAACTTGTTGAACCTCATCTTTTGTGCTAATGGTAGTATTTTGCTGTCAAACAGAATTTCAAAATATTATTTGACTTGGAAAATAGATTTGCATTTAAAGTTTTAAATCTTAAAAGTAATTAAAATGCTTTAAAGATAGTACGCTTTTCTCTTTATGAGCCAAACAACTTCCGGATTTGTGTTAGTTCCTAACTTCCCTTGACCAATTCTCATTACACATAAACTCTTTTTTCTATGAATTTTGGACGTACCATGCTTTTTTCATCAATGAAGGAGTCAATGACCTGTTTCGGCATTGCGGAGGATTGCTTAGTAGCATCTACGAGTTCTTCTTCAAGTGGAAGTTCAGGCAAAACTTCTTGAACCACGTCTCTTCTCATAGTAACAGGATTTTGCTGTCCAAGAGGATTCTAAAAATTTTTTATAGTTTTAAAAGTTAGTTTTAAGCATAATGTTTAAATGAGTTTTATGGGCAGAGCCTTTTTCACTTTTAAACTTTTGTTTATTTGATCAATCCTCACCAAAAAAACACTAAACTTGTATAATGGGCATACCATGACTTTCTTTTTAATTTCAGCTGAGACGGACGGTTGAGTTGGGTATAACAATAAGCAAATGAGTGGTTTCTTTTTCTTTTTCAAGTAGGAATTTTGGGATAATTTCTGAAATTCCATCTAACTCAAGTACTCATAATACTCATAATGGGATTGTGTGGTCCAAAGAGATTAGAAAAATTTTATTTCATTTTGCAAATTAATTTCAATTAAAGACGATTAGTTTTTCAATAGAATTAATTAGTTTAAACAGCAGCTTTATTCTTCCACTCAATTTAAATTAAATCTAGACTTACCATTTTTTTGGAGTTATTCGAAGGTTCAGGTATTGCAGAATGTAACTCAGTGACGTCTTCGATTCCATCCTTAGGTGAAAATTGAGGTAAAACTTCTTGAGCTCCTTCTTCTATGTTTACAATAGGATTTTGACTCCCATTTTTACTCTAAAAATTTTAATTTAAATCGAATTATAATTTTTAAAGAATTTTACCTGAAAGACTATCGTTATGATAATCGCGTTAATAATGCTTCTTCGGTTGGGTGTCATTTTCTATAATATTTTCTTAGAAATTGTCTTAAAATTTTTATAGCAAAAAATGGTTTAGTTACTTAATTTATAATTTTATACATTTGACACGTTTTTGTAGTAAAATTTTGTAGGCAATGAGGAATATTTATGTATTTAAACATATGGCTAATTGCCTGCTTAAATGTTGCAATAGAAGAGTGTTCTTTAGTTCAATTGCAGCGTCTTAATTAATAATGCCTTTTATATTTATGGCAATTATAGAAAGTGAGTTCATTGAAAACCGATAAATATAATTAAATTTTCAGAGAAGACATTCGATACTATGATTTTTCATGGTTTTAGGTGTTTTTTCAAGAACAAAACGTGTACACGAACATTAATATTAAAAGAGATTGTGTTAAATATTATCTTCTTTAACAAATAAAGTGATTTGTTGTTAATTATTTTTTATCTATTCTTTTCTCGTTTTTTGATTTTTAAAGTTAGCCCTCAAAAAATAATTTAGTAAAATTAGTAGTAACTCGTGGCAGAGGTTTTCCTCCATTTTTTTATAGATACTAATTTTTTTATACATATAGTTTTAAGTGCATTAAAACAAATAGAATAAAAATATGATGATCAATTTATGTATGTACATTGAACAGAAAAGAAAAATTCAATTATAATAAAGTTTTAATGAAAAAAATTTTTGCTAAAAATTTTTATTACGTATTGTAAAACATTGGTGAATATTTAAAATTTATACTTAAAATGTATTTAATGCTACCAATTGGTGCTTGGTCCTGATTTTTTTAATTTTAACTAAAACAGTTTGTCCAGAATTGCTCCATAGTATGGTAAAAATGATTTCTAACATTTGCTAAAGAATGATCTTCATCTGGATAGCTCTAAATATAAGCAAAAATAAATATCTTTGGTTATTATTGATATACTACACAGTTCTCTTCTTACCATTTCCTTAAAAAGAATTGAAGAATTTTGTAGAGCCTTTGATAAAATCATTGAATTTTGGTAATGAACGTTATCATCAGCATTTCCATGGATCAATAAGTAATCATGGTTTTTAAAATTATCTAAATGTGCTGTTACATCAGCTTCTTTATATCCTAAAAGATTATCCGCCTTTGTTGGCAGTCCCATATAACGTTCAGTATAAATAGTGTCTAAAATATTACGGTAAACAAAATTAAAATAAATAATTTATATGAAAGATCTTAAATTTTACACACTGATAGTTTTCAAAATAAGTTATATTTCTTTTTCTGATGGTAAAGAATCAATACCAAAAGTAATAAAGAAGCTCAATTTATAAAACCACTGTGGCAATATTTTAAGATTTCAAAACATATAGCTCTTCAATTTATGCCTAAGGACATAACATAATAAAGTTAACATAATACGCTACGCTAGATAAACCATCCAATAATATTACATAAAATAATATAAACCTCCAAAAAAATTGCATGGAAAGAAACTTTTTGTTTCTGTTCAGGGATAAGTTAGAGGATACTTTTAGCCATTTTAGAGTTAGCTCTCGATGAAAGAAAAAAATATGTGTCCCTTGGCTTTTGATGGACTTCAACTTATTTCATTTTTTTAAAAATTGGTAAATTCGAATTAGTAATCTTTGCATAGAAAAACTTACGCATTTGTCCAGTTCTTCAATAAACAGAAAAAAATCAGGAAAAAAATTAGCAGCTTGGTACAAAATTCAATAAATTTCTATGAAAATTTTCAATCATGTGTGAATGTGGGACGGGAAAACTTTTTGAAAAATTTTAGAATTCAATATTTGAGTTAAATCAAAATTTTAAAAAATTTTTTATCAAATCCTAAGTACCATAAAAAATCCATGATGTTACTGGTGCAACTGATATCCCACATTGAAAAATATTATCATAATCTTTGGCTAATACCATTGCGGTTGCATATCCTCCATAACTCCATCCCCAAATACCAGTTCGTTTTTCATCAATAAAAGAAAATTTTTTTTGTAAATATTTTGTAACTTCCAATTGATCTGTTATTTCAACAGTCCCAAAACTGTTATTTATTTCAAAGAGCATTTTCTTGCCTTTAGCTCCAGATCCACGTCCATCAATTATCGCATATATGAAATTATGAAAAGTTACTAAATATGTTTCCCAATCTATAGCAAATTTGTTAGATACACGAACTGAATTGGGTCCACCATATACTGATACAATAAGTGCATATTTATTATATATTGTATTGTTATTGCAAGACTTCAGGCTAATATTTGGTGGTAAAAGTAATTTAACCATTGCCATATGGCCACCATTAACAGGAACTTGCATAAATTTAATTTGAGGCTGTTGATATTTTCGAATTTCTTCTCTTTTTTTTGCGTTATTCTCCCACATATTTATTTCTTGATGGTCCTAAAAGCAAAAATTGCATTAAAATTTTTAATCTTCTTTGAATACTAAATTTACTTTGGATCTAAAGATTTTTGTATATTTTGGTGTTGGTCCCAAGCAAGTTATAGAGTAATGAGACAAATCTTTGCTTAAAGTTCCACTAGCATATTTACAAACGGTTCCGTCTACATCTCTCATTATACAACTCAAACAATTTTTATTTACATAAACATGTGTCTGAGTTGGATCATCTTCCTTTGTAGCTGTGTAGAAGCTAAAAGTAAACCATTTTTATAGTATTCGCCTTTATAATTTGAAAATTAAAAAATGACAAGTTTTAGATTTAAATTCACTTTGCATATAGCTTAAATGCTTTTATTCGTTTAATATGAGAAATTAATTTTGCATTAATTTCCAAGCTCTCTACCAATTTTCCAATTCTTTGATATAGAAGAAGTTTGTTTTCATTTTTCCTTGTTTATTTTGTATACTTTTATATAGAAAAAAAGACTAAACAGTAGTAATACATAGCAGATCACCTGGCCCAGACTACCCATTAAATAGCAAAAATGCTACTTTACAATTAAAACCATTGGCTTTTAGTTGATAATTAGCTTAACAATAAGTTCAAAAAAATAGTAAAAAGCTTGAAAAATCGCAATAAATTATTTAAAATCAGATATGAGTTATTCCTTTTAAGTCAGATGACGGTCAGATATTATTTATGGCTATATTCTTAGCGACTAAGTACAAAAATTTTTAGAAAATCGTCATGGTACTAAATCTGACGACATATATCTGAGTGTTAAATCTAAATCACAAATAGAGCTGATTATAAAAATTAATATTCAAAAGGCCAATAATGCAATGAACAAACTTGTGTGAATGGTATCACAACCAAGTTTAACATTTGTATAAATTTTTGAACCGATTTATTTTATTCGGCTACAAATTTACGTAATTTTACTCAGCCCAATGATTCAAAAATAATAATCTCAAAAATCGGTAATGTTAGATCAGAAAACTCATAAAACTGGATCAGAAATCAAGGTAATAAAATTTAAAGGTTAAGATAAGGAAAAAAGTCACTTTTAAGTGCTTTTAAGTGTAAATAAATTTTACTTACATATTGTTAAAATTATTTGTTACCCCTAATACATCAAATACCCAAATTTTTCCTAGAGATGACATTTTATTTCTACCCGTGGCTAAATCAAGATTCCATAATTGCATATAGTCTCCTATCCAATTAATTACTATACAGCTATTTTCTTCGTGTGAACATTTAGCTACATTAAGCTCTATCCAACCATTTGGTTCTTCATGCTTGTATACCTAGTAAGTATATTTATAATTTATAATTAGGTAAAAATATAATTACAATTTACCTGTTTACAATTTCCATTCATATCACAGTCTTGTAATGAAACACGATTTTGTCGTCTATTAAGCCATGTAACTAAAATCCTTTCCGAATTAATCCAATTTACTTGTTTTAAGATGTATTCATTAGATACTATCTCTATTGGGACTGGAATATTAATTTGTTTCTTCCCCACATTAGTAAGATTAATAATATTTAAATTTACTAAAGGATTTTGAGTACCACTTTTAGGATATTTTATTTTTTGAATATTTGGATATTGAAGAGCATTATTTTCATTATCAAAATAAACTGTAATATCTACAGTATTAACTTGTGTATCATTAAAATGAGCATAAGCTAAATTTTGTCCATTTGGTGACAACCAGAATGCACGTTCACTTCTAAGAACTTCTTCTTCATATACCCAATCTGCAATACCATTGTAAATAATACCAGGCACTCCATTAATTGTTAACTGTTTCTCTAATCCAGAATTGTCTTTCAAATAAATATTGTTCTTATATATGTAAATTAACATATCACTATTTGACACCCAAGAACAAAATTGAATTCTTTCACCATTTGCTATTGCAAAAGTTTTCCTTAAATTTTAAAAAATTATTTCCATTTTACATAAAGTTAAATTTTTTTTACTTAGAATTCAAGTCATAATATTTAAATTTTGCATCAAATGAGTGACGAAAAACTTTACTGGTTTCATAGCGTATTAAAATTTTTGTCTTTTCTGGTGATAAGTTAAGACTCTCTGCATTCCAAGTTTTCTATACATTTTTATTTTCTTTTGTTAAACTATAAAATAAGTAACTGTAAATACACATATGTACTTACTAGGATATTATTTTCCAAAATAATTTCAGATTTTTTTTTTATTATATCGTGAAGCAATAAATCTCCTTGAGCATTTTTAAAAAACAGCTCTGTGCCTGTATAATTTTAACATATTTAACAATAAAAATTTATTTATTTGTAAAGTTTGCTTAAATGAAAAATTTTTGTTTACCAGAAGCCCAAGATGCATTAAAGCCTTTAAATTCAAATTTATTTGATAATATATCTTTTAGTTTAACGATATTTGTAGTACTGTTATTAGAATATTCCGTTACAAAAAAAGGTTTGCATTTTGTTTGACGCAGATTAAAAATAAAGACAATAAATAAAATTAAATTAAATATTTTATACATTATTTTTTAATTGCTAAATAAAACTTTTAATATATTTAAACCAAAAAATACAAATAATTTTACTTATTTATTAAGTTTTAATAAAATTATTGATTCGTTATGCACGATTAGACACAAATAATTGATTTAGAGTTCGATAACTTTTAAAACACATAACACTTGAATTTTATCAATTAATTAATATGACTAGCACAGCACTGCTACTTGTCGATAGCATTTAGAAAAGTCGATGATGGCAGCTCAAAACCAGCTTCGATGTTAAATATTAAAATACCTACGTTCCTATATATTATGAGAGTTCACGCTTAAGTTGAACTTAAGCTCAAGTAATCTCAGACATCGATATCATTGAGATATGATTTTTTTCCTTTTATAAATATTCTAAAATATACCGTTTGATAGCAAATGGCATAAACAAAAATTTTTTTTCATTATTTAAAGGAATTTAATCACACCTAATTTTTAAGTAGTATGTTTTATATAGTCGTCTAACAATAAGTTAGATACGGATAAGCTATATAAAATTTAATTGTAATTTATTTTTTAAAAATTTTTTGTAATTTTTTTTCTATTTAAGAAAAATTGTCATTAAATTCTCATAAGAATATAAGAGTAAGAAGAAAGAAGAAAAGGTTATGATTACTTGCACTTATTTTTTCTTCTATACTCGTTTTTTAATGTATCGATAGTATCCGCGAAATAAATTTCTTTTACAATTAAGCAGTCTTACAATTAGATGTTATTTAGATAATTTTTGTGCTAACCTTTCAGCTTAAAAGTTTTTGCATAATACAAATTTTATAGAAAAATAATTCAAGCCGAAAGTTATACTGAAAACATGTGAACAATTCAAATAAAAGGCTTTTTCTCTTGGTATACGCTGTCTTCATTTAGGCTTATACAGTCTTTTAGTTTCCCTTACAAGAAAATCGTTCCTCCATTGGCAATATTCTGTATTAGGGAAATTTTAAAATAAGTGTCATATAAGTAAATATTAAACCATCTAATTGTACTAAAATAATAATTTAAGAGTGTTTAAATTAATTAATTAAATAACAAAAAGGCAAAAAACTCTAAAAATAATTTAGATAAAAAATAAATAACATATTTAATGACACAATAAATAGGGAAAATTTTAATGATAATTTGTTAGACAACCTTTACCAAACTTTTATCAATAGAAATACATATAAATCTTATGATACTAAACAAATGTAATAAGCTTTAGAGAATAGAAGAGAAAATGATGTAATATTATATATTACGGTATTTGCTTATTGTATTTTTATTAAACCAATTATTTTGTTGGAAGTAATATATTATATATTAGATGTCGTCAGATATTTGTCGAATACGTTTGATTTATGCAATATAAAACTATATAAAAATCACAATTAGTATGCATCTTATATCGTTTTCTTGTAAACAAAACAGTTTCACTAACCTTTTTCCGGTTTTCATACTTTATGTCACATTTTGAAAGTGGCCTTAATTTATTTATTAAAAAATTGAGGTATTGAAAGGTTTACAGTTGTATTATTTTAGAAATATTGAGTTGCTTGCTTATAAGAGATAAAAATTTTACTGAACTTATTTTCGTAGGCCAAATTCCAAAAAACAAAAAAAAAAACAAAAATTATATCAAACCAAATTTTTATCTGCAAACCAATTTTGTTTCTGTTATGATTTTTTTATATTTACTATATGCATAGTTAAGATGCCAGAATCATCTCTTCTTTTTCACCGTTACGAAAATAATGTCTTACTCCTGGGCCTCTTTTAAGCTTATTAATGAATGTTAAAGCTATCTTATAGCCTGACATTCAGCTTTGTGAAAAATAATAAATTCTAAAAGACCTTTAAATTGTTCTCCTTACTGCCATTAGAAATTTTTATGAAATGTGCATATAGAAAGACGTTAAAAAAAAAATTCATCAAGCAGAAGAAAATATTACTTTACTGAAAAGAAATTAGATTCTACAGAAAAGTTTTCGATCTGAAAAGTTTTGAATTTTAAAATCATAGAAAACTTAGAATTAAAATAGATGAATAAAAACTTACATCCTGGCTTTAGTAATCAATTCTTTTGATTTAAGCTTGGATTGTAAGGACAGCAGTGGCGTAGGCTACGCTACGAGAGGAATATGAATTTCTTCCAAATTTCTTAAGACATTTTACCTTGTTTTCTTTGATTACCACTAAAATATTATTATTCAAGATATTATTAATTAACGCCAGTGTATAGCAGTGTAATATGATTAAAAAAATATTGCACAAAAATTACCTTTTCCCAGTTTTATAAGTGAGCATGCTGTGAAATTTTTGAGCAAATGAACTACTTTAGGATCTAAGTAAGATTAAAAGTTTGAAAACACAAACAGCTTAAATTACACTACAGTTTGGTCAAACAAGCATTCCTAAAAAAATTAACCCTTCCCCAGTTTCAATCACAAAAGTAGAGACAAGTATACCCAGATTTTCAACTATTTTGAAAGTAATACAATGATATTAAACGAATTATCATATTTTCCCATAAGGTGAAAATTAATATACATATGCCTTACATATAATGCAAAATTGCAAAATTGAACTTTTTGAAAATTGTTTGTCTGAAAAGCACCTATATTAGGTAATTCTGGGGTGCTGAACTCGAATATTATACTAATTTTTTTTTATCACGTAAGATTCTTTAGATATACGAAAGTAAAAAAAAGCCACTTTTTTGCCTTCTTGAGATGGTTTTTATAAAAATTGAAAAAAAATACACAACTAATTTACATCTTTTGATTCTTAAAATATCGAAACAAAAATAATTAAAGAAATAAGCTGCTAAAAATCCTTTAAGGACCTCTTTCGTATATCACTGAACCTCCTTTTTAAAGATTTTCGCCTATGTTCACCTGTGTCACTGTCCCTCTTTAACATCCAGCAATAGTCTGCAATCATGTTAACATTCCACCTTCCTTGGTAATGTTGTTCCATTGCCTTTATATCTTGATGGAATCTCTCGCCTTGTTCTTCACTAAAATCCCCAAGATTTTCTGGAAATCGGTCTAAGTGAGATTTCAGAAAATGGACTTTTAAGCTCATGTTGCATCCCAATTTTCTAAAATTTTCCAACATGTTTGGGACTAATTGGACATAATTTGAACTTTTCCTATTGCCCAAGCAATTTTTAATTACTTCTTTCAAAGAAATCCATGCTTCCTTTTCTTCAGAGCTCATTGGAGTTTCGAAGTATTTGTCTTTCATTAATTTTCGAATATCCGGACCTACGAACATTTCTTTGAGCTTAGCTTCTGAAAGCGATGGAAATTTTTCACAGAGATATTTAAAACACTCTCCTTGCTTTGATAAAGCTTTCACGAATCGCTCCATGAGTCCAAGTTTAATATGAAGTGACGAAGGGGCACTTTTGCTGGATCAACCAAATTTTCTCTTAATATTATTTTCATTCTGGTTTTTATAGATTATATAAAAAGCCAGTATCCAGTGCAAATCTTTGTTTCGGCTATCCCATTCACACAAAAAATATGGAAGTTCAGTATAACCTCCTTGTTGCACTTTTGGTACTTTTCAGCAATATAGCACGATATTGATATTTGGGAAGCTTTTACCAAAATTTCTAAAAATCTTTGATGGTGATGGATTTTTTTTATTATTTTTTATTTGAGAAACCATTGTCCAATCTCAGACAATTTTTCCCATGCATACCTGTGAATTATTGCATGTTTTTTAAATCAACCAAAAGTTTTGGTTTAACCATAATATTTTACTTTTCAAATTAAAAATGACTATATCAATATATTTGTTTTACAAAACTCCATTTGGTGCAATTACAAGTGTAGCGACATTTTATTATATGTTTGGTTGATTTAAAAAACACATTCCAAGCCCTTTTGTGAAACACACACACTCTTTGTTCACCAACAACTTCTCTACTAGATGGCATTAATTTAATAAGAAGAAAATTATATGTCAAATTGACAAAACACTTCTGTTTCAAAAAATTTAGTTGTAAATACGTGGAGCTTATTTGTCTAAGTGCTCAATAGTTTTTCTTAATTTTTTTTGATAATAATTATAATGGCACTTAAAAGGCGACAATATGAAGGTTTGCTAGCAAGAGTAAATTTTCCTTTATATGCAGTTGAAATGTTAACTAGTCGTCATGTTTTGGTTGCGGGAGGCGGTGGCTCAAGCAAAACAGGCATAGCAAATGGATTTGTATTTACAATAATTAAATTGACACAACTATTTTTTGATCATATTATTATTTTAGGAAATCTATGAAATATATCATAATGGTAGTTGTTTTGTGGCTGAAGAAGTTATTCGGCATGAAACAGGGCCTAGTGTTGTTATGAATCTTGCTATTAAAAATGATGAAAGACGTTCATTTTTGCTAGCAGGCCAAGAATCACATTGCCAAATGTATCAAGTGAATTTGAAAATAAATAACACAAATGAAAGTACAATTGAATTAAAATCTAAAATACCTGTACAAAATGGTGTAAGACATAGAACTTCTTCTAATTCTGGAGTTGAAAATATTACAGACGAAGAATTTTTATTAACCAATGAAATAAATTCGAATTTTAAAAAAATTTCATTTGATATTAGAACCGCTGATTCTATCCAAACAGATTTTAATATTAAAGAACCTATACAAAGGGTAGTAAGAATTAGTCCTAACGGAAAGTTTATGGCTACCGGAGGAACAGATGGCCATATAAGGATTTGGTCATTTCCCAAACTTATCAGTATAACTGATATCGCGTAAGCATTTATAGTCTTTCTTATAAAGTGGTTTTTTTATGTATTGTGATTAATTTTTCTTAGTGGTCATACAAAAGAGATCGATGATATTGATTTTAGTCCAGATTCGAAAATTTTAGTTTCTATAGCCAAAGATGGTAACGCTATTGTTTGGAATTTGGCATCTGCAAATGAAAAACATAAATTAAAATGGCAAAATCAAGATACTGTAAAATATTTATACAAAAGGTGTCGATTTAGTGTGATCGAAGGTAGACGTGATATATTTCAATTATTTACAATAGCGAATCCTTTGGGAAAAGTTGGCAAACAAAAAGGTATTCTTCAAAAATGGAATCCAGATAATGGTAATTTAATACATCAAGTCGATGTTAAAGAAAATTTAGCATCACTTGCTGTTAGAGATGATGGTAGATTTGTTGCGATTGGAACTATGTTCGAAGGATCAGTTTCGGTTTATATTGCATTCAGTTTACAAGTAATTATTAAAATAGTATTTTTTGTATTGATTAATATTTTATTTCTTTTTTTTTTGTTGTTGTCTTGTTTTACTTAGCGTGTCTTACACATTCCTAATGCGCATTCCATGTTTGTTACGGGACTAACATTTTTACCAGTTACAAATGAAGAAGGTCCTCCTATATCGTGTAAATCAGAAGCAGCTGTTATTTCAATATCAGTCGATAACAAAATTTGTATACACAGCCTAAATTATAGACGTTAGTATTTTATTTAATTTTAATTTTTTATAAATAAAAAAATATATTCTTTTAGATACTATACCTGCTTGGATCGCTGTATTGGTTATTATATTTATGATGTCAGTATCATTTATGATTTGTTCTTACATTAATATTTAATGTCATTTTTAATGATAGCCGATCACATTTTCTTACACTTAGTTTGTGATTTATTTATATAAAAAAACAAACGATGTATGAGGCTTTTCGTTTCATTTAAAATTAGTTTTGTACAGTAACTAAAAGTCAACTATAGTAAAATATTTATTGTAAAAGTTTTACTTTATACATATATATCGAAGTGTTATTTAAAGCAATTTAATTGTAAGTTTGTTAAAAAATATTTCGATTCTTTAAAATGAAATGTTTACATTAATTAAAGGGTGAATCTTCAGATATATACTTGTTAACTTATTAATTTTATATATTTTTTAAAGCTTTAAGAATTATTTATGATTATTAAAACTGAATCTGCATTATATTAGCTAAAATATATAAAAACACCAGCCTTATTACAAAATCTAAAGGCTAATTCTATATCATCGCATTAAAATAAAATAAATTCTTTAAAATATAATAAAAATATATTTATTTTTATACATAAATTTTTCCTGTAAAGTTTAAAGCAAACACTGAATATTCGGTATTTGAAAATAAGAAAATTTCATTGAAAATTTCTCATAACTTTTGGTTATGTTAGTTTTTTAATTTGAAAAATATAAATTTTTCTTCTAAAATATTTTTGACTAGTTATTTCGATTTTAAATCTGAACAATTATTTTGTATGATCTCATTATAATATGAAAATAAATACAGATCTCAAATCAATAATAAAGAAAAAATTTTTTTTATGTAAAACTTTCAAAAAATTAAATTTAGCTATAATTTTTGTATTGAAAAACTTTTGATAATCATAGATTTCAAAGAATTAAGTAGTTTATTTTATACTGAGTCATTAAAATTGAACTTTCGTTTTTCAGAGCTTTATAGAAATACTTTTTTATGAAAAAATACCCTTTTTTCAGTGAAAAGCATGAATATAGCTACTGTAAAAATTTGTACCTGTTTTATTTTTTTTTTATCAAAGTAAAACC
Organism: Acrocera orbiculus; assembly: GCA_947359355.1. Taxonomy (NCBI): domain Eukaryota; kingdom Metazoa; phylum Arthropoda; class Insecta; order Diptera; family Acroceridae; genus Acrocera; species Acrocera orbiculus. Next base: position 4,722,295 of record OX375757.1, read on the forward strand.
TTAACGATCAACTGTAGCTTATAATATGTAAAAATATATATTAAGGATTTGGAGTGATTAAATTGTCAAAACAGGGAAAAAATAAAATTAAAATTTTTTTGAGATTAGTTCTACTATTTCCTTTCCAACCATTATTTATTGATTTGATTATATTAAAAGTATTCTAGAATAAATTGTTACTATAACTCTTGCTATAAAAAAATTAACATTTCTGGAATCATTTATTTTAATAAAATATGAGAGAAAAACTGAAATGCAATAACTGCATCTTTACTTCCTTTTGCCGATATCCAAAAATATGCTTAATTTTGATAATTTTTCTACTCCCTTCTTTTGAAAGACAACAAAAAAACATAAATTATAAACACTTGGTAAGTAATCAGGTCAAAAGATAATTATAAAAAAATATAAAATTCCGTAAAATTTTCATTAAAAAAATTTTTCCCGTCACTTTTATTCTAAAATATCATTTCTTTAGACTTTCATCTAAAAATCAATTCAGCCTTCAAAAAACTGAAATTTTTGCATATTTAAAATTTAGAATTTTATTCTATTTTAAATTATTTAAAAATAAAATGTTAATACTAAAATACTTCGAACTTATTAAGAAAATTTCTTTTATGTAAATGCAGAAACAACTCTTTTTATTCTAAGCTTATTTGAAATATCCACAATTGGTAGTAATAAAATAACACAAACCAGAAATGAAACTTTAAAGTAGCTCATGTAGATACTTGTTTTTACCATTTTTGGAAGAATCTTATAGGGCCCGTTTGAATGGCATGAATTCATACTTACTCTATCTATTTGCAATTCCGTTTAGTCATAATTTCTTTTTAAACTGGAAATGAATATTGGTGTAACATATGCAAAGCTCTAAATTTTGCTTAAAATCATTTTGCAAATTCAAATCAAATTTGATTATTCTTTAGAAATTTGCTTTTATAATATTATCGACAACAAAATTGTAACGGTTAAAAAAATTTAAGTAAATTATATTTTTCAGCTATTAGCTCTAAGTTTAACCCTAGTTTAAATAGTATTAAAATTCTTAAACTCACATTTCCTTTAGTCAAATATTAATTTACGTCTATTAAATATTTAAGTAAAAAACTGTCTTCAAAATTTATTAATTTTTTTTAGGAAATTATGATATAAATTTCTCAACGAAAATTTAATGCGATCTCTTCCTTGGTATATGCATGGTTAATTTCCGGGGATAAATGAGCAACTTTACACGAGCAACAAGATTTAAAATACCTAGTTAAGTATTACTTAAGACAGACAAATATTTAATTATTTAAATTCCATCAGAAAAATAAAGAGCGTAGTCAGCAAGATTTTTAACAGAATATGTCCGCAGGCGACCAGAACATTCTAAACATATATGCATATAATTTGTTGCAAATTTATTGCAAATAAATAAACGATGCTAGTCGCGGCAGCAAATTTCCAGCATCAAATAATTAATTAAAAACATTTCCAAGCAGTCTTTTCAAGTATTTTGACAACACATTTATAAATACCTGATATTATATACATGTGTTAAGGCAGGATTTATTAGTTATGAATAAAAAAATATAACCGTACACAAAAGTTAGAAATGATTTGTAAATATATATTATAAATCTACAAAATATAATTTAAATCAGCCTTTTTTTTGTATTTAACAAAGCGCAATATTTATTTATATACAATAAATTCACCAAATGAACTCAAATTAGAAACAAAAGAGTTAATTTAATTAGTAATTTAAATAATAATCTGACTCTTAAACCACGAATCATAAAACCAATTAAATTCTCAAGCAAACGCTATAAAATCAGTTGATCTCTCTTAATCAAAATATTAATCTGTAAATTTCAAAATTAGAGCCATTACATTGAAAACTGGTAAATTTCACCAATTTCACAAAAACTAGCTGACAGCGATGCGATTCCCTTTGATTGAGGTAACCCTGCGCAAATGATTATTCTTCTCGCCAGTATAAAAGTGCCGTCAGTGTTTAAGCGTCCCTTCAAGCTAATTTTTTTATGTAAAAATCAAATGCATTAGTAAGTTTTTAAATAATACGTTTAATATTTTTTTGGTATTATCTACTAAGTTTGTTTTTTGTAAAAAAACTAATTAAAAAGTTCGGTTGATTCTTCTTGTTATAAATTTTATTTAAAAGAAAAATTGTGAACAAAAACAAGCAACAGCTGCTTGTGATTCTTTGTTTTGGTTTCTTTTTTGTTTGTTGCTTGAGCAAGTTTTTCAATTGTATACGCTGGGCTTATACTAAGTAGTGTGTATTTCATACGAATTTGCAATTAAGCAAAATATTTTATGATATTAATTTCGAATAACTGTGCTACAATTATTCTAGAATAAAAATTACCAAAAATTATTGTTCTGAAGATGTAGAAAAAATGTTTTAAATAAATTTTTTAAGCATTGTCTTATTTTTTTGGTTATCCAATTATTTATTTTGTGTGTTTTTCTTTTCAAATAGTTTACTTAAGAGTGCTAAAAGAGATTCTTGGATATAATGAGCGCGTTTTAATTCAAAACTAAAATTTGTGATAAATTTTTAAATTAAAATAAATATGTTTTTTGTTGGAGTTTCTAATTTTGAAATTCTTAATTTCTTGAAAATATTTCTCAGAACTAAACTTTTCTTCCTTTAATACATTATCTTCAAATCTGAGCAGAATTTTTAAACTTTCCTGAATTCATTTAATAAAGTCTTAAAGCATTTAAACTTTTTTTTAATACTAACATAGCATTTTTTTGTATTTTTCAGGTGGGTTTAATTAATCGAAGTAGCCATATGAGTTAATTTGTTTAGAAGAACGAATAAAGCAATTCGTAAATTGACAATTATTCTTATTTTTCTAAGTTTTACACATATAATTTACTGTGATTGCTTGTAAAGATAATTTAAACAATGTCGGAAATTATAACAATAATTGATGGAAAAGAATCATCTGAAGGTAAGCAAATATTTTTTTATTGTAACAAAATTTGAAATTTTCATCAACTGCTTTTGTAAAAATTTAGAGAGATCAAACTAAATTATTCGTTACTTTTATTATTATTTATAAAATTCATATTGGCTGCAATATACCAGTAACTTAGTTATGATCTAATTTGTTTTGAGTTTTTAAGCCAGAAAAGAAATTATTGACTATGTTAATTTTTCTAAATAGCTTTATAATATTTAATTAGGTAAAACGGATTTCTATTTTGAATTTTGTCTAACTAAAACTTTAAAAATAATACAATGATAGAAATATTCACAGACTCATCATAATCAAATTTTTTAAGGAAAAGCTCTTAATACATGACTTCAATAATGTGTACAAGGATATTCTTTTCAGAGCATATATGTATACGAATATTAAATTTTTATAATGGAGTTTGAAATTTATCATTTTTCTATGGAAAAAAATTCTGAGAAAAATAAATCTATTTTAAATTTTTTTTATTAAAAAGGAATTTAGGAAATCATTTTTATAATTTTAAGGAGATGGCATGATTGATAGCATTAACTTAAGTATTAAGGCTCTGAAACAAGTTAGAGTTAAGATATTGAACAGAAAAATATTAGTATCAGTTTTTTGGAATATAAAGAGTAATTTGTGGGCTGATTACCTCCAAATTACTAAAATAATTAACTGATCGAGCTTTGTAATAAGAATTAGAAAATTTCGTATGTATAATAATTTTTGATGATTTGCTATTCTTTTTAATCCATGTCTTTAAGAGTATCCAGTTTAATTATTTGATATCACAAAAATCATCATTGATCGATGGATTTTGTTTGTTTCATATTGCAGTCTTGAAATTCGGAAACAATGAAACTTTTCTACTGTTTCTACTACTACTAGTTCCTGGTTGGCTCAGCTCTGGCTTCTTTGCCCTAAATTTCGAGCTGGATATCCTCTTTGAATCCTTTCTAGCATACATTCTAGCTTCGTTACAGCTGTTTCGATTACATTCATTTTCAATTGTTCGAGTCAAATATTTCTGTAGGTTGCCTCTAGGCAAATAGGAGAAGTGTGTATGCTTCGTTATATTAAAAGCAACTTTTAACTGTTCTAGCATGGTTTTACTACCTTTTTTATGAAAATCAGGAAAGTGATAACTGTCATTTCATTCAGTAAAATATTTTAATGGTTGAATTAATGAAAATTCATTTTACATTTATATCAAATTTCAAATAAAATGTTTATGCTATTGAATTTTCCTTTAACCATAAAATTTATTTGTATTTTATTTATAAGTTAGTATAATTGTACCAAAAAATTGCCAAAGGTCTCATAAAAATTACAAATTTTATTAAAATTATGGAACAAATGTTTGCCAGTATTGTTATATAACCCAAACAAAATTGAAAAATATTTGATATTATCGGTTGAGTCTTATGTCTGATTTAAATATTTTCTAGCATATTTCGTTCAAAAATTCTTTTCGGCTTATTTTTTAAATCAATGACTTAAATCTAGGCATTGCATTATACAAAGGTAAAAGACTCACGTTATTCATAGATATTTAAAAGAAATCTAATGCTATTTTATATATTTAAAAGTAAAAATGAACTCAAAAATGCTTAAATATTAGTTATAGATAAAATATAGAAACTAAGCTTTAAATTAAAAAAATATTTTTTCTGTTGAGAACAGTGAAAATATATTTTATAAATTTCATTGGAAATTAGTTTGAAACTACATATTTTCATGAAAAAATTCGAATCCCTCTTATGAAACATAAAAGACTTGTCTTAAAAACTAATTACATGTTAATGTTGATGGAAAATGTCTTAACAACTTATGCGGGCTCTACTTGTTTTTGTTTGGCTTAGATATTATTGTCCTTTAGCCACTCAACAACTTAAATGGAGTCCCATTTGAAACTCTAAATTGCAATTATTCCGGTTATATTGCCTGTCCTGTTTATGTAAGATTAAACCTTTTCGTTCAGGTTTTTTTTCGTTTGTTCAATCACACACAATCCACAAAATTACCTAAAATTAAAATCATTCAGGTTAGCGATAGGCCTTATATGGTAACAATAAACTGAAAATTACCTTAAATTCTTTAATCTGTTAACAAAAAGTTACACTAAAAAATAAGGACCATTTCAATCTCCACGCTTGAAAAGTTCTATGAAAAATTTGAATTTTGGTTTAAAAAGTAAATATTTGTTCATCTCACCCTCAAAACAACTGCTAAAAAGAAAATCTTGAATATTAAAAATACGTGTTTAGATTGCAGTTTAAAAAAGCAAAAATCAAAATCGAATAGTAGAAGAATACTTACAGGTCAAAGGCGCTCAGTGGACATTTGTGTAGAAAAAACATCGATTAGACTTTTTGTTTTGTTCATTTGGAACAAAGAGTATTACTGATTGTCTTTTAATGAATTTTAGTTTGACAAACATCAGTAAAAAAAGCGAATTCCGCATATGGCAAGTTTCATAAGTTGCTAGGTAACAGCTTAAAATCAAACGAATAAAGTAAAAGTCAAAACTGAATAGTGGGAGACAGTTACAGATTACAGGCGTATAAAGAATATTTTGAGTAAAAATTCTGGTTAATTTATCTTTTTGAATGGAGAAAGTCATTAACCTGAGGACCCAACCTTGTTTTTTTTTTGTTTATTTATAGTCTTAGATACTTTTAATATTAACCAAATAAAATCAATTCTCATTAGAAAAGAAAGGTTAGTTCTTGTACAAAGCCAAACATTTCATATTCGATTTAGCTGTTTTGTTTATTTTCATCTTTTGAAGTCCGACACTTTAATTTTTCATGACATGAAAACATCAATGAATTCATTAAACGATATAAAAACTATTTTTCTCTTTATTAATAAGCGATTATAAAAGAAAAACTCTGTTTAAGTTATTTTTGATAAGGATCAAGTATGCTGAAAGAAAATTGGTAAATTTTCTTATTCGAAAATTTTAATATTAGGCATATTAGCCCTATTCCTAAATATAAAGATTGATCAAAAGTTTTCAAGGCAAATATATTGACATTAATATTCATTAGAATCTCGCAGCTATTCTTTGAAATTTTATATGTATACAATTTTATCGACTTCGTGTTTGGTACTCATAAAACAAAACTTTGTCTTGACTTCTGCTATTGAATTTTTTAAGGGTGTAATTATTTTAAATAAAATTAATGACTAAATTGATAATGTATATTCTCAAGCCAGTTAGAAATATTATAAAAAATTATATTTTTGTTATACATTAATGGCACTCATGCAACATGGATGCCTACTCAAAATACTGTTAAATGCATTCATATCTTGTCATTTCATTTGGGGAGATTCTTTTAACTATATGTATACAACTTGAGTTTGGGGAACGTATGTTAGGAAAACTTCAAGCGTCAATTTTTTTTTTTTTTTTTTTTTGTATATTTAAGCCCTAAATTTTCCGCAGGATGCATTTCAATATTGTTGAGCCCTTAAATATAATGGCAGAGAACAAAGATTTTGTATCATGTGAAGAGATATACTTTTTGGTATGAAAAATAATGATTTTTCTTTGTTAATATGTCTTATGTTGGTTTTATTCTACCTACATAGAATTTATCCTGTTTCATATTTTTGCATTAGGACAGTATTTATATTTTTAATTGCAGTTCCTGTTATTAGACTTGTTTTAACTTATTTTCTTAACCTTCTCTTCTTTTCTTCTTAATTTCAATATTTTGAAAAATATAGATAAAAGATTTGGATCGTAGTGCTGGCGTAGTTTCAGGTGATATATGATATAAAAGTGTGTCGCCTAAAGTAAATAAAGGTTACCCCAGAAGACGAAAATAAAAATTAAATCGCTAATTAAATTCATTGCTGGTAAATATTTATTAATTTGAAGATGAAAAAATAAATTTTAATTATAAATAAATAAATATCAATATGCGGTACTTTTTTGACAGAATATATAATTATATAAATATTTAATTTAGTAGTACTAAATCTGAAATCATAAAAAAGAGAGCCCTCTTTCTTAAAAAACCGATTAAAATTTATCTTATCCTTAATTCTTGAACAGTTTTTCAAAGTAATTCTTGACTATAAAATTTACTACAATTGATAATGTGCTAAAATCTTGTCTTTTCACTAAACTGTCAAAATTTTATTCCAAATTCTATTTAGTTAATTGACTCATTTATTTGGGAAATTTAATTACATAAACGTCATTTAATTTTAGCAATAATATATATATTGTATTTTCTAAAGTATTTTTATAAATTTAAAATTAAATTTTGTTCTGTTGTAAAACGAAGTTCAATAACATCAAAAATCTTTTAAGATTTTTATTGTAAAATTTAAAAATTAAAAACAACTACTAATTAAAGTTAGAATTCATCAGGAAAAATCTTACATAGTAAATGAAAAAATAATGAAAACAATTGGTGCAAAAAAAAAAATGCACATTTAACTTATACATAAAAGCTGAAAAAAGGAAAAATAAATTGCTTATGGGGAGAATAACCCCAACAAATGTCTATTCTTACAAATATGACTCATTTTTCAGTATGACTTGGGAAATAAAGAATGATATGAATCGATTTTCGAAATTTCGCGCATATTCATTTTAAAAGGGAATCATTGAATAAATTACATCCAAAAATATTCATATACTTGTTAAGTAAAATATACAAAATTTAGTTAAAAAGTTAATATGATTTTAATAAAATAAAATTAACAGAAACTAAAAATATTTTTTATCAAAAAAAAGAAAAATTTATATAAAGAATAAAACTGACAAAATTGTTAACTGATTATGGAGTCAGCCAAATTTGTAGTAGTAGTACTACTTGTTTGGGTCATCGATACATCATAACAGATCTGATCCATTCTGCTCCATGAAACAACTTATCCTTATTGATTTTCATGTAAAGTAGCTTAAAGATATAAAACAAAAAAGTTGTAAAATAGCTTAAAGTGAATTTTTAAAAAGTTATGATCGTCACATTTTCTCGTACATAGACCGTAAATTCTCGTATTACGTAATTAATTTATATCCTATTTTATATAAACCACTGTTATAAACATATCAAGACTAAAAAATTAATTTGTGAAATATTATGTAGAATCTTATAAATAAATTACATAATAATGAAATTTAGTAGCATAGTAGCAGAGCTAAACATGAATTTCATTCAGATAAAATTTATCATGATCTTTTTTGTTATAAACTCTTCCTATAAAATCATGGAAGAAACCTTAAGTTATCAATAACTTTGCAAACGTTATAAGCAGCATAAAATGAAAAATGAAATGTGCTTTTGAAAATATTGATTCCGAACTGTAGCTTTGGTTTATCCAACATTAGTTGTATTTTCTTCTGGGTCAAAAACTCATTTATGTGAGAAGTACATATGTATTAAGATGGATTAAAATAATTCAGTGTCTGGGGCTCTTCTCTATCAATCACTTTCTGTACACAAATAAATGTATACGATACTGCAACAGTTGTTATCGATCATTTCTAGTTTAAAAAAATTTATGATCTTTGTCAATTATGCTGATAGCTTTCTATTTGTGGAATTCAAAGATCGCGCAGCTTTCGTATATCTAGATTTTCATGTATATGTATTATGTAGCACGGATACTGATCTTAATAATAAGCAAGGATGTCTGACTTTTACAACATTAAAGTTTTCTGGTACTACAATTGTTTTTGTCCGTCACCAAGGAATTCAAGTCATTGATTGAACTGAATATATCCGTAATACGGGTCAAATTCATTTTTTACTTCGCAAAATGGAAGAATTTTCATAATTTGCAAAGAAATATATCACATATTTTTAAATTTTATTGCATATCTTTAAAATCCTCTTCATTGTTGTTACACATAACTACAACAAAAGTAAATAATATTCGAAAAGTTTGACTTTTAAAACGAACTTTACGAAAAAATGTCTACTTAGCATATTTGACTATAAATTTATCAATTCTCAGAACTTTTCGAATAACCTACCTAAGAAATACATTTGTTGATTTTTTAACGTTGATTCTTTTTATTTTTTAGCACCATCTGTTAGTTAAATAGAAGAAGTTTTGGAGGATATTAACGTAATCATTACTCCATTCAATCCAAACCTGTTACTTTATTTAAATCCAAAATTAATTAATCTGTATATTTCTATTCGTTTGCAGCTGTGTGCAGATATAATAAAGCAAAACATCCAAAATGAATACAAATCAATCCCCCAAGAATCTATCCCTTCCGATGAATAATAAATATACAGTTACAGCTCTCAGCAAATTAATACAAAAACAATACTAAGTCTCCAAACGGAAAAAAAATATCCAAAATCACCCTTTACTCTCGAAATATTACTGCGCAAGTGTCAATAATATACAAAAGTCCTTTAAAAGAAAAGCTTTGAATCTTTTACAATAACTTTTTTGTCTGACGATTGAGAAACATCAGTCCTTTTCGTGTCAGTGTAAAGTATTGTCACTTTTGTATTGTAAGAAGCCTTTAACCTAAGTCTTTTTTTTTTGTTGAAATATTAAAGAAAAACCAAAGAATAGACGGAAATTTTTTGTTTTTTCAAATACTAAACTTAAAATCTTTTTTTTTTTATATAATTTTTCCTTGTCAGAAAAAGTGACTTTGGACTTAATCGAAAATTTTTTAGTGTTGTGCCCCGCCCTGTCGATATAACTTGTCATCACCGCTCTGGTTACTATTTTATTTTACTTTTATTTAAGAAATAATATTTCTAATTTAATTTTTTCTAAATTCTAAATTGAATATTTTACATTTTTCAAAAAAAAAAAAAAAAAAATTTAATATATTTCTTTAAAGTGGTGTTTGTAATTTTGTTGATATTGAAATCATATTAAAAGCGACGAATATATTTGTAATATATATTTTGTAGCGTTGTTGAATTCAAATTATCAAAAAGGAAAGAAAAATAACAATTTCAGCAAAATGATTATCGGGTTAGTAAGAGATTCTGTATTGCAGTGTTTTTGTCATACATGCCGTGCACCAATTCTACCGGCAGGTAAGGTTATTGGTTATCAATTTGACAGTTTAAAATATCTTCAGTGACTTTTCACATACTTTCTTTAAACAATTTTATTTTATATTGATTTTATATTTCAAATTTTACCTTTCATTTTTTGAAAAAAATCAATTTTCCTTTACTTTATATGAAATTTATTAAAGACACATATTGATTACATTTTCTGCATATTTTCAAGGACCAGTAAGAAAAAAAAATGGTTAACTATAGCAAATCCAATTCAAAGCTTCTATACTTGTCATCATACTTATTTTCTTTTTCTTCTTTTTTGATTCTATGAGACATTGATTTTACAATAAAAAGTTAATCGTGTGCATTTCTGTAAATGGAAGGATGGAAATGTATGACTCATAGCTTTCCAAATTAAAATTATTAAAAAAAAGAAGAAGTTTTTATCCAAATGCTTTCGAACAATTTTAGTATATTTTTTTAATGGTTTTACCGTTATTATTAAACTTATTTTTCGCATTATTCATTATTTTTAACTTTAAAAAAAAAAACGGCTGAAGATTTAATGCTCGTCACTGCGGTAGATGACTTATTCAAATTGTTAAAAACATAAATCGTTTTTTCACCTTTATATTCTAGTCGTTAATTATATTTCCTAAATACAAGGTTAGGCACTCGAAGTGCTACCAAATTGAAAGACTGGATCTTTTTTGTGCGAAATTATTTTTATTGATCCAAAAGAAAATATTGTGAAAAAATTCCAGAATTAAAGAATAATTTTATTTTTGCTCAATATGACCTCCTTTTGCCTTAATTATAGCCTTGAGACGGTCAAAAAATGAATTGCAGGATGCCCGTATGTGACTCTGTGGTATTTTTGCCCATTCCCGGCGAAGTGCTTGCTTGAGATGATCCACACTTTGGTATTTTTTAGTGTTGATCTTGCTCTTCAATATACCCCAAATGCAGAAATCTAACGGATTTGCATCCGGAGAATTTGCCAGCCATTGATTTGAAGAAATGAAATATGGAACGTTATTTCTTAACCATTATTCTTGATTAATACGTGCTTTGTGAGCCGGTGCTGAGTCTTGTTGGAATGTCCACGGTCTGTCAACAAAATAATTGCAAGCCCAGGGCTTCAATACTGCCTCCAAGACAGTTTCCCGATAGATCGTCGGATTTATTTTTTTTTCCTTGGTCCAAAAATGCCAATGGAGAGCAACCATCAGTGGTCACGGCACCCCAAACCATCAAATACGGTGGTGATTGCTTTTTAGTGGCCATTCGAAGGTGTAAATTTTCGCATGACCTTGCAGGCAAGTAAACACGATCATTTTGTTTGTTTACAAGTTGCTCGATAACAAATGGTGCTTCATCAGAAAACACAATGTTAGGGAGCCTACCACTCGCGGCCAAGCTTATCAACTCCTTTGCTCTTTCCACTCTAACTTTTTTTTGTTGGGGTGTAAGGTCATGCGCTTTCTGGAATTTTAAAGGCTTTAGCCCTAGCTCATTTTTCAATATTCGTTGCATGATTCGTGCTGATATGTTCACCTCGGCAGCCATTTTATTGCCACTACGGCGTGGATTTCTCTCAAGCCGCTTCTTCACTTTTAGTACAATTTCTGGTGATGTTGCGGTTTTTTTACATGCTCCACCATGACGTTTTTTAATGCTTCCAGTTTCATTATATCGTTTTATTGTGCGATACACAAACATTTTATTAACTTTCAGGTGTCTGAGCTGGCGAACAATCGTTGGCTGTGATTTTCCAGCCAAATGCAATGCAATTACACTATTGCGTTTGACTTCCATCGCGAAATAACTTTTTTTGAATACAATTTTAAGAATATTAATCAACAATACTTAAACACAATATAATGATGTTTTATTAAACTTTAACGCAAACAGTTATTGTTATTGGTTTGACAGATATACCGTTGTGAAGTTAGTAACACTTCGAGTGCCTAACCCTGTATTCGCCAAGAAGTCGAAATTTTTTTACATTTTTCAAGCGATTTAAAACGAAAAAAATTTGACAGTATAAAATAAAACATTTTTGTTTTTTTTAATGAAATAGAATCGTTTGTTAGTTGAACGTTTTTGCAGTTGAATAATTAAAGATTTGAAATTAGTAATTCCAGTTTAACATATAAAGAGAGATGCTATAGGCATTGTCTAAGGCCTCGTTCAGAGTGCCTGTCGCGTACTGGTGCGAGATTATGCTGCGAAAAAGTGACTAAAGGCAAATCAAAGCAACTAGCTCAATGTGTTCAGAGTAGAAGCTGGCTGACAAGATGGTTTAAGCTGATATAATGGTTAATATAACTTGCATGTGAAACATATAGTTGCCCTTCTTTCTCAATACATTAAATTTGTTGCTATACACAAATTTATCGGTTTTAAACAAACCCAGCTATAAGCTGTCACCCGGAATACGTTTTTAGTAAACGCTTATAATCTCGCACCAGCACCAGTTGGCACTTTGAACGATGCCTTAATGATTTAAGATAATTTATCAACTGTGTTGTATATCCGTGTAATTTACACAATCGTACAGTAGAAGAAATTCGTATCAGGGAATTTTTTTATTAATGAGTTCTTTAATTAAAGAAAGTTCACCACTTAAATATTCATCAATACAACATATAGAAAGCAGCTATTATGGCCTTTTTTTCATTCTAACACAATAGACGATTTTGTGATCGTTATGATTAAAAAGCGTGTATCCTCCTTTGCTAATAGATTTCTACTCTTCTTACTTGGCTTAGCTGCAATAATAAAATCCATTTCAAAATAATCAGGTTATTTTTTGGTTTTAGATGGCTTCAATCGCGAGTGGAGTTTCCACAGTCTTTACATTGTTGTGTTAAAAATTTGTTTTAAATATTGGCTTTAGGAATATTTCCGGTTTAGAATTATAGTCATAAATCCAATCTTACTAGCTCTTTGAATATTTAATCCTTCTACAGTTCCTAATGTTGGTTCTCTTTTCCTTCTTCAGACTTCATGCCAGACACTTTAATGCTTTCTGAATAATCTGGGAAATAAAAATATACTTTAATTCGTGAATTTATTGTCCTCTTCAATGGAAATGCTAATAAAAAACAAAGTTAATCCAAACTACAAAGTTACTCCAAAAATCTTCCTGAAGCTAACATTTTCCTCACTCTCGGGGGGATGACTCGATAAATTACTATGTGAGAAATTTTAGATCTAAGTTTATTTATATCAAAAAATCAAATAATAAATTATACCTAAAAAGTTCTAAAGCTCATTTCTTTTAAATTAAAGCATAAATTTCTTTTATCTATTTCAAAATTAAATTTGAGACTTATTAAAAAGAAAAATTATTATTTGTAAACTTTAATTATTGCAGTATGACTATTTAAGCAAATTTAACTGAGCTGAAAACGCGCTACAAAAGTTACTTCTCTAGTACAAGGAACTCAATTTTACAGTCAATTTTACCATTAATAGTCTGAAAGTTTTTATTTCATTCCTTTATGATCTTGATAGAATACTTGTATAGTTTGTAGTCAAGCCAGGAACATACAAGACATTTATGTATATATAACATGAAATAGAAACTCATGTCTAGTTAAATTCCCTAGGAAATTTCTTTGGCGTCTCCTTAATTTACAATTTTATGGTTTTGTCTTGTTGGTTTCTTTAATAAAATAAGACGTAAAATGGAAGCATTTTTATATAGATGAGTGTCTAGCTCTCCTGAAATAGTATTGAACAGGCTCTAAATCTTAATATTAATGTATATTAAATAATTTATTTAGATTTAAATCTTTTATTTCTTTTTCTAACTATATTTATCACTATTTAATAACTAAACAAAAACAAAATCATACCCTTTTCTCCTTATGCAAAAAAATATTGATGAAAAATTTAGAGTACCAGATTAAAGTGAGCCAAAACTGCAAAAAATGCAGATGGTGTTGAACTTCTGTTGAGATAGCACTATAATTTTCTTATTTTATTTTTTATATGTATACTAAGCGGCATAATTTTAATGAAAATCTCAAATAAACAGTAAATAAAGAACACAACTTTTTTTATGACTTTTACTTTCTCTAAACAAATAAATTTAGTCAATTTTTGCCAAACAACTCTAACACATATAGCGTAACAGTGATTGCAACAAGATAATTCAATTGGTAGCAAAGGCGGATGACTGGTACTAAAGGCAGACATTATTATTAAGAGTTGATGACTTACACTTACTGGGAATCCCAAGTGCATGTGAACAGTTTCAATTCACATTTCCAAGCAAGAAATTTATTCGGTGGTTTACTCTGATCTCTCAGGCTCGGAAGTACACATTTATATTTTCATTGTAATGTAGCTGCAGCTGCAGAGTTTAAGATCATTACAGACCTGTTATTGGTCAATCTTTTAATTGCTAGACACAATGTGACCATTTAAATAGCTAATGACCTTAATAGTGAAAAAGATCAACAGGCAAGGCTTTACCTATATAAAGAAATTCAAAAAGGCTATTTATTTTTGGCATGATACTCTCCTGAAACTGAACTTGCCTAGAGCTTGAGGAATCTTAAATGTTTTAAGTTCAATTAGAATTGTTTTGATTAAGTCGTTCTTTGATTTTTAACCTTTTAGTCTCACCCTGCACATGTTTTCTTGCAAAATTTTAAGGGTTTAAACAAATTCGTAAAATTTAATTGTTTTTCCAACTTTTTCTTCTTTTTTTCTCAACAATATTACTTATTTTTATAAAACTTATTATAAATATTAATATAATAATTATTAATTAAAACATTGTTATTTCCAAATAATGAAGAACGTGAAAAGGGAAACTTAATAAGATTTATTCAAATGAGAAAAACAGTCTTAGAAATACGGTTGCAAAAGATAAGACTGAATTTTTATAAGAATTTCAAAACTTTATCTCTAAAAAATTCGATTTTTATGATGTCTGATACTTTTACTAATGTTGTAGTCCTTTTAGTGACATCATATGCTACTAAACTGGGATTAGGCTAAAAATGATGAAATACAACCCTCATTTGTTATATTAGTATACATCTCAAGGAAGGTTTTTAGTTTAATCTTATGTTGTCACGTACCAATGAAATTGTTTTTTTCGGTTTTTCTTTTTTTGTCAAAGCTTCTTCATTGTTTGTATATAACTTTTGGCTTTATTTATTCAGTAGAGTCTCTAAAGCGTGACAACAGTAAGTTGAAAAGAAAATACATATAAAAAATCCAGTTATTTTTGAAGTTCTGTCAAAAAAGTTTATTAAAGTAAATATATTAAAATTAATTCTTAAAACTAAGTCGTATACTTGATTTTTATGTTGTAAATACGTTCCAGAAAATACTTTTAAGTAAAACATGTTATTAAAGATTCTCATGTTTTTTCTGTCCAAGTGGAAATCTGTGGCACGACTTCTTGATGCTCAAATTTATTTAAAAAAATATGTAAAATAAAAGAATTCATAGAAAATATTTGTGTAAGTGTCTTTAAAATTTGATATTTATACATCGAGTTAGTCCAAAGGTTTGAAATAAAATAAATCACAAATTCACATTTTAATCAATGATATACTTTCTTCCGCTATTCACAATTTCTTGCCATTTTACAGGTTGCTTTTTAATTGCTGAAAAAAAACTCTAATTTTGATGCAAAAAACAAAAAATTCATTTTATGTATCATGATAAGGATTTAACTTTTTCTTTAGTAAAGAATTTTATGAGGCACGATTTAAACGAAAATCACTTGGAGCATTTATATAGGGAGAAAACAGAATGCGGCAAAAGCTCCTAATTAAATTCACTAATTGCTTGCAGCGTTGTTCAATCAGTATACAGTCTAGCTTTATCAATAATGAAACAACACTCATGATATTCACAAATTCCTGGTGGTTCTTAATCAATTCTAAGTTTAAACGACAAATTTATTCAGTGTAATATCAATGATTTGATTTTATTCATAATAGATCACACCATACATAGCCCTTTTGTTCTTTTTAGGATGTAAAGACACCATTGCTTTTTCATCTAAAAATGGCTCTCTTTGAAGCACAGTAGAAGTAAAATACAGATGTTTATTCAATACTGGCAATTAGCCTTTAATAGCTCATGTGGTACCCACTTTCCAAGCTTGGCCACTTTTCTAATCTCCTTTAAATGACGAAAGACTATATTCCATAAAATGAATTCATCCTTTCTGTGATCTGATTGTGGTTCTGACTTCACAAGATTTTTAATAACCTTTAAGTCGTATTTTTATGGATTAACCTGATAGATCCATATACAATTTATTTTATAAAAGCAAAAGGTAGTCTGAATCGACTTTTTTCGCCATGATTTCAATGTTGTTGGCTTAAATTAAAAATGATTTCAACATGCTCCTATTGAAGTGAACCTAATTTCATACAGAATATTATGAAAAACGTGATAATTAAGCAGAATTGTATTAGATCCTTGTTAACTTTCTTGTAATATTTATTTCGGTTTAATCAGTTAGTTTTCTAGATTTGTTAAAATTTAAACACAAAATCAATTAAGATAAAAAATAATTTTTATTTATAAATCATGAAAATGTTTCTCATTTTCATTCTGATATCAACCTGGAAATCGATAAAAGTTAATTTATTTTTGGCCTGATTTCAAATTACAACTAGCGAATCGAAAATTTCGATTGGTTTTTCAAGTCTAATTCAGTTTCAATTTGCTCTAATGCTCACGGACACAACAATATCAAATCACTGCTATTCTGTTGTATAGAAACTTTTAAGACAACATATTTCATTTTAATATGTTTTGATAATTTGTCCTAATTTACATTTTCTAAATTTTTTGCTTAGTAGTCAAATTAATAATAATAAAATAAATCATGGTGTACAAAATAATTTTTCCATTTTTTTAAAATCTCGTAGAAAATTTATATTAAAAACCGGATAACTATACATCATTCTTAGTTAGTGCTTTAAGTAACCCGTCAGCCTTTTTTATCAAAAAAATTTCCTAGTTATGATAATACTTTAATTACTCTTGGGTATTCTAGAGATTTATTATGGTTATAAATTTTACATACCGTTTACTTTTTTGAGTTTTTAAGACAAAATTCAGGTTAGAAAAATTATATAGATTTATTTGTTTTTGCTCATAAAGTTTTTCATCAAGCTGGTCCCAAAATTACAATAGTTTATTGATTTTTTTGCCAGTTTCCAGGAATATAATTTATTTTCCCATAAACTGATGCTACTTGGCCAAGCTGTAAACCCTAAACTAGTTGAAGCACCTGGTTCATATTATTCTTTACTCTTGTTTTGATTGAGGATTTTGTTGTTCTATTGTAGGGAATGTAGTATTAATAGTCCTCCTGACTTTCTGAAACCAAAAGTTTTATCCAAAGTTTTGCTTATGCTTCTCCTAAAGATTAGCTTGTAATCTTTCAAAACAGTATCCTATATTTAGACACATATTTCGTATAGCCTTGAAATGCATTTTTTAAACTGAACTAAATCTACAGAACATTTACTACCACGCTAAAATTCAACATTTAATTTTTATACTGTTGTAATTGAAATGGAAGAAGTTTTTACTCACTTTTAAGAATTGTTTATAGATCTGTTTTAGAGCCACTTATTACAAAAATAAAAATGTCATTATTACTTAAATATTTTTCATTGCAAAACAAAAATATATTTTATTTTATTTTCGAACCTGTAAAAATACGAATGAGCTGACAAAGAAATTTATTTCTCTAAAGAAGAATTCTTTATTATCAGCTGACATTTCATTTTCTTTTCTTCTCTTTTTGGTTAATGATTTTTAAATTTTCAAATTTATTTAATTTAATTGATTCAAATTATAAATAAAGGATAATTATTGATATTTATTTATCTAAATTTTGTTAACAACAAAAATGAAATGTCGTATGATTGACAGCAAGAAATTACTCAAAAATGGATTTCTTTTTAACTTGAAAAATAAGCTTTTCGAACAGACAAACCAGCATCAAGCATTCCAAGTGAGCGTTATGTTAAGAAAATAAATCGGCAAACCTAATGGCGCCATTTTTTGTCCTACAACTTATTGAAAAAATCTATGTAACCGAAATTGAACGAATAATTTAGTTCGGTCTAAAATGTTTGTAGAATTGAATTTTAGTATGTTTTTCTGTGCTCTACCAATCTACTCAAAATACCCAATCTACGACAAAACCCAATCTACTCAATCTGCGCTCTACCAATCTTCTCGGAATACATGAACGACAAAACTCAGTCTTAGATATTGATTTTATTTTAATTCCATCTCAAATTTTTAATTCAAAATTTATTTCAATTTTAAAAAAATGTGGAAAGTCACTGATTTTTTTGAATATTTCATAATTACTAAATAGAAATAATTATTTTAAAAAAATTCTTGCGACTTTGATTTAATAAAACAGTATCAAATAGACGGAATACAGTTGTACTTAAAAAACCTAACAAAATTCGATCGAAGCAGCCACGAATTTCAAAAAAAGTCAAATTTATTAGTAAGTATTAATGTTAAGTAATATTTTTATATGTTTAAAATTTATATTTATTATAATATTACAATTTAAACGTACTACAGAGTGACAATTTTCGCCAAAGAAAACTTACTTAGAAATATTATATAGTTTGCGTGACTAGACATTCGGGCTAGACATAAAGTCTTACCATTTGAATTATACTTAAAGGGCTCTCTCCCTCTTATTTAGCTTCAAAGTTTTTCCTTTGTATATACCAAAGCTTATCCTATTATTAGAATTTAGTCATTGTTTTTAATTATATTAACATTTTAAACGGCGACAAGAACTAATTTCACCTTCAAAATAACTGTAATATAAGAAAAACTGATAATGTTAAATGCAAAAATTATTCTTATAGGAGAGGTGCCATTTATCAAAGAATTTAAAGCTTTTTTGAATATAATTTTTTAGGGTACTTGCAGCTAGCTTGATATTTTAAGCTGAAATGTTAACAATAGTGTCATCAGGGAAATATAAAAATTTTGGCGAATTTCGAGTCAAAGAATTTGTTTGAAGGAGTATCAGCTATAGAAACATTATATAATATTTTTAATTCCATTAGTCCTTTTTTGTAAGGAAATTATCTTAGCAATGCACTAAATCTAAAATTAATCGATCTTCAGATTTTCGATTTTGCTATTCAAATTAGTAATGATTGATATCCAAACAAACTTTTTCATGAAGTTTTTCCAGAAAACAAAACAAAAAGGAAATTTTTGAATTCTGTTTTTAATAACAAGCCAAAATATTTTGAATTTTAGTTTTTTTCTTATACAACTTAATGAATTAAAAATATCTAAATTATTTTTCCTGATTTTTTGCTAAGTTTGCAAAAATTTAGGTAATTGAGATTTATTAGCAAAAACATTTCAATCCCTAGTAATGCTTAAGTCGTACATATCCAAAATTAATTAATTAATATTCTTCTTATGTAATAGCTAAGTCATTAATTATTCTATTTGCGTCTCATTTGTGTAAAACTATCGCATTCTTGTTTCTTGTATTATCAATAAAAAAATTTGCTGAAGGATGTTTTCGCAGTAAGCTTTTACTTAATTCTTAAGAATAAAAAAAAATTAATTGACATGAATTTTATAATACTTACAGCCTGTTCGGGTAGTATTTTCTGTCTCGAAAGCCTACATAAATATCGAGTCGGGTAATATTACATGTTTTGAGAATTTACATCAACTTCTCATTGTTACCGGATTACGTACGTTTCATTTTTTTTAAATAACAGTATGTGAATGCTTTTAAATTTAGTAAGTGATAAATAGCTCGTTAGATAATGGCTAGCCATCAAGTCACAAAGTTAAAAGGATAATCTTATCTATCAGACTATATATCTAATTAAAAAAGCGTTATTATCGCTACTTATTTTATTTAAAAGGGAACCACATGACGCTAAGGTGTTCAATTTTTTTCTACTACATAACAGGACATAGATATAAAATATTCAAAAGTGAAATTTAATAATAATATGAAATTAATAATATTAAAGTATTTCTAAACTACTCATTAAAACACAACTAATACTTAAATACTTTTTATTAATTATCCGACGGCATCCCTTTTCCATCATCAGACGAACATAGCGCCTACCATTGAAATTACAATAAAAATCAGCTGCATATTCTTCATTGAAATAAAAAGAAATCTTTTTGATTGCATTTACTATATCACAATATTTATTATAAAATCACAAAAACTTTACTTAATTTGAAAAATAATTTCATACTATTGGAGCAATATGGCCAATAATTGCCAAATGAATTAAGTTTAAAGTCACAAACTTGAGCTACTTAAACTGATGAGAAATTAAACCCAGTTAAAAATTAAGCTCGAACTATTAAGCATAAATTTTTCTCGAGTTAAGTTTAAACTTTCGCATGATTCTAGATTCGAGTTAACTTCGCAACTGGACGTTCGACTCATCCTATGTTTTGTTTAATTTTAAATTGAAAACTATATAAAATTGCTTTTATAAAATTTGGAATAGTTAAATTCTTACTGTTGGTGTCTTTTTTCTCCTGTAATTAATTTTTTTTTAAGCTACAACCTAAAACACAAAAAGATATTGACATATTATAAATTTCTTGTATTGTAAAAACTATTTTGTAAATGATTGTTCTTTGATTGTTAAAAATTATTATTTGATTGTATGGATCAAGAAAAATTTTTAACACTTTTTATCCCCATCTCGGAACACCTTCGACTATTTTATATTATTGAGAAACCTTAAAGTGTTATCAGTTTCAATATAGCATAGAAGCTTAAAGAAAGAAGGATATTATAAAATCAAAACTTAATTATTATAAAAAAGAACTGTAATATAATATGAACAGGACAAATGGAATGCTAACGTTAAGGAAACATTGTTATTTATTAGCCACAAGAACTTAAATAAAATTTATACAGCTAAATATAGATGTAGTTGTATTTGAAAAATTAAAGGCTTAAAGAACACATTAATTTAGCTTGTAAGGCTTCTTCGCTTCATGTGCTTTATATGCATGGTACAAAAAAAAACACAAGCCACAACACACACATGGTATCAATCAAAAATGTTTCGAACAAAACAAGCTAATTTTTATAATTGTATAAAATAGGTAAAGTTTGTATGGGTAATAGGCTAATTTTCCAACAATTTATTATGTCTAGATTGAAATTAGGGTGATTTTGGAGTTATGTTTATTTTTATTATGCAAATTTCTTATTTAGTACAGACGTGAAATAAATTAATTTTAAATTAAATTTAAATAAAAGTTTCTGATTGATTTAGAATTTTGGTCTTGTGCGATAAAAAAGATACAAAAAATGCAAACATTCAAATTTTAAAGTAACCGTCAAAATTGATACTTTCAGTACTTCTATTGTCATCCCTGTATATTGATTCAAAAATTGTCTGGCCACATAAATTTCATAGTTCTGAAATTACTAAATTGCAAAACCTATGAGCAAATAAAATATATTGAAATCTATAAAAATTGAACTTAACAATGCATTTGTATTTAAAAAATAATACAGTCCTAAAATTATAAATTTGGGAACTTTAAATGACTTCCAGAGCTGGAAGTATCAGTTTGTTTTTAGGTAGAACATTAAAATCAATGTATGGGGAAAACTATTTAAAAATGATATTAGTGGACATCATTTAAACTCAAAATAGGACGACAACATTGAAACAATTCTATGAATGGTTATTGGTGTTACAAAAGCTTTCCAAAAAATTGAACATTTAGAGCGTGCCAGCAAGCATTCGTACAGGAGGCTGGCTGCTGTTTTTTTTTATAGATTAGAAAGTTAAAGGGCAAGAAGAAGCTCCGAAATTTTCTAAATTATCCTTAAAACTTTCTAAGGCCGAAATTTTGCTGTCTCTCATCTGACAGTTTGTAATTTTTGATGACACATCATAAAATCTTAGCTTTTCCCTTATCCCGTCCTAATGATACAGTAGTGTAAACCGCTTTTTACGATAAGTGGAGAGAAGAATATAATCTGTGGACACTCAAACTACAAACTAAACTACAAGTTTCAAGCCATCTTGAAACGTTATTAGCCGACGTTTAATACCTATGTTCCCATCTCTATCTATCTCACTTTATTGTATGATATGTTTATTAAAAAGATATTTATACAACTAAAAGCTATACCATCAACTTAATTTTTCCTAGCTCAATTATTTTCTTTGAATGTTAAATGTAATGAACTAACCACAGCCAAAAGCAATCAAACTTATATCGTAATAAATTATGCGTATCGAAAACCTTGATGTCAATTCAACTGCAAACAAAGGTGTACTTAATTGTCTATCAATAAAAGGTAGCTAAAGTAATTTTCTTTTCTTCATAACCAATTTAATAGGCAACCCATTGTTTAGATTATGTAACTAAAATTATGAAAGAATGATTTACAAAGCATTTTCATAAAATTTCTCTATTTGTTCTGGTCAAGATATTAATTGGATTACAAAAATTAAAATATAAAGTAGTTTCTAAATTACTTCAACAGAGTTTTAGTAAAAATTTTTGATAAAAATGTAATTTAATAATTTTAGGCCGTTTATAAAATTAATTAACAATTCTTAAAACTGTTTTTAAGTAATTGATATTTAAATTATTATTTTTCGATTTTCAGCAACCGAAATCCGTTGCCAAGAAAAATCAAAAGGAGGACTAAGCTATGAAGTTATATTGGCTGAACCAGCACCAAATGCTTCATTACCAAAACGTCCAGTTACTCCTGGAAAAAATATATCTGCTGAAGAAATAGAACAGAAATTAAAAGCTGCCGAAGAGCGAAGATTGGTAAAATAACAAATATATATATAAAATATATATATGTATATATCATTTAGTAAATTATTTTATTTCATCTATTGCAGTCCTTGGAAGCAAGGAAAATGGCTGAACTTTCTGCTAAAATGGAAAAAATTCAAGAAGCTTCTCGTAAAAAAGATGAACTCAATATTGATTTTATAGTTCAGACCAAAGAAGCTCTGGAATCCAAAATGGGTCATTATGAAGAAAACCGTGAAGTTATCATTAATGATTTGAAGAAAAAACTTAAGGTTTGAATAACAAATAACTTTATTTTGAATTTTTAATAGAATATTTTACGGCTTAACGTTGCCTTAAAAACTTTTCAGGCCAGAAAACTTCTATAGTTATTTTGATATTTTACGCATTTGTAAATAAATAAAACTCAATAATGATTAATGCGAAAATGTGTGAGTCGTTTGATGTTACTCAAAATGTACATATCATTCTAAATCAAACGGATCCATTAAGCGTCTTCAAATCACATAGTCATGAATATTAGTTTTTGTTAAAGCAAAATAATTATTATATTGAAACTTTAAAAAAACTTTACTTTCAATTTTAGATTCATTCTGAAGAAATCGAAAAAACTAGAAACTCACTCGAAAGACAAAAACATTTAGTAAAAACTGCTATTGATGAAAAATTAGAAACAGCTCAAACTCTACGTGATGATAATATCAAAAAGATGCTGGAACGTCTTAAGGAGCATGTAAGATATTAAAAATTTAATCTAAACCGTTAGCATTATTAGTTTGTTAAAAAGTTTTTGGAATGTTTTTACTCTTCATCAGTCATTTATCAATAATTTATTAATTAAACATAACTTGAGTACAATTTTTTTAAGAAAAATTTTATTTTAATATTATTTTCATTATGAATACAATTTAAATAATTTTTTCTTTTCTTGTTTTTTTATTTCTTTTCATTTTTCAACAACAACACTCAACATGAATGAAATTTTGGTCTTCCATAACGTGTACAAACGTCACAACAACAATCTAAATTCATCACATAATTGAAAATTTACAAACAATTTCTTTGGTTTTTTTATTAAATCTATAATTTCATAATTAGAATAAAAACAAAATAGCAGAAATCAAAACTCAAATTGATTTTTTGGAGAATCAAAAACTTGAAGAAAAGACACGTATTATTGAAAACAAGTTGTACACTGCAGAACAAAATCGTGAAAAGGAAATCCAAAAGAAGTTAGAGAATATTCGAAAACATGTAGGTTTCATTTTTATTAATTTATAAACATTTTTAAGAAAATTTTTTATATATATATGTTTCAGAGTAACCAAATTTTATTTTATTTTTTTCATATCCATATCAAGTGCATGCCTTTAAATTTTTATATATATTAATTTATTCATTACTGTTGTATGTTTTTTCCATAGAATTGTTGGTCTATTGGGGGAAAAGTAACTCCTTGAAATTAAAGCCTTTTACTTGTTTTGTATTATATTTTGCTTGAAATCTTAATTTGGATTTCTAATTTTCGTCGCATTGCTACTTTACTTAATACACAGTGCAGCGGCGGAATAAAAGATATTGTTAATAAATTAGAAATTACCAAATTTGATGTTAGGCGTAAAGCAAGGAAAATTTTGTTGGTTTGATGTTCAGCGCTCACGATACGTGCAAAACTGACTTAGATGGTTAAATTGATGATAATACTGATTATTTGTAAACAATTGATTTTTTTTAAAAGTTTATATGAAATTTTAGAAAAACGGTGTTAACCAATCTATAAAATATTTGGGTAATCTTGCATGAATCTATTACCATCTCTAATACGTAGATGTATTCAATTTTGCCATTGCAAATAACAGATTAAGCTGTAGATATTAATGCATGTATATTAATGCTATTAAATCTTATTTCCTGAAAATACCGCTAAAAAAGTGATGATATAAGCCATAAATTTACAGATTGGTATAGATTATAACCCAATAAACATAAAGACAATAAAAACAATTGTTCATTTCTTAAATTTTGTAGTATATAATAAAAAGCTTCCTGGAATATTTTGGGTAACTGTGCAATAATGCCATACAAAAAAGCTTCATTATTGTTATATTTTAGACATTTTTATCTTCTCTTTGAATGATTTTTTGTTTTGAATAAAATCAGTACACTCCATCCATTAATAAGCATATAAATACTGCTTGAGTATAGATATTGTATTGGATACATAAATGTGGACTCATTCTCTTCATTAGGTTCTGTATCAAAGGCTCAAATAAAATTAATTCTTGTAATAGCTGATATTTACTTCAAAAGTAAAGCTCGTTGCTGCTAAAGTTTTAAATGTGTGTTGTGGTCAAAATCAAACACTTCTGAAATATCTTTTGAATAAATTAAACAATTCAAGCCTTAATTAAAATATTTTGTGCTTTTAAAATTAATAGAACTGTTACATATTTATTTATCTGATACTGTTTCTCTTTTTTACATGACCAAAAAAATAAATATATTTGGGTAAATATTCCAAATTCATCCAATATTTGTTACTTTTATTGATTTGGGGGAATAATAGCTAATAGGTTTGCAGTTTTAATAAAAACTTTAGTGTTGTATATCTAAACGGATTAATTGATTTTATCAACTATTGTCTGATCTTTCCAATGAAACTAAATTGAATACTATAATAAATATATTTAATAAAAACTAATGAAAAATTGAATTTAATATTTCTTTTTTATTCAAAAAATATTACAGGAAAGACGTGCTGAATTAGTTCGTCAAAATAAGGCTACGCTTTCTATTAACAACAGTCAGAACGATATTGAGAATACAATTGCTGCAACATCTGGTTAATAATGTTCATACAAAAGCAAGAACTAAACAAGATTCTAAATAATTACTAAACATGAATAAAAATATTGAACAATTAATTTTAAAAACAAAATTTTTTTGTCTGCTTTTTGCGAACTTGTATTATTACTCTTTAATTTTTAAATGTTTTTAATTTTATATATATATATATTCTAGAAGGTATTAAATAAATGAAAACTTTGAAAAAATTTGCTGCAATTTAATTTTACAGTTTATAATCATTGCATTTAGTATGCCCTTGAAATATATATTAAATATACTTTATTACAAATCAGTAGATAATAAATGAATCGAAATCGAAATCAAAACTCAAAAACAATAAACTAAAAAGACATAAATAATAAAATTAAGCTAAGAAAATTGCTCATTTTTATGCTAAATTAGCTTTTAACATCAATCAAAATCTAAAGAAAAATTTAATTGAAATATGTATTAGCTTAAAATTCGTTTGATATAAATTGTAAACAAGAAATTATAAAATATAAAATAATAAAAATCAAAATGTAATAATTGATAAGACAAACTAATTAATTTTTTATACAAGTAATGTGTTTCTGTATAATTCTAGAATATGATCCTTTATTTGTAAACAAACAAGCAAATTTAAAACAATAAACTGCTTTGAATGGAATTAGTTTAATTTCTTTTCTTTTTAATTTATTTATAGATTGTTAAATTTGTTCATAATAACTCAAGCATCTATAAAATCAGTAAAGTCGATCCTTTTTCTTACTGATCATTGTAGATGGCTGCTAAAACTAAACTTATGGTTAGTTTAAAATTAAAACTAAAAATCATATTTTTAGCAATGCTGAACAATCATGTGAATAAAACTTTTTTTTACTTTAATGATTCAAGGTTTAAATTGCAAAAAATTTGCTCACATTTGCGAACAATGCTGTGACTTGTATATTTTCTCTGAAGCCTTGAAATCGTAACGAGTGAAATAAATCATCCGAAACTACCAACATGCAATTCATGTATCTCTCTTTTTATTTGTGATAGCTGCCTATCTCCTTATCTTAAATAACTTAATAAACATTTCAATTTTGTGGAAAATCTTTTAATAAGATTTATTTTTAGATTGTTGTGAGGCTCATAAACATTAGGATTTCTGATAATATCACTGACAGTCTTTATAATGTCATCGTTCAGTGCCGACAAAACAAAATTAATATTATTGTTTTGAGAAATAATTCCCGCGAGTTTAAATTAAGCCTTCAAGTTGTCAAACCAAAAGTGACCAGTTTTGTCATAATGTACTGCACAACAGGTACACTATAAAAAGTTTCAGGCTACGCCAGCAAAAATATTTCACAAGACCTTAAAAGATTACAAAATTATTTCTCGAATATCCGTCGCATTAAGCCATCAAACCATTCGTCAAACAAATATTTCGCATTTAAAGCGCTTTAGAAATGTTCTCATGTATTTATTAGAATTCACAACCAAAAGGGTTTACAATATCCTTAAGATGGTCTTTTTTCGTTTATCTCCAGCCATCATTTTCACTTTGTCCTCAATATTAAAGGAAAAAATCAAAATTTCACTAGAACGAATAAAGCCTTATTTTAGGCTTCAAGACTAATTAGCTAATTCAAATATTTCCGTTGAAAACAGCATATGTTTATTTATTTATTGGACGTAAAATTTATTATTATTCATTTACTTATGTATGTACTTGAATAGTGGGAGTAATTATTTTATTCCTCACAATAGCAACTGCTTTTGTAGGTTACGGTTTACCATGAGGACAAATATCTTTGTGGGGAGCAACAGTAATTACAAATTTATTATCAGCAATTTAGATACAAATTTAGAACAAAATTTTTAAAAAATTTCGTTTTTTAATCTAAAACATTCCCACGTTCAAATTTTATTGTGTCTCGTTGGAACTAAGATCTATTTGGTGAAGGAGAGATCTGACAGTTATGCATAAAATAGGAATAATTCTTATTTTTGAAAGCGATATTCATAGTAGGTTCAATGTAAGTAAGCTGTAAAGAGTTTACTTGCTTGACACATTTAAAAATATAATTTTTTGCGGAATATAAAAGAATGAAGATATTAATGTTAGATTCTATTTAAAAAGTTTGAATGTCAAATTTTTCGGGTTAAAATGAAATAAAAAATAATTATGTTTTTAAAAAAATTAATAAAAATAAATAGAGTATAATGTAGTAAAAATAAACCAATAAAACAAATATTCATTTATCACAGTGTTTTAAAATTTAATACGAATGAGAACTTAAATTGGTCCCAGGTCATTAAAATTTCACACCTTCGCCCAGTTATTTTCTATCAAAACTTTTTTTAAACTGGTCCAACTACCTAACTCCATTCGGAAATTGAGAAATTGAGGACATCCAAATGCATTTCTTTTAGTTATTCACATAAAGTGCATTTCGTACGTGCAAAAACGCCTAATAAAGACACTTTTTCACACCTTTATTCAGTTATTTTCTATCAAACCTTT
The DNA here is from genome assembly GCA_947359355.1 of Acrocera orbiculus. NCBI lineage: Eukaryota > Metazoa > Arthropoda > Insecta > Diptera > Acroceridae > Acrocera > Acrocera orbiculus. The sequence goes on from OX375757.1 coordinate 4,750,473, forward strand.
CAAAGAAACAGAAAATTTGCAAGGTTTATTATGTAATGTTGTGTTCACATCAGGATCTGGTCCACATAGATGTGACTTAATACATTAGCGACTTTTCTCATTTCTTGATTCTTGTCACTCAAATGATGAAGTCCATAAATCACACAATTAAAAGTCTAAGAAAGAAAAATTTTTACATTTAGCTAACCAATAGCCTAAGCTCCAACTTTTTAGTGCATTTAATGCATGCTTTTCTTAGTGTGTACAAATTCAAACTATTTCAATATGAAACTTCAATATTATTAATTTAATTAAAATTTTAAAATAAGCAATGACATTTTTGTGTGGAAAACTCTATTTTTAACAATTCAAAAATATGAAAAATTAAATAATATCAAATTGTTTTAAAACTTTTAGTTGAAAAAATAATAAAAATTAATTTAAAAATAATATGGCATTAGCTACACACGAATATTATTAAGTATTTATTCAGGTTTTTTAGCTGACCAATGGATATAATCAGCTTGTGTTGCTGCTTCGTACTCTTGTACAAGACAATCAACAACATCTCTAGAAGCATCTAATTCAGAAAGATCATCTTTAAACATATCCTCACGTTTAAATTGATCTAGAAAAGCACCACGTTTTCTCAATTTATCATATTGTGTTATAGCTCGTTCAAATAATGAACAAATACTTGTATGATTTGCTAACATTAAGCCAGATACTCGATGACTACTTTGTACATATGGGCTACTACGTGAGAGAGCTACTTGAATACTTGTTGGTCCCCATGGTATAAACTGAGCTAATTTTCTTTCTCTAATTCTTTGAAGAGATTTATGTACTTGCGTTGGATCTACTTCACCCTAAAATAAAATTTATTATTATTAGTTTTAAATAAATACAATAAATTATGAATAAATTTTACTTGAATTATATTCAAAATTGATATATAACAATGATGATTCGCTTTGTCTGACCCAGTAGAAACCATCATATTTTTTGGTTGCAATAAACGTCGCATTACATCTAAAACTGTTGTTTTACGAACATTTACGCTTTGCTTTAAATAAAATAAAGAAAATAATATTTATTTATTAAGTTTAATTGTATTATATTTACATCATTATCCGTAGTCAGTGGTGTATAGCCTGTCATTAAGAAATGTAACTGTGGAGTCGGTATCAGAGGTGCCGTCAATCCAATCAAATTGTTATTCATATAAGATGGATATCGTAAAGTTGTTGTACTAACTGACATAATAGTAGAAACAAGACTATTAATTTGTGTAAAGCTAGGATTCTGTATATGTAATCTATCTGTAGCAATCCTGTTTAATGCAGTATTATCTAAAACGACAACACAATCAGCTGAACTAGTTAATCGACGAAGTGTAAGCATTGAGTTGTATGGTTGAACAACAACATCACTAATTTCATCTTGATTTGGAAAAACACTATATGTTTGAATTAATTTCTTTGGAAATCTATCTGATAAACGTTCCATTATATATGATCCCATTCCTGAACCTGTACCACCTGCAATTGAATGACACAAAACAAATCCCTCAAGGCTATCACTACCATCTGCCTCACGATCAATTATATCAAAAATTTCTTCTTGAAGTTTCTCTCCTTGACTGTATCCTGATGCCCAATTATTACCAGCCCCACCACCATGTTTTGATAAATAAATATTTTCAGGATTATAAAGCTAATTATAAAATATTTTCATTAGTTCTATTTAAAATTAAAGTAATCAATAAATAATTTTTGTACTTTTGCATATGGAGAATTCATAATTGTATGAATTACTCGAGGTTCTAAATCCAGCAAAACTGCTCGAGGTATATAATGATCATCATCAGCCTATAAAAAATTAATTGTAATTATGTATTAAAATACAGAAGTATAATTACTTGATAGAAAAAAACATCTTTTCTATCTGTACCATCGGTAGCAAAGTCTTCAATAACCCCATTTGGTGATATTCCATGCTCCAAACAAAGTCTCTTCCAAAACTCGAAACCAACTAAACAATAAAATTGTTAAATTACTATCACATTATGCATTAATGTAATTGATTTAAAATTTACTTTGATTTCCGCATTGTCCTAATTGTAGCGTAATGATTTCGCTTGGCATTTTAAGAACATATGTATTATAAATTTAAGTTAACGTTATTGAAATCTGTTTAAATCTGTCAGTTTATATTGTCAAATTATTGAGGTTATTGAGCAAAATTTTAATAGATGACGTATACTCAGTCCTCTTAGATGTAGTTCTGTGATTTTTGGAAGTTTTTTTTTATGAAATAAATATTAAAATTTTATCAATTTAAAGTTTTATTTTTTCTACTTTTTTTTCAATTTCCTTCTAAAACTGTACAAAGCTACAAATTTACCTCGAGATATTTAAATTCATCAACTAGAATTAGTAACTCTACAAGAAATTGCCGAGAAATTATTCCAGCAAACGGGTCATATTTAACAAGAACTTAAAAGTTGTTCGGAGTTAATACGTTTCACTCCCTCTTATTTGTTGTAGGTTCGTTTAACTTTGATTTTCGTCACATGAGCTTAGTTTCAGAATTATGGGAAGTAAAAAAAAAAATAAAGGAAACGATCATCATTTGTATTCTAAAGCAGCAATAGGCGTTTCACACAGGCTCTCATATTGCAATTGAAATATTACAATACATTAGAGGAGATTGAATTTTCCATACAAATTTACAAAATTGTGGAATCGAAATTGTAATATCAATTCTGTGTGAAACGCCTAAAATAAATTCTGGAACAAATTTCTCTCAACTCAAATTTGGATCGCTTAAAATATTTGCAAGCTTCTTTATCAGGCGAATAATACACAACAGGAATGGGAGGGAGAGTTTGCTACTAAATATTGGTTTCCGCAATTAATTATTTACGGCAAGTCAATTTAATATAAAAAAAACTAGTTAGGAAGCATATGTAGATTATATATTTTCAATTAGAATGTCAAACTCAAAAAAACTATTGAGTATAAGGGCGCCTCAAAACTCCTATAAAACCGCGTTATAGAAAACTAATCTAGATAAAGCCTTAAGATCGAGTGTAATTTGGCTAGAAATTTGAGCATCATTTTCAATATGTTCAGATATGATTTGCCTATTTTTAAAAATTCGATTTAATTTGCATTTCATTAAATTCATTAAGTACAAAAATTAAACTTAAAGTAACTTTATTTATGATATAAAAAATTAAAATATTTATATTTGTAATGAAATTTTATTTAAAAAAAAGGGGCATTAATAAATACCAAAAATTAAATTACTTAATAAAAGGATAATAAAAAAAAATATTTTTTATAGGACAATTATCAGAAATATTAGATAAAGTAAACTCAATGTCTGTATTAGAAGAACCTGAATGTTTATAGTTGTCTTCAGTTTTACATTCCGACTGATAGTATGGAGTACAGTTATTAAAAGAATTTATTCTAAATTCCTCAGAAATTGTATAATTTGAAAAAGGCTGAAGTAAAGCTGGTTTATGAAAGTAAATATTATTCTGCCCTTGATAGGAAGTGAAGCCTCCGGATAACCGTAAATAGTTTTCCGATGACACATTTACAGCAACAAAACCTGATGTTTGACTTTTTAATTCTATACCTGAAAAAAATAAAAAAAAGTACATTAAAAATATATAATAGTTTTTTATAAGCCCTTTAGTACAAATAAACTCAAACAAACATTTCATTTATTTAAAAACTACCACATTCCTTTGAATAGCTTCTTACTAACATTTTTTCAATTAATTTTGGATTCTTTTTCCTTATTTAGAATTTATACAAGTTTAAGGATCTGAGTCATCTTTTAAAAATTTTTAAAGTACAAAATACTGAAGACTTCTAAAGAAGCGTAACATTTCCTCGGAGCCAATATGCCCAATATTAAAACACAATCGGGTTTCCAGTTCAAGGCTCGAATGAACCTTCCATACGAGACTTCTTTGAATATATTTTTACAATTATTTGAGTAGTATATAATCATTTTTCATCAAAGTGGTTCATCGGTCACAAAAAGGAATTTGGTTTTTATTTAGCCAGAACCCAATAATATCTTTGCATTCATAAAAAGTAAAACAAATCCCTTAAAGTTTCTCGAAAGCAGCGCTTAATACTTAAAATAGTTGCATTAAATAAAAATGTATTAAAGTGAAAAAATTACCTGCTATCCAAATTGGTCTGTTAGTCTTAAAAGTAGTTTTCGAAGATGTATTTTTTGAAGACTTAGTAGATATGGTTATATCTTGCGTGAAAAGTTTTTGCTTAGTTAAATCTTCGGGTGTTGATGACTTGGTACGCGCTGATCTAATTACGCTAAAACCCTGTGGTACATCATACTTCTTTCCATTTAAGATATTAGACATAAACGCCAGTTTTTCTTTTTCTGATAATAAATTTGAATTAAGAGGGCCTTTATTAGTAAATTCTTCTGCAGACATTGTTAGGAAACGAATCTCTTTTAAAGCTTTTCCAACCAGTTGCTCGTGTTTAGCTTTACTCGATTCTATTTCATCTGCAGTTTCTTTGCTATGTTTTCTTTTCTGTCTTTTTTTGTTTTGCTCTAATGACAGGTCTGGAATCTCTTGGGATGTACAAGTTTCTAGAAAAAGTTGATGCTTATTACAGTAATCCGTTAAAGCATCGAACAATTCTATTTCTGAACTAACATTAAGATGATTATCTTGAAATATTTTTAATAAAAACTCCGGGTCTATTTCTAAAAAGCTGGGATGCTTGAAAAATTTTGTTATGTTAAAGAAAATGATCTGAAATATTTTATCAAAAAAGGATCATATAAATAGTTTTAGTTAAATTAAAAATTACTTTCAAGTACGCTTCTTTCAATGATTGTTGGTTTAAAAGATCTGCATGTTTGGATATGACTAATGCATTTTCATAACAAATATGATCCCAAATGTACTGCAGACAAAGTTCAACAAGGGGAAGCACCAAATACTTATCAGCGACTCTCCATACATTGCAGGCTACTTCAACTGATTCAAAATCTATTTTATCCGTGTACATAAATTTGATCATGGCATAAAATGCATCTGCATCAACATCAGGAATATTTATTGGATCACCCTGAAATGGTACACTTCCAAAGAATTGTCGTGCTAATACTGGTGAAGCCATGGCTAATAACAATTTGTGAGCTAAAATTTCTCTCGTGTTGGGCTCAAAACCAACCAATAAGACACAATCTGTCCACTTATCATTTTCAAGTATATATTTTAATCTTGAATATAAGTCAAAACAATTGTCCTGCCATTCTGTGGAAGTTTTAACCAAGTTCGAAGTCTAGAAATTCAATAGTTTGGATTAAAAGTTTTACATAAAAAAGAGGTTTAAATTAAAAAAGAAGATCGTGTATTTTACAAATCGAATTTAAATCTTTTCTAATTTTTGATTTGAATTGTAATTTATATAAATGTAAACAAGTCACTAGAATTACATCTTGGTGGAAGTCTAAAAGTCACATCACGTCTATGAGAATATTAATTTAAGTATAAAAACTAGACAAATTAGTTTCTAAAATGTTTTTATTTACCTTTTAGTGATCCCACTAATTTTTTTATTTTTAAAAATTGCTATCAACAACAATGAGCAGCAAAAACAAATTCTATTCAGCCGATTTAATCATTACCCGAAAGACAATCAGTTTTAAACAAAATACATATAGCGAAAAATTGATAAGAGCCAAAAAAAAACTGCATATGATACCAATATTCTTGATTATTAATAATGAGCTGTAAACTATCCTGAAGTTGAAATCTTACTTACAATTATTAAAATTGAAAACTTATTACTAAAAAATATTTTACATGTTTCAATTACATTAAAGTTAAATATTTCCACGTAAGATAATTATTTGCAACGACTCTGGATTAGTCAAAAAATCTCTGTGAATTCTCTTAGAAATTAACAAACATCAATTTAAGTATATAATAACATGTTTACTGAATGCAATCAAAATAAAATGGCGATATGCAAGATATTAATTGTATCCCTAATTTAATTGAGATAAAATTATAACTATAATAGTAATTAATTTTATTCAATTGGATATATAAACGTTCATATAGAAGCCAATTTCAAATTTTTACTTCAATTGTTTAATATACTTACTTGGCTTTTGGACTTTTTTTTCGACATAATTAAAATTTTAAAAATGACCGATATTTCAATGAATAGTTAATATATGTAATTAGAAATAACTACTATAAATGAAGCAACACACCGGCAAAATGACAATTAGATCAGGTAAAAATTAAATTAAGAAATCCACCTAAATATTTTTATCAAGGCTGTGTTTATTGATTATCCGACCGAATATAACAGACAATTATTAATTTTCGGATTAAATTTTTATCGTAAACAAGAGATAAAGGAAGGGAATTAAAAGCGGTATGAAACATGAAAAAGATATTAAACCTACCGATCGATCTTAATAATTAATGTAAGTTTATTAAGTAAAGGATTTTTACTTTATAAGAATTTGCAATCATGTTTTAATAAGACTTATTTTCACCTCACATCTGTCATTTCTAAGATTTTTTAAATATATTTAAAAAGAGGGAGTTTGTAAATGTTAAAAGACTTTATTGATAATAATTTATTGAGGATAAAAAATTATTTTATTTATAGTAGCTGTGAGTAGAAATTTTAATAAATCATCAAAGCAACTTTAAAAAACAGATTTTATAGGCAGTTCATTGATGCACATAATTAATGAGCTCTAAATCGAAAATATATTATACTAACACTAAATTCAGCTTTGAATTAAACTTGTGTTTTTTCATTTTAATTACAGATAAACAGAATTTGTTTATTCATGTAGTTGTAAATTTTTTTGTTGCCCTTAAAGTAATTTCTTTTTGTTTTTAGTCTTGATTGCTTTTAAAGTTTTTATTTAAATGTTTAATCTCTTAAGTTTTTGATTTCAAAAATACAATTTTCAAATCTATTAATAAATCAAAAATCTCCCGTTTTAAATTAAGAATGATTTGTCTAACTTGCTCAACTATCAAAGGATATGTTGTCAACTTGTTAATTTCAACAAATGCTGAGAAATATTATTTACTCATTAAAATTGTAGAATAGAAAAAGAATTTTCTATTTTCTAACAGTTATTGACCAGAGGTTTATATATTTATTTATTTTTAATTTACTGATTGATTTTGAAAAATGCTGCACAAAATTAATTTTAGTCAAATATAGTTGCTTTGATTTACTTATCATAACTCTCATTTTTGCTCTTTTAAATATTAATGGTCTTTTAATACAATGTGAAATTGATTTTTCGAAGAATTACCAAATGACAAACTATTAAATTATTAAAAGGATATCGAATAATTATGTGAATTTAAACTTCGGGCTATGTATGTATATCAGGTTGAGAGTTTTGCTTATTATTCAATTTTGTTGGCTTTTAAGCTTTTAAACTTCGTATCGAGTATAGGAACATTTTTTAAATTCAAGAATATTCTGTTCATTCGAGATTAGTTTAATTTGGGTAATTACGAGTATTTTAAGTAAAAGGCGTTGTTCAATTGCAAATCAGGATTTCATTGTGTATACGAGTGCTTTTTACAAATTATCAAACGCAAAGTTTAGTTTTAAAGGAGTTACTTCTTCGTGAACTTCAAATTTTAAGAGTTAATAAAAATTTCAAATAATCATAATAAGAGATAAATAAGCCTTTCTTTAATTTAATGCACTTTACTACATTAATAAGAAAGCAGTCGTTAATATTAATAAAAGTGAAAATCAACTTCAGAATACTCAGATTTTAAACTTAAATGTATCTCTTTTTATTAATTTAGAAACCTAACCACCTAAAATCCTTTTATAATTATAAAGAATAAACTCAGGGATAAAATGGTAGTTTTAGTTTTTCAATTTTTTGTAATGGTAAATGATAACAATGAAAACAAAAATGTGTACAAAATTTATTGATGGTTTGCTTGATTCTGTCTACCTTTACCGTTTTTTCTAAAGATTTCGCTAGCATGTTAAAAGCTTTAGAATAATCAAAAATGACACAATACTGTTTTTACTAGGCTTCCTTCTTGTGTCCTTTATGACTTATTAGAACTTCAATTACTTGGACTTTGTTACTTCATTTCTTGAAGCCAAACAGTTCCGCTAAGATATTTTTCGGTATATTTTCTTTATTAATTCGTTATTAATAATTCAAAGCTGGTATCCTTCACCACTCTTCTTCAATATAAGTTTGAGCATTTGTGTCATCTTTGATTTCAAAACATCTGTCCATTAGAAATGTCCAAGTACCTGGCAAGACTTCTATTTATTGTTTTGCTGTTTAGAGTATACATCATCTGGTTTTTCCGTAATGTAGATTTTTTTAAAGTTCTGAAAGAAACATTGAAATTTTGATAGAGGAAAACTATAAAACTAGTAATTTGATTTTTATATTTACTTGAATTTATTCTTTTTTCTGAGGTATCTTATTTACTGAAAATACTAAAATTGATGCTTATAATTTACTTTAAATAAAATCTCAAATAAATGAGATCAATCAATGACTCCCTGACTAAGAAAATCAGAATTATAGTAATTTTTGAAATAGAGAAAATAAAACTTAAAAGTAAAAAAGAGGATATTTTAATTAAAAATCAGAAGAAAATTAATATTTAATATTTTATTTTTATTAAAAAACCTTAATTTTTAAACTATTTTCATAATCAATATGCTATATCGAAGCTAAATTATATTTTAATATCTTTTTAGTTTCGTTTCTTTTTTTTTTATCAATCATCATTTATTAAATTATATTCCTTACTATAAGGATAATGAAAGATTAATTGTTGCAAAAAACCATTGTTAGAATTGGAGAATGTAAATTCAACATCCACATAATTAAAAAAAGGTGTAGTAAAATGATTTGATCTGAAAGTTGTATAATTAGATGTTTTTCCTTTCTCACTACGTAGCGTGTAATTCTTAAAGGGTTGAATGAAAAAAGAATTTTTAAAGTAAATCACACTTTCTGTTGTACCTGTTTTAGTAGAATCACACCCAAAAGCTAAGCTTTGTTGTTTTTCATTCTCCAGGTGAATATGAAAATTTAAAGTTTCCATTGGATGAACTACTGTCACGCCTGAAAAAATAAAATATATATATATATATTGTTTGAAAGTTTTTAGTATTTTTATTAAATGAAAATCAGCCAAATATTTTTTTGTTCTTCAATCTACTTTAATTTACGCAAATAAACTTCACAGTATATACCTGATTAAGAATTACTGAATATTATTTTGATATAAACATAAATTATTATGTTATTTTTACTCTAAAATGCCTGACTCTGCCATAATGCAGTATTTGTTGTGTCACGATTAGCTTCCGATTGCATTTTCGCAATTTAGATAGAATACCTTTTCCACGTATTTTTTTGATAAAATAATTTTAAATATAACCTTGAAAATGTAAAAATCTTGCATCCCATAATAAATTAAGCCTCACATCATTTATGTATAATTTTTGTACCATTTCATTACACAGATAGGAAAAAAAGTTCATTTTAATATAAAAATATTAATTTAAAAATTTATCGAGTTCTATATAACTAAAGTCATTTTTATATTGTGTGAAAGTGTAAATAGATTCACCTTTTACTAATTTTATAGTTAAATATTAGATAAAAACACTTAAGCCTAACAGACTTAATAACTACATTGAGCCTAATGTTTTTAGTGCAATTTATATTTACTATCAAAAATATCTGAAAAAAGTTACCTTCTAGCCAAATTGGCTTATTAACCTGAAAAATAACGCTAGAACTCTGTGGGTATTTTTCATATTTATTGAACAAATATCAGTAAAGGTTTTTCTTAGTATAAGGGAAATGATGAAAATTAGATCCCCGCTTACTTAAAGACATAGAAAAACCGTTTGGCATCTCATATTTGTTTGAGTTCGAAATATTTGAAAGAATTGCTTCCTTTTCAGAGTCTGTTAGAATTTTGGAATTGATTGTACCCTCAGTAAATTCTTCTTTGGATAATCGTAAAAAACGAATTTTCTTCACAGCTTGTCTAATGATGGACTCAAGTTTAGCACTTTCTGACTGCATTTTAGGCGTCATTTGTGTTTTTTCTGCCTGATGTAATTCGTTTTTGTCAGCTACTTGTGGAAGTATTTCTTCACTTTCATTTTCTGAAATTTCCTTTTCGGGAAATTTTATAAAACTCTTTTCTAAATCACATGTTTTCAAAAATAGATCATGCTCCTCACAATATTTCTCCAATGCTGTTAATAATTCTATTTCAGAGTTTATATTTAGTAGTTTCTGTTGAAATAATTTTAGCAAAAGCTGTGGTTGTATCTCTAAAAACTCCCGACTTTCCAAAAATTTACTCATATTTGCTTGAATACACTGGAAATATTCGAAAGGTATTAAAAATGACTTGAATAAAATAACTTATAATTACCTCGAAACTTTTTTTCATTAGTAATTCATTCTCAAAAAGGCAAGCACAATTGTACAGTCATTGCATTTTCAATCCTACGAATATATTCGGAAGTATTATACCAGATATACTGCAAACAAAGTTCTACTAAATAGAATACCATATATTTGTTTGCAGCAGCCCATATTAGACAAACCTGCTCAACAGACTCAAAATTAATTTCCTCTGTATACATAAACTCTATCATGGCGTAAAATGCATCTGCGTTTAAATCAGGAACAATAATTAGATCATCTCTAAATGGAACGCTTCCATAAAAAGTATTTTCAAACACTGGAGATTTCATGGCTATTATTATTTTGTGAGCTGGGATTTTCCTTTGATTTGGTTCTATGCCAACTAAAAAATTACAGTCCCAATATTTCCCTTGTTGGAATAGTGGCTTTCCTTGCGGACTCCAGTAAAAATAATCATCTTTCCTGTTACGAGAGCTTTCCATATTGTTTAAATTCTGAGTGACTTTATACCTTAAAACAAATAAAAAGGTGAAAATGTTTCTCAAACTTTTAATAATGTATTAGTTTTCTTAGAAAAACAACTTGTTGAGTGATTACTGTTTAGTTATGCTGTAATCGCTCTATTTATGAAATTTAATTTACAACCAAAGGTAATTATGTTAATAGTAATATTAAAGGAGCAAAAAAGGATTTTGCATACATATATTCTGAACATATATTTAATTACAAATTGAATGAAAGCTGAAAATTTAGATTTGAGAACTTATTTTAGGTGGATAATTGAACTATTCAAATTATTTTATCAAGGCTCCTTTTTTAGAGTTGTTTTAGGCTGTCTACAAGTGCGGACTTGCGGCCGGGCTGATCTAATACCGATGCCGTTAGGGGTAAATTGATAGGAATCTGCTGAAAATGTTCAAATTGCAAGCCTACCTTGGATTAGAATATCGCAATCGGAATCGTTGTCAGCTCGGCTTTAAGCCGACACTCTTTGGACAGCCTTAGCCTGTGACATTCTAGATAAAACTGTCACATTTAAATAAATTCACTAAGACCCAACTCACAGCGATTCTGTGAGTTTTGTATGAAAATAACCGGTTTCGCTGTGAGTTTCATTGGAATTTTTAGGAATATAATTATACTTAATAATAGTGGTTTTTCATAATTTTACACTCTAAACAACCTTACAGCTAGCTCAACGGCTTGAATAAGGAAAAAAACTAATAATAAATAATTTATGGAAAATGTCTGCAATTTTGGTAATTCCAAAAAAATTTAAAAGGGATTTAATTTTGAACTTTCGATCACAATCTTTATGGCATATGTGGTATATAACTTCCAATTAACACAAAACAATTTTTTTATTCGTGTATGCTAATAAAATTTTAAAAAATTAATTAAAAAATAAAGTATAGTTTCATAATTTGTATAAAAATATTTGGTTACTATACTTTTTTAAATAAAATGAAGTTCTATGAAATAGCATAAACTTTTTAAAAGCTTGATTATAGGATTCTGTTTTTCAATTATTTCAGCATAAATCCGTAATTAATTTTCTTTGTGCACATAGAACGCAATTTTTCTTGAAGGCGTTTAAGAAATAATATGACGTAGTCACGTTGCATTGAGCACACAACTAAATAATATAAATTTCAATTTCTACTTACTTTTAATTATTCCAACACAATATTATATTTAAATTATTTCTCTTCTCATAAAAAATACTTTTATTTGTTAAAACAAATTGATCAAGGAAATAAAATTATAACAAATCTAATTCTGCTAGCCACAATCTATCCTTTTATAATGCAAAGTTATAATTATACATCAGCTACAGCTTTTAATGAGATAAAACAAAACGCTCCGAATTCGGACTAAACTTTTTTCTGACAGAAAACATCTACAGAAAAAAAGAAATACAATATTTTTTTTCTTTGTTGCTTAGAGCGATAAATGAATTTGGATAATCAAAAACTTTTAAATTTTTAATAAATCTTGCGTTTAAGTTTTGAGTTGCCTGTAAAAAAGCGGCGATCGTACATTTTCGATAACAGATTGTGTCTAGAAAGGCCCAAACACAATGAACGCGGTTCGCGGCGCGCAAGCGGTGACAGCTGTCACAACTATGGGATCTTATATAGCTGAATTTCGTAATTCTGAATGAAAACCGCTTGCGCGCCGCGAACCGCGTTCATTTGTGTTTGGGCCTTTATGGACAGCGATTTTAAAGGCGGGTTTGATGCGCGGTTATACTCAATCACCTGGAGACCCCATTAGTTTGCTTTTTTTATGCTATTTTTTGTTGTTTTTATAGCGTAAATCACTTGAAGTTTAACTTAATTATAAACAATTTAATAATAACGGATTATTATTAAAATTTTAACCAGCTGATGCTATAATTAAGTATATCTAATTATTTTCTACAGCCAAAAGGTCACGATTACAAACAAAAATGTTTGCTAATAGCAATCATATAAAGTCGCTACAGGCGACATGGATTTGGAACATTTGAAAAATATGGAATGAAAGTGATATATAACTAAAAATAACTAATTTGGTGTCATTCAGAACAGGATGAAAGTAAAATAATAAAAGTTTTTTCTAAAAATGAATGTAAATACTTTCAGAATATAGGATGTGCTTCGGATAAAATACCATTGCTGATATTGGTTGTGTAAACCTTGCCTTTAAATTGGTAAAAAACCGAGAAAAGGTGAAATAATAATGGGTGTTAACCCATAAGGGCTAATACAACTTCTTTCGCGAAAATTTCCGATGTTAAATATTAAGGTGTACTTATTGTTTATAAAATTATGATCTAGCAGTTTAATAAATTGAAATCAACGAACACAGAAATTCTTCGTCAACACGAAAAAGCTGCGGTTTGCGAAGATATTTTTTCATATTTTTTGTATATGTGTGCAACTATAAACTGAGTTTGAAATGATCTACATTGCACACTTGATTGGTTATCCATTAGTTTAAGCTCTTCTTCTATTAATTTAGTATAATGAGGATTAAGAACTTTTGTAACACAAGTAGTTTGCAAGATATTCCAACTTCATCAGGAATTTTGTGCATATTTGCACGATAACGATTTTGAATTCGAAATGAAATTGTGAATAAGTGAATCCCTCGTTTACAGATCCGCAGTTGGCAAGGGATTTTGTACACCTATATCAAAGCTAATAATGAAATTCTCAAAGAGAATTAAGCTTGTTAATTGATTAATTTGGTGCTGCTTGAGTAAAAAAGTTTTTAGGGTAAAACCAAAATAAAACATTTCATTATTAAAAGTAATACAAAAATGTGGAGAATATAATTTTTTTGGTCGAAAGGCAAACGATTTGAACATTGTATTTTAAAATTGGACTTTTGGGCAAATTGGGCATGTCTAATTGAAATGATCTAAAAGTAAACTTAGTTTTAATTTTAAAAAACTATTGCATACATTTTTAAGAACATCTCTTTAATCTGTAATATTTGGTACAAGGTTCCTTTTTATATGGGTTTGACACTGAGCCTTAAAATCTGTAGTCGTTAGTGGATTCTTTGATTCAAAACTTTCTTGGATTCAGGTTCATAATTTAGCAAATTTGATTAACGTGAAAGTTGTTTTGGTATAAGAATTTATTTTTAAAAGAAAAGAATTTTTTCCTTAAAAAACAAAAAAATGCTTCCATAGTGTATCCCAAATTTATTCCATATAAGACTAACAATTCTTGTTTTACTAATTTAAAAAATAATGAACTAAAAATTTATTGAAATTAAACTTTTTTAATGTCATTATGTAATCTATTAATAATAATTGATATTAAAAGAAAAATTTAGATTTAATGTTAAAAGTATTTATTTGAAAATCAAAAACTTAATTGAAATTGTTTTAAGTTTTACATTTTTATGTTAAAAACATATCGGAAAATATTGAATTGTAATCTTTACTGTAAGGATAATGAAAGAAGATACTTTTCAAATGATATATACTATTATTAATTTGCATGAACTCCATTTCTGGACCATGGATTTTTGCTGAAAATCCTTGTTTTTCTTTGCAGAGGTTATGCATGGGTTTTTCCCTGTATGGATGTTGATAACCACTATTTACATTAATAATGAGTGTATAGTTGATTTTTGATTGAATGAAAATATCATCAGCGAAGAAAATTTTACCATTAGTACTTATACAACATCCTGCAGTTAATAAAGTTTCGTTTGCATTTAATAATTTTACAAAAATTAACGCTTGCGTAATAATACCGGTCAATTCAAAACCTGCGAAAGTAAAAAATACGCATTACAATAATTGTTTTTTCAAAAATCTTAAATAGGAATTATTCGATTCGAGATCCCAAATCGAAAAAGTTCAACATGCTAAGGAGGCACAGCCTCAACAAATTTATAATAGAGATTAACTCTTTCCATTCACCCTTATGTCGATATTTAAGCTTTTAGTGAAAATGGTGGTCTTGAAAAATAAAAATGCGAATTGGTTAAATAATTGACCTCTTATATTATAGGAATTATATAGCAACTAACTGACTCATTTTTAAGCATGCAATCTAAGAAAATTTCTTAAAATACATAATTGGAATTTGACACCTTCAAATCAGAACAAACTTTGATATTGCGAAAAAACACAAAACCTAATAGTATGCAATTCACGACTCCTTTCATGTCCACCACCTACTACTTAATCATTCCTCTGTGGAATCCAATGACTAACTTACCAATGTGTTTCAATTCCTTACTTTATAAGTTATAAAATTATTAAAAATTAAGTCAAGTTTTTTAGCTTGTGTTTTAAAAATTACCTTCTATCCAAATTGGTCCGTTGACTTGAAAAGTAAATGAACATTTTCCGTCTTCCGTATATTTTTTAACCTCATAAAAATAATGTTTAATTGAAATGTATTTAGAATTAGCAAAGCTTGAGTCACGCTTCTTTCTAGATATACTAAAATCCATTGGTAAAACGTGTTCGTTTACTGATGAAATGTTAGAAAGAATCGCATCTTTCTCGGAATCTTCTAAAATTTTGGAAGCAAAAGGTCCTCCTTTTGTAAACTCCTCTACGGACAATGTTAGGAAACGAATTTTATTTACGGCTTTTCTAACTGTCATCATACGCTCAGTTTTATCCTTCTTCATTGCAATTAGGTTGATATTGCTTGCACTTTGTTCTACTTCTTGTGTCTCACTTTGTTGATGGTCAGATTCATTTTCAACATGTTTCTGATTTTGTTCTTCCGAGAAGAGTTTGTGCGTTTCACAGAATTTTTCTAGTGCACTGAACAATTGAAGTTCAGAATCAATATTTAGCTGGTTTTGTTGAAATAGTTTTATTAATAGCTTTGATTCTATATCAAAAAAGCTGGGATGTTTCAGAATCTTTGACGTGTTTAAACAAATGCACTGAAAGTATTTATAAAAAATGCATTTATAACTTGAGTACAATTCAAAATTACCTCGAAGCATTTTCTAGCTAGCAACTTATTCTCAAAAAGTTCAGCATATTTATGTACCACTATGGCATACTCAAAAGAAATATTATGCCAAATATATTTGGTGCATAATTCGAACAGACGAAAAATCATGTATTTATGAGCGGCACACCATATATCAAATGCCTCTTTAACCGATTCAAGATTAACCTTATCCGTATAAATAAATTTGATCATAGCATGAAAAGCATTTGCATCCACATCAGGAACAATAATTGGCGCATCTTGAAAAGGAACAGTTCCATAAAAAACTCGCTCAAATACTGGTGAACTCTTCGCTAAAACTAATTTATGGGCAAGTATTTCTCGTTGTTTAATTTCTGAATCAACCACAAAAACGCAGTCAGTAAACTTTTTATGTTCGAATAGATGTTTTAACTGTGTGGTTGAGTATAAACTTTCTTCTTGCCATTCAAAGCAATTTTCCATTTCGTTGGAATTCTGAAATAAACAATTTTTAAAATCGTACCTAAAAATTGAATCTGTTTAAGCAAGTTCAAAGATACTACACAGCTAAGTGATTTATTTTGTAACAGAACACACAAAAAGAGAAAGCCGAAAGTTAAACTTCAATTCTTGACTGAAGAAACTGCAACCTATGCAGCAGTTGGCTGAAAATTTAAAAAGGCTGGACGCATGCATTTTCCCGCAGAAAAAAGAAAATAAACGAATTAATTTGAAGATAAATGAGACTTGCAAAGGGCTGATCCAATTTGTTAAGGCGGAAGGAATTAAAAATAAAGGTGAAATTGATAACGTTTTAAATAAACATTTTTTTAAACGTAATAAAAATTTCGAAAAAAATAGGCTTTGAAATATCCTAAGAAATGGGAAGTAAATACTACAGATCGTTTATTAATTTAAAATAAAAAATTTTTTCCAAAATATGATCAGATTTGAATATACTTCATTTAAGAGACAATTTTGCAAAATAAAGTTATATTTTAAGCTTAACTTTCAGGAAATTTCATATTTTATTTTAGTAATAAAAACACAATAAATTCTATGTTCACATATGACGCATTTGTTTGCCGCCACGCTTAAAATACGACGTAATTGAGCAAATACAAAAAAAGAGAAGCAGTACAAATCTTAATTCAATAAACTTACTCTTTTTTAATTGACCACAATTTAATTATTAAAATATCTTTGATTAATTGAAAAATCTTTTACTATTTTATAAAAAATATAAAACTTATAAACAGCAAATAACTTAAATTTGTCTATTACCCCAGTAGGAAACTAATATGATGTACACAACGAGAACAATCAAACAACTGAGATATTTCATAATACTCACCTCCGTAGATATGGTGAAATAAGTATAGTTCCGAATTCGGACTAAGCTGTATTTTGACAGAAATCATCTGATCTGAAAATATACTTAAATAGAAAGATGTGTTGGGTTATAGGCATTTTTGAGGTTATATACAGTCTTTATTTATGCTGCGAACTTCTTTTTGTAGACCAATAACAAAACTTGGAAACTTTTTAGAGTTATGTAACTTTGTTTTCGAAATATTACTTTTATTATTTTATAAAATCTTTTCAGAAAATTAAACTCATTAATTAATTTCTGCAATTCTGTGTTTTACTTTAAACAACTTTCAAACTTTTAAGATTTTATTTTATAAAACTTGCACTAACGTTGAAAAAATATTTCACAAAGTTATTATTAGGGATTTATTATATGAGGGTTCTTAACGGATGCCTTAAGCCAGAGATTCTATTTAATATTTGGAATAAAAGAAATAATGCACAGGAAACAATTAATTTTTTTGCATAAAGAATACAGAAGTCCAGATATTTGATCATAAATTGTTTCATTTGTATATAAATCGAGTACAAAAGAAATCATCCCTTCGAAAATTTTCAACTAAAGGATCCAGATAAAAATTTCAAAGCATACGCTAAAATTCTCAAATAGGAGTATAGCTCGGTGCGATATAATACAGGACACTGGAAAAATATTCAAACTAATAGTAATGGGTAACTTTGATTAAAATTAATAGTAATTATAACTTTCCAGTGAATATTTCCTTTTTATTTAGCTTAAAAATGAAAAACCATAAGTAAAAATTTTAAAATTCTACATTTTTAGTGTATTATAATCATATTTATTGATTGTATTAATACATTGATTGACTTAACACATTAATTAAAATTAATATCGGTAAATTTAGGATTTTAATTTTAACTATAAGGGTAATAAAATATGATATTAGCCCAAGAATTCTAAAAAATCTCAGATAATAAAATCTAGATAATAAATTGCAATGCCAAAAGGGTCTGTAGAATTATGTTACAAAAATTTTTTTCTCTTGCAATCAATAACACGATTTGGGCTTACTGAATTAAGTTTCTACTTTCAATTCTACTTTGAATTGTATAATTTTCTAAAGGTTGAATAAGGATCGATGGATATCTTGCCATCCAAAAGCTAAGCTCATTTTATTTTCATTAAGTAAATGTATAAACTTGAAATTTTCTTCAAAATGAGGAGTTACTCAATATGAATTTTTAATTTAGAATTACTAACTATCCAAATTGCTTTGTTAATATTGAAAGTAATATAAAGATTAAACTTCATATTTACAGTCTTTATCAGGATTAGCCAGCCAATGAGTGTACAGCTTCTTTTGGAGATTAATTTCTGTCTCTATTTCTAAAGAACGTTTAGTTTTACTAATAATAAAGTTCTTCGGTATCTCACAACTATCGAATTGTAGAATATTAAATAACAATGCTAGTTTTTCAGAATCTGTTTAGAACTTTAAAACCAAGTGGACCTTGACTAAAATCCTCAGCAGACATTGTCAAAAACCAAATTTCTTTCAAAGCCTTTTTAATCACTACTTCATGCTTAGTGTGATTCTGTTTTATTTTATTTTCATTAACAGTTAGCTTCCTCGTTTTATTTTCAATGACTGTTAGCAATCCTAAATTTTCCTTAGATTGATTTTTTTCGGAAAAAATTGAATTATTTTTACTGTATCTTTAAGTGTATTGAATAGAACTAGTTCAGAATTTATTACCAGCTGATAATTTTGGAAAATTTTAATTAGCAGATCTGGTTCTATTTTTTTGAAACTCTGATGCTGTACCAATTTTGTTAATTCCCCGTAAATACACTAAATATAAAATTTAAAAAATATGATTTTTTACTAATTTGAATGAAGTTTACTATTACCTCGAAACACTTATCCATTAATTCTTTTTTTTTCAAAGTGGTGAGCACATCCAGAGCACTTTCATATGATAGATTGTCCCAAATATATTTGAAGGAAAGTTCAATTAGATGAAACATCATATTACCTATCGGCCACAACCCAAACATTGCAGGCAACATAAACAGAATTCAAGTCAATTTTTTCAGTATAAATAAATTTAATCATTGCATAAAAAGCATCGACATCAATGTTATTAATAATAATAGAATCAAATACAGGGGGGGGGGGGGGGGGGGGGGGGGGCATTGCTATTATTAACTTATGAGCCAATATTTCTCGTTGTTTATTTTCAAAATTAATATAAAACATATCATATAATCAGTCCATTTGTCATTATCAAAAATGTGTTTTATACGTGAATTCCAGTAAAAAGAATTATCCTACCAGACCAAAGGTTTTTCTGCTTCACTCGACATCTGAAATTAAATTGGCATCTATTAGCCTAAGAATACATTTTGGCGTGAGAGATCAAGCACCAGCCAAAAAATAAGGAATAATTATTCAACTAAATTTCCCTGAAATAAGCAAATTTTAGATTGGAACGCAAATGTAGGATTATAATTAAATTTAAAATTAAAATTTAAATGTAAAAAATACATTGGAAAACAAATTAAAGGAACAAATTGAAATCATGGTCTTGATGAAGTGATTTAGTTATCTGAGGTAGGCCTGGTTAATTTGTGGAATCTTCTTATGCTATTGCGAATTTTTTTTAGGAGGAAAATTTTGTTGTAAAATCTAATTTGATTTTTTTTTTAAATAGGATAAATGTTAGACTTTTATGTAAATTTACAAAAATATATAACTCTTGTAAATTCGCTTTAGCTATGACAAGAGTCTTAAGCATAGTATTATAAAAGCTAAAAAATAATTTAACCCAAAAATCTATACAATAGCTTCTAACACGAAACATCTCCTGTTTACATTGATATTTATTGGAAAATCGTTATATCTTGTCAAAAAAGAAGGTAATTTTCTTCTTCAGCCATTACTTAATGCAGGATTTAGATATAAATATGCACAAATGTACCTTTTTTTATATGTTTAATAAATAAGTAATTATTTTATAGATTTATAGCAAATAACAGTTTTGAAGAAATGGAATTGTCAATTTCCTTTTAATTTCCCAAACAAACTAAGAAATTAATTGAAGAAACTAGAAAAGGGTTTTCTCAAATAATTTTGTGATTAACTCTTAATCGTGTGGCCAGGTGAAATTGCTTGTTTCCAACGTTAAATGTTAATAATGGCAGCGTTAAGTTACTCTTTTTATCACCGTAGTTATTAACGAATGTTTTAAAATTTTTTACCTGAAGCCTGGAGAATTGAATTGAAAAACTTTCGTAGTCAGCCGGCAGTTAAATGTGAATTTTTGTAGATAAATTGCGATTGTGTTATATTTAGCTTCAATTGATCCCTATAAGCAAAAACTAACTGCACATTTTGCCGAGGTAAAGTTCCGCAATATTTAAGCTTTAACGGGTCCTACATTGTTCTTACTGAATTAATAGTAAAAGAATAAAATGGAACAACAGTTTCTTGTTAAAGGTAATCTATAGACATATCTAAAAGATCTTCCTTTTATCTATAACTGGGAGACTTATAAGTAGGGACTTGAAAACAATTTGCAAATTTTGAACAACTTGCATTACTTTGAACATAAACGTATTTTTTACAACATATCACTTGCAATACAAACAACAAATTTATTATTTTAATAGTTAAAAAACGTTTTCCAAAATCAAGCATTATTAATTTGAATTTATAGCTAACGGTTGAAGTATTATTTATATATTATGATTAATTTATATAATGCATACCTTAAATCCTCCTGCATTGATATAGCAGTTCTATATCGATATTTTTTAGCTATAAAAAGACATTTATTTCTGCATAACTTCATGAAAATTAAAATATTCAACAGCTTGAAAAAATGTGTTTTAATATTTGATGATCAGCTGACCAAATGCCAAACTATTTTGTTTTTTTTTTTTGTGTTTGATTTATAAAAATTAATATTTTTGTAAGAATATGTTTATAATCATTATATTAGATTACGGTCTTTTATACAAATAGCTGAAGTAATCGCAAATGCGTGAGCGCATACCCTAGTCCAATTCGAAAAAAGTCAGTCCACAAGAATTCAAGTAATTTTCTGCTATATTTATAAACAGGAATTCTTATACTAAAAAGTATGATACCAAAAAGATACAAAAGTTTTAAATATCGTATTAAAAAGTAAGTAAATTATTGTCAAGTAGAAATTTACGCAATTTGTTGTGCATTCTTTACCTAAAAGTTTTACGTTTCAATATTTTAAGTGGAATATTCTAGACTTTTGAAGTAGTTGATTCTGTCGAGCTAAACTGCTAAATTATAAATTTCTTTGAATTGAACTTTAATAATATAAAACAATATAACTAGATCTTAAAATTTCAGTTTTCATTTAAAAGTAAAAAATCGTAGAAAGCTTTATAACTTTTACTGTTACCAAAATACATGATTTGTTATTTCCATCGAATAAAAATTGATGACTAGAGCCACTTAATCAATTTTTGTTTCAGATTTTAGCCAAAATGCAAAATTCTTTAGATTGGAAAGATAATTGTTTTAGCTGGCACTTACAAGCAGTAAATTATTTTCTAAATGAAAAATGGACTGCTTGTGCTTTTTTGGTTGGCATGGGTAATAATCAACGAAAAATATGTGCTCATAAAGTAATTTTAGCCATGGAATCGCCAATATTTGAGAGAGACTTCTAATAATCTAATTATTATTCCTGAAATAAATGTTGACCCTTTTTATATAATGTTAAAGTTTATATATTCAAAGAATATTTATCTCATTTCGATTGAGGAAGCTTCAAATATATGGATAGTTGCTCATAAATACATGGTATCTAATCTTGAAAGCCTTTGTTTAAAATATATTAAATGTAATCTTTCCTATGAGAATGCTTTACAGTCTTTAAATTTGCTAAGCTTTTTGAAAAAGAAGAACTGATGGTTAAGTGCTTAGATGTAAATAACAGATTTATCTAAAACATATTTGTTCTCATATTAAATCAAATATTTCTAGTGCATCAGTAGAAATATAATGGAAATTCTAGTACATCCAAGTTTTTTAGAAATAGAACCAGACCTTTTAATTAAAATATATCAACAAAAAACACTAAATATCAATTCTGAAACACAGTTATATAATGCTCTTCAATGATATAGTGAGTTTCATAAGCTCTTCCCAAAAACTGATGATTCTAATAAGAATTTTGTGGATTCTTTAGGAAGCTTACCTATGAAAAGTAAAACAATTCAAATCAGAAACGAAAATGATTTGAATACACAAAAAACAGGTGCATTCGAAATAAATATTGAGCGTGAATTGATAATTAAAAATGTCGAGAAAGAAATTTACTTTCTAACACTGTCCGTGGAAGAATTTATTAAAGGTCCACTTATTTCCGATTTTCTTACAGATAATGAAAAAATTGCAATTCTTAGCAATATAACAGGAACAAACAAATATGCAATGCCAAAAGTTTTTAATGAATCTAGAGAAAAACGCAATAGTCTTTATTTTAGTAATTTTGGAAAGAAGAAACTTTACTTTCATTCATTTCCTGAATTTAATCAAATTAATGAAAGAATTCATCCAGCAATACATGAGCCTCGTTTTACTTTTGAGGTCAACAAAGCAATTTGGATAGTTGGTAATTTTAATTATATATTTAATACTTTCTCATATTGTTGTCGAATAAGTGATTATAGAGTTCATAGGTTTTTGACAATTTAAGATATTTGCGGTGCTTATGAAATTATAAATTGATAGAATTGTTTAATTTTCCAATGTCTTGAACAGCTGCTTTCTGATCGTTCTTCTTTAATATATCTAGCGTGAATGGTTTAGATTCAATAGCCCGGAAAAATGGTTATAATTAAACAATTTCAAGCATCTGGGCTTGTTATCATTTAACAACCAATGGCGGGCATCTATGGTTTGTGTGGATTTATCGAAGCTTTAAATTTCTCGGTATATTTATTCATAAAAATCAATTTTATATACCTAAAAAACGTACATTAGGGATTGATATAGACCAAGAAAAAATTAATTAGATCAAATCGTGCTCTTACAAAATTATCCTGGAATGAAATTGTCTTCTAAAAAGCTTCCAAGGGGTTTGATTTAATTTTTCTCTTGTCAAAAGATGCACGAAATTTTTAGATTTCTAGGATTTTCACACCGTGTAAACCTAGTCATATTGAATAACGGAGATAATCACATTCTGAACTTTCTTCCAAAAAATACACTGATCCTATCACAGGGGAAATGACATTTGTTGCTTTGAGAGCAGGAATTCTATTTTTTTGGGGTATCTATTTTCTTACTTCTGTCTTCTGTGATATTAACAACTGTAAGTTTTTGTATTTTTCTACTGTTTTGCATCTATTAATTATTAAATACCATTTTAGTTTGGAAGGGAATTGGTATGATTTTATACCTTGGCTGTTTGTTAGTATAAATAATTTGACATAAATCCCTTTAATTTGGAACAAAAAAATTATAATGCTTACTATGCTCTTAGTAAAAGTTATTTTTATAAATCACATAACCGAGTAATTTCTTTACATTAGATTCATTGAAATTGTTTGCACATGTGATATAAATTACAAAAGAGTTTTTATGTGTATTTTTACAGGCTTACTAATACAAAATTCTGAACAAAATTTAAATTCTATACGCGTAGTGAACGAGTATAAAATTAGTTTAACCTTTGAATGCCAAAATTATCCTCCAAAAGCGGACAATAAAGAGTTTACGTTTCAAAATCCATTTTTAATTCAAGCTTATAAAAATTACACAATTTATCATGGCACTAGTAATATTTCTTGCCATTCTTGTATAAAAGAGGTTGATATAAGTTCTGCTTTTCAAATAATGAAGTTTGATAGAACTCTCTACGTTGATCCTGAACTCCATGGAAACGATATCAAATTCTCATTTTATAATACTTGTAATAATTTTTTACAAAAAATTATTTTGTTTTATTTCCAAGGAAATGTTATAATAATTTGAATGTTTTAATAAAATCGATTGTATTAGATTTTTAAAGTTATTTTCAATATGACAAAGCTTTAAAATTAGAAAAGCGACTTTTTGTACACATATGTCTTTTCAATAAAATAGAAAGTGAACTAAATACTACAAAAATTTTTTCATTAAAAATATTCCGTTTACAATTTACGTCCATTAGAAATGTAAGCATATTTATTTAATTATTTAAGGTATTTTGTTTTATTTTTAACAATTTTTTATTTAGTTTCTATTGCTTGGTTTGATATTACCAATTAAAATATGACAATTTATTATTTTACTTAAAAAATATTGCTTGAATCATAATTGGAAGCACTTATTTTCGATTTTTATTTTACGTTCCTTGAAATTTAGCAAAATAACTTCGAATAAAAAGAGACAGAAAAATATGTTGAATGAAAATATACGCTTTTATCTATATACTTTGATCTATATAATACATATTTTACAAAATTCCTCCTTTTGAAATTCCAGAATAAGTTTAGAGTAAAAGCTGTCGAAGGTTTTTCAATTAATTCTGATCTATCTAATTGACGGACTCCACTCTTTTACTTTTTCACATTTTCTTTGTATTGATATTTTTTGTTTATAAGATTTCCTTAAAGATTCTTTTTATAGAATTTGATCATCATAGTAAAAGTAAATTTATTCTTAAATTTGAAAATATCAAAGGAACGACAAAATCTGTCTGAAAAGACCACACATTTTTCTACCACATCAACCCCTCACCCATAATTCAATAAATTGCCTCAAAGCAATTAAATACCAAGCCTTAAACAAATACAACTCGACTGACTGACTCACTAGATACTTCACTTTTGCCCTATGTTTTTCTGACAGCCTTTCTACGCAAGGTATTCCTTGGGGTATTATTTATCCGCTTTTCTTGGATTAGAAATTATTTTATAGGCTTTCTTAGACTTACAATTATTTTACAGGCTTTTAAAATTAATTTTATTCAAAAATTTAAAAAAACATATCTCATATTTAAATTCAAGTTATATTTTAAGACATTATTAGTTTTGTTTCCAGACATTATTATTTTGTTTCCAACTTATTCAGAAAAGTCAGCATCCTTAAATATTAAATTATAATCTTTACTATAAGGATAGTGAAAGATTAATTTCGACAAAAAGCAATCAGTAATATTAGTAAATGTAAATTTAACTTCTCGGCCATGTTGTTGAGGAGAAGAAAAAAGACTGGAATCAAATTTTGTTTCCGTTAGACCATTGTTCCAAGTAACTTTCTCTGCTTCTCCAACTCCACTCATAAGCGAATAGCTCTCAAAAGGTTGAATAAAAACTGGATTTTCAAAATAAAGATTACTCTGGCAGTCGTTTTTAACACTTTTACACACAAAAGATAATGGAATTCGGTTTTTGTTTAATAGACGAATATAAGCGAAGGATTTCTGGGAATTGTTCAATTGCACACCTACAAAAAAGTAAAACGTTAATGTAATTCAATATTTTTGAATGTCAAGCACTTGATTAAACAAAAACATGCACATGAAACCAAAAGCCAAATTTATTTATTTTTTTTAACTTAACCACAATGGAAAGTAGCTGCTCTTAACATTTTTCGTACGCTAAAAATTAATCAAAAGTTTATTATTTTTCATTTAAACTTCATTTTTACAGGCTAAACTATTTTAAAGCATTTTAAAGTTTCCGTTTGCAAACTGCTACTTTATTGTAAGTCCCATTATCTTTCATCCGGCAATAACATTACTTTTTTATCAAATCCTATAAATTCTAGAAAAATTTAAAAAACTAACACCGCATATTTACAATTCAATAGGTAAATAAATAAACAAATATTGGACGCTTTTTCGTTTTACTTTATATAAAAGCAAATTACATATTTTTAAGCGTTTTTCAATAGTGTTAAATGAGGCTTTAGATTTTTGTGCAACGTATAATTTATTATGAGAAATTCTTGTAAAATTACCTTCAATCCAAATTGAACGATTGACCTGAAAAGTAATGCAAGGATCTTGTAAATGAGATGATTCAATTTGATTTCGTCTAGCCAACAAATGAAAGTAAAGACTTTTTGGGGCTCCAATATAACACCCACTACGTCTATGCGTATCAGTTGAAAAACCTTTTGGCATTTCTCTTAGTATTTCATTTGACTGTGGAATATTTGACAGAATTGCAATCTTTTCAAAAGCTGTTAAAATTTTTGAATCATGAGTTGCTTTGGTAAACTCATCCTTTGTTAATCTTAGAAAACGAATTTCCTTAACAGCTTCTCTTACAACTGATTCAAGTATAGTTTTATGTGAATCTATTTTTCCCATATTTTGCAAAATATCTAATTGGCGACTATCGTTTTTAGGGTCTCCCAGTTCCTGATCTCTAATGGAAAACAGTTCGTGTTTCTCGCTAAATTTCTCCAAAAAGGTAAATAAATTTAATTCTGAGCTTATATTTAGTCTTTGCTCCTTGAATATTTTTAACAAAACTTGGAGTTGTATATGTAACATTTCCGGCTGCGCCAAAACATTGTCTGTGTAAAATTGCATGTACTGTAATTAATTTAATTAATAATGTAAAATATTTTAAAAAGATTTCAATAAATTATATATTTACTTCAAAACTTTTTTCTTTAAATAATTCATTCTCAAAAAGATGAGCACATTTGTTAATAACCAACACATTTTTTGCAGAATAATTATACCAAATATGTTCCAGACAAAGTTCTTCAAGCAAAAATACCATATACTTCTTTGCGGCAGCCCATACATGACAAGCTTCTTCCACAGACCTGAAATTAACTTTTTCCTTATACATGAACTTTATCATGGTACCAAATGCATCTGCGCTCAAATCAGGTACAATAATAGGATTGTCTTCAAAAGGAATACTTCCATAAAAGTTTCTTTCAAATACTGGAGATTTCATTGCAAGTATTAATTTGTGAGCTGATAATTTCTTCTGGTTAGGTTCCAAGCCAACCAAAAAAGAACAATCCAAAAATTTTTCCTTTTCGAATAAAAATTTTATTTGGGAAGTCGAGTAAAGACAATCATCTTGCCAGTCAACGGAATTTTCCATTTCGCTTGAATTTTAAATAGTCTGGAATTTGGAAAAGTTTAGGTTAGTGTTTGAAATGAATTTGGATAAATTTTGGTATATTTAAACTTATTAAAAAATTAATTGTGAAATAATTTATATGCAACAAAGAAATGTATATTATTAGAAAAACAAAATAGTTTCTCCTACAATTAGTTATCCTCAACATATCTTTAATCACAAATTGGATAAAGGGTAAAAACGAGTACACATATCAACTATTATTAAAAAAAACCCCTTCAAATCCAAACAAATTCGAAAAATTAATTTGTAGTACTAAAATTATTCAAATGCTCGTTTAAAATCCTAAAACCCTTTCATTACAATATAAAAATATTATACGAAATTTGCAAAGTTATTTCAAAACAGAACTAAAACCAAATTCCATGAAAATTTTAAGATTTGTACAAATTTTATGATGACAATGACGATATGGGCAAATATAATTAAGGAAAGTGCAAATTTAATAACGCTTGATAGCTGAAATTGTTATCATTTACTGGCTATGATGAACACAAGTGAGTGAGTCCTCTCTGATTGGTTCTGGCATAACAGAAAAAAATAATTTCACATATCCTGCACATGGCCCGATCACAAAATGCATAGAGGCTAGGACATAAAGCAATGCTTTTCAAACTAACTTTTAAATTTATTTTAGATATTTCAAAATAGTTTGCGAATCAAAAATAAAATACTATAAATTTAGAAATAAATTTTAATATGTATTTGCTTCAAGATCTCACTCGCAAGCTTAGAGCAGAAATAATTAAATAAACATACCGCCAGTGTATGCTCTACAACATCTACAATGTTGATGCTCAATAAAATAGTCGAATTTCTAAATAGCGTAAAGTTAGAACGAAAGTTTCACCATTGCTTATTACAAAGTAAAAAAAAGAAAGCAGCATACAATTTAACGCTGGTTATTATTAAAGATAATAACAAATAATTCCCGCAGCTTAATTCTAAACTCAATATCCTTTATTAATATTTTTAACATTAAAACACTATTTTGAAGAATAAAATCATATTTTAAGCTAGGCTTTAATGAAATTAAATAAATTAAATTCTATGACTCATGCATTTGCTTGCCGCCACGCTTAAAATACGACGTAATTGAGCAAATAGCAAAAAAGGGAATAGTACAAATCTTGATTCAACAAACTTACTCTTTTAATTGCCACAATTTTATTATTAAATTATTTTTGATTAATTAAATAATCTTTTATTTTATACAAAAGATAAAACTTATGGACGCCAACAAACTTAAAGTTGTCTTTTATCCCAGTAGAAACTAATGTTGATGTACACAACGAGAACAATCTAGCAACTGAGATATTTCATAATACTCACCTCCGCAGATATGGTGAAATAAAGTGTTCCGAAATCGGACTAAGCTGTATTTTGACAGATATCATCTGATCTGATAATACACATAACTTTGATAAAGAGTGTATATAAAACTCAAATAAAATTATGATAAATGTCTTTTCCTCTCGTAAGGTTAAATGTTGTTTTATATTGGGATTTACAAAAGCGATTCTTAAAGAACAATAACGAAAATTGAGATTCAAATAAATAATAAAGGATGAAATTTCTTAAATTTCCAGTATTTCTATTTTGTTTTAGTTAAAAGCAAAAACGGACATGTTAAGCTGTCTTTTATATTTCGAAAATACTATGTACATATTAATTGAATATATTAAAACAATGACTTAACTTAACGCTAAATAAAATTAATAGCATCAAATTTTAAACTGTAGATTTTACTATAAGGATAATAAAATGTGATATTAGCCAAAAAGTTTCCAGAAATCCCACTAATTGTAAATTGAATGTCAGGACTGTAGAGTCTGTATTGAACAGAACTAGTTCAGAATTTATTACCAGCTGATCATTTTGGAAAATTTTAATTAGCAGATCTGGTTCTATTTCTTTGAAACTCTGATGCTGTAAAGTTTTTTTAATTCCCCGCGAATACACTAAATATAAAATTTTAAAAATATTAATTTTTCTAATTTGAATGAAGTTTACTATTACCTCGAAACACTTATCCATTAATTTTTTTTTTTTTTCAAGGTGTTGAGTACATCCAGAGCACTTTCATATGATAGATTGTCTCAAATATATCTGATTAAATGAAACATCATATACTTATCGGCCACAACCCAAATATGACAGACGTCATCAACAGAATACAAGTCAATTTTTTCAGTATAAATAAATTTAATCATTGATCGACATCAATGTCATTCATAAGGATCATCGTGGAATGGAATAAACCTGCCGCTAAAATACAGTGGAACCCATTGCTAATATCAACTTACGAGCCAATATTTCTCGTTGTTTATTTTCAAAATTAATATAAAAGATACAATCAGTCCATTTGTCATTATCAAAAATGTGCTTTATACGTGAATTCCAGTATTTTTCTACTTCACTCGACATCTGAAATTAAATGGGCATCTATTAGGCGTGTGAAATTAAGCACCAGCCAAAAAATTAAGAACAATTATTCAATTATTTCCTTAAAATAAAAAATTTGCATGTGAAGACTATTTTCTTTTTTAATCATAACATAAAGTTATAACGCATTCGGAGGATTATCATTAGAGTTTTAAATAAAAAAAAAAGGTTGGAAAACAAATGAAAGGACAAAATTAGGCTTGACTAGCTAGTGTTCTATCCTAAAAATATTGTGAGATGACATTGTCTTTGAGAAGGAAATAGGATGAGGGAAAGTTCTCTTGTAAAATTCAATTTACTACTTCTTTAATGTAAAATAAATATGTCTGATTTTCATGCAAATTGACAAAAATATAGAATTATTGTGAACTCGCTTTCGCCATTACTGCAGGATAAGCATAATATTCAAAAACTAAAAAAGAATTCTTATCAAAAATCCATTACACAGGCTTTTAGCTTATGTCATCTCCCGTTTATATTAATATTTTATAGAAAATTCATATCAGGGGTTAAGTTACAAGAAGCAATTAAATTGAAAATCTAGTCAAAAAGAAGGTAATTAACTCTTTATGCATTACTTCAGAGTAGCAACCAGATTTAAAAAAATAAGAGCTGCTAAGAGATACAAAAAAGCAAAAAATACAATTATCAAAAAAATTTAATGTTTCAAATAAAATAAGAACAGGATTGAAGAACTTAAATTAGAAATGAATTTTCTGAATTTTCTTGGACTTTGTCAATACCAAAACGCTTTATTACGTTAAATAATTTGTTCAAACTTTAAACTTTTGATCGGGTAATAATAACGTCAACGTAAAATCACTAGGATTAATTTTTTATCGCAGCCATTTGAACACGTTTTAAAATTTATTATCCGATAATTCACATAACTTTTCTGGTTTCCGGATTAATAAGTTCTAACACTGACTGACTGGTTTTATGTAGATAAATGCCTTTTCAACTATATTTGAGGAATATTAGCTATAACTGGATACAACAGTAGGGACTTGAAAAAACTTAAAAGCAATTTGCCAATTTTGAACAATCCGAAATACTTTAAACATAAACGTATTTTTTTCAACATATCACTCTTACAATACATACAACAAATTTATTATTTAAATTTGAATAAAACCGTTTTCCAAAATCAAGCATTACTTAATTGAGTTTATAGCTAACTCTTGTACTATTATTTATATATTATGCTTAATTTATATAATGCTTTCTTTAAATCTTTTGTAGCTGCAAACATTTGTGTCTGCTACATTATGATTAAAATATTCAATAGGTAAAAAGAAATACTTACTTTTTTAGCAATTGAGGATTTATTTTTCAAGAAATATATCCTAGATAAAAATAAAACTAACAAAATTAGTAAAAAAAATGAATTATATGCTTAACCGAAAATAAGTATGATAAGTATGTACTAGTACTACTAAAATCTCATTGGAGAGCAATTAATGGAGTACATGACACTTTTGGTATAATAGGGATATAACGATAAAGTATATAAAACAGAAATATGAAATGTAAGGGGAAATTCCAAAAATTTCGGAGATTCTTTAGGGAATTGTTATTTTTACGGCTTTTTATCAAACATTTGTAAAATCTATGGTAAGATTTGTTTGTGATTTTCAAAGGATGAACAAATCTTTTCTCAAACTTCACTTTCATTTTATTTTTGTATTTCAGGTGATAAGAAACCAAGAAGCTTAAAGAGTATTTCTTTCAGATGCAGTTTGACATTAACGAAGAAAAAAAGTACGGTATGTAAATTGCCCAAATAAGTATTATCAATTGCAATAATTTTTTGACATTTTATTGGAAATATCTAATTTATGCGTTCTTACTAATTTTATTTTATAAAATTGACTTGCCACAAATAATTATATATTGTAAGTATTATAAAATTAGTAATATAATTATCCATAATCATATAAATTTACTTTGTCTTTTATAAATAAAGGTCCCATTCCACGTTATTATACGAGGCCAATCCTGTATCGAAATTGGGCAAGACATATTCATTGAAAATACACTATAAAGCCTACTGAGCTTGAATCCGTAAATATCTATTGGTCGGATGACAAATAAGGTGCAGCAAAATTTCTGCTTAACGGAGGGTATGACATTTTTGAAACTTCGTCCTACCTTTCACCGCTCTTAAAATAATAATGGCAAATCTGTTCAATACAATTGTGATAACCTCGAACACATTCCTTTCAATCTTTGTAGGCTAAAGTTGGAATTGCCTTCAAATATTGCATTGAGAAATTACAGGCGAGAAGTAATCGTCAGAATATTTACCCACAAAATTTTCAAAAGCCTAATCTCTAAAAATTATTTTTCGCCAGTCAAAGTGGCCTCGCACAAGATGAACGCATAAAGGGCAAGGTTTTCTCCAGACAAACGGTTGAAAGGTTCAAAGAATTTATACAAAAAACAAATATTTTAAATGCAGCTATCTGTGTATTATTCTGGCTATTATATATAAAAGGCAGCTCTTAATGAAAGAAAGTTGCCCATTCCGGTGGTTATAATAAATTAAGTAAAACTAAATGAGAAACAATATTATTTTACAAGTTTTGAATTATGTTAGCTAAGTTTCAAATAATGTTTGTTCTTTAAATAAAAACTACAGTTTGAACTTGTACAAAACTTTTTGTTTATATTCAAAAAAACTACAAGTCATTTAATTTTTTAAAAAGTTTATTCGGAAATAATATTCTTAGTAAATAACCAGACATAGATAGCGGTGAGATCAGGGGTATCAACCGCCTAACAAAACCAGATGCCTTACTTAAAAGCCTATCTATACCACTGTAACAAATATTTAATATAATTGAGATAAATTTTGTTGGGTCTTTAAAATGTATTGAAAAAATTTTATTATTTCTGAGCTGCTGATGAAAGCTTTTGTGGTATGTTAGAATATGAATTTTAACAAGTATTTAATAATGAGGATATAATTTAAAAAAAATTGATGTTAATGATCTTGGTTTAGAATCTTATCTTAAAACTTACACATAACTTCTTGTGATACCCTGTATAACAAGAAAAAAACAACACTTTTGCGCCTATAATACACCCCAGCAGTGATAAAATAAACCTTCTATCGTATACGGTTTGCTTCGTTGAATATAAATATGATCATCAAATGATGTTTCCAGAAACTACTTAACTGCAAAGTTGATATCCTAATCTTTATCTTTGAGTATCGACCACAAATAGCTTAAATTTTTCCATGCAGAGCAAACCTTTTGAATTATTCTTAAATTGAGTTTGTATTTTTACTCCTGAAATATATAATAATCTTTATATGCTATCTTATATTTTCAATACACATGAACTAAACTTCAAAACATCTCTTATTTTTTGTTCCATAACAACAACAAAAATAATTACTATATATAAGCTTATTATTTTATTTTATATATTTTTTTTAATGCTTTTTATAAACCACAAAAACAGAATTAAATGTTAACTTATTTAGTACATTGAATTTGAATATGAATGTCACAGATGGACAGATACATGAACATAGTAAGCTAAGTGAAGCATATGAAAACCATAAGAAATTTTTTTAAATTAAACACACTAGACTACCAAAAAGGATTAATAAATTTAAAAAGCTTTTAAAATGATAATATCAAGTTTGTCGTCTAATGGTAAACAGCTTAGAGCAAAACATAAACTGCTAAGAGCAAAGTAAATAAGAAATCCAAAGTAAGTAAGAATTCAATCACCAATTCGCACCAATGTTTTGGGAATTTTTTTGTGTTCTCCATAGGCGTGTGGTGAAATTTTCGGCGAATATTCAAACTAAAATGTTTTGGCATTTTGCATTTTGAATTATTTGGACTTGAAATATTTATTAAAATTGCAAGTTTTTCGGAACCAGTTAATAATTCTGATTTCGCTGGAACGTCAGCAAATTCTTTTGGTGTTAATGATAGAAAATTAACTTTTCTAATAGCTTTTTTAATCTTGGATATCATTTCACCATCACTATTTAGTTTTGTATTTAATCCTCTTATTTCTGTATACTTCTGGATTATATTGAATAAATATAATTCTGAGTTAATATTTAAAATTTTTTGATCTAATATCGTCAATAGTGTTTCTATATTAATATCCATTAAATTAGTATCTTCAAATACTTGATGCGTTTGCGTTGAAAAAATCTAAAATCAAATAGTTGTTATAAACAGTTTTTATAAAAATTTAAACCTATTTTACTGTTAAGCAATATTCCATTAAATCTGATAGCTCAAACAGTTTAGCAAATTCAAATGCTTTTACCACATTTTTAGTATCAATATTGCATTTCATATACTGCACACATTCTCCGATGCAATATGACATCAAATATTTGTTAGCCGCATACCATAACTCCATGGCTTTATCAAATGACGTTATTTTAATTTCATCAGTATAAATATATTCCATCAGAGAACGAAAAGCATCTGGTTGTACATCAGGTATAAGAATCGGATCATTTTTTTCAGGAATACTACCAAAAAACATTCGTTCAAATACTGGTGATCCCATAGCTAATATTAATTTATGTCCTGATATGATTTCTTGATTTGGTTTTTGCCCAACTAGAAATTTACAATCAGCCAATTTTTCTGACTGTAGTAAATAGAGAGGTAGTGTATGGCAGCCATTCTGCCATTTGGTGCATTGATCCATGTTAACTTGTAAAACTTTACTGCTATATTATATTGTTTATCTGTAACAAAAAAATTCATTTAATTATTAACTTCACATATAATTTATATAATTTATTGCTAAAAATAGGTTTTGGCATTGCGCATAGCCAATTATCTAAAAGAAGTTATCAAAATAAATACAATCGAGAAAGGAGGAAGCGTTTTATGGATGACTGAGGCACCAAAGACAATTTAAGTTTGTAATCATTTTGTCATTAATCGGTTCTCGATTCAAAGTATTTTATGATCTACTTAAGAGCAATAAAAAGGAATAAATCTGATGAACCATAATTAACGAGGTGTTCTTACTTTCAGTAATCAAATCTTCCAGCAAAAAACTATTTCAAAAACGGTCATTTGATCACGCATGGTAGGTTTAGTGTAAAGTAAAATGGCAAAAAATTTCCATAGCGAACAGTTAGGAAATTTTGATCGTTTCCTCTACTAAAATTAGAAATAAAACAACAAAAAACTTCACGATTAATGAACAGACGAAATTAATTGTATTAATATTAAGGTTTCACAATTTGTTCGCACCACTTGCAACTATTTCTTGATTAAATCTTTAAAATATAAAGAAATATATACATTTTTTACTAAAACTTATTATTTCACATTAAAACTTGCAATAAATCAACAGTATAATCCCGTAAGGTTGTTATTGTGTCCACATATTACGCATTATTTTGTAGACGCATAAAAATATTCGTCGTAAATTCGAATAGGGCAAAGAATAAAATAATATTAATTTGAATTTAGAAATCTTATCAATTCTGTTTAACTTACCACTATATTAGCCCTCAATTTATTTGAGATGTAAAAAAATATTTTCCCTTGTAAAACAATTGTTTAATTTTACTCACTCGCGTATCTACTACACAACTATAGTTCCTTGTACTAAAACTTCAGTGGATTGCACTAACATCGGTGGATTTCAGTATTCACCTCCGCTTGTATGGTGAGATATGACTTGGAATTCAGACAGCTTTTTTTTGACAGCAAACTACTGATACGGAGGAAAGGAAATTAAACATTTTAATTTTTAATTGAATATGCCGTGTTGAAAGATTATTGTCCAGCTTGTTATGTAACTCTTTAGCAAAATATTAATCATTTTTCACTCTAATTGTCAAAGAAATGGATTTCACAAGCATTATTTTTTTTACAGATGATTCTATCAATTTAGAAACTTTTATTTCTCTGGATTTGAAACCCTTCATTTTTCAAATTGTACTCAAAATTGAATGATTTTAATCAAATAAAAAATTTTTCCGTTCAAAATCAATAATTGATTGCAAGAGGTATACATATTGGAAGTTTAAGAAAAATTAAATTTCTTTTGCAAAATTTAACTATTTGGCTATTTCTTAATTCTTAAAAATTCTATCGTTATTAATTTTTCGCATGTAGAACTTTTCTAAGTACAATAAATATTTCAATAGTAAATAAATATTTTAATAATATAGCTCGGCTCTTAAACGAAATATAAGTTGGAAATTTTTTTGGAAAAGTGATCAAAAATACTGCGCACATGCTTCAAAAATCTATGGTAACAAATATAGCAACATAACAAAATTCACGAGCTTTATTAAAAGATGGAACGTTAATATTTTCTGCAGAAATGTATTTCATCAAAGAACGAAGTGTCAGGGTGTTAGAATTGGATAATTTTTTTCTGGAATACTGCTAAAAACATTCGTTTAAAAAATGGTGGACCCATAGCTAATATTAACAATATATCTTAATATGATTTCTTGATTTGGTTCTTCACCAACTAAAAATTTACAATGAACCCATTTTTCTAACTCCAGTAAATATTTTCCCCATAAACTTAGTTTATAGCGGTTATTATGCCAGTCAGTATACTGCTTCATCTTCGTACTTAATAGTTCATTATCTGAAGTTGAAATTATGAAAAATAAACTGATAGCACTAGTTAACACTTCAATTAAAATTCGGGCCAAATTTAAGGGTTACTTGATTTTATACATATCACTGAAAAATTTTTTGAATTTAATCACCTCAGCCTAATACTCTGAGGTAAAACCTTGAGAGTTTGGTTATCTGGTTTAACAGTTGACCTAAAGGAAAGTAAAAAATAAATGTAATTTTTAGTTAATACAATAATGTTTACTTGTATAAGTCAATTACAAATTGGGAATTGGGATATTTCAAATTGCCTGCAAAAGTTTGTTAACAAAATTTTAATGCATTTTTATTTGTTTTAAAGATCAACACGATGCACTATCAGGCATCTCGATTAGTGTTTTTTCTACTACTTTTAGCTCTATTTAATTAGCGTAATATATTCAATATAAATTTTTTCACTCACAATACAATTTTATATAATCCTTTTTGCATTTGTACTAAATTCACCAGTTAAACATTTTTTTATTTTGCTCCATTTTGATGTGTATACAAGCAATGATCTGTGGCAAATCCAGGATACTATAGAGATTATTAGACTTTTTACTTCTAAATACATTAGAGCTGCAGAAATAGCTAATTACTCTCTGTAGCCTGTCAGTTTTTGTTTTGTATTTAATAAAGATTTTATTTCTATAATTCAGTTAAAATAAAAACTCCAGTATAAAGTATCGAGTATATTGCTGGGAGGAAGCTGTTATAGAAACTAACTTGAGATATATTATGACTCTAGTGTAAACTCATTAGCCTTTGTGTAAGGCTTAATTTATATAGTAAGTCTGTAGTCAAGAGTAACAAAAAATTTTCTAACTATTCCGGAATTGTTCAAAAACGTTCCTAACGGTTATCTCAAAATTTTGGTAATTTTTAGACAGGACCTTAAACAATTGTTTGACATATAACTTATTTCCAGGGATTTGGTATTTAAATTTTACAAGCGTTTCAATATTTTTGGATTCCGCTCATTATGAATCTTAATTTATTAAATTATTTTATTAAGATATTTTTATCAACTTGAAATGTAAGTGAACAATCAGTACTACTACGGTATTCTATATGATGTCCTGCTCTTCGGTCACAATAAAGTTTTGGGATTCTTACTGTTTCGTTAATTCCATATCTATTCCATTAAAATTTGCAGGTGTTGAGTAAACTTTATAGTCATTTGATGACTATTATATTTTTTGATCACTTTAAATAAATCCAATTCGGAATTGATATTTAAATGCTTTTGATTTAATATCGTCAATAATGTGCTTATCCACATCCAAATGTGAACATGGGTACCCTTGCATCATATTCACGTGTTCTAATAGTTCAATTTATTAGAAGAAATTACCGAATCTGTCTCAAGAGATCTCATATTTTTCCTACAACACAAACCCCTCGCTCATACTTTAACAAATTCCCACAAAAGAATAAAATTCCAAGCCTTAAACAAATACAAATAGACTGATTGACTCACTAGATCCTTCACTTTGTCCTGTTTTTCTGACAGCTTTTCTACTCAAGGTATCCTTAGAGTATTATTTTATCCGGTTTTGTTAGATTAAGAATTATTTTATAAGCTTTCTTAAACCTACAACTATTTTACAGGCTTTTAAAATTAATTTTATTCAAAAGTTTCCAAAAAACCAAAAGCTTACATTTTTTAAAAATCTTTATTCGGTTATATTTTAAGACATTAATACATTATTGTTTTATTTCGAAATTATCATTCAGAAAAGTCAGCATCCTTAAATATTAAATTGTACTTTTGCTATAAGGATAGTGAAATATTAATTTGGAAAAAAAGCTCTCAGAAATATTGGTAAAGATAAATTTAACTCCTGGACCATGTAAGGTTAGACAAGAAAAATAATCAGATTTAAATTTTGTTAGCGTTTGACCATTGGTTAAAGTAACCTTATCAATACCATCAAATGATCCTCCAACTCCGCTCATAAGCGAATAGTTTTCAGAAGGTTGAATGCAAACTGGATTTTCAAAATAAACTAGTTTACTCTTATTTTTGTCTCTAATACTATCCAACACAAAAGTTAACTGAACTCTGTCTTTGTTTAAGAGACGAATATAAGCGAAAGATTCCTCGGAATTGTTCAATTCTACACCTACAAAAAAATAAAATATTAATGTAATTCAACTTTTTTGAATGTCAAGCACTTGATTTAACAAAAGGCATGCACATGAAACCAAAAGCCAAATTTATTTATTTTTTTTAACTTTCACCATGGGAAGTAGCTGCCCTTAACATTTTTTCTAAACTAAAAATTAATGAAAAGTTTATTATTTACGCCTTAACATGTCTACTTTTTAATATTTTCATTTGACCTTAATTTTTATAGCCCAAACTATTTCAAAGCATTTTAAAGTTTTCATTTGCGATCTGCTACTTTATGATAAGTCTAATTATTCCTCATCCGGCAATAACATTACTTTTTTGTAAAATCCTATAAATTCAAGACAAATTTTTTAAATATAGAAATTGTTTAATAGAGTAGAAGCTAACACCGCCTATTTACAATTCAATAGGTAAATAAATAAACAAATATTGGACGTTTTTTCGTTTTATACTTTATATAGAAGCAAATTACATATTTTTAAGCGGTTTTCAATAGTGTTAAATGAGGCTTTAGATTTTTGTGCAACGTATAATTTATTATGAGAAATTCTTGTAAAATTACCTACAATCCAAATTGATCGGTTGACCTGAAAAGTAACGCAAGGATATTCTTCTAAATAAAATGATTTAATTTGATTTGGTCTAGTTAACCAATGGAAGTAAAGTGTTTTCTTGGTAAAAAAATTTGAACAATATTGGCTCCGTTCAAAGATTCTAGACGAAAAACCTTTGGTAATGTTTCTTGAAAGAATTGCATTCTTTTCACAAACCGTTAAAATTTTTGAATCATGAGTTGCTTTGGTAAACTCATCCTCCGTTAATCTTAGAAAACGCTGCTGCAAAATATAATCCGCGTATTTTTGCACGTACTATAATTAATTAAAAAATATTAAAAAATACTTTAATAAATTACATATTTACTTGAAAAGTTTTATTCTTCAATAATTCATTCTCAAAAAGATGAGCCCAGTTGTGCACAATTAATGCATTTTCATCAGAAATATTATTCCAAATATATTGCAGACAAAGTTCTTCAAGCAAAAATACCATGTACTTCTTTGCGGCAGCCCATACATGACAAGCTTCTTCAACAGACTTGAAATTAACTTTTTCCGTATACATGAACTTTATCATTGCATCAAATGCGTCTGCCATCAAATCAGGAACAATAATGGGATCGTCTTCAAAAGGAATACTTCCATAAAAGCTTCTTTCAAATACTGGAGAATTCATTGCTAGTATTAATTTGTGGGCTGATAATTTTTTCTGGTTAGGTTCCAAGCCAACTAAAAAAGAACAGTCCAAAAATTTTCCCTTTTCGAATAAAAATAACATTTGGGAAGTCAAATAAAAACAATCATCATGCCAGTCAACGGAATTTTCCATTTCGTTTGAATTCTAAATAGTCTGGAATTTGAAAAAGTTTAGGTTAGTGTTTGAAATGAATTTGGATAAATTTTGGTATATTTAAATTTATTAAAAAATTAATTGTGAAAAAATTTATATGCAACAAAGAAATGTATATTATTAGAAAAACAAAATAGTTTCTCTTACAATTAGTTATCCTCAACATATCTTTAATCACAAATTGGATAAAGGGTAAAAACGAGTACACATATCAACTATTATTAAAAACCCCCTTCAAATCCAAACAAATTCGAAAAATTAATTTGTAGTACTAAAATTATTCAAATGCTCGTTTAAAATCCTAAAACCCATTACAATATAAAAATATTATACGAAATTTGCAAAGTTATTTCAAAACAGAACTAAAACCAAATTCCATGAAAATTTTAAGATTTGTACAAATTTTATGATGACAATGACGATATGGGCAAATATAATTAAGGAAAGTACAAATTTAATAACGCTTGATAGCTGAAATTGTTATCATTTACTGGCTATGATGAACACAAGTGAGTGAGTCCTCTCTGATTGGTTCTGGCATAACAGAAAAAAATAATTTCACATATCCTGCACATGGCCCGATCACAAAATGGATAGAGGCTAGGACATAAAGCAATGCTTTTCAAACTAACTTTTAAATTTATTTTAGATATTTCAAAATAGTTTGCGAATCAAAAATAAAATACTATAAATTTAGAAATAAATTTTAATATGTATTTGCTTCAAGATCTCACTCGCAAGCTTAGAGCAGAAATAATTAAATAAACATACCGCCAGTGTATGCTCTACAACATCTACAATGTTGATGCTCAATAAAATAGTCGAATTTCTAAATAGCGTAAAGTTAGAACGAAAGTTTCACCATTGCTTATTACAAAGTAAAAAAAAGAAAGCAGCATACAATTTAACGCTGGTTATTATTAAAGATAATAACAAATAATTCCCGCAGCTTAATTCTAAACTCAATATCCTTTATTAATATTTTTAACATTAAAACACTATTTTGAAGAATAAAATCATATTTTAAGCTAGGCTTTAATGAAATTAAATAAATTAAATTCTATGACTCATGCATTTGCTTGCCGCCACGCTTAAAATACGACGTAATTGAGCAAATAGCAAAAAAGGGAATAGTACAAATCTTGATTCAACAAACTTACTCTTTTAATTGCCACAATTTTATTATTAAATTATTTTTGATTAATTAAATAATCTTTTATTTTATACAAAAGATAAAACTTATGGACGCCAACAAACTTAAAGTTGTCTTTTATCCCAGTAGAAACTAATGTGATGTACACAACGAGAACAATCTAGCAACTGAGATATTTCATAATACTCACCTCCGCCGATATGGTGAAATAAAGTGTTCCGAAATCGGACTAAGCTGTATTTTGACAGATATCATCTGATCTGATAATACACATAACTTTGATAAAGAGTGTATATAAACTCAAATAAAATTATGACAAATGTCTTTTCCTCTCGTAAGGTTAAATGTTGTTTTATATTGGGATTTACAAAAGCGATTCTTAAAGAACAATAACGAAAATTGAGATTCAAATAAATAATAAAGGATGAAATTTCTTAAATTTCCAGTATTTCTATTTTGTTTTAGTTAAAAGCAAAAACGGACATGTTAAGCTGTCTTTTATATTTCGAAAATACTATGTACATATTAATTGAATATATTAAAACATTGACTTAACTTAACGCTAAATAAAATTAATAGCATCAAATTTTGAACTGTAGGTTTTACTATAAGGATAATAAAATGTGATATTAGCCAAAAATTTTCCAGAAATCCCACTAACTGTAAACTGAATGTCAGGACCATGAAATTCTTGACCAAAAGAGTGTAGAATTATAGAACGTTACGAAAATTACAACTCTCAATTGTATAATTTTCAAAATGTTGAATAAAAACTGCATTATCGAAGGTTATAAAATTTGTAATCTCATCATCTTTTTTATTATCTTGCCATCCAAAAGCTAAGCTCGTTTTATTCTCATTAAGTAGGCGTATATACCTTAAATTTTCTCGAGAAGAGTACAATACAATAACTGTGGATAAAGAAGGGATATGTATGTAATATATACAGGATGTCCCGAGATTAGTTGGACAAACGCTTGAGGTAGAAAGCAGATGAAATTTCATCGACAAAAAACATAAAAAGTGTGGGTCTAACTTTTTTCGTTTTCGAGTTACAGCCTTTTGAATTTTTCAGGCTTTGTTTTTAACCCCATGCACTTGATAAATTATGACATTTGAATCCATCTGACAAGGAGTAAAAAAGAAATAGTTTTTTAAAGCTGATAATATTTTTTTATTATTAAAAATGTTAAAACTTAAAAATAATAACAAATGGTGGAGAAAAAAATTTTTTTAAGTTGACATCTTTTGCTAGACCATAAATTGCAAAACCAAAAGAATTTGTAGAATTATGTTCTAAAAATTTTTTTCTGTTGCAATCAAAAACAAGATTTGGGCTATACTAAATTGAGTTGCTACTTTCAATTCTACTTTAAATTGTAAACCTTTCAAAAGGTTGAATAAAAAATGCTAAATCGAAGGATATAACATTTGTAATCTCATCATCTTTTTTATTGCAAAATTAATTTTGACCCTATTTATTTAATCTAGATGACGAAAGAAAAAATGCCCTTCGTGGTGGCCAATGAACTCTGGCCATGAGAAACAAAAATTTAAAATTCCTTTCTAATTATATGATTGACTCCAATTACAATCATATAAGCAGAAATAAGAAATAATTTATTGTAGGTTTTTGTTTACATGATCGACATTTGAGCTGGCTCAAGTGTCGATAAGCAGAAAAGGCACAAAAACAAAAGCATGGAGCCAAATATTTTAGAGGAATGTTTATGCGATCGACTAAAATATCAATCACATAAACATTCCTCGGCATTTCCGCTGGAATAAAATTGTTTGCAGTAAAGTTGAAAACAACAACAAAAGAATGGTAGGTTGAATAAATTTTATTTAGGGTAATATTTTAATTAATTATAGGGTAGTGAAATGGCACCAATCGCGGTAATTTTTATATTTTTGATTAGGGTATTTAAAATGAAGTCGGGGCAAATTTTAATGGGCTAAATCGGTGCATTTTGAGAGTTTTTATGTTCTTCGGAATAGTTTGCCTCGATTTAGTGTAGTTTTAGATAAATTTCTGAAAATTGCGTGAATTCTGCAGTTTGATACAAACCTGGCTAGTTTATGTAGAAACGGGTAGTAAATTAGGTAAATTTGGGTAAAATTGTGAAAATTAATAAGAAAATGTGCAGATTTATGCCAAAAATGAGTGAATAAGGGTATTTTGGCAGATAGGATAATGGGAATTGCTGCAAAACAACGACAGATTGTTAGTAATGTTGGGTTAAATTATGGTCAGCGAAATTTTTACATAACATCTTGCCATCCAAAAGCTAAGCTCATTTTATTTTCATTAAGTAGGCGTATATACTTTAAATTTTCTCGAACAAGGTGCACTTCAATACCTGTGAATGAAAAGGGAATATATATATATATAAACTTTATTAATTTTGTTGCTTCATCCTTTTGTAATAGCAAAATTTATTCTTTTTATTAAATTAAATTAAACTTATTCTAACCAGCGGATTGAGCGGATATATAGTTACGTTAGCTTGGACTGAATTTCAGATGGATAATAAATTATCAATTATAAAGTGTTGAATAATATAAATAAAATTTCTATTTCAATGAGAACTTCAAAAAGTACATAGACTGAAACTTGAAATTTATTACTACATTTCAGATATCTTAAAGCAACTTAAATCTATTTCGAAATTTTGCTCACTTTTTCCGCTTAACACTTTTCATTTTGTTACTTAAAGTTTAGTTTATGCAACGATTTATTAAATCTTTCACTTGAAATCTACTTTTGGTTAAACTAATCTCAATAATGCTCTACTCTAGGTCTCAAATAGTAAACTTCTACTTTTTAGGAAAATATTAGGGAAGTTTTATTATTTGAAAAAATAGCTTTTGTTACCCTACTAACATTCCTATTCATAAATATGACATTTCCGTCTTTTCTAGAAATTTTTGAATGAAGTTCATTACTTAAACTTTAGAAATAGATTTAAAAAAATATTGTGCATCTACTTTATGGTTCATATAACACTGAAAATATTTAAAAGTCGTCACAACCAGTTAAGCCCTAAATTACATAAACCAATCGTTTAATTGGTTAATATTAACATATATGCATATATTTTTTATTTAAATAATCTTATTCTTTTGTTTTGGAATTTTAAAGGATACTGTGACAATTTTCTTCCTTTTGTAGGAATATAGCAAAAACAGGATTACTAATATCAACTTATGA
The DNA here is from genome assembly GCA_947359355.1 of Acrocera orbiculus. Lineage (NCBI taxonomy): Eukaryota > Metazoa > Arthropoda > Insecta > Diptera > Acroceridae > Acrocera > Acrocera orbiculus. The sequence continues at coordinate 4,794,860 of OX375757.1, forward strand.
GCCAATATTTCTCGTTGTTTATTTCTAAAAGATACAATCAGTCCATTTGTCATTATCAAAAATGTGTTTTATACGTGAATTCCAGTAAAAAGAATAATCCTGCCAGACCAAAGATTTTTCTACCTCACTCGACATCTGAAATTAAATTGGCATCTATTAGCTTAGGAATACATTTTGGCGTGTGAAATCTAGCTCTAGCCAAAAAATTAAAAATAAAAATTCAACTAAATTTCCTTAAAATAAAAAATCTGTATGTTAAAATTATTTGGAATTTTAATCATAGCATAAAGTTACAACGCATTCGGAGGATTATCATTAGAGTTTTAAATAAAAAAAAAAGGTTGGAAAACAAATGAAAGGGCAAAATTAGGCTTGACTAGCTAGTGTTCTATCCTAAAAATATTGTGAGATGACATTGTCTTTGAGAAGGAAATAGGATGAGGGAAAGTTCTCTTGTAAAATTCAATTTACTACTTCTTTAATGTAAAATAAATGTCTGATTTTCATGCAAATTGACAATAATATAGAATTATTGTGAACTCGCTTTCCCCATTACTGCAGGATAAGCATAATATTCAAAAAACTAAAAAAGAATTCTTATCAAAAATCCATTACACAGGCTTTTAGCTCATGTCATCTCCCGTTTATATTAATATTTTATAGAATATTGGGGGTGAAGATACAAGAAGCAAGTAAATTGAAAATCCAATCAACTTTTTTATGCATTCCTGAATTAAAATATTTGATGATGATTTCATACTGAATATATTGAAAAGTTTGGAACTTAATACTGATTTGATACTGATAGTGTTGAATTGTGACTTAACTAATCCTTTCAGTATCAATTCATTACGAACTTTTAACATAAGATTATATGTAAAATAGCAGGGTGAACAATATGAAATTATAATCAAATATTTTGAGTCGGTCATACCCAATTCAGTATATTCAGTATGAAATTATCATCAAACATTTCGACTAGGGAAGTTATCACTTTGCCTGTTTGCCTGCAGACTCTAATATGAGCTAGTATTTTTTTAATTAATACTATCTCATTCCCCCATTTTCCTGGAGCCGGATGCTTTTTGAAGAAAAATTTATATTTTTTAAAGATCCTCTAAATATGAAATTTTGCAATTAATTGCTACAAATCGATTTGAAAATATCCAGCCTATGAGAAATGCTGTAGTCAATATTTTGTTTCAATTGTTTTTTCCTTTAATTGAATACAATTATTGAAAATCAATTTTTGCTTAACAAAAATAAATTTAATCAAATCATTATTAGCAGTGTTTCATGAGCCTTAGTAAGAAGAACGCACATTTTGACAAAAGAAACTATGCTATCGACAATAACTATACACTTGTCAAATGATTCAGATAGTTTTCTTGAAATGTATATCCTTCTTAGTAAAAGAAAATTTGATAAAAATTTGAAGAAAAACTTCAAATTTTGAAGCTCAGACCAATATACTGAAATTTTATATTATATTAGTCCTGGAAATTATTAAAAGATTTTTAAACTATTTTAAAACATGAATGTTTTAACTAACAAAAATTAAAATTTATTTATGATCATAAATTTTGATAAAAATGGATGAAAATTTCTGTGTCTCATCGATATATTCAAGAAAGCACAATCTTCTAAGTCGAGCTTTAAATAAAAGATCAGCATCAAATTGCTCCCAAAAAAGTGATAAAATTGTCCATGTTATATCAGATAGCGATATTGAAGCTGCTTATCCCTCTGAAGATGAAGAATCTGATCAAAAACGTAATGATGCAATATTGAATCGTTTAGATGAAGAGTGGGACACTAACAAAATATATCCCATAGAAAGTGTATCAAATGTTCAATATCAAAAGGCAACTTTTAAATGTGACGATGAGATAAATGGTATGTAATTTATTCAAATAAATAATTTTAAATAATTATAAATAATTTAGGTCCTGTAAAATTTAAGCCTAGTACTAAGTATAAAAGTAAAATTATAACTGATGAAGGCTCCATACATTCGTATATTCGAAACACTAAACTTAAGTCGCACACATCATCCAGTGATTTTCTAGTTTCAATATCGACAAAAACTTCATGTTCCTCAAATATGCCAAATTTGTTTATACCAAATAGTTTGGAAGAATCTTTAAATCAACTTAATGCAAAACATAAAACAATGACATATAAAGATCGAATAATGAATTGGAATATTTCCAGTGATGTAAGTGATATTGATGACTTTGAGGATAAACAGATTAATCTTAACAATAAATCATATAATTCACCAAGAAAATATACAAGAAAAATAAAATCTAATAGAAATAATACTGATCCCGTAAACAATTTTACGCTAATTGATTCTAATACGAAAAATAAAAATTGTAGTAAAACACTTAAGCGAAAAGCAAATTTAAGTGGTTTAACAGATTGTATTCAAAATAATGGAGAGCAAAATTCGGTCGAAAATATTGTTATGTCAATTAATACTAAAACTAGAAAAATGACATCTCATATTGTCAATGATATTAATTTAAAAGATATATTTGATTCATCAATAAATAGTATTACTAGTACAAACAATTTTAATGGTAAAAAACTTGATCCAGAAATTAATAAAATATCAAAATTTATATTTTCAAAAAATCGTCAAGTTGAAAAAAAAGAATTTATTCGAAGGAGTACAAGGCAATCAAATCAATTTTTAAATACAAAAGAAAAAGTATTACATAAATCTGATACAGGACAGAAAATGGAATTTGCTAAATATTTAGGCCTTGCGACAACATCTTTAAATAATGGATCAGAAAATGGTTTAAAGTACAAAAGGCGTTCACTTCGTGTTCAAAAGCAACAAAATTCTGATGACATAAAAGATAATAAAAAATGCAATATTCCGTAAGTATATTTTTTTTTGTCTAGATTTTACAGTATCTGTAAACATCATTAATGAAAAAGTACAATTTTTTAGTGATAACGACGACTATCGGAGAATTTAAAACAAATTTTATCTTAAAATAGCTGTAAAAGTCGCTATCCTGGCTTCTTTTTGCATTGAAAAGTGGCTATGATGGCCAATTTCTGCAAGTAAATTTTTCACTCGTGCACCTTTTATTCCATAGGCGCACAGGAATTTTTATATGAAAAATGTTGTAAAGAACACTTTTCCTAACGGGTTATGTGCATTATATTTGAAAATTTTCTTAATAAACCAATTATAATTACTTTAAAATTTGATCTGATTATTGCTTGCTGACCATTTTTAAGGTTTAAGAATTCAATTTAACAAGGTTATATCAAGATTTTCGATATTTGATAATATCTTAAATGCATTTTTGTCTTTCTTTGATTATATTTAATATCACATACAGTCATTCCTTAGCATAAACACATTTCTAGTAAAATCTTACGAATTAAAACAAAATTTATAAAACAAATATTTTTAATCAACCAAAAAAGACTCAAATTAGATAGAAAAAGATATGTCCAATATATCCATGTGTGGCATTAATTAAAGCATTGAAAGTAGTTAGTTCGTTTTTAATTATCAACAAAATAGAAAAATGATAAAGTATATCCTATATTTTTTTTCAAAGTAATCCACTTATTGAAATTTCATTCGATTTAAATTAAAATATTTCTTGCTTCCGTAATATTAAGATAGTAATTTTTAATTATTCAAATTTTTAATAAAAGATTCTTTAATCAAATCTTCTCATTTTAGTGAAAAAACTCAAACAAAAAACATAAAAAAATTGAATAAAAATTTGATAAATAGTGATGCAAATTCATCTGGATCAAATAAATCTGAAAATGATTTAAACTCATCTACATCTAAAAGTAAAAAAAAGTCTTCTGCAATAAATAAATCCCAAATTAAAATAAAGCCATCTGTATTAAATAAAATAAAAGATAAAATGACTGAAATGACATCTGAGAGTGATCTGAATTCATGTTCATCAAATAAATTACAAAGTGAAAAAAATAAATCCAAAACTAAAGGAAAATCTTCTGTATTAAATAAATCTAAAGCTAAAGTAAAGTCAACAGCTTCAACTAAATCAAAAAGTGAAATATATAAATCTACATTAAATAAAACAAAAGATGAAGTAAATTCATCTGAAAATGATCTGAATTCATGTACATCAAATAAATTACAAAGTGAAAAAATTAAATTCAAAACTAAAGAAAAATCGTCTGTATTAAATAAATCTCAGTTTAAAGCAAAGTCAACTATGTCAACTAAATGTAAAAGTGACATAAAGACATCTACATTAAATAAAACAAAAGATGAAGTTAGTAAAGCTGAAAATGATCTGAATTCAGCTTCATTACAAAAAGATTATCCCTCCGAATCATCTAAAATACGTCGATTTTGTGGTCCAGTTTTGCCTGAAAATAAAATTATCACAGCTAATATTTCATCTTTTGTCTATAAGAAACCAAGACTTAGTTTAAATAAAAAATTTGAAATTTCTCACCGCTATGACTATACAAAACCAAAAACAAGTAATACTCTAAATGGTATTAAGATGAATAATAAAAACCTATCTGACAATTCTTCAGATAAAGTATTAATAAAAGTGACTATTGATGAAAATTGTGTTAAAAAAATTGAAAATTTGGAGCGATCGTGTAAAATAAGAAATCAAGGCATATTAAATATTTGTAAAAAACCAGTTGTAGTAATTGAACGTTATAATTATTCTCCGTTAAGGAAAATAATTGAAATATCTTCCGAAAAGAATGAAAATTGTGAAAATGGAAATAAAGGTAAGGTTTAAAGTGAATAACATGTTTATTTTTAATCATTAAATATTATGAATATTAACTTAATAAATATCTTTGAGAATTTACTCCTAGGGATCGCTGATTCTTGTTAAATCATACTAAATTAAATTCATTTTGAAAATAATTCTACAAATAATAAAAAAAAAGAAACTAAAAAAATTCTATGAGGTTAAAGTTAAAACACGCTAAAACCAAAATTCATTGCACTTTTCCTTAAGAATAAAAACCAATGCAAACACAGTTTTAATAGTTTTTAAAATTAAATAAATGGTTTACTTAATATTCAGCTTATTTTGTACTGTAATTAATTTTGTCTTCTGTAAATATATTTATAAAATAGCTAAAAGATAATTTTCAAAAAAAAAAGGAAGTAATTTTTAAATTTCGGCATATATTACATTAAAATAATTTATTTAAATTTACTATAGCTAAATCACCAGTCCTTAAAAAAGAAAACAAGAGAAGTAATATGAAACCAATTAAATATATCCGAAGATCACGTACACGTTTAAAAAGAAGTAATCGTATATTAGCAATAAAAAATCCCAGAACAAAAAGAAAGATTATTCTATCAATGAACTCATCATCGTATTATAATAGCAAAAACCATCAAAAGAAAACACAAAAAAATCTTAAATTAAAATCAAAAAAAATTAAATATATAAATATAAATAAAACATTAAAAAGTTCTCAATCTGAAAATGAACAATTAATTGGTCCAATAGACAAACTTGAAAATAAAATTCCAGTACCAAAAGTTTTAGATTCTCAAATATTAATTAAAGAGAATATTCCAAAACTTTTGAATAATCCATTGGAAAATAATAATGGAGTTGTTTTACATGCATATTATGAAAAAAATATTTTAATTGTAGTACAAGAAAAAAAAATTACTTGTTGGAAGTGTATCGAATTTATTCGAGTTCTTGGTAAAACACAAAACTGGGAACAATTGGGTATATGCGAAAGAAAAACTAATGGTAAAGTTTGTTTTTTTTTATGTAAAATAAATTAAATAAAACTATAAATTGTTATTTTTGAAGATTATGAAGTTCCTGCACCATTTAAAAATCGAATTTGTTTTAATGAAACAAATCCAGTTTATATAGAAATACGTGCAAAACAATATCCAGATGATAATTCTAGGGAATGCCATTTAGCATCAGTTTATGTCAATGTATATTTTTATAATACAAATGAATCAATTATTTCACATTCTTCAGTGCAACTAGATACTATACAAGGGTATGTTATAATTTAATTCCATTATTTATAGTTTTAAATGCAGAAATATGTCCTATTTCATTCTAAAAACATAGACATTAATCAACTAATATGGTTAATTTCTTTAAATTATAAATTATTCTCTCTAGAACATCAGAAGTTACCTTCTTTTATTACATTAATTAATAAGTTTTGAGGTTGATACATAAAAATAAAATTATTTGTGATCAAAAATTTTCCGTAACACTGTGTGATTCAATTTTTCTAACATAAAAACTATTATGTGTTTTATTTATTCCAAAATTGATGTCTAACAAATATCACCGCATGATCTTGCTTAACGTATCGCTTAGATTATTGCATTCTAAGTGAAAAAGTGAATTATTTGCTTGTGTCTTATGGCTTTTATTTATCCTTTTCATTCTTTGTTGTTAGTAAGATTAGTGAAATTTTTTTTTCTTGCTAACATCCAAATAATAAAATTAAAACAATGAAAACAAACAGTAATAATTTTATGCCTATGGTACTAATCTAAATCAAAATATTTTGTCTGGTTATTATAATAAATAAAGTAATAAGTGACAGATTTGTCAATTAATAGAATACCGTGAGTATGCCAATAAAATTTCATAAATTGTTTCGGCTTATATTCGGTGCAACGTGATTAATTGCTATTACATTTTCAATTAAATTCCTCATTGTTTCTTTATACTAAAATTATGATTCTCCTTTTAATCTAATTGTAAAAACCAATTTTATTATAATTAAAATTGAACATAAAATAATTCATGATTTTTGAAAAAAAAAAAATTTTTCAGTATAATCGAAGATATAAACTTCACAACAATACCATTTTCTCGATATTTCATTATGTGTTGGAAACAAGAAGTACCAGCTGGAAATATACGAACTGGAATCTGTAAATATGCTCTAGCACCAAACTTAGATTTACTTGCAAGTATTCGTGAATTCCGTGCCATTCGACATGTAATATTACAACTTGATGCTTTTGAAAGTATTTCTTTTACAATTATATTTAAAGAAATAATTAAATTTTTATTTTTGATTTAGATGAAAAATTATTTGGTTTTGGTGAAATGCAAGTCACTATTTGGAATCATATAACAGGTGATGTAATTGTTAATTTGGATTTAGGAATACCAATAGGACAGAATGTTGGTGCAAAATTTTATAATGCAGAAGTAAATAACAAATTTTTAAATAATTAAAATTAATATTAAATAATTTTCCTTTTGTTTTTTGGATTTTAGTGTACACAATATTTGCTTTTATATCAAATATTTTATGAGGATAATCAAGATAAATTACCAGAATTGATAGTATTTACCGTTAATCTATCAAGAATTCCACATACATATCGTGTATGTAATAAATATATTTTACCATCATCATTTCAACAAATATCATCGTCTATAATTAATAATCGTTATATACTAGTATCAACAAATAATGATGAAGAATTCGTTTTATTATTTCAAAATCCTATACGTTTATTTTTTCATGATATTAAAATAAACCAAAATACAAAAAGATTTTATTTAGCAAATAGTAAAAATATTGTACAAGTATCCGATGAAAGTATTTATGTTAAAAATATTTACGAATATTTAATGGATTTCGAAAGATAAAATTTCATTTTTAATGTACTTTTAATTATAATGTAATAATTTTAATTTTACATCTCAGTATAAAAGCTTTTAAAATGTGGATAAATCTTTTTTTTTTTTGTTTGGACGTCATTCACATTTTAAAAGAAAAAATTTTAAATTATGTATAAAAAATTTGATTATACCTTTAAAAGTAAAGTTTTTTTTTATGTTGATTTATAAAGCAAATTATATCTCCTTTTTTTACTAAGAGTACAAAATATATTTATTTACTATTAAAAATAGTTGAATAATTTTTTTTTAACATAAAACTTCCTTATTCGTTTATTGTAAGTTTCAGTATTATATATAAATTAGATTTGTCTCAATTTATCCTTTAATTACAGCTATTGGTCTTAGTTTAATACATTTTTTACTAATTCCAGCCGCATGACATGTATTAACAACATCTGTAACATTTTTATAGGATTCTGGTGCTTCTTCCATTACCAGCTTAGGTGAAGCTACACGTATTGCAATACCCATACTTCTCATTTTATCAAGTACATCTAAATAATCTAAGTTTCTACGTGATTTTGCTCTAGATAAAGCACGACCCTTTTAAAATAAATATATTTAATTAATTAATTACTTTTATTTTTAAATTTTATATAATAAAATAATTACAGCTCCATGACAAGTAGAACCAAAAGTTTCAGACATTCCTTTCTCTGTCCCTGTTAGAACATAGCTACATGTACCCATTGTTCCACCAACTAAAACCGGTTGCCCTGTCAATTGATAATCTACAGGTATAAGCGGATGATGTGGTGGAAAAGCTCGTGTTGATCCCTTAAATATTGTTCCATTATAATTTAAAAATAACTATAAATTAAAAAAATATGAACTTACTTTACGATGTACTAATAATTTTTTCTCTTTTCCATCTACTAAATGATTTTCTATTTTAGCTATATTATGTGAAACATCATAGATAACATGCATATCCAGATCATCGGGTGTAGATTTGAATTGCTTAGCAAAAGCTTGTCTTGCAAGAAATGTCATTGAGCTACGATTAACCCATGCAAAATTAGCTGCAGCTGCCATTGCCTTAAGATAATCCTGTCCCTCTACACTAAGAATTCGAGCACAGGCCAATTGCCTATCATTTGTATTAATTTTATCACGTTTCATGGCTTTTTCCATTTGCACAAGAGCATCTGTAGCAACTTGATGACCAAATCCTCTACTACCAGAATGTATCATGACACAGACTTGTCCAGTCTTTTCAATTCCCATTTTACATGCACTCCATTTATCAAAGATTTCATCTACTACTTGAATTTCAGCATAATGATTACCTGCACCCAATGTTCCAAGTTGCGGTAGACCACGTTTTTTGGCTCTAAGACTAACTTTAGAGGGATCAGCATTAAGCATTCTACCATATTCTTCACAATGTTCTTTGTCTTCAGCCCAGACATAGCCCTCACGTAATGACCAATCCATTCCCATTTCTAATGCTTCTTCCAAGTCTCTAGCATTCATAGGTATAATACCTTTAGAGCCTACACCTACTGGTATATGATCAAATAATGACTGGGCTATTTGTTCTTTAACCGGATTTACATCTTTTTCAAAAAGATTTGTTCGTAATAATCGTACACCACAATTTATATCAAAACCTACACCTCCAGGTGATACTATGCTATTTGGATCATCGACATCAAAAGCTGCCATATTCCCAATAGCAAATCCATATCCAGAATGAATGTCTGGTAAACCAATGGAATTGCCGACAATTCCTGGCAAAGCTGCAACATTTGCTATTTGTTTAACACCTGGTAGAAATCCACCAATCATGCCTGGACGACAAGAATTTCTTAATTCTTCTAAAATAAGTTTTTCAAGATGTGCATTTACATAAAATGTGCCTTCCACATTCATATGAGGTTGAAATCCCTTTTTAATACGCCATTTATGATCTGTAATTTTTTCTAGAAATTTTAATTCTTCATCATAACTTCTAACAACCATTTTTACATAAGGTTTTATTTAACAAAACTATTTAGGAAAAAGTACTTTTTGTATATAACCTTAATTGTCAATTGACAACATATCAATGTCAAATATTAAAGCCTCTGTGTCTATAGAGTAGCATATAATATAATATTATAGTAGTTCGAGGCGACGTTATTCTCAAATTCTTCTGAGTTTGACATTTTGAGTGAAAATATATAACTTATGTTTTCTAACTAGTTTTATTATGAAATACTAAAATAATAATGCATTATAAATACAATAAAATTAGTTTAGAGGTACAAATTGTATTTTTTGAAAAGGCTTGTAATGTAAATATTGCAGTTAATATACGTCTGAAGGTAACCGCGCCTCATATCACCTTGCCAATGATGTGGCTGTCCAATTTGCTAATCTACACAGCCAAATTACCATTGTTATTTAGAACTATCCTACGGGAAAAATTATGCAGACATTGCGCTTTGCCTTCGTGAAAATATTTATACACAAAGTAGCGCTCCCGTTCAACTCCTATCCCTGTAGACATCAACATTGGTATGTTCGCACTTGTCAGCATTGCAAACACTATGCATATGAGACCTATATAGTGCGTATTCACTGAACCTAGTGCCTAGTACCTACTCAATAATTATTATTGACATATTTAAAAACTAAGCTAGAGATTTCCAATAAAAATACTTTTAAAAAAGTACTAAATACTAAGTACTAACGTCAGTGAAAACGCACTATAAGCAAATAAAAGGCTGTGGAAATATTGGTGCGCTGGATTGGTGCGCTAGAATGGAGTTCGTAGTGAGTAGAACCACACGGCAAACTGAAATCTTGCCGGTTTAAGTGCCGTAATATATTAAATTTTTAAAAAAAATTTTATTTCCTTGAAATAGGAAATTTTATGCTTCTGATTTTTTCGAACTTTTATTAGAATTTTTCCGTAATGAAGTTGGGTCAAAACTGAAATTAATTTGCATTTCGCTCATTGTGTTTTTGGAGGGAAAAGTGAGGATTTTGATTGATTTATTATTACACTAAGCGTGTTGAACTTTTTTTGAAAAAACTGCAGTCATTTTTGTTTGAATCTTATATTTTTAGATTTGAGAACTTCAATGGCGTCTCGACCAAGACTCCATCCAAACTTATTAAATTCAAGTTCTTTCAAAAAGCTTGTTGAGGATGAAAACAGTTCCAGGACTTTAGCGGAGGAGATTGGTAAATAACATATATATATTTATAGCATTATTTTTTAAAACTTTTTTTTTTGTCTTTTCTTTTAAAAAAAGGTTTTATCCCTTCTCGGACACGAGTCACACTTTGTTGCAAAAAGCAAATGATAGTGGTAGAGGATCAATCTGCAGAATTGGGCTGGCGTTGGCAATGTAATGCACACGATCCCACTAATGTTTGTCGAAAAAGCATTAACCCCGTACAAGGAACGATTTTTGATAGGAATCTGTCCTCTTCAAATACGAGATGCCATTATTATAGTGTTATACTATTATTGTTGTGAAATGGACGTAGCTAACATTATCAAATTTATGAATAATTTACGACGAGAAAAAAAGGAGCCGGAAGTAAATGAGAGAGCTGTTGTTTATTTTTATAATAATTGTGTCAGAATTGCTAAGACCATAATGTCACAACGTCGTTAATATTCACTTTAAAAATTATTAAAAAATATTTGTAGTTTTATTTTCGTTAATATAATACTTTTTTCACATTAAGGTTGTTTTTCACTTTTACCTATGTATATATTTAGACCGCTTTTTAGCATTATTTCGACAAACTTTGTAAGATTTAAATATTAGTATTATATGTATAATTCCGCTCGTTCCTATCCACGCGGCCCGATTATATAGAGAAAAGCAAAGGTGAGGGTAACTTATGACCTTAATTTAGAGCGTGTAATTCCAGATTGTGTACAAAGTTTTCTCTAAAAATTAAAGCGGAATTAAAGCATCTCAGTATTGTGTTGAAGAGAACAAAGCTTTAGTTGAACTTTTAATAAGTCTTGGTTGTCCAGAATCTTCTTCTTTAACTGCTAGTGGTACCCTCCTCAGAGAGCGTGATACTCTTGTTACTACATTTGAAGAATTTTATTCTGGTGTTATTTAATTTTCTAAAAGAATATTTAAATGTGTACACGTTTGTATCTAGAACGTTTTTATTCTTTTAAACCTATTTAATTTTTAAGCAATAAGAATTTTGTTTTTGTTATTTTTTTCCCTTAGGATTAAATAAATGTGATCAGTGATTATACTTTGTTCTAATATAGTTCTTTTGTATTCTAATTGTGTATTATTTAACCCGAATATATTTGTTATTTTTATCTATAATTAGTAAACTTATAATTGTAAACTATAATTGAGTGTAAGCTTGCCTTCACTGGGTGATGATTGTAAACCCAAATTATTTTTGACATTAGACAGAATTTGCAATTCTAAAATTGAAATATTCTAAGAATATTTACTTTAGTTTTCACAATAAAAAATAATGCAAACGACGGCTGTAAAAGTCTGCATTGTAATTAAAAAATTTAAAATATTCCCTTATTATTATAAATTGGAATTATGTAAAAAATTTAGCAGCAAAGTTCTCGAACTAACAAACCAAAAAGACAGTTTTCCGGGTATAAATTTAATTTTTTATTTTGCTAATAAAGGTTATTATAACGGTAGTTATATAATTCATATTAGTCACACTACTGCAACAAGAAATATATATTTTTTATCATTTTTTATAGCAAATATTAAAAAATTGTTATTTCAATCTAGCTTCAAAATCATATTTTCAATTTCACGGAGCTTGGCCCAAAGAAGAACAAGTCAATTTCATTAAAGATATGTGTATAATACCACAATTCCTTACACTAGAAGAAGAAAAAAGCCTGCTGGAAGAAATCGATCCTTACCTTCAACGAATGCGATACGAGTTTGATCATTGGGATGATGTAATAACTGTTTATAGGTTTTCAGTTTCTTAACATTGATAATTATAATTACAGGCAATTCATGGATATAGAGAAACTGAACGAAAAAATTGGTATCCAAAAAATCGTGTCATTATTCAAAGAGTTTGTGATACAGCATTTAACGGTGAGGTAATGCCATTTGTTCATGTATTGGATTTAGCAGCTGAAGGTGTAATTAAACCGCACGTTGATAGTACACGTGTAAGTGTTTCATATTAAAACAGCTAATCGTAATACAAAAACAAACCCTTTAAATAAAAGTATTGTGGAACTACGATAGCTGGCTTGAGTCTACTTTCAGATAGTGTTATGAGACTTGTTCGAACAAACGAAGAAAAATTCAAACAAGAAAATGAAATTTCGGTTGAGTACAGAAATCAAATACCGAAAGATACAGATAAAAGTGATGAAGAGAAATTTTATGTAGATATATTATTGAAAAGATATTCTCTATACATCATGAGGTTTCTCTTATGGATTTTATATATTTTCGTATTATATGTAAAGTTTTTTTTTATAGCTCTTCAGCCCGATATAATTTTACTCATGAAATTTTGAAAAATGAAAACGCATACTTTAAAAATGATAAAATTGTCAGAACAAGAAGAATATCAATTATCTGTCGGAATGAGCCAAACGAATATGATAAATGTAAATAAATAATTTATTATCCTAAAAATTAGTTTATTAAAAAATTCTTAAAAATCTCTTTTATTTTATTTCCTATTTTTTTTTCTAGAATAGAAGTCATTGTTTGATGTACTGTGGGTTGGGCTTGATCAAAAATCTGTGAGAGTTTATGGACATTAATTCATTTCACGCGCATGGTGTTCTTAACCGATTATTATTATTCGGATTAAATCATGCTAGAATTATGACAATTAAAATGTGTTCGATTTCAGAACTTCTTTTTCTTTATAACTTCAAAAATACTAGGAATGAAAATTCAATATACCAACTTTTAAATGATTGCATTTAATTGAAACAAACATATCATTCAAATTTCATTTTAACTTTTCTAGGTTTTGAACACGTGGGAAAAGTAACAAACTACATTTCTGCTTTGATAATAGTCTTGTAAATTAGTTTCAATTTAAGTAGACAATTATATTCTTAAAGCAGAGAAATTTTTATTATTTTAAAATATTACCCTAGTTTTGGTTTTTGATTCTTTAAGTTTTATCAATTTATTGGAACGCTTATCTTGATTCACTGTAAAGGTGGGCACTCACTTAGTGCGTTTATCTCAGCGGGTAACTTTTTTGACGTCAAAATGACGTACAAATGAATTTCACGCTGACATATCCACATATGAGGGGGAACTTTAGCGTGAGTCTATGACTGTCTGTACTTAAATCCCCATATATGACTGTCTGTACTTAAATCCTTCGGTATAAGAAAAAATCATGAAATATGAGACTTAAAATATTTTTAATTGACTTCAACACAATACTGAGATGCTGTAATTCCGCTTTAATTTTTAGAGAAAACTTTTTACACAATCTTGAATTACACGCTCTAAATTAAGGTCATAAGTTACCCTCACCTTTGCTTTTCTCTATATAATCGGGTCGTGTGAATAGGAACGAACGGAATTATACATATAATACTAATATTTAAATCTTAAAAAGTTTTTCCAAAACTTCCAAACTAAACTAAAAAGCCGTAAAAGTGAAAAATATAACCTTAATGTGAAAAAAGTACTATATTAACGAAAATAAAACCACAAATATTTTTTAATTATTTTTTAATAATTTTTGAAGTGAATCTTAACGATGTGACATTATTATCTCAATAGCATTGACTAAGGTACTATAAAAATCAAGAACAGCCCTCTCATTTACTTCTGGCTCATTTTTTTCGCGTCGAAAATTATTTATTATTGTGATAATGTTAGTAACGTCCATTTCAAGGGGAAAGAATAAAATTACAATAATGGCATCTCTTATTTGAAGATGACAGTGATTGCTATCAAAAACCGTTCCTTGTACGGGGTTAATGCTTTTCCGACAAACATTTTTAGTTGGATCATGTTCATTACAATTCCATCGCCAGCCCAATTCTGCAGATTGGTCCTCTACAACTATCATTCGCTTTTTGCAACATAGTGGTGCGACCGATGCTCGTGACGGGATCAAACCTAAATAATAACATTTATTAAATATTTTCAAAAATAATGCCCCAAATTTTAAAATTTTTATTTTGAAAATAAAGAATAATGGAATAAATATATATCAGGTTAATTTATTTACCCATTTCCTCCACGAAAGTCCTGCAACTACTTTCATCTTTAACGATCTCTTTGAAGGAATTTCTATCGAAATTCAATAATTTTGGATGGATATTTGGATGAGTCGCCATTAAAGTACAATCTCAAAACTTAAATTATGAGATTAAACAAAAATGACAGCAGGTTTTTCAGAAAAGAGTTAAACACGCTAACTGATAATAAATTAACAAAATTAAAATCCTCACTTTTCCCTCCAAAAACACAAAATGTCAAATGGAAATTTTATTTTGTGCTTAACCTACAAATAATTCTAAGATTATCAGAAACATAAAATTTCCTATTTTAAGGAAATAAAATATTTTTTTAAAAAACTAGATAAATCTTTTTCCAAAACAATTTTCTTCAAATTTATAAATTTAAACTAAGTTTTTTTAGTTTATAAATATTTATATTTCTATAATGAAAAGAAAGTACATGGTCTGTACATCGTTTTAATTTTTAAATCATTTTGTTTTTAAAATTTAGATTACACAATTTTTGCTTATATTGCATTCCCTAGAAATGTTAATTTTCAAAATTAATTGACAAAACATCCAAACTGATTACTGTATAGATAAGCAAAAATAAATATACATGTTTTTATATATATAAGCGCGATCTCTTTTTTTTTGATTGACTTCGAAAATCAAAAAAATTTTACTCTAAGCATGTAAATTAAATTCACATTTGGTAAAATATAGTTAATAGTTTACTTTTACATTTATAGATAAAAATTACAAATATATTCGGCTTAAATAATACACAATTAAAATACAACAGAATTATATTAGAACAAAGTATAATCACTGATCACATTTATTTAATCCTAATAGAAAAAAAATAACAAAAACAAAATTCTTATTGCTTAAAAATTAAATAGGTTTAAAAGAATAAAAACGTTTTTTATAACTAAAAACAAACATGTACATAATTAAACATTCTTTTAAAAAATTAAATAACACCAGAAGGAAATTTTTCAAATGTAGTACCAAGGGTATCACGCCTTCTAGGTAAGGTACCACTAGCAGTTAAAGGAGCAGATTCTGGACAACCAAGACTAATTAAAAGTTCAACTAATGCTTGGGTCTCTTCAACACAATACTGAGATGCTGTAATTCCGCTTGAATTTGATCCTGTCGATGAGGTTGTACTACTATTACTAGCACTTGAGGAAGCATTACTAGCTTGATTTTTAGCTGTTGCCAGTGATGCAGCCGCTTTTGCATATGCCAAACATGTACGACCTTCATGATCTGTTTGTCGGATACTAGCATTATTCTAAAATTAAATATTTTGCATTTAATAAAAAAAAACACACAAAAATAACTAAAGATTAATTATTTTACCCATATCAATAGCTGTACTATTCCTAAATTGCCTATTGCACAAGCTAAATGAAGTGGTGTCCGTAGATCGCGTGAACTAACAGTTGAATTGATTTGTTCGGAAGTTGCATATGCTAACAGCAGGACTATTGTTTTTATATCTGAGCTGAAATATTAATAGGTATTTTTAATTAACTTTTTTAATTATATAGAAGTTTGATAAAATTATATTGATAGTCAGGATTCAATACTATTGTTTTTTACTCCTTATAAAAGGAATATTAAATAGAATATCTGTTAAGTTTAACTGAGCTGTTAAAAATTTTTCTCTTTTAAAGCTTTCATATCTGGATCTATTTCCAACAAATTTTCCATACATCGAAAATAAGCGCAGGTTTTTGAGAAAATCTTATTTAGCCTGATGAGGTTTTATTACTTTTTATTTACATCAAAGGAGCGTGATATAGATGTTAGTTAGTTCAAATATTATTCTTACCGTTAGCTCATAATGTCCAATATCTTTTACAAATTTTCAGTCGTTAATAAAACCCTTTTCTAACCATCCAATCAATTTCAAATAAATTTTGTTATGTTGGGAGTGCATGACAATTGATGTTAATACAGTTAGTTCAAATATTAATTCATTAATTATATTTAATAAACTAATTTTAATTTTATGTGAGAGAAAAACTTGAGAAAACTGAATGCAACGAATTACGAATTCTGAATTCAGAAAAAAGAAAGAACAATCTCAAGTAGGAGTATACTTTAAAAAATTTCTTTTTATATTACTTGTTTTATTATAATAATGAATAATTTTTTCTGGAAGGATTATTATTTTTTTTTTATGTAGATGCAAACTAGCTTGATTTGATTTGTAATAGTGCTTTTTCACTGGAGCATTTTTAATTGTGAAATTGGATCCATATAAATACGGAAATATTATTGTGTATCCTTAGTTTATTGACGGAACGCTAAAGTTATTACTAGATTTTTGAACTCGTTTTCTATGCAGACAATGGGTTATTAATGAATGTGCAGGCTTGAAAAACGGAAAAATTTTTCAAGCTCAATTGTATAGGTTTCTAAAGTTAATTATTCTTTATTGGTGATTGAATCAGCTCCATCGATTCACATCGAAACACATCGTCCCACATCTAATGCAAAAAAAAAGGAGTACATAGGCATTGGAGAAGAACACAAATTTCCAGATTCTGTTTGTTGCAAAGTCAAAAATAATTATATATATGATTTTAGTATATTTCGTCAATAAAATTTTATCAGTTTGCTACTCTTAAGGTTTCATTTGGATTGATTCTAGTTTCCTTGGATACTCGATACGGTTAAAGCATCTTTTTATACAATGTTGATCAAAATATTTAACCGAACATTTTACCGATGTCAAATCCATATAAAAATTGTCCATTCAGTATAGGAACACAAGCTTTACACGATTAAATCACGCCACCTTATACAATATTGTATCATATTATTTAATGATAAACGGGCCACTTAAAGAATGATACGAATTTTAGTAATTTAAACTTAACAGATATGAAAAACATGTGAAATATTTTATTCATAAGAACATACCGAACAACTGCTTCAACCAATTGTTGACCAATTGTATTTATTTGGCTACATCCAGGCAGAAATTCTTTGGTTTCATATTTACTTTTAATCCAAGTTTCTTTTTCCTCACGCTTTGAGTTAGCTGAAGGTTTTGTTTTTGTTCGATTTATATTAGCTTCCCAAACTGAATTAGCTAATCTATTACCAATCATTAACATAACACTTAAATGACCGGGCCTAAAATAATAAAATATTTTGCTATAATTCATAAATAAAAAAAGAAATTTATTACGGCCAATCATCTAGATCCAATGAACGAACTTTGGTTATATGTGAGCCAAGATTTCTATGAATTCCAGAGCATTCAATACACATTAGTACACCTAAATTAAGACTAGCCCATTCTGGATCTGACAAATTAATAAAAATATATATAAATAAATACATTTTAAAAATAAATAAAATTTAATATTTACTGTGTGCATCACAATCAACACAAAATTTATTTCCAGGTACTCGTGATCTAATCATTAGCATACTAGCAACCTCACTCGATGTTGCTGGTTTCATTTTACTTGATTCAATTCCTTGTAAAGATTTAAAAATTTCCTGTTCTATAAAGGCAACCCATTCATCACGTTCTTCACTATTAGCAGCCTCAAAATGCCATTGTTTATTATCTAAGGAAACTATATAAAATTCATAGCCATCTAAATCATCGATTTCATTGTTTTTAAGACCACTACTCTTCATACGTCGATGACGTTTTTTAACATTGGGTGTTTGATTTTCTATTTTCATTTGATTTCCTTCACTTGCTAAGAATGTTTGTGAATTACTATTGCTCATTGCAATACCTTCATCACCGCTTGTTTGCTGGGATGAAATGGATTTATTTGGTTCACGAAATGTTTCGAAAGCAGTCAAAAGTACTTTTTCAGTTATCTTTTTATTTTCTTTAGCTAGAGAAAGGCATCCCAATCCTTCACTGATACCATTATGATTGGATCTACCATTTATATACATTGAATTTGTAAGTGCACTATTTGTTATTATTGATTTGGAGCCTCTTGGTTTTTGTCCAGGTACCTTAACTGTAACATATTGTAATGAGATTTCTTTTCCATGTATATCATCCATATAGTCATGTAATGATGGATGATATGTAAGACGTCCATCATCACATAAAGTAACATATTTTTTTTTCCATTCCTTGTTAAGTGATTTACTAGATCGTTTGTATAAATATCCTTGTTTTAATGGAATTGAACGTCCGCTTCCTAGTTCACCATTTTTTAATTTATCTTCACCTTTTCTAGATGATGGTATAAAGAGATTCGAACGTCTTCGACTTTTTCGAGATGTAGTCGGAGTAGATGTTGGTGTAGGAAGATCTTTACAATTGACAACATTTGTATTATCCTTAGGATCTTTATTTGGTGGTGGTGCAAGTGATAAAGGTGCAAGATTTTCAATAATTGATTGTGATTGAGCTACTTGTGGTACCTGTTTTTGTATTATTTGATTATGTGTTAATGGTGTAAATTTCGCTAAATTATTATTATCATTTTGTAGTGATATAAGTGTTTGATGTGAGGTACCATGGGATAATGTTCCCCACTTTTGTTGTGTATGAATTTGTGTATTTACTATATGGGGTTGAGCCTGATTATGATTATTTTGTTCATTGGTATTTAAACGGATTGGTATATGATGGCTGGATGTCGAAAGTAAATGATGTCTATGAGGTAATGTTAAATTTCCTGCCATATGATTTTGATTTCCAATAATTAAAGGATTTTGTGTTGTAAAACCATTTGAAGGACTGGAATGTTGGATACTGGCAACACCAAGTCGTGTTCCTTGCGGTGTTGTTGGCCTTGAATTTGTTGGTGTCACACATTGTGCTGAAGTTGAAAGTCTTTGTTGAACGATTTTTTGGCATGCTTAAATACAAATAAATATAATTAAATAAATTATTTCTAATATAAAATACAGTGAAAGAGAGCTGATTTTTGCTATGTTAGTTTACTACATTGAATCTTTTTTTTTAAGGTTAAAATTTAGACTTGAAGGGTTGAGGTTTTATTTATGACTTCTTATCTTGCAAAGAAATGATTTTTAGTGCTTTAATATTTTCATTTGTGTTAAATTTTTGAAAAAATATTTATTAAATTTGTGAATTAATTGATAAAATCATCCTTAATTTACTAAACTAGCTTTTTAGAAAGATACTAGTCGATCAATAATTTAATTTCTAGGATTAAAGTCAAACAAAAGGCTATGTGAAGAGTCTGGACCGTAGTACACTCAGTAAAATCAGTTTTGATTCTTGGCTGCTGAAATATATTTTGTAGCATTTATTTAAAGTTCTTAAATGAGAAAAAAAGGCGATGTTAACTGATCTGGTTTATGCTTTCCTTTCAAACTATGGTATTTTCTATAATTTAGCTTTTGTTCGTTCTTAATACATGAGAGTTTTTTTGTGTGGGTTTGAATACAAGTAAATCATTCTATAATTGATAAAAATAATTAAAAAAAAAAAAGTAATACTAACCATCCTGAAAAACACGTTCTACATTAAGGCCATAAGTAGCACAAGTTTCATAGTAAGAGCACCGTTTGAGATCATTAGCAAGTTTTCTAGCTTTAGCATCTTCTATAATACGTGGATTACGTTCACTAATAGCATCTAAAAAAACACAAAGTTATTTAATTTTTTTAGTTCAAAACAAAAAAAAAAAAACAAATAATAAATTTATATGTACCTTGTGTTCCAACTAAAATTATTGGAATTTCAGAAGTATTTCGAAAATGTGACATTTTGGTGTAATAATTGTACACAGTATTAAAACTAGCCTCGTTTTCTAGACTAAAAACAAATATGACCGCATCAACCCAGGCAGCAAACTAAAAATATAAATTTAATTAATATTTGTTTTTGATTTTCAATTATCATAATAAAATAATTATAAAAATTTTTAGTATTTTTAAATGAAATTTTTAGCCAACTTGAGACAAAACTGTTTTCGATAATGAGAAATGTATAAAAACGCGACTTTATAGTCTCTGTAATTTTCTTTTCAATAATTTTTGAAATGGCTTCTTTAGATTTTATTTGAAGATTATTGTTGTATGTAAAATCAAAGTTTATAAAAAGGGTTGGATTTATTGTTCTGTTAGCTAATTTTTTCTGTAATTTTTTTGTTTTTGATTTACCCTTCATTAATCTTGACTGATGCTCGGTTGGAAGTATGTGTGGTTAAAAAAACAATTGTTTTTATTTAAATGAATGACTTTCAATGGGATTAATATGAAAAATAAAATAAAAATAAATTTTTTTAAAAGGCATCTTAGCATATAAAATAAAATCAAAAGTTTCAAAGGATCGTAAGGATTTGAATTTGAAACTCCATTTAGCTAATATTGGATAACTTTTAAGAATGTGTTATGTGTTATATATATATATGTATATAAGACATTTGAAATGAATTAATTCCTAAGTCTAAAATATGAAAAGAAAACAATAGAGATTTATTATCATACTAAGTTTTTATCTGGAGCATCTAGAATAAAACTAAAAACTAAGGAAGTCATAATGATAATTCTATCAATTAATTTTTTCGATTGATCGAATAGTTTTTAACTATTTTAGAATAATGACTAAAAACGTTCTGTAGTTCTGTGGCTCTAAACTTTTGTTTTGTTCAGTCTTGGATCATTAAAATACATTTGGGTGCGTTAACATAATTTCTAAACGAAAAAAAAAATTTAAGCAGTTATTTAATTTAAAAATATATTGACACCAAAACACAGGTCACAGATAATCTAGGACAGGAAATGCAAGCCGTTGTTGGTGAGCGTGTCATATTCATTAAAAAAAAATTCATTTGTGGTCATGATTTGCCGTAAAAGGATCAGCCATCATTTCACAGTTTTATTATTTTATCGGACACACGTGTGTCATTGATTTACCATCCCCGTTCTAAAGGAAAGTAGTAGTTTTGAAATCTTTGATAGTGGATTGAATAGGATTAATATATCAGAGATATATATAAAATACAACCATGAAGTCGCGTTTCATAATTTACGGATCTTAGATTAAATTGGTTCTCTATATTCATTTCCCACCGAATAGAGGATTAATCTGATTTTCCATGTTTCAGTTTATAAGTCAAAGTGTGAAAAACGTTTCACACTCAATATTTCGAGATTCTTTATTTTTCAGAAATAAATATATCCCTAATATTGTGGGAATCTACGTTTTATCAATATTAAAAACTGCATGAGATTATTTTAGGAAAATTTATTATAAATTAATAAAACAATTGGTGTCAGCCTTTAATTAACTTTATCTTTTTCACGCTTTACTTTTCTCTTTTTACTTATAGTATTTCGAAAGTACTTGCTCTCAGCTCCTCAATACAAAAGTAAAAACAAGAACAGAAATCTTATAAAACCACTTGAATTGAGGGGTGAAATTTTTCAAAGGAAATTGCGACTTTTATTTCAAAATAATTGCTTGCTTATAAATATTCACTTATCTAATTAATAAAAATCTTACTTACATTATTATAAAAAAACTTTGATCCTTTTACTCTTTAATAATATTTTTATACAAAATAAAATGGAAAAATTTCACTACTTTTTAAAATTTGACTTTCTGACGCTATAACAAAACTGCCACAAAGACTGATGGCGGCTGAAAATCGTTTTCTATTTGAAAAGTTGGAATTTAAATTCTAAAAAGTAAGCATCAGCTGGGATGAAAGAGAGATTTTCTATGAAGGAATAAGAAAGAATGAGGTAGTCACCCTCTTTATCTCAAATAAAACCGGCTTTTTTGTGTATAAACACATATTTATAAAATTTTACAGGGCATATGTGTAAAAGAGGGTAGTAAATTTTTATAGTGTGTAGAAAAGTAAATTTATGAGGATGTATTTAGTAGACTCTTCTCTCAGCATCCACCGTCTATGTACCATTCATCTGTTCATAATACATGTTTTTTATTTAATTTTGTTGTTGTTGTTTTTTTTTTGTCATTATATTCTCTGACTCTGACTTGAAGTTTTAAGTGCATTTATAAGTCCTGATGATTGCAGCAGGTTTTAAAGACTTTTTTTCAGGTTGGAGTTCAAATAAACGCATGAACACAAATAAATAAAAGTGGAAACCTTAGTAGTACTTGAAGTGGAATAAGAGTTAACAAAAAAAAACTAAGCATAAAATTTATTTAAACGAAAGAAATAATTTTCAATGGATTCTTTAACATACATACACATGAAATTTAATTCATCCTTTACTTTCATTCTAATTGTAAGTACAATTATTACTAGTTAGAATGTTTCAAGCGAAGTGTAATAACACAACATTTTTAAAGAAAATATTTCATGAAATTTATTAAAGACGGTAAGTAATGAAACTCGCATCAATATCTAATCAACTTTTCAATATAGTATTTTTAGAGAACCGATCATTGCTTGAAAAACCTCAGATAATGTTTAAAAAAATGAGATAATTTCTCCAACTAAAGTTTTTATGGGATTTCAGATGGAAGCCCCGTGTCTAATTAACCAATTTGTTAACTGTTCAATAAAATCTAAAGATCTCAAGAATAAGTATTGCAAGTGAAATTTACGATTATTTTGGTGGAATTATCTCAGTTTCGGTCAGATCTATTCTTAATATAACAAGCAGAAGATAAATGGCAATGTTGGCAATTTTCAATTAAAGTTTTTCGTCTTCGAAGACAACTTATATTGTAACAAAATCAAAAATGTATACATAATTTGTATTAGGGCTCCTATACATGTTTGCATTGGTTCATTTATCCTCCCTTAATTATTTCTGAATAGAAAAATATGAACGAGCAAAAATTTTACTTTTTCAGTCGGACTTAAAATTATATTTTCCTTTTAATACTAACGGAAAAGCACAGAGAATGAACTTTAATTTTATGGAAAATTTGGGTTGGTCCTAAAACTTAGCCTAAAGATCTTGATTAAATTTTACCAAGTTGTCCTATAAGATTTTTTATTAGGTAAAAAATGGTGGTGTTACTTTTATTGTCTAATTTTTCCAAGTGTGCTGTTGCAGTTTGATGAACATGACGTATAATTGCGCTTAAATAAGCTCTCTCTAACTTCCAGCTGTTTTTATACCTCTAAAAATGAATGCCTGGGAAACAATTCTCAACGAAGCAAGAATTACTAACAGCTATTGTTTGAAGTTTTGACAGTACTCCCAATTTTTACATTAAAAATAGAATCTGTAAATTAGACGAGAACTGAAGTTTAAGAAGAGTATATCAGATATCAATTTATATTTTAAACCATAAAAGTGGGTTTTTCTTATCTATTGACACAGATAAATAATTAAATAAAATAAAAAGTAAATGAAATGTTGAGGAAAACCTGGAAGTTCCTTAAGTTCTACCAACCTGCTTTGAAGTAACAAATTAAAACAATAATAAAAACCAAATTATATTTTTCTGTTAGAATTTTGTGTTGGAATTTCTTTTCAATATTTCTTAGATGTCACTTAAAGTTTTCAGTCTAGCTCATGCTGAAACTTCGTTCCAATAAATTTATCAAATTCATTTATGTTTAATTTTTATTAATTATTTTTTACAAAATTGATTCCTTTTAACTGAAATTTATATCGCTTTTGTTTTAAAAGTAAAAATGAAAATAATTTTTCCACAAAAAAATGACGTCAGCCATCTTTAAATGTATTTAATCTGAATGCTTAAAGCTTTTTTAGTCCGCCGAATAGGTTATGCCATTTTTTTGTAACAAAAAATATCTCTAATTACTTGAAATATTAATATTTTTTTATTAATATATTATTCCTGTAATTTTTTTTGTTTTTTTATGAGTCATTTAATTATTATTGAATTCTAATTTCTATAGGAAAAAAGTAATTTTTTGTTATTGATTTCAATTTCTGCAAAACTAAACATTTTGAAAAATATATAATGCATTCATATCCTACCTCTACAAATTCAATATTAAAAAATTTCAAAGAGGAATTTTCACAGTTTTTTCTATTTGCAAATGTGACATGAAGTGAATGCACAATATCCACTCTAGCTTATGGAATTGATGCACTTAAAAAAGTTTTATATTTTCATGTTTAGTATCATGTCTGTAATTTATGCATTTATATAACTTTACATAAACGAAATTCTAGAATATTGCACAAATGACATCAGAGTTAGTTTTGTATAATATGTATTTCAAATATTTATAAAAGGTAAGTTGAACATAGCATAAATTAACTTATTATTTATTTACATTGTTGTTATCATTTGAAAACTATTGAATCTGACAATTTTTAGAAGGGGGTCTCTATTCTAAGGTTATAATAAAAGGGATCTGATGTATACAAAAGAACAAAATTCATATGGGGGAGCACAGGTATATGAAAGTACTACTTTTTCACTGTCATGGCATCAATATTATATTAACATTACTTGATTGAGTTATATGTTAAAGCAATTAAGATTTATGTAGTTTGCTGAAAATGTTTGAAAGCACAAGTATTCATTTCCTTAATTTTACTCTTTGTTAATTCAAAATGAGTTTTGCAAATTAAGTAAATATAATTTTTATTCATTTTGTGATGGATTCATAGAAGTAAGCGAAATTTTTGGAAAGATATATTTTTTATCCAATTAAGATTGATAGATATCCAAAAAATATATTCCGTTTCATTTGATCTATAGAAGACAAAATTACGGATAAAATTAACGAATCAATGCAATATTTAAATTATCAGAAAGTACAATATTTTTTTAATTTATGACTTGTAGTTACAAAAATATATGAAGTTAATGAAAATCGGTCCTTATAAGTAGTACCTACTCTTTACTAGTTGCATTAAAATATTTTCTTATTCAATAATGATAACTGTGTGTAAATTGTGAACAATATAACTACTGCCATCTCTTCATTCAAAAAAATAAATGATTACTATTTAAATTTCTCTAAAAATTTTTAATATACAGAATTTATTGTTTTTTCGTATCCTGTTATGATTTCTTGTAATACATATCACATAGTTTAGATGTACATAGGTAAATTTTTTCCTTCAAGTACAAGTCAGATTTGAACCTGCTTAGCGATTTCTTAGCTTTAATCTAAATACTTATTGATCCTTGCTGATCTGACCTTCTTCGCAGTCAATTCTTTTAAAAATTCATAGGAAAACATGCAACTGATTCTTAGCTATAAAATAAATTCAAAATCAACAGATTTAAGAATATAGTTAACAAATCAGGCTAAGAAATAGTGTCATAAAAGCCTGTATCAAATGGTACTTACTAATAACCAATACAAAAATAACAATCATAATTTTGACTTCGATGATGTTTAATGCTAAATATTCCGTGTAAATCGAGGAATCTGAGGTATAATTTTATTTTAGTACACCAAATAAGACAAGTTTTGACTTCGGTTGTGAATTTTTACACTGCAGTCATTTACATGTTTTCATATTTGATTTAGAAGAGGGCTTGGTATAACTTTTACTATATCGCATAATTTAAAACAACAGCAATCTTAAGCTAAAAGAAGAGATTAAATATTGTAGTGAGTACTTTCCAAACTATCATCGGTTTTTAGGATAGTCAGCAGTGATAATATTTGCTCTTGTGCTAGCTTCTGACACGAAATATTTGGCTTTAGTGAAATAAAAACAAGGTTTGACCAATTAACAAAAACAAAAACTTTCTATTGAAAATAAGTTTGTGTTAAAAGTTAGGATTATAATATGTTATTTACATTAAAACTAAGTTTTGTTTACTACAAATATTACCTCAGTTCTAAGGTTTAGCTAAGGGTTTGGCACACTTTATATAAGTATGGTAAGTTTTAGCTAGGCATATTAGCTTTGGACTTTTGTAAGAAAAATTTTTTTAATTTTTTAAGTCAAAATTTTTAAACAAAAGAATTTTATTTTCTTCTTTGAATAGTTGTTACCAAATTTTTCTTATTGGTGTAAAAGAAATATTTTTAGATCTTTAACTCTATAAGTTTTTTTGCTCAAGAGAACAAATGTCTACTAATACTGCTGCCAAAAAAATTAAGGGACTAACATCCTTTTAATTGTAAAAAGCTTTTTGGCGAAAAAGCAAAGTCACACTTTCCCATGAAACTCAAAATAAAATGAGCGATCTAGAATAAATTTCTATTTTTTGTATAATTTTGTATTATTACGTTGAGTAAATTAATGTTTCACTGATGTTATTTTGATCTCTTCAAGCAAATTCAAATATATAAGAATTACTTGAACTTCAAATAGTGTTCAAGCAATTTACGAAAATAGTTTCAAAACTTATAAGAGTATAAATACTCGTCATGTTCTATTTTGCTGCAATTATTCAGCTAGTGTTTCTTTTTTCGTTGATCAAAAACCAGTGCCAGCTTTTCAGATGTGGATATTGAGTTCAATACAATAAGTTTCAGGGGCAGTTCTGATTTTGCTATCAGAAAAAGTTACGACAAATTGAACTTGAAATGTGATTAAAAATAGCAAGAGATACAGTTATTAGTCCGAAATTTATTCGAGATACTAAGTTAGTAAATATATTTTGTCGTTTAATAAGAAATTTTATTATTACATGTGTGAACATGTGTTAGGTTTATTAGAAAATCATTCATATCTTTTGGAATAAATGGAAAAAACTCACGTGAAATGTGCTGCCGGAAAACTGTGGTAATATTCTTCTTATTCTCCATATTAAACCCTTCTTGACTTCTAGCACTTCTCATATCTCAAAAAATCCCCCCTTAAGAAACAATTAACTACGCTTATTCCGCATCCTAAATTTTTATTTCAGGAATGAAATTCAAATGTTTTATAATTCAAAAAAACAAAGCAAAGCTCAGGAAATTAAATCAAAAATTGTGGCAATATCCATAAAATTCGGCAGATTTAATTTTTTTTAACTTCCGTCTGTTCTAACATTTTAAAACATTTATGCAAGTTAACAATTTTTATGAAACTAAAAGGCATGAGCTGTCACAGAAACGTATTTTGAAAGCTTTTCAGAGTCTTACATGAAAAATGAAATATATAAATAAGAAGAGTGCTGAAAAAATGTATTGAATTTCTGACCAAAAAATCATGTTTTTTTATTATTTGAATGGAGAACTTATTGAAAAATCCAAGCAGTAAATAAAAAATCATGTATCCTAGACTTAAAAACTTCCTTGCAACGCTTGTACTTTGGATTATGACTATCAGTAATAATTATAGTATAAAAAGCCGAAAGGTATTATTTTGATGTACGCCCTTTGATTTGTGTCTGATAAGGTATGGTGTCACTCAACTTTTGACAAAAAATGTGTTGAGCGTATTTCATAATTATTTTTATAATTTTGATATTTCTTTTATTGGTTTTAGGGCCATTTAAACTTAATTTGAATCAAGAATTTCTTTTAAATTTTTTATTTAGACGAAAGGCTCACAGCTTAATAAGAAAAAGTGTAATTTGACGCAAAACTAAGATTAGGAACAATGTGATTAAACTGATTCAACAAAGATTTCTTCAGTAGCTAAATTTGGAAGTTAAGCTTTGAAAAAAAAAAATAAAAAAAAAATATTTAGCCATTGTTATCAACTGGAAAATTGTTGGACCTAAGGGGGTTTTACTGTATGCTTTTTAGTAATATTCTGAAAATTTTGACATTTTATATAGGATGATACCGGAGGCTCAATATCATTTTTTTTAACCTTCGTTAGGAATGTACTTCAAATTTGATCCCTTCATTCGTTTATTATCTTATGAAAAGAATTATTCATCCAAAAAATATTAAATACTCAAAATGAATATTTTTGATTTAATATTTTTTTGACAGCCTTTTTCATATTGTGCATCTAGCTGTCATCAATGTATATTCTAGACGAATTAGTAAATTTTAAGGGGTTGTTCTAGAATCTGTTCATTTGATAGATTTAAACATACTATAAAGCACGTGACGCTTATCATAGTCTACCATGAAAGTGCCTTCAAGGGCTGTTACTATACTATAAATCCTTGGGCACTTATTTGATCCTAATGGTTGCTTAAAAGAATGGGGTTTAAATCATTGTCCCCTTTTGTTATATAATGAGATTTCATAGCAATAGGAGTAGACATTCATTTAGCTATGGGTAGCTTAAATATTTGCACTCCCTATAAAGCCTGTCGAATGCCTTATTAATGCAGATACTAATTGACTAACACTTGGGAAATAAATTTTACACCCTTATACATGTATGTGTTGTATATGCTTAAGGTTGGATAAATGCACATCCTATAGAAGATTTAACCATTAAAAATCCTAGATGTCTGTAAAAAAAAAAAATAAAACCATGAAAATTTTCTATTGTGAGCTTCACGCCACAGTTCATATTTAATATTTTTTTATGATGATTTTTTTTTCATTTTTAATTATGAATTCGTTCTCTCGTGTTTGTAAACAAAGAGTTAAGGGTTGAAACTTGAATACTTTCTGATGAGACTCTATCTCAGACGTCAGTAATTATATGATATTATAGTGTCAGTCAGGCTTAATTAGTCAGTGGTAATTTAATAGAACTAAAAATAAAATTACTAAAAGTTTTTCTTTAGAAATCATTTAAAGGCTATTTAAAGGCTATTTAAAGGTAAGGAAGTTTTATTTTATATCGTTTATTCATTGAACGCAAATTTTTAGGCTTTTTTAGAGTTATATTTAAATTGAACAAAATTAAACTTTTCATCAAATCCAAAACAGATTTAACAAAATAACGAAAGTTTTTTTCATAATGTAAGTCATCATGTTGGGAACTATTTCCGAGTTATGAAATGATACTAAGCAAACCTTTCACTTTTCAAGAATGTGAAAAACATTTTTATAGAGTGAAGCATATTCATTGCGACTAATACAGAATCAGAAAAATATTAAGGTAATAAGCTTTATTGGCTTTTATAGTATATTCCAAAAATAGAACAAATTAAATCCGTTGAAAGATATGCGATTTACTTATTATTAAAGGCTTATATATCTCCCAAGTTTTTCTTAAAAAAGTTTTTTTTAAAGTTGTAAAAACCTAAAAAAGTAAACAAACACTTATATAGAGGAAAAAGATCCCGATTATATATTCAAAACAAAAAACACTTTACTCAATTTCGTCATCATTTGTTACAGTCATAAAACTAATGGACAAAACCTTTTTAATATATCAACAATTTGAAAACAAAAAAAAAAAAATAAATAAACAAGAATCGAAAGAATCACCTGCATTTCGGGCGGTCCACCTTCATCCCTTATTAGTAATAAATAACTTTGATTGTCGATATAAATTTCTTTTTTGA
Organism: Acrocera orbiculus; assembly: GCA_947359355.1. Lineage (NCBI taxonomy): Eukaryota > Metazoa > Arthropoda > Insecta > Diptera > Acroceridae > Acrocera > Acrocera orbiculus. The sequence continues at coordinate 4,824,996 of OX375757.1, forward strand.
AACGTCCACCTTCAGGTGATTCCTCTTGCATATAAGAGCCGGTAAGGTAACGATGAACAAGTGCTGATTTTCCTGAGTTTAAGGATCCAACTATTCCTAGTCTTAGGTCCGGAACAGAGCGTGATAATGTCCATTCTTGGCTATTTACAAATGAATCTGAAATTCAAAACAAAAAAAATAAATAAGAGGAAAAAGAAATTAGATTTTATCTGAATTCTTGTTTTTGTTGAACTATTTTAAGGATCAAATGTCATCTTGATCATTGCTGTTAGCATTAATTGATGGGGAAATATTTAAAAGATTTCTTTTATAAGATGACCTTACAAGATCACTAATGTAAGTCATATATACCTATAGGGTTAATATTATCTTACTTGATACCTCACAAAATTTTTTCTTTGGGTGATTTAGTCGTTTATTTCGTCTTTTTCATTATTAAATATTCAAAATAAAAACAGAATGACATTATCACCTAAACTAGTTTTAGTTTTTTTCTCGTCTATTTTATCAGATGAAAAATATTGTAGCATATGCCCTTTTCGATAAGAAATCATTTTGAAAGGGTTAAAAAATATTTGTACACAAATTTAAATTTGTACACAAATTTATCTGTAGAATATTATGCATGATTGAAAATTAAAAATTTAATTTCCTCATAAAAAGTTTATTAATCATTTATTAATCAAAAATTGGTAACTGTAGAAAACCTTAGTTCTTAAATGAAAAATTTCAAGTGCTGGAAGTATAATATTTACTAAATTAATGTAATTTGATGGTACACGAAATAAACAAAAAAAAAGGACACAAGAACTTGAAGCCAAATTTTCCAAATCCAACGGATCATTAGACTAACAATAGAAATTTACAAAAAAAGAATCCAAATTAGCATACTAGTCTCAACAATCGATCATAATTTTAGTGTCATTAATTCAATAAATGCCAAGAGTGACAAATAGAATTGCTAGATAGGTAGCCTCAAAATTAAGGAATAGGTAGTAAACCCAAGATATATGGTAATTGAGAAGACACAAAATCTTTGGTTGTAATATTATGCCACTTATCTACATGAATATTATACACCTTGTGAAAAGGGTTGTATAGAAAATGAGTGGTACTACATTCAGGATGATGGATGACTAGAAATCTAAAATAAATCTTCGCGGTTTATCATAGATATTCCATTTCAGGCGATAATATTTAATTCTAAGGATAATGAGGATGAATAATAAATCATATGTATCCATTGTATAGAGTATAAAATTAATTTAAATAATTCTTTAATTACTTTTGTAAAAATGTGTTTGTAATTTCAAGTAATTTAATTTAGACTTTGAAAAAACCCATAAAAAAATTTACAATGTCAAGAGGATCTTGAAAAAAAGTGAGAGAATTGGGGACAGTTGCTGTCTTCCCATTAATATTTTACGGATTTTAATGTCAAATATGAAAAAAATAAGATTTTTTGTTGTGTTTTTGGTGTTGTTGGCGATTTCAATTGCTCCAGCTAGAAAATTGGTTTCTAAAATTTTCAACATTATGACGATTTTTTAAACTGATGTTGATAGTTTTGGTTATTCAACTTCTTATGTAATTTGGCTTTTTTTTGATTTGACTTTTTTTAATCATTTTGTTAGCTGATACCTGGAAGATTTGGCCTTGTTATGCTTTAGGAAATTATTAACTTCCTACAGTTATTAAGATTTTAGTGTTGCAAAGGGATTTCAAGGTTAGTTGTGGTTTGAATCAATTAGCTTGAATGCAAAAATGTTCTTTAAAATTCAAGTAAGCTGCACAAAACAGTCACATACTAAGCTTATCATAAGTCATGAAGGATTTTATAAATATCTTTTCAAGATAAAGAAGGGAATGACGGATTGGCAGATAAGTTCTACCAGGAGGTTAAAGACACACCTTCTCACCTACTCTTTGATTGCATGGGGTTATTATAATAAGATCAAGGTAACACTTACCCTATCAACTGCCAGCAGCCGGAAAGAAAGAAAAATTTTGGATTTAGGGAGATTGTTATAACAAAACGTCATTTCAGCACTATGTTCTCAAACTAGATGTGTCCATCATATAACATATTACACCTACAGATTACAGTGCACATTAATTCCAAGATTATTAAAAAAAAAAGTCCTCTTTGATTTTTACTTTATCTAAAGAATTAATTATTTCGAAAAATTCGAAAATAAGTCTACCTAGCACAATTGAACTGTGAAACCTTCATATGTTATAAAATCGATAATTGCAGGAAGACCATTCAAGCTTTGAACTTTTATTATTTGAATTAGAGACTTTGTCAGAGGTATCCTCATATGTAAAGTGTTGATTTTTAAATTAGATTTAAGCTCCAAACACGCTCATTTTTCTTTTACTTCTATTCTTGAATTGAAATTTTACTTTTAGTTTTTTTGCTGCCTGTTAAGTTTTCGACGGATTCCTTGTTATCGATTCAATCAGTTTTTGAGAGATATTTAGATGGCACATATTTTTGTTGGCACTTCACGACCGCTTTGTTCAACTTTGGAACATGTGAGTTCAAACCAATGCAGTTATCAATAATATTTATAAAAATTTTACGGTCTTCAAGTGACTGAAATTTTTAAAAAATATTTCAGCTGTTATTCCAGAAAAAGTGTTTTAGGTAATCGTAAAAGATTACTGTCGAAATTGACAACAATTAAGGGCAAATGTATTTTTTTTGCATACATCATTATGTTTCTATTTATCGAAATAATCTGAGGGATAATTCAGTATAATTTCAAGACATTGAATATCCCATGTCAGCAAGTAATACAAACATTTATTGTTTTCATTTATACCTATTCTATAATAACTGCTTTTTAATCCTTTCGATGACACAAGACAAATTACTATATCAGATTGCTAACGATAAAAACGTGTGTGAGAACAGGATCTTAGACAGTAAATTTCCTTAAATAATATTATAGCCCTATCTGAAAACAGAAAGCAACTAAATTCATGCGAGAAAAAAAAAATTTGGGTTACCAAACTATACGAAGAACCCTTTTTTAAAAAACTAAAAGCCAAGCCCACAAGATCAGAAAATGAAAACAGATCAAGTCACAGACCGCCGAGACAATTGGCTAAATTAAGTTAAAGTTACATTTGACAAAGGTATTTGGCCGGATCTGACATATCTTGACACATTCAAAGAACAAAAAAAAAAGGAAGAAGAAAAAAGAATTCCTAACATAAAAGCCGGTTTTTTGTATCTCTTTTTTTTTTTGTTTTTACATTATTTGTTGTATTATGTATGCAAAACATTGCATCGTAAATGTGACGTCATTTAAAGGATTAAATTGCACGAAGACAAATGCTAGGTCATTTGTAAGTGGCTTCTTATCAAACCTTTTAGGGTCGTGTTTATTTTGGCTTCATGTAAAATTTGAAAGACAAAAAAAAAAAAAAAAAAAACAACAACAATTTAAAAACCGTTGTTACTTACTTAGTAGCAAGTCATGTTTAAAGAAATTATTACCACAAGGAATTTTTGATTAGATATTTTTTATTATAAATTTTTATGTTTATAGCTAAACAACTGAATATCGTCCCGTCGTAAGATGACAAGCTGCCACAACTAGATCCCAAGTATGACTGTCAAAACCGTGTTTTTTTTTTGGTTGTTGTTATATTTTTCTAGATGCCAAATATTTAATTAGTTGTATCGACCTCATAAATCTTAAAGAAAATGACGAAGCAGTTAACTATTGTTATTTTGAAGTTATTAAGGATAATAGCCATTAATGAACTATTCATTGAAGTCAGCACGGGGGTCTTTAGATAAAGAGAATTAACTCAAAATTTTGTGTAAGAAAATGCATTGTTTGCCTTATGATGCAAAATATTTCAAAATTAGGAAAAAAATTCAGGGAAGTAAAATCGAAAAACAGGATTCATTTATGTATGAATGTTATTCATTTCTTTATTTATGAATTTGTTTATTGTTTATGTTGTAGCACAGCTGGTAAATTTTTTGGCGATATACTAACCAAATAAATTCAAACGATTTTAAAATCTTGAATGGTTCAAAAACAAGAAATAAAATTTTTTTCATGATTACATTGGATAAGTTTTAAGCAATGAAAACTTTCAAATTTTATTTCCCTTTCTATAGGGAAGAGATGATTTTGAATGAGTTTTTTAAGGGATTCCATTTTGGAAAAAAAAACAATAAAAGTAAATTAGATTTTTTGAAAGAAGAAATCGGATGTAAAAAATAACTAAATCAAAAACACCAGCCACCAAAAATGAATTGGGCGGAGTATAATATAATTGTCCAATTTTTGAAAATTGTTTTAAGACGTCTGTACAAGTTTAGCATCAGTTTAGGAGTGAACAATATACAGTCGAGCATTAGAATAGAAATGAAATTTACCTATATGTTTCCTATTTTTAATGAATAATTATAATTATATTGAATAAGGTTTATAATCGCTAAATTTTAGGCATTATTTAACTTCTTTTTGGGTAAAAGTGCCAAAATGCTCGTAGCAAAAATCTACTTGTCGCATTAAAAAGCATATTCTAAATTATATTTGAATTTTGAATCAAGTTTGAGTTTGAGTAGTTTATTGATTTTTTCACTCAGCGAGTCCTTCAAGGTTTTCAAAAATTTAATTGAAATTTAATTTTGTAATTTAGCGTACAATTATGCTATAGATTTTATGATTACAATGATGGAATATTTCTTTGGTTTTGCTCTGCCATATAAACAGATTACATAAGCCTTAAAAGAAGAAAAAAATTGCAGAGGGCCTGAAATTTACTATAGAAAAATGATGGTATCACGCTTTGAAAAGCTTTTATGTAAAAAAAAAAAACGAAAGAAAAGAATAATAAGTCATTTTGAATACCACATAGAGGTCAATTAATATTATGGAATTTCGCAAATTGTTCTGTTAATTTTATAGACGCCATTAAAGGTTAAACCTTGAATTAGGGTGCAGTATTCTATGGCGAAAATTGATTTAGTTTATCATTTTTTATAAGGGTAGAATACATGCTGGTATTTATAGTAGTGATTCAATCCATTTTTTATACAAAAAAATTATATATTACAATAGTCCTAGTTATTTATATGACAAAATATAAAACACATTTTCTCAAATTTTTAAAACGTAATTAATAAAAATGGAAATTTAACTGCAAATAAAAGTAAAAGATTTTAAAAGGGAACGAGTTCTTTTTAAACTAGCTATTTGGTTCTTGTAGATATTTTTAATTCATATATTTGCTACTGAAACGTTAAAAAAAATTAAAAGCTATAAAAAAAAGTATCCAATTAATATTAAAATAGTTAAGAACCCCCTTCCAATAGAGTTATTTGAATATTCCTTTTGATTAATATGAACTAACAGGATGTTTATAGGCTCTTAAAGTTTACGAAACAGAATCAAAATCTGAAAATAAATAACTATAGAAATTATTTTTAAGAAAAAATGAAGTAAACAAATAAATAATGGGACAAGCAAAGACCATGTGGAAAATAACAAATAAGCAAACTAAACGGTAGTACTCAATGATCCTTTAAAAATTGATACTTTATTTCGTTCAAAAACTTAGTTTCTGTTTCAAAGAAAAGTAAATAATAACATTTCTTGGATGATATAACATAAACTAAATTCCCTTATATATTTTCGAATTCCATACAACAAAATGAAGTCATTCTTTCATCGTTTGTCCTGAACTGACACGATTCGATCATTTAAATCTTGTGCATCATTACAAAATTACCGTATCTCTTGACCAGCTGATGTTATTTTCTAAATTTCTATTACTAATGATCCTTGAATGAACTTAAACGAGGCACATCCATATAAATTTTTGGCAAAGATCAGTAAATGTCATCATAAAGTATAGCTACCTGTGAAAGATTGAAAAAGGAAAAGTCCTACAATCATAATGTAGAAAAAAAAAGCAACAAGATATCATTTCAATTTAATCTTCCTTTTATGTTCTTTATTTTAAAAATAGTTTAGAGATAAAAGAAGAAATGGTCAATCCAGGTGAGAGCTATAAGCAATTTCATTTGTTCTTCTATTGAACTCATTGTTAATTTTTTGCTGAACAGGAAGTCAGTAGTAATAAATTTTCAAATTAATGCAAAAGGAAATTGAAAGGAGTATATGTATAATGAAAAATTATTGCAAAATTTTCAATTATGAAGCGCACATTTGTAAAGTTTAAAACAAATAAAAACTTGTTTACTGGGTATGACAGAGATTCGATTTAATTTGTCTTAAAAATAAATTTTCTAGGAAAATATTCCAGCTGTGGTTATTTTTAATTTAATTTGCATATAAAATTCCAGCTGCAGTTTTTATACAAGTAGCGAATGGTTGAGTACTTTGTTGTTAAGTATATTTTTGATTCAATTCAAACTATTGGCAAAAATAAAAAACACAAAAAAAAAATTTATTTCACAGACTGTGCAGGGTTCGATTTGCCCTTGAAACAGAAAACTAATCAGAATATATTTTATTTTCTTTTTAATATAAATAAATTTTTGGGACACCAATAGTTATGGCAAAAAAGATATATTTAAACTTAAACGAAAATTTTAATAAAGTTAATTTAAAGGAAATATAGAATCAGAATATTTCACTTTTTTATTCAAATATCATGCACAAGACTTAACAAAGATTCAAACAGCTTAAAAAAAAATGTAATAATACGCTACATTCATTTAAAAATATCCTTGTTACATCTGCAGTCAATCTGATATTTATCGCTTCAAATTTATAAAAATTTTCCTTAAAATTATTTGAGGGCAAATACATTCCATTTGTAAATTACTTTTGACATCCTGACAATAAGTTTGTTGCAAGATGTTTACTATAAAATGATTCTTGGTATTTTTAGTTTGAAATTGAGGATATTTAATCCTTTTGAAAATGTTTCTAAAGCAATAGAAATCTAACAAAATAAAAATTTTGTCTAGGATTAGTAACTTTTTACAATTTTTTGCTTAAAATTTCATGCTATACATTTTCATAAATTGGACTTTTAAAATTTAATAGTGGGGATAGTAAATTTCAATGTCATTGTAATTAGTGTTATAGCTATCACCAATCCACTAAGAAGGTTTTATTTTTTGGTAAAGGAATTAAGCTGGTGTTTGTGTCTAACACGCGAAACCTTTGCAGTTCACATGCAATTCTCCTTATTAGCACTGATATTGAAGTACCTGAGAAGGGGAATTATTACCGTTTATCAGTAAAATAAAAATTAATCAAATTTTAAATAAACTTTCAGTAATTACTTAAAACAATTTAAATTAATTGATTTCATATTATTATTTATACTGCCAGTCATCGATGACTGATGTAACACAGTATAAAGCGTGATGCTTTAGTAAGGATATTTAACTTTTACTGCTTAATATAGATGAAAGCATAAAATTGCTTAAGTATTAAAGTATTAAAGTACTAAAGTATATTGTTTTGAAATGAGATATCATATTGAAGTTTTTGCTAAATTTTTCTAACAATAAGTGGTGGTAAACCTTATCTTGCACTTTCAGCATATCTACATAAGTACTAAAGAAACCAAAACAATTGCCTTTGAAATCTTTTTTAAAAAAGAGAAAGAAAAATGCTTGAAAGAAGGCTAAATTTAAGCACGTGTACACATTTTTCAAAGAGAAACCTAGTGGGAAACTTCTCCTTAAACGTGGATGAGTTACAAAATGTCATGCATTTTCACCTATAACCACACTATGCATATACAAAATTTTCACGCGTTCAACGTTTTTACACGCACACACCCAACACGGATAGGTGAACTTTCTGTACTCATTTACATTTCAAATTTTACCGGTGCGTGAAATCTATAAATTTATTTTATCCGTGACAACTTGGCTTCTCCATGTCCTTAATCCAGGGGAATTTTCCCGCAGGAAAACTTATTATTGTTTGAGTTATCTTCGATTTGATTTACTTTTTTGAATAACTTGTCAATGATCAATGATCTGATGTAAAATGCAATAAACACATACAATTTTTTTACAATATAAAGAATACAAGAGTATTGCTTCCATTCACAAGGTTTTGGGAGTAGTTTTCTTGTTTGCTGATTACACAGGGATGCATTAGTCTAATTTCAGGTATGTACAAATAACTTTTTATTGGCGGCGCCTCATTTCGGTATACTTATAAGGTTAACTTGCATTTGATTTCCAATTGAGAAAAAAGATTTGATAATCGTTATAATATTGTGGACGATTTTTTATGAATTTCGACCGTAATTTTTTAACATTGCACCAAATGAAACATACAATTATTTAAGTTTCCGTCAATTTTAACTGAATCTAAAGAACACATAATCATAAGAACACAGATATTTATTTATAATAGTATAAGTGCATCGTATATACATTAATTTTCTTATATCTTTGGTGTTTTCTGGTCCTTTTTTGACAAATCTTTATAAAACTCTTTACAAAACAATATGCTGACGCCTACTTTTTTGGACAAAATATAAATGAGTTTTCTTACTGAGATATGAAGAGTGAATTCTGATTTTACTAGTTGTTATATTAAAAAAAGATTTTCATTTTCAAAAAACAGAAAAGGAAAATACATGTTTCAAAGCTTGATATTAAATTAAAGGTTTTTTAGGAAAATTTTAATTAAAATATAAATATTTTATATTTATATATATTTTACTATTGCAAAGCATTTTCAATTCAACGAATTCATAACTAGAAGTTCAAAATGTATCTACGTTAATTTACCAATGTCAAGGAGTTAAAATGATAATTTGATTTATATTTTTAAATTCTATTAAATATCAAATATTTTATAAACTTTAATTTGCATAGAAAATTATTTGAACTTTTAAGGGAAATATTCATATTTATATTGAAAATAAAGTTATATTTATGTTAAATAAAACGACATTTAAAATTTTAGCTTAATGTCAGCTGATTATTTGGCATATAAAGTGCCAAATTTATTTTGGCTTATTGCCAATACTTTTCAAGTTAGTTGAAGGCGTATATGAAAAACTATTTTGGTTCAAGAAAAGCTCATAAATTCGTTACAAAAATTGATTTATTTTACAAATGCTTTAAGTGCATCTGGTTAAAATGTTTGCATATTTTTCTTTATGAGACAGCTTTTTTGTTAATATTTATTAATTAAAAAATTTTGATTTCAATATTGTGTTGTCTATTTTAATAACAAGAAAATAACCAAAAAAAAAATATTATTGTTAGCATTCGCTGTGCCCACCGCCACAAGCAGGGCAATATTAATATTATTTAAAAAAGATTTTAAATATTATGTTTTTGTGAAAAATAAATGACTTGATTTGAATAAAAAAAATTTGTGTAGTGAAATTTTTCGTTTCTTGTTCTTAACCCTGTTGTCTGATCAATTTACATCATTAAACAACTTAATATGATCGTCAAGATTGCATTTTACGTTTACTGTCGAAGAAGATATAGAAATTTTGCTGGGAAGATCTAAGGATATTGAGAATAATTTAAGTATATTGCAATTGTAAAAAATTCACAAAAATTCTATAACATATAATTTTGTTTTTTTTTTTCAAATAAAGCAGCTATATAATAAGAAAGCAACATAAATAAACCATAATGGAAAGAAATTCTCACCCAAATATTTGCAATGGGTACAAAATTTGATTTATTATCAAATTTTTCAAGAAATATATCTCCATATATAAGTATAAAAATGTTTTATTGCTTATCATTTATAATTCAAGATCACTCATGTGTTGCTAATTGCCCAGATTCACATAAAAGTATCCCTAAAATTTTACCAAGGATAATTCTTACTGACCACTGAAATATCAAAACTAAACAAATAAATATAAAAAAAAAAAAATATGAAAAATAATAAAGAAAAGCAAGTTTCAAGAATGTAGCTGTAACAAGCTCCATATTATCCTTATTTCTAAACTAACCAAAGAATTTATTTCATCTTTGAACTTTCTTAAATAAGTAAGGCGTGAAATATGAGTTAAGGACAAGGTATACAATTTAGTGTAAAATACTGAATAAAATTGAACGCGTTTCGGCCCACGTTTTGAAGAAGGCGCGATCAGGATATGTATATATGTATTTGTACAAATAAATATAATATTTATTTTTGTATGTTTAATTTTATTATTATTTTTTTTATTTTGATAACTGTCGCTATTGCGATATAGTTTAAATTTATGTTAGTGTATTTAGAAAGAACGTGTCTTTAGATCAGATTTTGTTCTTATGAGCCCTCCATTTTTATGAAAGATTCACTCTAGCATGTCGCTTTGTTGATGATACTGGCTAAGATATAATAATAAAAAAATAAATACAGAGAAAAATATTATCAAGACACAAAAGCCAGGTAATGTCCTTTTGTTAATCAATAGACTACGGCACTAGACCCTTATTAGCAAGCTCAAGCTTATTTTAATGTTTTTTATTTTTGTTTTTATTATTTTCATCTCTGGCTTGTAAGACACAATAGTCACCAAAGTTGAGAGTAGTTTCAATTCTGTTGTTTTTTTGCTTTGCTGTTTTATTGTTGCTGTTAAGTAGTAATAAAAGAATATTATAAAACCTAAGTGAACCCTCTTGCATTTTAAGACGTTAGTTTATGAGTTTAGAAAATGGCAACCAAATTATACTGGGATCATTCTAAAAAAAAAAAATATATATATTTTTGGCTAAAACTTGTTTCCGTATTTGTCTTCAAAGCATGTCTGTAAATTTCGGGTTTATTGTCCCGCGGTTTAATGATATAAATTCAATTACTTGTTAGGGTTGTATGAGGTTATGTTGTCATGCAATTTACTCTCTATACATTTTGGTAGAATAAAAATTTATAAAAGATATAAAAATGTCTGAGACAGTGGCTTTAAAGAGTTACATAAAGCAAGACAAAAACAAAAAATTTCTTATCAGTCTTTTGAAAATTTTTGGTAAGGATTCTTGTCTACATTGGAATTATATCTAAAAAAAAAAACAGAATATATAATTGAAATAATTTTAAACCTGATTTAATTATTACAAATGAAATTTTCGTAATGAAAAAAAAATCAGTTTATTCATAAATGTTTCACTAAAATTTTAGAAAAATCTTTTGTGTTTAAGTTTTTATAAAAATATGAGGTTTGGAATAAAAATCCATAGAAGGTAATACAATTAATAAAAGTTTTCTATAAGGGACAAAATGAAGCTATTAACTTTATCACAAGCTGCCTAGATGATCTTTTTCTACGGCGACCTTACACGGATCATCGGAGTTTAAGTAAAACTTCTAAGGAGTTCTCAAGGAAATCGTGGAAGAGATGCTCCACGGGAAGAGATTTGTCATAAAAAAAAGTCATTCATCACTAAAAATATTTTTAAGGCCAAAATCTTTTACACGGGTGGTTTAAAATAGTAAGAGAAGTGTTGGAATGAGTTTATTAAACTTGAAGGAGATTTATGTTTGAAGTCGAATTACTTCAAAAACTTTCACTTGGATATATTAAAAATTAGAATTTATTGACCGATGTGAAATTTAAATGCTTATTAGTGTAAGTAATTAAGGTTAAAAATATTTTGTAAAGTAATTTTTCAATAAAAAATGATCTAAAAATTTATCCTTTTATGCTTTTCTTAATTTTATTGAATTTAGCTTAAACCAAAACTGTACATCACTTAAAAAGAACTTTGAAATTAACAAAAAAGATCTTTTTATGCTAGTTATTAGCAGAAATAAAATTTTTAAGTCTTCGATAAGCAAAAAAAAAAGCTTTTGTATTGTTTTATAACTTTATATATAAAGACTAATTCACTTTTAGGATATTGGCATCAACACGTTAGGCTAATCTCAAACCATTCACATTATATAAACGTATTATAAACTGTTAAGAAACGCCGGCATACATTATATTTGCTTAGTTTAACCAAAAATTGATATTCATAAACAAAAATTGACAGCAGAAACGAAAAAAGACGAAAGAGAAATTCTTGTTTGCTTCATTATTCTATGATAGATAACCTCTACAAGTTCAAGGTATTCAAGCTGAATAACCAAATATGACAGAATCCATTTTAGATCTTTTAGTTTAAATATACAGTAAGGCCAGGGATAAAACTCTATTTGTGATGCTAATCAAATTTTAACAATTTCTAATTTAAATTGAAAGAACTATTGCTCGTATCGCTTTAACCATAACCAGTTTTCTTGGACGTTGTCACCACTAACTTTAATTAGTTTCCTTGTTGGCTATTTACCAAAGATACAATGAGACAGTTTTAAAAGAAATAAGAAAAAAAAAAAAATTATATTAATGTAGGAGCATAATATGCATGGATAATCACATAGATTGTTTCAATTTTTAAAGACTCTATAAAAAGACTGTTTGTCATGCTGCGATCATTTGCAGTTTTCGCTAAATTAATTTGGATGGCTTTTAGTATGATCTTTGATTAAGACAGGTCTTAATGATTTTTTTTACTTTGAATATGATGCTCAATCTTGCTGCAAGTCACTTTTAATATTGATTGTGGAATCTTAATACAACAACACTACTTGTGGTTAGTCATATAGTTATATGTTGCAATATAGTTTCGTCATTTTCAATGATAAAATATGAAATGGACTATAAGAATAGAATAAAGAATAATGTAAAAAAAGTAGCTATGGCACGTTACATAAATTAAAAATAAATCACGATTTTCTATGCCTTTATTTTGAAAGTCTAACTAGCTTTATGGGAGATCGATAATGATAAGTAAAACCTTTTTAAATTTTGTTTTCCCAAAAATCATTTTAGATCGTTTCAAGATGATGAAATTTGGAATAATCATGCAGTAATATTGTTAAAATGTTTCAAAGATTTCGTATTTGGAGGTTACGTTCAAAGTTTAATCTGATAAACATAGAATACTGTAAGTCTGTTAAAAGTTTTGGCAATTTTAAGCTGGCCTTTAGTCCCATTAACCAAAAGCCATAAGAGGATCAAAGCTTTAACCTAATTTACACAATGATTTTCTATTTTAAATTTCCATTGACGAATAATTATTGAAGCAAGTACGGGAGAATAGATTTGCCTTTTATTAATTTTGGCTTGAATATGAATAGGCTGATCAGACTAGAATTCATGATGTAACACTTAAGCCCAAAAATGTATTCCGCCGTAATGGTGATTTATTCTGTTAATCCTTTAAGAGAATCGTTTTTTTCTCCTATCAGATACTGAAATGATAATTAACAATTAACGAATTGAATTTATGGCCAAATTCTTTTAGAAAAAATATTTGCTGGAAGTACTACCTACGAAATAAAGTTATATAAAAAACAAGAAAGTTTTCGATAGCATAATTGCAACTGCATTGAAAGCTGCATTCGCCTACAGCACAGCATCCCTTACTCAACAAGTAATACCAAATACTGGGCCGAGTGTTCTAGTTTGGTACAATACAAAGCACTTTTCATACAGAATCTGGGCTAGGCAAGAAAGTTGAACACAATATCCCTAAAAATGTTGACATGTCATTTGTCACGGTTATTGTCATCTCACTACATATAAACCACATTATTACTAGAATTATCAAAAATTTGACATTTTAGAAGTTTTTTTCACCAAATCTATTATTAATAATTTAGTAAATGTATTTACACAAGTGTTCCCGAAAGCAATATTCCTTCTTGTAAGCCTAAACATTAGAAAAATTGTACCTGCGTACTTCAGTACATCTTGTTATTCGTGTATAAAGGTCCAAGTAGTAAAGAGTCAATATAAACACAAATAAATAAATATAAAACCAAATTGTAATGTTTTAATAGAGGACTGTACTAAAAATAAAATAATTTGCTATGATCTTTATGTTAGCTCGCCTCACTTTTGCAATATTTGCAACAGATTTTGAACATTACAGTTTTTAAATATTATTTTAAAAACTTTTCACCACTCTTAATTATCTTTGCTCATATGCACCTTGATATGTTTAGAATGATTTTTATATGAGAATTCAATTTTTCCTATGGCGAAATAGTATTCAATTGAGATTCAAACCACAGTAGGTCCTAATGTTTCCTTCTCATTCTTACTTAGTAATTTTTTAGGCACAAATTACTAGAACGAACACTTGATGAATACTCGGGAGTTTTTTTTCTTCGTGACTTTATGCCCAAGAGTTACGTAATTTTTATATTACATCCATATAACAAATTGAGTAAAGCAAATATTTTTCTTAAAAACTTTAATCCCTTTTATTAAAATTAAAAAAAATAAAATTTGCTCTAAATACCTGCAGAATAAATTCATGCAAGAATGCTGAATTGTAAAACTAATCGGTTTATTCCTACTTCTTTATTTTTTTGCAGGTGAATAATATTCTTTGTCTTTTTAAAACATATATTTGTTAAGTAAACAAAAAAAAAATCTTTAGAATTGTTTATATAATCTAAGCTCGTTCCTTTAAGTATAGTGCCTTGATAAGAGAGATAAGCTTTAAAATCTTTAAACCAATTCCATAAGACATCAGTTTTATTTGTTTTTAAAATGATAACACATCATATGGCCTTATTATTAAAAAATAATCGTATATTATATTTTTATTTGACCTTTTAGCTAACTAACCAAGTGAAAAACAAACGAAGGATTTCCTTGTTATTTAAATTAATGACACTTTTAAAATTTTTACATTAATTAATAAAATTAAAAGTCATCATGTTACACGGAACTGAAGAGTTACCGAAAATAATTTTTTTTTCTCACATATATATATAAATTAAATCAAAGATTCAGGTCTTGTATTATGACCATTGGAATGACAGTAAAACTTCAAAATTCCACATAAGACAGCCCTAGCGGATGTTATGCTGTAATAATTTTGGTCAACATAAAAAATTCAACAGGAGACTTCAACTATTTAACTATATTTTTCTTTTTAATTTGTATGCCTGAAGAATTTTCCTGGAAAATTTAAATTAGTATTTTTTTGTTGTTGGACTTACAATATAAAAATTGTGTGATATATGTTTGCCCAGTGAATTAATAGGTAATTGAAATAATTGATAAAAGTCTTTTTAATAGAAACTTTTTGATGGCAATCTTTAGAATTCAGTACATGATATTTTATATCCTTTTTCGATTAATTCTGACTATAAGATCTCTGAATCGATTAGCAAAATAAACAAAATAGAACTCACGTATGATTTTAACTAGATTAAGGAAAATGGATTGAAAACTTCTTAAGGTAAAAAAAAATTAGTTTCCAATTTCATAAGAAAGCTAATAAATAATTTGAGTTGAAAGGGAATAACAGTCGTTAATTAAGCTGTCAGCAGGACTGATTAAATGTCTTCTCTTAGAATTATGTTAGTAATAGTTCAATTTGCTTTTTATTCTTCTTCTTATTTTGAAATATTTCGCAATTGATTATTGCTAAAACAAATTAAAATTAAATTAAAATTTTTAAAAAAAAATTAAAAATTTTATAAAAAAAATTGTGATTACCGAAAGAAATTTCAAAAGTCATAATTTTTCTAAAACAAAAAACAAAAGAAATCAAATAACGTGATCTAAATCTTAATCTATGCAACCAAAAAAAAATCTAAAAAAGATACTTTTATATTATTTAAAGATTTTTTTTTATTTAGTAGACAAAGAGTCATTCATATGAATGAAGTTTGAGGTCAATGCTGTCATCACAAATGGTATTACAGGTCACTAAAGTCTTCTGTTTTGTATAATATGTTACAAAGCCGCATTTGCATTTTATTGGTTGACACTAATTTTTCCATTGATTAACTCTGCTAAATTTCAACAAGTAAAAATTATATACAAAGTTTCTTAGGAAAGTGACTAGTATGTCAGTTTGTCTTCTTTAATTTAGCAAATTTGTTAAAAAAAATTTTAGTTTTATACAAAAGAAAATATTTTGTATGCATTACGTGTTTTTGTTTTTGTTAATATTTTTTTTTTTTTAAAAGAAGATTTTTATAAAGAATTTTCAACTATAAAAAGCTGAAGAAAATACCAAGCCTGGGGATATTTTTCTAGTTATCTAAAAAGGAGAATAGCAAAATTTAATTCTTTTTACCATAATGAAAGTCAGAAGTTTTTAAAAAATAAATATTTGACATACTTTTTTGATAGATTGCACTAAAGAAATTTTGTTCAAAATGAAGAAGATTTATTTAATAGTTTTCTTTTGACTTTATCTCATTTTAAATTCAAGGGTTAAAGGTTTGAAAGTGAAAGTTAGATTTGATTTAGTTGATTTCTAGAGAAAACTTTAAGTTCTTTGGGTTCAACCTTTCCTATGTTTAGAAACTACAATGAAATTATTATAGTTTTTTTTAAAAAGGAAATTCTAAAAGCAGATATTTTCTTGCTTTATGAAATTATCTGTCTATATCTCTATTTTGTAATTATTTTAAATATTTGGGTTCATCAGAATGCTCAAAATTGCATAAAAACTTCATCGTTTAAAATCCTTTTAAATAAGTCTTAACCTCTATTAAATGCATAAAGTTTTAAATTAGCTTAAGTTTAAAGAAGGAAATTTTCTTTAAGCGAGTAGCAAAATTGTTTCTTTAAAATTGGATTAAAAATGAATCGTGTTGTTTAAATACCTCTAGATTTTTCCAAAGCCTACTGAATCATATGCGTTCTTAATTAAGTAGGATGGTTTTTTAAATGTTATAATTTGAAAGCCAATTAACATAACCTTCAATGTAGAATAATTAAATTTTATAATTTAACTCGAGTTTAGCAATTTTCTTTGGTTATATACATTTTTTTTGGTTACAGGCCAAGTTTGATGGCTGAAAAATTTTGATTAAATAACTAGGATCAGTTCGAATGATATCGATAACGAAATAGAAGATAAAGGGAAGAAAACCACTGGACTATCCCAGTACTTAATGGAGGAAGCACCTAGAAATTCTTTTGCATATTCATGTGTGGTGTTTATGTAACCAATTTTTTTGTCAAATTTCATACATAAAGCAGCCGGGATACTATTTTAAGCACCTATGCTAAAATTAATTCGTTGGCATTTTTACTGTCAAAGCAAGGGTTATGATAAAAAAACACTCTCCAATATTCACTGTGTAAAAGAGCCTTAACATTTAAAATCACACATGAGCTTCCATCTAATGAGGCTAAATTAAAACCTTGCGAGAGTATAGAGATATCTGAAAAGTTTTTTTGATAAAATTCAGGCATCACAATTTCAGAATAAAGGAAGAGGCCTGCCAACAGTTTAGAAAAATCAAGCTTACAAAGTAAGCATTCAATTATTTGACTATTTAATTTACGGGTTAATATCCTAAAAGTTGGGTAGCAATAAGACCTATGCACACAGTTTAATTAAATGGATGAAAATGAAGGTTAAGTTAAGAATTTTATGTTTTGAAAAATGCAGCAGGTTCTAATTTTACACTTTATCAAAAAATCTTGCAACACTTAAAAAAGCAGGAAATGCAAGCCCTTCATTTAAATAGTTGTGAGCTTGGAAATCTTTGAAAACAATTAATCAGATGCCGATGAGTTTCATTTTTAAGACATTTCTAAAAGCCTGTGAATTAAAAGCCTTGATAATAAAATAAAATCAGACGATATGATATTAATGCCCAAAACTTGAATAAAGTCTTGGAATTGCTGTTTTATGAATATATTTAAAAATGAATTCAAATTTCGCATTAATCTTTTGCTTGTGTGTACTTTTGTCTCAATAAATATTAATTGGAAGTAATTTTAGAATTGAAATCACTAAAAATATTTTATAAAGCAAAATATTTATTCTTTGAATCGTATTTCTATTTAAAAAAACAATTGTCGAAAGACGATGGCTTATATAGAAGCCAAAAAAAGAAACTTTTTCTGCTGAAATAGTTAATCAAAAAAGTATCTTTTAAAAATTATCGACATTTACCTGATTTACGTTTTTCGCGATCAGATACAACAAGACTTTTAGCACGTTTAACACGTAAAGATCGCCTACGTATCGATCGAAGAAAAGCCTCTGGCATTCGAGAAAAACGTTGCGTATTTTCGGTTGCCTTACGTTCTGATGGTAAAAAAAAATTTTTTACCGCCAACATTATTTATTTTATATATCCTTTATATGAAATGATATTAAGAAAACACCTGTGACACTTGTATTATTGCATATTATTTAAAAATTAACAATAATCACTCTTTCCACACCAAATATATTAGAAATAGCGAAAATTATTTAATTCTCTTTTTTTTCATATTGAAATTCTAAAACAAAAACTATATAAGACTCGAACTATATAAAATTAATTACAAAATTTATAAAGTTACGTTAGGCTGTTAAAAACACGAATCACTGGATGAAATGCGTATCGAACACCTTTAAGCCTTCAAGTCTTAAATTCAACTGAGCAATTGCTTCCCATCAAACAAACTTGTATGCAGCAAGTTGCCAGTCAGCTGTACAAATTTATTTCAGCAACATTTGATTGTGTATCATGAGAGTTTGACATGCGCCAAAGCATTTATCTTATGAAATGTTAGGGTGTGTGGGTTTTTAGAATTAAATGTTGCTAGCAGTAAATTTAGCAAATATGTATTTAAGTTTCTGTTATTTCATCCTACGTAACTTTCGAATGATTCGCGTGATTAGTTGCAGTTTAAATTTGCTGATGACAAGTGGGATTAGTGCTTTTTGAATTTAGCTTTAGGAGTGCTGCGAATTTAATCACCTTAATTATTACCAAAAATGATAAAACTTTCAGGATAGCTTACAAAAGTATATAAGTAAGTTTTCGTTCAAGTTAAACGTCCTTGAAGGTATATAAATAGAACAAATAATTAATAGGCATAAAATAATTTTTTTCTTTGAGGAAGATTAGTGTTTACTTTGTTTGGCTACTTAACGTTGCATTGGAATTCTTAGTAGTTCAGACAGTAAATAAATTTCAGTAGGTGCATTTACTGGGTGTGATGGGCACAGCTATCTTTTTTAATCAATGACGTACATAGTATATATAGAATTTTAAGAATAAATTTTCCCAATAGAGATTTATCATAATTTTTCAGAAGGAAATGAATTTATCGAGTATTAAGGGAATTCTCGTTCGTTGTATTTTTTGCTAGCTTAAAAAAAGCATGCTTAAAAATAAAATAAAAATTTCAGAGAGCAAAAATAAGACGTACAGAGCTTTGGCGAACAAAAGAGAAAGCATTTGAGTTAATTTGCATATTTTTCAAAAAAAAGGAACATAAATATTTCTTTGTCTTATTAATTTCTTCAAAACGATTGAAATGAATCAATAGTTTATTTCAAAATATTTACTCGTTTTCATAAAGCAGTAAGCATTTATTGAAATCGTCCTTTGAGAAATATGCAAGTAATTAACTAAACATGAAGTTTTTGCAATTACTTCATCGACAGTTTTGCAACTTATTATTTCCAATGGTATTTTTATAAAATCGATGAGCTCTTGTTTTCCGGTTAGATTCAGTTCAATAAAGGGAAGGAATCTTTTGAACGCTTTTTTAAGTTATTTAAATAAAAATTAAGTCAGGTTTTGATTATAAATTTTTGAAGATTTAATTAATTATAAAACTGAAGTTAGTAAATATTATTTCAAGCACATTCTATTAATTTGTGTATCTTTAATGTATTGTAAGTACATAGGAAACTAAGTTAAATAAATAAAACTAAATATTTAAATTTAGGCATTTAATTATATATAAAGGAAAGCTTACAAAATACTTTTTAGTGGTATCACAACAATGGACATAAAAGAAAGCTAGTATTTTTTAAAAGAGACTTTGTCTAAAATATGATAAATAATTGTTTATTAAATCTGTCACTAAAGATACATTAAATGTGGCCAAGTTTAATTTAATCAATATAAATAAAAACAAACACAGAAAACAATAGAAGGAACATATTAAATATTGGGCCAATGAAAAAAAAAAAAACAAGAAACTTTTTATATTGATTTACTTTAAATATGAATTTTAACATCAAATTTTGTAATCCCATGAACTATATTTGATGTATAAGGATTCAAAAAAAATCCTGATATAGTTAAAAATATTGTCTTAAAGCAGATGTTTTTCTTTCTAAACATAAATATGAATAGTATGTACTTCTGTATGTCATAAATTGATTTCTTCTTTTTGTTTAACATTTTTTTTGGGCAAGTTTCCTTTTTGATTTTTTGTACGTGCTTAGTTGGGATGATGCCAACAATTGTTGGATGACCCATGAATCAGTGTCATTATAAAAGGTTTTATTTAAGGATATTTTATCAAAAAACTACCATGACTAACTGAAATGAGTTTGAAAAAGTACTGCTATTGAATTGTAATTATGTGAAAAGTTTTATTTAAAAATTTTTGAGAACGGTAATAGTAAAAATTATAAAAAAAAAATATTTTGCAAAAATTTTTATAGTTAAGAAAACATTAATTCTATGTTTAGAAATTTTGAAAAAAAGTTTCTTATGCTGAAAAGAATCAATTTTTTATTCAAACTTGTTAGAAGTTTTAACAACTTTTGCAGCTACAAAAATGGCCTTTGGATGCCTTATTTAAATAAGAATTTTTATAATTAGGTTAGTACGTTTTGTAAGAGTTTGGATACCTAGCTTAGTTTCAATGGTGAATGACATAAAATTGCATTTTATTTAGTGCACTGCAATAATCAAGAATATAAGTCGGGAATAGTTTTTTGTGTATTCTTTTCTAAAACACAAATAAATTTTTTTGCAACAATTCGTTTAAGTCTGTATTAAGCTAAAATAAAAAAGTAATTTAAATGAAGATCTTATATAAACACAAAATAATAATACTTCGGTAATTAAACTGTGAAAAGTGTTAGCGAACCGATGGTTTATAATTCCGGTAACAAAAATCCATTTTCCAAAAATTAAAAATGATATAACAGTGGCATATCAAAGGCCAATATAATCGATATTATGAACAGTATAATTTTAGTTTTAAGCTTTTCAAACCAAATAAACAAAAAATTAAGCTAAAAAAAAACTTCTAATATCAAGTTTTATGGAATCATGATAACAAAGAAAAAATAAAATTATCTAAAAACAGATCAAAATAAGCCCTCCAAGAATTCGTTGTATTATTATGTTTTATAGTTATTCCAATTTAACTATAGTAATGATTTCAATGATCTTTGGAGAAATCTTATGACTAAAAGTGTAACAGTCGACTGATCTTTTGAAACCATTATGTCACCACTTCCTGTTTGATTACTTAACAAAAACTGACATCTAAAATTCGTTTACATAAAAATACCTTTAGTTATGCGAGTTAAGGGAAAATTTTATTTGTTATTTAGATAAAATTAATAATACAGGTGATGCTAATAGCTCCACCTGTAAATCTTGAGTACTTAGGATTTAACTAATAGTATATAAGATTCTGAACACTTTTCGGCTAACAAGTTCAGTAAAAATACAATTTATGATCATTAGAATCTAATTTTATGTTCTTGAAATTCAAACAATTCTCTTGTCAAAGAAAATAAAGACCAACATTCAGACAAAATAAAATAGTACAAAAAGTTTTTATTACAGATAAAGGATGACATAAAGTTGGAAAACGATATAATCTTCTCGATTTTATTTGATCTGTTTAAGATGGAAAACTTTAAATTTTGAAAAAACAATGATTTTGTCTTTTTTTTTTTTTTTTGAGTAGGCGGTAGACGACCACAGCAATTTCATGGCCAGATGAGAAAATCGATTTAAAGAAAGAAAATTTTTTTTAAATTTTTCATGGTTAATCATTTTGAAATGTTTGAAGTTTAATAAATAATTAAAATAATCAAACCGGATATATTTAAACTTTTGTTATTACCTTTTCTTGCCTCTGTTATTAAGAAATTTTGTGTTTATTCTGTAGAAAATAATTTCAATTAAAATTATTACCAAATTTGGTGTTAAAAATTTCTTTGCAAAATTACAATTTTTAATCTGTTTACAATTTTTAATATTTCCAAACTTGTTGTTCATTTTTTTATTAGATCGTAATTTTTGTATAAATTTCGAATGCCAGGCAAAATGATTTTCCTTCCAATTAATCAAAAAAAAAAAATTATTAATTTCAGTTAATCAATTCATTCATCAAATTATGAGAAAATTTCACAATTCATCTTTAATGTCTCTAACCTCAAAGGTAAATAATTTTTGCTGAACTTATATATTTGTCGGAAAATCTGGTATTATAGATAGGCTCTGGTGATTACAATTTTTGGGTTAAAAGATAAATTACTCAATGTTTAAGGTTTTGGAAGCTAATTTCTGTAATTTTTTGATTCATTTTCTAACATTAGTTGTGTAATATAATTTTTTGATAGTTTTGAAATTGTAACGTAATTATAAATGAATGTAATTTCAGTATTTGAAATTTTTACAAACAAAGAAAAATTTAATAAAAAATTTTTACCAGTTTGTATATGGTAGGGAATAACTCTCACTTTCATAATACCAGACAAATAACAAAAGTATTCAATTAAATCGAAAGCTATTAACTATTGACTTTAAATGGTGTAATTATATTAGAAATATATTTGCAAAAACATAAAAACTTTCATTTCAGATAGAAACTTATCTCGTTAAAGTGCATAGCAATATTTAACTACATTTAAGCAGATTGCTGTCTAGGAATCATCATAAAATAAAAATAACTTTTTTTTCTTATGTAGTTTAACAAAGATATCTATAAAGAAACATAAAACTTAAAAATAAAAAAATCACTTCTAGAGAAAATTCTAAAGAAATTTATTTATTATATTAATTTGGTTTAGTCTAAAAATTTTAGCCTTTATAATATTCGATGCTATTAAATTTAATGAAATTTTTCGACCATTTCAAAATTGGAATAGAAGCCTTTTCAGTTTATTAATGAAAAGTAAGGATTTGTAAAGGTAGAATTTGTGTAAAAAATTTAAAAAAAAACCAAATGTAAGGCGGGTTGGAGGTTCGTTAGTTTGTTTATTACTAACATTTGAAGTAAACAGCTTTTGTGTTCCGATAAGATGACAGAGAAGAATTTTTTAAGAGGAATTGTTAAAAAGTCGTGAAAAAATTAAAATTAAAAATAAAACAACTGTAACTATTTCTTTAAACATAATAAAATCCTGTTTAATAGAAAGATTTATATTTGTTTACGGGTTTCATCTATTGACACAAAATGGAGTAAAAAATTATTTTTATTCCTCTATTGCTTTGAATGCGATCGTTTATGTATTCAATTGTAAAATAAACATGGCACCCATATTGAAAAAATCTCTTCAGAGAAGATTTTCAAGAAAATATGATAGAAATGAAACTTATTAATAGTGCTACCATCAAAATTTTGTACTATATCTCCTTAAACTGGTACAGTTCGTTTGTTTTACCTTTTAACGCACTTAAATAGAGAACTTTTACCTAAATAATACAAAGAAAGAATAAATTAGTCTTATTATGTTGTGTATAACTATTTTTCTAAATATAATAATTAATTTTTGCTACTGTTTTTTTTTTTTGAAAAATTTTTTCTTAGGGTTCGGGTTAATTTTCCGTAAAATTTTTCAATAGACATTTCACTTTAATTGTAGTAATTTTTTTGTGTGCTTACAAGAATTTTTTTACTAAATAATTATTGTTACTATCATTAGTCAGAAAACTTACTGATATAATTTTTGGAACATTAGGGCGTAGTGCGTGCATGGTATTATATTTAAGTTCAAATGACATTTTATTTACATTAAATTTTCAGAGTAGAAAATCGATTTTACTTCCAGGTCTAGGGGTTAGTTGATAACAATCAAGATAAAATGTATTAAGTTTGCCAGCGATAAATAGACGAATGTTATCTAAATGGCACGAGTTGCCATACGTTTGATATTTTAATGTGTTTTTTTTTTTGACTTACATGTCGGCTGAAATTTTTAGTTCATACCAAAGTGATTATTATGTTAGCGTTTTTTTTTTAACCTTTATCACTCTTACTCATATTGTTTAGAGTAAGCTTACCAAATTCAACTTGACAATTATATCTAATAGTCTCCCTCCCCTTTTGAATTACAGAAAAGAAAAAATAAAACATTATACAAATATCTTTTTAGTACAAAGGAGAAATTTCCAATTTTTTTAATAGTCGCTTTATATTTAGGCGTTTTAAAGAAGTGCATGATTCACACCTCATGAATAAAATCAAAGCATAGTATTACGTAGATTGCGTGCAACAATATACTAGGATAGGCTTTCATTCACATATCATGATATGTTTTTTGTATAATTTTTGTCATTCAACCAAAACACTTAAAAAAGAATTCAAAAGAAAATACCCTAACTTAAAAGGTGATATCAAGATTTTAAAATTACTTAAAAACTGAAAACCTCCACCCTAATTTTTTGTATATATATATATAAAATAACACCCTCTTATGTCGTCGTTATTAATATGCGTTTACAAATTCTAATTATTTTTAATTAATTTTAGGCTTTCGGATATGGAAATCTATTCAAATGAAAAATCTTTTTTTTTTTTTATATTAATTTTAGGGGATAAAATTTATCTGAAATACATTGTTTTAATTTCTTTTAAAGCTCAACGACCACATAAACTTTTAAGTAAAATTAATTCATTAATTTTTTGTGTTTCGCTGTCAATATACAACTTTTTCATGATCTTAATAAGTGTTTTTTTAATTAGAAGTACAAAAAACAAATTTAGACTAAATTAATTAGATGTTAGTATTAAATATTTTTCGGTGACAAGTGCAATTCCCTCTTTTAATACAACTGCTGAGTATTCAGTACGCATAGGGAAAACCAGGAAAAAATTATGAATCAACAATAAAAAAAAAAGAAGCTATTTAGACAGCCAATTTTCTACGATTGTCAGTAACGATTTCAATTTTCTGTTAGTTTGTTTATCCGAATTTTGATACTCTTAATAACTTTCAAGAGTTCTGAATTTTTCAAGGAAAAACATTAAAATAATATGTAGTTTTTGTTCTGTTAAAATTTTGGGTAAAAAGTTATGGCTTGGTCCATATAGTCTTTATTTTGAGAGCTATAAATGCAGCCCTACAACTTTGAAGTTTGTTTATGTATGCTTGGCTATCTGGAAATTTTTAAAAAAATTTAAATTTGTTTGTTCAACATAACTGGATAAAAGGTTATAGCATTTGGCTGGTTTAGTCCATAGAGTTTCCGAGCTTTAATGTAAGCAAACTTGATATTTGATAAAACCATCAATTCTTGAAACTGAAAGTTTGTTAATACATGTAAAATAGGTCAAAACTAAAAAGTTTAAAATAGTTTTTTATGATTTATAACAACAATATTTGATAATTATTTTACGAAAACAGTTGGTGAAAATTAAAAGAAATTGATTAGAGAAAAATATTCAATTCATTAATTCTTACTAAACTTTACGGAGGATGATATAAATAAATTGATAATTATTATATTTGACACAAAAATTGGTAATTATAACAAAGAATAAGTATCACAACGAAATTTTTTGGAAATACAATTCATTTACGCCATTGTTTATTTATATATTTTCCAGAATTTCATGTTTTATAGCAGATATATTCTGATTTTTGTATACTCATTAAATTTCTTGACTATGGTTACAGGAAAGTATTTTTACACGTATATATGTCGATCAATAATTAATAAGATATAATGCTTTTACCAAAGGGGAATTCTTACATTACTAACATAATAGGATAATGAATTGATAACCAAAATAATAAGAAAAAACGCAAACTAAGTATATTAACCATAAACATGTGTCGCAAAAGAGGCACAGCTGTTTTTTTTCATGTGTTAAGATAAGATCTGGAAGTATTCAATGTTTCAATGCAGTTTTGCACATATCCTTGGTAGCTATGCGAATGAGCTCAGGATTTAAAATATTTCAGCTGGGGTACAAAATAGATTTATTGCATGTGCATATGTTTAGATCAGGTTATTGCAGGTGTGATCTCAAGCTGCAATAGCTGCAGTAATGAAAATCAAGAAAAAAAAAAAAAAAAAAACAAAAATAGTAATAATTATGAAAAATGCTTTATGCATAATGTTTTTGAATTATGAAATCATAATAATTTTTAATGTTGTTTATTTGTTTTATAAATTTTAATTTAGTTATTTTGGCGAATAATTAAGGTGAGAACTTTTGATTTTTCTAAATGCATTTGTTTGAAAATTTATTATTTAAAAAAGGGTCTCTTATATACAAAAGAGCTACAAGAATAAAAAAAAAAAAACAAAACTACCTCAAGGCCATAACATTCAAAGCAACAAAATTTAATTGCATTGCCCATAAATTTCATCGTATAACCAGCATCCTGTTTATTTTAATTAATTCAATCAGACTGATTTGAATTAGTTTCCGTGAGACTTTATTAATTTTATAAATACAAAAATATTAATGTCCAGTTAAAGGGCAACAGAACCCTTGTTTTTTTTTATAGTAAAACAATGATGACGACAACATCCAACTTGTAGGGTAGTGAAAGCAAAGAAAATAATTACAAAATAATACATATGTAGAACAAAAGTTCTAATGCCCTTTATGTTTTAATGGAAACATGTAAATAAAATAAAAATAAAGTGGTCATCGAATGCTAAACTGCGCATGCATATCGTCATTAAATGCAATATGCCAGATATTTTTATTACGCCTACTGTAGAAAATTGTGGTTATATAAGTTTGGCATGTGCCGGAAGAATTTTGGTTAGCAATTTAAACAATTTTCATATTGACCCCTATAAAAGATACCTATTTACATACACATATTTAAAATGAAATGATGAATAATAATTAAGTGGTTTGAGCATCTTAATACCCCAAAACTGTAGCACTACAAAATGAAAATTTATTCATAAATTGTGAAAGCAGATGTTGAACACTTTTAAAAAGCATTTGCAGTATTTTTTTTTCGTTTTTCAACATAAACTATGAAATTGTAGTGTATCGAATTAAAAACATGTTTTGTTTTTATATGTTTTGCATTAATTTTTAACATAAAAAATATTTTAAAATGTGATCAAAATTATTACTATTGATTCAAAGTCGTGAGAATGCTTATAAACTTTCATTTTTGAACTATAAATTTTAAATTTTAACGATTGTTTTACTTTTTGGTAAAGTAAGGGCGTTAAAACTAAGTATTATAATGGCAATAAATTTCTCTTATTATGTGATACATTTTGGTGTCTCAGGGTTCAGAGAAATTATTCAAAAATACATGCCAGGTATTTAAATAATTTTTAAAAGTTTTAATTTAAAAAAGTTTTCTAATTTTTAATCAAATTAGTACTTGAGTCTCTTAAAATAATTTGTTGCTATAAAGTTTTCTGATCAATAGTTTGCTATCTACCAAAAATAAATTCTGAAATAAACTAAATAAATTTTCCAAAAGATATTTTATTGAAGTGTATTAAGTGTAGTCGTTCTTTATCCAGAAATAATCGCAATGTCTTGGATATGATAATGAAAGCTTAATTATTATAACAAAAACAACAACCTTTAAATCAGGGGTGTGCAAACTTTTAGCTTCCCTGGGCCACATTGAAAGTGGACGAATTGTTAGGGGCCACACAAAAATATACCTAGCATTAAAATTAATTGATGAGCAAAAAAAATGATTGGATGGCCTTACCACCGAAATAAAATAAAATCTTGCTTTGGGCCGCATGTGGCCCGCGAGTTGGACATCCCTGCTTTAAATACACATCCATAATGTATTCTAAAGTAAACAAACCAAGCAGGAAAAGTATACATAAAACATCAACAAAAGAGATCTACTTTTCAGTCATGATGACTACTTTTTCGGAGAAAACATCAAGGAATTTTTTTCGAAAAGTGAATCAAAAGTAGAAAAGTAGCTCTGATGGCTACTTTTTGCATGATCTATTGATGAATTTTTCCATACTAAGGACGCCATAATTCTTCGAAGAATAATATTGAATATATATTTGTAAAAATGTCTTAAATCTCTTCTCATATACATATTTTTAATACATTTTAAGTTCTTTAATTGTTTTGCACGAACACTACCACAAATTCTAACTTTTCTTGATAAAACAGCCTTCTGCTATGTGTTTACTAAACATTGGAACAATATTTCATCAAAGTAAAGAAGAAAACTAAGAAAAAATAACTCTGCTACAAATACAACAAGAAAACTAACTTTTTTTTTCATATAATTTACACATAAATAAATATTTAACAGCCCAAAAATTTGTTCATTATTTGTTTACATAAAAAACAAAATATTTTTCTTTTATTTCTTTTTTTTGTGTAGATATTGTTTAATATAATAACTCATACCTAGTAAAACAATTAAATCCTGTGTAAATAACAAGTCAAAATTGCGAATAAAAAATAATGTGAAATAAAATTTATATTAGAATTTACACAATAAAATTGTAGTACTCGGCAAAATTGATGTGAAAAATTTTACTACCCTTAATCAGGATACTAAACAAAAAATCCCCTTTGTTCATTTCATTTACTTATTTTTTTGGCAAAAAATGAAAAAAAAAAAAATTATAAAATCTTTGTTACATTTAACAAGGGAAATGCCCTGATTTGATATTTTTTATTTTTTCAGTTTTGTAGTGTTTCGTTATATTTCTCTTTATCAAAAAAAAATATCTTATCATAATGATATCAAGGATTATATTGCACTTCTTGACATTTTACGTTAATGGAATTTTTTTATTTTTTTGGATTTATCAATTCAATCATTAACCGAAATAGGATTTTGGTTTTATCCTGTGGTAAGATTATTTACTTTTGTTTTTTTTCATATCTTTTTATTTCTTTTTTTTTTTTGGTGAGAAAAATACCTTTCAGTCTAAATAGAAAACAAAGTTTTATTCTTGAGTGCACAAATTTATTTTAGCCTTTTAAATATTTGAAATAAATTTTTTGGAGTCTTATTAGGGTGTATAGATATATTTTTCTTTTTGTATGTGTTTCTTTTTAAATATAAAAATATCTAAGTAAACTTTTAATAAAAAACAACAGTAGTAACTGAATCCTTATTAAATATATTGATAAATGAAAACAATTAGCACTAATTTTGCTGTTTTATTTTATTAAGAACCTGCATCTGTTGGTAAAAGTAAATTCTGGTTCTGTTTTTGGAAATATAAATTTAGGTCATGCTAAATATTATACCACATTTGCTATAACGTTCACCTTATGTTAATTTTTCATTTTCCAATTATTAACGTTGATCGTTTATCTTGAGGAGAAACATTAACCAGAAGGAATACTGGTGGTATGACCATGTCATCATGCTAAACCTTAAGTATGCCTTAAGGATATTAAGTGAAAGATAGATGGATGATAAAAAAAAGTTTTTTTCAATATGATCGTTTTTATATTGCTTGTCACACTTTTAGGGTAAAATAAAATTAATTGTTTCTAGAATAACAAAAAAAAAAAAAATTCCTATCATGTATCATGTATACATATACATATATTTTTTATTGCTGCTAATTAAGTTTCTTTCATACTCTAAAACGTAAGTATAAACGTCAACATTTAATATTTTTAATTTTTACTATCTCTTCCTAGTAGGGACAAAGATTTTTACGTATTAGACCCCAAAAATATAAACTTTTTTATATATATGCGGCCATTATATCAAAACGATCAACCTGCTATCGATCATAAATCATCTTTTTTATGTTTTAAGTCTATTTCTTAATTCAATTGACAAAAAATTTTTTTTTAGAATTTAATTCCCTGGTTATATCGAAAAAACAAATTAACTGAAGGGTATTTTTATAACTGAATACACATATATCGTGGTGTCAGTTTTTTTTGTTCGTCTTTTGGCTTAAGATGTATAGTTCCAAATTTAATTCATATAGAGCCGCCTTGGAAAATTTTTTGACTCTACCTAAGGTATTAAAGTTTTGGTATGTGTTCTGCACAAGACGAAACGCGTTTAAAGTAAATCATTGAATTTCGATTTGAATTAATTTTAAGAACATTTTCAATTGTGTGTGGAAATATTTCCAATATGTTTAATCCAATGTTCACCTGCTGGCCAAAGTGATATCATCAGCAAATAGATATAATGTTGTGTAATTACATATATCCATGGATAGGATAAAATGGATGGAGGAAAAATGCTGAAAATCTTCTTTGAATTCCTTATTATTTTTTTTAATATGATTTTAAAAATCATTCGTCTTTTGTTGCAATTATTTTGTTATTAGACAAATATTATACTGTCCTTCATTAATAATACTATTCTTCAGTAATAGGGACTTTGATAAATATTAAATAATAAATACAGAAAACATTTTATGGATTTTAGTACCATTGTGTTGAAATAAAAGTTAAGCGAAGATTCCATAAGATAAAAGAAATATAACTAAAAATAAAAAAATAAAAAATAAAAATATATACTCAATAATGAAAAATAATAAAATCCAGTTCAAATTTTTTGTGGTAAAAAGAGAAAAATAAAAAAATCTACTAACAATGAATTAAAACAAGCTAATTTTTTCAAAAAATATCCATTATAAATAGCATAAAGCACAAAGTTAAATGAGGTTATCTGAAGTCATTCTTGTAGCGTTACTTACCTTGTTTGTATCCCACATTAGCGTATCGAAAATATGCAAGATTCGCTTTTATTTTATATGCTAAATAAAAAAGTACCACCTGTTTGGTTTTTAAATAAATAGTGAATATTGACGAGCAGATTTTATAACTCGTCAAGTGAAAGCAAAATTCTGTTTTTCGGACTGTTCCCTACAGTGATCAAAATAAAATGGAATATATTAGTATTCAGATATACTTGTGTGTATGCTTTCTCTAATTGCTAAATTTGCAATAAAATTCGAGGGTCTTATTTTTTTTTATCAAAAATTTGCAAAATGTAATGCCCATATTAAATAAGAAAATAAGAAACAAAGCTTTGCTTTATGACCGCTACAAATCAATACAAACAATCGAAATTTAGAAAAAATAATTTTAATTAGTTTTATTCCTGTTTTATTAAACAAAACAAACACTTAAAAAGATATCATCAGCAAAAAAGGAAGCATAAATACAAGCTTTGATGCCATTAATTGCGTTTGGCAAACATAAAATAATTATAAAAATTGTGCGTCACTATTCGATACAAAACAAAAGGACCATTTGACAGCGATTTATTATCAGAATTTGATATATTGGTAGGTTGAATTTCAAATTCATAATGGAACGTAATAGCAGACCAGTTAGATAAAATCCAGTCTAGAAGGTGTAGAAAAATGCCTAGACTACAATTATTATTTTATGTTAGACTTTTATATAAAACATAGTTAGAATATTCAAGGAAAAATATATAAGGTCTGTTTGAATGATAAATGTACTCACAGCACGCAAATCAAAAATCATTTAGACTAAATTAAGTCCTTTATCACATTAAAACCTCTTTGATCTTTCAATGACCAAAAATTATTTATTAAAAACATTAAACATATCGAGGATTTTTGATAATTTTTATTGAGAAATAATTGTCAACCCTGAAATATTCTTCTTTTATATTAACTTAGAAATAGTTTTGTAGTTTTTTTTGTTATGTCAACTCAGGAAAAGTTTAGAGAGTTTATTAAAATTTTGAGTTTTTTTGGAGTTTGTTTCTCTTCACACGAAATTTGCGATAAAAAGAAAATAATTTTCAAAAATATCATTTTTATAGTGATTATTGTGTTATTATTAATTTTAAAATTTTTTATATCGGTTTATCATGACTTGGATTCACCTACTTTTATTTTTTTGATTAACGTTGATATAATATCACCATTAATATGCCATATGTTCATTATCTTAGTTACAATTTGGAAATTCAAAGATGAAAGAACAATATGGAAAATTATTGAAAAATTGGAAGAAATCAATAAGGATTTTATAATAAAGCCTGATAACAATAAAATGGCTTGCAATTTGTTCTTTTGTATCTTAAGTGGCATTATTTTAAGTGTTTTTACTGATGTTTTTATAATTATATCTGTTTGGAAAAAAGTACCAAGATGGAAAAATTATTTAATTTTGATTTTTTGGTCTAAATTAATTATTCAGTTAGTTATGTTGCATTATTTATTTTTTATTTTACTTTTAATAGATATGTTGCAAAAATTGAAAACAGAAATAAAATCTATCCGACAGTTTTGCTTAAATGCATTTGAGAATGATTTAAAGAGATTTTCTGTTTTGCAAAAATTTTATATGTCTACACTTGAATTGCATTCAGCTATTGAAAATCGCTTCGGATATTCTATATATTTTTGTTTATCAAATCAATTGATTGTGCTAATAATATCGATATTTTTTTTCTTTTCTGATTACTACATGGGAGTTTTTGACAATACCAAAGGTGAGAAATTTACACTTTATGGTCCTAAAGTGCCAAAATTAACACATTAAAATGAAAGTTTTTGATAATATTCGACTTTATAAACTAACATAAACTTTTTAAGGCTAAATACATTTATTTCAATGCTTCTCCAACTTGTTTATGCTAGATAAAGCATATAAAACAATTTATTTTTGTCTTTGAAAAGAGCTTCTTTAATAGATAAATTTGCAAAATGGTAAAATCAGCAATAATAATTTTTTAGACTTTTTTGTTATTTTACGCTTTAACCACCTAATTTGGCAATCAGAGTATTCAGTATCATTGGTGTCCCGTTTGATGTTAGTAAACGAGCGTTCTATATCTAATTTTGATCGAACAGAGTTCAGATGACATTCAATAAGCCAAGCTTTTACTGTAACTGCATTTACTCCTATTAAAAAGCAATGATGTTGGTGATTACATCCATATTTGCTTTGAAAATAACAAAAGTAGCATTGCTTAAAATATTACAAATTGTAACCTAAACTTAGACAACTATAAAATATTTACATGTTCCTTTAAATTGTTGTATAGTGTTGTATTCATGTGTCAACTTCAGTACTTATTGACAAATGTATTTTAATTTTTACAATTTTTCCGTTTAATTATTTGGCAATCTTGAGCTTAATGTTATATGTTTGATTTATTTAGACGGCATTTATTTTTTTTTAAGAAAACTTTGTGATATTATTTGCCCAAGCTTTTACTTATGGCCTAATTGGAATTGTTTGTCATCAATACCAAAATAAGGTAAAAAATTGTTTAATAAAATTTTTAAAAAAATTAATCAAAAATTATAATTTAAGACAAAAAGTATTGCTCCTGTACTACATAATGAGCTTGGAGGTAGACCTAAAATTGTTAAAGAGGTAATTTTCGGTATTAAAATGATATTTTTAGTGTCAGGATAAACATTATTTAATTCAAGGTTATACGATTATCAATCATTCTTTCAGCATCACGAAGGACTTTAAGTGCAGGGAAATTTTTCACAATTAATTTTGGAATGTTAACCAGAGTAAGTTTTTTAAAATTTTGAAATTTCCTAACAAATGAATTTTTTACTTGCAGGCAGCTGCTGGAATGTTTTCATACGGAATGTTATTTTTTAATATAGTCATAGATGAAAATAAAAATTAAGACAAGTTTATGTTTTCCATAAATTTGATATCTTTGCAAAAGATCCGAAACCTCTGTACACATAATAATTCAAAGTTTAAAAGCATGATTTAAGATGATGACTACAGGAAAGCAAAAATCGGTAAACCCTAGCCATGATCTTTTAACTAACTAATTATTGCATATAGCTTTAGTCAATGTTTTGGGATCTAGTCTGAAATAAAAATACTATGGGGAATGCTAAAAACTACTATAATACTACACACTACTACACTACTACACAACTATGAATATATACGTCTTAATACATGATAGTTGGTAATATGCAGCCGAGGTTCTGAAGAGAATTGGATCATTTCAATTTTGAGAACGATGTCGTCATAAATATGTCCGCATGTCAACATTATATATTTTTTTGATATGTTTTCTAAAGCTTATTTTTGGCTTAAAATAGTGACATAATTGTTTTTGAAAAAAGAATAATAAATTTTTGAATACATAAAGCAGTTAAGTTTAACAATTTATCATCTATGTATATATATAAAAATTTTATTATCCGAATATTTGTGTTTAGAAAACTCGAAGTTGTGATTTTTGTGAATTTTTATCCTAATTCTTCAAATGGCTTTGACGATTCCATCTTAACTCGGAACCGAATGATCCAAAACCAAAAATTCAAAACTTATTTATTAAAGGAGACGAAGAAATATGTAAAAAATTAGTGTGCAAAATTTTAAAACGATTGGTCTAGTAGATTTTGAATTATCGTGCGTACCGGGTTGGAAACTAAAAAGCTTCAGAAAACGTTTTAAGGTTTTGTTCATTCACTCCATGTTCTAAACTAGAGTTAAGGGCGCTCAAATGCTCATAGTTGCAGTAATTTTATTCAGATCAACTTGGAATTTTGGCACAATATTTTTAAGATGTTAAAAATTAATTTGAAAAAATAAAAAATTAAATACCGAATCATCCCTTAAACAAAAAATCTGTTTAAATATTCTTGAGTTGTGATTTTTCTTAAAATTGATTGATTACATCTTCTTTATCAAATTAATGTTATGCTATTTCCAGAAAATGTCTTTGAAGTATTATATCAGGTTAAAAATTATGATTACTTTTTTATTCAACTGTGAAGGACGTGGAATTTTCGACCTTATCTTAAGGATATTTGGATATCTATTTATAAACTTAAAATTTAAAATTCATGAAAAAATTTCATTTGAAAAATATTTTCCAATTAATTTTTTAGAATTTAATACAACTTCTAATCCTTCAAATGGTTTTTACCACAAAATTTAAATCAACTTTCATATGACTGAATAATTGCAATACTACATAATCCTCAATAAATCCAGGGGACTTAACATTTATTGCTGAAAATTATTAATTGCTTTAAATTTATCAACGATAACGAACTAAAGATTCCAAAAATCAGTAAATATATCCTTCTTGTATATAATGTGGTTCTGTTTTTTTTTTGCCTTAGACAAAAAATAACAATTGATACGAATTTGTTCGTATAAAGTTGCTTGAAGACAATATCGAAGGATAAAATTTGCTCAACAGGATCAAAGGTTTTCGAAAAGCTGAACCAGATTATTATATCCCCTAAGGATATATGTAGCCCTCTTAATTTACATTTTTAATAACGAAAACTATTCTGACAAGTTTTGTATATGTGGCCGTCAGTTTCATGTCAAATCCGGCAACAGCCAAGGGAAATCAAAAATTGAATAACAAAAAAAGGAACCTTTCTTATAAATAGATTCTGAGACTCATCCTTAGAAGGAGGGATCATGATTTTTCTACCTATTTTTGCATTGATGTATTTCTTTATTATTTTTTGTTTTTTTCCTTCTTAAGCTATTTCTTTGCCTTTACTGTCGTTGTTAATGTCAATCGTTTTATTTAGAAAAACATGAATTTACTAACACCTGCACGTGTCTTATTGAAATATAATACATAAGAAGTATGCCGTACTATGTTGTCTTATAGAATGTTCTTTAGTTGTTGAATTGATTATTGCAACTTTGCAAAAAAAAAATAACAAAGATTTCGACAAGCTGTATTTGTTGTATTGTTTGAATGTAAAATAGGTTCAAGTATGTATCTTTAAAAGGACTTCTTTGAAATTTGGATATGTTGCTAAGTGATTTAATTAATTGGATAGAAAATGTTTTTGTCTTTTACATAGCGATCAAATTTAAGATTTGACTTCATTTGATATGGATCTAAATTAGGAGCTAATCCGTTATTTTATGTATTGAAGTTAAAAGATTGAAAATTTAAGAAGTCATTGATAATATTCTGTAGCCAAAGATTACACTATATAAATTAATGATTAACAAAATAAGAATTAGTTCAAACACTACAGTTGAAATCCTATTAAATTAAAATCCTTGATTTTAATTAAATAAACTAAATAAATCCCTTCTGATAACATTTTCAATATGTTTCTCAACAATAACTTCAAAAAGAGGCTTATATACAATTACAAAAATCTTACATTCACCCTTTTTATATACCCAATTTCAACATGGAAAAACCCTTCCTTGTTGCAAAATACTTCCTATCTGTATCGTTTTATCCTTACTAGAATTAAAAGAAAAAACCAATATATTATTAAAAGATGCTGAACACATCAAAATTATATATAAAATTATTTTTGGAAGGTTTGAGACAACCCTTTTGAGGTTTGCCGCGAGTATTTTGTTACAATAGTTTTATTGGTAGTAGTAATCATATGGATGTTCAAAAGTAAACCAAAATCGAAGGATGTTTTGATTGAAATCTGATTTTGATCTTATCCTTATCAATAGAATCATAAACTAAATGATCTTTTTTCAAAATATTTTTAGTGATTAAATTTCAATGCCTTAAAGCTGTGACATAAAAATTTTAATGGTTTAATATTATATAAAACGATTTATCTTTTGTTAGAAACAAATTTTTTTTGGTTTATTGTCGACAAGAAAAAAACAGTAGAATAGTTTTAAGGTTATATTAGTATGCTTAAAATTCTCAGCTAAAATTTTGACATTTTTACTGATGAAGAAAAATGTTAACCTTTTCAGAAAGTGCTCATTCTAAATAAACACCAATATTATTCAGAATTTTTTGCACGCGTGCAGTCTTTAAGTTGCAAAGTTTAACATTTTATACAACAAGTTAATTAAAAATAATACACGTGTATATGTGCATATTTTACATATCAAACTGGTAAGTTTGAAATTTTTTTTCTCTTGCTTTTTAATTTCCAATTTAATGTTTCGTCTTATATCGTATTAGAAGTTTCTTAAAAGCTTTTCATTTAAAATATTTGCTATGAAAAAATATCATCTTCAGGGAATTTTATTTCGTTTAAAGCTTTGAATTACAAATAAATAAAAAGAAGCTAATGTGGGCTGGAAAGGACTATGTCGGCACAAATAATCCCTCAAAATAATTAAAATCAGTTTTGATTTCAGTTTGAGTATAGCTTAATAATTATTTAAATTTTGTGTAGTTCAAAACGAATCTGAAGAAGAAAGCTGATATTACATGAAATTGAAATATATTAAATAATTATCCCAAATCATTGTTCAGCAGCTTAGGTATCTGACATTAAGTTGATTACACCATAAGTTAGATAATTACCGATAATTAACCCACATGCTTCAAAATTTTATTAATTATATTTCCTAAAAATAATTATAGTGAAGAATACAACTTTCTATAATCAAAATTTCCAAAAAAAAAAAAAATAGAGTGAAAAAAGTGAATCTTTGTGACCCTTTTTCATTGCATTAAAAGTTTCAAAAGATACGTCGAAATTTATGATATAATAATAGTTTGCTTTTTAAAAATAAATTAAGATTAAATGATATTTCAAGAATAGCATAGAAATTTGTAACAGTAATTTAAAATATTTTGCTTTTTACTTATATAATGATCTCCACCTTTGTTTTAGGTGATTAATTTGAACTATGTATCACACTTAAAAATATATACTTTTTGAATTTTTCATTGAAAATTATTTTACTCATAAGAATTTCCAAATACGAAGTCACATAGAACACACGAGAAAGTATAGCAATGTGCATAAAAAATTTAAATATAACTTACTGTGAAAGTTGTGTGAATATTGAAAAAGATTGATGAAGGTTATCGCACTTTTCTATATAAGAATTGATTTAAAATTTCAATTAAACAATTTAAATAATATTTTTATGGTAAAAAATGTTGAATAGGAATTTACAGCCAGTCTAGGAAATTAATGATTAATATCTTGAATTAAGAAAATTAAAATAACTCCATTGTTTGGTGGTTTGAAAAATTTGTTGTTATAACTAATAACATTTTTTTGAGATGTTAAGTTTAACGGAAACGCCCTAAGCCTCGTTCAGAGTGCTGGTTATTAGCGAAACTGATGCAGGATGTGAGGATACAAGAAATATGATATATATGAAAAATAAGTAATCAGGTGAAACCACTCAGAGTAGGATTGAAAAGAATTGCTATCAAGAACAACTTCAGGTTGGCTGAAAACAAGTTATAGCGGGTTCACACAGGCCAACTCACAGCAGAAACTCACAGCGAAACCGGTTATTTTTCTTACAAAATTTTTTCGAGATTAATGTAACAAAATGTTACATCGTTTACAATGCGAGACAACGATGTGATTCTCGATGTCAATACAATTGTATTATCCGATGTGGATATATAATATATAAATATTAAAATTTTGAGACTTTCAAATTAATAATTACTTCACGCTTTTCTGAAATTTCGGTGATTTTAAAACACTTTGTGATTTCGTTCATCTTGAACGATGCTTCGGATGCTTCAAGGGTACTACGCATTATGTGAATTTGTATCTGAGTTTATTTACACAAGTTATAAATAATGAACACCACATTGACGGTGCATGTGATATATTCATGTATTATTATCACGCTTTAATAGCCTTTCTCCACTGATGTACAAAGTACACTTCTTTATTGGCAAAAGAGCATATGATGGAAATGTCAAAATAAGTGCCTTAAAAATTAATATTAACTCATCTAATTATGCTAAAATATAGTTTTTAAGGTATTTAAATTAATTAATTAAATAAGAGAAAGGCAAAACAAACAAATAATAATTTAGATAATTCATAAATAACATATTTAAAGACACTGTAGGTAGACTGTTGGGCTGTAGCTTCACAATAAATGCCCAAATTTCTCCTTATACAGGCTTTCAAAAGCTGTATTTAAAACACAGGTGCTCCATATAAAATTTCTTTTCGTGTATAAGCTTCAATGGACAAAGTCTATAAGTTATTGCTACCCACTTATATAATCTTAAATACACAATTGAAATAATTTCTTTACTTATAATTTAGAGATGGATTTAAGCTGCGTTTTAAGTATTTTTTTCAGTAACAATTTCACCTTTTCTTCAACCCCACATTTAGTTTGCATTCTGAAAGGGACCTATAAGTTTATAAGGGGCCATATAAGTTTCGAGAATTGATATTATTAATAAAAAGAAACAAGAAAAACTTTAAAAATTTTCCAATAACAATAAAATGTAATATTAAAAACTATACATGATATTAATGTTAGCCTTGTTATATTTTTTGTCCTTTATTTTCCAGCGAAGTTCACTAAATGTTAAAAAATATATAACTTTTATTTATTTTTGAATTTTTAACACCTTCAGTTGTACAACTGAAATCAATGGAAACACATAAGTATTTAAAAAAGATAAGTGAAAGCATTATACCGCTGTGCAGGATTAAAAAATAATTAAAGAATACTTTAAAGCAGAAAAATTAAAAAAATCAATTTAAATCCATAGTAGAATTCCTTTTGCATACAAAAAAATAGGAAGGTTAATCTATTTTTATATTGGTTAAGAATAATTTTTAAATAAAATTTTTGTATTGTAAAAAAAATTTAACCGAAGCAGGTAAAGGTAATCCTTTGAAAATCTTGAAATCAAAAGTAATTTTGTTCAAAATTTATCTTTAAAGCGGACAATAGTAAAGGAGCTTAGTTTAATTGAAAAATGTTGAAATTTTAACACTAAAAAATAATAACAAATGAAATATCCGTAAGAAGGTTATTCAAAAGAAAAAATACTTTTATACCCTTTGTATATTAAAATGACAACAATTTTCGCATGTCTCAAAGGTAATCAATTGGAAGGATATAAAATAGATCAAATAAAATTTTATTGCATGTAAATAACGAATTTATGATGACTTGTCAAACCAAAAACTATCATTAGTTCCACTTATCCTAGTTTTCGTATCAAAATTGATTAGTTCAAGTATGATGAGCATAAAAATTGTCATTTAGAATGGGAAAATTCAAAATTTTTTTTAGTGAACTCATTATGCATATTTTATTTGCCTTTAATATTTACAGCTACATTGTGGTTACATTTTGAGTGATTTCAATGTAATGCTTAATGTGGCTTTAACCATTTTTTGATACAAAATTTATTAGAATTTCGGTTGTATGATTTAGTTAAATGAGATAAAACCCAAATTTCTCCCTCAGAAATGTCACACGTATTTATGATTTATGAAATGTTAATATCACTTAAGACCCTCCAAAGATATTTAATATGATTCTTTATCTGAGCGGAATTGTATTTATCGAAAGTACTGAGATATCTTATTGGGCTAGAATCAGGACCTTAATAGCTTTTTTTTCATAAAAATCATTATCGGCTCCAGATTGTGTCCTGGAAAGATAAAACAATTTAAGGAATTTCTAATCATGTATGGATGTATGCTACCTTATTAATGTTTTAATTGGATATAATCTACTCAAATTTAACCAGTCCTGAATAGAATGCCTATATTTAGGAATCTTATAGGGAATTCAGATTGGATTCAAAAAGGACTTATTTCATTTTTGTATCATTTGCACTAGAAATATTTTTTATTGCTTTTAAGCAGCTCCAATTATCACTCTAAATAGTTAACATATTGCTATTTCTAGCCAGATGTGAACAATCACAATCCTAAAGAAACTGACGATCGAATTCTACTGAAAAATTGTAAAAAAAAACTATTCTTCAATATTGTTAAGGTGTTAGCTAATCCATTTAAGTCCAAAAACAATTTTTTCCAAACATTTTCTGTAAATTTTTCATGTTTTCCAGAGCAGCTACTTCAAATAATTCTGCATATCAGTTCATAAGTTGGTTTCCTGTTGCAGAGTTGGAATAGTCACTCTTTCCCATTTTTTATAGATTGCTTTATATTTAACAAACTTGAGTTGCTTAAAAACTCGAATCCGCACTTTTTTTCCCAGATTGCCGTGAAGTATAAAATCCCAGTAAGAAAATTTGAGATCTATAGAAATTAGCTCATACTCCTGGTTTTCTTCTTCTTAGGGGTTCTTTAGCTATTATGGAACAATTATGCGTGCGCCTCAGCCTCAAAAGAATGTAAACATAAGTAAAAAAGACGTATGGAAATTCAATACTAAATTTAATTTTATTCTCTCATCAAAATCAAAATAAAAAATATCAAATCAATTTCTCAACAAGAATAATTTAGTTGACTTATGTTATAATCCAACATATAAAGGACTTTTACTCAGTAACTTTTTAAGTCCCATAACGAAAATATTTGTAATAAAAATTCATTGGAAAATATTGTGCATGCTAAGCATCACAAATAAGGATCATTCTTAAAATTTGAATAATTCAAAAGGAATTTTAATTTAAAGATAGATATTGGAAAATTTGTCAACAACACTAGGATATTTTCTAGTAGTCTAATAACAATAATTCGTCAAAAGATAGGTAACATTTTTGTTTCTTTTTATCCTTTTAATCAAAGGAAAAACATTTTCCAAGCGACTGACTTTAGATGTTCAAACATTAAACTTAAAACTATTAAATGAGAATAGTAAAAGAAATTTTTTCTTTTACTTAATATTGTCACCCTTTATTTTATTGAAAAAATCTAGAGATAAAAAAAGGTTAAGAATGAATGGTGTCAGTATTAAGAATTAAGATTTTCCATTACATTTGACAAGGATAATTAGTTCTATAAATTGTGATATGTTTTTAAATTTCATTCACCAAACTGCAACGGTATGAGTTTAAAATGAGCAATAAATAAGGGTTTGATACGCTCCTTAAAAATATAAAAATTTCCTTATTTTGATTACAACTGTTAGGATATTTCTGTTTTATATATTTGTTTACAAGTCCTCATTTTATAAGTATATTTGGAAATTTTAAATGCTTGTCAAAGCAAATACTTTTAGCTCAAAATTTAGTTTGCGGGTCTTGCTTATGTTATTTGTCAAATAAAATTTTTAAATTGAAAAAATCTTAAAATCTTAAACTTTGTAACCAATCGTATACATTTTTTCTAATTAACTGATGACGGACTATGGTAAGCCAACATATAAGAAATTAGTAGCGATGATTTTTATAATGCAAAATGCTTTCAAGTATTACTGAAAAAGATTAAAAATTCTAAATATCCTTAGAAGAAGAACAGTATATTAAATAAGCTTAAAGCGCATTAAGGATCTCAAATAAATGTCCATTTTAAATGATAAAAACTATAAAGTTATTTACTTTTCTTTTAGATTTGTGATGTGAAATTTTCACATTACAAATATGTAAACAAAAAACCCTATGAAAAACACGTTACACAAAACAAAAAGAGAGAATTTTAAACACCTTCTAAGTTTAAGGAATCTCATAAGTAATTACTTATGATTTGAAAAATCAATATTAATTTTAATTTTATAATTTTAGTTATCATTGTTAAAAGAGGGGAAAAAAACGAAGCATTCACTCACCCTTCAAACTTGTTGATGTATTTATTTCCTGCAAAATGTCAATGATGCCTCTCGTTACCGTCACATAATTTCTAAGTTTCGCCTCATAAAACCTTCGATTTCGTACATGTAACCCTTAAGAAATGATGTTTAGTGGCAATTTTCAAATTAATTTATAGCTACGTAATCTATTAGCGAAACTTACCCAACGATTCCCTAATACCAAAACAGGAGGGGTAGTAAGTAACATTGAAATATAAATTTCTCGTAAATTAAAGTTACTTGAGGTTTTTTTTCTTCCTTTTCTTTCATTTCCTTTTGTAACTTTCTTTCATCGTAGGAATTCTACTTTTAATTTTTTGAAATTGAATTTTCACATCATTCTGATTATATATTGTTAGAGGGTTGAATATAGTTATCGGTAGATATTTTATTTGGTGGCATGTCTAACAAGAGTTGAAAAATACTGAAGTTTGTTCAACCCGAATTTTTTTTATTTAGCTTGTCCATCGAATATAGGAAAATCAAAATGTAATCAAAATGTGGTCGACTGATTTGACCTTCGAACTAATAGGGAAAATTATTTTAAATTTTTTGTGAAATAAGTAAATACGGAATAATATATTTTCGAGAAGAAAAGAAAAAAAAAACGACATAAAAGAAAAAATTAAATATTTTCAAGATAATCCGATTTTAGTTATCTAAAAGGACGATAAAGGTATTATTGTAAGGGCTTATCGGCGAAAGAGATATAGCAATTATCTATAAATAGGGTAAAAGAAAGGTATTTGCAATTAAATCAGGAAGTTTAAAATAGAAAAGACCGGTTGCTGAAACCCTGCTGAGTAAAATTTTATTTAGTTGATGCATTCATTGCTAGTGTGTTAGGTTAGTATAAAAAAAAGGGGCAGTTCCTATGCACCATATACGCAACTAAGTCTAACTTAGCTATGATCATTCCCTATATCAGCGTGTGTCCAAATGATATTCTGAATACTATTTGCTGTTGTTATGTTAAAAATCAATCTTATCATAAGCTCTAATGATGATTTATGTAGAACGAGTAGAAAGTGGGTGCTTTGTTTTGCTTGCCCAGCATTTTTATATCTTTTGTATTATGA
Organism: Acrocera orbiculus; assembly: GCA_947359355.1. NCBI lineage: Eukaryota > Metazoa > Arthropoda > Insecta > Diptera > Acroceridae > Acrocera > Acrocera orbiculus. The sequence goes on from OX375757.1 coordinate 4,868,420, forward strand.
AAGGATTATGCCAAGTACATATGATCATTAAACTTTAACATGAAAGCATTCATTTGTTCCCATTTAACGTTCAAAAATTTTTGATTTTTTAGTTTTATAACAATACAATAACTCGATTAAGACAGCAGGACATTTTTGGGAGGACAGAAAAAATAATGAAATGCTTTATATACAAAACTTGAAACATGACACTAAATTAAATGAAAGCACGTGTTAAACATCAAACAAAATCAGCTTCAAAGGGTACAAGGAATAGGAATGACATATATTAATTAATTTAAAAATTATAATATTATTAATTTCTTATTAAATTTTTATTTTAAAAATTTAAAAACAAAAAAAAAGCCGAAAAAATCTGAATATTTGTAAGAAGTTTATCATTGCCATCTATTAGTTAAGTTTAGTACTTCGGCGAATTTTTAGAGCTTACATCTCTTTCTTAGCTAAGACACAATCCAAAATTTCTGCGAAGACACTCACCAGAGAGCTTTTTATTTTTATTTGTCTGCTTAAATTTTTTATTTTGTCTTACAGCCAAATTATTATAATCGGTCAGTGGCTTGTCCCTGAGTTGAAATACATCTAAATTTGTTGAATTTATATGAGCTAAAGTCTTTAGCAAGGAGGCATGAAAATGTTTTAAATGTGCGAAAAAATTGTATCCTTTTATAACTTAAGAATGAGCACACAAAAACACACAGAAATTTTACTTTTTCCAATTTTAGAGGTTTAAGCATCGCTGCATTAGTTCCATAGTTAAAGAATAGATTGACTTACCTGAAAAGAAAAAATACAAAATATTTTTAAACTTTATAATGAACATTTTTAATCTAGTTAAATAGTAAGAATTTAAACAAAAATTTGAAAGTGCAGTCTGATTTAAGGGGTTAGTTATATGAATGCTTGAATTTAAGCTAAAATATTTTTTTTAATTAAGTTGAAGAATACAATAACAAGCGCAACAGATGACTACTATTTTTATAAAAATAATAGAAATTAATGTGTTGAAGTGTTTTATCTGTCTCTGATATGACAAGGATTTATATACAGCATTTCAGAGGACAGATAAAACTGGATTATAAAGATTTCAATATGTGTATTGATTTTTTTTTAAAATAATCAACATTATTTGTAATGAAGTTATTTAGAAATACTTAATTTTCAAACAGATGAGCAATTTTTGCAAGGACTAAATTAATTGATTACGGTAAAACCTGTATAAGAGCATCATGTCATACAAGAATTCTAGGAATTTTGAATAATGTAAGCCTAGAACTAAAATGAAACTTAAATTAAAATTTTTCAAAATACTTAATAACCCACAGTGCAGCTTAAATTTTCTTTTTATATTTTTTTTTGGAATCTACATATATCTAGCTGAGATTCTATCTGTACCTTTATTTTTTTATTTAACTCTTTATTTATTAAGTGAAAAATAAAATAAAATGTGCAAATAGCATGCTACAAATTCGATATCACAAAACGCTCCACCTTTTCTATTTGTTCTATTTCATTGCATGTGATGTCATTTTTACGTCATTTTGCCTTGAGTGAAGATGGCAGTGTTTAAAGAACAAGAATTTTTTTTACCGATTTTAAATATTTTTTAAAAATTGCTTCGAAAGATTTTTAACACTTTTTATATTTTTTTACTATATTATGACGATGTAAAGAATGTTTTTAAAAAAAAAAAAATACATGCATATACCCACCCTATTATAAATTCATCAAATTCTTAAGCAATTTTAATAAAATACACAAAAAGAATTAATCATAGTAAACAGGGAAAGATTTTTACTATTTCCTACCTGATAATTAAAACGGTTTTAATAGTAAATTAATTTTTCTAAACATTTTGTTATAATATCAACAAAGATTCCACGTGAGAATAAAACGTGTCTAATACATGAAACTCTCAAAGAGTATTTAATAAATACTTGTAGCAATAAATTTGGCTAGTGAATAGCTTCAAAAACCAAAAAAAAAATAAGCAAATAAGGAAAACGAAAGTGGGGGCATAACTTAAGATCTTCAACTTTATAAAAAATGTTGTTGGCTAAGCCATTATTTATCTTTGTTGTCTTTTTTTTGATTTTTCTAAGTTCTCAATTATTTTAAGTTTAAGCCATTAGCGATCAACAATCAAAGTCTTGGCCGAAATCGGCCGGTCTTAACTGACTTCGAAAAAGGCTGGTATTCAACAAAAACGTAATCAAATCCCTGTTTTTTCCAAAAACTATTCGTTATATAGTTTTTATTTTGCTTAGCTATGCTTAATTTTGTTCACATATTTTTCTCAAAATATCTAATCACATTTCCTTTAAAATATTTGCTATAGTTTTGTTTTTTCATTCCCATGCAAAAATTCTTAATACTTATTGTTGTAGTTTTTAAATTTATTTTTTCCCATGGAAAAAAATTATTGGAATATTATTACATGGGGTTCTTGAACTATTTTTATATTCTGTTTTTTGATAGTTTGATTTCATTCCGTTTTTTCTTAGTAAAGACTTAAACCCAAGATCAATTATTTAGCACATATAAAAATTTTTACTGAAGTTTAAATAAAGACGAAACTTAACTATAATAATTTAAATTCTTTAATATATAATGTTTAGTTTATTTGGGTATTACCCAACAATAGCTTCAAAACACAAAAAAAGAAGTAAATAAGAAAAACGAAAGTGGTAGCAGAGATTGACAGAAATACTGCAATACGACACCATAACCCAGAAACTTAAGATCTTCAAGTTTAAAACAATATTGTTTGCTAGGCCATTATTTATCTCTGTTATCTTTTTTTTGATTTTGTTATAAATTTCACCAGAGATGGTTGTTAACGTCAATTTTTCTTCTTGTAGGTAAAAGCCAATGGATATCAGATTCCTTTCCGTTCTTTTCTTTTCCATATTATTTCTATAGAGATGCAAGTTAGTAAGTTTATTCATATAAAAAACTGGCAGAGTGTTCAGAAAGGACAAGACGAGACGGAAGCTTTGATGGTTTTGTAAAAGAATACTAAGGATGTGGGTCGATATATAAATAACTCGACTGAAAGTCATTTAATGAAATTAAAGGTTATTTGATTGTAGAAAATTTAAAGTGAATGATGATGACTTGTGTGAGCATAATTATATTAAATACAATTTTGATAACATTTGACAGTTCTACTTATATTCATTTACTTTCTTTCATGAAAACAAGAGCGTTAGTGAATTCATTCTGATTTGTTTTAAGCAAAAATCTTAATTTTTTACGCCCTAGGTCATCCAAAACCCCAAGTGCTTGTTTAATTCGATGAACTAAAAGTGTTTCACTGTTCAATTTTATAATTAGATTAACTTAGCTATTGGCCCTACATTTTTCTAGCCACTTTAACGTCAGATGATCATAATCCGTTACATTGTGTGCTATATAGTACATTAGCATAAAGTACGTATAGCAAGGTGAAACAGCGATAAAATATAAATAATTCTTTTAAAAACAATATTTAAGCAGTAACCCGAAGACGTGGTTACGAAAATTTGAAATAGCTCTGCGAAGAAGCTAATTTTTTGCTTCTCGTTTGACATTAACCAATACGCATAATTGCGGAGACTACTTTATTGAGCTTAAGGAATCTGACATTATTACAAAATCCATTAGTATAAAAGCCTTTTAAAACATAAAATTTGATTTTGAATTATTTTAAGCTTAAGGTTAACCGAAAGGAAGCAAAACTGTCAGCTTTATATGACAAATGCTTTCATCGCATGCAAACTAAAAATTACTTGAATAAAATTTAATTCCTTAATTATCTAATTTTATATTAGTGAAAACTAATTATTCCAAATTCATTTCTTAATAAAATTAGTCAGATCGGAAATTAAGGGCATTTTGACTTAAAGGCTATAATTGGTAGCTTTATGATAGTTTTATTTAGTCTGAGCTATAATCAGGTTAAAAATTTCATAAAGAAAAATGTCAACTCAAAAAGAATTTAAAGCTTTTTTTAAAATTTTAAACTTATTCGGACTCTGCACTTTTAACACTTATCGGGAAAGGAATAAAACGATTTTGAAAAATATTTTTTTTATTGTGTTTATTTTTATTATAGTTTTAGCAATGAGTGCTCTTGACACTAATAAAAATTTAAGTTCCACTTATGCAAAAATTGTAAAGGTTGAACGATTTTTACCTTTACTGAGCCACTTTGTAATTCTTTTAATAACTACTTGGAAGTTGAACGAAGAAAAACGCATTTGGCATTTAATTGCCAAACTGGACGAAATTAGCAAGGAGTTCATTACAAAGCCGGATAATAACAAATTGACTAACACTTTTCTATTGTGTATCCTTTGTGGTGTTATTTTTAGTGGCTTGACTGTTATTCTTTTAATTTTTGTTCTATTCAAGGAAAGTTTCGAGGAAAGTTTCATATGGCGAAATTCTTTGATATTAACTTTTTGGTCTAAAACAGTTATTCATTTAGTCCTCTTACATTATTTATTTTTTGTAATTGTTTTAATAGATAGAGTGCAAAACCTGAAAGCTGAAATGCGTGATATTCGCCAATTTTGTTTAAATGCGTTTGAAAATGATTTGGAAAGATTTTTCGTTTTGCGAAAATTTCACACGTTAACGCTTGAATTATATTCAGCAATTGAAAACCGTTTTGGATGCACCATTTACGTTTGCCTTTTTAATCAATTGATTATGATCATAACCTCGGTATTTTTTTGTCTTGATCAATACCACACTGGAGATAAAAGATATTTCATACGTAAGGATTATTGTTTTGACAAAAAGTTTGTAGTGTAAAGTCTTTAATATTGTCAGTTTTTCTTAGAAGAGTTAAGGTGCAAACACAATGAACGCATTTGCGGAATGCGTTATCAAACAGAGTTCCGAAATTCAGCTGTGAAAGTAAAGCAGAATTCTGAATGAAAATGCATTCCGCAACGCAAACGCGTTCATTGTGTTTGCACCTTTAGTTAGTAGTTTTAGACTGCTGAATAAAATCCAATGACTTTATTTATAAATTTTTAACAATAAATTGTTTTTATAGATAATTTCTCAGATTTGTTTGCTCAAAGTTTTGCTTTTGCTCTAGTTGGAATTATTTGCCAACAATACACGAACGAAGTAGGTAAAATTTTAAATTATAACCATATATGATTAAAAGTAAATTTTTAGACAAAGAGCATTGGTCCTGTTTTACATAAGGAGCTTGGAGGTAGACCAAAAATTCTCAAAAAGGTAACTTATGTAAAATTTGCACAAAATTAACCAATTAAAAATTTAAACATGTAATTTTTGAAATCATTGATAAAGGTCATACGATTTTCCGTTATTCTTTTGGGCTCGCATCGAACATTGAGTGCAGGAAAATTCTTTACCATCAATTTTGGAATGTTAGCTGCTGTAAATATATAAAATTTTGGGATTTCTTTATGAAAATAATCAACTTTTGCAGGCTGCTGGAGCTATATTCACATACGGCTTGTTGTTTTTCAAATCAAAGAAAGAAGAAGACAGCATTTAGTTAATGAAAAATATTAAAGTTTTGATAAATATTCTAAATTTAGTATTTTAAAATATGACATAATATAAATTAATCATGAATCAAATTTAAATATTTCGATTAAATGTTAGTGATATTAGTTTGAAAATCAAAACAAAGCTAAAAGTGTTAGTTAAGTTTGATGTTGTCTGAGATTCTTATAAAATTATGTTTACATCTAAATCACAAGAATTCTGAGAATTCACATTTCTTAAAATTATCAAAAATTTTTTGCTCCGTCTTTCACACTTTCCAGTCTTCTATACAGCCCTTTTTCTACTGTTCCCAAGGTTTCCTCTTGAGGCAACAGCTGACAATCGTCACTTGCAACAAGGTTCAAAAATATTTTACAGAATTTAAGATTCATTTAAATAGTACAGTTTTCAATCCTATGAAAATATCAGTTAAAAATTTGTAAATTTTGAATCAATTCAGAAGAACTGTAGCTTAAGGCAATATCACCATATTAACTTTCATTTTGATGTATTGTATATATTTGATCATTAATAAATTATGTTAGAGGTAACAAAACTGCCCTTTTGTTCAAACACAGCAACGAGTGAGCGGGTACAGCTAGTACTTAATAAACCACAGTGCATTCCAATTATTAATTCATGAAATTCTTAAGCAATTTTAATAAAATACACAAAAAGAATTAATCATAGTAAACTGCGCAAGATTTTTACTATTTCTTACCTGATAATTAAAACGGTTTTAATAGTAAATTAATTTTTCTAAACATTTTGTTATAATATCAACAAAGATTCCACGCGAGAATAAAACGTGTCTAATACATGAAACTCTCAAAGAGTATTTAATAAATACTTGTAGCAATAAATTTGGCTAGTGAATAGCTTCAAAAACCAAAAAAAAAATAAGCAAATAAGGAAAACGAAAGTGGGGGCATAACTTAAGATCTTCAACTTTATAAAAAATGTTGTTGGCTAAGCCATTATTTATCTTTGTTGTCTTTTTTTTGATTTTTCTAAGTTCTCAATTATTTTAAGTTTAAGCCATTAGCGATCAACAATCAAAGTCTTGGCCGAAATCGGCCGGTCTTAACTGACTTCGAAAAAGGCTGGTATTCAACAAAAACGTAATCAAATCCCTGTTTTTTCCAAAAACTATTCGTTATATAGTTTTTATTTTGCTTAGCTATGCTTAATTTTGTTCACATATTTTTCTCAAAATATCTAATCACATTTCCTTTAAAATATTTGCTATAGTTTTGTTTTTTCATTCCCATGCAAAAATTCTTAATACTTATTGTTGTAGTTTTTAAATTTATTTTTTCCCATGGAAAAAAATTATTGGGATATTATTACATGGGGTTCTTGAACTATTTTTATATTCTGTTTTTTGATAGTTTGATTTCATTCCGTTTTTTCTTAGTAAAGACTTAAACCCAAGATCAATTATTTAGCACATATAAAAATTTTTACTGAAGTTTAAATAAAGACGAAACTTAACTATAATAATTTAAATTCTTTAATATATAATGTTTAGTTTATTTGGGTATTACCCAACAATAGCTTCAAAACACAAAAAAAGAAGTAAATAAGAAAAACGAAAGTGGTAGCAGAGATTGACAGAAATACTGCAATACGACACCATAACCCAGAAACTTAAGATCTTCAAGTTTAAAACAATATTGTTTGCTAGGCCATTATTTATCTCTGTTATCTTTTTTTTGATTTTGTTATAAATTTCACCAGAGATGGTTGTTAACGTCAATTTTTCTTCTTGTAGGTAAAAGCCAATGGATATCAGATTCCTTTCCGTTCTTTTCTTTTCCATATTATTTCTATAGAGATGCAAGTTAGTAAGTTTATTCATATAAAAAACTGGCAGAGTGTTCAGAAAGGACAAGACGAGACGGAAGCTTTGATGGTTTTGTAAAAGAATACTAAGGATGTGGGTCGATATATAAATAACTCGACTGAAAGTCATTTAATGAAATTTTAAAGAGAATGTTTTACCTTTATTATTTTAAGAGGATTAACTTTAACCAAAAACTTAAATCGTTATGGTTATTTAGAAATTTTCCAAATAAAACTTTATGCAGTGAGCACCTGCAAGAAATATTAACATGAAATTCTTCCATGAAGAGTAGATTTTAAATAAATATTATTTTAGAAATATTTTCCAACCGACAATAGCATTTAAAAAAGACGAATTTCATGTTTGACGCTTTTAATTTTTAACATTAGTAACTTTTATGATATTTTAAGACAAATTTTAACAACTCTAGGCTGGCATTTAGTTGTAATTAACGATAAACGAATGAAGTTGGATTTACGGAAAATTAAAGTAGTAATAACATTTGAAAATTCACAAAGGAAGATGCCTTGCTCTTCTTGAATTCACTCTCCAGAATCGGTATAACTTTTTTTTGACTTAAGTTAATAAAACTTTAACGACAGATGATCATAATGCGTTATACATTATGTGCTATACATTAGCACAAAGTACCTACGTATAGTAAAGTGAAAGAGCGATATAAAATATAAATAATTCTTTTAGGAACAATATATAAGCAGTAATCCGAAGGCGGGGTTACGAAAATTCGAAATAGCTCTGCGAGGGAGCTAATTCTTTTGCCTCTCGTTTGACAGTAATCAATACGCATTTATTAATCTTAATTGCGGAGACTACTTTATTAAGTTTAAGGAATCTGACATCGTTACAAAATCCATTAGTATAAAAGCCATTTAAAACATAAAATTTGATTTTAAATTATTTTAAGCTTAAGGTTAACCGAAAGGAAGCAAAACTGTCAGCTTTATATGACAAATGCTTTCATCGCATGCAAACTAAAAATTACTTGAATAAAATTTAGTTCCTTAATTATCTAATTTTATATTAGTGAAAACTAATTATCCCAAATTCATTTCTTAATAAAATTAGTCAGATCGGAAATTAAGGGCATTTTGACTTAATGACTATAATTGGTAGCTTTATGATAGTTTTATTTAGTCTGAGCTATAATCAGGTTAAAAATTTCATAAAGAAAAATGTCAACTCAAAAAGAATTTAAAGCTTTTTTTAAAATTTTAAACTTATTCGGACTCTGCACTTTTAACACTTATCGGGAAAGGAATAAAACGATTTTGAAAAATATTTTTTTTATTGTGTTTATTTTTATTATAGTTTTAGCAATGAGTGCTGTGGACACTGGTAAAAATCATAGTGCAACTTATTTAAAAATGGCAAAGGCTGAAAGATTTTTACCTTTACTGAGCCACTTTGTAACTCTTTTAATAACTACTTGGAAGTTGAACGAAGAAAAACGCATTTGGCATTTAATTGCTAAACTGGATGAAATTAACAAGGACTTCATTACAAAGCCGGATAATAGCAAATTGACTAACACTTTTCTATTGTGTATTGTTTGTGGTGTTACTTTTAATGGCTTGACTGATATAATTTTAATTATTTTGCTTGAGAAATTTCCCCAGTGGAGAAAGTCTTTGTTATTAAACTTTTGGTCTAAATCAGTTATGCATTTAGTCCTCTTACATTATTTATTTTTTGTAATTGTTTTAATAGATAGAGTGCAAAACCTGAAAGCTGAAATGCGTAATATTCGCCAATTTTGTTTAAATGCGTTTGAAAATGATTTGGAAAGATTTTTCGTTTTGCGAAAATTTCACACGTTAACGCTTGAATTATATTCAGCAATTGAAAACCGTTTTGGATGCACCATTTACGTTTGCCTTTTAAATCAATTGATTATGATCATAAGCTCGGTATTTTTTTGCCTTGATGAATACGACACTGGAGATAAAAGATTTTTCTTACGTAAGGATTATTGTTTTGACAAAAAGTCTTTAATAGTGTCAAATCTTTTTAGAAGAGTTAGTTTTAGACTGCTAAATAAAATCCAATGCCTTTATTTATAAATTTTTAACAATAAATTGTTTTTATAGATAATTTCTCAGATTTTTTTGCTAAAGGTTTTGCTTTTGCTCTAGTTGGAATTATTTGCCACCAATACACGAACGAAGTAGGTAAAATTTTTAAATTATAACCGTATATGATTAAAAGTAAATTCTCAGACAAAGAGCATTGGTCCTGTTTTACATAAGGAGCTTGGAGGTAGACCAAAAATTCTCAAAAAGGTAACTTATGTAGAATTTGCACAAAATTAACCAATTAAAAATTTAAACATGTCATTTTTGAAATCATTGATAAAGGTCATACGATTTTCCGTTATTCTTTTGGGCTCACATCGAACATTGAGTGCAGGAAAATTCTTTACCATCAATTTTGGAATGTTGGCTGCTGTAAATATATAAAATTTTGGGATTTCTTTATGAAAATAATCAATTTTTGCAGGCTGCTGGAGCTATATTCACATACGGCTTGTTGTTTTTCAAATCAGAGAAAGAAGAAGACAGCATTTAGTTAATGAAAAATATGAAAGTTTTGATAAATATTCTTAATTTAGTGTTTGAAAATATGATATAATATTAATTAAACAAAAATCAAATTTAAATATTTCGATTAAATGTTAGTGATATTAGTTTAAAAATCAAAACAAAACTAAAAGTGTTAGTTAAGTTTGATGTTGTCTGATATTCTTATAAAATGATGCTCACACAAGAAAACTTTTATTAAGTTTGGTTTTTTTTTTAAATTTTAGATGAGTTTATAGAGACAGTAGCCTAAAGCAACATCACCATATTTAGATATAGAAAAAAAACTAAAAACTTATTGAAGGATAGAGTAAGTCATATCTTAGATCATTATATAAAATTAAATAAATAAATATGTAGAATTTTAAATCTTTCAACTATGAATATCCTGCTTTATTTCAACAAAATAAAAATGTAATTTGTATTTAAACATTTTTATTCGCATTTCTTAGAATTTCAAAAAAAATTTTGCTATAAAGTAGTTCTTCTACTGTACACAAGGTTTCCTCTTAAGGTAACAGCTGGCAATCGTCACTTGTAACAAGGTTTGAAAATATTTCATCCAACCGGATGTCTTCTCAGTTTATCAGTTTTAAAAGTCTTGATTAAAAACCTAATTTTACTAAAGTAATAGGAGTGAAAAACAGCTCTATTTTTGCGATGAAGTGTCCATATTTTCTTACCAGATAAAATGCATATCGTATTCATTGTCACATTGTTAGTGTTTATAGGAAAAATTTGAACGTGATTGCACATCACGAGCTAAGATTATCTTTATGACGGTAAAACAAACAAAACCTAAAAGATCTAAAGGTAGGATTTATACAATTTTTGGCAAGAAATTATATCAGCATATTGATTTTAACAATATATTAGAAATAAGGTGAACGTCTTATATATTTGAAATAAAATTTTAATTAGCAATTATTGACGATGTATATACGTTAATAAATTGAATAAAAGCTTAAAGAGTAGAGTATTCGAAGTCTACTTAAAAACTTTATTATGCATTCAGTGTAGCGTCCATAACTGCTATAATGGCAAATTACTTATTATTCAATCGAATCGATAACAAAATTAAATTTAATTAATAATTTATACTTTGTACACACCAAAGTTTTCTTAAGGTAATGTTTACCAAAAATAGGAGTTAACAAAAGAGCTCAAGTAAAACGTTAAAAGCATTCTATAAACATTTATAGTAAGGCCGGAACATGCTAAAAACTTTACTGAATTTTATTTACAAATTGAGTATTTCGGTCACATTTCAATTTTTAGCTTCCTTTGTCTTATCGAAAACTATTTTAGAATATTTAGAACTAATTTTAGTGACTAAAAGTACTTTTTAAAAATGTTATGAAAATATGAAAATTCTCAACTCTTAGAAACTTAGATATGTGAATACAATAATAATAGAAAAAAATAATGGTTTCGGATTTCAATATGATTCTTTTCTCTTTCCCTACCTTTATTTATTATGAGTGTCATAAAAACTAAATAAGGTAAACTGTAAATGTTTATATTAATGTCAGTTTTCAAATTCTCTAATATGTTTTCGTTTTCTTTCCTTTTCTTTAGGGAAAAGAACAATTCTATTCAAAGAAAAATAAATATTCATACACTTTTTCCTTAGTTATACAAAAGAAGCACCAAATAAAACAACACAACAACAAAAAAACAACAAAGTTTTGTTCTCATTTCCTGCAAATGGATTGAAATGAAAAACAATAATTTTTTTTCTTTATATCTCCCTGAGGAGTTGGTAAATCGTTGATTTTATTTGAACCTGATTTTTAGGAAATTTTATTCAAAATAATTGAATAAATTTCAAAAATCTTTAGCAAAGTGTTATCAAAAATTTGTTTCGGAAATGTTTTATTTCTATCAAATTAACAAATACGGAAATTTGTTGTTTTATTATTTTAAGGCTGACGTAAGGCGTACAATTGTTGAAAAAATAATCTTTCTACCAATTTATTTTAGAGAGTAAATACCCTGAAATATTTCAAAGTTATTGAATAATTTTTCAACAAATTTTTCTAAAAATTAACAAAAAAAAAATATTTTCCAAGCCGTCTTTCATAACAGTCAATTAACGGTGTTCACTATATCTTTTCGGAAATCAGAAAACCAAACTTATTTAGTTAAAACATAAGTTTTTCTTCCTTCCCAACAAAATTTTTTCAATTAGTTTTGTCATTTTTATATTTTTTGTGGTCGTTTAAAGTGGTAAACACCGATTTTAAACGAAAAAATTCGCCTAATTGGTATTAAGAAAAAGTAACGTTTTATGTGTAAAAAGTAAATATAAAATTTCGAATGAATTGGTACCGTAGCTTTTGAATGCCGTTCAGCATGGTCTTTCAAAACATCGTTTCGAGAAAAACACGTTTAAAGTTTAAAACCCTGCAAAATGTACAAAATTCGGGAAGATTTAAATATCAATAACTACCAGAATTTTGACCCGATTGCTTTGAAATTTTTACACAATATTTTGAAAATGTTGCGAAATATAAAAAATTTTCGAAAATTGTTATCCCTTGTCCTTTCATAATGGAATTTTAAATAACTTTTTAGTGCTTTCTATTTTCGAAGCTGTCTTCTTGATAGTTTCGATTTGGGTTTCGGCCTGAAAATTTTAGTTTTAATCTGTTTCGTTTTCAGCTAAATATCTGTTAAAATTTTGACCACGTTAAAAGTTCATGTATTTAATGTGTTTTCGACATTCGCTGACACATTTGTTCTGAGTTAAGTTTAAATGTTTTTCCTTATGCATAAATGACAAGATCAGTATTTCTTTTTGCTTTGCTTGATATACATTTCTCCATATAAAACTTCTTTCTGTATATTGTAATGATGTGTATAAGCTTCAATGGAGAATGGGTATAAGCCGGATATTTTATGATTATAAATGAATCCGAAACCAAATTCAAATAGAAGAATGTATTCTATCAAGTTGACTGACATACATGAATTTTCATTACTAAAAAAATAACAGACTACATTTGGAGCTTGAGTAATTTTATTGAATTTATGATGGACTGTTTCTTATCTTCTAAAGAGTTAACTATGATTTTTGTATCAAATGACAAAAAGGGGTCCAAGTACTAATTTTAATTTTCAAGGTAGGGTTTAGTTAACTTTTAAACGCTTCAATGAATTCATGATGATATTTTATATTAAAATAATGAAGTTTTAAATTTAAAATAAACAAAAAAGATTTTTTTAATGTTTATTTTATTAATTAAAATGTTAACAGTGAAATACTTTATAAAATCTAATCTGAAAATTTCTTTTGTAATTTCTCAAGTCTAAGTCAAAAAGAAAAAAAAACAATAGATATGGGCTATCAAAGCACGCAAATAATAAAAGAAACAATTGTAAAAGACACTTTCAGTGAAAAAATTCTATAAAAAATAAAAAAAAAAACCAAATAAATAACAATAGCCCTAAAGAAACAATAGACTTAGTAATGAAAACTTTACCTAAAACATTTGTCGAAGCAGGTTGCATATTTCTCCTATTTAATTTTTTATATAAAATAAAAAACAAAAGAAGAGGGAATTTCATTGTAATCGATCATCCACAACATTGAAATATTAAATTATATTAACTAAACAATATTAAATTTTTAAATAGTTGCAAAAATTTCACTAGATAAAATTTTTATTTTATTTTATTTTAGTTTTTGCACGTGTAACAGAGAATTCAAGGAGCTATAAATAATCAGGGCGCTGTCTTTAAATAGAATTAACCAAGAAAAATGTGTTCCCGCTAGTTTTAACCCAAAAATATTATTTTTGTAGCATTGATTACCATCAGAAATTAATATGTTGTATGGCGCTCCCAAAACAATTGTCTAAAGCGCTAAGTAGGCGTTGGCTTGCTACCGGTTAAGACTATCAACACTTCTAAAAAAGACGGAAAATTGACGCTTGAAATATGTCAGTTTTAAACTGATTTTTTTTAGCTAGTTCTCTGCACAAATGAAATTTCCGACATATGAAGTTAAATTTATTTTCCATAGCTATGGGAAGAAAAGATTAAATGGGAGAGATTTATGATATTTTGTAAGACATTAAGTATTTTTAACAGATCATCGATTTGTTTTCGACCAGAAGGAAAATAAATGGTTTCATATATGAAAGAAATATTTTTAAAGATTTCTGTTAACAAAAAGAAAATTATTTGTTATAAAATCCACGGATGTTAAGTTATATGTCATAAATAAAAGAATAAAAACTAGATGTAAGAATTTGCAATGGTTTTAGCTTGACGTTTAATTGAATTTAGGGGTTATTGACTTTTTTTGAATGTAGGTTGCTTTTACACAATATAAAAACACGAATTGAATCCTCTAATTCTGCTGAAATAGAAATGAAATAACGAAATAATAAATTAAATAATTAAATTGGAGTTATTATTGTAGAAATAGAACAAAATTTAAAAAATTTTACTTTATAATAATAAAGGTAAAATAAAACAAAAGTTCCTAAAATTATTTTAAAAAACCCACAAATAAATAGGCACAAAGTTAATTTCACGCTAATTTGAAAGAAGTAGATTTATAGTTGATTTCAACAGTTTCAAATGTCGTCCTGTTTTTGTTGTAAATTTTCTTCCCATTTGGAATAAAACAGCGATTAATAATACTAAAAACCAAAACTAACACTAAAATCAACGATAAACAATAATACAAAAACTGACAATTAAAAACAAAAATTAATAATAAATAAATTAAAAAATTTAACATAAAAGATAACGCATAATGTGCTCAGGCCTTTATTAAATTGTTGAATTGTTGAAATGAATATTAGGAAAAATACGTGTATTTCAATTGCCGGTAAATCTAGTATTGATTTGATGATTCACATAAAAGTCCTTTGTTTTCTTTTTGCTGAACTCCTTTACTCCAATCCAATAATTAATATTTATACAGTTCTTTTCGCAATACGTCATGGTATTAGTGTAAGTAGTAATTCATATCATACAATTGTCCCAAATTCAATACTCTATACATAATAATTGATAAAAAACGAAAAGATTTAGTTGAAAAGCCATTGGACTATAGTCATCATCATGCTGGTATAGAATAATGGAAGAAAGCTCAAAAAATAAGGTCATTTCACAAAAGAAAACAAAATACAAAAACAATCTTAAATATTTCCTGTAAATTGCTTTTGGTTTCGATTGCATTCAGTCTAACGTTTTGACACGAATAAGAATAAATTCGTTTTTCAAAAACAAGCTTAGGTAAACCGATAAAATGAAAACCTCTATAAATGAGTTTCCCGTCTAAATGAACAAATTTTAAATGACGACTCATACTCTTACTTTCGAATGCTAAGAAAACATGTTTTTTCTTGTCATCAATTCTGTTGTATTAAAGCATTGTGTGATTTACATTTTAAATACCTTTCAGACGATATGAAATTCAACCGGTAAAATCCTGTTTTTACTCGTAACATACAATCATTCTGAATTGATATTGAGAACTTTCTTTGGTTATGTAGTATGGCATTACATAAATATAAATTGGTTTATATAGCGTTAGCTTAAGAATATTTAACCGTTATACATATATATTTAATTAAATTCAAATCAAATTTATTTTATCTATGAATTTTATAAGAATAAATGGATTCCTTGAATTTTTGATATTTTTTTATGAATGAATTTCAATTATTACAGTTATATTTATATCTCCATGAAATTTAATATAATTTTTAAAAGTTATGGGGCTAGTTGGGTGATTTATATTCATTTAAAAAAAGCTTGTGAAAAAAGCCGGAAGGATAATATCGTTAAGTGTTGTTTGCATCTGGCTAAATTTTTATTTTACATCATCAGCCCAAAAATTTGGAAAATAATATCATTTTTGAAAGTTTGGACATTAATCGTGTTCAAATTCTTATCAGTTTAAACCCTAAAGTTTATGCGTTTAGGCAGCTGAATTTAAGAACTGTTATTTGTTGGCCATATTAGTATTTTGTTTTGTATTTATTTTGAAATTCAAATAAGTTTTTGTAATTTGACAATAAATTTTGTATTATAAGATAAATAAAACTTTTATTGACCAAAAATTGTGCCTTGATTAATTAGAAAAAGAATATTTCTTTGATTTTTATAAAAATAATTTAAAGAAATTTCTCAGGGTGCATTTTTCATTGAAAAAATATGAATAGTTTGGTAAAAAAATAAATTAAAATTTAATTAATTACGCTTTTATTTATTTAAAATAAAATACAAAACTTTTTTGAGTCCTACTTTATAAATGTCCATCGAAGACGCTAATTTTATGAGGTTTCAAAGAAAAATTTTTATTTCAATTAATTAGAAAAAGGATATTAAATTAGTTTCATTTAAAATTGATTTTGAAATAAAAAAATACAACAAATGATGATTATCGTGCATATAATTTAGCTCTTTACCTTATTCTTGAGCAAATTTTAGACAAATTTAATTTTATTTTGCTTTAAATTATTTTCCTAACACATTGAAGACAGTGTGTACAGCACGTGGTACAAATCGGCTATAGTTTTGTTAGATGAAAAGGACTTTATTGGGTTAAAATTAAATTTTTTATTAAAATCAACTTTTAATTTTTTGTTAAACAACATTTTATGCAGGACGCGCAAGATAAAACAAAGTAAGTTTTTCATTGCCGCCCGATGAAGCGAAATTGAAAAAACTGCGCCGTTTTCAACGTGTTAATGATCACTTTTAAAAATAAGTAATTGTAATTTATTTCCTTTTCACATTTAAATATTTTACATCAATGCTCTGTGTAGATAATTTGAAATATAAGCGTGAGCTGACACATAAAAGTCGCTTACAAAATTAAGTAGAAGTATTTGAAGTTTTAAATTTGCACTGTGAAATATGATATTTTTAAGAAAGTTAAACTTAATTTAAACTTGAACTGTGAAACTTGGGGTAAGGCTATGATAGAAAGTAACTAAAACGCAATTAACGTTGGAGAGCATACATTAACCATTTTTTAAAAAAGTTTTTTTATTTGATTTCAGACTTTAACATAGTTAATAAAATATTTTTTATGAAATAATTTGATTTTTTTAATAAATTAAAAACTATAAAAGCTAAACAAACAAATAAAAAAATCTGCCGATACTGAATGATAAATTTAAGCATAGCATGCAAACGAAAATTTATTTAAAAAACATTCTGTTTCCTTAATGGGTTAAATCTT
Source organism: Acrocera orbiculus (assembly GCA_947359355.1). Classification (NCBI taxonomy): domain Eukaryota; kingdom Metazoa; phylum Arthropoda; class Insecta; order Diptera; family Acroceridae; genus Acrocera; species Acrocera orbiculus. The sequence continues at coordinate 4,885,590 of OX375757.1, forward strand.
GGGAACTAATATAACCAAATTCATTTATGCTGAGTACAATAACTATTGAAAATCGTTTTGGAGGCTTAATATATTTTTGTTTATTAAAAGATTTAATTTCACTTATACTGTCCTCATATTTTTTAAGCACAAGATTGTACTACGGACATATTGAATATGTAAAGGATAAGTATTATCATCATAAAATATTTGTCTTTTATTTTATAATTAAATTAAATTAGAAATTTGCAGAAAACTTTTCACTTCTTTTGGCTCATACTTTCACGGTGTCTTTAGTTGGAATATAGTTTGCCACCAGTATCATTTGGAGGTAGAAACAAAAAAAAACAGAAAAAAAACACAAAAATTGTCAAAAAATGGTATAATCTAAATTTTTAGACAAAAAGCATTGGTAAAGTGTTACATAAAAGGGGTCGACCAAAAATTGTTAAAAAGGTAAATTGTCAAATTTTTGCTTATCGCTAATAGAACATTTCTTGTTTTATGAAAAATTTTATAAAATTTAAGGTAATTCGATTATCAGTTATCTTTTCTGCTTCACAGCGAACTTTGACTGCAGCGAATTTTTTTACTATTAATTTTGGAATGTTACCAGCAGTAAGTTTTATCGATTTATGAATTTCATAATTCACTAATTTAAAATTGTTTTAGGCTGCTGGAGTTCCTTTTACATAGTATGGTATGTTTGTTATTTTTAAATGCTGCTAAAGATGAAGGAAAAATTTAATCAAATTTATTACATTTTGTCAATTATTATTTATCCGATAAAAGCAAAAAAAAAAAACATGGTGTCTGGCTGCAAAAAAAAGTAAACTCTCTACAGTCGGCTCTAGGCTTTTTTGCTTTTTAATGATAGTCTTGACTGAAAAAAAATAAGAGCAACAAAATTGATAAGGAATAAGGGGAGTGAAGACGAAACAAAATAAAAATATATTTTTCATTCATTTCTTAAGCAAATTCTGTAGCAAAAAGAATAAAAAAATAATTTCGAATAAATATTGAGGTCATTAAAACCCACTCTTTACATAGTTATTAAATTTTGTAATTTCTTTTGTCTTTTTAAAAGTACTTAAAAGTTTACTGATAAATTGAATACAGTACAGAAATATTATAAAAATATTTTTTTAAGTTTTTAGATTTTACTGCTTTTTTCGCATTATTCCCAATAGTGGCGTAGATAGGGATTGGGATCCGGAAGATCAATTAATTCCCTTGGTTCATAATATTTTAATGATAATCCAGGAGAAAACTTAAGAGACCTAAAAAAAAGTTAGTGTCTATAAATCATATTCCCCTCCATTGTAAAATGTTACCTGGCTACATAAAATTATAAATTTTAAACTAAGCTCAGGTTTACATAATTTATTGAAAACAGAAAATTTTAATTGAGGATGTTACGAGTATAAAGCTTCGAATTATAAATTTATACATTTTAATGTAAAAATAACTGAGATTTGGCCTTCAATTTCCCCTTAACCAACTGGTATTTAATTTGAAAAACAAACAAAGCTAAGCTAATGCGTCGTGTGTTGTTTTTTTTGTTTTTGTGCCGAATTTAATAAAATCCTAAGTGCTGTTACCTTGATGCAAAATTGAAAATTTAGTTGAATCACTGAACAAGAAAATGTTTTTAGTTGTCCATATGGCACATCCAGACGCTTTAGACTGTTTTAAAACTTTTTATTTACTTTTTTAACGCCTTTAGTACTTATATAACTTATTTCCTTTGTAATTTACTAAAAGATGAGTTTAAATATGTTTTAATAATTTTATAATTCAAAAATGAAATCAGTAAAATATTTTTATTTATATTGAAACAATGAAAAAATAGTCAGTTAAAGACAAATAAACTTTTTGAGCTTAGTTCGCATAATTGGATTAAATAATTTTCAAGAAATAACTTGAGCTGCAAAATCTAATCAGTTGAAATGCAGAATTCCTAAAAGATATTCTTTCAAATACAAAAAAAAACTATACAAGCACAGAAACACGCTACTGAAAATAAGTCGTGTAAAAAGTTTAAAAAGGTCATAGGCTAGGCTTCTAGTATAAGTTCTTTCTGAGGGTTGGTCGGTGTCTTGATTTAACTTTTTGTTTTCAAACAAAAAAGAAATAAACAAACGTCCAATATGTAGTTAAATATTTGTCATTTTATGAAACAAATACTATATAATAAAAAATTTCTATTTGTAGACATAAGAAGCTTAAATTTGCTTAGTGTAGAAGTCATATTCAATGTGTGAGAATATCTACCATTTATCTATTCGCATAACTTTTAAATCTTGTTCGTAATTTCAATTAAATACTTATTAATTTTCAGGAATTTGATTATATGAGTTTTCGTCCGTTTTGATATAATATTTCATAAAAGCAATTGATATGTTGGGATAATTTTTAAGCTGATTTTTAGAGATATGTCCTATAAAATTGTTTTCGGTTTCCTTTGAATGAATTTAACGTCATCAAAGACGTTTTCTTATTATGGTACATAGAAAGGCTTACTAGGTAAAAGATTAAGTCAGATAAATTTGAAAAAAGTACGGCTTGTAGATCAAAAGTAATTATTGGTCAAAAAATGTAATTTGTTAATAATCTTGAATCTTTCATTAAAACAAAAGCTTTTTTATATAACTTTAACTTTGGTACACAAAAATTAAGAAGTTGGAAATTATAATTTGTTTAGCTTAACTGCTAGTGTTGAATAAATGTAAAAAACATTAAAACTACTACAATTATATCGCTATCCAAATCAAGAATTATTTCTTTTTGACATATTTGGATTTTCGCAATGAAAGCAATTTATTACAAAGTCAAAAATGTTCGTATTCATTTAATCCTAATCAACTTAAATTAAACCAGATATCAATCTAATTTTTCGAAATTGAACTTGGTTTCATTCTGAATGTTTTCAGGACAATTTCATATGTCTGGTTGAGTAAGAAAAATTCTATTTAATTATTTTCTTTCAATCTTTTTTCGGGTTACGATGAGAGAAATAAAGCAAAATTTCTCATTCAGTTTTATACTCAGTCAGAGTGGTAGTGCTGACTTAAGAATATTGTAGGATTTTCAGTACAAATTCAAGTTCGACATAAATGTAAACGAAGAAGATTATATTGATTTGATACTGGTTGACTTGAAAAATAGCCGATCGACCAGGATGAAATCAACATGAAATATTTTAAATCGGGTAAGTACTCAATTATCGATTTAGTTTGAAGTTTTTTCTGCTATAAGCAATCTGTTAGTTTTATGTACATATGTACAAAAAAAGAATGCTGGAATAACTACCAACGATATCAAATAAAAGTTTTTCATTGTATTCCTTAATGTTTAACTGAGCAAATAAACAATATTGTTGACACATGTTTCAATTGGCATTCACATTTCTGTTAAATTAGTTATCAAACTTACTAACATATGCCAAACAAGTGTATTTTCAAATCACAACATGAATTCAATTTTTTTATATCATGACAATAAACTGAAACTTTATAAAAGTTATACAAAAGTTGATTTCCTTGAGTATGTAGTCTCTGTTTTATAAAATATTTATTTCTATACCACAAAATTGTGTTTAACAATAAAATTTAAATTATGATAGCTAAGGAATATTTCTAAGTGTAGTTCTTATGTTGGCTGTCAATTATTTATGTGTATAAAAATGTCAGATTATACTCAATGAATAGACACATTATGAAAATCTATGCCAAAGTAATTGTTAAAATTTTAAGTGTCAATGATGTTATAGCTTAATAATATGGTAGAGGTGATTATATATAAGTGCTCTTAAGATAAAATATTTGAAGGGAAGAGTTTTTTGTGTTTTTCAAGATGTAAGAATCAAAATTTTTTTACTTGGTATTAGAGTATATGAGTTACGTTACCATGTTTGTTTAGCTAACCATTTCACTAAATAGGTAGAAATTAATGAAATGCTATCGGATATAAGTTAATCATTATATATTGCAGTAACAGCAGTTATCCTTACAAAGTATTCATATAAAAATTATATAACCAACAAAAAGAAATGGAAAATGAGAATTTGAATTATATTTAGCTCCAGTTTTGCACTTAAAAACTTACTATAGAGGGAGGAGAGTTTTTATCATTCTAAAAATACTTAGAAATTTGTAACATATTAAGATAATATTAAATATTAAGTCATATATTTAATAGAGTGGACAGAAGAAAACTTAATAGCAAAACTTTTCCCGTTAAGTTTATAGTATAGGCCAGGGGTCAAACTTTGGTCAATAAGCCCTTGAGCTGATGCACGGATGGCACCACTAACCTTTAAACAATACATACATATATAAAAACTTAATGATTAAGACAAAATTATCTCAATTGTGTACAAAGAAAATTTTCTAAAATTATATTAAATAATTTTTTAACTTTTGAGCCTAAAACTATATTTACCTTCCAAACATTAAATAGTAGGATGAGCCAGAGTTGTTGAAAAAAACCAGTTCCTAAAAGCACTAACATTGTAGTTCTTCAATGAAAGCTCAATATGCCTACACACAACACGACACTTTCTGGTCTATATATCGTTCCTCAAGGGCTATATAGAATCTCGTAAGAGCATATGATCACGTGACAAGAAGTCTGAAATCTATTCTACAAATATTTTACATAAAAAATAATAAAATTTAAAGGACACAAATTCAGTATTCATATCGCTACTTAGCTAAAATATTTTTCTTATTAAAAAGAGACAGTAAAGTGAAAATTTCACAGAAAGAAAAACAGAAGAATTATCCCATTAAAATAATTCTAAATAAAAATTTTATTTGATATTTGAGAGTACTAAAAAAATGAAAAAGTAAAACAAAGCTGAACGCTTTATTAAACAAAAAATTCAAGCTTGTTTGCATTAAATCAATAAAAAAATATTTTTTTTTGTTTTTTTTGTATTTTTATTTATCCAATTTAGACAGTCACAAGGTATACTCTTGGTCGATATCAATCAGGTAAATTCCTGTGGTCAAACAACTGCAGTAAAGCAGACAAGTGGGCGTCTAGACTTTCTATCTTTTTGAGAAAAATATAATTTTTGTTGTTTTGTTTTCTACGGCTGAAATATAATTCTAAATGGGGGTATAAACATACAACTAACAAAAAAGACAACAACAAAAATATTAATTTGCAATTTCAACCACCAATTGTTGGTGTCTGTCAAATATTAAAACCTGAAAAAAATATCACAGTCAGGTATGAATTTGTGAATGCATAACAGTTAATCTAGGGATATAGATTGTATATTTGGCCACTTACAAGTGTTATAAATGTGCTGATGAAAAATATATACTGAAAATAATTTATACACACTGGGGGTCCATTAAGTCATAGGATAACAAAAATTTACAGTTTTTCCTGGTTATTTGTTATTTAAGGGTTTTTTTTTTTAATTTGCTCAAAAACCAAATAAAAGTGAGGGCTTTGTAATTAAACTTAATTAAAGAGTTCAAATATTTTCAAATTAGTGAGGAATATTGTAGAAAAAAAGAGGTTTCTGGTTTTAGTAGGTAGCTTTGTGTTATTTAATTTAGCTTTAAAAGTAAAATCCTTAATTTAAAGAAAAATTACAGTTTCCTGGTAACAGTAAATCTTTTTTTTTTAATTTTTATAAACTTTTGTTAATCTTCTGTTTTGTTTTAAGTTAGATTCTATCTTTGTTAGAAATAAGAATTAGAATCGTAAAAGTTTTAACGCGAGCGATTTTATGCCGCCGTGAAAAATTATCAAAAAATTTTCACATAAGATAATTTTTTCTATTTAGTAAAATGACGTGAAAATGTAGTCAGAAGTTTATATCAACTCTTAATCAAAAATTATGCATTACTTTTTTCAGTCAGCAAGACAAAATTGCATTTTAGTTAAAAAGAGATGAAAAAAGAAAGGAAATTACTCACAGTAATGATATAAACTGTATGGCTATCACTTGCGTGTAATGGTACACAATAGATTTTTCTGATATATCTTCTTTCGCTGAGCTTTTCTACACCTTCTAGTTGGATTTGTTTTTACGTCAGTGACTATTTGCTCTAAAACGTCGTCACTTAGATTTCTTTAAAGCCTGGAGAGTAGGACTGAGTTCTGAAATGCCTCAATGCCGCAACAATGCAATGTCATGAGCTCGTAAATGTCAAAATGCAAATCTGATACAATGTCATGAGTTCGAAAATTTTTACGATTGTAAATTATTAAATTTTTTGTTGATGCAATGTAAAAAGTATCTAGAAAATTATACTGCAATGCATCAATGCATTTCAGAACTCAGTCTAGATCTTTGTAAGGAGCCCTTTAGAAGTACGAGAAGATGTACTGCATCTATTTGAATTTACAGAAATCCATTTTCTAGCCATTTTTAGTAGAAATTTTTAGTAGTACTTTTTAGAGTAAATTTTGAATGAATTAAACAATATACAATTGATTAAAAGGAAAGTTGTTTTTTTATATCACTTCATATTTTTTCGATAGACGAAACTATAAGATAAGGCGTAGATAAAAGTTAACTCGTCATCAGTGAATAACGTTTGGGCATGAAAAGACGAGTTAACTCGTCGCCGTTTAGCAAATTGGTAAAAATCTCTTGTTAGGATGTAAAGGCACCTATGATGCTGGCTGTTTACGTTTATCTGTCCAGTGTCTTTTCTTTCTGACAAATAATCAATTTTTTGTCAACGATTACTAAAGGGTGTAAAATGGCCCTTTTTCGAAGTAGGATAAAAGGAGAGTGCAGATGTTTATTCACTGCTGGCAACTGGCTTCGCATAACTTATGTGGTACCCACTTTCCAAGTTTGGATACTTTAAATGACGAAAGACTGTTCCATAAAATGAATTCATCCTTTTTGCGATTTGATCCACTGTTAAATAAGATTTTGATTTAACAAGATTTTCAAGAATTTAAAAAAAAAAAAGTGCACGAAGTGTTGAATAAGTTAAAAAACGCGCAAAAGTAATTTTCTTAAAATCAAAGCACAAAATGTTGTTTCAAATGTAGACAAAAAATGACATATTGAAGAAAAAGTCAAAGAGAAAGTTATACAAAAAGTTTTTCTTTAGTTCAAAGTGACTAAAACTTCTGGCAAACTGCTTCTCATATTAAAGTTTTAATGTAAATACAGCCAAAAAACTTTATAGACATCAATAACAAATCTCTAAAATTATTTTATGTACTCAAATATTGCCAAAAGTGCAATTATATTTCTTATCCTTCAAAATTTTCCTTTAATCCTATCATCATTAACTAACTCATCAACTCAAGGGATATGCTTGGTATTAAGTTTTATTTAGCAATTTTCCAAATAAATACAAGGCAACCCAATCCTCACGCCAAATTTACTCAATTTAATTAAACTTTATTCAAAAAGTTTGCTTTAATTTGAAATATTAGAGAAGTATTCAAAAATTTCTGAACTTAATTTAGAAACTTAAATTTCAGTTACATATGAACAAAAGAATTGATAGATTTTGTATATTCTAGTTAAGGAGCAGTGTTTTTAGGGTTTATCGAATTAAAATGGATTAGAAATGCTAACCGAATATGGTTGCAAAATTCTTTTGTGATTTATTTGATTCGGATATCATAACAATTATTAAATACTAGAATTTTATCGTATATTAAACCTTTAGCATATATGTGTGATTTTTTTCAACTTTAAACAATTCTATAAGAATCCTTTTCCTGTTTTCTAATTATTCAATTACTGTAAATGAAGAGTTTAGATTACATTTAATGTTCGATTATTATAATAATACTTTAATAAAGAAAAATTTGAGTTTGAACCAGTTTACATCCCAACATTTTGTAATTTTAATTTTATACTACAGTAATTTTATTCCATGTAATAAATACTCTCATTTTTTGTGAAAATTTATTAAAAAACCTCTTGTCTGGAATGTCTTCCTCAATTAAATTCGATACAACTGTCAAAAATATCAACTATACCAAAGGATTATCCACAGGTGAACTTCTTACTGCCTTTTAGTAAAAATAATTTCATCACTTAAAAATTATTTAAAAAAAAAAGATAACTTTTTATCAACATTAGTTATAACAGAAAATAATAAATGAATTATTTACCTCTAACAAAAATTCAAATTCTAAAATCTAAAATACAAGTAAACAACTTCTTGGACACTAAATTTTATATCACCAAGAATAAATTAACAAATATCAGATACAATAAATTATTTTTTGTTATTGTTATACACAAATTAATTGGTGAAAAATCGAAACAGATGATAACATTCTGTTCTACCGACATACAAGACTAATTTTGTCTGATTTAATAGCAATAAATATAAAACGAGTAATGAATATTCGATTAGCTATTAGGACCTAATTCACGATATTCTATTCCTGGGTTTATTTAAAATTACTTGAGGGCATTTATATAAATAAAATATGGGTGTCCTTATATTGAACTTCTAATTTTATTTAGTGGAAATTGTTGCACCGGCATGCGATTCCTTCGTTATTATTAAACTATTATAATAAAAGAATAATCAACAGCAATAAAACTTATTTGTTAAGGTCATTTGTGAGTTAACAAAAACTATAGTTCTATGGTGACCAATCAATACAGACAACAGGCACCCTAATAATTATATAGAAATTTAATTGAGGAAGGAGACGTCAGTCCTATTTATTGCAAATGAATTGTTTTTCTTGAGTTTTTGTACAATGCTACATTGAAATAGTACAACTCACAACATATGCAATGCATTCATTTAACAAAAGGGATAAATAAATATATGTCACCACATTTAGTTGGTTTTTTTGTTCTGTTTTGTTTTAGAATAGTAAATGAAAAATAAAAAATTTATTTGAGTGATAAATTGTGTGACAGTGAAATATGTATGTTAATTGATGGTGTTTGGTGGTAAAGCATTAAAGAATTACCATCCCCCCTCCCCATTTACTTTCTTTTAATTTCTAAGGAAAGAGGGAAATTTAATTTTAAAAAATCCAATAAAGTATTTTATCGGACAGATATTGAAGTAATAAGAAGAATGACTAGATTCAGATCTTCGTCGCTAATGCAATTTACCTTGAGAGCAATAGCAACTTTGAGGGCCTGTTTACATTTGAAATATTTTTGGTATCACACATGCAGTGATTGTGAGAGAGTAACTCTGTAGGTGCATATATAAATATATTGACCTTTCCAATTGAAATTCAACCTTACAATAATTATAATTTTTAATTAAAAAGTTTTATTCAATTAATCAAAAGATATTAGATTGATTTCCTTAAAAATTTTAAAGATACATAAATTGACCCTGAATTAGAAAAATGCAACAAATAAAGATTCTCGTTAATATAGTTTAGGTTTTCACCTTCTTTTTCAGGAAATGTTAGACAAATTTAATTTTATTTTGCTTAAAACTATTTTCTTAATGGCTATTTTCAAAAATTTCTCTCTCTGTTCTCTTTTTCTATTTGTTTTAAAATAAAATAAATCCTTTAAGCTTTTATTTTATTCTAAGCAGTTTAATCAAATTTTGTTCAGCTGATTTGGCCATGGTCTATATAACATTAACTTCAAGAAACTTCTGATTGTGCGACTTATTGACTCCATCCATAGTGGCAAATCTGAAAAAAAATCACATGCAAATGGGAAAAGTCGCTAATCGCTTCAAGTCACGAAAATAGCCTTTTAAATATCCCATAATGTGACCTTCATGTGCGTTAGTTTCACAGGTTCTATGATTTTTGAAGTCTTAAATTTGTTTTTCGATAAATTTTACTTTTGAAATATGCAAAATAAAAATTAAATTCATCTAAAACCGTTAAACCCACTCAAATCAATTATTTTCAAAAATAAATACAAAATTATATTTAAATACTTATCATGACGGCCATAAAAAGATGACTAAGCATTATTTAAATACCATAAATTTGTTCGTAGGATTAAATAAAAATTAAAAGAAAATAAGTGTCAAATAAAATTTTGAAAAATGTGCAAATTTTTAACATTAAGTCTGAGTATTGCTGTGGTTTACAATGGCAGTTTCTTGCAATAAGAAAAAATAAAATTGCAAATGGTGATAAAATTAAATATGTCCGGGTTGAACTCAAAAGTATTAGAAAAGCCGTAAAAGGAGTGTAAGCATAAAAATATTGTTTTTTGTTTTTACAATAATTTTAACTTACACGGCGAAATATTTAAGTTTGCCAGGCTCAAATTGGCAGCTTTTCCTGTGGAGAGATTAATTAAAAGTTAAAGCTGAGTCAAAATTTTGGAGTTGGAAAAAATAGCGAATAGTCCCTATTATACTAACAATAATAAAAAGGAGTTTAATTTTGGACGATATTTGACGAGCATTCATGTTCCACAGGGAAAATTCTCATAAGATCCAAAATACCGGTATAGATAACATAAGTTAGCTTTGTCATTTGCAAGTAGCAAAAACACACAAAAAATGATTCCTATATAATATGTCATCAATGCAGAGACTTCCTTGTCGTTTGTAATGTGAATAAGGACTTTTCGGCGCAAGGAAATTTCAATCAACGGTTTTTGTATTTTACCGTTTGAAGATTTTTTTAAATTATAAAAAGTTTACCTCGGCTATCTAGGGAGAAAAAAATGACAAAAAAATTGCTCGTCTGACGGATCATCAATAATTTAAAAATTGAATGATACCATTATAAGAAAATAAATAAAAAATTTAAAACCTGAGGCCATAAAAGCTTTAAAAAAGCAAAATCATTTTATATATTAAACTTACCTTCAATGCAGACGACATGATCGCGTATTTGTTGAGCAATTTGATGATCTGGAATCAATTCAATTAAATCATAAATAGCATAAATTGATGGATGTACGCTCTCAAATCTTTGAATCTCTTGACGGATAGCCAATGAATTTAAATGTGTTGTAGTACGGGAATTATTCATCTTTTCATTAAATATTTATTAATTTCTTTTATCAGACCCATTTAATGGGTTTATTTTATCATTTAAAAAAATCACTTTCAAAATTGGTAACAAATTTTATTTATTATAATTATTAATGTGTAATAAAAAAATACAAAAAGACAATAACAATAAAATATATAAACAAAACCACTGACAAATACAATTAATACAAATACCAAAGCAGAAAACTTTAAACAGCAACTTTTGACCGTGATAAGCCGGTGGAAATGCACAAAAATTCATTTAACAAATGAAAAAAAAAACACAACAAAACGAAAACATGAACATGTTTGCTCTTTTTTTAATTTATTTTTTCAAAAAAATAAAAAAAAAAACCATTCACAGTGTGGCACTAATTTGTTCTTTTTCTTATGCTGAATAACCAAAATATTTTTTTTAGGGCATCAAAAAAATAATTCACTGCAATCAGAAAATATAAAAAACAATTTACGCATTAAAATTCCGCACTAATCAATATAATAAATATGTTAAATATTTTAGTTAAAAACTAAGTTTAATAATTTTTTATTTAGAAAAAGCACCAGAGGTTTATTTTACAGAACTAAAACGATAAAATTCTTGACATAAATGTGAGATGTAAAAAATACAAACAACAAGGCAGAAAACACGGAAGAAACTGACGTTTAAGTTTTTTAGCATATTTTAGTCAATACAGTTTTAGTTCTGCTTATTTATTTGAGATGGCGCTAAGAAGGTTAACATCCGTTGTATACGTCGTCATGCGTTATTATACGTTCCCAGCTGGAGAATCGGAATGCCCTTTTTAACGTGAGTGATAAGGAGAGCATTCCAATGTTCCTCGTAGGTAATTTAAACGGAATGAGCGGGATTTTTTTGATGCAGGTAAGTTTTATTCCTATGAACAAACACTGGAAGCACTGGTTTCTATGAAATTGAAAAAAAGAATTCGACGCTTTGCGTATTTGCGCATAGATGTCAGAATGTGTGTGGAAATGGAAAAAGAACACGCGCTTCGGGTATTTGCCACATAGATGTCAGGAGTCAGAATTTGTCTGGAGCAGTCACCACTCTTGGAGCATTTTTTTTTGTTTTTTATTTGCGATTTGAGTCTAAATGGGGCAGAATTTATATATGAAAATTTGCACTAACCAAATTGGACTTGTTTTAAGTCTTAAGCTTTAAGTTTTAAGAGAATCCCTTTAGCCTAACGTCTGTTTTATTTTTACGTGGTGGAAAATATTCAATTTTTCATTGTTTTTTAATAATAATTGATTGACTAATATATACTACATTAAGCCAAAGTTTTTCTTTTTTATATTTGTAACAAATGCAAAAAAATCAGGGGCCTTTTTTGTTGTAACCAAATGAATTTTTTGGTTTCAATTGAATTTCATTCCTGACGAGAGATTTTTATGATATTGAAAGAATTGTGATAGGTCAGATAAAAAAAAAAAACAACATTTGTAATCGAAATAGGAATAAAATGTCATGTATGTCAGTCTTTTGCAGAACGGAAAAATTTTTTTTGATTAAACGTGTATGCAAAGTTAGTATTCTCAGGTGTATGTCTCAAATTTTCGGAGAACTTATAAACAGTGTATATTTATTATGTTATTTAGCAAATATTTCCTTGCTTGGGGGTAGCGTGGCCGAGCGGTCTAAGGCGCTGGTTTAAGACAACAGTTTTTTTTTTTTTTTTTTTTATTTTATTTATTATTTATTAAGGTAAAAGTTCAATAAAAATTGAAAATTGGTGAATTTAAGAAGAAAAAAATATTTAGAAAAATTCTCGTGATGGGATTCGAACCGTGATATTATTACACACATTTATTACAGTATTATCCGCTATCACATGAGTTTTCCTAAATATTTTTTTCTTAAATTCACCAATTTTTTGTAACTTACAATTAATTTCCCTTTTCCCCAACTGTTAAAATTTAGCTTAAGCAAAAAAATTGTTGGGACAAGGAGTTTCTTCAGGAAATGAGTTTAGGTGTGATAGACCTTATTTATTTTACAGCTATTTTCAAAAAATAGCCTTTTGATAGTCACTTCGATTAACCAATAAATATAATTGTAAAAACATATTTTGTGTATTAACCTAAATTTAATTTAAATTTATTTAAGCTTTAATTAATTTTAGGGTGGTTTTTAATTTTATACCTTTTGACTACCGTAATTTTTATTTTAGAGAGAAGGGATGCAGTAGCATTATCCCTTTATTGTACTTAGAATGAGTTAATGATTATCTTTTTAAATAGTTTAATGTTTTTTCCACAACAGTTTTAGCTATTTTTAAGTAGATTTAAATGGATTTTTTCAAAAATTTTGGAGTTTTGAGTTTATTGTGGCAAAAGTGTTTTACTTTTTATGACCTAAATTAATATAAAAGGATTTAATTTTATGGCGAACTTTTTATAAACTTACTGCCAGAACTAATACTGACGAAATAAAAACTTTTGCTTTTTATTCATTGAATCCTGTATCCATCACCTAAAAAGATTTTCTATTATTAGAAAAATATTAGTTCAGAAGTTGTTTTTTTATTATACTTGAGACTGTAACTATTATGTTCTTTTTGTGGAATAATGAAATGTTCTAATACTGTAGTGTATAATTTAACACATAATTTTTAAGGAACTAGGAATGCGACAAAAATTCAAAGCAATTATAGTTTATGGTTTAAGGAGAAATTTGTTTAAAATTTGAAGTTATCCATTTTTTTCATAGCCCAAGATATATATTTAAGCTCCCAGAAATTAGAGCTTAATAGATTAATTGGTTTTGAAGAACATAACACCATCATATATAGGCACATACACATACTTTTTTATTTAATACATGTAAGTATAGATTTTCTTATTTGTATGAACGTTAAATAATCAAAACATAAAAGGAAAACTGACTGTCACAATGCAATTTAAAACAAAAATTATAATAAAATGTGCATCTTAATTTAATTAAACTTGTTTTAAGTATTCCAAAAGAGTAAAAAACAATAAAAATAAAAGCAAGGTTAGAGCATCTGGTTATTAACATTAGTTGAACTTCTCGTGATCAAACTATAAAATTGCTTATTAAAGTACTTGCAAGGTGAACATACATATATGTTTGAATTTTAATCATTTGATTCCAAGTTGATATCGCACAAGATGATTTCTTCCTAAAAAAATGTCATATTAATGTCATATCTGAACTAAGAATACTTACAAAAATTAATTTGGTTAAAATTATTTGGTTTTAAAATTCATCTTGTCATTTATTCTATGATTCTAAAATATTGGTAAATAAGTTCCGACAACAATAATAGAATGGGAAAACTATTGACCAATTCATATAATTTTAGAAAAATAACAGTTTTCAAAGGAAGTTATGCTCAGATATAAACATAATTTTAATTTAATATTTAAGAATTAAATATAAAAATCAATATAAATAATAATAGGCCAATAATATTTATATTATACTTTTTTTCTTGTAAGTTCTTTTAAAAGGCTGCAAAATTACCAAATTCCAAAGTAGTTTGTTCCATACGGACAGCATGGAAAAGTTAAAGAAGTATTAAAATTAATTTTTTCAGGATTATATTTTAATTTTTATTCACCAATGCGTTAAAAAGATTAGCTTTGACAGTATAAAGGCATTTTATTTTGACATTAAGAGCAAAATCTTACGCTCTTCTCTCCTAAAAACTGAATAATACTTTCAAAAATTTTACTTGAACAATGTTATTTGGTCACATTTCCATTGAAACTGTTTTTCCTTGAATATTTCAACTTAAAAAAAGAGCTTATGAAATGATAATTTCTTATAGTCAAGTAAGGTTCCAACATTTAATAAATATCTGCAGGCAAAATAGTCACTGTTCCGTATTAGCATTTCTTCATGCGAAACCTTTTGTCTAAATGGGTACGTCATTTGCTCACAATTAATTAAAAGTAGCAACGCTTATGTATTTTCGAATGTCACAGTGAAATAAGAAAAAAGCTCCCTATATTAAGAACAAATCATTCTATATATTCGGTATAAAAAAGTTAGAAAGCATTACAATGAATCTATTGTCCTTTAAATTTATGTTCTTTTCACTTAAACTTGAAATTCAACTAACAAGTAAAATAGTTTTAGACTCTATATGCCTAAAAAACATATTTTTCTATACAAATATATAGAACCATATAATAGGCATCAAATCATCTAATTATCTTTTACTTTTAGTCAAAAACAGCATAAAATCTAAAAACTCAATTAGTACACAACATTTTTGAAAAAACAATCAAAAACATTTTAAAGTCATAATTATCTCAAATACCATAAAAAGTAATATTTGGCTGATAAAAATAAAAATTGTTCTTTTTTTACAGGAAATAAAAGTGAAACTTCTTACCAATGTTTGGTGAAGAATATTTAGTGGAATTTATCAAAAATTATGTCTGAAGTTGATAACCAGAGGTCAAACATTAGATTCGTTTGGTTCGATACCTTTTTTCCATCAGTTCAATTTTATTTGCTGCCTGTGTTCCTCTAGTTAAACTTCTTCTGTTAGTTGTTTTTATTTATTCAAATTCAAAAAAGTGATTATAATTATTTTGTGCTGAATCCATGTCTATTTTAGTTGATATCAATTGACGAATGTCTTATTTGGTAATGAGCATTTTGAAATGAATTTGAAAAAACTATTGAATTTGAAATATTTTTTTTTTTACTAAAGTGACTTCAAATTATAGTTTTAACATCAAGAAATACAGTTTCTTATATTCACATTTTAGGGAACGTTAGTTATGCTCCCAGCCTTATGAGCAGTACTCAATATAAATAAATATATTTCTTGATAAAATTTAAAATTTTTTATTTAAAAATCTAAAATTTGCGTCTCTAGAAAATAAAAGTTAATTTCTTTTGTGTTTGTTGTTTTTTGAGCAGTACGAATTTTTTTGGCTTGATAGTAGGCTAAATTCAAATAAAAAATTAGATCAAAAATTAGGCATAAAAAATAGTCCTAAGTAATTAAAAATTTTTTTGAACATAATTCCAGGTAAAAACACTAAAAATGGAATACAATGTCAGTGTGGTTATTTTTTTCATAACTATTTTTTCGGTAATTATGAAAAGATTGCAAAATAAATAAAAACTAATAACTATCACAATTAGATTTTAAGCAACATAAGTTGTGCATCATGTGGAGCTCTTGAAATTGATGCATTAGCTTTCTTAGAAAAATTAGAAGATAAACTTCTTGAAAGAAAATACAAAGATCATAATGCTCAATTTGAATATGCAACAAATGTAACAAATGAAAATATGAAAAAAATGTTAGATATTTTTGCTGATAATGCTAACTTTTATAAAACAAAACGTGATGAAATACTTAATAGAGGATATACACTGGTAACAGATGATGAAATTAGTCGACGAATAAGTAAAATGGTGAAAATTGGTTATGTTGTCTTACCTGAAGATGAATATAAAGAAATGACTGGTGCTATAACTAGAATGCAATCGAATTATGCCAAAGTCAAGATTTGTAATTATCAAAATACAAATGAATGTAATTTATCCTTAGAGCCTGATATCGAAGATAATATTGTTCGTAGTAGAAATCCAGAAGAACTTAAGTATTATTGGAAGCAATGGTACGATAAGGCAGGTAAACCAGTTCGAAAAGATTTTGAAAAATATTTAGAACTTTCAAAAAAATCAGCAAATCTTAATGGTAAGTTAAATTTATTTTCTCTTTTCTTCATATTGCTTAAGAAAATAATACTTTTGATGTCATAAACGGAATAAACTTGACAAAACCTTCATACCACTTATTGCTTATGTGGTTTTTCCAGAATCGTGTATTCAAATCTATTTTGAATTGTATTTTGTTATTGAGTTTTTATGGAGAAAGTTATTTCCGACAAAAGGTTGCTTTGAGAAGTGTTATTGGGTCTTAGATCCTTACAAAATATTTACCAAACATTTGATGATATTTAATATTGCCAAAAAAAAACTCGCTTTTGTTCCTCAAACGAATTTCTTACACCAGAAAAATATAAAAAAGTCTATGAAATCATAATTAGTGACTGTAAAATGAGTTTGGTGACTGCTTAATATTGTCAAAGAATCATTAAAAACTCTTTCTCAATTAAACTAGTGATTCATTTTTGATTTTAATATAAAAAGTCTGCAATACCTTTTACCAAAATCAAAATTACATTTTTAGGTTTTAACTCACAAGCTGAATTTTGGATCGATAAGTATGAAGATCCTAATTTTGTTAAGAATTTGGATAAAATTTACAATGAAATACTTCCATTTTACAAAGAATTACACGCCTATTCTCGATATCGTCTTCAACAAAAATATGGCTCAGAATCTATATCAGAAACAGGAAATATTCCAATACATCTTCTTGGTAATTTATGGGGTCAAAATTGGGATAATATAATGGATATTCTAGTTCCATATCCAGAAAAGAAATTTTTTGATATTACAGGAGAAATGTTGAAACAAGAATACACGCCAATAAAAATGTTTGAAAAGGGTGATGAATTTTTTCAATCCTTAAATATGACAAAATTGCCAAAGTAAGTATTGAGAAATGTTTCTTTTTTTTGTTGACTTTTGTCGTTAGTTATTAGCAAATTTTATATTTAATGGTCGTTTCTTGTACAATATTTAACTAAATAGTTTTTCTGTTTTAAGGAAATTTTGGGAAAAAAGCATTCTAGAAAAACCAAAAGACGGGCGTGATATTATCTGTCATGCGAGCGCATATGATATGTACGAAACTGATGATGTTAGAATCAAACAATGTACTAAAGTGACAATGTCACAATTTTATGTTGTTCATCATGAACTTGGACATATTCAATACTATCTTCAATATCAAGATCAACCAGTCCAATTTAGACGTGGTCCTAATCCTGGATTTCATGAAGCTGTTGGTGATGTTGTTGCCTTATCTGTTTTAACCCCAAAACATTTACAAAAAATTGGTTTATTAAATAATTATGAAGAAAGCTATGAAACTCGAATCAATAGATTATTTCAAACTGTAAGTTTAAAGAGAAAAAAGAAAAATTAATTGGTAATTGATTTTTTTCATCTAAGGCAATTAAAAAAGTTGTATTTCTACCTTTTGCTTATGCTTTGGATAAATATCGCTGGGCAGCATTTCGTGGAGATATTGACAAAGCTAATTTAAATTGTGAATTTTGGAAAATGCGATCAAATTTTTCAGGTATTGAGCCACCAGTACAAAGAACAGAAAATGATTTTGATCCTCCAGCCAAATATCATATTAGTGCAGATGTAGAGTATATAAGGTCCAAATATTAGAGAAAAATTTTAATTTTTTAATCTTAAAAATCAAATCATAGATATTTTACCGCTCATATATTCCAATTTCAATTTTTAAAAGCAGCTTGTATGTTAGCTGGCCAATACGTTCCAGGTGATAATAATTTAACATTTGATAATTGCGATTTTTATGGTAGCGCTGAAGCTGGGAATGGTTTTAAGTATGAAAAACAATGCTTTCAAAACAAATATTTTTGGTTTATAAATATACATATATATGCATTTATATTTTGTTAGGAAAATGCTATCTTTGGGTTGCTCAAAACCATGGCCTGATGCATTAGAGAAATTTACAGGAGAACGAGAAATGTCAGCCACAGCACTTCTAGAGTATTTTCAACCTTTACGCCTTTGGCTTCACGAAGAGATTGTTAAAAATCAAATACATGTAGGCTGGAAATTGACTGATAGTAAGCTTGAAGAAAAATTTTGACTGCTTGTATACTTATAATTAAGAAATTTATTTATAGAATGTTCAACAGCAGATGAATCTAACTAGTTCTAAAGATACAAAAATCAAATATTTTACATATTATTAATAAATAAAGTTAAAAAAATTTTTTTTGAGCATTTAAATGAAATTTATTATCTGCATCATATTAAGAGCTATAGGTAGTAAATAAATAAAAGAAATAAACCATGAAGGTCATGTTCCGATTAATGATATCAAAATTCAGGAAGATGTAATTAAATAAATGCACCATTATCTAATAAAAATCAAAATAAAAACTAACTAAAAATGCATTTATCATAAAATGCTCAATATTTGCATAAAATTTGAATTTTAAAGTTGTGTTAAGTAAGCACTTAAAACCAATTAAGAAATCAAAATTAGCAACTCCAGTATTTAAAGAAAACCACCATTCAAATAAAGATGTGAATTATTTTTATGCTAATCACTGTTATCTAATTAATAATTTTAATAATTTTTCTATGATTTTATTAAAAGCTTAAAGAAAAATATAGAGTGAAAAATATAATTTTGATAACGTTAAAATGTCAAGAGCATTTGGCGTTATTTGATTAGCTAGCAATTAATATGACACTGAAAACTTAAACAATTACTAACAAAAATAAGTTTGCCATTTTTAAATAGAATCTCTTATACTTTTTTTTATATAAAAACCGATTTTTTTATTTGATCTTTTAATGAAGCAACATAATCAGTAATTCAGAAATATGAAATTTTATCTAATCAAAATTAGATTTTGGAAAAATTTCTAAGCATGTTTATAATTAATATTTCAATCTCTTGATGGTCAATAAAGTTTTCAAATAATTAATAACAAATTTAAGAAATATTTTCGGAAAACTAAAGCTTTCCGTACACCAAAGCGGCAACCACAGCGAAATCAAAACTTGAAGCGGGTGTTTGCAATAGTTTTTGCAGCTGTTGTTTAAGTATGCGAGAGGTCTATGTCATTATGGGAGAATATTTTTTTAGTAATATTAATAGGGAGTTATTAAATCCTAAGTTTTTTAATGCAATTATTATAAGTAAATAGTTATAATAAAGTAGTAGTAGTGATAGTAGAGACCAGCTTTGATTGATCCACTTTTCTCACACAAAAATATGATGAAAAATTTATCCTCAGAGCTCTTGTTGGGGTATTATTGCTCAACAATTTATTGAAAAGTAAACACAAGACAAATAAATAAATAAAACTAAAAAATAATGAACTTGCGCATAAAGATGAATATTGAATTTTTTAGAATATTTTGCTTTTATAGTAGACTTCAAGTGGCTTGAGGTATTACTAACTACAGTTTCGAATTTAAGTACCTACATATTTTAAAAAGTTTTATTAGTCATAATTTATATAAATTTTGTTTTGTGCTTATAACTGTCAGGAATAATAATATAAAATAATAATAGAACCCTATATTTAATTTAGAACATACACAAATTTTCGTATTATTATTGTTTAATATTTTAACACATGGGAATACAGAAGTTTCCAAATAGTTAAATAGAATTTATTTCATTGTATTTATTTATTTCTTGTATCAAATGTTAATGCAAAGCAAAATTTTTCCCTAATATGCATTTCTTGCATAAATTCTACAATTAAATGTATAAAACTAAAAAGTATAGACAAAACAAATAAATCTGCAGTTTTACATATGATATTCAGCGAAAATTGAGTTCCTAGTTGCAGTTTTTGATTTTTTCCTATTTTAAATAAATCGCGTTGTTATATTTGTGAAATAAAAAATTTCACTTGATAACAAGAATGGAGGCAAAAAACTCATTTCAATAAAAAATTTAATAATTAAAATGCATTCAAAAATTTGATTAGATACTATCAAAACAAAAAAACTTTAGTATATAAACAAAATATCAATATAAACAAATATGAGTACAAATAATGTAAACAAAAGAGGTGCGTACATTGCCTGCATTTAAATGTGAGGCAGAAAAAGAAGCGATTGTCGCTACCATAAAAATGACAAGCAGATCACTTAAAGTTTCAGTGAATGACTGGAAGGCAAATGATACGGTCATTAAAAAATTTAAATTTGATTTATTGAATAAAATTTTTTACTTCCTAATTTCTTCGTTAAGAGTTTTAAGTAAAATAAAAGGACAAAATATATGCGGAAAGCTGCATTTTTATTAAATTTTTGTGAGTTAATACATACATTCATTAATTATTATGATATTTTGTTTAACTAGTAAATGGAATGGAATATAAAATTTGCTTTTAAGTGTATAATTATCATTTTTTAAGCAATAGCTGGCCTTGTGTAGTTTTTTAAGAATTTTGTTTATACCTATAAAAGTTTTTTTTATTAAAAATATTTTCTGTTTTCAATAACTTTTTGTGGATTTATGTTTTTATAGTTTTTATATAAGACTACAAAAAGTTTTTTGAAAATTTGATGGTAGGTAAAAGATAAAAATTTTTGTGCAAGCTTGCAAACTGTATTTTGAAAAGTTTGGCAGTTTATTTTGAATATATACATATATGTATATTTAAATTTCAAAATCAATAAAATATTACTCCTTTTTGACACGTTGAAAGGTTTATGTCTCGAAAAAGGGATTAAAATTGATATACGTAGTATTCATGAATGTTTTTCTTAACCATATTAAGCTTATTTTGCTAAAAATTAACTACAGTATAAATAAATTTTGTTCATACTTGCATAACATATTTTAAAAAATAAGGTAATCTTTCAAAATATCCCTCAGATGAGGGTTGATATTTTTGAAGATACTCATCTGAAATCAAATAGAGATTTTATTTAGATAATAAACTAAGAGTTATGGGTCTTGACTTTTTGTGGAGTACACTCAAAGAAAAAAGATAGCAAATAAAATTGCTATGATGCCCAGATTTTACTAAAATTTTCGGAAAATATTTTAAAAATAATGTATATCAAGAAAATTTTGTAACTTCCTCAGTTCAAGGAACTAGATGTAAGCCTCTAATATAACCCAATTTTTTACCTAAAAAGTATTTATAAAACTTTGAAAAATTATCAAATTTTTAAATTAATTTTAATATCTCATTGGGATTATTTTTATTTTTTATTTTATCATAAAATTTATTATCCCTTATTGAGTTTTTTACACTTTATAATTTTTTCTTTTTAAAAAAGAATTTTAAGCTTGTAATTTTTCGGTGTGAAGAGCATTAATATCACTTTTGTTCATTTGCTTTTCTGTTTTTTGCGTTTTAAAGCTTCTGTCACATATTTTTCTATAACCAGGATAAATAATTCTTTACTCTTTCTCTCTTCTTTTGCCCCATGATATATTTCTGTAATTTTAAATATTTTTATACCGTACTTCTCCACCTTAAAAGAATTTGAAGAATTTCTGCTACCAACAGCATTAAAAATTATTATTTTTTTTTTAAATTTTATAAATGGAGCTCATGTTCACAACTGTGAAAGAGAAGTTTTTGACTTAGAGATTGAAGCCATCAAAGTTATTTGAGTTTAAAAAAAATTTTATGCCATAGATTAAAAATCATTTTTATAATACTGTTTTGGGCTTATATAGAAAAAAAAACTTATTTTAGTGATATTCATTGTTTAGGTGATGCTATTTTCTTGTCTAATGCCGACAGAAGGATTTTGTATATTGAAAAAAAATGAAAATAGCTTTTCAACCGAAAAAAAAAACTATTTGGGCATAAAACTAAAATTTCCAGCAAGAAATTAATTAAAAAATGCCAACTTCTTCAACCTGGAAGTAATCTGTTACTGTTTGTTAGCTATAGCCATAGAAGCCATTGTGAAGGATTAAATTATAAATAAAATGCTAAATATTCGTTAGTTTAACTTGATCCTTTTTATATTAAAAATTTTTATATGAGAAATCTCTGTGGATTTTGGTTTCCAGTTAAAATTATTTTTTAATAAATCCATATTTAGGATGGAGTATTTCAAAATGATTCTTTCTAACAAATCCAAATAAAAATTAAGTGTGTAGAGTTCAAGTGTGTAGTTCAAAAATTAAACAATCAAATTATTGAAAAAAGTTTAAATTTAATCAATAAAATTATCTGCATTATATTACGCTTTAAAAATTTTCAGTGTTCAAGTCATTATTTAAAAACAACACTTGCCACTTTGAAAAAGCTAATTTTACAATACACGTTTGTGATACTAGCTGAGGGCACTTGAAAATTTATTTTTAAGTTAAGTGCCTACTTCCTGTCACTTAAAAGAAATTTACAAAAAAACAAAAACCATTGACTTTGTTATAATTGTGGGTCTTAGTACACTTAATATCTTCGCTTTCTTAAACTTACTTTATCATTCGAATAACATTCGTTTGGTTTTTGAAATAAGCATTTCTCTTTTTTTCTTTACTTTTAAGATTTTTGCTAAACTAGTGTCAGTTTCTTAACTTGGGTACACTAACGAGATTTAATAATGAAGTAATTAGGACATTAAACTATTATTCCAGTGAGTGATTTGTCAACTTACAACATATTTAAGCAAATGATTAAATTTGCATAATTTAAAATAAATGTGTAATGAAGAAAAAAGGATTTTTGAATGTCACAAGCATCTACAGGTTTTTAAATTAATCCAACGAGAAAGTCTCTCTTTGAGAAATTCTTGTGTGATTATTACGTAAAAGTGCATAAGTGAAAATATCATCAATAGACTATGCTAAAAATACCTATCTTAGCTATTTTTTCATTCAAAAATTAGCCTTGAAGGATACTTTTGCTTTCCTTTTCGAACAAAATTAATTGACGTTTTCCCTGAGAAATTAGTTATTACGACTAAAAAGTAAAATTAATGTTCATGATCAAATATAATTCAAAAGCTAAAAAAAGTAAATCAAATCCAATCAAAATGAAGCTCATAATCAAAGAAATGTTTTCCACAATGACAAATATTTGAATATTTATTTGAAATAAAATAAAAATCCTTGCTTCGAATTATTGGTTTTGTTTTAAAAAAAACTTTTTAGAGAGTTACGCATGTCTTAATGTCAAATTATTTTAACTTGTTTTATTTTATAATTATATATACTTACCAAATCCCCTAAAAAGGGTACCGATAAAAAATATTAGTATTATATCACATCAAAATATATTGAAGGAGTAGGCTATTTAAGTTTTTTTTAAATTAATGTGTAACATCTTAAAAATACTGCGTCAAAATTTTAAGTCGATCGGGGTAAAATTACCGAAGTTATAACCATTTTAACAACCTTTGCCCTAGAGCTGGTTGTGAAGGAGCAAAACTTTAAAGCATTTTTTTGAAGCTTGTTATCTTCGAAGTTGGTGTTCACGATAACTCTAAATCTACTACAGAGATGGTTTTGTAATTTTGCACACTACTTTTTGACAAAATAAATTTGGGAACCCAATAACTGGAGCACATATTTTACTCATAAAGAAGATTATGTTGATTGATTTTGTTATATTAGATCCAAAGAATATTATTTTTTAATGTCTCGGAATTTATAGAACAAAATCTTAGATCAAATTAATTTCTGACTATATTCTTCAATGAACTGAAATCTTAGGCTCTTAGCTCTAATTGTAAGTTATGATAATTTAGATTATTGCCAGTGAAATATCTGCAGGATTTAACTATTTTAAAGAGTCTTTAAGTTTTATTTAGGATTTTTTTAGCATTAATGACTTATGATGAGTCAATTATTATTTTTACAACTAACCAATCATGGCTTGCCATGAGCTTTCATAGGTCAAATGTTATTTAGAGGTGATAAAATTTTGTAAATATATATTTTTAGGTATAACCTTAGAATGTTTAGTGACAGGGTAATAGTCCTCCTCACAGTAATTGTGGTAAATTCAATTTTTTTAAATTCAATTTTTGAAAGCTAAAAATATTAAAAATTAAAGGTAGCCAAATGCACGTGCGTACGACGAGATACAGAAGAAATTAGAGCACGACGCTTTTTAATTGATATAAATGACGAATTAAATCGACGAAGGAATATAGAAACTCAGGCGGAATGGGATTATGCCTCAAATATCACAGATGAAACAGCTGAAAAAAAAATGAATGTTTCATCACAAAATGCACAATTTTATAAAGAAATGGTTCAAAAACTTCGAAAATTTGATTATGAAAATTTTGTTGATGAAATTCTTAAACGACAATTTCAAAAATTAGATAAACTTGGCTATGCCGTACTTAATGAAAATGATTTTAAGGAATTACTTGGAGCAATTTCAGCAATGGAAACAAATTTTGCAAAAGTTAAAATTTGTGAATTTAAAAATCCAAACAAATGTGATTTATCATTAGAACCTGAAATCGATGAAATTTTGAGATCAAGTCGAAATCCTGAAGAGCTGAAATATTATTGGAAAGAGTTTTATGACAAAGCTGGAACGCCTACTCGTAAATACTTTGAACGATATGTTGAACTAAACCGAAAGTCTGCTCATATGAATCGTAAGTTTTTTAATCAAAAAAAAAAATTTCATTAATTGAAAATTTAATTTTTAATAAAATTTATAGATTTTCCATCAGGTGCTGAAGTGTGGCTAAATGAATATGAAGATAAAACAATTGAGGAACAATTAGAAAAAATTTTCAATCAAATTCGCCCACTCTACATGCAATTACATGCATATGTGAGATATCGTTTACGGCAACAATATGGTAATAGTGTAGTATCAGATAAAGGACCAATTCCAATGCATTTACTTGGTAATATGTGGGCACAGACATGGGAGAATATAGCTCCTTTAGTTGTACCATATCCGGATAAACCACTCTTTGATATCTCACAAGAGATGCTTAGACAGAATTTTACTCCAATTAAAATGTTTGAAATGGGTGATAAATTTTTTCAATCATTAAATATGACAAAATTACCAAAGTAATAATTTTATATGATTTTAAAACTATTAAAATATTTTAATTTTGTTTAATTACACAGAAAATTTTGGGAAAAGAGTATTTTAGAGAAGCCTAATGATGGTCGTGAATTAATTTGTCATGCAAGTGCCTGGGATTTTTATAAAAATGATGATGTCCGAATCAAAATGTGTACACGAGTTAATATGGATCAATTTTTCACTGTACATCATGAACTTGGACATATTCAATACTTTTTACAATATCAACACTTGCCATATGTATTTAGAGAAGGTGCTAATCCTGGATTTCATGAAGCTGTTGGTGATGTACTGTCTTTATCTGTGTCAACACCAAAACATTTGAACAAAGTTGGATTACTTGCAGACTATTCATTTGATAAAGAAACTCGTATCAATACTTTGTTTTTAAAGGTAAACATTATTAGAATTTTATATAAAAAAAAAAACAAAATTAAATTTTATCATTACTTTTGTAGGCATTAGAAAAAATTATATTTATGCCTTTTGCATTTACCTTGGATAAATATCGCTGGGCAATATTTCGTGGTGATATTAAATCTGATGAGTATAATTGCGCATTCTGGAAATTACGAGAAGAATATTCTGGTATTGAACCACCAGTAAAACGTACCGAAAAAGATTTGGATGCGCCTGCAAAATATCATGTATCCGCTGATGTTGAATATTTAAGGTAAACTAAAATAGGTTTTAGAACAATTATTTCTTATAGAAATATTGAAATCATTTTTCATTTATTGTTTTTTAAACTGTGAAGTTTTCAATTAGAATTAAGTTTCATTCTATTATGGCTTTCAAAAAAGCTTATCGCCTTAAAGTGAATATGCATTCAAAGGGAAATAGCACAACACAAAAACAAAAGTTGAGCTCCCGACCAAAAAAATTCCTTCTTTTTAGTGGGCAGTCTAGGTGAAATAATCTTCGAGACATTATTTTTATTTGTTTTTGCTTTAGGCTGACTTGTGTGTGGTCAACAAAAAAAAAACTACTACGTCACAATAAAAAATGAATTCTTTGCATATGCTACAACGAACAAATGAAAATTTTTCATATCAAACCAAAAACAAAAATAGGTAAAAATTTTATTTTATTGTCAAGTACATTAAAAATGGGAAATAAAATAGAGTACTTTTCCAATATCACAGCAAAAGCAAATATTTAAGAAACATAGAAAAGAGTAGGAGGATTGAAATAAAAATTGCTCGAAATTGGAAGGCGGTTTTGAAAAATGTGTCGAAGTTTTGATCAGCCATTGTCCGTAATTGCATTTTTAGTGAAAAGATTAACGAAATGTCAAACAGCAAACAAAATTTATTTTGATATTTTTGTAAATTTTCGTATTTTTTCAGTATTTGATAGCTTTGATAGTTTAAGTAAATTCCACTAATGATACTAATTATTTATTTGTTGAAAGTCTGATAGTTTTGGTACTCTACAAATGTTATAAATGCAAAAGTCTAGTGGATTGGATAAGTTCCGGTATTTTATTTCTACAATAATATATTTGAAATTTCATGTAGATTTTGGAATTAAATCTCCAATTGTAATTTTGACATAGATTGCTGTTCACATAATATAAGTATGAGCATGTTTTTTGTAGTTTTTTTCCTTTCATTTGACTGATCCCTAGTGATTCGTTGCTAATTACAGTAAGGCTATATTTGGAAAACTTAAAGCCTTTTTAGCTAATATAATCAATAAAAATATTTTGTACAAAATAAAGTTTATAACTTCTGATAGAAGCTTAAATTTCTTTATTTTTATCTGTGAAATATCAATTATATTTTCAAGTCCATTTGTCTCATAGAAATTTAATTAACCAATTTATAACAATTAATCATTTATTTACTTTCAGATATTTAGTCTCTTATATTATTCAATTTCAATTCTATAAGAGCGCTTGTATAAAAGCAGGACAATATGTTCGAGGTGATCCAAATCTTCCTTTAGATAACTGTGATTTCTATCAAAGTATTGAAGCAGGAAATGCTTTTAAGTTAGTTTTTTTTCTTTGTTTAAATTAATCAAAGCTAAAATTGATATAAATTTTTTTATAAAATACAGAGAAATGTTGTCATTAGGTGCATCTAAGCCTTGGCCAGAAGCAATGGAAATATTTACAGGTCAAAATAAAATGAGTGGAAATGCAATTGAAGAATATTTTGCACCACTTCATATTTGGTTAGTAGAAGAAAACAGAAAAAATAATGTTAATGTAGGATGGACTTCATCAAATAGTAAGCAAAAATTTTTTTAAACTTTATAAAAATAATTTAATTCTTTTTTTTTTCATTTTTTAGAATGTGATAACGAAAGGCGTGCAGGTTTTTAAAATTAAACTAACTTAGAAATGTAGCTTCAATAAAATTTTTAAAAGCCATGAAATCTTTTGAATATAATTACTTCTTTGAGTTACTTTGTGTGTAACAAATCATAGTCAGGATGTTTCTACAAAAAGTTCTCATTTTAGGTTAAAATAAAATGCGTGTTTTTTTTAAATTTTCATTAAAATATTTTTATGGAATTTTGAACCAGTCAATTACAAGCAGAACCGAATGAAAATAATTTTAACGATTTAATAAAATAAGATAGATATTTAGCCATATTAAGATAGAAAATAATGACATTTGGTGTGTGGGTTAATTTTTATTTTGGCTATTTGGTGTTTTTATAAATAGTGAACAATTAAGAATTCCGTGGTGGAAGCTATGTTTGCAAGGTAAAAACTTTAAATTTGCTAGTTTTAAATTCAATATGAAAAAATGGTATGAATTTTAGTAGGTTTCCCTACTTTACAGTTCGATAGTTATTCAATTTGTTATTTAACGTTGAAGACTTCATGCTGATTTTATTTTGCACAAATGTGTCAGGTGTAGTACCAATGTAATCATAATTATTAAATGAGGCTTTGACCAATACAGTAACAAATTTAATATGAATTTAACTGTAAAAAGTAATAAATTGTTAACTTAAAATTTAAATAAGAATATGGGGATTTAAAACACTAACCCCATAATTCATTTTAAGCTTTCTCTACGTTGATTATCTTTAAAAATATACTTGTCTTATTTTATAAGAACCATTTAACTAACATTCTTAAGATATTTAATCCCAATTCTAATCCATCTCTTCTTCTATTCTCTGAGAAATATACTCGTATACTCGTATATGATATTATTCAGTAAGATTTTCCAATCAATATGAAATGTGCCATTAGGTTAATCTTTTTTTCTTATGTATTTATAGTTTATTAAAGTTTAAGTATCATGTTTTTTTTTATAATGAAAACAATTTTATATCAAGTAATTGAACTCCAACAATAAAATAAACTCATGAATGATTGTTGAAAGTGTATAAGAACTTTAAATCTTAATTAAGAGCAGTAGAAAGAAGAAATGGCATGGTTAAATATCCTTAACTATCTTTAAATATACAAGTCTTGAAAGAGACCCACATTAACGACATATTAAAAAAATAAATGAACACCCGAAAATATAGTAAAAGAGAGTATATGGTTTGAAAACATCGTTAATTGAGCAAAGTAAAACCTATGAAATCTCTTGAGCCTACATCGGCATAGCTTTGGCTTATTTGGTTTATTAGTGACTTTTGCTTAATAAATGAGAATTAAAATCACTGATATTATTGTATTTTTCACCACATACAGGGGCGGATTTACGTATAGGCTAAGTAGGCTGCAGCCTAGGGCGCCAGCCGCAGCCTAGGGCGCCAAATATTAGAATTTTCACTTTTTTATCACGGTGAAAATTATAGAATTGATATATTTCATTGATAAAGTCCGATTGATCGTAACTTTTTTAAACATCAAAACACAATTTTTGAACAGAAAAACAACGGATTTTTTAGCTGGCTGCTAAGAATTGTCTTTTTTCCCAAAAAGATTAAAATAATTATCCGATAAATTGGGCTAATTCGATGAACTGAAGATTCTGAAGATTGAAGATTTTTCTGCATCAACGCACCGCTGGGAAATTCTTCAGACTCATCTCTCTCAAAAAAAAAAGGAATCAAACGTTACAGTAAAGAGTCTATCAACAACTCGTTGGTCAGCTCGTGCAGATGCAGACCAAAGTTTATAGGAATCTCGGGAACAAATTCTAACTGCACTGCACGCAATAGGGGATGACAAGCAGCAGAAACCAAGTGTTATATGTGAAGCTAAAGGCATGCAATGAAAACTCTTAAGAATGGAAACGGCTTTTATGATTGTTTTTTTGGGTTTTTTGTTACATCGGATAAATTCTGTTAACAAAAAGTTACCGGAGTTTAACAACGATATATTTACTGTCATTCAATTATATGACTCAATTATATCACTTATTGTTGAAACTCGAGGAACTTTTGATTATTTCGAAACTTGTCCGAATTTGTCCAAAGTAGAAGAATATGAGAGAGATGTAAAGCGAAAACTCTATGCCGATGAGACTGCAGGAGGGGTAGAAATGACTGGTCAAGAAAATTTGAGAGTCAATACTTTTTTAATTATTATTGATAATCTTTACTTCGAGCTTTGTAAACGACGCTAGGCCTACAAACGATTTCATAAAAATTTTCTTTCCTTGTCAACTTAACCTTATCTGAAATTGAAGAAAAAGCTAAAGCTTTGAGGCTCAATTATCTTCACGATCTTGAAATATCGTTTGCCGATGAGTGTATTCATTTTCGTTCACACTGCTCTTCAAGTGAAAATAAATGAAAGAGGACTTTGGAATTATTAAAATGGATTCAAAAAGAAGATCTTAAAACTATTTATCCGAACGTTGAAATCGCACTTCGGATGTGTGCATGTACTCTGATCTCCAACTGTTCAGGTGAACGTAGTTTTTCATGTTTGCGAAGAATTTAAAAATTATTTGCGTTCAAAAATGAAAGAGAGATTAAAGGCTCTAGCTTTACTGAATATTGAATCAGATTTGTTCAGATCATTATAATAAATGAAAAATCGTTTCTATAATTTCCTAAGTATTCTTTATTCTTACTTCAGTTTTATTTTATTATAAAGGCGGTATGAGCTCTAAAGCCTAGGGCGCCAAAATCCTAAATCCGCCCCTGACCACATATATTGCATTTCCATGGATTCCTTTCACTGTGGCATATCCTTTATGTAAAAAATAAAGTGCCTGAATAAACACTGAAGATGACTTTTTCGTATACTTTTTTGTTGCTGAATTTGTAGTGGTGGAATAATTATTATTTTGAAGGTTATTAATTAAATTTGTTCCATATCGCAAGACACGACTAATGACTCTTGCAGCAATTCTTCGTTTTAAGTCTTCTCATAAAAGAGATTGTAGTGGTGAAACCTGCGAAAGCCGATAAAGTTTTTCTATTTAATAAATTTTAAATTAATTAAATTAAAAAATTATTTCTCCTTTATATAATTTATAAACTTTTGACACTAGGCACAACTTTAAAATGTTACAAATAACTAATAAATATGAAAACCTACATGTACACAAAATGAGTCAAAAGCTCAAAAAGCGCTTTGAAATACCGTTTTGTCAGTTTTGAGTCAGGTTCTTGGGGTGAATCTTGTGAACCTTTTGACATTTTTACAACTAGCGTATTTAACTATTTAAGAGCAATTATTTCTCATCATATTTATGACCCCGAAAAGAATCAATTAATTGATTTTTATTAATAAAATTTAAGCTTTTTTGTTTTAGTTTTTAAACCAAACCGCTTCAATATTTCACTGAATTTTGCAAAAATATTTAAATTAAATTTATTCACCTTTTCGGAATTGTTAAGAATGCTGCCTATTATTGTTAGAAATACATTAAAACTTTTGCGGTTAGTTAGATTGAAGTTCAATTATACAACAATGTCAGTTAAAACTTATGTCAGCCTTCTTTTAAAATATTTATCTTTAAAAATAATCAATTCGAAATAGTATGTCACTAGCGTGAAATAAAGATAACGTCTTTTCATGTAAATTTTGATGAAACATAATGTGCTAAAACTACGATAACAGTATGAAAAAATAAATGAAAATTCTCATAAAAGAACAATGGATCTCCCATTGAGATATAAGTTAATGTTAAATATATTGTTTTCAGTTTTAGTTGGTCTTCAGTGGGACGTTATGTTTAATTTGTTAGTTAATGAATTACTTACATGTTTTAGTTATCATTTGGTTTTTCAATTAGTTAGCTGCAGTTTTGATATAAATATTTTTCTTATGTTGGTTTGATCGTATTAATAAATTATTCAATTTAAATTGCAACTGTTTGCAGCTACATTTTTTATGAGTTTTGTTCTCTTGTGTTATGTTTCAAAAGTTGTAGTGTTAGTTGTAAAGGCGCTTCTGAATCAATTAAAAGGATAAAGCAAGTAAACGGAATATTATTATTTTTATATTGTGAATATTAAAAATTGTAGCTCTACAATTTATATTTCTGCACCAATTTATAAATAACTTCCATTTTTCTAACACAATCTTTTATATATTGGAAAAGTTTAGTATATTTGGTCGTTATAAGTATTATTTATTAATCTTTTTCTTTTATATTAAGAAATAACCGGTATCATAGAGTAAATTTCGTGATAAGATTTAAGTATCTGCAAAAAATCATGGCTTAAACCTTAAACTTATTTTTTCATTCTTTCTTTATTACTTTTAATTCTTTTATAAATTTGTGTTACAATTTTTTAATTTTTAGAATATTGTAATTTAAATGTAAGCAATTTTCTCCACAGAAGAAAATAATAATTTATATCCAATTGTTTTTCGAGGAATAAAAATAAGCAAAGGTCTAAGCAATCGTTACAAGATGTAAATGTAAGGAATTCTTGAAAAAAAAGTTATAGTAGAGTACACACATATTCTATTCAAAAGGGTTTGAGTGACGAAATGTTAATGAAAATTTTGTTTAGTTTGTTTAAGCAAAGCTATGTTCGCAAGGGATAAATTTTTTGCAAAGGGAACCTGTCCAATCAATAAGATTTAACTAAACAAAGCTGTGTATAATCGAAATAACTTTTTTCATAGTCACTATCGATAGGAATTATTTTTTTTAAAATCTTTATACAAATCCTCAAATTTAGAAACCATTATTTTTCCATTTAATATTTTGGTTTTTAATAACTTTAGATGGCTTTAATTGACTGATCTTTGTCTTTTATGCACTAGAATACTACGTTACCTATGGGTAAAGCGCTATCTAAAATTAAAAAGAGAAGTCACCTATAGTAACCACACGTTTGGCCATCCGTGTTCCAAATAATAATAAAACGTCAAATTTAGCTTTGGATTAGTCTCTAAATCATCGCGTGTTTCTTTTAATTTATAGAAATTTATAATAACTTTTTTAAAAACTTATCATTCATATTTCTATTTATAAGGAAAACTCTAAACCGTGAAGGATGATTCGAGCTTATATCACTGGTTTTATCTTTACAAAAATATTGCTTAAAGTTCTATCAGATCCACAATTGAATATTTCTCCCTTGCCAGAACAAGGAAAGCCTTACGATTACATAAATAATCATTCACCTGATTTCGATGAAAATCGTAGTCAACGCTTTGGTCCTCCTTATCAGGACCATGAGGATGAAATCATAAATGATCATCGAGTAAATTAATATTTTATAAAACAGTTTTGATTTAAAATAATTTAATTTTTTTCCAGCAAAACAATGAAGAATATACAGATCCGTATTATATTAAAAATTTTGTCAATTTACCTTACAATAATTCGTATAAAGTGAAATCAAATGATGGTGGATATAAGCCTTTCAATGAAGATCGTCACTATTCCATTCAATTGGAAAAAATTCGAAATTTAGTATTAGAAGCTGATCGTATAAGTGCAACAGAATGCAATGCAAATGTTCAAGCACAGTGGGACTATGAGACGAATATAAATGGACTGACCGAAGCGGAAGCTGTAAGTTATTTAACAATTAGTTGAAGAAAAAAACAAACAAGAACAGAAAATAGTAAACAATAAAACCATATATTTTTGACATTGGCATAGAAAACGATTTGCGTGTGT
This sequence comes from Acrocera orbiculus, assembly GCA_947359355.1. Taxonomy (NCBI): domain Eukaryota; kingdom Metazoa; phylum Arthropoda; class Insecta; order Diptera; family Acroceridae; genus Acrocera; species Acrocera orbiculus. Next base: position 4,919,224 of record OX375757.1, read on the forward strand.
GATTTTAATGTTTTGTTAAATTGCGGGAAAAAATATTAGTTAAATGTGGGAACTTCTTTAGAAACCAATACATTAAATATCTGAATTGAAATTTTCAATTGTTACATTGGCTGACAATTGTCGGGAATGAACTTAGAAAATTATTTGTGTGCATTAATGAAAAATTTCAAGGCCAATTTATCACGCAAAAACAGTAGAAAAAAAGTTTTTCAAAATGTATTCATCATAAAACCCCAATTTTATCTGATTCTTTTTTCAGAATGTCTAAAAAAATTTGAATTCCTTGAATTTGGAGGATATGTTCTGGTTCATATGCTAAGATTGTGCATTTTTTGTCTACAATGTAGTGGTAGTTGTGCGTTTGTTTACAAGATGTTTTTTAAAAAGAGTTTTTGTCTGTTTGATCAATAAAACACATTTGGTCACATTTTCCCTGTTTCTTGAAAATATTATCAAATGATAAATTTCAAAATATTTTCTTATCAAAAGTGATATTGAAGAAGAAGAACTCCATGAGCTTTCCTGACAAATGCATTTTTTTAGGGGAAAGACATTTAATTGTTAAGCTATCCAAAGTATTGCCCTGATTCCAAGATTTTAAGGACAAATAGCATACTTAATGCCTTAGAGTTGCTAGTTTGGCCTTTACAGTGTTCTAAAGTCAGCTTTTGAACATAGCTTCCTCAAACTGAAGTTATGTTTTACTATATTTAAAAATATTGAAAATAATTTTTTTTGTCATTTTCTTATGATTTTTAAACTTGAGTAATGACTCTTTGTTTTAAAACTGAATCATTATTACTTTAAATTTTTATACATTTTAGCTTTTGGCTCAGCATCGTTATTCTGATTTTCAAAGAACTCTATATAATCAGCTCAAAACTATCAATACAACATTCATATACGATGAAAGTTTAAATCGTCAAATAAAACGTCTTTTATTAGTTGGATCCAATGCTTTACCGCCAGATATTCTTGATCGTGTAAGTTTTACTAAAAAAACTTATCCGAGTATGAAAAATAAAATATATATATATTTTCTTATTTTTATTTTTAGTATAATCGATTAATTAATAATATGCTTACAATCTACAATGAGGCATCGATTTGTGCATATCAACAACCATTCCATTGTGGCTTAAGATTACAAACTGATATTAAAAATATCATAGCACATAGTCGGGATTGGGATGAATTGCAATATGTCTGGACTGAATGGCATCGTAAATCAGGAAACTTGCGTGATATGTATGAACAGTTAATTGAAATTATTGATGAGATTACAATTAGCAATAGTAAGTATTGAATTAAAGTAAACTTTTTTTATATTTAAAATTTTCATTATTTTAGATTTCAAAAATGCAGATGACTACTGGTTTGCTGAATATGAATCAACAGATTTCCGTTATGAAATAGAATCAGTTTGGGAAGAGATTAAGCCTTTGTATGAATTGATTCATGCTTATGTTCGTCGAAAATTAAGAGAATTTTATGGTCCTGAAAAAATAAACCGTAATGCACCATTACCATCTCATATTTTTGGTAATATATATGGCCAAACATGGATAAATATATTAGACATTTTATTACCATATCCTGGTAAAAATTTTGTTGATGTTACCCCATCAATGGTAGAACAAGGTTATACTCCATTAATTATGGCACGAATTGCTGAGGAATTTTTTTTATCAATTAATATGTCTGCATTACCACAAGAGTTTTGGCTAAATTCAATTTTTGATGATTCAGCAACTACTTCATCTACTTGTACACCATCAGCTTGGGATTTTTGTGATCGGCATGATTTTCGTATTAAGTTATGTTCACAAGTTAAACATAAAGATTTAATTACAATGCATCATGAAATTTCTCATATTCAATATTTTTTAAATTATCGGCATCTCCCAAAAGCATTTAGGGAAGGTGCTAATCCAGGTAAATATTGGCTGAATGCCATTTCTTAGTATTTTAATAATTTAGAGAAAATACATTTGGTTTCTAGCAATGCTAAGCATTTTTGTGCTTTAGTAAATTAATTTATTTTTTGATACTCAGAATATCTTTTAGATTATGGGAAGATCTTATTTACTATACATTATATTTTTTTTGCCAGTGCCACAATCAATTAAATTTTCAATGATAGCACAGCCATAATCTTTAGACTAACTGTAAGCTTAATCCTTTTATCAGTTTATATTGGACGGTTTTATATGCAAATTATCCCTTGAAAATATATTCAATATTAAAATTCGTAGAATAGAAGGGAATAAATAGAAGAATCTTTAAAATCTTTTTTGCTTATAATTTGTATATACTTAACTAGTACTTCAAGAAGAAGCTGTCGTTTTTATAAATATTGTCCTTACATATCAATTTTATGATATAAAATCTTTTCTCTCTTGAAAGTTGAACAAATATCCTTATTACAACTTCATTTATTTTGCATGACATTACTTATTTTACATTTTTTTTTTGCTTTTTACTATACTTAGTAAAATATAACAGTGTTTGAGGCAGCTCAGATAAACAATAGCATAAATGTACGCGAACGGATCTGAAAAATGATAAAAACAATAATAAATTTTACTCCAAACTTTATCTAAGAACGAAAAAAGAAGAATATAGAAATATGGAAACTCGACGCTTATACACTATATTTGAATGCACAGAAAGACATTTTGAATAGAGAATCATTTATACAGGATGTTTCAATCTTATTAATAAAGCCTTAAAAACCTTTCATAATTGGAAATTTGTTATGAATTTATCAATTTTATTAACAAAAACAGTTTTAAAACTCTATTAGACAATTCCATCTTTATTATTATAACAATTATTTTGACATTTCCATTTCATAGGTTCTTATTATGTGCATGCTATGCTATGTCTGAGAGCTAGTACAGTTTATAAGAAGTCTGTCTAGAAAAGGCATTAGGAGTATAATACACAGTTTTAAATCATAAGACATTTATAACTCCGTTTATCATATGCTTCTTTTTGCTCTTTAATTTCGTCATTGTTTTTAAATAATGAAAATATAATACAATTCAGAAACACTTCAAAAAACTATTACTTTAAAACGCCATTTAAAGTTTTAGATACAAACGATGATTGTGTAGAGTTTATTCACCTAGTAGAGACTTTACAGTGGTCAGAATACAAAGCAAGAATCTTTACTTTTGCTCCATATATATATAAAGAAGTGTTTATACTGGGCCCTAATATTCTTTGATTAGTAGAATTTTCATTTGTCATAAAATTGCTATTGTCTGATACTGTAAAAACAGTTTTACAGCATATTTATAGTCAGATTTAAACTAACTTTTACAAATAGTCGTTATAAATTAAAATTGAACAAATTACTCACAGTTCGTGCTGTCATGAGTTATCTAGCAATTATTGCAAAAGCTAAAAAAGAAATATTTAAAACTAGTTCCTTTGGGAGCGATGCTAGATATCACTAATACAAACTTAGATAAACACTAATAAGACGCACTTTACCCTAAGGATGAATAGGGATAATATTTACAAATTTTTTACAAGAAGGTGTTCTATTGAATAAATACAAATATAATTTTTCAAATAGTGTCTACTTTTAATTAGCTAATGGGGGACTTAGATGGAGTAAAAATGATGAAAGATACTGCTCGTACACATGATCTTCCATAGGTCCTCCAAAGGAATGCATAATTTTGAATTATCTGAAATCAAAAAACTGTAAAGATTCTTTCAGTAAATCGATGAGTCTAGGTATTGATAGCAGAAATAGTCAACATTTTCAATTTTTGAGAAAATGGTGGCTATGTAAAAAAAAATTTTCACGAAATATTGTATAAAAAAGTAGAAATAATTATCACAAATCTAATTCCTTCGATTAATACCTGAAAAATGTAATGTTGTGGTGAAATTTAAGGTCGACCGATGAAGGGGTTTCCCAGAAATCCTGTTCAACGGCTCTCAAAATGCGGTTTTAAGAAAAATGTGGTTAAGTTTAAAACGTCAAACATAAACGTTAGAGATATCTCTACATTTATTGGTATAACTCAGAATATATTTACTGGATTAGTTTGATATTTTCAGAGAATATATTTAAACAAATGTGCACTCCAAAAATTAAAAAGAAGTTTTGAAAATTCTAACTGCGTACAACCCTTTAAATTCTGCCAAATTGAGACTATTTCAATTTTACTTTTGATCTTTGTATTAATTTTCATGGCGAAAGAGAATTTGCAAAACAGAACTAAATATTTTGAATGCAGAAATGCTATTTTTATGTTTAAAATAATTTTCTGTTATAATTATAAAAATAAATTTTTTAAGGTTTCCATGAAGCAATTGGAGATGCTATTACACTTTCAGTCTCGACATTAAAACACTTGCAAACATTAGGTCTTAGCCAAAAGTCTACGGATGACACTACATATGATATAAATATGTTATTTGCAACAGCTATTGATAAGGTAAAAGCTATTCAACTTAAGACTTAGTTATTGAATTCCTAATTTTGAATTTCAGGTTGTTTTTTTACCTTTTGCACTGGCCCTAGATACATGGCGGGCTGATGTATTTAGTCATCGAATTAGTAAAGATCAAATGAATTGTCATTATTGGATTTTGAGGTAAGACTTATGTAATATTTCTATTAATGCTAAGAAACAAAGAAAAACAGCCTAAGGAAAACAATTACAAGTGTGTTGAGATTTTCTATATATATTTAACTAATTAAACTTTTCTTATAATGAGGTTGTTAAAATTTTAATTAAAGCAGAAGCTGGTGACTGAACACTGAAATGTAATTCTTTTAAAGCACAATAAATTCAGGCTCTTTTGAAGACTAAGCTGGAATGAATATTTTTTTAAACTTAATAAACATGATTTAATCAACGGTATTGTTTAATTTGTCAACTTCAGTTGGTAGTTTCTCTTATTTACGTAGTAGTCAGTTAATAAGCCCAAACTCACTTTAAATAATTTTAAATTATTTCCAAAAACGTTTCAAAATGTAAGTTTGTAGTAATTTTTGTTCAATATGAGTGAGATCCTTCATCTGTAAACATAATTCAACAAATTTAATCAATGCAGAAATATATTAAGTTTTTAAAGTTAGCCATTGCTAATAATTAAAATATTTCTTTTCGATTAATTCAAAATTCTTCAAAAGCTTTTCTTTCTTGCTTTGCCAAAATGAGCACTTTGCTAACGTCAACATATTTTACATTAAACTGGAGAATACTTTCCTTGCAGCTGCTTAAAAAACGAATGTTAAAAGCATTCAACGAATGTTAAAAAATATAATCAATATGGGACAGTATGAAAAATGGCAAAATATTAGAAATCGCGGAAGATGAACTAAAAAAAGCGATTAATAATTTCAAAAAAGGGAAGGCTTATGATGTTTATATTCGAAATGCTTAGAACAATCAATAAAGCACTTGCTTAAAATTTGACATTGGATACTACCAAGAACATGGGGTAACTTTGTCTTAAAAATTAAAAAAAAAATAAAACAAAGAAAATGTGGCTCCAAACACTTTGTGTGTTTTTTTGCGAAACTTTGAACACCAAAATGGAGTTTTTAATGAAATGGAATTATTGTTCTTTTGGCAAGTGCAATTTCCAATATTCATTAAGTATCTGCTTAGTTCCTTTCACTTCCCTTTTGAATTTTCTTGTGAATATTTTCTAATTAAATACTTTTGTGGTTTTTTTCTGATAGGGAACAGATAAGTGGAATAAAACCTCCGGTTTTACGTACTGAAATGGATTTTGACCCTGGTGCTAAATATCATATTCCTGCAAATGTTCCGTATATGAAGTAAGTAATTTTCAAAACTTATTTAATTAACAAATCAGAAGAAAATTGTTATCGAATTTTGAATGAATTGAAAAAAAAAGATTTGAAAAAAAAATTAACATTAAATTTAAATTTGAAAACCAAGGCAAAAATGACTTAATTTCATTAGAAACATAAAAGGAATAGTTAAAAAGTTTACAAGAGATGCTTTAGCTCTTATAGTTAAATTTCAATTAATAGCTAAAAGGGAATAGAAAATTTATTTAAATTTATAAGTTTTAAATATTACTAACATTTTCCAATTAAAATAATCATTTTTGGAAAGCTGTATTTTTGGAGTTCACTTTTGAAAACTTTATGATCAGCGCTTCCAGCAAAAATTAAAATAAAAGGACAAACCGTTTTATTGTTAACATTCTCTTAAATTTAAAGTTAAGGTAACTATCGAGTCTGTTTAAATCTCTGTCTGTCTGAAATTTGGTAATTTGGTAAGCTAAGATTGATGCTGTGTGTTAAGAGTTAAATAAAAGCTTGCAAAAATGTTAAAATATTTTTTAGAAGCTTTTTAAAACTCTCAAATTTTTCCTTTGAAAATTAAAAATTATTTCTTGTGACTTTAATTTTTAATATCAAATTATAAAATGTTTCAAACGCTCAAAAGTAATGAGGACAATATTTTAGGCAAAACAAAAATTTTTAAAATATTTAAAAGTGTTAAAACTGAGAAGCAAATAGTATAATTTGCATTTTATTGCATTACAATGAAATTTCATTCTTAAAGTTTTTTCATATGGCCCAGCTGGAACAATATGTCACAATTACTAAAGACATTTATTTCATTTAAAAATTTTTTAAAAATAGATTTGCTTAAATTTATATCAGCAATTAGTTAGAAGACATTAGGTCTATGCCTTACTTTTTTATTGCACAAGTTTTTCAGAGTAATTACATTGTATAATAAATATTCAATGCTATAATTTAGTGAAATTAACAAAATGACGTAAAGTTTTAATAATAAAACTGCAAAATTTTACCCGGAATTAGGCTAATATTGCTAAAAGTTGTTTGCAATAAAATTTAATTCGAGTTTTATACAATATCAACTGAAACTATAATTATGAATGAAGCTTGTGACTTTAAGTTACTTTGATTATCTCATAATTTCTAACATATAAGTATGTGTGTCCAATTTATATAAGTATTTTTAGGTGCTATGGAATTATAATAACTGGCACTGCAGGTGTTTAATTAGGTGTATGTTTTCATGTTTTTTGAACTGTAAAATCGAGAACATTGATGAGTTTTAAGTGTTTTTATATTATTAAGTATTTCATAAGAGTAGGAAGATTACACAAAATTGTGAAATATGTATATTAAAAAAGAAATGTTGGTTTTAATTAGTTTGGTGTGTTTTGCTATTATATGCGAACCACTAAACTTTAACTATGAATTAACATTTTTAAATTGAAACTTGAATTACAATACTTTCTGGTTTTTGTTATTTTTTTATTCTAATCTTTGATCAAGTGTGTTACAAATCTAGCTTACTGGACTATAGTATAAGTATAAATTTGAGATTTTATGAACATTTTTGACACATGTATTTAAGTTTCGAGCAACACAAATATTTCCTTTATTAATGATGATAATCATGCCCACTTGATCCTTCACTACCATAATCATATCCACCTTCAGTTTCTTCATGATGACCACCAAAACTTGAAAAATCACCACCACTACCACCACTAGTATCATCATCACTAGATTCAACTTTATATCCATGTGAGTGCTCTTCTTCATGTTTTTTATGAACTAGTTCAGGTACTTTGTATGAAATTGGTTTTTCTATTATATGCGGTACATGCTTTTGAATGTGCACAGGATACGGCCGTTCAACAGGAACTTTCACAGGATATGGTACAGTTTTTTCAATTTTGACTGGAATTTCCTTAATAACTGGATACGGTGCTGGTACGGGAACTTTAACATGATATGGAACCGGCTTATCGACATGTACTGGCCTTGGTCGATCAACTTTAACATGAACGGGATACGGTACTTTCTTTTCTACTTTGTATGGAACGGGTTTTTCCACATGTACCGGATAAGGTTTTGGAACATGATATGGTACTGGCCTATCAACAGGAACTTTAACAGGGTAATGTACAATTTTTTCAACAGGATAGGGCTTTGGAACACCAACCTTCTTTTCTACTGGATAATGGACAATTTTTTCAACGGGATATGGTTTTGGTATATGAACTTTGACAGGGACGGGAACTTTTTTTTCAACGGGGTATGGCTGGGGTACAAATACTTTAACGGGAACACGATGTTCTACTTTAACATGAACGGGATAAGGTACTTTCTTTTCAACAGGATATGGTGCGGGAATATGAACTGGAACTTTAACAACTTCCTTAACTGGATATGGTACATCTTTATAAACAGGATATGGTTTTGGTACTTTAACTTTAACTGGGACTGGAACATGCTTTTCAACAGGATAATGAACTAATTTTTCAACTGGATAAGGAACTGGAACTTTTTTTACTACATGAATTGTTTTTTCTTCATGATGCTCACCATGGTAGTCACCAAAACTATGAATTCCACGTTTCTCTTGTTTTTTTTCATCTTGAATATCTGAAGATGATGCTTGGCTATCTGTAATAGTTTTAGTTTCTTTAGATGTTTTGTTTTCATCGGCAGCTACCAGCAGCACCAAAACTAGAACGCCTACTGTGCTCTAAAATTATAGAAAAAAAGAATTAGAACAAGGTTTAGTTTTTAGAGTATTAATATTGTTGTTCATTATGTCACATCACGTATGTTAATAGGGTCAATTTTTTTTTTGGCCTGAGTTTTGGACTTTTTACAAAATGTCATTTTGGATTTAAGCTTACAAAAGTTATTTACTCCTCAGATAATGTACATTATTACTTCTGTTAGTGAAGCGAAATAACATGAGGCTGTGTGTCTTCAATATATTTCCTTCTTTATTTACTCTAGAGAAAACTTCCTAATACTTGACTATTGGACTAAGGGAATAAATTTTCATCTGAGAATTTTTTTTTCAACATGAAATCTCTTCTGTATTACAATAATTTATTAGGATGCCATGCATCCTCTAAGCTTTTAGCTTTTTCAGTAAATTTTAATATTGAAATTTTTCGATAAATATCTTAACTTTCAAATACCAAAAATTTTGAATAATTTCTTGAAAATATGGGGCTAAAATATTCATTTTAATCTAAATTTATTCTTCAATTGTTTAAAACGACCCTTGATAAATGCGTTAGCTCAGCAAATATCACGCATTTTCTTTCATTAAAATTCAGAGATTATCTTATTTTCAAAATCCTATCTTTAGCTTAAAAATTTTAGCTATATTTCCTTCTTTCTATTATTTATAGGAAACTTTGAAATACTTCTGAGAAATTGGGTATTTTTTTCTGATAAATTTAAGTAAAACTTAGACATAAGAATATATTTTTGTTTCCCATGGAGCCAAATGTAATGAAGTATTTACAAATACTTCAAAGAGAATCATGTTGACACTTGATAAAATAATGTTTCAGAGTCTAGTAAAATAGTATGACTTGAATATCTTGACTTGAATATCTTTTTGCAAGCAATTTACGAAAAATACTTTAAAAAAATCAAAATAGCAGTTTATAGATTGGAGATTACAGAGTAGCATAATTGTTCTTAGGTTTGATAATATGATAGATAAGAGACTGTGAACATTTATTTTGCACAATTTGAGGTTTATTGCTGTTTTGTGATCGATTGATCTAATTTTAAATGTTTTATGCTTTAAACAGAGCTCGTGTAAGTTACTTAAAATGTAAAGTTTCGGTATTTGAGCCGCCACTTTCAGGTGCAACAAACCACTTGATAGCAAAACGTCTATACCATAGTCATTTTCATTAAAAAAGAAGTTATAAATCAGCACAGGCAATTGCTTGAAGTTCTATGTTTCGAAAATAAAAAATATGTCTACTACTACTTTAAATTCTGAGGAAACGCCGACGTTCTTATATGTATCATTTGAAGATTTGTGCTTTTCAAAATCAATTTGAATTTGTTGATAATTCAACTATTGTGTCACCCGTTCTTTAGTTTTGGGACTCTTTATCTGATATATATAAATAAAAAAGTTGTCTTTATAAATAAAAAGACGTGGAAGATACTATTTTTCTTATTATATCACCATTTGTTAATTCAGGAGTACTTTATTGTTATTTAATATTTGCAAAACAACAAAGGATAAATGGAGTAAATTATGTAAAAAAAGTTGATAGTTTCAATGGAACGAGTTAGAATTATTACACATGCCTGTATTCATAGTTTAACGGGGTACAAATTCTCCAAATAAAGTCATCAAATTGTTTTGGTTTTGTTTTGATATAAAAATAAAAAAAGATAGACGAAAAAATGAATTAATTAGACTGAAGCTTCGTTAAATATATTGGATAACTGAAAATGATCACAAATAAGACTTTAATTGTCTAAAGATATAATAATGGAATTTGGTTTCAAGTCATAAATCTTTGGTTCATTTTTGTTATCAAAATAATCCCAAAAATATGAAATTTTTTTACATTAAGTGCATTAAAATAGATTTTGAATAACACAAAAAAACTATAGATATAACAAATTGTAGGAAATGAAACACTTAATATCATATTTTAATTAAAATCATTTAATGATTTTCTAAAACATATTTAACCTCAAATCATAGATATTTTTATATAAGAAATAACTTGTTTTATTTTGAACCCGCTAGTTACAAAAGTAAAATTATATAATATCATTTTTAATGCCAGTTGCACAGATTTACTAAAAATTAATTCACAATTTAGCTTCACTTATAAAATGTATGTTTACACAATAATAACAGAATATTTACTTTTACCACTGTCAACAACAAGCATAAAAACAAAATGAACAAGAAAAAAGTTCACTAATCTTTCATATCATTTCACTTACCAATAATTTCATCTCTCACTACTTAACTATAATTATTGTGCGTCTTAAATTTAAACTTAAATTTAACTAGAATCCAATCCGTTTGCTAGCAAACTATTTAATGATTATCTAAAAACTATGTGAAGCTCTTTTATAGCTAAAACAAATTACTCTGATAAATCCTGAACACGATTACCAGTGATTTAAACCATCCATCCGAACATTTGAAAGAAAGCGAATGGGAATTCATATCTTGATTTGTGATGCATTAAAAATATGTAGTAAACAAAATAAAAACCAAAGTCAGCCAATGATTTTGTCTTTTTAACTTAAATATAATGTTTACTTTATGTATGTGTGGGTTATTTGTTTTTCAAAAAAAAAAAAATCTTACAGGTGGTATTATTGCAATTATTAAAAGAAATGAGTTTGTTGTTCAAAGCAATGGAACTACAAGCAAATCATAGAATTAAGCCAACTTCCTACTTATGTAGTTGAATATACTTTATCTTTGTTCCACTTGAGTTACCTGATACATTTTCAATGTTATGTCATACTAAATTGTTATGAGATTTTGTCCTTATTTCCGTTATTATGTGAAATTTTCTTTTTATACTATTATTGAATATAAATATTTTTCTTTTAAATATGATGAAATTTGTAAAAAATAAACATGCCTAAATGTTCAAAATTCAATGTCAATGTCGTTTACTGTCCAAATTAATTTATTTTAAAACAATAAAATAAATAAAAGTATCAAAAATTATATTAATTTTGTTCATCTCTCACCATTTTTAAAAGCATCCGCTCACCAATCTTTAGATGTTGAAATCAAAATTTTAGAGCATATTATAACAATAATTGTATCATATAAACATGAAACTAAGTTATCATGAGACCTAGAGTTAAATCTTGCTTATATTAATTTCTATAGTTTACATAATAGCGTAGTTTTTTTTTTTTATATAGAGTTTAAGTGTAAATGAAATTTAGTTATAAAGAGGTTTTATTAAGAAATTTTTTAACTATTATCAAGTATGTATGTCTCAATTACTAGAAAAAAGGATGCAATCGTCCAAAAGGTCACTTATTATGAATAACAACTTCTTTTTGATGTCAACGATTGAAATCGGAGTTGTACTTTGATGAAATATGGTAATTAATAAATATTAATTATTTAAACCTTATTTAGTTTTTAAAAATGGTTTAGTGATCCTAAATGTTCTTGGAATGAAAAAGTCATCAATTTGTATTATTTGCTCGTGTTCTTGTGTTTTTTGCGGTATTATCGTTTTTCCTTGAAAGTAAAGAAAAAATATTTGTCAATTACTAATAAAAGTTTTAGGTGATCAACCTCTGACCTACTAGTTTTACCAGATTAAAGTCAGTAGGATCTTTTGAATTTGCTTTTATGTTGAAATTCCTTCCTGGTTGAAATCAATACAAAAATTTGAAATTTTCCAGTAAGTACTTTCAATACTAAATCAGAATCAAAATAAAACATTTTTATTCCTTATTATGAAATCATAATAAAAACGGAAGCCTTTTCATGACGTAAAAAACAAAACTTAATTATAAAATATTAATTGTAAATATATAAACTATACATAAAATACTTTTTCATGATGTTGATTTGTTTTATAAGAAAAATGACAAAATGGCAGATCCTTTCGTTAAAAATTGCTGTTTTGAATTCTAACGGCCATGAAAAATGTAGAAGTGAAAAATTTCGAAAACATATGCTTTCCATTTTGTATCTAAATAAATTTTGTTTCTTAATTTAACTTATTAACTTTTGACTTTTTAAAAAAATTGAATGCTGGACAACCAGAAAACCCTACGACTAAGGTATCGTGATATGCTTTTGTACACTTATTTTTATATTTTCTGAATTAAATGATACCAGTGATTCGGCAATACTGCTTTAATTCTAGGACAGGATAAATAACAAATATAACAGAAAAGGTTAAATTGATTTAAAATTAGAATTAAATGTAATGATGAAACAATAAAAAATTCAAATTAAAAATTAAACCAAACATCACTGATTAAAACCTAGTAGTCAAAAGTTTCAATTGATTTTTGTATCATCACAAAAGTTTGCCCTAAGACATCGTGCTTTAAAAATAAGATTTTTAAACAAAGAAAACTTTATTTTCTTTTTCTTAATTTTTGTATTGTTGATTTCCATTATCCTAAGTAATAAGGAGATATTTAAAAATTTAAATTAGAAAAGAAAAACCTTAAGTGACATCCAAACTAGATTTAAATCTAATACTGAGAAATCTAGTAGTATTTTTGAAGTTTCTTTCATTAAACAAATTTGGCATAAATTAATCTATTTGGCAAGGGATTGTTTTTAAATTACAGCTCTATTTTTAATTTTTTGAAAATACTAAGTAATTAAAATTCCATTAATTAGTAAGTAATCTTCCTTAAAAGAGCAACTGCAATTCATTTCTTTTCTTTTATAAAACTTATTTATGCAGTTTTACAAATGTGCTACCTTTAAAAACAAGATATATAAAACTAAAAATCATTTAATTTCATTACATGATAGTAGAAATAATTGTAGCTTATACAATAAATTAATGCATTAATTTTTAACCTGCATTCAGAATTGATTATAGTTTACCAATTAAATTTTGTAATGAAAATTTTACAATGATTTGAATTGCAAAAATATTTTGTACCGGCTTAAATAACCAGAATACCAGACCAGTTTCAGTTTTGATGCGCACTTATATAATTCAATACGTAAGAGTTTAGGTGAAATTAATGCAGATATACTTACTTTTTGCGAAAGTTGTTAAAATAAGATAAGCGGAATGATTTTTTTTTAATGATAGCTAACTTATCCTTTTAGAGTAATTAATTGACTATAAAAGGATAGCAAAATTATCATAAGTGATCTGTTAAAAGCAGCAAATTAGCTAAAGAAATTATATCATTTTTGGGTCTTTTTTGTAAAAATTTCAATTAAAATATATTTGGCTAAAAGTTTTGGTATTATTTAATTTCGTAAAATAATGTTGAATTTGGACACTGTACTAGATCAAATACACACAAAAAGTTCCCGATAACCGGTGTTTTTTTAGTATTTTGGAATTTACAAGGATTATCTATGCATAGATATCATGCATGGTAAAAATGTACCGAATCAAAAATATCTAAAAAGGAGGTCGGAGTTTTAAAAGTCAGAGAGTTCCCCCACTTTTGACGTCTTATATAATAAAAATATTTTTAAATAGCGATCACTTTACAATAATTAATTTTCAAATTTTAAGCTTAGAACAGTGTTCTTTATTAGTGAACTTATGATCTTTAAGATAATTTGCTGAAAAATTGATAAAACTTTATTTATTCTTTCTATTGACTACATACACACTAACAAAACTTCTTCATATTCAAATTATTGAAAAAATTTGATTCAACTTTGTGAGTTAGTTCCAAATGTATTGTTAAGAAAAAAATAAGTAAAGCTTGAAAATTTTCTTTTCTTATATGTGTTTAAATTTTATTCGGTAAGAAGTTTTTACTTTTACTGGCATCATTGGAATAAGAAGTTTTTATTTTTACTGGCATCATTAAAATAAATCCTTAATAAAATAAAATTATGGTAAACATTAGCAAAGATTTTGGTCAAAGATTGTTCAAATTTATTTAAACAAATTTTCAAAGGATAATTAAATCAAATTATAAACCAATAACAACTATTTAATAGAAAAATAATGTAATGATGAGTTTTAATCAAATACTCGTACTACAATTATGATTTCAAAAGTGAAAGCGTGAATTAAATTGCATTAATTTAGGTAAAATTGACTAATATTTTATAATCGTCTTATAATAATGTGTAAATCATATTTGCAATAAACTAAGTAAGTTGATTCAGCGTTTGTTATTGCAATTCAATTATGTGTTTGTATGTATATTTAATAGAGCTCTAAAAGTGTTTGGTTTTGATAATGGATTTAAATTGATATTTCAGTTCCTTAACACAGCATTGACCCAATTTTCTTCCATTCATTTAAGCTACTTATATATGTGGAAATTTCATTGAAAAAAAAAAAAAGAAAAAGAAAAATGAAGTAAATACTCTTTTACTACAGAATTAAAAGATTTTTTGTATTTCTATTTTTTTTTCAAAAAATATTTTTATTAGGTAATAGTCCTCAAGAAAGGTTTAAATTCAAATTCAGTTGAACGCTAGTTGTTAATAGTTTTATATCTCGTAACACAACAACTACTCTCATTAATTACATAAACAGTTGTGCTGCTGAAGTTACTGCAATTAACATAGTGCCATGATTTACAATATGATTTCAAACATAATGACATACACATATATACTTACATCAAAAAAGTTTTCTTTTGTCTTTTAATTATTAAAAATGAGAAAGTTTGTTTTGCACATAGTCAAATTATCGTTGGTATTTTTAAATTTCAAAATTGTATTCTTTTTATTACTTTTGTAAGTACTTAGCCTACATAGATCATTAATATTTTTTCAATGATCACATATAATTGTCTCAAATGCACTAAAATCATTGGTAGAGCTTTAATTTATATCTAGTAACGGTTCTCCTATTTTAATAAATCTTGGAAATAACTATTTCTATAATTTCTTTATTAGTTTGCTTACTATTTCCTAAAGATTTATTTACATTTTAAAAAGTTTATTAAGCTGCATCACTTATTAACTCACACACATTACCGCTCTAATTTTAAGAAAAATCCTTCTAAAAACATTATTAGTTCTTTTTCAATAATCTGGGGATAAGTGCCCATTCATGGACACATCTAGGATGAAATATCAATCCCAACACTTTGTGTCCTTGTCACAATGAATCCAACATAAGTTTTCTTTTTTTAAATGCTAGACTTTTCTCTTCAAATTGAGTTGAAATAACTCTCTTTATCTCAATGTCTATAAAATACTCTTTATCTGGTCTTATAATACGATAGCTGAATTTTTCTATCAATTTAATGATAAATAACAAAGCTGATTAAACTGGGAGAAACTGTATAAAAGTGTTTTCAAAAAATTTTAATATTCGTAGTTCAATAAATTGAAACTTAATCAAATTAAAGCTCAAAAGAGACTGTATTGCTTTTTAGTGTGTTTTATTATTTGTAAGCATTTTTGTATCATTAAATTGATTTGATATCAAGCGTCCTTTTTTAAAATTAGTTTCAACTGGAGCAATGAGAATGAAAAATCTAAATAAAATGTGGAATGAATAGGAATAGGAGATTTATCATCTTCCATCAATTTTAGTAATTTTTTCTCACCCAAAAGTGTTTTTTTTTTGCCGCTATGTGTGCAGTGCTAAGGTTTCTTCATGTTCTGCCCACTAATAGGTCAAATTAAACTTACTCAATCAAATTGTAAATGTTAAAACCTCCCCATAATACACTTACATCTTTTTTTTTAATAAATCTTGACTTAACTTTTAGGCTGTGTTCCTTATACAAACTAGTAAAATGACAAGTTACATTTAAACTTTCTTCTTTCTGCTAAGGACAATACAGAATCTCTGTGAAGACTTTATTTTTGGGGCAAAAATTCTTTAAACCTGATTTTGAAACACTCTGTGCAAAAATGTTTGAAGTCATGTAAATGAGAGAAGTTTTTTTGTCTAGTACAATTATTTCATCATTTTTCAGATAAATCTACCGAGAGCACTGTGCAAAAGCGGAAAAGCTTATGAGTTTCCTCAAGTTTTTTAATATAGTTTTGTGCTCCCTAAAGTCATCCGTTCTTATTTCAATTTTCCCCTTACCTATTTCAGTTAACGCCGCAAGTTATGTATTTTCTTGAATTGAACATAAGTTTTGTTAAGTTTGTCCGGTTGTAATTTTTATGTAGAGACATTATAGTTTATCCTTCAATTACATAAATAATATTTTTCCTCAGTTTGGTTTCAATTTTATCGGGTTTATTATTTCCATATTTTGTGTATTTGGTTTAAATAATTTGGGCTTTGTGAATTGAATAATAAAAGTTTTGAGCAAATCGAGCTTCCTTTGAAAGCCGAACACTGATATTATAATTAAAAGGTCTTTCAAAACAAATCTTAACTAAAACTTAACTAAACTAGGTAAAAAATATAAAGTCAGTTATAAAATGGAGGCTTTAAATTATTGATAAGAGATGAAACTCTCAGTAAAAATTTCTGTTTTTAAGTTTTTCAGTTAAAAAAATTTTTTTTAGCTTCTTCAAGTTCTTGGCCACATACGTGGATGTTAGCTTTTTTAATTATTGTTACTGTCAATAATAAATAGAACAAAAGTAGAAAAAAATTCACTATAGAATTTTTCAATAAGAGAAGTATAAATTACTTAGCTTGACTTTGTCGGTAGTTGTTAAAGATACAAAAATTAAGCTATTTTGCTTATCGCCATGAAAAACATCTACTCTAAAGAGTTTAACGATATTTATGTAACAGGGTTTATAAGGACATAAATTAAATAATATGAATTATTTATTATTAAGAAATGAATGAAAAGTTTCATTATATTTTATATTCAGTAAAAAATTAACTCGCCCAATATAAATTATTCCGGACTAGTGCTAAACTCTAAAACAATAAATTTTCTGTAAAAAGAAACTGCTGAAATCAATTTTTTATAAAATAATGGAAAACGAGCAGGAAGTGGAACATTAAAGCGTTTTGCTTACAAATAGTAAAAGCCATTGCCATCTTATTCATTACAAAGCTTTGCACTATTGATCCAGGAACATGATATTTTGATCAACATTTTTTTAGAAGTTTTTCAATATTTCCACTTTAATTTTGGTCATTTACATAAGCTAAGTGAGATCTCATAAGCTCATATACATTTGTTTTATCATAATGTTAGTATATGATAAAATTTTTGCGCTAACTTTTGCAGGTTTCTATTTAATAGTTGATTTTAATATTAATGTAATCGATGTTGCTATTAGAATTAATGAAGGTTTAATTTAAGTAGAATTCTGCAAAAAATTCAAAACAAATTGCAAGGTGATATAAACTTAAAGATATATATAGTTTATCCTGAAATTATGCAATTATGAAATTGTGCCACATTTATTCAAATAATTGATATAATTGTATATTATCCTTGGAAAATAATAAAAATATGAGGTCAGGCATTAACATTTGAAATTACCAAAATATTTTTTGTTTGGGAACTATGCTCAATTAAATGTGATTGTATAAATGCATTTGTTCATAATTAATTCAAATTGTTGCAAGTTTCTCTGTCACATTATATATATCAGTTCAAGGTTTCCGCTTAATTGGTTAAATTTTTGTAAGAAAATTTTTATATTTGTATACTTTTGTTAAAAAGATCAAATTTGTTTGATAAAATATCATCAGATCTGCTAATTTAAGATTTGAACTATGAAATATCATCTAAATATTGTAACAGATTATAATGATAAGTAATATAATGAAGTATTTCAAGTTACTAACACTTTTGGATTAACTGAACTTTTTATTAATTACTAGACTTAGTGTTTTAACCTTAACGAAGAGTCCTACTGCGTAATTTAATCCCCTCTGATCTATGAAAAGAGGTGCCACACGCTGTTTAACAAACTTGAAGTTTAATACAATTGTATATTATTCAAATAAATGACTATAAGGTAATAGTTTAACACTACAATTGTGGTACTTGAGATAAAAATAACCGAAAAAATTTAGTTGTATTTAATTGAATAATTGTAAACAAGTTACTACCTTATATCAATTATTACAAGATATGCTAGAGCTAGGTCTATAATATATTTCACCATCTAAATAACATTGTTCGATTATGCATTAGTCTAGACTCAGTTTTATGTAATCATGACTATAACCTACTTCAATCTTAGGAATTGAGATAATTGGGAGATTCACGTTGTATATCTTTAATAAAAATTTATAAAAATGTTCAGCATTATTTAAAATATTTTTTTTTTGTTTAGTTTCTTCTTTTATTGGACCAATTATTTTGTATTGTGTGTTTTTAATGCATGATTGTGTTATGAAATTTCAAATTTCAACTACTATTAAGTTGAAAATTTGAAATATTTGTCTGCTTGTTAAACATTTTTTTCTTTAAATATTTACTCTCTTATGATTAACAGTTCAAAAATGCGTCGAACTTTTTTGGTCATTAACTTTTTTTTTCATTTTAAATGTTGTCTTTATATTTGGAAATTAATTCTGGGTTAGTTTTATGATTAATATGTATAAATATATGCAGTATAAAAAACGTGTAGGTGCACTTAAATTCCACTTTAATAAATTTCATTCTCTTTTGTATCCCTCTTAAAATTGCTTTGTATCAGGATTACATTTTTACGCTATCTAATTAATGTATTCAGATCAAAGGTATATTTTTGATTACGTAATATTATAATTTATATAAAAAAAAGCCAACACAAAAGTCATTTATATGTAAGTAAGATATTGGGGAATCAGAAAATTTGGATTTTTTTGAAATTTTACATTTAAATGGTATAATCCTCTTTCATTAATGAAATTAGCCAAAAAATTACATAAATACAATCTTCTGTTAAATTGTATATCAGATATTTAAAGTCCACTGAAATGCATTTATTGTTTCTGATAAATCACTAAACTAAGAATTAATGAAGTATTCAAGCTATGTTTATAATTATTTATGGTTGGATACTGAATAGTTTGGTGTAATGCTGTTTTCTATTTATAAATAAGTCTTCTAAAATTTTAGAGATTCGGAACATTCAAATAAATAAATAATCATTTTTCAACTTTATATTCTTAGGATAAAATATTTAGTTTCAGATTTCACTTAAGTACCTTCAGTTTTGATAACTTGAAACTTTTTTTCACGAAATTAAAACATTGGATGACCTGATTAAAATTGGATATATTGAAAAAAACAATTCCAACATTTGTTAAATTAAATAAAAGTTTATTATATTGGATAGTTGATTGCAAGCAACTATCGTTTTTTCTTTGGGTATTTAACATTAAATTTTTGGAAACTTGCATTTTTTTTTTATTATTAAAGAATTATTTAAGAAAAATGGGTATGGGCGGAGAAAACTAGGGTGTGTTTTACTTAATCCAGTATATTCGGTTAAACTTGGTTATTGCCCAGTAGGAAAAGTAAAGATATTAATCAACGAAAGAAAGCTACATTTCAGTTTAATTTCTAGTTTCTCAGAGAAAATACTAATGAATTCAATTAGAAAAGGGTCCGCAAATTTGATATTCTATCTTCTGTATGGCAAAGAAACCCATTAAAGGTTTTGTTTGTAAATTTTGACATTTAAATTTTCTCCTTCGTTACTTTTTAAAAACTCTTGCATGAATTTGCCATTAAAAATTTATCTCATCAGCCAAGTTTCAGTCTAGTTTCACTAAATATATCAGATTAATTACACTCAGGTGTGATATATTTATATTATTTATTAGTGAGCTTATAAAAATTTTTAGAAACTTACACCGTGACTTTCAGAATAATAAAACCCAGTACTAATTACAGGGATAAGAACAAATGCTGTTAAATGTTTTTAAGTGTAAAATAAATTTTTTTTCAATTAAAATTAATTAATAGCCATACTCTTAGACTGATTATTATTATTATTATTATTTATTATACGACGTGTAATACATCTAAAGCCTTGCAGTCAGAGCAAAATAGAATTTAATAGCAGCTGCCTATGCAACTGCGTTTGTTGCAAAAATAGGATCAATCAAAATCTGGTTGAAAAAATTATTTTGGATCATTGTTTGTTATTGTTAATTATTATTAATCTTTTTTTATTATTTTTAGCAGTCATTTATTATAGTTAATTATTTTTATTTTTGTTGATAACTGTAACTGATTGTTTAAAATTACCTATCACTGTTTATAATTGATGTCACTATTGTTAATTATTGTAATTAATATTTTATTATAAACAATTTTAAGCTTCAACAATTATGATAATTATAAACAATAATAAAAAATTGATAATGTCTAACGATAGCTACCAGTAGTAATTAATTAACAAATTAACAGTAATAAAAAACATTTAACAAAAATAAATAAATACTATTCTTGCTAAAATTTTTCATCATCCATCTTTGTCCATCTAGAAGAAATTGAAAATATAGCACTCTATGATAGTCAAATAAAAAAGTGAGGAGCTTTTCCAAATATTTAGTTCATTTTCAAAGAAAACTTTGGGTTATGCGAAATTAATTAAATACTTTGTTTATTTGTTTTTAACGGTGTTTTATTTACATATTTTGTATAAAATATAAATAAATAGTTTTAAATGAATTGAAAATCAAAAGAACCATTAAAATCTAGAAATAGATAAAAAATTGTTCTTTTCTTTATATTGCTTAGTATCTTAATACCAATTATATATGACGAGTCGATATTTCTATAATTCGATGTAAAAAAAAAATCAAAAGGTAAACAAAATGAATTATTTGTTTAGTTTTTAATATCGTTGGTAATTTCAATTTCATTGGTGTTCAAGGCTTATAACTAGTTTAAATGATTTCTAAATAGTCACAATGAATATATCTATCACAAAGGATTTGGCTAGTAGTCATGATGATGATGATGTTGTTCTTCTCCACCGCCATAACTTAAATAGTCTCCACCATATTCATGTCCATGCTCATAATGAACTGGTACTGGAACTGGTACTTTATATGGGATGGGTTTGTCATATTTAACTGGAATATGCTTTTGAATGTGCACAGGATACGGCCGTTCAACAGGAACTTTTACAGGATATGGTACATGTTTTTCAACGGGATATGGGACTTCTTTTTCAACTGGGTATGGTACGGGATAAGGAACTTTAACTTGGTATGGAACGGGCTTATCAATATGTACTGGTCTTGGTCGATCAACGTGAACATGGACTGGTACGCCAACCTTCTTTTCTACTGGATAAGGGACATGCTTTTCAACTGGTACCGGATAAGGTTTTGGAACATGATATGGTACTGGCCTATCAACATGAACTTTAACAGGATAATGTACGATTTTTTCAACTGGGTAAGGATGTGGTACATGTACGGGGACCTTCACTGGTACATGAATTTTTTTTTCAACTGGATAAGGTTGTGGAACATGAACTTTGACAGGATATGGTACGTGCTTTTCGACGGGATATGGATGGGGTACATACACTTTGACTGGAACCGGATGATCTACGGGCACATGAACTGGGTAATGTACTTTCTTTTCAACAGGATATGGTGCAGGAATATGAACTGGAACTTTAACATATTCTTTAACTGGATATGGTACATTTTTATATACAGGGTACGGTTGTGGTACACCAACTTTAACTGGTACTGGAACATGTTTTTCAACTGGAACTGGAATATGTTTTTCAACTGGATAAGGAACTGGAACTTTTTTAATAACAGTAACAGTTTTTTCATGATGATGATGGTGATCAATATGATCATTATGATCCCCAAAATAATCTCCATGATCACTTAAAGCATATGATTCGAAACCATCATTATAACCATAGCCACCACCATATGATGTACTAAAAATACCACGTTTCTCTTGTTTCTTTTCGATTTGATTATTTTCTTTTGATTTATCCTCAGCATTGGTATTGACTAACAGCAAAGCTGTGACAAGTCCAAGTATAATCTGTAAATTTTAAAGAAATTTTTTTTGTTAATGCTATGAAAAAATATGTAATGTGAAGTATTAGTGTTTTGCCCTCGTTTCTTTTAGTTCAAAATAACCATGAATTAATTATAGTGCTTTTATTTCTTTTTAGTAAATTTCCATGTTTTATTTAAATGTGGCTATAGTTAAATTGTTGAAAAATAAAATTTCAGTAATTTGCTTTGTAATAGACTTAAATTTTGTTTTATAAAAAAATAACACAGCCTAGCTGCATAGTTTTATTAGTAAAATTAAATTGGGTTGTCGCTATTTAATTTTCATTAAAAATTTTCAGTGCATCATAAAATAAAATTTCATACACAATAATACTTTGTCGTTAAAATGGACAAAAGTGTATATTCAGTCGTTTAGAAAACGTTACGTTCATTTTAAAAAAAAAAAAAATTTTTTCGAGATTCTTATACTATAAAACAGAATAATCTGCAATGGAAAATAAATTGTTAAATCATTGTCCATTATTTCTTTTAAAGAAAAAATTCCCGCCATACGAAAATCTTCAATGAAATGTTTTTGTCTAAAATAACCTTGAGAATGTTTTTTAGGTTAACTACTAGGCCCGACAATTATTTTGGTAGGCGCTTTTGTTTACGGTTAATTTGCTTTTCTTTAAAAAAAACAAAATCAAAAATAAAAAAAATTATAAAAACGAAAATTTGCGTGATCAAAAGTTTGATTATGTTATTCAGGTGAATAGCCTTCACGATCAGTTTTTGAAAATGTAATCAACTGTGGCGTATGATTGACTTTCAATTTCGCTGATCAGTTTACATTATTAAATTTTTTTGTGTGAATTAGTAGGCTAATAATAGTTCACTTTATTCAAATCCAAAATAGGAGATTTTTTTAAGCTATAGGTAGTTGACTTTTCGATTTTTTGTTATTTCTAAACTATGCCAAAATAAAAATTGACAGAATTTAAATATTAATGTAATTTGAATAGTTGTTAATTTTTATGATTTAGTCTTTGTCTGAAATTACTTTGAAAAAAAAATAATGATATGCACTGAATATGCACTGAATATGCACTGGGATATCTGGGACGCTAAATCATTTTCAGGACCACATTATATTAATATAATATCCTAAAGTCAATCCCACCGATTTTTCATGGTGTCTATTTATCAAAAAAGAAGTGCTTTAATGTTTCTGAAAGAATTTTCTATGCAACTAAAAAGTTAAGATAGTTGTTCTTTAAACGTTCTGGTAGAATATTAATCTGTATATTATGGCCTTTGCTTTTTTATAGAGATATTTATCAAAAGATTTGTTATTTGTGACCATATTACGGCTGAGCTTAAGCACTGGTTGTTGATTGTCTTTCCGCTGTTTTTCATTCATTTCATCAACAATTCTGACTTTAAGTCTTTGACATCTGTAAGGAAAATATTTGATATTTGTTTACCGAACTGAAAAAAGCAAGTGAGCTGCTTGATCTATAAATACATATACTTTTTTTTTTCTTAAACTTGTTAAATTTTTGAAATGTTATTTCTGTAATTTTTTGCAAAAAAACATAAAACTGAAAACAGAAAAAAGGCAACTATTTAATAGTCATTCCAAAGCCAAAAAAAAAAAAAAAACAAACAATAACTTTTGGCTAAATACTAATCAAAACAATGCACTCGCTTACTAAATATGTGCAACTAATCGAAATGTCAATCAATTTCAAGAATTCGGTCAAAAATACTTTCACTTAAGTTGGTTTTAGTTAGGCAATATCCAAAATAATCCAAATAAATATTATAAAAAAAAAAGAAAAGCAAAAAAACCCCAAAATAAATTATGCGCCCCATGTACGTGTCATTAATCTCATTGCAAAGTGAGCTGGTATCGCATTGCATTTTAAGGCTACCTACAATTACGTGAAGTAAATAATCGATTGAATAATTATTTATTGCGACAATTGTAATGTAATCATCTTTCCTAGGCTCTTTAATTTCCTTGTGTATAATATTTTTATTAAATGATTTTCTTTTTTAATTATAAAATTTGTTTTATTTGTGAATACGTTTAAGTTTAATTGAAGCTAATATGATGGTTGATGTGTGGTTTTATGAGAAAAAAAATTTTTGTCTCATACAAAAGTAAAGTGATATTGCTTTGACCTTTTTTTTCATTCAAAAGTTTATATTTGTTGGTGCAACATTTTAATTTAAATATTCTTCTTAAATTAGTTACGTCATCAGATTTACGATGGTCAACACAATTTTTGTTTTTTTGGTTTTATGGATTAAGAAGCCGAATTCAAGCTGCATTTTGTCGCATAAGCGTTATTAGCTTATCACTTTTAACGTCAACTTTAAATAAAAACTGTTAATATTAATTTACAACACATTTTAGTACTTTTATTTTTATTTTTCCTATTTTGATTTATGATAATATATAAGTTAAATCCATTTGAATATTTATAAGGGCTTCACCGTGGTTATAATTAGGTAGCTGCATATCTTCCCTAACATTTTAAATATAAGAAAATAATTATATTAAGGAGGGACAAAATTTGATTAATTTTATTTTGATTATTTTTAGACTTATTGATTAAAATTTAGCTATCATGTCCTTTTCATTAGGTTAACTTTTTAATTGTTTTTCTTTATTTAGATTATAAGTTTTACAAAGATTTTATTATTCCATAATTAAAATCTAATTCAAATTATTAAAAATGTAGGTGACCAGTTTTTATTAAAATATTCCCTAAATATTCAAAGTATTTTAACTTATCAACATTTTTGTTAAAAAAATATTAAAATCCCATTATACTATGTTATTTAAAATAGAAAAAGTTGTTTTGTTTTGCAGAATTTAGAAACATTTAGTTTTAAAAAGTTGAGCAATTTTACTAAGGTTATTTTTTGACTTATCAAAAACAGCTTAGAGACCTACATTCCTTAATTATAAACATATAACAAGTAAATCAATCTCTTTCTTTTTTATTTCGGAATAGGGCTCTAATTGAAGTATTCTTTGACTATTTAAGTAAATTTTAAATAATAAAAAAGTAAGTAAGAAGAATTCCTTACTATTTATTTTTCAAAAGATTCTATTAAAATTTCCTGTATTCAATTAACTTCAAAGTATATTTTTGACCATCAGTCAAAGACATCATATCTACATAAGAAATTGTTTTATTTAATGGTTTTAATGACAGATAAGTGCAAAACATTTAAATTTATTAATATTGAATGTAAAGAGTACTCAAAATACATAAAAATTATTTTTTTTGGAGAAAATAGTCATTAGGCATTTATGGCCTATCTTTTCATACAAAATAATCAACAAATATTAACTAAATGACCTTAAGGGGTTAGTGTTTAGTTTTTAAGAGTATTTTTCTCTTATTGATGGATGATCCCATCACTTTAAATATTTATTTTGATGTTTTTTCAATTCAAAATAAGTGACAGTTGACTGAATTGAAAAACTGCAATAATAGTTCTTAGAAAGTTCTTGCAAGGCTTTGAAATAGTTGCTAAGTTTTTTCAATCATATGATTGTGTTCACCTAGACTTAATTATTTGAGACGGTTCTTGAAACTTGGTCCTTATGAAAGCTACTTTTTAGTAAATCCATATTTTTTATTTTGCTTTTGCTATTTGTATTAGGTTGATCGATATTTGTCGCACAAATACGGATAATTCGTACGTTAAATAATTGCTTCCATTCACTTCCTTATGGGGTATGGTTTAATTTATGCAGTTATTAAAGTCTATAAAAAAGTTTTTGAGTTAAAATGAAAGTGAAATCATTTGTTGGTTCAAATTTTCATTTTGATTTGTGAAACTAGTCTTTTTGTTTAGTATTTGTAAATTTTTTATTTTGGTTTTTTTAAAATTTTATAATTCGACAATCATCATTTACTAATATATGTAAAGTATTTTCTACAATGCATGATCATTTAAATATATTTTTATAGTAAAATTAAATAGATTCCAGCACTGCTTAGAAAGACTAAAAAAGATGAAGTGAAAATTTTTAGGATAGACGTAGAAGAGATAAATTGCAATATCTATTTATCCTTTAATATAACTTTTGATTTTTCAAAATATTTCAATTCCATAATATAAATTTTTTGTAGTTGAATTTTATGTTTCTTTACTCTTGCAAATATCAAATTTTTGTTTATATAAAGAATAAGCCTTTACTGGTTTGATTAAATTGATTTAGGAGTAATTATATAAAAATTTTGTCAAAATACTACTTGCTTGGTCAACTAATTCAACTTTAAAGCAAGATTATTCTTAGATAATATTTATTTTATTTTTATATAAAATTTTATATAAAATATCTGGTCTGAAGATTTTTAAGAGTGAGACAGATAAAACATAATCTCTATTGGTTTGAGTCAATATTTAAATAATTTTCATAAGTAGTCCTACAAGATTATTAAACTGTAAATCTAATATTAATTTTAATTTATCAACAAAAAATTGTTTTTAATTATCCCCACTGCACATAATTTAAAAAAAATTTAATTAAAAAATTACACATTAAAAGGAACACTTTCGAAGGCAATTTAAATTTTAAATTTTGCAATTATTTATCATATTATCCAATTTGCATGTATTTAATTATATCACAATAAATTAAATCACGATTAACACAAGAAATTATTTAAAAAAAAATATAATAAAGAGAAATTTATCAAAACATACCATCGACTTCATTTCGATGAAAGGATTAAAAATTATTCTATTCCTCGAAGACTCGATTGGAACTAGATAGATAATATAGTTATCAGCAGCTTATATACTGAAAATACAACCTCATCTGGTTGACTGGACAGCGTTATACCCACCTGAGTTGTAGTAATGTAATTGCAATATGATTTACTTTCCCTCTTTTAAACATTCATTCTACCAATGATGATGTCTTTTGCAGCAAATATAAGAAATTTTTATTTTTGTGTTTTTCTTTTTGACTGTTTTAAATTTAATATCTAAAAATTTTTTAATTACTTTAATGTTTCAAATTCATAATTCTTTTTAAATAAATAATACACTTAAAATTTTACTTTCAATAATTATAATGCGCATTTATTTGATTTGATAGTTATCATTTTTGGTAAAAGTATGTCAAGGTCGTAGATGAAGAAGTTACAGTTTCATAATTTAGACAGGGTATTGGCTTCTTTTTTTATATATTTTTTTTATTATTAAATATGTAATAATAATATGCATTCTTTGTAAGGTTACAATAAAATAAAGTTGATTTAGATCAATAAAATTTGCTCAATAATTTTTCAAAATTTTATAAAATTAGACATTGGAATTAGAACCAATGTATTTGAAGTTCGTCGCTTAAGTCTTTGGTTTTTGACTAAATTAAAATTTGCTTAACTTTTTCTTGTTTAACATAACTTAACTTCTTCAAAATAAAAACTTGATTTTATTTATTTTACACGTTTTTATTTAATTTTTTCTATTGTAGAAATTGTTTTAACATATTTTCTTTATCTATTTAATGATTTTCGCAATATTTGCCTTCTAAATGAAATGTTTTGTTTTGCTTAATTGGTCTTTGTTTATCAATCTTAGCTAAAATTTTAACGTCTTATATCATGTAATTTTGCACGTTTAGTTTTTTACTATGTTAATTATGTAATTCGTTTGTTTTTAGGTTTTTTCCATTATTTCTATTAGAGCAAAATTTTTACAGAAAATGAACTGATCTATATTAACTTATTTTAAAATTGTATTACATGAGAAAGTAAGTTTTTTAGTTTCTTGTTTGTTCGGATTGTTACTGAAATTTCAAATAAAGTATTGTAAGAAATGTGGCTTTATTGAGTTATTAAATTGTTATTTAGTATGTAATTTCTATGAGGAATGTTACATAATTTTATCATACTGTGCCTGAAGGCCAATTATTTTTTCTTCTTGATTTTTAAATTATTTAAAAGGTTCCTTTGCTTTCCTTAATCCAAGCACCTATCATTCATATATTTTAAAATTATAAATAATATCAGGTAATTAGTTTCAATATATACTTTAGTACAGTAAAGTTTTGTTATTAACTAAAAACACTGTAATTTAATTTTTATGAATAAATACAAAACGCTTCTGTTTAATCTTAAAAGTGAGATATGGATTGAAAAAATCGTGGAAATAGCAGCTTTTATAAACAAAAAAAAAGGGGCCATTCTACAAAGAAAAAGCAGATCACTGCAAAAGAAATTTCAAATCGTATAAACAATAAGCTCTCAAACCCTATGGATTTGCTAAGTTTGTGACTCAAAGGCCAATGGTTTTACCAAGATTTTATAATGATGGTCTTAAAATGAACTTTAGTTTGAGTAAAGAGAACATTTTCAAAACTTAAGAGAAATTCAACCCTTCAGCAATCTTCCGAGTTATCATCTGGCAGTTTGCACCTATCAATGCATTTATTTCATCTTAATTGACCTTAACAGGCTTTCCAGAACGTGGTGCATCTTCAACAACATGTAACTACAAGAACGAAATTTTGTGGAACAATATTGACTTCAGTTAATATATTTTTTCCATATACATCACATAATTTCTGCTTTGCTTCAACTGTATTTTTACCTTTTCAATAGTTAAGGAATAAAATAAACCGAAAATACTCTTTTCAGTTTTCTATTTCCAATAAAACTACAAACAAAATCAAAGGGAATTTTTAACAAATACGCCTTATTATATCAGCTGTCAATATATACATATAAGAATTATGTGGCTTAAGTGTGAAGTTGGCTGTTAAAATATACAATCAGGTCTTCTTTTGGGAAAAAAGGAAATGACTTTCCGATTGAAGCAATATAGTATTTAAAACTGATGGATATTTAAATTTCTTTGAAAAGAATTTAACAAAGTGGACAAAATGTTTCATATATCCTTAGAATACACGTAGTAGCAGTAAGGAACAATAAAAATATCGATTGCTAGCAGTTACTAGAAGATAATTTGTCAGAATAAATGAATTAAAAAATTATTAAATGAAAGATTTATTTTGAGTACATATTTTTCAATTCAATTAAGCAAATCCTTAGGCTGATTTATAAATTCTTATAAAAAAGTCTTTCATTCAACACAAGCTAAATAATCGATTCTTTTACTGTGGCTTAGATATTTTTGTTGAAACGTATAAAAATTGCAGACAAACATTTATCTATTTAATTAAATTTCTTAGAAGAAACCTGTTAAAACTGCTCATATACGTTGAAGTTGATTTTTTTAGTAGAAGTGAACCAAATCTTAACCTTATGTCATAACTTTCAAATCCTTTTCAATTTGTCTGGCATAAAATACTGACAAACTTTTACTTTTACATTACATTTCTTTTCTTCTATAGAATCATTTAAGAAAATGCAACTAAAACTACTTTTATTTTCTATATATCAAATTTTCATTGCTTCTGCACCATTTTTTATGCCTACAAAACTAAAAAAAATGACGTAAGATGTAAGAATTTCGTAAAATATGCAATTTTTCATTAAAAAATATTTCTAATACTATTAAATAAGCAGTTTTTTTTTAAATTTAGGGCTTAAATTAATAGTAAATAAAAATGTTACTTAATATATTAATGTATTTTTAAGATGCATTGATAACTTCCTATCCAATGAAATCTCTTGTGCTAAAATCTTGTTATTAATTATGTTGTAAAAAAATTTTAAAATTGTATCCAGTTAAAAATAGGAAATCGAAGGCATTATGTGACTTAATATCTAATTATAATATTTTTTTTGGTTTTATTACTAATGAGAAACAAGCATTTTAACGAACCAAAATGAAAATCAAAAAATAATATTTTATTATAAATTAGTAGTTCAGCAATAACATTAAATTTTATTATTTTATTTTCTATTGGTAAAAGACTGCTTATGGGAGGATTAATCTTAATACATATAAATGATAAAAGGTGTTGACAACAAATTATTTAATTTCACAGTAGAAACGTTTAATTCTGCTTACTTCACTTGTTTGAATAAATTTTCAAAGATAAGGAAAAGTATAAAAGCAAAATATACAAGTAAAAAAGATATATTAATTATTATAAATAATTTTTGGGACATATAAAAATTTTTTATCTATAGATAGTATAAGTATTCTGTCGTTTAGGTTGACTGAAATATAGCAACAGAAAATATACCCAAGGGCAAGGCTACAAAAAATTTATTAATAAAATTTATGCTTCAATTCCTGGGTTACCGTCTTGCTAAATTGTACCTTGAATTTCTAGACAATAGTTGGGCTTAAATTTGGTTTCAATGAAAATATTAGTGCATTATGTTTCAATTGGTACTTGTCTAATTAATCTCATCTCCGAATTAGTACTAATATTTGGAGAAAATTTTGAATGTTCTGCTTATTTCAGAAACCAACGTTTTTATAGTCTTTTTTCAAAATACTTTCAAACTAATATATTAGGATTTTTCTTATAATTAAATACTTTATTTGTTTTTATTATTTAAATAAAATTTAATGAAGACATTAGATCTGTGTAAAGTTGCTGGATAAGTTATCAAAGAATTTTTAGAATATATTATGCAAATTATGTATTTCTAATATTTATGTTGTGGGTCTAATCATAATAAAATAAAATTATCTGTTAAACTTTTATAACATTTATTTGATAATGATAATTACAACATACCAAGTACATTGATTTACATTTATTAGTATAGACTCAAACATAATTCTAAATATGTCAAGTAAGTAAACTTTCTTAGCCTACTGCTTTTCACTTTATTTACCTCAATTAAGCGAGAAATAAAATAATTTCCGCCACTATGTAATACTTGAAAAATTACAATGAGTTTGATTAGACTGACTCAAAAATTTAATATTCTAAGTTTGAATCACTTGAACCACTTTTAACTGGGTAAAAATATTTGTTTCCTCACTTCCACATAATGCAGAATAGGGCCTCAATGACTAATATCTGGTTATAAATTATAAAAAACACTGTGTGTAAGAAAAAGTAACCAAAATGCTATTTTGGAAATAATAAATTTAAATTCTAAATGATTTCAACTGATTATGTTATCTTTTGAAAGGAATGAGTTTTATCGTTTACTTAAATTAAAGTTTTTCATCTTATCAAGATCAAAAGAAAAACATACGAAATTTTTTTAGTCCCTTTAACTTGAATTTGAAACTCTTTCAATTCATTTAGTTTCTTTTTCAAATGAATGTAATTACAATTTTTTAAACAAATTTTTGTTTTATACCAAATTTTTGTGTTTAATATTTTTTTACTGTTAAAATCAATATTTCCAACTTATAACTAGCAGATCACAATATTTTCTTGATTTAATATTGGTTACTATCAATTGTTGAAATACTTTAGGGTCAATGTTGTCGAAAAAATCATGAAAAATCCAATTCGTCTTTTGTATATTAAAAATAACCCATTTCCTATATTAAAGTTAAAGAAAGTAATGTGATTTTTATGTTCATTATCTTCTAAAACTAATTATTTTAACTCCCTCTTTCCACCTATAAAGGTGAAAGGATATACTATGAAACTCTCGTCAACATTTATCACATTTATTAAACATTGCAATTCTTTGCATAAACATTACATAATTAAAAAGTGCCTCAGGCGAAGACAAAACAAATCCCCACAATATTTATCTAGATAATATTTATAAGCCAAAGCAGTTACTTTAATAAACGACACTTAATTAGATCATTTCTGGCATGTTTCCTTCATTGATCATAGATGGATAAAATATATGTTTGCGTGTTTTTATGTAAATACTTTATAATGACGACTATCTCCGTAAATATAACATTGAAGGACGTTACAGTTGAATCCATTTCGATTACAAAATCTGGCTATTGTATTGGGCCTAAAAACCTTGGATATCAAATCATGCATCCTATCAACCGATGCGCATACCAAGCTACTAAACAATGGGTGCACTAATGCTATATCGTGCTCTGCATTTCTTACTCAATTGCATGGTTCTTTGGTTTACTCTTGTTTTCGATTACATCAAGTAAACAATCATATGTCCGTTATGATCGCAAAATAAAATTTTTGAAAAGAAAATTATAAAAAAAAAATTACGAAAACAGTAGTATGAGTTGAAGAAGGTGAATATGACAACAGATGATGGTCATATGTAATAAAACTTTCGCTATATTATTTCATATGCGCATGTTTTGATTTAAGTACAAAAAAAAAAGTGGTATCATAAAAAAACTTAATAATAAAAATAAAAGTTGCAAGCTGAATTGTCATGTGCAAAGCAATTGATGATAAACAAGTGTCATTTAGTAATGCGTTATTATGAAATTCGGCCACAGAAGGTAATACAAGTCATCTAAAACAAAAAAACAAAAATTAGTTTTTAATGGAATTCAATTAGTTATTAGATTAGGCTTAAATTTATGGAAATAATTTAAAATATTTTGCATAATTCAAACAGAGATTTTTATTTGTTATAAAACATATTCTTATAAATCCCAAATTACTATTTTTTAAGCTTGTTTTTAAAGCAATCATTGAAACTTAATATCTTGTAAATTATTTGATTTCTCTTCTAAGCAAATCAGAATTGAATGCTATCCCTCCAAAATATTATAAATTGTCTAAGCTATTAATGTGTGGTTTATTTGATAAATATAATTTTATACAAAAACCTTACCACATTGTAATCATTTTTCTTTAATCATTTTTTGATAAAGTTAAAGATAAAGAATAAAAAAATAATTCTCGTTATAGTAGTAGAAATTCTCGAGGGCATTAATGCTTGTATTTGTCACTCAGAAAATGTACTTTAAGTTGTCGTTTGACACTCATTTACCTAGTTTACTAATTATGTTTGACAAAAGCTACGTGACATCGAAATAAAAGAGATTTAATAAAATATTTGATCACTTTTTTTTAAGAAATTAACGTTTTCTCAAGTTATGTTTGAAAATCGATCGTTTATGCCACATTATATAATATAAATTCTTTAAAAAAGCCCTACAGGATGTGTTTTAAGAAAAAAAAAAACAAAATTTGATTAATCGGATGGCATACGGATGGCATGTAAATAAGTTGTCAACATAGTGGCAAGTAAATATAATTGATTGTTGAGTATACACGCATAATTTGATATAATTTACTAGAATTGAGTATTTAAATTATTGATTCAAGAAATATTTTCTTGATATAAGTACATCAAAAATCAAGTAAATGTATTTATTTGAAAACCAAACTTTTTATATTCCTACTATTAGCTTGCATAAAAATCTTCAATTGTTAATAAAATCTTTTCTATTCATCCAATCAAGTTCAAATAAATATTTTTGCGCTGGGAGTGAATGACAATTAATGCTAATATAGTTAGTTCAAATTCAAATTCAAATTAATTCATTTATTATATTAAATAAATTACTTTTTAGTTTTATATGAGAGGAAAAATTCAGAAAAATGAATGAAACGAATTCCGAATTCCGAATTCCAAATTCAGAAAAAAAGACAAAACAATCTCACTGAATGGGAAATATAAGTAGGAATATACTTTGAAAAATTTCTTTTTATATTGCTTGTTTCAGTCTAATAAAAGCAAATTACATAAATTAGTCGTCTGGTGTCTTCACATTTGTATCGTTGCCCGAACTGACTTTTAAAGACTGCTTGTTTCAAACAAACCTAAAAATATACTCCAGAGTTAAAGTATCTGCTTAAATGAAGAAGTCATCGCAGAATCATATTATGAAAATTTTTCTTTTTCATAACAAACTTAAAAGAACAAGGAAAAAACAGGCGTTCAATTTGAGGAAAAAAAGCTTTAAACTGATAAATCTCTTATATGTTACTTAAACAAGGAAGCAAATGTTTGATTAGAAATAACTATTATTATAAAAAGTTTTATATTTGTTATCCTTTAAATAAAATACTCCACCCTGTTTTATTTTCAAACTAGATAAACTGTTTTTACCTTTCACTTCCGAAACGACTTTTAAATTTTTATAGATTACATATAAAAAATTATATTTTTCTCATCAATTTCCTATCCAACTGGCTGGAGGCTGTGAATGCACATTGAACCAGACTAATATATGCAGTAAGAAATGATCTAATCATTAACAATTGAAAGTTAATACTGGTTCCGTGATTGCGAATTTTTATTCAACCAACCGCAATATGTTAGCACTAAAAATTAGTTTCGCGTAATATGTGTAGCATTAACTTACTTTCCAGCTGATTTACGCAAATCAGTAGTGCATATTATATAACAGTTTCACAGATATTTTATGCTTTCAAAGAAAGGAATTTAATTTTTGTTTTTATTTTTCCAGCAAGATGATTTACAAATGTAAATCATTAAGATCAGGAGGTAAAATAACCCAAAAAGATTTTGAGTTGTGAATTTTTTTAAGCTACAATTTTAAAAAACTAACTCAATAATAGTATCAGATGTTAAATTAATAAAATGTTTATACTGCTTTAAATAGATATCTTAAGAGTTTTATAACTTTTATGACATATTTGCATAAGACTGGTCATTACTATTAACTAGGTCTATTCACTACGTAATCTTGCACTGAAACAGACCCACAAAAAGAAATCAAGAGAAAATATTTTCATGTAGTTCAGATGGATTATTAATTGTCTAAATAGCTTCTGCTGTTGGTGATGTTCTTGAAAATTAATACTTTATTATGTAATTTATGTAACAAAAAAGCTAAAATAAACGAGTAACTAAATTACTGTTATATTTTTTCATCAGGCATGTCGAGAATCCAATTAGTTTTTTGAACACTTTTTCTTGCTTTGAAATTTTACTTGCTTAAAGAAGGCATTTTTTGTTTACCAAACTTTTATATAAAAAACTGATTTTTTAAGCTTTAATAAATAAATTTAGATGTCAGTTGTGTAAAATGTGTTTACTGAAATATGAAATTTTTCTGGATGCTTTATTATATCAGCCAAAAGGTATTTCTGTTTTTTAGCATTGTATGTAATTTTAGGATATAACATTTTAAAATATCGTTCAAATCTCCTAAATTGTTGCTCAAAAGATGTTTGAAAAATTATTTATGTAGTTTATTCAAAATTTCTTGTAACGCTAAGTACCTTTCTATTTGCATTAAGGCTAGGGATGTTCTAAGTAATGCAGAAATTTTTAATACTATATAGAATAAAATTGAGCCTGAAATCTTAGCAATCATACTCCGACTCGTATACCTGAATTAATTGTTTTTAGACTATTAGCAAATTTTCCTTGTTTTATGCTTCAATAATTTCAGGATGTGTCTTTATCACTAAATGCTTATATTTATATGTTTTATTGTTGCTCTGTTGATACTTAGGTAGTTTGATATGCTTTTCAAATTGATAATATTCATTAAAAGTTAATATTATCTTAAGTTATTTGTCCTTTATATAGTGTATTTATTGTTCGAAACAAAAATATACTTTATAAAAATAATTCAATTATGAGACTTTTTAGAGAAAAGTCATTGAGCAGCTGAGTTCAAGTATTGTAAATGTTCTCTATGAAAATAACTCCTATGAAGTTCTCAGTTAAGCTCGTTTGTCGTGTATACACGTCAAACCAAATCTCTATTACGATACGTTCTAAGTGTTTCCTTGTCCGCGCTATCAGTGACTCTAAATAAACTCCTTTATTATTATTTGAGAATTTTCAAGTTTATAATAACAATGAATTTTTCAAATATAAGTTGTTAGTTTTATCTTACGCAAAAATGCAGTTTTTCGTTTAGCATAAAATTTGGAATAGGATCATTTTGCTCTGCATTCATCGTGTATACAGGTCATCGATTGATTTTAATTTCTCACACTGTGAGGGATTTTAAAAATTAAATTTAACATTTAACTGATTAAGTACCCTGAATTATATAATTTTTTGATACCTCTTTAGTAAATATCACAGAAAATTTATTAATTTGATAAAAAATTTGAAATTGGAAATAGTGCATTATTCATCAGTGCTCAATTCTAATTAAAATATTATACTTTTTCCTTAGTTAATTTTTACAATGGTTCTTGTTTACGTATGAGATGATAAAGTTTTTTCGAAAAAAATTAGTGTAGTTCAGGAAATGGACGTTAATAAATACCATGGCATTTTTTTGTTAGTTATCTTAATTTTTTAATAAAATCATGAAATAATTCACAAGAAAAGTATCAAAATTAGAAAATGTTAACTTAACCAATTCCTTCCGTGTAAATTTTGCAAGTAATTTATTAGCTTATTAATTTTTTTTTTAGCTATTGCGCAAAATACGCCACTTATCGTGATGTTAAATTGGACTAACAAAGTCATATTTGTTGATACGTCTGATTATCTTTTGTACATTTGCTGTCGGGTGATTCAAAGATTTTTCATTTCCATCCTTAGGTGATATTTTTCTTTCAAATTTACAGCGCTTTAGTCCTCATTCAAATGATTATTGTATTTTTACTGCTAAGTTATTTATAATATGTGAATGTTTTAGAAATCAAAACTTAAAATTAATATATTAAATAATATTTATTTCACTTTTAGAATTACAAATTTTTGGAATTCATGATTTTACTTACCATCCATGTTTGCTATTAGATAAATGATCCATGCCTTAACATACTTTTAATTTCTTTACGCAAAAAATCGGAATTAAATCAAAATCAATATAGAAAATCAGCTCCAAATACAAAATGTATCACTTGACTCTATAATTAATTGTCACGACATTGAATTTCTATTGATATTAAATACCTTAAATTCGGTTAGATGATTTTATTGCTTCAGAAATATGGCCGTGGCTCTTTTAACCTGTCTTTTTTATAACTAAAACCTACAAATACAAGCATAATAAACTAAGGAAACATCAAACTCAAAATAATAATGTATATTAATTAGGCAAAGGTATAATTAATTATAATATTTGAATTAAAAATGTTTTAATTTATTTGGCAGGGGTTGACGAAAAAGGAAAATTATTGAGTTCAATAATTCAAACAAAAATTAAAATTATTTTAACTGAAGTTTTTAGATATTACAAACAAATTTTTGCGATTTTCGAACATATTAATTTACCTCGAAGACGAAACAATCTTTGAGAGCTGTTTTCGTCAATTGTAACGTTATCACATCCGAAAAAAAAGAAAGTATGTGTTTTTTACGGTTCAAAGAGTTAGGGTTTGACTTAAAAGTGGTTAAAAATTTTTCCATTTTTTCACTATAAATGCAATTGTGGACAAATGATTAAAATGATTTTATTAAAATTCAATCAAATTGATTGAATTTATGGAATTCAATCAAATAAACAATTAAAGAACAATAAAATATACTTCAGGCATATTTTAAAATTTTTTTTGAATATTTGAGCTCATTTGTTTTAGTGGTTTTGAAGTCCTAAAGAGCTTAGGTACATCTCTTTTCATCCTTTATAATATATACATATCATATAGAAGAAGAAAGCCTACACTAAGAGAATTTAATACAAAACTTAGATACTCAAGAGAAATCTTGTTACTTAAGTTGTAATTGTAGTAATTTCAGTCAGATTAATACAAAAAACAAAAAAAAGCTATAAATTTTTTTAAATATCTTCGTGTTCAAAGAAAAGCTATGCTTAATTAAGTTATTTAGATCATTTTTGTTCATGGATTATGAAATTCTTAAATCAAATTGAAGATTTTAAATTTTAAACGTTAAGACATCCACAAGTCTTTATATTTCATTTAAAAGGAAATGCTGCAAAAAGTTATTTGTGAATGTAATGAAGAGTACATGATTTTTTAAGATATACAAAATACTCCAAGGTTTTACTTCTATTGTATTGGAAAATCATGATATTCAAAAAAACAGATATTAACTTTATATAGAAATCAAGTTTATATATTAATTTAGAATCGTGCATTATTTGAAGGCTTTTCATTCCTTATTTTAATTTCTTCATCAAATTAAAACTTTGGTTATTAAAAGTAATTCAGAAATGAATAGCTTTAACACAAAACTTTGAAGTTATTTCCCATCTAGAAAACGAAATTATAACTCTTTTTATTTATTTGTTTGGAAATTCATTTTGTTTTTTTTTACCTATCAAAAATCTAAACTGAATTTTTATTAAAATTTTAATTCAATATTAGAACTTTAAACTTAAACTAGATAAAAAACAAACTAGAATCAAGGTAAAAATTAAACTACAAGTTCAGACTAGAGCTAAGATCAAACACAGAGCTGAGAAAATGAAGCCCCAATTTTTTATTAAATTTTCTTTCCTGGTGAAAAATATAAATGGTGAATTTATAAATTTAACTGTGTACTAATTTGTTCATTTTTTGTTAGTCTCATCTTTGCTGCTTGAACCAACAGCTAGGATAATGTCTTAGAATTATACAATCTGCTAACAAACTATACAGATCTCCTATTATTAAATATCACGAACTCAAAAATAGTCATTAATGAAATTATAAACAAGTTTACCGTCAGATTAAGTTCCATGACAGATCCTTGATACCTTAGCTAGATGCATAAGAATAATTTTTTTATTAAATTTTTGTTGTAATGAGTTATTAGTCACATACAGGTATAATTTTTACAGTCCTTTTTTACTTTGTTTGAAGTTTCATACCTCTGTAAGCAATAAAACAAGTATTTTCTTAACTCAACTTTTCTTTTGTCAAGACGTTTCTTTTGCAATGAAACTGAGCTTAAAAAAGAGTTGAAGAAACTATTTTAGTTTGTCACATTTTTTATTTTTCAATTTCAATTTCTCAATCCTTATATATTATTTTCACTTGATTAGTCTACTTTAATTTGTCGTAAAAGGAGGAAATATATTTCATGGTCATTTCATCTTCTTTAATATTAGTAAGGAATTTAAAATTCATAACCTTGGTAAGTAAAAGTAGTGAAGTAGTAAACTAATATTTAAACAATGCATATTAATGAAAATTTAAAACGATAATGGGATCGTTATAAATTTTATTCCATTTGCATGAAATTATGTAGTAAAAACTGGTTTTTTTGATACAAATTTATGTAATACCTATTTTTAATAAATTATTCTAAAATATTTTAGCTATTTGAACTTTCAAATAGCCTTTGCATTATTGTTTCTTTTAAATGTAAGAAAACTATATTGTGCCTCAAACTTGATCAAAAAATATAGATCAAGTTTGCAGTATTTTTGCTTTAAGCACGTAGTTTATTTCTAATTTGACATATGACATATTGATGGACATTAAAGGACAATGACTTTTAGGTATAACTGACCTCTCAACGATGCATGCGAATTTGATACTTACAATTAGTTTAAAGGCAACAATTTTTTAGCTTTGTGATTTCCAAAACAATAGCTTCAAAGGAATTTTTTATATTGAATTAAAATTCTTCTTTGATCGAAAAAGATACCATCAGATCAAAATTTAGGCTTAATAAGAGTTATTCAGACTTTCTTTACTTGCAAGCAATTTTAAAACGTTATTTGGCTGGCTTTAAATGTAACCGTTCCGATAATGTTAAATCTTGAAAATCAGATTGTAAAACTGGAAACCACATAAGAAGTTTTCAATTGTAAGATATAAATAGTTAAGAAGATGTTTTTCAAAGTACATGTCACCTTTGCTCACAGTCGACTGAAAACATCATCATATCAAAGATTTGAAGGGAATACTTGGAGCTGAAAATAGATGAAACCTCATAAATTGGTAAAAATGAAGAACTTGGTTTCTATTATAAAACTATAAAACTTTAAAATATAGTGTGCAGAACAATCACAGGTGGAATTATAAACAAACACACTTGAATATTATTATTATTATTATTACTTTTTTTTAAATAAAAAAAATCAGTCCAGGGTTTTTCTTCTATCCCGTTTTTAAAATAAGTATTTTATGATTCGGTTATTATATATTCAAAAAGATGCCTTTTTAAATTAATTTCAAGTTGGGCCTGCCCAATGATAAGTTAAATGGTCGCAGTATATTAACTGTGCAAAGGGAGCAAAATCATTAGTTTTCAAATTGAAAGCTTGGGAAAGCTTAAAGTTTTACTTATAATTAATTCAAATTAAACATCTAAAACAAACTTATAAAATCAATAAAAACTTCATATGAAAAATTTCTCTTGAAATTATTACTTAAAAAATAGATTTAATATTAATTACTATATGCTATCCCAATTGCATACCTTAGGGCTATATTTAATTAATTTATAGCAAGTGTTTAACTGAAAAACACACTAAAAAACCTTTTTCATTGGCTTGTATCAAATTAAATCAAGTTACTGATTTAATTAATCATTCAACAGCGTGAAAAAAATATCATAAATGAACTTATTTACACTGATGGCCATAACCTTGATATTAAAAATATCATGAAAAGATAAATTAGATTTTTGTACTTGATTAAACTTTTATTAAACTTTCAAAATTTTGGCAAATTTGATAATAATCATTTAGTGAAAAATACCATAAACCTTGGAGTTTATAAAATTAATAGTTTAATTTATGATGTGAAAAATTTTATGAATAAGTTTGTTAAAAATATTAATGAAATTAAGTAACTATAATTTAAGACCTGATTTTTATAAAAATTTATTAAAGAATTTATTGTCTAGACTAGTTTTTTCAACTCATTCATTTTGAAAAGAATAATTAGGATAACAAGCGCATATTGTATTAAACTGATTAAGTTTTGTAATTTATCAGGGATTTTCTTAAAAAATGCAAAATATATTCCATTGTTTTGGTTGTTTGTTAATGAAAGTTTGACTTAATTGTTTTATTGTTGTAGTTGCAAGACATACATTAATAAGCTTCTAGGTTAAATGATAAAAGAAAGATAGTTGAATTTTGCTTAATTATCATTTATCATTTTTAGTCAAAAATTTAAGCTAATATTTTGATACTTGATTACAAGCACAAAAATATTTTACGTGCTACATAACAAGCAAGTTGAAATTAATTTTCAAAAAAATTAGATTAAAACGCTAATGAAGGCAGAACACAATGGTCCACATATAATGTAGTTTGTACAGCATTAGTTTCAAATTTTCAGCCCATAACAATTGGTTTTGCTGTCAAATCAAATATTTTGGAGAAAAATTTCTTCAATTAATTACTTATATGAACTAAAATAGGTCAAAAAGTTTTATTCTATAAAAGCAATTTTATGACAGACTATTGTGATTTTTTGAATTTTATAACTTTGAAGAATAATTATTCTTTCATTTATAAGTATAAGTGAAAATATATATTTAGTGATTCTAAATATTTGCCGAAAAATTGATAAATAATGTCGTAAAAAATAGAATGAAGTGTCTTTTTAAGTAAATTTAAGTTGATAATAAAACGCTTAAAAGGCTTATAAAAGAAGACTTGTTAGTTATGCCTGAGAAAATTTATCCCTGAGAATTCCTTAGTTACTTTTTTATCGAAATAAAATGAGAAAAATAATTACTAGACAGAAGTATCCATTTTCCATTACTTAAGACAATAATATGAACTCGTTTGAAAATATAATTGATTACTCTCAAAGTTTCTTCTATTGCTAATCAAATTACTTCTCTCCATTGAAATAAATAAAAGCGCGATTGTAAGGCTTCAAAATAAATAAGTCCAGATTTATAAAAATCCAATTGTTTTGTGAAATTCAACTTTGTTTATTAACATAATATCATTTAACACTCAAAAATGTAATTCAAAGAATTTATAACATTTTAATATCAATATAAAACGTATTATTTCTTGCTTTAAAACTGTTCTCACTTTCGACAATGACTTCAGCATTTGATACAAATTCTCAACTGTGAATACAAAGTTTTTAATTTTTGGCAAATATTTATAGAAAAAAGATATCAAGTAACAGGAATGATTTAATCGTTCTTTTGCATTTCTAAGGGTGGCTTTTTCTATATTGTACCATAACCAAAAAGCTTTTATTTTTAATTGAATTAGCATAGTGTAAAAGATTTTTAAATATAGACCTTATCAATTTTTTAAGTTTCTTTAATTTGCTCTTTATTATATAATATCCAAGTAGATTAACTCTTTTGTTAGCTTTAAACATGATACTGGCTATTATTGTTATTATTATTATTATTTTATCAAAAATTTTCCAAATTCAATAGAACAACATCAAAGACAAAAAGTTTCTTTTCTTTGCTTTTTGAATCTATTCACAAAAAATCATATGTCAACATTTCGACATGGAATTTGAAATTTAATCCCACTAGAAATTTGTATCTATAAAGTATATTTTTATTGGTATATAAGAAAAAACCAAATTTAATTAATTTTTTAATTTGAATAAAAATAATAACCTAGATTAGTAGTAATGAATGACTTTTTTGTAATTTGCCTGATATGGTTTTTAATTTCTACACTATTTCTACCTTAAAATCCAAAATTTTAATTAAATAAATATTTGCATTTATCCATAATTTGAAGCAAAAAAAACTGACATTAATTAAGATATGTGGGTTTTAATTTGATTGCACAAACTTTAAGCTATCAGCAAATAATTTTAGTTTGCAAATAGTTTTATCTACCGTCTAGCAAAAAAATCTAATAAAAAAAATTAAACATTCACAGTTAACTATCGATGCAATGCAATCAAACTTAATTAAAGAAAATCACTAATCATTTAGAACTTATTACTTGAAATTTAATTAAGTTGCACATTGTTTTTTTTTTACTTTGCTAAAAAATTTGACTACATAAAACGAAGGGAATCAATTCAGATACATATACATTAATTTCATAATGAAAACAAAACGGAAAATAATTTTACTAGTGGCACAAAAATGAAAGTTAATAATATTAGATAATCAAAAGTTTCAGGTTCAAGGTCTTAGCCTCAATATTTAAAATGAAAACAAAATGAAAAAGATCAACAAAAAACACTAAACTAAGCGCCATAAAGTAATTTCCATTGACTGCCAGCCAGCCACCAGCATGTACCATAAAATTCATTTTGCTTTCATTGAAACCGACACGAAAATGATTTCCTAAGAAGATGAGATGCAGTGAAATCTTTTGAATTGATTTCGTTTTTGATATCATTGAACATCTTTGTATAATTTCAAGTTAAAGTTAATTTTAGTCTTCCTTTTTTGGATTGATATATATTTATATACAACCATTGTTTAGAATTTTAAATGTCACTAGCTTCTCAGAGGTATTTTTTATGGTAATAAATATATCGTTTATAGTATCCTGACTAAGAGGTAATTAAACCCATTACTTAGAATTCAGCTATTATGAAACATATTAAAATTGTAAAAATTTTTGATTATTTTTAGCAACATAAAAAAAAAACAGAGAAGACCTTAATATGATACTTCCTACAAAAATTTTGTAATAAAAACACAAGCATTGACACTTGAAAGCTAATAAAAATACATTTTTAATATCTGCATATTTTAGTGTTGCATTTTTTAAAGACACATACAAGAAAAATGTCGTTAGCTAAAATTTTAGAATTTTTTGAAATTCTATCTGTGTCTATCTGTATGTTTAAAAGAATTCGATCAACATAAATAATGCCAAAAATTAGTTTTCTAACTTTAAGCACAAAACATATGCTAGTAGAGTTTTATTAGTGGTCAGGGGATTATGGGTAGGTGCAATAAAATTTATTTTACCCAAGTCAAATGCAATAAAATTGCAAGATCAATGATATCTTTAAAGTATAATTCAATTAAAACTGCCATGTCAAAAAATAGAGAAAAAATATATTTGATTTGTTGCATATTGGCCCAGCCCATTTTAAGATTTCGTTTTTTATTTAGAAACTAGCTCAATTAATTTATGAAACATTTCCTGTTTGAAGGTATATACATGTATATTTTTAAAGGTGGGTCGAGTTTCATCGTTTTAATATGAAGTTATACTCTATTTGGAAATATTATAATTTTTAAGAATTTTGTGAAAAATATTCAGATTCAACTGTCTCCAGCTAACTGGCATAGATCAAGTCTCTTTTTTCAAAGTTTAGTGATTGTTAATTACTTTATTGATTATAGTATCTACCTTTAAATCTTCAAATATTAATTTGTGCTGTCTTTTCCTTTAAGACTTTTTGCTAATTTAATTTTACTATTAGTATCCAAATTGCAATGTCTAATGATTTTTTGTATTCTTTAAATGAAAGCACAAAGCCTAAAAATTACCCGTAATATTGGTGTATAAAATTTCTAAAATTAAAATCATGCTTTTTGCCAAAGGAGTACACGTTGAAAAAGAATACAACCACTGAATTTCCTTGTAGAGATTATATGAAAAATTTCGCTTAAATATATATGAATAATTTTAACTGGCCATTTAAAACTGATCATTTACATTGCGAATATAATCACCATTTGAGATATATCTCTGATTTTTTTTTTTTAAAATACAAAAAATTGGAACTGAATTAAATTGTTTT
Organism: Acrocera orbiculus; assembly: GCA_947359355.1. NCBI lineage: Eukaryota > Metazoa > Arthropoda > Insecta > Diptera > Acroceridae > Acrocera > Acrocera orbiculus. The sequence goes on from OX375757.1 coordinate 4,964,018, forward strand.
ATTTGGTAAAACTACTAACATTACTTATAGTTTGATTATTGTGAATTCGATGAAGTATAACTTTGCATGAAATCAAAATAGAAAAAGAGGACATGAAATCATTTAACTTGGAATACTTCTGACGCGCATTTCATTTCAAATATAAAGTTTTCCTTATTATTATTTAAGCTTTTGCTCAATAGTTATATCAAATATATTTCATGGCAAGTGTAATTGTATATCAACGGCCAATGAACTATATAATTATTACTTCTGTTATAAGGCATTTTTGTTACTTAAATTATATAAAAAGAATAAAAATTCTTACAAACAATTTTTAGCTTTGAGATGCTTTCTAAAGCACCTAAAATATAAATTTTGTTTCCCTGATTTATGACCAAAAACCAAAATACATAGACTTTCAATTCTATACCTCAAATGAATAGAAAACGTTTTAGGTATTTTCCAAAAAATGTTGTAATTAGTAATTATTCAATAACTTCAAAAATTATTCGTGACAAAATAATTACAACAAGGTGCTCCCAGATATAATTAGTAGCAAGCTTGGATTTTTTATTATTGCCTAATTTATCAAAGTCAATGATGCGTAGGAAAAACTTTGATTTAATTACAAACTTAAAGTACAATTACATTTTATCTATGATTCTTTAAAAGACTAAGTAAATCAAGCTTACAACTATGGAGTAAAGGCATTCTATTTTAACATTTGGAAAGGTATTTTTGGTTATAAGGCTTTAAGATTTAACTCACAATCAGTTCTATCTAGCACAAAAGCTAAAAAAAGCTAAAGTAAATTCATGAGGCCATTCCCTAAGAGGAAGTGTTTTTTAAAGTTCTATCCTCGAAAGTAACCTTATAACCAAAATGTAACTCTCTGGCATTGATGCTGAATTGCTAAGTTTACTATTTCTTAAAGTTCAACTCGAACAAGTCAAGCATCATATAATACTGAAAATAATCAGAAAATGTACTAAGCTTGCTATTATCTTTGTAACAAGTGGATTTTCTAATAACCAAAATTGTTTCTTCGGAATTTTGACGCCAATAGATGCACATAACAAATAATTTTTAAATCGTGTTAAACTGAATTTTTTCTTAGAATAAATAAATTTATTATGGGATACAGTATAAAAGATTAAAGTTTGTACAGGAAGTAAGCAAGTAATATTTACCATAAGGTAAGAAAGATTATGACAAATATGGCATGTCAAGGTTTACTAAAGCTCTTTACTCTTTAGAACTGAATTTAAGCTTTTCTTAATATTTTGACTTTTATTTTGGCAAATAATCTAAAATTTTAATATTTTGAACAACGTTAGGCTTTAAATTGTGATATTTTTAATTGAAACCTTGTTTAATTTTTTCAACTACTTCCTTGAAAGAAATTTTCCATATTGAAATTTTGACCAATAATTATTGCACCTCATTTTTCTAAAGTTAATTTAATTTTTATAGATGATAATTGAAGTATTGATTATTTTAGGCAAAAAACTAAAATATTTTTCAACCCTTTCAAAATAAAATAATATTAAAACAAAAAAAAGAAACACAAAATATTGAACACTTATTTTTATTTAAATATAAATAAAATTTTATACAAAAATCGCTTAAGATGAACAATCTAAATGGCAACAGAAATATTAATTAATACTGAAATATTCTGCAATATTTTGTGTTTTTCTGTGATAAAAAATAAAATAGAAAAAAATCTTGCCAAAAGAAAAAATTGTTTTGTTTTCTGTCTGCAAACATTGACAATCCAGCATTTATTTAAATATTCCTAATATTAATTTACAATAAGTAAAATTTGGTTTTTCAGTTATTAATTATTCCATATTGATCGTCCTTTTTTGTGATATTTATATATAAATCATATATAAATTATCCTTTTTTATATCGTTTAAAAAAAATGTATATATAAAAATATAATTCGTTTGTTTTCTCTAAGTTATAAAGTTCAATCATTGTTTAATGATGATAGCTATAATCATGTCCGTATCCACTGCTATAGCTGGAATAATGATGATTATTATCTAAGTGTAGTGAAACAGGTCTTTCAACATGAACGGGATAATGTACTTTCTTTTCAACAATATAGGGTACAGGCTTCTCTACAGGTACTGCATATGGCTGAGGTACATGAACTGGATATGGCCGATCAACAGGCACATGGACAGGATAAGGTACTTTCTTTTCAACAGGGTAGGGTTGTGGGACAGGTACTTCAACTTTAACTGGATAGGGAACGTGTTTTTCAACAGGATAGGGTTGTGGGACAGGTACTTTAACTGGATAAGGAACATGTTTTTCAACTGGATAAGGTTGAGGTACAAGTACTTTCACAGGGTATGGACGATCAACAGGAACATGAACGGGATAAGGTACTTTCTTTTCAACAGGATATGGTGCTGGAATATGAACTGGAACTTTAACGTATTCTTTAACTGGATAAGGTACATGCTTAACAACTTCATATGGTTGTGGTACTGGAACTTTAACGGGCACTGGAATATGTTTTTCCACAGGAACAGGATATGGACGATCAACAGCATATGGTACTGGTACACCCTTAACAAGTGTTATTGTTTTTGTTACATCAGTATGGCCACCAAGTAAATAAGCACCGGAACCATAACGTATATTTCCATTATATAATTCACCACCAAAATGATTATCACCAAAATAGCCAGTTTCTATTCCTAATCCACTATGTCCTCCTAATCCATTATGAATATATCCACCACTATGTCCATAGCCTAAATTTAATAGTCCACGTTTATCAACTTTTTTTTCTGTTGGTTCAGTTTTTTTCTTTACACTGGTTTCAGCTAAAACTGATACCAGCAAAAGTGCTGAAATACATATCTATATAAAAAATGAAAACAAAAAACAATTATTATTAAAATATAATTAACAATTATTAACAAAATTCTTTTGTTTTGTGAATAACTTGGAAAGTCCCTTTGTTAATAATAAAAAGTTTCTTGTGAAAGTATTAACTATTTATGGGATAAATATTTAGCTTTTGATTGTTTTCACTTGTATTTTCAGTTAATTATTATTCAAAGTATGTAAAAACGATTTATTTAATATGAATTTATTTTGACTAGATATCATGTTAATGCAATATGATCGTGCTAAAATTCTCGTAGGCACTTTTCCTTTTTGTTAGTAACTAGCATACCTAACTAAAGAATGAAATTTTATTTATTACTATAGTAAAATCACTTTTTTCTCTGATGCAATTAATTTAAAGAAGAATAATATGAACAGGGAACCATAAAACTCTAACTTGAAAAGGGAAATTTAAATTAAATATTTATTTTTTAAACAAGATCACACAATCAAAAAATATCTTCATTATCAAAATTTCCACATTTAGCAAAAACCAAAAAAAAAAAAAAAACCAAAAAAAAAGAGAAATTTTATTTTATGAATAAGTTTCCTTAAATTTAATAATCACTTTTACTCACAAATATTTTCATTGTATAAAATCACTATTAAATTGTTCCTTTAATATCCTTGTTATAAGTTTCCAATAAATTTCCGTGGTATTCCTTCTACACAAGAACTTTCTTATAAAATAATGGATACTTATTGATTCAAAGTCAATAACTGGATGCTGAGTGTGGTCAGTTACTTGCTTTTATACTATTTAATTAAAAATAAAATATAATAAAATACGAAAAAGTTTGGGGTGAATTGTTGTTTGATAGTCAATTAAATAGGGTACTAGAAAAATAAATATAAAATATAAGCTTATTTATATAGGTAGTTTATATATAAAAAGACACAACGATAATATCAATGGTCACACAATCAAAACTACTAGTATAGAATACAAATAAGTTTACTTTCATTTAAAATTTCCATAGTCTAAGAAGGTTGTCTCAGCACTGCTTGTGCTTCTTAATATTATTACCAACTATCTTTATCTTAAAGTTTTGTCTTTTATATTAAGCGACAGGTTTTTTAAAGTTTTATATGTGATCGCATTTATTACTTAATGCACTCTCGTGTTGATACCCACCATTCAATTGGTTTGTTTTATAATAAAAGAGGAGTGTTAAATTTATTTTTGCTTCTATGACAGTGGGGAAGTTAATATCTAATAATTAAAAATTTTAATTAGTTATTAAAAATTAATGTTCAAATTTAAAAATTATTATTCATTTTGATTTTGAATGAAGTAGTAGTAGCTGTTATTATGCGTCTTCTTATCCTGGACTTTTTTTATTAATTTAGGCAAAATTTGTTTGTAAATAATCTTAATTTAGATTTTGAAAAATATTTGAAGCTATTTAAGTAGTGATTCTCATCATTAACTGTCTGATTGGTGATTTAGTGTTGTTTTTTTTTTCGTAAAATAAAATCTTGTGATGTGATGTATGTTACTTTTGAAAAAACTGATTACAATTACTCAAATATGTGCTGATGCTTATTTACAATGACATTTTTTGTTTTTTTTTTGACTTAAATTTTTGTAAATATTTTATTTAATGTATAAATCTAGGAAATCAATGTAGAAAACTTTTTGGAAGTATTTAATATAAAATAGATAAATATTTTTTACAGCAGGATTGTAGTAATAAATTGGCCTGCTGCTAAATATTATTTAGTTTTATCAATAAAAATATTTAGATATTGTTTAATAGACTTTTAATAAAATAATGAGTAACCCAAACGATTAAATAAAATTGTTGAAGTTCCATAATGGAATGGAAGTAATTCAAAAATTTTAAACTTTGCTTTAAGTTTAATATATTAACCATAATAAATGATTAAATTGAAATAATAGCTAGTTAATCTTCCACCATTTAGTGATTTCTTAAAATATCCATCACTGTTTATTCTATTTTCCAGGATGATATAAATATTTGATAAATTTAGTATTTTTACCATCCGGTTTTTTGATTGACCAAGAACCTAAGGATAATAGTTATTATGCAAAAATATGTAGAAAAATGTTATATTTCATTTTAAGAACAATATTAGGATACTGCTCGATCCTCATGCTCTTCAATTTTTTGAAAACTTGAATAAATCATAAATATTTTATTTGTTTATTTTATCACTAAGTACAGCATGATCTAAAGTATTATCTAAAATTAGGTACTGTTAAAGTAACCAATTTTTCCTTAAAAATACTACAATTTTCGTAATTCGACAAATCGAGCCGATAAACTATTAATATATTTGGTTTGCTATACCTTTAAAAATCACTGATTTGTCAAATTTGTTTGCGAACAATATACAAACTTTGACATAAGTAGTAATCTTAACAATCTAATGGGTTTTTCTGTTAATACGACAAAAAATTCAGAAATTTAATTTTAAGACAATTTATAAAAAGAACAGATTTCAACAAATTACTAAAGGGAATTGTAATTATTTGCATATTGTAGGAACAAATACAGATTTAGTGTCATAAGTGCGTTGTAATGATTTATTGTGAAAAAAGGAAAAGGATAATCATGCCTCCTTTTTTAAATAAAGTGTTTCTAACAAAAAAATGCAAAAAGTTATTCAAGTATCAAGTTGAATTTTCCTCAAAATTTTAATTTCATGTATCAGCCTCAGGACTTATTGATCAATGACTTTAAAATTATTCTATACTTATATTTGCTTTTTATTAATTCAAATTTATGTATTGAATATTACAACAATACTTAATAAGCTTATAGACTTGAAGTTTTAACTCATAATTAGACCATTTATAATTAAATAATTCTTCAATTGTTTTACACTATTTTTAACATCATCTTGGAATTTCATTTACAAAAAACAAGTGAAACATCCTGTTTATTAGTTAACTTATGTTATATAATAATTAGCATTCCTGATATTTTATATGCAACAGAAAATTTGCAATCGTTTTTGTTTTGTACAAATAATTTCGAACGTGTTATAACTAAACAATAAGGGAAGTTATTTAAGACTAAACAATTGGGACATAAAACATGATTTTTATACACCACATGGTTAAGATTTCATACAAATCAATTTTGTTATTTATTAAATATAAAAAAGCTGTTAATGTCATGGCTTAACTTGCTTTTGATATCTAACCGTATTAATAGTGTCCTAGTATGGAAACTTTTCTTTAAGTTTACATCTATAAAATATTTTATTCAAATTAGATCACGATCTAAAAACCTGGTAACCAAATGAGATACATATGTTCCAATATATACATATTATGCACTATAAGTAGACAATTATATATGGGCTGCTGGTTTTAGCTTTAACCTTTTCTAATTAGTCTTATGGCTAAATGATTACTGCTATTCATGTTTAGATATTATATTAGATGAAAGGAAATTAAATATTTACTTTGACTTTTAATCAATGCAAGTTGAATTTATATAGAGTAATAAATGACATACTTGTAATTTATTTCTTTTAACCAAAATCTGGTAATACAAGAAATTATGATGCAACTTTTAAGTATCCAATAAGAAAAAATCAAAATATATATTATATATTTGTTAGGGTTCAATTTATTTGCGATATAAATTTACATAAAATTATTGAGTTTATCGTAAAAATAGATTGCTCTTTCTATGATTTAATTACTAAATTACGATTATAGCTAATTTTCATAGTTTCATTGGTGATTTGATTCATGTTATCCTGTTATACTTAATATATAAACTATTCGTTTATCTTACACATCTTTCAAAACCAAGTAGTGAGTTGTTCTCTAGTCAAAAACAAACCATATTTAGAGCAACAACTCGGCTGCTAACTATCATAATAAAAGTAAAGTAAAGTAAATACCGGAAAATTAAACTGAAGTCCAGGCTAATAATGTATCTTTAGGCTATGAAAAAAAAAACTGGTAACTAGCAGCTGAATTTTATTTTGTTTCACGCTTTTATTTTAAGATAAATGTACGACGGTCACAAAATTACATAACATTTCATTTAGCATACATATTATTCTGTCGTAATCATTGTTTTTCAATTGTATTTAACTGGAGAGTTACAAATGGCACGATATATTGTTATAACCCAGAAATCAAATTTCAGATTTTAAAGAGCTAAAATAAAACACCAAAAAAGAACTGTTTGAATACAAAAGACAGAACTATGCTAGACAACTTGCCTAATAAGGAAATTGCCAGTAAATGAATGTAAAAAATAAAATAATTGAACTATCGTAAATTTGGACCTGTATCTCAGTATATAATTTTTTCTATACATAAAGAGAAAAAATAGCATTGTAAACAATAATTAATACTTCATTTTGAATTTTTAGGTATTTTTACAACTTAAAATTCAAATTTTTACTACTTTTGAATAAAATCTTTAATAGAAATCAAATTTTGTGTTGTAATTTGTTATAACAATTTCAACAATGATTCTTTGATTAGTAATATCATTAATATATATACTTATATACAAATAAATATTTATATAGCTGAAAAATGTCACGACAGAGTTCGACATTTAGATAAATTAAAAACTAAAAAGTATAGGAATGAAAAGTGCACGTATTTTGTTGACATATATTTAATTTAAGTTTCTTAACAAATCCTAGATTGGCTTAAAAATGCTGATCACGACAAACCTTTCGTATGCTAACGATTTGAACTTTATTATCAGGCTAATTTATTTGCACTATTGATATTACTTAACTAAGATTATTAGTAGATCATTATTTAAAAATAATTTTTTAAGAAGATACAGTTTGTAAAAATTTCTATTACTCTTGAATGGAAACAAACATGAATCGTAGTAAGTGATAATGATTTTCTAATTTGAAAAATTTATTTAGTAGTAATTGAGCTAGCGGCTGTTAGGAAATATATTTGTTTAACATTTGACATAAAGAAAAGAATAACTTTTACGTTTTGCTAAATAGGAGATATTAAACTAACAGGAGAACTAAAAATTGGAATATTTAATCTAATAATAGATTTATAAATTAGAAATTCTTCTTTTTAAACACACATTCACCTTTGTAATCATTGCGTTTCTAGAATGATATCATTTGCACATACTCTCGATAAACCGATATTTTAAACCCAAATGTGCGAACAACATATGAACATATTGGAACTCATCGATATAATCTCATCGTTTATTTATCATATTGTCACCTATTTAGCCCTTCTTTTTTTCTCACCGCCATTAATAACAAATTTTTTCCGTAAGACTTTGTTAAAGCTAACTAATTTTTCAGGGTAGTTTCAGTTTCCCTTTTTTGAAATCACGTATTACAGGGAATAATGTATGCGTTTTTCAATGTGATCATCATATTTAAAAAATTGCATGACTCGAAACATAATGAAAAATAATTTTAAATTAGACACTTATCAGTCTTATCCTGATCTATGTGAGTTTAGAAAACTCGATTGATTTATGTGTATATGTACTCAAAAACTTGCCAAAGGGATATATGAAGTAAGGATTACCAATAATAACATCTTATGAATAAGTTTTTATAGCAACGTAAAATAATATAAAGTTTAAACGTATTTACCACTTTCTAAATACTCCTATTAAAATTTTAAGCAAACCTTTTATGTTTCCTTTAAAACAAATAAAAATTAATCAAAACCAAAATTTATTGTTTACCTTACAAAACTTTATTAACAGTTGATAATTAATTTAGTAATGAGTGTACATTTATTTGAAAACTTTAGAAATTCAAAAACAGTTAAATAGCACAACATTGAATAATTTTAAACATTATTCTCTTCAATAAGTTTTTGGGAAAAAAGCATACCATATGTAAATGCAGCTCCTGCAGCCTTAAAAAAACTGATTAAATTTGAAAAAATTGTTAAGGTTAAAAAAAAACGTACAGCTGTTAACATTCCAAAATTAATAGTGAAAAAATTTCCTGAACTCAAAGTTCGATGTGAAGACGAAAGAATGACGGAAAATCGTATAACCTTTTATATACAATTTCAAAAATTCAAGTTTATAATTTTTCCGTCAAATTACCTTTTTTACAATTTTTGGTCGACCCCTTAACTCATTATGCAACACTGCAGCAATACTTTTCGTCTAAAAAAGAAAATTTGATTGTTTATAATATAATGCGCTATTATGCAATTTTCTACCTCCATGTGATATTGGTTACAAATTACTCCAACAAGAACAAATATAGAAACTTCAACAAAAAGTAAGCAAGAACTTCCTGAAAAACAAAGAAGGACTTAAGATAACATACTGTGCAGGCTTAAGTTATTATGTTTGATGGTTTCATTTTTTTTGAATTTAATGCTTACATTGAAAATTTTATCATATTAAGTATATTAAATTATTCTTACGTATTAAATCCCAAGGGTCATCATAATGTAATTCATAAAAACAGTCAAATATATTCATTATTGTCAAAACCAACTTATTCAACAAGCAAAAATATATTATGCCTCCGAAACGGTTTTCAATAACTGCAAACAATTCAAGTGTCAATGTATGAAATTTTCGTAGTACAAAAAACCTCTCCAAGTCATTCTCAAATGCATTCAAGCAAAATTTTCGTATATCTTGCATTTCGGTTTTTAGCTCTTGCACTCTATCAATCAAAATTAAAATAAAAAACAAATAATGCAACATATTAAGGTGAATAATTGCTTCAGACCAAAATGTCAAAAGCAAAGAATTTGTCCATTGTGGAAGAATGTCAAATAAAGATACAATTAAACATGACTTTGTCACTAAAGGAAAGGCTACACCAATTAGGATGCAAATAACTAAAGTGTTCGTTACTTTGTTTTTATTTGGTTTGGTAATGAAATTCTTATTGACTTCATCAAGCTCAATGATAACTTTCCATACGAGTTCATCTTCTTTTAATTTAAAGATTGTTATTAAAGTAATTATCAAATGCGTAAGTAGTGGTGATATGGTAGCAATGTGATATACATTATAATCTACAACAGAATCAGTTTCAGGAATTTCTTTTAAAATTACACTTTCTGAATACAATAAAATCACAATAGAAATGATAGTAAAAATATTCTTTAAAGTTATATTTCTCCTATCCAATGTTTCGTGTGATGCAAGAGAAATCCCGAAAAAATTTAAAACTTCAAAAAATTTCTTAAACTCTTTTTTGGTTGACATTTTACACTTTTTAAAATATTAAACTGCTTCTGAGCACAAATGTAAGAAAACTATTCATTTGTTGACAATTAGTTTTTAAAATATTCTAATTTTGGAAAATAAGTAGTGAACAATTATTAAGACTAAAAGATAATTAAGAGGTTAAAAGTTTCCTTAGTAACTTTTTGGATGCGTGTTTTAATTTCATTTACATGATTTTATGTAGTGCACAATTATTAAGACTAAAGGACAATCAAGAAGTTAAAATTTTCCTTAGTAACTTTTTGGGTGCGTGTTTTAATTTTATTTACATGATTTTATATAGTACCCAAAATATTTGTCTTTTTCCTTGAATGTTTTCTAATTACGTTTACTATAATATTATAAATAGGACATATGTAGATCGTCTTATAGAGATTAGTATATTAATATTTTTTTGAAATGATTTATTGCTTCTTGACTAATACTCAAAGTTTTAAATATAATTTCTGTTTGGTATAATTTCAAACTACTAAACCTAACACCTATACGGTAAGTATAATCGTGTATGAATTTTTACTTTAAAAAATGCTAAGCGTCTGGTCCATCATTCCCTTGTGTTCTTATTTTTGTTAATTGAATGAAATATAAGCAATCAACTATAAAAATTGAAAACTTGGCTTCAAAGGCAAACAAGTAAAGAAAAATCTTCATGTTGTCAGCATGCTGAAATTGTTACTGCTATTGTTCATTACTTTCTTCTTCAAGGTAATTGATGAAGAGAATATCGTAAGTATTCTAATGTGCTCCTTTTGCTATCCACGAAACTTATTAATCGATATTTTATGGTATAATCTTAATTTTGAATTTTAATTTTTTCCAGTTGTCTAAATTTGGACAAATCATTTTTAAAACAAATTTACTCCTTGTTTTAGCTTTTTGAAAGAATCTTAAGGGTTAAGGGTCTTAAGGGTCTCAAAGTTGTCAAATGGCTCTCTCGATTTGTGAGGTAGTTTTTAAACATGTTTAAATTTTTACTCACAAATTGTCATTTCTATATACTTTATATGAGACGATAGAGACATTTGAGAACTTGGAGATTATAGTGAATAAGTTTTTTTATTCGATATTAATTTAATCCTTGGTTTCAGACAGACAAGTCAGGGTTTTAAAATAAATTGGTTTTTTAGTTAAAAAACAGCTTTGAATAACAAATTCAGCTGATTCAGTCTACAATTTTACCATTTAATTTACAACGATCGCTTATATTTTCGAGTTATGCAAACCGAAGTGATATGAATTTGTGTATTTAGTTTTGTTATTTTACTAAAAGCACTTTGCACTCAGTATAAGATATAAAGAGAATAAAAATTTGAAGAAGCGTTGATAAAAAAGTTATTTCTCAACTATAAAAATAAATAAAAATACAAAGTTCAGTTCAGAAATACTTTTACTTAAAAAACTACAACTATATTTTATTTTATTAATAAAAGCTGAGCTATATAAAATTATATTGTGTTAAAAAAACTGTTAGCGGTAGTGGATTTTTAGTTCACTAGCATTTATCAAAAGCCTAATTAGGTCTCAGCTATACTAAAATGGAACTTGAAAATAAATTAGTTATCAGGTAACCTTCAAATTATGTGAACTACTCAAGCAACTTTTTCCATCAGTGCTTCCTATACTTTTTTTTGTTTTTGCTCATTTAAATTTAAGTTTTATGCCACCTTCACATGGGCACATATACACACACGTAAATTATAATAAAGTACTTAACTTTTATTTTTCAAGGAAATCTAGGATGAAATTTAGCCTTCAATAGTCACAGTTTTATATTTAGTACAAAATTTATGGCAATCTTTTTGAAAAATTTTTATTTAATTTGCAGTAAAGGTATTGACTTTTACTTATGAAAAAATTAATTTTATATCTAATTTTTGTTAGATAAATAAGAGTGTTGTTTTTTTTAGAATAGGAATAAGTTTTGTATTCTTGTATACTTTAAACTGAAGCAAATGGTTTGTCTGCCTAAACATTATATTATATAGGATGGTCCATTTGAAAATTGGAATTTCATTTTCCTATAACAAAAAAAACGACTCAATATTTTTCAATGGTTGAACATTTATTTGAAAGGTCAATTTATGACATTTATTTATAAAAAATAATTTTGGTCAAATGACTAATACAGCTTGCTTAGCAGTAGCCTATTTGATCCACCCAATTTTTGAGTACATTTTCGATTTTTTCGGGCCTGTCAGCAATGGCAGCTTGAATTTCGGACTTGAGCTCGTTAATTGTTTCGAGACTGTTGAGATAAAATTTATCTTCTACTTCCCCCCAAAGAAAATAATCCCATGGCGTTAAATTGCAGCTTCTCTGTGGCCAAGTCACATCACCATTTTTGCTGATTATTCGATTTCCGAAGATATGGTGAAAAATATGGATTGTGGCGTCCGCTGTATAATAGGTAGTGGCATCCTGTTGAAACCAAATACTGTCCAAGTCTTCAGTTTTAATTTCCTTGAAGAATCAATCGGTCAACCTTGCGCAGTAGCGCTCACCATTGACAACTACGCCGATGATGCCGTTAGACCAAAATCCATACCAAACAGTCACTCGTAATTGGTGCATTGGCTTCTCTACGTTTTTCTATGTGCGTTTTTGAAATGAAAACATTAACTGCATGCATAATATCATCGATAATAGGTCGTTAGCATTAGATCTACATTTATTTCTTTACACATTCCAGCACAATAGAACAACATTTTTGTAATGAGTTTTTTTCATATTTATAACAATTAAAACTAGTTTAAAATCCAGCAATTCATTTATTTCTGACTTAATATATTAAAATTAATTAAATTAAAATAATATCACAGATTTATTGATTCCCATAAACCAGACAATGATGTAGCTCGTATAATTAAATGCAAAATAAAAATAATTATTTATCAATAATTATAAATATTACCAATAAAACTATCTTACTTTTTTAATTATATTTTCCTTTTATGATTTGCTTTATCTGGTTTTTTAGTTATTCTTATTTATTCATGTACAGGGATTGTTTTATTGTATTATTTGAAAAAATGAATTACAAATAACATAACCATATAAAAGAAAACAATGCAAAATGTCACAAATTCTTTCAAAAAATGGCCCAATTTGACTAATTGAGTATAATGTATGTATTGCTTTTACCAGATCTGATTACTGGCTGTTCACATATCTCAAAAAGTTTTCCAAGTGGAAGAAATTTGGCTGCAGATGAAAAAATCCTTCCTAAAAGTAGATATTTTAAGACATTAAATAAGCTTTACAACATGAAAATGATTATGTGAATAAATTCGGGTTAATTTTGCCAAAAGAAATTTAATTATATTTGTCAGGTTGACCTCTTAGTGACTACATAATTGAATAATCTGTTTTATTTTTAAAATGGGTCTAAATATATATAAACATCTTAAGCCTTAGCTTTATGTTCTTACAATTAGTCAACTTTCAATTTTAACATTTTTCACTTGTTTTATAAATCTATACCAATCTATAAAAATACTGCGTTATATCTTAAGGAAATATTAAAATAATTCAATACTTTATGAGCAAATGTTAACTCCATTTTTTCGTAGTTTTCTTAAAATTTTAAAGAATTATAACATACTTAAAGCAGTGTAAGATCATAAATAATCGACCAAGACTTTTACTTTGAATCTTTATAAAGGAAATACAGATTTTGTTTCAAAATATTTCAGTCACATTTTTTAAATTTTTTATTTCATTCAAAATTAATCTAATTTCCATTGAGCTTAACAGGTACCATATATAGCTCAGACTAATCTTAACAAGGAAATTGATGAATTTGATATTGATTATAGCTTATCGTTATGATCATAACCAATTTTCACTTTTGCGCGTATGTTATAAATTACTGGTAATTAGATATGTTTGGTAATATACTACTTACTGGACAGTCTACTCTCGTTTTCTGTGAAAATTTTTATCATTTTTAAACATAACATCCTCATATTTGAAGTGTTTATTATTTTTTTACTTTTTTAATAGAAATAAATTTTGTCGTTGTCTTACATTCCCTAAATGGGAAATTCTCAAAATTTAAGAGATGCAGGAAGGTTTCCAATTAAGAAATTCAACATTTTGTCTTGTTGTTATTAAATAATACAATCAAATAATTTAATTTTTCAATTTAAAAAGTTAAGTTGTTTGTGAATATTTGTCAGTTATTCCCTAGTCATGATGAACTCAAAGCGCAATGTAAGTAGAACGACTGCTAAAACATCAGCCGCTCTCTTTACAATCCCATCAAGGTGATTTAGTAGCAAAAGAATTCTGCAATCATGTTGTTTATATCTTGTTAGCCATATTTTTAAATTTTGTTTTTATTTTTTTTTAAGTAAAATGTTTGCTCTAATTAAAACAACATTAAGACGAGGCTACAACTGATTTATCATTGTTAATCGTGATTCTCATTATTATACGTTTCACAATCAACTATGATTTTATCTTATTAGTTTTAAAATAAAACGATTGACACTCATGTGAAACTATCATACTATAAATAAAACCTAATAAGAATCTCATAAGTATATCAAGTTTTTAATGATACTCAATTATAAAATTTGATGGTTAGAATTTAATTTAATATTTGAATAGATCACGTGACCGAAATTTGTTATTAAGGGTGTCTTCTAGTTTAGACGCTTGAATTTTGGGTGTTCTTTCGGACGCCATAAAAAGAGAACCAATAAATGTTTTAAGCAAATATTTTTTTATTTTTTGCTTATTGGTGTGTTGAAAATATAAAAAATTAATAATATTATAAGAAAAATCAAAATTAAAAATATTACAGGCCGGCAAAGTGGGGGCTCTTGAAAAAATGTTGTGTCCTGGTGTGCATGATTTGAGCCTTTCCGGTAATCTGAAAAAAAAAATCTTTCTTAATTATTCAACTGTAGAAAGACATAGCTATGTCACTACGAAGAGCTTTTTAAAAAAGTTTTTTTTTTTTTACAAAATGGTGGCAGTTTGAAAAAAAAGTTACGTTTTTTTCCTATTTTTTCCAACTTTCGGCAAAAAAACCAAAAAAAAAATTGGAAGAATCTCTTCGTTGTGCCATAGTCTGATTTATAAAGAATCTTCGTGCCAAATTTTAATTGAATCGATTGAGCAAAACTTGAGATATCATGCACATCGTTCCTAAAAAAGTAGTTTCGAGAAAAACGTGTTTAAAGTTTTAAAGACTAAATTGAACTAAGCACTAAATGCTGCAACTCTGAAAATAATTCCAATTTCAAAAAATCCTCTTGAGAACATTTTTGTAGGTGGTTAAGCTATGAAAGTATAAAAAAAAATTAATTTTTTCGAATTTCTAAACTAGAAGTCCCCCTTAAATAACAAAGTGATTTTTGATACTCTGATTTTTTCTGAATTAAATTATCTATAAAGTCAACAGCCATATGCTAAAATTTACCTTTTTTCCCAATGAAACATTTTATTTAATGTGGGCATTGATCCAACTTAGCATATGCTGCATATTTTTCACTAAAGTTAGTTTAACTTGCTGGAAAAATCATCTTGCAATGCTTTCCAATGCAAGACTGTATTTTCTTGCTTAAGTTTAAAATGAAAGTAGGAGATAAATTTTTGACTTGACTATCGTAAAGCTAGATGATTAGATATCTGTCAAAATAAAAAAAAGTAAAGATACTCATCACAAAATAATTTTTATTCTTTTATATTTCTATTCGATAGAAAAATGTTTGTGGACTTTATATCCTTTAAAAAATACATTCTACCTTGCAATTGTAGAAGAAATAGATGTAAAAAGCCATTAAAAGTCAAAACCAAATCAAGAATTTTAATATTCTTCTACAGCCATCCAGACTTCTCTAAAAGGAAATATATTTCAAATTTTTCTATAGTTTTTATGTCGAGTTATATAGTTTTAAATTTGAATTAAATATAAAGTTTAAGAAATAATTTTCAAGCACAAATTTTTGAGTGTTAAACTATAAAACTTGTTACCTGGCAAATTTATAATTATTTCAAAATAGTAATCTTCAACGACGGAAATTATCATTTGACAAAATTAATTTAATGAATAAACAAAAGTAAGTAGATCCTCCAAAACGATCTTCAATAGCTGCATACAATTCAAGCGTCATTGTATGAAATTTTCCTAATACAAAAAATCTATTTAAATCACTTTCAAATGCATTAAGGAAAATTGTCGTATATTTCGCATTTCAGCTTGCAATTTTTGTATTTCGTTTATCATGACTAAAACAAAAAACAAATAATGTACTATAACCATGTGAATGACTGTTTTTGACAAGAAGAGCAAAATCAAAGCATTTTTCCAACCTGGAGATCTATCAAAAGCCAAAATGATTATTATTAAATCAACTAAAATGCGTACTCCAAGAATACTAAAACCAAAGTATTGGTTATTTTACTATTATCTGTGGTTTTGAAATGAAGTTCTTGTCAATTCTATCAAGCTTAGCAATAACATTCCATAAAATTTTTTCCTCCTTAAATTTTAAACAGTTGGTAAGAATAATTATGAAATGACTAAAAGTAGAGGTGCTACAGTTGCAACTTGATACATATAATAATTTATTGTGGAACTAGTTTCATCAATAACATTAAATAAAATTTGCTGTACTTTTAACATAAGAATACTAACTGTCATAAAACATATACTTTTTAAAATGCGATAGTTACCATATTACTTTTCGCGTTGCGGAAAAAATATTTCATGTAGTTTTAAGTTTATTTTGACTATAATAAAGCTGGTAGCTGCTATTTTTAATATGAGACAGGTGAAAGCCAAAACGGAGTTTCGAAATCTTCGGAGTTTTCAAACTACCATATGAAGCGGAGATGCAAATATAATGAATTATTTAGCTTTTTTCAATCTTAATACCTTTAAATTTATGTCTTGTCCGTACTTAGCAAATCGTGTGACTTAAATCGGTATCACTATATAGAGCAGAATATAATAAATCCTTTTCATAAGTCTATATTAAGTTTGTAAAGCATTGAGAGTAATCAATATAACTATAAACAAGTAATTTAAAAAGAAATTTTTTAAAGTATATTCCTACTTGAGATTGTTTTTTCTTTTTTCTGAATTCAGAATTCGTAACTCGTTGCATTCAGTTTTCTGAAGTTTTTCTCTCATATAAAATTAAAATAAGTTTATTAAATATAATTAATGAATTAATATTTGAACTTACTGTATTAACATCAATTGTCATGCACTCCCAACACAACAATATTTATTTGAATTTGATTGGATAAATAAAAAAGGGTTAAATTAATGACTGAAAATTTGTAAAAGATATTGGACACTATGAGCTAACCGTAAGAATAATATTTGAACCAGCTGTATAAACATCAATGGTCATGCACTCCCAACACAACAAACTTTATTTAAACTTGATTGGATGAATAGAAAAGATTTTATTAACAATTGAAGGTTTTTTGAGTAGCCTAATAGTAGAAATATAAAAATAAAATAACGTGTTGTGTAAAAAAAATCCTTCAAGTCATTTTAAAAACTTAAATAATTACTTCAATATGTTAAAGATTATTAACAAAATCCTGTTCATTTGATATCCTTGCAACAAAAGCCTAGATAAGGAAAGCTTTTATTTCTTAAAGAATAAAGTATTACGCCCTATAATTTTACTAATTTACCATTAGTGTTCTCGATTAGAATTACAAAGAATACATATTTGGATTTAGCTTAAAGTCTTTGGGTGACATGCATTAAGTGGTAAAAACTGCATGAATAGAATTTTCAGATATGCCTTTGAAACTCATTTGTCAAAAGCAGGAACAAATTTAGATATTTGATATATGAAATTTAAAAAGCAAATATTTACTTAAAGTGGTTGTAAAATTATGTATTTATATTGCTATAAATTTATCGTCTTTATAGGACAATGGTGGGAATAATATAAAGGGTATCCTATTCTTTCCAGGAAACCATAACTAAAAATTTTTCTTTCTCACCAAATTAGAGCTTCAAATATTGCCTTTGTAATATTGTGAAAATCAAAATTCATTTTTCATAATTATTTTACTGATTTATTTTATAGAGAACAATATCGTGACAAAAAATTTTCATTTGTTAACATTACATAAAATTTGTATATAAAATGTCATTGACGCAGTATTTATAAAAATCTTTTTCAAGTATGACAAATATTTTTAAGTATTAAACAAATCGTTAGTTGAATTCGTCTTTTACTGCTTTCAGAAATAGCATAAAATATGTAAACACAGCTCCAAATGCCTACAAATAAATAATTTTAAAACAAAAATTGACGAAAGAAGAAAGAAAAACTTACCGAAATCAAAGTTCCAAAATTAATGGTAAAAAATTTTCCCGCACTTAAAACTCGCTCTGAAGCCGAAAGAATGATGGAAAATCGTATGACCTGTAAAGAAAATTTAAAGAGAAAGATCTGTTTTCAATTTTTTATCAAAATTACTTTTTTAACAATTTTTGGTCGACCTCCAAGCTCTTTATGCAACACTGAACCAATACTCTTTGTCTGAAAAGGAAGTTTTTTTGTAATTGCGAACTCACAGGCTTTTTTCTTACCTCCATATTGTACTGGTGACAAATCATTCCAATTAATGCAAAAATAGAGATATTGGTTAAAACTAACGAGCAATTTTCTGAAAAGCGAAATATATTATTATAAATAAATTTAGTATAAATGTTTTATTTATCCTAATATTAATTTGGGACCAATATTAAATTTTATAATTATATAATAGAGAGTTATTCTTACGTATAGGATCAGTGTTTTTTCCCATAAAGTAATCATCAAAACAAAAATATATATTTGACAATATTAAAATATATTGATTAAAGAGGCAAAAATATATTGAGCTCCCGAAACGATTTTCAATAGCTTCATACAATTCAAGTGTTAAGACATGAAATTTTCGTAGCACAAAAAACCTGTCCAAGTCATTCTCGAAAGCAATTATGCAAAACTTTCGTATATCTTGCATTTCGGTTTTTAGTTTTTGTACTCTGTCAATCAAAATTAAAACGAAAAATAAATAATTCAGAATCACCATTTGGATTATTGCTTTAGAGCAAAAAGTCAAAATCAAAGATGTTCTCCATTTTGGAAAAACGTCATATATAGAAACCATAACACATATCTGAGTCACGGCACTAAAACTAACACCAATTAGGATGCAAATAACCAAAGTGCTGGTTACTTTGTTATTATCTGGCTTTGTGATAAAATTCTTGGCGATTTCATCAAGCTCCACAATAATTTTCCATAAAGACTCTTCTTCTTTTAATTTAAATATTGTAATCAAGGAAATAACCAAATGTGTAATTAGTGGTGTTATTGCTTCCACATGATATAAATTATACGATACAGTAGAACCAGCTTCTGGAATTTCTTGAAATAATATGCGCTCTGTGTACAATAAAATTACAGTGAACATAATAATAAAAAAATTCTTTAAAATTGTTTTTCTCCTATTCCACGTTTTGTATGAACTTAGAGAAATTCCAAAAAAATTCAAAATTTCAAAAAACTTTTTGAATTCCGTTTGGGATGACATTTTAACTTCCTGAAAGTATTCGAACTACTGTGAACAAAAATTCAAGAAAAAAAGGACAAAGCAAAAGCAATCAAAGAAAATAGAATATATTAAGTTCAACTTCAATAATTAGGAAATTAAATTGTTCTTCAAAATTTTTTTTGTTTGCGTGCTTTTATTCCATTTGTTATACCAAAACTTAATTTCTGAGTCTTGGTTTTTTGAATTTTTCATGTTTAACATATGCTCCTGGAAGAATTATAGTTTAGATACAGATAAAATATAGTTAAAGCAGCAATTAAAATTATTTTGAAAAATTTTTTCAAATAGAGGATTGATAAACTATAAATAAAACTCGAAAGACTTCGTTAAATAATAGGCACTTCTTTTATCATAAGAGCCTCCCATCTTTTTTTTATGTTACTTTAAGTTTTGATTTCAATGATCTTTGTGTCTTATTTTTCCCCTAAGTTTTTGTTTTTTTCTTTATTACTTAATAATTTAAATTTTAATTATTTTTTAATTTTTTAAGCCGAAAACTACTGCTGTCAGAGAAAGGGTTAATCTATCCTGAAAGACTTGGATGCCTAAATGGCAATAATATTTGATATATTTCACTATAGGCTCATGCAAAATGAAGACAACCAAACTTTTTATAACTTAATTTCTGGTCTGATTTTAAACAAATACTTATGAAAAAGTATTGCAAAATAACAAATCTTTTTAAATGTCAATACAATTATTTGACTTAAAAATAGCAATAAAATAAATATTTCGCAAATTTCAAGTTAATTCAATGCTGACCATATTACTATGTATAGTAAAATTGACAATAACCAAAAATTTCATACAAATTTTACTACCGTATTAATGAAAACTACCAAAATGATCGAAATGATATAACAACATTTAATTTATATTAGTCTGGCAATTATTTACATCACGATCATCTTGAAAACGTTACGCATATAAAATTAAATAAAATTAACATAATTTAAATTTTACTTGCAGATATTATTTTGGGACTGTACTACAATTTCAAATATATCGTGCTATGTGTCTTGCATCAAAGCAATATGATCCTGAAGATTCACGGAAACCATTACATAAATGTGATATATATCGGCAGCCTGAAGCTGGTGCTATTCTTAAGTAAAATTAAAGAAAATTTTACATAAGTATTTATTATTTTTTTTATTTATTCCTTTTAGAAAAATCATGGAACAAGGTGCATCAAAATCATGGCAAGAAATTCTTTTTGAATCAATTGGTGAATCTCGTTTAGATGGTTCTGCTATACGAGACTACTTTCAGCCACTTGAAATATGGCTACGTAATGAAAATCTTAGAAATCAAGAAACATTAGGATGGAGTTATGATGGAGATTATTGTAAATATAGTATTGAAACAGCTAATTTACAAGTATATGGAGGTTTTTATAACAGTGCTAGATCACTTCAATTATCATTATCGATTTTGTTGATATTTATATTATTACTATAATAAATTATAACAAAAAAGAAATATTAATGAGGAACTTGATTTCAAAAACGCAAAATAAAGTTTTCTATATATGTTGTTTTTTTTTACATTAAACTTAAAAAATGCAGATATTTGTTCAATTTCTGTGGGATTAATCTTATGATCCGTTAAAAAAATATCACTTATTTCAAATAAATATTTGTGATCAAGTTTATTGACATAATCAGTATTATTGCAAATTTTTTGCATTGACCCAATTTCAGCGAAACGTTTTGAACTTGAATAATAACATTGATCATACTAATGTTGTCCACCTCAGTGTTTAAACATGGCCGTTAAACACTTAAATAAAATACGATCATGAATAGCCAAGCTATAATGTACAAAATTAAATTTATGAATAGAAATTTTATTCAATTAGTCTACACATACCATATTATGTTATTGTAGTAATGAATGTTATAGACATAAATTTGTTCAAATACAATTGTAGTATTTAAGGTCTTTTGTTAAGGACATTGATTTTATTATGTATAGCATATATATATGAAAATCAAAACAGAAAAAATGATTTTGAAGCTACTCAAAGCAATTTATCCAGTACTGAAAAGAATCTCCGATCATTTAGTTCATCTAACGCAGTGAAATGATTCTTAAGTAAATAAAAAAAACGGGAAAAAAGTTATTTGAAGTTTGTTTAAGACTATATAAAAAAATGATCTCATTTAATTTAAATAATATACTAAAAGTGATACTGTTACTTAATTTAATAATACAAAATATTTCGGCAATTAATAACACTCATCATGTTTGTTATCGTAATGAAACTTATATAGAATTAGTTCAAATACCAATTACCCAACCAGTTCGTGTTAGATCACATAATTGGTGCCTAGATTTTCCTCCAAGATGTTCAAATTATAAAACTGAAATTCGGGAAACAATTAAAATTCAGGTATGTTCTGTTAGATTTTTTCTTTTTAAATAGTTTTGGAAAGTGAATTTTGAAAATTGAAAAAGACGGAAAAAAAACATAATAAGGAGTTTAAGTGGCTGAACTAATGACTATTTTCCTTTATATTTTAAGAGATTGGTATTATTTTTTTTTATTGGCTGAAATTTCTTTAAAAGAAGGAGGACTATATGTAAACTGGACCACAAATAAAAACCTATAAAAAATTACGGGTTTTAGGTTTTAAAAACCAAAAACCTAATTGTAAGGATTATATCTCCAATGTTTGATAGAGGAAAATCAATTTTTCTTTTGCTTTTAATTTTTTCTTTACAGGTTGTAGAACTTTAAAAATCTTAATTTATTATTGCTTTAATTTAACTAATTAAAAAGTCAAAACCTATGTATTTTTTTTTTGATTTTCAATTTTGAGGTGATTCCCTTGTTGGTTTTTCACTGGTGTCTCATTAGTCCACACTTATATCAATAAATTTGATTTAATTAAAATCGTGACTATTTTAGTTAAAATATTTTAATGATTTTTGCTTCCTTCTGGCATTTGCTAAAGATTATAAATTCTCAGCGTTATAAATTTTTCTTTTTGTGTATTTTTTTCTAATTTTAATAATATAATATTTCATTCCAAAAATATTTCATATTTTTTTAAATTTTAATCAATTCATAGTATTGAATAATTACGCAACCAGAGACTTACATTATGTTCTTATTAAAATATTAAATCCTTCTCAAAATATATCATTTTTTTCTCTTCTAGTGTTAATTCCTTTTATATTAAGAATTATTATATTATATATTAAAAAAATTCTTAATTTTGTAATAAAACAAAAAACTTTTACCCCATGAAGGCTAAAATTTCAAATGACCACCGTCTAAATATGAGCTAATTGTACTGTGAGATAATTCTATTGCATAACTATATTTGCAGTAAAATAATAACAAATAGAGATATTAAGTAAAAGATACAACTTTTACTTCTATATAATCATTTAATACGGTTTTAATAGTTTTATAAAACTGCTGTCTGCCAGCAATAAGGCTCATGACTATATGTAGAAAGTGAATAAAACAAATCAGGAAGCCTAAGATCATGTTGCAAATTTCAATCTTTATACTTAACTATATTGACTTGTCGGAAAATATAATACGTTTTCGTTTCATTTTTATGAATACTATAAAAACACATATTATTTTTAGTTTGTTTTTGTTTTTTTTTATCTCTACATAACAGTGTGGTGTTGAAATAAAATGCTTCAAATAAGTAAAAAAAACAATTTTTATACATTTTCTGTTACAATTTTAGTGGTCTACAAACATAAATATTGAAAGCTATAATTTAATGGGTTATTAGTGTTTTCAGGTATCATAATTTAAGTAATCAAAGCTAGAATTTTGTTGGTTTCTTTATAATTATGGGTTAATAAATTGTTCAATTACATTTAAATGCAGCCATGCCCATCATGATTCTTTTTAAGCGTTGCTTAAATCTCAAAAAGTTTTTTACTGATAATATTTCATAATTCAATTCTAGCTTTAACTTTTTTTGGTGTTACTGAAGTGGCAAGTGGGTGACATAGAGATCCTCAATTTGAGTAGTTTTATTCAATTATTAATAATAGGCAGTAAATTTCTTCAATACTTTAAGTGCTGATGCTCACCATTTTTCTAATTTTTTAGTTTAAGAATATCTTAAATTACCCTCAACTTACAAGGAAACCACTTCATTTTGAACTGGCCAGCTTTCTTGAAAATCATATACATATTATATTAGTACTTAAAAAGCTAAGAGGCCTGTATTACTTCATTGACTTACTTTTAAGAAAGTATTTTTTACATTTTTCACAGAAAATTCTTTTGATATTACTTGCTCTATGTTTTATAATGATTTCTATAAATTTTTTGATTTTGTCACTTTGAAATATCTCTCCAAAAATATAATAGATTTAATTAAATAATCACATTATTTCATGTACATATATTACTATGCATGTTGGTTTTGCTATGATATACATAGGTCTAAGAATTCTATAAGCAAGATCTACTCCATACTTTTTAAACTTTTCTTTTGGTGCGTTAAATATGTGGAACTAGAATTAAATATAACATAGGTTAGAAGTTCTATTTATTATAGTAATATTTATAGTTTAATGGCTTGATGTGGCTTCAATCAAGTAGAGCTTTGAATATGAGTTAACAGCTAATATTGTAGCCTATAATTTTCAAATAAGTAATTTGAAAAAAAGTTAAGTAAGTTAAAAGTCCCAACAGGGTCACAATTAGAAGTTTAAACACAATTGCGGTCTTTAATTTGCATTTCTATTTCAAATCAAACAAAAATTTTTTAATTTATTTTAAGTTTTTATATTTGGAGCTAAAAGTGCAAAAGATTGGGTACAAGAGAATTTTCATCTTTTTCCCAATAATCACATTTAACTAGAGTACTATATTTAATTTGATTTGATTTGGTGTTGCTTCTTCTCAATATTCTCAAAAAATTGGCTTTATTCGGCCAAATCAACAAAGAATAAAAATTGTCTTTGAAATAATTGTGAATACAAAGAAAGAACTTGGAGTTGCCAAAAGTATAACTATTTACAATATTGAAGTTTCTTCGTTCTTACCTTATCACCATAATCATAATCTTTAAAGTAATAAATCATTGCCGATTTTCCCTAAAATGAAATTCTTTTGGGAATTTTTTGAAATTTTAGTTTATTGACAGTGCTGAACTGTGACGATGAGTACATCCCCCAGCATAACAATCTGCTAACAAATTGATTGTAAATCATCCTATTAACTTAATAAAATTTAATTGTGACCTTCAAATCTCATTTTCAAGGAAAAATTACGTTTATTCATAATACTCTACCACAGTAAATAATTAAATGACGTTTATTTCACTCCTTGTAAGAATATTTGGCTGAACTTGGTTAGTTTATCAAATTGTCAAATTTATCAACTAGGATCATTTTTGCTTGAATTTTTTCATTATATTCAGATTTTTTATCTTTCAATTAAAAGCAAGACTGAGATTTCCATAAAACAATAGACATGATTAAAAATCTTGTAACTTTCAAAGTCTTTATATGACTTTTTCTTGATTAATTGAGCTGAAAATAAAGCATTTTTTACTTGCGCAGAAATATTAGGCAGACTTTTAGTGTCTTGGTTGGAAGCATTTTTAGAAGCTTTTTGCAGAGCTATTTTGCTGGTTTTGGCTTTCCCAAAATGTTTTCAGACGCAAAATTTGATGTTGTTAATCCTTAATAATTTAAAATTAATTTTCCTATTGAAAGCTGTAGATCATCAATCAAAAGCTTTTACTTTTAGTTCTGCCTCGGATTTCTACAAGAGTAAATAATTTTTTAATGCCTCTTCATTCTATGAACTTTCTGTTTAGTTAATTCAATAAAAATCAATGCGCATTGCTGCTCATATAAAGTGATGTAATTTCTAACAAATGCAGAAATTTTCATAGACTCAAATAGTATTACACTCGCTGTTTTTCTTTCTTGCAGTCAATTTCAAAATATTTCCTAACATTGAATAAATCAGTAAGCTAATTATAGAAAACCAATTTCTATTTGTTAAGTGAACCAAGTGCCATAGATTTGGTTTTAGATATTATTTAAAAACTGAGATCATAATTTTTTGAGTATTATATACAATTTTATTCAAATTGTTTACTGCTTAGACCTTCTGCTCTCCTTAATCAAATGGGCATATTTTTTTTAAATAAAATTATAAAGTGGAATCCTTCCACCAAGCCACTAAAATGCATTATAGCTGTAGTGTAAAATTTTTTTAGTGTAAATAGATTATTAAGATTTATTAAGCTATGAAAACAAAATAAAAATGCTTAGCACTTCTTCAAGGAAGTTTTATTTTAATTATCCTTTTTTAACTTAACTATAGTCACTTTTGAAAGAAATCTTATTTGGTTATTTGGTTAAGTCGTGAACAAAAACTTTCAGTACAGTTTTAACTTATTTTTTATTTATTTAACTCAACTGTTAAAATTGGTAAGAAATTTCATTGAAACCATTTCTAAATAAATTCAAAATATTGCATAAAACTAAACTAGTCTTTCTAGCAAATTGGCATTTCTAACGTTCTTATCTAATCTTTTTTATAATTCATTACTAATTTAAACTATTTGTATTGGAGATCAAAAAAGACTTAAAAAAAACTTCGTCCTACTTTCCTTGACTCTGTTTACTTGTTTGATATTTAAAATCAGGTTTAGAGCCGGAAAATTTGTTTGCAATTAACTTTTTTCTCATATTGCTTAATAATCAGATCACCTCATTTTCTTAATAACTTCTGAATTTCATTTAAATTATTTACATACTTAAATTATAAGTATTTAAATACCTTAAAAATTTTGCGTGGTATATTTTTAGAACTAGCCCTTAATTATCTAGTTTACCTTTTGATTTTATATTCTTAATGGAAAATATTACTTGGTTGTTATATTTAATTAAAATCAAAAAGTAATTATTAAATGATTTTCTTAACTAAAATTTTTCTGATGAAATACGATCAAGCATTTCCTATACTAAATAAGATCCTGTTACGCAAGTGAATGTTAAGATATTTGCTTTCAATCACTCAATTGTTGATTACATAGCTGTCACTTGAGCACTTAGTAGCAAATCCATAATTTCTTTTTGCTCCTGATAATATTACAAAATTGGTTCAATGACTTTGCACAATGACACAACCAAAAAAAAGAAGCAAAACCTGTAATCTAAAGCGAATTGAGTTTGCAGATTACAACAGCTTCACATTTTATTATTATTAAAAAAAACCTGCTCAAACTAAATCAAAGTATTTAGATATGTACAACTAACATAATATTTTTATATATTGTAAAATGTTTGCTATCTTGAATGGAGGCAGTTTTTGGATGCAAGTGAAAGCGCAGTCAATTCTAAAATATAGTTTCTGGTTTAGTTTCAGCTTCGAATTTAGCATAATTATTACACAATTAGATTGCACAGTTACAGTTTTCTATGTGTTATGAAATTTTTCAAATTCCATTTAAATTATTTGTGATGATTATTTTAGTTACCTACTTAAAATGTTTAATGTTTTGTTTGATAAATTTTAGCAAAATTGATATTCATTGAAAAATTACCTTTGAAATAATATTCTTTCGTATAGTCTAATTAAAAATAAATGAAATCCAACAAACTTAATAAATGATGTAAAGGATGTGCAATTTCGTTCATATTTAGGGTTATTTTTTTCTAAAGGATATATACAAAAATATTATGGTCCTTTGAAATCCATTTAATTGGATTTTTTTTTCGATATTCATAAGCAAAATTGGTTTTGAAAACCATGTATCATATTTCTGCTATTATGAAGGAATTGCTTTTATTGTAAGGTGTCCTGACTAGACTTTGATTTGAAGCTTAGCATGGGAAATTAAAAATTATATCAATTAGTTTAAGTTCATTATATCAATGACTGTGGCAGTGAACATGACGTATCCTTTCCTAATGGGTGTCTCTAATATCAGATGTAGTTTTTATGATGTGAAAAGTAAGTGATTTTTTTAGAGAGGTGTGCAGGAGGGAATGTGATTTAAATAATATAAATCTATGATAGATTTTGTTGTAGTTACCACAAAAAAAAAAACAAGACTAAAGAGCACTAATGTTTTGAAAGTTATCTCGTCTGGAGTACATTATAAATAGCCAAATATGTTTTTGTTTTCGTAACGACAGAGATTTTTCTTGTAATAGTACTTGATTTGTTTGAGTAGCTACCCAAATATTAACCCTTAACGGTCCAATGGCGCAATATAGGCGACATGACAATTTTACCTCTTGGGTCCAATGGCGCCATATACGCGCCAAAAACCATTTCATTGTTTTTATTACTATTATTGTTGCTACTGTTTTTCGTACATGCACTTTTGTGTTATTCGAATCCAAATTTAGTCTTGTTTTGATTTTTAAGGAGAGCGTAGACATTTTACAGAATTTAGTTTATTATATTTTATTTTGTTTGAAATCATAAAATATGGCAGGAAATTATAGGAGAATAGTACAGGAAGGTAACAATAATTTCTATGATATGGTAATGATATGGTAATCAGAACATGAGGACTCGTATTGAAAAAGTCAGCAATTTTCTAGAATATATTGACTCAAAGTTCCTACAGTATTTTGTACCATATAAAGATATTTCCGTTGATGAGTCTGTTGTAGAATTTAAAGGAAGATTAGGTTTTATTACCTACAATCCCGAAAAACCAACAAAGTGGGGTATAAGAATATATGTACTAGCTGACTCGAAAACACAGGGTACATTTCTACAATTCTCCCGCAAATGAATTACTGAAAATGGAGTGCCACTTAATTGGTACATTAAACACAAATAGAAAAAGTGTACCGCCTATAATAAAAAAGCCTAAATTTTCAAAAGCAAACATAGTAGCCTGCAGAAAAAATAATACTTTATTCCTTTCATGGAAGGACAAAAGGGTTGTAACACTTCTTAGTACTTGGGATGTGTCAGAAACTACAAACGTCCGTAGAATATTACGACATGGCAAACCTATTAAAATCCAGAAGCCTGAAAAAGTAGTGAACTATACCAAAAATATGGGTAGTGTCGATCGGGCAGATCACTATGTATCCAACTACTCTTTCTTAAGGAAATCCCTTAAATGGTGGCGAAAACTCTTTTTCTGAGGCCTTGAAGTATGTGCTACAAATTAGTACATTCTATATAAATCCGTTCAGAAAGAAAAGAACGAAAAAGCACTTTCACATTACGAATTTATGAAAGAATTGGTTGATCAGTTAGTAGATGACTTTCATATGATGCAAACACCTCGAGGACGCGCTAATACTGAACAAGATTTGTAGCGATTAGATGGTAAGCTCCACATCATTCGCAGTAGAACTAAAAGAGACTGCATAGTATGCTCGAATCGAAAGGTTTCAGGGGGAAGACGAGAAACAAAATTTTATTGCGACACTTGCACCGAAAAACCCGGAATTCATATTGGAGAGTGCTTCGAAAAGTACCATACTCTAAAAAAATATAAAATTTAAATAATATTGTTAGTATTATTATCCTTTATATATATTAATAAACTTTCCCTAAAATAAAAATATTTCTTTGATTTAAAAACGTTTTACAGCTTCTCTTCTATGAAAAATAGTTGGACCTGGTGGGAGGTAAACTTGAAATACTTCCGGACCGCTAAGGAGTTTTAAATAATTTTCACTAAAATAATAATATTTCTTTTTGATTTACTTGATTTAGAAATATTTTACAACTTCTTTTGTATGAAAAATAGCTGGACCTGGTAGGAAGTAAACTTGAAATACTTCCGGACCGTTAAGGGTTAAATCAATTCAGAAGTTACAAAACTCAAAAGTCAGTAGAAAATACGTTGAATTTGAGTAATCTCGAAATTTGGGAAACCTATTTTAGGTTGATTTTGAATCAATTGCAATTTCTGATATCTGAATTGAATCTCATTTGTTGAAGTTTCTTTGATATTTCTGTATGACAAATTCGTTGATTTATCTCCTTTACATAAATAATTACTATTAAGAGACGTCAAATATTACCAAATTTTTTTTAAATTGTTGGAAATCAGACCAGAAACATACTAAATAAAGATCAAAGGTAGAATTAAAGAAACAGTTCCAAGTAAAGATATTTCTTAATCTAAGATTATTATTCCGTTTTTTCATTTAAAATTTTTTTAAAGCTTAAAATCTATCAAAATTTTTATACCTATAGTAAAATACGATTAGTTTTATCTTTCCTCTCAATAAAATCAGCACAAGATACAAAATGTATTAGCACCGGAAACTGTAACTCAATTTAATTTATTTGAATCACTGTTGAATATTGAAACAAATAAGGACAAGAATAAAATCGAAAGAAATGAATAAAAAAACGAAAAAGAAATATGCTCATTTTGCCGTAAATTAAACTTCCGCTCTCCACCGTTGATAGATTTAAATATTAAGGCACAAGATAAGTATTAGTTTCATACACATGAATCAGTTAATATTTCAAGCATACTTATAAGATAATTTATCCGGTTTAAATTATATTAATTAAGCAGTGATGAAAATGTATAATTTGTGTAAAATACAGCCTAAAGGAAATTTTAAAATGATCTCAAACAAAAAGAGCATGATTTCACTAAACTACTCAAAATTTAAATTAATTTTAATTACAGGAATAACAATTTACTCATTTTAATAATATTTAATCAATTCAAGTATGAAATCAAGAATTGCTTGCTTAAAGAATGCTAGAATTTAATTTTTTTGAGAGGAAAAATGTGAAAAGTATGTTCTTAAGATTTTTAAAAATTTGTAGCTTTTTAAAAGCTAATGGGAAAATCAATTGAAGAATCCAACTAGCAAAATACTGTAAAAATTTAATTTTTTTCAGAATTTAACCAAATCTCGTACTATAGAATACTGCTGTGAGGGATATGCCGAAATAGAATCCAAAAATGAAACTCTTTGTGAGCCAATATGCCGTGGGGGATGTGGACGTGGTTATTGTCAAGGTCCAAATAATTGCAGCTGTGATGCTGGTTATACTGGTCGGCATTGTACACATCGTAAGTTACTTCCAAAATTAAAAGTTTTTTTTCTTTTGTATTTTCTTATAGAAAATTTTTCCAATTGCATTAAAAGCATTACTTGTTAAATTGTGTAGAAAAATTTATTTTTGAACTCAAAATTGCTTTCGGATATGACAGAAAGTTTTTTATTGTACTTAAACCATCTTTTAAGATTTCCATCACACTAGTAGATATTTGTAGCCAGATTTACTAAACACAGTAGATGAAAGCTCAATTTGTGTATTGTTTTAGTAAATTGTACATATTTTTTGTAAAATGCTGTTTTTTAATTAGCATTATAAGATTCGCATGGAAAGATGTTTCTACTGAATGGTGTTTACAGATGTTAACAAACCGAAAATGGGAAATAAATCAATGTTAAACATAAATTTTCTAGTTCAGGGCTGCTGAAAAATGTATGAGAGAGAGAGAGAGAGAGAGAGAGAGAGTCATTAAGTAAGATTAAATTTATAATAAAACGTGTGGGAAATATAGAATAAAATGATTTTTTTTAATCACATGAAGTAAATTATTTTTAGGTGTTTAATTTTTTTTCAAATATTTCAAAGCTTATGTGATTATATTAACAACTCAAAACATTTATTTATTATAATATTTTTCATAAAGTTGAAACGTATTTTTTCTTCCTTATTCAAGAGCTTAGATGCATTCAGAATAGTAAATTTACGTCATCCTTAAAAGAGTAAGTCAAAATAAAATTTATAAAAAAAAAAAATTTGTCATCAAGCAGGAACCCTCAAAAGATATTTCGCCCCAAATTAAATGAATTGTTTCAATAGGAATTTTATAATAGCTACTCTACAGTTTTATTCTTGATGTGTGACAAGTAATTTAAGGCCATAATTAACTTTTTGTGGAACTTAAAGGTTTGCTTAAAGGAATGAAAAAATGAAAAGTAATCTCTATTAAATCTAAAGATTATTTGAATGCTAAAAATAAGTTTTTCAATACGAAAGGTATCGAAAAGTTAGAGAAAATTTGAAAAAAATATATATATATCACTCATGAAAGGAATTATATTTTGTTTTCCTTGTAAAAATTGTTCAGGGCTTAAAACATACATTTTTTTTTTTTTTTTTTTATAAATTCATTCGTTTGCTGCCATCTTAATCAAATATTAATTTATCAGCTATTTTTAATGTAGATTAACTGGTGGGGGTTGTTATTCCAATGAATATGTCCCTAAGAGTTCGTCATTTTTATGTTAGGATTAGGTCTTGTGGTTTCCTTCTTTTAAGTCTTCTTGTTCTATTTGTTGTATCCATCAGATGTGTTAACTTCACGTTGCTGTGGTTCAGCAGCCTTTCTTTGTGTTTGGTAGCATAATCTTTGACTACCTCCTTGACTTCCTTAATTTTTAATTCTTCATGTAATTCTTTATTCTTAATATACCAGTATGCATTGGTCATAATGCGAAGTATTCTGTTTTGATTTTTTTGTATTATGTCTAGGTTGGTTTTCCTGGCACAGCCCCAAATTTGAACACCGTACGTCCAAGTAGGTTTTATTATTGCAGTGTATATTAACTTTTTGCTATTGAGGTCTAACTGGGAGTACTTCCCCAGTAGCCAATAAAGTTTATTTGTTAACAGCCTTATTTGCGCAGCCTTTTTCTTCACATGGTGCTTCCAAGTTAATTTTTCATCCAAGTATATGCCAAGATATCTCGCTGTTTTTTCTTGAGGAATGACTTCACTATTAAGGTATGTTCGTAGGCTATTATTACTTTTTTTGAGTGTGAATGTTACGTGTAACGATTTTGATCTATTTATTTTTAGTTTCCATTTATCTGTCCATTCGTTGATGGTATTTAGTGCTGTTTGCAAATCTTCGACTGATTTGTCTTGTGATGAGTTTTTGGTTAATATGACTGTATCGTCTGCGAACGTACCAACTAATGTTGATTTTGGTATAGGGATGTCTGCTGTATAGAATATGTATAAGAGGGGGCCTAGTACACTACCCTGTGGAATTCCTGCATTTATCTTGTAGAAATTCGATAACTCGTCTTCGTGTTTTACCTTGAATTTTCGGTCTGATAGATATGATTCTAGTAGTATGCATATATTACGGGGTAGCTTATTTTTCATTTTGAATATAAGACCTTCGTGCCATATTCTGTCGAAAGCTTGAAACATACATATGTATCGTCTTTACATTCGAAAGTTTCTATGATGATAGTTTTTACTTAAAGGGCCCCCTAGACTATCAAGGATCCTTGATCAAGTAGACTTGATGGAATGTGAGCAAAATTTGCTCAAATAGTTGCTAGAAATTTTGCCACTAACTATCAAGTTTACTTGATCAAGGAAATTTGAGCTAATCAATGTTATATTTGTTTTTATTAATATCGATCATTTTTAGATATGTTAATTTGATGTTTTTTTCTGATGTATTTTGTTGTAAAACTAAATGTATTTAGTTACAAACATTTTATATTAAAAAAATTTGAATATTTTTTTCCATTATTAATTAAAAATAGCATGTGAACTCTTTCGAAGTGTTGCTCAATACAATTTATATCTGTCCAATACTTTGATGAAATTTTTTCAAAGCTGTCATTTCTACTTGACCAAATCTCCCTTAACTATCAAGAAGTTTACTTGAACAAGGCGACTTTGATCAAGGATCCTTGATAGTCTAGGGGGCCCTTAAGAATTCTCTAAGAAGCAGTCATGTTACTTTTTAAATGCAAGTCTCTTCATTTTCCTACAAAGAATTACCTTGCACTGGAATTTTTATAGTCAATCGTCATATGTTTCTGGTTTTTTTGATTTTTTCAAATTAATTATTTTTTTTCCTTGATTAGGTTTGAAAATTAAAACTCGACATTAAGCTTACAACAATAATCTGCCTTTTGAAAAATATCGTACACTTAATAGCTCAGCAAAACAGTAAACATCTGAAAAAATGTTATATTTGCATACAACATAGAAACAAAACCTCCACTCATGGATAGATAGTTAAATTTCAAGGCAGTTTTATGAATATTTTCAAAATTTTCTAAACGAAACCTTTTCATGTTTCAATTTTTATCGAGTTTACGGACCCTTTAAACAACCTTTGATTTGTTTATATTTCATCTCACCAATTTTTATATATTATTTTTCTTATTTTTTAAGGTTGTCTTCATGGACGTTGGGGTAAAGAATGTAAAAATATATGCAAATGTCGAAATAATTCAATTTGTGATAGTGCAACAGGTGTCTGCCATTGTAACCCTGGCTGGATTGGTGAATCGTAAGCAACATAATCAAATATAAATTAAAATTTTCAATACCTGTTATTTTTCCTTAGCATATACAAAAAAAATGCTTGTGTTATTATTTTCGTAAATTTAATTCATTTTAGATGTGAGCTACCATGTCCAGAGAGCCGTTATGGAATACTATGCTTAAATGTCTGTGAGTGCAGTTCAAGTAATTGTGATAAAAAGACTGGAGAATGTATTTTGATTGAAAATAACTCATCATCTCATCATCAAATTGTAAATTCAATAAATATAACAAATTTAAATAAAAAACCAGAAGAAAATCAATGGATTTCAGTTGATGCAACTACAAATTATTATCAAAATAAAATAATTGAATCTCTTAATTCTAGTTTAGTAAATTTAACAGCAAATATTGGAAAATTAGCTGAAAATTTGAATAAAACAAAGCAAGAGAGTTTATTGAATTATACAACATCTGAAACACCCTTAGAATTAATAATTATTAAACAAGAAAATTTAAATACAAATACAACAAATATAAATTCATCTGAAATTCAAGATTTATTGCAACCAATTGAAATAATACATTTTATTCCAAATATTAATTTAAATGAAACAATTAAGGCTGAAAATGAAAAAAATGATTTTAATGCAATTGCATGCGTTTCAATTATTTTTTTTTTATTGATAATAGCTGCAGGAATACCATTATTTTTTATATATCGAAGACTTCGGAAAGAAAACTTAGAATCTAAAACCGAAGATAATAAAAACAAAACTGATGGTAAATTAAATGGTAAGCCTCTACCTAATTTACCAGAATTTTCACAAAATTTACCCAAAATAATTGGTAATGATATTTCCAAAATTTTTATATATTGCTGATAAATCAAATTGTTTTTTGTTTTAGTTCCACAATTTTATGATCGTCCATCAAATAATACTTCGATTAATAGTAAAAAATCATATAATTATGCTACAGAATCATTGTATTCGACTGTTTCAAAACCAAGACCAAGAAATAATAGTCTGGAACATCTTTATGATGAAATTAAGTACCCAACAGCAAATAAGATTTAATATTTATTTAAAAGTATAAAACTTGAATTTATTTTCTTATAAAAAATGTTCTTTAAGTAACTTTTTTACTAGAAATATATTTTAATTGTTATATAATTACCTTTTTTTACTGTTCTATGTTAATTGCCAGCTAAATAATTAGCGAATATGTTTTATTGTTGTATTGACTGAAAATTTTATAAAATAATTAAAATGATGTCAAAATTTTAAAGCACAAGGCTTGTAAAAAATTTTTATTGTTAATATCAAAAATAATTTTTGCTAGAATATGAGTCGGGACTGCTTAAAAGCTACTTTTAAAGTACCTTACAGAAGTTCTTATGAGTTTTGAGACAAAATTTGAACACTTATAAAAACCCACGAATTTGGCTATGAAATGCAATAGATCAGATGAATTTAAAACTAAAAACAAGAACTAGGAAGAATGAGCGAATTATTTGCCTAAGATTTTCATATAGCATAGAATCTCTACTATTTATCTGCCAATAATGAAATTTATAATAAATCTTTTTTCTGATTTTCAAAGCTATAATATTTTTACTTTTTGATATCAGACAACTTTTGGGGAAAAATTTTTCTAAAAAATATCTTAATAACAGCCAAGAATATATAAAAATTACAAAGAATTCAGAAAAAAATAAAAAATAAAAATAAACCGGATGTAATTTGATGACAATTAAAATTAGAAATAAACATGAACTCATTTTATAAATAAATTTTACGACAGTTGTAAATTTTTGAATTTATTCTTAATGACATCAGGTTATTTGCAATTTTCCATAATGCGTTGTTTATTTCTTCATTTTGTAAGTGGACTAGATATCTGATACCGACTATTTGACCTTACAGAAGAAATTTATTTTTTCTTGGGAAAACTTGTAGAAAATATTTGTTACCCATAACTTTTTTAATAAATCTTAATTTAATTGGTATTTAAATTCTACATAACA